>CM034155.1:618678446-621294099 GCA_019776745.2 Taxus chinensis
AACCTATCTAAATGAATATGTAATGCAACTGTAACCATGTACATATGAAAATGCAGGTGGAACTATATGTCATGATGTCTAAGGTGAAGAAAGTTGACGAATATCGAATTCTTCACCCTTAGAAGTACACAGCGGAGAACCATTATCCTCAAATTTTTCATTCGCTTGATGAGGGCCTACCATTCTGGGTTTGAAATTACAACCCTTTCCCAGAGGTGTATATGTTCCATTATTAAAAACATTTTTCTGAAAGAGGCATTCGCGTGCCTCTTTGTCATGTTTTTGGGAGATGGCATGTGGGTGAGCATGACTATGTTGCTCGACCTTCTCTCTCATATCGAGCATTATGTTTATTTGTAAAATTTGTCAAATGATGAGGTCTTGCCCCTTGGATAGGGAAAACTTAGCTTCAGACGCACATGGGTCGAAACTAGGCTTTAAAATAGGGCAGTGCCTAGAGATGGTTTTGATAGGCATCGTTTCAATTTTAAATTGCCCTTCTTCGTTTGTTAATTCTATCATGTTCGTTTCTAGATTTAGGTCATCGGAGGGAAGAGGTGCTGTATCGAGAAGGCTACCCATTCCCTGAGGTTCGAATGGGAGAAAGATCGGCTCGTCATTCTCCAAGAGTTTTATAATTCCTATTGTGGTTTTAATGGCGATTGTTTCCATAGAAATTGACTTATCTTTATTTGTCTTTGCCATCTCGTATATTTTTGGGTCAACAAATTCAACCTTTGGAATGTCTGGGGTGACCAGGACTAACTTTTTTGTCAGAGGCGGTTTGTTTAATTGATTCATGGGAAGTTCATGCTCTGTATGGACTCCTTTCTTTTTCTTGAGGTTTTCTAAGTGTATATCAAAGGGTTTAGGATCCCCTTAAGTGATGAAGACTTTTCCTAAGTGTAGAAATCTTATTTCTTGGAATAACGTGGAAGGGATTGCCTTCATGCGGTGTATCCATGGACGACCGAGAATCATATTATAGTTGGTTTCCCGATCTATAATATAAAATTCAGTGAGGATTGTTTTGGGCCCTAGAGTGACTGGTAATACTATAGTCCCGAGTGAAGTTTCCTTGAGACTATCATATCCCCTTAGCGTGTTTCGTGTTGAAGAACAGTTTGTTTCTCCATATCCTAGCTTTTGAAGAAAAGTGAAGGGGACTATGTTAACCGCTGCCCCATCGTCTACCATTGCACGCTTTACATAGTTGTTATAAACCCGTACTTGCAAATGTAAGGGTGGATCACCTCTACGTGTAATTTCAACATTTGTTGGCATTTTGTTTATGTCAAATATAAACTCGGTATCCTTATCTAGCTGCCCTGGAAGGTGGATATCGAAGTCTATATGGTTTACTTGTGTTTCAGGTGGTGGCGTAACATTGATTAGATGACCAAGACCTAATGCATTGAGCAGTGCAAAGCGATGCGGCGGGTGAATTTTTTCAACAAATCTAAGAATGAAATATGAGAAAAGGTCTTGTTCAAATCTGATATCAAATCATAGGATCCTACCGGTTTAGTATTTGTAGGAACTTCATCTCGTGTGGACAAAATATCGGGTAGGGGTTGTGAACATACTCCTTTGTCTGAATTGTTGCATTAATTTCACACTCAACCTCTAGCTCAACTAATCCCAAGATTTTTGTATTACCATTTGAACCTAGGTTAGGAGCAATCTGAGAGTTGTCAAGAGTTGAGGTGTCTTGATTGTTATTTCTTATTATGATACCTTTGTTTTTCCCGTTTGGATCTAACCTGTTATTGTTAGAATGATTTGGGAGAGGATCATTGAAGATCTTGAGAGGTGCATTTTGAGTGGAAACTGATCCCATACCAAGTGGCAGTGTAGGATTTCCAGAAACATATCTACAAAGAGTTGTTTTTGCTCTTCTGGTAGATGTTGTAATAATTTGTTGCAGTCATGGCAAGTCCTAGTATCATGACCCCTGATTTTGTGGAAACCACAATATAGATTGGGATTATAGTTCCGTGGTCGTCGGTTTGAATCTTGTTGTGGCCCAAAGTTCTGATTGGGCTGTTGGTTGTTATAGTTGAAATTTCGAGATTGTGGCCTTTGGCTTTGGTTTTGATATCCATCTGGGCCCCGAATAAGGCCTTATGACTAGATTTGCTACTGTGGAGGATGATTAGAATCCACCGTATTGATTGCTGGAGTGAAGTTATTATTGCGTTGATTGTTAGCAGGTGCCGGGGTGTTCACAACATTTGGTCCTTTGACTTGATCAGTGACTCCATCTGTTGTAACCACGCGGTATTCGTTAAGGATCTTGGGTCCTTGATCGGTATTCCCACCATTAGGATAGGTCATAGTGTTTTGATTGGGAGTGATTAATTTTCCATTTGTTCCATATGTCTTACGACCACTATCTCTCGCTGCTTGATCTATTCGAAGAGCGCTCTCAAGTACTTCATCGTAAGTTCTTAATGGAAACTTCTGGACTTCTTCCTTCACTTCTCTGCTAAGGGAATGAAGGAACAAATCACATAGTTCCATTTGATCCATGTTTGGAGCACTTGCCAAAGAATAAAGAACTGTACGCCACCTTTGGATGAAATGGGCGACAGATTCGTTGTGTTCTTGTTTGATGTGTAAGAACTCCCTGATTCCTGTTCTTAATAATTTGTTCATGTCGAAGGCTTTGATGAACTCTGACATGAGTTGTTTGAATGAATGTATGGAAGCCTCAGGTATTCTATAATACCAATCGAGAGCGATGCCTTCCAAGGTTTTTGGGAATATTTTAGCAACAACCCCATCCCATGGGAGTAGTTCGCGAATGGCTGTGGTGTAAGCTTTGATATGCGCGTTTGGTTCTCCCTCTCCTTTGTATTTGGGAAAATCAGGAAGAGGTTGTGGAAGCATGATGCTTCGTATGGTGAAATCCAAGGGCTCTTTCAAATATTCTGAGTACGTCCCTATCGCATATGTTTCGACCATAGAAGGTGCCTGTTGAGGGAGCGGCGGTGGAATGGGTGGTTAGTACAGCGTAGCGTATGCATTGGTAGGGGCATAAGGGAGCACCTGTGTTTGAGCAAACATGCCGGTAGAGGAGAACATATCCCCTTGTGGTGATTTGGAGTATATGTTTAAGTATGACGGGGTACTATCCAGGAATGGATTGTTCTGTACTAGACCGGGAGGAACAGTGCTAGAGATGGTGGGTCTAGTTGGCATTTGTTGTGAATACTGAGGAGTCATGCCTAATGTGCCTACTCCTGTGAGGAGATCCACTTGGCTAGGATGGTGTGGAGGATTGGAACTCCCTGCTTGCATGAATTGTGAATTTTGACTTGCTTGGGCAAGTTCTAACCCTCTAACCTTTTCTATTAGAGTTGAAATGACTTCATTTGGTGAAGTCGTGATATTCTGCCTTGGTGGCGTTTGTTGTATACCATGGTTTTGTATAGGCATGTGATATCCTGCTATGAACTGATCGTTATCTTTCCAAGTTTCTCCGAGAGTATTTCCTATATGCAGTGGCATAGAGGTATTTTCTTGAAAAGAGACCTCGGGTTGTGGTTGTAAACCTCCTACAGGTGGATACATACTGTTGTCGCCAAATCACTGCACCCCCCGAATGGCCAGGATGTGAATAGGACATTCGGTGTGATTGGGACACATGGGATCACCTCTCAAGCTTTGGGACTTGGGCTCGAGGTGAACCTCCGGAGAAGGCCGACTTCCTCTTCCTAAACTAAGTGTTGTACTACTCCTAGTGTAACAAAAATGATTATCTAATCCTATGCTAACATTTTCATGGGGTTTTAGGGAAAGAGATTTACAGAAATGAAACTATACTAGGGATGGTGATGCACCAAATAAAGGGTGTTTCCAGACTCAGGAAGGGTTAATTTGAAGAGGGTGTGTGCACCACAGGTCAACTTCACCTACTGCAACTTAGAGAGGGTACAGGATACCACAAACTAAGAGACACGCGTTCCCTTTGTTAAACTTTATCAGACCGAGAAATATACCAGTTTCCCAGTGAAAGAAGGATGAACTCAAGAAGGGGTGAACAGACACCACAACTCAACTGCATGCAATACTTCACCACTCGATAAGCACAGAACTCCAAGAACCTGCAATAGAAACTTAAACTTGTACAGTGTACCTTCAAGTAGGAGAAAGGCACAAAGAAGCACAGAAGGATGAAAGGACCGAGATTAGTCACAAAACACACACTTTTATTGCTTCAATAACATGCACAATGCATCATACATTCAGAAGAGGCAATAGTTACCATTACAGTCTTGAAGAGGAGACTTGAAAGTTCTCTCAACACACAAGAACAACTTGCAGAAGAGAGAGGATTCTTGAAATGTATACACTGGCCTGAGATATCTAACTGTCCAACTTGTCTGAACTGTTGGAACCCTTTGAAATGAGCTTCCAACTTACATTTATAGAAGAATATGTGAGAAAGAAGAGGAAAGGTCATAATTACATTCCTAAATTGAAGGCCCATGATGTATTTTATTGCAGTTAGTTGAACCACCTGAGAAGGTTCCATCATGGGTCATTAATTGCCTGATGACCTAGTCTTCTTAATTAATTAAAAGAATATTTAAATAAAATATTTAAATAATAATAATAAATATTATTATTAAAATATTTAAATAAAAATATTAATTTAATTGAAAATACTAGTGGGACCCCCCGTTTGACCAATTTGTACTGAGGAGGAGGGATCATGAAGAAAAGGCCAAAAATGAGTCCAACTCGGTGGTTCGCTTACCGGGCCAACTAACCAAGTTGAATTCGAGTTCTTCCATGCCGCACCCTAGCTCCAACTATGAACTGAGCTACTTTGCCTACACACATCAAATAATCTCCCCACGTCGATATTCAAAAAACAAACTTTACGCCGAGCTCCATGTGCTGAGTTAGCCCACGACACTTCCAAAAGACATTGAGCTCACCCTAAACACCTTTGAGCTAAACCTAACCATGCCAGAGTTGGGTCACCCACGACTCCCAAAGAACGTGTCAGGTTACTTTACACCACACCGACTGATGCTAACTCGGATCACTCCGCAAGCTCTTTGTCGTGTCCTCCCTCTTGATCTATAACTCAACTGAGCTTCTCTTATGAGTTGATGTTCTCTTTTTTAAACCCCGCCACCTTTATCATGAGCTCTGCCTACGAACTGTTCTTAGGGGCCTAACTAAATTCCATACTCTGACGCCAATTCGAGCTCATTCACACTGAGTGATCTCATTTGTATTGAAAGACGGACTTCACTTTTAACGTATAGATTCGTCCCCGAGCCACCCTTTTTTGTATCACTTCACATGGAGTCAACCTACTCGGCATCACCATACTGCTGAGCTTCCATCACATCTAGTTTTCCACCGACGAGCTCCCAGATTGAGATCTACACCATAACTACGTCAATCTTGTTTGTATCGTCACTGATCTACGAGCTCCTTAATGAGCTTTCTCTTTTCCTCCATAATCGAGTCGGACTCGATGATTTATTCTCTCTGTGAGTTTCTTTCCCATGACCGAGCTCAGCCTAAAGTTTCATTGTCTCTACCTGCATGACAAGCTATGGTTATGGTTCACTCAAATTCTTCTCACAGACTGAATTCCTTGTATCACGCCCTATGATACAACACTGAGCTCCCATACTGAATGTGCTCATTTACTCCTTTACAATGTCTGACTTACAAATTATGTTTTTGTGCCATACGGTTTTCTCAAACAGACCATTTACAAGTGACAAGGATGTAGCATGCAAAACGGCCGACCAGGTATTTCAGAGTTGACCTTCACATTCAATTCGTTTCTAGGAGAAAACAATGCTGAGCAATATGAATCGTTTCACTCTGCACGTAATAAACCTTCATCTCCTTGTTCATGGAAATTCTATGAAGCCTTGAATGACGTGACTCCAATCCATTTGTATACGGCAGTGAATATTTGTTTCCTGCAGTGCTTGCTGGAAGCATTTAAAAGACTTCTACTGTGCTGTACAGATGCTTGCTACCAGTGCGTGGGAGCTTGTCTCGCGACCACCGAATGCTCAGAGAAGTATGCTGGCAAAGGCAAACTAATTAGGTTGGACATCTGTCTGTTGCTTCGTGAGGAACAGTATCAACACTTCGTGAGGAAACCCGTGTCTTCTGTAAGCTGCGATTATGGTATTCCATGAGAAGGCGTCTCTTTCTTGTGAAAGCATATTCCTGGAAATGCAGGTCTGCAATAGTTGAAGATATGTAGATGGGTTTACAGGGACATTATGCGTGGTAAGCAGAATGTGTGGAGCTTTGAGCGTAGAACCGTGTCATACTCGATTTTGGCCAGGCTAGACCACCACGTCCAATCCTATTAAACACTTCAACTGCCTCATTCCCACGTTCTCAGACTTACCTTCTGTGTGATTCGCACAACGTGCTCCGATCCTGTTTACACGGCCCGTGAGGAATTCTGATCATGGTTTGCCATCTTAATATTTCCCATTTGGCAGTGTTTGCCTGAATCTCCCCTACGCGGAGTGAACATCTTGGAATGCCATCTTAATATTTCCCATTTGGCATACCAGCTCCGAATCCCCGCATAACGGCTTGGCCACATCAATCCACGGGCCCCGACCTCAGCTTTACCGCGCAAACTTGGCAATTTGACCCGATTTCTCCACTTCACGGAAACTTTTCAATGGCTTGACATCACGTCATTTCCCTTGGCAATGCTCACCGTATTTCCCACGTCCGGGATTGGAGTGTGGGGTTTCGTTATCATTTGGCCATATTTCATTTTGGACAGATGGCCACCGATCTCCACTTTTCCACCAGCGCGCGGGATCTTCATGAATCTTCTCCTGCCGAGTTTTCCTTCAACAGATTTGAGGATAACATTAAACTCTTTAGTGTAAACATTTCAGCTGTAGCTTGTAAGGTGTGATAATTTCAACAGAATCCTTTATGCCTGCCAACTTAGTGACTTGTTGAAGATGCTCATATAATTGCAAAGCAAATTATGCCTCATGAATATTTTTGATATGAAACAGTTACACCTCTATGAGATCCGCTTCCATGAATTACATCGTAAAACCAGTAAGGTCTCGATAGAGAATCTTTGTAATAAATTTCATCAGGTCTCCCGGTAACACTCTCACTGTCACTTAATCGATTTTCATAAAAATATCTTGAAGGAAAATCCCGAATTTGAGGATGCGTTCGATGCTGAACAGATAAACACATAGTTGGACAACCTGCTTGTTAGAAGTGCTCAAAAGGCTTCTATTAAACTGCAACACACCTGTGCATCGAATGCTCGGTCGCGGAAGGCCTGAGCAACGCTAGCGAAAATATATATACTGTATTCACTAATACCATGGCTCGACATTCTTGCTACCACCTGCATCGATCTCTACCGAGATCCTTATAGAGTTCCCTTCATTCATCAATTTTCAACGAGCTATATTTTACATTAACAAGACCTCGTCGAGCTCTTACAACTGAGAGTCTCTATTGAGATGATTTTTGAGATGATTATCAATTTGACACCGGGTTCTTTATCAACTCGACCCTGAACTCTCCATTGAGTTGAGATCAATTGGGTGCCTTTCGATGCTAGGTGATCTCTTCATATGCAATTTAGGAATTATTTTTAATTATTGCATCTCGTTAATAACCGAAGGTGGGTTCCTAGGACTATTATTTCATTTTGAACGTGATAGGACCCCGTTGTCCAATCTTGCCATGTGTGCAAAATTGGATAACACATACCTTGAGAACGTTGGTCGTTCCTGGCATAACGTACCGAATATTCATCGTCTAAACCTTGGTATGAGTCTGATTGTCTACTAATTTGTGGTCTAAGTAGTACCTAAGGAGATGAACTAGATTCTCCGGTGAACGTCATATTGTTCGAGCCTGAAGGCTCTGTTTGTTGCATTTGAGCGAGTTGTTCCAACTCCTCTGTTTGGAAGGGCGAGCTATATCTGATCCTTGGAGTTTGTGTTGACAACTGATTAGTTGAGTAGTTGTCACCCCATATTGAGAGTGAGGGTGATGATTGTCTATTTTGTTGGGTGTAGTATGCCTCAAGACCCAAGAGGGGTCTTCCATATGCATCGAATCCTGACATATTCGGGGAGTATATGAATACCCGCAGAATAATGGGAAGGAGCGAAGGTGATGGTGAAAGCCAATGAGGCGGAAAAGATGAAAAGTATACTAACTTGGAAGAACACGTAATAATATGACTCCAAACTAGAAAGTAGGAAGTTCACGTCAGCTTCACTAATTTTGTTTGTTTCACCTTGGGTTCACCAATTTTGTACGATGGAAAAGTGACATGCGAGGATGATAATCAACAAGTGACCTTCCCCATACCCGACCTCTTGAGGTCGTGCTGAGATAGCCGGTGGTTTGTAACGCAGGTGACTTAGATGAAGCCACAGCTGGGATTATGGCCAATTTTCTAGATAGACAAAGCTGCAGGTGAGGATGAGAATCGGCAAGGAACTTTCCTATGACTAACCATGGGAGGATCAGTGACTAAGATCTGGTAGTGTGATCTCCTGGTAGCTAAAA
The DNA here is from genome assembly GCA_019776745.2 of Taxus chinensis. Taxonomy (NCBI): domain Eukaryota; kingdom Viridiplantae; phylum Streptophyta; class Pinopsida; order Cupressales; family Taxaceae; genus Taxus; species Taxus chinensis. The sequence continues at coordinate 618,687,018 of CM034155.1, forward strand.
TGACAAAGGGGAGATTTAGAGGTTGTGAGTGGGTAGCGTAAATTCCCTAGTGGTTTATCCTCCTAACTAGAATTTAAGCGTTTAATCTAGTTATGAAAACTCTGAATTAAATTATACTAAAAATAACAATTTATACTACTGTTGACAGGGAAACTAATCTAAACAGAATATACATGATTGAAATATTATAATTACAAACAACTTATTAAACTAATTTTATACTAAAACTAAACAAGCGAGATAACCCGGTGTGGTTATTCACCTGTGCAGATTTGTGAATCTTAAATTAAAGATAGCTAATTAACTTTATTAAAAACCTTCAATCCTACCTCAGAAGTGAGGAACAAATCATAGTTTCTCAAAAACTATCATTCCCCACAGCTTCCCTGGAAATATTGAAAGTAAGCTTAACTGAAATAAAATGATTCGCTACTCTATTTGATAATAACTTTGACAATTTAAACCTGGAGTTTACTGAGTAGAGGCAAATCCAGATTTGTTGTAGCTTGTCCCCTTCAAAATGATCTCTTCGTTCTTGCGTGTTCACGTGAATCCAGAAAGAGTAGGAGTATAGCAGCATCAGCAAGATAAGGCACTGGGATGGTAGTCACTTTGAAGTAAAAATGGCACGAAGCAGAAGTAGGAGAGGGATGGCGCAAGTGAACTGGCTTGGCCTATGTGATTCCTAGCAGGGTCATTGCAACAATGATGAAACAAAATGATAAACAACAAGTGCTCAAACAATGAATAATAGCAGCTTCAGAGAAATACAATGAAGTACAAGTAGGAGAGGGATGGTGCAAGAGAACAGAGCTTGGCGTATACGATTCCTAGTAGGATCGTTGTCGGTGTACAGTGAGGCATAACTAAATATTCATAATTCTAATCCATGCTAAAGATAAAATGATTCATAAAATAAATCTAGGATTGAGTATTGAAGAATGAAGCTCAAGAATGAAGACTCCAGACCAAAGAACCAAGACCATTTACTTGTAAACAAGCTACATATTTATAGCATTTGCAATGACTAGAAGGCAAGTTCAAATTAAAATCTCTCACCATTTAACAAAGATAAATTACTATTTACCAGGCAGCTAAAACATAAATGCAAGACTTTAGTGGTTGAGAAATGTGGATGTGAAAATTGAATTTTCACGCTTGACGCGATGGTCGGAGCATTCTGGAAAGCGCGTACAGGACCGCCGCCCTGCGCAGGGTGACGATTACAGGACCGCTGCCTTGGCCTGGGTGACGGTTACAGGACCACCACCCTGGCTGGGTGACGGTTACAGGACCTCCACCCTGGTTGGTTGATGGTTACAGGACCACTGCCCTAGCTAGGTGACTGTTATAAGACTGCCACCCTGGCCTGGGTAACGGTTACAGGACCGCTGCCCTGGCAGGGAGGTGGTCCTGTAACTAATAACAAAAAAACAAGGAAAAAGAGAGAAAAGGCTAGGACAAAAATATGTAGAGGCTAGACAAGGGATTTTTGGGATGCAAATGTATACTCAACAAGCTTTCTGGATTCTGAACACCTTGCAAAGAGATCTTAATCATCATTGGGGTTTCCATAACTAATTTCTGACTGTACAGTACATACAATTTTGGGTACGTACAGTCCCCTCCGAAAGAGACCTTCAAATTCACCTCCATTTTCTTTCGAGCAATACTCTAAGATGTGTCTCAAGCCTCTTCTAAAAACATGAAAGATGGGGAAGCTCGTCTTTCTATTCTTCTACAATTCCCACTTCTATAAAGTTTTTTCCCTTCTACCTACCCTCTATCGATACATGAAACTTAACTTATACTTCTTCCATAACTGCTACTTCCATAGTTAACTTCATGTAATTCATTCTCGTATAATGTAACTACTAAAACTTTTCACATACCTAAATAAATGTTTATATACGTGTTTCTTCTTCCTGTCTGAATGTTATTGCCATACTGCATCGTCCATGACCAACTCCTTCTCCTTAGCTGCTATTGTTTTTCCTTTGCACAACTCATATTACCCTCATGCACCATCCCTCCCTTTACCCCATCAACTTTTCTCGCTTCTCACTGTGCCCGTCATTTTCTCATTCCACCCCCCCTTTTCGAAGCTCAACATTTGTCTTCCCCCATCTTTATTCCTCCCTCATTATACTCCCACTTCCATCCCTTTTGATGGTCCCATCGCACAAAAGTAAGATTGTTAGTAAAATATTTTCAAAACAAATGCATATATATGATAGAAGCAAATTTCTGGTTTTGTTACATTGAAATACTCGATACAAAATGAATACATATATTTTTTTTTGGTAGATTACTTTAAAAACCAAGTTCAATTTCCTTGTGTAAGTGTTCATTAGTTTTGTCCCTAGGTATCTCTATCACCATGGCCACAACATCTAGTGAATGTTCCAACATGTAATGTGAGTGGAGGGCTTTCCAAAATGTAACTCGCTCCACGTATAAGAAACCGAGACTAATTAAGTATCGTATTAATATCTGCTTCCTCGTAAATGGAATCTTATACCGAGTCAAAGAGGAGATCATACGGCAGAGATTTATGCGTACCACGACTTGACATATGAATGAAAACTACAGTAACTTATGAGTTGTCAAGCACTACAGTAACTTTCCTACGACTACGAGTTGTCAAGCACTACTGAGAACTTTCCTAATTCTTGCATAGTTCTTTCCTAATTCTTTCCTAGTTCTTGCATAGTTATGTTACTATTTATTCTCTGAAAATGTTTGTGAAGAGCTTCCCTTTCAAGTGGAGGATATGCGGGAGATGCTCAATTTGCAAGTTAGCAGCCCAACACAGCACCGCAGGTAAGATATATCCAGACTTGGTTATTATTAGAAACAGCACCTTGATGTGTTTACTGTTTAGTACTTATCACAAAAATCAACAACAGAAATTCATTTTTTTGTTGGGTATAGGAATGAATCGCAAAGTATGCAAAAATATTCAAGACATGTTACATGTTACTATTTCATAGTTTTAATGGGTATATTTCATAGTTTTAATTATTACTAGGCGTTTCCAAACTGGCCTTTGGGACTGGTGATGGATTGTATTTGCATCTTCTGCATCCGCCTAAATCTCCTCAGTCCTTCCTAAGTTCAAAACGCAACAACAGACACACAGACCTTGTCTGTCCACGTGAGCTAACGTCGTGCTCTTTACTTTCATCCGACTGCGGACGATTGCCCTCGGCGGCCAAGATCGATCCAGACCGTATGCAGCCAGGGATCAAATTTGAAGTTGTCAATGCCTTTGAAATATATTTCAACTTGTTATAGAAGGGTGTTTAAAAATTTACATTTCAAAAGAAATTACAAAATTTACTGAATGGTCAATTAAAAAATTGGTTTTCATACAAATATTAAATACTATGTTAAATTTTATAAATATTGGATTAATTTTAATAAATTAATTATTGAATGAATAATTGTAGGGGGTGTATAACTCATACTTTCTATTTTTTCTGTGTTAAAATAAGTCTACTTTGACTTTACACAAATCATGCACAAAATTCAGGGAGAAGATGGATCACCACTAAATAAATAATTAGTTGAGTCTTTCTATTTTCATAAGAGCAATATTAGTTATTTAACTTTTTCTAGCCACTAAATTAATTTGAGGATTTTATTCTCAATGCTCTTATTTTATTTTGGAAATTGGGTTCTTAAATATTAGTTGTTTCTATGAGCTTTGTATAATGATTGTTATTAAGATAATAATGTTAATTGTTATGCCTCTAAATTAATGACTTCAATATTATGTAATCAATGCATAGTTGGATTATTTAAGGACTCCTCCATGCTCTAAATTAGTATTGTATTTGTGATAGATTAAGGTATGTAATAATAAATCACATTTAATTTTTTTAAGGTCTAAAAAATTCACATGTTTTACTATTAGAACCTCATTTATATTATAATATGAACAAATTAATACAAGGTGTTACATAGTAAGGGGCGACTGGCAGTGGTCACAGCCTCAAAAAATCAATCCAACAAACGCCACTAGGGCAGACAAAAACATGCCACACAGGCTATAAAAAAGGCCACAAGGCAGAAACAGATAACTAAATAGCAAATTTAAGCACACGAAGCAGCAGCACCCAGAGGAGGAGGTGGATCATCCCGCGACGGAAAGAAGCCGAGTGAACGTGGCTCATTGATAGGGAGTTGAGCAGCCAACAGTCTTGGTCTAGCATCTGGACACTGAGAGGCAAAATGATTCCCCACATGAGGGGTGGCAAGCCACCGAATTGAGATGCCCCGCCAGGTGGAGATCCCCAATTGGAAGAGCTTGCCACCGCTTTGTTATGCGTCGACGGGCTTTAGCCAGGCCCAGAAGAGGATAAGCTTGGGCGAGCTGGAGGTGGAGACAACCGAGTGCTTCTAGAGTGGCTTTGAGATTTGCCTCGATGTCTGGGTGGTGGCAGAGGGTGCCGATCATCATTCGGGGGACACGACTCATGGTACAAGGTGCGCTGCCCCAGTGGTCGAACAACCGTTGGAGATGAGCACACTCCAGTGCCACCTTTTGCATTTGTGCTTGAATCTGCATACACACGGAGGACAAAATTGCATTTGCCACCTTTTCATTAATGGTTAATTCAGCAGTAAGATCACAATGTTGGAACAAAGCATTATTTCTAGCTTTCCAGAGTTGAAAAAGAATAATAGAGCGGAAAAATGCCATAAGGAAGCAATAAAAGAGGGCCAATTAGCATAATCTCCAAACAACAGAGTTTTCCAATCAAAAAATTCAGGGTGATAAGGTCGAAAAAGAGAATGAATCCAATGTCAAGCATTTTGAGTGTACAAACAAAACCAAAAGACATGTTTGAAGGACTCAAGGCGACCACAGTAAAGACAGATAGGGTTAGGATTACCAATGTGACTTAATCTTTCACCCAATGGAAGCCCTTGGTAGATAAGACACCAGAGAAAAAAATTAAGTTTTGGTTCAAATAATGGATTCCAGGCCTGTTGCAGACGCTTTAACCAAGTGGAGGGAGAGGAATACAAAGTCCATCTGGAATTGAGCTTGTCTAAGGTAGGTGAGATCGGCGACATGAGGGAGTAAATAACTCCAGAATTATACTGTAATAGAGTGATATCCACATTCCATCTCCAATCCCTCCACCAAGCACAAGAAGGTTGAAGGCCTAATTTATGCAACATGACATCCGACATGAACGACTGAATTGCCAGAATTGAAGGCAAGTCTGAATTGGCAAGGTGGAATTTCTACTTCAGCGCAGGCCAAGAGAGCCAATATCTGCAGGAAACCAGGTCTCGAATGGTGGAGATGCCTTTCCGGGCAAGTTGCATCGCCTTGATGTTCGACATTTCCACCACGGGGAGATTATATGAAGAGAAAATAAGCGACCACCATATATTATGCTCATTGAAGGATAGCCCAATTCTGAAGCCATCATCAAACCACCACATTAAATGCTTAACAGATTCAAAAGCCTTCCAGATGCTCTTCACCACAAAAGTTCTAGGTATTTTAACCGACACTCTAGATATTAGCAAAGATTGAAACCCTATATTTTTTCAGCATTTCTTACCATAGGGCGCACCAGAAGAGATATAATGTCGTAACAGAATCTGCCAAGCTTGGTTGCCTTGAATGCAACGAATGACCCATTTGACACAGAGAGATGCTCTGCCTATAAACATCAACAATGCCCATTCCACCTTGTTCTCGAGGAAGCGTGCAGATATCCCAAGCCACTCTGTGAAACCCACCCTGCCTGTAACTTGACCAAAGAAAGTCTCGTAAAAGCTTGGCTAACTTGTCAAAAGATACCTGTGACGGACACCAACACGCCGCATAATAGACCTGAGTCGCAACAAGAATTTTAGTACAAACTTGGAATTTTCCAGCCAAAAACAAAGGTCGAGAAATCGATTTTTGCACCTTTTGTTCAACCCGGTTGACCACAAATTGTCACAGAGTGGAAGATTCACTATCAAAAGCAAAAGGAATTCCCAAGAATCGGAACCTTTCACCACTTTGAATCCCCTTCCAGAGATAAGTAGCCAACCAATCGGGCATGGGCGATGAACTTTGGCGAACCCCAACGACTTGGCTACTTGAACCTTAGAGCCAGAAGCTTTACAAAAAATGTCAAGGCAAGAAAATGCCTCTTGAACATTCTGCTTCGACTCGGCAAGAGCGGGGAATGAATCATCAGCAAAGTGGCCATTGATAAGTTGGGTTCGATGATCAGGGAGGTAAATGCCTCTTATCTATCCTTGTTCAACCCTGTTAGAAATAAGATATCCAAACACATTAGCTGTAAGGACGAAGAGAGTAGGAGCCAACATGCACCCTTGTCGAATAGATTGAAACAACCCAACCTCAGGCGATTGGTGTTCGTTAATGGTGAGGCAAGAAGAAGCATTCGCAAAAAGAGGGCAAAAACCATTAAGAAAATAATCTCTAAAACCCTGGGCCTTGAGCATAGCAATAATGAAGGGCCATTCTATGCCAGCATAAGCTTTCTCAAAGTCTATCTTCAGAAACAAAATCCTTTGAAGGGAAGATCGAGCCCATTCCATGCCCTCCCAAACTGCTATAAGATTGTCCAAGATGTATCGGCCTTTAACAAATCGATATTGCTCAGGTCGAACGATTTTAGGAAGTAGAGGAGCCACCCGTAGAGGCAAAGCCTTTCCCAAAATTTTGTAGGAAACATTAAAAAGTGTAATTGGTCTCCAATTAGATATAAGCTCTGGGTTACCTGCTTTAGGAATGAACTTGATATTACCCCTACTAATAAGATTCCCAAAGGATTGAGTTTGAAGAGCTTCTTCATAGACCTGTAATAAATCCTGCCCAACAATGTGCCAAGTTGCTGTGTAAAATTCGCAGGGGAATCTATTCAACCTAGGTAATTTATCGTCCACAAGACAGAAAATGGCATTATGAAGCTCTTCCAAGGAGAGAGATATCACAATCCTTCCTATCCTGCATGCTAAGTTTACGAGGGTCCACCTCAATGCATTGCTGCAGAGCTGCATTGCTGCAAAGCTGCATTGCTTTCAGCAGAAGGACTTTGAGCTTGGAAAACCAGGATGTAGTGATCCAAAAAAGCAGAAGAGATCTCCTGCACGGAGGTAACCCGAGAGAGAGCCAACTGAATAGCTCTAATTTGTTCTTTAACTTGCCTAGCTTTGAGAATTTTAAAAAAGCTTTTGGAGGCTCGATCACCAATTTTTAACCAGTGCAACTGTGCCCAAATCTGGACGCCTTTCGCTCTATGTTGTTCAATGACCTTGAGTTGACATCGGAAACTCCACCTTTGCCTTCTATATGAGAAGAGAAAATATGTTGAAAATTTGGCGCAATACACGTTAATGAAGTCTGAAGCAAAAACCCAGTAATTTTCACCTCTTGTAAACATATAACATCAAGATTACCAATAATTTTACAAGCATGCTCCACAGAATATTTAAGGGAGGATTCTGTGAGACCTCTAACATCCCATGAGAGACAATTCATGGAAAGTCAGACATATTTAGCTCCTCCCCTTGCCCATCCTGCAACATATCCACCAAATTTAATATAACAAAACGGTTGGAGAGGAAAACAGACTGGTTTGAATCTAATGGCTCCGTCGGAATGGTGCGGCGTTTAGCCCCGTTCGGCCCAACATTCTTTGTAGAGTCGCGAGGACTCTGGGAACGGCGTTGGGAAGACCTAGTAGCTACCGTCTCAGTGTTCTGTTTTGGTGGATTGGGTTGGCTCTGCATAGCGGGGGAAGGCGGCGCAATTTTAACAGGAACGAAGCTTGAAGGTGGTGGAACTGACTCTTGCTTAAAAGGAGGTAGAGTAGCCACAGAAGTAGGCTTACTAACCTCTCCCTTCTTATTAGCGACCGTGGTCCAACCCTCAGAGTTCTCTTGCGAGACAGAAACATTTTGAACTATGGCAGGCTTGGCTCGCTGGGTAAGCGGACAATCATGAATACAATGGTCAGACGCTTGACAACAGAAACAAGTGTTGGGAAAGTTGAAATAAACCACTTTCTGCGAAATACACATTAACCCAACTTGGATATCGATGTGATCACACAGCTCAGAGGCTAAATCAACCCCCACAAAAACTTGTTTGTGCGGGCGAGCTTAAAAAAATGGTCGGGCTCATGATAAATCACACGTCCAAGGGTATGAACAATATCATTCAAAAAGGGCCAAAGCTGCAATGGTAATCCTGGAAGTTCAAACCAAACATGGACTCGCAGTGAGACCTGATTCGTTGGGTTGAAGTTTGGGCTCCATCTGGAAAGGACAAACAAGGTGTAACCAATATACCAGCACAAGGAATGTTCTAAAAGCAACTGGCCCTGTGACAGTTCACGAAAAGTAAAAAAGTAAAACCCTTTGGTAAGGTTCCTGACACTAGTTAGCTGGATGTCGGTGGACTCCCAGTGGGATTTAATCTAGTTTTGGAGATAAGAGTCAAATGGGATGTGACCACAAAAATAAGCAACCAAACAATTGTTATGATAAAATTTCACAACAGGATCAACAAAAGAAAGCTCAATAGTAACATCCAAGGGAGATTCAGAAGCATCACCTCATCGTAAACTTTGGGGACAAACTTCCTCGCGCGCTTAGGAGCCATCATCACCGTAGTTAGCAACTGATGTTGCAATGGATTGGTTAGAGGCCATTTTAAATGCCCAAATCTCTAAGCAAAAAGGAAATAATAACAAAAGGCTTGAAAAGACCAAGGCAATAAGACTAACACGAACATAATCATGCAGACAAACACTAACATAGCCAAGCAAAGCTGAAAATAGAGCGTTCTAGTGCTAAAATTCACATGTTTTACATTTGTTTTGTATGTAATAAATATCTTGTGATTATTATTATAACCTTAATAGGCTTTAGAAAATTACAATTTCTTTGATCAGTCTAAATTGTGTAACAAATCATATTCACAAAAGAACAAAGAGTGTGTTTCTTTTTGGTATCTTATATTTATTATGTTGGGATTAACACACCGGTTGTACATATAATATATCAGATCTAAGCATACATGCAATAAAAGTGGATATTCTACCAAAAGAAGTATACAAAACAAGAGATATAAATCAACACCAGATTTAACGTGGTTCACCCAGTGTGGGCTACATCCACTAAGAAACAAGCCAGTCTATTATCCAAAGCTTTTAGAAGATATACAATGAAGATTTACAATCTTCCACACCTCTCACGATGTACAATACTTTCTTTCTATCAAGTTTCTCCTTCTTCTCCAAGAATTCTCTCTCACAATTATTTTCACAATAATCATCAATCCTCACTTCTAACCCTAACTTTCTAGCTTATAAATGCCTTATACAAACTTAGGGCACTTAGCCATGCAATTACAATCAATAGATCTGCTTTACTACTATAATTAGATCTAATTCCCGTGAGTTAAATAAAACACTCACGCACAGGTAACCGATGCCGGTTAGCCCTAACTGATGACGGTTCTTACTTGTCTGACCGATGCCGGTCATAGGTGACCGATGTCGGTCCCTACATAACTGATGTCGGTTACTGTGTTTTCCAGCAAGTTGATAAAAAATGCTAAACTGAAGTAATTGAGCTCCACATCTCAACATATTATACCAACAATTTGGCATTGAATGCCAAAGCACATTTTATTTGTAGTCCTAGAAAAAAAATTAAGATTGGAAAATATATGAGAAATAAAATATAAGTTTTGTTGTGAAGACTATGTTCAAGGCATGGGATTGATGTGGTAAAGATGAAATGTGGAAAGATTCAATCCCTAATTTAATGAAACAATGGAAAATAGTTCTCACACTTCCAATAAGTACATCAATGTGTGAGCAAAGACTTTTAAAGTTAAATCGTATTCGAATTATTGAGAGGTCTAGACTTTTGCTTAGATACATTAGATGCATTAATGTTTTTATCTCTTTTTGCACCTCAAAAGTTAAATAGACTATTGGAATGAGGTATGCATGAGGAATGTAACAGAATGAAATCTTATAAATTTGAACATGTAATTACTTTTTTGAATCTTTTGATTATTTAATTCAACCATTTTTCAAAATTTTTAGATGAGTTTCAATATTTAATATTTTTTTAAAACTTTTTTCATATTTATTTTATTTAAAATAATCAAATATATATTGAAAGGTAATTAAGATTTTTTTCCAATTGAAGGGCAATGCATTGTTTAATTTATCACTTACGAAAGCTCAAGCTTAGCCTAGCCCTTCAAATTAGAATATAAGGAGTCTTTCAAATTTGATCACTATATGCAGCCAAGAAAGTGACCGCTACAGTTGTCATTGGTACAAGCGTGGTCCTTAAAATAGATACCAAATAAAATTTGGATAAATAGTATTCTATGAATTTTTTTATTGCAAAATGTCTGACGGAAACAATCTATTGTTCGAAGATTGTAGGATGGCTAGATTCACTCGATTTAATCCTCTTTGCTTTATTTTATTTAAAATAATCAAATATATATTGAAAGGTAATTAAGATTTTTTTCCAATTGAAGGGCAATGCATTGTTTAATTTATCACTTACGAAAGCTCAAGCTTAGCCTAGCCCTTCAAATTAGAATATAAGGAGTCTTTCAAATTTGATCACTATATGCAGCCAAGAAAGTGACCGCTACAGTTGTCATTGGTACAAGCGTGGTCCTTAAAATAGATACCAAATAAAATTTGGATAAATAGTATTCTATGAATTTTTTTATTGCAAAATGTCTGACGGAAACAATCTATTGTTCGAAGATTGTAGGATGGCTAGATTCACTCGATTTAATCCTCTTTGCATAGCCGCAAAATTCAGAGAAATTCCCTATTTTTCACATTCCAAACAAAGTCCTTTAGAGGACTGACATTTTTAGTTAATTAGTTGTGTTTACTTAGATTAAAAGCTGCACAGATCAAGAAGATAAAAGGAAAGATAAATAACTAACAATCGTACATGAGTTGTAAAGTACGTTTTTTAAATTAAAATTAGTTTGTAATTTCATTTGAATATAATTGTTGCAACATATATTGCTTAATGTTATTTTGTTTTGTATACTGTAATGACGAGGATTGTAAAATGATGTATTTGGAAGAATGTATAGGGTGAAAATGCATACAACAATATAAATTAGAAATATACTTACATATTATATGTATTGGAAATAGAGAAGAAGATGTTGGGGAATACGGGTCCAATGTTCTTTTCTACAATGTACATACTTTATATCCTTCATTATTGTTTAATGGTTGAATACAAATGCGAGTGAGCCATGTTAGTCTGCAAACAATCATACTAATGAGGATGCAACAAATGTGAAGTGTTGAAATCAAACTTACAAACCTATTTTACGCATATCCCATAGTCATTGTAGTTTAAAAGATCACATTTCTTCCAAAAACATTTCTGTTGAACCATTCACATGGTTTATGCATGCTTCCCCTTCTCAATTATACATTATTAGATGTCCATACCCCGTTTCAAAGATTCTTTCTTGGCATAGTATGCGATTATGCTAGCAAAGTTGAGTTGACTAAGATGAATATGCTCTCTATGAGATCATGTAGATGATTGATCATCAAAGGAAATATGAAGTACATATACTTTCATCCACTCAACCAAACGGAACAAGTTAGCATTCAAGAAGGCTCAAAATTTATTGTATGTACGTTCTAATTTACGCATCCTATCACACAAGACTAAAGGCTATATTAGAGGTCCCAACCAATTTTGAGATATTGATCCTGAGGTTAGTGACTTTGATACTTTTGTTGCTACTCCTGGCCAACTGTCACTACTTGGTATTGATGATGAAGATTTGAGAAGTTTTACGCAAGGGATAGATAGTGGATCTAGTGGGAGTGGAGTTGTCTATGGTATTCATGGAGATTATTATGAGGAAAATTTAGATGATTATGAAGTTCTACACAACTCTTGTAAACATTCTAAGGCATAGAAGGGCATACAACCCTGTGAGTCCTAGGATGAGGTACTACAAGATATTCTAATTCCATGTAGTATATGACATGCTTTACATCGTTAATTGCAGCTGTAATTTCAAGAGGGTAATCCATGTCAACTAGATTGGTTACAACATTGTCTTGCTTCTTAGAACTTTTGGCAATGTCATTATTAGGAATAAGATTAGAGAATATTTTCATTTTCTCCATGGCTTGGTTGATGGATTCATGACGATCTTTCTCTTGAGTAACTTCACAAGATTTGAATGCTTCGGTCAATCCCTCGTGGGTGATGGAATCATAGTCAAAGTTAGATCCTAACAAGAAGCTAATGGTAGACGTATGGAGTGTATAGAAATTCTCATGTGAGTGAACTCAATTCGCATGTCACCAATAAAGCTTACTCTCATCATGCCAATAAGGGATAGGTCGAGAGGTATCCAAGATCACGGTAAACAACATAGGTAAGTGACATTTCAACTCTTCCTTATTTATTGGTCGATGATAGTTACACTGATTGTTGTCCCTATTGTGTTGCCGATCAATATTGAAATCAATTCTATTTGAAGAAGTGACAAGAGGAAGAGTATATGAGACTCTGTCATCCGTCGCGTTCTTGTTCTTGGATTGTTGAAGGATTTGGACCTGCTTGTTGGTTTTTTGTTTAGGAGGAGCCTTCTCAAATTTGCTCATGAGATAGTCTTGCCTTTTGGCTTGTTCAAAGGCCTCTTCTAGGGAAGTGGGAGAAAAGGACCTCACCTTGTATTGAAGGCGAGGCTCAAGGGTTTGCAGGCAAAGATGGAAGAGGCTATCACTAGGCATGTTTGTTCTTCTAGAGTGGATAGGGTCTTCCAACGCTTAATGAAAGCTTGCGCTGATTCAATCTCTAATTGCAACTGGAAGTTGATGAAGTTGTTGATATTTTTCTCAAGTAGGTCATGAAATTGGAATTCATTCACTAGGGTTGTCACTAAGGACTCTAGCTCGACCATACAATTAGGAGGCAAAGTGTTGTACCAATCTAGAGCATCCCCGATAAGAGCCTTAGCTAGGAGTTTAGTCTCAACGTATGATATAGTTATGATCCATTCTTTGTAAAGATTGCCAAAGGACTTGATGTGAAGAGTGAGATCATTAGACCCGTCATAAGAGATAGAAGGAGTAATGCCGCCAATGTCCATATTGGCGATAGAAGGTGCTAAAGGTTCTTGTTGCACTGCCCATTAGGACCTTGTTTTGGATAGGGGTTGGGTGATGGGCACCTCATTAGGCACATTTGGCAAATGAGGGTGCGTGGTGTCCCATGAGCCGGTTGGAGGGTAGTTGACTAACTGAGCCATGTTGGATTACATTTGGAGGAGTTGAGTGGTAGTGGAAGATTGTTGTTGGTTCATTTTGTCAATGGGATAAAGAATAAGATTGGTGGGATCATAATTGGAGGCATTTTCGGATGAGCCTACTTCAGGAGATTTCCCTCTTTTAGCCCTATGACCAAGTTGTTTGGAAACAAATTTGAGATGATGTTTTGTATGCATCTCCTCTAAATCATTTTTATATTGAGGAAATTGAGACAAACTTTTGGATCTCAGGAGGATGATCAAGAGTATCGCCATTTTGGATTTCTTTTTCATCCTTGGACAGGCCATTGTGGCAGGTAGAAGGCTTCTTTCTAGGTGCTCTTACAACGCAACAATCCATACAAAAGGGGCACTCAACTTTAGGATGACATGATTTTGGAAATGATTGCATAATAGAGTAAGAGGACCCTATACCTAGATACTCCATGAGGAAGTGCTAATCTGGCCGAAAATACTACAGACAAAATTGGCCCTGTAGAAAATTACACATGATGGCCGAAGGTGTTTGGAAGTAGATCAGGTTAGGACAGAATCGACCAGCCATACAACAGGTCTGCACAGGGGCCAAAAGCATATGGAAATGGGAAAACTAGGATAAACAGAATTTCCCCTAGGCGATGGTGTCTGTGATGACAGATTTTTGGGTCCTGTAGATTTTTGGATGCTTAGATCTTAGATAATATTTATAGATGGACTAATTTAATGAGCTGTAATCGATTAGAGGATCTGTAAGATTCATGTCAGGTTCACTAGAGATGCATGGCAGGCCAAAATGTGCCTTAATATCTTGCAATCCTAAATCATTCGTTCTACAATGGTATTGAGGAAACAAGTAAGAGGCACACATAAATTGGCACACAATGAGATATATTTAAAGGGGCTACAATGAGTGCTAAGGTCCCATATCTAGCGGGTCGTAATCCCTACACTAGGTCAACTTAAGGTTCCCAAGGTCAACTGTCAAGAAAGAGGAAGGAACCCTACTTAGATATAGATAGGTGGGTATGGGAAGATGTGGATCAATGGTGGATGGGGTAAACATGCACAATATGACTAAAAGAGGTGAAGAGATGCTAAGGAGATGGTCATGCATAAGAGAACTATGCTCTAGCTAGTATTAAAACACATCTAACACTAAGCTAACATAACACAATGAGGAAAGGAGATGAACTAATCTATGTAAAATGATAAAGAATGGTTAAAACACTCACATGTACATGTAGGTGGTCATTGATGCATCTATCTCCCTAGAGGACTAGTATGTCGAGAGTGAACTACAATTAGGTGGAGTAGGGAAAGACCATTCCTATCCTAGACTTGCTATATGATAACCCAATAGTACAAACAATCATCTAAGAAGAAGAGTGTCCAACCCAATCGAAGCAAGATGTAAGATGAACCAAGAGCTAGGTGAGCATTTGCGGAGATGGCACAAAAGAGCAAAGAAAATGATAGTTCCGGTGTTTGTTTTTTCCTCTTCTTTCCTTATGAATTTTTGGATGTGTGGTGACTATATATACCCAATATAATTGTTCGCGGGAGATTGTTTCCACCAGGAAAAAATCAAATGTCGACACAATCGTCTACGGGCTATTCTATCGGTCAGGGAGATTTAAATGCAATGTGGGGTGAAAAACAAGTGTCGTGCAAAGTAAAAATAGTGTCATATGTCAAGAAAAGGGGTGCATAAATGAAATACATGCAAGAATTAATGGATATGATATGTATGAGATCTAGGAGGTCAAGGATAACTAATGCAAGGAAAACTAAGGATGGGACCAAATAGTGACACTCTCTCTGTGTAGTAATTCTAACCCATAATGGTTACGCGAATAACCATTCCCCATTCTTAGAATGCCCCTTAAGGCACCCGTTCAGGAAATAGATGCATTAGTAACCCTTATCTGCACAAGGAAATTGTTAGTAACAAGTATGAAAGATGAAAAGTGAAAAATTAGGTGTATACACTCTTGAGTCCTTCAGATCATCACTTTCTAGAATCATACACAAATCTAATATAGTCCAGAATCTACTCTTCCAACCTATTCATCAGTCTATAATCAGTCCAGAATTTCGGTGGTAAGCTAAGTAATTCTCCAAACCCTACTTATCAATCATTGTTGCATTTCCTTTGTATATTGATCTTGCTTGAATACTATTATATCTATTTAATCAATAGTTTTCTTATCTTAGATTTAAATTTTATTTAATGATATATTGAGTGAGTAGAAAGATGAAATATGGTGTCCAAATAATATTCCCATACCTTGTATCAACTAACATCCCTTCGGATTTGTAATTCTTGGAGTTTTCCAATGTGTGACTTAAACAACATTTTGAGGCTGCACCACCTCAATGGATTGGAAGATGATGTTGACAATGAGATCGACATCCTTCACTTTCCCCTCACAATCAACTACTTTGAATAACATTGCCATGTTAGGGCATATTGTAAACACATTGATCAAACTGAAACTTCTTGCATCTTTCCATCCATTAGAAATAATGGACACACATGTTTTGAGGTTTCCACGTATTTTCTTTACTTTTACAATAGGGTTGTGTGAATATTCTCATAATCTGGCCCTTTGTACCCTTTCAAGGCCTCATTGATTGCTTTCACCATCTCTTGCCAATATGGCGACCTCACACCATTGAATTATAATCCATTTGCTTAAACACATCTTACAATGTGTTCATCCGTCATATTTGTGTTTTCATCTTGAAAGACTTTTTCCAATGGTCTCTTTATCATAATCTTTCATGAAAGAGGTGAATCCTCATTGTGCATGGAGGCATTCATCACAAATGGATGTGGCATGGCTAGAAGTGTAGAACCAATACTATATGGGGCAACAAGAGGCTTTGTTGATCAAAATGAACTTATTTTTTTGACAATGGACGATGCATTTTAAAAGCCAAGGCTACGTCTACATTGTCTTTTTCTTTGATATATCACAAAATCTTTGTTGTTAGTACCCCTACATTATTTTTCCCCTTGCATATTCTTATATTGTGACCTAATATTGCACACAAGTGGCCTTTCACCCAACTATATAAGCCTTAGAATACCATTTCACACTCATTGCATCTAAACATATAACACCCACCATATCCAAGTTGCTTTAGGATTGTGACATATCTACATAATGGTGAATTTAGGTCAAATTCTATAAATAGGGATTTCCTTAAGAAGGTTGAATTTTTTTCCATTGTACTTCTATCTACACATTTAAAAAACGACAACATAAACAAATGAAATTATGTTTAAAAATAAAAACTTAAACCCTATGCCCATGTATTAAAAATTAAAAATTAAAAATGAAAATAATAAAACATAAAAAAGAAGCATGAAGTGTGTGAAAGATTAAAAACAAAAACTAAAATCAAACTTGAAGCTAAAAATTTTAAACCTTACCTTCAATGAATAATCCACAAATCCTCCTTTAAAGCTCCTCAATGACTTTGGCAATGAATAGGTACTCATATTATTTTAGGAAAATGATTTCAATGTTTGTTGATGAAGTATCAAACTCTAAATGAGTCAAATGAAAGCTTAAAGATCCAAGTATGCAATGAAGGAATGAGAGGTAAGTTGTTTTACTTTTATGGTTTTTTTTTGTGTTTTACTTTTGTTTTGTTCAATTCTAGTTCACTTTTAGGTTTACAAATAACAAAATATTATGTTTTTATGTTACATTATTATAAAAAGAGAGGAAAAAATCATGTTTTGGTCTTTAAATGTACTCAGGAGCGGCTAAGGTATGGTTGGGACCCCTAAGGTACGTTGACAGACATATCTGAGGGGGTCTCGGCCATACCTTGGCCTCTCCCAAGTACGTTTTCGGGACATATTGTATTGGTACCAGGAGTTATACCCCTATTGTACCAGCTGCTTAGCTTAAGGACAATGATGATAGAGTGGCTCCATTATTGATGGTATTAATCATATGGTTTTCTCTCATTTTCATACCTATCTCAAGATACCCTTTTCAATGATATTATTTTTCCAATCTAACGATGTAAAAAAGTTATAAATTGTCTCTCTCTCAAAGTATCATTTGATATAGTGAAAGTTTGTACCTCCTCTTGACAATTAGGAGCTTGAAATAACATTTTTTTCCCATAGACAAACATAAAAATATAGGACCTAATAGACTCCTTACTAAGTTGTTGCAAGCCTTATGGCAATTCATTCACAAAGAATTATACCAAGTCTACTTTTAAGTTGACATGGTTAGATCTTTTAGACTAAAAGTATTCCCCTCAAACAAAACTTGACCAAACACATAAAATGACCAAACACATGTTTTTAAAAGCTTAAATGTGTAAATAGGCAACGCGTCCATATTTTACTTGAAAATTTAAAGTTTTCATATTATATTTTAACAATTTATTTAGTAGATCATTTTTAATTTTTTTGCCGCCTATTAAAACACACTTATATGCTTTTTGACCCACAAGAAAATAATTTTGATCACATCAAATTAACTCCAAAAAACAAATGGTTGTGGTCCAACGGTGTGCATATGATTGTGTAAAAGGTGTTGCCTAGCCATTCACCAGGGTTCCACTCCCAGGAGATACCAAGTAATAAGGGATGAGGCCAAGATTGTGCCCCATGCGACTTTGGTGGAATGGAAACCCTTCAGTCCTTGGCAGCTAAACGTAAGAATTCTTTGCAACTAATTCCTGCAATTTGATATTCAAACAAAAAAATTAACCCCAAAAAGAATTTATAGAGATTCTATTATCCATTAGTCTTATATCACTTATTACCACCTACAAAATTATATCTAGTTATTTAGCTTCTAAAATGACTCTAGTTATATAAATTATTATACATGACAAAGTGGAAGGTCAATTAGGCTTAACAATTTGTTCTAGGATTGGTAAATTGATGACTATGCCTACTATTTTGGTCAAGACCATATCCTATTCAAACATGACTTTGATAAGGCATACAATAAAATCTAATGGACCTTTGTCCTATGATTGATGCATCCGATTAATTTTATAAATACCACGTTAAACTAGTCTTTGTTGATGCCAATATAACAAAATTATTGTTAGTGATTCTATAACTAGTTCTTTTTCAACGAATATTTTTTCGGAAAGAGTATTCCGTTTTCCTCTTCCTCGATGTTTTCACAATTGATGTTGTGGGATTCATTTTAGAGAAAGTTAATTTATGGAGTGAAATTAGAAGCATTATTTTACCTCATCACAACTATGTTCTTATCTCTCACTTTGTTGATGGAAATATTCTCATCCTATAAAATGAAGATGAAATAGAAATTTTTTCTTGAAGTTTTTGGTATTTATTGTGTGGCTTCCAGATTGAAGTTGAAAATGTATAAATATGATTGTTTTAATAGGAGTGGACTAAATTTATTTATATTTTACGAAGGTATGGAAGCAACTAAAACATGTGAAGATCAGAAAATAAATGGGCATCTCCTTTGCCGTTGGTATTGTCCTCCTTCAAATGTGGGATTTCTTCCTACATAAGCTTAGTAAGAAGATTGATAGCTAGAAAGTTAATTTCTTATCTCTGGTAGTGGCCAAAATTTTCAATAACATCCTCCTTGACCCCAGGACTGTTAATATTCTTGTTCGGTGTCTTTCAAATCCTAAAATCTCATGCTGATTCACAAGGTGAGAAGCTTCTCATGGATGGCATAGGATGGCCATTCAAGGTGTGTTTGTTATATATTCATCCATTTTACCCAACCTAAGCATAGGGGTAGACCAAGTGTCATCTGCCAGATACAAGGAAAATGTCATAGGATGGTATGCTGATTCACAAGGTGAGAGCTTCCCATGGATGGCATAGGATGGTTGTTCAAGGTGTGGTTATATATTCATCCTTTTTACTGAACCTAAGCATAAGGGTAAGCCAAGTGTCATCAGCCCATGGATACATGAAAAATGCCTACCATTCATATTTCAAGATGGCAAACAGAGGACAAGTTTTGGGAAAGAATATCTCAAGATGGCAATGGAGGGGTGACTCATTTCGGGGTTGAGCGTCTAGGTCTATGTAGCTTATACGACATGGTTATTTGTAATGACATGAAGGCTTGGCCCAGATCTGGCAATATCACTTGCAAAACTTACAATGGACAAAGTGTAGTGGACTATGTAATATGCACTCAGAGCTCTATTTGTAGGTTGCTCGAGTTTGAAATTGGAGATTGTCCTATTGAGCTCAAATCTGATCATAATCCTCTCTTGGTCAAGCTTGGTGCTATTTCAAATCATCAACTAGGAAAACAAGTTCACCACATGCAAGAGACATCTCCAAAACAAGGCAAAATCATTTTGAATAAATAAAATCAGGAATTTTTTGTGGCTACCCTTGAACAACAATTTCGGATGACAAGAAATGATATCGAGAGCAATACAAACAAGGGGGCAAGGGGTTATGTTTGTAGTAAGTTGTTGATACCTTTAATTCACAAGGCATTAAGTGCTTGCAAAATATCTAATCCTAAAAAGGGAGCTGCAAATACTTTTCCAACAAATCCGTGGTATGACGAAGATTGTAAGGCTGCCAAGAGAGCTATGAGGGAAAGTGACATGAAGAAAGAAAATAAAAAGAAATATGAGAGATTGGTAAAACAAAAAAAAGAAAGCTATGTGAATATAAGAATGTCTGAATTAATTTCTCTTGGAAAACACAATCCCAAGGGATTCTGGAAGGAGCTACAACAAAAGAAAACACACATAGAAAACAATATCACAAAAGCTCATTGGTTAAAATTATGCGAATATTCTCTACGAATGGTCTCAATAGAAGGATATTCCTCCCATAATTCAAACTTTTCTCAGAGGAAGACATCAAACACGACATAAATAATCTAACAAATCTTAAAGCTCAAGATGTTGATGAGTTGCAGGCTAAATTTTTAAAGTGGGGGGTTGAGGTGCTCACTCTACATATCAAAAAAATCTTCAATGATGTAACTCAGGTTGGATTCCCACTAGAGTGGATGATTAGTGTTCTTATTCCTCTTTTTAAAAGCGAGGATATCAATAATCCTTCTAACTATTGCACCATTATGATCAATCATATTTTTGGTAAGTTATTTGGGGGCATGATAGAGTGCAAAATCAACAGTTGGGCAGAAAGAGAGGGAAAAAGAGCAAAAGGACAAGCAAGTTTCCGATCTAAAAATTCAACCATTGATCATTACATCACTCTTAGGCACTTGATTGAAAAGGTATGGGATACCCTTTTTGTTGTTTTGTTGATTTTAAGAAAGCCTTTAACATAGGTCCTATAGACAAACTTTGGAACATGATGGAGGAACTTAAGATTCCAGACGAGCTTAGAGCAACAATACATAGACTTTATGAGCAGGTCAGAGCTAAAATCAGAACCAAAGAAGGTATGTCTTAATGTTTTGGTAGTGATATTGGGGTCAAACAAGGTTGCCTTCTTTCTCCCACTTTGTTTGGTTTATACATTGACAAGCTTGAAGAATGGTTACGTAAAACCAAAGGAGGGGGTGTATAGTTGGCCGAGTATGTGGTGAAGTTACTCTTATATGCCGATGATCTTATCCTAATTTCAACAACTCAAGGATTGGGGGAGCATCTAAAAGCTTTAGAATTATTTTGCCAGGAAGTCGAGATGTAAGTGAACATTAACAAAACAAAAATCATTATATTTTCCCTAAAAATAAAAGAGAGGCAAATTAACTTTCTTTTTTAGGGGAGTCATTGGAAATTGTTACAAAATATAAATATCTTGGGATTGATTTCCACAATAGGATGAGTTGGGAGACATGCAGAGCAAAAAGGATACATGGAGGTTGGAAAGCATCTTACTACTTCGAAATAGGTGTAGGAAAGTTGAGCTTTGGGATTGGAAAACTAAGAAAACCCTCTTTGGTTTGTTGGCTACCCCGATTTCTCTTTATGGCTACGAGGTTTGGGGAAGTAGTGTGTCAAAGCATGGATGACGACAATTAGAAAGAATCTAGAAACATCTAATCACAAGCACTCTTCAAGTTAAATCAACAGTCCCTTATAAGATTTTGTTATCTAAAATGTGTACCTTCCCGATGGAAGCATCGATAATAAATCGACTAATAAGCTATTTGAAAATTTTTGAAAGCATGGATGATCTTTGTTGGCCCAAAATGGTTATAGAGGATAATCTAGAGCACAAAAAGAAAACTTGGATGAAACAAAACAACAAATGAATGAACAAATAGGGCATCAATTTTTCAGGAGTGTCCTAACAACAACAAGGAAATAAAAAACTATGCGATGGAAAGTTTAGGACTGCCATGTGGACATAACATATGGGTCGTAAGAAAGCACAATATATCAAAGAATTCAACCCCACTTGGGAGCATGATGAAAAAGCTTATCTAGGGGCAATTATCAAAGGCAGGGGTTAAATTTGATGGTCGCCCCCACCTGTCAATTTTTTTTTGTGATGGTTTGTAAATTAAGATTGCCTTGCACTTGACATCTAATTTTTAATTTAACCTTTTATGATTTTCATATAAATCATTTTGAATGAATCATCGATGAATCGTTTTCAATAAAATGTGACTAATTTAGCATTAAAAGTTAAAATTCAATTTAATTGTCATAACAAAAATAATATACATCAATTAAGAATAGAATTTTAAAAAATGAAATAATACTCGATAAGAAATAATGGATTATTTTTCAATTTTAATTTTTGTCTTTCTTAATATTAATATTTGTTATTGTAATGTTGAGTGTGTATAATAACTTACAATCATACTTGAGCGTTCCCAACAACCGCAATGCGAAGTCCAAAGGCATTGGTTCGATTCTCGAGGAAATCAGTGTGGAATCAAAGCACGGAAACACATATCAGTCTCTTCGATGGGCTCTCTTTGCGGACATGTCACCGAAAGGATGGATGTCGAGGGAGAATCGCTGAAGAAAACTTGTTCGTTCAAGTCCAATTCTTTTTCCAACTCCTCCCAATCCCATTCTTTACCCCTATTATCTGTATTTGATTCTCTATTCAAATATTAAAAAACAAAATTAACATGCAAGGAATCTTATACATATAAATTTTAGACAACGGTATATTTACTGAAAGCATAAATTCATTGCAAGAAACATGCTTGTTTCAAGAGGATCGATGTTGTGTATTCCATATGTTTCTCTATTGGAAGAGAGCGGTGACTACCAAATATTGGATTTTTTCAACTAGATAAGATCATTTTTACTTTCAAGGCGGGAACAACAAAAAAGTTATCCTTTCTAGGAATATTTTTTCTAAAAATTTCAGTCATATCCAGCTTAGATGGAATGCCATTGCCTTCAACTGTCCAGTCAAAGCAGTACACCAGTTGAGCCAACACAAGCCCAATGTTCGCTAGAGCAAGCCCAACCCCTGGGCATCCTCTCCTTCCTGCACCAAATGGAAGCACCTTGAAGTATCTTCCTTTTATATCAATATCTTTGCCCACAAATCTTTACACTTGAATGTCATGGGATCTTCCCACACAACTGGATCTCTTCCTATTGCCCACACAATGAATATGATGTTTCTATTAATCTCCGGGGGAAAGATTCAATGCAATGTTGTCATTCTCTCTCCTGAGTCCAAACTATGCAGAATCAGAGTGGTGTCTGGATGAAATCTTCAAACAAATGAATTTTTAATATTGCATTTGCACGACTCACCAACCGAGACTTTAAGTTTAAAACTTAATACACATTAAATTTTAAAATAAACTAATATCATTTACAAATTAGGGTTGGAGCAACAAATTATTTAGTTTATTATTTAGAGTCTAGATGCCTAGCCTATTCTCAAGTTGTCAATCTTATCAAATTCTAACTATAATTAATACCAAATAGAATTTTGTCAAATTCAACATTAGATGGCAACAACCGTCAATTCAATTTTAATTCTGTCATAAGTTGGAGTTGGGAGTCGAGAGTTGGGCGGTGATTAGATTTATATATGTAACAATATAACTATAGCCTATAATAATTTGACACGGTCAGTTTTATGAATTACATGTCAAAATGATAGCTCTCCAAAAAAATCGCCCATCCCTTGGTACGGGATAAAATTTAATTAGACTATTTTTTACAGTTAATAACATTAAAAATCTCTAAACGGGCATCAAATTTAAACCGTGATCAAAGGTAAGGCAAGGATTCTAGTGGCTCAGTTGAGGACTAGATCACATCATCTTCATTGTGAAACCGGTAGATAGACTATTCCCAAAGAGGATTGGGAAAGGAGAATTTGTTCAAAGGGGTTGTTGAAACGGAACGACATTTTATTATGGAGTGTTCAACAAATGATGATGTTCGTATCCATTACGAAAACAAATTAAAAGTGGACAACTTAAATGAGTTATTTGAAGAAACAATCTTTAAAATTAAAATCTCTTCCCTTGTGATTAGCTTGTGCAAACCATGATAACAAGCCTCCCGATTGTACAACTAGAAAGATTCCTCTCTTAGGAATGAGCTGAGCTGAGCTTTCCCAATACCTCTGTTTGGTAAAACGAGTTGATCATCAATAGTTAATGACCTCCCTCACGTGCCCTTGAGAAACCCCTATGAAGGTTCAAGCTTTTCAGTGGAGGGATATGCAGTTTTAAAAATAATTGGAACCCACTAATGATAAAGTGGTTTCCCTAGTGATCTGTTAAAAAAACTGCTTCCACTTTCTGGACATTGATAAGCATATCATTCATTTTATCATTTCTGTGGTATATGAGAATCTATTTCTTATTTCTTTGGTATTTTTAAATTAAAATTATATTAAAGAATTACATGTTTCAACCCACCAATGAAGGAGTGGTTTCCTTAGTGAACTATTAAAAAAAACTGCTTCCACCTTCCAAAAATTGATAAGCATATCATTCATTTCATCATTCTTTGGTATATGAGAATCTATTTCTTATGATGTTTTCTCAATTTCCTGTTGGAACCATGGTCCATCTATCGAACTTGACTTATTTTTTAATTTTTGTAACAGGTGGAACGGTGGTAGGCCACAACCCTCATAACAGATCATGCCCTATAGCTAGTTGACTGTTTATCTCACTTCAACCACATGGCAGCGAATTCGTCTTTTACAGGTTGCCCACAAGCTAATGCTTCCAGCCGCAAGCGCAAATACATCGACGATGTTGCAGAAGAACATGAAGACGAAGAAGAAGATGAGACACCCAGAAAGAGGAAACATAGAAGGGCCTCGGCTTTCAGTGATGACACGGCTGTCGTTGCCAGTGATGAAGAAGGTATTTTCCCCTTTCAATTCTCTTTATCAATTTTGAATGAATGTGAGCTGCCATAACTACCTTCATGGACAAATGGTATGCAGGGCCTATTAGACTGTCTTTATTTGTCTATAAGATAGTCTTCATGGGTGTTAATTTATGAATTTGTGTTTTTACAGTCCGCCCACCAGTGAATGCTTTTGACGAATTGGCACCACTGCAAGTTTCTTCTGCATCTGCACCGAAGCCTCGTTGCGATGTATTCATCAATCACCGAGGAACGGATGTGAAGGACACCCTCGCCAAAGCTATTTATAACACACTTGCTTCCAAGGGACTAAATGTTTGTCTAGATGTGCACTGCTTGAAGCAGGAGATGAGATACCTTCAGAATTAGAAGCCGCAATGAGTAGTGCTCTGGTTCATATTGCCATCTTCTCAAAGAATTATGCGCAATCCCCTTGGTGTTTGGCCGAGCTCTCGTTTATGCTCAAAACTCGCACCACGATTATACCTGTCTTCTATGGTGTTGAGCCTTCTGACCTCCGATGGGTAGCTGAAGGGAAAGGAGAGTATGTGGATGCCTTTGTAAAGCATGAACAAAAAGGTAGGTACACCGTCGAAAAGCTTGCGGAGTGGAAGAATGCGCTTCACCAAATTTCATTTAGAAACGGCTACGTGGTGAACAATAATGAGTAAGTATTAAAAACTCGTTCTCCTTGGTCATCAAATCTTATATTGTGCATTAATTGATTTTATTATTTTGGTGCAACTTAGTGAGGAGGGAGAGCTAGTGCTGAACAAGATTGTGAATGATGTATTAAAAATTCATGAAGAGAGCTTGCGTAGGTTGCGGTACCACAGCACTGAAGGTATGTTATCCGCACTTGGTACACTCAATCCTTTTATTATTGACATGCTCTTTGTCCACGCCAAACTTATCAAATATTATGTTAACTTTTGGTTGCTTTACTGTGTAGCTCTGGGCATCGAGTACAAGATCAGTGCAGTGATTAAACTCCTTCAGTTCGATGATGACAAGCCAGCTGTGGGTGTGATAGTGTACGGCATAGGTGGAGCTGGTAAAACCACGCTGGCGAATGAAGTGTATGCAACTTTGAATCTGAAGGGCTGGAAACATTCAAAAGTCACTCTCATCAAGAATATGGAATCACATCCTAACATAGAGGAATTGCAAACCCAGATTTTGTCGGAATTGACCGGGAAAAAACATGATACTGTAAAAGACTATCAGAGTGGGCAGCAAGAGCTGAAATGTATTTTAGAGACAGGAGATGTGTTCGTATATATCGACAACATCCTGAGCAAAGAGCATCTGGAAAATCTTCTACCTAAGAAGATAAATAGCCAAGGAAGAGTAAGGATTCTTGCAACAGCTAGGAAAAATGATGCCTCGGTAGTGTTTGAATGCTGCGGAGTTACACCCTGTGAATTGTATCCCATTGAATCGCTCCCTGTTGAGTCAGCCCTTGAATTGTTGTGCCGGAAAATAGATAGAGGAAGGGAGATAAATTCGATTGTAGATGAAAGGCCTCAGACAAGAGAGATAGCAGAGAAATGCAATTGCTGTCCTCTTTTTTTGGAAGTGGTCGGAGCCTATCTTCATAAAAGACATAACGAAATTGAAGCTTATGAAAAAGTATTTGGTTGGCTAAGTGAGGGAGAGGCTTTCAGCGGTTACAAAGAAGACCGTTTTGACGAGTCCAGGATTCTGTTTGCTTACCACGAGCTTGAGGTCAATGCTCAAGAGGCTTTCCTGGACATTTGTTCCTTCTTCTCTGACTGGGAGTGGGATGAGGTTGCATGCATTGTGGGAGATGAAGAACTGCAATGTCTACAAGAGGGAGCACTTGTCAAAAGAATAGAGGTTGAAGATTACTTTCCAGGGTACAGTCGGAGTAAGAGAGAAGTACGGAGGATAAGTATACACGATCTTATATTGATAGCAGGGCGTAACAAATCAAAGGGCAATAGATTTAGAAGTGCAGATGATTTTTCTATGGCCTTGGAGAATGACAAGGTATGCATATTCTAAATAGAAAAGATTTGAAAAAAGAGTGTAAGAATTTCAGTCGTTGGTTAATGCATGGGTTTCTATGTTTAAATTTCTAATAGGATCTCGGGCAAGCGAAAGGAGTTTGGTTAGAATCTGCCGAGATATCTGCGGGACAATTAGACGCAATGAGCAACTCTTTACGAGTATTTGCCATGGGAGATGAAACTATTGTGAGAGGACAATGCTGCAAACAATTTGATAAGCTGAGGTTTCTTCAAGTGGGTGAGGTGCCAAATCTGGCGATAGATATATTAAAGCTCAAGCATTTGAAATTCATGGATTATGTTTGGAGTGAGGACGCAAATAATTGGAGCCCGCCCGAGGTATGTTCACCCCTTTATTCGGTTTTCTATTTTTATTTCGCAAATAATAATAAATTATTGTTTTTCAGCTGCGATTTTTTTTTTTCAATAATTATGGAACTTGTTGTTCATTTTTTGTCCTCTGTGATGTTGATCTTTAGCCCTCGTTGGTTGCAGAATTTCTCTGATTTGAAAGTGCTGAAGCTTACAAATTTTTGCTGGGGGATAAATGAAGCGCTAGAATTGGGGCATCTTAAAAAATAAAACATCTAGAATTGAGTGGATTTCATATTAATAACATCTCAAGTTGGCAGAAGCTAAAATTGTTGCAGAAGCTAAAATTATCCAACATTGGAGGTCTCAAGGAGCTGCCAGGATCAATTGGGAATCTTCTTTCATTAAAAGAGCTATATTTAAGCGGTCATAACGAAATTAAGCGGTCATAACGAAATTGAGCGGTTACCAACATCGCTTGGGAAGCTGCGATCCCTAAAGGAGTTGTATTTACTTGAATGTAATAAATTGAAGCAGTTACCAGCAGAATTTGGAATGTTGAGCTCCCTCACTAAGCTTGTTTTGGACAGTACGAGTTTGCAAGAGCTCCCTCGTGATTTCCAGAATCTTTCGGCACTGCAGTCACTGCATTTGAGTTGTTGCTCCAGTCTCGTTCGGCTACCTTGTGATTTCCAGAATCTTTCGGCATTGCAGTCACTGGATTTGAGTGGTTGCTCCAGTCTCGTTGGGCTACCAGAAGGGCTTGGAGACTTAAAATCTGTAACATATGTAAATGTAAAAGGCTGTTCGAAGTTAATTACTCTTCCCGATAGGGTTCCGGAGCTGTCTTTATTGAAGGGTGAAATATCATTTCATGGGTGTCGAAGCTTGCAAGAAATACCAGAAGAAATTTGCAAACTGACAATGCTGACAAGCTTAACATTATACTCCTGCGAGAGCTTAAAGGTGCTTCCCATCGGCTTCGGTCGAGTTACTTGCCTGGAAAAGTTAGGCCTTGACGAATGTCATTGTTTGCAAGAGCTGTGTAATGACTTTCATTCCTTAGTAAGATTAAGAAGATTGGACATGTCTGGATGCCACAGTTTGTCAAGGCTACCTCCGAGTTTTGGTAAACTTGGCTCTTTGGAAGAGTTAAAATTATCAGCATGTGATAAATTAGAGGAATTGAGCAGCGACTTTGGTCTCCTTGGTGCATTAAAGTACTTAACATTGTCCAGATGCGAAAGTCTGTCGAAACTTTCTGATTCTTTTGGCCAGCTTGGTTGCTTGGAACAGTTAGATATCTCGAGGTGTTCTAAATTGGCGGAGCTTTCTAGTGATTTTAACTGCCTTAAATCAGTAGTAAGATTGGAGCTCTCAAAATGTAAGAGATTGGATGGCAAATGGATGGATATTGTGCGGGATATTCAAGGCCTGTGGTGTGTAGATATCTCCGGAAGTGGAAGGATGATCCGGCGGTGGACAGAAATGAGAAGAGAAGAAGAAAAATGGCATTTTGTGGTGATAACAGATTCCGACAGGGTAAGTGTGATGCATTTTGTCCAGCTATATATGATTTTGCTACATCGATTTATTTGATAATTCCATTCATTGTCTTGCTTTGCAGAGCTCTCAAAGGACAGAGGAGGAAAATAACGCTTTGGTGTTGAAAGCAATGATATCAAAGATATTTGATGAGGAAGGGCTACTGGTTTACATTGATCAACGCCCCTTCCATTCATTCTCCCTTCAATCACACCCACCCCTCGTCTTAATCATTCAAATCGGGAGTGAAAAAATAAAAGATGGTGAATTATTTGAGAAAAATGTGCAACAGTTGGAATGGAGCTCAAAAGCCTGGCGAATCATATATGTCGGCGGAGAATTCAATGCATTACCAGATGAGGTTAAGGATAGAATCCTGGCTTATACATCTCCTAACAAGTATTCCTTATTCATTCATAAGTTTGAAGTTGCTTTCCCCTTCCTGGATTGGGGTTCCACAATCCGGCATATTGCTTTCCCCTTCCTGTATTGGGATCACACAATAGTTTTCCGTAGCCGTGATGGTTTAGAAGAAAAATGTCCGTCCTTATGGGAGGATATCTCGTATATAGTGAATGATGATTTAGTTTCCCTCATGAGAGCTCCGAGAGCGAGCAATTTCGAGATCCTGAGAGCACTGCTGAATACAGATTTTCTCCTCCTCAAAAACAGTCAAAAGGTATATATATAAAAATAAATGCCCTTTGTGGCTCTCTTTCTAAATTATATTCTGTTAATGAAACCGCTTATATGTTGTTAATTGTAGGTCCCGCTCACTGATTTACAAGGAAAGGTGGTGTTGCTACTGTATGGGTCCCACACCCTGTTTGAGCATTGCTATTTGTCGTTTGAAGATGTGTATGCCAAGATGCTACACAGCAATCCGCATTTGGTAGAAGTGGTTTCGATTCCAAGTTGCGGCAAATGGGGTGAGTTGGAAATAGATATTGAAGATGCTCCTTGGCCAGTGGTCCCAGATCCAACAAGTGAAGATATTAAGAGAGAAGAATTCTTTGAATTATTAGAACCCCAAGTAGTATATCCAAAAAGAGAGAGTAGTGGTGGTGGATGGGAAAGGAAGAATCTCCAACAAGAATGCGTTGTCCATGATAGAAAGGTGGGGAGTAGAGGCATATCCATTTACTCAATCTCGTGAAGAGGAGCTCATAAAGTCAGAATGGGAACTCATAAAGTCAGAATGGGAAAAGGAATCCAACTGCTACTCATTTGTGTTTCAAAATCTGGACTTCACTCCAACAAATGTGAATTAAAATCCTTCATTTTACATGTTACTATAATAATATTTTTATTTCTTTAAAATCAAGCCAATAATCATGTAGATACAATTGAAAGGTGTATACATCTATATATGCGACTTTATTTTATTTTATATGTGAATGTTTTCCTTGTCTTGATAACAGGGGAAAGAATTCCCAGATCCCTGTTCGATTGAGAGCGAAGAATTCCCAGATCTCTGTTCGATTGAGAGCAAAGAATTCTTTGATTTATTAGAATTCTTTGATTGATTTATTAGAATATATTGCAAATGAATCAAAGCTGTTAAGTGAACTTGATATTGGAGGGGTTAGAAAAGTTTTGTCGGAGGTGCAATGAAAAGATGGGATAATCCATCCAAAACATCACCCCAAACATCAACTGTTTGAAGTGAATTATACATATTTTGAAGGCAAGCCCAGTTGTAGCCTATGCTTCAGAATTGCTATTGTTATAGTTATTATATTTGTAGTGTTTGTGAAAAAAAAGTAATATGTGATAATTGTATTTAAGGCTATAACATGCCTCCTTGAAGATAAGGAAAAATGCAAGAACTTTTGAGTATGGTTGTATTATTATAAAAATAGCTACTCTTTGTATGTGTTTGGGATTCCTTTGAATATTATTTTATATTTTTCCAAATGAAAATAAAAGAGATTACTCTTGAAGATTTAACATACGAATGAGAAAATTGTAATTTATCATTATTGACATATAGTTTTTATAAACGGTTCAGTGGGACAATAGATTGTTTTAGCACTAGGAAATTTAGTAAGGATGAAAATTTAAATCATGGGATCCATTTATATGGTCATCGAGAACTCTACCTTTGCTTTCTTACAGTCCTTTTATTTGTATTGTACTATGCTCGTTTGAGCGAATGTGGGTTCATATTACCATCTCTTTGGCTAGAGTGTGCGTGCTCACGATTCTTGGTTATAATTAACCCTTGCTTAATACAAAAGGATTAATTGTATAAAGTGTAAATCATAAAATATGTTTATAGTCATGGTTAAAAGCATTTCTCTCCCTCTTCCTTGTGTTTGTGGTTAATGTCTTCACTTTGGTTCAACAAAGGTATATATTCCTTAGTGTGTGGTGGAAATTTTTTCAATTAAGGAAGCCAACTTAATGGTCTAATTGTGATCCTACTACCAAATTGTCTGGGTGGGAGTGGCTGCTCCATCTGTTCACTTGGCCCTACTGTAGAGCTAGCCTAAGCTAGAGAATACTGCATTGGGACTTCGACATTTATCTCCTCTGGGTGAAGGCCCACTCTAGGTTTAGCACTACTAGGTTGCATTATGGTTGGTCCTTACTTTGGAAAGAAGGGTTGCCCTATGGAGAAATGATGTTACTATGCGTGGGTCCATTGTTTGAGATGTTGGACTTCACTGTTGAGTTGGATTATGCTCTCACAAAGTTGAAAAGTCATTTTCAAGTCTTTTATGCAGGGTGCAAAGGTTTTGCTTATTCTGATAGAGATGAAAGGATTACAAAAATGATAGACATGATTCCTTCCATCTCAATCTCTCGAGCACACAGATTTTGGCAGCGCATTACATATTTGTGCAATGATTTAACAAGATTGGGGGGTGATGAAAAGATAGTAGAATTGAGAAGAATGGTATATAGTATTGCTAGTGCTGAATCTCAGAGTGAAAGAGAATGTGAGATACAAGTAATTATGATAACTAAAAATGGGACGATGGTGAGTGGGACAGGAAAGGAGCTAGTAAAAGCACTATGGCAATATATTACAAATGAATCAAAGCTGTTAAGTGAACTTGATATTGGAGGGGTTAGAAAAGTTTTGTCGGAGGTGCAATGTAAAGATGGGATAATCCATACAAAACATCACCCCAAACATAAACTATTTGAAGTGAATGATACATATTTTGAAGGCAAACCCACTTGCAGTCTATGCTTCAGGAATTGCTATTGTTATAATTATTATATTTGTAATGTGTGTGAAAAAAATGTAATATGTAAATATTGTATTAAAGGCTATAACATGTCTCCTTGAAGATAAGGAAAAATGCAAGAACTTTTGAGTATGGTTGTACTATTAAAAAAATAGATACTCTTTGTATGTGTTTGGGATGCCTCTCCTTTGAATATTATTTTATATTTTTCTTTATATTCCAAATGAAAATAAAAGAGATTACTCTTGATAATTTAACATACGAATGAGAAAATTCGTAATTTATCATTGTTGACGTATAGTTTTTATAAATGGTTCAGTGGGACAATAGATTTTTTTAGCACTAGGAAATTTAGTAAGGATGAAAATTTAAATCATGGGATCCATTTATATGGTCATCGAGAACTCTACCTTTCCTTTCTTACAATCCTTTTATTTGTATTGTACTATGCTTGTTTGAGTGAATGTGGGTTCATATTACCGTCTCTTTGGCTAGAGTGTGCGTGCTCACTATTCTTGGTTATCATTAACCCTTGCTTAATACAAAAGGATTAATTGTATAAAGTGTAAATCGTAAAATATGTTTATAGTCATGGTTAAAAGCATTTCTCTCCCGCTTCCTCGTGTTTGTGGTTAATGTCTTCACTTTGGTTCAACAAAGGTATATATTGCGTAGTGTGTGGTGGAAATTTTTTCAATTAAGGAAGCCAACTTAATGGTCTAATTGTGATCCTACTACCAAATTGTTTGCGCGGGATTGGCTGCTCCATCTGTTCACTTGGCCCTACTGTAGAGCTAGCCTAAGCTAGAGAATATTGCATTGGGACTTCGACATTTATCTCCTCTGGGTGAAGGCCCACTCTAGGTTTAGCACTACTAGGTTGCATTATGGTTGGTCCTTACTTTTGATTCAATCTTCTTTTCTTCGTAGGTTGTCCCATATACGTGAATGTTTTTTCTTTCTCTTCTTGTACTCATTTTTCATACTCCAATTACTCATGTGCACTTAGGCATAACAATCTCCTCATCCGGATCTTTGTTTTGTGCATCTTATTTGTTAGACCTTTTCTTGGGACAAATATAGAAGAATATTACTTGTGCGGTGTTCTTCACAAAAAATGGTCTCCCCCTAAGCAAGCTTGCATATGTTTGTCGCTTGATTATCCTGGTAGACTTCTACGTCAGGGTGTTTGTAAGTGGTGTGAAGTGTAATTATATATATTCATCTATTCTTTGCGCGTCAATGTGTAAACTTCTTGGCTTCTTTAAATAGTTTGACGGATCACAAAAACTACTCCATTAGAAAGGCGTATGGTAACTTAGCCCAGGGGGATCAAGTTTAATTAACCTTCTTGAACTGTGCCATTGAATAATGCATAGCCACCACAAACTTTGCTTCTTCGGCCATCTATTTTGGTAATTGGCATGGTATTTGCCAATCCCTTTCAAACACTTCATGCAAGTTCTTCACCCAGCTTGTGAATCTTGCTTGTACGTGTTATTCAGTGTTGTGGATACCATAGATTTCTTGTACATTATTGTTGGTAATGGATCCTCTTGTGGGAATATCAACTTTAGGTCTTGTTCCCCTTTTGGAAATCCAAAATTATCAAACATTATTAGAAATAATATTACACCCCAATGAAACCTAATTCCTTGTATTTCATGTGTTAAGTCGGCATTTGCCGATATACTTTGCGTGAAAAATTGGGAGAAGTTTAAAATTTAACTGTGTGCTACCCTATGCAAAATGCTCAAGAAATTTACTAGAAACAACACTTGGATGTGTATATGAACAATTTGTAGGCCTAGAATATTTGAATATATCACACAAATCAAGAAGAGAACTTCATTTTTTTGTATAGGAATGAATTACAAACTATGGAAAAATATTCAAGATATGTTACATGTTAGACTACAATCGTCATAAACTGTCGAAAGGACGAACTTCAACAAGGCATATGACAAATTATGCCGAAGATGATGCTTTGTGGTGTGGGGGAGGAGTTTAATATGCATGAACTAGGGTTGATTTGCCATGAGATTCTTTAAATGCATTGGATTTGGAATCAATGTTATAAAAATAGTATGATGCAACAATTGGATATGTACTTAGTGTTAGGACCAATGTTGCAAACTCAAATTATAATCAAGATATTCTTTCAGGGGATATTTTTTAATTTAATGAGTAATGTTATAATCTCGGATAAGTTTCTAGACATTCATCAACAAGCTTGGATGTGGGTTCAATTGATTTGAGATGAAGTGATTAGGATCAATAATTATTTGACATTTTAATGCAATATTGTGGGTTAACATAAAAGATATCAGATTATTCTATGGCTCCAAATTTGGGCTTTGTGCAATTCTGGGGCATAGAGAACAACATGAATGAATCTTATTGTTCTGAAAATGAAGAATCCTAATTTTTTAATAATACAATTTAGAGTCAGAAAAGATGACACGATGAAGATTTGTCATGTCAAGAACAAGCTATACAAAATTATTCGAGGTTTTTTTGTCTTTACAATATTGATGTTGATTGTATGTTCACAATTTGTAACTTATCTAAAGGCTGACATTTTATTGTCTACCAAAAATTGTGATTATAGAATGACCATATTTTGTATTATATATAGGTCTTATAATTTTTATTTATTTTAGTGTGCGATTATTTATGCAACAATTGATGTTGTCGAATTATTTTTGCAACTAATGCAACTGCATATGCATTTTACTTTTACAACAATTCATGCAATTACTTGTGTTTAATTGATTATGCAGAGAGTCATCATTTACATATATATTGAGTGGAGGAGTCTCATGTCATGCCCATGTAAATAATTAATTGTGTAAATAAAAAAGAATCTATATAAATGCAAACAAATTCCTATTAATGATAGAGTGAAATGGGTATTATGCAGTAAATGGGAGGAGAAATGGGTATTACATGGTAAATTTAATTTCTTTTAGTAATTGATTTCTTTGGTAAATTTAATTTCTTTTATTAATTGATTTCTTTTATTAATTAATGCTAGGGTGAAATGGGTATTAAACAGGTATTACATAGTAAATTTAATTTTTTTAATTATTTGATTTTTTTGGTAAATTGAATTTCTTTTATTAGTTAATGCTAAAGTGAGGTTATATGGTAAATTTAGTTTCTTTTATTAATGCATATGGGTAAAAAAAAACGAATTCTTTTATTAATAATAGCAAATAAATTTGTTAAAAATAGTGGGTATTAAACGATAATTTTTTTACTAATACATATGGGTATTAAAAAAAAATTCTTTTATTAATAATAACAAATAAATGTGTTAAAAATAGTTACATGATAAAATCAATTTCTTTTATTAATTAATAATAGAGTGAAATTGGTTTTAACATATATATGTAAAAAATTGTAAATAAATACTTAGATTAAAAATAAGTTATATAATGAGACCTTGGAATAACTCTAGCGAAGGCAAAAGAATGGAGAAAAGGAATGCGAAAAATACGAATGGCGAAAAGGGCAGAGGGCATAAATAAGGAGGATTCACAGGCTTAGGAAGGAGAGTCGAAGGGATTTAGTCTTGCTTTGGGTGGGACACGGGTTGGGGGAGGAGGGAAGGGCCATGGAGGATGGGATAAACCTACGGCGGATCGGTGCTCTAACCCTAGGGTCTCAAAAATGTCTGTGACTTCGGCTGGGGAAGGCGGGTAAGGCAAAGATGGCTACAAGTCTGTGGGGGGCGGTGCTACAGGTAATGGTGGCTTGGCTCATCCCCATCTGACCACCTCTTTCAAGGATGTGCTGGGAAACAAAGGGGGTTGATCCCAAGGCAAACAAACAGCTGGTAACCAAGCTTACTTGGTTGATTTGGCAGAGGCTATTCCATCTTTAACCATTGTGAGCCCAAAAGTAGAGGAATATTACAAAAATTTATCACGGGATGCAGTGATTGGTAGGTTTAATGGTTTTTGGCCTTCCTCATCCACTCTGTATCAATGGGTTTTCGAAAATTGGACAAATAAATGCGAAATCTCTCTTTGTTCCAAAGGTTTTTTGGTTGTCCATTTTAGGGAACCTGAAGATTATCAGCGCTGTTTGATAGAGGGTCCTTGGTTCGAGGGACATGTGGGTTTTTTTTTAACTCCATGATTTCCAAATTTTGATTTGAATACTTATTGGATGGCCAAAACTCTGGTGTGGGTTAGGCTACCTAACCTTCCCTTGCATCTGTCGTAGGCCCTAGAAAACATTGGAAATGTTCTGGGAAAGTTTATAAAAGAGGATTTAGATAGAACACATTCGGGTCTATGTTTGTTTGCCTCGAATATGCATCGAAATTGATTTGAGCAAAGGACTTCCTGATAGAATTAATCTTAACGTTGGGAACTTATAGCATACACAGGTTTTAGACTATCAGAATACGACATTTCGATGTAGATTATATAGAAATACGGGCCATTTTCAAGATTCTTTTCCCTTCAATAAAAATAATAAATATGTAAAAAAAAATGGATCTACTTCTTCTAGTGGATGGGGTTCTGTAAACCCGGATTTGGTATCTGCTTCAAATTTTAAAGATAATCCGAGTAATCCTAACTCTGACGGGAAAGTAACTACAGGTAAGGATGACACAGAGGAGGGAATTTAGGAAAACCACTTGGTAGCAGGGGGAATGAAAAGGGGACATACCTCGGAAATTTTGGAATCAAATCGAGATTCTGTGACAGAAAATTTGATGGCAATAGAGAATCCCAGTGACCTTGCGCTAGTTATTTCATTTGATCTGGGCAAGTGGCAATAAGTAAAGAAGCGAAAAAACAAAAAGGGTCGTATGGGCAACATCGACGATTATTTTCCATCACAGTGTGGGAAGTAATTTTGGGATCTTCCTTTTTTAGTTATAGTTTTTTCATCTGTTAGCTAGAAAATAATTGTAGTAGTTATTAGCTTTTGGTTTATAAAGCCTTTTGTTTCTCGAGGATTTGGCCTCTGCATTTTGAATAGGGAACGGGTCCCTTCAACCCGCCTTATCAATAAAAAAAGAGTTATACAATATGATATAATAAATAAATTATATAGTATAATATAATAAATAAGTTAATATAATATAATTTTATTTTATTTTATATAATATAATTAAATTATAAATTACACTTACAAATGTATTAATATTTGAAGACCTATGGCTTAGCTAAATTTAAGTGTTGCACATAAATTTATTATATTAAATTAAAATATTATAAATTTAGTTAAACCATAGGTCTTCAAATATAAATAGTTAAATATGTAAATAAATTAAATAGGTAAGTAAATAAAAAATAGTTACCATACTTCAAACATTAAAATTAAACAGGTAAATAAGTAAATATTATATAAATATAAATATAAATATATGTATTATATTATTTAGGAGGTGAATGTACAGATAAATAAGTAGATACACATTTTTAAATAAGTTATACAATAAATAAATTATATCATCATCATCATTATTGTCACCATTGTTATTGCACATGTTTAGGTATTCATTTCACCATCATCATATTCATCATAATGATTATTATCATCGATATAATCATCGTTAGATCAAGATTGTGATTGTCATCTTCACATTCATGGTCATTGCCGTATGCCATCATCATCATTATCATCACCATCGTTATTGTGCATAGAATTGGTTTAAGGTTTACAAATTGTGGCATAGTTGTCATCGTCGTCACTATCATTTTCATCATTTTCATCATTATCCTCACCATCATTATCGCCACCATTAACACCACCACCATCAACATCTTCGCCATCATCATCATCGTTAATATTGATATTATTAGAATTATTGATATTCTTATGTGAATTTGTAAATAAATTAAATATTAAAATCATCATTAGATTGTGATCATGATTTTCACCATCGTCATTATCGTTACCATCATTATCATGCATATTTAGGGTTTAAGGTTTATAAATTGTGGCATAGTTGTCATCTTTTTCATTGTCATTGTTGTCATCACTATCCTCATCATCATTATTGCCACCATTAACACCACCACCATCAACATATTTAGCCATCATCATCATCATCGTGAATGTTAATCTTATCGGTATTATTGATATTATTATGTGAATTTGCAAATAAATTAAATATGCAAAATCATCATCAGATTGCGATCGTGATTGTCATGATCATGGTCATTGTCATTTTCATCATCATCATCATTGTCACCATCGTTATCATACATGTTTACATTGTAAGGTTTATAAATTGTGTTTTTGTACAAGTTTTTGTAAATGGAGCTCTAGGATGTATTCTAAGCATGATATACACACCTACTGGTGGTCCACTAAAACCATATCAAATCATTGTCATGATCATGGTCATTTTCATTTTTCATCATCATCATCATTGTCACCATTGTTATCGTACATGTTTATCATCATTATCGTCATGATTATCATCGTGAGATCATGATCGTGATTATCATCTTCACATTCATGGTCATTGTCATATGACATCATCATCATTATTGTCACCATCATTATCATGCATATTTAGGGTTTAAGGTTTACAAATTGTGGCATAGTTTTCATCTTTGTCATCGCCATTACTATCATTATCATCATTATCCTCATCATCATTATCACCACAAACATCAACATCTTCGCCATCATCGTCATCATCGTGAATATTGTTTTATTATTATTTATAAATGGTTTTTTTACTGGGACCATAACCAAAGATACCAAAGGATCAAAAGCCAGAACAACATGAAAAACAAAGTGGTTAGAGAAATGAGGACCACACCCCAACAAAAAGAAGCCTAGAGTAAGATGAAACAAAAATTACATGTGATTTTTTGATTAGTGGGGACCAAACCCCATAAAAAAGGCCAAAGTTGTCAGATACATCCATAGAAACTAGAGGTGGAGACAGTCTGCCAGAACGGAGCAAAAAAACAACAAGAAGTCAGCGAAAAAACAACTACCCATACATCAACAAAACAACACGAAACCAAAAATCACCAAGGAAAAATCCTTCTAAATGAGACATTTCTGAAAATATTTTTTGACCTCCGCAAAAGCCTTGAACATGTTCAAAGCAGGTTACATAACTGGATCTTTACCACTAGTTTTGATCACTTTCAGCCTATCTTCACCTCCCTTCCACAACTCTTGAGGTAGCCCGATGATGTCACAAAATTTCTTGACATGAGTGTGGAGAAAATCCAGAATGGTTTTTTGAGTAACTAGGTGATTAAGTTGTTTTGTGACATTTTTTTTCCACAGATTCCTCCAGGGCCTTCACTTTCTTGCTTAAATCAATCAGGTTGCCCTCATATTTCTCCATGACAACATGCTTCCCCTTTCAGTATTCAGGGATAACAGAGGAATGCTGAGGTAGAGGGGGAGGATTATAGGCCTTATTGATTACAAGAAGGTTTTTTGCTCCAACATGCTCCATAGACTTGTTCTTACTTTGAAGGGTCCTTTTTGCAGGAGGGGAGGGTTATCTCAGACCTTTCTATTTTTTGAAAGATAGGGGCAGGGTAGCTCGATAGAAGGGTTATTAGTAGCCATTTTAAGGCAATAAAGGTGAAGCAACATGATCACCTCTTGGTGAAAAGGCATAACCCTCTTGTGATTTTGGACTTCTAATATAGACTTTTCAAGAGACTGTAAAATGTTATAAGCCAAGCTAATCTTAGAGGCTCTACAGAAATGATTCAAAATTACCAAATGGTGAAGTGGGAGAGAAGTGAAACTGCCTTCCAAGGAGATATATCGGACCGCCATGCAAGCCACATCATCAAACGACGTTGGGATGGAAGTGCAAATAATGTCAACCTTGTTTATTTCAAACTTCTCCGACCCCTTTAGAAACTTCTTCTCCTTTGCCTCCTTGTCAAACTTGTTATGGTAGAATTTGATCCCATCCACCCCAAGTCCAGTGACAAACGAGATAAGATTTTAAATTATAGGAAAATCCACTCCCTTATAACCCATAACCCTGTTCTTCCAATGCCTTGCAAAGAGCATATATATATATATATATATATATATATATATATTGGTCGTAGCCTTTAATTTTCTAAATAAATGTGGTAAATCTGTCCACATCCATAACTTTCCAGAGCTTGGTGATGGCTTGCCAACTCGGGTCAAACATTGGCTCAACCCTTAAAGGTGGTCCCCCAATCTTCGCAAAAGGTTGATCACCAAAGAACACAGATCTAGCAGTGAAAAAACAACACCTAAAGAGTATGAAAACTGCATAACTGACGAAAGCAATGAAGAAATTCTAAAAATTACTCATTGCAAGAGAGAGGTACTCAAGCGTGCTACTTTGTTGAGGTAGAAATTTTCCATTAGCCAAGAAGCAAAAATGATACTAGCCCTCAGTACATCTGTCCCGAGCATCACTTTCCAAGATTTTTTTAGCCACTTGAGGGATATAATTATAATTATCCCAAATCTTGAAATCATTCCAACTTACGCCCATGTTGGCATAGTAATCTGCCATGGAATTGCTCTCCCTATACGTGTGACGTATGTTGACCTTTTTCAGATTCTTACAACTTTACATTCTAATTGGGGGGATATGTTCCCTTAATATTATTGATAATATTAAGTGAATCACCTTCAATTATGAGATTGTCAATATTGAGTTTTTTGGCTTCCCTTAATTCCCATAATGCAGTAAGAGCTTCTACATATTGATTAGATTGAATCCCCATGGATCCAACACAGGCCACCATTAGGTTGCCATTGTGGTTCCTAATAATCCCACCCCTTGCTTTACTGGTGTTGCCTTTGGAGACCCCATCAAAGTTGACCTTGTACCAACCATTTTGAGGAGGAATCCACTTAACCTTATATCTATCCATTGTATCAGGCCTGGCTTGAGTGTTTCTTATATCAATACCCCAATTCTTTAGATATCTCTCTTCATTATGAGGGAAGGCTTGATTTTTCGGGGGTTTAAATTTTGAAATGTTCTCATCATGAATATTGATCTTATTAGTATTATTGATATTAATATGGAATTTGTAAATAAATTAATTATTACAATCATCATCATATCGTGATTGTGATTATCATGATCACGGTCATTGTCATTTTTCATCATCATCATTATTGTCACCATTGTTATCGTACATGTTTAGGTATTCATTTCACCATCATCATAGTCATCGTCAAGATTATCATCACCAATATAATCATCATTAGATCACGATCTTGATTGTCATCTTCACATTCATGGTCATTATCATCTGACATCATCATCATTATCGTCACCATCATTATCGTGTATATTTAGGGTTTAAGGTTTACAAATTGTGGCATAGTTGTTATCTTTTTCATGGTCACTACTATCATTGTCGTCATTTTCATCATTATCCTCATCATCGTTATCACCACCACTAATACCACGACCATCAACATCTTCGCCATCATCATCATTTTGAATATTAATCTTATTAGTGTTATAGATATTAATGTGTGAGTTTTTAAATAAATTAAATATTATAATCATCATCATATCGTGATTGTGATTGTCACGATCATGGTCATTGTCATTTTTCGTCATCATCATTATTGTCACCATTGTTATGTACATGTTTAGGTATTCATTTCACCATCATCATAGTCATCGTCAGGATTATCATCATGGGTATAATCATTGTTAGATCATGATCTTGATTGTCATCTTCACATTCATGGTCATTGTCATCTGCCATCATCATCATTATCATCACCATTGTTATCGTGCATATTTAGGGTTTGAGGTTTACAAATTGTGGCATAGTTGTCATCTTTGTCATGGTCACCACTATCATTGTCATCATTATCCTCATCATCATTATCACCACCATTAACACCACCACCATCAACATCTTCGCCATCATCACCATCGTGAATATTAATCTTATTAGTATTATTGATATTATTATGTGAATTTGTAAATAAATTAAAAATTACAATCATCATCAGATCGTGATTATGATTGTCATGATCACAGTCATTGTAATTTATCGTTGTCATGATTATTGTCACCATCGTTATCGTACATGTTTAGGTTTTAAGGTTTATAAATTGTGTTTTTGTGCAAGTTTTTTAAAAAGGAGCTCTAGAATATATTAATTATTAAATAGCTAAACCATAGAAATATATTAAATTTTAGATTCATCATGAATCAAATACCTAAATTACTTAAATAGGTAAATAAGTTTGGTAAATTATAGGGCCAATTAAAAAATAGGTAAATAATAGGGCCAACACTTTAAAGATTAATAAAAAGGCTTTAACATACTATTTAGGTATGAACTATAGAGAATTACATATATGTGTTAAGTTATATAATAATATAACTACATAAGAAAATTACATAAAGGTGACTATGTTTTGGTAATAAATAATTATAATATTAAATTATATATGCTATTTTATTCATGTAAAAACTGAAATCCCCCTTCTTTTCCAAACTTTATTTTTGACATTATTTTCTGCATAATTCAACTCTTGTGGTTGCTACTAGCATACCTATATTACAGAAATATATGTAATATATGCCAAGAGGTATATATTACATATATTTATATATTATATAAGTATATAGGCATGTTGTGAACTTTACCTCTCAACATGTTTTACATATCACGTTTTGATTTATGTTTATATAAATCTATGTATGTAAAATATGCTGAGAGGTAAAGTTCACGAGGTGCCTATATATTTATAGAATATATAAATATATATAGTATATGTTGGTGCTAAAATTTGTCTTGCCCCGTTTGTCATTGAAATTCCTCAGTTTGCGGCTTCTGTCATGTTTTCTATGTCCCCATGTTGGTGCTTGAGAAGACCCTGTCCTCCATTCGGTTGCCGTGATCAGTCCCTTCCTGGGTCGAGGATCACTTAAAGGTCCATAATTTGTTTTTTGTTTCTTTGTCCATCTGAAGGAGACTATTATGGACCTTAGACGCATGACGCCTTCCACTGAACCTTCAACTTTTTGACAGACTCTACCGGACTGAGACACGTGTTAAACCCACACTTGTTTGGGGGTCTCTACTTTTCGGGACCATCTCAAAATGTGCCATTGAGACACGTAGCAGGTGGGAAATGGAGAAACGGAACTTCGGGGTTATTTAAGGTTTTTTTCCTTTTGTAAAAAGGGATAAAATTGTAAGTTCAAGCATGACCCTGACAGGGAAGTAATGCCAGTGAACTTTTTCCTTTTTGGAAAATAAGTATAAAGTGAAAAAATAAAGTGTATGTCCGCTGGGACCCAAATCAAAGGCTAAAGACAAAAGGGCGGAGCTGCGGGGAAAATTTGTAAAATATTACTTTTTTCCAAAGGTTATAAAATGTCAAAAAGATGCTCCCAGGGCACGTTTCTAATCACATTTTTCCACGTGGAAGGCTCATATTAAAATTTCAAAGACAAGATCAACAGTAGCTGTGCATTTCATTTAATTTTTCTAGCATTGAAGCTCTAGGACGTTTGGAGATGCATTTTTCGCATCATTCTTCGTAAATTTTTTGGCAAATTATGTGTTGTTTTGGTCTGTAGAGTTCAATTGAATCGGTTTTGGAGGCTCGATTTGTTAATATGAAGTACTTGTGAAGTGAGATTTCTGCTCAAGCTCATGTAACAAACATGCAAAATGAAAGATCTTGAAGTTGCAGAGTAAAAATTCAGAGGAAAAGGAGGGGAAAAAGGATGAAATTATGAAAGTGCAGGTGCAAAATGTGAAAAAGGCATTCCCTCAAGAGCAAAGGGGGATGCCCTATCAAGGTCCAGCTATGCAGAAGCTCCAAAAAATGATTAAAAAGGGGATTTCTCGCATGACAGAATCAGAATGATTAAACGGACTCCCAAAAAGTTGTGGCATGGCATCCTAGTCATTAGTCGAGGGTCCCCAAGAAATGTGATCAGTTCACAATTGGTCCACCTAGCAGATTTTGGATCTGAATTTGTTAAGTGTCGCTGTCTGAAACAAATTGGTAACAAGAAAAGGTCCCTCGAATATTCTTCTCTTTTGCAGGCGGGGTGAAAATTGAGTTGGGATGCAAAAAATGTATAAATGCAATGAGAATACTCTTGCAAATCATGTCCGGAGTATGAATTCTTGAGAAAATTGTAAATTGAGAAAGTCGGATTATGAATTCTTCTTCCTGAGAGACCAAAGCCGAGATTACCATATTATTTTCTTTCTGTGTTAGATTTTCTATTCATGTCAAGTTAGTTACAGATGTATAGCCATTGACAAGCACTGAGATTGCTCTGGAATCTTTCCCCTGTTGATGAATCTAAGCAATTTTGGAATTAATTTGTGTCTAATCTCTAGCAATTTGTGTCTGCTTTATTTTCAGAATGTCCGCAAATAGTTTCTTTCGTTCCTATTGCAATCTTATACTGAATTTTTTGTGAAATCACACGGGATCTCATCCCTGTGACAGTCTAATGGTATTTGCAATTTCATTTCAAGAAGAGCCTTCATCTTGGATGAGATAAACAAATTTAAAATCAATTCACTGTCATTTGTTGATAAATATTGTCTGTAAGTCTTCAGGTGTACCTTAGGCATGATTAATCAGAAACTTTAGTGTTTAATTGAGTCTTCTAATTCAAGCCTTCAGTGTTGGAGTCTCAAAGATTATGTGAAAACATGTTGATCTGGGCCTCCATTGAAGCACACCTCCTGGTTGAAGGAACGTCTTGACTATTCTAAAGCTTTATGTTGTGAAGCTTTTCATTATTGTGAAGTCCCTCCAAAGATCTTGTATAATCAACTTTATCCTGCTTCATCTCCCACCAAAATCATTTAAAAACCATTGATCCACCCTGAACTACCCCTATTTTCCCTATGTATCAACAAAGGAACAAAATCTACTTGCAAAAATATGTAGAACAATCAGGATCTCTTAATGTCTTTAGTAACCTTTGCCTTGTATTGAAAATATCTCCATAATCTGGAAGTGACAACTCGTGAGAGTCAAATTTGGTGTGTTGATCATATTTTTCCAAGGTTTTCTTTATAAAATTTGTGCAAAAGAAAGGTATCATACATCTCCTTCAATAACAAAGGTTACAAAATAGGTTCTCTTACCTTGGTTGAAAGGCACAATCTAAAATAGTTAGGATAAGATCAAATCATTTTAAGGTGCT
Organism: Taxus chinensis; assembly: GCA_019776745.2. NCBI lineage: Eukaryota > Viridiplantae > Streptophyta > Pinopsida > Cupressales > Taxaceae > Taxus > Taxus chinensis. Next base: position 618,731,901 of record CM034155.1, read on the forward strand.
ACCCACTTCTTCAAGGCCTGAGTGCTAAAAATTCAGATAAATTTCTTCCCCGGCTACAAAAAAACATACATAATCATTTATCTACTTTTGAGTGTCCTGTCAAATCCATGATGCTGCTCGATTTGTGAAGAAGAGTAAATCCGGGTACCAACACGCAAAATGGCACTGTTGACAGGGACTTCAATTTGATCCATGTGCATACATATTTGAGGTTTATTGAGCATTTACACCTTGAACCATGCTTCTGGTGCCACCGTTTCCGAGGAACAGATTTATGTTGCTGGGAACTTATTTGCGTTGCCAAGACTGATTTTTTAATTTATTACCAGTTCATACCCATTTGGACCATCAACAACGCTTCTAGCACCACTGCCCCCGGGGATTCTTTGAAGAATTTAAAGTTTTTCAAACCCTGGTAATGTTTCTTGCAGTTCTATGTGCAAATACATTTTGTAAACATCATTCTCTGATCAGATCTGTAAGAATTGAACAAAGTTATAAGTTCTGCGTGCTGTCTGTCTAATTTTTCCAGCAGTTATTGTACTAAGTTTTCCTCACCATTGATAAATTTGGGTGAAGGAAGGTCTGATTTGTAAAGCTTTGCATGATTTTTAGTGCTGACAGACATTTGACAAATTATTTTAGTGCATTTGCACAACTAGGGTGAAAATCCTTAGTGGTGACTCTGTGTTGATTTGTTTTTTGGAAATGCCAGTGTCTTAACCTCTGTCAATGTAAATTTGTTACTAATCTTTGCAAAGCTGGAAGGAAGAAGATATTTCTTTGCTGCGGACCCTAGTAGAAGGTTGTTTCCAGAGTTTGGAAAGTCTAATTCAGAAGGAGGAATAATTTGGAAAGTTGTTGGAGATCAAGCATCAAGAAAAGAGATCTCCATTGGTGAAACTGATCGGCACGTGATTGAAGATTGCAATGCTTCCTCAACTACTTCTGAATTAGGGTAGTCTCTTTGTAAATCTGAATTCTCCATCTAGAGAGGGGCCTTCTCATTCCACCCCTGTATTTGAAAGATTTTCATCTCATTCTACCCCCGTATTTTCCAAATCTGATAGTGTCTTCCGTGAAAAAGAGCCATTAGGGGATAGTCATTCTAAAAATTGTATCCCTATACCACATAGACCCCTCACTCCTCATCACTCTGTTTCTCCTATAAGATCACCTCCTCAGAATAATATGGCTCAACCTCCACCCAGACCTCCATTTGTCATTAATACTTTTGGTCCCATCAGTTTTAGAGGTATGGATGGCTATCTGAATGCTGTGCCACAGGATGTAAGAAACAAATTGCCTAAGTTTAAAGGAAATAATGTAATAACTGGTGATCAGCACTTGAAACTCTTTGTCAATATGATGGAGGATTTTGAAATAGAGTTTGAAGATGTATACATTAAATTATTTATTCATACATCTAAAAGAGGATGTAAGGGACTGGTATAAAGCTCTGCCTGATAACTCTATTGATTCTTGGACTGAAATGAAGAATGCATTTAGATTGCAGTATGGTGACAAAATAGACCCTAGGTTTCTTTTGTCAGAATTTGAGAATATTAAAAAGAATCCTAATGAGTCAGTGCATGATTTTAATACGAGATTCAATAAGACATTGAGAAGATTTCCTGTGAATTTGAGGCCATGTGATGAATCTTGTCTTATAAAGTATGCTGATGCATTTGACAAGAAGGTTGGCATACTATTTGAGGGATAAAAACCCTGGCACTTTGAGGCAAGCCTTTACCATGGCTCTGATAAATTGAGAACAACATCAAACTAAGTTGGAAAACCTCCTAAGAGGGAGGGTGTCAAACTGATAAACCCAGAAAAACCTAAAGAAAGCAAGAGTGTGGATCTTGAGGAGGTTGTTAAAACTTTGGCAGGGGGTGTCAAAGAAATCTCTACAAACTAGCCCGGGCGGAGAAAGGAATTGGGTAGAGTTCACAAGGTCAACAAAAGGCACAAAATCATGACAGATTTGGAAATCATCCTAGGGGTGATCAGAGGTCAGATGATAGAGGTAAAGGACCCATGGGATCTGCAAATAGACATCCCCAAGCACGTGAAAGTAGAATGGTGCCTGATCCTCTAACTACCCTGGGTTGCTGTTGTTGATGAAGCTAATGTGATTGATTGGTGTGATAGATGCTTTCTACCCCATCCTCCATGTGAAGTAAATCAAGCAAGAAGAAGAAGCTGATAATGATGATGGTACTGATGATGATGTTTGCATGATGGGTTGCTCTTCAAGATCACAACAAGGAGAAACTTCAACCGAAGTGATAAGTGCTTGAACTGCTGCAACTTTTTGGGATTGCATTCACTGGGTACCACTTCTTCCTCCTTCTCATACTTTTGAAGTAGATGTAGTGCAAGCTTTTGAAATACCTAATAATGAATTTGAGTATTTAAGAGCTTTAATGATAAAGAAGTATGATGGAGGAATCCCTTCAGAGGAAGATAGGTAGTTATTGATGAACGTTGTTGTTGCTCAAGAAAAGGATTATAATACTAGGAGTAGAATTGTCAAAGGAGCATAGGCCTCAAGCCAAACCTAAAACTCCATTGCTTACTAGTATTCCTAAAGAGGCTCCTAAGAAAGATACACCTTCCAAAGGCCTTATTCTATCCCATTTAAACCAAGATTCATACTTCTCCTCATGCCCAAACTGTCAAGAATCCCATGCCATCTGATGAATTTGTCTAATCTCCCTTCCAATGCTGCATTACCCAAAGAATGTTCCATATGGCATTGCCCAAGTTTTGAGTCAAATCAAAGTTAGATTGTTCATATTGTTGAGTTTCTTAGACATCTCCTGAGCACCAGAAGAGAGCATTTGAGTACTTGGGATTGAAAGAAGAAAAGAGTCACCCCAGGCATAAATGTAAACATTGTAGAAACCTCCTCCTCCAACCATTGTCAGACCTTGAAACACCACCATCATTGGAGGAATGTCTTGAGAGAAGCACCTGAGGTTTACTTGGGAACATCTTTGGTTGAATCCCAATTAAATGTTGATCCATTTTTTATAACTTTGATCATTAAGGACATACTGCTGCACAATTGTATGTTTGATTCTAGGAGCATCATGCAATGTTATGCCTCTGAAGTCATGAATGAATTGAACATTAAAGTGACAGCAACTTATGGCAAGTGTACTACAATGGATTCTAGAGACATGCCTGTTGTTAGGATGTGTAAAAGGTTTGGTGGTACAACTTGTAGCTTATCTAGGTAAGAACTTGAAACTTGATGTTGTTGTCATTGTTTGATTGCCCTGCCAAATGGGGCATGCTGTTGTCAAGAAAGTGGGTTGCAAGTGTTGGTGGAAATGTTCATATGGACATGTCTTATGCCACTATACCAATTGAGGGCAACCTTGTGAAGTTACTTGGTGAAAAGAAGATGTTATATCTTATTGAGGACCCCAACAATGCTTCTTATGAAGTATTACATGCAGATATTGATATTGATAACTCTGTGAGTTATGTTGCTTTCAAGGAATATGAAATTGATCAATGCAGGTATCATGAGTAGGATGATTTTCCTGAGACTTTGATGTTTGATGAAGCCTCGAAAGATGTTAGAAAACTTGACCCAGAGCACAAAGGATAAGCCTGAAGAAATGTGGTCAGATAGTGACTTGGATGGAAAAGAGAGGCAATCATATGACCAGCTGCTTAAAAACATATCAGAACTGCTTAGCATGGTCATATCCAGAATGGCAAGGAACTTGAAGTTTTTCCTTGATTGTTTTCTTTGAATCAGGATGCTCTCCATTGTACCAGGGTTCATTTTTGAAGAGCATGCCTCTTAGTATTCTCAGGTGGAAAATACCTGGTGAATATCCTTGGAACTGGTTTCACGGCAAGGTGTATTTGTTTGGTCTGATAGAAAAAATTTGGTGACCTGATTTTTGAGTGGTGGGACTAGAAGGGTAGACGCACGATAGAGATTTGCTGACGCAGGAATGGTTGTACCATTGCACTCGTGAACACACCTATTTAACTTCGCGTCAAAGGGTGTTGAGAATTGATAATGCGATGAACCAGCCTTGTTGAGGTATGAGTCAATAGAGATCCTTATCACTTCGTCTGCTATTCTGTTTCATTATGACCATGCGTAACAAAAAAAATCTTTGATGTCACACATCAAAAACTGTTGTCACGTAGTCTACTTCCTAAGAGCTCAAATTAGTCTCCACCTCCTCTTCCGACTGGTCAGTTAACAAATATTCCTCAGTTACACGTCAATCAAAATCTGATTCGCGCATGTTAAGCCTTCACCCTAGTCTCCCTGTATTTACTGTGCTTGAATAATCAGATGCCCCTGAAGGTGGTATGAGTGAGCTACATAATGTTCAGACAGCAATAGGTGAATAATATAAGAATAAAATGCAACAAATTTCATAGAAAGATTAGGAAAGCCGACCCCTAAGAAGAGGAATTAAACTGTAATTTTCAGAGCGAACTCTGCCAACTGACATGGCATTCAGAATAATTCACAGATCTTTTCAAATGCTTCATAAAGATGCATTCTATATTTTCCAAGAATGAACGGCAGCTACAGCTGCACACAAGTTTCCCTGATTCATACAATGTATAGTTCTTTGTTTTCATTCTACTTTTGAGTTTTTGTTCGTTCTAGTCTTGGGTGACCTGATTTTGCTAGTCTCTTGGTTCATTGTTTGGAGGATGGTTATGAGTTGTTTCTACTGCTGCAAGCTTATTCTTTGACTCCATTGCCCAATGGTCCATGTTTTTGGCACTTGGTTTGCTATTTTTTCTTGGTGCAACACTCACTGAAGGAGATGCCCATAAAAACGAAAGTCGGAGGCTATGTTGGTGCTCAAATTAGTCTCGCCCCATTTGTCATTGAAATTCCTTAGTTTGCGGCCTCTGTTATGTTTTCAGTCTCCTGGGCTCAAATGGTGGTTCTCCTGCATTTTACGGTTTGACGGGTGTAAGTTTCCCGGTCAAAATTACTTCTCGGCATCAGTTGAAACAGTGGCCCTTTTTGGTTGAATGCGGCTCTGCAGGGCACTTTAAAAATTCCAAGGCTCACTTCAACCCAAAACATGTCCATGTGGTGATCCCGCGCTTGTTTAAGGTCTCCGCTCTTGGGGACCATCTTGAAGTTGCACCATAAAGACACGTGGAGGTTTCCGCTTGGGTCTTCCTTTTACTTAGACTTTTCACGCAACTTCCTTAAATGGGAACCTTGAAAATTTTTGGGACTACGGACTGAGACATGTGTTTGGCCCGCGCTTGTTTGGGGTCTCTACTTTTCGGGACCATCTCAAAATGCACCATTGAGACACGTAGCAGGCTGAGGAAATGGAGAAACGGAGCTTCGGGGTCATTTAAGGTTTTTTACCCTTTTGTAAAAAGGGATAAAATTCATAAGTTGAAGCGCAGGTCCTTGACATGAAAGGATGCCCACATTGAGCATAGCTTAAAACATGGAGGTGTGGGCCCGGGGAAAATATGGAAACTTTTTCCTTTTTGGAAAATAAGTAAAAAATGAGCAAAAATGAAGCGCACAGGTCCGCTGGGACCCACATTGGGACACGTGTCAAGCTCGTTTGCTAAGGGTGGAGGGGCAGAGAAAAATGTTAAAATTTTCTTTTTTTCCAAAAGTTATAAAATGTCAAAAAGGTGCTCCCAGGCCCGTTTCCAATCACATTTTGCCATGTGGAGGGCTCAGATTAAAAGTTGAAAGATCAAGATCAATGGTAGCTGTGCATTTCATTTGATTTTGCCACCATTGAAGCTCCAGGATGTTTGGAGATGCATTTTTTACATCATTCTTCATCAAATTTTTGGCAAATTTGTGTCTTTTTGGTCTGTAAAGTTTAATTGAATCAATTTGGGAGCTCAATTTGTAAATATGAAGTACTCTTGAAGTGGATTTTTTCTCAGGGCTCGTGCAAAAATGCAAAATGCCAAATCCAGAAGTTGCAGAGTAAAATTTCAGAGGAAAAGGAGGGAAAAAGGATGAAATGATGAAAGTGCAGGCACAAAAGGTGAAAAAGGCGTTGTCTTGAGAGCAAAAAGGGATGACCTGTCAAGTCCAGCTATGCAGAGGCTCCGAAAAATGATTAAAAAGGGGATTTCTCACATGACATAATCAAAATGATTAAAGGGACTCCTGAAAAGTTGTGGCATGACATCCTAGTCAGTAGTCGAGGGCCCAAGAAATGTGATCTGTTCACAGTTGGTCCACCTGGCAGATTTCGGATCTGAATTTGTTAAATGTCTCTGTCTGAAACAAATTGGTAACAAGAAAAGGTCCCTCAAATATTCTTCTCTTTTGAGGGGAAAAGGTGCTGCAGGCGCCAAGGGTGAAGAATATGCCTCCAGTTAGAACAATGATGCAAATATTTGCAATGATTCACCTTTTTTGAAAACACCTGGCAACCTTTTTGAATCTGTTGAATGTCACTTTCTGCAAATCATGATCCGATATGTGCAACAAAGGTGCTTCGAAAATCTTCCTCTTTTGGGGGGGAAAATTGATCTAAAGGGTGTATTATAAATGCAATGAGAATACTCTTGCAAATGGTTGGAGTATGAATTCTTGAGAATTTTTTTGAGAAAGTCATCTTCCCGAGAGACCAAAGCCGAGATTACCTGTTATTTTCTTCTGTGTTAGATTTTTTGTCGTGTCAAGTTGGTTGCAGATGTATAGCCATAGAAAAGCACTGAGATTGCTCTGGAAGCTTTCCCCTGCTGATGAATCTAAGGAATTTTAGAATTAATTTGTGTCTAATCTCTAGCAATTTTGTGTCTGCTTTATTTTTAGAATGTCTGCAAATAGTTTCTTTCTGTTCCTATTGCAATCTTATACTGAAATTTTTATGAAATCACACAGGATCTCATCCCTGTGATAGTCTAATGGTATTTTCAATTTCATTTCAAGAAGAGCCTTCATCTTGGATGAGATAAACAAATTTAAAATCAATTCACGATCATTTGTTGATAAAGATTGTCTGTAAGTCTTTGGGTGTACCTTAGGCATGATTAATTAGAAACTTTAGTGTTTAATTGAGTCTTTAAATTCGAGCCTTCGTGTTAGAGTCTCAAAGATTATGTGAAAACGTGCTGATCTGGGCCTCCATTGAAGCACACCTTCTGGTTGAAGGAACGTCTTGACTATTCTGGAAGCTTTCTGTTGTGAAGTTGTTCATTATTGTGAAGTCCCTCCAAAGATCTGGTATAATCAACTTTATCCTGCTTCATCTCCCACCAAAATCATTTAAAAAACCATTGATCCACCTTGAACTACCCCTTTTTGCCCTGTGTATCAACAAAGGAACAAAATCTACTTGCAAAAATATGTAGAACAATCAGGATTCTTGATGTCTTTAGTAACCTTTGCCTTGTATTGAAAATATCTCCATAATCTGGAAGTGACAACTCATGAGAGTCAGATTTGGTGTGTTGATCATATTTTCCCAAGGTTTTCTTTATAAAATTTGTGCAAAAGAAAGGTATTTGCGTCTCCTTCAATAACAAAGGTTACAAAATAGGTTCTCTTACCTTGGTTGAAAGGCACAACCTAAAATAGTTAGGATAAGATCAAATCCTTTTAAGGTGCTACCCACTTCTTCAAGGCCCGAGTGATAAAAAGTTAGATAAATTGCTTCCCTGGCTACAAAACGACATACATAATCATTTATCTACTTTTGAGTGTCCTGTCAAATCCATGATGCTGCTCGGTTTGTGAAGAAGAGTAAATCTTGAGGTTGTTGATTCTTCAACAAGACTCGAGCAACAGGGATGAGATTTGATAGTGACACTCAAAAGTAGATAAATAATTCATGTATGTCGTTTTGTAGGAATGAGAAGCAATTTATCTGACTTTTTAGCACTTATTCTTGAAAAGTAAAGCAGACACCTTAAAATTGATTTGAGATTAGACACTAACTAATTCTAAAATTGCTTAGATTCATCTGCAAGGGAAGAGCTTCCTATTTTGAAATCTCAGTGCTTGTTGATGGCTACACATCTGCAACCTTTCTTTTGCACAAATTACAAAAAATCTAACACTTGGGAAGAATATGATCAACACACCAAATCTCGGCTCTCACGAGTCTCTCAGGAAGACGACTTTCTCAAGATTTTTTCAATACAAGCAAAGGTCATACTAAAGACATGCAAGAGTATTCTCATTGCATTTATGCATATTTTTGTAACTCAGATTTTGTTCCTTTGTTGATACACAGGGAAAAAGAGAAGATTAGGTCAGAGGGACCTTTACTTATTTCCAATGATTGTTGGTGGGAGATGAAGTAGGATAAAATTGATTATACCAGATCTTTGGAGGGACTTGACAATAATGAACAAGTGGACAACAGACTGCTCCATTATCAAGACTTCCTTGGAGCCCTCGACTTCAATGGAGGCCCAGGATCAACACATTGCCACAAATTTTTGGGAGTCCCTTTAAGGATCAAATTTAAAGATTCTATAATTGAGAACATCCAACGTTTCTGATTAATCACACCTTCGGTACACCTCTTGCAAACAATATTTATGGACTTGACAGTGAATTCATCCCTGAAATTTGTTTATCTCATCCAAGATGCATGCTTTTATTGACCTTTTGCAAATACCATGTAGACTTTCATCATTTCATCCTGTGTCCCCCCCCTTTCCTCTGAAAAATTACTCTGTAACTTCAATAGGAACATTTGAATCTATTTTAGACATTCTAAAAATAAAGCAGACACAAGGATTGCTAGAGATTAGACATCAAATTATTTCCACAAGTACTTAGATTCATTAGCAGGGGAAAGCTTCTAGAGCAATCCCAAATTCCTTGTCAATGGCTAAACATTTGCAGACCAAAACGACAGAATTTTCTGAACAAATTGATGAAGAATGACAGCAAATCTTGGCTTTGGTCTCTCCGGAAGACGGCTTTCCAATATTTTTCGCAAGAATTCATACTCCGACCATTTGCAAGAGTATTTTCAATGCAATAAAAGGAACTTTTTCCCACTCAATTTTCATACCAAAAGCCAAGAACACAGGGACCTTTTATTGTTACCAATTTGTTTCAGACATCGACACTTAATCAAATTAGATCCAAAATCTACCAGGTTCAACTGCAGAACTGATCACATTTCATGGGCCTTTGCTAATGGCTAGGATGCCATGCCACAACAATTTCATATTCCCTTTAATTATGGAATTCAATGTCAATACAATGAGAATCCCCTTTTTAATCATTAGGCAGAGACTCTAACAGCTGGACTAAGAACCAGGTCATCCCTTTTTACTCATAGAGGCAAGCCTTTAAATCAACCTTTTACACTTGCACTTTCATCATTTCATCCTTAGTCCCATCAGATTTCCTCTGAGAATTTTAGTAACATCAAGGATCTAGTCAATTCTGCACAGGCCCAAGCATAGAACTATCCACTTCAACAACTAGATAATATCTTACTAATTGATCTCCCAAATAAGATTCAATTGAACTTTGCAATATCCAAAACGACACATAAGTTCGTGAGGATAAATTTGATGAATAATGAGGCAAATAAATGTATCTCTAGGTGACATCATGGAGCTTCAATGGTGGAAATATCTACTCACATGAAATGCACAACTATCATTGATCTTGCCTTTTAACTTTTAATCTGAGCCCTCCACATGGAAAAATGTGATTGGAAACGAGCCTGGGAGCACCTTTTTGATATTTTATAACTTTTGGAAAAAAGGAAAATCTTCCAAAATTTTCCCGCAGCTCCGCCTTTCCGCCTTTAGCTTCTAATGTGGGTCTCAGTGGACATGTGCTTCATTTTCTCACTTTATACTTATTTTCTGAAACGGAAAAAGTTCCACATTTTCCTCACAGGACCCACACCTACATTTTTGACTATTCAATGGTGGCATTTACTTTCCTATCGGGGTCACACTTCAACTTACAATTTTTTCCCTTTTTTACAAAAGGAAAAAAAAACCTTAAATGATCCCCAAAGCTCCATTCCTCCATTTCCCCACCTTCTACATGTCTCAATGGCACATTTTGATATGGTCCTAAAAAGTAGAGACCCCCAAACAAGCATGGGCTCAACATGTGTCTCAGTCTGGTAAAGTCTGTCAAAAAGTCGAAGGTTCAACGGAAGGTGCATGTGTCTAAGGCCCGAGACAGTCTCCTTCAGATGGACAGAGAAACGGTAAACAAATTATGGACCTTTAAGTGATCCTCGACCCAAGAAGGGATTGATCACGGCAACCGAATGGAGGACATGGTCTTTTCAAGCACCAACACGGGGAGATTGAAAACATGACAGAAGCCGCAAACTGAGGAATTTCAATGACAAACAGGGCGAGACAAATTTGAGCACCAACAGTATATACCTGTCGACATATAATACATATATTTATATAATATAGGTATGCTAGTATGCAATTCATACACATTATTTTTTGCATAACATTATTGTGGTCATACACATATCAATATACAACTTATTCAAAACACATTCATTTTAAGTATTGTAGTTTACATACAAAACATCATTTTATATAAACATTTGGATGTATAAATTTTTATAGTAAATACAAATCATCATAAAATTCAAAATAATATTACATTAACATTTAAAATTGAAAAACAATTCGAAGACACACATTCAACTTGAACTAATATGGAGAACACATATCTACCATTAAATTAAAAATAATCAGCAACTTTTTATGACATAGTTGTTTCTCTTTGTAGCATGTAACCTTGACTTTATCGCTCGAGTTTCTTTGAGGCATCTAGCAAAAAGGATCAAACATAGAATAAATCCATGAGAATTGTTTCAGTGCCAAAGCAACAAATGTAAAAAAATACAATCTAGTCTCTAGTCAGTCCCATCTATTACAACATGCAAAAAATAACAAAATACCTACAAATGAGAAAAAAGGAGCTAAAATATATTAGAAGCCACCTAAAGTATCTGATTATATCCGGTCCAAATATTGATCTATGTCCTTTAGTTTTCCTAGGGACTACTATGCAAAATCAATTTTGTGTCCTTAAAGCAAGAAGAATAAAACATGAGACAATTTATTTTCTTTTTTGGTGATAGTTCAAGCAGTAATTAAGTCATTGACTTCAGTCAAATAAGTGATGATAAATGCCACCTAGTCTTATCGTTCTCATTTTGTTTAAGAGCATGCAAACACACATTAGAATTCCAAATCAAAATGCATTTATTCATTACACTAAAGACAATTTAATATTAAGCTCCCTTTTCAAGACAAAACAATTTATAATATAATTTACCGGTCCTCAATAGTCTAGTGGGCCAGCAGATATGATAACGGAGCCAATGTTGCGAGGTGATTTTATAGCAAAACTATCCTCTAAACCACTACTTGTCAGTTGTTGAGTAGGAATGGAGCTCAACAACTCCATACCTTCCTGACTGATCTGTTGTACTTCTAGAGGAGAGAGTATCTTAATTAACTAAAATTTTGTTGACAAACTCCCTAATAAAAACATGTTTGTTACCAATGGTTAGAAAGTCTGATCCAAGTCTGATCTTGAATGTAATAAGAATAAACATCATTTTGGGTCACTTTGAAAACCAAACCATCAAGAACATGAATAATAATTGTCTACAAAATATTATGCATAATAACATGTATCTATTTGCACTACCTATATATGTAATATGATAATGAATGGGATCATGATGCATAGTCCCAAGTGTTGTCTCTAAGGAAAAAGACATCCTTCTCCTTGTTAATGAATACAAGCTACCAGCCAAATCTCTGAGGGTCCTTCAGTTGGCCTTCTAGAAAAAACATGCGATCTAGCTCAATACGTAGTTCTAGATAGCCTTTAAAGCGTGTTACATCCAATGATCTCCTGACAGACCCTAGTTTTGCAGACCTAGTAATAGATCGGAATATATTTCGTTAATTAACTATTGAAAAGGAAGATTATGACCATGTAAATAGAAAGGGAGGAAAATAAATAGCTCACCTTACTGAAGGTTCTTGTAGGAGTATTCATCTTTCTAAAATTTCATACACATTGTGAAAACCCACTTTCATCTATGCCTCCACAAGAACTTGTGTTTGATTTCATGTGATAACCAAACACAAGACCACAAGAAGGCACATTCAATAAATCTGTAATAGAAAAAAAACTGGCTACATAAGATCCATTACCCATATTTCTGGATCCTGCATCAGACATAGAAAAAGTCGAGTTTTTCCTTCTCGGGTAGATGAAAATGATAATCTCGAGTAAATCTGACATTCTCTCAAATCAAACAAGAGACAAACCTAATGTCTATCCCCATAACACTAATGAAAGTGGTCATACATAGTGATCATATTAAATACAAGAAAAATAAAATTATTTTCTCTTTATACATAGGTTGGATTTGTGACGTGGAGGACATTGGTTTGACTTATGTCTGTAGAGACTAATTTCTTGGTTAGTGTCATATCTTCCAACCTTTATTACGTACTGATTTATGACACATGATAGCCATCATGGTCTCTTGTGTTTCAAAGTTTAGCTGACCATGTAAGGCGCTGATAGACGACATTGTCATCCATCTGTGTTATGCACCGAGTATAAGTTCCTTGTTAAATTTTATTGCTAAATGGTTAAATATACATTAATGGATTAGTTTTGATGGTTGCATGAATATTATTGTTAAACAAAAGAGTTCAAGAATATATAGGTTTCCGTTCACGTTAAAAGACATTACTTGAATGTGCATTGTAATGTTTTTGCAGATTATATAAAGCTGCAACAGTTGGACAAGACTATCTCAGCAGCACTGCAAGTAAAATTTATTACTAGAAACAGCTCCAAGATGTCTATATGAACAATCTGTAGGCCTAGAATATCTGAATATATCACAAAAATCAATGAGAGAAATTCATTTTTTGGGTATAGGAATGAATTGCAGTGATAAAGAACAAAAGTTATTATTACAGTGGGTCACCGCATTGGTTAAGCTCTACCATTCACTCGCATTTACAGGGTGGGTATAGGCCATATTTCATAGTTTTAATTATTATTATTACGCCAATAGGCGTTTCCAAACTGGCTTGTGGGACTAGGTGGCTCTGTCGAGCACAATGCAGAGGGATAGACGGTCTGAATGTATTTGGTTGTTGATGACATCATTTTCTGCATCGGACGGCTTAGATCGCCTAACTACCTTCCATCCTTAGATCAGTCCTTCCTATTGTGCGAGGATGTGTGGAGACGCTCAAAACGTCAGCTTGACTGTATCTGGTATGTAGCTCAGCTAACGTAACAATGTGCTCTTTACCTTCATCTGACGGCTAAGATCGATCGAGACCGTATGCAGCCAAGAATGTAACTTGTTGGTAACTTGGTACAATGGTGTTCCTTACTCAAAATATATACCAAATAAAATTCAGATATGCTTGTGAGAGGATATGGAACTATGATGTAAATCATGCAAGATTTGGTAGTCATCCAAGATTCAAGTAGCCATCCAAGGTGTTGAAGGTCAATTGCGATTGGAAGATCTTCCAATAATTAATAGCGTTCTTAGCATTATAGTTTGGAGGCACAAAGAATGGAAGTGTAGATACATATGATTTAAGTACATGTTGATAACCTGTATTTGAACTCCAAAGGAAGACTCCAACCTTGGCTCCATTTATTTTTGATAGCGTACATGAGTGGAAAATGTATTCTATAATTAGTTTGATAAGCATTCACGTAAAGCAATTGAATGAAAAAGATTTTACTTGAAAAGAATGGAAAAAATGCAATTTAATTATAATTAGCAGAGATATACTTGTTATTAGTAATTGAAAACAACAGGCGGAGGCATTTCTCTTTGAGCAATCTTTGTTTCACATACCTTGTTGTTTTGATTTCAGAGTGGCACTCAAAAGAGAGTTGCGGAGATATTCTCAAAGTTTCAATAGACTTAACTCGTGATAATGCTATGAAAGTCAATCTCGGTTTCTCCACATCTCCAATATCTATTGTTGCTTTAGGAAAAGTTAATCCTTGAGACTTATGTATGGTAAGTGCCCAAGCCATTTTTAGTGGAACCTATTTACAATTGCCTCTTACTACTGGTAATATGGGAACCTATTTTGGATTTATTGGGTCCCATGCAGGACCAATATAGTTTTCAAAATCTACTATTACAGACATGGGCAAGTTGGGTGATTTTGAGCCAGCAGTATAGATAATGTTTTGTATAGTACCAAGAGAACCATTCACTAATATAGCTTCAATGCACAAATTACACAGTAACATAACACGTTGACCTATACATAAAAGGACTTCATTATCCAATTGGTCATCATCTGCATCTTCTAATCCTGATCACCTTGTATATTCAACAATGCTTCGTGCAATGGGCTCTGGATAAAGATTTAAGCATTTGCTTGCTTATGCAGATGAATAAATTTGTTTGTTGCATATAAATGGATTTATGAATCAAAGGATGCCCTTACGCCCTGGCTGAAGCATGCATTTATCTGCTTCATGAGTGTTTCCCAATCATGAAAATAAGGTTTAACATTTCTAATGTTTTTCAACATCGTTCAGAAGATGATCTGTTGTGGATCATTTCCTTGTTGTCGAAATATTACGTCCAAGGTAATAACAATGTTGAAAGTGTCCCAAAGTCTTCTCCCAATTGTGTTTCCTGAAATTGGTGTAAATTGACTCATGTAAGTGGAGATAAATGTAAAGAATTTATGATTATCATAAATGAAAGCAAGTTGCAAAACAAATCCAGAATCTGTGGAGGGTAGAAACACGATGCAATCTTACCGACATATATAGGGACATCCTTTACAGGTGGTAGTTGAGCAAGATCACCAACAAGAATCATTGATCTACCACCAAATGGTTCAGTTGCATGTGTTGGAAATGCTTGTTGGAGTCGATCATTGATATTTTTAAACATTTTGGGCCCTATAAAACTCATCTCATCTATGAGAATGTAACATGTATGTGCTTCATTTCTTCTTGAAATATTGTTAATGTTTGTCCTTTCAAAGCATGAACATTTCTAATTGGGAGTCTAAGGCCATTACATATTGTTCTACCTTGTATGTTGAAAGAATCAACTTTTGTAGGAGCAAGGAGCAATAAAGGGATTTTTCCATCTATTGAGTGAGGATCTAATGTATTCCTGATACACTTGATTAGATATGATTTACCAGTTCCAGTTGTTCCCTTGAATAATCATTTTTAGTGGCTCTTGATCCCCTACATGGTCGCAATGACCCACCACCATAGAATATGTAATATGTTGGTCTTTAGATAAACTTCCCACATGGAAAAGGGATCCTCCAGTGGTATTGTTTATTGGTATCGAGCAACGGATGCTATTTAAAAAATGTACACATGAATCATGTAATGGTGATGGTAAATAATTTTGACTCCAATCATGGTCTAGGTCATAATCACGATGACCAAGTAGTTCAATATCTAAAAATTACATGTCATTATGAGGAACCAATCTAGACATTACTTCCCACTCGTACATCTCTATAGTACTTATCTCTAGGTTTTCATCAAGGTTATTTTCAACTTCATCACTATCTGTTGGTGATGTTTGCATGTGATTAATATGCCATGCATGGTATGTACCCCTTATACATTCCCAAGAGAAAATTATTTCTTCATTTGTGTTGCCTATATCAACATAAATGTCTTCGAAAGGGTTTATATAGTATGACTCTCACTCCAACAAAATTCCACATATTCATCTGATTATTTATCAGGGATGGAATAAAATCTTGGCCATACGTGGACTATAGCTTGTTGTTTTCAAATTTTCCATTGTTCCTTTTTACGGTTTGGAGAATATGACCATGAATTGGCAACATCCAACATTGCCATATTTTAATTGTAATGTATGTAAGCATGTAAATTTTTTTGAACAGATGAATGTATGTAAGCACGTCTATTTGTAAAACTAAGAGTTAAATTGTCTACTAGATTCCACAAGTGGTATCCTTAATAACATATGACATGTTTCTTGTGCACCAACATCATGCTCTATATTGTGTCTTTGGTACACAAAACTTGTGAATGGCTAAGAGTACATGCGTCAGCATCATGATAACTCTACTACTTTCACAACATACTTTGCAATGTAATTTTCGGGGGGAATAGGATATGACAATCTATGTTTTTCTCCACAATGAAAGCATATCAGGATATCATTGATTCTATCATCATTGTGTCCATGGAAGATATTTTTTATGGCCTTCCTATCTATGTACAATGATTTGGGTCTGTAACTCCCATGGAGCTTTATATCAACAAACATTTATGGAGCCTTTTTTTTGTAAGCATCATGTCTAAGGTGCATTTCATATTTCATCTAACATGATTAACAATTTCTTCATAATCATGTCTTATATCAACATATTTGTGATGTGTCCATCAAACAAGGGTACATTAATAGATCTAGAAAATTGGTTATTCCTTTGATGCTCTTCTCTTGGATTCCATGCATTAATAAAATTATCATAATATTATTTTGCCTTTGCAACCTGCGATGGATCATTCCAATCCATATTTTTGACATCTAGGAGCATCCTTGAGCCAAACAACCATATGTTTATGAACTGATGATCGATACTTGCCATTCATTCCTACAGAAAATGGATAGAGATAGTAATCACATTTAAGTGTCCAACATGATGAATATATATGAATTCTGCATCGAATACATTCCAATAAAATTTATTGAACGTATTATATTTTACATGAATGAAGAAAAGAAAGAACATACCTTGACCAAATGTCTCTTGTACCGAAGTGGTTAATGAGGACCTCATCAATGAAAATCTTGAAGCGGTGGTGCATATACATAGCAACAATATGTGGATTTGTAATAATATTTGTATTCCTCCATTGGTAATAATTTGTGCCATTAGTCAGGGGCGAGCTAGGCATGGCTTGATGTAGGTCTAGCCATTTGGTATCAGCAATGCTTAATGTAATGAAGAATGTTGGGCACCCTAGTTGTGTAATCATGTCTATCAATTCATTTTTTGCATGTTCTCCAATATGCCCTAGTACCTCTAATATTTTGTTGCATAACACATTACTTGATCTAGAAGCTTGTCATCTGGCATCTCTCAAAGATGGAGGTAGAGATCTTCAATAGTAGTAGGTATATTGTTCAGCCACATTTTTCTTCACAAACAACGAGGTTGTGGCTTGCATTTGGTGCCTCAATATAAGGTTCAACAAGAAATACCTGAATCTTGGATGGCTACCAAATCTTTTGTCATGGTATTTCATCAAATGTAGAGCATATTCATGGATACACAACTTTGTTATTCAAGGTTGCAACCATTCTGCTTCCCCATTGGAAACAATGTAGGGAAAGCCATGTCAAATAAACCTTTAGTGTTATATTCATTAACTAGAGATAACCCAATTGTGGGCCAATCAATTATGTCAATCACCCCTGGTCCTTCATTTTCAATAATGTTCCTTACTTCTTCCATTTCACGACATGCATTTCCCATTCTGACCGCAAAAGATGATGGTTGATGGTGATTTTCTTCAATATTTGTTACTGGGGAGTCTTCAAGAAGTTGATCCACATTATTGTTGTCTTCAATGTTCGACTCAACAAATTGGAGGCTTTGAGATATGTCTGTCTCTTCTTTAGGCAGTTCTGAAATTGCAACATTACATAATTCAACATCCTTGTAGTATCTATCATTGGATATTTTATATCAGGGAGCATCTAATACATGAGATCTCTTTACCAAACAATCATAGTGTTTTTATTGAGTTCCATTTCTTCTAACGATCAAAATATCAAGGTCCCCAAACATGACGAGGAAGATATGTAGCAATTGAAGTTATGTCTTGCGGAAAACTTATAGTATGCCCCCTATACTTGTATTGACCACCTCGTGCATGGTTGAACTTGCATTATTGGATTGACATGAGCAATAAGCATCTCTTCAACTTGCATAAGAACTTGTAGAACATATGGTTGTACACCAGGGTCCATATTATTCCATGATGAAAAGTGATGATTGTTACGTTTTGAGTAACATCTTGTACAAACTGGTCTTGTACCTGTTAGTTTGACTTTGATTCTAGGGTATGCCTCTTTACAAATAGTACACACTTGCATATCTGCCAGTTGATCCAATCTCTGGAAAAATGACTTTTGAATGGACATAATGTTTGTAGATAATTTTACATGTGATTCCACATCATTTGGTAAATCACATGTGTTATGATTCATAGTGGAATTTTGTATCTCATTGGAAACAGAAGGGTTTGTTTGAGGGCTTGTTCAATAGACGGGAACAAATATTTTTTGCACTTGAAGAACCAACATCATTTTGATCAGTGCATGGAGGATTGTACACTTGTTGGCATTTTGGACTTCCCTTTGTCCCTTTCAGTAGTGCATTCTATATTATTAATGTCAGCATTATGTTGGATAGTCGAGGAATGAACATAACCAATATTACATGTTTCATCTCATGGATACATGTGAGGTGCCATCACAAAATCATTTTCCTACACTTCAAGTTGTATCGACAAGGAATTATTCACTAACAATTGATTCCTAGATGCATATAGTTCTCTTCTTCTCCTATTTATTTCTTCTCTTCATGCATGATACCTTTCTTTGTTCTTTCTATTTATCTCTTGTATTTGCTCTTAATATCTTTCTCTTCTCCATCTATTTATTTCTTCACGCCTCTCTGCACAATGTGCATGCCGAGTAACATTTATTTGTTGTTGAGGTGGGCATACAATAGTTTCTTGTGTTGCAGGTTTCTCACATTGTTGATCACTACATAAATGGTTTTGAGGAATATTAATGTAGTTTGGATCGTAGTAACATGCAATATCATCAGTTGGATTGATTGGATTGACCACAGTATCATGGGATTGATATCTTTCAGTTTGTGTTGATGTCACAATTTGAGAAATAACATCATGGGTCTGACATCTACAATAGTAATAAATAAATCAATACTAATGATAAGCATAGAAAGTGCCACATAAAACAATCAATTATTATATATTTCAAAACATACATAAAATTCTAGATTGCAATCACACTAAAAATAGTGAATAAGAGCTTAACTATGCAAGTAGGGACATAAGTAAGTAGATAGAAAATTCCATAGTCAAATATTCTAAATTTGTCACAAATTACAAGGTTTAACCACATCAAAGCAACACAACATCAAATTAAATAATAGAGAACCTATATATAGAAAGGAAAATGAAATTTCAAAACATGACATGAATATAAAAATTTACCACATAAATTTACAAGATTTGCAGGCATTTAAAGAAATAGGAAAATCCACACTCGAAGATTATATATTTGTTATAAAAATTGAGGGCATAACAATATCAAAATAGTCTTTAATGCCAACTTATCTAATTAGTTCATTACAAAAATGGAAATACATACAATAGGAAATGTACTCAAATCTTAGTAACTAATCCTACTTAATAAATTTACTCTCTGAAGAATAATCAACTTTTTCTGCTTTGACAACATTAGATTTCAAACAGATTGTTGAATGTGTCCATTTGCACATGTAATGTGAATGAATACTGATGGAAGGCTATCATCTTCTTGAGATTGACGTATGCGCAATGGATTTTCGTGAACCTGTTGAATGTTTCATTTGTTTTTGTACCAAGTAATTCTTTACCTACATCATCAAAAAAAATGTTGCCCATAAACTTCAAGTGTGGTCTGTAATTTGAACCCTAAATAAGTAAAAATAATCACAACCTGTGGAAACATATCACATGTGGAGAAAATCCATTTTCCTTCAGATATATTTCTAGTATTCTTCTTACATGGAGTGTATGTGTGCATTGATGGGAAAGGAGAAATAAGTAAAATAATCCATTTCATTAATAGAAACTATAGTTCCTCTTAGCAATATCCAAAGTGGTTTTTAAAACTAAGAGATCCACCAGCAAATTATATATGTTTTGGGAAAGAATTATGAAGCCTAAAGTTCAACTTAAGTTGGAGGCTTTGATACTGATATAAATTTATCTCATGTTCCTCACAAGCAATGCTTTTCTGGACAAATTGCAAATATACATGGATTCAATAAATTATAGTATTAGTCATTGGATAGTGGTATCTCAGGTGAGGTCATTCCATAATAAATTAATGATATTACCAACACATGAAATCGATAATTGTGATGTGGGCCAAAGTTCACATTAGGCATTGGATTCTAGGGATCAATAATATCAAGGTCCTAGATAGCGAAATCATATGTAGCAATTGAAGTTATTCTTGTGGAAAACTTATAGTAATTCCCCCTATACATTGTATTGACCCATCTTCATGCACTGTCTGAACCTTCCTTCCATTAATAGTGATTGAACTAGAGTTCACCAAAAAATCTTCAATAATGGGCGTAAGTACATAAGTATCATATGGCACATTTTTGAATTACCAGGTTCCTTATTATTCACTATGATCAAAAGAGCATGATCCCTCGCTTACTATGGAGTAGAGTCATGGATTGTACAAAAGGGAATATTCCATGAGTGACATGGCTATGGAACAAGATTCGTCAGAGGTATGCCATATTATATTGTTAATATTTTATCATACTTTTGCAATCTTCCATGGAAAATCTGTAAATACATTTCCAACTCAAATAGGAATCATAATGTATGTAAATCCAATTTTCAATTTGATTACAATCAGTATTAGGTAACTTCATCCATTACCAATGATATCCAAGTGGAATAACTTGTCACTCTCATTGTTAAATCCATAAGATGTTTGTTTGAGTGGCTCTACCTTGTATAGTATCCACGGGAACAAGAGATTATTCTGCACTAAGAAGATGGGAAGTAACATCATTTTTTGATCACGTACATGCAGGATTGTACACTTTCGAGTGAATCATCATTGATGCAGATGTCCATTTTGGGGCATTCTATATTTTAATGTCAACTGATTACCTTGGATAATTTGAGGAACCAAGAACCAAGTAAAATGGAATCTTGTAGATCCATATGAGGTGCCAAATATAAGAAAAATCATTTTCCTGCATTATTTCAATGGGAATCGGCAAGGAATTATTTAAAAAAATGAGTCCTTAATTGAATATAGGGGGATATCTCCTCCTTGGCTTGAGTATTCCTTCTGCTAGGGAAGGAAATCTTACTGAAGATGAAGGTGAGGTTATGGCCCTTGATCCAAGGGCGATGGTGACCATGACTCAAGGGCAAACTTATCTCTTCAGTAGTGGCCTATGATAAATCTTCACGCCCTCGAAACGTGACGACGAGTTCTATTGGATTATGTTGGAAGAACAAATTTCATGGACTGTGTTGGATTTTAGGCTAGCTCCACTTGTCCTGGAAGAACTAAATCGGTTGAGACAGGAATATTAATGATAGTAAAGGATCGTACAACATAAAATATACATGTCTTCCCCTGAAAAGATGTGACCACAATATCAGTGCCATTGGATTCTCTTAGTTCAGAGATTTGTGAAGCATCCATCTGGATGGTGGTGGAAAAAGAGGAGCATATATGGAGTTGGACAGTTCTAGTGGAAACAGGTCTTTAAACATGATTAACATTGTAATAGCACTGATACAGGGGTCAACCAGGAAGTTCCCCAAATAGGGAATCTTCCTAATCAGATTCTATATATCCCAGCAAAGGACAATACCATTAAATGTTACTAGATATGCAATCACATCATAGAAAATCCAGTGAATAAAGCTAACTAGGATCTATGGAACATAAGGTTCTCAAGGAAGATGAAAATATCCTCAGCACGCCTCATTCTAAATTTATCTACACATGCTCTGGTTATAATAACTCAGCTATCACAATCTGGATCAAATTCAAATTTCTTGGACCCCCTTAATAAATCAAAGGTAAGCATGAACTTTCAACCCATGTGCCTTAATCATTTTTTTACCAACTGTTTCTTGAAATAAGATGTTAATGGTATTTATAAGCCTTTGGGACCAATATCCCACTTTTTACCCTATCTAATAAAAAAATTATATATTTGTTATAAAAAATTGAGGGTATAACAATATCAAAATAGTCCTTTAATACCTAACTGTATTCTAATTAATTCATTACTAAAAATGGGAAATACATACAATAGGAAATGTACTCAAATCTTAGTAACTAATCCTATACATAAATTTACTCTCAAAAGAATAATCAACTTTTTTTGACTTTGACAACATTAGATTTCAAATTGGGTGGATTGTTGAATGTATCCATTTGCATAATGTAATGTGAATAAATATTGATGGAAGGCTATCATCTTCTTGAGATGAAGTAACGCAAAGGATTTTTCAGTGAACCTAGTTGCCAATGTTTCCTTTTCTGTTACACCAAGTAATTCTTTACCTAGCATCAGTAAAAAAAATTTTCCCATAAACTTCTAGTGATGGTGTGCAATTTGAACCCTAAATAAGTAACAATAATCTTATAGCCTATGGAAACCATATCACATGAGAGAAAATCCATTTTCCTTCAGATATCTTTCTAGTGGCTTCTTCTTACATGGAGTGTTGTGCATATTGATGGGAAAGAGTGGATAAGTAAAATAATCCATTTCATTAATAGAAACATGTAGTTCCTCTTAGTGCAATATCCAAAGTGGTTTTGATGGCAAAACTAGGGGAGAGATCTATTAATACAAACTATCTTAGAATCCATATTTTTTGGACAACAATTACGTACCCCAAGTTCATCATGGCTTGTTAGAGAATGACCACCATAAATTTTTCCATGTTCCTCACACCAATTTATCAATATAGTTTCTTCTTGAATACTTTGATTTATAAACATCTTAGTGACTTAATAGTGTTCCCAGCTAGACTTTCCATAACTGCAAATCAGTTATGCGAACACACTTGAAAGCAATAATAAGATCATGGGCCCAAGTGTAACGAGGAGTTGGATTTCAGCTAACCCTCCGTCATAGAGCAATCACCTCAGAGCATAACATCAATGGTGTAAATCAAACTCTATGTGTAATTTGCATTGTCCTCTTCTTCACTTTTGTAAACCGTCCTTTCTGAGAATAGTGTTTCAAGTTCACTGAACAAATGCAATAATTCCAAGTTTGTCTATCATTGAATTTTCCTCCATGTTGTTGATTTCACTTATCAAAACGAAGTGAAACCTTGTTAAATGGAATAGACTTCCATCACAAACAGAAGGAAGCTTCCACGACTACATGCTATGCAACAATATATCTCACATTCAGATGGGAGATTGATTAAATATTTTATCAGCCTTCATACAAATTTTCCATTTTTGTAAATTGTATACATCTCAATTTCCAACTCGGATATTATCATAATGCTTATTCACTTATTCATTGAAACAAACAATCCATATTTGATCTTCATCCTTATCAATGATATCAAAGTTGAATACCTTTCCACTCCCTCTAGTGGTTTTAAAGCTAGGAATGTTTGACTTAGAAGTGGCTCTACCTTGTATATTCCATCCATCATGAAATGGAGACAATGATCTTATAGGAAGTTCTTATGCGAACAGAAATTCGTTTTAGTTGTTCGCATCAGTGGGTTATTTCCAGTAGAAACATTCATTGATGCAGATGTATTTCTCAGGCTCCATTTTATAATTGAGTATTTAGTACATAATTTGAGCAATCAAGAAGAAGGAAAATAAAACGTTTAGACGATATAAATAACCAAAAATAACCAAAAAATACTTTCTTTATTAGAGGCCAATAGAATCAAAATAATTGAAAATGAAGGAAAGCATACATATCTACGACATGTTAAATTTCAAAAAAATGTGTCAAACCCAATTTAGTATATTTTCTATTAAAGGTGTATTATAGGAAAACAAAAATAAGCAATGGAAAGGAACCCTAATGAAAACACTTACAAAAACATTAAAATTAGTCCTTAACATTGATTCTAGGTATCCAATCAGATGTAAAAATTATCTCTATCAATAAAGATATCTTACTAATACAAGGTCAAGACACCACAACACATCAACATAATACATAGGATACAAAGTTGGAGAGGACACTCGTTAGGATACTTTATAAACCTTTTGCATACACTAGTCTAACGTCCTTGGGGACGAGTTAGGATTGCTTCCTATGGAAAAATTCCATCAACAAATCCTATCTCCTGGTATCGAACAAGGCGCATGTAGCCCATACAACCAAGCTGAACAAAAGTCCAAAATATTTCTAACCACCACGAAGTGTAGTTTTTGGTAAACATGCATATGAAAACCTATACATAATGTCTACAAAAATCAATATCAGAATTCAAATGCATAACATTAATGGATGGCATGACAGAACAATGAACTATATTTCTACCAATTATTTCAAAAATGCTATAAACAAATTAATTAAAATTATCAAATAGTAAGATATAAATTTGGTCTAATAGTATATTGGTATAAATTTGTCTAATGCCAGCATAAATTTTTAAAATGTCTTGTATGGGTTAATGTAATAGTTAAATTCTTTAATTTCAGGAACAACCAATTGCTACTCCCATTAGTTTTCAAGCTCTCCAATTATTTTCCATAAGCATAATAATATACAAAAGGTTACTACTAAATTTCCCAATAATTTAGGTTGATTATAATAATAACAATATATAAAAATTTAAACTTCGGTGTGTGGATTTAATGTGTTACAGATATAGTAACAAACATTACCAAATACACATTAATTAAATATAAAGTTCAAACTAACCAGAGTTATAATTTTAATATAAGGGAATGCTAGATATCCATAAGAGTTATAAAATATCATGTCATCACAATTAAGAATGGATATCAAAGATGTTGATTGATGCTTATTCACAAAATTCAATCTTATAAACAACATTACTCAAACGTTTAAAAGTTAAGTTTCTGACATTATTTCAACATGTTTTTATTTTTGAAAAATATTTCTAGATATCTATGTGCAATCCTTCATTTTACTGTTGTTGTGGGTCTGTACACAGACCTTAGCATATTAAATGGTGTACGTGTAAGGTCTCTCTAAAATAGGGACCCCTACACAAATCCATACGACAACATATTCTCTAATTAACTAAAATAGAATAATAGTAGTTAATCTAATCTAGAACATATAAATGCAATAAATAAATATGTAAATGACCTAAAAAATCTAATCTAATGAAAGTAGAAACCCTAATATGTAAGAAGATTGAGGAAGTGACCCAACTGATTCGAGGAGTTCGCTCAACTATGTCAGAGAATTGAATGGAGAAACAAAAAGAGGAGACGATTGTGCAAAGGTCTTAAAAGGGACAGATCTAGACTAATTCTCTAGACTGGGGCACCTGGAGAGGGACTAGGGCGCATATGGGTGCCTTGGTTTGTAGAATGGGCGCTCTGGTCTATGCATGATGTCTAAAATTGAGTTTCACAGGTTTGGCAGATGGTCTGAAACCCTCGCTGTTTGTTGCATCAGATTCGTTCCACTGTGATAAGTGTCACCTGTGATCAATAATGAAAGAAAGACCTGCAAAACCCTAAACAAGCAACACTCCTTAAAAATAAGAAAAATGCATATGATACAATCACACTGACCTCAGCTGCCACAATGGTGGACTTACTAACTGAGCGCTACACTAGATTCCAGACTCAAATGTAGTTTTGTGTGTGTGTGTGTGTGTGAAACATGCCCTAGGTTGCTCTTGTGTCAGTTGCACTTTGTGAAATAACGAACTATGTGTAGAAAAATGTAATAAATGGTGGATGGAATAGAATTAACTTCCCTCCTATACTTGTGTGATGTAGATGAACCATCCTTGTCCCTTGTGATGGAGCTAAATGTATGCAAATTATCTCCAAATGTCTTAGATGAATGTAACTCTAGGTGGATGATAGTAGTGACTAGTGCTCGACCCCTCATTATCATCTCATAACTTTGTATTTATAAGGTTGTCTTAATCTAATTTAGTAATTAACCCCGAAGAGGCTGACCACAAGAAAAATCAAATGTTGCAGCAACTAGAAAGTGCCCAAAAAATGGCGGGAAAGTGGGAAAGGATGGGGGCAGCCCTAGTGGGACCAAGGCGCCCATGGATGCCCCAGTATTGATCTAGTCACCCCAATAATGCGGGATAATAAAAATGGCTTGGGAAAGTTTGCGGTAAGGGTCAGGAATGAGGACAAAAATCAAATAAAAATGGCCAAAGGCATGGGTTAATTAATACTTTCTTCACTTAAGAACCTTCTAAATAGTAATATGAGACCAAGACTAAATATTACCCTTAAGTGCGTGATTTATTCACTACATTCTCCACAAATGTTTAAACTAAAAATCATATGTGAAGTATATGATGTGAATGTCGAAAGGGATATAATGAAGAGGAGATGCTGAACGAAGAGAAGAAAAAGAAGGGGAAGATAAATGTACCAAATGTTGTTTGAAGATGGAGAAATGCATGGGAAAGGATTGAAAAATGAAGGAAACAACGTGAATAGGTTAATTAGTACTTTCTTCATTCAAGAATCTTCTAAATAGTAGTATGATACCATGACTAAATATTACCCCAAAGTGTGTGATTTATTGACTACATTTGCCCCCACTTTATGTTGGTGAGTGAAACGCTTGGTAACATAAAGTAAATAGAGATGTGCACCTAATGTCCATGTAGAGTGATGTATAAGGTGTACCGCAGGATTGGAAAAAATGTGGAGTGACAAAAAGCTGATAGAGTGTGGAAAGTAAAGATGAAATGTGCAAAAAAAGTGATGAGAGTGAACCTATGGTAGAAAATGCGTGTGTAGTTGTTGATGTGTGTAATGTACCTGCATTGTTAATATGGTGTGTGTTGTTGCAACATGTTATTGTTGACGTCGTTGTTGTTGTTGCCTTCATTTGACTGCTTGTTTCTCATACGGTCAGACTTGCAAGGAGAAAATGATCAAGTAGTAAAATATATATGTATGTATGTTTAAAAACGCTATGTAAAAGACACATGTGTATATATGTAAAATACACAAAATGAAAAATCTAAATGGAACATGTGCACCTGATCCATGTCAAGAAAGAGAGTGTAAAGGGATATCCTAGACTGTATGATTTTTTTGGGTGATCTCACGCCACCTTGGCTCGAATAAGTAGTAGGGAGAAAGCCGCATTATTCTCCTCCTTATAACTGCTTCCCTGAGTATGAGTGAGGAGATCTCTGTACTGTCCTGGTTTATCAGGTGATTTGATGCCAACGGTAAAAGAAGTATTGAGAGTAATTTTGTTGTATCCTTCAAACGTTAATTGTTCCTCTGAGTGCTAAGAACAACCATGTCCTGTAAAATCCATTGTGTATGGGGTTTGTAGACTAGTTTGAACCCACTCGCTGTATATAACCCACAATGCCAAAGGCAAAAAGTGCATTGAACTGAACCAATGTAAATGCGTTGTGTAGAATATAAACCTCAAATGATGCCCCCCTCTTTGGAGGCGCATGCGATGTCACTGATAGGAGAATGTAGCCCCAAAAGAGGACTAACAACATGAACGTTGTATCTCTGCCTTACAGGGGGAAGGGGATGTGCTTGGTAGAAAACCAAGGAGCGCAAAAACAAGAAGGCTAGCTAAAAACAAGTGTTAGTACGAAAAAATCATGCATGTAAAAAATAATGTCTAAGCTACACAAATAGTTGTATAAACTACCAAGAAAAATATTAATGTAAACACACAAGAAGACAAAGTAAGCCACACAAAGTGGGCTGCAATCATGGGACATTACTCTCGATGTCGCAAGACACACAAGGCCATCATGGCCATGTACAACAAAAAAGTGTGCACACTAAACATAGGGAAAGGCCTACAGACAATAACAAACAATGAAAGCCAATATAACAAACAAGTATGGTATCAAATAATCCTGCAAACAAATGATTGCACATGAAACCCCCGTTAACATGTTAGGGAGATAAATAGTATGTCAAAAGCATGTATAAGTAGGTAATAGAATGTGCTAAATATAAAATGAAACAATAACACTTGTGAGAGACTAATGTGGATGCCCTAACAACCAGTATAGGAAGGGTAGAAGGTGAGCATCTGTGCTACATGTAATAAACCCTGTATCTGTTGTCACAACTAGAAAAGGAAGTGAACCCACACGTGTGGATGGTATAGATAAATGATATACAAGGAATCTTAACAAACATGTGTACTAAGACTGACCATGTACAAGATAAAAGTAGCAAAAGTAAATGAAACCAAGATATGTAATATGTTGTGGATGGATGGAATGGAATGCAGGTTGGAGTGATAAAAGCAACGTGCCCCTCTAAGTGAATGGAAATATATGTAATGAGGTTCATTTTGTTTTCCCCCTCAACAATCAAGAATGAACCGTAAACAAAAGTGTGTCATTAGGAAATAGTCCGCAAGTGTGTGTTGTGTCTAACACACTATGATTAATGTGTATGTGTAGTGATGATATGTGACATATAGAAGAGATGTGTGTGGACCTTATAGCCTAACCATATATCACGACAAAATGAATGTATGGGTGATGATTTATCCCTAAAGCGTGTATCACTACAAGATGAATAGTAGGGAGTGGTGATGTAGCCTAAATCTTATACCACTATAAGATGATACAATAAATGATGATTTAGCTTATAGCACATGTCACTATCCTAGGAATGTCGCATGATGAAAGGTCAAATGATGAACATGTGATGAAGACAAGGTCCATTTGATTTGTAAATCCTCGATAGTCGAGTATGGACCAAGGAACTAAAGTGAGTCATAGGGTAGTGAGTCCAACGTGTAGAAGATGATGTAGTATATGCAATGATGAAAGATGACCATGTGATGAGGAGAAAGTGTAAATGCACGATGTGTAGAATGTGATGCAGGACATGTAGAATGTAGGCTATGTAGTATGTAGAAGGATGTAATGCTAGACTCATATATGATGAAGACTAGTATAATGTATAGCTATGCAATGATTGAAATGTAGAATATATAATGTATGACGCGCGATGTGTGAATAGATGCGGTGTGCAATTCTTATAGCACAGTGTGTGGGGTTCATGTCTAGTAATTCCTAAACAGTCAAGTGTGAACCAAAGCACAAGATTGTGTCATCAAGTAATGATGACGATGGATTATGAATGAGTATGTGTATGCTATGAGATATATGGATAATGATGCCGAGATGAGGTATGCATAGATGCTAAGGGTGTGGTGTAGTACTATGTAAGGATGTTAGAATGGGGAGGGTGTTAATAGTATGACCCCTAAGTGTAGTAAGTGATGGAGATTTAGTCAAAAGACACTAAGTAGATCAATATAAGGAGTAGTTTCTTTGACAAAAGTGATTGGGTGTTGAAGCAAGTATTGAATAGGGCCCTTAAATTTCAAGAGGCAAAATATGTTAGCTATAATATGCTTGTTTTATGGAACTAATGGTTGCGTGTTGAACACATAGATTCCTTGAGAATTGGCGGAGTTGCATTGATCTTTAGAGGGGGTTTCTTAGTTTTGCTCGGAAGTGTTGGATTAATTTTGAGAGGTTGCTGCATATGTTGATTTGGTGACATCATAGGTGGTTGCTTAGGTGGCTCTCGATTAGCCCGAAGTAGGTGCAGAGGGAAAAGATTTAGGAGCCCAAGTGGATGAAGCATTCGTAGATGGGCATGCTATAGAATGGTGTGTAGTGAATGAGATAAATCCCTGACGCTCAAGATGTTTGATTCTTCGCTGTAAAATGTGGCAATCATTTTCATTATGTCCATTTATTTGATGATAATTTCAATATGAATGACCTTGATATTGTGCAAGATGATAAGGAGGATAACGATTAGTAGGTGGCAAAGTGATTGATTGACGACTAAGGAGTTCAGTAAGAAGGTCATGTTGTTTAGTACTACGATAAACGATAAGAGGATCTGGTAATGGTATAACTTGAGGCTAACTAATATGATCACATGTAGTAGTCATAAAATGAGATGGAAAGGGAGAAACAAACATGAGCCTGAGAAGCATCCTTAAGATGTTGAATTTCAGTGTTGAGGGATGTGATTGTGGAGTTCCATAGCTCGTAAACTTTTCTTGAAACAAAGAATGTAAAGCTTGAATTAAGTCCAATAGGGATGGATTAGATGGAGGATCATTAGGGTCATTAAATAGACAAGCGAGCATAAGGACTTAGTTTGTGTGGTGGTATATTGTTATCAAAATATGTGGTGTCTAGGGATTTTTGCTAAACAATCTGGACAATTAGGATATCTCTTTAAGTAAATCAGATAAAGAAACTTGAGCAACATTGTGAACCATGATAGGGGGAAAATGAGGATCCTAAGAGTGACTAGTGATCGTGGTTCACCAAAATGAATAACTAAAATGGGGTATAATTGTAGTTAATATAACTAGGAACAACATTAAATAAATGCAATAAACAAATGTGGAGAGTGACCCAAGATACCTATTCTAATGAAAGTAGAAACCGTAATATGCAAGAAGAGTGAGGAAGTGACTCAGCTGATTAAAGGAGCTCCCTAGACTATGTCGCAAGATTGATTGGTGAAACAAAAAGAGGAGATGACTGTGCAGAGGTCCTAAAAAGGACAAATCTTGATTGATTCTCTTTACTAGGGTGCATGGAGAGTGACTGGTGTGCCTATGGATGCCCTGGTTTATAGTATGGGTGCTCTGGTCTGTGCAGGAGGTCCAAAACTGAGTTTCACAGGGTTAGCAAGTGGTCTAAAACCCTTGTTGTCTTTCGCATCAAATTCACTACACTACGCCAAGTGTTGCATGTGATCAACAATGAAAGAAAGACCTGCAAAACCCTAAACAAACTTCTATCCCTAAAAATATATATGAGATAGGGTTGGATGACCTCGACTGCCACAATGGTGGACTTACTAAGTGTTGCACTACATTCTAAACCCAAATGTAGTTCTCTGTGTGTTTATGTGTGAAGCATGCCCTGGGTTGCTCTTGTATCAGTCACACTTTGTGAAGTAGTGAGCTAACTATGTGTGGAGAAAATGTAATAAATGGTGGATGGAATATAATTAACTTCCCTCCTACACTTGTGTGATGTATATGAACCAACCTTGTCCCTTGTGATGGAGCTAAATGTACGCAAATAATCTCCAAATGCCTTAGATGAATGTAACTCTAGGTGGATGATGGTAGTGACTCTAATTTCGTAAATAACCCCAAGAAAAATCAAATGTTGCAACGGCAAGAAAGTGCCCAAAAAGTGGTGGGAAAGTGGCAAAAGGATCGAGGAACCCTAGGTGGGGATAGGCCACCCATGGGTGCCCCAGTAGTGCGTAGAATAATGTGGGATGCTAAAAATGGCATTAGCAGGTGTGCAGTAAAGGTCGGGAATGACGACAAAAAATCAAATAAAAATGACCAAAGACATGGGTTTTTTTCACTCAAGAACCTTCTAAATAATAGTATGATACTGGGACTATATAGTACCCCAAAATGCGTAATTTATTGTCTACATTCTCCACAAATGTTTAAACTAGCAATCGTACGTGAAGTGTATGATGTGAATGCCGAAGGGATATAGTGAAGAGGAGATGTTGCACGAAGAGGAACAAAAGGAGAGGAAGAGAAGTGTACCAAATGTTGTTTGAAGATGGAGAAGTGCATGGGAAAGGATTAAAGAATGAAGGAACCAATGTGAAAATATACCCTCTATAAAGAGTAGGACATGTTTGTCAATCGAAGGAGAAATTCTAACTTATAGAAGACGATGATCAAGCTTTGGAGGGAGATATGCAAAAATGTAAGTAGCCAATGAAGAATGTTCCTAATACAAATACTTGTTAGAATTTGATATTCCTGACTTTATGTAGGTAGTTAGAAAAAATGCAAATATAAGGGGAATTTGTAAGTATGTGTCACATGAAACGTCAGGGATATGAAGATGTTGAGTGTACATAGAAGCCTTAGGTAGAGATAACATGGAAAATTTAGAGTGGTGTACATATCTATAACATTAAGGTAGTTGATGGCAGTTATTATTGTTTTAGGAAAATCGACAATTGCAGAAAAAGAGTCTAGGAAATCTAAAAAATGTGAATGTCACTACATTAGCTAAAGACCAGTTGGCTTACGGTGGGTTAGATTTGACAGAGCTTTAAACTTTTTTTTGTGATTTTAGTCGTAAA
Organism: Taxus chinensis; assembly: GCA_019776745.2. Taxonomy (NCBI): domain Eukaryota; kingdom Viridiplantae; phylum Streptophyta; class Pinopsida; order Cupressales; family Taxaceae; genus Taxus; species Taxus chinensis. The sequence continues at coordinate 618,764,090 of CM034155.1, forward strand.
ATATTGGTAAAGATTTGTAATAATTGTCACAGGTGAATTGCATATGTAAAAATTAGTTGTCATTGTTACGTCGAAAGGCGTGACTACAGTTGGGTTGAGGCTGGAAGGAATCTGACACATGCCAAAACAGATTGGCGGTTGAGAATGCGTAAAGGATGAAGACGTTGAATACGATTAATGTGTAGACGTCAATCTTAAAGGATGAATATGGACAACGGATAGGGAATTGAAAAGTATTGCAGGTCTTTGTTGGGCCTCTGAACTATTGGCTAAGTTCAAGAAGGCGCGTGGACGCGCGGGGCCTAATTAAAGAAGGGTGCGCAAGTTGAAAGCGCACAGGAAAGGGTTTTAAAAGGGTTTAGCAAAACCCACGTTGTGCGCGCAAGGCAAAGGGTTCTGGGACTTGGTCGTATTCGACATTTCTGTCAACACACGAGAAAAGTGTGACCCGACTATGCATGCAAAGTGGATAAGGTGCCAACCTAGCAACTTGGTGGCCAAGAAAGGAATATTCCATGCGATAGAAGGATCCAGAAAGACATCATTGCAAAGAGTGAAGAGCTCAGATTTGAAGAGGCATGCTCCCTTGGAGGATCACCTTGGAAACTTGGCAACCGATTTGATATCTCATAAGGCATGGCAGTAAAGGCAAAAATGTTATATATACAGATGCTTGGAAGAGAGAAAAGGAGAAAGGAGCGAGAGAGCGAATGAAGAGGCGAATCCCTGCAGAAATATTATGGAGGATTCTATGGGTTGGAATTAGGAGGATTGTAGGAGTGATAACGTATTAAGAGGGATGGCTCTATGTTTATCCTTGAAATGTGAAGGACATAAGTCTAGTTTCTGATGCATGACTCTGATCTGCACTGTTACATTTGTCTGTTATGGCCTCAATGAATTTAATGTGATTATTGAACATGCTAAACATCAATATATGTGGCTTTTGGTTTATGTTTATACAATAGATGGATTTGCTCTGTATTTCTCATGTTAATGGATGTAATCCTTGGTGCATTTCCTTTCTGTTACAGTTCAAATCTGTAATCTGTTAGTGCCTCTCTTTTCTTATTTGAATGGATGCATTGGTTTAGAAATACTTCCTAAGCTCTCAGAATGAATGCAAGGTTCTTTTCCATTCTTTTACATTTAAGTAGCTGTCATAGATGGGTGTATCTCACACAACTCACATAAAGGAGGGTCGGCGCTCGCGTGTGCCTCGGGTGAGCGCCTAGCGCCCGCTGGGTGATAGGTTGGCGCGCATGAGATTCTACTGTTATTCTAAGTGCACAAAATTGACTACAGCTTGGTTCTATTGTCGGGACCCTCTTTTCAACGTTGTGGTGAAAAATGTCATACATCTTGGTTCATGTGATGCGTGATGACAGAGCGTCTGACCTTGGAAAGTGTTAAAGCATGGTTCAAGAGCATGGAGGACGAGTTTGCTTAGAGATTCAACATTGGAACTGAGTTCGATGCACGTTAATGGGTAAAAGAGAACCTATACCATGAGCTATATGAGACTTTCTTCTCTTGTTTCTCAGTAGAACTATATGAATGGATTTTAGCATATGCATACAAATCAAGCTGGTATAATAGAGCGCACGTATGGACCCAAGATGATTACTAGAGGTTGCAGGATGCAGATCTGACTTGCAAACGTGTTGTTGATCAATGGTGGAAGGGAGTGCTGACCGGCTATACTCTGGAATACACCATTTCTACATATTCTTGTACAAAAGTTGTTGAGTTTGAGTTTTTGAGGGATCCCAGAGGATCATTTCTGCGTGTTATCCCCTGGCAATGAAGATCTTGATCATTACCTTGAGTTTAGAGGCATTTCCCATGGCCGGCTAAACTTCTTTGAGCGCTGGGCAAAAAAAGCTAGGGTGGAGGAAGATGTCGGATATTGCGGCTGAAGAGGAAAGGGAGGAGAAACGTCTCAAGTATAGTGAAGCTCATGAAAGGGAGATGGCTAGACAATGCGAGGTTGCAAGTGTGATGGATTTATGGAGGTAGACATTGTGGGAAGAAGTTGAGGTTCACGCAGAAGATGTGGAACCTGAGCAGTCTATGCTACCCCATCTTGGCAAGCGCGGAAGAGAAGCCCCTTCAACTTTTGATGAGATTTTGTCGCATGGAGAGAGGAGAGTCATCGGCGCACATTTGAACCCACCTAGTGACCAACCCCTAGTGCTTGCTTATCCATATCAAGGGAGAAGTATTGTTAACCCCATCTAGTATCGGTGGGAGTGACCGATCTACACCTATGAGATATAATTTTTCGTTTGGAACCTCTATGGTTGCACATACCATTCTGGTGTTTGGAGGAATTTTTGTGCAGAGTGTGAGTATGCATAGTTTGGGCATCATGCATATAGGATTGGCGCGGAATATACAACTGGTAGAAAAGCAATATCATATACCATTGGTGCACAGTTTAGTGGGACACTAGGGGCACTGGGTGCGACTAATTCAGGCCCATTACTAGCTACATAGGAGGATCTGGAGGAGGAACTGGTGGATGTGTAGGAGGCTCTGGAGGCACAGGACTCGATGGATCCAGTGGATCTGGGTGGAGGAGGAAACACCAGAGGGAACCAATAATCTTGATTAGGAGGACATGGGCCTCATCCATGCCTACTCAGGCATTTTTCAAGATGTCTTTTGCACTTACCTAGATTACCAAGGTATAGAGGATGCTGCAGTACACGTGTATAAGCGTGAGATTGCTATAGTGCACGCAAAAGGAATCACTACCCTGAGAGTGGAAGGAAAGTTAGTTTGCCATTGACATTGTAAGGACGTATGCATAGCTTGGTACTGGAAGTATGATGCCCATCAAGATGGTGGTAGATTACACCACATTAAAGAACGCATTCCTAGGAGAGTTCCATATCCTTGAGTTTGAGACAAAATAGCATCACCTGCTTTGAAGGAGATTCAACAAGGAATGGCAGAGAGTGTGCGGAATTATGACGTGCATGGTTTAAAACTCTCCTATCCAATTTGTCATATTACATTCACCCTTCCTAGCATGCTCAATGGTTTGTTGGAGGGATGATCACTCCATTTAGAAGGGCATTATCGCACAAGACATTCACAAACCCGTGTGAGGCCTTGGAGGTTGCTTTGCGATGATGAAGCAATTAGGATCATTGATACTGGAGTGATCCCTTTTTTGGAGGCTCAAATCGCCACAATGGCCAAATAATTGGAGAAGTTGTCTGCAAACACAACACATGAGACTCGTAGTGTTCTTTAGTGCACAAATTGTGAAGTAGAAGGGCATGCCAAGGATAGTTGCCCTTCGGAAATCAGTACGCGCCATAGACATTAGATTGTGAAATTTGTCACGAGGATCATGATGCGAGTAGGTGTCCTCTATTGCAGTACACTAATCCAGAAGAATGTGTCTTTGCTATTGCAAGATCTATACCTCTATGACCCATGATACTAAGGATTACAAGTTGATTGACTAGATCCGTGATGCTATTGACCTAGGTGTGGATGCCATACCAGCCTTGCGAGTAGCTCCAAGGATAATGATTACCATTATGAACAGGCATGTAGATGGAGGGGCACGTGAAAGAGGATTTCGTGGTCACAGTAACGCATGCGAAGAGGAATAAGTGAGTTCTCCCACGAGGAACTTGTTATAACTGTGGATCTACAGAGCATTACAAGCATGAGTGTCCTGATCTATTGCAGTGTTCATGGTGACGAAAGAAGCATAAGTACGAGGAGTTCCCCTGAGTTGTTTGAGCACATTAGCTAACAAAATCCAGAAGGAAAAGGGCGCTAGGATGATGAGCATAAAGAACGATGACCACATAGTGGATACCAAGAGTGGCGCATGTGAGTTAGAGTTAGAACCTATTTTGGTGATGCCACGGAGTAGAGGCTGCGAACATGCTAAGGAATTACCAAGGAAAAGGACCTTGGTTTCAAGAGAAGAATTGGTTCATGGGAAGTATTCTAGACCCTGCTCATCAAAAGGAAGTATATCAAGAGACTATGGATGTCATTCAGAGTTTACAAGGAGAGATTCAGTGTCTAGATGGAGACAATCACGGTAGTAAAAGAAAAGGAGGAATGTTGAGTCTCTGTAGAAGGACATGAATGAGTTCAAAGAAGTGTTCAAACTGTTAAGGCAAGAAATTATTATTCCCTTACTAGGAGAATGGCTACGGGAGAAGGTACCAACATGTTCAAGTCAGAGCGCGAGAGACAGGGTGTTACATGCAAACCTTCCCCCTCATAGCCTTGACTACAATAAGGAAATCACATTGAACACATTTGGTGATGGATGGATGTCTGAGTAACATACTGACTGACACAGGAGCAGAGGTCAATGTTGTCACATTAGATGCATGACATCAAATTGGAAGGTCCGCATTATGGCCATCTTCGAATGTGTATGTATCTGGAAAATAAAACTAAGGTAATTCCGATTGGAGTCTTGAAGGATGCAACTGATCACCATTCAAGGGGCCAAGTTTATTGGAGACTTAGAAGTCTTAGAAATCACCTGAAGAAGGTACATTTTATCCAGCATTACTTGGGTACCCATGGTGAGATAAGAACAATGTTGACCTGAGTGTTTAACAAAGGTTATATAATTTTTGAGAACAAGGAAGAGCAGGTTATCATCCCCTTTGATAGATGGGAAGTTAGTGCCCGACAATGAAACCTTTGGGATAAGAGAGTCCTTTATAGAATCTATGTGTGCTCCATTAGAGACCCTTTGATAATCCACCCCTACCAGAAGGAGTTATCCGATTTCAGGATGCTCAATCCATAAGTGATACAACTAGCATGTCATGTGACAATTGGGCGCACGAGACTTATGAGCTAATTGGGCGACAGTTAAGAGGATCTGTAACAGAGTGACAAAGGCGCGCTCAGTTAAGCGCCTAGCAGGGAAGAAGCTACCAAAATACTCTGGAGGGGCCTACCCTGAAACGTTCTTGTAAGAATCAAAGGCTCGGTGGAGGAATGAGGATGAAAGAAGAGTGATGCTCAACTATATCTTGCTCGGGACTGCAACACTTTGGTGGTCTACACACCACAAGAATCTTTTGGAATTATGCGAAGGGTCATTTTCTCTATTAGGTTTTCCAGAAGCAACGCACCCACCACCATACAAGACTACCATGGCAAGGAACCAGCCTCGTTCCATATCCAAGCTTGTAAGAAGGCCTGGATGGGAGGCGCAGAGGCTTTACCACCTTTGTTATGGGTGCATAAGTTGTATTCCACATTACAAGGTTGTACGCGTGCGTGGTATATCCACTGAGAGACACGCTGTTAGACATGGAATTGACAGGAGTTAACAGTTGATCTCATTCAAACTTTTAAGTATCGAATTATGAAGCCATCAATGGATAAGGTGTTGCAAGTTGTCAAGCACCTTACAATGGGGGATAGTGCCATGACATAACATAGGTTACTAGAATTGTTAGGTGAACCTAGTTTGGAGGCACCATTTGATGAAGAGAAATCAGACGAGATACAGTTTGAGCGCGCATGCATGAAGAAGGAAAATGGGAAAATGGTCTACGTGATCGATGGTGAAGAGATGGAGAGTCTGGATGTTAACCATTCTGTAGGAACGCGCAAAGTCATGGATAGTGTTGATGAGCGAACACACGCCTACCATGATCCCTTGAAAACAAAGAAGGTTAACATTGATTCAGCGGCAGAACCTAAGGAAGCTATCATCGGAGACTATTGATCGGAGAAGGAAGTTTCAAAGATCATTGATTTGTTACGCGAATTCCAGGACTTGTTCCCACGTAGGTACCATGAACTCAAAGGTGTCTACCATTCCTTGGGGGAGATGAGGATCAAGTTGAAGGAAGGTGTGCACCCTATTTGGAAGAGGCCTTATCAAATGAATCCAAAATTGTGCGTACGGGTCAAGGAAGAGATAGACAAGATGATAGCATTAGGTATTATCGAGGTCGTTGAAGAATCAAAGTGGATAAGCCCCATGGTCATCAGTATCAAGAAGGATGGGAGGATAAGAATATGTGTCGACTATAGGGACCTGAATGCAATATGTGTCGTTGATCCCTTCCCAACCCCTTTTACTGAAGAGATCCTAGAAGGAGTAGCTGGGCCCGAAGTCTACTCTTTCATGGATGGGTTCTCAGGGTATCACCAAGTCAGGATTGTAAAGGAAGACCATAAAAAGACAAGTTTCACTACTAAGTGAGGAAGTTTTGCCTATACGGTCATGCCTTTTGGGTTGAAGAATGTGGCTGTTGTGTTCTTGTGCATCATGGTACAATCCTTTCAGGACTTCATTTATAAGTTTCTTCAAGTCTACCTAGATGATTGGACAATGTATGGGCTAGTTAAATATCATTGTGACAACTTGAGGTTGATGTATGAGAGATTTAGGCAGCTGAGGATATCCCTCAACATTAAGAAATGTGTCTTTGTTACCCCATTTGGAACCCTATTGGGACATATCATATGTAAGGAGGGCTTACTAATAGATCCCACCAAAGTTAAAGTCATTGTGGGTTTGGCAGAGCCTACTAATCAAAACACAATGTGTGGATACCTTGGGCATACGAGGTACTACAGGATGTTCATTAAGGGGTATTCCAAGATCGTCGTGCCCTTGGAAGTATTGCTTAAGCACAAAAATGCCTTTCATTGGGGATAGGCACAACAGAAGTCATTCAACACTTTGAAGGAAAGGCTTGTTACTGCACCCATATTACGTTTTCCCTCTTGGGATAAGCCTTTCCATGTTCATGTTGATGCCTCAAGAACAACAATTGGGGAAGTACTAGCACAACCCAGTGAAGGGATTGTTGATCATCCCTTGTGTTTCACAAGTAGGAAGTTAACACCAGCAAAACATAATTATACAACTATTGAGTGCGAGGCATTGTCTATGATCTACACGCTGTATAAGTTCACACAGTATCTACTGGAAACACCTTTTATATTCTACACGGACCACATGGCATTGAAGTATTTGGTAAACAAGTCCGTTCTACAAGGGCGTATATGTTGTTGGGTCCTGTTATTTCAAGAATTTGATTTTATAGTGGTTGTGATGCTAGGGAAGAGTTGCGGCGCGCACCCTTGAACTTAGAAGATATTACGGTGTTTCTCAAAACAGGTGTGGCACAAGAAGGGATGAAGGCTTTGGAAAGGAAGCAGTTGGCTATACGTGTCGCACCTTACATGTTGATTAGTGGAGACCTATACAAGTTAGGTCATGATGAGGTTTTGTGCCGATGCGTGTTAGAACGTGAGCACGTGGTAATTATGGAGGAAGCACATGGAACAATTGCAGGAGGAAACTATGCAAGAAATGCCACCGCGCGAAAGATTCTAATGGCAGGGATTTAGTGGGAAAGCATCTACCAGGATTACATTGAGTTTCCCAAGGCTTGTGACCATTGCCAATGCCTTGGCAAGCCTGGAAAGAGAGATGAAAAGCCCTTGCGACCAATAGCCAGTGCTGAACCATTCAAGAAATGGGAAATTGATTTTGTAGGACCTATTTCACCTGTTGCACGAAGGACTGGTTCACTTTACATCATCACTTGCAGAGATTACTTGACAAGATGGGCAGAGGTAACACCTACAAAGGATTACACGACAGCAACAACTGCTATGTTTTTATGGGAAAACATAATCAACATGTATGGATGTCCGTTGAGCTTGACTAGTGATAGGGGTATGCATTTTTTAAATGGGACGTTTAGGATTTGGTTGGCAAAGTTCATGGTGGCCCATCATAAGACTACCCATTACCATCCGCAAGCAAATGGAACAACTGAGGCATTTAACAAGATATTGAGCCATACCCTAACCAAGATTTGTGATGTTGGTAGACAAGATTAGGATGAAAAAGTATCAGCAGATCTATGGGCATACATGACAACCTACAAGAGGTTGAACAAGGCCACACCATTTCAGTTGGTGTTTGGCGCAGAAGCTATCCTACTATTTCGCACAGAATGTTTCCGTTCTTAGAATAGAGTTGATTCTATCCTTTCATTCTCTTGAGAAACAGATAAGGGTTAGGGCTAGGAGGAATACCTGTTGAATGCTGGGAGGGTGTGCGTGTACAATAGAGAGAGATCAGATTGATTGCGAAGAACTCCTTTTTATCTAGGAAGGACTACCTGCAAGTAAGAATACAAGACCACCAACTTTTAGTTAGACAACAAAAGAGGGAACTTCCTTAGGCCCAGGAAATATTAGACTTCCTTTCGAAGGTGGTCACTTCCCCTTTCAATACAAATTGATGCAGATGGTAATAAAGAAGTTATTCAAACTCACGATTTAGGTATCTCGTTACTAAAAGCAATAGAGACTAAACTACACTTAATAGTATGTCAGGCTATTTGTTTGGTCACTGGTTATGGATACATTCAGGTCAAGTTGCAGAGATGGACAAGGTTAGATCTGAGGTTGTGAGGAGACAAATAGGTGAAAGGATGGTTTTAGGTAGAAGTCACAGTGACCGATGCCGGTCACTAGATAACCGACCGCGGTTAGAGAACCGCTGCTGGTATGGGATAACCGACACGGGTATGGTCAGTGATCTAGGGGGTTCTGGGTAGAGGTTGATTGTAAAGTGGTTATGGGGTTTTAAAGACTGGTGGATGGTTGGGGAGGACAATGAGGTGATGGGGAAGACTCAGGGAATGGTAAAACTATCTTCCGGGTAATAAAAGGATGTATGGATGAAGGTTAGGTGCAGAGTGCTAGCAAATGACAGATCTAGGAGTGAGCTTATAACTACTATGAATCAAAAGTTTAGAAAATGGTGTTTAGAAACGTACAAGACACTACTCACTAGTTCTTGATGAAGATTCAGGTCTGAGGAATGCAGTGACGAATGCCTGATTCAGGTAGGATGATCCGACAACCAAAGGTGAGCTGAAGAATCTATCCTCTAACTTTTCAAATGCTTGGACAAGTGTGAAGGTGATCCAGTTACTCAATTGCAGTCTTGGGCTCGATGTCCTTCTCTGCAAACTCTTCTCTTTTCCTCACTTGTCTCTGCTCTGCCAAGTGAATTCCGGATGCCTGCAAATGAATCCCGATCCCTTGTTTTTGGTTGGGGGAGGTCATTTACAGGGAACCGATGGCGGTTACGTAACCGACGGCGGTCGAGTAGGAGCCGATGTCGGTTAAGTCAAAGTAGGCTATTTTTAGTAAAATAGCCAACTTTCCCTCCTTTTCTCCCGAGGGGTTAGTTGTGGGCTTGGTCAAGTCATTATTAGGTTGGTTTTGGTGCGGGTGAGGAGTAATTAGTCATGGGTGTGGATGTAGACCAAGTTATAGGTCTTAATTAGGTTAGTTTAGGGTTAGGGCTAGGTCATGATGAGGTGGCAGGTTTGGAGATGTGGATTTATTAATTATAAGGTAATTAATAAATAATTGTGTAAGGTTTAGGTGGTGAGGTTAGGTTGCGAAATGCGATACGGGGCACATGGTGTCATAAGACACAAATTTGGTGTCTACATTAGCCCCTTGTTGTCGTGTATCTTGTCTTGTAAAGCTGCACTGACAATAACAAGAAGTGGTTACTCTTGTTAAGGGTATAGGTAATCCCCCTCAAATCTATCACAGATTGAGGAGACGTGAAATCAGGGATAGGGTTGATAAAGGGTGAATGATGATGAAATGATGGTAAGATGGGTGGGCTAAGTTCAAGGAAGCAGACGCACGTTGAAATGCAGTAGTGCGACCAGGGTACACGATTTGAAGAGCAAACAAGCAATTCATAAGCAAAGGTCGATAGTTTATCCAAACAAGGGTGATATAATCCTGGTATCCAAGGAATAAGAAGTAGCTCTAGGGGATATAACGGGTAAGGTACAGGAACGTTTAGGCTTATTCGGCAGTACCAAATGGTTGGTTTGGTTGAGATAAACGTCATGGTCTCGGTCTAGGCAAAGTTGGTTGACTGATCAATTATAGTATCCTAATCATGCTAGAACACGAACATGTGAGCTCGATTAAACAAAAAGCTACATGATGGGTGGATAAAATCATAATTTGCGGGTCTTGATCGAGGTATTTAATTGGTGCAGCCTTGGGTCGGGTTGATTGATTAGTGAGGGCCTTGGGTCGGGTCTGATTGGTTGGGTGCGGCCTTGGGTCGGGCTGGATTGGGTGGTTGTGGCCGTGGGTCGGGCCTGATTGGTTGGTTGCGGCCTTGGGTCGGGCCAAGTGGTTGGGTGTGGCCTTGGGTCAGGACTGATGGTTGGTTGCGGCGTTGGGTCAGGCCAAGTGGTTGGGTGCGGCCTTGGGCAGGCCTGATTGGTTGGTTACGGCCTTAGGTCAGGCCAAGTGATTGGTTGCGGCCTTGGGCGGACCTGATTGGTTGGTTGCGGCCTTGGGTCGGGCCAAGTGATTGGTTGAGGCCTTGGGGGGCCTAATTGATTGGTTGCGGCCTTGGGTCGGGCTGATTGGTTGGTTGCGGCCGTGAATTGAGCCAATGAAGTCAAAAAAGGCTATTTAGCAAAGGTGGGTGTAGGCAATGTGGTGAGAAAGGGAGGTTGGTGGATATCCGTTGGAGGCCTTACGGGAACTATATGGTGACAGAGAACATAGTTGAGGATTTGAGGGGTGTAGAGCGATTAAGGTGGATCGCGGGGCACAGGCCAGGTGAGTACGAGAGGATTCCTCTAGATCGCGTGCGGCGACAATTTGGATTTGTTCAGGATATACCCATGGCTTATAGACCATACATGAGGATCGACACCGAGGCATCATTCTCACCTCCTTGGCCGAAACCTCCAGAAGGACCAGAAGAGATAGCAGTTGATCGCAAGGTAATGGATGCAGGAGCAACAAAGGCTTATAGATTATGGTGGGTAGCAGAGCTGCGAGGTTCACGTGAGAGGGCCGATCATCTTGACATAGATGTGATTACAACAGAGAGAGATCGCCTGCAGGGTTTAGTTCACTAGCTTCAAACGCGGGTGAATGAGACAACGAGATTGTTAGCGGTTGCGCAGTCACGAGTGGAGAGGTTAGAGGCGAGATTCCTCCATGCGAGAGGGCGTATTCATATGTTACAGGAGAGATTGGTGGATCAGTGGGAGGAACTAATAGCAGTGGCACCTTCGAGGATGGAGAGGCCAGGTGGGCGGCGTCGACGATCACGATCATCACCTGATTCGAGAGGAGGCACAAGGGTCTAAGTGAATTTCATAGGGGTAGAAAAATAAATAAGGATGCCGACTTGCGCATCGATGATAGAGAAGATGTATTTGTTTAACATCTAAATAAAACTGAATATGTATGTTGATTTGAGTTATGATAATAATAAGAAGGTTTGTCTTTTGAATGTTTGTTTTGAAAAAGGATAAAGGTGAGTGTTATCAAATAAAAATACACAAAAATATTTATATTTACAACACATGATAGGTTATGGTGGGGGATGGTCGAGCTAACCTTGGGAGATCCCATGTCTCCTAAGTGCTGCCTACATAGCCCATTGCACAAAGCAAGGAGGGGCCTCAGACCGATGTAGTTCTCCCTTAGGACCAGGGAGAGGTGAATTCAGGCAACTTGGTTGTGGTTAGGCAATTTGTTGGTTGGTAAAAATGTTGATATTAGTAGGGTAATGTTGTTGGTGTTGGTGCAGGTATAGGTGGAGCGAAGTTGAGCTTACCCAAGTATAAGGAAACCGTGTCCTGATTAAGGTCAACACATAATCCTAGATTTGGGTAAAAGAGGGAAAAAATGTCCCATAGTTGGAAAGAACTAAACAAACCACGTATTATCGAAGGATGAGCTTGAATCCCTAGATACCTTGCATAGGCGAGAAGCCAATAGGTGAAAGAGTTGTATAATCACAATATACCGGATATACGTCACGTCCCTTGAGTTTTGCTGCTTTGACAAATGGTGAGGTGAGGTGGATGGTATAGCTGGGGTGTAGAGAACTTGTTATAAAGTGATTATTCTGTTGAAAGAGAACGAAACCTAAATAGACAAGTCCATGACTCAAAAGTGCTTTTGAATACTGCCCTTTTTTTTTTAGATTGATCGATGCGGGAAGTCTATATGGGATATGTATGTTGGTGTTCTTGAGCTCTTCACGAAGCTGATCAATGCGAGAAGCTTCTGATAGAGGCTGACTTTGTATAGTTGTCCTTCAAGGGAGCAGTCTATTTATAGTAGCAAATGCGGCTTTTCACATAGCTGTCCTTCGAGGGAGCAGTCTATGTATAACTTTGAGTTCTAGATGTTCGTTTGACATGAAGCATCTAGTTGTGTAGGAAGTTTGACTCAAGAATATCCCCTAATTAAATAATTGAGAACATGTTATTTTGATACGTTTAAGTCATGGACCACACTAAAAATGGAAAGGCATCTTTAAGAGGAGATGATGACAAAACCACGTGAGTGTGATTCTAATTTGAGATGCATGAAACAAGGTGTATGAGGTGGTAAATGAGCTCAAGGGACGAGCGCAAGGTAGATAAGAAGTGATATAACACTCAATTAAACAGTAGAATGGGCGAAGATGCAAGGCATTAAGGGGTTCAGGCTCAGGTTTACCATTGAACGAAGCTAAATGGTAAGTGCCCGATCCGTAAGTGTGAGTGATAATGTAAGGCCCAATCCAATTTGGAGAAAATTTTCCACGTTTGCTCTTTTCTAGGTTGGTTACATGTTGATTCTCTTTGAGGACAAGGCCACCAATCTTAAAGGTACGCTCATGAAGTCGCTTATCATAAGCACGCTTGATGTGCTGTTGATAGATTTGAAGGTGGTCAAGAGCTGTAAGACGACGCTCGTCAAGAAGCTCCAATTGGGCTAACCGCTCTTGGCGGAAATCATCATTGGTGAGAATATCCTGGAGAGATATTATGAGGGAGGGTATTTGTATTTTAAGAGGCAAGACAACCTTGATACCATATACCAAAGAAAATGGTGTGGCATTAGTGGAGGTACGAATGCTGGTACGATAAGCCCAAAGCGCAAAGGGGATGTGATTAGGCCAATTGCTTCCAGAATCGTTAATGACTTTTATGAGAATTTTGGTTAGGGTTTTGTTAGAGGATTCAGCTTGACCATTTGCTTGTGGATAGTAAGGTGATGAGAAACTAAGTTTGATACCGAAGTTGTCACAAAGGTCTTGTAACAACTTATTTTTGAAATATTTTCCATTATCTGTTATCAGGCGATGAGGAACACCAAAACGACAGATAATGTGATGGTTGATGAATTCTACGATTTTCTCTTTTTTGGTTGAAATGAGTGGAATGGCCTCCACCCATTTAGTGTAATATTAGGTTGCTGTGATTATCCAACGGTGACGTTGCGAAGAAGGCGGGTGAATCTCACCAATAAGGTCTAAACCCCATTGTGAGAAAGGCCAAAGATCTCGTGCGACCTGTAGCGGGAGGCTAGGAGTATGTTGAAGGTTGGCATGTTGTTGACACATAACACAACGCTTAACATATTCGTAGTAGTCGTTATTAAGAGTAGGCTAATAATAGCCTAGGCGAATTATCCATTTGGCCACGGAAAGGCCACTAAAATGTCCACCACAAATTCCATCATGGACTTGTTGGATGGTATAGGTGATCTCCGCACCGGTTATACATAGAAGGAGGATGCCATCAAAGCCACGTTTATAGAGGAGTCCCCCCCATGACGACATAACGAGAAACACTTTTAAGAAAAGCACGTTTGTCATTACTAGTAAGGTCAGGTGGGAGAACAAAGGTTGTAAGGTAGTCGTGAAATTGGTAATACCAGGTATCCTGTGAATTAGTAGATACATTATTTACCATACAAACATCCAGGATCGAGTAAGATGGGGCAAAGAGTTGTTGGACCAAGACAAATATATCAGAGTCAGTTGGTGAGGCAGGAATTTGCAAGGCCAAGCAAGCCATCGTATCCGCAAATTTATTAGTTGAGCGGGGAATGGTTTGGATAGAATAATGAGTAAATAAGGTCAAAAGTGAATCCACGTAATGTTTGTACTTTTGAAGCTCCTCATTTTTACATTGGTAGATGCCCGTAACTTGATTGACTACTAGTTGGGAGTCGCCGAAAATGTTAATAGACTTTACACCTAAGTGTAACGCAACCTAGAGACCCAAAACAAGAGCTTCGTATTCCGCTGTATTATTGGTGCAGTGGAAATTGAGCTGGAATGAAAGAGGCATAGGTTCAGCGTCAAGAGGAATGAGAACAACGTCGGCCCCTTCGCCACGCTGGCATTTGGATCCATCGAAGAAGAGGGTCATTGGATATGACTCCTCACTGAGTGAAAGAGTGGCGATGAGTTCGTCAGGGAAAGTAAAATTGGTAAATTGTTCCCCAGGTAAAGGGGCTTCTATGAGTTGGTCTGCGATAGTTTGTCCTTTGATTGATTTCTGGTGTACAAACTCAAGGTCGAGGTCGGCAAGGACCATAAGCCATCAGGCAATGCGTTGGTTTAGATGAGGTTTGGCGTACATATAATGGATGGGGTCTGCGTTGGTGATGACAAAAGTTTTGTGATTCAAGAGGTAATGTCGAAGTTTGGTTGCCACGAATGATAGGGCTAGGCACAACTTTTCTATATGTGTATACCTAGTCTCGTAATCCACCAGAGTACGACTTATGTAATAAATAGCTTGTTCTCGATGCTCGGAATCATGATGTGCGAGCATGGCTCCTACATCATGGTCGGTGGCAGAAAGGTAAAAGTAGAAAGGGCGATCGCCCTTAGGTGGGATAAGCACGGGTGGCTGCAAGAGATAGGCTTTAAGAGCCTCAAAGGCTTGGTGGCACTCTTCACTCCATTGAAAGACAATGCCCTTCTTAAGGAGATGATGGAAAGGTTGACATCGATCCGAGAGTTGTAAGATGAAACGCTGGATAGATTGGACTTTTCCCTGCAAACTACGCAATTGTTTGAGGTTAGTGGGTGAGGGCATTTCTAGGATAGCTTTGACTTTAGCTGGATCGACCTCGATGCCACGCAAAGAGACAATAAAACCAAGGAGTTTTCCCAAAAGGACACCAAAGACACATTTCTTTGGTTGAAGATGGACACAGTATTATAACAGGCGATTGAAAATAATGCTTAAAACATCGAGATGTTCACTGCGATGTTTAGATTTTCCAAGGAGATCATCGACATAATATTCAAGGATAGTGTGCATAATGTCATGAAAAATGTAAGTCATAGCCCGCTGATAGGTCGCGCCAGCATTCTTAAGGCCGAACGGCATGACACGATAGCAGAAGGTTCCCCAAGAAGTTATGAAGGCAGTTTTATGTTGATCGGCTGGGGCTACAAAAATTTGATTTTATCCCGAGAAGCCATCCATGAGAGAAAGCATCTCATGGCCCACAGTGAGATCAACAAGTTGATCAATACTTGGGAGAGGGAAGTCATCCTTTGGGCAAGCGAGGTTAAGGTCCCAGAAATCCGTACATATCCAAAGTCCCCCCGTTGCTTTAGTAACAGGTACGATGTTAGAAATCCATTGAGGATAGTCAATAGGTAAGATGAAGGAAACAGAAAGGAGTCGTTGAAGCTCTTCTTTGACCAAGAGGGCAATGCGAGGATGCATTTTTCTCAGTTTCTGTTTAAATAGTTTGGAGTCAGGTTTTAGAGTAATGTTATGGATAGGAATGTCAGGATCGATTCCTGGCATGTCGGCGTAGGACCAAGCGAAAGCTTGATTGCGGGCACGGAGGATGGTAGTGAAGGCAGTTTGTTCTGATGCGTTAAGAGATTGTCCGATCTTCACAATGTGAGGATCGTCTTCTGTGTGGATGTTGATTTCTATAGTCGACTCATTCAACATGGTTTGAGTGTCAGATGGTAAGGCGCGTTAAATATAAGAGTCGTCCGCACTAAGGTAAGTGAGGATGGAGTCATCATCCTGGCACTCAACAACATTAATCGAAGGCGAGTCCACTTCGATCATGTCTGGATACAGAAGGGGAAGAGAAGATGGGTCTTCATTATCACGTTGATAAGTGAGAGGACCCAGGAAGAGCGTTTATGAAAAAAAAAGTTAGGAGGGATAGATTCAGGGTCGATCGACTCTGTGGGTGATGATGGCAAAATGGGTGATGATGGTTCGCAAGGGGTGACTTTGTCGTCTTCCTAGATACAATGGATATGCGGTGTCTTCAGTGTAGGTGGTTCAGAGAATCCAAGACCACGATGATCTTTGTGTTTACGTGTAGTTACAGGAATGATCGTATGTCGGCCTTGTTCATAAAGACCGAAACCGAAGCCCTTCCAAGCACAACGCGTCAGGAAGGTGAGGGTGAAACAACGATTAGTTAGATATTGAAAATCAGATTGGAAGGGAACCACACCAAGGGGAGGTTCAGGGGTGACAGAGGATGTATCGACACCCCCATACGTTAATTTGGTGCGGCAATAAGGTGGTCCGTAGGAGATTACTTCCCCCACACGACGGTCGTAGGTAGGATGCGCATGTAACTGTCCATACTCCTGTGGGGTATGGAAAGTACTAATGTTATATAGGCGATACTCCCCCAGCGTAAGGCGTTGAAACACATCTATCAAGGGATCTGAGGTTGGGATGTTGTCCGTGGGGAAGGAAGTAGTATTTGCGGCGGCGGTTTCATTAGTTGAAGATGTGGGTGTGGTTGAGGTGGATGGTTGAGGTGTGGTCGAAGTAGATGGTTGGGTTGGATGAATGGGTGCCTTGACTGGTACAAGCACATCGTTAGGGCGATATAACATATTGCAGGTTTTGAAGGGGGGAGGGTCAGCTTTTACGGTGTAGGACTTCCCCTCATACTCGAATTTTATGCATCTATGTAAGGTGGAGGGAAGACATCCCATAGCCCGGATCCAATGGCGGCCTAACATGTTGTATTGAAATTCTCCCTCAAGGACAAAGAAGATTTCGGGTAAGGTATGTGGTCCTACACGAATGTTAAGGATCACGGTGCCTAAAGTGGAGGTAATAGCATCATTAAGTGAACGGAACATGGTGGGGTTGGCACACATACAGCTAGAAGGGATATTCATTTGTTGGAAGGCTTTGGAAGAGATGATGTTTAGGCTAGCACCCCCGTCAATCATAACACGACATACTCAGATGTCCCAGACGTAAGTCGAGATGAAAAGAGCGTGGTCTAGATCTTCTGCACCAAAGTCGACAATTTTGTCTTCGGAGAAACTGACAGCAGCGGCTTGCTGTACAGGGACATAAGTGGTTGGGGAGGTAGGTTGTTTGGTAAGAGAAGCAACGTGATTGGGTGTTAAAATGGAGGCAACGGGCAAGGTTTTGTTAGGTAAGACCTCTATCCCTTGAAGGATCTCAATGAGAGCTTGTCAATGAGATTCAGAGGTTTGAATGAGATCATACAGTGTCATTTTTATAGGTGATGGGTGAAGCTGTTTGATCATGGTACGGTGGGCAACTCCATCAGAGATGGGATAGGCAGGTCCACGAATAACCACTTTAGGTGGTGGTGCGATCGGGATGGCGGACGGAGAAAGAGAGGCCGCAGGTGTGCTTTCTTTAGCTTTCCCATTGTTTTGCTGACCTCGAGTAGCAATCCTAATCATGTTGATCTCATGAATACGAGAGGAGGAAGATGGTAGGGATAAGTTATTGTCTTCGAGAGGTGGAGTTTCAATAATGATAGATTTTAGTGAGGCGAGGACAGGTGATATAGGAGAGGGGATTGAAGCTAAAGGTTTCTCCCTTCGTAAGTTGTCTTTCTTAACCTTTCTATCCGAGATAGGTGACTGACGAAGGATAGCTTTCAAAGCTTTGCATCCCTCGACATCATGTCCTGGTGTGTGGTGGTAAGCGCAGATTTTAGACTCATCATAACCTATAGGTCGAGGTTTAGATGGATCATAGGGTCTAAGTGGGGGTAGGGAAATGGTCGCATTCTCCACCAACATATCAAGGATCTTGGCATAAGATCCTTTGAGCGGGTAAAAGTCAGAGGAAGATGAGGCTATTGATTGGGTGGGTTTTGGTAATGGTTGGGTATGGTTGGTTCGTACGGGTGGTGGTTTAGACAAGGGGCTTTGATAATTAGATTTAACTAAGCGTGGCTTCTTTGGCACAGAAGTCATGTTTAGCTGGTTAGATGATGAGGTCATAGATGACGTGGTGGCAGAAAACAACCACGGGGAAAGAGGAGTGACAGCAAACAAATCCTTTGATGATGGAGTTTGTTTAGGGTTGATAGGTGGACACGATACTTGGGGTGACGGTGTTGATACACCCATGGATTTTTGGATGGGTGCAGAAGGTGCAGGTCGTTTTAAAGAAAACGCAGGAGGTGTGATGTATTGAGGCAAGGTGGAGGGGTGAGGTCCCAATATAGAAGGTAGGTGTGACGGCGATGGTTTTAGTTGTGACAGAGGCATAAATTGGACCTGAGGGGATTGGGTTTGTCTCCTAAGTGGATGGACGGCTTTATTTCTGGATAAATCTAACCATTTAGGTGGGTGTGCTAGGCTGGGTATTGGTGAATTCCCAAGCATAGGGGAAGGTTTGGTTAGGTTAATAGAGGTGGATGAGGTATTCGGTAGAGATGAGGGGGGTGAAGATGAGGACATAGGCATTTTGAGCTTTTGTAAACACCTCGGGTATACGATAGAGGTGTCTGAATCGGTCATCTACATTTGAGTAGAGCATGATGTACTCAGACGCTCCCATAGGACTCATCTATCCTCTGAGGGATGACAATCTTCACGTGTGAATAGGAACTTTGATGTGGAAGAGAGGTGGGTTGTGATTCCGGTCCACTGTGGGTGTGATACAGGGGGTAAATGAAACGTTGTATCAATGGGTGTTAAGAGGTTAACCGGTTGCTGAAAAGATTTAGGCGATGAAGAACTAATAGGTAGGAGGGCATGTTTAAGGGGATCCGTCATGATTAAAGAATTTGGTGATGTTGGTTCAAGGGGTTTCTCTTCTAAAGATGACAGAAAAAGTGGCGAGACTTCTTCTTTTACAGCAAGAGTGACGGAAGGAGATGTTTGGGAAACAGATAAGTTAAATAACATCCGCTCACAGTCTTGCAGGGATGTGGTGTAAGAAGACTCATTCGTGAGAAGAGAACTCTGGGCGGTTAATTCCTTTATGGGTAAAGGAATGGCAAGGTCATCATCTTGTCTTGATGGTGGTGAAGTGGGTGTGGATCCCTGCGTCAATGACGAGGCTTGATTCAAAATTCCCTTGATATAAGCTTTTGGTTAGGAATCGAAAACAACATGGATTTCATGAACACTCTCCTTAGATAAGATATCTTGGTTTATGTTACTGTTAGATGAGTGGTTTGGGAATGGTTTGTTGAAGATTTTAAAATTTCGATTAGCAGGGGCATTAGGATTATCGAGGGTTATATCCCCTGCATCAACCATTTCCTGCACTATGTTTTTCAACATCTTGCAATTTTCATGACTGTGTCCCTTCACACGGTGGAAGTTACAGAAGTCATTTTCTTTGTACCAAGAAGGTATAGCACAGGTGGAATCAAACCCGGAGTGAGGTTTAACAGGAGGCAAGGTGATAGCTCCTGCTTTGAGCAATTTGTCCAAAATCACACCATAAGTTTCTCCCAAGGGAGTGTAGTTGATGAGCTCGGCTTTATATTTATAGGTGGTTTTTGGCGGGGTACCAGACGATGCTTGAGATTTGATCATCACCGCGTGTACAACTCCTTTTGATTTCAAAGCAGTCGATGCGTGGGAATTGGTGGTGTTGAGTTTGTTGGTGGAGTCTTGGGTTCAGAAATTAGGGTTTTTGTTACGCAACCTCAATTTCTCTTCCTTTAAGGCTCGAATCTCTAGTTTTCGAGCCATAGTAAAGGCCTCATCAAAGGTGCGGAAAGTTTGAATTTGGAGGGTAGGAGAAATGTGCTTAGCGCAAGCCCGCGTAAAGAGTTCGATGAGTTCGGCCTAAGGCAAAGCATAAGTAAGTTGGTTGATGAGGCCCCGCCATCGTCCAACGAAATTTGTGATGGATTCGTCTTCAAATTGTCGGATGGCATAGAGGTCGGTGATGGATACTTTCTTGGCAATATTGATGGAGAAATGATCCAAGAAAGATTAGGCTAATTGGTTAAAGGAGAAGATTGAGTGTTGGGTTAAAGCACTGTACCACTCCAAAGCGGGTCCTGATAAGGACATGGGAAAGGTGCGGAGTAGTAAGGCATTGTCACGAGCAATCAGATAGCAGGCATGTCTAAATGATCGCAAGTGTTGTTGAGGATCCTCCTTACTATTAAAACGAGTAAATTTTGGTAATTCCCATTGAGGAGGATATGAATGAATGGGGACAAAAGGATGAATAGGCTCCCGACAAACTTGCTCGTATGTCAGGGTGCTACGACTTCCTGAAACAGAAGCCTCCAGATTTTGCATCTTATCCATCATTTGTTTGATTAAATCAGTGGTTGGGTAAGATGCTGGTGCGGTTGTTGTAAACGGAGGAGGATTGGGCCAAGAGCCACCACTAGACAATGGTGGGGTTAAGTGTTGATAAGGTATTGGGACGAATATGTTGAGGCAACCGAATAGGGATGTCCTATATAAGATGTTGAAGCCACCAGATAAGTGTGTGGAAATGAAAAGGTGGGCGGAGCTTGAGAAGGAAAGCTCGTGTGGATAGGTGGCAAAGAGCAAGTTATGAAAGGGGCAGTCTGCGAGAGAGACGTGGTAGGAGCAGTCGGCGGTAATGATATGTGGGGCCCCAGATTAACCAAAGGAAATCTAATCTAAGCCGTATGAATCCCCGAAGCCGCTGAGTTGGGAGACGGAGCTAAGGATGAAGAAGGTAAGGCGGAGTTATTAGGTGGGGAAGGAGCTAAGTGAGCAGCTATACTAATAGGCATACCAACGAGAAGTTGACCGTCAAGTGTACGGTCAGGGGTATGAGAAAAATAGTACTGGACGACGCTAGGATTAGCATCCAAAAATTTGGCAACGTCCTTATCTCCTACAGGGATCTTGCGAACATCACTGGTGTCCGTAGGATTCCCCACAGAATGTGAAGGGGGTGATTCAGGCAAAGGCACGGAACAGGCATGTGAAACCATGGCTGCGGCTTGTTTCCTAGTGATAACAACCATGGAGAAGCAGCCACAAAATGTTGGAATTGGTAGGTTGCTGGTTTGTCGGGAACTGTGAAAGACAATAACCGATATCGGTCAGGTAACCGATGTCGGTCAAACTGTACCCGGCGTCGGTAAGCTAACCGATGTCGGTAGAATAAGACCGGTGTAAGAAGCTATAAGAAGTTGCTGATCTGGGGTTAACGATGCTTAGTATACCTACCAAATTGTTCTGAAGTGATCACTGAAACAGTGTATGACAGAGAAACAGAACTAAAAACAAACAAGATGCACAAGCAAATCAAGAGACTAACCCTAGAATTAGTTTTAATTATTGTGGGCTTATGCCTTAGACGCAAGATGATATCAATCCTAAACAAAATACCTAAGAGAAATGTCAAGTTTGTTTTGGCTTATAAGGTTACCTCAATCGGGTGGAGGAATACCGCGGAAAAAGGGGGGATGTTTGAGCTGTTGTGTTGATTATGATGTGATTTGGTATGTGTTGTGCAGTGAAAGTAAGATTAATTTCTTGTCAATACCATGGATATCACCCTTACGTGTACAACCTGTTACTTAATCTACGTTCACTAGAATTAAAAACAGCCAGCAATAATGTAATGCACGTGTTTTAAACCCAAATCGAAAATGATATTTGATGAAGCAAAGGAGATGACTTTCACTAAAGCAAAGATGAGGAAGAAAAACAAATTCTTTTACCAAAATAACCAAATATCTTGTGAATATTTAGAAGACGAAAATAGCAAATGTGTGCTCCCTATATGAAAGCAAGCAAGAAAGAAAGAAACCCGAGAAGGGTCCCACTGGGCGTGCCAAAATGTTTCGCACAGAATGTTTCCGTTCTTAGAATAGAGTAGCTTCTATCCTTTCATTCTCTTGAGAAATAGATAAGGGTTAGGGCTAGGAGGAATACCTGTTGAATGCTGAGAGGGTGTGCGCATACCGTAGAGAGAGATCAGATCGATTGCAAAGAACTCCTTTTTGTCTAGGAAGGACTACTAGTTCTTGATGAAGATTCAGGTCTGAGGAACGCAGTGACGAATGCCTGATTCAGGTAGGATGATACGACAACCAAAGGTGAGCTGAAGAAGCTATCCTCTGACTTTTCAAATGCTTGGAAGAGTGTGAAAGTGATCCAGTTACTCAGTTGCAGTCTTGGGCTCGATGTCCTTCTCTGCAAACTCTTCTCTTTTCCTCACTTGTCTCTGCTCTGCCAAGTGAATTCCGGATGCCTGCAAATGAATCCCGATCCCTTGTTTTTGGTTGGGGGAGGTCATTTACAGGGAACCGATGGCGGTTACGTAACCGACGGTGGTCGAGTAGGAGCCGATGTCGGTTAAGTCAAAGTAGGCTATTTTTAGTAAAATAGCCAACTTTCCCTCCTTTTCTCCCGAGGGGTTAGTTGTGGGCTTGGTCAAGTCATTATTAGGTTGGTTTTGGTGCGGGTGAGGAGTAATTAGTCATGGGTGTGGATGTAGACCAAGTTATAGGTCTTAATTAGGTTAGTTTAGGGTTAGGGCTAGGTCATGATGAGGTGGCAGGTTTGGAGATGTGGATTTATTAATTATAAGGTAATTAATAAATAATTGTGTAAGGTTTAGGTGGTGAGGTTAGGTTGCGAAATGCGATGCGGGGCACAGGGTGTCATAAGACACAAATTTGGTGTCTACACCTACCAATAGAATTCATGTTACCATCATTAGGGATAGCGCGTGCATGAGAGATGGCTGATGAACAAGCGCTTGTGCAGCGAATAGATAAGTTGATGCAGCTAGATGACAGACGATCACTTGTTAGGTGGAGTCAGAAGACTAAAAAAGCAAGAAAAAAGGCATGACATGATCGCCACATCAAAAACAGGAAGTTTGAGGTTGGGCAGATGGTTTTGTTATATGATTCTAAGTTTCTGCACCATCCTGGGAAATTAAAAGTCCATTGGTTGGGCCCTTACATCATCTCGAACATTCTTGATTCAGGCGAGTGCAAGTTACAAGCGCTGGATGGGACGAGGTTGCCAGGCCATTTCAATGGGAGTAGGTTGAAGCCCTACTATAAATAAGTCTTCTTGGTGTTTGTAAATAAGGAAGTTGCCAATTAGCTTAGGATTTCCCTTTATGCTTTTCTTTTCTTGTGTTTCCCTTTCTCGTTGCTTGTTCCTTTTTGTTGTTTTGTTTTACACCTTGTGCGTCGGTATCCACATTACTTTCAAAAAGTCATATATGCCCAGAGGACCGCACATCATGTTAGTGTGGGGTGGAGTAGTGCAAAGTTGGAATTGGCAGTAAAAGTTGTGGTAAATGACCCGGTTGAAGGATAAAAAACGCATAAGGTTGAGGAAGTGCATAGAAGAGAGGTGGACAAGAATGGTTGGTGTCAAGATAAGGCTTTACAGAAACCACATAAAAAGAAGGAAAAGTGCAAGAACAACATGAGGTAGGCGAGAGCAAAAATCAGGGGAAGGATAGGAGAAGTGCCTTCAGCGCTGTCGACGCGGGCGTAAGAGTCTTCGATCAGTTTGGATTTTTACGTGCCAGAAGGTTGTAGGATTTTTCGCACAGAATTGGGTGCGTGGGTAAGGGCACTTAAGGTCGACTTTAGTGGAAAAAGCCACACTTAATGCTAAGTATGTTAGTAGGTGGTATAGCATTTAATGTTGGAAAGAAGGAAAAGCTATAAATATGAAGTCAGGCACATCATTGTTTTACCTTGCGATTACGAAGTGAAAGGAGCTCTTGTGAACTAGGGCATCCAAAGATATTTGTTCGAAGAAGAATCAGAAAGATCTAAAGTGTGTGACTAGGGAGATCCACAAACCAAAGTGGAAGGAGTACGCGGGCATGGGGAAAGTTGGTTGAAGAGCACCATCTTGTGGAAGGATTTTCCCAATTAGGGTTTGGCGGCTAGGGCACGAAGGTAGAAGGATTTCTTTGCAAGGGTGAGCTTTGGAGTTGAGCAGAGTATTAAGTCAGAGCAAGTCGAAAGAGTTTTAAGTTTTAGCCCGACCAAAAGAATGGCACCAAAGAAGGCGACCGTCTCACCAAAGAAACAGAAGGGCAAGGACAAAGGAAAACAAACCACTACCGCCACAAGCTCCAATGAAGAATGGTATGTGGAAATGCAGTACCCAGATGGGGTGTTGCTAGGAAAAGAGTGGGAGTCACACTTGCGAAAGATGGCCGTGAGCGATTATAACCATCACACGAACACAACTGAGAAGGAAATGGCATTGGAACTAGTTCGTCCAACTAATAAGAGGACACCAGATGGAATGCATATATATAGCGACGAAGTGAAAGTCAAGTTGGAAAAGGTAGGGTTATTGCAACTATATGAGTTGCCTTACTTTGACAAGCCTGAGCGACTATATCAGTGGTTGATGTCGCGCATACATGAGGATCACTTCTACTTTGCAGGGGACAAGATGCGCATAACGCCTCGATTGATATCCAAGTTCATAGGTCTGATTTGTGAAGGAGAATCTATAGATGATGATTTAGAGGATAAAGAAGTCATCAAGAAAACAGTAGCAGCCTATGACTACAAGAAGGGTTCATGGTACTTTGACATCGTAGAAATTCCAGACCCAATCATGAGGATGGCCGTGCGCTTGGTCACCAAGCTTAATGATCAAGAAAATTTAACGCAGGGAAACAAGACATGGCTAAATGTATGTTGGAAAATATCTGAAGGAACCATTTTATAACTTGTCCACCTTTATTGCAGATGAAATCATAAACATCGCGTAGGAAGGAGAAAAAGATACTATTCGGTAACGTCCTCCTCACCATTGTCTTCTCGGAGATTGGAGTGCCCGATGGGCCAGAAAAGTTCATTTGGGAGTATCCAGAAGAGGATCCCTCGCCCGTAAAAAGGTTTGCGAAGTACACTTGTGAAACCATGACAGTCACTCACAAGGCGCGCTTGGAGAAGTGGTACAAGTGAATGCGTGATGCATTTGGGGCAGAATGGAGGATCCAAGAGCAATTGTCAGCGCTCAAGGATGGAGAGGCACAATTTGCAGTGTATCAACATTTCTAAACTGGTAGATTTACATTAACAGATGGGACTATGAGTCCATGGTGCAAGCTACCCTTCTCCTTCATTGCGCAATACTTCCAAACTAGAGTCAATCGGTTCAAGGAGGCCAAGAGACTAAGGTTCGACCTTAGTGAGGTAGATCAAGACCACCGAGAGCTGCGCTGAAATTTCGTCTACCCAAAGAAGTGCGCGTACGTGGAGAAGTATGTCTCCCACAAAGTACAAATGATGAAGCATTTAACGCTGCCAATTGCAGAGAGGACTGCAACAAGGGTGTATCTGCACATAAGGCCAAATTTTGAAAAGGGCGCTTACTTGAAGAATGATATTTCCATTCATGACGACCCTACAGGGAGGAAGAAGGCCGCACCAAGGAAGAGGGAAAGAGAAGAGGTGTAGGAGAAGAAGGCACCAAGTGTTCAAACTGCACAATCGATGGGCGCGCTGGAAGCAAGCGCTAAGCCAAGCACTTACACGCACAGAAAGAAGTCCCCGACTAAGGAGAAGACCCCTAGAAAGAGAGGCGTCAGGGCATGAAGAGCTCTTACCCTAAGAGAATCGCTAAGGAAAGAGTCACCTGCCGAGGAGGAAGATAAGGCAGAATCTCCTATACTGGAATCACTAGTTAGAAAGAAGCAAAAGGTGGCGGAGAAATCTGATTCAGAGGAAACAAAGAGCCTGGAGGCTTACATAGGTGAAAAAGATGAAGATGAGCCTGAGGGAGCTCAAGACCATCCAGTGTTTGAGGTACATGACTTCCGAGGAAGAAGGAGAGGAAGAGAAGGATGACAGGGAAGAAGCAGATGCTCAAGACAAGGGGGTGAGCAAGGAAGTAAATACAAGGGATCAGAGGACCCCAAGCCTCACAAAGGAACATATAGAAGAAGTCGTAGAGAGAGAGGTGGCGGGAATCATCAAGGACCTAGTGGAACAAGAGGTAGAACGCAACACATATGAGGTGCTAAAAGAAGTGGAAGAGGAAAGCATAGGAAAAGAGTATGGCAGCATGGGGGGGTCCCAGTTTGGCTGTAAGCTTTCCAAGGGCTGCGCGCACAAGGAGGAAGAGCACAGAAGCAGTGCAAAGACAAGGGATGGGTTATGTCGATGACCCAAACAAGGTGTTGTGTGCACGCTTTCAAAGCACTATGCCGACGGAACAACTCTTGGCCATGATTTCATTTGATGAGGAAGGTGCATACCCTCGAACAAGGAAAATGCTATCTTGGGCATTTGAGTCCCACATTGACGAGCCTGAGTTTGAGGTAAGCCAAGGGGCATTGATGAAGGTGCCAAAAACAAAAGGAATATACCCCTTGGTGAATGCTCAACAATTATCAGATGAGCAAATCTGCAACACACTCAATAAGGTTTTGGTTGAGGTTGAAGCTAGACTTTTCGAGAGAAATGATAAGGTAAAGTTCCTAGAGGCGGAGTTGGAGAAAAAGAAGGAACTCCTTGCAAAAAGCAAGGACCTGAAGCAGGAGCTAATCAACGCTCAGTTAAGGCGTGAATTAAAAGACGAGAAGGCAAGGGTGCGCGAGGTGTACAAGAAAATAGAAATGATCATGGATGCCATTGTCTCGAAGCATCCAGACTTAACACCACCCGCAAAAAAATATGGATCAACCTTGCAGTGCCTAGAGGACTTGACTCACGTTCTCACCATGGAAAGGCGACCACTTGCCTTGGAGTCTGCAGAAGAGGCGTTGGCGCGTAAGGAAAGGGAAGATGAGATGAAAGTTGTAGAAATTGTCGCTCAGTGTACCAAGCTCCTTGCCGATATAAAGGTCGTCGCGCAGGTTGTTGAGGCTGCATATGATAATTGCGCTGATAGAGACAGAGTGGCGAGCATCCTGGTCGCCACACACGAGACAGAACTCAAGGAGTTTCAGGAGAAGAATAAGGGGAATAGGGCTAAGCGAGACAAAATCTTAGCCAAAGTGGAAAAGAAATTAGAGGCCATCGAGACCTTGCGGGGCTCGATTAATAACCGACTGAAGGAGTTGTACCCCCAAATCACTCGGAGGATGGACACGCTCGAGGATTCGGGCAAACAATTGGAGGGGATTGTGGAAACAATGAACGGCAAGGGGGAAGGGCTAAGTTTTGAGGAGGTGAGCGCCCTAGTAGGCAACCTCTGTCAACAAGCACATAACGAGGTTGATGCCTAGGCTAAGTTAGAGGCAAATTTGAGGAAGGATTTCCCTCTCCTCCTTCAACATTGATTAGGATTTCCCCCATCCTTTCATTTTTTCCCCAATTCTTCACTCCATTCTTTATTCAACTCTTCGGAGCTATTATTCTTTATTCATTGCGGAGAAGTGTTTTCGAGGACGGAGAACAAGCGTAGTGTGGGGTGAGAGCCCCTCCTTTATATGAGTTGTGTGAGAATACACCATCTATGACAGTTACTTAAATGTAAAAGAATGGAAAAGAACCTTGCATTCATTCTAAGAGCTTAGGAAGAATTTTTAGACTAATACATCCATTCAGATAAGAAAAGAGAGGCACTAACAGAATACAGATCTAAACCATAACAGAAAGGAAATGCACCAAGGATTACATCCATTAACATGAGAAATACAGTCGTTTACGTGCCATGTTTGTTTTTATTTTGGTGGAAATTCGTAGTAATAAAATGTAGAGTCCTTTGCTCAATCACCCCCATAGAGTCGCATCATAGAATAGAACTCCGCCTTTTGGATTCGCATTGACCCTCCCACATTTGACACGAGACAAACAAATCAACGGTTGAGGTGATAGAGGGACGATGGCACAGAGATCGAGAGACCTTAAGAGATGGGTGTTTCATTAAACTCGTTGAATTCAAAGTTTTGATCATTCCAAGATTCTTCGGAAGGAGATCCATATGAGGTGGGTTATAGGCACTTTCACACAAGTGCTTAAAGATCTAAGCATGCACTAGGAGAAGCTTTAAAATATAGGTGCTTGAAGAATCCTGGGGTATTTAACCTAGACAAAATTCCTAATCAAAGCATCAAAGCATAATTAAAAAAAGATTATTTTTCCTTGGAATGATTCACATGAATTGTTTGACAAAATGTCATCTCATGGAATGTTTCATAAAAAAAATTTGGTTGCACCCAAGATATTGTTTACTATTGGCTACCTTTGAATATACTCTTGTCAAAGAAGCTTAGTTTGAGGAACACGGACTATTTGTAACATCACTCTCTTCATTCAAAATCTTATCTTACCGCCATCGTTATTTTCATTGTCATTATCGATGTCGTCATCATTATTATTGTCAAATTGGGGAAAATCCTCGGGAGTAGTAAGACGGCTTAAGGATTTTGTGGCAACTTTCACGATTTGAACCATTGGTGTTCAAATTCAATTTATACAACATCCTCATTTTTTAGAGGAAGATCTGTGTATGTGAATGTCAAATTGATGCTTCCGAACAAAATAATGTCTCTCCTGTGAGAAATACATGCCCTTGACTTTCCATTTTTCAACTTGGTTTTGGTTTTCCCTTGTTTTGGTTTAGATTTTGGGGTGGTCTTTTGCATGCGCATGTGATAAATGAAGCAGCCACATAATAGGCATTTAGGAAAAGATAGGAGTTTGCAGGGATGAAGGTGATCATGGTGGAATGGGTTTGATGTAGTACATCAGCATTTAAAGCTAAAAAATTAGGAGGGTCCAAAAAAAATTTTGGAGCTCCTCCCACGAGACATTTACTTTTTGAAAATTCCAAACATTTTATCTTTCATGAAAATTTCTAATCCATCATTTTTGTCAACATTTTGAGTGTTATGCTCTCCTGAGTGGTGAGAATTATTTTATATTTCATTACAAATGTTTTTCATGCCATAGAAATGGGTTAGACAACATATGATCTATGAAGAATTGCGCCATTGATATAAGTGTCATGAT
The DNA here is from genome assembly GCA_019776745.2 of Taxus chinensis. Lineage (NCBI taxonomy): Eukaryota > Viridiplantae > Streptophyta > Pinopsida > Cupressales > Taxaceae > Taxus > Taxus chinensis. The sequence continues at coordinate 618,793,127 of CM034155.1, forward strand.
AAATAAACCGAATTATAATCTTCTAGCCGAATGGCTGAATTATAACATTCAAACTAAAGCGTTCCTTATTTATAATCTTGTATGAAATAAAGCATTGAAGGAGGACCCAAGAGCACATTTTCTTCTCATTTCATCCAATTGCAATCCTTGACTCCAACGCTTGTTGATAAATGACATCAATAAGACTATTGATTTTTCCCTTTCTTTTAAATCACATTTCAGGTACTTTCCTTTTAACAATCACCATAAATAGTTACTCCTCCCTAAAATGACCATGCAAAACACCACCACCCATCGTACTAATTTTAACTTATGTTCCACTCTCTCTTCCTCTATATAGCTGACAAATCAAATACCTTAACTAACACAACTATTGTTCTTATTTTCCTTCCCTTTTCCATAAATGTTTCTTTAACCGTATCCCTTTCGGCGTTCACATCGCACTGCTTGCATGCAATTGCTAGTTTATATACATTCATATGTAAATTATAAAAGTATATATAAATGTCTTAAAAATAATTAATTAAGTATAGAATAGTTAGTATAAATAACACTGTTTTGTAATATTTGAATGCATATTTGTACCACAAGCAACCACTAAAAGATCATGGGTTTCCATGTGGTCATCTGTCTTCTTTCAAAATTGATTAAAATCTTCCTAATACAAGCGTTATAATTTGTTCAATCAAATGTTCTCAACAAACCTGCTTGTGAAGAAGATGACATTGGAGAAGCTTACATCTGAATTCAGCTAATAAGAAAGTTTTAAGAGAAATTTGAATGCATATTTATACCAACATGTCATTTTTAATATGCTGGCATATGTTTTGTTTTACATGAATAGATAAATTAAAGTACAAGTATGCATCAAAGGAGAATCAGAAATGCGAATGAACCACATATTTACTATTTCGAAGATGTGTGAGTTGAAATAAAGAAACAAGATAACTTCAAGTATCCATAACATAGAATAGAGCACCATAAATGATGAAACATAGGAATTTAGTAACATTAAACATTGTATCTATTTGTTGGGGCGTAGCAAATTTCTTTATTTTTGCTCCAGGATTTTTTTAGCACAATTGGGGCATTCGTTGTCTGTTTTTGGTGTTGGAACAAAAATTCACATTTTTTCCAACCTACATCCAAGTTCATATTTTTCTGCATCCTCCATAGTATCATACACAAGTGCAAAACCTTGTAAATGTGAACCAATAGTACAGAACTTGGAAAGATAGATGACACACGTGCATGGAAGATGGGGCCTATCTTTTACCATTTCTACAATCAGAGCGTGCGCTGGTTTAGGTTGCCCACAATGTAAAAAATTTATGAGTCTATATCATGATGTTGTAACAAGACTGTAATGCATGTGCCCAAGTCTGTAATTTTCCTCATTGAGTATATTAGAAGCTTGAAATGTTTCTTTCAAGCTGCATAGTGATCTTTGCATGTGCAAGGTCATTTCTCTAAAAAATATAGTCCTTCATTTGGACCCTCTAACCGCGACTGCAAAAGTATTGGACTCTAAAATTTGATGCAACCAAGCAGATGACCAGATTTCCCTAGTTTGAATGTAAATGATTGCATTATCCTTTGAAATTAGCAGGAACCTATCTTGAGGGCTATCGGGAACAGAAAATACACAAAAAGAGACTAAAAGTGCATCAAGCTTCAAAGCCACAAGGAACAGGCAATAGATTAAGTATGCATATATGTTTTAATTTCATATCCACGTGATGTTCCCAAAACGTATAAATCTTGAACTTTTGGATAAAATCTGGCACCAACAATTAGATTTTAAAAACATACCACTCAAATGAAGGTACTATCATGGTTATCGTTATCTTATGTGATCATGCCCTTATGTACTGGCACAGGTATTCATCAAAAGAAGAGCATTTTGAGTGCAAATCATCTAACACAATCACGTAATTTTTAAATTAGAACAAACCTAGAAATGAGGACATAATAATGGGCAAAACTGTAACATTGTAGGAGGGTCTAGGCATTCAAAATTGCACATCGAGGCTGCAAATTGAAACGGACTCTCTAAGGATCATGCAAGCTAAACAATGCAACAGAGCCGAGGAATACAAAAGAAATGCCATTTTAACTACTCTATTGATTATTAAAACCTTTACAGGAGTTTAGAAGTGTTCAAGCTATTTCAGATATTATCATATAAACATTGTTCGGACATGAACAAAACAGGCATATGATTGTATTGCAATTGTTCAGTGTAGAAAAGCAGGTGCAAACTCTAACTCTGGCAATGATGATCTCGAAAATGGCAATCTAGCCTAAACACATTTAACATAAACTGAAGTCGAAGGCTATCCCCATAGATAAAAAGTAGTAGAGTAATCATTCATAGTTTAAAGTTAAAAGTACCCTGCACTAATGTAGTATTATCCATATTTGTCCTGTCTTTGCTAACCTATTTATCTATTTCCTCACTTTTCATCGAAATCCCTGAAGAAGGTAGAACTCTTTACATAAAATATTATCTTAACATGGCACCCAAACCTGTGGGCCATTGCCTCTATTAATGGGTATCGTTCTGAAACCCTCAACTAACGCTGAGTTGCTTCAAAATCGCTAGAATCTAATATACATTATATATATATTATTTATCCTTTCAAACCTGAATGTAAAATATCTCTGCAAGAAAGCATGTAATACCAATACCCATATCATAGTTATGGTACCAAAACTCACTAAATTGCAAAAGTTTTTGTGGCAAATCAGCGAAAACAAGGCAAACCGAAAAATATAACTTTATCATAGCTTGGAATGGACTCTTTGGGAAGGCTTGGAAAATGTTCTCTGCTATCACTGACTCACTGTTAAAAAATTGCTTCTATATGAGGACAGCGTTTGAGACACCCAAACTAAAGACATAAAGAAAATAACCTCAATTACATATCAAATATATGAAAATCTACACCACCGCAGTGCCATCCCCATGCTATTTTCCTAATATTGACCCATTGTTAGAAAAGGATTTTGAGCTTACTTTTAGGCAATCCCTTTTCATGAATAGGACAAGTAGGTGATGGGTTATATATAGGGACAGGTAAGATAGTGTATCGTATTGCTACGAGCCCGAAATTAACAACATATTAAGGAATATAACATAATGTAGTAATTAAAGGGTCCAGGACACCAGATTCCAACAGCAGCTGGATTAAATTGAGTATAGGGCATATAGAATATCTAAACAGATTGTAAACAAAGCCAAATTAGCCTAATGGCTACATCCCATGATATGTTGTCTTTAAGAAATAATTTTGCAAAAGCATTCCAAGGCGGGTGATCACATGGGGGTTTGCTAAATTATACATTAAAATTAATGTCCGTAGCCTTAAGTCAAACATACAGAACCAAATACCCTTGCATTACAGCATAATTTGGGAATTTCTGTCACCGAACAGATAAATGACATACCAAACCCTGATCTAAGAAAAAAATGTGGACGCACCTTTCAGCTCTTCGGCAAGGGCCAGCAGATATTCCTGCAGCTTGGGCAACAGAGTTTGGCTGTCAAGTTGCAAGGACTGAATATTATCCGTCAGTTGCAGTCTTTGCAAGACGAGGGTTTTGAGATTTTCTGGCAAGGCAAGGTCAAACAGAATTGATGAAGCCACCGACTCGGCCAATGCTAGAAATGCAGATCCAGAAATTTGTCCGTCGATATGACGTCCTTCCAATTTTTGCTGAAGATTTGGCAGGGCATTTCTGATATGAGATCCGTCCAGTACCACCACTCCACCGTCCGCCATTTTCTATCGAGAAGAAGGAAAAAGCTCAAATTTTAAGTCTGCTTGAAATGGAATGGAATGTCACGGTAAAATCGTTTTAAAGGTTTTCTATGACCCCCCCCCCGCCTCCTCCTCCTCCTCCTCCTCCTCCTGTGGATTTCATAATTGGGTTTCCCCCATTAACAATAATAGTAATAATTCGTTTGATTTGGTCTTTCTATTACGTTTGAATGGTTCAGGACCCGGGTGATGTATTCGATTTGTTTGTACGGTTTTCCATTGTTTGAAAGTTGTTAGCAGAAAATGGCCCCCCTTGACTTTTCTCGTGCTTCTTTTATATGCCAACTCTCAATGCCATTGGACCATAACATGGCATCATTATACGCTGATTAGGATGGGTCCATATTTTTTATTTTAATTAAATCCTTAAACAATGTTAAAGGTAATTAAATTTTGATAAAGTTAGGTGGGTTTGTTTTTCCCTCTTCGTCTTTGTGGGGTTTTGGAAAAATATCTCTTTTGAATATAGATTTGTGACTTCATTCCACTTCCCATTCATTGATGTTAAGATGTAGATATATTTGTCAATAAATTTATAAGGGGAAAAAATTGATATCAAAAGATTGTAGTTTAATTAGTGAGGATGACGGTTGCTTATATCTATTTTCCAACATAGAAATCCTTCTAAATATCTGAAATGAAAATTCAAATTGGTAAGACTAGGGTTGGTGTCTGGGTCACTTTCATAAATTGGGTTCCCCTTAGTCTAGTTGCTTACCTAAGGGAGCTCACTAGTTGATAGGTATGTTTGTTCGACATTGTAATTCGCTATATGTTAATTTTGTAACATGGGCGAGATGTCAATATTTTTATATGATAGGGTTGTAGTTCAATTAATGAAGATGACGATTGTTTATATATATTTATCAAGGTACAAATTCCTCTAAATATTTTAAGTGGAAATTGAAATTGATAAGGCTAAAGTTGGTACCTGGGTCATTTTAATAGATTGGATTTCCCTTAGTCATGGTTGTTTAGCTAAAGGAGCTCACTATTTTAGATGTATGCTTACTCGACATTGTAACTCGCTACATGTTAATTTTGTAACATGAGTTGAGATGTTGATATTCTATGTAATCTTAGTGGATCCCAATTTTAAAAAAAAAAGACATTATAATTTCTAATCATGTAATTAAGCTCAAGAGTAAACAAAATCTTACACCTACATTGAGTAAAAGATTATTTTCTTGAAATTCGACATATTTCATATAAACATTTGAGAAATTTCTTAAATCTTCTATTTTTTGTAAAGAAGATTTTGGCACGTGACTCTCGTAAGCACCTTTTAATAATTTTACTTTATTTATAAAATTCAAATTTTTCTATCCCTCTAAATTTCAACATCGTCGTGATCAAATATGAGAGCAAACTAATTACTAGCAATCATACGTAAAATGTATGATGGAAACGTCGAAGGGGATATATTGAAGAATTTGAAGTGCAGGGAGAGAATTAATGGGAAAGAAAGAGGGAAAAAGAAGAAGGGGTTTGAGGTTGGAAATGTACAAGGGTGTGGAAGTCGGAATGGGGAGACATTCCGAAATTCCACCCTCAAACAATCACATGAAATTTATTTGAGTTGTTTAAAGTTCAAAAGGTGGGTTGTGTAAGACGTCGATGCAATTGTTTGTGGAGATATCTCATAATGAAAGGAGTGGTTGAACAATAATGATGAAGTAAATAATTCTTTACAATTGAAGCTCTTACATGTATTGGGTAGTTAACACATATGTAAATGCAAGGGGAATTCTAGGGCATGTTTCATGAGATATAATAGAGACATGAAAATATGGAGCAGACCTAACATCAAAAGGTAGCGAATGCACACACATATTGGATTAGGGTTTCCCTCTTGCTATGAGGACAACAAAAAGGTTATTCCTTAGCAATAGTTGTGGCGGTTTCATCCTTCAATAACCATTATTGTCAATGATACATCAAGTAAAACAAAAACATTCCTGTAAACCAAAATACAACATATGTTGTTTGCTATTTGCAACACAGGAAGAAATGGTGCCCATCTCTTTTGTGAAAGTTGAAAGGGTAGAGGTGGAGGAATGTAGCGTCCAGGAGAGAAGGAAAGTAAGAAATGTGTTATCATGGGTGATATGCGAGCTTAAAGGGGTGACAATAAAAATTTGGTGAGAATGCAAGAGGGGCCAAGTTTGAAACCCAACCACATTGGTTAGTTCTTATAGCACTTTCCAGACACACTTTTCAATTTCAAGCTCGAATAATTACTGATAAAGTAGGATATGCAGGAACACTCATCAATAATTGAGCCCCTTCAGGGAATGGAAATATGAATAAAAGGAAGATTTCTTCCGTCAATTGAAAGTTTTTATTTGTTATTTACTTTTTCATGGCGTGAATTTTTTTAAGTGGACAAAATTTAATTTGCTAGATAAGACAAAGACATGAAGAAAAAGTCGAAAATAAAAAAGGTGAGAATTAAAACAGTATTTACTATGGAATTTAATATACTAAAGTTGATAGATCAGTTTACTTTGTTTAAAAAAATTGAGAGGTGAAAAATTTGGGAAGATATTTTTATATGTATGGAGGGCTTATTAAAATATATTTTACATTAAGGAGAAAATAAGGAGAAAATATTTTTGAGGCAGATATGATTAAATAAGTATTAAGCAACACGTTTCCACTATATCAAAAACACACAAATGTGTTATAGGATGAACGATTTCAATTAGCGATGATGGTGAAAGAATGCATTGCAGGGGCCTAGAGAAAGACAACAATGGGAAAATTAACTATGTGCAAGCCCTACACCTATTCCATGGCTTAGAATAATCCTCCCCAAAAAAATTCGGGTATACAACAATTCGTAGCCCTTTCTAGTTGTAAGCTTAAGGAATTATAGGATAATCAATGGTTTGCAAAAAAAACCATTGTAATTGAGGCCCTCAAACCATCAAACATATCGGTGAAAAGGTAAATTCAATCAGTCAATTATGCTTGCTAATTATTTTTACATGACACCAATGATTTTGATTGGATAATGTTTAATTTGATATGTAAGATGTAGACATGAAAGGGATATTGGAAATTAAAAGGTGGACTTAAAATACTTGCATGTCCCATACCTATTCCACATAGCAAAATGTTCCTACCCAAATAATATCTGCTATCTGTGCTCCACTTATTTTTCTCAAGCTCGAGCACATTATTCATGTGAGTGAAATGTGAGCTTAAGGGGGCCAACAAAAAAAAAATGGCAAGTATTCGATAGGGGCGAGTTTTGAAACCTAACCACACTTGTTTCTTTTTGTAGCACTTTGCAGGCACTCTTTTCAGTTTCAAGGTCAAGTAATTACTAAGAAATAGGTGATGTAGGAACACTCGTCAATAATTGAGCCCCTTCAGGGAATGGAAGTATGAAGGAAATGAAGATTTTATTGGTTGATTGAGATTTTCTATTTTGTTATTTCACTTTTTTATGGCGTCAAGTTTTTTGAGTGGACGAAATAAAAATAAGTGTTAATATGAAATTTAATATACTAAATGGGATAGATCAATTTATTTCGATTAAAAATATTTGAGAAGTGACAAATATGGGAAGATACTTCCACATGTATATAAGGCTTATTAAAATCTATTTTGTACAAAGGAGAAAATAAGGAGGTAATTTATTCGGGCGTATGATTAAATAATTATTGAGTAACATGTGACGACCAAAACAAAAATAAAAAATGCATTGTATGGTGAACAATCTCAATCACTTGTGATGGTGAAAGAATGTGTTGCAGGGGCATCGATGAAAACAACGATGAGGGAATTGTTCTTGAGGGGTTGCTAAGTCAAAGCAAATTGTTGTTTTCAATTACTTCGTGTCTTCTTGTGTCAACATCAACAAGGCCAACAACATGACATATATGTGAGGTGATTAGGACTTTCATTTCTCCATCAATCGAAAATGTGCACAAAGATGGAAGTGATTTATTTGAGATTATTGATATGAACCAAGGTATGGAAAGACACAATTAGGTAGACCGCAGAAACACTCAAAATACGCTCCATATTTCTACATGTACTGACACTTTTAACATAATAAGTTCACAAATAAATGATACTCACCGCCAACCAATCTCCCACTATGGGAAATAATAATTTGGAAATCTCAAACACCCTGTAAAATTTACACGGTGGCCGAGTACAAAATCTCATGTCTACCGTAGCCACCTAGTCATTGGCTATTAGAATGGCCAAGCCTCAACCCAACAAGGCACGTGGACGACGGATCCAACACCGTACACCAACGACAAAACTAATATGTGTTGTTGAGCTCTCAGCTATATCAGAATCCCTAGACTTCATCTCACATACAAATGCCTTCGGGGTAATCAATTATGAACATACTTTTTTAGAAACTAATATTAAAGATTTAATGTAGATCGTTGTAGTGTGTTATAACTTACATCCATAAATAAAAGGTTGCAATTTTAATTCACTTTATGTTTTACACAGATCAATAATTTTTTTTTTAATATATTAATAAATATTTTAAAAGTTAAAATACATATACATATATATAACCAGGATAACCATTTGCCAATTGTTTAATGCGCTTAAACAACTTATTTTGCCATGCAATATACATTCTTATTAGAGAAATATTTATTTCCACCTGACTCCAGCTATGATAAAATTATTTGTTTTAATACGCTTTGATAACATTTTTTTATTGGAGTGTCATTCAACACCACTTTCCGCACATAATTTATTGATTTATTAACTCACTAATTTACCTGTAACAGTGCATGCATGTTATCATCTTTGCCACCTGTGGAAAGCATAGCTCTGGAATTGCCACAATTTGCCACATTGATATGCTTGATGCTCACAACAACTATTAGAGCCATAGGCCGCACTATCTTAGAAAACATGTTTTCATAACGTCCCCACACTCTGTCTCTTTCAGAATGTGCATTGAACGGATTTCCTCCGCCAGAGCCTCAGTGAGTAGCTCTTCGCACTGCATAACCGCTTGAAACCCATCAAAAGGAGATAGAAGAAAAAAAAAAATTAAAAAACTCAAATATATGTTGTAGAATGCGACATCGAATCGTGTATATTTTGACGACAATTCCACAGTTTGAGTCTTACGCAGTGTAATTTAAAGTGATCTTTCAAAGGTGATGATGAAATTCATCCTTGAACTGATCCAAGAACAAAATTTGTTGCACAAATGATTGATTTTTGAATGAAAATGGTGTTTCAAAAGTACCGTTATTTTTCAAAAGTGGACGACTACTGGATAATTATTGATCTGGGATTTGAAACCTCAACTATGATTTGGGATTAGAAAATTGCTTGCTTTATGAAGATCTGCTCTATGCAACCTCATTTGGAGATCGATGGTTTTGCCAAGGTGAAGCAATTGGAAATTGCTATAGCTACCTTGAGGGCTGAAGAAAAACAATTTGTTCAAGATTCTTTTCATATCCTATACTTCCTTGGGAAATAGTAGGCATTTTCCTAACTTACTCATGATAACTTTGCCTATAATATGGGAAGTGATCAATGCAGTTGAGAATGCAGTACCGGGAAATGCTCTTTATTTTGATGTGATTGGAATTATTTTTGAGAATGACAAAGGAAGCGACAGTCATCTTCTTCGTAAGGCATTAGAAGCATGCGTCACATTGATCAGAAAGTAGGAAGAGTGCATTATGAAAATTTTAAGTATTGAAGTCCGCTACAACAGGAATGTTTATTCCAAGCTACAGTATGTTTTGTCGCATGAAAACCTCTATGCTCTAGACATGACCTCTATTTAACTCGAGTTGATTTTTGTGGATACAGGTTGTCGACAATACCATAAAATATATAAATATAAATTATAAATATAGTTACGAATGTATCTTGAATATTCTAAATGAAGATGAAAATACACTCTAGATGTAATGGGTTTTTTTTTGGGTCCATTATGTGTTAGGACAGATGGTTGTACCATTTTTGGAACCTTAATATGTTTTCAAAAATTACTATTTGTTGTTTTATTTGTCACTTGGCAGGGGAGGTTGTGGTGGTTCCAACCCACCTCTTCACGCTACTGCAACACTACCAGCTCAGCTGCCCCGCTCCATTCGTCTGCAAAAACGCCAAAGAGGGAGCCACTACCTGCAACACCGTGTTAAACTTTTGTGCAATGTCTGCCATTGGCATTGATGCTATCATCACCAGCGTTACAAATGCAAACACCAAAAAATCCTTTGAGCAGACCACCCATTTTGATCAAATTCACTACAACCAGAAATATGACAAGATATACGTGACAGGATAACCAGTCAACACATAACCTCGTGAACCAAAATTTTAAACCGTTGCGATGAAAGTTGGCTTCAACGACACTTTAAATCCTCACCATCCACATTCTGACTGTGTCAGACTCCGGAGGTTTCACTTCACTCGGAAAATGCCTTCGGTGTAATTATTACATCATAAATAAAAGGAAATGTTTAGGTATTCCATTTTTAAGATGTATACAAGATTTGGGCACATGACTCTCTCGCCATAATATGTGCTAGTAAAAGTGCAAGAAACTTTTTGAATTGTTTAGATCATTGAAATTATTTAATATTTTCACATAAATTTAACTTCTTTTATTGTGTTTTGACAAGAACATGTGGAGCAAAAATAGATATTATTGTCCCCAATTTTGAATGTAAGCAAATTTTGAACTACACCAATCAAATTTAGTCACGATCGATCAAATCTAGTCAAATGAAAATGGTGGGAATGTATTTAATAAGTCTATAGGGCTTAAGAGATCATAAATTTGTCTAAGTGTTAAAAAATCAAAATGTGTAGGGCTTTTGGTGCATGTTTACAATTTGCATGCAAATTGTGTTTGAACCTTTGATTCCTCAATTTTCTCTTCCACCTTTGTTGATCGCACTTTTGACTTGCATGATTAGGACGAAAGTATGCCCGTTTTGTTATTTAGAATTTTACCGATTGAATATTTTTACTTGGAGAAGCTACTTTGTGAGACTTTTAGAGGAGATTTCTTCAAAGATATGTGGAGGATTTTGGGTTGTCCAAGATATTGTAAAAGGAAATTTTATCATTTCTAGGGGGTTTGATTTTCTAAAGACTTGGAGATATGTTTTGTCAAACTATGTGTTTCCCATGATTTTGTACAAGATATTATATAAGGGGAAAATTTATGAGACTTTGGGTTCATCATAGTGAAGTAATTAAAAAAATTGTTCAAATTTATGTCACAAGTTCTTTAGCATAAGCATGTTTTCTTATGTCAAGTGTTTATCTTTCTGTGTTCCTTTCATGCATATGGAGTCTCTTAACAGAAATGTATCTTTTATTAAATGATATACTTGCAAACTAAAATAAGATTTGTGTTTACTTATCAACTTTTAGTTTATATTCCTTTCCCAAGAGTAAAATCCCACCCCCATAAGTTAGTGTAAATATTGTACATGTATTTTCTTGCTAGTTTTGGCTTTCAATAAAGGGTTCCTCCCATCACAATAGAGGAGGGACTTTGTCCCACACATTTGTTGACAAAGCAACATATTTTTCCAATGAAAACAAATTGCCGATAGTTTTTGTGACTCCACTAGGGAACTTTTATACTTTACATATAGCCTATAGGGAATCTTTGGGACATGGAGAGTCATAGTTCTTGTTTTCGATCATTTTTAGCTCTCTAATTCTAGTGATATATATATATATATATATATATATATATATATATATATATATATATATATATATATATATATATATATATATATTTTTGGTAGCAAAACAATTGTTTTGTGTACTTATACTTGTGTTATTTCTAACAATGACAACAATACTGTGGGGATAAACCAAAGGGCCATTGACTCTAGGTATACCCTTACATGAACTTACTAGGGGTTTAAGAAAAAAAATCGTAGTATAAAGGTGATGGAAAAAAACACCTAGATGAACACATTCAATGTATACAGATTCAAGGTAACATTTAGTGTTTCAAGTGGTGATTCAGGTCTTGAGTGTTGGGGTTAACACACCGGTTATACAGACAATATATCAGATCTAAGCATACATGCAAATAAAAGCGGATATTCTACCAGAAGAAATATACAAAACAAGAGACATAAATCAACACCAAATTTAACGTGGTTCACCCAGTGTGGGCTACGTCCACCAAGAAACAAGCCAATCTATTATCCAAAGCTTTGACAAGATATACAATGAATATTTACAATCTTCCACACCTCTCAGATGTTCAGTACTTTCTTCCTTCAAGCTTTTTCTCTACCACCAAGAATTCTCTCTCACCAACCTTTTTCAAGTTCTTTCTAATTCTTGTTTATCATTACCTTCTAAACCCTAGCTTTTGTGCTTATATAGTCATTTATAGACTTAGGGCACTTAGCCATGCAATTACAATCAATAAATCTATTTTAATGCTAAAAATAGATATAATTCCCGAGAGTTAATTAAAACTTCATCGCACAGGTAACCGACGCCGGTTCTGCCTAACCATCGGATCTGCCTAACTGTCACCAGTTGCTACTGACCCCTGGTCTTCCCTGACCGATGTCGGTCTTCCCTTAACCGATGTTGGTTACTGTGTTTTCCAACAAGTTCCAATTGCATGCTAAAATGAAGTAATTGAGCTCCACAACTCAACAATCTCCCACTTGGAGTTTAATTACTGCACCATACCTATACAGCGTCATTCTTGGATTCTTCCTTAGCTTTGTTTCTTCCTCTTCAAGTCTCAAACTCGAAGACCAACAGAAGTGGAGTGTAGCTCCAACTTCTCCTTTGCTAATGGCTTCGTTAGCATATCCACAGGGTTCTTGCTCATATGAATCTTTTCCAGATTTAACTGTCCATCCTCCAATACCTGCCGTATGAAGTGATACCTCAACTAAATGTGTTTCGTTCTTGAATGAAACACTGAGTTCTTTGCCAAATGAATTGCACTCTAACTGTCACTAAACAATTTACAATCACTTTGCTCCTTTCCCAACTCTTCCATGAACCTACTCATCCATATCATCTCCTTGCTAGCCTCTGTAGCTGCAACATACTCTGCCTCTGTAGTAGACAAAGCCACAACCTTCTGCAATCTCAAAATCCAGCTAACTGTCATTCCACCTACTGTGAAAATATATCCAGTAGTGCTCCTCCTACCATCCAGATCTCCAGCCATATCTGAATCAACATAGCCACATAATGAAATATCTGAACCTCCATAGCATAACTGCATGCTAGATGTCCCTTTCAAATACTTGAGTATCCATTGGACTACTTTCCAATGCTCTTTACCTGGATTAGCCATATATCTACTCACAACTCCCACTGCCTGTGCAATGTCTGGTTTGGTACAAACCATAACGTACATGAGACTTCCAACTACTGAAGCATATGGCACTCGTGTCATGTATTTGACCTCCTCATGTGATGAAGGACACTGATATTTTCTCAATTTGAAGTGTCCAGCCATAGGTGTGCTAACAGGTTTTGCATTCTACATGTTGAACCTTTCTAACACCTTGTAGATATAATCCTCCTGAGACAAATACAATTTCTTGTTTTTCCTGTCTCTATGTATTTACATGCAAAGGATTCTTTTTGCAGCTCCTAAATCCTTCATAGAAAATGTGTGAGCTAGCTTTCTCTTAAGCTCACCAATGTCCTGCATACTAGATCCTACAATAAGCATATCATCCACATACAGTAACAAAATAATATAGCTCCCATTTTCAAGCTTCTTGAAATAAACACAATGGTCAAGATTCACATCTCAAGTAACCATGCTCATGCATAAAACTATCAAACCTCATGTACCATTTGCCTTGGAGCTTGCTTGAGCCCATATAGGCTCTTTTTCAACCTGCACACTAGTTTCTCCTTACCCTTGACTTCATACCCAAGCGGCTGCTGCATATAAATTTCTTCATCCAAATCACCATGAAGGAAAGCCATCTTCACATCTAGTTTCTCTAAATGCAAATCTTCTACTGCAACTAAACTCAATACAGTACGAATAGAAGTCATCTTAACAACAGGAGAAAATATTTCACCAAAGTCAATACCTACTTTCTGTGTAAATCCCTTTACTACAAGCCTTGCCTTGTACCTTTTCTATCCACCCTCTTCTTCCTTGATTCTGTAAACCCACTTATTCTGCAATGTTCTCTTACCTACTGGCAACTTAACCAAATCCCAAGTCTGGTTTTGTTCCAAGGAGTCCATCTCCTCATCCATGCCATGCTCCCACTAAACGTGAGTCTTATCCTACATTGCTTCTTCAAAGCTCTCTGGTTCACCACTATCAGTCAACAATAAATAAATAGAGAAGGTGTAAATCTTTCTGGAAGTTTACTTACCCTTTGTGACCTTCTCACAGGAGTTTGGGGTACCAGAGGCTCTATCTGGGCCTCCTGAACATTAGTATTCAACTTCTGACAGTGACCGACACCGGTCACCTCTAACCGACGTCGGTTCTTCTAACCGATGCCAGTTCTGATCCTCTGTAACCGTCGGTGGTTCATCTGACCGATGCTGGTCAGGGACTAACTGACCACGGTTACTGTGTATTTCTGTAGGTGTTTCTTTAAAACCCGAGAGTTCATTTTCATCAATAAACTTCTCAATTTTCTCATCCTTGGGTACCAAAATTTGATCCCTGTACATTCTCTTTTCATTCCATTCAACATCACGACTCCTAATAATTTTAGAATTCTCTAAATCCCAAAAACGGAAACCGAAATCACCAGATCCATAACCAATGAAAGTGCACCTCTTGGATTTTGCATCCAACTTTTTTCTATTTTCCCTATCAACATGCACAAAAGCTTCTGAACCAAAAAATTTAAGAAAAGAAAGATCTACCTCTTTTCCGGTCCAAGCTTCCTCTGGTATTCCTCCATCTAGTGAACTTGAAGGGCCACAGTTAATCAAATAAACTGTTGTATCAACTACTTCTGCCCAAAACTGCAAGGGCAATCCAGAATGTATCCTCATACTTCTAGCACGTTCCATGATTGTCCTGTTCATTCTTTCTGCAACACCATTCTCTTGTGGTGTTCTTGGAACCATTCTTTCTCTACGTATCCCATTCACTGAACAATAATCATTGAAATCCTTGCTACAGTATTCACCACCATTGTCAGATCTAAGGCACTTTAACTTAGAATTTGATTCATTCTCAACAAGGGATTTCCATCTTTTAAAAGTCTCAAAAACATCAGATTTACGTTTAATACAATAAACCCATACCTTTCTTGTAGCATCATCAATGAAAGTAACATAATACTGGGATCCTCCATGAGAAGCTACCTGAGCTAGTCCCCACACATCTGAGTGTACAAGCTCCAATTTCTGCTCCTTCTTAGTTGCCCCAACTTTGAGAAATCTCACTCTCTTTTGCTTTCCAAAGATACAATGCTCACAGAAATCAAGATCTAAATATTTCAAATCTGATAACTTACCCTTAGCCTTTAAGATCTGCATTCCTTTTTGACTCATATGACCCAGCCGATTATGCCACATGCATGCATCTGAATCTGAAGTAGATAATGTAGAAAAGGAATCAGTAATACAGGTAGATAAATATAACGTTCCTACCTTCTTACCTCTTGCCACAACAAAAGCACCCTTGGTGACTTTCCAAGAGTCTCCTGTAAAAGTAACCATGTAACCAGATTCACCTAGTTGCCCTACAGAAATAAGATTCCTCCTGAGGCTTGGCACATGCCTCACATCTTTCAATACCCATGTATTTCCATTCTGTAATTTTAGATGAACTTCCCCTTTACCAGTAATACTGCAAGGTTCATCATCACCCAAATAAACATGCCTAAAATTTCCCTGGACATAATTTTTGAAATAACCCTTATTAGGGGTTGCATGGAAAGAAGCTCCTGAATCTAAAACCCATGATTCAATTCTATTGTCCAAAGAAAGAATAAGAGCATCTTGCATTACCTCTGATGAAGCAATATTCACCTCTTTACCTTTGTCTAGTTGTTGATTCTCTTTATCCTTTGACCAACAATCTTTCTTTGCATGTCCTTTCTTTCCACATTTCCAACAAGTAATTCCCTTACTTCTGGATTTAGATCTGCTTTCCCTTGACTTTGATTTCCCATTACTCTTACTCTTGGATCTCTCCTTCTGCCTGCCCCTACTTTCTACATTCAAAGCATTTCCAGATGATGTTTCCTCTGTACTCTTCCTGCGAATTTCTTCATTCAAGATTATACTAACCACATCATCAAACTTCAAAATATTATTAGCAGATGTTGTATTACTAACATCCATTACCAAGTTGTCCCAACTATCAGGAAAAGAACATAAGAATAAAAGTTCTTTTACTTCATCATCAAATGGTATAACAACCGATTTTAACTGATTTACAATAGATCATAAATCATTCAAATGACTAGAGGCAGATTCACCTTCATGCATCTTAGAACTAAATAGTTTCTTCATCAAATAAAATTTATTTGAAGCACTAGGTTTTTCATATAAATTAGCAAGAGATTTCATTAAGTCTACCATAGAAGCCACTTCTGTAATATTGGAAGCCACGGATGCTGCCAGGCTCAATCTTATAGATCCCAAATCCTTTCTGTCAAGAATCTTCCATTCTTCATCAGTCATCTTCGTAGGTCTAGACTTCTCATCCAATGGTAAGTACAAATCTCTTTGATACAGATAATCCTCAATCTGCATCTTCCATAATTGATAATTTCGGCCGTCAAATTTCTCTACCTTGTATTTATTATCTTCTTACCATTGTTGTAGCTCCCACTCAATCAAAAAACCCTCTGTGAGTAAATCTGTCAACACACAAAACCCTCAAACAAAGCTCTGATACCAGTTGTTGGGGTTAGCACACCAGTTGTACAGACAATATATCAGATCTAAGCATACATGTAAATAAAAGTCGGATATTCTACCAGAAGAAATATACAAAACAAGAGACATAAATCAACACCATATTTAACGTGGTTCACCCTGTGTGGGCTATGTCCACCAAGAAATAAGCCAATCTATTATCCAAAGCTTTGACAAGATATACAATGAAGATTTACAATCTTCCACACCTCTCAGATGTTCAGTACTTTCTTCCTTCAAGCTTTTTCTCTACCACCAAGAATTCTCTCTCACCAACATTTTTCAAGTTCTTTCTAATTCTTGTTTATTCATTACTTCTAAACCCTAGCTTTTGTGCTTATATAGTTGTTTATAGATTTAGGGCACTTAACCATGCAATTACAATCAATAAATATATTTTAATGCTAAAAATAGATATAATTCCTGAGAGTTAATTAAAACTTCGTCACACAGATAACCGAGACCAGTTGGTTCTATCTGACCGTCATCGGTTCCTACTTGCCCTTGACCGATGCTCGGTAAGTCCCTTAACTGATGTAAGTTACTATATTTTAACAAGTTCCAATTGCATGCTAAAATGAAGTAATTAAGCTCCACAACTCAACACTTTCTATTCACGAGGATTCTTACTCCTCATCAGATTATTTATTCAAACACTATATGATCCTCCTAAAATGAGTTGTATATCTTCTTTGCCAGCCCATTCCATATAGCCAATTGGGCTACCATGAGCACCTTATCTAGCCAGTGAGATTCTAAGTCATTGGAAGATGTTGTAAGGTCCCTACATGGTATTCAACCACTTAAAAATACACAACTTTTTTTCCTTCGTTGCCGTTTTCATCTAGTACTGATTTTACCTCTTTTTATTTCCTTCTCCTGAAAACGAACTAATGCAAACTCAATATTCTCCCATACTGAACTATTTGTATTACTTGAAAATAGTAATAGAGTGTTGTTTGTATACGGTATTCAGGATTGACCTACGAAAAATGTTCTTGGTGACAAGATAATGTACACACACTCTAAAATTCTGCCATGAAATGCACTGCAGTGTGCCTAGACAGGTGGAAAACCCACCACGTACAGGCTGTAGGTCGTCACAATGCTTAGGAAAGGATTCAGACATAATGATGGAGGTGCATTTTAAAAATAAGTGTGCCACACCCAGACCAAAGGGTTATTGAGTGGATCTGGTATGGCATCCCCTATGCTTGTCTTCCCCAAATGCCCCCAAAACTGGAAAACCCTCCACGTATAGGTTTGTAAGTCACCATACTTTTTTTTCGTGGTTTGTGGTCATACACACATAGTTTGGTAGGTGACTTCAATTATGTATACCACACCTAACCCAAAAATAAATTCATGAATATGATCTGTAGCCCCTCTGATTATCTTCCCCAAATGCCCCCAAAACTAGAAAACCCTCCACGTAAAGGTTGTAAGTCGCCACGCTTGGGAAAGGGGTTAGAAAATGATGGAGGTGCCTTCAATGTGTTGCCATGCTTAGCCTAAAAGGCTACCGTGAATCTGATCTGGAGCCCCTCTGGTTATCTTCCCCAAATACCCCCACAACCCGTGAAATCCTTTCTCTGAAACCTCTGATAATGTCTCTGTGACACAGCCCTGAAAACGACTCCAAAAATGAAAGACTAGGGTAGACCTCTCACTACCAAAGAATGCCCTGCTAGCTAGGGATGGGTCTCTCACCACTGAAGCTAGGGTCCCTGTGTGATTTGACTCCACAAGCTATAGATGCGCAACAACAATAGTTGCATGAGAAGGGGTCAATAAAATGTATATCAAAAGTGTGTTTCCTTACTCTCCCCGCTCCTTATATACTTCTCCTTGGAAAACGAGCCCCAATAACCCTAGGTGCATTTCATTCCATGGAGGGGCCAATAAAATGAAAGTAACTAAAGTTACTTTTTTCCCTTTTTAAGTCGTCATGGTTCAAAAGTGACCCCCAAGTGCAAAACATGGATATTAGTACCATGCAGCCCCTTCATAATAGCCTCCAGCATCCACAGCCCCTTGGGTATGGCCCGGCTTGGACTCGACTTGACCCTTAGGCCTTTTGCATAGAAAAGGGGACATTACAGATGTTCATTTTTTCTTAGTATAATTAACTTAAATGAAGAAAGAAGCACATGAACATATGAAAGATTTTTGTGACCAGATCTTTTTCATAGGATACCTCAAGCAACCACACGTGTAAAACACAATGAAAGGTGTTTTTTCATCAATTTTCATCTCCTTGAAGTATTTTTATGTTGAGAAGATCACAACTGAAATAATTGAATGAGGCCCAATCATTGACCATTAAATTCAAAAATGATATAATCTTGACTAAAAAGCTAAAAATTGTAACACCTCTTTTCACTTCATCAAAATTAGGGAATTTTTTTTAATCAACTCATTAACTATAGTTAATACATTTAATGAATTTAATACGCAACAATTGAATTCCAACAAACCAAAGTTATGAATCCCTAAGTCATTTTACGTTGAAATGAATAACATCATTTGTGGCAACTATTGAATTATCCCAGCATTATTAATTATCTTGACGCCTTCAATGATTAATTATTTTCCGCAGATTAATCCAAAATTAATTATTGTTTAGAATCCAACTAGACAAGCTATGATAATCATGTGCAACTACAAGGGTTCAAATCCTACTCGGTCCCCTTAAACACTCATTACGAGCCAATATACCTAGTATATCATTTGGTTACCCTTTTTAAGGTACAAAGAATGTGTGTCTTCTTAGTGAAGCCTCCCGAGCATAACAAAATTTAAAAGAAGAAGTGGTGATCAGATAATGTAATCAGTCATTTGCACTACCACGGTCATAGTTTAGGGCATCATGCTAGCTAGCATGGTTTCGTGATTACAAACAAGCCACATGAAACTTGTCCCTACATTCACCAAACAATCGTCTCAATCATAGTATCAGGATTCTTTTCTATTCTTAGTTGTTAAGTTTACTATTACTCTTGACTAAAAAATTTAAAAATTGGAT
Organism: Taxus chinensis; assembly: GCA_019776745.2. Taxonomy (NCBI): domain Eukaryota; kingdom Viridiplantae; phylum Streptophyta; class Pinopsida; order Cupressales; family Taxaceae; genus Taxus; species Taxus chinensis. The sequence goes on from CM034155.1 coordinate 618,812,861, forward strand.
CATGGAAAAAAATAATGTTCAAAACTCAAATCAAAGTACTATAGACCCTATGGTTGAGAATATGGAAAATGACATCATTGCCTTGAAGAAGAAAGTATTTCAAAATGTACCAGTTGATTTATACAAGGATATACCAAGAAGAAACTTTGACAACCATAACAAAAACAACTGCAACCACTTGACAACACCTCAACAACTTTTGGCACTTGAAGATCCTCATAATGTTTTTACTCCTATTGATGCCTCTTTGAAGTTTAAGAGGTAGATGATATAAAAGATTACGGTTTTTCATAACTTGAGGTTGAAAAACTAGATGATGACTCCCATGTTGGGTATTTGGAATACAAATTAGATGGTGGAGATTGTAATGGTGATGTTGCAAACATAAAAATTTCACTCTTATGTTGTCTTCACAAGATCTCAAAATCAAAAGAAGGAAGTTGAGCAAGTTAACGATACAACAAAAGAGAAAGAATATCCCACAACAACACTGTTATGCACAACATGCCCCTACTTTCTTTAAAAAAATGAAGGACCCTCATGAGATTTTTGAAAGCTTTATTTTATGGAGAAATGGATGTTAAACCAAATGAAACAAATTACATAATAAGAAAAAAAGGGAGAAGAGAAAATTAGAATAAAAACCTCAAAATTGACTATCTGTGGGTTTATACACTCTCCTCAGATTATTTTCACATTTATGCAATGTTCTTGGTGGTCATGTTCATGAAGGATACCCAATAAACTTATCTTAAAAACACATGTGAAAATTAGGCCCCCTTTTGGTATTAATCTGGTCTTAAAAACAATTTTAAGTGTCATACAAACGTTACTTTTTGTTAAGTTAAAATGACCCCCTTATACTCTTTATAAAAATAATATAAGTAGATCAAAATCTCCACCAATCACGTGTTCTCAGTGTCCACCTCATTACTTTTTTGGTTTTAACTTGGTAGAAACCTTGTAATCTTTAGAGCTCGTAATGGGCAACACTTCTCAACTTTTGGGTTTGTTTTGGTTTTACTTCCCAACTTTATTTATTATTTAAAAGTGCTCTCATGGTTCTCTTTGTCTTTTGTGGTTTACAGTTGGCAGGGACATGTGGCGAGTTTCCATAAAACTCAAGTTACTTTAAAGACTAAAAAAGTCAAGCTAAATCAAAACTGTGAATACACAAAGGCCTATAAAGGGTGACACATGTCTAGGCCAAGTGACACAATGCTTGTGATTAAAAACACATTATTGATCCACACAGACCAATGATGAATCTTTGGATCTACGAGACAAGGTTTCATAGGTCAACATAGTCAAAATCCTTAGGTTCCCAAAAACACATAACATTAAACATGTGGACTAACCATGGTTGGAATGTTCATAGTAAAAGGAGTCGATGGTGATTCTTGGTTTCAGATAAAGTCTAATACAATGGGTTAAAAATGCAATAACTTTAAGGGCGTGATAGTTAGAAAAAATGACAAGCAAACAAATCATAACTAAGCTTGGAAACACATTATTGGTCCATATGGACCAATGTTAAGACTTTGATTCACAATGAGCGATATAGCTAAGGGATAAAGAATAAGATCTGAGGGACACCAATCTTGGGAATTAAAACACATGGACTATTGAGATCTAATAGTTGTTAAAAGGCATGTACGACACCTAACTTGAAGAAAACAAAGGATTTCCATTAAAGCTCATTTCAAATAAAAATACAAGGCGTTGATTTGATTTAAATTTAATTAAATCTAAGTATTGTAGAGTAATTGATGTATAAATGATAAAATATAGAAATGACACAACCAAACTAATATTTTAAGTATGAAACCCTAAACAAGAGAGAGAGAGAGAGAGAGAGAGAGAAAACAAAATATGACTTAGTTGATATTCTACACAAAATGGAATTGAGATAGGTAGGGAGAAGTGATGACCAGGATGTACAGACAACATCGTTATTGATCTTTATAAATGTCTGTAACTCGCGAACAAGGTTGCAAGGGTTCCTACGAGCAAGATAAGGGTACCTAAGCACTAACAATTACATCTGGGTGTCTGTGACTATGAAAAATATTTAGAGTCTAGATTTATATTGTGTCATCAAGGAGTGTCACAATTATTCCCTATTGATCGTCTGATATTTGCACTATGGATCAGTCGAAGGTACATGTAACCTGCAAAAAAGAGAAATTCACATGCATAATCCCACAAACCACGTCAAACCTAAAAAAGGAAAAATGTAGAACGAGGGAGTCAGACTCACTCTGGTGCAGTCAACCTGAGAGTGAACTTACGACTCAAGCATTGTACTACATCTTATAATCCATGTAGTTCTTGTGAGTGTGTATATAAATTGTGCCCTAGGATGCCCTTTTTCAAGTTGTACTTAATAACGGGTTGTAGCTAGAATGTAGCAATGTAGTAGAATGTGTAGATGGAATAAAATGAACTTCCCCTTCCTATGTTATGTATGCAGATTTGATGCTCGTGTCCCTTAAATGGCATGTCTAGATGGATGTTTTTGGAGTGATGTTAGGTGACCTTTTGGATGTAACCTTAGGTTATGATAATAATGCTTAGTGTTTGGTCCTTGATTTTTAACATGCACAACTATGTATTTATATGATTAAATTGTTTGAATTTTATGCAATTGACAACTTTAAGGTCGAACCCATAAGTGAAAAATATGCCCAACAGATAAAAGAGACCGAAAAGGAGCGAGTAAGGTAAATAAGGGTCAAGGGCACCTAGAAAGGACAGGAGTGCCTCGGTGATCTGCTAGCTCTGGCTAGGCACTGGTGTCTGAAGCCACAAAATATAAATTATGTAAAAATCCTGACTGGGTTGTAGGGTGTGTAAGACCAAATAGAAAACAAGAAACAAATAAAATATTCCTAAGAGAGTAGTCAGCGATTACTAGTTTTATCCGCTTAGGAATCATATGAATGCTCAATATGCTTTTAAGTACCTATAAATGTACCCAAGTGTTTGATTTTGTCATCTACATTTTCCCCCACTTTAATGTTGTTGAGTGAATACTTGATAGCGTAAAGTAGATAAGAGATGCATACCTTATGATCTTATAGAGCATGCAGCGAATAGCGTGCCGATTGGACAAGTGAAGCGTGGAATGCCACAAAGTGAAGCGTGGAGACTAGGAAAGGAAAGTGACCCTAGGGGTGAAGTGTATGTGTTATATTGTGTTGTTGTAGCTTGTGGTTGCTTCTACTTCTTGTGAGGACGGACCTGTATAAAATAGACAAAAATAATGTATTTAAAGTCTTATATATGATACATCTGAGAAGAAGTGTGCATAAGTATATAAAAATTATGTAAAGGAAAGTGTGCATCTGATGTATAAGAGTGTAATGGATAGAAAAATGTCCTGAAATGTTGTGAAGAGCAATTTTTTTAATGCAATCTCATGCCAAGAGTGAGTTTTTTGGGTGATCTCACTGCCAAGTGCCAGTTTTTTGGGTGATCTCGCACCAATAGCAAGTTTTTTGGGCGATCTCACGCCAAAGAGAAAGTGTTGAAGAGATAGGTCTAGTGTTACTCTCCATCCATGACTCTACCTCAATAAGCACCATTGCAAATGGTACTTCCTTAATTTTTTCCTACTTGCCCTGAATTAGTTCCAATTGCATTGATATATTCTTGATTGAAATGGATTGTAGGAGATTGTATACATGTTGTAACTAGAAGGACTATACATGTAACTGTAGAATTACTCTTAAGTATTTTTTGAACTGTATTGATCTGATAAGATGACTTATATGTGTACCCTAGGACATTAGTGCACTTAAGGGAGGGCATGGGCGATCATGCGCTAGTGTCGTAGTCTGGGTGTTTGTGTCTTTGATGTGCTGAGGACCCAAATCAGATTTTTGGACGCATTATGTGACTTTATTTCTATGTCATTTATGTACTTATACTAGATCTGATATTATAGGTCTGAGATGGTGTAGGGGTGATTTTTTCACCCAATGTATGCCCCCCTCATGTTGGGTTGCATACGTGACGGTCGATAGGAGAATGCGGCCCAAAAGAGAGGACTTGATGTTGATTTGAAGTTGTATGCCTGCATAGGGGGTAAGGGATGTGCATGGTAGAAACCAAGGCATGTGCAAAAAAAGAGGCCTAGTAACATGTGTTAGTAGTAACAAGCATACAATAGTAGACCATGTAATTAGGAATGTGTGCAAAAAAAGTGGACCATGAAAAGTGGGTTTCAAACATGGGGACATCACTCACAAAGTCACAAGACGATCAGGGTCCAAATTGAAGCCTAAAAGCATATAAACAATGAGCATACAAGACATAGAGCATACCCCACAAATAATGGCATATAATAGAAAACAATAGACAAGCAAAGATGTATTAGATAACCAAGGTGGCATATAGTTCATGCAAGGAAAATGTTACACGTGAAGCACCCACTAGCATGTTCAGAAAGATAAAAGATTATGTCAAGACATGTATGTATCAATGGAAAGTAATGTTCTAGTAAGAATATGGAAGTAATATATGATGAAATAATAACACCTATAATGTATGAGAATAGGTAAAGATAGATACCCCCAGGAGCCTTAATGGGATTAGTAAAGGATACAGTGTCAAGACATCTTTACATCGTGTGAAAACTTATAAGAGCTTTGCATTCAATCCAAAAAAACCCAGTGAGCACATGCATGTGTGTATATAGAAATATAATTACATATTGAGTATCTTACTAGCATAATAAGTAAAGTGCATCATGTAATTATTATAAGCAAGCAAGAGTAAATGCAACCAGCATATGCAAATGTTATGGATGAATGTGATGGAATATTATGCAATGTGTGAATGTGATAGGAGAAGTATGCCCCCCAACAGATTTTTATGAAATGAGTTTCATTTATAAAATACCACTGAATAATCAAGAATGAACCACAAAACAAGAGTGCATCATTAGGAAATGGTTTTAGAATGTGTGCTAGAAATATAGATCATGAAGCATAGAGCGTGAAAATTAAATGTGGTGAGGTTGATTTCATATTTATACCCTCAGCAGTCAAGTATGAACCATGGAACTAGAGTGCATCATATGGTAATGACGATGCAAGGTGTGTATCAAGATGTGTAAGAGTAGTGAGAAAGATGAAGTGTGAAGCACAGAGCGTGATAGTAGCTACTATAGACAGCTGATGATGCTAGGAGATGGGGGGAAGTGTGATTCCCCATAAGTGTAAGAATGATAGAAGGTTATCCCACAATAGTGAAAGTTAAGGGACCTCCACCCGATATCTGAGGAGATAAAGGCATGTGACAATGCTCTAAAATCAGTGGAGTATGAGAGTAATGATGTACATGTGAAGGAGACCCATGTGGTTAAGGAGATGGTGAACACTTATGTGAAGGGGCTACTCGAGTAGGGGAATTGGGATGACGAGAGGGGCTAGTGGACTGATGTGGATGACAACATTGTGAAGTAGGATGTGTGCGAATAAAAGAACTAAGTCATGAGTGAACCTTAGATTTGAGAGGCCGAGGAGGCCTAGATTCTGTAGCTGGCAGAAAGATATCATCAAGACTAGGCTTAGGCAATGGTGTACATAGTGGAACACCTTTAATAGTGACAACTTACTTATTGTGAATGAACTTGAGACACAAATGATTCATTGAGAGAATGGCTTGGGCATTGCGGAGCCAAGGAAGACCTAAAAGCATGTTACAACCCTTGATTAAAGATGACACAACGAATGACAGAAGCATGGTAAGAGGTCCAACTGTAACAGGAATCCTGGTATAGCCAAAAGAATTAGGAACTGGATATTTGATATTAGACAACAAACATTTGATAGTCATGAGAAGTGTTATGGAGCACACACTGATAGGAGCCGTTGGATATATCATGGTGTTATTAGCAGTATATTAACTAATAGAAGCATTGATATGTAATGAATAAGAAGTGAATGTAACATGATAATCATGATCTGAAAATGAAATGACTAGTGGTGATGCATCAATAGGAGCAATAAGGAATTCAAGGGGCCCTAATGAAGGAGAGGGCACACCTTGATATGTATGATTAACAAAAGAATCAAGAGCTTACGTGTCATGTTTGGGCAAAGGGTCACTAAATATTTTTAACTTTTTGTTATTGTTGACCGACTTAGAAGTGGAAAACTCAAGAAAACTCTAGTGAATTATTGTCAATAAGATCTTAAATGAGATGTCTGAGTTTGAAGCAATGATCAGTAGAATGCCTGATGCATTGGTGATAGTCACATTTTTCATTTTCATCATAATTGCGGCAATGAGGGTGAGATGGATCAAGATTCAGTGGCAGTAGAGTAATTAGATTGCTTTCGATGAGTAGAGGCAATAAAAACTGAGGTGCATATGGTAATTCAGTGAAAGTACACTTTGGAGGTTTCTATTGAAGCTTTTCAGGTGGAGAGACTACATTAACAGTTTCCTTTTCTTCGGTAGGCTTAGGAGATGGATTGAATGGTTATTTATCTTAAAACTTATTAGAAGAAGATGATGAAGCATCATGATATTTTAATTTTCCCATAGAGAGGAGTTTGACCTCGCACATTTTATGTGTATGACATAATTGATCAAATGAGGGAGAGGTCTCAAAGATAACACTCTCTTGAAGTGGTGGTAAGATTCTTTGAACAAGAAGGTCTTATAATTTTGAATCAACAAGTACATTGGTCATCTTAGATAGATTGTTCTTTTAACGCAAAACATATTCAACTAGATGCTCATTAAATCTTTGTTTGATTCGAGCAAGTTATGAATAAGAGATCTTGGTACCAATATTGATTGAAAAGTGAGCAAGAAAAGCATCGACTAGATGCATGAAAGAAGTTACCAAATGAACAGGTAGATCCTAAAACCAATGCATGGCGTAACCTTGAAGACTTATAGAAAATATCTTAGCTAGAAATGTGTGGTCATCCACATAATCAATACATGCCACATGAAGATTGAATAAGAATCTCATGTCATAGAGGAAGCAAAATACAAAAATGCATGGAAAGTGCGGTAATAATGAAGAAACTGTAGGTCAGGGGAGCGGGGCGATTTAGAACGGTCATATTTTTTGAATTCATGTTCCGACAACGGTCCTCTGGCCTCGCCCCTTCGGGGTGCTGCAATGGCGCATCACATGGGCCAGGGCTTGTCGGAAGCTTTGAAAAAAAGATTGGGTCCCCTTGGTTCTGAGTCAGATTCACTTCCATCGGATAGTGACCTGCATGCCCTTCAGGACGACATTCCCTCCGTGTCCCTGGTCGAGGACGTTGTTTTCGCTACACACACCAAGTGTTTCTACTCAAGGGCTATTTTCGCTAAGTTTATTGGGAGAAGACTCTCGTTTTCTGGTATTAGAAATTGGTGCGAAACTCAGTGGGGCAGCAACTTGAGTATTCGTTCCCTGGAAAAAGGTTTTTTCCTTGTGCTCTTCCGTAGTGCTGGTCAGAAAAATGACACTATGGAAAGGAAAATATTTCTCCTCTCCAACTTTGGTCTTGTGATCCGTGATTGGGAACCTATCTTTAACTGCAACAAAGCGGACGCGGATGGACACCAAGTGTGGATTAGACTCTACTCCTTGCCCAGTGAATTTTGGTATGCCCCCATCCTCACCAAAATCTGCTCCAGCCTGGGTCGTGTTATTCACATCAATCCCGTTACCTTGAATGGTACTCTCTCTTCCTTTGCTAGAATTTACATTTCTATCAATCCCGCACATAAGCTAAAGGAAGTCATTCATATCAACTCCCCTTTGGATATTTGGAAGCAGAAAGTTGCTTACGAAGGTATATCAAATCTCTGTTTTAAATGCATGAAGCCTGGTCATACTTGTAAATTTTGTAAAAGCCCCCCCTCTAGTACTATGCAATGGCGGAAAGTTCCCCACACTCCCCCTGTTCCCTGCCCACCTTCCTCCCCTCGCGCTCTTCCTCCATCGTCTTTTCCCCTCGTCCCACCCTCTCCCCCATCAGTACTTGAACCTCTTGCTTTCGATCTTGACATTTTCTCCCTCGTTAAAGAAATGACAGCTGTTGTAAAAGACTCTTCTAGGATTCTATCCCTGTTCCACGAGGGCATTTCCATAGGTATGGGAGGTAGCTCATCCTCTCTTGAGAAATGGATTATGGAAAAAGAGGATCTACTCCAGTCTAAAGATGGCGACCCTATTGAAGACCATGAAGAAACAACAGAGTTTCATTCCCCGATCAATCAGTCGCTGGGTCTGCTTCTTCCCACTCCACCTCTGCTCAACGTGGATTTCGGACCAAAAAGCATTCTTGGTCATCCTAAAAAAAGTAAGATTTCTCTCAATGAAGTTACGCACGGGAAGCAACTTCAACTCCGTTCTTTCTTCCCGTCGTCGAGTAGGAGAGGCGAGTCCTCTCTGAAGCAAACATGATCCTCTTTTCTTAGAATGTTAGGGGCCTTAATGCCCTTAACAAACAATGTCTGTTAAGGCGCTACGCCTCAGATGAGGCTGTGGATATATGTTTGATTTAGGAAACTAAAATGTCAGAAGCTGGTTGCAAAAGCAGCTGGTTCAGAAAATGGAGAGGCTGGGAAGGCTGCTTCTCTAACTCTGCTGGGGCCTCGGGTGGTCTGGGCATTCTATGGAAGTCTAGCAGTTGTATGATTGAACCACTTGTAATCGACCCTAATTTCATTTGGTGTAAAGTTTCGATTAAACACTCTGAGGATTTCTTTTTTCTATGTAATATTTATGGTCCCTCCTCTCCTATTAGGAAAAGAGCTCTCTAGAGTAGTCTCAGTCAGCTTTTGTCTTCCGATGCTGCTGCTAAAATCATCGTCGCTAGTGACTTCAATGCTACCCTTTCTGATCGTGATAAGAGTGGAGGTCTTCTTTGGCAACCTCGCTCATAGGTGGATTTTTCTTCTTTCTTTTCCTCAGCTCATTTGATTGATCTAGAGCCCTGTAAGGGCTAGTTTACTTGGAACAATAGGAGATCCAGGTTCAGCTCCCTCGCAGTGCGTCTTGATCATTTCCTGGTTTCCGAGCATTGGTTGAAGAATAACTTCCTTCTTAAAATCTCGGTTCTCCCTCTTTCCAGTTCAGACCACTTTCCTATCTTCGTGGTTCTTAATTTTGACCTCCCTCCGCGCCGTTCCCCATTCAAGTTTGAGAAGATGTGGCTTCAGGACCCCACACTGAAGTCGCTGGTCAAGGTCTGGTGGGAATCTTTTGCTATCAAAGGGACTAGGATGTTTCAACTCTCTAAAAAGTTGTCACTATTAAAAGAAAATTTACAATGCTGGAATCACTCGAAGTTTAAAAACATTTTTCAAGAAAATATCAGAGTAGAGAAGGATCTTCACTCCCTTAATGAGACCATTTTGGAGCATGGGATGACACAGGAGGATTTCCAGAAAGAAAAATCTCTCCTTAAGGATCTGGGGGATCTCCTTCTGAAAGAGGAAACTTTTTGGCATCAAAAATCCAGAGAAGCCTGGTTGGTGGATGGGGATAAGAATACCAATTTTTTTTTTCACTTTTGTCAAAGCTAGAAGAAACTTCAACTACATCTCTACTCTTAAGCTCGAAGATTCCACCGTCGCCACTTCACAAGCTCAGATCAAAATAGAAGCGGTGGATTTCTTTTGTAAGCTTCTGAATGATACGGCCTCCCCCTTTGGAGCGCAGACCCAATTCCTCTCTTAGATTCCTTCTTCTATAACGGTGGCTGATAATGAAATGCTTCTCTCGCCCTTCTCTTTGGAGGAGGTTCGGAAAACTGTTTTTTCTATGAAACGGGATAAAGCCCCCGGCCCTGATGGTTTCCCTACCTCCTTCTTCCAGGACTTTTGGGATATTGTCGGTCCCTTAGTTTGGTATGAGGTTGAGGAATCCAGGATTTTGGGGAATATTCTTGGTAATATTAACCATACTTTCATATGCTTGTTCCCTAAAAAATCCCTGGTAGAGAAGTTGGATGATTTCAGGCCAATATCTTTGTGCAATACCACATATAAAATCATCTCTAAAGCTATTACCAATAGGATTTTCCCCTTGTTGCATAAATTGGTTGCTCGGGAACAGAGTGGGTTCATTCCAGGAAGGTCTATTACTGAGGGTATCATTATCTCCCACGAACTAATTCACTCACTTCAAAAATCTTCTAGAGCTGGAATGATGTTAAAACTGGACTTCAGCAAGGCCTACAATCGTGTCAATTGGAGGTTCCTCCTCAAATCTTTGCAAGAAATGGGTTTTGGTGCTCACTTTTGTAAATGGATTTTTAATTGCATTGCTTCCCCTCGTTTTTCTGTTCTTGTGAATGGCTCCGCGGAAGGCTTTTTTTAGAGTAGTAGAGGCATTCGTCAGGGAGAACCGCTCTCCTCCTTCCTCTTCACCCTGGTTGCGGAAGCTCTCAGTCGTAGCATTAAGTCAACTATTCATGAGGGTTCTCTGAAAGGTCTCCACATCACCTCCAACCTCCCTCCTCTTTCCCATCAACAATTCACAGACGACACCTTTCTCTTCAGTCAAGGGACTGTCCCAGAAGCCAGGTGCCTCTCCTCCATTTTGGATTCTTATTCTCTAGTTGCGGGTCAAGTTTTAAACTTTCATAAATCTGTTATTTTCTTCTTCAACGTGGCTCCTCGGCTTCAAGGCAGAATTAAAGAGATTCTCGGATTCTCTTTGGGAAATCTCCCCCATACATATCTTCGAATTCCACTCTTTCATGGCAAGGGAAGGACTCACCTTTGGAACGGGCTTCTGAATTCCATTTCTTCCAAACTTCTCTCTTGGAAAGGAAAATGGCTTTCTCTTGCAGGTCGTGTTCTTCTCATCAACTCGGTGCTTCTGTCAATTCCAATATACATGCTATCCATTTTACAGATTCCGAAATCTATCCTGTTCAAAATCGAAAAAGTGGCTCGCACCTTTTTATGGCAAGGACTCGGCACTGAACGCAAATTCCATCTTGCTAACTGGGATCTCGTCAAGCTTCCGAAGAAGTTGGGTGGTATGGGTATCTTAGATCTCACCATTCAAAATATGGCCCTCGGTGCAAAACTGGTGTGGAACTTCATTTCTGAAGGAAGCAAACTAGCCTTCCAGGTCCTCTCTCACAAATATCTCGATGGGCACCGGCATGAGCATATTCTCTCTAGCTCTGAGTTACCGAAAGGCTCTCACATTTGGAAATTCTTGTGTAATTCCAAAACACTCATCGCTGAGAAGGTTTCTTGGAGGATCAACAACGGTCGGCTTGTGTCATTTTGGGATGAAAGCTGGAATGGTTTCCCCCCCCTCAATCTGATGCCTACTCTCAATGGTGTTATGAATTCTTCCAAACTGCACTGGGGTTCTCTTATATCAGACTACGGTTGCCAACATCCTGACGGTTCGCCTACTTGGCTTTGGAAAGATATCATATCAATTGGCACCTCTGCCCAAGAATCCACCTTCCTCTTGAATTCTATACAGGATAGACATGCCACGTTTCTCGATAGAGATGACATCTTATTATGGGTTGGCGACTCAACCGGTTCATATACAGTTAAAGCAGGTTATAACATTCTTATCTCTCAAGCAGGAACTGGTTCTCTGAGTTCTTTCGGTTGCTGGCATCCCAACATCACCCCGAAAGTTGCTTTCTTCGGCTGGTTAGTTTTAAACAGAAAGGTACTCACACATGCTAAAAGGCGTACGTGGGGTTTCCCTGGCCCCTCTAAATGCTTAATGTGCGGAGCAGCAGAGGAAGACTTGGATCACCTCTTCCTGTTCTTCCCATTCACTTCCAATTTCTGGGAATGACTTCTCAACAAGTTAAATCTCTCCTGGGTCCCCTGTAACAGTATTGTTGCTAATCTTTCTTCCTGGCCATCCTTTTTCACCAATTGTCTATTCAGCTCTATCTGGCATGTCAGCCCTTATTTTTTGCTCTGGCATATCTGGTGGGAACGAAACCTCCGTCTCTTTAGGGAGAAAGCGGTTGAGCTTCCTACCTTCCTTTCTAAGCTCGAGGTGGCCATTTCTGAATGTGTTAGTGCGAAGTGTCCCTCCTTTTCCTCCTTCTCCTCCAAGGATTTCTCAATTCTCCATAATTGGCCACTTATTAAACTTCCTAAACCTGGATCAATTGTTTGTAAAGGGCTCTCTCAAATTGAAAAGATGATTCTAAGGAAGAAAACCAGGTGGCGTCCTCCTCCAAAGGGGCACTGGAAATTAAACTTTGACGGAGCTTCCAGAGGCAATCCGGGTTTATCTAGAGCTGGCTGCATTCTCAGAGATGATCGAGGTCACCTCATCTATGTTGGATCCTTCCCTCTCAAAGAGGGCACTTGTAATACCGTTGAAGCCCAGGCTCTTCTCGAAGGGGTTAAGATGGTAGCACATCTTGGTTGTTCAAATTTATATATCGAAGGGGATTCCCAAATCCTTATATTCGTTGTTTCCAGAGGAGCCTCCCTGTCGTGGAAGTTGAACCTCCTCATCCCTCCTATACTACATTGGCTAGGTAAATTTCACTCCTGGAATATTTCCCATAATTACCGGGAAGCCAATCGGGCATCAGACTTCTTGGCTAACTTCGCTATCGACAATCCTTCCGCTTGCACTTCCTCCAGCGATGCTCTTGTTTGGCAAGGTTTTTCCCTTCTTCTCTCCCAAGATCAAGAGGGTACTTGCGGGTAACCTGTCAGTGACTCCATAGCGTTTGACAGTTCCCTCGTGCGTGTTGTCTTCTCCCCTTTCTTTCGGTGGCGTCTTTCCTCTCTACTGATGCACTCCTACATGAGGTTCTGGCCTCTTCAGTCACGCCCGCGTGCCCCTTGTCTGCTCTTTCCTCCCGGGGTCACTTCTTCTCTTCTCTCACATGCTTCATGTTCCTTTATTGCCACTTTCCAGGATTTATTCTTTTAGCTCTTGTTCGGCTCTTGTTCAGTATCTTCTCGACACTATGCCCTTCGTTGGCTTCCCTTTTGTGGCCCTTCGGGGGCAGTTCCGCGAACTGGCTGACGTCTCAGCCATTGACAGGCGTCGTCTTGCAATAATCTTCAAATTTTCTACGTCTGAAGAGGCCGAAGCCATTGAAGCTATTCTCGGAGATTCCTACCGTTACAATGCTCATCGCCCCTGGATTGATTCTGACATAGCTTCCGCTTTCGTTTATTTTTGCCTGCTACTTCACTCTAACACGGCGGATGTCGAATGGGTCACTTTGGACCAAATCTATGTTGTTCACTGCGTCGGCCTTCAAGAACAACTCGTAGATTTCTCACTTCCAGATCCACTATTGTGGGTGGAGGAAGTCGACGAGCTGGCCATCGGTTCTAGTCGAGACATCCGTTGGCTCAGTGGGCAGTACAGAGATTTGGTCACTTTCACACAGAACTTTCATCCATCCTTGGACTAGCGCTTTCTTCCGGAGGTCGATATCGAAGCGGCTCTCTATCCTCTTCACTCAGTAGTGGATCAGTTAAACACACTTAAGGATCGTGCTTTGCCAGCCTTCAATTTCTTGTTACATGCGGCCTCTTCTCGCACTGGCCCTTCTTCTGGATAACTGGTTGTAGCCCTCGCCATTTTCATGGCATGTTTGTTACCTTTGTCTCAGAATCCTCTTCTTCCCCTCGTTTTCCGTTTTCTTCTACCTCCTTCTCTCCATCCGTCTTCCCTCTTCTCTCCTCTTCTTCTTGTTGTAGGGTTGGGGTCCCTCTCCCCACCGGTTCATAGCTCCGGTTAAAAGCATTTACCAATCAAAAAAAAAAATACATGCCACATGAAAATATTTGAGATTCTCTTGAGGGTCACCATGGCCATTGAAGGTGGGAAACTTAGGGGTGACAAAGTTTAAAGGAAGTGGATAAGCATAAATTGCGGGTGCAAAAAGAGTGTGAAGAAGTAAAGAGGAATCAAGAGATGGAGAGGAACACAAAGTATCTTTCTCTAACTAATAGATTTGAACTTGTAGGTCTTGATATAAGGAAGCTAGGTCATGAGTTTCATAAGAACAGACTTTCCGAGTGTGAGAAATAAAAGTTGGAGTGAAATGGTTAGTAGGAGTAGGAATGAACATGGGAATAATAGAAGTAGGTGGAAGGGTATAAGAGGGAGGTTGTGTTGCAATATGAATGGAAGCAATATTAGAGGTGGGAGGGTTAAGCTCAGCTATATTGGTGTCCTCCTCATGAGTAGCGAATAAAAGAAGATATAGGTCTCGCGGATGTTCAACAAGATGAGCTTATAAATCGTGAAGGTCTTCGTTAGTAAAGGGTGGATAAGTTTCAACCATGTTAAAAAGATAATAAAATGCGTAGAAGTAAGGTTGGGTTCGAGCGATGGGTTCACCAAATGATTTAATTTAATTTGAATTAAATCTAATTATTACAGAGTAACTGATGTATAAATGATCAATACATAAATGACACAAGCAAACTAAGATATAATGTATGAAACCCTAAAAAAGAGATGAGATAAGAAGACTTATCTAATTTCCATGCAATGTGGAATTGATCTGGGTAGGGAGAAGTGATGCACATGATGCAAACAATGTTGTAATTAATCTTCTTAAATTTTGTGACTCACAAATAAGGCTGAACAAGGGTGCCCTCAACAGGATAGGGGCGCATAGGCACTATTGATTGGATCTAGGTGCTCATGACTACGCAAAAGCTATGAATCTAATTTTTGTTGTATTTCAATGGTGTCGTAGTTATTCCTTGTTGATCACCTGATATTCACACTATGATCACTAAAGGTACCTGTAACCTGTAAAAAATGCATTCACTTACAAAATCCCACAAACCACATCAAACCTTAAAATAAAAATGCATAATGTGGAGTCAGATTGACCTCGACAGTTACCCCAAGAGTGAACTTACAACCGAGTGTTGCACTATATCTTAGACTCCATATAGTTCTTGTGAGTGTGTGTATAAATTGTGCCCTAGGATGCCTTTTTACAAGTTGCACTTGGTAGCAGGTTGTAGCTAGAATGTACGGATGGAATAGAATGAACTTCCCCTTCCTATGTTATGTATGTAGAGTATGCAGTCCCTTGTTCCTTGAATGAATGTTAGATGGATGCTTTTATAGTGCTTTAGTTACCTTTTTAATGTAATCTTAGGTTATTATAGTAATGCTTAGTGCTTGGTCCTTGATTTTGAACACATAACTATGTATTTATATGATTTTCTTGTTTAAATTTCATAATTGACAACTGGAAGGCCAACCCATAAGTGAAAAAGATTACAAAAATATAAAAGAGACCTAAAAGAAATGACTAAGGTAAAAAAGGGCGAGGGACGCCCATAGGGGACATGAGCGCCTTGGTACTTCTGTCCTAGCTGGGTACTGGTGTCTGAAGATATAAAGTAAAAAATAGACTAGGTTATAAGGTGTGTAATACCAAATAGAAAACAAGAGACAAAGAAAAGAGGCCAAAGTAGTTGTCAACCACTAGTTTTCTTGCTTAGTAATCATATAAATGTCAATATGATTTTAGGACCTAGAAATGTACCCAAGTGCATGACTTTGTGTCTATAGGTGTAAGGAAATAAAACAAGCATTCAAGTATTAATTGAGTTTAAGCATTATTCATCATTTATCGAGATTGCTTTCTTAGCATAGAGAATATAATCAAGAAATACGGGCGCACATGGAGAGTTCAAATTCAAAATTCAAGAAAGAAACAATGAATCATCGGGTAAGTCTCTTTTTAAATCACTATAGGTCCTTGCAAGTTGATTTTAGGGGATAAATCCATAACCACTGAGTTAGAATTCACTAATACAAATTTTTCCCACCCTTTTTTTAACCATTGGCCAATTACAATGTCATTATATTATGAGATTATGAATTTGGAACAAAAATACCCTAATAAGTATAAGTTGGGTGAAGCAAACACTCAATATTATGATGATTTAGAGGCAATAAAAGACTCATGCCTTCATAAAGTTATGTTTAAGCCTAAGATATGTATTTGAAAGCATTTTTTCAAACATGTGTTGGCCCAATATACTATGTAGTATGGGGTTTTGGAATCAAGTGTTCAAACAGTTACCTTAGTGCATGAAATCAAATTTAACAAGCCATATCATCTCCCATAGGTAACCATGGTTTATAATGAGGACTTTGTCAATCAGAAAAACATATGAGATTATGATCTGCTAAACTTTGTAAAGGATTATATATGCTTGAAAATGAAGAGTAACCTAAAGGTTTATGTGCAAAATTTTAGGAAAGGGTTGAGGGTTACAATGGGTTTTCTCCATAAAATTTGGGGAGACAAAAAAAGTGACATTGGTGGCAAATCATGGGTGTCATTATTAGTTGGAATCATTAAGAAGGATTGGAAGCCACATTGGCGTTGTCTTGCTGCCTAAAATTTGCAAGAACAGTGGAGTTTACCTCGTTCAGAGCTAAATAAGAGTGTATATAAGACATCTTACTTGGTATATGCAGTATGATTTATGTTAGACTTCAAATACAATTTGTTTCCCTCATAGCCCCTGAACTAGCGCATTAATATTGCTTACAATGCCTTATATTATCACAAGTATGAGTAATACATTCATGATAGTTGTAATCATTTTTATCCTACTATGTATAAAGATGTTTATGGAAAGGATATTCCTATAACCTCCTTTTTAATTAAGATGAAAATCATGGAAAGAGGTTTGTATTGGTATTATGATGATTACATAGTCATAAGAGTATATTATTATTATCATCCTAATATATTACCTATTTATGTCCATGATAAGATAACAATAATTGAGGTGACAACACAATTGGTGTATGGAATTGGTGTCATATGTAAGACCAAACAACAAAGGGTTTGGTTTGATATTCTTTTTTAAGCTCGGGGACATTGAATTTAATACTTGGCCTTCATTTGTCAACACGGTTGATTCTAGAAAACATCTCATAGTCAAAGGTCAAACACCTTTTAGACATTGGGACTTTAAGGGGCTAATAGGACAACATTGAATTACATTGAAAGTGAAATTGGGTATTGAGATCTATATTGAACAATAGTATATTCGAGAGAATGAGACATTCCTTAATCCCCTAACTAAGATTGCATTATATGAGAGAAATGTGTAATTAGAGCTCATTCAGGTTATAATTCCACAATCAGTCGAGGAAGAAGAAGGTAATGAACATAAGGGAAACAATTGAGGACTTGAGAAAATATATTCTTAAAGGGATTCCCAAAGCTCCTTCATCTGCATAAGGAACTACCTATCGCTACCCCCAAGTTATGGTTGAGGTGCCTCTAGCTCCAATATTCCACCCACATTACATTCTTATGCAAGCATGACAACTACGACAAGTACCGCCTCTTTGGATTTTCTAGTATAAAATGTTGTTATCCCACCACTTTATTTAATTAGTGGAAAAGTTTGGGATGTTTTTCCAATATATAGATCTCAGGATTTATTACCTCAAGTGTCTACTGCTTTGGTGATTATGTCCCAAGTTGGTGTTAATCCAATTATTGTATCAAATGTGTTTGTCCCACTAGTTTCTTTTTATTTTAGTAAGGTTCGTATTATTTATGTATCATTAGTTTCTCAATTTGATGTCCCCATAGTTCAGGTATTTCATTTTATGCCTCCTAGTGTAAGTGATGTGTCCCATGTCCCGTTACCTTTAATACCTATAGTTTTAGTTAGTTTTGTGGAACAAGGTATGGTAATGACAAACATTGTCATTACCATTGGTACTTATAATATTTTTGTGAGCATACAGAAGGGTTATTAGACTATAATAACTGATGCCCCTTTTAAACCACTTCAAATGTTGTGGTCACTTTGGGTGTCCCTATTTTCATTCATGCCCATATTCTCCATCCAATTTGCCTTCCCACACTATTTAATTTGGGATTATCATTATCGATCCACCTTCTTCTACACCTCCTACCATGACCATTGCCTAGGGTGAAAGCACTAGACAAGAAACCCAAATGACATTACAAATATTTATAGAACTATAAAACCCAATGAAGAAAATGAAAGGAGATCAATGAAGGACATCTTTTATTTCAAGTTTATTCCCTAAGATTCCACAAAACATGCCATTTGTGAATTAGGAAGATGTAGAAACTCATATTGGTAATTTATGTCTTGCAACAACACAAATTGTACAACACACGTGCGCTAGTCCACACATGCCCATTTTGACCAATTATCTTATCCCTAGCTATATCTCACTCATTATTGCTTGCATACATAACTTATTTGTTCATATAACAGTAATATTACTCCATCAAATCAGGTTATACCCTCGATAATTGATATTCCAATTCCCATATCATTCGCACATGCATATGGGACTTGTAAACACTAAAATTGGGCAATTTATCCTTTGACACTATTGGTCTTGACATTGCACACTTGCATGCACACATACAACCTCCCCACTCTTTCTTAGCACGCCCTAATAGACCTTAGGCCACTTGTTTATCTTTGCAGTTTTTTCATCCATTTATGAGGTTTAATTGCACAAAATATACCTAGAAACATATATCCCCAACTCCATGAATTCAAAATCAACTTTTTCCTCCTTGAGTAAAAAACATTGGCTTTGGTCGATATGTAAAAATCTACAACTTGACCCTAGTGTATGGTTTTGAACAAACACATTGTGCAATATAAATTTTTAATTGAATTGTCTTCATATGAACTAATGTTCCCTCTTGGTCAGCATTTTATGAAATAATAACCACTAGAAGCCTATATAAGCAAGTCAATCATACCTCATTTAAGGTCCTGGCACTTTAAGAGATCCTCGTGTAAAAGTAAACACAAAAGGCACTCCAAGCTCCCAAAACTATGAAATAACTCATGCACATCCATTAGGGAGGTACTCTTTATAAGGTATGAAGTCTCCTACTATGTCCAAGAGTCTCCATATTCCCTCCATAAGCAAGAAAAATGACCCTTCCCAAGTACTTGAGCAGGTGTTAAACTCAAGCAAGGTATTGTCAAAGTAAGTTTTTTCAAGTTCTTATTGTATTATGGTAGATATCCCATGCTAAGAGAATGACATGCGGTTTGAGCCCTCTTCAGAGTAGTGGCGACACCGGCGGTGCACAGGGATTCCTAAAATCCACCTAAATTTGT
The DNA here is from genome assembly GCA_019776745.2 of Taxus chinensis. Lineage (NCBI taxonomy): Eukaryota > Viridiplantae > Streptophyta > Pinopsida > Cupressales > Taxaceae > Taxus > Taxus chinensis. The sequence continues at coordinate 618,831,983 of CM034155.1, forward strand.
TTTACAAGAAATCCATCTTACACTACGAGGATTTGAGGGTTTGACCAGAGTTATAGAGCCATTCCGAAGGAGAGAAAAGAGGACCAACACGTAACAATATTCATTTCTAGGCATGTGAGGCACATACAAAGTTATAGAGCCAGAAGCTAAGCAAGTCCAAGACTGTATAAAAGGGTCAAGACCTTACGAATGATTTTGACCTATTTGTATGGATTTGACCAAGTACAATTTAAAGTGTCGGTTTCAACAGTGAAGCACTTTCAGTTTCAAATCACCCTATTTCTACATTCAGATCACTCAAAATCTCCCATATCCACACAAATTCAGCTAAGTACAATCTCTCCTTTTTGTTTTGATAGTTCCTAGATCAATAGTCACTTTGTAAATCATTACTCTGATTTGAGAAACTAATGTTGGAAGTTAATTAAATCATAATAGCCTCCTATTGTATTATTTCATCCTTTTTATGTATGTTAATTAGAAACACACTAAAATGTTAAAAGGGAATGAAATAGGAAATTCACAAAAAGTGAAATCAAGACCAAAGCACTTATAATGGGCCATAACATCTATACACTATGGACCCACCTAGTCACTTTGGTCCCTTTCCCTCCATAATTTATTTTTAATTTCAATCTCTTTGGTACACTTCTAGTTAGCCTTTCACGAGTTTCCCATATTCAAAACACATATATAAACATGTTATTTATCTCCCAGTAGAAGGTGCATTCGTTTTACTTGGCACCTAGCAACCTAATGACAAAATACTAAGAGTAATCACAAACAAAGCTACTCCAAGACTCCCTTGAGCTCCATATACTCTACATACTCATTCTAGGGTTATCTATCCACTCAGGTTTATAAGTACGAAAGGGACATTTCTAAAGTCAAGTCAAGCTAGGGACAAGTATTAAGTACATTCCTATTGTTGCAAGGTCATGGTTATCAATTTGGTTACATACATTCTAGATATCACATGCTAGGTTAGAATGTCATTTAGTTTGAGCCCTCTTCAGAGTAATGGAGATGTCGGTAGTGCAAAGGATGCCCACAACCCACCTAACATTTGTTTTGCAAGAGTCACTCACCATCTAGGGTTTTGAAGATTGAATCAGTTGCACAATGAGCATCACATAATATAAAAGGTCCAAATTCCAGACATGGGTAGAATAGGAAGTAGTTCACATGCACAGAAAGTTGTAAAAGATGAAAGTACAAAGGGACAAGAGTGTACAAAAAGGGCCATGGTGGGGGTACATTTTGGTCTATACTATACGCTTTGGTCCCAAGTACTTGTTTAGGACATAATCTCAGTGGCAACGCTCTGTCAGATCATTTCTAGCCATTTCTAGTAATTAGACCAACCCAAATCAACACACATTCCAGGATATCAACTAAGTCTTCTCCTCCTCCTCACTGCTAGTACTTCATTTCATTTATTTATCGTTATTTATCTTATTTCATTTATTATCTTAATATTGCTGCAATTAGCTTTGGAAACTAGTTAATTAAGATAATATTCAATCGGTTACCAACCCCTAAGAATTAACCATTTAGGTTGAATCATTTGGTGAACCCGAGTATTGTATGATGTGTGTCAGATCTATCTCTCTATCTTCCGAGTCATTTTTCTAAACCCTAGCAACCCTAAAATATATTGAACTCTCATGCCCAATACATGTAGTGGTTCAGTTTGGTTTTCAACAATATCTTGAACTTTAACCGTGTACTTACAAAAATTTCAAATCCATGGCCTTCTCTGTGCCTATGAATGAAAACCATATACCCAATTCTACTAAAGTACCTTTAGACAACATAAAATCTTATGATAGGGAGCATTCCTATGATGAAGATACTAATGTCAGTCAAGAACATCTTGATGCTCCTTCTCATTTTTATGCTTAATTGCATGATAATATGAGTCATGTACATCTATTCCTTTATGTCCTCTTAGCTATATAACTTGCTCGTGATAAGGATTCACATTATAACATGCTTCAAAAATTAGGGTCTTCTTCTATTTCCCCATTTTCCATCCCCTCTTCTTCTCCCCCCACCTCCATGGGAGATTATAGTCTTAATGTCTCCATTCCTATGTCTATTACTCATTTTTCTTATCCTTTTATCTCTCATATTAAACCTAATTCCTCTTCTAACACCCATGCCTTATGAATCCTTAGTGTGTTATCTACAAGCCTAAGTTATTAAAATACAATGAGGTGTTACTACCTCCTCTTCTTCTACGGATTCCTCATTTATTCTCCATAGTCCTCTCACACCTTAGGTTACATCTTATCCCCTTCCTCCCAATTTTGTTTCACCTAAACTTCCACTTTTCAATGGAAATGAAGATCCACAAGAGCATCTTATATCATTTCATGTTGCTTACTTAGATTATGCTTTTGATGATATATTATTTAAAAAAAAATCCCTAGAAGTTTACAAGATTATGCATTACAATCGTGCTATGATTTGCATGTGCATTCTGTATGATCTTTTACTCCATTAGCAAAGCTATTTTTAACACATTTTTCTATTAACATTGGTACTACAATCTCTTATGCACAAATGGCTAAAATGAAACAATGACCTAATGAGCACCTTAGTGACTACGTTTTGCTTTACAAAACTAATCTTTCTAAAATGGACAATGTATTTGATGATTCAAAGTTACAAAGCCTATTTTTACAAAACCTCTTGCCTCATATCTGATATTCAGTAATTTTAAACACCTTTCATTCCTTTGATCACTTATGTCATATCCTTAAGGATCATGAGGCCAAGATAATTTCCATGGGCAAAGCTCAAATATGGTGATCAAGAGTTTACTCAATCTAACGCTAAATTCCAAAACAAATATACTTTCAAGAGTAAAGCTACTAATCCCCAAGATGAGAATAAGGCACTATTAATGTAGTCTCCCAACCAATGAAGCTCCAACGTCAAGCTCCTCAATGGAATTTTACTAAATTTCCTATACCACCTTGGATGGTCTTGTAACAACTCCTTGCCATTAATCTTATCTCTATTCCTCCACCGATCAAGTTGGATTCTATTCGTCCTTGAGGCAATAACTTCGATGAAAGAGCATATTGTGACTATCACTGATGTAATGGATACTCTACAGATAGATGATTTAAACTTAAACATGTAATTCAAGATCTAACTGATTTTGATGCAATTGAATGGGATGAGCCTACTTCATCTAAACCTCTTATTGATATTATTAAGCTTAAAATATTCAATGACCTGCTTTTAGACACGTGAAATAGTTGCACCTGAGGCAACTGCTAACCATGCTTACAACACGGTTTCACATCTTTAATTTACCAATTCTCCTTTAGATTTTCTTGTTGGTGTTACTACTACTTCACCACTGGTCATCACTTTTATTGATGCAAACTTCCATGCTTCTTTTACATATTATAGGCTTCACATTCATGTTTATATTGCCAATCATGCTCTCAACAATGTAATGATCAATCCAAATTTAAAGGATAACACATGTTCACTTCATCTCCTATGTTGTACTGGCTTGTCATTATCCCAAATCAAGTATAAGTCACCTACCTCCTATGGGAATATAACTCTTCCCATCAGAGTTGGGCCTCTCACTCTCTTCATGCCATTTGTTGCAGCATTAGAAGTCAAACATTGTGGCATGGTCTTAGGTCTTCCTTGGCTCAAGGCTATTAGGGTTATCCCATCTATTGTACACCAATGTGTTAAGTTCATACATAAGCATCAGGTCATTACCATCCAAGTTATCTCACCTGGAACCCCTCTATCCATTGCTTTTTAAGCTTTACAGGTCCCTACCACTAGTACACAAAGCTATAACCAACTCTAACACAAAGTTTTCTTTAGTACACCTACCATTGCAATCACTCCTATAACTATCAATGATGATATTATGGTCTCTTCACACATTCTTAGTGCTAGAAACACACTTCTTATACTAACTGCTATCTCGCATATGTCTCTTGGACTTTTAGTTCCTATTTCTCACTCTATCTCTAGGTTTCATAGTTCGCCACATATGACTAACACGTCATATAGAATTCATGGTACACACCACACATCTAGGTATCCTCGCAGGTATATTCACCTTCTCCATAACAAAAATATTTAGGATGTAACCATCGTACACACACTATCCTACACACGGTCCTCACATGGCACTAGCCCTTTGACTCGTGATAACATGCTTCCTTCATTCACAATGGAAGATAGTTGGCCTTCACTCAACATAATCTTTGGATAGATCATATACTACTCACACCATTGATGGCATTCGAACTCCCCCCTCTCTTCTCAATAATGCACTCTATTTATAGGTTCTTTGATAGTTATTGGGGGCATCGACTTTATAGTTTCTCACATATATGTGTTATTATTCCAATCTTTGATATTTTACTTTCTCTTACCTCATTCACTTAGCACCTACATTGTGTCATATTATTTATTTTTCTAACATGTTAATGGGTGCTTCATGTGTAGAATCTATTTTGCAGGTCACTTCCAAATTGAGCTCATCTTCATCATATTATTTTTTTTATTCCTTCACATTCTTGCTTTGTATTTTCACTTGTTTGCAGGCTATGCCCTATATACATGTTTGATTGTTTGTTGGCCTTGAATGTATTGTGACATCTTGAGTGGTGTCCCATCTATGTAACATATTATTTTCCATGTTGTTCTGATTAGTGCATCCTTGCATGTTTTTACTTACATTTACTACATCATTTGTCCTATTACTTATTATTAACACTTTGCTAGTTTTTCTATCATATCGTTATGTATGTGCCATGGTACCCACCATGCATACTCCTATTTTCCTCCTACATGAATCATCCAACACATATATGCACATCAACTATAGGTCCTCTTATTTGGGCCACACTCATGTTGCTCCATCTCATGCACCCAAAACAAGGGGGCAACCATCGAGTGATATTTCACCCTTATAGCAACTCAGAATCAGGAAACAACATAACATGTACAAAATTAGAAAGATCAGATTCTCAAAAAATGGCTCAAAAATAGAATTGGGTTAGGAAATATACTGGGACCAAACCGTATAGTAAGGACCATAACATATGGATGTTATGGCCCATTCCATATGCTTCTGTCCTGAGGGAGGATTCAATATTTTTCTCATTTGGTACAATTTTTTAAGGACATTTATATTTTCTTTATTTAGTTTCAATGAAAAAATAAATGGTAAAGTTCAGGTTATGGTGGCACCAAGGGTACATGTAAGCTCACATTGCCATGATACATTGTGTCATCATTTACAAATCAATTGTGTTCATGTTCATCTATAGTGGCACTTATTTGTGGGTCTTGGGAAGTGTCGAGCTGATTGTTATCCTCATATTCTTAACTTCTCTATTGCTTATATTTTTGTGGAGGGATATGGGGCAACTAGAACTCTCCCCATATAGTTTCTTCACCATGTGGGGTGCATTTGCACTTCTTTCTATTCTCATTGGCATATTCCACTTAAGGATTGATCACCCCCAAGTCCTTCCAACCATCTCTAACACAAAGTTAAGAAAATCTCCATGGCAACAATAGTAGGAGAATACTCTCTCTTCATCTCTCACAAAATAATCAGGTGTACTCTTTACTTTATTTTTCCTTTCTATTTTACATATTGTTATTTTTCACACTAAGTTAAAAAATTTCAAGTTAAAGTTTGATTTCCTATACTATGGACATCGACTACAGTCTTTTCTCTACAGGTGCTCATCATAGCAAAAAAAAACACAATCATGACAAAGAAAAGTCCTAGCACAAACACAATATGCTTTTAATGAAGGCAAACCGTGTCTACACACTCATGAGACTTTTCCTTTAAGCATGCAATTTTCAATTCTATACTTAAAGTGGGGAATGTAGACACTCATTTTGGTAGTTTGTGTCTTGTAACAACACAAATTTTACAACACACTTGCACTAGTCCACACTTGCTCAATTTGACCAATTATCCCATCCCTAGATATATCTCACTAATTCTTGTTTGCAAACACAACCTATTTATTCGTATAATGGTCATATTACTCCATTTTATTATAAATATTATAACCACGCTCTATTTTAATTTAGATCTTATTATTGTAAGCAAATAACAAGGTGCTTCATTGTGTTTACTTGTTCAAGCTACATATCATATTTTCTAAATTATTTATATTTTTGTTATGTTTTGAATAAAATTAAGATTTAAACACGGACATTTATGATAAATTAATGAATGCAAATTGAGTGAATGCTAATTTATGTGATTTAGAAAAATAATTGGATACTAGTTTGTGTATGACTTATTGTTATGCTTAGGAAGTTTAAACAATGCATGAATTGAATGTTAAATTGTGGTTCTATCATTAATTAATTAAATATTGTGAATTTGGTTTATTTGAACAAAATGTTAGTTAAATAATAATTATTATTTCGTAAATTGTGAAGAACAAAATTAGGTTGTTTTCACGGTTTAATCCTATGCATGCAAAAATAATATTCATGCCCCCCTTATAATTGTGCCCTGAGTTTGTTATACTTTGAGTGATACGTTGAGTTATTTAAATTTTAGCTTATCTTATGACAAGCTAACAATGTTTTCTATAATTTTTTTCAAGGTAAAACATGGGTTTGAATTTATTTTCTACCATACCATTCTCCCCTTTTGAGTGTTCTATAAAATCTAATTCACTTCTTTTAGGTTTAGAACCATTATGAATATCCATAGGGTTTAAGAAAGTTGTTAGTGAATTTTCTAGACTTTCTCATTTCTTCCATAGGTTAACAAGAATCACATAATTCCCAATTAACTTATATGTCTTGAGTATTCTATATCTTTAATCTTATTTCCAATAGGGGTTATAAAATGAGCAAGATTAATTTATTGTCTTATGTTATAACCCTTGTTAAAACTTGCATCAATAAACACCAATCATCATTTGTAGAGGGACACCTAGACCACGCCAACCTAAGGAAAAACCACCAGAGAAGGAGGTAATTTCTTTATCCCCTTCTCCCATTTCGAGTATTACAAAAACCAAAACCATGCAAACCAATGCCCAAAATCATTCAAAATATTGGAGCTTCCAATCCTACATATTTTCCAACCTTTGACATTATTGACCTAGTAAAAAGGTCCAATATCCAAATTTATGAGACTAAATACTTGTAAGCCAGCCCATATCAACTTGATAGGTTATAAAATTCATCAAAGGGGATATATCTATTATTGCCAATACCCCCACAAAGGTTATTATGCCTACTCATAAGATCCCAAATTCTAAACATCTCACGACTTCATCCATATCCACCACTGGAAGAGTTTGTCCATTCTTTGTTTCCCTATTTATTGGAAGGTACTAACTCAATAATTGCATTATTGACTTCAAGCCTTAGAGAACATAATGTTGACCAAATTTTCTTATGTCCTTGGGTTGACACTTACTAAGATAGCTAGAAAATGTTTCACTGTGGAAACCAAAGAAGTCCCTTTAGTTGGCAAAATCAAAGATGTTCAAGTTTCCCTAAATTTCTATTTAGAGAAGAACCTAAAAACAACCATCCTTATAGCTAAGATTCTAGAAACCTATGGGATGATGTTGAGTAGAACTTTTTGCACAGTTCTTGGAGGAGTAATTCAACTAGATTGGTCATATGTTATGATCTTGGTGAAAAGATATAAATATTAGAACACAAGTCAAAGACTAAGTACTTAGTGTTGATTCCTGAAGATCCTAAGACAACATCTTATATACAAGAAATAGTTTTTGGTCTTATATGGTGATAGTAGCCGAGGATTTGAATGCATTGGATTTGGTTGAAGTACATACATATTATTTAAGGACCCTTGAAACTGACAATGTTTATTTTTCTTTGAGTATGGATACATGATATTCACATGAGGTAAAGGTAAATCATGGGCATAATTTATTTCAAATGGGTGGCAAGAAAGTGATTGATGAAACTAGACATGAGAAAGGAGCTTGAATATCCGACGAAGTTTGGAAAAATGAGATAATTATTTCAGGTCATCTCCTTAAGATGCATGGTAAGGAATTTACAAGTCAATATGAGAGATTTTATTTTCCTTTCTAAGAGGAAAACCTTTTTGAAAATTGGGGAATCATTTGGAGATAACCCCGTTAAGGAGAAACATGTTGTTTGCATGGAGTTTGGTTCTAAGACTATGATGGGTACTAAGGGGTTGGTGATGTCCTAGTTTTTTTCTCATCCTCTCATGCTTGTGTCCTTTTCCTTTCAAGAGGATGAGACACTATGTGAGTAACACTATAGGCATAATAGTGAAAAGGAGGTAAATATGAAGTGATCCATGTGAAAGGTAGTTTTTGCGATGAAATGTCAATTATTAGTCAACAAGAAACCTTTGGTGGTCTTGAACATTATGGAAAACTCGCCATGAAATAATTGTTTACACTCTAATTAGATTTATGTGAAATATAAGTTTTAGTGAAATGAATATACTAAAGGATGTAAGAATTAGCAACAAGGGGTTATTCTGATTAATTAACTTCCAACATTAATCACCAATATGAGAAAAATGCATAATAATTAATGTATTAAACAATTTTATTTTTTAAAACACAAGTATATGAGTGTAATTAGCTGATTATGGATGATTTTGGGAAGTTCTGGAAGAATACATTGTAGAATTAAGAAGATATGAACCTAATGATGCTTCATTCTATACACTATAACTAGAAACTAGCCTGGGACATGCTCGTACATTATACAATCTTGACCCTTCTATACGGTCTTAGAATTGCATAATTTCTAGCTCTGTAACTTTCTGACACTATCACTTTCCTGGAATTGTTTTTTGTTGTCAAACCCTAATTTGCAATCATGTTGTGAATCTCTCTCAGCCATGTAAAACAAATATTAGTTGGGTTGTGGACACCCTCATGCACCATTGATGTTAGAAGTACTCCAAAGAGGCCTCAAAGTGCATGTCACTCTCCACTTAGCACGTGATATCTAAAATGATGCAACTAGGTTTGGAAACTCTCTTTGACAATAATTGAATTGAGTTTGAATTTTTCTAAAATACTTGGAGAAGGGATGTTTGAGTTCTTGTAGCTAAGATGGGTTGATGTCTTGACTTGGTAGGAAGATTTAAAAATGTATAGATTGATTTCCTAATGAATTTAGGTGTGTTATTGTAAGATTTAGGGAGATTATGGTGCCTTTCAAAAGTGTAGAAAGTGAGTGTATCAATGTAGTGTCATAGGATTTCTAGGTTAGCAAATTAGGTAGTGTTTACTACTTATATAGGGTTTCGTAGGTGATTTATCTAAGAAAGTTAAACCCATAGAAATTAGAAGACCCCAAAAAAAATTGAAATTGAAATCAAAGTTGAAGAACATGTCACTCTAAGAACGTACAAGTTGTTTAGGACCAGATATAATATCCTAACCAAACTGTACAACCCTTCCCAGGAATGGAAAACATGTAATATGAAGTTTTTAACTTGTTAAATGATGTTTGTCTATATATTTTATTCATTGTACTCTTAGAATTTAATGACATGCCAATGTGTAAGGATTTTATTCATTGCACCTAGAAGAAAAAGGGATAATAATACAAGTGTATAGGGCTTCTAGATTTCATTCTTAAAAATGTCCTTTACCTTCCTCAATTGAAGATAGACTTATTTTCCTTGGTTTTCTTTCACTATCAAGGACACTCCATTTCGTTGTACAATAGAGAGGTCACTATCAAAAGCAAAAGTGACAATGTATTTGTGCTGACTAGATTTGAGGAAGGAAAATTGATAATACTCAAGGGTGAGTCATCAAATTCATGGAATTTTTCTCAAATAATTGAAGAAGGAATGTCTCCAAGTATGTTTTGGTATGTAATATTTGGGAACCCAATCATGACTACATTATTGAGTTGCAAAATAATGACGTAGCAGGATTTCCCACCCTATTTGTAAAATTTGATGAGTGAGAAGTTTGCATTTTGACTAAACACTCAAGAGGATATTTTCAAAATTTGAAATGGAAAGCTGATAGAAATTTGTATTTGGTCCACTCTAGTCAACATTTAGAGAAGGATTTATAATACGTATTTTTTTATAAAGTTCTGAAATATATTTTAGAAGGTTTTGACAACTTTGGTATTTTGCATTTTAAGGGTATTCAAAAAATTTATGGCATCAAGATATTAAAATGATAGCATGGTCTATTTTCATAGCTTATATTTTGAAATTCACTTCATTATCTTTTCAATGGATTTGACGGGTTTCCAATTGAGTCAATGGGCTAGGAGATATGACCCTGATAAGGAGCACTTTAAAAAATAAACAATATAATATTGCTATTTTTGGATTTTTTCCTCCTTTGCCCATTAAAATTCACCCCAAATGTGGATTGATGTTATCTCCATGAAGGATGACATTTCTAATTCCATTTGTAACCCTTCATTTGATGACCTTTTGACTTCCATTTAAAATTATTCATATGGTGACCTTTCAACTTCCATTTGGAACCCTTCATTTACTATTTTTACAAGCTTTAATTTTCCATATTTTTTCACTATAAATAAGATGGTTTTGAATGAAGACACAAGTTTTAAAGTTGAAAGTTTTTGTATACATGTTTTGCAGGTTGCATGTTTGTAAGTTTGGAGGCATACATATATCATATGTAGACTTTTCCCGTTTGTATACATCTTCATTTGCAGATAGTTGTAGGCGTACATCTCTCCTATAGAGTTTGTTATGTTTGTGGAGCCTATTTTCATGTTAGAGTGTGGTACACCTTCTATGTGTTACACTCAGGTATTTTTACGGCGGTCCCGCTCGCCGGTGAGCGGGTCAGGGGGGTTCGGGGGTGAAGCCCCCGAAGCAAATTTTCATGGGTGGTTTATTAACCCATGGGTAATGGGTAACCGTTATGGGCTGTTTTTGGGCCCATGGTTTTTTTTTCGGTCTTTTTCCCATTGTTTTGATACCCACGGTTTTTTGCCCTTGGTTTTGATACCCACGGTTTTGTATCAAACTGCTTAAGAAGTTGTCTATTTATATGGTCTTATGCATATGATAGATGCACAAGTAAATGTATTGCAGATGTGTTTTGAATTCGGGTGTGAATTCTGTAGAGTTTGTTGAGCATAGCTCCAAACGGATCTGGGTATTGTATTGAGAGAGTGGAGGCTTGTAATAAAATTTGAGCAAGTGATTCTTGGTGGACGTAGCCCAAATTGGGTGAACCACGTTAAATCTTGTCTCTTTGTGTTGTGTTATTTATTCTGCACTTTTATTTGAGATCTGTAATATTTTCTGCATATTAGTTTCTACTGTTGCGATTCTGTAAGGGATTATTCCGCATATTTTATCTCTTATTTCCTAACAATTGGTATCATAGCCTGGTTTGGTTTGCTGAAGTGTTGAATCACAGGGAAAGTTTTTAGCTTGAGTGGGAGCTATGGCAGATGAAGGAAGATCTAGGGTTGATAAATTCAATGGGCATAATTTCAGTCTTTGGAAGATGCAGATGGAAGATTACCTTTATCAAAAGGATCTTTATACTCCGTTGTCTGAGAAGGTGAACAAACCCTTGAGTATGACAGATGCGGAATGGGATTTGCTGGATAGGAAGGCACTTGGGACAATCCGGCTGTGTCTTGCATCTTCGGTATTATTTAATGTTTCAAAGGAAAAGACTACAAAAGATCTAATGGATGCATTAGGGAAGTTGTATGAAAAAACCCTCTGCCTCTAACAAGATATTTTTAATGAAAAAGTTGTTTAATATGAAGATGTCTGAGAATAGTTCAGTAGCAGATCATTTAAATGATTTCAATACGGTTGTGAATATGCTAGCTTTGGTTACAATAGAATTTGATGAAGAAGTTAGGGCTTTATTAATTCTGTGCTCTTTACCTGAGAGTTGGAATAGCCTGGTAATGGCGGTAAGTAACTCGGTTCCAGCTAACTCGAAGTTGAAGTTTGAGGATGTTGTAGGGGTGATTCTAAGTGAGGAAATGTGAAGAAAAAGCTTCTGGGGAATCTTCTACTTCAGGGAATGCTTTGACAATGGAAACTAGAGGGAGACAGAAGAATAGAGGAAACCGTGGAAAATCAAAAGATCGGGCAAGGTCAAAATCCAAGAACAAGATTGTATGATGGAATTGTGGAAAGCCTGGGCATGCAAAGAAGGACTGTTGGGAGCTTCGGGATAAGAAGAAACAATAGGAAGAAAACAAGGAGGCAAATGTGGCATCGGGTAATGTATGTCAGGATGCTTTGATTCTTTCTTTGCATAATATTATTGAATCTTGGGTTTTAGATTCAGGGGCTTCTTTTCATGCTACTCCACATAGGCATTATTTTGTTGATTATGTTCAAGGGGATTTTGGGCATGTTTTTCTTGGTGATGATGAGCCTTGCAGTATAGTTGGAAAAGGTTCTGTTCATGTTAAGATGCAGAATGGGAATACATGGCTATTGAAGGATGTCAGACATGTGCCTACATTAAGGAGAAATTTGATATCGGCGGGGGTAATTGGGAAGTGATGGTTGTACTGTGATATTTACAGCTAACTCTTGGAAGGTTACCAAGGGTGCTCTTGTGGTGGCAAGAGGTAAGAAGGTTGGAACCTTGTATTTAACCACTGATAGTACTAATGATTGTAATCTTGTGGCTTCAGATGCAGATACAACATTATGGCACTATAGGCTCGGTCATATGAGCCATAAGGGCATGGACATCATAAAGAAGAATTTTCCTGGATATACAAAAACAGGTTTGGAGTTCTGTGAGAACTGCATATATGGGAAACAGAAGCGAGTAAGGTTTCTCAAGGTTGGACCTACAAAGAAAGAGAGTAAGTTAGAGCTGGTACATTCTGATGTGTGGGGGCCGGCTCAGGTATCATCTCTTGGGGGTTCAAGTTATTATGTTACTTTTATTGATGATGCAACAAGGAAAGTTTGGGTTTATTGTATTAGAAAAAAATCTGATGTATTTGACACTTTTGTTAAATGGAAAGCCTTGGTAGAGAATGAAACAGGTCTTAAGCTAAAATGTCTTAGGTCAGATAATGGAGGGGAGTATTGCAGCAATGAATTTAATGATTACTGTTCTAAGAATGGAATCCACAGGAAAAATACGGTTCCAGGAACTCCACAGCAAAATGGGGTATCAGAAAGGATGAACAGAACAATAATGGAACATGCTAGGAGCATGAGGTTGCATGCAGGACTGCCTCTTTCTTTTTGGGCAGAAGCGGTGAGCACAACTGTGTACTTGATAAACATAGGACCCTCAAGTGCCTTGGATGGAGGCATACCTGAGGAGGCATGGTATGGTAAGAAAGTTGATTATTCATTTCTTAGAGTCTTTGGATGTGAGGTGTTTGTTCATATAGACAAGGATGATAGGACCAAGCTAGAGGCTAAATCAGAAAAATGTACTTTCATTGGTTATGGTGGTGATGACTTTGGATTTAAATGTTGGAGTATTAAGGACAAGAAAATCATTCGGTCTAGGGATGTGGTCTTTAATGAGAAAGTCATGTATAAGCAACAGTTGCAGGAAAACAAGGAAGAATCCAAGAAAGAATATGCAGTGGTAGAGGATCTTCCGGATGGGAAAGTGACCCATGAATCAGTTCAGGAACCTACTCAACAGGAACCCCAAACTCCTACAGTGAGGAGGTCTTCTAGGGTAAGAAAAGAACCTGAACATTTTTCTCCTTCTCTTTATTATTTATTACTCACTGATAGTGGAGAGCCAGAGAGCTTTGATGAAGCAATGCAGGGTAGATGCCAGTAAGAAGTGGGAGCAAGCCATGGATGAGGAGCATAAGTCTCTCATGGAGAACCAGACTTGGGATTTGGTGAAGCTACCGGAAGGAAAAAGAGCATTACAGAACAAGTGGGTGTACAGAGTTAAAGATGAAGAAGGAGGAAAGAAAAGATATAAGGCCCGGTTGGTGGTCAAGGGGTTTGCACAGAAACAAGGTATAGATTTTGATGAGATTTTTTCTCCTGTAGTAAAAATGACTTCTATCAGAACTGTTCTTGGAATAGTAGCAGCAGAAGACTTGCACTTAGAACAGTTAGATGTAAAGACTGCATTTCTCCATGGTGATTTGGAGGAGGAGCTATATATGCAGTAGCCAGAAGGATATGAAGTCAAAGGTAAAGAGGAGATGGTGTGTAAACTGAAGAAGAGCCTGTATGGCTTGAAACAAGCTCCACGTCAATGGTATAAGAAGTTTGATAGCTTCATGATGGAGCAAGGTTATATTAGATGTCATTCTGACCATTGCGTGTATACAAAGAAATTTGAGGATGGAAGTTATATTATCCTGTGTTTGTATGTTGATGACATGTTGGTTGCAGGTAAAAACATGCATGAAATAAAAGTACTCAAGAAACAACTAAGTGAATCCTTTGATATGAAGGATTTGGGGGCAGCCAAACAAATCCTTGGTATGAGGATAACTCGGGATAGGAAGGAACGGAAGTTGACTTTATCTCAGGAAGAGTACATTAAGAAGGTATTGGACAGGTTTAACATGCAGGATGCTAAACCGGTTGGGACTCCTTTGGCAGGCCATTTCAAGTTATCAAAGGAGCAGTGTCCCATGACAGAGCAGGAAAGAAACCAGATGTCCAAGGTACCTTACTCATCAGCAGTTGGTAGTTTGATGTATGCTATGGTGTGCACTAGGCCTGATATTGCCCATGCAGTGGGAGCTGTGAGTAGATTTATGAGTGATCCAGGTAAAGAGCATTGGCAAGCAGTAAAGTGGATCCTTCGGTATTTGAGAGGGACCATGGGGACAGTTTTGTGCTACAGTGGATCAGACACCACTTTACGTGGTTATGTAGATTCAGACATGGCTGGAGATGTAGACAATAGGAGGAGCATGACAGGTTATATTTACACTGTAGGTGGGACAGCAGTGAGCTGGATTTCACGACTACAGAAGCTGGTGGCTTTGTCAACCATAGAGGCTGAGTATGTTGCTGCCACAGAGGCAAGCAAAGAGATGATTTGGTTACAATAATTGCTTGAGGAGTTGGGGCATAAGCAGGAGGAATGTAAGCTGCATAGTGATAGTCAGAGTGCTATACACCTAGCTAAGAACTTTGCTTTCCACTCCAAGACGAAGCATATACAGTTGAGATATCACTTCATCAGGACAGCTTTGGAGGAAGATAAGTTGAAGTTGGAGAAGATTCATACCAGTCAGAATCCTACAGACATGATGACCAAGGTGGTCACAAGGGATAAACTAAAGCTATGTTCAGCTTTGGTTGGCCTTCGCGGATGATAGTGAAGGGTTGAGAAGCTTTCTCAGTGGAAATCAGTCTCCAAGTGGGAGATTGTTATGTTTGTGGAGCCTATTTTCATGTTAGATTGTGGTACACCTTCTATGTGTTACACTCGGGTATTTTTACGGCGGGTCCCGCTCGTCGGGTGAGCGGGTCAGGGGGGTTTGGGGGCGAAGCCCCCGAAGCAAATTTTCATGGGTGGTTTATTAACCCATGGGTAATGGGTAACCGTTATGGGCTGTTTTTGGGCCCATGGTTTTTTTTTCGGTCTTTTGCCCATTGTTTTGATACCCACGGTTTTTTTTGCCCTTAGTTTTGATACCCACGGTTTTGTATCAAACTACTTAAGCAGTTGTCTATTTATATGGTCTTATGCATATGATATATGTACAAGTAAATGTATTACAGATGTGTTTTCAATTCGGGTGTGAATTCTGTATAGTTTGTTGAGCATAGCTCCAGACGGATCTGGGTATTGTATTGAGAGAGTGGAGGCTTGTAATAAAATTTGAGCAAGTGATTCTTGGTGGACGTAGCTCAAATTGGGTGAACCACATTAAATCTTGTCTCTCTGTGTTGTGTTATTTATTCTACAATTTTATTTGAGATCTATAATATTTTTTGCATATTACTTTCTATTGTTGCGATTCTATAAGGGATTATTCTGCATATTTTATCTCTTATTTCCTAACAGAGTTTTCCCATTATACATCCATTCTCAATTTCAAATAGATTTGCATACATCTCTCCTATAGAGTTTTCACACTTTGTAATGTATTTAATAAAGTTATTATATTTCTACAATTATAGTTTCATGTCTGCAATAACAATTCATTCACTCTACAATCTTAGCTATTTTATTATGAATGTATTTCTATAACACTGTAAATGACAACATTAGTGTGTTGTCCCCCGAATTCCAAAAATAATTTAGATCACACTCTAACTTGTGTTTGCTTTCAAATTTGTCAGTTTGTGGTTACAAGTACTTCATGTTGTTCATCAATAACTATAACTAAATGACATGGATCTATTTCCTCAAATAAAAATTAAAAGCCTTTGAAACATTTTTATGGACCCCTAAATTCTTATACATTCTTTTGTATAAGTCCCACATTGGGCAATTATTTTCATTATTTATTCATTTTTATTTCATATTCTTTGGAGCGTGCACATTTGGGGATGAAGAAAGAAAATATGTGTGCATGTTGAAAAATAAATAAAAGAATATCCCACATGCAAATATAGAAAATTAAGACAAAATTAGACACGTGGAGAGGAGAAAATGTAGATAGTTGGGTTTGAAGAGTAGTTGTATGGGTGAGAAAATCTTGGGAAGAATGAAGGCCCAAATAAGCTAAATATAGAAAAGTAATTACACATGTTAACACGTGTATGTTAAGGAAAAGCAAGCAGCGTGTGGAAAAGAAGTTGGGTCTAAGAATAGATATTTCTAATAATATACCAAAAATCATGTAGAAAAAAGGAGTGGATATCTATAAGTGGAAAAACTTCCAAGAAATAAAGAAAGACTTCCATGCAGGGTAAAAAACTAGGATCTAATGCTTTATAGCATAAATGCCACCTCTATGTAATAAATAGGTGGTAAAAATAGAACCCAATGGCTAAATATGATTGTTTTTCGACTATTAAAGGGAAATTCCCTGCTATTATATATACCCATTGGGGGATCCTTGTAAAAACACCATGAGGAGGAATGATGTTAGCACAATCAAGGATGATTATGATCACCTATGTGAACTTGTACGAGAAATATGTTTTGATTATGAATATTGATAAGAGTATTATGAAGTTATTCTTCACATGAGTATGTGTTTCTTGTTTATCTTTATGTCCGTATAGTATGATTTTTTTAACCTATTTTTTATCTATGCAATCACTTCATATCAGTATGCCGAACATCATGGGTATCATGACCTTCTCGCGCATCAGGTGACTATGCGAAGGTTTCCTATCTTAGTATGATAGGTCAGTGTGGTAACATAAGATAGCTTTGGGAACGCTAGAGTAATGAAGGTTTACATGTATCTTAACATGAGTTAGTGGTGAAACTAGATGCACAACATTTTGGTTCCATTATTTGGACCCATCATTATTGAGCTAAGACAGTGAAGTGTCAAAATATGTTCTAAATCATGCAAGAGAATTTTTTTTTATGAAAAGAGATCTTATATTATATCAATGCAATAAGATACTAGATAAATTTTAGCAAAAAAGTAGGTGATTTGAAAGCATGCCCCAAAACCACAAGAAAACTAGGCTGAGCCCAAGACAAAATCAAACAAACTAGGCAGTGCCTAGGAGTACATCAAAACACAAAACTAAGCAACAATAACAAGCATTCCTGAAGAAGGGGGACCATGATCATCCAACCAACCCTAGCCTAGGAGGTCTTTGTTGACATCTGAAATGTCCCAACCAAGGGGGTTTTCTTCTTCTTTTTCAGATTCATCCTGAGTGGGGATGACAAGAGAAGGGTGGGGAAATTTATCACAGGGTAGCAACGGAAGAAAATTCCAACCATCTAATGTGCTCGGCTCGAGGCGGACAGGCGATCTGCACCCGAGTTGGTGTGCATGAGAGGCCCAATCAGGTTGGTGAGCAAGGGACCCCTAACCTTGTTAGTGAGTGACTCCTCCGATGCTTGTGAGTTGACAAGCGATGAGCCTAGCTAAAGGAATGTCATTGGGAGTAGTTGCGGAAACCACCATGGATTTATGGTGAGGAGTGCCTAGATGGCGATGGCGGTTCCCAGGTGACATTGTATGGGGCATCACTCTAGTGCTGCAACAAGGGTCTGAAGGTGGTCCACTTCCAATGTAACATCACAAGAGAATATTGAATGTTGGTAACACATAATTGAAGAATATTTTATGCATAGGAATCCAATTCAAAATAATTATCCTCCCAAATTCCCTCCAAGGTCTTAGGTGAAAAAGAATCAATATGATGAAATCTATGAAACTTTCTTTAGAAAACTTCCAATGAACATGTACGCTTGGTTAGAGGCCTAATGCTTGGGTAAGAATTTGAATCTAAGAAAGAAGCACAATTAGAATTTATAACACACAAGAAAACTTGTAAGACATGTTAGAGATATTATATTGTATAGTGTGAACATTAGATATAATGAATATAATATTACCATGGATAATATAATTATAATGTGAATGTAATATCAAATATAGTAAATAGTAAATAGTATTTACTATATGGTAATTAGTAAATTAGTAAGTTAATAAGTTAGATAATAAAATAATGAGATATTGTTTTATTATCAATGTTATAATTAAAGGTTGAAACCATTCGGGTAGATTGGTTTCATATGCAACCAAAGATTGTTGAGAAGGTTGCCGGTAAAGACAAAGACATTGTTATGAGAGTTGTTACTATGCTGCTCCTATATAATGGAGTGCATAACTATGGGAAATATAGTAGAGTTAATAGAAGAAAAAATCAAAGCTAATCCATGCTCCAAACCTAGAATTTGCTAACATTTGGTAACAAAGAAGGTGATGGTTTCCAGGAGAAGGTTTCAAATAAGAGAAATATGGGCACTAATTTTTTAAGAAGGATCTCTAAATTCATTGTGTATCTGGCAATGTAAGATTATTGTTTATATTGCAAATTGATCTTAACATTATTTATATCAGTTTAAGAAATTCCGTCAGTTAAAAGCTTCCAAGTAGTGTTTAGTAAAATGGACATAAATTTCACACAAAATGTCAGATTTAGGTGATATTTTTTTCTGTTGGAAAGGTATTGAAAATACACACACCTTTGTATTTTTCATCTATATCAGATTCAGTGCATAAGAATGCCAAAATAATGTTTTAAGTCGCGTGAATAGTTTTGTGAAAAAAAAAATAGTACAGATAAATACTTCTATCATTGATAGTGTATTTGTTGTACTATTATTCAAAAGAAATATTTATTATAAGAATATTTTAGTATTTTGGTTAATAGTAATTGAATAATATGGAAAGTACTGATCTAAACCAGATAGATAAATTTGAAGGCCAATATTTTCACACCTGGCAGCTACAGATGCAGTTGCATCTCATAGAGAAAGATCTATGGGATGTGGTGAAACCAAATTCAACTCCACCCACTAGAGGAAATGAATTGGCAAAGTGGAACGTGAAGGATCAGAAAGCCCTTCTAGCTGAAGTAGAAACTGATTGGGAAGCCTACTCAATTAATGAAGAACTTTCCTGTCCTAGTGACGAGGATTACCTATGGTAGACTCTTCTCTTGTTGGAGGAAGGAGGCAATGGAAGAAGGAGGAAAATCAGCATCCTCTCATCATT
The DNA here is from genome assembly GCA_019776745.2 of Taxus chinensis. Taxonomy (NCBI): domain Eukaryota; kingdom Viridiplantae; phylum Streptophyta; class Pinopsida; order Cupressales; family Taxaceae; genus Taxus; species Taxus chinensis. The sequence goes on from CM034155.1 coordinate 618,851,645, forward strand.
CACCAATGACGGGGTCATAAAAAGATGTGGTGATGTTCTATTTCAGTTGTGTGGTGTGTTTATAAACAAGGGGGTGAATCTATTTTCATGTTTTGATTTTAATGTGTTCACATAGACTAGCAACAGTTCCTGATTGTTTATTTGGTGTGGAAGAAGCAAACTACTTGAATCAGCTTACAGGGGCAAAGCATCTACCTACCATCCTTTGATTTTCATACAGTCCTCTAATTTCCATACTTTAGTAGAGGGTACTTCATTGGAAGGTGATTAGTTGATGAAGATGTTCATACTACAAGGATGATAATTAGCAACAAGATCCAGACAACAAGATCTTAACAGCAATGGCTACTCTGACAAGTTCGATGTTTCCAAGAGCTATTACCCCATGTTCACACTAAGGGGGTGTGTTAGAGATATTCTATTATATAGTGTAAACATTAGATATGATGAATATAATATTATCATAGATAATATTATTATAATGTGAATGTCATATTACATATAGTAAATAGTATTTACTAAATAGTAATTATTAAATTAGTAAGTTAGTAAGTTAGATAATAAAATAATGAGATATTGTTTTATTATCAATGCTATAATTAATGGTTGAAACCATTTGGGTAGATTGGTTTCATATGCAACCAAAGATTGTTGAGAAGGCTGTAGGTAAAGACAAAGACATTATTATGAGAGTTGTTACTATGTTGCTCCTATATAATGGAGTGCATAGTTATGGGTAATGTAGCAGAGTTAATAGAAGAAGAAATAAAAGCTAATCCATGCTCCAAACCTAGAATTTGCTAACAAGACATGACACAACTTGGACGTGCATTGTATATTTTTGGTGGAAAGACATGTTTTATCGATACACCCTTGAATACACGTTGTTAACTTTTTCTTACACATATGAAGCATAGTTCAACTCATTTTCATGAGCCACAAAAATCGTATTCAAGGCAATTCCATTTAGAAATAAAGAAGCTATTCATGGATCTGGGAATTGAGAAATTTCCCATGGACGGATAATATTTCCACCTACATGAGTAGAACACAAGGGAAGGGAAAGGAAGTAATAACTTGACTGCACCATGGATTCCTCAAACAAGCAGATGTTGAGAAGGTTGTGGTATGAAGAACCTAAGTGAAAGATGATAGCTAAATGAGAATTACTTTATAGGGAAGATTCAACCTTAATAAATTTTTTGGAAAACCTAGAGTATTGGTTTAGGCGGGAATGAGAAAGGTACAATGAAGAGTGCCAAGAGAAAAATATGACGTGCATCAAAACAACATCTCAAGAGGATGAGGAGGTGTAGTACAATGTGGATGGATTCCTTCTTCATATTGTTGTGCCTTCTCATGTAACTATAACCCACAATATAAAATACTAAGTACTTATTAAGATAGATAATGATGAGGAAGTAAATACAATGAAAGGAAAGTAAGTTATGGATACAAGATTTCCATTTTTTTTACAATAGATTACACTAACATTGAAGAGAATACAATTCAATCCTAATGCTCCTAAATCATTTAGGTTTGGAATGGTGAGTGATAATTAAACAACTCAAGCACCAGGAGGTGTGCAAGGATGTGATCTAGGAACTATTGTACCAATACAAGTTGTGATTGTTACTACAAAACTGTTAGTGGCAGAGGAAGTGGCTCCTCTGAGACACTTCAAGCTAGTTCAAAATCACAAGGGTGAGTTATAGAAACTACGCTAAAAGTACTTGTTATGTGATGAAATTCCCTCAATGGAAAATTTATAATATTATTAATTTAATAAAAATAAAGTAAATTTTTTAATAAGAAAAATGATGTTAACTAGATCTATGAACCATGGGTTAGGGGGACCCCACCCTTATAAAAGATTCGAACATAAAACAGAATGACAAAACATATAACATTGAATACCGCCACCCTGATTACAAAACATTAAGAAAAACACACAAACTAAACCCAAAATAAAACCAAACTTGTAGGGGGATGATAGGATTAACCCTCTACTATCACTGCTCTTCATTGAAAGAGTATTATTCGTGTAGATTTGCATAACACCCCTTTTTTGCCCTTCTTCTTTCTGACCTCTTACCACATGTTTTTATCTGAAGCTACTACCAACATGAGATTATTATAAGGATCAAGATTATTTTCCTAATCTAAATCTGATTTTTCAGATTTATCAAATTCATGACCCCTCTTCACACCACCTACTACTACCTTGTTATCTTTTGTACTTATTATGGGGACCAAATTAACCAGGTTCTTAGAACCTTTCCCAGAAAAAATTGGATGAGCCTCTCCAAAACCCTACTTATGATTTTCCTTATGAGTTGGATGTGGAGAAGCATTGTTCTATCCTCTTTTGTTCAACATATTCTTTCTTCGTTGATTATTTTTTCCTTGTAGACAATCCACCTACAAATGACCTGGAGTTTGATATATGCAGCAGCAAAATGTTGTATTTTCATAGTCTAGGGTTTGAATATGTTGTAAATTCCCAAATTACAACAATATATTGTTGGGAAATTCCTTTCTTAAGTCGATATATGCACAAAATATGGCAAAAGTTCGAAGACTTGCTGCCTCCCTAGTTTTATCCACCTTTAAGAATTTACCCAAAGCATTACCTATGTCTTCAAGGGCATACCAAAAATGTAGTGGAAGGTTTGGTAGGCGAACCCACATAGGTATTTTTATGACTTAAAAATAATTCGAGTCGAATTATAGGAACCAAGGTGCATGATAAATAATCTCACGTTGCCCCAAAAACATGGACCCTCTTATAAACATTTATAATACTCTTCTTCCTCCTTAAACTGAACCATGAAGAAACCTTTGGAACATAAAGATATTTCACATTTTTAGGCCAGTTTTCAAAAATACAAAGGGAAAGAGCAGAAGAAGACGACCACAAGCCATTGAATCTTCCAATGATAGCAAGCTAGACTGGGAATGGAAATGAGCCAATACCTTTGGGTTATCCAAGATTAATTGGGGCATCTCATCTACTAGGTTGATGATGTATTCCTGAGAGGCAGAAGATCTGTGCTCTTTTATGGTGCACGACATCCTTAAAGGATGCAAATTTGGCCATTTTAATTGACTTTGCCCCACTGTCCCTACTTTCCATGGATGAATTCCCCCCAATCAATGGGATTTGCACTCTCTCTTCCAAAATCCGCAAGGAGACACCTTATTAGCATTGGCAACACAACATTGAGGATTATGACTTTGAGCTTTGAATTTAAGAGTCCCTACACCTTCAAAAAAATGACATGTGAAATACGGTCCTCCTTACTCATGGAGAAGAAGACACTGATGCCAATCATATCCTCATTGTTGTCAGAGGTGTTCTCTGTGCCCCTCTTCGCAACAGACTTGCCCTTACCCTATCTGCATCCTCCATTTCACGGATCTTCTTCCCTACAGCCTAAACCTAGACTATGGCCTATTTCGGTGCCTTTCCCTACACTGGAACTTTCATTAGGGCATTTCCTAACAACCGCGTCCATCGCTCCCCTCTAAAACCCTCAACCCAAGAATATCATAAAAATAAAATAAGTTATTATGGATTTTCTAAAGATATTTTTCCAAGGATTAAATTCTAAAGTTAGAAGGAAGAAATAAAGAATCAATATCAATGTACATAAATACCCCTTTAATATAGGGTGAATAAAAGAAGAGAACTTCTATAACATGGATGTGTTGAGAAGGGTGATTAAATAATTAGTGATTGATATTTGTAAAGTAACAAACATTGTTTTGAATGGGTGTGTTGGTTGGAAAACTACCCGTGTGAGTATTATAAAAAAACTTGGTGGTGAGGACTCAAACCTACCAATTTTTCCTCATGGGAATTTGATTGGTAAGAATAAAAAATTGGCTTAGCATGGTTAAGAGTGAGGCAAGTGGTGGGCATTGGAGAGAGGCACTCTAGGGTGTCTTAACTTAGGTAAGTTGACTATAACCCAAGATTATTCCTGGTCAAGGAAAGAAGATTATTTACTAAATATTTTCCTCCTGATATTGCGACCATAGCTTGAGGTATCGAATCTATGATATCACCTAATACTTTCTCGAGGAGTACTCGGTCCTCACCCAAATTTAAACAAATATGTACTCTAATTTGTAACTATTGTTTTATTAAATAAACCTATATTTCATGAAAAACTTTTTTTTTTGCATAAATAAAATTTATATTTACTTTGTTAAGTGTGCATAAATTACTTAAAGTAATTTTTTTTGTGGAAATTTTATTATTCAAACTAAAGTAAAACTAAAGTTTCCACATAATCAAAAATTCTCTTTGATAAATAAATTATTAAATCAAGAAAAATTAACATCTCAATACCTGTGCCACAAATCTTCTATGAAATGTCATTGCATCTTCCATAATCTCATGGAGTTGAGAATTCCATTGAACATGTACACAAGTGCAAACTAATTTGGCATGACAAAGGAATTACTTCCGTATAATGCAAAACAATCCATTTTGCTACAATTTTGCTATATCAAGCAGACACGTGGTATAGAAAACATGATCCATAACAAGTTGTTGTAGACTATGACCAATAGAAGGATGCCTTTTTGAAGGAATTTGACATACTCAAGTTCAAGTAGCAAAGTATATTGGTGCTCAAGGAGATTAAACATGAGCTAACTAAAAGGTACGTGTGTATGATGCATGTTTCAAGATGTTGATCTCAAAGTTGTCCTACGAGATCCATCCAACCCAACATGCATAGTGGTTTGTTATAGGATTACTTTTTCCATTCATATGTGCCTTATCACATAAGACATTTACAAACCAATGTGAAGCATTTGTAGTAGCATTAAATGTAGAAGTTGTTGGTAGTGTAAATATAGGAATAAGTCTATTTATTGAAGCACAAATTATATCAATGGAGATTCATTTGGAAAAGTTAACTGCAAATAATTATAGGGAAACTGATATGAGAATGGGTGTTTTAAACCAAATTTATCATTTTCTCCATTTTGAATACTTAATCAATTTTATTGTAAATCTTTTCCTTATTATTAAAAATCAGTATTTAAAACTGAAATCTAATTCTAAACTCGATCTGAAGTGCTTAGTTTATGCAAACGCTTACTGTTGGTGTAGGTTTTTCCTACATGCTCTAATTAGTTTGCTTAGGTTAATCATATGTTATTATGAGAATGTACTTCAAGTCATTTCCTAATTGTGACTTGAGTTAACTACCTTTTTGGGTGACCTAATTTCTCACTATGTAATACAACCTCCTATGTATATTTTGGCTAATTAGCTTATACATGAATGAATGAATATTTTTTCTTCTCTTAAGTGTTTATGGATCTCTTTACTGCACATAGATTTTTGTTTTGTGCATTCGATCCTATCCAGTCCCAATCCTAGATTGTGTACCACTACAACATGGTATCAAAGCTGATATGGTAGCTGAATGCCATTACCTCTATTGGAAGATCTAGCATTCTAGCTCATTCAGTGTTTATCTTTTCATAGATTTTGATTTTCAATGGTTTGGTGGGATTTTAAGGAAATCCATGCAAATATCTTCTTCGTAGTCTCTACATGAAAAATGGACAACGTCGTTGAATTCAAAAGGGCTCAAAACCTTAAGTTTAGTTGTAAACTCGAACTAGTTCTGTGACAAGTGATTTCATCCATTTTTGAAGGCATTTTGAAGGTTTTTGTTTAAAATCTGTAAAAAAATTGCATCGTCTCTGGCTCTAAAAAAATTGAAAATCATTTCTCAGTTTTATCTAGGTTTTTTCAAAACATTTGGTGGGTATTTGAAGCTTTGTGTGGAAGATGTACAATTTTTTCAAGATCTAGAGTTTTTCCATACAAAAATCTTGCCATCTATGTATTCAAGATTTGTAGGGTGTTTGACAAATCAAAAACTATACCCTTGTTCATTTTGAGATTTACAGGTTGTTTAACAAGTCAAAAATACCACCTCAATGTATTTTGGGTTTTCAAGGTGTTTGACAAGTTAAAAAGTGTGCCCAGTGTTTCAAGTTTTCAGGACTTGTCAACATTTCTACAAAAATTGCAAAGTGTTGTCAAACCTCCAAACCCCGGTCAACACCTAGTGTTTCAAGTTTTCAAAACTTCAGAACATCTAAGCATTTCAACACAACTTGCAAATTGCGGTCAAACTTCCGACCCCCAATCAACGCCTAGTTTTTTAGGTTTTTGGAACTTCGGAACATCTAAGCATTTCAACACATCTTGCAAATTGTAGTCAATCTTCCAACCCCTAGTCAATGGTCGGTGTTTCATGTTTTTCAACCTGCTTGACATGTGTCAAGTTATGACACTTTTTTTGTTTCATATTCTGCTACTTGCTCAACATGCATCAGGTTCCACCACCTGCTTAACACACATCGGGTTTCACCACCTACTCAACATGCGTCGGGTTTCGGCACTTGTTCAACATGTTTTAGGTTTTGCAAGGATTTCTATCCCCTATCCCCTGGTCACATGGGAGTTAAGCCTTTATCACACCCAACCCAAGGGGGCTTAAATTTTCTTAATAAATTTTGTGCAAACTCTTACAACCCAATTTTTCCAAGCAAAGAAGAGAATATTTTTTGAGAGAAAGAAAATTCAAACTTCCATAACTTTCAACTGAAAACTACGTTTTAGGCACCGATTTTTTGAAAGTGATATTTTTTTCGAGCTCTACACATTGGTAATATTCTCTTTCCTTGTAAAATTTTCACCTCTATAATTTTGGGGGGTTCATATTTAAGTCTTTTCAGCACACTCAGTTTAACATACAACAAATTGTTGCCATGGATCTGTCTCTTGTTCCACTTCTTACACCGTTCAACTATCGCGAGTGGAAATTAAAAACACAAATCCTTTTGAGGAGTAAAGGATTATACCGAATCACCATGGGTAAAAAATAAAACTGACACCAGATGCAAATAAGGTGAAGTGGTAAAACAAAAGTGATGAAGTCTACGGTCTATTATGCATGTCAATGTCTCCCTGACTTTCTCTTTCATATTGAATTTTCAGCCACTCCTAATGATGTATGGACCAATTTGGAAGGAATATTTGGGAAGCATGACATAATGAGAGGTCACAAGTTAGAGAATGAGCTCATGAGTTTGAGCCCAGACAACTTTGACATGATAGAGTTGACTTAGGTTGCAGTTGAAACTGTGTGGCATAGACAAAATAGATGAATAATTATTCTTTCCATCCTTTCCAAATTGGGTTCCAACTATTTTGTCTTTGTTTCTACCTTTCACGCCACTAGGTGCACCATGAGAGCTACATGGACATGCCTTGGATAATTTTGTTGTTGAATTAATTCAGGAGCAAGACAAGCTGATTCAAATGGGTGCATTGAAGTCCTCTAAACCACATGCTCTACTTGCTAGACATGAGAAACATAAGGATTCAAAAAAAGAGAAAAAAGAAAATAAAAAGGAATATAAGAACAAGAAGGATCAAAATGATCTCACCTCCAAATCAAACTCTGGAACTTCCTCTTTAAGTGTTAAGTCCAAGAAAGAGAGGATCAAATGTGGGTATTGTATATGCAAACATGATGAAAGTAAATGTATGAATAAAAAATTAACCACCTCATAGTATTCTTGAGAAGAACAACATAGGTTTTCTTAATTATATCAAACCATATTTATCAACCCATGAATCCTCCAAGGTAAATGAACATGGAAAAGAGAAAGAGAAAGAGAAAGAATCAAGAAAAGAGAGATCCCTTATTACAGTTGTACCACCAACTCCTACATGGGAAATTGATTTTGGTGCATCACATCATATGGCCTCTTCACATATGAAGTTCACTTCCTTGGAGCCATATGACATGTCCTCTATACAATTGGGTGAAATCTCTTCTGCACAAGTTTTTAGGAGAGGGTCTATTGAAGTGAGTGTCATAACATTCAACAATGTTCTTAATATTCCCTCATTGTCAAATAATATCCTACCAGTCTACCAGATTACTCACCTTGGTCAGGGCTTGTGTGTTCATTTCACTCCAGATTCAGTGTATTTTAGAGAGTTGCACATCGACGCTATCATTGCAGTGGGTGCAATCAATCATCAGACTCAACTATATTCCTTCTCTCACTTTATCCTTCTAGATTCTTCATCAGATTCACATGTACTTGATATCATTTCTAATCTCGAGTACATTTCTAATGATGATGACTTATCTTCTAGCATAGATGACTATAGTAGAGATGGGGATTCACCTCCACCATCTCTTGATCACCTTTCAAATATTGAGAAGTTATTTCTTGGTCTACCTACTTATGGTCCATTGGTGAGTTTTCAAGGAGCAGACACCTTGATTGAAGACTCGTCATACATTGAGTGGGCTAGTACATAATTTTAGGGCCTTCCATATTCCTTCTTTGTTATTGCTTTGGAGACACCATCCCTTCATGGAGTAGTTGGCTCTTCTAGTTTGCATGAGTATAGTTCCTTGTTTGGGAACCACACCTTGGATAAAGGTTCATTAGCCACTTGGAAAACTATTTTACTATTCCATGGTGATCCACTCCTCATTGTAATTAATTCTTATCCTTTACCTCTTAACAAATATATCAACGTTTTCTCGAAATGCATTGTGATCCAGAAAATAATGTTGTTATTTCTTGGAACATAATTCTAGGATTTGGAAAATTTGACACACTCTTCAATGCTCCTCCTTTTGATCCAAAGTCACTTCGAGAGGTGCATTTTCTAGAAACATGATGGCTACAGGAAGTTGTAGCTTCGAGTGGGGTTTTCTAGTCCTACCTTCTTTTGGGGAGGATTTTTTCCCACTAGGTTTTCTCCGTTTCTCCACTTTTTGAGAGATTTGCATTGCACATGGGTTTTCTCCATCCTCACATATTGCATACCATTCCATCACACTCATACACCACATTTGTATATCTTGGTTACACTTTCTCTTGCTTGCTTATACTACTTATATCATGCACTTTATTTACTATGCTAGTTAAATACTCAATATGTCATTATCTTTCCATATATACACATGCGCGTTCACTTGGTCTATTGGAGTGAATGCAGATATATTAAATATTTTTCACACGTTGCAATGATGCTTGACACTGTATCCTTTTCTAGTCCCACCAAGGGTCCTGGGGGCATATACCTTTACTAGTCTCACACACTATAGGTGTTATTGTTTCATTATTTACTATTTCTACTTTATAACACATTACTTCTCATTTATACATACATGTCATGACATATTATTTATCTTACTAACATTCTAACAAGTGTTTCATGTGTAGTATTTGCTTTGCAGGACTCTATACCACCATGGTTGTCTGATACATTTTTCTTGCCATTGTTTGTGGGTTATGCTTTATGTCTTATATGCTCATTATATGCTTTTCACTGCTTCGGCCCTTATTGCCTTGTGATATTATGAGTGATGTCGTATGTTTGAAACCTAATTTTTGCGGTCCACATTGTTTGCACACTTGCTTAATTACACTGTCTTCTATTGCATTCTTGCTACTTTTTTTCTACTAACACATGTTACTAGTCACTTTGTTTACATGTGCTTTGGTTTTTACCATGAACATCCCTTACCCCCTATAGGTATGTAATTTAACACAACATCAAGTCTTCTCATTTCGGATGCATTCTCCTACCAATGTCGCATGCACCCTAAATGAGGGGACATTTATTGGGTGAACAAATCACCCCTAAAAACTCTCAGAGCTACAACATAGATCTGCATAGTATAGAAATAGAATAGACATACAGTCATAGAATGACCCAGGACTGGACTTGGGTCAGAATCACAACACAGAAACCAATGCCCAATATAAGTTAGTAGCATCTACATGCCTGTGTCCTTATCTAGGCGCTAATGTCCTTGGGGCACATACAATCAATTTATAATATCAACACAGTTCACATAAGCCTTCAAAGTAGTTCTACAGTTACAGACACAGTCCTTCAATTTATAGACACAAAATAACACACTTACTACTATTTGTTATACCACCAAGTATGTTGTTTTACATATGGATCTTGCGTAAGAAAAGTATTCACTGGGTGACACACTACCTAGTTTGTCTTATTGGTTTGAGTGCCTCTATTGTTGTTATCTTTCACCTCTCTCACTTCTACACCCATTTTTGGTCAGGTCACGAGGATCCTTATCTGTCAGTATTCTCACATTTGTTGTCAGTTATCTCCCGACACTAGCACCCAGGACTGGACACTATTGCCCAAGCTCTCCTGTCTAACCTGGGTGCTTGTCCTCTTTGTTCTTGTTCACATTTTTTACATTTATAGTTGGCCTTTTCAGTTTTCTCACTCCTATCTCTGAGGTACCTAGTCATCATGTCATGTCATTAGTGTCAAAATTCAAGCAAGAGATCCCTATATAAACACAACATACATACCATTATAAAGGTGGGAAATTTATATCAAGGGCTATCTATCTACATATCAAAGGGATTACATCTTGGGATTATTACTTCTACATACACACTACATAGGAAGGGGAAGTTCATTTTTCCATCCACACATTTGCATTCTATCTAGCTACCACCCCTATCTTGCATGTCATTTGTGCGAGGGAAACCTAGGAGCACTATTACACACACAAGCACATAAAACTACATTGGGTCTGAGATGTAGTGTAATGCTTGGTCATAAGTTCACTTGTTTGATAGTTGAGGACAGTCTGAACCCCTCATTTTGCATCTTTATTTTTTTTTAGGATTTGATGTAGTTTGAGGGTTTTGTAGGAGATTATTTGTGTTGCAGATTTACAGGTACTTCAATGATCCAAGTGCGAAATACAAGTGATCATTGGTGAACAAGTGTGAAACCCTAATGATAGTGACAAATTAGTTCTGACCTTTTTGGCAGACTCCAGTGCCCCACAAGAGGTCTAGGGCACCTGCAGATGCCCTCGCCCCTACCAGGTGCCCGTGTCCCAACATTCCCGACACTTCTACATTTTTCTAGGTGTGGTTGCGACATCCTGAGTTGTTGTTTCATCAGTTCTTCCAGTCTAGACACACTTTGGGATAAGTGAAATCAAGGTAAGTTCCCTATCCTTCTCATTTTCTTTCATAGTCACATCTCTAAAATTTCTTAGCATTTGTATCTTATTGTACATCATTATAGAAGTTTTCTAAATTCAGATTTTAGTAAAATATTTTAGATTTTATTGAATCATTTTGGTGAACCCGTAGCTTAGAACTCCTTTCCCTAGGATCCAAAAAAACCCTAAATGGCTAAAAGTATATCTTCTTCTCCTAGGAAAGCTATGCATCATGAGAGTGTTAATCCTATCCTTGATGATGGTGTTGAGGCTGAATTTACTTGATCTTTATTGTTATACTAAATTTTATGATAATGTTCAAAGATTTCTAGATGTTAATGAACACATGATTCCTACTAGTTTCGAACACTCTACTCTTAGCATTGTTTCTAAAGAGAAATTTTTTTTGGTTGTACTCTATGTTATTCCATAGGCACTAGGACCACTCCACCTTCTTCTATTTTTCTATTGAAACTCTTGATGATGTTATTATCGATTATATGCTTGGTCTTGATTGTGATATTGTAGATAAAAATCATGATGAAAATGTACATGTGCATGATGTTATTTCTCATACTAGTCAGGATGATTGTAAAGTTGCATCTCATACTCCTTGCATTTCTGAAAATGTTTCTAATGATTGTAAAGATACATCTCATGATAGTTATTCTCCTACTTCATTATATGTTGATGATACGCTTGATGAAATTATTGCATGTGAAACTTTGTCTGATACTGATGATGCACATGTTAGTAACGAATCTACTTCTCTGCATACTGTTGAATGTGAATTCTCTACTCCACTTTCATCTTCTTTTGAGGTTGTATCTAATAACATGCATGATGATTCTTCTCCTTCTATTGTTTTGTCTCCCATCAATTATTCTGATGTTATTCCCAATGCTTCTATTGATATTTCATGTTCTTCACTACATATTACTTCTTCTGCACCTACATCTAGTGTGCCTATAGCATCAACATCCTCCACTTCTTCTTCTGACATTCCTATGATCACTCATAATGGAAAGATTCAACCACTCAATGTACCTCTCACATATTCTTCTATTCCTCCACATGATATTCTATCACTCATGCATGTTGTTGGACAATTACAATCTCAGGTCCAATCTCTCACTCTTGAAAGCAAATCCTATTATGCTTCTATTGATAACAATTCTTTACATGGAAATCCCATTCCAAAAAAGATTCACAATTCAACATTCCCTAAATGATTTTATCATGCCTACATTTTCATGTTTCGATGGTACTGGAAATCCATATCTACATCTCAAGCATTATCGTTTAGCTATGGATTCTTACTCGAACAATCGATTATTGCTTAAAGCATTTTGTCATAGTCTTACCAATGATGCTCTCCAATGGTACACACATTTACCTTTTGGATCTATTAGTACCTATTGTGAGATGGAAGAATCCTTTCTTTGAATGACTTCATGCTTAACAATGGTCCTAGAGTCACACATGATCGCTTACTTGGCTTACATCAAGGAAAGACAAAACCTATCATTGATTATATTCTACATGTTTCAATGCTTGCATGCATCAGCTAGTCTTTCAGCCCATTGATTTAGAGAATAAATTCATCTTTTGTCATGGCTTGATTCCTTCTTTAAAAGAACACTTGCAATATGACACATGTGAATCATTTACACTATTATGATATAAGGTCATTGATCTAGAACAAGATCTAATTGCTACACATGTTATAGATCCTCCTTCTATTTCTACTACTACTACATCATCTTCTACTTCTTCTCCTCTTCCATCTATTAAGCATCCTCCAAGTCTCCATCTCCTCCACCTCACAAGAAAGTTTATTCTACTCCATTACACAAGTGTTTTTCATCTCCTCCACTGCATCGGTCTCTTCCTAAGGCCTTTGCATCTCCTACTCGGGAGCCATTACATTTTTCACATGTTGCTAAGCCTCATGATGTGTTGTGTGCTTTTCTTGATAAGCACTTGATTCACTTACCTTCTAATCAACATCATCCTCCTCATCACTTGCAATGACAATGTGATCATCCTTATTACAATTATCATCACATCAATGGCCATCGTGATAATGATTTGTTGTTCCTTCATGAAAAATTACAACAATTAGAAGATAAGGGCATCATTTATTTTGGCTCTCACTCTCATGAGTGGTCTATTTCTCCAATTCTACATAAGTGTGCTACTATTCTAGTCCACTTATCACCTTCACCTACTTCTAAGGTCATTATTCATCCACCACCTAAAGTCATCATTCATGCATCACTCTCCATCTCATTCATCCACTACACCATATCATCCACCACGTAGTGCTCCTACTTCACATTGGCTTCCTAAGTCATCAAGCATCTATGCTTCCCACCACTACATCTCCCATCATTGGCACCATCTCATCAGACATTCAGTTTGGCTCATACACTCATGCTACTTCCACTTCACATGCTTCCACCACTCCGTGCCCACTTGGTCTTTGGTAGGTGATTCCTTTTCACCTCACACCTGATGATGCACTCATGTTCTTATGGTTCTTACATGAATGTTGAGGGATTTTTTACAATAAGAACCTCATTACATCTTTGTGTTACACACTTCATTGATCTATATCTATCTATGTACACTATCATACCATTTCCCGATGATGCACTCTTGTTTTATAGTTCATTCTTGATTGTTGAGGGGTCTTATATAAATGAACCTCATCTTCATACACACACACTGGGGGAATCGCTCTTCTCCCCCCTCTTCATCATATTAACACATGATCACATACACTCTTTCATTAGGCACATTTTTCATTCACATTACTTCATTCTATATACATTTATTACCATCTATCATCTTATTCATACATACAACACAATTTTTCATCTACATTATCATACCCATTATCCTTCATCATTTTCAACACTATATTACCTATATCTATTTTTCACATCATCATACATTTCAACCTATATCATCATTTACGTAATGCAAATCAAACAAATACATACAAACAATAACTCATCACATCACATATCAATTAATCATCAACACATATGCAATAACACAATCATCATATATATCCATATACCCATATGGGTATGATCATAGGTATATATATATATACATCTTAAAATCTAATAGTTAAAAATCCAAATACAATTCATTGGGGCAAGCCCCCATACATCGCTACATCAATACATATCATATATCATCATCACTATCACTATATACAACTACGGGAGCTCTAGAACTAGATGCTTCACCACTCAATCTACGCCACTGGTCACGGCCCCTATATCTCTTTGACCTTACGTACGTAGTAATGCCAACTTGATCAACTGACTTCTCCAAGAATGGACCTGTACAAATCCACATACTTGTAAACACATCCTGTGCTAGGGATCCTCCACCTATAACCTCCCTAGCTCACTGAGTCTCCACCCACGCCTTGTCATGCTCACTCAAAACATGGTACATGTCACCGCTGCTATCGCCACTAGCTCAAAAAAGTGTGCATGCTCACCCACAATGGCATCTACTCACTCTCCAACATCCCGCCACTGATAAGCACATCAGTAGGCACATTCTCATGTCAATGTACAGATCAATGTATCAACAATCAATGACCAATACACATCCCCTGCAACCATATATTGACACATTAGTTACTATACATGATCCATGACAACAAACAACTAAGTGAAAAACCACAACTATCAACAATGAATACTTACTCTTTTGCTATCATTTGTTGCTAACCATCACCATGGGGGTAGGTGCCTACCCCTCTACTCCTCCAACTGGTGGTGCTCCCTAATACATCCACAACAACTGGAAACAATAGCACCCATCGTGTGCTTCCCACCATGCACTATATGCCTCAGTACATCCATGCATCATCCACCTATATCGGCTCTATGGCCACATCTATCTCATCTCACCAGGGGGCACTAGATTGCTCCCGTAGGTCTTGGACTTTCCCCTGGTCTCCTCAGTGCTCTAGTAGCTCACACCCATACATATAGCTCTTGGGGCACATCCTGAGAAATACCAAACTGTTGTGATACACACTCTGCCTGAAATAACTCAGTCACTCCTAGGAAAATGATCCTCCAACCACATAGTACGATGAATACATCATAGCTCTACTCCATCCTTTGGCCATCCTCCATAGGCTTGATATGGCCTCCATATAATGGCCCCTAGCCCCATACAATCAAACATCGATCTATAAGTATCGGTGTCCATCCTCCTACTCTGAACACCTACCCATCTTGCAGTGAATATATCTAGTCTCACCCACTCCTGCACGTGGCCCACCAATGGTGGCCTCAATATGCAATGTGCTCATAATCCCATACATGTAGCAATGTGGTGGCTCCTAGTCCACCCCCATGCTCCTCTTGTGTGAACCTGTATAGGTCCCTGTATAAATGTGCCAATACACATCGTGCCCAGGAATATCTAGTACCATCCTCCTCTATACAATGACAGATATCATGCATCTTATACAAGATGCCTACACCACCACCCTCCATTACCACTGATGAAGCAATCACAACTACAATAAACTTCTACAATCATGGAACACCTGATCTCAGTATGACATCCAAGCTAATATGGGTCTCATTCTGTACCAATGTCCCTGTAAAATACCTCTTAGCTGACTCTCATATATCTCTGTGCATCCTCTACGGCCATCACCTAGACTCTCTCACCCATAACTAACAGTCACAATATGTGATATACATCCTCCAGGGTCACATTCATCTCCCTGGTAGGAAACCAAAAAGTACATGTGTTTGCACACCATCACTCACATAATACAGTAATCATTGACATATTATGGGGTACATCCCCCATTCTCACTATGTGTCACATGCCGACATGGTCTAGTATATCCCACTCATCATCTGATAACCCCAATCCCAACAATGTACTCAAGTGATGACCACCATGGAACTCCCTTGAATGGATATCCCTCTGCACAACACAAAACAACAACAAAAACATGACATTAGTACCTCATATGCACACAAATGACTATTAATACCACAATAGCAACTATTTTCACATTTATCACGTTCTGGGCTCAAAATAGGCCTCCTGGGTTGCCAACACCTAGGAGCAGGACGACGGGTGCCCAGGAGCAGGTCACCAATGCCTAGATATGGTGGTTGGTGTCTTGAAGGGATGTTAGTGCCTTGTGTGCTCTTACCCATGTCAGAAACACCTAGAAAATCAAAAACAAATTTCACAAAAATTCACAAAAATGAGCTCATTTTACACATTTTTTAAAAAATAATCATACTCACTAACTCGTTATTGTGTGCGACGCCATGGACCACCACCACCATCTCAAATTGGACTCAATCTCACTGCTCTAATTTACAGCATCTTCACACACTCAGAGCTCAAAATCAAACTCAATCAAGGTTCAAATGAAGTTACTATTCACTTTTCCTATTACTATATATAACACTTTTCTCAATACCTAATTTTCTATAGTCATTATTTATTTGCTCATATTCTCCCAACTAATACATGCTACATGCATTTTCACTCATATCTTGAGCTCCACTACTCCATTTTCCTCCATCTACACCATTCAATTCAAAATTTATCTTATTATCATATTAATACACATTCCAACACATATTATATCTACAATTTCTTGCATCTTATACAATTTTTATGACATCTACTAATCTTCGATATTTACTCACTCTTACATCATTTCACATCTACTTTCGGCTCAACATTCATTCTTTCTATCACTCCCTCTTTCACCAAAAGGGGGGCATACAATTGGGATCACTCTATGATCCCCCTCACATTACTACATATCATGATCATTCATCACATCTCCAATCATCATTATCAAAAATTTACTCATACATTATGTGACATTTCACACTACTTTCTAGCGATTCCCCCTAATGACCTAATTTAGGGGAAAAAAGTGAAAAATATCTCCATGAGTAATCCATCATACATATTCAATCTCAACACAATTTTCTACTTCTCAAATCAAATCAACCAATCGACACAACACAACGTATTTTACTATTCCTCCAAAGATGACCTAACTTGGGAGCTACATCACTTTGTATCTTTCCCAGATGACCTAACATGGGAAGTCACTTTACATTTTCTATCACTTCTAGATGACCTAACATGGAAGCCATACACATCACGGTGACACCCTTGGAGTGGGGGAAATGAGACGTCATTTCCTTTCCTATACTTCTCCTATATGGGTTATTCTTGTTGGATCGAAATGAACAAAATTTGGTCTTTGTCCATCTACAATGGCTAGACCTTTTGAGGATGTAGTCAAAGTTGGAGGGTAAAACTAGACCTCTCTCCCTAACACTCTTCCTCTGGCGGAAGGATGCCCAAATCCTTCAATTTTTCACACATACAAAATCAGGTTGGGAATGATCACTCCCTACCCCGCCAAATCTCCATCAAGTGACAATTTTGAAATATCCAAATCACTCCAAATAAAATCATCAATTTTCCAAGTGCTCCTCATAATGGTTTGTTCATCTCTATTTACGCCACATGGATCGACACGTTGATCCATGGTTCACCATGCTATATGTTCTTATTATGTATGTACTTCTACAATAGGGATTCTCTCAGACTTCTTTTCACAGGTATGTTCCTTACTTCCTTTACACTACTTGAATTTCATTCAAATAGCATAAAGGGGGGAAAATGTAGACACAAAATCACACACTTACTATTATTTACTATACCACCAAGTATGTTGTTTTATATATGGATCTTGCGTAAGAAATGTATTCACTAATGACACACTGCCTAGTCCATATTCTTGCTTTGAGTGTCTCTATTGTTTTTATCTCTCACCTCTCTCACTTCTACACCCATTTCTGGTCAGGTCACAGGGATCCCTATCTATCAGTATTTCACATTTGTCATCAGTTGTTGTCTGACTAAACACTAGTGACACTAGCACCTAGGTGCTCTTGTCCAATTGGGCGCTCATGTCCTCTTTGTTCTTGTTCACATTTTTGACATTTGTGGTTGGTCTTTTTGGTTTTCTACTCCTATCCTGAGGTCTTAGTCGGCATGTCATGTCATTAGTGTCAAAATTCAAGCAAGAGATCCCTATATAAACACAACATACATACCATTATAAGGGAGGGTAAATTTCTATCAAGGGCTATCTATCTACATATCAAAGGGACTGTATCTTGGGCTTATTACTCTGTCATACACACTACATAGGAAGGGGAAGTTTATTTTTCCATCCACACATTTGTATTCTATCTAGCTATCTACCCCCATCTTGGCATCATCGGCTGCAAGGGAAACCTAGGAGCACTATTGCACACACAAGCACATAGAACTACATTGGGTCTGAGATGTAGTGTATTGCTCAGTTGTAAGTTCACTTGTTTGATAGCCAAGGACAATTCAACCCCTCATTTTACATCTTTCTTTTTTAGGATTTGATGTAGTTTGAGGGTTTTCTAGGAGATTATTTGTTTACAGATTTACAGGTACTTTGATGATCCAAGTGTGACATACAAATGATCATTGGTGAACAAGTGTGAAAACCCTAGAGACAGTGATGAAATCAGGTTTTGACCTTTTTGGTAGACTCCAGTGCCCCACAAAGGTCTAGGGCACCCGTAAGCACCCTTGCCCCTACCCAGGTGCCCATGTCCTGACAGTCCTGACACTTCTACATTTTTCTGGGTGTAGTTGCGACATCTTAAGTTGTTGTTTCATCAGTTCTTCCTATCCAGACACATTTTGGGATAAGTAAAATCAAGGTAAGTGCCTTATCTTCCTCATTTTCTTTCATAGTTACATCTCTAAAATTGTTGAGCACGTGTATCTTATTATACATCATTATAGCAGTATTCTAAATTTAGATTTTAGTAAATAATTTCAGATTTTATTAAATCACAGTTATAGTATGCATGCAATCTCCTACAATCCATTTCAATTGAAACAATCACTACAATCAGAACTAATTCTAGACAACAAGAAAAAATCAGGGACATACCATCTATAGTGGTACTTATTGGGCAGAGTCATGGTGCAAGAGTAACACTATAAATCTCTCCCCAACACTTTATCTTTGACATGAGATCGCCCAAAAAACTCACACTCGGTGTGCGATCTCCCAAAAAACTTGCTCTTGGTGTGAGATTGCCCAAAAAATCACTCTTGGTGTGAGATCACCCAAAAAACTCACTCTGCACAACATTTCAGTACACTTTTCTATCCTTTTACACTCTTTTAGATCAGGTGCACACATTCCTTTTACACACTTTTACACACTTTTACATACTTTACTCAAATTTATCATATATATGGACTTTGACTACATTCTTGCTCTTCTTTTGTAGGTCTATCCTCATAAAAAGTAGCACATAAACACAACATAAAAATATAAGCACAACAACATGTACAATGCAATGCATACACTTCACCCCCTAGGGTCACTTTCCTTTCCTAGTTTCCACTCTTCACTTTGCATCATTCCATGCTTCACTTGTCCACTCAACAAACATTTCGCTACATGTTCTACATAGTTATTAGGTATGCATATCTTATCTAATTTATGTTAACATAAAGTGGGGGCAAATATAAACACTAAATCATGCACTTGGGTACATTTCTAGGTCCTAAAAACATACTAGCATTTACATGTTTCCTAAGTAAGAAAACTAGTAATTGACAACTATCTTTGGCCTCTTTTATTTGTTTCTTGATTTCTATTTGGTCTTATACACCCTACAACCCAGTTAGGATTATACTATTTTTTATTTTATGGCTCCAGACACTAGTGCTAAGCAAGGATAGCAGTGCCCATGCACTCTTATCCTCTATGGGCGTCCCTCACCCTTTCTCACCTTACTCGCTTCTTTTAGGTCTCTTTTATCTTTTGGGATTATTTTTCACTTATGGGTCAGCCTTCTAGTTGTTAATTACAAAATTCAAACAAGGGAATCATATAAATACATAGTTATGCTTTCAAAATAAAGGACTAAGCACTAAACATTACTATCATCACCTAAACTTGCATTCAAAAGGCACCTAAAGCACTCTATATTATCCATCTAGCATCCACTCAAGGGACAAGGACTGCATCAACTCTACATACATAGCATAGGAAGGGGAAGTTCATTATATTCTATCCACACATTCTATTACATTGCTACATTTAGCTACAACCCACTATCAAGTGCAACTTGCACAAGGGCATTCTAGGGCACAATTTCTACACACACTCATAAGAACTACATGGAGTTTGAGATGTAGTGCAACGCTCAGTTGTAAGTTCACTCTCAGGGTGACCACCAAGGTCAGTACACCTCCCCATTATGTATTTTACTTTATAGGTTTGATGTGGTTTATGGGCTTGTGCAGGTTAACTCTTCTTTTGTAGGTTATAGGTACCTTTGGAAATCATAATGTGACTATCAGGTGATGAACAGGGAATAACAACGAAGACCTTGGGACACATGAGGAAGAAGATTCAGAGCTTTTGCATAGTCACGGGGACCCAGATCTGGTTGTCAACACACAACCGCCCCTGTCCTACCATGGGCACCCATATCCAACTTTGTTCGTGAGCTGTAAAATTTACAGAGATCAATAACGATGTTTCTTACATATTTTTCATCACTTCTCCCTGCCCAGATCAGTTCCAGATCACACAGATATCAACTAAGTCCTCTTTCCTTCTTCTTTGCCTAGGGTTTCATAATTACATCTTAGTTTTCTTATGTCATTTCTATATTCCAACATTTATACATAATTTGGTTCAATAGTGACTCTGCAATATTAGATTCAATTCAAATTAAATTAAATCAAGAGTAAGCAGGCACACCAAAAATAAAACAACAAAAAATATAGATAACTATTAAAGGATTTATGGCACACACGCGAGCATTTGAATCCCTATTGGAAAATATTAAGCATGAGAATCCCAAATATATAAAGGATACCTGAATGCAAGAAAACAAAAGGAAATTATGCAAGAGAATAAGGAAAAAGTATGTGAGTTTCTGGGAGAGATTGAATATTTTAAAGAAGAAGCACTCTCCATAACTCAATCATAGAGAATGGTTGACTTTGATAATGTGGAAAGAAATGAATTTCAGGATCTATACAAATTATTATGCATGAAATGTGTAATTACCCTTCTTATGGGTCAATGGTTATCACACCTAATTAGGAGTCTAATGCTAGGAGAACAACTAGGACATGTGAAAAATAAATAAGTTAAGTTGTTTGGAAAATATCAAGATTAGGAAATCCCAATTAATACCTATATAGATGGATGGAACAACAAAAACATATTGGTGGGTATAGGCATAGAAGTTAATATATTGATAGCTGATGCTTAGAATAAGATGGGGTGACCACATGCACTTCTTCCTTGCCCACCCGGTTACAAATCCCCCCGAGGCACAATCCATCCTCGGAAATGGTTTCGCCGTTAGAGGCGGCATCTCTGCTTGTACTGACACTGGTGTGTACTCCTCACTGCTAAAGCTGGTCAAGAGTTGCTACTCTCTTCACCTACAAGTTCTGTTCATGGCCACTATAACACATGTGTTGTGCCTATTGGGAGTCATTTAAAGTACATAGTCGTGTAGCATATTAGGGGTAAGGTTCCGTGGAGATTTTGAAGTAATTAACTTAGCAAAGGTGGATAATTTTCCAGTGCTACTTGGTATACCATGGTGTTATGTAAAAAACAGTGGAATGTGCTTCAAAAAGTTCTACATAAGCTTTGAAAATGGTACACAATGCGTAATACTTCCAATGGACCTAAAAATGACGTCTTGTATGTTGAGAACATCAAGGAACATGAAGATTTACAAAAAATATATAATATAAATTTTTAAGGGATGGAAATATTTTATCCAAATAAAGAGGGAATATTGTGGTGGAATGATGCACAATTAATCTTGAATATGACCAATGCAACATGCGAAAATTGGCACATGGTGCGTATGAATTGATTGGGTGTGATTGTGGAACAATAAATTCAAGCCTAAAGTTGAGGATCATGTATTTATGAAGGTACCCCTATAGGGAAATTGAGAAATTAAAATAGAGCTCCCATACCAAGTTACCAAGGTGTTGGAAGTGTCTAAGAGCATCTTAAACATATGGAGATGCATATTACCTTAGAACATGTATGCATAAATTGCATGGTATATAGAGTTAGAGGTATAATGGCTAGATGGTGGGTCACACATCAGCCACACTTAAAGAAACAGGACCAAGTAAGCCAAGCCATACATGTTATATTTTAACAAGGGAATTACATATAAAAACTCCCTAATTACATTGGAGAAACAAACCCAGAATACCACCTAAGGAAATGTGAAGATGCTTGGAGTTTAGGTGCTAGAAGTCTCAACTAAGAATTTTTTGTTCACATTTTCTACCATACCTTAAAAATTTGGGTACACATGTGGTATGTGTATTGCAAATCACACCAAGAAACTGGGAGGACCTGAAATCCAATTTTGTACACACATTCTCTTTAACATCTAAGATTCCTAGGTTAAAACCTTCACTGAAAGTATCAAGAATGCAATCTTTTCAAATGAGACCATTAAAAAAGAAAGAATACTAAGAATCGATAATGATAAAGGAATGGAGCTACCAAGGATATTTAAGAACAAATCAATAATAGTGATCCAATGATGAAGAAGAATCTATTTGGATAGTGTGCAACTGACAAAGTATAGGGAAAATAGTTTTCCAAGTTGATGAATAAGTGGATGCAAACCATTTATATTCTAAAAATTCATATATATCCATGGATGTCATTGAAAAAAATGGTATAAACAATGCACCACATAGTGAGGTATTAAAGTCTAAGAAGGTAAATATTGGGATGAAAGAAGTGATGAAAATTTCCATGATTGGAGATTGTTGATTCAATGCTAAAATAAAAAAGATTGTAGAACTTTTGTGTGACTATGAAGACTTATTCCCAAGAATATACTAGAAGATGAAAGGAATGCATCCATCAATAGGTAAAATGCACATAAATGTGGCTTAGGGCTTTAAAATAGTGTGCAAAAGGCCACATCAAATGAATCCAAACTTGTGAATTAAATTCAAGGAAGAGATAGATGGGATGTTGGCCGCTGGAGTCACTATACACATAGAAGAATTAGAATGGGTAATCCCAATGGATATAATCATCAAGAAATATGGTAGCATTAGAATCTAAGTTGATTACTACACACTAAAGTCAATATGTGTAGTAGATCCATTTCCAATGCCTTTCATAGAGGATATTTTGGAAGGAGTGACATGGAGAGAAATGTACACATTTACATATGGATTTTCCGTATATCATCAAGTAAATATAACTGAAGAGGATCATACAAAAACAACCTTTGCAACTGAATTATTTTTTTACTCATAGAGTAATTCTATTTGGACTAAAGAATGCACCAACAAATTTCTCTCACATTATGGCGGATGTGTTTAAATACTTCATTCTCAACTTCTTGTAGTTATATTTATATGATTGGACCATCTATGGATTTCTTAAGGACCATTGCGAATGTTTTAGAAATCTTATGTTTGAACATTGCTGAAATTTACAAATCTTGCCAAACGTGAAGAACTATGTATTTGTGACTCCCTTTAGGATGTTGTTGGGAAAATTAATTTGTAATGATGGGATGTTTTTTGATCTAGTGAAGATAGCTATAATTTTATAAGTGGAGATGCCATAAATATAAAGGGACATGCACACTTTCCTTAGACATCATGGATACTATATAAAATTCATTCAAGGGTACGCAAAAATAGACACGCCTTTGGAAAAACTTTTGAAGAAATAAATTCCATTTGAGTGGGGTGCAAAACAACACAAGGCTTTTGATGAGGTAAAAAAGTGACTTTCAAGTGTGCCTATATTATGATTCCTTAATCGAAATAATCCCTTTCATGTACATGTAGATGCATCAGGGAAAATATTAGGAACAATACTTGTGCAAATAGGAGAAGAAAACTTGGATCATTTGATATTCTTCATAAGCATAAAATTGATGTGCACAAAGAAAAATTACACAACTAAAAAGAGAGGGGACTTTCAATGGTATACGAACTCCAAAAAATTAGACAATATCTTATTGTGACACCTTTTATCTTTTACACCAATCATATGGTGCTAAAATATCTAGTGAATAAAGTAGTGTTGCATGGACACATGTGTAGATGGATAATATTATTTCAAGAATTCCAATTCTCGGTATTAGTAAAGCCACAAAAGAATAATAAAGGGTTCAATCACCTCTCATGTGTAACTATTAGAGAAGAAGTAGGCACAATTCAAGATGAAATACATGACACACAATTTTTCAAGATCACAAATGCACCGGAGGAGCTCAATGATATCCCATTGTTACTTAAAAATGAAATTACACCATATAATTGGAGTATGTACCAAAAGAAACAAATTGTTGTCAAGGTTGCATAATATCAAATCATTAGATGAGCTCTTTACAAAATAGGACAAGATGAAATACTAAGACATGATGTACTATAACATGAACATAATGGAATCTTAGGAGAAGAACATGAGGGGATAGTCGGTGGGCACTATGTCGGTGATGCAACTACTTGTAAGGTTCTAACAATAGGGTTATGGTGGAAAATCCTATTCCGCGATGTAAAAGAACACACACGTACATGTGATATTTTTGAACTTGTTGGAAAGCCTAATAAAATGGATGGAATGCCTTTGCATCCTGTTTTTACATGGAAACCTTTCGAGATATGGGCCATATATTTTATAGGATCAATACATCCTATTGCATGTCACAAGTGGTGCACATTACATCATTAAAACAACATATTATTTAACAATATGGGCCTAGGCCACACTAACAAAAGATTGTATAGTAGAGAGGTGTATATGGGAGAATATAATAAGAAAGTATGGGTGTCCTTTAAGTCTTACTAGCGATAGGGGAACACATTTTATTAATGATACAATGTACATATTATTGTCATAATTTATGGTCACACACCATAAAACCACTCCATATCATACAAAATTGAATGGGACTATATAATCCTTCAATAATATATTGAGCAATACATTCAAAAAGATATGTGATGTGGGTAGGAAGGATTGGATGATAAGGTGTTAGCGGTACTATGGGAATAACAAACCACATACAAAAGGTTGAAATAAAACAACTAGTTGGTATTTGGAAAAGAAGTAATACCACATATGGAGTTCATGATTCCATCACCCAAGATAAAACACATACAAACTTGAATGATGAGGCATTAGTAAATGATCACCTAACTAAACTATTGTAGTTGGACGGGAAACGAGTGCGTGACAGATATAGCCAAGGGGTAAAGAAAACAAAACAAAAATCATGACATCATAGATATATAAGGAAAAAAAAATGATTGTGGGCATAAAATTATTGCTTTATGAATATGATTTGACAAAATTAAATATTTATCATAGGACTGATATCAATCTGATAAATCATAAAAACGCAAGATATAACACCCAAATGGAAAACAAGTGCAAGTAATGAGAGGATGAGATTGAATTATATGATAACTTGTTGTCTGTGCTAGATCTAGGATGGAATAATGATGGAACATGCTAGATCTAGGTTGTATATGCTTCATCTAGAAAATAAAGGTATGAAAATCTTCTGGATAGTAGCACCCAGAAGGGGATAAGACCACCCTGAGTGTTAGTGTTTATACTAGGTGCTAGTGTCCTGGAAGTGAGTCAGGATATAGTATTTATGGGATCTGATAAGATTTCCTTCACTTCACTCTTTGTCACTCTAACTTTGCTATAGGGTTTCACTGTCGCAACTGAACCTGCAAAAAAAACCTAGCTACCTACACAAGGCTTAAACACATATTAGATGGAATAAAATATGCATATGCTTTGAGTCGGAGTGACCTTGGTGGTCACCCTAATGTGATTGTCAACAAGTGCTGTAATACATTTTAGATTTAATGTAGTTCTAGTGTGTGTGATTGAATATTGTTCCTTGAAGTTAGGCTACCCTTGTGTTAGTCGCACCAAGATAGCGGGCTATAACTACTTTACCCCAAAAATCAATACTCGAGATGTAATTCAAATTTCTCCCTTCCTATGCAATGATTGATGCAACCCAAATGTAGTCCTTGAATGTTGCTCTTAGCCCAAGTAGTAAATAGGAAGTAATAGCCAAAATTGTCCATCCCTTTAGAATAGTTAGTAGGTTGTGTATATATATGACTCCTTTGTTTGAATTTTCAAACTTAACAAATAAAAAACCAACCCAACGTAATAATAGAATTTTTAGAAAAGATAATGGTTGATGTGGAATTTTAAAACATAAGAGAAGAGGGAAATATGACAGAAACACCCAAAGGGGATAGTAGTGTCTGAGCACTCTTGTCCCTACTGGGTGTTAGCGTCTGAGAGGATTTGAAGTTAAAATAGAAGACACTGACCTAGGTCACATGTTGTGCAATGTCTAAAAGTAAAGGGATAGTTCTAAGAAAGCAAAGGACAAAAGTATAAAAAGATAAATCAATGTAAATGTAAAGCAAAACAAGTGTTATTGATGTCTAGTTTTATTGTTTAGGAATCATGTATATAATGACATACTAGAGGCATGATGTAATAGTACTAAGTATGTGATTTCATGTCTTCATTTACCCTCATTTTATGTTGGTGAATGAATATTCGGTAGCATAAAGTAGATAGAAAGAGCGTACCTTATAGAGATCCGATGGAGGTTGTAACTGATAACATGACTAATGAATATTGTAATTGGTAGCGTGTTGAATGGAGATTGTAAGATGTGTATCATGGAATCTAATAAGGGATAAGAACCCTAGGGGTGATTTTGTGTGCGTAAAGGAAATAATGCACGCGTTTATAACTTGGATATTGCCTTTTCCTGAGTGCCTTGTGCTTGATATTTTTGGTTGTTTCATTTGTGTTGCATTTTTCAGGATAAGAACAAACCTGCGAAAGAAGAAAAGTGTAGACAATGCTCATAGTATATGAAATTGAAATTTAACTTTGAAAAAATAGAATACAAGAATAGAAATGTGTATGAAAAATAAGTGAATCAAGGATAGAATACACCTGAATTTGTGAAAGAAACGATAGAATTGTTCTTTTGTGTTTGTTTCCTTAGAGATATTTTCCTTGGATATGGTTATAAGAGTCGAGAGTGAACTGGTTTTAATATACTAAGGATTTATGCATCCTATTTCTAGAGGAAGAGTGTTGGGAGAGCTGTCAAATTTTCCCTCCACTCATTGATGCTTCCCCACTGATAGGTGTCATTACAGATGGTAATAAACCCAATAGAAACTTTCCATGTATGACACATTTTTCTAAGCATATCATTTTCCTACATATGCCCTAGGTATCACTCCTTATTTTATCCTAATAGAAAAATATGTAAACCAAGAAAGAAGAGTAATTAGTTCCTTTACTCAAAGTATGAAACTTACCATTGATTTTGTTCTTGTTTTATTGGGTAGTAACCTGTAATTGAGTATCTACTCTTAGATTTTGATAAAACTTGTCACTGATAACCTATTCAACTTGTAGGGTACTTGTTTTTTCCCCAAAGATAGAACTATCCAAGTGGAACACTAACGCACACCGCTCATGGAAAATTTGCCACTAATTTTGTTCTTGTTTTGAAACTTCTGTCCATACACTATTATTGGATCCATTATGATTATGGACTATTTTATTATCTCATGTTTGGTCATATTTTGTTGTGTATCATTCTATGTCTAGTTTTTAGACTATTGACAGGGTTAAATAATCACTTGATGATTTCCCCCACTCGTTTGGAGTGCGTGAGTTGAACCAATGTGAGCACGACCTAAATGGGGAAAGATGAAACTAATGTGCACACCTGAAGAAGGAATCTTACAAGGGGGAAAATGGAATTTTCATGTTAATAACCATGGCACATGCAAGACAATGGGAATAAGGATAGTAAAAAGTGTTAGTACAAACAAACATGGCATAATGTAATAGAAACTAGTCAAAACACGTAGTAATACAACTAGTCAATGTAGTAACTGGTAACAAATATGGGACACCACTCACGACGTCACAAGACACTTCAAGCCTCCAAGCCCATAGACGTAAACAAGAAATCAAGCATAGGGAAAATCTCACAAATAATGATACAAGACACAAACATAAAAGACAAACAAATCAGATAACCATGGTTGTGAGTAGTCTTGTAAGAGAAATACTACACATGAAGAACCTATTGGCATGTTAGAAAAATTGATAGTATGCCACAATGTATAAAACTAAAAATAGGAATGAAAGTAGTAGATATTGCAATAATAACACATGAATATAGATAATAAGGGAAGGTAGATGCCCCTATGAGCCTTAGTGGGATTGAAATAAAACAATGTCAAAAATCATGCATCGTGTGATAACCTGCAGATATCTTGCATTCACCTCAAATTATCGTGTGAGCGTGCATGTGTCTATGTAAAAGGATAGAACATATTATGAATCAAAATAACATGATAGACAAAATACAACATATAATAGTATAAACAAGCAATGATACACACAACCAAGATCTAAGATAATGTTTTTATAATATTTTTTTCCAATATTTGAATATTTTTGAATTATTAGAATATGAAATGCTAGGACCGGGGGGAAAGGTTTCGCCCTAGTAAATATGTAGAGGAATAAGTTTCAATGAAAAATTCAAATAAAAACAAGTGTTGGGGAGTGTTAGGTGTGTGACATAAAAGGACTAATAAAACCAGAGGTAACAAAGGCTAGGGCTATATAACAATATAACTCTCTTTGTATTGTCTCTAATCTCATAATTACCATGTGTATAGTCATATGTCATTTGTCACAGGCCCCTTAAGGCACCCAATCAAGATACATATGCATCAACAACCCTTATCTGCACAAAAGAGTTGTTAGTAACAACATGAAAAAATAGGTGTATACATATTCCACGGTCGTTGATTACCGCATGTTGCATTAGCGAAACATGAGGTTGTAAACGAAATGAAACAATCCATAACACCAAAATTAAAAGTAAATATTGAAAGTAAGTGCATAAGAGGAATGTTGAAAGTAATAAAACCAACTGAAATGAAATATACCCAGCAATGTGTACCCAATACTGTTTCTCATCCTACCATGTGTGGGCACAATCAATGTTGTGAGAACCCTGAAGAATAAAAAATGAAAAGAAATAGCAAAGGATCATCAATAAAATAAGATGTAAATCACCTAGCTAGGGGCCCACGAGATGAATGTCATGTCATAGTGTCATAGCGGTATGGGAAGGTGTCAAAAATAGGTAAAAATTAAAAATTGTGATGACAAGAAGGAGGTACTAGGCGGCCGAGGAGATGCCAAGACCATCATGGAGAGGCTCAGAAGCCAGGTACACATGTCATTATGTTATTTATATGTGTTGAAAGTAGTTTTTGTGTTATATTTGTATCGTTAATTACATGTGTTTGTGTACTTGGTTTTACAAAGTGGATAGTGGAAGAGTGACACTCCTTAATAGAGAACGACCATCATGAGATCCTAGATCTTGTGCTAGATGTCCAAAATACAACAATGATGGCCGATTTAGCAACACAGTTGGTGGGAGACTCACTAGGTGTCTTCCATCTGGTTGGAGAGGCATCCAAAACCTTACAGAGATATAGGGACACACATGCACTAGTGGAAACATGTAGCATGGATGTGATGATGCAAAGTTTATTGCATGCACCAGAAGCCTTGGTACAGGAGCAAGCTGCCTGTTTATCAGATGCTTGGAGGGTGAACAAGATGATTACCTTATTGGAGGCATAGCTGATGAGAGAACATAAAGATGCCTCTAAAGCCCAATATATGGTGGAGTCTCTATCTTACACAACCAAAGCTACTAGCACATCCCCATCATCCCATAACATCCAGAGACCCCCCGTAGGGGGCGAGGGTACTTGAGCTTTACTGTAAATGGGATAGAGCCACGTATTTATGTTTTGTATCATTTTTTCAAAGTATAAAATTGATTCGAGACATGCATACATATTATATATATATATATATATATATATATATATATATATATATATATATATATGATTGTGGTGGTTTTGTTCATTAGATGTTTGTAGTGTATATGTTACTTTGCTTATCACTTTCATTTTTTCCGCATGCATGTATGTGATGATAATCATGATATTTAGGAATAATGATAATGTTATTAGATAGGTAAAACCAATGGGAGGGGGAATCAATAGGATAACCTATGTGATGTGAAGAAGCCAAGGGATGGAAAATGACCACAACATCCAATGATGTTAGGGAACTGTCATGTCAGTAAATCCAAATAAGTCTGCAAGCCTAAGTGATGATGCACATAATACCACAGTAATCTAATGGGAAATACTGGGGTGATCAAATCAAAAATAAGTAAAATAAGGACCGCAACACTCTGACGGTAGGAGGAACCAGGGCATAAGGGATGAAAAATCCAAGTAGGGTATTTGGTCCAAGTGAGGATGAATAAAAGGAAGTACGTGAGAACCCAAGTGGGTTTCAAGAGCTCAAGCCAAAGAAGGAAATAATATGTAGTCAAGGTACTATAGAGAGCTAGCCATAAGGGGCAAAATATTGTAAGGTATTAGTGATGATGTCGTCAACCTAGTGTAAGAAGTGATCTCTAACTTGAGACATGAGGTCCTCTATGGTATGCTTTGTAATATCAACTTGTAGATGAAATTTAGATCTCATGAAAAATAGGGTGCCATCAATCTGATGCTCTAGTTAGGTAAGAATGTCACACCGATAAATAGTGGGATGAGGATCAGGTGAGGTGGTGGCCCATAAATAGGTTGTGGTCTAGTCAGTTAAGGGGAAGGTGGTTGGTTCTGAGAGGATTCAGTTCTATGATTCTTGCCATGGGAAGAGGACTCAAGAACCTGATGCTTGTTATGTATAACCTGACAGTAAACATTTTTATGTGCACAATACATGTGGTGAGAAGAAGAAGGGAACTAAGGCAGAAGGTTTTATAGCCTTTCGAGTTTGGTCTCATTTAACCTTAGCATTGATATTCTTCATGTGTCGTTGATAAGATATATATTCTAAAACATCATGTCTTGTGGCCTCGTGTCATGTATAGTATAGCACGATCGTAGGGGACCCAGGTTCCATAAGGGCAAGAGCTACATAAGGAAGTCTAATAGGATGTGGAGGGCTAATAAGAATAGGTTCGGAAGGTGCCAATGCAATGGGTGAAGATGGCACCGATGGAGCAATTTGTGGCTCAGTAATCGATGCACAAGTGTATATAGACATAAAATCACACACTTTGGGTACTTAGCTAGTCCTGATTACATACTACAATTAATATTATTCCTAGGTAAGAATGGTACTAATTAACCCATGTCTTTGGCCACATTTCTTTGCTTTCTATTGTTACTTTCAGTCTTGCACCCTTACTTGCTCAATATGCCTATTTACTCTTTGAAATTTTTCATCCTGGACACCAGCACCCAGTCAGGATGTCAGCGCTAGGTACTCTCATCCCATCTAGACGCCCATGTCCTCTTTGTACTTTACTTGCACTTTTTGGGTCATTCCTAGCCATTTGAGCATCTTATATTTTTAGTAGTCAACCTTTTTTGGCTTGATTATGAAATTTAAGCAAGGGAATTATATAAATATAAAGTTATGTGATCATAATAAAGGACTAAACACTAAGCACTATCTATCACTGCCTAAGGTTGCATCCATCAATGCATCTAAGAGCTCCATTTCAACCATCTAGCTCCATCACAAGGGACACATAGGAGGGAAGTTCATTTGATTCCTTTCACACATTTACTACATTTTACTTCTAGCTACTTTCTCGCTATCTAAGTGTGACTGACACCAGAGTAACCTAGGGTAAAATTGCACACACACACATAGAACTACATTGGGTCTGTGATGTAGTACAATGCTCAGTTGTAAGTTCACAATTGTGACAGCTTAGGACAATCTGACCCCTCATTTCACATCTTATTTTTTAGAATTTGATGTATGTTTGAGGGTTTTGCATGTTTATTCTTCATTGAAGGTTTATAGTGAGATCAACGATCTTGGTGCAATCTTGGAGCTACCAAAGGAAACTAAAGGTGAACACCTTGTGACACCTTAGAGGATGGCTTCTAAGCATTTATGCATACCCAGACACCTAGAAACAAGCCTCGGGCGTGCATGTCCCTCTACAGGTGCTCCAGTCTAGGCTATACCTCCATATCTACATTTTCCAGGGCTTCTGTGTGACTTTTATTTCTATCTGTTCAACCTATTAGAGCTTAAATCCATTTTATATTGTACTGTGAATTAGCTAAGGCCTTTTACCCTCTCTTTGCACTTAGGGTTTTTGTACACTATTTCTTAGTTTACTTAAGTAAATTGTTGTACTTAATTTATCTTTCATTTGCTGCAATCTCGCATTCAGATTAGGCTTGTGTATTGCACATTTTAGCTTAATCATTTTGGTGAATGAGGGGGGGCATCATATGGGTGAATCAGTCACCCCATACAAAATTATACATAACACAATACCGGTACAACACAGTTCTCAATTTCAGATAGGGATCAGAATCAGACTTGTGTCCTTAACACAATGGCCTTTCCTAGATGCCTAAAACTATGGGGTAATATAGTGGCCTTTCCTAGATGCCTGAAGACCTAGGGGCAATATAACGACCTTTCTTGGATACCTGAGACTAGGGGGTAGTTATTTAACGATTAGTAGTTCAACATAGTCTACAGAACTCCATACAAAATGGCTTTTATAGGTTAAATAATCCTTCATACATGCGTTTATACACACCATCTACAGTGGTGTTCTACACAATGGGAAGAAGTTAAAGGATTGGAGGATAACACTAGAATATTCTCCCTACACTTCTTCCATTTCACTAGCATGAGATCACTTGAAAAACCTGGCGTGTCGACATCATTTACAGAATATTTTCTACACTCTTTCCTCATCACAGATCAGGTGCACATGTTCCTTTTTCACACTTTTTCATTTTACATACTCCTTTACATGTTTTTTACACATATACATACATATTTGACTACTTGTCGAACTTCTCTTTTGTATGTCCATTCGTATGGGAAGCGATAGTCAACATCATCCACAACAATAACCATATCGACATTGACAACATGTACATCATGATATCTATACATGCATTTCCTCCCTAGGTTCATTTTCATCACTTTTTGCATTTTTTCCTCTTTAACATCCATGCTTCACATTTTTATCACTCCACGCTTTATCTAGTCCCTCGACACACTTTCAACATTGATCTACATGGTTATCAGGTATGCATCTCTTATCTAATTTATTGTATTGAGTTTTACACTCACCAACATAAACTGGTGGCAAATGTGGACACAAAATCACACACTTTGGGTACTTATCTAGTCATAATTACATACTATTATTCATGTGATTCCTAAGTAAGAATGATACTAATTAACCCATGTATTTGGCCACCTTTCTTTGCTTTTTGTTACTACTTTTAGTCTTACACCCTTACTTGCTCAGTCTACCTTTTTAATTTTTGGAATTTTTTATCCTAAACATGAGCGCCTAGGTAGGATGCCAACGTCAAGCGCCCTCATCCCCTCTGGGTGCTCCTATCCTCTTTGTACTTTACTCAAACTTTTTGGGTCCTTTCAAGTCGTTTGAGCATCCTATCTTTTTGGTAGGCGGCCTTTTCAAGGTTAATTACAAAATATGAGCAAGGGATTCATATAAATATAAATTTATGTGATCATGATAAAGGACCAAGCACTAAGCACTATCTATCACCACCTAAGGTTACATCCATCAAGGCATCTAAGAGCTCCATTGCATCCATCTAGCTCCATTAAAAGGGACACAAGGGATACATTTTCTGCATCACACTTCATAGGAGGGAAGTTCATTTTATTCCATGCACATATTTACTACATTCTACATCTAGCTACTTACTCGTTATCCAAGTGCAACTGACACAAGAGTAACCTAGAGCACAATTCACACACACACACACAGGAACTACATTGGGTCTGAGATGTAGTACAATGTTTAGCAATAAGTTCACCATTGTGACATCTTAGGATAGTATGATCCCTCATTTTGCATCTTTATTTTTTAGGATTTCATGTTTGTTTGAGGGTTTTACAGGTTCATTCTTCGTTGCAGGTTTCCATCGAGCTTGGTGATCTTAGTGCAACCTTAGAGTGACCAAAGGGGACAAAAGGAAAACACTGTGTGACATGTTGGAGGAGGTTTATTGAGCATTTCTACAAACCTAAGTGCCTAAAAACAAGCCTATGGTGCCCGTGGGTGCCCTTATCCCTTTAGAGGCACCTTGATCTAGAATGTACCTCCAAATCTACATTTTCTAGGGCTTGTGTGTGATGCTTCTTCCTCTCTACTCAA
This sequence comes from Taxus chinensis, assembly GCA_019776745.2. Taxonomy (NCBI): domain Eukaryota; kingdom Viridiplantae; phylum Streptophyta; class Pinopsida; order Cupressales; family Taxaceae; genus Taxus; species Taxus chinensis. The sequence goes on from CM034155.1 coordinate 618,886,239, forward strand.
CCTGTCAGAGCTTCGATCCAGTTCAAACTATACTATGAATCAACTAAGGCCTTTTACCCTCTCTTTACACTTAGGGTTTTGTACTGTATTGCTTAGTTTACTTGGGTAAATTATTGTACTTAATTTATCATTCATTTACTATAATCTTTCATTCAAATTAGGCTTGTGTATTTCAGGGTTTTAGCTTAATCAGTGTACATTTCTAGGTCCTAGAATCATATTTGCATTCATATGATTCATAAGCAATAATAATAATAATTGAAAAAATATCTTTGGTCTTTTTGCTTTCTTTCTGGTAATTCTTTTTGGCATTTTACACCATACAACCCAATCGGTATTTCACTTGCTTATCTTTTATGGCTTCAGACACTAGCTTCCAGACAAGATGCCAACGCCTAGGTGCCCTCATCCTTCCAGGCGCTATCTAACCCTTTTCTATCTACTCACTTATTTTGGGTCTCTTTTATCTTTTGGGCATCTTATTTTCTTATGGGTTAGACTTCAAGTTTTCAATTACGAAATTCAACCAAGGGAATCATATAAATACAAAGCTATGTGACAAAATAAAGGAACAAACACTAAACATCTATTATCATTGCTTAAGATTGCATCCAAAGGAATATAATAGCATAAAAGACATCCATCTAGCACTCACTCAAGGGACAAGGGATTGCATTTTCTGCATACACTTCATAGGAAGGGGAAGTTCATTTTTCCATCCACACATCTATTGCTACATTATCACATCTAGTTATTGTGTGATATCATGTTCACTTACACAAGGGCATCTTAGAGCACGATTCTATCACACACACAAGAACTACATGGATTCTAATATGTAGTGTAATGCTCAGTTGTAAGTTATCTCAGTTGGGTGACCGCAGAGGTCAGTCCAACTTTTCATATTACATACATTTATTTTTGGGATTTGATGTGGTTTGAGGGTTTTGCGGGTCATCTTCTTTTTGTAGGTTACAGATGAATTCTACGATCATAGTGTGACACACAGGTGACCAAAAATCACTACCAACGATCATCTTGTGACACAAAAAAAAACCATATTCTAAGCCCCTACATGGTCACAGTAACTTCCAACAGAGGTCTCTAGTGCTTAGGTGCCCTTGCCCTAGTCCAGGCTCCCTAGTCCAGGCTCAACTGAAAGCTCTAGAATTTACTGAGTGCAGTTGCGACTGTCTTCCCTTCCTATTCATCAGTTTTCCAGTTTGTACAGTCTTGGATCAGGAGAGAATCAACTAAGTCATTAATTCCCTCTCTTACACTTAAGGTTTCATAGTTATCTAACTTATTGTTTTTGTCATTCTATATTCTAGCAGTTGCTTAACATTTATTTATCATACACAACTTCTGCAATTAGGGTTTTACAATTTTTTTTTTGTTAAATCAAGTAAGTCCTTCTCCCTCTTTCTTGTACTAATAGGGTTTCATATTTATCTAGTTTATTGCTTGTGTCATTCTATATTCCAGCAGTTGCTTAACATTTATTTATCATACGTGACTTTGCAATTAGGGTTTTACAAATTCTATATTTGTTAAATCATTTAGTGAACCTAACTCATTTGAATACTCTTTGATAATCACTTTCTCCTATTTTCCTCATACTAGGATAATCTCATCATGGATATATCTATTCGTGATTTTTTGCAAGTCAATCCTGATTGTAATGCTAAAATCAATGCTCTTTTGGCTAACACTCGTATTCCTTCCAACACTCATTCAGACCTTGTATTTCAGTTATTATAGATGCATTTTCAAAACAACTTACTTTTCCATTTGATATAGTTGACACTCATTTTTTTAATGATAATGATCCGCCCCTATATATACCATCTCAAACATTTATAACATAGGTATTAAGAAGACAATAGTCAATAGTGGATATGAGCTTAATCTTTGTACTTTATCACTCCTTCGAAACATTGGCCTTTCCTCTGCGGATGTTATCCCATCATCCAGTTCTCTTCGTGTGTATGATTCATCTACACATATGTGTATACGAACTATCACTTTACCTCTTATGGTTGGGAAAAAAAATCTTTCTACAATATTCTTTGTTATTGATGTCGATGTTCAGTATAATTGCTTACTTGGTAGGTCGTGGCTTCATGCTATGCAGAAAATACTTTCTATAGTTCACCGGTGTGTTAAATTCTTACATGATGGATTTAAACATAGTATCATTTACTGACAGTGATCCCTTCAAATATTATCACCTAGACCCAATGAGTGATTGTACTACCTACTCCACTTCCTACCAATCCTACGCAACCCATTGATGATGATCGACTCACGAAGCATCTTGCATCCACCGCCGACTTGCCTCCTCTCAAGGGAAATATTTATGCATTGGATGTCATATCAACTCCTATCCAAGAGCACTCTGCATCACCGATGCATCCTTCTACATGTAAATTTTTCATACATAATTCTTATTAATCGCACATTTCTTTCAACTCCACTTGATCTAATATGTATTTGCACACATGATGGCTTGGCTCGGCTAGGATTCACAGATTAGATAATCTCCTCCCTCCACCTTCATTCTCCTCACCTCTATCATGGATATATTTACATTATTCACTATTATGGCCTCGACATCTTCCAACTATCAGTCTTTGTTGCATGCACTTTTTGCACTTCTCCACTTACACTTGGGCAGTCTTGGCTTGACTACATTGGTGGCACTTTGGATCCTAAGCATATTGATATCGCATTTCCCATGCCTTTGAGTTTTTTCTATTTGCAATGATTCATTTCTCAGCTATACACAAAATATTACTCGCTAGTATATACATGGTTGTCCACTACCACCTTTCACTGATGAAGAATATGCAATGGGCATGTACAATTTACGCCACAATGGCTCTTTATATGATCAACCCCATACTATTTCTTACCAAGTGTTCTGACGCTTCTCCGTTTGGCTTTGACCATGACAATGATGACCTCTTAGACGATGTTACTTGATTCTTCTCTACATCATCCACTTGGGGGGCATCATGATCATTACTCCCTCCCCTCCTAGCATTATCAAGAATCTCTCATTTCTACTATTGTGCTCCAGTGCTTTATCTTCATATTCCTAAGCAATCTTACACAACTTGATACACCTCTTATATCATCATTACCATATGATGCACTCTTGTGCTAAGGTTCACACTTGATTGTTGAGGGCATACTATATTCATGAACCTCACACACTACACATTTCATGCTCCATGCTTCACAATACATATTTCTAGCATTCCATTCTCACACATCATACTACCCTATTATACAATCTACGCTCCACGCTTCATGTTACATGTCTCTAACACACATTATCAAACTTTTTCCTTATGACACATTTCTAGTTCCACATTTCATACTTGACTAATGAGGGTATAATTTTGAAATGATCCTCACCACATTCTCCTATTTACAATCATTCTCTATGCTTCATTGATCTATCTTTCTAGCACATAATTTTAAACCATTTCCTGATGACACACTCTTGTTCTATGGTTCATTCTTGACTGTCGAGGGGTATTTTATAAATGAACCTCATTTCATACACCAAATCTGTTAAGGGGCATGTTGCTCCTTCACATCTTGATACATTACATATCATTCCATCTCACTCATTTACTACATTTTCATATCTTGGTTTCACTTATTCTTGTTTCTTATACTATTACATGATGCAACTTTATTTACTATGTTAGTCGTATATTTTGTATGTCATATATCTTTCTATATACACATGCACGTTCACTTGGTATTTAGTTGTGAATGCATATTTTATACAAATCTTTACACTGCAGCAATGATGCTTAGCACTATACCTCTTACCAGTCCCACCGAGGCTCCTAGGGACATCTACATTTACTACTCTTACACATCACATGTGTTATTGTTTCATTATTATACTACTTCCTATTCTTATTAGCACATTACTTTATATTGATACATACACGCTTTGACATACTTCTTATCCTTCTAACATGCTAATGTGTGCTTCACATGCAACATTTTCCTTGCAGGAACTATTTGCCACCATGGTTGTATGATAATTTGGTTGATATTGTTTCCATTGTTTGTTATTATTTACAGGCTTTATCCTATGTCTTGCTTGATCATTGCTTGTATGTTTTTGGTCGCTTCATCCCTAATTGTCTTGTGACATTGTGAACGATTTTCCATGTTTGAAACCCACTTTTCATGGTCCATCTTGTATGCACACTTGCTTGTTACATTGTTTTTCTATTACATGCTTGCTACTTTTCTACTAACACATGCATCTAGCCACTTTGTTTTCATGTGCCTTGGTTTCTACCATGCACATTCCCTCCCCTATAGGGTATTAGTTTCATATCAGTAACAGGTCCTCTCTTTGGGTTGTATTATCCTAGAGACATTGCATGCACCCCAAATGAGGGGGAATACATTGGGTGAATCAGTCACCCCATACAACTTAGAACATAGTAAAGTTCAACACAAAATCAACATAGATTACAGTTACAAAAATGACCCAGAATCTGACTTGGTTCCTCAGTTCAACACAAACACCAACACCCAGATACAGACACTAGCGCCTGGGTGCTCTTGACCTTTCCTGGGTGCTTATGATCAGGGGAAGTTACAAGTTACTTTCTTAGATCAATATAGTTTTCAACAGTTCACATATCAGTTTCACACGATCAGGCACTAACCTCATAATACAAAATGTATGCAATCTCCTATTATCTCATTTTCAAGGTGGAACAAACAAAACAATACAAAACTAAACACGGATCACACTATCTACAACAATGGTGTAATTCAGGAAGTAGTCATGGAAGGAGAGTAACACTATACCTCTCTCCCCAACACTCTTCTACCGTGGTGTGAGATCACCCAAAAAAATTGCACTTGGCATGAGATTACCCAAAAAACTTGTTCTTGGCATGAGATTGCCACAAAAAACTTGCTCTTGGCATGAGATCACCCAAAAAAATCTCTCTTCTACAACAGTTCAGGACATTTTCTATCCTTTTAACTTTTCACAGATCAGGTGCACACTTTCCTTTTTACACATGTTTACATACTTATGTACATTTTTTTTAAAGAGTTTTCATATACACATATTTGACTACTTTTTCACTCTTCTTTTACAGGTCTATCCTTAATATGCAATAAGAAACAACCCTACATCAAGCAAACACAAAGCAAAAATATACAACACGGTATAACATAATACGCTTCACCCCTAGGGTCACTTACTTCTTTCTTAGCTTCCATGCTTCATTTTTATCACTTCACGCTTTCACTTGTCTCTTTAGCATGCTATCGCAATCACACTCTACATGGTTATCAGGTACGCATCTCTTATCTACTTTATGTTATCAAGTATTCAATCAAAAACATAAAGTGGGGGAAAATGTAGACACAAAATCACATGCACTTGGGTACATTTCTAGGTCCTAAAACATATTTGCATTCATATGATTCCTAAGTGAGAAAACTAATAATTGATAGCTATCTTTGGCCTCTTTGCTTTCTTTCTGGTCTTCTTTATGGTATTTTACACCCTACAACCTAGTATGAGTACTTTCACTTTCTTATCTTTTATGGCTTCAAACACCAATGCCCAGATAGGACGTCAACACCTAGCTGCCATCATCCTTCTAGGTGCCCCTGACCCTTTTTTATCTTACTCGCTTCTTTTGGGTCTCTTTTATCTTTTGGGCATCTTATTTTCTTATGGGTCAACCTTCTAGTTGTCAATTACAAAATTCAACCAAGGGAATCATATAAATACAAATCCATGTGACCAAAATAAAGGACCAAGCTCTAAGCATCTATTATCATCACCTAAGGTTACATCCAAAGGAATCTAAGAGCATCAAAGGCATCCATCTAGCATTTCACTCAAGGGACAAGGGACTGCATTTTCTGCATACACTTCATAGGAAGGGGAAGTTTATTTTTCCATCCACACATCTATTTACATTACTACATCTAGCTATCATCTCGCTATCATTTGCACTTACACAAGGGCTTCCTAGGGCATGATTCTATCACACATGCACAAGAACTACATGGAATTTGAGATGTAGTGCAGTGCTCGAGTCTTAAGTTCACTCAGTCGGGTGACCACGGAGGTCAGTTCTGACTCCCCATATTACATCTTTTCTTTTTGGTATTTGATGTAGTTTGAGGGTTTTACAGATCATCTTCTCTTTATTAGGTTATAGGTGAATTCTGTGATCATAGTGTGACATACAGGAAACCAACAAGGACTACCAATGACCATCTTGTGACACCAGAAAAACCATATTCTGAGCTCCTGCGTGGTCACAAGTGCCCAACATATGTCTCTTATGCCTATATGCCCTTGCCATAGTCCAGGCATACCCTAGTCTAGGATCATCCAACAACTCTAGAATTTATCCTGAGAATAATTGCGACAGTCTACCCTTCTTGTTCATCATTTTTCCTAGTCTAGCATAGTTCTTGGATCAAAGTGTGAATCAACTAAGTCATTTTTTCCCTCGCTTGCACTTAGGGTTTCATAGTTTTATTAGCTTATTGTTTGTGTCATTCTATATTCCAGTCAGTTGTTTAGAATTTATTTATCATACGTGACTCTGCAATTAGGGTTTTACAAATTTTATTTTGTTAAACCAACTAAGTCCTTCTCCCTCTCTCTTACACTTAAGGTTTCATAGTTATCTAGCTTATTACTTATGTCATTCTATATTTTAACAGTTTTTTAGCATTTATTTATCATACATGACTCTATAATTAGGGTTTTACAAATTCTATATTTGTTAAATCAAGTAGATCAGTTCATCACCCATGAGGTCATCGACTTCATAGTCAAAACTAGCGACACGATCATATGCTTCTGTTAGGGAAGATACATCGACTAGATGGATGGTATAGTGTAGAGGGGTGGTATGAGGTAAAGAGGTTGGGGGAGTGATCCGAGGTTTGGGCACCAAACAGATAGGAAAATTATCAACCATACTCGAGGATTATTCTTATATGAGGATGACATTTATGTCATGAGCATGTCAAGTGTAAAGGATCTCTTAGTAACACAAGACTTCCCTATCATGAATCTAGGCATAACCTAGCCAGGTGGGGATTATCTAAAGTGTAACCATCATCCTAGTTTTATGTGGAGGTATCCAATGCACAAGATTCGAATATAGTCTCTTGATCGTACCACATGCTCTAATTGAGGTTATGGTGTACGTGGGATGATAACAGGAATTGAGGGTGGCTTTTTGAGAGAACGAGGTTACAAGTAAAGAGATAATTGAGATATGATAAGCTCTAGAAGATTAGAAGTATTAATGAAAAGTATGATATCATCAAGATAATCATCATCAAACTCCAATAGGTTGGGAGACGTACACCAAAATAATTCGTGATGACCACCATTATTGAAGAGATAATCTATAGTATAGTTGAAGCATTGATACTCTTGAAAAGGGACGATAGATATCTCGTCTAGAGTTGGGAGTTTTTACGTCCACTTTTTTTTGGAGTTTTTTGAGATTCCAAGGATTAGAATCCTCTTAAATCTTATAGATAGCTCCTAGGTGAGAAAATTTTACACATTGACAAGTGGAGGAAGCAATTGCACACATGCGATGACTCAAAGGCCGTCCTAGGAGAGATATTATAAGATAGGGGAAAGTTGAAAATCGTGACTATAATGTGGATAGTCCTAGGAGGCATGATGATGGGTAAATATATACACCCCATGGGAGGTATCTGTCAGTGGTCATACCATTGGAAAGTGCTACATGTAGATTTAAAGTTGTCTATGGAGTAGCCAAAAGCCTTAATGAAGTCTAATGAGGAAACACACGTGCCGAATAATTCGTCAATGAGAACACAGTTTGAATGTAGTATTTCTAATACAAAATCGAGATGAAAATAGATGCATCATCTGCATGAAAAAATATCTAATCATGAATCATGGAGGCCATACAGAAATGAATGCAAGATCAAGCACTAGTGGCAAGGTCAGTATGAACGGAGAGCTCCTCACATTGAAGGCAGATTATTTCCTATGATCCATGTAATGTAGGACTATGCCCCAGAGTGGGAGCAATGGGGATGTTCATGTCAAATAATGCTACCATGAGATACTCGGTGGTGGTGAGGCAATGTACACATAAGTTCTAGAAAAGGCATTTGGCTAGGAAGCAGGGAAAGTTTTTCAAGAGGATACCACTTGTCATGACTGAGTTATGTAGTGGGGTGAGAGCAATGGGAGCCCTCAAGAACATATCTGGGAGAAGCATGTATAATCATGGAAACTTTAGAAATTGCCTCTTTCTTAGCTTCTACGCTATCAACCATACAAGCTTCATTTTGATAGGGGTTGATATTTTCTGTAGAAGCAGTTTTGGACACCATCGATCCTATAGGAGATTTTCCACAAGGTCTGATGGAATTTCTAGCTGTAGAAGTAGTTTTAGGCACCATCGAACCTGTAGGATATTATACATAGGGGTCAATGGCATCTATAAGAGGGATATTTTTATCTTGGGAGGCCTGATTTTTAGGTATAGAAGGGTATGCAACTATGTGAGTTTGAGCCTGGAATGATGTGGAATATTTAGGTTCTATATAAGCTATGACACTCCTAACATCATTCATGACAATCATGATTTCATGAGGATAGTTTATCTACAACTAAATTATTCATCAGCATGTTCTTGCTTTTTGGAACTATCACATGTATTATGGTTAGGCATGGGATCAAAGAAGACTTGTAACTTCTCATTATCTTCATTAATTACGTCGTGATAATATTTTAATTGCACTGCATCACGGAATTTGACTGTTTGAGTTAAAAATTCCCAAGTGATGGTATCATGGTCAATTTGGGAGCCTAGGATTAATTTGATAACAGTCATGCATAGTGCATAACAATTCTCATGGGAATAACCCCAATTAGCATGCCACCAAAATAATTTACTTTCAACATGCTATTGAGGAACATGTCAAGAAGGATCTAAGATCATGCTAAATGGCTTAGGTAAGTGACATTTAAACTCTTCCTTGATTAATGGTTGATGATAGTTAGGCTGATTTTTATTGTTAGCTTGTTGATCAATGTTGAAGATGGTATTATTCGAAGAAGTGACAAGAGGAAGAGTATTGGAGACTATGTCATTGTTTTCACTCCCTTTCTTGGGATGTTAGAGGATTGAGACTTGTTTATTGGGTTGTGTCTTAAGAGGAACTTCCTCAAATTCTCTCATGAGTCAATCCTACCTTTTAAATTGTTCAAAGGATTATTCTAGAGAGGTGGGAGAAAATGACCTCACCTTGTATTGAAGGTGAGGTTCCAGAGGTCGAAGGAAAAGATGGAAAATGCTATCACTAGGCATGTTATGTTCAACTTGCGTAGATAGGGTATTCTAACATTTTATGAAGGCTTGTGCTGATTCATTTTCATATTGTTGATAGTTGATGAAGGCATTGATGTTATTCTAAGGTAATTCATGATATAGAAATCCATTCACTAAGGTTGTAACCAAGGACTCTAGCTCAACTATGGAGTTAGGAGGTAAGGTATGATACCAATCCAAAGCATCCCCAAGATGGTTTTAGCTAAGAGCTTGGTCACAATGTATGAATTGGCTCTGATCCACTCCTTATAAATGTTGGAAAAGTCCTTAATGTGAAGGGAGGGATCAGTGGACCCGTCATAAGAGATGGAAGGAGCAATACCTCTAATATCCATGTTAGCAAGGTAAGGTGTTAAAGGCTCTTGTTGGAATACTCTTAGGAATTTTTTATGGATAGGGGGTTAGGTGATGGGCACCCCATCAGGCCTATTTGGTAAAGGAGGGGGTGTGTTGCCCCAAGATCCCATTGTATGACAATCGACTAGTTGAGGCGATGTTGGCTTGTATTTGAAGGAATTGAGTCGTAGTAGCGGATTGTTGTTGGTTCATCCTATCAATGAGTTCGAGGATAAGGTTGGTAGGGTCAAAATTGGGGGTAAATTTAGATGCACCTACTTTTGGGACATTTCCCTTTTTCTAACCTACCATCAAGTTGTTTGGAAATGAATTCAAGGAGATGTTTATTAATCATTTCTTTTGATTCATCCTTGTATTGAAGAAATTGCATGAAGAATTTCTGAACCTCAAGTGTGTGATCAGAAGTGTTGTTTATTTTTATTTTCCTCTTCCTCCTCCTCAAATAGGCATTTTTTGTGGGTCGGAGGTTTCTTTCTAGGGAATCCTACGACACAATAATCTATGGAGAAAGGGGAATTCAATTTCAGGGTGAAGGGTTTCAGGGAAATGTCTACACAATAGAATAAGAAGATCCTAGGCCGAAATAATCCAAGATGGAGTGATGATCTGTATGAGAATAGGTAATGAAATGAGACTTATTGATATTATGGGTTGTACAATAAAATTTACACAAGGGTTGATGGAATTGGGAGACAAGTTTGAAGGAACAAATGATATCACCCTTGGGTGACGACGTCTGGGTAAGCTATTTTTTTAGGTTTTTTGAATTTTGGTGATTTGAAATGAGGTCAAACTTGGAGATGGATAGTTTAAATGAGTTTGTGCTTAATCAAGAGGTATGTAGGATTCATGTTAGGTTCACCAGAATGTATGCTGGGCCAATAATGTGTCTTAATGGCTTGCACTCCCACGTCTTCCATTCTACAAGGGTATGCAGAAATAAAGAGGAGACACACATGGACCAACACACAATTGATTGATTAAAAAGAGGCTACAATGAGGACTAAGGTCACGTATTCAGAGGGAATTGATCCCTACACTAGGTCAACCTAGGTTTACAAGGCTCGCAATCAAGATAAAGGGGGCATACCCTTCTAGGATATTGGTTAATGGGGGAGAGATATAGATTGATAGAAAGATAACACAAACATGCAAAATCTATAAAATTGAAATATAAATAAAGGAAAGCTAAGGAGTTGATCATGTAAAATCAATATGATAACTAACATTGATGTATATACAATACTAAGCTAACATAAAGCAATGCGAAAGGAGACGGACTAATCTATGCAAAGAGAGGGTTAGAGAATTTACATGTGGGGTGGTTGTTTATGCATCCATGTCTCCAGAGAAACAGTAAGTCGAGAGAGAATCACTATGGGTAGAGAAGGATAACACTGTTCCTGTCCTCAATTCACTATAGATGACCAAATCATGCAAGCAATACAATAACCAAGAAGAGTGTCCAATCCAAATCAAATGAAATATAGACGAATAACAAAGTGAGAAGATGTGAATATGACACAAAATATCATAGTAGATGGTTATTCTTTCATCTCCTTCCTTTCTTTCATGAGATGTTAGGGTGTGATGTGCACATGTACCCAATGCCATCACTTACAGATGATGGTTTTGTCTAAGGGAAAACCTAACACACAAAAAATTGCCCACAGGAGATGGCGTTGGCCAAGGGACAATCCTAATGTCAAGTGGGGTAAAAATGTGTCATGGATCAAGAGCAAGTCAATGAAATAAGTGTCAACGAAGTCAAATGCAAAAAAAAAATTTGAGTGCAACATAAAGGACTGATTGAGGCAAGGGTAACTAAGGCTAGGGCTACACAGTGGTACATGTCTCTATGTATTGTCTCTAATCCCATAATGAGCATGTGTATAGTCATACTCCATTATTAAACATACCTCTTAAGGTACCCACTCGAGAGATAGATGCATCAATTACCCTTATCTATGCAAAAGAGTCAGTAACAATCTAAAAAATTAGGTGTATACAGATTGGTTACCCCTATGGATGCAACAAGACAATGTGTAGACATAATATATGAGTCATGTATATAAGTTTGGAAAGTGAGAGCATCAAGAATCATTATCAAATAAACACACACTGTGTATTTTCTTTTGGTGAGGAGGTTGCAACAAATAATGTAACATTGAAATATGAAATCATATGATCATTAGAATTATAATCAATGGTTTTTTAAGCCATGGCCATGGTGACATTGTGAAGGGGGATATGAGTGTCAATAGAAAGTTCATTATATAGATCAGTAGCATTATAGTCCATCACAAGATGAGAATGATGTGCAATGTAAGTAGTGTCTTAATCATCATATATGAGAGGGATATCACAAAGATTAACAACATAAGGTGTGGACTCTATTGTATCATTCCATGGAAGAAGGTGTTGCAAGGGAATTGTATGTTATAACATGGGTAGAAGGGATTGCATGCATAGTATGTAACTAAGGACAACCTAGAAGGATATTATAATTGATATTATTAGGCATAACATAGAACATTAAGAGTGCATGGTCTTGTAGTAATAAGTAGAAATATTTCTCCTAACACTTGTTTAGGTGTGTTATTAAAGCCAAAAATACATAGAGTAGATGGAGTTAGATCAGTAACAAAAAGTATTATTTGATGGAAAAAGGAAATGTTGCATATATTGAGACCAGATCCATTATCAAATAAAGCATGATTAACAAGCACATTACGAATGTGAACTTGAATTTACAATGGAGGAGCATTTTTAAACAATTATACGATAAACCATAAAATAATTTTACACAAGGAAGCTAGGAGGACATAGATTTGTATTGAAAGTGATGTTGAAAAAAAAATGATCATCATTAAATGAATAAATAAATTTTAAATGTACAAACAAAAATAGATTTTTTTGAATCTAATTATGTGCAATAAAAACCTCAAAAAGGATTTTCTCAAAAGTGTGTATTTTTCCAATCATGTCTTAATTACTAAAAAGTGAAAATTTGAATTTCCAAAAATTGTACTAAAATTTATGGAAAACAAAAGAAATTTCCGTTACTTGTGTAAAAAATAATAATAATAATCTCAAAGGGATTTGTAAATAGGTTCATTATGCCTGATAGATGAAACAAAAGGTGATTTAAAAATTAGGAACCTTAAAAAGTGACCCAAAGGGTAGGACCAACCGTGAACCCCCTAGGAAAAAAAATTTAGATCAGATTTATGGCAGATGATAGATGAAAACCAAGTGTGAATTTGAAGATAAGATGCAAATATGAAACTGAATGGCAACTAGAGTTTGGGTTTGGAGAAGAATAGATCTGATAAAGAGCATGCAAATGTCAGTTTCACCAAATGATTTAACAAAATTAAATCTTTATTAAAGGACTGAGATCAATAAGATAATATCACAAAACATGTAATATTTAACATCTGAATGGAAATTAAGTGCAAGTAATGAGAGGATGGGAGTGACTTAGTTGATAACTCGTTGTCCATGTTGGATCTCGACTGGAATATTGATGGAACAAGATGGATATGGGTTGTATATGCTTCATCTAGAAAACATAGATATGTAAAATCTTCTAGAAAAGTAGTACCTAGAAGGGGACAAGACCACCCCAAATGCTAGTGTTTGTAATGGGAACTAGTGTCCTGACAATGAATATGGATCTAGTTTTTTTAGGATTTGATAATCACTCCTTTACTTGACTCTTTGTCACTCAAACTTCATTGTAGGGGTTTTGCTATCACACTTGAAGCTGTAAAAAAAACCCTAGCCACCTAAAGAAGACTCAAGCACACATTAGATGGAGTAAAATGTGCATATGCTTGAGTCATACTTACCTTGGCAGTCACCCTAATGTGATTATCGCCAATCACTACACTATATTTCAAACTCAATATAGTTGTGGTGTGTGTGTGTGTGTGATTGAATTGTGTCCCTTGAAGCTAGGTTTCCCTTGTGCCAGTCGCAATAAGATAACATGCTACAACTACTTTACCCCTAAAATCAATGTGTGAGATAGAATTCTGAATTTACCCTTTCTATGTAGTTATTGATGCAACCCAAATGCAATCCTCGAATGTTGCTCTTTTCCCAAGTAGTAGATAGGAAGTAATAGCCAAATTATATAACCCTTTAGAATAATTAGTAGGTTGTGTATATATATGACTCCTTTGTTTGAATTTCAAACACTTAATAACTAAAAAGCCAACCCAAAGTGATAATATAAGTTTTAGAAAAGATAATGGTTGATGTGTCATTTTAAAACATAAGAGAAGAGGGAAAGAGGACAGAAGCACCCAAAGGGGACAGTACCACCTCGAAACTCCTCTCACTACTGGGTACTAGTGTTTGAGAGGATCTAAAGATAAAATAGAAGGCACTGAGTTGGGTCACATGTTGTGTAATGTCCAAAAGTAAAGTAGTAGTTCTAAAAAAGCAAAGGATAAAAGCATAAAAAGATAAATAAATGTAAATACAAAACAAAGAAAGTGTTATTAATGTCTAGTTTTCTAGCTTAGGAATCAAGCATATAATGGCATATTAGAGGAGTGATGTAATAGTACTAAGTGCTAAGATTTCATGTCTACAGACTCAAATTTCACAAAACACCAAGAAAAACTTTTAACACATTGGTTAGGGCCTTATGAGATATATGAAATATTACTTGTTGTGGCATGTAAGTTGAAGGATATGAATGGGGAATTTTTACTAGGTCACTTCAATGAGAGTAACATTAAACCATACTTCAAGTTAGGGTTTTGTTTGTAATCGAATAAGGCTTATACCATTAGATTAGGTGTTTTATTTCAATTCCTAAGATACTTTCTTTCATGTACTTAGGACAGTTTTCTTTCAAGTATTCCTTTCTGTTGTAATAAACATGCATGCTTTACACAATAATCCACTCCATAAGTTATATTCAAGACTAATGTTCTCAAAATCAAAGTGTAACCTTTGGTTCCATTGCAACAATATTTTAATTATTTTAAGTCCTTGATGTGAATAGACGTGTGGAGGACCATGTGTGAAATTTGAGTGGGTAGAATAAAATGTTTTTCCTCCCTAAGTATTAAGATCTCATAGGAATAGAGTACAACCAATGCACGCCATGTGAAATTGATATAGCTGATAGAATGGAGGATAAAGCCAAAATTTAAAAAGGTGTAGAGAATAGAGGCACCGATGAAGGCCACATGTTTTTTAATTAGGGATTCTCCACAATTGAAAAGTAAAAATCTTTTGGAGGATGAAAAATAAATGTTCCCCAACATGTCATTCCGAAGACCAAAGTGATAGAAGGTTGTGCAATGTGGTGAAACATATGTTATCCACATGTCACAAATCATGAAAGGGAAAAAAACAATGGTTTAATGCTTCGGGTATTTATGAGTGTAGAAAGAAGGAATAAAGGACTTCGTATATAGTCACATGAAAGAAAAATAGAATATAAATTTAGTTTGGGGTATGCAAGAAAATTCCAAAAGTGTGCGCTAGAAATTGAAGAAGTTTTTGAGATTTACAATTTTTTGAAAAGAAAGGTGGTGTTCTTGATGCACAAGAATTGATAAGGCATGACATAATATGGTTAAGTATGGATAAAAATTATGGATTAAAAAACTGAAGAGGAATAATGAACAAAGAATACGTGGGGCACGTGAAAAGAGGGAAGTGGAAAGGGTAGTGTTTGCAGGAAAGCTACACGGTAAGGAAGAAAGAAAGAAAGAGGAAAGCACACAAGGGAATATGATGCGGCATAGGAATGTAAGCTAGATATATAATGTAGAGGTGTGGGGAAAAGAAAAACATATCCACAAAACTTATGGCATACACATGCAAGTAGTTGAGTTATAAGCCACATTTGAATTGAGAAAAAGGTGTGAGCACAAAGAGTGAAGAACAACTATTAACCACTTTGTATTGAATGTATTTGATAAATAAGTGACTATTCAAGCATGCCAATAGAGTTTTTTTATTAGATAAGGTAAAAACAGGGATCAGCTCCCAGGGGCCATTACAAGATGAGGAACAGAAACCCACGAACAAGAAGGAAACAAAAAAGTCCAAGAAATGAGTTAAACATGCTTAACTCTTACAATGAAGAACCAGAATTTGTACCAAAGTGAGAAAACTAGAGAGAAGGAGAAACAGTCTCCAAAACTACAAAACAACAGAAGTTCACCAAAATTCTGGCAACAGTCCAGAAACACTAGTTAATTTTTGGAGATCCTTCACTGCTACCATCATGATTGTCTTTGATCTCGTCACCCTTAGCACCTTTTTCATTAATATCTTCCTCCAGATCATCCTCAGAGCTACTGATGCGCAAGTTAAAGTTCCTTCTTTTAGTGCCCTCCTCCATCCCTTCCAGCCTATCGACTCATCTTTTTGACCTGGTCCTCCAGCTCCAGAAACTTCTGTTTGGACTTCACCTGAGCAGAGACAATTTTCTTAGAAGCGTTAATGACATCCAAAATTGTTTCCCTTTGACCAACATTGGTTTCCTCCATCACCTGAAGCACCCCTTCTAAGTACTGGACCTTTCTACTCAAATCCTCGAAACCCTTTAAATTACCATCCCAATTTCTTTTTCTCGAGGTGCTCACTTCCCCATGACCATCCTCACCCATTTCTTTACCAGAATCCTCCCCCACATTTTTACATTTCCCAGCCTTCATCTTAGTAAGGCATTCTGCGAGAGTGAGGTCATCCTCATCCACCTTATCTTTCAAGGAAGAGGACAAAACAGGTTTCCCATTTTCAAACAACAGAAGAATGAGCCCTTCATGTAGAGGCATCTCAACTTTCTCTTACTGGAAAGCCATCAAAGAGTTAGTTCAGAGACATAAACAGAAAGAAGGGGATGCTCACCATGACCTTGTGGTAGAACATATTCAGAAGGGTCATATGGTGGGTATAGATTTTTGGTATTTTCCTTCCAGAGTGATGTACTTCATGATTTGAAGGCACACATCTCTCCATATACCTGGAATACATGACCTGGCAATACCATCCATAAAGAAAGAGCATCTTTCCTTGCCAATGAAGAACAATTCAATTTCATGTTCTCTGTGGGTTTTGTCCTTAAAATTTTAAGCCCGTCCATTTTCATGTTCATCGTCAGGGTGATGGTGGACTCAGAAACCTCAATTTCCATACCTCTGACCTCAAACTTATCCTCTTTCCAAGCTTTTCCAAAATCCTTAGACAGGGAGGGGTCGTGACCATGTAATTTGGCTATGAAATTACTGAAACCCCCAATCCTAAGCTTGTTCCACAGAGGCTGATTAAAAGCTTCAATGCTTTGGCTAGCAGGTTCAACTCTAATCCTATCACCCCCCATCTTCACAAGTCTGAACTTCCTCTGTTTGCTACTACTTCTAAAAAAAAAAGACCCTCTTTCACACTAACAAAAATCATGGAGAACAAGATATTAAGTAAGTTGTCACCTGCCTCAGGGCTCACTCATGCCAACATCATCAAACTTAGTGCCCTCTATCTCTACTAATGGTTTCATTAATGTCCATGGGTAATTTATCAACTTTACACCAGATCTTGTAATCATTACAAATGATTCCATAATTGGCCATCTTATCTGCACATTTTTTCCCTTGACGTAAGGTATGATTATAAGAAACGCTATCAAAAAAATTTGAAGTTTCCTTCACATCATTGAGGATATTTCTTATGGCCCAATTAATGGAACCTTGATTATTGAGGGCATTAATTAAGAGGAGAGAATCACCTTCAATCTAGATGTCCTTGAAGCCTTTTTCTTTAGCCAACAAAACCCCCCAAAGAAGAGCTCTAGCTTCCGCCATGTTGTTGGTTTGTCGACCTAATGGACCCGCACGTAGGCAAACAACCAATCTCCTTCACTGTTTCTTAGAATTCCCCCTCCCCCAACAGGACCCAGATTCCCTTTTGAAGCTCCATCAAAATTTAACTTAACAACATTTTCCCCAGGCCTAATCCAACTGGAATTCTTTTTAGGTATGTGTAATTCCACCGGTCCAAGGGTGAACTTGTCAAGAACTGTCTGCTCACTTTTCGGGAAGGGTTTCTTGACTTTTCCTTTAAAGATTTTAATGTTTTCCTTTATGGCATTCAAAAAAATTCTTCTAACTTTCAAGAGAAGATATTTCTGATCACGGAAGATACCATCATTCCTGGCCTTCCATAAACCCCCAAAAAAATGAGGGAGGGCAATATTCTAGGCCCAGATCAAAATGGGAAAACAGAAAGGACTCTCCCATTGAAAACAATAGTCTTCAATCATCAAGGGCAGGATCCATTGGATATTGAACAGATCTAGAATGGAAGCAAAGACTTCATGGGAGAAGGAGCAATGAAGGAGGAGATGGTTGACATTTTCCTCCTCTTTCCTACAAAGAGAACATCTATTGGGAATCTTCATTCCCCTTTTCCTGAGATTGTCCACAGTCAGGATTTTATTTTGGGCAGCCAGCCAGAAAAAGATATTAATCTTTGGGGTAAGATCCTTCACCCAGAGTTTACCCCAATAGTCCTTGTGCCAATCAGTCTTGAAATTTAACATATAGGCTGATTTAACCGAGAAAATTCTAGATTCTTCTTCTTTCCATTTGATGGAATCCTCCTTGGTTTGGAACATGGGGATGTGGAAATCCCTTAGTTTATTGTTGAGATCCCGAAATGGTTGGATGTCACCATCAAAATCCGGAGGAGGCTCAATGGTTTCCCATATGACAGAATCTTCTTGGATCCAAAAGTCCCGAATCAAAAATTTTCTTGTTTCCTTGTAGAACTGAGAAACTTCTTTCCAGATATCCAAGTTAGCTAAGGGGGAATCCTCAATCCAATTATCGTACCAAAAACTGATTCTAGAACCCTTGCCAATCTCCCATATAGTACCTTTGGTTAAGATTTCTTTGGAGGCCACAAAGGAATTCCTAGAAAGGAGACCCTCTAGGGAGGTTATTTTGATTAAAAAAGGATTCCATTCTTCCTATATTCCACAAGTATTTCATCTTTATAATTTACACCCAAAGACCTTCCTCTCTAGCAATCCTCCAACCAGCCTTGGCAATTAAGGCCTCATTCATAAGAGAAATATTTTTTAACCCCAATCCTCCACATAGCTTTGGTTTTGTGACTTTATCCTAGGCCACAAGAGGGAATTTGAACTTCTCACTAGCTCCCATCCAGAGGAACCTCTTCTGGATTTTCTCTAAGGCTTCCTTAATTTTAGCAGGGAGCATGAAAAGAGACATCACATAAATGGGAATGCCTTGAAGGGAGCTTTGGAGCAGTTGAATCTTACCAGCTTGAGAGAGCAAGAGACCCTTCCAAGATGAGAGTTTACTATTAACTCTTTCCATTAGAGCATTCCAAACCGTGAGATCAGGCTTCTTATGGATCAGGGGCATACCCAGATAAGAATTTGGAAAATGCTTAATCCTGCATCCCAAGATGCGAGCTAATCTGGCTTGAACCTGATTCTCCACATTAATGAAAAAACAACACTTTTATGGAAATTAACCATCTGTCCAGAAACTTGTTCATAATCATTAAGAACCACCTTAAAATTTGAGGCCTCATGGATAGAGGCCTTACCCATCATAAAGTTATCATCCACAAACTGATTGAGACAAATAGAGGGAAGACCATTAGATATTTTAATACCCTGGATACAATTGGAAACCATGGCAAGCTGATAGATTCTACTCAAGGATTCAACCATTATGACATAAAGGAAAGGTGAAAGAGGATCACCTTGTCTCATCCCTCTACCAGCTTGGAAGAAACCTTCTAGTTTTCCATTGACCAGAACCGAGAAACTGGCAGTGGATATGCAGGTCATAATCATATTAACCAAAAATTTATCAAAACCCACCTTTAACAGGATGGCCTGAAGGAAAGACCATGTTATCCTATCAAAGGCTTTATGCATATCCAACTTGAGAAACATAGCCGATCTTCTAGAGCTTTCAATGGAGTGGATGGCTTCTTGAATCACAATAATGCTATCAGTAATTTTCCTTCCTGGAACAAAATCCCCCTGATTCCTAGAGATAAAGTTAGGAAGAACCATCTGAATCCTCCCAGCTATGATTTTAGTCATAATTTTATAGCTGGTGTTGCACAGGCTTATAGGTCTGAAATCCTTAACCTCCTTGGCCCCAAAATTTTTGGCACCAGGACAAGAAAAGTGTTATTCATTTGCCCTCAAAAGATGACCATTGTTGAAAAAATCTTGGACCATTTCAATGACCTCATATTTTATCACCTCCATAATTTTTGAAAGAAAAAGGTGGGGAAGCCATCCGGCCCTGGAGATTTATCTGGTTCCATATCAAAGATCACAAAATGGATTTCCTCCTCTGAGGGGCTCCTTAAAATATCTCTATTTTCAAGAGGGGTGATAACATTCTGGAAAAGATCCAAGACTTTATTCTGAACCAACTCCTCTGAACTCTGCCCCTGTTTGAAAAGCTCCTTGAAGTAATTTATTATAGAGGCATTGATGTCCCTACTATCCATAAAGGACTCCCCATTTTCACCTCTTATTTCATTAATCTTTAGGATATTAGCTCTGGAAGTAGCAGAGAAATGGAATAATTTAGTATTCCTATCCCCCTCCTTAAGCCATTTAACCCTAGATTTTTGTCTCCAATACACCTCTTCTTTAGCCAGAATTCATGGTAATCAGACAAGAGTTTTTGTTCTTGATCCTTGAGAACCGGGTTAAGACCAATGTTCTCCATAAGTTCCTCAATATTTCTTAGATCTTCAGCAATTCTACTTTTTTCCTGGAAAATATTTCCAAAAGTCTCCTTATTCCATCTTTTAAGGTTACTTTTGATGTGCTTCAGTTTAAAACACAATCTGAAACTAGCAACCCCACGAACCTAGATATCCCACCATTCTTGAATCTTGTTGAAAATATCAGGGTGATCTAACCACATATTTTCAAATCTGAAAGGTCTAGCTTTTTTCAGTTGATTCATCCCCAAATCGAGAAGAATGGGATTATGATCCAAGCCAATTCTGGGAAGAGTTTTTAGAGAATAAAGTTGATTGATCATACAAAGATGACTCACCACAAATCTATCCAATCTTATCTGAATGAGCTCATTTCTTGTCCTTCTGTTTACCCAAGTAAACTTGGATCCCTCCAAATCTAAATCAAACAGACTATTTTTGCTAGGAAGTCAGCTAAATCTTCCATACTTTCAAAATAAGAGATCAAACCCCCTTTCTTTTCACCAGGGGAAAGGGGGGTATTGAAGTCTCCTCCAATTATCCATTCTTTATCATTAAACAATTGTCTAAAGCTAGAGAGATCCTTCTAGAAATTCCATCTTTCACTGAGTTTATTGGGAGCATAAATGTTAGAAACATACCAGGATTTTTTCGAGATGATTTCCGTGAAACTCATTACCACATGGCCAGGGGAGGAAAGGATCAGAACTCCATGCACTAATCTAGGATCCCACATAGTGACAACACCTCCTGAGGCTCCAAAGGAGCTACATCCTTCCCAGTGACTTTCTTTCCAAATTTGTCTCCCCACCTCTTTAAATTTGTCCATTTTCATTTTGGTTTCTTGGAGCATGAGAATATCTAGTTTAGCTTTAACTCTAAGATCCTTAGAAATTATGTGTTTACTGGGATTATTCAAACCCCTAATATTCTAAGAGAGGAGGATCATTTAACATTTCTTATTTCGGAGAAGCAACTTCCCCAAAGTACCCTGAATGCCAGCTTCTACTTCCCTCCTAGAGTTAGTCTCCCTTAATTCCTTATTACTTTTCCTGCCCTTAGGAGTTGAGTCCTTACCAACATCATCTCTGGAGGTACTTCGCATAACAGGTTTTGATTTACTTACTGGGGTCTTAGGAGAGACCACTAGATTGTAAGTATCAGCAACATAGTCTGCTAGAATTCTGAAAACATTAGACATGGGTAATAGTTCTTCTTGTCTCTGACCAAAGGAGCTCTGAACAATGGAAGAAACTTCATCTAGCAAAGGGCCATAGGCCACTTGCAGAGCATAAGCATTACCTTCCGAAACTTGGCTAGCCCCTTCCCCTGTTTCTAGGAATCACCTCTTCTAAGTCCGGATTTTCATTTTCATTCTCATCTTCAGCTTCAAAGTCATTGACTTCAGGGAAACCAGAGACCACCAGTTCCTTGTAGGGGGTGTTATGATGGATTGAGGGATCCGCTTCTTTGACCACCTTCTGGATGTTAAGAGGATCCTTTGTCTCTACAACTTTTCCATTTTTCCCAATCAACCTCCATTCCTTTGCCTCCTTATTATTTATCTTTTGTGGACCAACTAAGGGGTCAATTTTTTTTAAGAAGAGGACAATTTATTTGGTCATGATCCACCTGCTTACATTTTCTACAGGCAAAGGGAGATGGATCATAATCGAATCTCTGAATCCAAACACCTTCAGAAGTCAAGAGTTTAATATATACTCTCTAAGGGAGCATCTTGACCCATATTGACACAGAATCTGGCATGGGTGAGTCTAGATTTATCCTTAGTGACCAGATCTAAGGCTATCGGCTTACCCAAGCTTTTAGCAATGCCAATAAGGACTTCTGGCTCCCAAAACTCTAGGGGTAAGCCTAGAAGGTTGACCCAGATAGGGAACTCAGAAACAGACGTCACATATGGGTTAAAAGTTGGTTCCCATTTCTGAACAACCACATGAGATTTTCCAATAAACTAGGGACCTCTAGCAAGAATCTTCACCGCATGATCTTTAGTAGGCAAAGAAACTAAGAAGAAACCATTTGCGTAAGTTGAAACTTCAACATTTCCATTAGACGCCTAACGTCTCTTGACCCATCCCCTAAAGTAGTCAATATTCGGTCTAGAGCCAAGGCATTTTAGCAAAGAGAGCACCTTCCATGGAGGCTTTTGTTCTAGCCAAAAGAGTCTCAGGATTTTAAGGGATAAGTTACCTTTCTCCTTTGATGGCTCTAGTCCCTCAAAAATCACCATGTCCAGGATTTTTCCAACCAAACATTCAACCCACATGCTCGTAGCCCCATCCTTTTCCTTGTTGTCCTTAGGGGCAACAATCACGTGATCTTTTACCTGGTGCAGAGCCCATTCAATTTGATGATCTATCTGACCCACTGGAGATTCCCACTCATTTCCTTCATTTGAAATCTCCAGAAAATCTTGCTCCCGATCCATCTCAATCTCTAGCATTGACAATAGTTACAACAAAAGTATAGCTTGCCAATAGAGTAAGTGTGACTTTAATTACCATATATAGGGGTATAAAAGGAGGGTAAGAACTTATCTTAGAGTTACTTTACACTCAAACAAACGAGAGATTCACGTGAAAATAAAAGATGAGTTAAAATTATATTTAGATCACATAAAAACACAAACCTTTCCTCTAATGAAGAAGATATCAAGCTACTACAGGAGATAAGATAGAGAAAAGAAGTGGAAGATCATAAAAGGTGACAATTTTTTACAAAGAAAACAAGTTATTTGAGCTCTGTAAATACTTTCAACCACCATTAATGGGAGGTTGAGATTTCCCCAATAGATACGATGAAATTTGGGGATTTGAATCTCCCTATATTTAATCAAGGAGGATTTTGAATGAGGCACGTGAAAATAATGAGACTAGAGGAGGTGCGTGATATTGGAGTTGTGCGATGGTCAAATTCTTCAAGCAAAGCTGGTACAAGTAGTTCAGAAGAATTGATGTTGGTAGAAGAACAAGATATCACAATTATTAGGGTGCTAAATGAAGAAGTAGAGTCAAAGATAGTTGAGGAGCTAGGAGATGCTAAAGTTAAAGCCAAAGTCAACACTTTCGCTAAGCAAAGCAAAAGGGCGTAAAAACCATGACTTTCAGTACGAAAGGGAAGTCAAAGGGAGAAGTTCCCACATCCCTACTACCCCTAAACATGGAAATATAATATTTGGAAAAAAATTATGGAGGGAGAAAGATAGAATACCAAGGTTAGCTAGTGTAAAATATCATATTTCAACCATCACATGTTGGGGTTGGAAGTAAATTTTTCACAAGATTGTCTTCGACAAATGGACAAGAAGAATATTAAGGGAGGTTTCATCTTTGATGATAACATGAAACAAATGCTAAAGAAGGTTGGGCTAATAAAAATCTATGTGTTACTTTACTTTAATAATCCTACATAGAAAATACAATATTTGATCTTGCACATCCATGAAGGGTATTTCTAAATTGCGAACATGTGGATGTGAATAATTGCGATGCTTATCAGAGAGGCCACCAGGATAATTAACACTAGTGATGAACTATTTTTGGATCTATGAAATAAATATGAAATAGAAAATACTTGTGATCTTATGAAGTATAAGAAATGAGGGTGCCTTCCTAATTTATAATATTGAGGGCCCAAGGACTAGGTTTGTAGCGTGCCTCCTAACTTCCAAGTTATCTGGCTTAGAACATTAGTAGAAATCAATAGGAAATTTTTGCACATCACCCAAAAATGGAAAAGGGGACACATTATAACCTCTCCCAACACATAAAAGAGGGCATTGAACAAGACACAAGAAGTGTGTATAGGAATGGAGTAAAATTCATTTGGGGCGTAATCCTCCTACTACTGGTCTTCAATGAAATAAGTGTGCCACAAGGGAGAGGGAAACTAAGGTGGATATAATATGTGGAGAAGAAATCACTAGTTGGGCGATACAAGGAGTTTTTGACTCCCAGAACTTTGAACAATGCATATAAAATTAGGATCCACAAATGGATAAGGCATGTAAGATATTTCCTTGAAGAAGATTGGTGAGTACTACAGAAGATGGTAGAAGCAGTAGAAGGAGAGGAAAACTTTTTGTAATGTAGTACTACTTCTTGACACTATTTGAAATGAAAAATGGAAAATTATCTCCTTGGGATAAGTTTCCCTTTACCTTCATTGTCAATTATTTTGTGTGATCCGTAAATTAGATTAGGGATGCAAAGAAGATTTATATTGGTGCATTGAAGATTGATGCGAACACACACACCCTCCACAAAAATATAAGTACATGGGAAAGAGTGCATACATCAAGATACATGATACAAACATCTACGCAATAATCCCTATGGAGACCATAGTGGTAGATGACCAAGCAGTAAGGTTTCTCTACTACTTGAAGCCTATAAAAAAATCCACTCAACTACATGAAGTTGAGGAGGTAGAAGAAGAAATGTGCATCTCTAAGGTAGAAGATGCAAATTTCCAAGACAAGGAAGAGAACATGGACATTTAATGTTCCTCTAACTATTAAGGAGAATCACACAGAAGTTAATGAATGAGAGGAGGAACATGTCTCTGATTACATGTTTTTAGAGAGAAGAGAAATGTGGTGGATAAATACATTAAGAACCTTTGTACTTGGTACTAGGTTAACAAGCAGCGCAGGACCAATTGAGGGTTTATTGAAATCATTGCAATAAAGCCAATAAAAACTAACATTGGATTCAGTTATAAGGATTCACATGCCTAAGAAAAGGAGAAAAGACCATAAGTGCACCACTAATAAATAATAGAAAGGATCCCTCTCCTACCAAAAGTACCACATGCACGAAAGTTAGTCTAGAAAAAAACCAAGATCTTAAGGACTCTGACACCAGAATAAGTGCACCTCCAAAACCCCTTCAAATACTATTAATGTTTTGGAAGAAGGAGAGAAATGAAAATACAACAAGGAGGAGGAATACATGGATGAGGAGGAGAATTATGATGAGGAAGAAGAGGAAAACCATGAGTAAATAAACAACAAATATGAAAAAGAATATGCATAGCACCGCGTGGAAAATGACAAAGGTGTGCAGGAAGAGGAAGAGGACAAAGAGGAGGAAGAGATGGAGTATGATGAGAAATGACCTCTGAAGACATTCACTCTAGATTCCAAAAGGGGAAATCATATAATCAACTCTTTTATTGGAATTATCTAAAGGATACAATTAGAACAAGGGAAAAGAAGACACTATTTTTCACTCTGGATGCTTTTCCATAGGATCCCAGGTTCGAAATCCCCTATTCAAGCTTGCATAAGGTTCCAAAAGAGGTCACAGATCAAGTGGTAGTGACCCTCACATATACTTTCCAGTTGTTGGAAACTAAGGCTAGGAATGCACATTTGAAAATAACAATATAAGTTGTCTAACAAATCCTCGTTACTAATACCGACAACTATTTGTAGTGAAAAAAAGGGAAAGAGCTAACCAAGGATCACCAAGAAACAAAGAAGAAGCTAGAGATGTTGGCCAAAGAGAACAATGAATTAATTGAGAAATGTATATGTGAAGACCTAAATGTGCTAAAATTATGCCAAAGGATCATCACTAATGAACCCTGTTTAGTCAAAGCACTACCATAGGATAAGGGAGGTGGTGTGGATAAGCCAGAAAATATGGTTGACATACTCTTAAAAGTAAGGGAAGTAGAAGGGGATGACTTCACACATTAGAGAAAGAAAAACATAGAGCTCTCTGTCTAGAAAAATTAAAAACTTACATGGACCTAATTGCCAAACTTGAAGACAAGGCTTATATGTAGATAAGGTGCTAAAATGATTCTTTAAGAAGTCTAAAATTATTGATGAGTGGATGCTCTTAGAGGATTAAAACTAAAATGCTTTGGAAATAAAAATGGATAGAAATGATACTGACAAGGTTTGTCTTGACAAACTCTTACAAGATATTGAAAAATTTGAAGAGGAGATTAGCGTGAAAAGGGGTAATATTAAGTAGCGGTTGGGGAGAACTATGTAAGCTAACTTCCAAAAAATATGGCATGCTTGATGTAGTAAAAATTGAGGTAGGGAAAGCCTTGTAGAAATTTAAATTCGAGGTGTAGGATCCAAATAAAAGTGTTAAAGCCTTAAAGGACCTTACCACTCGTGTGGAAAAGATGGGCCCCCTTATTTAACAAACCTTGGATCAATAGGAGGCACACAAAGATTTGATAAGGTAGGAGTTTCCAAAGTGATTCGAAGAAGTGGATAAAGGGTTACCTAAGGGCAGGTAACATATTTAGTGTGGGGTGATGTTGGACCCCTAAATTCTTGAAAAATTCTTTTAGCTAGTCCTGAATTGGAAAATTATTGTCATTATTTATTCATTCTTTATTTCCTATTCTTTAGATCATGTACATTTGGTGATAAAGAAAGAATTTTTTTAGAAAAGTTGTAGAATAAAGAAAATAAAAATCTACATGAAAATATAGAAAATTGAGATAAATTTAGACACGTGGAGAGGAGCACATGCAAATAGTTGTGTTTGAAGAGTAGTTGCATTAGCAATAAAAACTTGGGACAAATAAAGGACTAGATAAGCTAAATATAGAAAATTAATTATAGATGTTTAGACATGCATGTTAAGGAAAAGAAGGTGGTGCACGAGAAAAGTAATTGGGTCTAAGAATAGAGATTTCTAATGAATATACCAAAAAACATGTAGATCAAATGAGTGGATATCTAGGAGTGGCAGAACTTCTAGGAAATAAAGAAATACTTCCATGTAGGGTAAAAAACTAGGATATTGAGACGTGTGGCAAAAATGTCCCCTCTATGTAATTAATAGGTGGCAAAAATAGAACCCTGAAGAGAATCAATCTGATAAACTAATAAAAAAGAAGCTATACTGAACAAAATATTCAAGATAATCAAAGAAAATAAATGAAAAAACACAAGATTTAACCTGGGAAACCCTTTCGGTAAAAACCCCAGTATAGTAACTTATCTCTCTTATTGCATTAACTTAATTGTTTGCAATATAATAATGTACTTCAAAGTTTTGCTTTACCCTACTGCATCTCCAACTATTTGTAAGAAAAATATTAAGAAACCATCAAAGCGGTTTTACAATACAATGGGTACCAAAACCATGGGCTAATAAATACCCACAATGGTTCCCCATAATTCATGGATTATGACACCACTCATATATACGTATAGATAAAAATAACATATCTATACTCCTAGAAAAAAAGGGATTCCTGCTAACACTCATAGAAGAGGTGTACATTACTTTTGGGTATACCGTATACAAAATATACAACACATTCTAATAAACCCAGAGGGCTAAATATTATTTTTGTTAAATTAGTGAAGGGGATGTCCCCACTAGTATATAAATCTTGGGATTATTGTAAATACACAATGAAGAGGACTGTTGTTATCACAATCAAGGATGATTATGATCACTAGTGCGAACTTGTATGAGCACTATGTTTTGATTATGAATATGGAGGAGTATTATATGGATTTATTATTTGCATGAGTATGATTTTTTGTTAATCTTTTCGGTCTTTATAATATGAATGGTTTTAACTATTTGTTTTATATATGCAATCACTTCATATCAACATGTCGAAAAAGATGGGGACTAGGAGTCTCCTATGAATCAGGTGAGTGCACTGAGGTCTTATACCTTGGTGTGATAGGTTAATGCAGGGAGATAAAATTAATTTGGGAGGGCCTGTGTAATGAAGGTTCACATGCACCTTAACATGAGTTAGTGGTGAAACTAGACACACAACACATTTTAAAAGTTTCAAGCTATGGTGGAAATTGAATTTCAAACTTGCATTCGGACAATAAACATTCATAATGGTGGTGAATATACTTCAAAGGAGTTTTAATCATATCTCAAGCAAAATGAGATCAAAAACCATCTCACAGTTCTTCACACTCAACAAAATGGAGTATTTGCGAGGATGAACATGATTCATGTTATGTTATACTTAAGAGGGTAAATCTACACTTTTGTGTAAAAAAAACACAAACAACAATGACCTCTTGAATAAATCACCACCAAAAACCCTTCAATTAATGGCTTTGTATGAAATGTGGTGTGGTAATCTTCCTTTTGTGTGTCATGTTCAGGGTTTTGGATCCACATGTTATACATTGATCACTAAAGATAAAAGTATTACGTTAGATCATAGGATCCATAAATGCATTCATTTGGTATTTTTCAATCCTCCAAGGAATATCAGATTGATGATGAAAAAGAAAGAAATACCTGATTGTAAGGAATGTCGTCTTTTGTGAAATTTCAAAGTATAACGCCATCATCAATTGTCAATTGAGTCAACTCGAGAAGTATGCTAAGTTTGGTGTCTACAAAGAGAGAAATGTGGAAATTTCAAACAATGAGAGGGGACATGTAGTTTGGAGTCATTTGATTTTATCTTATCTCTTGTAATAGAGATTGAATCTCCTCCTGAAGAAGAAAATGAAATTTCATTAGAAAATGGACAAGTGGCACAAGAACAAAGAATATAAATTGAAGGAGCTTCAGATCATGAGACTGAGGCACCACAACCACACAAGAAGATGCCTAAATAGGAAACACAGATATAGAAAGATGTATATCCTGGTGAAGTTAGAAAATTTGGCACACGAAGTGCACATGTAGTTGCACAAAGGATAGAAAATGTCTTAGAAGAAATTCAAAACAAGATTAAAAATCTCACCTTGAATGATTCTCTCGAAGAACTCAGTGTTATGTTCAAATCATAAACAATCTCTTTCAAACATTCTGAAAAGGATGAGTCCTGAAGAAAATCCATGGGCAATGAGTACAATGCATTGATGAAAAATGGGACTTGGAAGTTTTTTGATCCTCCACTCAGTTATAAACCAATTGGTTGCAAGTGTGTCTTTTGCAACAAATACAAGGTTGATGGCTCACTTGACAAATATAAAACAAGGCTTATTATAAAGGGTTATGTTTGCAAAGAAGGCATATAATATAATGAAACCTTTTTACAAATAATGAAGTGGACTAACATTCATACTTTGTTGGCTTTGGTAGCATGAAATGGGTGGAGAGTTCACCAGAAGGACGTGAAATTTTTTCTAAGTGGTGATCTTTAAGAAACAATGCACATGACTTAACCTAAAGGTTTTGTATTTGATGTTCAAGAGCACAAAGTGCACAAATTTAAAAAATTGTTGTATGGTTTAAAACAAGCCCCTCAAGCATGTATGACAAACTAGCCAAGCACCTTTTAAACATGAATTTCAAGTGTTTTGAGTTTGAAGATGAAACACTTTTTGTCAAAACAATTGACAAAATAATTGTATTTTTAGTGTTGTATGTTGATGATCTGCTTATCACAAACAACAAGAAAAAGATAAACTAAAAAATTCAAATCAAAGTTGAATAAAAATCTTTGAAATGGTTGATTTGGGTTATCTCCATTACTACTTGGGTCTTTACGTAATTCAAAAACCAAAGCATATCTTCATCACTCAACACATGTACATTAGTCACATTGTGACCAAGTTCATAATGGAAGATTATAAGCCTCTCAATATGCCCATGGAACAAAATTTTAAATTGAGAACAAAACATACCACATTTTGTAGATGTTGCTAACTTCAAACAACTTGAATTGGAAATTTGATGTGATACTAACTAGAGCAAAAATTTTCTTTTATTGTTAGTGTTCTTTCTTGATTCAGGAAACAACCTAAAGAAATTTTGTAGGTAGCAAAAAAGAGTCCTTCGAGATCACAAATGAACACAATATGTTGTGCTAAAATACTCGAAGATGACAAATTTCAAACTCATTGGTGATTAACGAAAATATAACTAAAACCTGTGCAAGGTATATCAATAGTTAATCTAAATAGGAGGACTAAAACGTTGTAAAGTATGCTAAAACAATATGGAAATAACTCTAAATAATTGTGCTAAGTGAAATAAATCCCTAAATATGTAAAGAAGTGAGGAAGAATGACTTAGCTGATTAAAGAAGACTGTCGCAGGTCTAATTGTAAATTCCAGGTACATGAACAATCACTCAAAGGTCTCAAAAAGATCAGATCTAGAAGTTTTGAACTGACTGAGGCACCTAGGAAGGTACTAGGGTGCCCCAGGGTGCCTTGGTCTGCAGATTAGGCACCCTGGTTTTCTGTAAAAGCTCTCGAATCTGATTTTTACAGGGTCATAAGATATTCTGAAGTTTTCTCTATCTGTCACATTGGATCTGTCAAGCTGCACCAAATGCGATGAATAATGAAGTGATGACCTGTAATAAAGAAGGAAGTATAAAAACCCTAAGAAAAATAAAAGATGCAAAATGAATGGGTCGGACTGACCTCAACCGTCAAACTAGTGGTCTTATCATTGAGCGTTGCACTACATTTCAGAACTAGATGTAGTTTTGGTACGTGTGTGCATGTCATGCCTTGGGTGCTCTTGTGCCAGTCACACTTTGTGAAGTAGCGAGCAATAATAACTATAGAATATGTACTAGCATGTGTGCATGAAATAAAATAGAATTCCTCCCCCTATGTTGTGTGTGTTAATGCAGATCTCCTAGCTTTGATGCATGTCACTATGTGGATGCAAGTAATGCAATGGATGTAACTCTAGATGGAGTGATAGTAGTAGTGACGCTAGGACCCTCGTTATGGTCTCATAACCTTATATTTATAGGGTTCTCTTGCTCTAATTTCATAATTAATCCTGACATGGCTGACTAGGAAAAAGATAAAGATAAAAAATGACTAGAAAGAGCCTAAAAAGAGGCAGGAAAGTCGAGAAAGGACCGGGGTGCCTTGGGACACCCCATATAGGACTGGGTGCCCAGGTTTAGGCTAAAATAAAGGGACAATTGTCAATAGCTGGGTATGCATGTAAAAATGTGTGGGAATGATGAAATAAAAGATAAAATAAGATGGCCAAAAGGTGGGATTAATTAGTACTTTATTCACTTGAAAACCCTCTAAATAGTAGTATATAAACCAGGCTAAATAATGCCTAATGTACAAGATTTTGTGACTACATTTTGCCCCCAATTTATGTTGGTGAGAGGAACGCTCAATAACATAAAGTAGATAAGAAGTACGTACTTGGTATCCATGAAGAGTGTAGAAGAGATGTGCCGATGGACTAGACTCAAACGTAGAATGAAAAAAAGAAAAAGGTGGAGGAGCGTGGAATTCTAAAGATGAAAAAGGCCCATAAAAAGTGATGAGAGTGAACTTAGGGCAAAAAACCTGTGTAGTTGTTGTGGTGTTTGGTGTACTTGCATGGTTAGTAAAGGAAAAGTGTCGTAGCTATGTGTCGTCATTGCATTATCATTGTCATCATCGTCGTTATTATTTCCCCCAATTTGATTTCTTTTTTCTCATACGGCTGGACCTATAAGGAGAAAATGATCAAGTAGAAAAATATGTATGTATGTAAAAACACTATGTAAAATACACGTGTATAGAAATGTGTAAAATACGTAAATGTAAATACGTGAAAAGGAAAGTGTAAATGGAACATGTGCACCTAATCCATGTCGAGAGAAAGGTGTAGGAGGATATCCTATGTTGTTGCGAGTTTTTCGGGAAATCTCAGGCCACCCTGGTTGAAGAAGTATAGGGAGGAAATGCTATGTGTCCTCCAACCTTTAACCTCTTCTGTTGAAATGTGTGTGAAGATATCTCTGTATTGTCCTAGTTTTTTTAGCGATCCGATTGTAACTAGTCAAAGTAGTGTAGAGAGGTACACCCACTGTAACCCCCAAGCCTGTAACTGCTTCCCAGAAAAGCTAAGGACACCATTTCCTATAAAATTCGTTGTGTATGGAGTTCGTAGACTGGTCTGAATTCACTCGTTGTATGTAAACCCACAATGCCAAGGGTAGAAAATGCATTGTACTGAACCAGTGTAAATATGTTATGTTAGTGTGTAAAAAACCCTCAATGATGCCCCCCTCTTTGGGGGCGCATGCAATGACGTTGAAAGGATAATGCGGCCCCAAAAGAGGACCTACCACACTCTAACCTGTATAACTCTACCCTGTAGGGGGAAAGGGAAAGCGCTTGGTAGAAACCAAGGTGCACACAAAAGGGGATGGGTATCCAAAACAAGTGTTAATCTGAAAACACATGCATGCAATAAGACAAGTGTAAAATACGCAAACAATATAAGAACTACCAAGCACAATAGTGTAAACACACAAGAAAATAAGTAGGCCACACAAAATGGGTTGCAAACATGGGACATCACTCACGATGTCACAAGACATGCAAGGTCATCATGGCTACAAACAACAAACAAGTGTGCACACAAGAAAAGGGCAAAGCCCACATACAATGACAGACAAAAAAGACAAGTGTAAAGACAAACAAACAAGTAGTCATGGAAACATGAAATCCTGCAAAACAAGTGCATCACATGGAACACCCATTAACATGTTAGAGCAATCACCAATATGTTAAAGCATGTATAAAGAAGTAATGTAAGATGTTAAGTACGAAATGAAACAATAACACATGTATAAGATGAATGTGGATGCCCCCAGTGACCAGTATAGTAAGGGTAGAAGGAAAGCATCTATGACACGTGTATGAGTCATGTATCTATGATCACACTAGAAAAAAGCATGAACACACATGTATGGATGATAATGACATATAAGAAATCAATCTAACATGTGTAGTAAAGTGATAATCCAAAACACTAGCAAGCAAAAGTAAATGCCCCTAAAGACAATGTAGCATGTTGTGGATGGATGAAATGGAATGCAAGATGGAAGGATAGGAGCAATGTGTCCCCCGAGTGTATGGAAGTGTATACAATGAGGTTCATTTTTTTTTCCCCTCAACAGTCCAGAATGAATCATAAATGAGAGTGCGTCATTGGGAAATGGTCAAGTAGTGTTTGGCGTGTCTAGCGCGCTGCGATGAATGTGTATGTGTAGTGGTGATGAAATACAACATATGGAAAAGGTGTGCGTGAACCCTATAGCTGAAGCATATATCACGACTTTGTTGAATGGGTGAGTGATGATTTAGCCCTAAGTGTATATCACTATATGATGAAAGGATGAGTGATGATTTATAAGATGAAATGATGGAGTGATGATTTAACACTAAGCGTATATCACTACATGATGAAAATGGTGGGTGATGATGTAGCCTAAAGTGTATATCACTATAAAATAAAATAAAATGATGGAGGAAGTGGTGATGTAACCTAAGGTGTATACCATTACCAGATGACATGATGGAGGTGGTGATTTAGCCTAAACAATATACCACTACTAGAAGAAATGATGGGGGTGGGTGATGATTTAGCCTAAAGCGTATGTCACTACAAGATGGAAGGAGGGAGTGGTGATGTAACCTAAGGTGTATACTACTACAAGATGATAGAATAGGTAACGATTTAGCCTAAGGTGTGTGTTTGGAAATGTCACATGATGAAATGTCGTATGGTGAAGCCAAAGGTCCATTTGATTAGTAAACCCTCAACAGTCGAGTATGGACCGAGGAACTAAAGTGCATCATACGGTGGTGATTGTAGCACGTAGAGAAATGCAACATGTAGTAATGATAATATGACTATAGGATGAATCTAATGTGTAAATGCGTGGTGTAGATAATGCAATGTAATATACGTAGGGTATGTAGAGTGTGCACTATGCAATGTGTAAAATGCGATAATAGGTATGGATATAAATGGAATGTGGGATGATAAAATGTAAAGATAGATGCATATATAATGTAACCTAGCATAGTAGATAAATGATGTGTAAATGCGCAGTGTATGATGTGACTAAATGTGTAAATACGCTAATGGATATAATGTGTAGAACTATGTATGAGTGTAGAATGGATAATGTATGATGCAATGTATGATGAAATGTAATGTAGAATTCCTAGTGTGGTGTGTGGGGTTCAGTGTAATGGTAAAACCTCAACGGTCAAGTGTGAACTAAAGCACAAGAGTGCGTCATCAAGGAATGATGGTGTGAAAATGCATGAGTACTATGTGCAAAGAAGAGGAGTGACAGATAATAATATATAGGTGCTAGAATGGGGGGGAGGGAATATGTGATTGCTAAGCTCCCCATGAATGTATGTGGTGAAGGTAGCTAAGATATGACATCAAGTAGATAATCGTTGGTGTGATCAAAAATAGCTGGAGGAGTCAAAAACAACTGGAGTTGAATCAAAAACTTAATAAGCTATAGAATGGGGAGGGTCGTATAGGGACCAATGGCAAAAGAGTGTTAAACATTCATAGTGTATTTGTCATCCGTAAAAGCAATTGGTGGATAGCCATGATGATTTTAACGTGAGACATTGGGAGCATAGGCAGGAGAGGAATCATTAGCAATAGAGATAGTACTAAAAGGCATGGGGAACGTGAGAGAAGAGTGAAGAGGGTCAATGGTACCACCAATATAGTTAAGGCCAAGACTGTCCTAGTGTAAGTGGTGAATCACGATGGGTGTGTGCAACAAAGACTATCAAATGAAAACTTGCAAGCCATAAGCCATGGTGATGTGGAAGTAACCGTGATAAAGATGAGGTGAATGAAGAGGGGGTAAGATATCATTGAGTCTCATACCAAACTGAGGCAAACTATTTCGTGTAAAAATAGTATTTAAAGTAGTTAGATCAATAGGGATGTGTTGCCAAAATGACCTATTGATAAATAGTTTGCATGTAAAGGGAGGTCACAGAACAACCTCCATTGGAGAAAAAGAGGTAATATCGCCAACTTTGTTAACTGGTCCTTTATATAATACCATAGCATTGGTGGAGGTCAGGTTTTTGAAATGGTATTCACCTAGACCATCGGCTACAAAGGTTTCTTCAAAATAAGAATCATCTACACCTAGAGGAGTGAAATCAAGTTGTCGTAGTGACTCATCTGTGAGTTCTGTTACATCAACCTCATCATCAGACTCTTCGGAAGCATTAATATTACATCGTTAGTTTGGGTAGCACTGTCTAGTATATTAGTAGGCAACATTGTGGTGGGAGGGGTAGAATAAGTAGTGGACAGTGGAGGTGGGGTGCTAGCAGGGACGAATACAGTAGGCAAAATGATAGCCGACATGTGAGTAAATATAGCAAGAGTAGTGATAGTAGGAGTGGTGGAGGAGGAAACACTAGATTGACCAACGTTGTATTTATCACGACTAGCATACAGAATGCGTTGTGGAGGTGGAATGGGCATAAAGGTAACAAGATCGATGCAGTAATATTTGAATGGCTCGGGGTTAGCGGTAAGAGTGTGTTCATAGTTTGTCATGTAGGAACTTGACACATTGATGTACAATGGATGGAATTGTTTGCATTGCATGAATCCAAGGCCTACCTAAGAGGACATTAAATTGAAAAGAAGTATTAAGGATGTAGAAGTCAGTGAGAACAGTTTTAGGTCCAACCCAAATATGTAAGGAAATAGTGCCTAAGCATGTGCGAGTGGAAGAGTCATAACCACAAATGAGAGTAGAATTATGAGGGATGAGACTATCATTTATACTTAATTTCCATAGGATAGAGTGGGAACAAATATTAAGAGATAGATATACTATCAATGAAAACACAGTTGACACAGGTAGTGCTAACAATAGTGGTAATAAGAAAAAAAGAACATGGGTTGCTTTTGGCAAAAGGCAACAAGTCCTCATTAGTTAAAGAAATAGTGCTTGGAAAATTATGGAGAGATTGGATGAGATGTTCAAAGGCTTTAGTGGAATTATAACGCTCAACATGAACATCACAGAGGGAAGCCTCTAATGCAGTATGACAATCTGACGCATTTCGTAACAAGTCATAGAGAGAGATCTTAGCTGGTGTATTTTTGAGATGGTCAATAATGTCATAGCCCTTAGAAGTGGCCAAGTGGAGCCGTCAACGTAATGGGTGAGTGGAAGATAAATGAGTGGGGTGATTGGTGGAGTGAGACGAGTATGATGAGTGGTGACTACATTGATAGACGAACTAGGCTTAGTTATGACAAAACAAGGAGGATGTTGAGTGCATACACTCATAAAATCAGCAACGATAGTAGCTATATCGGTGATCTTAGTAGGTGTATAGGTAGGACAAGAAGATTGACTCATGACTTGATACAAAGAATACATAGTGGAAAAGAGGTGTTAAAACGTCGGGTTCACCAAAATTATTAACTAAAATATAACTAAAACCTATGGAAGGTATAACAATAGTTAATCTAAATAGGAGGACTAAAATGTTGTAAAGTATGCCAAAACAGTATGGAAATAACTCTAAATAATTATGCTAAGTGAAATAAAACCCTAAATATGTAAAGAAGTGAGGAAGAATGACTTAGTTGATTAAAGAATACTGTCGCATGTTGTCACAAGTTTGACTGTAAATTCCAGGTGAAGGAACGATCACTCAGAGGTCCCAAAAAGACCAGATCTTGAAGTTTTGAACTGACTGAGGCACCTGGGAAGGTATTGGGGCGCCCCGGGGTGCCCTGGTTTACAAATTAGGCACCCTAGTTTCTGTAAAAGCTCCGAATTTGATTTTTATAGGGTCACAAGATATCTAAAGTGTTCTTTGTCTGTCACATTGGATCTATCGAGATGTGTCGAATGTGTTCAATAATGAAGTGATGACATGTAAGAAAGAAGTATCAAAACCCTAAGAAAAATAAAAGATGTAGAATGAATGGGTCAGACTGACCTCAGCCGCCAAACTAGTGGTCTTATCACTGAGTGTTGTCCTACATTTTGGACTTGGATGTAGTTCTGGTGTGTGTGCATGTCGTGCCCTAGGTGCGTATGTGCATGTCGTGCCCTAGGTGCTCTTGTCCCAGTCACACTTTGTGAAGTAGCAAGCAATAATAACTATAGAAAATGTACTAGTATGTGTGCATGGAATAGAATAGAATCCCCTCCCTATGATGTGTGTGTTAATGCATATATCCTAGCCTTGATGCATGACACTATGTGGATGCAAGTGATGCAATGGATGCAACTCTAGATGGAGTGATAGTAGTAGTGATGCAATAGGACCCTCATTATGGTCTCATAACCTTATATTTATAGGGTTCTCTTGGTCTAATTTCGTAATTAATCCCAACATGGTCGACTAGGAAAAAGATAAAGATTAAAAAACAACTAGAAAGATCCCAAAAAGAGGCGGGAAAGTCGAGAAAGGATCGGGACGGGGTGCCCCAGTATAGGCCTAGACACCCTGGTTTAGGCTAAAATGATGGGACAATTGTGAAATAGCTGGGTATGCATGTAAAAATGTGTAAGAATGACAAAATAAAAGATAAAATAAGATGTCTAAAAGGTGGGATTAATTAGTACTTTATTCACTTGAAAACCCTCTAAATAGTAGTATGAAAACCAGACTAAATAATGCCTAATGTGCAAGATTTTGTGACTACAGTTGGATATCTAATTTTTTTACTATTTTCATGATTTTAAAGACGGGAAATCCACTTTAAGTTTTAATGAATTTGGGAACAATAATGATTAGTTGGAAGTCCAAGAAACAATCAATGTTGACAATTTCTTTCACAGAATCAGAGCATATGATAACTTCATAGGCAACTAAAGATATTTTGTGGCTCAAAAGGGTTCTTTCATATGTGCACGAAAAACAAGTTTCATCAACACCTCTCATGATTGACATCACTTTTACAATTCAAATGGTAAAGAATTCAGCCTTTCATGACCAAACCAAGCATATCAAAACCAAATTTCATCTTTAAATTTGACAATATGTGAAAGATGATACTGTATAGTTGCAACATTGACCTACAATAGAGCAACTGACATACATCCTAACAAAAACGCTCCGACAAGGAATTTTTTGTAAAGTTCAAAAAAATGTTGGGTCTCATTGTGCCCTTGTAAACTAAGGGGGAAATGTAACATTATTGTAATATATGTTAATCTTAGGTGTCATAAAGCTTTTGACTTATATGATATAAATGAAGAGTTGTCGACTTTCCCCGTAAGATTAAGAAGAGTCTCCTTAAAAGGTGTAATGAACAACAAAATCTTGCCTTTATATTTTGTAACCTTTTATTTTTAAAATGCAATGTGAACACACTTTTTGACTTGCACCAGTATTGTTAATTTTTCAATCCAATACTAGACTTGAAGGCTAGAATGAACAAATTTGGTCATCACATAATATCTACACTGTAATTATTATGTCTATAATAGATCTTCACAATCCCCCATGAAAAAAACGTATACTAGGGACTACAAGCCCATGCACATGGATATATAATTAATTGATACTAGGGACTAGGGTATCAGACATAAACCCTATCTACCAAATTGGGATGAGATTTGATGGCTAACCCCACTTGTCAAATTAAAAATCTGCGAAGTTAATTGGTTTTAAATAATCTTTCCATCTCTGTTAAATACATTTTGAATTTAAAAAATACATTATTTTTAGCTGTATTTACAAGTGTTGGGTAAGTTTCAGGGATTATATGTTTGATATAAACATATTTTCAGTAAAATGTGTTATTTAAATACCTATGTAATGTTGCACTTAATAACGGTTTTGCAAAATTCTTTCACGTCAAACAAAGAGGGCCTGACTATTTTACAAAGTGTAAAATATGATTAAATGAGGCAAAAACATCTGGGACGGGCGTCAAATCTCAGCTTTGCCTAGAGTTATAAATAATTGAGACTGGATTTAAAATAAGAGTGATAATCTAGTATTTATATTTAAGTATTTATTTAATTTTCCGACAGCCAAATGACAGACTGGTTAATGAAATTTGATAAATAAAACTAGCACTTCCTACTTCATATACAGTCTTTATCTCATCACATGTAAATGTCGTGAGGGAGTTCAATTTCTGTAGATAAATATTACATTACACGATGCTTCTTAACAAGCAAAAAGCTTGACATCATCGATGACTTGTCAACACAAAGAACTGAAATCATCTCTTCTCATCTGATAAAATGTACTGTAAAACCCCACTCGAGTTCTTACAGATATTGCCTTGAATTCAAGATGCACGGGTTTGAACCCTCCCGTGCCCTCCAATTCATACAAAATTTTCACAGACCCCTTCATCGTAAATGCCTCCATGATCATCGATTTGTTGCAGACATTGCTTCCATCACCCACTGTAAAGCTCGAAAAATACAATTTCCCCACCGCCATTCTCATGATCTTTGTGATGGAGCTATCTCTTCCAACCAACAGTTCCATAACTCTTTTCCCCTGCAACACTGCGTAGTGTAGAGCATTAATGTATTTCACAGATTTCAGTGAGTCCATTATCTACCTCGGAAATGGTGAGTTACAGTCATCAACATTAGGCGATAACATAACCCTGAATGAAGAGTTTCAGAAAACCAACGGTCCCTCTTCAAAATCCCCATTCTTTATCAAATTTCCTGTACACAAGGCTCCTCATTCAAACCAAGAGGAAAGGGGAAAATTTAAATATGGAAAGGGGAAGGGAAAAAGCAGCAGCAATATTACCCTTAGCATAGTGAGGGAGAAATATCTCTTTAATGGTGATTGCATCTATGAGTGAGCCACAAGCATGATCCTCTGCCACACCAAGATTGTGAAGCGTGATATCCACCACATTGTACACATCTCAGAAGGCCCAAGCATAGGAATCCCAGACAGTGCTACAGTGCACCATCTACATCAGTAACTCCCTGGCATTTGGTGGAACGGAGACATTCAAGGTCTCCACCTGGGCTTAGCTTCAAGCCATGCTAAACGTGAGAGAATAGAGGGATCCCTTTTTCACCTCCACTCTCTAGCTCAGTTATGCCTCGCTCCTCAGCCTTGTAGCATGAGTACCCTGTGGAACAACTACCAACATATAGCCCTACTTATGCTTGCTCGTTATGTACTCCACGAAACCCTTGATGTGCTAGAATGGTAGCAAGTCAGAACCTCTGATCTCCATTCCCTTCATGGAAGATGGATTTGGAGTGTACTCAAAATTTCTGTTATGTAGAAGAATTGTCCATACATTCACAACAATAAACATCTTTAAAGTAACGAAGAAAAAAAATGCCTCTTGTTCTTTCCTTTCATTCTTTTGTTTCCTTGAATGTAGGTAAAAAGGTTTTGTAGCGTATTGCTGAAATAGATGAACAAGACAAAAAATCATTTCGCTTTATTGATGCTTACATGAAACATCCATTAAATATGGAGTCTATTTCACTTATTGAGGTTGCCCGGTCTTGGTCTTATATGAAATAAAGTGTCAGGACAAAATGGAAGAAATGCCCTCTACCTTCAATTATCT
The DNA here is from genome assembly GCA_019776745.2 of Taxus chinensis. NCBI lineage: Eukaryota > Viridiplantae > Streptophyta > Pinopsida > Cupressales > Taxaceae > Taxus > Taxus chinensis. The sequence goes on from CM034155.1 coordinate 618,927,073, forward strand.
GTATCTCTACCATATTTTTTAGATCCTTGCCTAAGATTCCAATTGTTTTGATTTTTTCGTTGGACCTTATATACAATCCATTTTGCAATTAGGGTAGCAAATGAAAGAAAATTACTTCAAATTGGCTATTTTGCAGAATAATTATCAAACTTGGCATGTCAACCTAGATCCCATTATACCCAACCATTATTTGGGAGAGGAATCTACTACTGGATATGAAATGACAGGGATTCCCACTCTAATGGATGAATGGTAGATTACTTTGTAACTCCATTCCCAAAATCACATGGTGCCTATGGCTATCCTGGCGACAAGATCACATGGCCCACATCCATATTCATGATGCCCCCCCATATGCCCCATCCACATACATCATGCTTTTCCTGAGAGTCACTTGCCAACGTGGTGCCTTACTGGCCAAAGCGAATTTGATGTCGTCAGGTTTCAATGAGTTGGCCACATGTTTTTTTTAAGAGCAAGGATGCTGCCACATTTTCCATGGTGTCAACTCATAATTAACTCAACCTCCTCCATAAATGTGCCTTTTTCTCTCCCATTTTTATTTATGTAATCCATTGTTATTATCTCCCTCTTTGGCGGAAGCTCATCCCTCTTTGGCAGAAGCTCGTTTCTATGGTATTTCTACTCCCTTTCTTTCTACGCTTAGCTACTGTATATCGGGTATTTTTATGCAGTTCTTATAGTTCTATGGATTTTATTTAAATTTCTGCATATTCATTTTGGCTTAGGGTTTTAAAAAATAGAAATCTTTATATTGTTCAAGTTTTTAAAAAAATCATGTTTATGCATAAATTTTATACAAATATTGGGTGTTTCCCATCTATCTTCTGTGAATAAAGTTGCAGATTTTGTTGTTTTCCGTGCAAAAAATGCATGTTTTGTTCCTTCTTCCTTATTTTATTGCTTGTAAAAGGGATTGTGTCTTTATACTGAAATGGAATGTACATCAAATAGAGAAAAAATTCGATGGGGCGAGTACTAATTTTCTAAACCCTAATGCATTGGGCTCGTCTAAAGTGAATAAAGTTGTAGAGTATAGGGTTTTGGCGTCATCCACATTGAATGTCAACTGCAACTTTTTTTTAGAGAAAATATAAAACCCACCGCATGCATTCAAGGATTCATTCGTACTAACATTAGTTTGATCTTCCCAAAAGCTCTGAAATAAGTTTGATTTCTTACCTTGATTTCATAAAACATGGTAGCCTCAATATAGATTCAAGATTTAATATTTATTGTGGATGTTTGTTTTGAGGAGGTTGAACTATTAACCTTACTAGTAGTTAATGCCAACTCATGTAAAGTCTCCTCCATTCCTTCTTTTAACTCTTCTATCTATGTGCATGCACATATTTCAAACCTCCAAATTCCTTTGCTTAACAACACTTAACTCAAACTTGTCATGAAGCTATCATTACTAAAAATAAAATAGCATTCTTCACCCAAGAGGGGAATCAAAGATTTACACTCATGGATTTATCTCTTTTCCAGCATGCACAGTTATCACCAAGTCTAGACAACAATTACCTTCAATGTTGATTCCCAAAAAAGATTCAAACATACAAGTTACAATCTTGTTTCTTATTCTTTGGACCTAAGGGTAACTCTTGATACTCTTTGCTTATGGCACAATATGTAACATCCCAAATTTCTAGAGAATTTAAATTAACTACGATTAAATATAATCAGAGATTATACGGGATCATCATTATGTGTATGAGTTCATTTGGTATGTAGTGTCATGACCCACAGCTTTGGTTGTGGGGCATAACACTGTTGAATAGGTAACCTCGCACCCACCTTGATGATCCTGCCTAAACATGATTAGACCTTGATCACAGGTAAAATGGTTCATAAATAATAGTGAATCTTTCAGATATTGGTATTTCGGTTACTTTCTTTTAATCAGTTCGGTCGTCTTTTGTTCTGTTTGACTTTCGTTATGACCCTTGATAATAACTGACTCGATTTTAATTGACAATGTTATGTCAAGCCAACTTTTTGAGAATATTTGAATTATCATTTACAGACTTGGTGCTTTTCGTTTATTGGAATGTTTTATATGGAACCTATAAATTCAAGTAAGTATTATGGTAATATATCGTTAGTAATATGTGGACTTGTATTTTGTTGATTAAATTGAACTTAACCATTAAGTGAAACACCTTCACATGGCACCAAGTATGTGGCATGCATTTGATGCATGTGCCAGCATTGGGAAGCCCAAAACTTCCTCAATAAGCTGCCCAGCTAAAGTTTCTTTCATGTATTTTTTTTTTCCTTTGCCCATTTTCACTATTCCCTTCTGGGAGATATGCATGAGTTTTGGAGGAAGGAGGGATTCAACTTGTGGGAGATGGAAGAGTAGGAGGTTGCTGATTTTGGTTTTCTTTCTAGGCATGAATATCTTCTCCCTTCTCTGTCTGCATTATTTAGTAAAAATTGTGGAAAAATGCATTCTGTTCTAATGGCAATCAATGGAATTTTTGGATAGCCTTTGATTTGTTTGTTTGGAGGAATGAATGTAAATTTTGAAAAGGAAATCGATGGATTCTGGTTTTTTTTTATTTTTGTTTGTGTGGATTCCGCTAAACCCAAAGCATAGATGGGGTTCTTGGTTTGGATCTACAAAAATAAAATAAAAATTGTTAAGATTTCTTCTTTCGAGAAAAAGAAATTATACCCAGAAGAAAAGAGGGAGTTGGGTATTTCTGTTCTAGAATAAGGAAAACGTTTTTGTGAAGTTGTGTGTTCCAAATCGAACTTTGTTAAAAAAAATTGTTGGATAAATGGATACCCATGTTGATTTTTGCTGAGATAATTTGATTCTTGTATTCTAAATCGATTTCTACCTCTGGGTTTTTATTACAGTGAAACAAAACTTTATTTGTATGAGCAAAGTGATTTTGGGTAGTGTGCAAAACGTTTTGCCTGGTATTTCTACATTTTGCCTGATATATTTGCTTCCAGATTTTAATAACTATTAACAGAAAAAATTATTACTAGAATAAAAACATGTTGGGTATGTGCAAAATGATTTGCCATTAGTTCTTTTCTTTTCTAGAATTTGGAAAAAATTGTGTTGGATTTTATAGGAATTTGTAGCAAGAAGTTTTTGAAACATATTGTTATCTTTGTATGTAAATCGACTTCAACATTATAGACCTGTGGTATATGGGTAAATTTGGCTTATGGGTTTTCTTTTTAGGCTGTTCATTTACCAGAAAGAACATGTTAAAATGATGTTATTGGAAATTTTATTGAGCTGCTCATTGGCTGGAAATAATACGTCTTATTTTCCTTGTTAATGATGTTATTGGAAATTTTATTGAGTTGCTCATTGGTTGGAAATAATACATTTTATTTTCCTTATTAATGATGATATTGGACATTTTATTGAGCTGCTCATTGGCTGGAAATAATACGTTTTATTTTCCTTGTCAATGATGTTATTGGACATTTTATTGAGCTACTCATTGGCTGGAAATAATATGCTTTTTATTTTCCTTGTTAATGATGTTATTGGACATTTTATTAAGCTGCTCATTGGCTAGAAATAATATGTTTTATTTTCCTTGTTAATGATGTTATTGGACATTTTATTGAGCTTCTCATTGGCTGGAAATTATACGTTTTATTTTCCTTGTTAATGATGTTCTTGGACATTTTATTGTGCTGCTCATTGGATGGAAATAATACATTTTATTTTCCTTATTAATGATGTTCTTGTATGTTTTGTAGAGTTGTTCATTGACTGGAAAAAATATGTTTTATTTTCCTTGTTAATGATGTTCTTGGATGATATGATGAGTTGTTCATTAACTAGAAAGGATATCTTCGATTGGTTTTTGGTAATAACAATTTTGGACAGTTTTGTAAACCAATCGTTGATTAGAAGGAAATAAAAATAACACTTAAAATTTGTACTATGTAAAGCGTGATTTGCTTGTGGTTATAACATGAATTTGGATATCGAACGATTATGGCTTGATTACTCTCTTGTGATGGTAGTTATAAAAAAAATTGTACTCTTCTTAATCATATTGTTCCTACGGTTTATGTAAAATTTAAACATTGAATATTTATTGTTCGAAACTAAAATAAGGATGTCGTGATCCTTGTGATTAGAGGGATACATGATCACTGAAATAGAAATTGGTTGATCTATTAGTGTGCATCAATTGTAATACATTCTCAGTTGTATTACATTCTTAGTCGTATTACCATGTGTTTGTTGATAAAACAACATGGATATATTTTCATATTTTATTAAATAATTACATCAGAAAATGGAGGCAACTTCACAAGACATGAGTTTCCGCATTTCCACATATGGGGATATGTAGAAACTCATGTCTTGTGAAGTTTTATCATAGCCTGGAACTAAATGAGATACTTGGATTTCAATTTGTAGAAGAATGATATCCTGGGATTTTGACCATAATTGTTGGGATCTTGGATCCTTTGTTAATATTCAAACCTCACTACGTGAGAGTTACTGTATCAGTTATATATATTTTGCCTTAATGACATATGTATTCTATGATTTTAATAAAGAGATGATTACTTGTATGTATTAATATCTCAATATGGGTAAATGATAAATACTGGATTTGTGAAAGCTTACTTATCATAAATTGTTAAACACTAACCAAAGGCTATATTTATTTAATAATTATCAATGTACGTAGCTGATAAATAGATAATTATCATAACATTCAAGTGTCTTTTAATTTTTGAATTAAACAGCTAACTAGTGGTGTAATTAAATGGAAGTTGAATATTTTAAATAATCCCTAGCTGTATATAATGAATTTGGTTGAATGACTAATGGGAGGAGATTAATTATAATCCCTACGCTAGTGAATAACACGTCAAAACATTATATACTTGAATGTTTTAGATAAGTTTTCTAGAAATAAAAAAAGGCTTACAATACCTAAATGCTTGAAAATAAAAAGGGTCAGAGGTGAAATCAAAGAAACATGGGAAGGTGAATAGATGAAAAGATCCATTAGGCATATTAAGGGATAAGCACATGCGGAATGTTGAATTGGTTACATTTCAGCATAACGAATGTTCTTATCTCATAATGATCCTATTTGGCCTTTGGCATCTATCTCATTATGAACTCTTGCAAGATAAGATTAATTAGAAATAAATTAATACAAACTATAAGATCTAGATAACTATGAAAGGGATAGTTGTGAGGTGGTGGAAGACTTAAAACTCATAAGACTAGTGTGTTGTCTTGAGTTTAGCTGTAACCTTCACGGTGGATAACTTTGGCCAAATTAATGCATTGATGGTTGTGCATTGTCTGATCACCTAGTCCTCTAATTAAAATTTCCAGTAACCTGATCATGGGAAGTTGAACACTGAACATGAGGTAGGCAAGGGTCGGATACCGGAATGCGATAGACCTAAGGACTTTCACATGGTTCCCCTAACCTGCAAAAGGATGAGCTAAAATGCTAATAAGCATTGTCACTCAAAGTACTGGCGAAGGGAGATCGTGGAGATTTAGATACACCCTTCTCGGCCGCACATGGCTTACAGAGATGTTGTCAGATAGATTGAATGAACAAATCTGATTTAATGAATTTGATTAAATAAATCTGTGCGATTGCAGCTGTGTAATTTTTTATAATAAAAAAAATTCTCATATTCTGCTTGTAATTTTGAGTGTTACACAATGAGCAACTTATCAAATACACTTGCAAAGATGATCTCAATCAACTTGTTTCACATAACACAATCATCTTATATTACAGTTTGCATAATTGAGAATATGTTTCAGAGGTTTGTTTTAGGCCTGAGTTTGCACTTTCTTATCGTGCATGGATAAATTTCCACTCGCCACAATGTGTCAACAATCTTTTCACTAATTCCAATACCACTATACTCACAGTTGAATCAGAGTTTCAAAGTTTAATGAATATACTTAGTTCATCCAAGAAGCATCAACACACTTACAATAACAATTCAAAAGGCTTGTAAATAATTTCTCCCATAGATCATTTATAGCTTCACCAACAAGAATGCATTAGATTTCTATGAACATTAAACAAATCTCATAGATTTATACACCATTACCAAGTACCAAAGCTTACACAAACATTGTTTTTATCCTTTCCTGAAACCTTCCTTGATTTCCAATCGATTGGGAATGCATAATTCAATTACATTTTCTCAATTTATAATCCTTCTATTAGTTTTGAACTGAATTCTATACTTTAGACCTACTGGTCATTTGAATATCCTTAGGCTTATGCTAAGTTCCTTAACCAAAAGGCAAGTCCTTGACTTATAAACTCCCATTATGCCTTTCTAGACCGCACAATATGGACCTAAGACACCTAATTACTCTTCACTTCATCCCCTTACATGCTTATAGGCTTCAAGATTCTATCAAAACAACCATAGCAAGCCAAAATCAAACTTAGGTTTTTGTTTTTGTTTTATCAAGATGCTTACATGTTTCTTTTCATTGTATGTACAATACTATGTGGTTGAGGTGAAACTTATTTTTCAATATTATGTTTGTAAAAAATTTCCACAATAGAAAGTGGAAGAGAACTTATTTCAGAGCTTTTGGGAAAATCAAACTGTGGGCTTACTAACCTTCTTCTTTTCTGATTATGAGTATTAGGTTCTTCATCAATATGTTTCTCTTGGCTATTTGCGTTCTTTGTAGACTTGACTCCTCCACTTGAAATTTATTGTAATATCATCCACAACAAGTTGTTCATCACTAACCTCTATATCTAACATATTATCACCTAAATTGTTTGATACTTTTAGTTCAATGATTGTAAGTATAGTCTACTGGCTTCGGAGTGTAGTCTATTATCACATACCCTGTACATATGGTAGTGTTGTATGTGGTAAACACACTATGTTTATATCACATAACAAAGAAAAAAATTGTCTATATTCACATAATGGTTGAATAAAGTGGGGAGAAGATGCGATGATTACCTGTTGTTGTTATTGTGTTGCCAAATGACACATACAAACAAAAAAAAGTGTGGCAGCTATAATCATAAATAATCATACACATATATATACATGCACATAAACACATGTATGTACAAGTATACATGTACAAATGTATATGTATGTGTCGCACATACCCTGTATTATCATATGGTAGTGTTGTACGTGGTATGCACACTGTGTGTATACCACATAAAAGAGAAAAAAAATGTCTGTACTCTTCACTTTGTTGGGCAGTCAAGGAATTTGTTGCTGTGATACATACTCGAATACATATATATACATACGTATACATATACACACACATACACACAAGTATGTATGAGTATACATGTACATATGTACATGTACGCGTCCCATTGAGAAAAAAAATTATCTATACTCTTCAATTTGTTGGGCAGTCAAGGAATATGATGTGATACCTACTCGAATGCATACATATACATATACTCATACATACACTCACGTATGTATGAGTGTACATATACATATGTACATGTATTTGTCCCAAATTCCCTATATTATCATATGGTAATATTGTATGTGGTATACACACTATGTGTTTACCACAAAACAAAGAAAATAAACTATTTATACTCTTCAATTTGTTGGGCACTCAAGGAATCTGTTGTTATGATACATACTCAAATACATACATATACATACGTATACATATACATGCACATACACACACGTATGTACATAGTATACATGTACATGTCTCACATGCCTTGTATTATCATATACCATATGGTAGTGTTGTACGTGGTATACATATTGTGTGTATACCACATAACAAAGAAAAAAACAATGTCTATACTCTTCAATTTGTTGGGTAGTCAAGGAATCTATTATTATGATACATACTCAAATACATACATATACATACGTATACATATACGCGCACATATACACATGTATATACAAGTATACATACATATGTACATGTACATGTCCTACTGAGAATTTTTTTTTGTCTATACTCTTCAATTTGTTGGGCAGTCAAGGAATATGATGTGACACCTACTCGAATGCGTACGCATACATATACTCGTACATACACCCACATATGTAAAGTATACATGTACAAATGTACATGAATATGTCCCAAATGCCATGTATTATCATATGGTAGTGTTGTATGGTATACACACTATGTGTATACCACAACAAAGAAAATAAATTGTCTATACTCTTCAATTTGCTAGGCACTTAAGGAATCTATTGTTGTGATACATACTCAAATACATACATATACATATGTATACATACATACACATACACACACATATGTATGAGTATACATGTACATTTATACATGTACGTGTATCACATGTCTTGTATTATCATGTCATATGGTAGTGTTGTATGTGGTATACACACTATGTGTATACCACATAACAAAGAAAAAACATTGTCTGTACTCTTCACTTTGTTGGGCTGTCAAGGAATTTGCTACTGTGATACATAGTTGAATGATACATATACATGTATACATAGACAAGCACATGCACACAAGTATGTATGAGTATACATGTACATATGTACATGTACATGTCCCATTGAGAAAAAAACTGACCATACTCTTCAATTTGTTGGGCAGTCAGTGAATATGATGTGATACCTACTCGAATGCGTACATATGCATACTGATACATACACTCACGTATGTATGAGTGTACATATACATATGTACATGTATGTGTCCCAAATGCACTATATTATCATATGGTAATGTTGTATGTGGTATACACATTACATGTATACCAAAAAACAAAGAAAATAAACTATTTATACTCTTCAATTTGCTGGGAACTCAAGGAATTTGTTGTTATGATACATACTCAAATACATACATATACATACGTATACATATACATGCACATAAACAAATGTATGTATGAGTATGTACATATGTATATGTACATGTCTCACATTCCTTGTATTATCATATACCATATGGTAGTGTTTTACGTGGTATACACACTATGTGTATACCACATAACAAAGAAAAAACAATGTCTATACTCTTCACTTTGCTGGGTAGTCAAGGAATCTATTATTATGATACATACTCAAATACATACATATACATACATATACATATACACGCACATATACACATGTATATACAAGTATACATGTACATGTCCTACTGAGAAATTTTTTTTGTCTATACTCTTCAATTGTTGGGCAGTCAAGGAATATATGATGTGATACCTACTCGAATTGTACGTATACATATACTCATACATACACCCTGTGTACGAGTATACATATACAAATGTACATGTATATGTCCCAAATGCCATGTATTATCATATGGTAGTGTTGTATGTGGTATACACACTGTGTGTATACCACAAAAAAAAGAAAATAAATTGCCTATACTCTTCAATTTGTTGGGCACTCAAGGAATCTATTGTTGTGATACATACTCAAATACATACATATACATACGTATACATATGCATGCACATACACACATGTATGTATGAGTATACATGTACATATATACATGTACGTGTCTCACATGTCTTGTATTATCATATGTCATATGGTAGTGTTGTATGTGGTATACACACTATGTGTATACCACATAACATAGAAAAAAACATTGTCTATACTCTTCACTTTATTAGGCATTTAAGGAATCTGTTGTTGTGATACATACTCAAATACATACATATACATATACACACACATACACACACGTATGTATGAGTATACATGTATATATGTACATGCATGTGTCTCATATGCCTCACATGCAGAGCTCTCTGCGAGACCCACATCCTCCTCCGTGGCATCCAGTATGTCAACCTAGTCACCATTCTCTGAAACAGTCATGCAACTCCATTCTTGAGGCTGATCCAAAGGTAGATACGAGTAGATAAATGATGGGACAAGGAAAGGACATTAGAAGTTGGCAACATTTAATGCAAAGCTTACCTGCGCCAAAACCAATCAAACAAGGAACAAAACATGCATTTGGCACCAAAACCATGAACTCTGCAACTTTATTCACATGATTTTGGGAGAATCGGCAAGAAGGTCCACTCGAATACATACGTATACATATACACACACATATGTACGAGTATAAATGTACATATGTACATGTACGTGTTCCCGCATACCTTGTATTATCATAAGGTAGTGTTGTATGTAGACTTCATTCCAAAGCAAGTAGATTGTACTTGCAATCAATGAACCAAAATTATCAAACAATTTAGGTGATAATATGCTAGATACATAGCCTAGTGATGAACCGCTTGTTGTGGATGATATTACAATAAATTTAAAGTAGAGGAGTCAAGTCTGCAAAGATGGAAAATAGATTGAAGTCCAAAATGGTATACACACTATGTGTATACCACATAACAGAGAAAATAAACTATCTATACTCTTCAATTTGTTGGGCAGTCAGGGAATTTGCTACTGTGATACATACTCAAATACATATATATACATATGTATACATATACACACACGTATGTATGAGTATACATATACATATGTACATGTACATACCTCACATGCCTTGTATTATCATATGCCATATGGTAGTGTTGTACGTGGTATACATACTATGTGTATACCACATACAGAGAAAAAAACCACTCTCTATACTCTTCACTTTTTTGGACAGTCAATGAATCGGATTTTGTAATACATACTCAGATACATACATATACATATTCACGCACATACACACATGTATGTACAAGTATACATGTACACATGTACATGTATGTGTCTCATATGCCATATGGTAGTGTTGTACGTGGTAAACACATTGTGTGTATACCACATACAGAGAAAAAAACATTGTCTATACTCTTCACTTTGTTGGGCAGTCAAGGAATTTGCTGCTTTGATACATACTCGAATACATACATATACATGCATATACACACACATATGTATAAGTATACATGTACATACATGTACACATGCCTTGTATTATCATATCCCATATGGTAGTGTTGTATGTGGTATACACATTGTGTGTATACCACATAACAAAGTATTGAAAACTGTATATACTCTTCCTGCTATCTTGGTGATATGATCATAGGACCCACATCCATATTCATGATGGCCCCACATATGCCCCATACACATGCATCACACTTTTCCTGAGAGTCACCTGCCAACGTGGACCATTATCCTCTAGAGAAAATTTGTCGTCATCAAATTCAGATGAGCTGGCCTTCGTATGTTTTTAGACACATGTATATACGAGTATGCATGCATATATGTATACATATGTCTCACATAGCTTGTATTATCCTATGGTAGTGTTTTATGTGGTATACACACTGTGTGTATACCACATAACAAAGAAAAAAATGTCTATACTCTTCCCTTTGTTGGGTAGTCAAGGAATATGTTGTGACACTTACTTGAATACATACACATATTTATACATACGTATACATATACATGTACATACATGTACTTGTATGTAAATATATTTGTGTAATTACATATGTATGTTCATGCATGCATATGTGTATCCATATACACTTATATGTACATGTATGTACGAGTATACATGTGCATATGTATATGTATGTCTCACATATGTTGTATGAATGTTTTTTGTTTAAATGTGCCATGTGACACCAAAATGGGTTTATTATACATGATTATAGATGTCACGATTGTTTATGGTTTGTATGTGCCACGTGGTAACCAATGAAAACCACATGTAATCATTTCCTCTTCTCCATATTGTGCCCTGGAATCGGCCTCGGGAATCGGCATGAGTTGTTAACAGATATTTGTAATAATTTTTGTCAACTTCTAATGTCCTTTCCTCATCCCATCATTTTTATGCTCGTATCTGCCTTCAAACCGACCTCGAGAATGGAGTTGTGTGATTGTTTCAGAGAATTGTGACACCTGTGGCTATCCTGGTGACAGGGCTTCGGATGCCCATTCCCCGTGCATGCATGCATGCGCAAGGCAAGATCCACCTTAGTTGAGGTGGTGTAGATTTTGTTTTAATATAATATATGTGTTTGAAAAAGAAGTGTGGCATGCAAAAGGTGTTGGGTGAAGTGGTAGCCATGTATGCTTGTATTTAGGAGGTCATTAGTTTGAATCCCACGATATGACCTCCTAAATACAAGCATACATGCCTACTACTCCACCCAACACCTGTTGCATGCCACACTTCTTTTTCAAACACATATGTTATGTTAAAACCAAACCTGCAGCACCTCAGTCAGGGTGGGTCCCACCTTGCACATGCATGCATGCATGGGGTATGGAAATATTATTGCTAGGATAGCCACAAGTGGCCATGCAATCCTTTTGCCAAGATAGCTGGCTCCAATGGTGACTAGTTGACATACTGGACGCCATAGAGGAGGATGCGGGTCCTGTAGAGAGTTGTGCATGTAAGCCATTTGGTATGACATCTTATGGTCATTAGTATGGGGGCCATGTAATCATGCACATACATATATATTTGTATTTGTATATGTATGTTTATACATGCATATGCATATACATATTCATGTATATGTACACGTATGTACGAGTATACATATACATATACATACATATATGTCTCACATACTAGGACATTTGTGTTATCTTATCATATGGTAGTGTTGTGCACTGACAGGTGATTCTTGGGAAAAGTGTGATGCATGTGTATGGGGCATATGCGGGGCCATCATGAATATGGATGTGGGTCTTGCGATATAGTGCTTTCAAGCGCTATGCTATTTTCATATTTTAAAGTCCACTGTGCAGAATTGGGGATAAGCCTTAGATCTTAAAAAAACATTCATGAAATGCTATGCAATTTTCAGATTTTAAAGTTGTTCACAGGTAGACATTTATTATTATTATTATGTTCTATAGATTTGTGAAGTTTTTTAGAGGAAAACACATACTTATAGTATCAATAGCAATACTTATATATGGTATTTTGGATTGTGATATACACACTGTGTGTATACCATAAAAGAGAGATAAAAATATGTTTATACAATTTTCTTGGCTGGCTAGTCAATGAATGTGGTGAAATAGAAATTATGGATAATAATAATATGTTATTTAGGATTTATAGATGCCTTTTTTTGTGTGTATGATTATGCTTTGTGAATCTGAAATTACAGTGTGTAAATCCAAAATAGAAGTAATTATATCAACTAGGATATCAAAATTTTCAAAGGAATCAAAACTTAACTGTAATAGAAATGCTAACAATGAAAATCTGTTATAATCAATAGACAAAAAATAGGTTCACATGTTATGTATTTTCAAATTCACATGATGGTTGAACAAAGTGGGCACAAGATGTAATGATTACTTATTGTTCTCATTGTGATGCCACATGACACATTCAAACAAAAAACAATTGTGACATCTATAATCATGTTTAAATCAAAACAAATAAGAGTATAGACATTGTATTTATTGGCTATCCAGCCAAGACAAGAGTATATATGCTAGCCACAATCATAACCCAGTCATTTACTTGTGAACAAAGTCATGATCGTCCATTTCTGTCGTATGTGTGTCTATATAATAAACAATAGTATCATATTACAATACAAACGTCCATGTATGTGAGACCATCACATATACATATGTATATGTATACTTGTACACACACACATGCATTTTTATGTATGTGTATACATATGCATATCCACATATAGACATGTGTGTGTGTGTACATGTATACATATACATATGTGTGTGTGTGTGTGTGTGTGTGTGTGTGTGTGTGTGTGTGTGTGTGCATAAGTCTTAGAATGTAGATAGTTGTATTGGAAAGTTCAAATTTGCAGTGTTGAAAATACAAAAAGAAAAAACCTTTTGTCTTTTGTTGCTTATGATATATGTTTGTCCATTATAAAGGTAAACATGGTTGCCATTTGGAGATTAGAAATTCACAGGGTGTCTAATACATTGGAAAATCTAATACGTTCATTGTTCATATTATATGACCCTGATGGCAACAAGAAAGTAGAGAGAGGCACCATTGTGGGAGATGCCAGAATGAAAATCCACCAGGATGAGTATAAGGCCTTGATATAGGGTCTTGAGGAAGTGTTACGACATGAAGTTCGAAAAATTTGTGTGTTTTCTCATGATATGATTTTTGTTAATCAAACGAATGGTGTATACCAATATAACAATGTAAATCTTTTTGTTCTTTATGTTCAAGCACTAGAGATTGTATCTAGCTTTCTGAAATGTTCATATGTACATGTAAAAGTCAATAGAGGCAAGTTGGATGTATGTCAAGTGTCTAGGGCTAGAATAAACAAAGAAGTGGTAGTATTGTTAGCACTTGCCATGGATGACATTGTAATATTTTATATGTACACACCGTATTTCCTTTTCGTGTTATGTACAATTATGCTTGTAGTTATTTAATGGCTTAATACGTGTTATTTGTGAAACATTTGTGCAATGGTAGACAAATTTTTTATAGCAGGAATTATGCGGATCGTTGGAGATATAATGCGCATGTTATCGCAAGATACACATAAATTGGAATTATCATACTTTGATATGGTGTGTACTCTTAGGAAAATACATGTAGGCACTATATCTATCCAAAATGTTATTGTTAAACTAAATTATGATTGTTTGTGATCTTTTGTTATTTAGCCAGTGTTGTGGTCGCATTTTGCGAAGTAGTATGTCGTGGACATTACATCTTCGTCACAGGTAAGAATACAAGATTTACAATTTACTTTTCCATTATTGCATTTGAAACATAAATAATTTTATTATCTTTTACGTTAAAACTAATATATTAACTAATGCAATCTTATTTTAGGAACTTGTTCCTGGGCCTCAACTCGGAAGATCAAAACAACAAAGGTGAGCATTTTACATTGAGATATATTCTTTGCTATGTGTGTGTACTTTATATAATAATCATTCTAACATTGATTGTTTAAATTTTTTGGAATTTGGTATTATTTATTATGTTAGTAACAATTTTTTATATGCTATGGATTGTTGAGTGAAGGACGACGAGGTGGTTGCAGCGAGCATTGATTTTTCGTCACATGTACATGCCGATATAGCTGTAGAGGAGGTAAACTTACTCTAATTTAACATTGTATTTGTTATCATAAATTAATTTAATTTGATCATATATTATTGTGTATGTGCGTAACATGTTTGGATGACTCAACACGTGATTTTTGGAGTGATTATTACAGGAGAATGCACCCAATGTTGTTACTCCATGCCATGCAAAGGATGATATTGTCGTCAATGAGGTAAAAGTAGCAAATTGAATATTGTAATTTATTGTTTTCATAAATGTCCATTAGTGACTAATTGTTTATACAATGTTGTTGAATAGGCCCCTCTCCACTATAGGAGGGATCATTATGGGGATCACATACTTTATTATTGCGAGTACCCTAGTTACGACAAAAAAAATTACACTCTACAGATGTTAAATATCCACAGGACAAATTCCCATTCCCCTCCCTCATGTTATTCCTGAGAGGAAAGGGAGAAATTTTACTGGAAAGTATCCTCATAGGGCCTTCAAAAAGTTGAGGCAATACAAGGAACAGAGAGAGGGAGACATTGAGGGTGTGTTACGTGTGCGCTATATTTTGCAGAGGTGATGCGTGATACAACACATTTACAAGAGGGAAGGGAAGGCATCATTCAATAAGTTTAGCAGATGCTTCAAGAAAGAGGTTAACAATGCCATGAGGCACTATGATTATGAGACTATGAGGGTTAAGAGGAGGGCAAACATATTGGCTTTGAGAGAAAATAAGAAAAATAGGGTAAGTTTGAGTAACGGTTTCATTTCACTCTTTTCTTGTTATGAGTACATAAGTATTATCCATTTATTATAAGTTACATGTCATTGTCTTCACAGGTTGAGGAGGGTGAGACAGATACATCAACAGAGGGGGGTCATTCTTGAAAGAACTAGTAGAGGTGACTGCGACATAAGTTAGTCATTTTATATTTAGTTTTGTTATCTAAACACTTGTTTATGAATCTGTCATTAACATTTTCATCGATATAATATGTATGTAGGAGGACGACATGCCATTGTTGCATCTATATGAAAAAAGTAAAAAAAAATAGCAACGAAACCACCCAACAGAAAGGAAGCTAAGGTAAATAAAAGCAAACACAAAATTTGTGAATTGTAGTATTTGTTATAAAACCATTTTAATAAAAAAGTCATTATTTTAGGAACTTGATTCGTCACAAGTGGGTGATGCAGTGGCACCTTTTCAGTTGAACGTTGATGTGGCAGTGCAAGAAATGAAGGGCATGGTAAGTCTTAAGGCGATCCTTTATTTGACCTTGTAATCACTTGAGACTCTTCTCTTTATGTTCCTGATTTACTAGCCCTACTAGATTGTATCTTCACTTATAATTTGACATGATTTTAATTTCTACATATGTAATGTATACACGTATCATTCTTAAATCATATTGTTGATTCTCTGAGTGAATACAAGGTGATCTTGAGTAATGTGGTGAGGATTTTGTTCTTATATATTGATTCTTGTGCACTATTATTCCTTATCTCTTAGGTATGATTGTATGTTTGCATTTGATAAGGGTGTAATCCTTGGATTTTGTATTATGTAATTGTATAATGGATAAATATTAACAAGAGCTTCATTTTGTATAGTTGTGAGGATTTGAGTAAGTTCTTTTTGAAAAAGGAAGATTGAGACTTGGTCAAGACCACATCATTTCCTAGTACCATTATTCAAAAGTCCATGCAAGTGATTTTGTGTGAGAAGGTTTTTTTATGGATGGTAGGGATCAAATAAAGTTGTACATGTAAAGGTAAAAATCCATTACTGATATCCTTTCTTGTGTATTGGGAAGGTTGAACAAACAAATACAATAATTTGAGGCTCATTTGTGATCATCTTCTTTGTGTGCTAGGGTTCTTCGAGGAGAGTGAGAAAATGTGTTTTTCTTGTATGTCATTCTTAGTATAGTAGTGTGATATGTAATTATGTGTTCTTGGAGGACTATAGGAGGGGATGCATGCCTTGTATAATAGTGTAAGATTGATTTTTGTTGAACTATTATGTTCAGCTTTGTAAGTTTTGTTGTTTTCATACAAATGTATGTTTGATGAATAGGGTATCTCTATGTCATTCCTTTCAAGGGATCTTGATAATCTAAGGAGTAAGAATGGTGTAAAGGTAGCACTCGAAGCCACATTCAATAGAATCTTTTCTCTATACAATCTAAATTCAGTCTCTAGATCACTAAATAACTCCCTTTTAACAAGTTAACATAATCCAATTTTGATCTTAACCCTTATTCTCCACTTTATTATCTAAGAAACTTGTTTCATTGTTTCTAGTTAATGCTGTGAGATCAATTAAAAGGGTTAGTCCCAACTAGTAAATGTAAAATAAATTCTTACCTTCTTGAGGACTGCTTAACAGTATAGCTCGGTCCCACTAAGTCTCTATAAACTTATGCACCCTATAATTCATTAACTACAAGCATTAACATGGACCCATGGGAGAGAGGAGAATGAGGAGATTGACATGTACCCTAGTTTACAAGTATGCAATTAAATATCAGTTGATTATGTTTTTCGCATATACACAAACATTTAATTATGATTTATTTTTCTACTTTTTATAACTAATTCAATGTGCAATGATTGCAAGGGCGTCTCCCAGTGGCCTCAAGAGAGGAGGGGAGGAGCATCTTTTGATACACGATGATTTATAGATAACCTCTATCCGAAATGGAATCAAGATTCTATGTTGTGAATAATGTTAAGATATAAATAGTATTAAAAATAGGAATATAAGTTATAGTTATAAATTTATTTTTGTTTGGACTAACTACTTGAATTCTTCCAAAATACTACTAAATGTTGTTATAATGTAGCCCTCATCCACTCCTGCTAACATCAGTAGAAATTCTCGACATGGTGCCATCTATTGGTGATGTAGTGGATGCCTATATGTTTGGAGAATTGGTGCGCCATGGAATAATTCACAATGTCAGGGTTGATGGAACTTGCCACGGGAGGAAAGTTGCATCAGATTGTGTCATTGTTAATATCCTCAGTGTCATTGATCCTGATTGTCCCTCTACTATATACTACCTCTTTCATAGATATGTTTGGGGAAGTTTTCAATAACTATACCATTTGGCCACTTTTTGATTTGTATCTTAGCCAACCACCTCATTAAGTAATAATTTGTTTGGAAATGTTTTACATGTAATTTTGGATTTGCGGTATTCTTAGTATATATCAATTATAGCAACACAAATGCTTTATATTTTGCAAGATGATGCGGTGCCCACTAAAAGTAACAATGTGGGTGCTAAGTTCAAAAGTGACACCTAACTCGATACATAAGAATCCCTAAAGAAAAAAAGTATATATTGAAATAATTCTCTCCATTACATGCATTAGACAGTAGAGGAAAAATTGGTTTCGTTCTACTAACATAATTATTTCAAAACAATAACATAATTATTTTAAAAACAATAACATTAATTTAGTGACAAAGTTTTAATTGATACAATTGTGGCTTGTTTTAATATAATAACACTAACATTAACATGTGCTTTAATTGTGTATTTGTTGGATTTAATCATGATTGTAGTTAAGTGTTTTTAGTTTGAATGTGCCATGTTGTATGACAATGGGTGCATTATTAATGATTATACTTTTCCCAAATGTTTTTTGTTTTAATGTGCCATGTGGCATCGTAATGTGTTGATTATTCATGATTAAAGTTGTCACATTTGTTTTTTGTTTGAATGTGCCATGTGACATCAAAAAGGAATGATTATTCATGATTATACTTGTCACAAATGTTTTTTTATGTTTAAATGTGTCATGTGGCACCACAGTGGATTATTTATGATTATAGCTGCCACACTTTTTTTTTGTTTATATGTGCCATTTGGCAGCACAATGACAACAACAAGCAATCATCGCATCTTCTTCCCACCTTATTCAACCATCGTGTGAATTAGCAAAATACTTAAACATGTGAACCATTTATTTCCTTTATTTATAGCAACAGACTAACATTATTCTTTATTTGTATTGCAAGCGAGATTTAAATCCATTTGCTGACATCCATCAAGCTTAGTTAAAGTAATTTCATATTTTTCACTCGTTTATTTATCACATCTACAATTAAAGGTGGCATTTTCTTTCTACAAGTTCATTTATTTTTACTAGATCATTTATTTCATTGTAGAGTTGAGGTGTTTGTTCTTGTGTGAGCAACACATTGTGTAAGCAACACATTTTGTTTAAAATATGGTGTCGAAATTTCCTTATTCCATTGAAAATCCTCTCCTTGTTTAATAACTTTTTTGATATATGGTTTCAAAGTCTCAAAATTAAACTATAGGTCCATGAGACCCTTGTGATCGAAATAATCTTACCAGTAATGATGAAAACTCATGAATTTTCCCTTTTTTGGATTCCTTGCATACCTACTACCTGTAGATACCCCTGGTCACAGTCTGAAAGCTTTTTCTTCTCAGGTATTATTTTGTTCATAATCTTCAATTCTTGGTGAAATATAACTCAATATTTTGAGTCCATCTTATAATATCATTACCCTTCTAAAATGATTCATAACAAACATTAATACCCACTCAAATCTTGCATTCGAAGTCATATTCACAGATTAGTCTCAGTCAAGGTTATACTTGTATGCAAAAATGAGATAACAAATTCTTTAATACCTGAGTGTTATGAGGGCCATTCATTACCTTCTCTTTGTTTGAATCATCATCATGTTATTAATCTTATTTTTATCATTCCAAAGAAACCAAACAAAGGGTTAACTTGATCTCAAGAGTCCCTACTTTGCCATTTTTTTAACAACATGGTTTATTTATCACATCAACAATTGAATGTGATGTTTTCTTTCTACAAGTCCATTTATTTTTACTAGTTAATTTATTTCATTGCACAGTTGAGGTGTTTGTTCTTATGTGAGCAACATTTTTTGTTTATGAGCTAACTTCGATTGTATATCTCATTTATTTTAAAAGATGATGTCAAAATTTCCAGATTACTTTACTTCATTTCGGATAAGAAAAACTTCCAATATTGGATAAAACAATATTGAAATGCATTTCTTAGACTAAAACAAAGCATCATTATTCCAATCTTCATATATCCATTGCACAAAAACTTCACTCCTCTTCCACGAGGATCAACCCTCTTTCCCTCTTATTGTCCTTCTATTTGAATAGTTCTAGAACCTCGGCAGATAGTTTCAAATGTTACCACCCCCTGAGTTCTGGAACTCATTCAAAGAGTACCAAAATCATAGGGAGGAATTCCTAATTAACAAATGATCATTGATTAATAAATGAATGGGTACTATGACACATACCCACAACATGGTACTACTGTGACACTTGCAAAATAACTGGAATCCAGTGTATTTAACATCTTATAACATCTTAATCATTTATTTCAAAAGTTAATACTAAGTAGAAACCATACACTACACCTCCTTCATAATATTGACATGAAAAAAATTAAGAATCAATGCCCACAACTGATCAAAATATCCTTTTATTCTCGAGCTCTAACCCTAACTTTGTGTCTTGCCCAAGATCTTGTATTTTGCCTCAATAGCATCATTTTTGTGTGCTACCAGATTTCTTCAAGGAACTTATACCATTACAAGAAATCTTGTCACAAGGTTCTCCACATTTTCCAATTCCAATAGACTTAGCTCCAAAAGAAATGGAGATAGCTCCGGAACCTTGGTAGATAGTTCTAAAAGTTACTCTTATTGGTTCTAGAACTCATTCAAAGAGTACATGAGTTAAATGATAACTTCCTAATCCAATACTACATATATCCTTTATTCACTTAACTTGACACTCCTACAATACTCACCAACTCATATACAAAACCAAAATTGGCTCAAAATTATCTCTTATGTGGTATACACACGGTGTGTATACCACAAACAACACCACCCACATGACCATTACAAAGGTCTACTATTATGTGAGACAAACAAAATACATGGTATATGTAAATAATTAACGAATGATCATTCATTAATAAATGAATGGGGTTTATGGTATGACTATTTCAATAACCCATTAAATTTAGCACAATGGGTACTATGGATAGTGACATATGAACTATGATAGACTGTACTCCGAAGCATCTTGTAGACCTCTTAATCTTTGAAGCAAGTTTCAAATGTATAAGCCACTTATCATAAGTAGAAACCATTGCACTACACCCCTGGGCATACTTTGACATTAAAATAATCAAGAATCAATGTTGTCATTAACACTGATCAAAATATCCTTTTATTCTCATATGCTCTAACCCTAACATGTAAATGTGTCTTTCGTAAACGAGATCTTGTACCCTTTTCACTCAACTATATCATTTTTATGCACTACCAGATTTGTCAAGGACATGATACTTTCAATGAAATCTTGTCACAAGGTTCTCTATGAACCTTTTCCAGATTTCAATAGACTTAGCTCGATGGATTAGAAATGAGATAGCTACAGAATACTTGGCACAATGTGTTCTTGTATCAGTTACTCCACACATTAGTTTCCATAACTCATTGAAATGCAGTACATAGAATAAAAGGATGAATTCATTAATCCAGTACTACATATATCCATTACAAAAAATTCACTCCTAACTTGACAGATCATACCATACTTTACTCCTATTGTCCTTCTATTTAAATACGAGAAACAGCAAATTGGCTCAGAACTTACCCCTCTTGGTTGTGGAACTCATACACGGTGTGAATCATAGGCAGGAATTCCTAATACTAACACATGATCATTGATTAACAAATGAATCCCGGTATGTGAGACAAATACCCATACATGTATATGTAAATATGATCATTGATTACATAAATGAATAGGGTATTGTGATAATGTATAACTAAAATGACTGTATTTAACATCTTGTAACATCTTAATCTTTTGTTTCAAAAGTTAATACTAAGTAGAAACCATACACTACACCTCCTTCATAATTTGACACCAAAAGAATTAAGAATCAATGCCCACAAACTGATCAAAATATCCTTTTATTCTCGAGCTCTAACCCTAACTTTGTGTCTTGCCCAAGATCTTGTATTTTGCCTCAATAGATCATTTTTGTGCACTACCCAGATTTTTCAAGGAACTTATACTTTCAAGAAATCTTGTCACAAGGTTCTCCACATTTTCTAATTCCAATAGACTTAGCTCCAAAAGAAATGGAGATAGCTCCGGAACCTTAGTAGATAGTTCCAAAAGTTACTCTTATTGGTTCTGGAACTCATTCAAAGAGTACATGAGTTAAATGATAACTTCCTAATCCAATACTACATATATCCTTTATTCACTTAACTTGACACTCCCACATACTTACCAACTCATATACAAAACCAAAATTGGCTCAGAAATTATCTCTTATATGGTATACACACGGTGTGTATACCACAAAACAACACCACCACATGACCATACAAAGGTCTAAGCATGTGAGACAAACAAAATACAGGTATATGTAAATAATTAACGAATGATCATTGATTAATAAATGAATGGGTATTGTGACACATACCCACAACAAGGTACTATGATAGTTATAACTGAAATGACTGTATTTAACATCTTGTAACCTCTTAATCTTTTGTTTCAAAAGTGAATACTAAGTAGAAACCATGCACTACACCTCCTTCATACTTTGACATTAAAATAATCAAGAATCAATGCTCACAACTGATCAAAATATCCTTTTATTCTCAAGCTCTAACCCTAACTCTGTGTCTTTCTCGAGATCTTGTATTTTTCCTCAATATATCATTTTTTGTGCACTACCCAGATTTGTCAAGGAACATATACTTTCAAGAAATCTTGTCACAAGGTTCTCCACCTTTTCCAATTTCAATAGACTTAGCTCTGGAAGAAATGGAGATAGCTACAGAACCTTGGCAAATAGTTCTGAAAGTTACTCCGATTAGTTCCAAAACTCATTCAAAAGAGTACATGAATAAAAGGATGAATTCCTAATCCAGTACTACATATATCCTTTATTCACTTAACTTGACACTCATACATACTTACCAACTCATATACAAAACAAAAATTGGCTCAAACTTATCTCTTTTGTGGTATATACACGGTGTGCATACCACAAACAATACTACCACATGACAATACAAAGGTCCCGGTATGTGAGACAAATAAAATACATGTATATGTAAATAATTAACGAATGATCATTGATTAATAAATGAATGGGTACTGTGATAATGTATAACTAAAATGACTGTATTTAACATCTTGTAACCTCTTAATCTTTTGTTTCAAAAGCCAATACTAAGTAGAAAACCATACACTACACCTCCTTCATATTTTGACACCAAAAGAATCATGAATCAATGCTCATAACTGATCAAAATATTCCTTTTATTCTCGAGCTCTAACCCTAACTCTGTGTCTTGCCTGAGATCTTGTATTTTGTCCTCAAAAGATCATTTTTGTGCACTATCAGATTTTTCAAGGAACACATACTTTCAAGAAATATTGGCACAAGGTTCTCCACCTTTTCTAATTCCAGTAGAATTAGTTTTGGATGAAATGGAGATAGCTCCGGAGCCTCAGAAAATAGTTTCGGAAGTTACCCCTTTTGGTTCCGAAACTCATTCAAAGAGTTCCAGAATCAAAGAGATGATTTCCTAATCATTCATTTGTGTTTATATGTTTTATATGAATTCCCATAGTTACAAATTCAATATCATGACATACAACTATAAAATATTTATTCTAAGACATCGATGAAGATTATATAAAATATAATATTCAGATTATATCTACACTAAATGAAGTTGTCCACATAGGAATAATCCATCTAAATCTATTTGTCCTACAAATATGATTTCATCCTCCCATCAATTTCATCTCCCCCATATTTTAATGATTGCTAAAAAACTCTACATAGGTTGTTAGCACACATTTAAATCTTTGTCACAACATTTGAGGCTGAACAAGGGCCAATGATGATCAAATGATTTATATTCAAAGATCCAATAAAGGGAAGAGGGTGAAAACCAGTGAATAAGAGTCTTTTCCCAAAAAAAATTAGGGATGATGAGTCAACAGGACAATTGGATGACGTTAGCAGGAAATGGTAATTATATATTTGTTTCTTATTAAAGGTCAAAATAAGTTAGCATGTATGTTTAGACTTAATTCTTGATTATTGGCTTTATGAGTTATTAAAAGCATAATGTGCGATGTGATTTAATAAATCACTTCCAAAGAAGGCAATCATTACCTTTACTCAAACTAAATTATTACACCATGCTTGGAAAATAGATTTCCATCATTTTGCTGCATCCTGATATTCAGTTCAGAATTGGGAAAAGCCTCGAGAGGGTTGATATAAATTTCAAAGCAGGGCATATAGATAACTAATTAACATTGAAAGTGTGGAGAGTTTCAAAGCTAAGTCTAAAGGTTCCGCAACTAGGTCTTTTAAGAGTGTGGGTTATTAGGAACTCAAATTGTCTACAACCATGGGAATGAAGAAGAAATATGAACTAGAATATGACACACAACTCATTACAAATACTGAAGTAGTGGCCATATTTGAGCATGCAGGATGGCTAGGGTTTCTGAAGAAATTATCCAAGTATAATGGCGAACTCGTAAGAGAATTTACTATGAATTGTGAACAATTTAAAGCTAAATTGAAAGGTGTTATACTTACTTTTACTGTTAATATAATCAGTGAAATATCGAGTATTCCAATTTCCCATACACCAAACCCTGCCAAAGGCACTTTGAAAGAACTAGTGGGAGTCATGTGCCAAGAAGGTGACCCTGAACCCTAATGTATTTTCACATCCAAGAAATTCATAAAGGGAGTAAGGCAAGCTAGCCTTCCCAAACCTTTTGACATAGTAGCCTTTTGGATAGTTAAATATGTCCTTTGTGATGGGTGGTATGGAATTGTCGAGAAGGAGATTGTTAAAATGTTAATCCATTTGAAATATGGAAACATAAAACAAGAGTAAATGATAAATCTCTCTGAATTTCTTTATGACTTCATTCAAACCATGGCCCAAAGGTATTCATGGGGTTTGGCACAATTAGACATCATGGTTTGGTTCAGTTACCCCTAATGTAATTAGAAGGGGAATCCCAACCCCATTTACCCCTAAAAAGGATTTAGGAATTGGTGCATCGGAGGGAAAGAATGAAGAAACAATAGAGGGTAGGGTGTCAAAAAGGAAAAATATTGAGGGGACTGAAAGAGTAGCCACCTCCCCTAAGGATGAAGACGTTGAGGAGGCAACTGAAATTTTGGGAACCATAAATTTAGTTGAAGGAGAAATGGAAATCACTGAACAAATGAGTCTTAACACTTTGCCACAGGCATCTTCTTCCATGGGGGAAACTGAAAAAGGAAAGACTATATGTATAGAAGAAGAACCAATATCTCCTACTTCACTAGGTCAGGGTGTTAAGAAGATCAATTGCAACATACAATTCTCCTCTCAAAGTAAGAAGCAATCATCAAGCAACAACAAGAGGAAATAAAGTTTCTAAAAATAAAGTTACAATCAAAAGAAACCCTCATATATTCTTTACAATTACAAATTGAAAAACTTTAAATGCAATGTAAGGAAAAGGAAGAAACAACCCTTTCCAACGCTAAGGTAAAAGTTGATAAGGAATTTTAAAATTTCTTGAACACAGAGGATGCCAAAAATGTATGGTGTACAGTTTGTAACAATTATGAAAAATTGCATTCTCAAAATGAGACATTAAAAAATTAGTTGAAAGAGGAGAAGATGGAAAGGAAAGAAATAGAAAACCAAAAGGAAAATATCAAAAAGGACCTACAAGCTACCCGTGAAATAGGGGAAAAATTACTTTCCTACAAAAGACCTGCATCAGTATACAATGCTTTCTTGGAGGAACAGTTCTACAGGAGGCAATTATCAAGAATAACATGTGAATTGTAATTTGAAATAAAAAATGACATAGAATTTTTGAAGACATTTACAAGAAGCTCCATTGAACATCAAAATCTCATGTGTCAATTCCACTTGTGTAATCTTCTTTTGGGTCACATGTTAGATTTTCAAATAAATCTATTCATAGGGGAGTCCCAATTAAGAGCCTTTGCTTCAACCATGCAAAATCAGATAGAATGGGATCGAAGGACAAATGAGTATTTCGAGAAAGTGAAGGCAAAAGGTTTGTGCATCAGGCCTTAATTTTCTAAACCAACAAATCAGTGTTTGAAATTTAGGGCTTTGGCTTATCAACCCAATATTGAAGAGCATCATATTTCTAAGCTAAGAGAGAACATTGCAATTGTTCGTAAATTCCTTCTTGAAATAGAGTTTGCAAAATCATTGGTAGCATGTGACAAAAGGTGGGATACATTGAACCTTCCCTTAAAAAGGAGGGAGGTACTTTCACCCACAAATCTAAGGTGGTCTATGAGAAGAGCTATGGAAATTACAAGGAAAATTCCACAAATTTGTCAAACACAAGGCAAAAAATGGATAGGAATGCAGTTTAGACTGCCACTTATTCTTTGCCCCATACCTTCTTGGAAAACATCATCATTGCAGAATGATGAAACATTCAAGAAATGGAAAATAGATATTGAAGAACATGAAGGATTTTATGTCTCATTGGAAAGCACATGGTCACTTCACACGAGTGTTTTTGACTCGAGAAAGTATATGGAGGACAAGATTTTAGATCCAAATTTTAAAGCGCCTAAGAAGGATGTGGTCGAGAAGAAGAATAATGCATAAAAGTAGCTAAGTACTTTAACACCAGCTAGCTATCACCAATGTTTAATGACCTTGATATTTTTAATTTCTACTATTTTACTTTTGATTGATACTATATGTCCTGAGTAGCCTACCATGCTACCTTTGAGTGGAGAACGCCACACATTCACAGTGAAGCATAAAACTATACACATTGTTTGTGTACAAGAAGTTTTATTAAGTTAATACTAGTTAAAGGTGGTTTATATGCTCTCATACATTTTCAATATGCTTTAAATTTTTGTCTAAAAATATTGTGCATTTTTTTTGGCTAAATATGATTATTACAAATTGTTCATCATCCTCATAAATAACATTGTTTGACTCTGCCCTTGCTTCAAATTTGTTGTTGTTAATATAATTATTGTTGTAACACGACTGTAGTCTAGATTATGGATCTTTTTCCGTAGCTTCAAATATAGTGCTAATTCTAACATGTGGATGTACTACCTATTTTTTAGCATAATTTGACTCTACTTGCTTCTACAAATTCTTTTTGAACTGATTCTGTAAATTCTTTAGTAATTTCCATTAGCTGAGAAATATATGAGTAGTGACTTCTTCAGTGGTCTTAAATCCTTAAAACCTTCAAGTTATCCTTTATTATGCTTATTAGATGTTATGTACCAATTTACAGAGCTTAATTTAAAGTACAAATCTTAATTTTCTTATTGAATGTACATGTAATGTCTCAAAAGTACCTTCATCTTACAATCCTAACAGGTTTTCTAAACTGCATGAGAAAACAAGTTTTGGTATAAAATTAAAAATACCCCAATCAAAACCTTCAAACTTAATATTCAACACCTTATTAACCTTCTAAATAGATTTATTCTAGTAGTGGGTGATGGATAACCATCCTTTCGATATTTTGACCTCTTACCTGGGTATCTTTGTCTTGTCATAGTCTCTTCACTGCGACTGTTAGCAATAAAATACCACAGAAGATGATATAAACCCTTAAATGATTCAATACATGTTTGTAGAGTGCTCAGAACTTCCTAAATATTTTCTTCACTTATCTATCAATATCCCCTACTTGACACTTAAATAAGTTTCTACGAGTCACTAGTGAGACTATCAAGTTTCTCTTTCTCCAAGGATGATTTCCGAAGACAATGCATTAGATGCTACAATCATGCTTTACATACTTCATTTAATTTATCACAACCACTCAGATCATTGGAACCTTAGGAAACTATCATCTCGCTCTCTTTTGTAAGAATTGCCAATTTGGGTTTCTTGGAAACATTGTCAATGGAATGATGTTGGAGAGAACAAAACACAAGGTCCCAGGAGGAAGTATTAATGATTTTGAGCTATTATTATATAGTTTGAGGTGTATACCAAATGGCTTGATCCATCTTTGAGTGTAAATGTCTATCCCTTCACAATTTCATCTACTAGGCTAATTGCACCTACCAGACCTGTTACACTACAAATTTCAATACAAATTTCTCTTGTAGGAATTCCTTAACCATTCAAGTTGTGATTCCAACACCCCTTAGGTATAATGTTGTGCATGCAAAAACTCAGGGTAACTGTATGTAAGTACATACACTCACTCAAAATAAATGCACAATTTGTATGGGTAGTCAGATGATGCAGGAGCATCTCCTCTCCAACAAGGCAATTTTATGTATGTTTTTGTCTATTTCTGAAAGGAAAACTCAGTCTTGGCCAAAAACTATGTATGTTTTTGTCTATTTCTTATGGATTTTCATTGATTTTAGGGAGAAACTACATTGTGGTGAGTTGGTTGTCATTTATTCTTGAAGAAGAAAATGAGAAAAGTTTGAGAAACGTGACCTTTGATGATATATATGCCCTTATACAGGTAACTATGAGTTTTATGTGTGTGTCTTTGTGAGAGAATGTGAATCAAAAATTTGTGATATCCTTCTATATGCATGAATTGAGGGATATATGAACACATGTAGATAGTGATTAGAAGTTCCTAGGAATCATCAATGAAAGTAGAAACTATGTTAATCATATTCTAGCTTGAAGTTTGAGTAAACTGAGTACTGTGAAGGGAAGTAATTCAGGGGCTAGTAAATTTCTCATTGTGCTATAAAATATTTTCAGTAAGTAACCCCTTTAAATTATTTCTAATTGATGGAAGAATACTGAAAATTATATCTCAGAAGGAGGAGAATGAATAATAGTTGTTCTTCATATTGAGGTATGTTGAAAACCTAGTAACTTTGCCTAACTGTTTTCACAGTCTATGCATAATGATATTTTGAGGTGGATAGTCTCATTCATTGTTGATCATAACTAAAATATGCTTAAAGTTTGCATATAGGTTAGATATAAGGATTGGTAAGATCCTTTACAAGCAATAAGATCAAATACTCTGCTCTTAAACCCTAAAGGTGACTTAAAACCCTAGTTGTACCAGTCAAGAAGAGAAAATGTGATATTAAAGAGATTTGTAAAAATGAATTACATCCACTGGTAATAAATG
Source organism: Taxus chinensis (assembly GCA_019776745.2). Lineage (NCBI taxonomy): Eukaryota > Viridiplantae > Streptophyta > Pinopsida > Cupressales > Taxaceae > Taxus > Taxus chinensis. The sequence continues at coordinate 618,956,407 of CM034155.1, forward strand.
TTTGGAGGTAATGTGGAAACATACCTTTTTGTAAAATATCAGGTCTTGGAATTGATTTTTGTGCATTTTATAAACAATTCTTGCTCTTGGGCTATTCATAGTGTCTAAAATAGGGCATGGAAGATGAAGCCCTTAACCATCGAATTTGAAGCCAAATTTTTGCGAGGAGGCTTGTGCAAGGATATATTAGATAATCTTGAGATTTTTTTGAAGTCCACCATGGAAAGTGAAAGATATTTCTATCAGTCTAGTTCTGAGATAAAAATGCACAGTTAATGGCCAAATTGCTAGAATTACTTGGCAAAAACTATGGTTTAGGGTTACATTTGAATCCTTAAACTTTGGCAGTAGGTGAATGACCAAAAGGAGTGTCTAGAAGTTTATAATTCATGTCATAAAGACCTTTTCTTGTTGAGATAGAGCATGCTGTGTCAGAATTGAGAGCTAGAAAGAACTAACCTAAGAGGCATCAAAAGATTGTTTTTGGTGAAGAGCAAAGACCTTAGGCCTGTGAATGAAAACCTATTTTTGCATGACTAAAGAGACTTCTATTTGATCTTAAGGAGATTTGAAAGCCTTTGGATTAATCCAACTAGTGAATCCAAGTATATTGGACTTAAGAACATTATAACACAAATTTGGAATATCATAATAAACAGTGTTCAATAGATGAACTCTAAGACATTGAGTCGTTGATTCTAGGTGAAATAAGCTTGAAGTGAATTTTTAGAGCAGGGGAGTTGTTGAGAGAAAAATTTATCATTAAGGTGGTTAGTGAAAGCTATGAAATCAAGGCTTAAAGGGGGAGCAATAAGAGGTATGCAATTGTCAACATGTTTTATAGTAGTGAATCAATAAAGAAAGTTATTTTGGATTTGTAGGAGGTTTTTGGTGTTGAGGAATTGATTAGTTGACATTTTATACACGGTTATTATCCTTTAAGGTGATATTGAAGGTCTCAAAAGGTAAATTGATAACTAGAAACAGTCCTAGAGAAAGTTTCATGCAAAATTTTCTTAAATAGGTGTAAGGTAAGGAAGGAAATGAAGGAGGTGACTACATCATCAAAGTACTTAAAAATCAAATGTTCCAAAATACTCTTTTATCCTCTAAAAAGGGATGTGGAAAATGTCAGTTTTTGAATGAATAGGTCATACTCTACGTGGAATAATGGGTTTTTGCATAATCAACATTTTAGACCAGTTGGTGATTCATGGAATCCGTATAGGGTTAGCTCTAGAAGAAATGGAGATAGCTCCGGAACCTCAGAAAATAGTTCCGGAAGTTACCCCCTTTGGTTTTGGAACTCATTCAAAGAGTTTCAAAATCAAATAGAGGACTTCCTAATCCAGTAAAAATTGATTAAAGGTGCTAAGCATGTATTCCTCAGATTGAAACAACACTAACTATTTGTTGATTTCCTAGAATACCAAATATAGAAAAATATTCATATGTATGACTATCAGTTGTATATCAGAATTTTCTCCCAATCTCATGGCTATTCTGGCTATGATCAGATTGGTTTAGATTTAGGCTTAAAATAGTATAATTTGTTAATAATACTTTTTTCGATGTAATCTTCAGAGAGGTGGGAGGGATATAAAAACCCTTCCCTAATTTTTTTGAGGGGATCCGAATAGATAGATAGTAGAACCATGTCATTTGTATACCATCTTCGTGAAAGACTTGATTGATGCAAGTGTGTTTGATTTATGCAAAGTGTGTTTATTTCCCACAAGTGTGATGCAATCTGATTTCAATAAGGCTTTGGATGGAAACTCAAAACATTAAGAAAACCCCCAAAAAATAGTCTCACGCAATCACTAGTTTACTCAAAAAAATTATCTTGTTGCATATAGCTTTAGACACTATCCTTGGTTTCGATATGACATCAACCTTTAGTTGATTAAATGAAGGGTATAACGACACCCATCACTCCTGCATCACATTGATTGATCAATAATAATAAAATAGTTACAAAGTATCATAAATACCTCCTTGGATCGAATTTGGTTCATAAGTGACCTTTTATTCTTCATGATGACATCATGTATGCCAACTACTTAACAAGGAGTGACCACAAAGAAAAGAGCTACAATTTCACATAAGAGGTCATATTTTGGAGCCTCCAAACCATAATTGATGCCTTACAACACCTAAGGAACCTATCAAACCAACTAGGCCTCCTATAAATACCAAAGAAACCAAAGATGACTTAAGAGATTTTCAAATTTTTGAATAGACAAACTATATGTAAGTACATATACTCACTAAAAAAATGCATAATCTGTATGGGTAGTAAGAGTACTAAAAAATCAACCACACTATTATACCTGGGGATATCAACCTCCTCAGAAAACTTTGCACATATTTCATGTAAACGTTGGGTACATACAATCTTCTTGCAGGGTTTCTTCCTTTTTTCAATAAATAAGAAGTATCAGCCTAAAATCCACCTTACACCTTCATCTCAGAGGTCTACAATCTATAACAATGGTCCCTATCAATATTATTCAGACTCATGCATGCAAGGAAATGCTTAGAACCTCACAACCATGCATTCAAAGACATGTACCTACAACCATAAGCTTTACCAACATCTTCTCATGCCAACTGTATAAACACACAGAACATGACATTTCATTAATAAAAAACAAATAAATTACATGTTTTCCTTTTCATGGCACAAACTTCTGAAATGCATCCTTATCGGCTTTCAAATTATGGATACAATGAACAACTGCATTTAAGAGTTCCTTTATCACTGTTATGCACATATTCTTGTCACAGATGTAATGTTTCTATCAACAAGATTGTCAAACTCACAAAGTGGATAGGGTATATTGCTTTTAAGATTGAAATCACTCACCAAATCTCCTCTATGTCTATATGACTAAAATATGAATTCTCCAACAAACTTCCATCTAGAAGGAAACCCCCATATCATTTAATCATATACACTACATATCAAAACAACCCATTCTTAGACAAGAGGATGTACCTTCATACCTGCAGTCACATCAATTATACATCTATGTATTGAAATAAAAGAGCTTAGAGATTTAATGTAAAACCCAGGTCTATTCCACAAGATAAGATTAAAAAGTTCATAGACTTAGAGTGCAACACATATAGATTGCTTCTTCGTATACAAACTACTGAGTTTTCTTCATTACAATATTACAAAAATGTAGCACTTGTGGGTTACAACGTTACAATATTACAAGGCTACAATATTACAAAAATGTACCACTTATGGGTTACAATATTACAATATTACAAGGGTACAATATTACAAAAATGTACCACTTATGGGTTACAATGTTACAATATTACAAGGCTACAATATTAGAAGGCTACAATATTACAAAAATGTACCACTTATGGGTTACAATATTACAATATTACAAGGGTACAATATTACTTTATGGCTTACAATATTACAATATTACAAGGCTACAATATTACAAAAATGTACCACTTATGGGTTACAATATTACAATATTACAAGGGTACAATATTACAAAAATGAACCACTTTTGGGTTACAATGTTACAATATTACAAGGCTAGAATATTACAAAAAATGTAGCGCACAGTCCAAGATTACAAACAGTCATTCAAAAACTCTGATTCTTCCTCACATACTTCTTGAAAACCTTCACACAGTAGGAGACTATTAAGATAGAATGAGAGCATTCAGTTACATTTTGGCCATTTATAATATATTCATCCAACTCTAACTGAATGTGACACCTTAGACCACTTGATTTAAGACTTTTGCACACCCCTCCATCGTATGATCTGCAAAACAAAAAACAAAAAAACATATACCACCATTATCATATACAAGATCACAAAATATATGCATAATAAAATAAAAGCTAAATGTGTAAAACTTAGAACACACATAATACAACATTTAGCATTATTTGTCTTAAACATGATGAAGCATCATGAAAAATTATTTGTCGTAATCATACTAAAACAAGAATGTGTAATCCACAAAACAGTAAAAATCCTACACTTAACATTATTTTCCATAATGACAAAAATACCTTCAAGATGCATTCGATGTTCCAAAAGAGAGCTGATGATGTGGAACTTGAATTTCGGTCGAGGGGGCTATCCCTTCGAATAAAGAAATACAAATTTAAGTGTTTGAATTCTAATGAATACGTCTTGTAATCACATTACATTCATACTCACCCAAACTCTATGTTATAGCCTCATAACTTTCTCTTATTACTATATTGGACCGTTTCTATGGTTTCTTGAGTAGTTTCCTTCAACGAGTTGTGTCAAGAAATGTATACTCCTCGTACTCTTGAGCATCAATGTTTAAATCTAGAACCACGATCTCCTTTTGCTTCCTCTTTTGAGGTTGTCTGCTTGCACTGAACCATGGCCACAAAGGAGTGGTAGGAGTCTCATTTGCACTACAATCTAGAAGGAAATCAAATGGCAACAAACCAAAGTCGTGTGAAAGTTTCTTAACTTATTGCACACAGTCTCCAAAAGTAAAAATTTGATCATCACTATCTAGCACCACATCCAACAATGATTTTAAAAACTCTATAGATTGACTGAGCACTAGCAATGCATTTCCATGGTTTTTAACATGTTGCTTAGGACTAAGGAATTGTGTTTCCTGTTGAATTCCTTCATCACCCTCAACTGTCACCAAAAAGAAAATTCATTTAGTAATTGATAAATATTTGATATATCAACCACTATTCATCCCTAATAAATTATGTATTGTTAATGACAATGTGGGGCTGCTCCGATGTAGCATCTTCAGGCGCAACGCATTCAACTACTTCTGCAACATGAACAACATGGTCATCTATAATGACAACAATACTTTTAGAGGATGTACAATGAATTATTCTGAGGATAACAATGGTATGAAATAGTTGAAATAATCAAACAAAAACATACACCCTCACCATTGAAATTTGGATCCCTAGTAGATGCACTACCCTCGCGTGTCCTCTCAACTTATGAAACCATCAAAAAATGTTTGTAGGTGTTGCCTTTTGTAGCCCAAGGACAATCGCAAACATAAAAATTTAGGCCGAATCTCCGAACGAAATACCATCGGTCCCTGGATGTTTGACTTCTAACCATGTAAGACCCTTAAATAGTATGATTTGCACAATAGTCACTGTCTGGTATTGATTTGGCCCTCTCAGTGGCAGTCAAAATTTCCTTCTCCTTCTTGTAATTTGTCAAGAAACTCGATTCTTGCAACTTCCTCTTATGTTTGTAATGGGATTCAACTTGAAACACCAATGTGTACAATAAACAATCCATTCTCCTTGTGCATTTCTTTCTTTGATCACATAAGTATCAGGTCTTCAAGAAACAATGGTAATATTCTATTGATGCATTCGTATCCTGATTGACATGGGTGAAGTTGCAGAAATTCTTTGACCACGTAGTTGCATGCAGAAAATATAAAACCATTAGAGATGACTTAAAAATTATTAAATCTATACATAGCTATGTAGTTAACACCTACCAATACGTCTGTCTTGCAGCCACGTCTTTCTGAAATACTCCATAAAGACAGTCTCCTCTTTGAACTCATCCATGAACTTGACAATGAGGAAAAAGGTCATGTGCCCATTGTTATTGATGTAAATATTTTTTAGCCGCACATGATGTCGCCTAATCTCTGGAACATAACTGACCCCACCTCCTTCTTCGTATATCTGTAAATAAATTTGTCATGTGTCGATAAGTAATGCAAAACAACAAAAAGAAACCCAATCCTGTAAACATTGTATTACAAAAATGAAGAAAAAAAAACATGTAAATGTTTTTTTAGCCAAGCCCTGCAAACATGCCATATGCATAACAAGACACGATAACCGAATACAACCCTGATACACAAATAACATCGTTAGGGATGTAAATTATGTGTATTAAATTTATAAAAAAACCTATTAGTAAATTTATAGTTGTATAGCTTGTATTTCAGAAGCCGCATCATCCGTAATGAATGCATTGACATGCCAATCCATCCTTTTCCTTTTCCCCCTCGCATAGACTTCAACAAGTCATGCATATATGTCGTCCACTTTATTACGGGATGAAATTGCCCATGCAATAGGAACTACGACCTCTTGCTCGTAAAAAAAAAGAAGCATGTACAATTGGTAGTGATGCAAATGTGTACATGAAATTATTGTTAGTATGATAATGACTTAAACAAATATATCCAAATATCAATTATGCATGGAAATGAGACAACAATGTCCGTACCCCGTATTTATTAGTCGAGAACATGGAATCCATTGCAATGATGGATTTGTGGGAACAACGAACCATCATTTAAAGCATCCACATTGTTTGAAGGCCCATAATGAAAGGCATGTCAGTCCCAACCGGCCTCTGGTAATAAAAAAATGTATCCCTTTCTGTAATATGTCACAAATTGATACGAGTGTTTTCGTGTTAGTGATTTTGGGATCTAATGCTCTTTACCCTCCTCCATGTATTCAACACATCTTTCCTAGTTAAGCACTCATCTCTTTTGTTGACAATCCTTACCAACTTTGGGTCCTTGTAGTGCCTTTCCATAATGGTGTCAATCGATATGTCAGGGAGACAAGCAAAAGAGATTCAACGTGTTTTGGGTACACATTTGAGTTGATATGCTAACAAGTTTTCCGCACTTCTATGGATGCATGATAATCAAAATTTAATATGTTATTGGATTTGACAAGACGTTAGAAATGCTTCTAGAATTTCATACCCATTAATGAAGCAAGCAAGCTTTGACTTCAGAAGCTAAAAAGCAAATTTGAGCAAAAATAGTAAAAGGTGTAGTTTTGATTATTTTCCTATCATTTTTGTGGATGGTTGATGTATTCTAGAGTGCATAAACATGGTACAAGATGAAAATACGTGGAATAGTGCTAAAATAAGCCAAAGTTGCTTGTTGGGATGAAGGGCTACTTGAAGAAAGATGATGGTCAAAAGTAGAGAAAGGTGAGAATGACACATATATGACTTATGAGCAGATAAGTAAGTGAAATATCATCATTTTTAGAGCTAGAGGCAGGGCTCGATGTGGAAAAAGAACCTTCCAAGAGGTAAACTAGCAAAATTATTGCTTATACAAGTCAAAATAAGAACTTTATGAACCTTGTATGATCTTTCTCATGCAAAGTAAGGTGAATTTTGTTGGTACAACCCTTGTTATAGATGATTTGAAACTTATTATTATTATGTGTCTACACCACTTTCAACTGTTGTTAATATGTGGTATACATAGGCTGTCATGTTTGCATTATATTGGTTGATTAAAGATGGTGATGGGATTTGGGTTGGGATTGTTTGATTAAGGATGGTCGATTATGATGATGTTTGATTAATTAAAAATTTAAGGTGATATGATGGTTAATGGTGTTCACGAGCAAGCAACCAACATGCAATACACACCCTAACTAGTCAAGTGGGATTGCAATCAAGCTATTACCCGCTTTCAATACCACACACTGAGGGGTGCCACTCTTGGCTCACCACCTATGTACCAATGTGGGGTCAGTTAGCGAGTGATCTTGGGGAAGTGCAATCTCCTTACACAATAGCTTGATATGTGGCCAAATGGTTTCCTAGACTAGGATATACGAGCTCACTAGGGGAGTACCCGATATACCTTGGGGTATGTGGGGCCCAAGTTTGTATTGCAAGGATGCTATCTGAGGCCTGGGTGTTGGGAAATGGAATCCCCTCACTTCACGCTGCTCTTAAAACAAGCAAACACTCATCTAATAACGACAACTCTCCAAGAATTTATTTTCCCCCGCCGGAACACGAGGTGTGTCTACGTGCGTGGAGGTGAATTCCATGGTCACGAGACTCCTAGGACTATGCCAAGTGCGTGGATGTCACTTCAACGTCACGTTGGCCCTACAAAAGACAAAGGGAAAGGCTATCCACTTTTTATCCTCAAGATCGTCCTAAGACGCGAGAGGAGAGCATACGCGGTTTAACCTTTGAGATGAAAAAACAACAATACAAAACACACGAGAAAGATGATGTGATATAATAAAATTAAACGATAAAGATTTTGTGATTGGGTCTTCAAGAGGAGGCCCTGCAAAACAAAGGTTAGTAATTTGATTTATAAACCCAAAAGTATTGGACTGATCATCCTATAAAACAAAGGGTTAGTAGTTTGAAGCAAGAATAATATATGTCAATGTGTAGTTAAAATGACAATATTTAGCAAAAATTAAAACCAAGAATAAAGTATCATATAAACTACTAAATTGATGCTTTTATTGCATATGACACATAGTGTGGTGTACACAAATGTGTGTATAGTGTGGTAGCTTTTTAAGGGTCAGTGTTTCCTGTGAGACTAACATCAGTAGCAGACGGGGATTAAGGCCTAGGCAGACTAGGTTACTGCCTAGGTCGCCAACATTTTTGGGGTGTCAATTTATTTTATTTTATCAGGGTTTGTATAAAGAGTATATCTATTTATTAACCATATATTCTAGTATAAATTAGTGGCCATATTTATATAAAGATTATAATATTTAGTTAGCCCTAAAACCTACACAACTACCTTTGTTGTTGAATTTAATTCATACATTTATATTTTTAATACTTTGTATTGTTTTGAAGTCTTGTAAATTATTTTTCATAAGAGAGCTCATGAATGGTGAATATGTGTGGAATTTAAGAAAAAATAGTTGGGAAAGATATTAGTAAAGGAGGATTATCATATAATAGATAGTGGATAATTAGTCGAGGATTGTAGGCAGTGGAGCTATAAATAAATTTATTTGCAAGTTTTTCTTATACGGTAGAGGCATAACGTGTAAAGTAATCCGATATTTGTTTATATTTAATTTATTTTTTTATTATAGAATTTTTATAGATGGTGTTAGCTCCAATATTGCCTATGGCACTCATAATCCTTAATTCGGCCCTGCTGAGTAGTAGGTTGCTTCATCTACTTATTGCTTAGCCCATTTTTAAAGATGTTTTTTTTTCTGTTTTTCATTCATGGCAACCATGGTTTTCTAAGAAATTTTGTAACAAAATTATATATACTTCGCAGAAGATTGCTTTACAAAACATAAAAATAATTAAAAAATGTCTATATGTGAATACAATTATATAGACAAATTTTAATCTCTCTTCTGTGTAAACACACAATGTGTATATCACAATCCAAAATACCACACACAGTGTGTATATCATAATCCAAAATACCACACCCAGTGTGTATATCACAATATGTATCTTGCTATTGATACTGTACATATGTCATAGTGTGTATATTGCTTGTGTATTTTTATCTCTTATGTGGCATACACACAGTGTGTATATCACAATCCAAAATATCACACATAATGTGTATATCACAATCCAAAATACCACACCCAGTGTGTATATAACAATCTAAAATACCACACCCAGTATGTATATAACAGTGTGTATCTTGCTATTGATACTATGAGTATATCACAATGTGTATATTGCTTGTGTGGTATACACACAATGTGTATATCGCAATCCAAAATACCACTCCTAGTGTGTATATCACATTGTGTATCTTGCTATTAATATTATAAGTATATTGATACTAGAAGTATATCAGAGTGTGTATATTGCTTATGTATTTTTATCTCTTTTATGGTATACACATAATGTGTATATCACAATCACAAAATACCACACCTAGTGTATATATCACAGTGTGTATCTTGTTGTTGCTACTATAAGTATATTGATACTATAAGTATATCACAGTGTGTATATTGCTTGTGTATTTTTATCTCTTTTGTGGTATACACGTAGTGTGTATATAATATTGTATATTGCAACACTATAAGTACACGTTTTCCTCTAAAAAACTTCACAAATCTATAAAACAAAATAATAATAAAAAATGTCTATCTTCAACAACTTTAAAATTAGAAAATCGCAAAACACTTGAATGTTTTTTATGATCTAATGCATCTCCCAGATTCCACGTAGTGGACCTTCTTGCCAATTCTACCATAGGCCGAATAAAGTTACAGAGTTTGTGGTTTTAGTGCCAAATGCATGTTTCGTTCCTTGTTTGATCAGTTTTGGCATAGGTAAGCTTTGCATTAAATGTTGCCAACTTCTAACATCCTTTCCTCGTCCCATCATTTGTCCGCTCGTATTTGCCTTCGGATCGACCTCAAGAATGAAGCATCGTGACTGTTTCGGAAAAAAGTGACTAGGTTGATAGACTGGATGCCATAGAGGAAGGTGCGATTCTCGCGCATAGCTATGCATGTATGCCATCGATATGGCATCTTATGGTCATTAGTGTGGGGGGCCATACGATCCTATCGCCAGGATAGCCGGCTCCATCAATGATAACCTGGACATGCTAGGCCACTAAAAATTTGACATACATAACAATTTATTTGAGCATCATGTTCCTCTTGCTTTACAAAAAAAAGGACCATCTTCAATAAAGCATTGAAGAGTAATGATGAAGTCCCTTTTAATCAATCAACATCCACACCACCTTCTCTTCCTTTGCCACCTGAGTTAAAACCATCTTTTGATACTATTCTTCATCACTTCATGCAAAAAATGCCAATTACTGCCACTAAATTGATAATTCAAGGTACTATTGGGACTGGTAAATCATATATCATAAATATTATCAGGACCAACATTATCTTCTGCAATCTATTTAAATAAATCACCTTTTTGATCACTTATATCTGATGGATTCGTTGCCTTCAATATATCTGCATTTACTATACATGTTTGTTTGTGCATTCAAATTGAAGATATCAAACCCCTTGAAGGGAAAACCCTATCATCTTTTCAATACTCCTGCAAACATGTTGAGTATATTCTCATACATAAGAAGAATTTTATTGGCCCCAAGTTACTTATGAAGGTCAACTACCATCTCCACAGAGCTTTCCCCCACTTCAAAACATCTATTTTTTTGTAATGGATCCACCATTCTTTTTGGCGACCTTGGTTAGTTTCCTCTTTTCAAGGACATCCTATTATATGCAGGCCACTCATATGGGGCTAACCTATGGACGAGATTTGTTACTTTAGTTATACTAAAACCAATATTTCATCAATAAGGTTCTAGTCCAGAGTAATTATCTTTTCTCTAACTCTTGCTCAACATTCAAGATGAAAATCCCCTTATCGAGGACTGGCAAACACTTATGTTTGACATAGATGCTTGTTTAACCAAACAAGAACTTGCTCCTTTCTACTTAGCTCCACATTTTTTCGCAAAAAATTAACTCATCGACCACCACAACCTCTAGATGTAAAAGTATTTGAACATTCCATTTTCTCATTCCATTGCACAAAATACAAGACAATGCATCTCTACAGATCCCAATGATGGTCAATTGCAACACAAAATACTTCTATGCAAACATAAAAAAGTAGTGCTTACAACAAATTTGTGGGTTGAAGCAGGCCTTATGAACGATTCAATTAGCATAATCGTTGACATAGTCTACAACAATTCCACTTCACTGCCAAATCTTCCACTCTTTTTTGTCTTCAAATTTGACAAATACATAGGCCCTTGTTGGGATGATGCCAACCCTTTACATGTTCCACTTCCACCAATCTCTAGAGGCAACCACAAACAACTACCTTTAAAAATGGTTAGGGCTTTGACTATCCACAAGGCCTAAGACCTTACATTACAAATGACTACTATTGATATTGGTACAATGGAAAGACATGGCCTGACATCCACTGCAATGTCTAGAGTCCCCTCCCTAAAAGACCTTCAAATTCACCTCCATTTTCTTTCGAGCAATACTCTAAGATGTGTCTCAGGCCTCTTCTAAAAACATGAAAGATGGGGAAGCTCGTCTTTCTATTCTTCTACAATTCCCACTTCTATAAAGTTTTTTCCCTTCTACCTACCCTCTATCGATACATGAAACTTAACTTATACTTCTTCCATAACTACTACTTCCATAGTAAACTTCATGTAATTCATTCTCGTATAATGTAACTACTAAAACTTTTCACATACCTAAATAAATGTTTATATACACATTTCTTCTTCCTGTCTAAATGTTATTGCCATACTGCATCGTCCATGACCAACTCCTTCTCCTTAGTTGCTATTGTTTTTCCTTTGCACAACTCATATTACCCTCATGCACCATCCCTCCCTTTACTCCATCAACTTTTCTCGCTTCTCACTGTGCCCGTCATTTTCTCATTCCACCCCCCCTTTTCGAAGCTCAACATTTGTCTTCCCCCATCTTCATTCCTCCTTCATTATACTCCCACTTCCATCCCTTTTGACGGTCCCATCGCACAAAAGTAAGATTGTTAGTAAAATATTTTCAAAACAAATGCATATATGATAGAAGCAAATTTCTGGTTTTGTTACATTGAAATACTCGATACAAAATGAATACATATTTTTTTTTTTTGTAGATTACTTTAAAAACCAAGTTCAATTTCCTTGTGTAATCTCTATCACCATGGCCACAACATCTAGTGAATGTTCCAACATGTAATGTGAGTGGCGGGCTTTCCAAAATGTAACTCGCTCCAAGTAGAAGAAACCAAGACTATTTATGTATCGTATTAATACCTGCTTCCTCGTAAATGGCTACCACGATTGCTTATGAGTTGTCAAGCACTATTAGAACTTTCCTAATTCTTGCATAGTTCTTTCCCAGTTCTTTCCTAGGTCTTGCATAGTTATGTTACTATTCTCTTAAAATGTTTGTGAATAGCTTCCCTTTCAAGTGGAGGATATGCGGGAGATCATTAATTTGAAAGTTAGCAGCCCAACACAGCACTGCAGGTAAGATATCTCCGGACTTGGTTATTACTAGAAGCAGCACCTTGATGTGTTTACTGTTTAGTACTTATCACAAAAATCAACAACAGAAATTCATTTTTTTGTTGGGTATAGGAATGAATCGCAAAGTATGGAAAAATATTCAAGATATGTTACATGTTAGACTATTTCATAGTTTAATGGGTATATTTCATAGTTTTAATTATTACTAGGCGTTTCCAAACTGGCCTTTGGGACTGGTGATGTATTTGCATCTTCTGCATCTTCTGCATCCGCCTAACCACCTCCCATCTTTTGCATCTTTCATCCGACGGCGGACGATTGCCCTCGGCGGCCAAGATCGATCCAGACCGTATGCAGCCAGGGATCAAATTTGAAGTTGTCGATGCCTTTGAAATATATTTCAACCTGTTATAGAAGGGTGTTTAAAAATTTACATTTGAAAAGAAATTTAAAATTTACTGAATGGTCAATTAAAAAATTGGTTTTCATACAAATATTAAATACTATGTTAAATTTTATAAATATTGGATTAATTTTAATAAATTAATTATTGAATGACTAATTGCAGGGGGTGTATAACTCATACTTTCTATTTTTCTGTGTTAAAATAAGTCTACCTTGACTTTACACAAATCATGCACAAAATTGGGAGAAGATGGATCACCACTAAATAAATAATTAGTCAGAGTGTTTCTATTTTCATTAGAGCAATATTAGCTATTTAGCTTTTTCTAGCCACTAAATTAATTTGGAGATTTTATTCTCAATGTCATTATTTTATTTTCGAAATTGGGTTCTTTAATATTAGTTGTTTCTTTGAGCTTTGTATTAAGATAATAATGCTAATTGTTATGCCTCTAAGTTAACGACTTCAGTATTATGTAATCAATGCATAGTTGGATTATTTAAGGACTCCTCCATGCTCAAAATTACTATTGTATTTGTGATAGATTAAGGTATGTAATATTAAACCATATTTAATTTTTTTAAGGTCTAAAAAATTCACATGTTTTACTATTGGAATCTCATTTATATTATAATATGAACAAAATAATACAAGGTGTTACATAGTAAGGGGTGACTGGCAGTGGTCACAGCCTCAATAAAACGATCCAACAAACGCCACTAGGGTAGACAAAAAGATGCCACACAAGCTCTAAAAAAAACCACAAGGCAGAAACAACGAACTAAATAGCAAACTTAAGCACACATAGTAACAACACCTAGAGGAGGAGGTGGATCATCTCGCAGTGGAAAGAAGTCGAGTGAACGCGGCTCATCGCCAGGGGTTGAGCAACCAACACTCCTGGTCTAGCATCTGGACACTGAGAGGCACCATGATTCCCCACCTCGGGGGCAGCAAGCCATCTAAATGAAACGCTCTGCCAGGTGGAGATCCCCAATTGGAAGAGCTTGCCACCGCTTTGCCATGCGACGACGGCCTCCAGCCAACCCCGGAAGAGGATAGGCCTGGGCAAGCTGGAGGTGGAGATGGCCAAGTGCTTCTAGAGTGGCTTCGAGATTTGCCTCGGCGTCTGGGTGGCGGTGGAGGAGGCTGAGGGCGCCGATCATCATCCTATGGACACGACTCATGGTACAAGGTGCGCTGCCCCAGTGGTTGAACAACTGCTGGAGATGAGCAAACTCCAGTGCCACCTTTTGCGTTTGAGCTTGAATCTGCATACACACGAAGGATAGAATTGCATTTGCCACCTTTTATTTAATGGTTAATTCAATAATAAGAACACAATGCTGGAACAAAGCATTATTTCTAGGTTTCTAGAGCTGAAAAAGAATAACTAAGTGGAAAAATTGCCACAAATAAGCAATATAAGAGGGCCAATTAGCATAATCGCCAAACAACACAATTTTCCAATAAAAAAATTCAGGGTGATAAGGCTAAAAAAGAGAATGAATCCAATGCCAAGCATTTTGAGCGTACGAATAAAACCAGAAGACATGTTTGAAGGAGTCAGGGGGTGACCACAGTAAAGACAGATTGGGTTAGGAATATCAATGTGACTTAATCTTTCACCCAATGGAAACCCTTGGTAGATAAGACACCAGAGAAAAAAATTAAGTTTTAGTTCAAATAATGGATTCCAGGCCTGATGCAGATGCTTTAACCAAGTGGAGGGAGAGGAATCCAAAGTGCATCTGGAATTGAGCTTGTTTAAGGTAGGTGAGATCAGCGACAAGAGGAGAGTAAATAACTCTAGAATTATACTGCAACAGAGGGATATCCACATTCCATCTCCAATCCCTCCACCAAGCACAACAAGATTAAAGTTCTAATTTATGCAACATGACATCCGACATGAACGACTGAATTTCCAGAATTGAAGGCAAGTCTGAATTGGCAAGGTGGAATTTCTGCTTCAACATAGGCCAAGAGAGTCAATATCCGTGGGAAACTAGGGCCTCGAATGGTGGAGATGCCTATCCGGGCAAGCCACATCGCCTTGATGTTCGACATTTCCGCCAAGGGGAGTTTATCTGAAGAGAAAATAAGTGACCACCAAATATTATGCTCATTGAAGGAGAGCCCAATTCTGAAGCCGTCACCAAACCACCACATCAGATGCTTAACAAATTCAAAAGCCTTCCAGATGTTCTTCACCACAAAAGTTTCAAGTATTTTAACCGACACTTTGGTTATTAGCAAAGTTTGAAACTCTATATGTTTTTAGCATTTCTTACCATAGGGCACACCGGAAGAGATATAATGTTGTAACAGAATTTGCCAAGCTTGGTTGCCTTGAATGCAACAAATGACCCATTTGGCACAAAGAGAGATGTTGTGCCTTTAAACATCAACAATGCCCATTCCACCTTGTTCTCAAGGAAGCGTGTAGATATACCAAGCTACTATGTGAAACTCACCTTGCCTGTAACTTGACCAAAGAAAGTCCCATAAAAGCTTGGCTAACTTGTCAAAAGATGCCTGTGACGGACACCAACATGCTGCATAATAGACCTGAGTCACAACAAGAATTTTAGTACAAACTTGGAATTTCCCAGCCAGAAACAAAGGTCGAGAAATCAATTTTTACACCTTCTATTCAACCCGGATAAACCACAAATTGCCACAAAGTAGAAGATTCGCTATCAAAAGCAAAAGGAATTACCGAAGAATCGGAACCTTTCACCACTTTGAATCCACTTCCAGGGATAAACAGCCAGCTAATCGGGCATGGGCGACGAACTTTGGCGAAACCCCAATGACTTGGCTAGTTGAACCTTAGAGCTAGAAGCTTTACAAAAAATGTCAAGGTAAGAGATCGCCTCTTGAACATTCTGCTTCGACTCGGTAAGAGTGGGGAAGGAATAATCAACAAAGTGGCCATTGATAAGTTGGGTTCGATGATCAGGGAGGTAAATGCCTCTTATCTATCCTTGCTCAACCCTGTTAGAAATAAGATATCCAAACACATCAGCTGTAAGGACGAAGAGAGTAGGAGCCAATGCGCACCCCTGTCGAATAGATTGAAACAACCCAACCTCAGGTGATTGGTGTCCGTTAATTGTGAGGCAAGAAGCATCAGCAAAAAGAGTGCAAAAACCATTAAGAAAAAAATCTCCAAAACCCAGGGCCTTGAGCATGGCAATAATGAAGGGCCATTGTATGCGATCATAAGCTTTCTCAAAGTCTATCTTCAAAAATAAAATCCTTTGAAGGGAAGATCGAGCCCATTCCATGCCCTCCCAAATTGCTACAAGATTGTCCAAGAGGTATCGGCCTTTAACAAAGCGATATTGCTCAGGTCGGAGGATTTTAGGAAGTAGAGGAGCCACCCGTAGAGCCAAAGCCTTTGCCAAAACTTTTGTAGGAAACATTAAAAAGTGTAATTGGTCTCCAATTAGATATAAGCTCCGGATTATCTTGCTTTAGGAATGAACTTGATATTACCCCTGTTAATAAGATTCCCAGAGGACTGAGTTTGAAGGGCTTCTTGATAGACCTGTAATAAATCCTGCCCAACAATGTGCCAAGTTGCTTTGTAAAATTCGCAGGGGAATTTGTCCAACCTAGGTAATTTATCATTCGCAAGACAAAAAAATGGCAATTATGAAGCTCTTCCAAGGAGAGAGATATCACAATACTTCCTATCCTGCATGCTAAGGTTACAAGGGACCACCTCAATGCATTGCTGCAGAGTTGCATTGCTTTCAGTAGAAGGACTTTGAGCTTGGAAAACTAGGGTGTAGTGATCTAAAAAAGCAGAAGAGATCTCCTGCACGGAGGTAACCCAAGAGAGAGCCAACTAAATAGCTCTATTTTGTTCTTTAACTTGCCTGGCTCTGAGAACTTTAAAAAATCTTATAGAGGCTTGATCACCAATTTTTAACCAGTGCAACTGCGCCTAAATCTGGACGCCTTTCGCTTTATGTTGTTCAATGACCTTGAGCTGATGTCGGAGCTGAGCGACATGAACCTGGGTGGAGGTATCAAACGGTTGTGACTCAAGAAACCGAGTTGTTTGTTGAAACTCCTGTTGGAGGGCTTCATCCGCATGCTTTCTGACACATGCCACTTGTTTGCCGAAATGGCGAAGAAAACTTGGTAGTACGTTGGATTGCATCATTCCACCAAGAAATCCAGCTGGTGGAGAATGGGGGACGCGTGGTTCTATGTTCCAGACTTGAGCGATGTACGCCAACACCCCCAAGATGATTTAGCAGCGAGACATTCATATAAAATTGCTTGTTTTACACTTTTAAAGAGGTACCATTCCACATAATAGTGAAGGATATCGGAGTATGATCGGACAAGAGAATTTCAGGCCATGTGGTAACAAGAGAATGACTGTTGGTAGCCAACTTAAACCCTTGCTGCTGAGATATCATGAAACTATCTAGCCGCTTGAGGACACACGCCGAGCGTTCTTGAAAATTGGACCAAGTAAACCAATTTTGAGAAGTAAAGTCTTGTCACCTGTTAAAAAGTAGATCTTTAATACCCACCTGTGTTTTAAATAAAACCATGCTTCCCGCGCTCCAATGCACCAATGCATCAGGAAAGCCCCCAATTTATCCTTAGGGATGTTCCACCATATTAAAGTCTTTGTAAAAAATCTAGTATGACAAAGGTAGGTTATCAAATAACCATCCCCATAACGCTGACCTTTTCGGGCCATCATTAGGGGCATAAAGATTTAATATACCAAAAGAAATACCATTCATGTTGAATATTACCCACACAACTCTGTTGTTAGAATCATGACCCATGGCATTGATCATGGCAGAAAATCTGGGTGACACAGAAATGGAAACTCCAGCTTTGCCTTCTATATGAGAAGAGAAAATATGTAGAAAATTCGACGCAATACACATTAATGAAGTCTGAAGCATTAGACCCAGTAATTTTCACCTCTTGTAAACATATAACATCAAGATTACCAATAATTTTACAAGCATGCTTCACAAAATATTTAAGGGAGGATTCTGTGAGACCTCTAACATACCATGAGAGACAATTCATGGAAGGTCAGACATAGATAGCTCCTCCCCTTGCCCATCCTGCAACATATCCTCCAAATTTAATATAACAAAATGGTTGGAGCGGAAAGCAGACTGGTTTGAATCTTAATGGCTCTGTCGGAATGGTGCGACGTTTAGCCCCGTTTGGCCCAACATTCTTTGTAGAGTCACGAGGACTCTGGGAACGACATTGGGAAGACCTAGTAGCTACCATCTCAGTGTTCTGTTTTAGTGGATTGGGTTGGCCCTGCATAGTGGGGGAAGGTGGCACAATTTTAACAGGAACGAAGCTTGAAGGTGGT
The DNA here is from genome assembly GCA_019776745.2 of Taxus chinensis. NCBI lineage: Eukaryota > Viridiplantae > Streptophyta > Pinopsida > Cupressales > Taxaceae > Taxus > Taxus chinensis. The sequence goes on from CM034155.1 coordinate 618,975,018, forward strand.
GGAACCGACTCTTGCTTAAAAGGAGGCAGAGTAGCCACAGAAGTAGGCTTACTAACCTCTCCCTTCTTATTAGTGACCGTGGTCCAACCCTCAGAGTTCTCCTCTTGCGAGACAGAAACATTTTGAACTATGGCAAGCTTGGCTCGCTGGGTAAGCGGACAATCACGAATACAGTGGTTAGACGTTTGACAACAGAAACAAGTGTTGGGCAAGTTGAAATAAACCACTTTCTGCGAAATACACATTAACCCAACTTGGATATCGATGTGATCTCGCAGCTCAGAGGCTAAATCAACCTCCATAAAAACCTATTTGTGCGGGGTGTGCTTAAAAAAATGGTCGGGCTCATGATAAATCACATGACCAAGGGTATGAACAATATCATTCAAAAAGGGCCAAAGCTGCAATGGTAACCCTGGAAGTTCAAACCAAACAGGGACTCACAATGAGACTTGATTCATTAGCTTGAAGTTTGGGCTCCATCTAGAAAGGGCAAACAAGGTGTAACCAATATACCAGCACAAGGAATGTTCTAAAAGCAACTGGCCCTATGACAGTTCACGAAAAGTAAAAAAGTAAAACCCTTTGGTAAGGTTCTTGACACCAGTTACCTAGATGTCGGCGGACTCCCAATGGGATTTAATCTAGTTTTGGAGATAAGACTCAAATGGGATGCGACCACAGAAATAAGCAACCAAACAATTGTTATGATAAAATTTCACAACAGGATCAACAAAAGAAAGCTCAATAGTAACATCCAAGGGAGATTGAAAAGCATCACCTCATCGTAAACTTTGGGGACAAACTTCCTTGTGCGCTTGGGAGCCCATTGTCACTGTAGTTAGCAACTGATGTTGCAACGGATTGGTTAGAGGCCATTTTAAAGGGTTGGCACCGCCCAAAATGGGCAGAATAAATGCCCAAATCTCTATGCAATAAGGAAATAATAACAAAAAGCTTGAAAATACCAAGGCAATAAGACTAACACGAACATAATCAGTTGCAGACAAACCCTAACAAAGCCAAGTAAAAGCCGAAAATAGAGCGTACTAGTGCTAAAATTCACATGTTTTACATTTGTTTTATATGTAATAAATATCTTGTGATTATTATTCTAACCTTAATAGGCTTTAGAAAATTACAATTTCTTTGATCAGTCTACTTGAAAGATAGTATGACATGGTTAGATCTTTTAGACTAAAAGTATTCCCCTCAAACAAAACTTGACCAAAACACATAAAATGATCAAACACATGTTTTTAAAAGCTTAAATGTGTAAATAGGCAATGCATCCATATTTTACTTGAAAATTTAAAGTTTTCATATTATATTTTAACAATTTATTTAGTAGATCATTTTTAATGTTTTTTGCCGCCTAATAAAACAGTACTTATATGCTTTTTGACCCACAAGAAAATAATTTTGATCACATCAAATTAACTCCAAAAAGCAAATGGTTGCGGTCCAAACGGTGTGCATATGATTGTGTAAAAGGTGTTGCTAGCCATCCACCAGGGTTCCACTCCCAGGATATACCAAGTAATAAGGGATGAGGCCAAGATTGTGCCCCATGCAACTTTGGTGGAATGGAAAACCCTTCAGTCCTTGGCAGCTAAACAGTTAAGAATTCTTTGCAACTAATTCCTGCAATTTCATATTCAAACAAAAAAATTAACCCCAAATGGAATTTATAGAGATTCTATTATCCATTAGTCTTATATCACTTATTACCACCTACAAAATTATATCTAGTTATTATATTCTTCTAAAATGATGTATACGTTACTATAAATTATTATACATGACAAAGTGGAAGGTCAATTAGGCTTAATTCAATTTGTTCTAGGATTGGTAAATTAATGACTAGGCCTACTATTTTGGTCAAGACCGTATTCCTATTCAAACATGACTTTGATAAGGCATACAATAAAATCTAATGGACCTTTGTCCTATGATTGATGCATCCGATTAATTTTATAAATACCAGCGTTAAACTAGTCTTTGTTGATGCCAATATAACAAAATTATTGTTAGTGATTCTATAACTAGTTCTTTTTCAACGAATATTCATTTGGAAAGAGTATTCTGTTTTCCCCTTCCTCGATGTTTTCACAATTGATGTTGTGGGATTCATTTTAGAGAAAGTTCATTTATGGAGTGAAATTAGAAGCATTATTTTGCCTCATCACAACTATGTTCGTATCTCTCACTTTGTTGATGGAAATATTCTCATCCTATAAAATGAAGATGAAATAGAAATTTTTTCTTGAAGTTTTTGGTATTTATTGTGTGGCTTCCAGATTGAAGTTGGAAAATGTATAAATATGATTGTTTTAATAGGAGTAGACTAAATTTATTTATATTTTACGAAGGTATGGAAGCTAACTAAAACATGTGAAGATCAGAAAATAAATGGGCATCTCCTTTGTCATTGGCATTGACCTCCTTCAAATGTGGGATTTCTTCCTACATAAGCTTAGTAAGAAGATTGATAGCTAGAAAGTTAATTTCTTATCTTTGGTAGTGGCCAAAATTTTCAATAGCATCCTCCTTGACCCCAGGACTGTTAATATTCTTGTTCGGTGTCTTTCAAATCCTAAAATCTCATGCTGATTCACAAGGTGAGAAGCTTCTCATGGATGGCATAGGATGGCCATTCAAGGTGTGTTTGTTATATATTCATCCATTTTACCCAACCTAAGCCATAGGGGTAGACCACGTGTCATCTGCCAGATACAAGGAAAATGTCATAGGATGGTATGTTGATTCACAAGGTGAGAGCTTCCCATAATCATGGCGTAGGATGGTTGTTCAAGGTGTGGTTGTATATTCATCCTTTTTACTGAACCTAAGCATAAGGGTAAACTAAGTGTCATCAGCCCATGGATACATGAAAAATGCCTACCATTCATATTTCAAGATGGCAAACAAAGGACAACTTTTGGGAAAGAATATCTCAAGATGGCAATGGAGGGGGTGACTCATTTCAGGGTTGAGCTTCTAGGTCTATGTAGTTTATACGACATGGCTATTTGTAATGGCATGAAAGCTTGGCCCAGATCTGGTAGAATCGTTTGCAAAACTTACAATGGTCAAAAGTGTTGTGGACTATGGAATCTGCACTCAGAGTTCTATTTGTAGGTTACTCGAGTTTGAAATTGGAGATTGTCTTATTGAGCTCAAATCTGATCATAAACCTCTCTATGGATCAAGCTTGATATCATTTCAAAACAACAACAAGGAAAACAAGTCCATCACATGCAAGAGGCATCTCCAAAACAAGGCAAAATCATTTTAAATAAAGAAAATCAGGAAATCTTCGTGGCTGCCCTTGAACAGCAATTTCAGGCGATAAGAAGTGATATAGAGAGCAATACACCCAAGGGGGCAAGGGGTTATGTTTATAGCTAAGTTGTTGATACCTTCAGTTCCGACCTCTAGCACACCTTGATAGTAGCATTTGCAACTGATGCATAAGCCTAGACAACTCGTAGCATGCCTTAATATACTTTTCCAAGGTTCAAATCTATGGTATGAAGGGGGATGATTGTAAGGCTGCCAAGATAGTCTATGCAGGCCTAGCCTGATGTGATAGCAAAGTCCCCTCCCCCTCTATATGAGAGATTGGTACCCCCCAGTATAAGAAGGCTATGAGAATAGAAGAAGGTCAAAATTAATTTCTCTTGGAAAATACAATCCCAACGGATTTTGGAGGGAGTTGCAACAAAAGAAAACACACATGGAAAGCAATATCATAGAAGCTCATTAGTTATAGTATGCTAGAAGATTTCCTATGAGCGGTCTCAACAGAAGGATATTCCTCCCATAATTTAGACTTCTATCGAGCTTTTCTCGGAGGAAGACATCAAACATGGCATCAAGAATCTAGCAAATGGTAAAGCACAAGATGTTGATGGGTTTCAAGCCGAATTTTTAAAGTAGGGGGTTGAGGTGCTCACTCCGCATATCAGAAAAAAATTTCAATGATGTAACTCAGGTTGGGTTCCTACTAGATTAGACGACTAGTGTTGTTATTCCTACTATGGAAAAGGAAGGGACCTATCAATAATCCCTCTAACTATCACACCATTATGATCAATCCTCAGTTTGGTAAGTTATTTGGGGGCATGATAGAGCGTAGAATCAGTAGTTCGGCAGAAAGAGAGGGCAAAAGAGCAAAAGGACAAGCATGTTTCCGACTTAAACATTCAAACCATTTATCATTGCATCACTCTTAGTACTTGATTGAAAAGGTATGGGATACCCTAGGAGATGAAGATTTTTGTTGTTTTGTTGATTTTAAGAAAGCATTTGCCACGGTTCCCAGAGACAAATTTTGGAACAGGATGGAAGAACTTGATATTCTAGACGAATTTAGAGCAGACAGTGCATAGACTTTATGAGCAGGTCAGAGCTAAAATCAAAACTAGAGCAAGGTATGTCTGAATTTTTTGGTAGTGACATTGGGGTCAAACAAGGCTGCCTTTGTTCTCCCACTTTATTTGGTTTATAGATTGACAAGCTTGAAGAATGGTTACTTAAAGCTGAAGGAGGGGGTGTAAATTGGCTGAGTATGTGGGAAAGTTTATTTTATATGCTGATGATCTTATCCTAATTTCAACAACAGCTCAAGGATTGATGGAGCATTTAAAAGCTTTAGAACTCTTTTGCCATGAAGTCGAGATGCAACTGAACATCAAAGCAAAACAAAAATCATGATTTTCTCCCTAAAAAGGAAAGAGAAGCAAATTAACTTTCTTTTTAAGGGTAGTCCTTTGGAAATTGTTATAGAATATAAATATCTTGGGATTGATTTTCACAACAAGATGAGCTGCGAAACATGTAGATAAAAAAGGATACATGGAGGTTGGAAGGCATCTTACCTACTTCAAAATAGGTGTAAGAAATCTGAGCTTTGGGATTGGAAAACCAAGAAAACCCTCTTTGGATTGTTGGTTACTCCAGTTGCACTTTATGGTTGTGAGGTTTGGGGAAGTAGTAATGTCAAAGCATGGATCTGAGACAATTAGAAAGAATCCAGAAGCATCTAATCACAATTTCACTCTTAAAGTTAAATCAACAGTCCCATATGAGATCTTGTTACCTGAAGCGGGTATCTTCCCGATGGAAGCATCAACAATAACTCGGCTGATAAGCTATTTGAAAAAAGTTGAAAGCATGGACAATCATCGCTGACCCAAAATGGTTATAGAGGATAATCTAGAGTGTAGAAAGAAAACTTGGATGATAACAAAATGAACAAATGGATGAACAAATGGGGCATCAATTTTTAGGAGTGTCCTAACAATAACAGGGAAATAAAAAATTATGTGATGGAGAAGTTGAGGACTGCCATGTGGACATAGCAGATTGGTCGTAAGAAAGACACATTATATCAAAGAATTTAACCCCACTTGGGAGCATGATGAAAAAACTTATCTAGGGGCAGTTATCAAAGGTAAGGCAAGGATTCTAGTGACTCAGTTGAGGACCGGATCACATCATCTTCGTTGTGAAACCGGTAGATGGACTATTCCCAAAGAGGATTGGGAAAGGAGAACTTGTCTTTTCTGCAACAAAGGGGTTGTTGAAACAGAATGACATTTCATTATGGAGTGTTCAACATATGATGATATTCCGTATCCGATACGAAAACGATTTAAAAGTGGACAACCTAAATGAGTTATTTGAAGAAACAAAACTTCAAAGGATCGCTGGTTTTGTGCTCAAGATTCACAGTAGGAACGCTGATATTGCAAAGACTCTGAAATCTGCTTAATGTCTCTGTTTCTTCTGGCCCCTTAGACTCTTTAGTCTCATGGACATTATTAAAATCATTCATTCATATGGATTGTTAGAGCCTTATAAAGAAAAATGCTATAAGATATTTTTAGGAAAGAATTTAACTTTACTTCGGCTCAAGGAAAATGACTGTTTTTCAACCTTGTTGACTAAGGTTCTTTAAAATTAAAATCTCTTCACTTGTGATTAGCTTGTGCAAACCATGATAACAAGCCTCTCGATTGTACAACCTAGAAAGATTCCTCTCTTATGAATGAGCTGAGCTGAGCTTTCCCAATACCCTCTGTTTGGTAAAACTAGTTGATCATCAATAGTTAATGACCTCCCTCACGTGCCCTTGAGAAACCCCTATGATGGTTCAAGCTTTTCAGTGGAGGGATATGCAGTTTTAAAAAATAATTGGAACCCACTAATGATAAAGTGGTTTCCCTAGTGATCTGTTAAAAAAACTGCTTCCACTTTCTGGACATTGATAAACATATCATTCATTTTATCATTTCTGTGGTATATGAGAATCTATTTCTTATTTCTTTGGTATTATTTAATTAAAATTATATTAAAGAATTACATGTTTCAACCCACCAATGATGGAGTGGTTTCCTTAGTGAACTATTAAAAAAAACTGCTTCCACCTTCCAAACATTGATAAGCATATCATTCATTTCATCATTCTTTGGTATATGAGAATCTATTTCTTATGATGTTTTCTCAATTTCCTGTTGGAACCATGGTCCATCTATCGAACTTGACTTATTTTTTTTATTTTTGTAACAGGTGGAACGGTGGTAAGCCACCAGCCTTGTAACGGTGGTAGTTCACTGTTTATCTCACTTCATCCACATGGCAGCGAATTCATCTTTTACAGGTCTCCCACCAGTGAATGCTTTTCACGAATTGTCACCACATGCAAGTTTCTTCTGCATCTGCACCGAAGCCTCGTTGCGATGTATTCATCAATCACCGAGGAACGGATGTGAAGGACACCCTCGCCAAAGCTATTTATGACACACTTGCTTCCAAGGGACTAAATGTTTGTCTAGATGTGCACTGGCTTGAAGCAGGAGATGAGATACCTTCAGAATTAGAAGCCGCAATGAGTAGTGCTCTGGTTCATATTGCCATCTTCTCAGAGAATTATGCGCAATCCCCTTGGTGTTTGGCCGAGCTCTCGTTTATGCTCAAAACTCGCGCCACGATAATACCCGTCTTCTATGGTGTTGAGCCTTCTGACCTCCGATGGGTAGCTGAAGGGAAAGGAGAGTATGTGGATGCCTTTGTAAAGCATGAACAAAAAGGTAGGTACACCGTCGAAAAGCTTGCGGAGTGGAAGAATGCACTTCACCAAATTTCATTTACAAACGGCTACGTGATGAACAATAATGAGTAAGTATTAAAAACTCGTTCTCCTTAGTCATCAAATCTTATATTGTGCATTAATTGATTTTATTATTTTGGCGCAACTTAGTGACGAGGGAGAGCTAGTGCTGAACAAGATTGTGAATGATGTATTAAAAATTCATGATGAGAGCTTGCGAAGGTTGCGGTACCACAGCACTGAAGGTATGTTATCCGCACTTGGTACACTCAATCCTTATATTATCGACATGCTCTTTGTCCACGCCAAATTTATCAAATATTATTTTAACTTTTGGTTGCTTTACTGTGTAGTTCTGGGCATTAAGTACAAGATCAGTGAAGTGATTAAACTCCTTCAGTTCGATGATGACAAACCAGCTGTGGGTGTGATAGTGTACGGCATAGGGGGAGCCGGTAAAACCACGCTGGCAAATGAAGTGTATGCAACTTTGAATCTGCAGGGCTGGAAACATTCAAAAGTCACTCTCATCAAGAATATGGAATCACATTCTAACATAGAGGAATTGCAAACCCAGATTTTGTCGGAATTGACCGGGAAAAAACATGATACTGTAAAAGACTATCAGAGTGGACAGCAAGAGCTGAAATATATTTTAGAGACAGGAGACGTGTTCGTATATATCGACAACATCCTGAGCAAAGAGCATCTGGAAAATCTTCTACCTAAGAAGATAAATAGTCAAAGAAGAGTAAGGATTCTTGCAACAGCTAGGAAAACAGATGCCTCAGTAGTGTTTGAATGCTGCGGAGTTAAACCCTGTGAATTGTATCCAATTGAATCGCTTCCCTGTTGAGTCAGCCCTTGAATTAGTTATGTAGGAAAATAGATAAAGAAAGGGAGATAAATTCGATTGTAGATGAAAGGCCTCAGACAAGAGAGATAGCAGAGAAAATGCAGTTGCTGTCCTCTTTTTTTGGAAGTGGTCGGAGCCTATCTTCATAAAAGACATAACGAAATTGAAGCTTATGAAAAAGTATTTGGTTGGCTAAGTGAGGGAGAGGCTTTCAGCGGTTACAAAGAAGACCGTTTTGGACGAGTCCAAGATTCTGTTTGCTTACCACGAGCTTGAGGTCAATGCTCAAGAGGCTTTCCTGGACATTTGTTCCTTCTTCTCTGACTGGGAGTGGGATGAGGTTGCATGCATTGTGGGAGATGAAGAACTGCAATGTCTACAAGAGGGAGCACTTGTCAAAAGAATAGAGGTTGAAGAATACTGTTCAGATTACAGTCTGCGTAAGAGAGAAGTACGGAGGATAAGTATACACGATCTTATATTGATAGCTGGGCGTAACAAATCAAAGGGCAATAGATTTAGAAGTGCAGATGATTTTTCAATGGCCTTGGAGAATGACGAGGTATGCATATTTTAAATAAAAAAGATTTGAAAAAAGAGTGTAAGAATTTCAGTCGTTGGTTAATGCATGGGTTTCTATGTTTAAATTTCTAATAGGATCTCGGGCAAGTGAAAGGAATTTGGTTAGAATCAGCCGAGATATTAAGAAGAAAAAAGAAAATGCCATTCCGTTTATCTGCGGGACAATTAGACGCAATGAGCAACTCTTTACGAGTATTTGCCATGGGAGACGAAACTATTGTGAGACGGACAATGCTGCAAAACAATTTGATAAGCTGAGGTTTCTTCAAGTGGGTGAGGTGCCAAATCTGGCGATAGATATATTAAAGCTCAAGCATTTGAAATTCATAGGATTATGTTTGGAGTCGAGAACACAAATAATTGGAGCCCGCCCGAGGTATGTTCACCCCTTTATTCGGTTTTTCTATTTTTATTTCGCAAATAATAATAAATTATTGTTTTTCAGCTGCGATTTTTTTTTTTCAATAAGTATGTACCTTGTTGGGCATTTTTTGTTCTCTATGATGTTGATCTTTAGTCCTCGTTGGTTGCAGAATTTCTCTGATTTGACAGTGCTGAAGCTTATAAAGCTCTGCTCGGGGATAAATGAAGCGCTAGAATTGGGGCATCTTAAAAAAATTAAAACATCTAGAATTGAGTAGATTTCATATTAATAACATCTCAAGTTGGCAGAAGCTAAAATTGTTGCAGAAGCTAAAATTATCCGGCATTGGAGGTCTCAAGGAGCTGCCAGGATAAATAGGGAATCTTCTTTCATTACAAGAGCTATATTTAAGCTGTTATAAGAAAATTGAACAGTTACCAACATCGCTTGGGAAGCTGCGATCCCTAAAGGAGTTGTATTTACTTGACTGTAATAAATTGAAGCAGTTACCAGCAGAGTTTGGAATGTTGAGCTCACTCACCAAGCTTGTTTTGGAAAGTAGGAGTTTGCAAGAGCTCCCTCGTGATTTCCAGAATCTTTCGGCACTGCAGTCACTGCATTTGAGTTGTTGCTCCAGTCTCGTAAGGCTACCTTGTGATTTCCAGAATCTTTCGGCATTGCAGTCACTGAATTTGAGTGGTTGCTCCAGTCTCGTTGGGCTACCAGAAGGGCTTGGAGACTTAAACTCTTTAACATATATAAATGTAAACGAATGTTCGAAGTTAATTACTCTTCCTGATAAGGTTCCGGAGCTGTCTTTATTGAAGGGTGAAATATCATTTTATTGGTGTCGAAGCTTGCAAGAAATACCAGAAGAAATTTGCAAACTGACAATGCTGACAAGCTTAAGTTTATACTCCTGCGAGAGCTTAGAGGTGCTTCCCATCGGCTTCAGTCAACTCACTTGCCTGGAAGACTTATACTTGAACCGATGTGAATGTTTGCAAGAGCTGTGTAATGACTTTCATTCCTTGGTAAGATTAAGAAGATTGAACATGTCTGGAATGCGAGAGTTTGTCAAGGCTACCTCCGAGTTTTGGTAAACTTGGCTGTTTGGAAGAGTTAAGAATTATCAAAATGTGATAAATTAGAGGAATTGAGCAGTGACTTTGGTCTCCTTGGTGCATTAAAGTACTTAACATTGTCCCGGTGCAAAAGTCTGTCGAAACTTTCTGATTCTTTTGGCCAGCTTCGTTGCTTGGAACGGTTAGATCTCTCGTTGTGCTCTAAATTGGCGGAGCTTTCTAGTGATTTTAACTGCCTTAGATCAGTAGTAAGATTGGATCTCTCAAAATGTGAGAGCTTGGATGGGAAATGGATGGATATTGTGCGGGATATTCAGGGCCTATGGTGCGTAGATATCTCCGGAAGTGAAAGGATGATCCGGCAGTGGACAGAAATGGAAAGAGAAGAAGAAAAATGGCATTTTGTGGTGATAACATCCTCTTGGAAGGTAATTAGGGTGGTGCATTTTGTCCAGCTATATATGATTTTGCAACATCGATTTATTTGATAATTCCATTCATTGTCTTGCTTTGCAGAACTTTCAAAGGACAGAGGAGATAAATAACGCTTTGGTGTTTGAAAGCAATGATATCAAAGATATTTGACGAGGAAGGGCCACTGGTTGACATTCATCAACGTCCCTTCCATTCATTCTCCCTTCTATCACACCCACCCCCTCGTCTTAATCATTCATGATGATTACGGGTATGGAGAAATAAAAGATGGTGAATTATTTGAGAATAATGTGCAACAGTTGGAATGGAGCTCAAAAGCCTGGCGAATCATATATGTCGGCGGAGAATTCAATGCATTACCAGATGAGGTTAAGGATAGAATCCTGGTTTATACATCTCCTAACAAGGATTCCTTATTCATTCATAAGTTTGCGGTTGCTTTCCCCTTACTGAATTGGTATTCCACAATAGCTTTCTGTAGCCGTGACGGTTTAGAAGAAAAATGTCCGTCCTTATGGGAGGATATCTCGTATATAGTGAATGATGATTTAGCTTCCCTCATGAGAGGTCCGAGAGCGAGCAATTTCGAGATCCTGAGAGCACTGCTGAATACAGATTTTCTCCTCCTCAAAAACAGTCAAAAGGTATATATATAAATAAATGCCCTTTGTGGCTCTCTTCCTAAATTATATTCTGTTAATGAAACCGCTTATATGTTGTTAATTGTAGGTCCCGCTCACTGATTTACAAGGAAAGGTGGTATTGCTACTGTATGGGTCCCGCACCATGTTTGAGCATTGCTATTTGTCGTTTGAAGATGTGTATGCCAAGATGCTACACAGCCATCCTCATTTGGTAGAAGTGGTTTCGATTACAAGTGATATTGAAGATGCTCCTTGGCCAGTGGTCCCCAGCCATCCCCGGTGGATTGATAGAGAAGATTTCTTTGATTTATTAGAACCCCAAGAAGAATATCGAACAAGTGAAAGAGTAGTGGTGGTGGATGGGAAAGGAAGAATCTCCAACAAGAATGCGTTGTCAATGATACAAAGGTGGGGGGGCAGAGGCATATCCATTTACTCAATCCCGTGAAGAGGAGCTCATAAAGTCAGAATGGGAACTCATAAAGTCAGAATGGGAAAAGGAATTCAACTGCTACTCATTTGTGTTTCAAAATCTGGACTTCACTCCAACAAAGGTGAATTAAAATCCTGCATTTTACATATTACTATAATAGTATTTTTATGTCTTTAAAATCAAGCCAATAATCATGTAGATACAATTGAAAGGTGTATACATCTATATATGTGAGTTTATTTTACTTTATGTGTGAATGATTTCCTTGTCTTGCTAACAGGGGTAAAGAAGGGTTGTCCTATGGAGAAATGATGCCGTTATGTGTGGGTCCAATGTATAATATGTTGGATTTCATTGCTAAGTTGGATTATGCTCTCACAAAGTTGAAAAGTCATTTTCAAGTCTTTTATGCAGGGTGCAAAGATTTTGCTTACTCTGATAGAGATGAAATGAATCTAAAAATGATATGCACGAATATTCCTTCCATCTCAATCTCTCAAGCGCACAGATTTTGGCAGCGCATTGCATATTTGTGCAATGATTTAACAAGATTGGGGGGTAATGAAAAGATATTAGAAGTGAGAAGAATGGTATATGGTATTGCTAGTGCTGAATCTCAAAGTCGAAGAGAATGAGGAGATACAAGTAATTATGATAACTAAAAATGGGACAATGGTGAGTGGGGAAGGAAAGGAGGTAGTAAAAGCACTAAGGTAATATATTTCAAACGAATCAAAGCTGTTAAGTGAAATTGATGTTGGAGGGGTTAGAAAAGTTTTGTTGGAGGTACAATGGAAAAATGGGATAATCCATCCAAAACATCACCCCAAACATCAACTATTTAAAGTGGATTGATACATATTTTGAAGTCACGACCAGTTGTAGTCTATGCTTCAAAGATTGGGATTACTAACTGTTATTTTTGTAGTGTGTGTGAAAAACATGTAATATGTAAATATTGTATTAAAGGCTATAACACGTCTCCTTGAAGGACAAGGAAAAATGCAAGAACTTTTGAGTATGGTTGTATTATTAAAAAAATAGATACTCTTTGTATGTGTTTGGGATGCCTCTCCTTGGAATATTATTTTATATTTTTCTTTATATTCCAAATGAAAATAAAAGAGATTACTCTTGATAATTTAACATACGAATGAGAAAATTCGTAATATATCATTGTTGACATATAGTTTTTATAAACGGTTCACTGGGACATTATATTATTTTAGCATTAGGAAATTTAATAAGGATAAAAATTTAAATCATAGGATCCATTTATATGGTCACCGAGAACTCCACCTTTCCTTTCTTATAGTCCTTTTATTTGTATTGTACTAAGCTCATTTGAGCGAATGTGGGTTCATATTACTGTCTCTTTGGCTAGAGTGCGCGTGCTCACAATTCTTAGTTATCATTAACCCTTGCTTAATACAAAAGGATTAATTGTATAGAGTGTAAATCGTAAAATATGTTTATAGTCCTGGTTAAAAGCATTATCTCTCCCTCGTCCTTGTGTTTGTGGTTAATGTCTTCACATTGGTTCAACAAAGGTATTTATTGCGTAGTGTGTGGTGGAAATTTTTTCAATTAAGGAAGCCAACTTAATGGTCTAATTGTGATCCTTCTACCAAATTGTTTTGGTGGGATTGGCTGCTCCATCTGTTCACTTGGCCCTACTATAGAGCTAGCCTAATCTAGAGAACATTGCATTGGGACTTCGACATTTATCTCCTTTGGGTGAAGGCCCACTCTAGGTTTAGCACTACTAGGTTGCACCATGGTTGGTCCTTTGGGTGAAGGCCCACTCTAGGTTTAGCAATCTACTAGGTTGCATTCGTGGGTGGTCCCATATTGGATTCAATCTTCTTTTCTTTCTCTTCTTGTACTCATTTTGCATACTCCAATTACTCACGTGCACTTAGGTATAACAATCTCCTCATCTAGATCTTTGTTTTGTGCATCTTATTTGTTAGAACCTTTTCTTCGGACGGATATAGAAGAATATTACTTTGTGCGGTGTTCTTCACAAAAAGTGGTCTCCCCCTGAGCAAGCTTGCATATGTCTGTTGCTTGATTCTCCTGTTAGACTTCTATGTTAGGGTGTTTGTAGGTGGTGTGAAGTGTAGTTTTATATATTCATCTATTCTTTGCGCGTCAATGTGTAAACTTCTTGGCTTCCTTAAATAGTTTGACGGATCACAAAAACTACTCCATTAGAAAGGCGTATGGTAACTTAGCTCGGGGGGACCAAGTTTCATTAACCTTCTTGAACTGTGCCAGTGAATAATACATAGCCACCACAACACTTTGCTTCTTCGGCCATCTCTTTTGGTAATTGGCATGGTATTCGCCAATCCCTTTTCAAACATTTCATGAAAGTTCTTCAACCAGCTTGTGAATCTTGCTTATACGTGTTATTCGGTGTTGTGGGGTAGCATATATTTATTGTACATAATTGTTGGTAATGCATCCTCTTGTGGGAATATCAACTTTAGGTCTTGTTCCCCTTTTGGAAATCCAAAATCATCAAACATTATTAGAAGTAATATCACACCCCCAATGAAACCTAATTCCTTGTATTTCATGTGTTAAGTCAGCATTTGCCGCTATACTTTGCATGAAAAATTGGGAGAAGTTGAAAATTTAACTGTGTGCTACCCTATGCACAATGCTCAAGAAATTTACTAGAAACAACACTTGGATGTGTATATGAACAATTTGTAGGCCTAGAATATTTGAATATATCACACAAATCAAGAATAGAAGTTCATTTTCCGTGTATAGGAATGAATTACAAACTATGGAAAAATATTCAAGAAATGTTACATGTTAGACTACAATCGTCATAAATTGTCGAAAGGACGAACTTCAACAAGGCCATGATATGGCAAATCTTGCCGAAGTTGATGCTTTGCGGTGTGGGAGAGGACTTTAATATGCATGAACTAGGGTTTATTTGCCAAGAGATTCTTTAAATAAATTGGATTTGGAATCAATGTTATATAACTAGTATGACGTAACAATTGGATATGTACATAGTGTTAGGACCAATGCTGCAAACTCAAATTATAATCAAGATATTTTTTTAGGGGATATTTTTCAATTCAATGAGTAATGTTGTAATCTCAGATTAGTTTCTAGACATTCATTAGCAAGCTTGGATGTGGGTTCAATTGATTTGAGATGAAGTGATTAGGATCAATAATCTATTTGACATTTTTATGCAATATTGTAGGTTAACATAAAAGATATCAGATTATTCTCTGGCTCCCAAATTTGGGCTTTGTGCAATTCTAGGGCATGGAGAACAACATGGATGAATCTTATTGTTTTGAAAGTGAATAATTATACTTTTTAATGGTAGAATTTTTAACAAAAAATAACCACAAATCACCTTGGTAATTTTCCGGGGAATGCATTTCTATAAACTAGTCATCATCTCCCTTTTTCATATCCTCTACTCCTTCAATCAAAGGAATTTTCATGAACAAAGTACTATCAATGGAAGACATATTACCTAAAAAAAGGAATTAAACAAATTAATATTTTGTAAGTAATTGGAAAGGACAAATATTGTTTCTCAACATTGGAATAACAATGAGATGTCATATCTTAATGTCATTATTTTCATAGAGTAAAATTCAATAGGAATAAATATTTATAGCATAGAGATCACCATGCATACTTCAACCCTTCTTTAGTTATAAAAAACATGAAAGCATTAATAAAATTTTTGTTATGTTGCACTAAGCAATTTAGCAATTAGTCTCTATTAAATTTGGTTTGTTTCAAGTAGTGTTTTTTTTGCTAGAAGTGTAGACTAGCGGCCTGCTAGCATCTATATATTCCCATCACTGTAAAAAAACATATTTGAGTTACACTACATCATTATGAAAACTTGTAAACCAACATGGGTGATAAGGGTCGAGAATTGAATATTTAATAATAACAAATATTACATGTCGTGATGTGTTTGGGTGTTGTAATTAGGTTCCTTTTATAGTTTTCATATGATATATCATGTATATCACATAATTGAAATTGACTAGTATATACGAAAATGTATAACAACCGCTAGGTTCAATTAGTAATCGAAAGTTATGGTTTCCCGGTATCAAGCCTTAATAGTTTCTTATTTTAGAATTAGTGATCGAATAACAAACAAATCATGGAAAACCATGGCATATGCTAGGATCCTTAGCTGTGGCTAAACTACCTAACAAGCACTAGGCTTAAGATTATGTGTTTGACTATGTGTATTGTATTGTCTCGAATCTACATGTGTATTGTATTCTCTTGAGATATTCTTGTGTTAATTATGTGTATTCAGAAAAGTGGTAAATATTTTTAATTACGTGTATTCAGGAAAGTGTTAAATATCTATATTTTCTTTGAATATTAGTTGTCTTCTCTTGTCTTGGAACATCAAAGAAATGAAAATTCTTGGTGACTGCTAAGGTATCAATGAAAAAGGTTAGTGATTGCTAAGTATTTAATCAATGAAAAAATCACTGTCTACATTATCTACAAATATTAGTGTTGGAGCATAATAATAGAAGTACATATTTTAAACCTGAAGAAGTATCTATGTTCATCTTGGCCCTGCATATTTTTTGAAATTATCCATTAAACAAAATAGTCCATAACAATTTACTAAACATAGAATGTGAAGATGTACATGAACCTTGGACATGAATAAAGGATAAGAGGTAGTGAAGATAAATGCTTGTTTTATGTTTTCCAATTATTCATTGATGAGAAGGCTAGTAGTTGCTAGCCTCTACAATATCAGGGAATCCATTTTAAGAATCCAAAAAACAATCTCAACAACTTTTTTGTCATTGTTTGTAATTATTTTATATTAGTTGGACTATTCATGGAAGAGCCAAGTCCTTGAATACATACCTTCGAGAAGACTGATGCCTTATGAAGTTCTCATTGATATTTTGTGTATAAAATGTAATCCATATATTTTCATATAAACATTTTTTTTTTACAACCAGTAAGCGTCTGTGTTTCATAAAAGGTAAACGCCATTAGTTAAGGTTGGTAATAAAGATAGACACATAGTTATGAAAGTTTACATTTTCTTTTACACATTTAAATTATATGGAGAACATATTTTAAAGGGATTTTAAATAAGTACTTTTGAATATAAAGGAATTTAAGGAAACCCATTTTTTGATGATAAAATCACCTTTTATGGGTTGTCTATGTGTTACCATTTCATTAGATAATTTATTGATGAGACTTGATGTGACTTACTTTATTAGCTAGTTTTTATTTAATTTTAAACTTGAATTCAAACAACTAATGGTACTTTATTTCACATACCCAGTAATGGTCATTCACTCCTTTTCCCTAGCACAAGTAGATCATAATACAAGAAGTTATTTGTCCCTATCTAATGACTTGAATACTGATGAATTAATTATTGGAGAAGACTCACATTTTATTGCTAACATCATCATTTAGAAGAAGACCTTATTAGTGATAATCAATCTTGTGTGACTCATTAACTATTTTGTGATAAGATTTGTAATAAATATGTTGATTGCTTAGACTCATCACCTTTTCCAATAAAGGTTGATATTAAAGCCGATGGTAAGCTTGTCTTAATTTCAAGCATGCGATGGAATATTCACTCCATATATTTATCTAAACTCTCCCCCTTATTTCCACACCTTTTGGGTTTTTCTCATGAGATTTCATTTATTCTATCATGGTTGGACCAATGTTTCCTTTCATGCAATTTTCCGTGGCTGTGGGTGAAATAGGATTTTATACCAAAATATCGTGTCATCATTTGAAATCCATTTTTTGGTTTGAATTTGAGGAAGGCCAACTTGCAATTGAGGGATTTCTTGGAGATGATTATCTTTCTCTCGAGGGACATTTGAGGGTAAATGCAAAAGTTGCTTCGATGTTCATTTTTCATCTTCTTATCATTCATCCGGCGAAGGATTAGGATTTGGAGATGGGTTGTAACTGGATCAAAACAAGCATATAGGGTTGGCATGGAAGTTGAAGTGGACAAAACCTTGAGTGCATAGTTGGTCCTTGGTTTCATATGCTCACTATAAATAGGAAGGTTTGGTGCATGTATTGACGTTTTTGTAGAGTTGTTCAATTGGTTTGACATCCTAAATAATTTCTTGTTTGAAGTGGACAAATGTGGCGAGAACTCATCGATGGGAAGTAGGTTTATCCACTTGCCTAACATGGATGCTATGTTTACCCCTCTACAACAAGAAGTGACACGTTGGGATGTTATTTGTAGGAAAGGTCATGAGGCATACGATTGGTTAAAGAGTTGGGTTACTACAAGAAAAGAGCATCTTTTTCTAAACTGCCAATGGAAACTATTTTCATGCCCGTTCAATTTGAGGTTACGAAGATGTCATCTGATTCAGATAAATAAGTGTTTCTAAAATACATCACGTTGTATCTTTGTTTTTATGGTTATATAGGGTGGCCAATTCCATTGTTATCTATTCATATTTTCTGGCTTACTGGTACTGGTGTTTTTTTATTCCCAACCACTTGTGTTTTTTGGCATTTTCCCTTGCATCTCATTATATCTGTAATGTAAAGGGATAGGGACCCTTCAACCATCCTTTAACTATAAAATACAAGAAATCATTAGTAGAATTTTATGTTGTGTGTTGTAGTAAGAAATTTAAACAATTACTCACTATTAAATTTGGTTTTTTTCAAGTTTTCAATTTGTTGGTAGAAGTGAAGACTAGTGGCTACTAACATCTATATATTCTAGGTTATTTTTCTGCTGTTTGTAAAAAACCAATCTTTATACCTTTAGGTTTTGAGGGGTTCTTAATGGAAGTGAAGAATTATCCTAGTAGCCACTAATCTCAAGACTATGTTATGTTACACCAACACCAGAAAATAATCTACGACCTTATCTTCAATATCTTGGTGTTGGAGTTTAATTCATATTTTAATTTTTTAGTTGAGTGTTAATCAATATCTCAATACAAGACAAGATTTATTTTAGTGGCAACCACTAATATTAAGTCTTTATTATGTTACACCAACATAGTGGAATAATCTATGACCCTAGGTGCCACTAGGAATATATGGTGGGAGCACAATTTTAATATTTAGGGAAGAGGCCTCGTGATTTCCAAAATTCATCAATACACTAGGAAATTGCCATATATGAAAATGTTAGCACTCACAGTTCCAACAATCCTAATTTCACCTCACGTGATACAGAGATGAGAAAAACATGGCCTTTAATCAAAATACCCCCTCCTGGTTTGATTATTCCTCAAGGCCTTTCTTAAATAGAAAAAATCCTCAGAAGGAGAAATTGGAAATGGAATCTACCCCACCCCTAGATTTTACAAACCCAACTTTGACGGGGCCTCTAGAGGAAACCCAGGTAAATCGGGTGTAGAGTGTCTTGTGAGAAATGAGTATGGACATATTATTGTGGTGGGTTCCTTCCCACTCAAAAAGGGAACCTGTAACTTTGCAGAATCTCATGATCTTTGGGAAGGAGTTAAATTGGCTATAACCAGGGGTTGTGATTCCCTTCAAGTCAAATGGGACTTCATTAAACATTGTCCATGCAATTGCTAAGGGATCAGCACATTCCTGGAATCTAATTTTTATATTTCCAACACCCTATTTTGGTTAGGTAAATTAAAAATTTGGAGTATTAATCATGTTTTTCGAGAATTAAATCATGTCGGAGATTTGATTGCCAATGCCGCCATAGAAATGTCAGACACTGCCAAAATCTCAAGTCACCTGAAGGATTGGCTTGGCTTACCTGCCATCATTTCACACAAATTGAGAGATGGCTTACATAAACATAAATAATGGTGCCTTGTGTGTCTTTTGTTCTAAAATTCCACCGTCATCTCACTCTTCAGAAAAATCCTTGTTAGCTTTTTTGGTTTGCTTCCAATGATGTTCTTGGGTTTTCCTTTTATCAGCCTTCGCTGGAGCGCAATTGGAATTGACTCTATCATCGAATTTTTTGTGTTATTGTCTTTCTAAAATATTTTAGTAGTCCTCTTATAGGGAAGTAGAAGCCATACTGGTGGAATATATTGGGTGTGACCTATATGCATGACTCGCGTATGGCCCATGCCAACTCATAGATTGCAACTTCCTTTTTTCTTTCTGCCTCCTCCTCCATCTGGTTCCCACCAATGTGGAATTCACTATCTGTTGACATCATTTATCAAGTTCATCATGGTGGTATTCATGAAGAACTGATTGAATTTCAACTTCCTAGTCCCCTCTTATTGGTAGAATGAGTTGATGACTCAAAAATATAAAAGTGATTGCAGGGTATTTAGTGGCTCAGTGAGAAATATAAAGATCTTCTCAATTATGCCAAAAATGTGAACACCATGTTTCGAGCATGGCCATCATGACCATAATCTTCTTCCACCCATGGACATTTCTGATGCATGCTTTCCCCTACACTCTTCCATCAAAAATATAAATGAACTGATCAGATCTTTCTAGAGAACATTTTTGTTTGTTTCTTCGTGAAGCTTTGAGGTGAGTAGGAGGTGACATTAGAGGAGCTGATCATTTTAGTGTCTAAGCTGGGCGTGTGGATTGGTGGGAGATTTATTTCTATGGTTTGTTCCTAGTGGTTTTTTTAGTATGTTCTTAGTGTGTCTCTTTGGATCTTGTGGTTTTTGTTTTTGGTTTTTTTGGTTCTGCTTTGGTATGGGTTGGCTCTCCTAGATCCTGTCTTCTTTAGAGGGTCCTCACCTTTTTTCCTTGTTTCTCTCTGTGTCTCAAATTTCATATCCTCTATTCTTGTATTATATGGGTGAGGTCCCTTAACCCCTAGTTCATAGCTCCAGTCAAAAGCATTTAAAAATAATAAAAAAGAAAAACATATTGAACTCAACGGACATTATGCAGAAAATTTTGTTTTGGAATATGTGTATTCTAGAAAATCATTTAAATTAATCTTGTTTTGGATTATAATGTAGTATTGTAACATCCAAATATAATAAAGGATCTTAGTTATTTTTTTAGTTTTGTCATGGTTATAAATTCATTTATTTGCAAGGGAACAAATATACTAAAGTGATCACTAATCTCAAGACTTTGTTATGTTGCACCAATGCTATTTAATAATCTTTCATCATTAGCGGTTACTAGGATTCAAATATCATTGTAGGCTTCCGATAAATTAATATAGAAATCTAAATATAATGATAGGAATAATTTCTATAAGGGACATGGATGTGGACCTTGGTCCTTAATGTCCACCAAGCGATCCGTATTTGAAGCACCCACTATGTTCCACTTGGTCCATATGGAGAATTTTAACCCCTACCTCAAGGTGTCCCCATGGCCATTTATTGAAAGCATCTAGTGAACTCAATGGGAATGAACTTGGGTTCATGATTACAAACTACCCTTTAATAGTTCTTGATTTTTTAATATGTAGATTTTCTTTAGACATTTAAATGATGTGGAGAACATATTTTTAAGGGATTTAAAATAAGTACTTTTGAGTAAAAATTAAATTTAAGGAAACCCATTACTTTAATATAAAATCACCTTTTATGGGTTGTCTATGTGGCACATTTCATTAAATAATTTATTGATGAGACTTGATGTGACTTACTTTATTGGCTAGTTTTTATTTAATTTTTAACTTGAATTCAAGCAACTAATGGTAGCTGTGAAAAAATAATGGGTGGCTAATGAATAGAAATTTAGTAAAATTTTAAATGTATAAATCAATAAGTTTAAGCACTGGAACATTATTTGTCCCTGGTCTAATGACTCGAATAGTAATGAATTAATTATTGGAGTTAACTCCCATATTAAAATGTCATCATTAAAACAAAGAACTTTTCAGGGAAAATAAATCTTGTGTGATTAAAATTCCCTTTGTATGTTGTCATTAACTCTTGATTGGACCTTAAATCTTACCTATTAAGATAGCTACTAAATAGGAAAATTTTGTGATAAGTATTTTCTATAAATATCTTGATTGGCTGAACTCATCACCTTTTCCAATAAACCTTGATATTGAAAGCCACTGGCACGCTTGTATTAATTTCAAGCATGCGATGGCATATTCACTCAATGTAGTAAAAAATCTTTAATCTTTAGGTTAGAGGGGCCTTTATGCAAGACAAGAATTATCCTAGAAAGCCGCTAATCTAATAACATATTGAACTCCTCTGGCTGCTAATAGTGCCGCCGATCTTCTTGCCAATGGCCATCGATGGTCCAGATGTCACATTGATTTTGTGCAATTCTAAAGATTGGAATGGTCTGGTAGATATCATTTCACATGAAGGGAGGCAAGGAACCTGCATCCATCATTAATGGTGGCTCATGTATTTTCATTTTCTAGATGGGCATTGGCTCCTCTTTCCTCACTATTCTCTCTTCCCATTTTTGAGCAGGAGAATTATGGTTTTCCTGGGCTTTCCTTTTATTTCTCTGCGTACGCAATGAGTGTTAGGTGCCTTCTCATCGGCCATCTCCCGCAGTTGAATCCTTCAAGAAGTCTTTCGTTATGAAATGTTTGTGAAGCTAAAGTGATTGAATGTGTGTTGGGTGACTCATATATGCAGGCTTCAAATAGGGCATGGTCCGCTTCTGATATAGCCATGAATTTTATTTCCAATTGTCTTCTGCTTCACCTGGACAAGGAAGATGTCAAGGTTGTAGTAGAGTACTTCATTTACCCAGGTCACATAGGTGGCTTCCATGATGAATTTGTTGATTGTCACATCCTAGAACACCTTGATTTAGTGGAAGAGGTTGATGAAATAGACTATCAGTCTCAGATGCGGGTTCATTGGCTCAGGGAGAAATACCTGGGAACTACTCATTCATGCTAAGAATGTGCATGTTTCCCCTTAGCATGAAATACTGGATCTCAATAATCTGCCCCCCTTGGATCTACCTGCTTCATGTTTCCCTATTAATTCACCTATCGATCACCTTAACGAGTTTCACACCCTATCTAGGGAGAAATTTCTTCTCTTGCTTTGTAAGGCTTCTCAATAGGAAGTGGGTGGTGCGGGTAGGTAGTTGTTTGTGCCACTATTTTGGCTTGTGTTCATGTTTGGTTCTAGTGCTTCCTGGTTTTTTTGGTTCTTTGGTCTATTCTCTTGGTTTATCTCCCCTTCATGGTGTTCCTTTTTGTGGGGACTTGGGTTTTTTACATCACTTGGTTTTCGTATTGGTTCTATATTGTATTGGGGGGTCTCATAACCCCCCAGTTTAAAGATTTGGTCAAAAGTGTTTTAAAATCCAACAAATATATGTATATATATTGAACTCACTGGCTGCTAGACTGAAAATTTCTTTTTGAAATATGTATAATCATGAAATTCATTAAAATTTGTTATGTTACATGAAGGGAGTATAGTAATCTTTGATCTTAGGGGCTACATGTAATGTAAAAATAGTTTATATCTTTCCTATCTTCGAATATTTTTTTAGATGATTCAACACTTTTGATAAGAGACTTAGAACCTGGGGATTGATAAGATCCCAACCAATTACAAACATAAAATATAATCAATAAACCACAAGACCCATAAAAAAAAAAAACAAAAATAACTAGACTGCAAGTCGAGCAAGCCCAACATCCATAGCAAACAAAAAACCCTAACCCTAAAAAATAGTGACAAGAAAAAAAAATTACGCCATTTGAGAGGCCGAGAATCTTGGCCCTCGCAGAACATCCTCCAACCCACTGGGACACTGATGCAGAATGTGCAACAAGAATTTTAATGTAAGTCCTAATTTCCTTTGCAAACTGGCCACATCACTAAATTTTAGGACAACAGGAAAACCATATCCAAAATCCCAAGAAAATCTATAACTTCTCCAGTGGTGGATGAACAACCTTCACCAAGCTCCTTAGAACAAGCAACATGAATATGTGAAGAAAGACATCAAAACCACATTCCTATCAGATAGCCGGTTATGACACTCCTCATTTGGTCCATATGGATAGCCCCTCACAAAAAATGTAGGCATATTGACCCATCCCAAAATCCAAAAATGCTTCAACAAAGTTAACTGTGGTGTTAGGTTTTAATGAAAGTAAGGGTAATATCTCTCACCTTGAAATATTATACCTAAATAAAAGAAGTCGAGACATGAACCAAGAGGTGAATTTTTAATTAACTCGAGATCTTTTTGAGTCATCTAAATATTCCTACCATAGATCCTCATAGTTTCCTCAAAGACAGATCCAGATGCCGCCCTAAGATAATCACTAATATGTCCTGAGAACGCTCCCAAAAAATATCCATCTCACGGTTTGTTCCTTGAGGGAAAATGAAAGGTTGAAGGGACACTCCATACTCGAATCTCTCAGAACTCCACACCACCGCCATCCACCACAAAAAATTGGATGAATGAAAAGGAATCCAAGACAAAAATAAATAATAACACCTCACTCTCCCTTCCCGATATCGGATCATTTATTACCACTTAGGAATCACCTTAAATTTTCCAAAGCTTCACAACTCAATTTTGACTTCCATATTAAGACCACCTAGAAATTATTACTAAACTTCCATTTGTATCTCTAATTAAACACCCCACTCTTGATAGGCCCATGTATCCTTTCAAGGCTCCATCAAAGTTAAATTTTTAGAAAGTGGGAGGGGGTGGAAAATTTTGGATGGTAAACACTTTTATTATACTAGATCTATGAACTGGAGTGGTGGAGGAGCAATTTCTCTAAGAAAGACATGGAGATGGGATTGGGTCCTTAATGTCTGCCAAGCGAGTCCACATTCGAAGAACCTGCTATGTTTAACTTGGTCCATATGGAGAAGTTCGACCCTTACCTCAAGGTGTCCCCATGGCCACTTATTGAAAGCATCCAATGAACTCAATGGGAATGGAACTTGGGTTGATGATTAGAAACTACTTGAAAATATTGGATGGTAAAATCTTTTATTATACCAGATCTATGAACTGGAGTGGTGGAGGAGCACTTTCTCTAAGCGAGACATGGAGGTGGGCTTGGGTCCTTAATGTCAACCGAGCGATCTACATTTGAAGTTCCCTGTTATGTTCTGTTTGGTCCATATGAGAAGTTTGACCCCTACCTCAAGGTGTCCCCATTGCCACTTATTGAAAGGACTTTGAATATACTATTGAGCTTAGAGACCGCTAGGCTTAAAATCCGTATAGAATCACCAGTGTTCGGGAAAGAAATGTAGTGAGCAACACACCCTAGCGGTCGTCATTCGTTAAAAATAGTTTTTTATAATTGAAATATAATTGCGGGGAGCATTTGAAGTGCCCCGTTATGTTCCGCTAGGTCCATATGGAGATGTTCGACCCCTACCTCAAGGTGTCCCCATGGCCACTTATTAAAGGTATCCAATGAACTCAATGGGACTATTTGTCTTCAGTTTGACCCTTAGCCCAAGAACTTGAGTTCAACCTATCTTCAAATATTTTTTGTCTAGTTGTGTATTTGAATATCCATCAAGTCATTACTGATTGTCCTGTATGTAAGATAACAAGTATCCTAGTGGCCGCTAACCTCAAGCCTCTGTGATTTTGCATCAACGCTGATTCAAATATACTATTGAGCTCAGTGGTTGCTAGGCTTAAATTTTTGTTTGGAAATCATGCGATAGACTTCGAATATACTATTGATCTCAGCGGCCTCCAGGCTTTAATTACAATTTGGAATCATGAGTATTGAGGAAAAAATGTAGTGAGCGCCCACCCCTAGTGGTCGCAAGTCATTAAAACTAATCTTTAAAAATTTAACTATAATTGTGGGGAGCCATAGTTAGATTTTTAAACCGAGTCATTATAAATTGTCTTGAATGCAAGACAACAAATATCCTAGAGGCAACTAGGAATATAACGTAATAAATTTTGAATAGCATGGTTGTACCCAAAGGCCACCCTCGCTAAACAATCAGTGTTGGACTTTAGTTCAATTTCAAGTTTTTAGTCGGGCTCGTTAATCATTATCTTGAATGCAAATACAAAAATTATCCTAGCGGTTGGTAATCTTAAGTCTTTATTACGTTACACAAACGCAGTGTAATAATCTATGGCATTAGTGGTTGCTAGGCTTCGAATATCATATGATAGGCTTATAATTAATTTGGTCTTTGAGTATTTGTTGTCTTGGAACATCAAAGAAATAAATTAAACCTCCATCCTAGCGGTTGCTAGTCTTAGAAGTTAGTATTGTAATATCCAAATATTTATAAAGGAACTTAATTAGTTTTCTAGTCAGGTTGTTACTAATCGGGTTTGCAAGGCAACAAATATCCTAGCGGCTGCTAATCTCAAGTCTTTGTTGTGTTGCATCCAATGCTATTTAATAATCTTCGACATTAGCGATCGCTAGGGCTTCCGAATATCATGGTAGGATTCTGATAAATTAATACGGAAATCTAAATAGAATAATGGTGATTAGCTCAATTTTCAGGTGAGCCATCCTAGTTTTATCGTAGGTGAGTCAACCAAAATCTTAGTGGCCGTTAGTCTCCCTTCTTGTTTGAAAAATGTATTAAGGAAACTCTTTAACATTTGTCTTGTCTTGGAATATTTGTTGCCTTGTGTTGTTTTGTAATAACTAGGGATGGTCGTAAACATCGAGCTTAGTGGCCTCTAGTCTTGGAATATGTTATTTTAAAAATTAATACTTGTTAGTTTAGATTGGCTCATTTATCAAGTAAGTTGTTACTAATTGTAAATGGAATATGTGTTTGTAAATAGAATGATTAAAATTTATATTTAATAATATTTACGAGTACATATAATGTGCTTACCTTTTACTAAGCATAAATATAATAATACAGACAATGCATGTAAGTTATTTATATGTGGGAAAACAAATATAAAAAACTATGTATATCAACACCACAATCAATTTAGAATCAAATATTAAAGAATTAGTTATGACTATATATGTCATATTAAAAAATCATTAAAGGAAGTCACAATGATTACCTATAGGTATACAAAAGTAAACCATTACAATTTATAAAAAAGAATATGCGACAAATTTTTTTGCTGTTAGAGATAGATGCCAAGACTTACAGGAATAACACGAATGAAGAAGAACACAAAATAAAAAAACAAGAGAAATAGATAGAAGGGCTTAAAAGGGAAACCATTTAATAGACACAAATACTTGAGCGAAAATTGAACATACAAAAAATGGGTTTTCGGAAGGAGTAAATATTTTAAGTGGACGTCATATTTGCAAAAAACAACGAAATCTCAACTTGTAGGGATTATTAGCAATACACGCACTCAAAATTAGAAAAAAATTATATAAATATGAATCATAGTATCCGGAATCTAGTTTCTAAACTACTAATTTTTTATAAAAAACGAACAATTTTAGCTATATTAAACACTTAAAAACAAACAAGAGCATCTGGAAATTAAAATTAGTCAACGTTTTTTTGAAATGTTGAAACCATTCTATAAGAAAATCAACCACGCTCGCACCACTTGTTGTTGTAGGCAACATGTTGAATTTGTGATGCATTATGCTAAATTTTCACGTATTTATTCTAATTTTCATTCTAAAACTATGTTATCGGAATGTGGTGTTCAAGTTCCACCAATATCTTCTAGGGATTTCATTCCTACGATATTTTGTGAAAAAGAAGTTGGACAATTTTTTTATAGTCAGGATTGTTTAGATGGAAGTTGTGGTACATGCGGCGGATTACCTAAATTAGAAATTTGTATCCATGAGAAAATTTAAGGTGCAATAGGACATAATTTAGTTGAGTTTGATAAATATAAATCAGTTGCATACCAGTTGAAAGATGGAAAAGAGTCTAAATGGTGTGAGCTAGTTACAGAACATATGTCTGTTTTTCAATTTATGAGAAAATTGAAGGATGAAATGTTTATGAGTATTCTAGGCATACACACAGAACTCGATGGTTGGATGAACAATTCAAGATATGCAAGGACACATTTCCATTGGTACTATTGTTTCAGTGGTCGATTTTACAGAGAATTACACATTGCAACCACAAATGGAGGTTTAATCGCAATATTACAACTCAGTACAAGTTTCCATTTTTATGCATATAGCATTTATACATTCTCCGGATAGTAAAGAGAATCATCGAAATTTTTTAAGAGTACCACTTTTATATCAATGATGATCATACTCATTCTACTGAATTTGTGCAAGGGTGTTTCCAGTTATTTTATGGAAACTTGTTTGATAGGGACATCCACTTCAAACAACATTATATATGGTCAAATAATTACAAGTCTCAGTTTAAGAATGCACGAATGTTTTATTGGATGAGAAAGATGCACGTCAAGATGGGTGTGCAACATATTTGGAGTTTCACTGAGGCTGGACATGGAAAAGGAGAGCATGACGGTGCAGGGGCATGTGTGAAAAGAGCTCTTCCAAGAGAAGAGTTGAAGTACAAATATGGTGCTAAATTGAAAGATGTAAAGAGCATAGTGGAATGGTGTATTGACAACATGGCTTGAGGTTCTCAAGAAAATTCCACAGTTCACAGATATTTTTGGTTGATAGAGGAACAAAAAATTACTAATTATGAGGATTGTATGACACTCACTGGGTCCAGTGATATGCACTCATTTTATAGTTTAGACGCTACTTCGTGGGCCACATGGACAAGAAAGTTGACATGTTTTTGTGCATCTTGTATCAAATTTGTCACTGCTGAGTGTGATTCACTAGAATGGGTGGATGGATGGATTTGTAGGCCTCTAACTCCGCTTCCTAGTTATCAACCTCCACAAACATTACGACCTGTTTCTACAGATGAAGTTGCAACATCGAAGGACTTTGACGAAATTTTGATTTGGGTACGACAAGTTATTTATGGTTATTTACAATTTTTGTATTGAATTATGTCCATTGAAATTTTAATATGTACAATTTAAATTTGAGTTGAAACCTTTGTTTTTTTGTAGGACATGTGTTTGCAGTTATTGCGACATAAGACAATGAAGAAGGAACAAACTATTTCTTATGTCATTGCATCGAGGAAAGAAAGAAGTTGACTTCTCATGTTATAGATGGTGAAGATATTGAGTACCCTACAAGGTCAGTGGTAGTTACTAGAACTTGGCTTCGACGGTATCCATTAAAAAATTCCTCTATTTGGGTGTTTGAAGACTTTGAGACACACAGGAAAATACTCTTATATTCGCATCTAGTTCTAGCGACAAATATTTAGTTGTATAGATATTGAGGAAGGCCTAATAACAAGATTCTTTGGCGGTTCGAGAGTCAGATCATGAAGCAATCCTATCCTCTATTCAGAGTAGATATGATCTTGATGGTTCATTGGAATGAATTTACAATGCTCGTGTTTGGTATATATGATTTCTTTGATCTAATTTCTTTGGTGTATATAAATTTGTTAGATAAATTTAAGTTCATCTATTTTATTAAATTTGTGTATCTTGTATATATCTAGTATGGTTTTGATTTGAAACTTAAATTTCTTTGACTAACACTTTTATGTGCATGTTAGTGGTGCTAGAAAAGCTTCCACCTTCATGTGGTTGGCACTATTAGTAGAGAATTGTAAATTCTCGAAGCTAAGAGAAGATTTCATTGTTTTACAAGAAAAGAGAAGCAATTAACAAGGATTTATGTACATGTGGAGGGGGTTCTTGGCTTCGGAGGAGGTATTTTAGAAGCACCTAGAGTTTAGACCCACATTCGGTTCGGTGCCATGACCCACCGTTTGCAAAATATAGCGTTTGACAGTCTTACACTGACTCAAACTGCACTATTTCATGTGTTTACAAACAATAGGGTAGTGAGAGCACCGATTGGAGAAGGAAAAAACCAAGACAGACTATTGTAGAGGGTCCCTACACTGAGGTGTAGGATTAGACGAGACATCTCTGTGTGCCACGGAGTCCGTGTAGTCACCCATCGAAGTTGAACGATTTTATGGTCTCAGGGCTCTTAAGGGACTACACCCGAACGAAGTAGCTCGGAAGCAACGACGTTGTCCCGCACCAAAATGACACCTCCCCAAGAGTTTACAAGACCATCCCTACATGTGTGCATAGTCGGTTCAGTGCCACGACCCACCGTTTGAAAAATATAGCGTTTGACAACCTTACACTAGCTCAAACTGCACTATTTCGCGCGTTTGCAAACAATAGGCTAGAGAGCACCACTTGGAGAAGGAAAAAACTGAGACAGGATATTGTAGATGGTCCCTATGCTGAGGTGTAGGATCAGACGATATGCCTCTAGTTGCCACGGAGTGCACGTAGTCACATGTCGAAGTTGAACAATTTTTTGGTCTTAGGGCTCTTAAGGGACTTCGCCCGAATGAAGTAGCCCGGAAGCAACGAAATTATCGTGCACCAAAATGGCACCTCCTCTAGTGTTTACCTGGCCACCCAGACATGTCAGCATAGTCGTTTTGGTGCCACGATCCACCGTTTGCAAAATATAGCGTTTGAGAGCCTTACACTGGCTCAAACTGCACTATTTCACGCGTTTGTAAACAATAGGACATCGAGAGCAACAATTGGAAAAGGAAAAAACTGAGATAGGCTATTGTAGAGGGTCCCTATGCTGAGGTGTAGGATCAGATGAGACATCTCTAGGTGCCACGGAGTGGGCGTAGTCACCTGTCAAAGTTGAACAATTTTTTGGTCTCAAGGCTCTTAAGGGACTGCGCCCGAACGAAGTAGCTCAGAAGCAACGACATTGTTACTCACCGAAAAGATGTCTCCTATAGCATTCACCTGACCACCAAGACGTGTCGGCACATTCGTTTTGGTGCCATGACCCACCGTTTACAAACTATAACGTTTGATAGCCTTACACTGGCTCAAATTGCACTATTTCGCGTGTTTGCAAACAATAGGGCACCGAGAGCACGAATGGGAGAAGGAAAAAACCAAAACAGTCTATTATAGAGGTTCCCTATGTCAAGGTGTAGGATCATACAAGATGTATCTAGGTGCCATAGAGTGCGCATAGTCACCTGTCAAAGTTGAACAATTTTTTGGTCTCAGGGCTCTTAAGGGACTACGCCCGAAAGAAGTAGCCCAAAAGCAACGACATTTTCGTGCACTAAAATGACACCTCCTCCAGCATTCTCCTGGACACTTAGACGTGTTGGCGTAGTCGGTTCGGTGCCACGACCCACTATTTGTAAAATATAGCGTTTGACAGCCTTACATTGGCTCAAACTGCACTATTTCGTGCGTTTGCAAACAATAGGGCATCGAGAGCAGTGATTGAAGAAGGAAAAACCTGAGATAGGCTATTGTAGAGGGTCCCTATGCCAAGGTGTAGGATTAAGTGAGATGTCTCTAGGCTCCACGAAGTGCACATAGTCATCCATCAAAGTGGAACAATTTTTTGGTCTCAGGGCACTAAAGGGACTACGCTCGAACGAAGTAGCCCGGAAGCAACAACATTGTCGCGCACCAAAACGACACCTCTTCTAGCATTCACCTAGCCACTCGGATGTGTTAGCATAGTCGTTTCGATGCCACGATCCACCATTTGCAAAATATAGCGTTTGATAACCTTACACTGGCTCAAACTGCACTATTTCGCGCATTTGCAAACAATAGGGCAACAAGAGCATCGATTGGAGAAGGAAAAAACCAAGATAGGATATTGTAGAGGGTCCCTACGACGAGGTGTAAGATCAAATTAGACATATCTAGGTGCCACGGAGTGCGCGTAGTCACCCATCGAAGTTGAACATTTTTTTGGTCTCAAGGCTCTTAAGGGACTACACCCGAGCGAAGTAGCCCGGAAGCAACGACGTTGTCGCGCATCGAAAAGACACCTCCTCTAGCATTCACCTGACAACCAAGATGTTTCAGCACAGTCATTTTGGTGCCATGACTGACCGTTTGCAAAATATAGCATTGGACAACCTTACACTGGCTCAAACTACACTATTTTGCGTGTTTGCAAACAATAGGGCACCAAGAGCACCAATTGGAGAAGGAAAAAACTGATACAGGCTATTGTAGAGGGTCCCTACGTCGAGGTGTAGGATCAGATGAGACATCTCTAGGTGTCACAAAGTCGACGTAGTCACCTGTCGAAGTTGAACAATTTTTTGGTCTCAAGGCTCTTAAGGGATTGTGCCCGAACGAAGTAGCCTGGAAGCAACAATGCTGTCACGCACGGAAAATATGCCTCCTCTAGCATTCACCTAACCACCAAGATGTGTCGGCATAGTCATTTTGGTGCCACGACCCACTGTTTGCAAAATATAGCATTTGACAGCCTTACACTGGCTCAAACTGCAATATTTCACGTGTTTGTAAACAATAGGGCACCGAGAGCACTGATTGGAGAAGGAAAAACCTGAGACAGGCTAATTGTAGAGGGTCCCTATGCCAAGGTGTAGGATCAGATGAGACATCTCCAGGTTCCACAGAGTGCACGTAGTCACCCGTCAAAGCGGAACGATTTTTTGGTCTCAGGGCTCTTAAGGGACTACGCCCAATCGAAGTAGACCGGAAGCAATGATGTCATTGCGCACCAAAAAGACACCTCCTCTAGTGTTCACCTAGCCACCCAGATGTGTCGGCACAGTCAGTTCGGTGCCATGACCCATCGTTTACAAAATATAGCGTTTGACAGCCTTACACTGGCTCAAACTGCACTATTTCATGTGTTTGCAAACAATAGGTCACCAAGAGCACCAATTGGAGAAGGAAAAAAATGAGACAATGTATTATAGAGGGTCCCTACGCCGAGGTGTAGGATTAGACGAGACATCTCTAGGTGCCACGGAGTGTGCGTAGTCACCCGTCGAAGTTGAACATTTTTTGGTCTCAGGGCTCTTAAGGGACTACGCCCGAACAAAGTAGCCCGGAAGCAACAAAATTGTCGCGCACCAAAAATACACCTGGCCACCTAGACATGTTGTCACAGTCGGTTCGGTGCTACGACCCACCGTTTGCAAAATATAACGTTTGACAACCTTACACTGGCTCAAACTGCACTATTTCGCGTGTTTGCAAACAATAGGGCACCAATTGGAGAAGGAAAAAATAGAGACAAGCAATTTTAGAGGGTCCCTACGCTGAGGTGTAGGATTAGATGAGATGTCTCTAGGTGCCAAGGAGTACATGTAGTCACCCGTCGAAGTTGAACTATTTTTTGGTCTCAGGGCTCTTACGAGACTACACCCGAACGAAGTAGCCTGGAAGCAACAATGTTGTCACGCACCAAAACGACACCTCCTCTAGCGGTCACCTGGCCACCTGGATGTGTCAGTGCAGTTGGTTTAGTGCCACAACCCACTGTTTGTAAAATATAGCGTTTGACAACCTTATATTGGCTTAAACTACACTATTTCGTGCGTTTACAAACAATAGGGTACCGAGAGCACCAATTAGAGAAGGAAAAAAATGAGACAGGCTATTGTAGAGGGTCCCTATGCCCGAGGTGTAGGATCAAATGAGATGTCTCTAGGTGCCACGGAGTGCGCGTAGTCACCCGTCGAATTTTAACTATTTTTTGGTCTCAGGGCTCTTAAGGGACTACGCTAGAACGAAGTAGCCCGGAAGTAATGACGTTGTTGCGCACCAAAACGATGCCTCCTCTAGTGTTCACCTGGCCACCTGGATGTGTTGGCACAGTCAGTTTGGTGCCATGACCCACTGTTTGCAAAATATAGCGTTTAACAACCTTACATTGGCTCAAACTGCACTATTTCACGCATTTGCAAACAATAGGACACCGAGAACACCAATTGGAGAAGGGAAAAACCTATATAGGATATTGTAGAGGGTCCCTACTCCGAGGTGTAGGATTAGATGAGACCTCTCTAGGTGCCACAGAGTGCACGTAATCACCCGTTGAAGTTGAACAATTTTTTGGTCTTAAGGCTCTTAAGGGACTACGCCTGAATGAAGTAGCCCGGAAGCAATGACGTTGTTGCGCACCAAAACGATACCTCCTCTAGCATTCACCTAGACACCAAGATGTGTCATTGCAGTTGGTTCGGTGCCACGGCCCACCGTTTACAAAATATATCATTTGACAGCCTTACACTATCTCAAACTGCACTATTTCATGCATTTGCAAACAATAGGGCACCAAGAGCACCGATTGGAGAAGGAAAAAATTGAGACAATCTATTTTAGAGGGTCCCTACACCGAGGTGTAGGATCAAACGAGACATCTCTAGGTGCCACGGAGTGCGCGTAGTCACCCGTCGAAGTTGAACATTTTTTGGTCTCAGGGCTCTTAAGGGACTACGCCCGAATGAAGTAGCCCGGGAGCAACGACATTGTCGTGCACCGAAATGACACCTCCTCTAACATTCACCTAGCCACCCGGACATTTCAGCGCAGTCGGTTTGGTGTCACGATGTCCTAAGGCATGACTTTTCACTACTCACCTTCGTTCATTTCCTAGGACTGCCTAGAAAATGTAGTTTGTAAACATTTATGCCACGAAGGATCAAGGAATGCCAGAAAGGCTCTGGATCAGGTGGCCTGACACCAATCCAGGCCTCCCTAGAGCCCTCCATAGCACCTGAAGGCATATAGCCCCCCACTTGAACACATTGGTGGTGACAGTTTGTTGGACCCACGACGTCCCGGGGCATGACTTCTCATGCTACTTGGCTAACATCAATGAGATTGCAACAAGGTTAACACATTACCATGTAAATCCTCTAATGATTGTTAAATTATCTCTTTTTAAGCATGTTAATACACAATAGAACTTGTTAATAATATTGTTTACATATTTTTTGCCAACTAAGTTAAGAACCTTCAATTTACCATTATATGATATGTGTCGATTGTTATATCTTAGTTTCAAAATTAAATATTAAACAAATAGATTTTTATTAGATGTCAAGGTTTCAAATAAGTATGACAAGGATACATGCTGACATTTGAAATGCCTAAACAATTGTCAGTGTATCATCTTTAAAATGCAAGGATGTGAATTATTTGACAATATACATTACATACATATTTATGTGTTCTTATCTAGATTGATATGTCGTAACATATGTACAAACATCCTAAATAAATATATAAAGAATGTTCACAAAATAAAAAATCTTAGTTATAGAAATTCCCTCACAACCATTCTTTCAAATATGTGCACATTGTTAAAAGGTGGGAAAATAATTAGAGTTGCACATACACCTTACATAATTACTTTGAAAAAAGTAATTAAGTATTGCCCTTTTGTAGTTCACCTAGCATGGTTATCATAGGTTTTTCTTAATGGAATAGGTTTGCTTAACAATTGTACCATGTAGTGCTCCGGGACGAGGTTTTTTAATTTTAAATCAAACATACATATAAAATTAATATACATTGAATATACATACATAAAAGGATATCATGTGTAATGAAATCGAATCAAACATAAAAGTAATATCGTTATGAAAACCAACACATGGATATATAACGTATCAAACTAAGTGTGTTGGATGCACGTCTCTGAAAATATAAGTTCATAACATGTGTACATCTCAAACTAAGTGTGTCATACATATAGGACCACATGCGGTCACATAAGGCTATATATACAATGGACTATATGAAGAATCATAGACCAGATGGCCCAATATATATATATATATATATATATACCTATATATATATATATATATATATATGTACATCCAGGTCCTATGAATCTAATCATGAAACATCTTCCCTCTCTTCGCCCTGCTAGAAGTAGCATACCCACGACTTGGGGATGTAGTGGAGGGAGATGCCACTACGGATTTCATCCGTGTGGTCCTAGGTGTCTCTAAGCAAGCATGCAACCTAACCTGCACATTCATAAACAACAAGTTTTTAACACCCAAATTTTTAAAATACATTCAAAATTTAGAAACTTAGAATTTAGTTAAAATGCATGTGAAATCTTACCGCAATGTCATGATCCCTATCAATTTGTCGTTGACACGTCGCAGGGACAACAATAGAGTCATGAGGCGTAAGCTACATACAAATAATTAAATTTCAAATTAAATATTTCATGTACAAAATTTGATATTGTATATTTAAGTAATAAGAAATAATTCCTCCAAAATTTAACAAATTTGAAAAATTGTACCTTAGTTAGTGGATCTGCAGATGCTATGGCAGTATCTACAGTAGCCTCCACAATCTACATATATGGAGGAGTCTCTCTGGTAGTCATAAGCTATACAAAAAATATGTACAAATCAATATTAATCTACATGAATGCCACATAACAAATCCAAATCATAATCCACATGAACTTCCACAATTATAAACAAAGTGTAAAGAGAAACTAACCTACGTAAAAGTCACGTGAGACATGCCAGTAGCCTCAGTTCCCAGAGCAGATGATGACCCGCCAGGCTCCTACGTATAAAAGACAAACATATATTAATATGTACATGTACAGGTGAAACATTATAATAATAAAAGTGCACAATCAAATGTAATTTGAAATTTAAGTACAACTTGAAACTTACGTTTGTAACATACCCACCTGCAGTAGCTAACATGTCGACGCCGAATGTTTCCTTCACCGGGTCTTGCTATTTAAAATAAAATAAAAAATTAGTTTTTATATGTATGTACATGACGTATAATCAAATACATATATATTAAAATCTCAAACATGAATTAAACTATTGTATATATATATTAAATATTTATTTGACATTTACATGTGAAAGGCTAAGATCCTTTGCACCAGTTCCAAAAACATCCGCCATCATCTCATCTAGAGAAAATAAATCATGTGATCCCGCAAATGATGTCTCGCCTGCAGTGCATACAACACCACATGATCCACAATGGTGTGGTGCGCTAGAACTGGCACCTCCACCAATATCACCAAATGCAATCTAGTGATTATGCTGGGTTAGAGTGTCAGTGAGCTCCCTCAATGCATGTAGTGTATCAATCTCCACAACCTCCTTCACTATAGGAGGGATAAATGAAGGCAGTGGGGGTTTTGGGGCATGGGGGATCCTTGGTTGACCTACTTGTGCACCAGGTTTACTCTGTGTAGAGCCACCTCCTCGCCCATAAAACTCAGAAAATTCAAAACAATTTGGGACCTCATTAAGCAGGAACTCGCAATATAATTCTTCAAAAAATAGAGAGGAAACTCATTGTTATTGCATGGTGGATAATATAAAACCATCCACCATCAGTCCCAAAAATTGTTCTTGATTCAGTCATCATGGCACCAATGGATTGGGAACCGTTTGCAAGTAGCTACGGGGGGGCATTGGTTCTTGGGTCAGTAAATAATGCACAATTGCGGTCTTTTCCATTTTTTTGTCTTTTACGGCCGCATGGTATAATTTATTTGCATACCAACGCCTATAATCACCTCTAAAGGTATTCCATCTGTCTATTTGGTTGGTTGCGGAGTCGACTTCACCAATCAATGTTTGCAATGTGTTGGCTAAAGTCATGTGGGACGGATTTGTGGCATGATTTTGTCTTATAGTCTAAATAAGGTTCTCAATGACAATTCTATTTTGTCGGATTCTTCCAATGATATCAGCTTGTGTTCCTACTGGTTCCGTGGGGACAGAAGGAGCCACATGAGGCGGATCTATATTTGGAGGAGGGTTTTGAGGAATGTTTGGAGGGCTTTGAAGAATGTTTTGATGGTTTGCAGGATTACGAGCTTGCCAAGCAACTGAAAAAACAAAAAAATTGTATACATAAAAAAAATTGAAAAACCCATGAAAATCACAAAAAAAGCCTAAAATGCAAAAAAATGATGAAAATCGAGGGCTTACCTCTTTGCCTTGGCGGCATGGTTGAAACTATCGTGATCCAGAAGTGCAAAGAGCAATTTTTAGGGGGTATTCAAAGCACAAGTGCCAAAGGTCTAGGATAAATTGCGGTTGGAAAGGAAAAATGGGGGAAAATGAGGAGTCGTGGGTCTGTGTTTTTTGTCTCAGAGCACCGTGATCGCGGTTTTAGGTTCGGAAATCACCAAACCTATAAAAAACAATTGCATGAGCGCGGTTTAGAAACTGTGATCGCGGTACCTAAATTTTATGTTTTTATGTCCACTTAATTGTCCACCAACTTGCTGCACTTACCCTAACATTTATATTTAATAATATTTACAAGTACATATAATGTGCTTCCCTTTTACTAAACATAAAAATAATAATAAAGACAAAGCATGTAATTATTTCTACGTGGGAAAACAAATATAAAAAAACTATGTATATCAACACCGCAATCAATTTAGAATCGAATATTGAAGAATTAGTCACAAGTATTTCTTTCATATTAAAAAATCATTAAAGGAAGTCACAATGATTACCTATAGTATACAAAAGCAAACCATTACAATTTATAAAAAAGAATGTGTGACTCGTTTTTTTGCTGCTAGAGAGAGATGCCAACACTTACAGGAATAAAACGAACGAAGAAGAACACAAAATTAAAAAAACTAGAGAAACAGATAGAAGGGCTTAAAAGGGAAACCATTTAACAGACACAAATACTTGAGTGACAAATGAACATAAAAAAAATGGGTTTTCGGAAGGGAGTAAATATTTTAATAGGGATTATAAAATCTTCGGTCATGGGCGGAACAAAATGTGGTTTTGACAAGAAGATGGAAACGAACTGCAAAGGTTCCAAAGGGGAAGGAAGAAACAGATTGTGGTGCAAAACACAAGAACTGGGTGAATACAAAGTGACTACAAGTACCCGCCATCAACTATGGTACACATAAAATAATATAGATGCTTTTGATAAATACCTTCTTTAATTGTATCTTATATTTTAACGTGCTTGATAATGTCTGTTTAAGCTCCGTATTCTCTCCAAAACACAGTATTAGTGAGATTCTATCTGTAACATGTTTTACTCGTCTCTTTTGATTCTGTCCTTTGTTGGCCTCCTGGTATGCACTCCAACCTATGAACTATCCACAATCACTATTTTCTCTCTTGTTTGTGCGACCCCAAATGTGATTACGATCGTTGCCACAACTAACCGTTCAAAATAACGTCCAGGAATCGAGCATCTCAGACCAGTGAATTAGTGCCTGCACACGTTGTATTCTGATTTCAAGAGCTCCTTTTCTACACTTACAAAATAAGAAAGAAACCCTAATATACATTTCTCTGGTTTATTTAGTTTTTTCCAAATGCATTCAACGAAAGAAATTAAGAAAACTTAAAAACGTGGGAATAAGAAATCTTAAAATTTGAATTTCCACTTCTTAAAGTGAAAGTGCAAGATTTTCAAATATTGGTATTTAACGCGGGGGATTTCGCATACCGTTCTTAATAATTAAACCGTCATTAATGTTTGCATTTGATTAGGGGCATATCGTGTGATACGTGGAAATCAAATTGATTAATTTTACCTACTTTAGAAACAAGTGGGACAACGACAAAAGTTTATTTGTGAACACTCGGGTAAACCACAAATATTAATTTAAACATAATAAGAAACCATTTACAAAATAGAAGTGAACATTAGGAAACAAAAAAAATAAAAAAATTTAAAGAGCAATATACACCTAGTTAATTATTAATTTTTATCGAGTATGACTTCGCTTTTTTTTAAATATATTGCGTGTTAATTTAGGAGATAGTGTGGGCTTCGGGGAAATCAAATTTATTAATACTACCTACTTTAGAAATAAGTCAGACATCGATAAAAGTTTCTTTGTGGATTCACAAGAAAATGACAATTGTTAATTTCGACATAATTAAAAACCATTTAGAAAGCAAAATTGAACATTAGGAAACAAAACATTTAAATTTTTAAGGAGCGATCATATGCCTCATCAATTATTAATTTTTGTCTAGTGCGAATTTGGTATTTTATAAATATAATTCATGTTAATTCGGGGAATAGCGTGGGATACGAGGAATTGAACATTATTAATACTACCTACTTTAGAAATTGGTGGGACGGCGTCAAAAGTTTCTTTGTGAAATTGAGGGAAAATGACAAATATTAATTTAAGCATAATAAAAAAACCATTTAGAAAATAGAAGTTAAAGTTATGAAACAAAATAAAATAAAATTAAGAGAGCGATATACACCTCCTTTATAATTAATTTTTATCAAGTGCGAATTCGATATTTCTTAGCTATCGTCTGCATTAATTCAAAAAAATCCGATAAAATGTGGCATCTTGAAAGTTTGAACTAGTTAATTAGACAATTATATAATTGACACATTTATTAAAAAAACTAATTAGCGATAAAATTAAC
Organism: Taxus chinensis; assembly: GCA_019776745.2. Lineage (NCBI taxonomy): Eukaryota > Viridiplantae > Streptophyta > Pinopsida > Cupressales > Taxaceae > Taxus > Taxus chinensis. The sequence goes on from CM034155.1 coordinate 619,014,748, forward strand.
AAATATTTTTAACCTATAAAAATCTGCATTATTATGGTGTAACTGTTATCCATTAAAATGTTGCCACATGGCATGAACTTTCTAATATATCCCTTGATTGTCGATATTTTGGAGTTATTTACGCATTACTCTAGAAAAATTAAAACCTAATTTTACTCTACACTGGAATTTGAGAGTACCTTATAGATAGGAAAGAAACTATCAAACGCTATGCTCCATTAGAATATTTTTTTTGCAACACCGAATTCAAAATAATAAATACTTAGATTTTATAGGGGATCAGGGTATTCTCTTCAACATGTGTTAATGAACAACTCTGCATGTCATGCTGGAGCGAGTTTAGGTCACTGCTGAAACCACCTGTTGCCGCCTACTGTCTTTTGTGCCTGTTTGGATGCTGGACCCCTCTGGTCTGGATCAAGGGTCCCTCTTATCAGGGGCCCTCTCTCCAAAGCCTCCTGATGCTTGGAATAAAATAGTGGAGGGTTCCACATCCGTTCCTAGCTCGGAAAAGCTATCCCCTTCACTGTCAGATGGGTCCTTCTCTCTGCGCATCCCCTCTCACATCACGGAGGCTGCCGTTACTTCTCGTGATCTTTCCTTGGTGGGTACTCTGATGGGTCCTAGACCCCCATTGGAAGATATCAAAAAATGGGCACGGTTGAAATGGAAACCATGTGGAGTGCTTGAAATAACGGCAATGCCTAATGGTTTCATTTTGTTCACTTTCAGCATGAAAGAAGATTTCGCTAGAGCTCTTTTAGGTGGCCCGTGGTTTTTTGGCAGGCGGGGCTTCTACCTTAGGAAATGGTCTCCTGGTTTCAACCCTCACACGGAATCCATGACCCAAGCCCCAATTTGGGTTCGCCTCCCGGGGCTCCCCCTGGAGTTCTGGCATCCAGCGGTTATTGAAGGTATTGCTCTCTCAATAGGATCCTTAATTGCTATAGATCAAGCAACAAAATCTAAAACTAGATTCATCCATGCTCGTTTCTGTGTTAATGTTGATGTCAGCTGCCCCCTCCCAAAAGAGATAGAGCTCTTCTTAGATTTTGGGAACTGGAAACAACCCATTGACTATGAATATATTCCACAAGCTTGCTCCTTCTGCAAAAACAATGGATATCGGGCCTCTAGTTGCCCCTCCAAACCTCAGCTAAAACCCAAGACCCAAAACCTCTCCCCTAAAGTTAAGAAAAGCTTTATTCCTAAATCGTCTTCTATTGAGATCCCTATCATCCCCACCTCAAATTCCTTTGCTCTCCTGGAAGATGGAGAAATTAATACTTCATCTGATCCTTTTTCTGAGGTAGTCCCCCCCTCCCTGGCCATTCAGTCTCTCATCTTTCCTCTGTCTCCCTCAGCTCATCCTCCCTCTTCCTCTGAGAGGGTTAACCTCTCCTTGGATGTCTCTTCCTCCCCCCCTCCTCCACATTCTTCTCCTCTTCCCATCCCCCCCCTTCCCTCGGATCCCCCCTCATTGACTCTTTCCCCCCTGCCTCCCCTCTTTCCCCCTGTTTTGGACCCTGTTACCTACCCCTCGGGACATTCTTCTGATGATAGTTTCAACCACCGTTTTACTAGAAGTAGCAGCAAGAAACTCGATATAGGCACCGAAAAAATTTGGGGAAGGATTCCAAGCAATATCAAACTCTAGCAAGAAGCAGCTCTTAATGTAGCGCAAGGAACACAAAGCACAATCCCCATGGTGGTGGGGAGCAAATCCAAACCAAAGAAATGAAGATCATTTCTTGGAATATAAGAGGGCTCAACTCTCTTCAAAAGAAAAGAGTTATCAAAGACATCAAATTCTAGAATTCTCCTGATATCATAATGCTGCAGGAAACTAAACTTAAAAAAGATGATCGACTCCTAAAAATCTGGCCTACGGCCTCTTTTGAATCTCAACCTTCAACAGGGAACTCAGGGGGTATTTGTATCTTTTGGGATCCCAGAAGTCTCAAAGGGGATTGTTTGCTCAAACATCCCAACTTTTTATGCATGCTCTTCCAAGAGATTGGATCGGACTCCACTTGGGTTGCTATCAATTTTTATGCCCCCAACTTGGAGGCTCATCGTGGAAAATTATGGAAAGATATCACCAACTTCATCAGCACTTATGGTAAAATTCCCATTCTAATAATGGGGGATTTTAATTGTCCCCTTTATCCTTCGGAAAAACAGGGAGGTATTCCTGCCATGGCCGCCAACATGGATGCTCTGGCTGACTTCATCAGGGAGAATTCACTTCTTGACATGGATCTCCACGGTTCCTCTTTTACATGGTCAAACCGCATATTGGGCAGGAACCATATTCAAAGCAGACTGGATAGATCTCTGGGCTCTCTGGACTGGATTTATCTCTTTCCTGACTTCTATCTCAACTCCCTTTCTAGGGCTGCCTCTGACCATAGTCCTCTTCTATTGAGTGCAAATCACAAGTTGTATACCAAGAATCCTCCCTTCAGGTTTGAGCTTGCATGGCTTGAAAACAATCACCTGAACCCTCTTGTTGCTAATTGGTGGAATATCAAAATTGAGGGCTCTAGTATGTTTAGATTTACCAGCAAGCTCAAAGAAATTAAAAAACAACTCAAGATATGGAAGTTGACGGTCTTTGGCAACATCAACCTTCGCAAACAGAAGCTAATTCAGGAATTGGCTAGAGTCTCTGGCCAAATTGAGATTGAAGGAAGATTGGATCATCTTCACCAACAAGAAACCTCCCTCCTCAGTGATTACCATAATACACTTCAAGAGGAGGAGACCTATTGGAGGCAATGCTCTCGAGCCCTGTGGCTCGAGCAGGGGGATCGTAACACCAAATTATTCCACATCACTACTTGCAAGCACAAAGCTAGAGACAAGATCCGAGATCTGGTGTCGTCCACGGGTACCCTGTTAACAGCCGAGGCTGAGATCTCCAATTAGCTTGTCTCCTTCTATTCAAACCTTCTCCAGGCTGACTTGCCCCCTCCGGAGTAATCAATGGCTGTTATGCTTCAACATATTCCGCATCTGGTGACTTCAGAGATGAACAACAATCTGACCAAACCTTTTGCTATGGAGGAAATTCACAAAGCAGTCTTTGCCATGAAGAGGGACAAGGCTCCGGGCCCGGATGGCTTTCCTGCTGCTTTCTTCCAGGTGTTCTGGGAGATCATCAAGCAGGATCTCTTCAAAGCAGTGAATGAATTTCAGGTTAATAACAATCTGCTAAAGGAATGGAATACCACCTTCGTTGCCCTTGCCCCAAAAGTTCATAGTTCTAAAGATGTCTCCAATTTCAGGCCAATCAGTTTATGCAACATGGCTTATAAGATTATCACTAAGATGGTGGCCTCCAGACTAAAACCTCTAATGAAGGATCTCATCTCACAAAATCAGAACGACTTCATAAAAGGATGGCTCATCCAAGGTGGAATCATTACAGTCCATGAAGCCATTCACTTAGCCTATCACTCAAAATCCCTAGGAATGATATTAAAGCTTGATATGCAAAAAGCATTTGACAGAGTCAGCTGGCCTTTCTTAATTAGGGTTCTGGAAAAATTTGGATTCGACAAAAAATGGTGTAGTTGGGTCTTCTCTTGTATCGCGACTCCTTACTTCTCTATTCTTATCAATGGCGTTCCAGCAGGTTTCTTCAAAAGCAGCAGAGGTATCAGGCAAGGTGACCCCCTGTCATCCTTCCTTTTTGTCCTTATGGCGGACTCCCTCAACAGAGCTCTGGAAGCGGCTAAAATTCAATCTATCATTTCTGGTCTGAAAATCACCTCTAGTTGCCCTACAACCACACATAGCTAGTTTGCTGATGACACTCTGCTGTTAAGTTTAGCCTCCGTGATTGAGGCCTGGGCTATGATGGATATCCTTTCTCTTTACCAATCAGCTTCTCAACAAACTGTCAATTTCAACAAGAGCAACATCTCCTTCATCAACACTGCTCCTAGGACTCAGAGAAAGATTGCTGATATCTTTGGGTGAAATATTGTAGATCTTCCCGCCTCTTATCTTGGCATCCCCCTCTTCCATGGTAAGTAATCTAAAAATCTATGGAATCCAGTCATTGAAAGGTATCAAAAAAAATTGGCCGCCTGGAAAGGGGTTCTGCTCAGTCAGGCTGGAAAGCTCCAACTGGTTAAAGCCACCCTTCAAATCCTTCCTACTTACTTCATGTCCCTTCTCAAATTCCCCAACTCGGTGAGGGAGGTTGTGGAAAAAATCCAAAGGAAATTTCTGTGGTTTGGGACTAAAGATAGGAAGAGGATCCATCTTGTCTCATGGAAGGAAGTGTGTAAGCCAACTTCTCAGGGAGGGCTTGGTCTTCGAAAAATGGCTGACACGAATGGGGCCCTCCTGGCCAAACTTGCTTGGGAAGTGGCTAAAGGTAACTCTCCTTGGGCTCAACTGCTCAGATCTAAGTATCTTGCAAATAAAAAAGATCTTCTTACTTCCAATCCAATTAGAGGTTCTGCAATCTGGAATTCTGTTATTAGCTCCCTCCCCATTATTCGGGCTGGCACTAAATGGAGATTTGGGAATGTTCGTCATATTGACTTCTGGAGGGATTTTTGGATAGGGGACGAGCCTCTTGATCACAACCCTGCATGGGACCCAGTGAAAAGAAGCCTCATTAATAAGTAGGGAAGATTAGTTTCGGGCTATTGGACGATTGTGAATTCCATTCCTTCCTGGGATGATATCAGTGAATTGTAGAGTAGGCTCCTGACTTCACTCAGAGCTGTGCTCACTTCCATATACATCCCCTTCTCCCAAAACGAGGATGAGCTAATTTGGCCCCTCTCCCCATCCGACTCTTTCTCGGTTAAGGCTGCCTATCTTTCGATGCATAGTACTGACCCTAGTCCCCCCCTCACCAATTTCTGGCTGAATGAGATCATCCCTAAAATTGGATTTTTTTCCTGGCTCTCTTCTAAGAATGCCTTCCTTTCTGGGGAAAATCAGAAGGGGTTTCTCTCTCCCCACTAGATGTGTGCTATGTACTAAGGAGGCGGAATCCTCGGCCCATCTCTTGATTCATTGTCCCTTTTCACAAATTATCTGGCATTGGCTTTTATCGAGGATGGGAGTGCTTTGGACCTTCCCTGAGTCCATTCAGGACACCCTCTCTCAATGGGGCTCTCCATTCACTCATCCGGCTCTGGTTTTGGCTTGGAAACTCCTCCTCCCTCATGGCATATGGGTCATCTGGAAAGAAAGGAACAAAAGAATCTTCAAAGACCAGAGTCTTGAACCTGATTAGGTGGCCACATAGATTGCTCTTACTTTCCAAGAAAATATCAACTCGCTCCTGTGGACCAAATATCAGAAAAAAATCCAAATCTGTAACTCCCAAGAGTGGCAGAGGTTGTTGGCCATTCCTATCAGTAAAGGCACTTCCTCTGCTCGTGCTTTAGTTCGTTGGCTTCCCCCTCCCAGGGGATGGAAAAAACTTAACACGGATGGGGCCTCAAAAGGAAATCCTGGTAATTTTGGTGGAGGAGCCATTCTTAGATGCTCATCGGGCTATATAGTTGCTGCTTCTGCTCATAACCTTAACTATGGTACCAACCATCGTGCAGAAGCCTTGGCCATCCTCAAAGGCCTTGAGCTAGCTATCAAATTTGGTGATGATCCCCTCCAAGTTGAAAGTGACTCCCTCAACATCATCAAGCTCCTGCAGTCTAATGATTTTGGTCAATGGTCGATACAGAACATCATTGCTGACATCAGAATTATTCAAAGATCTTTCCAGCAAATCCATTTCCAGCATGTCCTACGAGAGGGAAACAAAGCGGCTGACCACCTTGCTAACATTGATGTTTTCCTGGAGAGTCAGCAAAGCTGGACAGAGAACTTCCTGGATGATCTATTCCAAATTACTCAGAATGATATATACCAATGCTGACTGGGGGAATGGAGGACTGATATGGGTTTCGGCAAAATATTTATGGCCCCCTCAAAAGGCGCCGGCATTTATGTTTGATTTATTTGATATGACCCTTGGCGAAGAGCCTTTTGATGACGGTGATGGGTAATGATGCGGAGGATTTCCGTACGCATGGGATAAATCCTCACTTTAATCATTTGATGATCTAGCGGGAGTACAATGATAACGTGGCCGACGGCTCCCCTGCCCTGGCTGAGTTGTTAAAAGACCCTTATGGCTCTCACTTTTGCATTTTTAAAAATTCTATACTATGGGGGGCTAGCTGAAGCGTCTGGAGCCTGATAACCATGACTCGGTTAAAAATGATGGAGAGGTTTGGAACATTTTGATGGAGAACGGTATTGCTACCTTCCTGGAGAGAATGATGGGCTACTCGGCTCTTGTTTCATATGCGGTTATGGCTTCCTGGTTAAAGGGTCTGGTTCAGATTGGCAACACTCGCTTTACCATCTCCACCAACGCTATAGTTGATGCCACTGATCTTCCTTCCGCCGGAGACATCTACTTCAAGCGCTCTCTGCATGCGAAAATGAAGGATTTTATTACTCCCGAGGACAGGCCAATTAAATACCTCGCTAGCTACACTCGGGACTCCCTGCCTCCTCCATGGGACAGAGTTGCGGAGGTTATAATGTGTTACTTTACCATCGATGGTAGATATCGGCTTGTTTACAGCCCCCATTTTTTCATCCTTTCTCATTTGTGTTGGGGGAAGAATATTAATCTGGCAGCTTTCCTTTTTCAGTCCTTAGAGCACTCTGTTCAGCTGGCTCGTGACGGGGAAGGTGCCATTCTCCACCAAGGTTTGCTATACCTACTATTTTCTATTTTTGCTTCTCATGCCGACTTGCTTCGCTTCCCCCCAAATCTGGTCGTCGCCACCGCTCTCCCTCGCCTTCACCTCGCCCCTTCTCCTCCTCCCTGCGCTCTTCTCAGCGCCGTCGTTGTCTGCACCTTTCATCCGATTCCGACTCGAATGTTTCCATTCTTAGCCCTCCCCTCACTGCCTTCGAGCCAACTGCCACCCCCGGCTTCCCCCCACATCTCTCATGCTTGTTTTTAGAAAGCACTGACGCCAGCTTTAAAGCTGTCTCTCTGGTCTCTAGCCCTAATTCCTCTCTGGCTGCTAACATTCTGGGCCTTGCTAAGCTCTACACTGACTCCACAGACTTGGAGATGTTAGAGAAAAACCATCCGGTGGATGATCCCACCACTCAGTCTACGGGAAACAATACTCACTTCGATGACAGATTTCCTCCTGCTGACACTTTGCATTCCTCGCCGATTCTGAATTCAACTCCTGCTAAGCTTGGGACTGCTGACACTCAAAGGGATGATTGTAGAGTTGATATGGTTTCTTCTATCTTAAACAAGCTTCAGCGTGCCTTCAAGGCTTTGAAGGCATAGGAGGCTTTCACTGATTCTACCAAGAGTGCTATTTCCAAAGATTGCTCGGAGCTCGTCAACCTTGCTGATCAACTTGCGAATGATTCGGGTTCTCCTAGAGCTAGAACTGCTGTCGCTGAGCTGAAAAAGCTCTTAAGATGTTTTCTTCTTTCTTTTTGTTGTCCTCTTCAGCCTCCTTTTTTGGAATCTTCATGGGTACTTTTTTGCTTTGCTATATTTACTGCTAAATCTGGCCTGATGGGCTCTTTTGTATAAGGTTGTGGGACCTTCCAAAACCCTCTTTTTACCCTATATATTCCAAAAAAAAACAACTCTGCATGTCGTATGTTGTCTTTCTATTTGATGAGCATAAACCTAGAGGTCGCTAGCCTCTACAACTCCTAGGTTTCATTTCCAATAATGTAAATAAATATCTTTACAATTTTCGATCACCAGTATTTTCATCAACTATAATCTTATCTTATTGACTATACATTCCTTCCACAACTAAGTGTAACACTACATACCATATAAAGATTTCTCAACTTCTATATTACTCATAAGTTTTTTTGTGTCTACCACATAATTTATATTGGTTCGTATCAAGTAAAATATTTAGTGACCGCTAAGCTCCATTACTTGAAAAAGATCAATCAAACAATGGTTGTGAAAGAAAATGGTTAGCGACTGCTAAGCTTTAAAACTCACTAGAAGAGATGATTATGCAGCAAATAGGCTAAACAATTTCTTGATAACATAGATGCTTTGTGAACAAATCATAGTAATAGATATTAGTGGTTGCTAGGCATTTTCCATAATATATTTTGATGGTAGATAGGTGAGATATGGATAATTTTTATTCTTGAAAGCTATGGATGTCTTTGCATAGTCAGGAAGAAAGATGATTAATAAAAATGTTCTCAGGGTGCTCATATAACACCATAGGGACTATTAGGCACACACCTTTGCATCTTTTCCTTTTTTACACATCGGTGTGCATTAATCAAAATGATTAGTGACCACCAAGCTCCGCTACTTATAAGGAGGAGTAGATTAGTGGCCACTAGGCTCAACTGATTTTTAATTTTGAATATAGAGATCATACAAAAGTTCGTATTAAAGCAAATTCTTCGCAACCGCTAAGGTCGATTACTTACAGAAAGGAATGATTTTCTGGCAGCTAGGCTAAACAATAACTTATTTCGAACATAGTGCTGTAATAACATATCGTAGTAATAGATATTATTGGGCGCTAGGAATTTTTTGTGAAATTTTTAGATGCAAAATTTGTGAGATATAAAAATTGGTTATTGTTGAAAGCTAGGGAGGTCTTTTGAGAAAGTAATAGATTAACGACCTCAAGGATAAACTGTTTATTAATTTTAAAAATAGAAATAAAATAGTTCGTATAAAAGAAATGCATAGCGACCGCTAAGCTCGAATTCTTACAGAACATAACGCTCTACAATTATTGTTTATTGATAAATGAGAAAGGAATATATTAGCGGCCTCTAGGCTAAACTGTTTCTTAATTAAGAAAATAGAAATAAAAAAATCATATTACGAAAAATGTTTAGCAACTACTAAACTACGATACTTACAGAACATAGTGCTCGGTTTGTATTAAAGAAAATGCATAGTGACTGCTAAGCTACATTACTTACTGAAAGGAGTGGCTTGGTGCTCACTTGGCTATATTGTTTCTGTTTTTAAAAAATATCGACCAAAAATCACTATCTGTCTGTCCCACTTGTTAGAGCATAATAATAGAAGTACATATTATTAATGTGAAGACATATCCTCATCGTCTTGCTCCTGCATATTTCAAAAAATAACCCGTTAAAAAAAGTCCTAAACATTTTACTAAAAATGGATGGCAAATATGAACATGGGTCTTGCTCAAAAATGAATGATTTGAGACCGTGAAGAACAAAGTGTGTTTTATGATTGCCAATTATTCGTTGATGAAAAGGCTATCCCCTGCTATCCTATATATTTGCGCCGAATCTATTTTAAAATGTAAAAAAACAATCTCAATAGGTTTGAAGTCATTATTTGCAATTATATTATATTCGATGAACTATCCTTGGCAGAGCCAAGTCCTTGAATACAAACCTTCAAGAAGGATTACTAACCACTAGAATTTTTACAACCGATAAGCGCCGTTAGTTAGTGTGTTTATGCAGATATGTAGTAAATTTCGAGAAGTCGATTCGCAAATGCGAAAGGTGTTATTACAAAGAATGCTGAAGAGGGTATTGAGAAAATAATGTTAGTGGGCAACATGTTGTGTATAATTTGTGTAGAAGGAATTATCTTTAACCAACCGTGTCGATACAATATTGTATTGATCAATTTTTCCCAATATAGTGGTTCGTATTGCCCAACTATATGATTTGTATCATGAAACAAGATGAAGTATGGAAGTTTAAGACTATTTTCATTAAATTTTAAGTAATGAGTTTTTTTTTGTTCAATACCACACCGATATTTTTATTTCGAAGGAAAGCAACATAAGGGAATTGTCTATCCTCAAGACTTGTCTGGCTCTTGATGGCATTATGAAGATCTGCACATTGTTGGTCGGTAATTCATAGTTGAGGCTTAAATTTTGTTGCTTTTCTATCTTGTGATGTTTTTTAATCGGATAAACTCTTAGGATTTTTGTCTGCCGAGTTTGAACTCTTGGCTTTGGGGCGTGCTTCCATACCGCCGAATTTTTAAATGAATATTCTTATACCATTTTACTTGTTGATAGAATATAAGATGTTATTCATAAATAAAACACAGCATCAATCCGAAATTAGTAAATTAAAAGTATGTGTAAAAATTATATAGATTACTCAAAGGACCAAATATAAAAAAAATATTTTTTAATGATTATTAATAGTTTGAAGATTAAATTGTGCAGTATCTTGATATTGATTATCGAGGTTGTCCCAGATTGTAGATTACGGACCCTGATCCCACCCAATGTAAATTAATAAATGTATGAATCAATAAATTAAAGTGCTGGAACATTGTTGGTTTGTTATTGAATTGAATAGTAATGAATTAATTATTGGAGGTGACTCTCATATTATTGCTAATGCCACCATCAAAAAACTTATGTGAATAAAAATCCTTTTGTGCTCTTTCATTAATTACATATTATACCTTACATGTTATATATGGGGAGGCTACTAAAAAGCCAGATTTTATAGAAAATCACGTGATAAGATTGGAAATAAATATGTTGATTGCCCGAACTCATCACCTTTTCCAATAAAGGTCAATATTAAAGCCCCTAACAAGCTTGTATTAATTACAAGCATGCGATGACATAGTCACTCCACATATTTACCGATCCTCTCCTTCTTATTTTCACACATTTTGTCTTTATTTCACTAGCTTTCGTTTTGTCTGTCATGACCTTTCCAATGTTGTCTTTCTTGTAATTTTCCGTGTCGGTGCATGAAATGACATTTTATACCAAAATTTTGCATCACCGTTTGAAATCCATTTTTGAAATTGAAACATATCAAGACCTTGTTGCTAGTGAGGGAGTTCTTCGAAATTATTATATTTCTCTAGAGGGACATCCGAGGGTAAATGCGGAAGTTCCTTTGACATTCATTTGTCATCTTCTTATCGTACAACTGGCGAAGGATTGGGCTTTGGAGATGGGCCATCACTGGATCAAGCTAGTGTATAGAGTTGGCATGGAAGCATAAATGGAAAAAAACATGATTTCATTGTGGCCCTTGCTATCTAAGACTCGTTATAAACAGGAAAGTTTTTTATGACGTGGCCGTTTTTTTAGAATTGTACAAATGAATTGATGTCCTAATGTGATTCATGACTGGTGTGTCCAAATGGGGTGAGACACCGAGGGCGAGAGTGTAACATCCCAAATTTCTTGTAAGTTAAATTAACTATGGTTAAGTCTAAATAGGATTCGACGAGATCATCATTAGGTATAGAATTCATTTGACAAAGACAGCTTTTGTTGTGTGGCATGGCATTGCGGAACAAATAACCCCGCAGGGCTGCAAGTACCTCTGATGATTCATTCCTAGAAACACAATTAGCACCATTACATCATAACTTCTCTGAGAATATTTGAATCCTATTATTATTTACTTGACTTCAAGTGGCTTTTCATTTGTTTCAGCATATTTTAGTATATAACATGGGAATGTAGAATACCATTATTACTGATCATCATAACCCATTGGTTCAATATGCTCTACTTATAGCATATAGATGATTAATTTTACAAATATAAAGCTTTTAGTTGTACTGGCACATGTGGAAATCGGAAAGATTAACAACTGGAAATCTGCATCCTGGAATTCCTCTTTGCATGAAATGCATGATATGTAACTGAAGATAGAACCTTCTATTTGGCATGTAAATCACCTAGTTAAAAAGTAGGTGACTTAATCAAGTAATGGCTTTTAATATTTAAAATCACTGTGAGTTTTATAATTTAAGGGACACGCCTTCAATCTGACATCGAGTATGTCGGCATCATGGAAATAAGCATTGACACATGAAGCAACACTTGGAAAGCCTGCAAAATTCTCCATTATAGTCATAGTTTCTTCATGCAGCGGATTTCTTTTTTGCTTCTTTGATTCTCACTTTCATTTTTCTCTTCTGGGATACCTGCGTGAGTTTTGGAGATAAGCAAGTGATTTTGACTTGGTGGAGCGGAAAGAGTATTGCGGTTGCTGATTCTGGGTCTTACTTCTCAGGCATGAATATCTTCTGCCTTTCTTCTCTAGTACATGCATTAGTGCTAAATGCTTGCCATAAATAACTCATCTTTTCTATTTTTAATTGCATATGAGCAATTAAATGAATTTGTGGACAGCACTCTGATTTAATGTAACTTGGAAATGAAATCTTAAAAAGGAAGATTGATGGAGCACCTGTATTCAAGATTCTTTAAGAAATTTTCCATGCATTGACTGTGGTTCATGAGCTAAATCTAGAAACAAGAGGACGAAGCCTTTGCAATTATGGATTTGGATTTGGATTTGGATCTGAATCTGGATCTATGCATGAATCTGCTGAGCTTTAATTTTCATCCCACTTTGTCATGGCTGTATTTTTCTTTGGATGACCCAAATTCAATTTCTGCTTTATTCGGTGGGTTTTATTACAGTCAACCGGTGCAAGTTATCTGTATGAGTAAAGTGATATTCTGAGGATAGTATGAAAAATGCTATTGTACTAGGTGATTTCAGCTCATTTGTCTGATATATTTGCTTCTGTAATGATTTCAATGCATTTCTATACAGACAAAGATAATTAATGCTAGGACATGAACACTTGATTTGGATATGCATAATAATTTACATATTTCAACTGTAGGTATAGTTTTATTACTTGATTGAACTTTTTTTTTTAGTGTTAACAGTCTATGTAAGCATGACTTAGTTTTTCTCAAAGGATTTCGTTACCTGAGCAAGTGTTAGAAACTTATGCAGACAATTATTCTATGACACAAATCAAGCTCTTTCAAAATTAGGCGCCAAAATTGTGGTATGCTGGGTCAATTTGTTTTATTGATCTGTCGGTTACCTGAAATAAAATGTTAAAATGATTTAATATGAGGTGTTTTTTTACACTGCCTTAGTTGGACTGTTCCTATGCCATATATGTATGTAATGTAATGTCATCCTTATGGCAATGTATGCTATGTATGTACCCTGTATGCATTTTGATTGTTTGAAATAAATTTATTGTGCTATTTTATGGAAGTTGATTAATTACCTAGAGGGATTAGCATGTCTAATTGGTATTTGGAAATGATGATTTCAGACTATTTTGTTAAGTTGCTCATGTTGATTGGAAGGTAAGATAAAATAATAGTTGAATATGTACCGTGTGAAGCATGATTTGCTTGTGGTTTAATCAGAACGTGGATGTTGAATGATTATGGTTTGATGTCTTTGATCCTTGTGATTAGAGTGAAACATAGGATGTTGAAATAGATCAATTGGTTGTTCTATACTTATACAATCAGTAATTGTATCTTGATGCAGAATAGATAACAATACATTCTCCGCTATATTGACCATGCATTTGTTACATAAAATAACTTGTATATTGTTTCATATTTATTAAATAATTGCATCATAAATTGGAGTTAATATTCATGCCAGTTCATCCTTTTAACTGACTTTCATACCACTACTCTAGTCTTTGTAGGACAATTAGCCATCACGCTTCGGATGTGCGGAAAACTTATGTCTTGAATGAAGTATTAATCGTAGCATTGATCTAAATGCATTATTACTTCACCCAAGGTGGGTCGCAATTTGTAGCAAGGGATGATATCCTAGAATTTTGACTAAATTTATTGGGATCTTGGACCCATTGTTAATATTCAAACCTGCACTATGTGAGAGTTACCATAATAGTTATATGATTTCTCACTTAACGACATATGTAATTTATGATTTTAATAAAGAGATTTATTACCCTACTAGGCAGGTAATAATATCTCTATCAATGCCTTAAGTGAAATGCTTTAAATATTAGAAGTGAGAAATCTTACTTATTAAATTGATATATTTATTTATTTGATATTCTCGTCTACCTGTATGAAGCCAATAATTAGGCAATTATTGTAACAATCAAGTTCTCTTTAATTTCATGGGAAATTAAATAATCTATTTAGTGGCATAGCTAATCAAAGGAATAATTAAATATACATGCTTTTACCATATATATTTAATTTGGATTTTCGATAAACCTTGGTATTAATATGATAAGATGCGTAAATCCTGTTGTATAAAGAATGGAAGAGTATCGTTGTAAAAGGTAATCTTAAGGTTCAGAGAGAACCAAGCATCCTGTGAAAATAGAAACTCATTCTGGGATAGACGTAAATGGATGATCTCCAGATACTCAATAGGCATATTAATCATGATAAATCGGCATGAGGAAATGATCTAGAGAATAGATTCATAGAAAGCGTAACGGAGTGAAAACTTATCTCATGATGATCACAAAACGTTGGCCTTTGGAATATAGTCTCAATATAAAGCTCTTGCAAGATTCAGGTTAAATTGTTAAAACCCTACTGGTAAATACCAACTATTAAGATCTACAATCACAACTAGGGTGAAACTGGAGCATAGTTGTGAGGTGGTACGAAGACATCAAAATAATTAAAGACTAGTGTGCTCGTCTTGAGTTTTGTTGTAACCCGCAGCGGCAGAATATAACAATTTTGGTCAAAGTAATGGCATTGATGGTTGTGCATTGTCTGATCACCTAGTCCTCCAATGGGAATATCTTAAAACCTTCCAGTAACCTGATCATGGGAAGTTGAACACTGAACATGAGGTAGGATACCGACTATTTTACGAAGCTATGAAAACTAGCTTACACAGGGCAAGACCCAAGGACTTTCAGGGTGAAGTCTGGGGACACCATGACCTTTTAGAAAAAATGTTGAGTCGAAATGCATTAGTAAGCATTATCAGCTCAAAGTAGTGATGAAGGGTTGGCATCGTGAAGCAGATATGGATACACCCTTCTCAGCCGCATCATGGCTTACACGGATGTTATCAGATAGATTGTTATAAATAATAAGGTTTGATTTAAAGACGTGGCTGATTAAATAAATCTGTATGATTGCAGATATATACATATATTTTTATGTACGTTAAAAAAGAATGATCCCCATGTTTCTAGTTCTAGTCCAAATGGGGTGAGACATTACGTGGTTGGAGAGATAGTTCGTCTCCCCTTGCCTGAACTAGATGATATGTTTACTTTACTAAAAAGAGGAACTGAAACATGTTGGGATCTTCTTCACCAGGAAGGTCACAAGGCATATCATTGGTTAAAGAGTCGGGCTACTGCTGGAAAAGAACGTCTTTTTTCAGAACATGCCTACCGAAACTGTCTTCATCCCCGTTAAAGTAGAGGTTACGGAGGTGTCATCTGATTCAAATAATTAAGTGCTTCTAAAATCCATTAGGTTGTAACTTTTTTTTGGTTATTATATAGCCTTTCCAGTTGCATTGTTACCAAATCATTTTGTCTATCTTACTGGTCTAGGGTTTTTTTTTGTATTCCCAATCACTTATTTTTTTAGCATAAGCCCTTAAGCGTTTTTTTCACCAAAGTAGTACTGGATCATGTTCGGGGTTTTTTAGAATGATCATCTCATGTTGTATCTATGATGTAAAGGGAAAGGGAATCTTCAACCCTCCTTCACTTATAAAAATAAAAAAATCATTAATAAAAGTTTTTGTTGTGTGTTGCAATATGCAATTTCAACAATTAATTGACTATTAAATTTGGTTTGTTTGAAGATGTCAATTCGTTGCTAGAAGTGAAGACTAGCATCCGCTGAGCATTAGTATATTATAGAATACCTTTCCTTTAGTGTATAAAACAATCTGCACAACTTTATGATAGAAGAGCTAATAGTGGATTGATGGCTATCTTCCCATCACTTTTAAAAACAAATTGAGTTAAACTACATCACTGTGGAAACCTGGAGGTCTTCACTTTTGAAATATACGGAGGTCTTTGAGAAATGGAATAAATTTAATTCTCTTGCCATAATAATAGAAGATAATGTAAATGGCTCTATTTCTTTTAAACCAAAACCTCTCCTAGAATACTCTTTCTGGGGAAATTCCTGTCATTAATTTTTTTTTCATGTTTTCCTACATACAGTTGTAGATCTGAACAAAAATTTTCTCTGCATACCAATTTAATTTTGTTTCTTATGGTTTTTGGATATCACCAATTAACTGATGCAAGACATAGTAGCTATCTATTAAATTAGCTCTGGTTCCACAGACATTCTTCTATTTTTATCGAAAATTTGACAAAACTTGGATATGTATGATGTTCTCTAATAAAATTGTGGCCTAATACAATGAAGAACATCCATCTCAAAACTAGACAATTATTTCGCATTTGTTAGGGTTTAATACTACTATTGTGCATAATTATAGCTATGTACTGTTCAAATCATTCAAAGGTATTTACAAAAGTCTCTGCAAACAAAACGGAACTAGGTGTTGGAAGTAACATGGTAAGACATGATTTCATATTATATAGATTATTAGATGAAAAATCAGAAAGCAATATCATATTACAATTTCTTTATTGACACATTTATTTGTTACATTTAGGTTTTCCAAGGGTTGGTTATACTGCACATGAACATGGATCTTTACATGAATGAAGACATAATGAAAAACACAAAAAATATTAAAAGATAAATATGTATTTGACTATGGTGCTACAAACAATCTTTATAAACGTGATCGAAAGAATTCTAAGCCAATTTCTATAAAGAGAATGTATAGTCACTACCCACTAAGATTGCTTGCATTTAAAACTGATGTGGTAACAGTTGGAAGCATCAAGCATCAAAATATTGAGGGTCTGCATGGATGTTCACTTTTTCCACTTGGAAACTTAATGTTTTATGATTACATGGTAAACAAAAGTCTATCAAACATCCTACATGGTGAATACAATGATTATATAATGAAGAAAAATGAATTTGTACATTGTATATTCAATTTTTGAAATACAAGTGTCCAATCAACCTCTAACCTTCATATTAGAATGGATATTTGGAAAATCTAATCAAGTGTTTTATTATTATTTATTTTCGTATAAGATCATGAAAGAAGATTAAGCTAGATTGTAACAATTGGCTACAGATTTCTCGTGGTGCTGAAGAAGGATAGCCTTATCTTCATTATGACTGTAACCCACACATTGTTTACAGGGATGTGAAGAATTTTAACATTATTTTGGATTATAATTTTGACACAAATTTGTCAGACTTTGGCATTGTCCAATTGCATTTCCTTAGCCAAACACCACACCTCTACCTATGTTATGGGTGTCATTTGTTACATTGACCCAGAATATACAAGAACATCAAGGTTGAATAAGAAATCTTTAGTACACTCTTCTGCTGATTCCTGCTTGTAAATACTAGTCTCTACTTTGATAGCACCTCCACTGCTACTTTACTCAACACTACTTGTATCCAAACTGACAGTCTTGTTCTAGAGGCAACAAATGTATTCATGTTTTGTGCAAATAAAATTGTCCACAAAAGGTGACGAATCCTCATATAAGATTTACAACTGTATATGTATGAATTTGTAACAAATTTGAAATGTACAGATAGAACCTTTCAATGTAAAGATGATGACATATCAGTTTTGTTATTTCTTGACTCAGAAAAAATACAATTGTGGCACAATGAGTGTTTTGATTGATGTAAACTATAAAATAATGGTCCAATGTATCTTCGAGGGTGTAAGACAACATTTCTCACAAACAATTTTGCTTGCATTGTGTCAAGGATTATTTCATTTTCTTGCTCACGGAAGTGACTCATTATTTATATGGAGAATAGAACAATTTACAAGCATAAAGTCTACTATCTTTCAAAGTAATAGAATTTGTGATATACATAAACTCCCAATTTTGCTGTTTGATTTTAATGATTACTCGCAGGTATAGTTTATAATAATAAACACGAGTGAACTTGTACAATATAAAAAAACAATACTTGAGTTGTTATAAGGTATATTTCAGGGTGAGAACATATTTTTATTGTGAGTTCTACCAGAAGTCAAAATAGCACCACTAGCATTTAAGGTCAGTGTCAAATTTAATGATATGTGCATACTAAACATTGAAAGTGTGTGCCTCACACTTTCAAAGTTTAGTATTTACACTCTTAAAGTGTGAGTGCAGGACTTCACACTTTCCAGGTGTGAATCTCAAACTTTGAAAGTGCGAGGCTCGCACTTTCAGAGGGTGAGGCTCACACTTTCAGAGTGCGAGGCTTGGATTCTTTGAAGTGTGGGGATATCACTTCGAAAGTGCGAGGCTCATGACTTTTTATAGTGTGGGGCTCACACTTACAAATTGGCGGGGCTCTCTAACTTTCAAGATTGTGTGGCTCACACTTCAAAACAGACGAGGCTCTTGAACTTTCAGAGTGCGAGCCTCACTTTCAGAGTGTGGGGCTTGCACTTTCAGAGTGCAGGGCTCACACTTAAATACAACGGGATCATGACTTATAATAGTTACCGACAACTAACCTTACATCGAGGCTTTTTCACTTTCATTTAATACAATGGGCTCATGACTTATAAGAGTAAGTGACTTCTCACCTTAGATCAATGCTCATGACTTATAAGAGTTAGCGACCACTCACCCTTACATCGAGGCTCATGAATTATAAGAGTTAGTGACCTGCTCACCTTAGATCGATGCTCATGACTTATAAGAGTTAGCGATCACTCACCTTACATCGAGGCCTATGACTTATAAGAGTTAGTGACCGCTCACCTTAATACAATGGGCTCAGCAAATAATTGTTAGCAGTTGTTAGCCTTACATAATCTCAACATTAGCAAATATAAAAAATGGAAAAATTGGAATCCAATAATAGCCAAATTGAAATCTAATAATAGCCAAATTGGAATCCAATAACAGCGGTATTGGAATCCAATAATAGCGATATTGGAATCCAATAATAGTGAAAGTGGAACTAAAATAATTCCAATAATGATAATATTGGAATCCAATATTGCTACTAATGGATTCTGATAATAGTAATAATGGAATCCATTATAGACAAAAATGGAATCCAATATATGCAAAAACGGAGATGGATTTTTTCCAATATTTGAAATATTGGAGTCTCAATTCACTAGAATATGTCCCAATTTAGTGAAATAAGTTTTTTATATTCATGGTTAAAAGCATTACTCTCCCTCTTCCTTATGGTTGTGGTTAATGTTTTCACTTTCGTTCAACAAAGGTATGTTTTGCATAGTGTGTGGTGGAAAATTTTCTCATTTAAGGAAGCCAACTTAATGGTCTAATTATGATTCTACTACCAAATTGTTTAGGCAGGATTGGTTACTTAATCTGTTCACTTGGCCCTACTGTAGAGCTAGCCTAAGCTAGAGAATACTGCATTGGGACTTTGACATACATTCCCTTTGCACGAAGGCCCACTATGGGTTTAACACTACTAGGTTGCACTATGGTTGGTCCTTACCTTGGATTCAATCTTATTTTCTTCATAGGTTGTCCCCATTTACGTACATGTTTTTTCTTGCTCTTCTTTTACTCATTTTGCACACTCCAATTACTCCCATGCACTTAGGCATAACAATCTCCTCATTTGATTCTTCATTTTGTGTATATTCTTTGTTAGACCTTTTCTTAGGACGGATATAGAAGAATATTATTTGTGTGATGTTCTTCGCAAAAATGGTCTCCCCTTGAGCAAGCTTGCTATATGGTCTGTCGCTTGATTCTCCTGGTAGAATTCCATGCGTCGAGGTGTTTATAAGTGGTGTGGAGTGTAATTATATATATTCATCTATTCCTTGCACATCAACATTAAATTTCTTGGCTTCTTTAATCCGTTTGACGGATCACAAAAATTACTTTGTTAGAAAGGCGTATGGTAACTTACCCCACGAGGAAGAAGTTTCATTAACCTTCTTGAATCATGCCAGTGAATAATACATAGCCACCAAAGGCAAAAACTCTGCTTCTTCGACCATCTCTTTTGGTAATTGGCATGGTATTCGCCAATCCTTTTTAAAAACTTCGCGCAAGTTCTTCAATCAAGCTTGTGAATATTGCCTTTTACACGTTATCCATTGTTGTGAGTACCATAAATTTCTTGTACATTATTGTTGGTAATGGATCATATTGTGGGAATATCCACTTTAGGTCTTGTTCCCCTTCTAGAAATCCAAAATCATCAAACATTATTAGAAGTAATATCGCACCCCAATGAAACCTAATTCCTTGTCTGTCATGTGCTAAGTCGGCATCTGCCGCTATACTCTACACGATAAATTGGGAGAAGTTGAAAATATACCCATGTGCTATCCTATGCACAATGCTCAAGAAATTTACTAGAAACAACACTTGGATGTGTGTATGAACAATTTGCAGGCCTAGAATATTTGAATATAACACATTAATCAAGAGGAGAAATTAATTTTATAGGTATAGGAATGATTTACAAAGTATGGAAAAATATTCAAGATATATTACATGTTAGACTACAATCGTCATAAACTGCCAAAAGGACGAACTTCAACAAGGCCATGATATGGTAAATCCTGTCGAAGATGATGTTTTGTGGTGTGGGGTAGGAGTTTAATATGCATGAACTAGGGTCAATTTTCTAAGAGATTCTTCAAATGCACTTGATTTGGAATCAATGTTGTAAAACAAGTATGATGCGACAATTTGATATGTACTTAGTGTTAGGACCAATGTTGTAAACTCAAATTATAATCAAGATATTTTTCAGGGGATATTTTTCAATTGAATGAGTAATGTTGTAATCCTGAATAATTTTCTAGACATTCATCAACAAGCTTGGATGTGGGTTCAATTGATTTGAGATGAAGTGATTAGAATCAATAATCTATTTGACATTTTTCTGCAATGTTGTAGGTTAACATAAAATATATCAAATTATTCTATGGCTTCGAATTTAGACTTTATGCAATTCTGGGGCATAGAGAACAACATGGATGAATCTTATTGTTTTGAAAATGAAGAATCCTAATTTTTTTAATGGTAGAATTTAGATTCCGAAAAGATGACACAATGAATACTTGTCATGAGAACAAGCTATAAAAAATTATTCAAGGTTTTTTTGTCTTTACAATATTGATGTTGATTGTATGTTCACAGTTTGTAACTTATCTAAAGGCTGACATTTTATTATCTCACAAAATTTGTGATTATAGAATGCCCATATTTTGTATTATATATAGGTCTTATAAAAAAATTATTTTAGTGTTTGATTACTTCTACAACAACTGATGTTGTCACATTATTTTTGCAACTAATGCAATTGTTAGTGTTTAATTGTTATGTAGTTTATATTCAACAAAAAGGGTCGAAAGGACTCCAATTTTTATGTATTATGCATTTATTAAAACATTTTGCACATAACATCATTGTGGGCATACATTTCAACATATGAATTCTACTTTAACAATAATTCATGCAATTACTTGTGTTTAATTCATATGTAATTCATACACATTATTTTTTTGCATTACATTATTGCGATCATACACATATCAATATAAAACTTATTCAAAACACATGCATTATAAGTATTGTAGTCTACATACAAAACATCATTTTATATAAACATTTTGATCTAGAAATTTTTATATCAAATACAAAACATCATAAAATTCAAAATAATCTTACATTAAGATTTAAAATTTAAAAACAATTCGAACACACACATTCAACTTGATCTAATATGGAGAACACATATCTACTATTAAATTAAAAATAATTAACGACTTTTTTTGACAGAGTTGTTTTTCTTTGTAGTATGTGACCCTGACTTTATGGCCCGAGTTTCTTTGAGGCATCTGGCGAAAAATAATCAAACATAGAACTAGTAATCGTACGGGAAGTGTACGATGGAAACGTCGAAGGGTATCTTTTGAAGGATTCATATCAAAAGGAGAGAAACATTGGGAGAGGAAGAGGGGTGAAGATGAATAGGTTAGAGGGTGGAGAAGTGTTGAGGCAGCGAAAATAGAAAAAAGAAACAATGTGAAACTCAAAGTAGGAAGAGGGGTGAAGATGATTTGAATGAATGAAATCCTAATGACCTCGCCAAGAAATACTGTGAAAAATTCATGTTGAAGATGGGACAAAGGAATCAGGTGGTGGTGTCATTTTTTTTTAATTATAAGAAAGCGCTTCATATTTTGGTGGGGAATAGAGCTTCGAATGAGCATGATGAAGCCACATCTTTTCGAACAATATTGTTTTCGAAATACAGTATTTGCTATGGTAAGTCTCATTTGCAACAGAGAGGGGTGCATGACATCACAGGGAAAGGACTCATAATGGTGTCATTGTACAAAACAATTTATGTCCGTCCATTTCTAGACATGGATCAATTACCTGTCTCCCTTATCCTCTCATGTTATCAACTACATGGTTTATACCATTGTTGTCAACTTTGTGGTTTTGTTGAGGTGGAGGACGACTCACAATGTGTCATAGAACAATCGCGGATGCAATGAAATGACCTATCAGAACGAAACCGTTTCCCTCCCCTTTATATTATTTGGAAAAGGTCGTGTATATCCCTGAACAAACATACACAGTTATCACACGGAAGTATGCTTTTTTCAGAATTTAGTAGATGAAATGATAGAAGAGAATATGAAGGATGCATCACTAAAAGAGGTGTTTCGAATGGCTCTTTAAGGCAATGAAATCCAGTCTGAGCCCATAGTCCAAAAAAGATCAATCAATTTAGACCAATAATCCCTAACCATATAAATGAACTTGTCGAGTACGAAAAATTAATTGCATATCATTATCAGATGTTTACACTAGTTTTTCAAAAGAATATAAATTTCTACCGCCTTAGCTTGTCATTAACCTTTCATCTCTTGAAATATAGTATCAGTTATTTGACATTTTTTGGGGTTTTAAAGATATTTTCTTCAATACAACATTCTTAATTTCAATAAAGAATGCATCAATAAAAAACCATTGATTAGTAAATATTTTGCAGAGGCAAAAGCATGAAGGGGGCGTGGGTCTAGTCAGTCTTGACCAGGCCACCTTGAGCAGCCCAGTCATCCGCATTCCATATTGAGGAGAAGACTCACATGGCCTGCCTTTGCGGATATGTCACCCCTGTTTCTTCCTCCATGTTCTCGAATACTCTTATTGGAACATCATCCACCAAGAATAATTGCATTCAGACATTCATTAACAATAACATCAACTTTCATTGCTTACAATTAATCAATCTGCTTTCCTAAACTAATAATGCTTGCTTACACGACTTGATGGCGATTCCATAGCAATGAATAGGAATGGAAATCCTGCGTTGGGCCGAACCACAAGTAGAGCCTCTGCTCTCGGTTGCTCACTCCTCTGGAGTTAATATTGGTCTGCGACTCTGCACAATGTATGACTCTGCACATTCAGACATTCGAAGCGAATCCGGCACCTGCATATCCACACCACCACATTAACCCACCTAATTCAAAGCGGTACCACAACCTCGAAAGTTCGTTAAAATGAAGTGTAGGATGCAAAAACAACTACTACATAGAGCAAACTTCATAATCATACCAATATTCAAAATTATTTTCAAGGGAATTGGTCATGGTTTATTTTGAACTGCACAAACCTACTAAAAATAGATGCAAAATCCAATACAATCCCTGCAATCAAATACCATCCAAACAAATTATTGTGGGGCAGGCAGAATAGAGCCCCATCACATTTTACATATCTGTTGTGTGTTGCAGGAGCCGAAGGCCATCCAAGCGGCATTACCAAATCACGCGTAATGGCGGAAATAAATGCGTCTCCCCGAGGAAAACCAAAACATACGTTGCCAATGCACAACCAACGCATCGATGGCTTAAACAAAATCTTC
Organism: Taxus chinensis; assembly: GCA_019776745.2. Classification (NCBI taxonomy): domain Eukaryota; kingdom Viridiplantae; phylum Streptophyta; class Pinopsida; order Cupressales; family Taxaceae; genus Taxus; species Taxus chinensis. Next base: position 619,038,567 of record CM034155.1, read on the forward strand.
CCAATCGACAGCCAACATTCCTCCTTCAAAAGCACAATCCGTATGCTCAAATCTGATTGGTTGATCACTACCTGCCACTTAGATTGGCCACGATAATAAGAGAGGCAGGAAAATGGGCACAATTAAGGAATGGAAAGGCCCAAATCAAGTGATCATTGGTCAAACAAGAAATAGGAATCCGGGGCCCCGCGGGATCCCATGTACACATACTAAGTTGGAATTACAGGGGGTATTCGTGGAGATGAGGACCCGGGTTGGGGCCCATAGCAGAGGGAAAAAATATTATTATTCTTACAGAAACCCATGAGCATGATGGTTGTAAAGTCCCAAATTTCGAGGGGTACAAGAAAATTTCAGTTTGGAACGAAGGAAGTGAAACAGGGAAAGGATCACGGGGGAATTACAGTGCTAATCAAAGAAGCGTGGGTAGGGATCATCAAAGTGGAAAAGGAAGATGCAAATAAGCAATACATTTGGCTGAAAATATCAGATAACAAGGCAACAATTAGATTGGCCGCTTGTTACTTTGCACTGAAAGGTTCAAAGACATATAAGAAAAGAAAATTGGATATGGAAGACCCATATGCTTCGTTAAAAAAAGACATCTCTGTGTTTAGTGCATCTAGGGAAATTATTTTGATGGGGGACTTTAATGCAAGGACTGCAAATAATCAATCTCTTCAGTTGGGTGGCGACAAAGGTGGAGATGATAATCCGCTTTGGCTTAACGAAGCAGAGAACAAGTTTTGGGAAAGACTATCTCAAGATGGTAATGGAGGGGTGACATTATTTTGGGGTTGAGCTTCTAGGTCTATGTAGCTAATACGACATGGTTATTTGTAATGGCATGAAGGCTTGGCCCAGATCTAGCAATATCACTTGTAAAACTTACAATGGACAAAGTGTAGTGGACTATGTAATATGCACTCAGAGCTGCTATTTGTAGGTTGCTTGAGTTTGAAATTGGAGATTGTCCTATTGAGCTCAAATCTGATCATAATCCTCTCTTGGTCAAACTTGATACCATTTCAAATCAGCAACAGGGGAAAGCAAGTTCATCGCAGGCAAGAGACATCTCCAAAACAAGGCAAAATCATTTTAAATAAAGAAAATCAGGAAATTTTTGTGGCTGCCCTTGAACAACAATTTTAGATGGCAAAAAATGATATCGAGAGCAATACAAACAAGGGGGCAAGGGGTTATGTTTGTAGTAAGTTGTTGATACCATTAATTCACAAGGTATTAAGTGCTTGCAAAAAATTTAAGCCTAGAAAGGGAGCTACAAATACTTTTCCAACAAATCCGTGGTATGACAAAGATTGTAAGGCTGCCAAGAGAGCTATGAGAGAAAGTGATGTGAACAAAAAAGAAAATAAAAAGAAATACGAGAGATTGGTTCAACAAAAAAAATAAAGCTATGTGAATAAGAGAAGGTCTGAATTAATTTCTCTCGGAAAACACAATCCTAAGGGATTCTGGAAGGAGTTGCAACAAAAGAAAGCATTCATAGAAAACAATATCACAGAAGCTCATTGGTTAGAATATGCGAAGGCTCTCTACGAGTGGTCTCAACAGAAGGATATTCCTCCCATCATTCATACTTTGATTGAATTTTTTTCGGAGGAAGACATCAAACATGGCATAAAGAATCTAGCAAATGGTAAAGCTCAAGATGTTGATGGTTTGCAAGCTGAGTTTTTAAAGTGGGGGGTTGAGGTGCTCACTCCGCATATCAGAAAAATCTTCAATAATGTTTTCCAGGTTGGGTTCCCACTAGAGTGGACAACTAGTGTGGTTATTCCTTTTTTTAAAAGTGGAGATATCAGTAATCCTTCTAACTATTGCACTATTATGATCAATCCTACTTTTTGGTAAGCTATTTGGGGGCATGATAGAACGTAGAATTAGTAGTTGGGCAGAAAGAGAGAGCAAAAGGGCAAAAGGACAACCAAGTTTCCAATCTAAGCATTCAACCATTGATCATTGCATCACTCTTAGGCACTTCATTGAAAAGGTATGGGATACCCAAGGGGATGAAACTTTTTGCTGTTTTGTTGATTTTAAGAAAGCTTTTGACACGGTTCCTAGAGACAAACTTTGGAACAGGATGGAGGAACTTAAGATTCTAGATGAGCTCAGTGCATAGACTTTATGAGCAGCTCAGAGCTAAAATCAGAACAAGAGAAGGTATGTTTGAATGCTTTGGTAGTGACATTGGGGTCAAACAAGGTTGCCCTCTTTCTCCCACTTTGTTTGGTTTATACCATAGTTCAAAAAATCGTAAATCGGGATTAATTGGCAGGCCAAATTTTGAATCGAAAATCGGGAATCGGCAAAAAATTGGCATTAATCGGCAACTTTATTGCTACTTTTAAAAACATTTAAATTCATATAATATACTTAAATTAAATGTAAAAACAATCTTAAATGATACGAGAAGTGACTCTGTACAGTATACAGTATAGTATATACTATTATACTGTATACTAGTATACTATTATAATGTTAAATGCTGTTAAATGTTAAATTCGTTATGCTGTTAAATGATGTTAAATGTTAAATCGTTATACAGTATACTATTATAATGATGTTAAGTTGCTTGGTCCAAAAAGGTGCAAAAATGGATTTTATGAAAATAATAAAAATATTGCCATCAATGCATAGAGCTTGAGAAAATATACACTTTTAGAGAAAACGACACCTGAAACGGAGCCACAGAATGAAAGTTATGGCACATGCAAGTTTTTGCTGCTACATCTTCCCATATCAGGATGAAATGGAACGATTTTCACCGATTTTTCACATGATTTTCCATGATTTTTGCAGGTTTTCCAGCGCCGAAAATCGCGATTTATGGAAAGATAAATCGTTTAGCATGGGAAAAATGATTTATAGCGATTATCGTCCGATAAATCGCAATTTTTAGAACTATGGTTTATACATTGATAAGCTTGAAGAATGGTTACGTAAAACCGAAGGAGGAGGTGTTTAGCTGGCCGAGTACGTGGTGAAGTTACTCTTATATGCCGATGATCTTATTTTAATTTCAACAATAGCTCAAGGTTTGAGGGAACATCTAAAAGCTTTAGAATTCTTTTGCCAAGAAGTCGGGATGCAAGTGAACACTAACAAAACAAAAATCATGATTTTTTCTCTGAAAAGAAAAGAGAGGCAATTTAACTTTCTGTTTGAGGGGAATACTTTGGAAATTGTTACAGAATATAAATATCTTGGGATTGATTTCCACAACAAGATGAGCTGGGAGACTTGCAGAGCAAAAAGGATACAGGGAGGTTGGAAAGCATCTTACCTACTGCAGAATAGATGTAGGAAAGCTGAACTCTGGGACTGGAAAACTAAGAAAACTCTCTTTGGTTTGTTGGTTACTCCGGTTGCACTTTACGGTTGCGAGGTTTGGAGAAGTAGCGTGTCAAAGCATGGATGTCGGCAATTAGAAAGAATCCAGAAACATCTAATCACAAGCACTCTTAAAGTCAAATCAACAGTTCCTTATGAGATCTTGTTAGCTGAGGCGGGTACCTTCCCGATGGAAGCATTGGCAATAGCTCGGTTGATAAGCTATTTGAAAAAAATTGAAAGCATGGACGATCTTCGCTGGCCCAAAATGGTTACAAAGGATAATCTAGAGCGCAGAAAGAAAACTTGGATGAAACAAAACAACAAATGGATGAACAAATGGGGCATCAATTTTCAGGAGTGTCCTAACAGCAATAGGGAAATAAAAAATTATGTGATGGAGAAGTTTAGGACTGCCATGTGGACAGAACAAATGGGTCGTAAGAAAGCTTAATATATCAAAGATTTCAACCCCACTTGGGAGCATGATGAAAAAGCTTACCTGGGAGCAGTTATCAAAGGTAAGGCAAGGATTTTAGTGGCCCAGTTGAGGACCGGATCACATCATCTTCGTTGTGAAACCGGTAGATGGACTATTCCCAAAGAGGATTGGGAAAGGAGAATTTGTCTTTTTTGCAACAAAGGGGTTGTTGAAACAGAATGGCATTTCATTATGGAGTGTTCAACATATGATGATAACCGTATCCAATATGAAAGCGATTTAAAAGTGGACAACTTAAATGAGTTATTTGTAGAAACAAAACTTCAAAAGATCGCTGGTTTAGTGCTCAAGATTCACAGTAGGAGAGTTGATATGGCAAAGAGTCTAAAAATGACTTAATGTTTCAGTTTCGTTTGGTCCCATAGAGCACAAAGTGTGCAGGCTTGAAAAAATTGTTGTATGGTTTGAAACAAGTACCTCGAGAATGTATGACAAACTAGCTGAGCACCTCTTGAACATGAATTTCAAGCGTTTTGAGTTGAAGATGCAACACTTTTTTGTCGAAACAATTGACAAAAGAGTTGTATTTGTAGTGGTGAATGTTGATGTTTTGCTTATCACAAGCAACAGTAAAAGATAAACTACAAAATTCAAATGAAAGTTGATAAAAAAAGCTTTGAAATGATTGATTTGGGTTATCTTCATTACTATTTGGGTATTTAAGTAAGTCAAAAACCAAAGTATATCCTCATCACTCAACAGAAGTACATTGGTCACATTCCAACCAAGTTCATAATGGTAATTTATAAGCCTCTCAATATGCCCATGGAACAAAATTTGAAATTGAGAACAAAACATACCACATTTTGTAGATGTTGCTAAATACAAACAACTCATTGGAAGTCAGATGTGCTCCCAGGTAGACCAAATTTTTCTTTTGTTATTAGTGTTGTTTCTCGATTGCAACAACCTAAAGAAAGTTTCTAGGTAGCAACAAAGAATCTTTCGAGATCGTAGAGGAACACAATATGTTGTGCTAAGATACTCGAAGACGACAAATTTCAATGGATATCCAAATTTTTACTCTTTTGTGATTTTGAAGATGGGAAATCCACTTCAAATTTTAATGAATTTAGGAACAATAATGGCTAGTTGGAAGTGCAAGAAGCAACCAATGTTGACAATTTCTTTTGCAGAAGTAGATTATATGACAACTTTATAGGCAACTAGAGAGATTTTGTGGCTCAAAAGGGTTCGTTCATATGTGCACAAAAAAACAAGTTCCGTCAACACCTCTCATGATTGACAACACTCTTGCAATTCAAATGGTAAAGAATCTAGTCTTTCATGACCAAACCAAGCATATCAAAACTAAATTTCATATTTAAATTTGGCAATATGTGAAAGATGATATTGTAAAGCTGCAACATTGCCCAACAATAGAGCAACCAATATTTAATTTAATTTAATTTAAAATTAATGTCCAAAAGTAACCAATAGACATCTTGACAAAAGTGCTCGAACAAGGACTTTCTTAGAAAAGTTCAAAAAAATGTTAGGTCTCACTGTGCCCCTATAGACTAAGGGGGGAATGTAACATTATTATAATATATATTAATCCTAGGTGTCATAAGCTTTTGTCTTATTTGATATAAATGAAGAGTCATCCCCATAAGAATAAGAAGCAGGGGTTAAATTTGACAGCCTTCTTGTCTGGGAAACATTTTTCAAGTGATGGTAATGTTTTAACACTACCCTTCTAAAATATAAAAAATGTTATATTTATATTGATTATTCTATATTTATTTAAGTATTTTAAAGATGTTTTTCTATATTTTTATAATTTACATATAAATATATATAAAAAATGATGGTCAAATTTTAAATGTGCAAGTCATATGTGACAGTTATTATAAATATTTGTAAGTAATTTACAAATAAAATCATAAAAAATATCTAAACGATTGTCAAATTTAATCCCTGAAGAGTCACCTTAAAAATTGAAATGAACAACGAAATATTATCTTTATAACCTTTAATTCTTTTTTTTCCAAAATACAATGCGACTACAATTTGACTTTACATCAATGTTGATAATTTGTCACTCCAATACATGATGTGAAGGCTAGAACGAACAAATTTGGTCTTTAAAGTGTAATTATTATGTCTAGAATAGATAGATCTTCCCGACTCCCAAAGCAAAAAAAAAGATCGAATGAATAAGGTCTTTTGTTTGATGCAAGATTTTAGGGTTCTCTTTTTGTTAGAAAAACCCAAGTGCACTATGAGAAGCAAACACCCACCATGACCCATCCCTTCAAGGTCGAACAAGCTTAGCTTATTTTCCCTCTTATCTCACTCTTGTTTCCAAAAATTAACGAACTCAATCTTTTTTTAATTTTTCGGGGTCAATATAGGTTTTAGGCCTCAATAATTCATACCTTAATGATTGTCGTTTTTTTCGTTGTTTAATGTAAAACATGGGAGAAAAGCAAACATTGAAAATAAGAGGCAAAGCGTGAAAATAGTCTTAATAATAAACTCAAACGTGTATGGTGACCGCAGGCCCATGCACATGGATACAAAAATAATTGAGACTAGGGACTTGGGTGTGAAACACAAACCCTAGCTACCAGATTCCCGGAATTATAAAAAATTGAAGCTGGAATTAAAATAGGAGTTATAAACTGGTTATTTAAGTATTTATTTAACTTTCGGACAGCCAAATGACAGAATGGTTACAGTTTCCTAAGCGTGTGGGCACTGAAATTTGATAATTAAAACGCAGGACTTTCTACTTCATATACAGTCTTTATCTCATCGCATGCAAATGCCGTGAGGGAGTTCACTTTCCGCAGGTACATATTACATAACACTACTTTTAACTTCTTAACGAGCAACAAGCTTGACATCGTCAATAACAGGTCCGCACAGAGAACTTAAGTCATCGCTTCTCATATGATAAAATGTACTGTAAAACGCCACTCGAGTCCTCGCAGATATTGCCTTGAATTCAAGCTGCGCGGGTTTGAACCCTCCCGTGCCCTTGGATTCATACGGCACTTTCACAGACCCCTTCGCCGCAAATGCCTCCACGATCATCGATCCGTTGCACGCATTGCTTCCGTCTCCCACCGTGAAGCTCAGCAAATACGATTTGCCCACCGCCGTTCTCACGATCTGTGCAATGGAGCTCTCTCTTCCGGCCAGCAGCTCCACCGCTCTTTTCCCCTGCGGCACCGCGTAGTGCAGAGCATCAATGTATTTCACGGATTTCAGCGAGTCCATTATCCACCCCGGCAACGGCGAGTTGCGGTCATCGACATTGGGAGGTAGCAGAACCCCGAATGAAGAGTTGTGGAAAACCAGCGGCCCCTCTTCAAAATCCCCGTTCTTTATCAAATTCCCTGTAAACAGGGCACCTCATTCAGACCGGGAGGAAGGGGCAAAAGCAAAAAATGGAAAGGGAAAGGGAAAAAGCAGCAGCAATCTTACCCTTAGCATAGCGAGGGAGAAAGACCTCTTTAATGGCGATTGCATCTATGAGCGGGCCACAAGCACGATCCTCTGTCACGCCGGGATTGTGAAGCGTGATGTCCACCACATTGTACGCAGCTCGGAAGGCCCAGGCGTAGGAATCCCAGCCTGTGCTACTGTACACCGTCTGCATCGGTAACTCCCCTGCATTCGGCGGAACGGAGACATTCAAGGTCTCCGCCTGGGCGCAGGTTCGAGCCACGCTAAACGTGAGAGAATAGAGGGATCCCTTTTTCACCTCCACTCTCTGGCTCAGCTGTGCCTCGTTCCCCAGCCTTGCAGCGTGAGCACCCTGCGGGACAACTACCAGCATATCGCCCTGCTTATGCCCGCTGGTTATGTACTCCACGAAACCCTTGATGTGCCAGAACGGTAGCGAGTCGGAACCTCTGATTTCCGTTCCCTTCATTGAAGACGGCTTTGGAGCGTACTCGAAATTTCCGTTCTGTAGAAGACCTGTCCATACATTTACAACAAGAACATCTATCAAGTAACGAAAAAAAAATACACAGGCAGGAAATGGAAGGATTTTTCTCTAGAAGACCTGTGCATACATTTACAACAACAACGTCTATCAAGTAACAAAGAAAAAAAAAATTCACAGGCAGAAAATAGAACGATTTTTCTGTAGAAGACCTGTGCATACATTTACAACAACAACATCTATCAAGTAATGAAGAAAAAAAGAATTCACAGGCAGGAAATGGAAAGGATTTTTCTATAGAAGACCTGTGCATACATTTATAACAACATCTATCAAGTAACGAAGAAAAAAAAAAATCCCAGGCAAGAAATGGAAGGATTTTTCTGTACAAGACCTGTCCATACATTTACAACAAGAACATCTATCAAATAACGTTAAAAAACAAAATAAAATAAAAAACAGACAGAAAATAGAACGATTTTTCTGTAAAAGACCTGTGCATAAATTTACAACAGCATCTATCATGTAACGAAGAAAAAGTAAACCACAGGCAGGCAATGCAAGGATTTTTCTGTAGAAGACCTGTGCATACATTTACAACAACATCTGTAAAGTAACCAAAAAAAAAAAATGCAGACAGGCAGGCAATGGAAGGATTTTGCTGCTGCTTACCATTTCTAATGGGAACTGCCGCACTAATGTAACAGAGGAATGCTACAACATAAAAACCGCAAAACAAATATTTCAACATTTTACAGTGAGATCTGAACACTGATTGAAACCTGCAAGTTGTTGAATATGGGTGAGGATGGAGTGGGCTTTTATACTGCAAAACGGAAAGAAGCAACGAGGAAGAACATGACAAGATGGTGGGACCGCCAAGGAACGTCGCTTTCCCACCGATATTAACTGGACACGGTATCACTTCAGATACGCCCTAATCAGCCACTTTCCGGGTTTCGAACTTGCGACCACTGCAAATTCTTTACAACCCTAACTTGACGGACCATTACATATCTAAAATTCAACACGGTGTTTAAAGTTGTCAGTAACGGTGTGGCCATAAAATTCCAACTGCATTTCTAAAATTCAAATTCTTTTAAAGTGTCTGCAAACCTGATTTTTGAAGGTGTTGTCCGTTGTAATTGACAGGTCGTTTATACTTTTTGTTTTTGTTTTTTAAGTTGTAAATTATTTGTAATTTTTAAAATGGGCCGCATTTTATAAAACAAAATCTATAATAATATATGTTAAAATATTAAAGGAAAAACAAATTCTCTTGTTATGTGTGTATCTTGCCATAAATGACAATTGCACCTATTTTGAAGGGAAACATTGAAATATTAGAGGGAAAACTACTCTTAAAAATGTGTTTAAGAGGTATAAGCGACCATTACTAAGTTGGATTGAAGTTTAAATTTGGTGGAATACATTAAATATTGATAAACTTTAAAATATTCTAAAAGAATAGTTTATCCTTTAACAAAAAAATGAATATCAAAATTCTTTGTTTTAATTGGAATTAAATTTGATGGTTATAAATCGTGTTTATAAAATTATACCATTAAATATTTAATTATTTTTGATTGAAATCTCTAAGTCTTTTAGAACACCATACCCCACAGTGAAGTGGGCAAGACTTCTTAGGCTAAGTGGCCAAGGACTAAGGGGTATTCATTCCGTCAAATTCACCCAGGGCACAATCCCTGCCTCATCCCTTATTACGGTGCATCTCTTGACTTCACTTTCAACAAGAATTGACTCGTGGGGGGCTCTTTAAGAGCCAAGCATCTTCACCATTGAGTCATTAAATATTTTGAAAACTTTCTCAAGACTAAGAATGTAATCCCATGGAAGGTTCTTATAAATTAAGAAAACAATATTTTTACAAGCAAATTTTCACCTACTATTAAAGTGGGGAAGTGAAAGTTTCTCTCACCAACTTAGGGACTTTTTATAGGCATAGAACCTTCGAAAGAATATTTTTGACATTTTAGTATTTAATTGAAATCTAAACAATCTATTTACATATAATATATATTTTTAAAAAGCACAATACATTTTAAAAATCTCTCATATAATTAAATTGGAAAAGACTCCTAAATTTTGTCAATATCAAATGAGCAAATTAAGTAAGCCCTCATTTATGGAACCATAGCCTAACCATTTGGTTGGTCTCATGGGTATGGATAAACTTTCCATAAGACTAAGGAAGGGATCTTATTAATGGAGCTCTTAAATTTTGTTTACAAATGTTGTAGATTAATTTTTAAAATATTTGTGGTAAAAGTGGTCGTAAGTATAAACAATTGTGAAGATGTTCTTTAAATATTTAAGTGTCATATATTTAATTTACAAAAAAACGTTTAAAATAAATTTGCATTTGACGATATATCTTCCTATGAACCCCTCATCATTTCCACTCACGCAAACTTTCCACCTAAAAATGTTTATGCATATTTTTTTAAAAAAAATCTAGACTTTTTTGTTCCCACGAATTTCATGTTTATTGGGTTGCTCTTCATTATACATAAGAATCGTAAACTCCTACATGGAATCCCACCTAACTATTCAGTTGGTCTTGTGTATGGATAAACTCCTTGAAAGCTAAACATTCTATTAGTCATAAGGGTATGGATGAACTTCCCATAGACTAACACTCCCTTGGTCTTCAGTGTACAGTTTATCAATTAGTTGTGGCTTAACATCAAGGATTATGGATATTTATTGCATCAGTCTCATAGATTGAACGGTATCTATTTCACCAAAGTCGTATGAGAGTTGTACTTGGCTCATCTCTAGACACTATCTATTTTCGGTGAAGTCGCTAGGGCTCAAATACAACCTCATCATGTATATTAAGGGATAACCATTCTACCAAGGCCACTCTTCGATAAAGGAGTTATTTGTTCCATTAATGTCCATTAAGATTCAAACCCAAGAATATCACATTTAACACCTAGATACAATAGTTGCGAGGATTTAAAATGACGTCGACCTTAGAGTTAGCCTAATGGTGAAGAAAGTTGCTCTTGAAAAAGAGTGTACAAGTTCGAATCTTGCAAGGGGTATTATGTATCCTTTATATTTGAAGTATAGTTAGGTGTCTTCTATATAATGAGTGTATGAAGTAGCCTCATATATTGTAAGCTACCATACACATCCAAAAACATATATAATGCGAATATGAGGTAGTCTCATATATTACACTATAAACTCAAAGTATACATATTAAAATTAAGAAGTGATCTCATATAATATAAATTATCATAATAAAAATTCAAGATACTCTTATATATTTAAAATTATTCGCTGGTAGGCGTCCACCTTTGAAGATGCCCTTGTTGGAAAGTGTCAAATTCCGACAACTCCAATATTTGTTGTCCCCTAATTTTAGATATTTTACTATAGTCCTAAATATTTACTATACTAGATATTTTGACATCCTTTAAATGATATTTTGATCTCGGTCAAATTAGGGCGGGCTTCATTTTGATCTCAGTCAAATCAGGGCGGGCTTCTACGAAGAAACCAGTCTCGAGGGTCATGGCAACCACTCACAGAACGTACAAAAGAGGAACACCATTCTTCCTGTGTGGCTCTCAAGGATGTGAAATCGTGGGAGTTTGTGGAGCATGATGATGCAAACGTGGATGAAGAGTCTCACACCACTCTGGCCAAACACCCTGGTCTGTCTCTATCAGCTTTGCTGCCCCTGCAGTCGATGTCCAGTTGGAGGGGATTAATGGAGGACCCGTCTCCCACATTGAGCTTGGTGCGCATGTAGATTTTATGCTCGATTGCCCTGTTTTGGGGAAAAGTTTGGTGGATGATGCCAATGTTGATTGTGTGGTCTTAGGGTCACCCCCAGTTGCTGACAAGTGTGAACTGCTAAGCCCTAACAGGGAGCATAATATTTCCCCTTGCTCGATTTTGGATGGTCTGCATGTCTCTGCGACGTTTGCTGTTGTTCTGATTATTGAAAACTATGACTTCCCTATTTCTAGGCCTCGATTTGAGAAAGAGTTCCATCCTTTGGTGCAATTCATAGAACCATTTCAATGTAGTTTCAAAGATTAAGCAGTCTAATCTTTGCTTGCTCACCTACGACTAGCTTAAAGTTTGTAACTTAGTGTTCAAATTCGTTGAAAAGGCTTCCATTATCGACGATAGTTAGCGTGTTTTTTTCTAGATTTTTCAAATTTATTAATTCAAACGGGTTTTAGTTTTTGTATTGTTTTGAAGGAGAAACTCCAAATATTTGAATTGAAGGATTTGTTGCGAGGAGTTAAGGGGGGCTTTCGTATTTTTTTGAATTGAAATCATCATGGCGAAGGATAGCTATTTGTATTTAGTGGCCTATGGTGTTGGAATCGGAGGTGCACTTGTCGGTGCTATCAGTAATAAACTATCATGTATTGTGGATACAAGATGCAAATCATATGCGACTTTATGTTTTGATGGGCAAAATAAACCCTTGTTATTATCTAGTTTCGCTATCTTTGTCTCCCTCCCTTTCTTTTGGTTTGGGAGGGGCAAGCAAACCTTAATTGTATGGCTCAAAACATTTTTTTTCCAAAGATGGAGAAGAAGTAAACCTTAATCGCACGATTCAAAGGGTTACAATAAAAGAGCATTTGAAAACATGTCAAGGGTCGTAAAGCAATAATTATTCCAAGCAATGTAGAGCTTGCAGTTGCCATTATTAAAGGAGTTCCTGGTCACCCTAAGGTGAGTGACATCAAGCATGCAAAATGCAACCAAACAAATATTGGATGTAATTTTGACTATGGCCGCCAAAGAGATGCCATACCAATGGTGTATTGTCTGCAATATCAATAGCGTTTATTTGTTTGCCATTGATATCCTATCCCAAACACGGGTTTAACTTTGAGCCACTCTTTACTTGAACTTGCTATTAAATTACACGTGCAACAAATTTAATTTTATTATCCTTAGTGGCATAAGTTACAACTCATATACAATTACTAGTTAGGTATACAAATCCAAAACATCCAACTAAAAAAATCAATTATAAGTCATAAACACATTGTGGACCTCCCTTTTTCTTTCCATGGTTGCCATTGTAGGGGCGAAAATAACACTTTCAGTGATTTGATGAGAAACGCGGTTACAATAAAAGAATCCAGTCGACCAGTTAAAAAAATCCGTTGGAAGCATGACTCGTGTGATTTGCATTCAAAGTAGTTTGGATTTGTATTTAAAGGTGTTTGGATTTTCCGACACCACATGTGCCTTCACGTACTCGGCATTAAAATATAATATTAGATTGGTAGTGTCATCAGGTGAAAGAACCTCCGATGAAGGAGGCCGACAAATGCGGTTCGCCGACAATGCACACATTTTTTTTTTTTAACTTTTTGTACGTAGTGTGGGCTTCGCTTGTGGAAAAAGAAAAAGTTTCTAAACTGAAATTGGAAATATGAAATGTAGCTTCACATGGGCAATGATGTAGGAAGATTCTACTAGATAGGGGATCTACAAGTTACTACAACACTTGTAATATACTTAGTCCTTACAATTAGGATATTGATAGTCCCTCCACATGGGGCAGAAATGTGCGTCTCAAGCGTGCTTGGGGTAACATGTTCGCGTCTATACGCGCTATTCAGTAGTTAGCACTGTTGTTGAAGCGCGCTTACGAGGACCCAATACACTATACCGTTTTTTGATAGATTTGTCACCTCCTAAAAATATTCACCAATCTAAATATGTCACCTAAATCATATTTTCATCTGTCAGCGGTTTAAAAAATATTTAATATTCATTTTTTAATACTTGTACGTTAGGGCGCTTATGTTCTGTCTGGTTACATGTGCGGGAATGGGGGGTTCTGAGCACGCTTACAGCACTGTGAAGCACGCTTCACCCCTTGGAATTTTGTTCCATGTGTGCATATCTTGAGAAAACTACATTAGGTAACCTACTAATCAATATGTTTGGCATTTATATTGACTTGATTTTCAATCAAGTTCGAAATTTCAAATTATCCATGCGTATCAAGTTAAAAATTGTTGACAGTTTTAATTTTTTAATATTTGAATTTATATTTAACAATTAATTATAGAGAAAAAATATTAGTATTCTCAAATATGATAATGGAAACCCAAAGAATTCTTGCTAATATATATGATATTTTTTCCCAATTTATCATTTTTTATTTTATAACTAAACATATAATAATATATAAATTTTATAAAAGTTGTCTCAAATTTTAAATATAATTTACAACTAAAATGCAACCTACAATATTTCAATTTCCAAACCTACTTCCAACAAATTATGTGAATATTCTTCAATTCACATAAATAAGGTGTATTTTATGCTTGTATACATTTTCAAGAAGTAAAAAAATTAATTTTTTATTTTATCAAATATCTTTATTATTATTAAGGGAAGTAGCTACCAAAATAACATTTATGAAAAATATTTTATGCTTTAGCAAAATGATTGAATCTAATCTTTCCTTAATAAATGTAAATAAATGTGATGTGTATGTGTGTATACCATCTTTGTCAATTTCTTAATAAACAAACAAATATTTTGTTCTACACATAACTTGAACCATTTTAAGTTTCAATCTTTACATAACAAAGTTTTCCCTTGAAATATTGAGTACAAAAATTATCCCAATAGATGCATTTACTTCATTTGTTTTCAACAACACTCTTCTATTACAAATTTCAACCTTAAAAAAATGTTAATGCACTGTAATTTTTAAACATTCTTTAAAAAGTGATTTTTTAATTAAACAAAATTATAATAATTTGCAATATTCTAACGACTATCGATTATAATTTTTTTCAACAAATTAATTGAAATTGATAACAAAATATATAATACTAAAAATTAAATCATCATTAATCCAAAATGGTTGGCATCTAATCATTTAAAATTCAAATTAACAGAAATCATGTCAATTAAGAGCAAAATGTGCACACTTCAAAGTTTATACAATGTACAAGTTCGTAGGCAAGTTATAAAAAATAAGTACAAAAACAAGCCTTATTTCAAAGATTTTATTTGAATCTTGCAACTCTTTCCACTCTACAATTTTAAGTTTATAGATCTCAGTATATGCATTTATTGTTACAAACTTACACATGTGGATGCTCTTATTGAGCGGTATGACTATTTTATGTTAGAAAGTGTTTCAATAAAAAAGATATATTTCCATTTTACTACTTTCAACTTATAGATCCCAGGGGAAGCAATTTACAATTTAAGAATTTATAATAACAAACCTGCCTCTCTAAATTCTATTTGATCAATAATGATTTTTGTCCATTCTTGCATAACTTACCTTCAAACTTATGCATTACACAAACTTTCAAGTAGGCACACTTTGTTAACCAAAACCTAATTATTTTATACAAACATTTTCAAACACAAAAAAGCCACTACTCCTCAGTTACAACATCTATAGAGACAATTTTGTGTTAGTAAATTCTTAAGCTTTAAATAATTTAATATGGATTGTAAATTATTTTTTCCCCATTATTTGTAGAGTCCAAGGTAAGACTCTCGCCGTATGAAAGCAATATTCAAACCACTGAGTTAAGTGGGTTATTTATAATCATAGATAGAGTCATACCTAGAAACGATTCTAGGTAGAATTCAACATATTAAACAATATGCCCCTAACTAAATAGTATAATATCCATCTTGAATCTTTACTTAGCTTGGACTCTATAAATAATGGGGAAAATAATTTACGATTTAAAAAACCTCACCTTAGATGTTTTCACTGTCTTCATTATTGTATGGGAGAGTAAATTTCATTAGATTTGATGTATTAAAAATGGTAAGATATTGTGCATTATTGCGGCATCCCAACATAAGCAAATACTATTGAGATGGAGTTCTCTCCTTTGTCCCCATTGCTCACAGAGGTCAAATGTTTTATAGTCTAAACTTGTAGAAATGAATAGATTGTGGACAAAACTAGAAAAAGGGGGAGAAAAGGTTAAGTATGGGCTCATTTACTATAGTTGCTAACACCTACCATCACATTGAAGGCACTCTATGTGGAAGCTAATACACTTTCCACTTTTCAATTCGTACTTTATTGATTTTTTTTCATGCTTAATAGAATTGTACACTTTGTTATGATAACTATAGATACAAGTTTGTGTTGATATAATTTTAAGTTATAATTTATGCTTTCTTTGGGATAAAGTTATAAGATTCAAATAATATGTTACAATTGAGGTTTGTATATTTTTAAGTAAAATAACATTATCTAGAATTGTTTCATACATACTCATATTTAAATTCATAGGGATCCAAAACAACGATAATTTTAGTGGTGAATATTCGTAATATGGCGAATATTCCATTTTTGAAAATTTTGAAAAGGTGAATTTTTTGGCACGGGTCAGTGACCTGTTCACCTAAAAATTACACTTTAATTTTTTTTAGGGGTCGGCTTCGCCTACCCTTGAAAAATATCCCCTATATAAACCTAGATTATTCGCCAGGTAGAACACTTCTACTTCACATTTTTCAACAATATGATATATCCCATATTATAGACCGCGCGACAAGGGGGTAAGTTATTGACGCGCGACAAGGGGGTAAGTTATTGACGCGCGACAAGGAGGGTTTGCAGACAAGGAGATACTACAGATATTGACGCATAGTAGACGCATGACAAAGAGTTTGTTGACGAATGAAATGGAGTTTTTTTTTATGAGCAAGAAGAGGGCACAGGCTATAGACGCACGAGAAGATATTTGCTGTCGCGCGTCAAAAAATGCATTGACGCGCGTCCAACATACCTCAGTGACGTGCGTCAACAGATCTCAGTGACGTGTATCAACAGACCTTAGTGACGCGCGTCAACAACCGTGTTGACATGCGTCACTGAGGTCTATTAACGTGGATCACTGAGGGTGCTGTCGCGTGTCACTAAGGTCTGTTGACGCGCGTCACTGTAATTTTTTGACACGCGACAAGGAGGTACAACAGATATTGACACATAGCAGACGCATGACAAAGAGTTTGTTGATGCGCGACACGGAGATTTTTTGATGAGAAAGCAAAGGTCGGAGGCTGCAGACGCGCGACAGGAGATTTTGATGTCGCGTGTCACAAAAAAATGCAGTGACGCGCATCAAAATACCTTAGTGACACGTGTCAACAGGCCTTAGTGACGTGCATCACTGAGGTCTGTTGACGTGCGTCACTGAGGGTGAAATCTCCCGTCGCGCGTCTGCAGCCTTCTGTCGCAGCGCTTGATAATCAAGTGAAATTTTTTCATACAACCCCCAAAAAATTTGCCTTCCCGCGAAACCGGTTTCGGGGATATTCGCCAGGTATTCTCCACCTCCGATTTCCAAGAGGTCTCTTAAAACATTTTAAACCCTGATTTCAAGTGCACCCATATTACAATTCGAAAACCAGAATAGTTCATTTTATGTTCATATGGATGCTTCAGGAATCGATGTTTGATAAATTATCACGTAACCTAGATAATATAATATGGACCACCCACTCTATTTCACAAGTAGAAAAATTGACTAAGGTAGAACAAAATTATATGATCATAAAAATAGAAGCAATATCCATGATATATGAGCTATAAAAATTTCATCAATATTTGTAAGAAAATCCATTTGTTTTCTATATAGATCACAAGGCCTTACAAAATTTGGTAACCAAAGCGGTCCCTATATGAGTGCATATGTTGGTAGGTCATTTAATTCAAATAATCTGAGTTCTTAATTTTGGTAAAGCCAATAAAAAATAATGCAAGTATAGATCATCTATTGTGGGTTAATTTGGGTGAAGATTATAATTATATTGAGGATGAAATGTAAGCCACACAAATGCTTAGAATTTAGAGCACATCATGTAAACTGTATTGATATAATATTTTTTTTCAAAAATGGATTCACACTAGATAAATTAAGTATACAATAAATAAAGTAGTTAGCGGTAAAATCAACACCCTACCAAATTATCAATGGGGAATTCTATAATATCGGTTATGATGAAGTAATATGATATTATCTCTTGGAAAATGAGAGGAAATAAATACTTCATGAGGCACATAAAGGAATTTCCAAAGAACACTACGATAGCAAAAAAACCATCATGAATATCTTGACCATATGAATTTGGTGATAAACTTTGTTTCAAGACGCAAAGGAGTATTGTGATCATTTCCAATGAATTAAAAAACCAAATAATCATTAAAAATTCAATTATGGCCTATTATTTTCAAATAACCATTTAAAATTTTGGAAATTGTTTTTTTTTTCACTAACTAATCCTTTCACATGATGAATAGGGAAAATAATGATTATAATTATAATTGATTACTTAACAAGATAGGTTGAATTTTACACCTACAATGGATTTTACTACAAAAACCATGAAAAGGTTCATTTGGGAGAATATCATAAATAGGTATGGATGCCCTTTATGCCTTACCATTGATAGAGGAACTTGTTTTCTTACTGATACAATATACATATTATTATGTGAATTTATGGTTTCACACCATACAACAACTCCATACCATCATTAAGAAAATGCGATAGTCAAATATTTTAATAAGATTCTTAGAAATAAAACTTATAAAGATCTATGATGTTGGATGAAATGATTGGGATGGAAATGTTATATAATTCTTATGGGCATATGAACTACATACAAAAAGTTTAAATTATTTATACCCCTTTCCAACTAGTCTTTTTCAAAGAGTTTTTGTTTCTAATTGATTTTATAGTTTCTTCATTGAGAATAGATTCCATTTCCAACTTGTATGATGAGGCATGGATCAAATAATTCCTTACAAAAACTTATTTAACTCATTGAATATATATTGTGTGCAATATGGATCCAATTAGTTAAAAAAATTCAAGAAAAAAAATCTTATCATGCTAGAAACATTATGAATAAGAATTTATCAAAAGGCACAAAAGTGTTACTGTATAATTCAAAATCCACATAACATTCTGGAAAGTTGAAAAAATATTGTTTGGGTCCATACAAAGTGCATGAAATATTTTCCATAGGGAATGTAAGATGAATACCTTAAGTGGATAAAAATTTATAGGAATCTTTAATGGATGTAAGTTGAAACCCTACTATCAATGAAGTTATTGTTTTGTAATTTAACAAATTATATGCCATTAGATTATATATTATTTATATTCTATGATCGTTTCTTTTCATGCAATTGTTGTAATAAACATTCATTAGTTCATGCATTTATTATAACGTGTTTTCATTTATACTATTTATATTATAAGGATTTTCTAAATTAAATCTCTCAAACGGGTAATCGAGCAAGTTCAGGAACAAATACAGTCAAAATAATTTACACTTGAAAGGACACATGTAAGCAATCTTATAGTTTAAAACAACATGGTGAACATAACCTAAAATTGATACAGTTATAAACATAACTTGTGGTTTTCTACACATGTCAATGATTTACAATTCCCACATTTTCACAAGGACATGAAAGAACCATAATTTAAAGGTCCTCGAGGTGTTGGCACTCGAGATTTCAAAACACCAATCTACATATCCACATGTTAGAAATTAACATGGATTGTGAAATTTGAAAAGAAGGGTGCCAAGAGGAAGTGGGAGAGGTAAGGGTCTCAAAATTGATCAAAAAAAATGCATGGTTAGTTACTGTTTGTGATTTTCAAAAATTTATCACATTTTTTGAGATCTATACAATTTAAGGAATGGATTATTATTTTAGTGTCGGCAATCGCATAATATAAAAATAGTAAAGTTTCAAAACTTATTCCTCAAAATTTTGGCAAATGTAGATCTACCTCCTGTGGCTCCTCCCCATATAATAAGGATGACAATACAATGTGTGGGAAAAATAATTGCGTATGAATCTGAATCCTATAAAATTGGGCATTGAGGATTATTGAGACAAAAGACAAAATCATGCCACAAAGTGGATCATGTAGGAAAAGGGAAGTGGAACAATTGACAAGAAATTGCTTGTGAAGTAAATCTGTGGGGACCAATGAAGTGTACAGATGAAATACCTTGAATGGTGATTGTATCTTAGTAACGTAAGCTACCCATAACATTATCTAGAGGAATGGGAAAATGGAAACATGTCTCCAAAAAAATTACAAAAGACTGCATTTGTGCATTATTTACCAACCCGAGAACCAATGCTCCCCTCCGTAACTACTTGCAAATGATTCCCAATCCATTGGTGATACGATGACTAAATCAAGAAACAAAAATTCAGACCGATGGTGATAGATTGTTTTTTTATTATCCAACACGTAAAAAAAATGAGGTTCCTCTCTATTTTTTGAAGAAATTATATTGCAAGTTCGTGCTTAATGAGGTCCTAAATTATTTTGAATTTTCTAAGTTTAATGGGCAAGCAGGTGGCTCGACAAAGACTAAACATGGTGTAAGCATAGATCAAACAAGGATCCCTCATGCCCCAAAACCTCCACTACTTTTAGTTATTCCCTCCTACAGTGAAGGAGATTATGGATATTTACACACTACATGCATTCAGGTAGTTCGCTAACACTTTGGCCCAACATAGTGACCATATTGCATCTTGCTGATGTTTGTGGAGGTCATAAGTTCTAGACGCACCACACCATTATGGACCATGTGATGTCATATGCACTACGGGATGAGACATCATTCGCTAGATCACATTATTTCCTCTCTCTAGATGAGATGATGGCGGATGTTTTTGAAACTGGAGCAAATGATGTTGGTCTTTAATAAGTAAATGTCAAATCAAAAATGAATTATATATATACATATAGTATATAATTCATTTGACACACATATATATACAATATTTTAATTCATTTGAGATTTTAATTTTAATATATATGTATTTGATTACATCATGTACATGTACACGTAAAAACTAATACTATTTATTTTAATTTTGAACAACAAGAGCTGGTAAAGGACACATCTAACGTCAACATCCTAACTACTACAACTAGGCATGTTACAGACATAATTTTCAAGCTCCTTACGTTTAAAATTTGAATTGATTGCACTTTCATTATGAAATCCACATTTTAAATGTTCCTATGTATAATGTTTCATGTGCACATGTATATATTAATATGTTTGTCGCTTATACGTATAATCCTGATGGGTCATCATCAACTCTGGACACTGAGGCTACTTTCATGTCTCATGTGACTTCTACGCAGGTTAGTTTTTCTTCACACTTTGTTTCTAATTATGGAAGCTCAGTTGTGTATCTACTCTTGTATGAATTTTGGAGACTCGAGTAACATCGAAGCTTCCCCAAGATTGAAGCTTCCTTAGTAACATCGAATTTATGTCTTTTAACCTTATATATTGCGTTGTCAATCTTAAAAATTGTTGGTATGTAAAATTTCTCCGGATTTTACTAGACAACCCAATCAAAGTTGTGAAATTGTCTCTTTTCAAAGATCAACTTGTATGGAAGGTTTTGCAAGCCTCTGGTGGTTTCAAAATACTAGCTTATATTAATTGGGAAGATATTTAATTCTACTTCATGATAATATGCAATAAGAAAGGAATTAAAAGCACTACTCTAGTCTTGGTAACACATTCACTTTTGACACTTTTTGTAGAAAAATTATACTCTCAATTGTAAAAGGAAAATAAACTTGGGAAGAAGATATTAAGAGCCTTGGTTGGTTTCTATCAGCAAATTAATACATTGGTCTATTATGTGTTGATTATGCTTTGGGTCTATTATGTGGCAACTTCATGTAGATTAATATTGATCTGTACATATTTTTTGTATAGTTTATGACTACCAGAGAGACTCCTCCCTATATGCAGACTATGGAGGCTGTTGTAGATGCTGCCATAACGTCTGCAGATCCACTAACTCAGGTAGAATTTTTCAATTTTTTTAAATTTTGGAGGAATTTTTTCTTATTAATTATCTATAATATCAAATTTTTTACATGAAATATTTAATTTGAACTATTTATTTGTATGTAACCTACCCCTCGCAAGTCTACCGTTGACCCCGTAATGCGTCGATGACAAATTGATAGGGATCATGAGATTGCGGTAAGATTTCACATGTATTATAAATTCAAAGTTTCTACATTTTGAATTTATTTTAAAAATTTGGATGTTAAAAACTTGTTGTTTATAAATGTGCAGGCTAGGTTACAGGCCCTCTTAGAGACGCCTAGGACCACATAGATGAAATCTATAGTGGCATCTCCCTCCACTACATCCACATGTCATGAACGTGCTTCTTCTAGCAGGGCGAAGAGAGGGAAGATGTTTCATGATTAGATTCATAGGGCTTGGATGTGTGTGTGTGTGTGTGTGTGTATGTCATATGGTCCTAGTTCATGATTCCTCATATAGTCCATGTATATATCGTTATGCTACCCGCATGTGGTCCTATATGTATGACACACTTAGTTAGATACATTATGAACTTATATTTTCAAAGACACGTGGCACACTTAGTTTGATACATTATATCCATGTTGGTTTTCATAACAATATTACTTCTATGTTTGATTTGATTTCATTGCACAAGATATCCTTCTATGTATGTTTTCATACCATATTAGTTTTGTGTTTGATTTGATTTGATGGCCTCGATTATGTGACCATTATCCATATGATATATGATGTTATGTTATTGTTAAATGATATATGATGTTATGTTATATAATGGTTTTGAAGGTTCTTGGGTGCAAGATCATTTTTATTCAAGATATTCAAGTGTGGACTTATATCAATTTTCTTATTTTAAACACGTGGTTAACACACTCCAAAGTGGGAAAAAATGAACACAATTTAAAATGGTCTTGAGGGATTTATTACAAGTCATTTTATATGTTTTTAGTGTACTTACTTGATTTATTTGTTAAGTATTAACTTCCAAATTAAGTGTTATTGATGTGTGTAACAATAAGGTCCTAATTTGAATTCACTTATTTAAAAAAATATAGAAACATTATAGTTTAGTTGGCACAAGATATGCAAAAAATATTCTTAACACTCTATTGTGTATTAACATGCTTTAAAAAGAGATCAAACAATCATTAGAGTATTTACATGGTAATGTGTTAACATTGTTGCAATCTCATTGATGCGAGCCGAGTAGTGAGAAGTCATGCCCCAGAACGTTGTGAGAGAAAAATGTCACCTCCAACGCATCCGATTGGGTGGGTATATTCCTTTGGGTGCTATGGTGGGCTCTAGGGAGGCCTGGTTTGGAGTCAGACCACTCGATCAGGAGCCAAGAACTCCTTTCCTATTAATCACAATTCATGTTTTCAGAGGAAACTTATGACAATTACAACTTGACACTCAGTCATCCAAACCAAGAACCATTTAAGACAAAACTTGAGTGAAGGATCTCTCTTGTCGCATCCAAGAATTCAGGGTCATGTAATTCCTTGAGCCTTTGTGGCATAATTGTTTACACACTGCCTTTTCTAGGCAGTCCTAGGAAATTAACGGAGGTGAGTAGTGAGAATTCATGCCTCAGGACATCATGACACCGAACCGACTGTGCCAACATGTCTAAGTGGCCAAGTGAATGCTAAAGGAGGTGTCGTTTTGGTGAAAAACAACGTCTTTGCTTCCGGGCTACTTCGTTCGGGCGTAGTCCCTTAAGAGCCTTGAGACCAAAACACTATTCAACTTCGACGGGTGATTACTCGGTGTCCGTGGCACCTAGAGATGTCTCGTTAGATCCTACACCTCGATGTAGTGACCCTCTACAATAGTATGTCTTGGTTTTTTCCATCTCCAATTGGTGCACTCACTGCCCTATCATTTGCAAACATGCGAAATAGTGCAGTTTAAGCCAGTGTAAGGCTGTCAAACGCTATATTTTACAAACGGTGGGTTGTGGCACCAAACTGACTGCGCCAACATGTCAGGGTGGCCAAGTAAACGCTAGAGGAGGCATCATTTTAGTGAGAGACAACGTCGTTGCTTATGTGATACTTCGTTCAGGCGTAGTCCCTTAAGAGCCCTGAGACCAAAAAAATGTTCGACTTCGACGGGTGATTACTCGATCTCCATGGTACCTAGAGATGTCTCATTGGATCCTACACCTTGGTGTAGGGACCCTTTACAATAGTATGTCTTGTTTTTTTCCGTGTCTAATCGGTGCTCTCGCTGCCCTATTGTTTGGAAACGCGTGAAATAGTGCAGTTTGAGCCAGTGTAAGGTTGTGAAACACTATATTTTCCAAACGGTGGGTTGTAGCACAAAACTGACTAGGCCAACACATCCAGGTGGCTAGGTAAACACTAGAGGAGGTGTTGTTTTGGTGTGCAACAACGTCATTGCTTCCGGGCTACTTCGTTCGGGCATAGTCCCTTAAGAGCTTTAAGACCAAAAAATCATTCAAATTCTACGGGTGATTACCCGGTATCCATGACACCTAGAGATTTCTTGTTAGATCCTAAACCTTGACGTAGGGACCCTTTACAATAGCCTATCTCAATTTTTTCCATCTCCAATCAGTGATCTCGTTGCCCTATTATTTGCAAACACACAAAATAGTGCAGTTTGAGCTAGTGTAAGGCTATCAAACGCTATATTTTGAAAACGGTGGATCGTGGCACCAAAAATAATGTGCCAACACATCTGGGTGGCCATTTAAATGCTAAAGAAGGTTTTTTTTGGTGCGCGACAGTGTCATTGCTTCCAGGTTACTTCATTTTGGCGTAGTCCCTTAAGAGCCCTGAGACCAAAAAACTGTTTAACTTTGACGGGTGATTACTCGGTCTCCATGGCACCTAGAGATGTCTCATTAGATCCTACACCTTAGCAAAGAGACCCTCTACAATATCTTGTCTCAGTTTTTTCCGTCTCCAATCGGTGCTCTCGTTGCCCTATTGTTTGCAAACGCGTGAAATAGTGTAGTTTGAGCCAGTGTAAGGTTGTCAAACGCTATATTTTGTAAACGGTGGGTCGTGGCACTAAACCGACTATGCACACACTTAGGGATGGCCTTGTAAAAACTTGGGAAGGCATCATTTCGATTCCCTACGCTCCCGGTGCTTTTGGGCTACCTCCTCTGGAGCCAAGAACCCCCTCCACATGTACATAAATTGTTGTTAGTTGCTTCTATTTTCTTGTAAAACAATGAAAATTTCTCTTATCTCGGAGAATATAAAATTATCTACTAACAATGCTAACCACATGAAGTTGGAAGCTTTTCTGGAACCATTAACCTGCATAAAAAATTTAGTCAAAGAAATTTAAGTTGAATCAAAACCATACTAAATATATACAGAATACAAAAATTTAATAAAATATATGAACTTGAATCTAGAATTGACAAATTTAAACAATTCAAAGAAATTATATATGTACCAGACGAGCTCATGTAAATTCATTCCAATGTTCACCATAAGGATGTGAAAGTGGAAGCTTTTATGGCACCACTAACCCGCATAAAATTGTTAATCAAAGAAATTTAAGTTGAATCAAAACTATATACTAGATATATACAAAATACACAAATTTAATAAAATATATGAACTTGAATGATCTGGCTCAAAAATTTAAACACTTCAAAGAAATTAAATATACCAAACGTGAGCATGTAAATTCATTCCAATGAACCATCAGGATCAGATCTACTCTGAATAGTGGGCATGATTGCTTCATGATCTGACTCTCGAACCTTCCAAAGAATCTTGTTACTAGGTCTTCCTCGATATCTATACAATTGAATATTTTTCGCTAAAACTAGATATGAACATAAGAGTATTTTCCTATGTGTCCCAAATTCTTCAAACACCCAAACAGATGAAATTTTTAATGGATACCGTCGAAGACAAGTTCCAGTAACTACCATTGATCCTATCAGGTACTCAATATCTTCACCATCTATAACATGAGAAGTCAACTTCTTTCTTTCCTCGATGCAATGACATAAGGAATAGTTTGTTCCTTCTTCATTGTCTTCTATCGCAATAACTGCAAACACATGTTCTACAAAAAAACAAAAGTTTCAACTCAAATTTAAATTACATATTAATTTCAATGGACATAAATCAATACAAAAATTGTAAATATCCATTTACATTATCACACCAAAATTGAAATTTCGTCAAAGTCCTTAGATGTTGTAACTTCATCTAGAGAAACCAGTCATAATGCTTGTGGAGGCTGATAACTGGGAAGCGGAGTTAGAGGCCTACAAATCCATCTATCCACCCATTCTTGTGAATCACACTCAATAATGAAAAATTTGATACAATATGCACAAAACAATGCCAACTTTCTTGTCCATGTGGCCCATGAAGTAGCGTCTGGGCTACAAAATGAGTGCATATCACTTGACCCTGTGAGTGTCATACAATCCTCATAGTTAGGAATTTTTTGTTCCTCTATCAACCAAAAATATCAGCAAACTATGGAATTTTCTTGAGAACCTCAGGCCATGTTGTCAATACGCCATTCCACTATGCTCTTTGCATCTTTCAATTTAGCACCATCTTTTTACTTCAACTCTTCTCTTGCAAGATCTCTTTTCACACATGCCCCTGCATCGTCATGCTCTCCTTTTCCATGTTCAACCTTAGTGAAACTCCAAATACGTTACACACCCATCTTGATGTGTATCCTTCTCATTTAATGAAATATTTGTACATTCTTAAACTAAGACGTGTAATTATCTGACCATATATAATGTTGATTGAATTGGATGTCCCTATCAGACAAGTTTTCGTAAAATAACGAGAAACACCCTTGCACAAATTCAGTAGAATGAGTATAATCATCACTGATATAAAAGTGGTACTCTCTTAAAAAAATCGATCATTATCTGTATTGTCAGAAGAATGTATAAATGTTATATGCACAAGTGGTTGCAATGTGTAATTCTCTTCAAAATCAACCACTAAAACAATAGTATCGATAGGAAATGTGTTATTGCATATCTTGAACTGTTCATCCAACCATCGAGCTTTGTGTGTATGCCTAGCATACTCATAAACAATTTCATCCTTAAATTTTTTCTCATAAATTGAAAAGCAGGCATATGTTCTGTAACAAGCTCACACCGTTTAGACTCCTTTCCATATTTCAATTGTTATGATACTGATTTATATTTATTAAACTCAACTAAATTATGTCCTATTGCACCTCCAATTTTCTCATGGATGCAACTTTCCATTTAGGTAATCCGCCACATGTACCACAACTTCCCTCTAAACAATCCTGACTATAAAAAAAATTTCCAACTTTTTTTTCACTATATATCGTAGGAATGAAATCCCTAGAAGATATTGGTGTAAATTGAAAACCACATTCCGATAACATAGTTTTAGAATGAAAACTAGAACAAATACGTAAAATTTAGCATAATGCATCGCAAATTCAACATGTTGCCTACAACAAGTGGTGGGAGTGTGGTTGATTTTCACATAGAATGGTTTCAACATTTCAAAAAAATGTTGACTAATTATAATTTATAGATGCTCTTGTTCAAACTTATGAAAAAATTGAGTTTGAGTCATATCTAAGAAATGCTTTGGATGTGGTTCGCGATTAATAGAACCAACTCTTCGTTTTACAACATCTCTTGTATTAGGTGAAACTCTAGTGTTATCATGCCAAA
The DNA here is from genome assembly GCA_019776745.2 of Taxus chinensis. Classification (NCBI taxonomy): domain Eukaryota; kingdom Viridiplantae; phylum Streptophyta; class Pinopsida; order Cupressales; family Taxaceae; genus Taxus; species Taxus chinensis. Next base: position 619,065,942 of record CM034155.1, read on the forward strand.
ATTGAATAACAACTTCTCTTATAACATCATATATATCTTTGTCCTTACGTGGTGCTCTAGCAAAAAATGCCCAAAAATCGGTTTTATTGAGTGATTGAAGGATATTACTTCTTTCAATCGCTTTCATTATAGTTTTTCGATTACCTTTCAAGATTCGAATTGTTTGCGTAATCTGACGTTGTTTTTTTTGTTGATTCACTTACAACACTAGTAGTAAGTACATGACGCACAATATTACTATCCCTTGTGTGTCTCTTGACACCAACAATGTGATATGCATCATGAAGGTTTTCAACAATTGTAGAGGTTTGACCACGTATATTAGATGTTGTCAATCCTAAGGTGTTTAATGTAGGTATCATTTTAATCAATTTCATCAAACTAACCAAAAACTGACATCTTTGGGAATCATTTAAAATTTCAAAATGAGTATCCCAAATTTTAGTGGCTTTTATTCTAATTTTCTATTTAGAAAGTTTGTCAGACATTGGTTTCAAAAAGTTCTCATCAATTTTAATAAAATAATTAGGTTTCTTATGTAAAATCCTAGGAGGTGTTTTTGTCAAATTTTATTTGCCTACAATTTCGACCTAATATTCCTTGATTCACATTTTTATTGTCTCCTTCAATTTCAAGATCAGCTACATCGTGCATATTTACTTCTTCTTCAACATTGACAATAAAAATATCTTCATCACGAGTATTTAATTCATCTTCAACATTGACAGTAGAAACATTACCTAGCTTCATCATTGCTTACAATAGTATGGGTTGAAGATGAACCTCTTCTTGATTCACGAAGATTTCGCATTCACTCAACATTTTGAAATCTTTTTTACCTCTAATTCGTCTAGCGTTTTTTAATTTATTGACTTCCTTTTTTTACTTTGTTTCTTATCTCACATGATGTTTTGCTTCTGGTGATAAGAAAAATGTGAAAAAAGTGAAAAAATTTCACAGTAATTCGTACAATAAGGCCAAACATTAAAAATCACATGGTAATTTGAACATTGGGATGCGTGTAAATATGATTTAATAACCGCGAGTGTGATTTATAAAGCATGATCGTGGATTCTAATATTAAACATCATGATTGTGTTTCTATCTGTATCATCGAATCCGACCCTCAAGGCTCAGGAAATATTTTTTTTTCCCCAACCAGAGCTATGGGAGGTCATTATGGCGTGTAAAAGGTCAAAAACTATCAAATTTTCTCTGTCCATGGGCTAGAACCATGATGAAAAAATTGAAAACATCTCACAAAAATGGTATCATCACGTACGAGAGGACTGTTAGTTTCATAGAACTATTGATTTTAAATGTGAATAGAATAAGATAAATATCATTTTATAATTTTTTACTAACAATAGGTCTTTAAGACATTTTTTCCCTGTGAATGTTCATGTCTACGTTTAAGACTGCAACTTTTATTTCACTTATAAAAATGTGATATAACCTATACCATCCCAAGCATGGCGAAATTCTATATGTGTTAAAAAATATATTTGATTTCGATATTTTTTGATATAGTTATGGTGGGAAAACGAAAAGTCCACTGTTTTCTAATTTTTTTCAAGAACAACTTTCACGGAAAAAATCATTAAAAAAAATTATTTCTCAAAAAAATACAAAATAAAATCCATCACAAGATAGACAATTTAACTTTTCACCAAAGGAAAAATAAATAACAAGAATTGGTCATCCAAATCACGGGCAAACGGACTACAATCTTATAGTTTTTTTCAAAAAAAAAACCAAGTTATATAATTTAGAGTGTTTAATATAGCTAAACTTGTCTATTTTTTTATTTTAAAACTAGTAGTTTAAAAATTAGATTCCAGATGTTATGATTCATATTTATATAAATTTTTCTAATTTTGAGTGCATGTATTTCTAATAATCCTTACAAGTTGATATTTCATTGTTTCTTATAATATGACATCCACTTATGACCCCTTTTTGGTCCACCAACTTGTTGCACTTACCCAAACTAGAAATTGAGTCGGGGGTACAACCATACAACTAATGTACGGACCAAACTAAAATGGTACATTCATGAATTGAGTTATATGGTATTAGACCCTTTGGTAGTTAGGGTATAAAAATTATTACGTGCTTTATTTTCTTGGAAATGATCTTCGTTTTGTTTCACTCTTACTCTCAAAAACTCGAGATGACATGTAATCTCGTACAAAAAAATAAATCCATAAAAACTACAACCCTTCATCAAAGTATTAGAAAACCAAACAGAGAATACATATGTGTTGTGGTAAGGATAGACTACCCTTAAATTCAACCCTAGCTCTCGAACCAATCCAATTGTTGCACTACATACCCTTGTGCGAGATCAAACCTCATGTAGTTCTCGTAAGTTCTTGTGAAAGTCTGAGTGTAATCTAGCCAAACCCTTAGGGGTTCCCTCATGTTTGTTTACACAAAGATAGTGGGATAAATATATAGTATATAGTTTACCCAACATGGTAGTAGTAAAATGTGGTGTGTCTTGCCTATTTGACCTAGCCCTTTATTCCTTGAAACCATTTGAAAATTATTAGAGTGACTTTTCTCTTGCTAAGACATGGTTATGTGACCTTTGCATACTTAGAAATTGAGGAAGATAGCTCTTTGACTTGGTTGAGTGCTTCATACTTATGGTAGGGACTAGATAGAGATTTTTTCTTCACTCAACAGGGGTTCTCTAATGTGTTGGTGTTGAAATGATCCCCGATAAAAACCTACAACAAATTTTTTTGTCAATTTCTATCATAGAAAATGAACTTTAATCAACATATATAGATGATGCTTGTATTTTTAAAATTGTAACAAAGTAAGCAAAGGAGATGTAAAACATCGAAGAAATGTAATTATTAATTCTGTGGAGGGATGAGCTCCCATTCTTTTCATGCCTTGGAGACTTGGAATTGCTATTGATATATTTGAGGATTTGGGGTGATTAGACTCTAATTTGTGACGAAGGGTACACTTTAGTGTTGTGTGCAACCCAACACTAAAAACAAAGAAGAGGAACTAAGGTTCCCCTTTTAAAACTTTACAAAAGAGGAAGGTCGGCCTATGAATAATTTCTCTACTTTGACACCTTTCACGTTTGATAATATATTGAGAGAAGAGGAAGGATATCAAATGAGGAAATTTTCCACTTCAACACACAAAACCCATAAATCACACTGTTTCAGACATATCTAGGTCTAATTTTTGTGTTGTTTTAATTGTCAAGTAAGATAAAACCATGTAAGGAATATAGCTTTTCTATGCCCCCATAAGGTGTTGTATTATTGAAATTGGATATATAGATTCTGAAATGTCATATGGAAGAAGGAGCCCCATGCCCCCAAACTTTATTCTTACAATGGAGTCTAATTAATAGAGAAGATAAGGAATGAAGTGCTCATGCCTCTTATATCATACTCTAAAGTGAGTAATTTGTAGATGAGACTATATGAAAACCCTATAAATAGATGATATAAGTTGGAAAAGTTGAAAATTTTAGAGAATATACTCCCTTCTGGGAACATGTATCATGGTCAAGACAATGCCATGGTCTTGACTATATATTGTATGTTTTTGACTTGTTTTGGATTCTACCACATAGTAGTATCTATTCCTATTACTAAGGATTTGATCCCTATAGACATATATTCCTATGTATGAAATTTATTTATAGATTTTATAACATATCCTACTGAATGCCCCCTCCTTTGAGGCATGTGTGATAAAGTGTTTTTTATGCGGATCAAAAGAATAGATGCGTACCCATGTGTAATAAGTCTTATAATTTGTGTAGGATCACATATAAGGATGGAATGGTGCCTCCATTGGTAAATTATACATATACAAGGGGGGGTGGTGCATGGTGGAAACCATAACATGTGGAGAAAGTCTCGAATAACATATAAAAAGAAAGAATACATGTGCATAACAGTTAAAACAATAGAGTGAATCATCACTTATGTCATAAGACAATAAAAATATCTTAGAAATATTATAAATCAAGCATGTCATATAATATAGTTGGTAATAGTATAGAAATGTCAAGGTAATAATCAAGAATGTCATAAACTATAATATTAATAGTATAGTAGTAGATATAGTAATATAGAGACAAGTAAACAATAGTATATAGAAACATATTCATATGTAGGTATAGAGATGCAAATATGGGACACCCATGGTGTCACAAGACAATCACAATAGGAAGATCATATGGGCCATACTCAAAGAAACAAGTACATACATGCATACTAGGCATAGAGCCACAAACATGGGACACCCATGGTGTCACACGACAATCAAATCCTTTCGGTCATATGAAAAAAACAATCATAGAAATGTAATCAAACAATACAATATTTATCCATGAGTAAGGATTCAAAAAATTAAGCAGCCAATCAAAGAAGTAATCCTTATTAGTAAGTAGTGATAAGAGTGTATGAAACAAGTATAGAAAAAAGTTACAGTAAAAAAAAAAGATAGCAAAATAGTTTAGCATTGTGCAAGACACATGTGTTAGTCACACTAGCTCAAAAGATAGAAATAAACACTATGCATATACTTGTTTTCACCTTGCTTAGATCTCTAGGTATTGTTTTATACATAGAAAATAATAAGGATGAAAGGATTTGTAACATGTAAATTATTCTAATTTATTAACCTGCAAAATTAAACAGTCACAATTAGAATAATTCATTCGTACTTGAAATGATTGATAAACGATAAGTAATTTCTTGAATAATAATTAGAATTATTTATTCCTTGTAAAATAGAGTTGATCTTAATCTACACAATAGTGGAACATGAAGATCAAGAAATGTAGCCGTAGGTGCTTAAGTGAAATTTTTGGAGTTACAAAATCAATAGGGAAAGACCGTACAACTTAAATATACAGTCCAGACAACCTTCAACTCACTTGGGAGGACTCAAACCACGACTTTACGCACCAAACCATGCACCAAGACTCCATAGGACTTAACTAAATTCAATCACTACCAATCAACCTTCATATTAGACACTGAATGAAACCTCATAGAGATTCACACAACACCATGACACCCTTTTCCATCAATGGATATTACATCAATGACAGCACAATCACACAATGGCCAACAAATGGAGTAGTTGATTGTGATAAATAATATGCAAAAACTAAATCCGAGGAACAAATAATAGGGTTTGATAAAGTTGCATATAAATTCAAAAATCAATTGAGTAAGAATAGAAAGGAAAAAAGTATAATTACAATGATGGATCCAAATAGGGAACACTCTTTGAAATCATTGGGAGATCAAGAGTGTAGAAGAAATTTTAATAAAAAAAACTACTCTAGACATGGGTTAAATTTGATGCTCGTTTAAATGTTTTTCGGATTTTTCAACCATAAAAAATAGGTAGATTCTATTCTTAGTTGTATGCATGGAACGGAGAATTGTATAGATCCTGTCACATTGATTTTGACATTAGAAAATCAAATGTTTTTAAAAATATACATGCATATATATATTATACTTACTAGATTTTTTGTTTGATGTATCTTATGCGTTGGAATATCTGGAGAGTTACAAATTTGGGATTGCAGTTGCAACTTGCAAGGGATGGCTGACTTTGCTTTATTTTTCAGTAATTGTTTGGCTTGCACTAGAATTAATGATGATGAATCAAATCTATAAATTATACTCACAACTTTGAATTTTAATTTCCAAACTTATAATTCCAACTTCCACCGACCCTAGCATATATAATACTTTATACACTTTACCCAGAGCCATATTCAATGATAAATGGATCATATTAAATACTCCACTTTTTGGGTAAGTGCACCAAGTTGGGGGGCCAAAAGAGGGTCTTAAGTGGATGCATTTTTCTAAAAAATAAACTTCAACTTGTACGAGTTTTTTTGAAATAGTTACACTCAAAATTGGAAGATGTTGTAGAAATATGAATCACAGATATTTTGAGTCTGAGTTTCTAAGCTACTAAATTTTATTCAAAATGGATAAGTTTAAGTGGGTCAAACAACTAAAATACCAACAGATACTCCTGTTTTTTTTTAAAAACATAATAGAGTGACTTTCGTGTCCCCCGCCATTTTTTGAGCACCATTTAGTATTTTTGAAAACCCTTTGGTAGAAAGATAGCTAGGAGCATCTAGTTTAGGCTCCATTTTTTAAAGATTTTTTTAGTGAATATTTTTTTATTTATGATTTTTCTAGTACATAAATTTTATGTTTTGAAAAATAGCGGAGCTCTAACCGTGCCCCCCCTAACTACCTCAAAAAATATCGAAAATTAGATTTTTTTTTAATATGTATAGAATTATGCCTAGTTTGGGCTAATATAATTTTTTTAAAATTTCGATCACCCAAAAAAAAGATACATCATGAAAGATAGACATACATACACTTCAAAAAAAAGATATAAAAAGGCATAGTTAGAAAATAAATAATATGGAAACCTTATATTAGTCAGAAAATTTGAAAAATTATACTTTTAGAAAGAAGAGACTCTGCTCTACATCGTGGTATAATTTTTTAAAAATGGATCGATTGTTTTATTTTGATTTATCATAGAGGAAGTGTTATTTGTACATTTTCTTGTAAAAACTCATTGTTTGATGTGTTTATGCAGGTTCATGCCTCAAGCTTGGGGATCCAAACTAGATCCCAAGCCTTGAGGCATGGCTTGGGAAAAAAGAAAACGCAAAACGTGTACACGTTACATAATGCGTACACGTTTTGTGTAGTATAAACATAACGCGTACGCGTTCTGTGTAGTATAAACATTATGTATGCGTTTAACATGCTTCTATTTACATAAATAAATGTTTAAGGATAAGTTTTTCATTTATTATTATTTATATTTTATTATTTCTTATACTTTAAATTTATTTATGTAAATATAACAAATTAGGGTCACTCTGCACCTTATGGAATTAGTCTCACAGCTCCATGAGTCATGGTTTAGGAGATAGTTTTTTAAAGTATAATCTAGTCAGTACACAGGTAATTTTTCAGAATTTCAACATTCAGCCTAAATGTTCTAGCATTTAACTTCTACAATCGAAACCCTAAACCATAGGCCATAAACCTAAACACTAAACTGTAAACCTTGAGCCCTAAACCCTAAACCCTAAACCTTTAACCATGATCCCTAGACCCTAAAACCTAAACCCTAAACCCTAAACCTTAAACATTCAACCCTTACCCGTGAGCCCTAAACCTTGAGCCTTAAGCCCTAAACCCTAATCCATAAGCCCTAAACCCTAAACCATGAAACCATGAGCCCTAAATGCTAAACCCTAAACCCTAAACCATAAAAACTAAATCCTAAACCCTAAACCCTAAACCTTAAACACTGAATCCTAAACCCTAAACCCATAAGCCTTCATAACCCTAAACCCTAAGCCTTACACACCCTTATCCATGAGCCCTAAAATCTAAACCCTAAACCCTAGACCATATACCCTAAGCCCTAAACCTTAAATCTTAAACCCTAAACCCTAAACCACGATCCCTAAACCATAAACCCTAAACCTTAATCCCTAAAAATTAAATTCTAAACCCTAAACGTTGAACCATGAACCATAAACCCTAAAACCTGAACCGTAAACCATAAACCCTTATCCCTAAACACTAAATCCTTAACCGAAAACCCTAAACCCTAAATCCTTAACCTTGATCTGTAAACCCTAACCATAATCACTAAACCCTTAAACCCTAAACCTAAAACCTAAATCCTAAAACATAACCCTAAACCTTGAACCCTGAACCCTAAACCCTAAACCTTAAACCCTGAACCATGAGCCCTAAACCCTGAACCATGAGCCCTAAACCCTAAACCATAAACCCCAAACCATATTTCATCAATACTTCCTAGTCTCGTGCCTAGAACCATCATTGAGTATGATTATAGAACTACCTTGTTTATGAGAGGTGGGAGAAGTAAATAAATGGATATGACATCTACCTTGTGCCTTGTAATGCATATATTCCACATCTCTTCCAAACTTGTTTCTCCCCACATATACTTGCGCTCTTGAATGTAAATTTATTCACACTCTGATACAAATTTCACATTTCTCATATTTGCATGTATGGTATTATGCAAGCCAGGATGACCCATTGGAAGCTAGAAAAAATAACCATCACAACAAAAAAATTAAACTTAAAGGAAACAAAAGAAACATAAAGAATATATCAATGCAGATGTGTAGGATCATAATTGAATTTCCTGTAGTATCCTCTCCTCTAGAGAAAGATAAAGTTCAAGTGTTCTACTGGAATGGATAGTAAATTTTACATAACTTCCTAAAGTGTCAAAAATAAGCATAGAAACAGGGTAATGGCTAAGAACACTAAGGGGTTATCAATCGCCTGGTAAATCTTTCTTGTTTAGTTATAAATGGGAGTTACCTGGCCTACAACTTAGTGACCTTCCATTCATTGATAAATCCTTAGATGATAAACCCATGGATGTTTTCAAAATCCCCTGAACAAAAAGATAGGGGTAGTCATCAATCCTAGTGAAGGGTGTGATGTGATTTCCAAGCAACTTGAAATTCATATAGATTTAGAGGTCATAACACGAATTTACAAATATCTCTATCATTATAAATGGAAGCCAAGTAACAGTGTCTCCCTGTACATCCAAGGATTGAGGGCTACTGGGGTCTTTAGAAGGATTGGACATTCAGGAATATGACATTTCCCTCCTTCAAAATATCAACAGATGAAAAACATTAAATTTTGATGACTCTTTTTTAATGTTCTGCCTACAAATTTGATGAACCCTGAACTCTGTGACCTAAACCCTTAACCCTCAACCATGAGACCTAAACCCTAAACCCTAAAACCAAAATAATAAATTCTAAACCCTAAACACTAAATATTAAACCCTAAAACTTGAACCTTAAACCCATAACCCTAAACCCTTGACCCTGGACCCTAAACCCTGAGCCTTAAGCCTTAAACCCTAAATACTAAATCCAGAGCCCCGAGCTCTAACCCCCAAACCTTAAACCAGTAACTCTGAACCTCGAACCTTAAGACATAAACCATGAATCCTAAACCCTAAACCATAAACCCTAAACCTTAAGCCTTGAACCCTACACCCTAATCCTTGAGCCCTAAACCCTAAACCTTAAACTCTAAGCCCTAAACCCTAAATCTAGAGCCCTGATCTCTAACCCCTAAACCTTAAACCCATAACTAACCCCTAAACCTTAAACTCGTAACTCTGAACCCCAAACCCTGAGTCATAAACCTTAAACCATGCACCCTAACCCTTAAACCCTAAACCCTGAGCCATGAGCCCTAAATCGTAAACCTTAAACCTTAAGGCCTAAATGTTAAAACCTAAACGTCTATAAATCCTAAACCCTAAACCCTAAAAACTAAATCATAAAGCCCAAACCCTGACCCTTAAACCCTAAACTCTAAACCCCAGTACTAAACCCTAAACCCTAAGCCCTAAGCTCAAAGCCCTAAGCCCTAAATGCTAAACCTTAAACCCCGAACTCTGTGACCTAAACCCTTAACCCTAAAACCTAAACCCTAAACCTCAATCTATAAACCCTGAACCCTGAACCCCGACCTTTAAACCTTAAACCCTAACTCCTAAACCCTAAACTGTAAACCTTAAATCCTTAACCCTAAACCTTAAACCCTGAGCCCTAAACCCTAAACGCTCAACTCTCAACCCTAAACCCTCAACCCTGATACCTAAACCCCTAAACCCTAAACCCTTTGCCCTAAACCCTGAACCTTGACCTTTAAACCTTAAACCCTAACTCCTAAACCGTAAACCGTAAACCCTAAATCCTCAACCCTAAACCTTAAACCCTAACTCCTAAACCTTAAACCGGTAAACCTTAAATACTCAACCCTAAACCTTAAACCTTGAGCCCTAAACCCTAAACCATATACCATAAACCCTAAGCCCTAAACCCTAAACTCTAAGCCCTAAATCCTAAACCCTAAACCCTAAACCCTAACCCCTTGACCCCTAAACCCTAACCCCTAAACCCTAAACCTTAAGCCTTAAACCCTAAATCCTAAGCCTTGAACCCTAGGCCCTAAGTCATAAGCCCTACGCCAAAACCCTAAACCTTGAACCCTCAAACATAAACCCTTAACCCTAAACCCTAAACCCTAAAAACTAAACCTTGAACCCTTAACTCTCAACCCTAAACCCTAAACCCTCAACCCTGATCCCTAAACCCTAAACCCTCAACCTTGAGCCATAAACCCTAAACCCTCAACCTTGACCCCTAAACCCTAAACCTTGAACCTTGATCCATAAACCCTAAACCCTAAACCCTTAACCCTTAACCATAAACCCTAAAATATAAACCCTACACCATAAACCCTAAACCATGAACCCTAAGCCCTGAGCCCTAAACCCTAAACCCTAAAATCTGAACTATGAGCTTTAAACACTAAACCTTAAACCCTAAACTCTAAACCTTGAGTCCTAAACCCTTAGCCCTGAACCCCAAGCCCTAAACCCTAAACCCTAAATCATAAACCCTCACCCAAAGGAAAGTCCTACAAAGATCATTTAATGTGTTTCAGTGTGTAGGGAATAGTGTTTAAGGTGATCGATTGACTCTTTTAGTTTTTATGAGAGACTACTTCCTTTGAAGGCTTAAAAAAACATTTTTGGCCATTTTGTAGTTAATTGAACACCCTTCAGAACAAGCTAAAACGAGCTAGTCATGTCACCGAGTTATCAAGGACCATTATTTGTGAAGTATTAAGGCGTCGTTTATCTCCATTAGAGACATATGAGCAAAAGCATGTATGAGAATTATAAATTTGATTCCATGAAAGGATGCTTTTAGAGCTAGGAAAGGTGAGGGGATGTTCTTTATTTGGAGCACCATGTTTCTAAGAATGAGGAATCATCTGAGTTCACTTGATGCAATTCACTTGGTCCTATTCATAACAAATCATTCAACACCTAGTAGTGTTATCACACCTTAAGGAGGAGGCACATTACAATCACCTCATTTTGGCCATAGGACAAGAATCCCATCCAGGGAACAATCCTCTATCTACAAAGTGAGGATCTCTTTTTAGTAAGAAGTAAACAAACATCATAGAGTTAATTCATGGTCACTAAAGTGAACTATGGACCAAATTTAAAAATTAGTATCAATTCAAGCAGTGGTAGGGCCAAAATCCATTTTAGAAGGTAAAAAAACCTAATAAACGACTATATGTTTTCCCAAAACAAAGACCGACTACAATATATATGCCCTGAAAGTTTTAGGTCATTTGCTGAAATCTTGAAAATGAGTAAGTACTGACCAAATTAGATTTTGAAAAACTATCTTCTAGATTATAACTGTTGGAGCTATGAGACCACTTCCATAAGGTGCAGAGTGACCCTAATTTCTTATATTTACTATAATAATTTTTAAAGTATAAGAAATAATAAAAGAAATCTTATACTTAAAAAAGTGCAATACGCGTTATGGTTCGGTGATTCCCGAGCCAAACAAATCAAAACGTGAGCGCGTTTCAGCAAAACGCGTACGTGTTTTACTTTTTTCGGATTCTTGTCCACTTTTTGGCCCCCCAACTTCGTGCACTTACCCTACAGTTGACCCCACCTTACTAGCAAGGAATAAAGACAAAATATTCACTTGCATATGCTCTATGGGTAATGATCATTTATTTATAAAATAGTCATACCACATAAACCACATACCACATGAACACAAACAAACACAAAGTATAGAAAGTGTTAGAAATGCCTTTTACAAAATAAAGATAACATATTTTGATACCAATATAATTCACAATATAAGTGGATATTTTTTAGACTAGACTTCACCAACACGTATTCCCAATGATTCCTAGCTTATAAAGAGACTGGAAAATAACTCATTTTCTATAACACCTATGTTATAATAACTCCAAATTAAGGGAATTTTTTCCTTTTAAAATAAACCCCTTCACCAATTCAACACCTTCAATGATTTTAACTAGTATCAATTTATAATCCACAAATAAATATAGTTTACAATCCATCTGATAGAAATCATAACCCATGTGCAGATATAAAGTTCAATTATATCTACCTAATCCCCTTTATCATCACTATATTCGAGTGTTGCATAACTTTTATGCTGGTTGGTTAACCTACTCAATTAGGTTTGAGAACTAATGTTGTTCCTAAGTGTCTACCTAAAAATTAGTTAACTAAGTTTTCATCTGACATCTCAAACCATTAAGATAGGAACTCAGTGAACTGACAGTGTATTCAGCTAGCACACTACTTAGGCCAAAGTTTTCAAGCTATGTTTTGCATGCTTAGTCTCGTGACTGTACATAATCCAAATGAAACTTGTCCCATCATTGCATAGGCATCTCTACACAATTATCTGGATCACATCTTATAAAATTAAACATTTACAGTTCTTGTATTAAAATGGCTTAAAAATCTATATCTCACCTCTCAACTTGAGAGTATGCTTTCTATCCCATCTTAGGAAACCTATGGGGAAGATAATGATTACTTAATGACTTATGTCAATAATTAATCATTATCCTTCCCATAGTCCATCATAAGATGGTACAGATAGAGTTCGATTAAGCAGATAGGTGGGACTTAGAGTCCACACTTTCATATTATAGTTATCTTATTATAAGGTAAGAATTCATCATTAAGATACTAAGTCAAGTTATATGTTTAACAACAAGGTCTATAGTAACTTGCTAGTTACTGTCTTACGAAGGGGTCTAAAATCCTGTAGTATCACCTTAAAACTTTCATTGTTAGGACTATGTTTAGTTTAACCATGTCATTTTAATTTGATAATGATCTGATCTCATTTAGAGTGTATCCTAAATCCACCATATTATAATTTATCATTAAGACCCTCTTTAATAAAGAGATATAATCTTATTAAGTATTAAGACAAGGTTTAATATTAACGATAATCAGAAATGTATCATTCGCATTTCATATTACTAACTTATTTAAGGTATTGTATTTTTACATTTTTACATCATTATGTTGTTTAATAAGTTATTGTCGTAAAGGTACAATTGTCAACAAAGTAATTTTTAGAGTTGTACTTACATAATGAATTAATTATTTAATTAATCTCGTTACAATCAAGTTAAGGGAAATATGCATTATTTCATAACTCTGCTTCGTTTGTCCAAAACAATATTATTTATTTAACTCATTAATTACACATATAAATGATGATGTCATTGATATAATTGTAATAATTGGCATTCAATAAATGTATAGTAGTAACCATTATAAGGTATAATTATTTAAATCAATTACAATTTGTAATCGTTATCAAAGTACATATCGTTGTTAAAAACAACGCAAATCATTATTACAACTCATAAGAGATATTCAAATATTAAATGTATTTATTGAATTCATTAAGGACAAATCCTTATTTCATAAAGTATTACAATAATTTTAGTTTAACACAATCAGGCCAATTGCCCTTTGAAATGCTACGAAATCATATTTTTGCTTTTCAATAAATACAATAATCCAAATTTTGGATATTCAAACAAAATCTATATTTGAAATCAGATAAGTACAATCATTACATGACAATCGTGTGTGGAATCAATCTAGTTAGAACTTCATAATAATCATTCCATTATAAAATATGGAGGATAAAATAAGATAATATACATGGTCAGTTCATCAAACTGACATGGACTAAAAACTATCCATCTAGTTGTTTCATTACGAAATAATTGAAAATGTACGATTTTATTGAAATACAACTCTAATAAAACATGTATCGTAACAAGTAAACATGTAAACTATAATGAAGTGATCTAGTAATATAAACCAAGTTTCTATAATCAACAACTTGCAAACATCCACAAATTGAATAAGTCTCTAACATATTAACATTTGGAACAACCCTCCTAATCATAAGATTATATTAATAATTAACTTGGTCTATAAAATCCTTTCTTCTAACCTCCAACATGTTTTCCTTTAACACATAATTTAGAAGAAGATAAAAAATTTCTATTTCAAGATAACTACTAGCAATTTTCCCAACCATCACATAAATGGAGAATGAAATAATCATCTTTCAATATTCTTCAAGCAACAATGTCACAGAAGAGTCAACAACTTAAATAATGAAAAAGATAAACTATTATCACAAATTAACTATAACAAGCATTATCTTTTCCTTTTTTCAACCGAATGGAAAACACGGGAAAGAGTGATCAACCAAATTTTCAACTTAGTGCAGGTTAATATATAGTGACCAAAATCACAAGGTAAGAAATTCACACACACGGTCCTTCCACAAATAACACATTCACTGTTCCATTTAATCAACAGGATAATACCGATTACACTGAAGGTTTAATTAATACCTAAACATAATTAAAGTAAACACGAGTTTAAGAAATGGACAGAGTTCCTATGTATGAAAACACCATTATTTTTTAACACAAACAATATGTATTGTTTCGTACAGTGTAAACAAGAAAGAAGACAAGTCTTCATGGTTTATCAAGTTGGGTATCATCAAATTATATACCTCTTACTATTATTTTGGAAACTGAAATGGAGTTACTAATTCCTTTTCTGGGCATACCCATTTCTCAAATTTATTTATTACCACTACCCCAACAAAACGAAGTATTGTTTTATACTCATTAAGCTTAGAGCGTTCACAATTCATGAACAACCAATAATAATTATACCCAGATTTGTTATCTAAGCCGTAATATTAGTCTTCGCCTAAATCTTACAAATTTTATAGGACTATGCATGCAGACCCAGAAATGACTATAAAAAACTAGGCAATAATAACACATTCCTATTATATATAATACTTTGATATGGTTATTGGTAAGACATGACTTCATTCAACAACTCAAACCCAAACAAAATGACTTATACCCTTAATGTATTTGAAAGTATGGGTTTAAAATCGAATAAGTCTCATACCCTTATACATACTTATAGTAGATAATCCCCAAAATAACTTCAATAAAATTAATTTATTCTAAGCACCCAGTTAGGGGAATAAATCCAGTTTATTTAACTAATTATCTGCAAACCACATAATGATGAAAAAACCAACAATCATTGAATAATCAAACCCAACAGATATTCAAACATTTTCAAAATAAATAACTAGAGATAGTGAAGAATAATTTGTGCATGTGAAGGATAATGCTCCTGTAAACTTCTTCATAAATTTCTTTTGAAAACTTCCAATGGGTCGAGCAATAATTTCCCACATTATTTCTCCAAACACCCACCGAATAACACGACACAGATTCAAAAAATACCAACCAAACAAACCAAGTAAAACAACATTTAAATAATATGAAGTTTGTCATTAATAACTTCCTTAAAAATATCAACCAAATAACTTATCAAAACGTTATGCACATGCTGAACCAGAATGAAGTTTGAATGGCCAAAGAAGCAGCTCAAAATAACAATCAAACAATAAAAATAAATTTCCCAAATGCATGTAAGGTAGCTTCCACCAGAAGCTTCTCGAGTTTCTTAAGATCTTTAATGCTCATTAAATTTTACAGGTGCCACATAGTGGCCAGATCAACTGCCTACAACCGCCATCCAATTCCCTCCAAAATAGCTTTGAGGTGATAAATGAGTGGTCAAAGACAATCCCAAAAACCTTAAGTCTTTGCATGGGTCATTTAACAACCAATTTTATTATTAACCAATCAAAATCCATAGAGTATGGTCGAAGACCATATTGCCAATCAAAACAAATATAAGCCAATGGTGTTTGGTCGAAGACCATACTACTAACCAATAATGAAATGCTAATCACAATGCTCTTAGACCATCAATCATAATCAATCACAAACAATAATCACTTAGCATGGACCATGGTCGGTCAAAGATGATATCAAACCAAACAAGTTTCATGTTAATGCATGGTGTGATCAATTTGATCATCAAATAATCATTATCTGAGCTATAGCCCAATTCATTTAAAAAAAAATTAAAATATTCCAAGTATATAATTGAAGACCAATAAACCCCATTAATCTTTTCTTGTAATAATTTTCCATAGTACAAGCCTCTTAAGCAATATTTTCATATTCTATTAAAAAGATAATTAAGTCAACCTTATAACTTTTATCTTGACGATTCCACTCTACCTGTCCCTTAATGTAGATCATCATAATGCTTTACAGTCTTTGACCATCATAATGTCAAAAGAAGGTTAGTATCATTTAAACCATCATAATTATTTCTTATTACTGAAACTTGATACATTACAACCATGTACAGTTCTACCATATTTAACAAATCATCATTTCTAGCAAGCAAGATGAACCTAAATCACATTAATAGGTACAAAAACCAACTAGTTCACCAATGGATCAAAATCATCACACACACAACAAGGTAAAGTAAACTCATATAACCTAGCAAAGTAAAAATAAGTTATTAATGTCAAATACTCCACAAGTGCTTGGTAACAAGCATTGTTATGCGATCAATATTACAACTAGGTGTAAGTATGTATATCCTTTTTCAGTGTATGCGTATGTACGTTTGGATAGAACATTAGCCAAGTAACAGTTCCTATCCCCTTGCCCTTGTAACCTACTTCACATACCATAACTTAATCTTGCGAAAAAATAGAATGAAATTGTACAATGTGACATTTTAATGAAAAAAAGAGTTATGGAGCACTAAAATGACTGTGTATTGAGTTTACAACATAAAAAATGAGAAGCAAGGAAGTAAAAACATGGGTGAACACCATGTTTTTTCTTGGATAATCTCGTGAATGGAAAAAATCCAGTTGGCGAGGTAAATGCACTCTCCATTAACTATGTAATTCACAAACATGTACAAGTTACTGCCATTAACAACCTTCATGGAGCTGAGTTTCACTCTCTCTCTCTCCAAATCTTACAAAAAACATTCTTAACACTTTTTAGACACTCTTTTAATAGAAACATCCTCAAGAAATAACATCTCGCTATTAGGAAACCATTGGTTAACCCTCGCTAAAGACTCCAACTTTCTTAAAACAATAATGGGAATCCAAATTTCATAACTCCTTTTACAATCTTGATGATTTCTAACATCCATTGGACTTAGAAGGATTCTTTTTACCTTAGAAAATGGCCCAAAAAATCCAAAAACATCTTTAGGAGTTTGAAAATTTTGCAACTGTTTCAAATCCGCGCTTGTTGGGTCCAAAATGAAACCACTAACTTTTGTAAAAGGTGGTTACACAACCACCACTGTCGAATGTGCATTCCACAGTACTGAATATGCAACCATTTGTTGTCAAATGTGCATTCGATAATGATGAACATGCAACTGCCATTTATGAATTCATGCTCACCATTGGCGAATGCATAACCTTTGGGGTGGTTATATGTTAGGCAAAAGTCCTCTAAGTTCAAGAGGCCATAAATTTTACATACGAACTTGAAATCAGGTGTCATTTTTTGAAAGCATGTATTTTTTGAAAGGAACAAAATAAGTCATTAAAACATACTTTCTATAAATTCCATACCTAGTAAAAGCATTGGGATCCATCTAATATTAGGTGTTTTTACAAGAACCATCTTCTATAAGTGTTACAAGTGAGAATTACATGAATCGGGTTTATTCAAGATCCTTTTTCATATCATTTTATGACTATCAACGTGTATTTGGGCATGGCACTAATAACTTTCAAGCTCTCATTTCTAGCATCACTATGCTAAATCCAATGATACTATCATCATATGTCCAAAAGACTCCCTACAATTAAAATTCCCATACTCATTCTACATACCTGACTCTAGTAAGTGGCCATGTCATGCAGATTTTACCAGCACTCCTTCCATCCATGGAAACTTCTGATAACATGACCCAATCATATTGGCTCCTAACAAGACTATACACACTTATGACACATTGCATACTTTGGATCTAACCCCATTTTACATTATCGAATTCGACCCTAACATAAATGATTGCCTTAATGATAGATAGGATCTTATTCCACCCCCTTCCTATACATAGCTATTTTAAAAATAACTTAAAAACATTCGAATAATCACATAATACAAAAACATTCACATATTTACAAAAACACAAAATAAGGACATGTTTATTATTTGATTGGCTAACGTGTTACTTTACATAGGTTATTTTGTCACATTTGTTTGATAGATAATAGATTTTTTATATACTCTTTATACACAATGCATTCATGAGGTATATTGAGTTTGATGTAGGATATACACATGATGACATGTGTCATCTTGGTTCTTTCGCATTGACACTACTCTTTGAGGGTATCTCTTGCATTACACATGTGCTTATGCTTCAATGTGGTTACTTTACACATCCTGATCATGTTTAATTATGTACATGGGTGTCTATGTTATCTTTTGAGCTAACATGACTAACACATATGTCTTGTATAATATACTGAACATTTTCTTGTTATCTTTTGTTCTTACCAATCATTATTTGTTGACTATACTTATTGTCACTATATTGTTTATACAAAATTAATTCCTTGTTTAACTACTCCATTATGTGACTTCCTTGTTTAACTACTGCATTATTTGACTCCTTGTTTATGGTTAACTATTTGATTAATTACAATTATATGATTTATTAGTCTATATGACCTAAATGCCTTTATTTTTTTTATGACACCATGTGTCTCCCACGTTTATGGTTGTGTCCCTATCTTTTATGTCTACACTTGTTTTATCTATATGTGTACTAATGTGACTTCTATTATGATTGTCTTGTTACCCCGAGTGGGTTGTCTTTATATTTGTGGCTTTATGAATTCGTGGTTATTATATTGTTATGTCTCTATACTAGTGATTACCTATATCTACACTAATGTTTTTGCAATTATATTATTATCACTCTAGTTTATGACACGATTGATTTCTACTTTGATGTTTCTCTGTTATTACTACTTTTAGCTTTTTGACATGATTGGAACTTTTGACATTGTTGTCCTTATTTTTATATACATAATAGTATTTCTTTGTTGGATTGTTTCTTTTTTCCCATGCCATGGTTTCCACCATATGCAACTGATTTTATAGGTACAGATTTCCAATGGTATCCACCATTCCATCCTTCTATGTGATCTTACGCAGATTGTCAGGTCCATTACACACAAGTACACATATATTATTTTGAGTTACACACTCAAATGATTTATTATAATTGCCTCAAATAAGTAGACATTTTTATTGGGATATTATTATGAATTCATAGATAGATAAGAGACACATGGACATGTTTTTAAAAGGGTCCATATCCTCATAAAACAGAGTACATGTACTGAAAACTGGTAAAAGCCAAAAAAGGTAAAAAAATGTACAATGCAGTTAATACCATGGTACAGTCACAAGTAAGATAGATGCTCTTGGATAGGGGGCATAATTTTAAAAAAGTATATAATTTTCTTAAAAAAAAAATTCAACATTTACAAGTTTCTTATATAGTTTTCAAACAAAAAATTACTATGTTCAAAGCATAAAATAGGGGGGCATGAGTACTTCATTCCTTCTCCTCTGTACCACTCAACTATAATTTGTTAGAAGATGGTTTGGGGGGGGATGGGCCTCATTCTCACCAATGATATTCTAGAATATTCTATTACACTCGGTTTTAGTAATATAACACATTATGAGGGGCATGGTATATTCTATTCCTTTTTGTGGTTTATCTTACTCAACAGTTAAAACAATTACAAAATTTGACCTAGATTCATTATGTAATAATGTAGTCAATGGGGTTATGGAAAGAATCAAATTGGATAATTTCTTCATAGGATATCCTGCCTCTTCTCTTACAAGTTTCAAAAAGGGAATATATCAGGGTTACCGAAAATTATAATACACTAGTCTTCTCTCTCCTGGTGGGGTATTTTTGGCTCCTCTCTCTCTCTTCTCTGCTGTTGGGTTACATGCACTCAACACTCTACTTTCTCCTTCTGTACAACTGGGAACTGATCACCCCCAATCATCTTGCATCTCAACGGTAATTACAAATATCTAGAGTATAACAAAAATGGGAGATCCTCCCTCTGCAAAATTAATGTGTGCATTCCTTCCATATTTTTCATATCCTTTTACTTTACTTTGTGAAAGTTTCAACGTTACAAAAAAATTCAAGTGTTATATATTAACTTTGAGTTACAATATAATTTTTATAATAAACATTGAATACATTATGTATTGTGGGTTTCATCATAGAGCATGGTTGATGAAAACACATTAGAGAAACAAATCTCAAGTTAAATACAAAGTGTGTGCACACACTTAGGTATGTTTTTCCTTTAAGCGTACAAATTTTTAATTACACACTTAAAGGGGGCGAAAATACAGACACTAAAATTTTGGTAATATGTCCTTTTTCAATGCCAAGTTTGGTTTGTGCTCCCTTGCTAAGAACAAATGCTCACATTTATAATCCAATCAATATATCTCTCTATCTCTCTCAAGACTTTCTCATATTTTACACTCCACTATATCAATCAATTTTATGAAATCTTATGTTTTCAAAGTAATAAACTAGCCCTCTTTGCGTCATTATATAAAATTTATGTTTTGCATCACATCTCTCATGTCTAGGATCTACATTTGGATAGGATTTCAAATTCGGCCCTGGACCAACTTGTATGTTCCTCACCTTTCACATTATCTTACTCCATCTCAATTTGAATATATCTTTATTGTGTCATTTCATCTTCCTAGGGGTGGACCTTATCATAATATTTCACCTGTAAAAGTGTTTGCACCCTAATTTAATTTACATGTTATGGAAAGATACACAATAAATAAGCAAGGATATAAAGTTTGTTTATAGGGGTTATTCTAATTAATTAAATTCCATTATTTAATCACACAATATCAATTAAAAAAATCATTAATAATTGTAATTAGTGATAAAAAACATATTATCGACTCAAAAAAAATACAAGAAGAGAGATGCACTTAGCTATGCAAAGTGAAACAAGAGAGATTTGGGTGCACATACTAGATAAACTCAAAGTATTAAACTTGAAGATTGCTTTGTTATTAAGACTATTAGCTGAAAAAATACCTTGGTTTAGAAATGTATATATCTCGAGTAGGATCGAATGTGTGTGGTCTTGGTCCTTTTGTGTCATTTTGGACCTACTTAGAGGTGTGGCTCTATAACTTCGCGCGTGCCTTTGGTTACTTATAAATTTTGTGTTGTTGTCAAACCATAAGTGTTGCATAATTATGAAAACTCTCTTAATAATATGAATCAAAATTAAACCTTAACCATGGGTGGAAGACCACATAATAAGGTTATTATTTGGGTTCAAGTGAAATTCATGCAATGCTTATATCAAAAATGTTATAAAAGAGACCTCAAATCACACATAATTATCTACCTAGCATGTGATATCTATATAGATGCATCCATATTAGAAAACTTGAACCACTTTGATGATGTTTGGGATGTTTTTTTTACTCTTTCTAAGATATTAAATTAAGATCTTTTGGGATGCTTAGAAATGAGGGGAAGCTAAAAAACCTGACATGGTTGAGTGCTTCATACCTATAGTAGTGACTTTCCTAATGGATGTGTATTGTCCTTTGGGAATATTTAGGGAGCCTTGAGTGCCTTTTTACGTTAATATTTTCAACGAGATATCATAAGAGTGTGAGGTGAGTAAATGAGGTGATATTAACTTGCTTATAAATGGTTTCAAAGGTAATTTTTCATGAAAAGGATGACCCATGAGGATGTGATTGACCCAATAAAGATAATAAAATTGTAAGAAAAAGTTAGAGGATATGTCTTTCCAAAGACCATGTATATCGACCAGGACCAGATATTTACATTATGACCATAATGTACGGTTTTGAACAGGGAGACTTTGAATGCAATTTGAAAAGATGTATTTACAACAACTTAAGGTTAAATATTAATTTTATGCATTTATATTCATAATGTGATGACATATCAATATGTAGAAATGAGTAAGATCTGAAGAGAGATAATAACAATGTTATGCCCTTTACTCATATAGCTTAGTATTGGATATGTAGTGGCCGACTTGTGGAATTACATAATCTATCTTTTTTTCACTGGATATTCATTTATGCTTTCATATTAGGCATTTGAGTCTTATTGTATGGTTTGAAGGTTTTTCCCCTTAAAAGTGGCTAAGTTATTCTACTTCCATATTATGATCATTTATCTATAATTTAGTGTTCTATTGGTGTCTGAATTACTATTGATATTCAAAATTATACATGTAATTTTCATTACATATTGGTATTAAAGAATGATATCGGCCAGAGCTACGTCAAAACCCTAATTGTGAAGGTTTCAGCTATACCTCAAAATTGGTAAATAATTTTTTCTACATATTTTTTTTGTAGGTGTGGAGAAAATCGGGTCAAGTAAGATCCTCTCTAGAATTTCAAACATTTTCGACTTGTTTACAAAAGTTTATAGCAATGTTATGTTTTTTAATAAATTGGATACTTGTGTTACAATTTTTGGAATTTTTCTAAGTTTATTATAGTTTTCCAAAATATTTCCAAAAATTATATGGGGTTGCTTCTCTGTGATTTTTCTCTATTTAACCAGTAAATTTATAAAAACCTAAACCCCTACTTTTTTACCCTATTTGTTCTACCCTGAGACCCAAACCCTACATCATAACCTGATAGATCAACTTTGAGGCCAAGGGAAAGGTCAAGAAAACTCAATGAATGACCCCAAATAAGGATTATATTGATTTAGAATATTCTAGTTTGAGAGTATCTAAGGTAGTCAACCAACTTTAGGAAAGGGTAAATAATATGGTGATAAGGATGACCTCAACAATGAGTGTTTCTTCGTATGAAAGGTAGCCTTAGGGGTGAAATGAAGATGGATTTTTAATCAATGAAGAAGGATCTGTTGATATCTCTTTCAAACATGAATCCCCATTCCAATCATATGGGGTTCCTCTAGTAATACACATGTAGGTCTAAATCACTCCAACTAAGGAGGATCCTTTACACATTTAGGTGGATCTCCTCACTAATGGCACAACATTATTCCAAAATTGGAAATGCATAAATTTAATGGGAAAATATATGCTCAATTAGATTATCTAAAATGGATAAAGTTATTTGATCTTCATCATATCCCATTGGGACAAAAAGCTAACAATGACATCCTTATATCTAGAACCTAACCAATCCATCCGGTTAGCCTCGGTTATGTACTCAAAGGTAGAAGAATGGTCTCAGCTTCACATGGATAGTTTTCACTGAAGAGCTTCAATTGGACTGTAGTTCTAGTGTTTCGGAGAATTACTTCAGCAAATCAGCAAAGTTACCATAAACAAATTCAGTAAAGGAGTATGTTCATCGATTCTAAAATATTTTCCTACTTGTGAATGATATTTACGTAAGAGTATATGAATTACCTATTTCTTATGGGTCTTTAAAGACCACATTGAGCATGAAGTACGCATGTTTATATCCACTCAAGGTTTTTTGGATTCTATTATCATGGTGCGTAGGGCAAAGTAAAATTTTCTTTTATACAGAAGGCAGACCTACACTAAAATAAAATACCATAATACCTTACCACCATCGTACCCTCGGCTAGTTTTGATTGACACCTCAAAAAATTGAAGAAAAAAAGAGCAAAAGGGTTATGTTTTAACTGTGAAAATAAACAATAGACCAAGTCATAAATGTGTTGAGATGAAATTATTTTACATTGAAGGGACTGATGAGGAGGAATAATATGAGGAAACACAAGTTGAGGAAGTGGAAATATTTGAGGAAGAATTTGAAAATCCCCAACCCACTATCTCATGCCATGATCTATCGAGTATTAAACACTCCACAAACCCTTCAGGTCATGGGTTACCTTAAGAAGTAGGAGGGTGATATTATTGATTGATTCAGGGAACACACATAATTTCATCAATAATAAGCTAGATGTGAGGCTAAAATGTTTCATCTACACTACATATGAACTTTAAGTAATGATTGCATTCAGTGGGCATAGTCCAATGTTCAAGGGAAAATGGTATTTAATCCTACTTATGATGGGAAAGTACGCAATGGAATCTACTATGTTTTGATATTCCCATGGGCGGAGCTGATATTTTCTTGGGTGTTTAGTGGCTCACAAATTTGGGGCCCATAGAGATATAAATTTCCAAGATTTATTCATGCACTTTCATTATGATGGTAGATAATTTGAACTTTGAGGACTACAGGAAAAAAATTCCTCAGGTGGTTAGTTCTCACCAAATTGAAGAAGATTCTTAAAAGGGGGGTTGAAGGATTTGTAGCACGATTGTTTTCCATGGAATTTTAACAACCAGCTATGATAGTGTATCCCGATCTTCAGAAGGTTATTGATCGACATGAATTTTTCTTTAAGGATCCTATAATTTTTGCCTCCTAAAAGATATCATGATCATATCATTCAATTAATTCCAAGAGTCCAACCCCTCAACATCAAGCCTTATAGATACCCATATGTGCAAAAGAGTGAGATTGAGAAGATGGTTGAGGAAATGTTAGAAATGGGTATTATTCGTCACAAGTCAGAGTTTTTATTCTACTTCAGTGGTGATGGTGCATTAAAAGGATGGAAGGGTGCTACATGATTCCAAACTAGAGAGAGAACTTAACAAGTACACTATCAAAGATAACTTTCTCTGTTCATGTCATTGATGATTTTTTAGATGAGTTGTATGGGTGCAATTTATTTTACAAAACTAGATATGCATTCTGGGTATCACAAAATTAGAGTAAAGAAAGAGGATATTCATAAGACAAATTTTATAACTCATCAAGGGCTTTTACAAATTTCTAGTGATTCCTTTTGGTCTTACGAATGCATCATACACATTTCAAATTATGATGAATTCATTATTTTGACCATTCCTATGAAATTTTCTCTTGGTATTTTTTGATGATATCCTCATCTACAAAAACTCATGGGGAGAAACATTTACATCATGTAAATACAATCTTGGAAGACTTAGAGAAACATCAACTATATGCCAAGCCTTCAAAGTGTTCTTTTTGGGGTACATGAAGTGGAATACTTGGGCCATATTATCTCTCATGAAAATGTTAAGGTGGACCCTTTGTTTGTCAAAATTTCGTGCTTCATGATTCAGATTAGTGAAGGCTAAACTAAAAATCAAGAAAACCTCGAAAGATGGGAGGGTTTAGGGACCTCCTGATGTGGGGTGGTGATGAAGATGGTACATGCACACAAAAGTAGATATTCCCTGTTGTAAATCGACAACCTGCATAACAAAGAAGATTAAACACAAAAAAGGAATTAGCGATAGATTTGGTGGGTTGTCCGACAAATTCGGTTATGAGAAGTGAAAGCTTCCTAGAAAGGATGTTAGCCCACTTGGAAATAATAAGATAATAATTGATGATGAGATAAAGGTAGACAGATAACAACATCTGCAATAGTAATCTAATAAATGGAGATAAGCTAGAGTGATAATTGCTAATAGAAATGCTATAAGTATGAAAAAACCAGAGCAGGTCGACGGGTGACCCAAGAGCAAATGGTATGGTTGACATGGTAACCAGGGTAGAGGTGGTCTGGAACTATGCTAAAACAGAACTGAAATGTCATGTAGAACTACATAAGCCTAGATCAGAACACAGAAGGCAGATGTAGGTGCAGGAATCAGTAAGAATATGCAGGAACGAAGGTAAGTACAGTCCTGAAATGTTATATGGATAACAAAATGTTGATAATTTAACCAAGATGTTGATGGGATAAAAAGGGTGTTAAATAGAGTGGGGAGAGGGTGTAAAATAAGAATAATTTAACAAGCGTGGCATATGGGTCGACGACGACCAGATCCAGTCGACGACAACTGTAACAGAGATGAAGTCTAGGATAAGGAATCAGGGTGGATGAATGGACCTGATATTGGCTAAAGAAGTCTGAAGTGCAAGACAAAGCTCAACGAAGACCCCTAAACCTGCAAAATAGAACAAAACACGTGTACAAAAAATATCTTTGAACAACCTCCACTATGATCCAATCTTTCTCAATGGCATGCAAAGGGATAATGAATTGATCAAGCTGATGGCACAAGCTTCAATGACGATGGAGGAATCATAAATCATAAAGCACACAAGAGATTCAATTTTTTCCAGCCCTTCGAGAGGAGGGGTGAATGTGATTAAATAAGGCAGGGTTGGGTCGCTAGTGACCCCGGGGTCAATCATTAGTGACTGGGACA
Source organism: Taxus chinensis (assembly GCA_019776745.2). Lineage (NCBI taxonomy): Eukaryota > Viridiplantae > Streptophyta > Pinopsida > Cupressales > Taxaceae > Taxus > Taxus chinensis. The sequence continues at coordinate 619,092,220 of CM034155.1, forward strand.
GACAATATGCCAAGAGCCGTTAAGGATGATAATTATTGAGTGGTAATGGGAAGATAACGGTTGGTGGGCTATTTTTAGCCCTCCATGCATGTAAGGTGTGTTTAATGGGTTATGGGAGGTGTAATGAATCTTAGGAAGGGTAAAAAGATGTAGGGAATCCTAGGGAGGATTTAAATGAGGGGAAATGATGAGAGGAATAAGGTAATATGATGGGAGTGACTAGGACAAGGTTTATCATAATTAGATGGATTAGGGTATATTAATGATAGTAGCGATTAACAGGGATTTAAAAATAAGAATTATGGAGAATATCGAAATAAGTGGGATGTGGGGGGGGGGAATTTATAAATTTTTGGGGGGAAAGTGGGTAATTCAAAAATAGGATGGAAATGAGTGCGCTAGGAAAGGGTGAGGGGCGTATGCAATTTGAAGCCATGAGAGTGCTAAAAATGAGTGTCTACATTCTGCCCCTTTTTTGTTGAGGAGTTTGTGATAGCAAACTCCATGACAAAAATTATATGATATGGGAAAGGTAATTGATGAGGAAAGGATTAACTTATAAGGTCCTCCCCCTCAAACTAGGGATTGGTGACATGAAGGGGAAACTAATCACTAGTTTAAAAGAGGTAGATGAGAAGAGAGGGTGGGAAAGGATGGGAAAAAAGAGAAGACAAAGCATGATGCCTCAGGTAGGAAGGATTCAAGAAAAAATGAGGATTAAAAGTATGGTAGTGATTTTAAGAATCACTTCGGTAGGGGACAAAGTATGGTACTTCAAAGGAGATAATGGTAATGTCCATGTGGACTCGTGAGTTGAGTGAAAAAACCACTGCAAGATGGAGGGAATCCAATGGGAGTCCACTTAAAATAGATGTGCAAGTTGTGTGACCAACATGGGTCAGAGGAAGAACATCATACACAAACAAATGTGAGGATAGTACTGTGAAATCCTTCATACATGAGGAATCAAGCAGAAAATACATGTTGGTGAAGATGAGGATGAAGATAATAATGGTGCCCTAGTAAAGGACACGAAGATGTCTAGAAAGGCATGATGATAACAAAAGGTTCGGGCGGATATGATAGGGAATAGTGTGTTATGGGTGACACACTAGAAATAAAATGGAAGCAAATATGGTTTGATGGTGGAGATGATGAAAAAGTGAAAAAGGTGAAAAACTAAGGTCAATTTGACGATGACAAGATTGATGGATCAACGAAAACTAGGGAGACCCAAAGGGGACGGCAACTGGGGTCCGTGGGCTATATAAGCCCATGAATCGACCAATTAAGCTCATTTGCACACTACGAAGTGACGATTGAGAACTCTAAGCTCTAAAGGTAAAGTGATATTGTGAGAGAAATGGAGGCTTGAGGAGCTGCGAGGAAGCACCAGAGGAGTTCACAGGATGGTGAGTGCCAAAACCCTAACTTGTTTTTAAGCATTTTTGTTGTTTTTTCTTAATTTTTACATTTTTCTCAAAATTTACGCGGTTGATGTGAGGGGCAATCGCCAGCGAATGGGCCTGAAAATTGCATAAACCTTACCTTGGAGGCGTCGAACCAACCTGGGTTGTTGTCAATTAGGGTAAGATAGGTAGATTTTTTCTTTGGATTTTTGGTGATGAAGGGCCTGATTTTTATGTGTTTGATTAGTTTTGTAGGCCCGAGAGACCTTATATTTGAGATATAGAGTTTTGGCCCTATATGATCAGATCAAGGGATATATAATAGATGCTGAGTGGGATCATTTTAATAGTAGTTGGATTGGGTGGATTCTAATATTACCAGCGGATTCCATGGGATGTGAGTTTGATGATTACACTGGTGGAGAGGTGGGATGTGCATACATGCACATTTTGGTTTCAGACGGGTGAGATGACTATCACTCTCGAGGATGTATATCACATCTTGAAGTTTCTGATATAGGGGGAGCAGTATAGTGTCGATTACATTGGATAGTAGATTGGAGGTATTAACATGGTTGTTTGGAGTTGATGCCCCTCACATTACATTTGTTTCAGGGGTATTTTCATATGAGATGATATATGATCGCAGGGTGTCCATGGATTCAATTGATTTGTTTAGGTGATGATGTCGATATCCTACTATACACTTCCTAGATTCAGGGGGTGTTAGATTTCCCATGGATATTAGCAGGATTTTCAGTGGAGATTGTTGATCATCAGATAATTTTTCATTTGGGACATTACACTTATTAGCACATGTATATCATGAGTTGTCGATGTATAGTTTAGAGGAGGAGGATAGGATTAGATGTAGGGTTTCTACTCCATTGTTGGGCCTATGAGTATATGGCAATCATTAGGCCACCAGGGTTTTTTGTGGGTTATAGGTGACCATATTGAGTTTTCAACGGTTGGATTTCTGAGATGGTGATCCGATCAAGCTCATGGTGATAGAGGTGTTAGTAAGGTAGATTGGTATAGTGACAGAAATTTGTAGAGCTTGAGATAGAGATCAGGTGAGATGGTAGCCGTACCATGATTATCCTGCATGGCTAGGAGTTGATGTAGAATTGGTTGGTATGTGGGTGTATGAGATAGGTGCAGGATCACCAACTTGAGATGATTAGAGGTCATACAATTTGATAGGGTTTGACGATAGTTCAGGAGTGGTACAGATGATGCCCCAAGTGTTGATCATATACAGGAGAGATGAGTGTGAGAGGGATTTTCCTAGTCCAATCATAGAAAATCCATTAGAGGAGGAAAGGGATACCATGGGATGATGACGATGATGTTAGGAGTTGGGGCAGTTGCTATGACTAGACTAATGACCAGAACATGGGCTGCCTAGATGGTAGCCAAGGGGGCTGACAAGGGGAGAGGAGGAGGATGATGGACATGTCAACAGTAGAAGAGGATGTGGTGTCGAGAGGTGATGACGGTGGGGATGACATGAGAGATATATGGATAGATTACACGTGGGAGTGCAACTTAGCTCACATTTGGATAGAGACACTACTCGCCAAGAGTGAGAGGCAACATGACAGTAGGCCTTAGTCCTACACTAAGAGAGGTACAAGGCTAGGAAGCAGAGGGACAAATACAGGAGACATCATGAGGCTTACAGGGTGAGGTTTGGAGACCTTGTACCCATACTTCGCTGTAGAGTCTGAGAGTGGTGCACCAGATGCATCACAGGGAGATGGGTAGATGGGGCCTGCCACAGACTTTGCCTCTGGGTGATTTGTACATAGTGCTAGCAGCACAGACATGATACTATGAGGAGATTGTGACACACAAGCTACCCCGAACACGGAGATATGCATAGCATCTAGCATTACAAATAATAGGAGTGAGTGGTGCAACACATTTAGTGTCATCTAGGAGCATGAAAAACATGGTGTAGTCATGGCAAGAGGCAGGTGATGGTGGAGGTGATGAGGCCCTAGGATTGATTCCGAGGCACCTTCCCTGGGAGGGTAGGATTTGAGACTATCTGATGTGCACTTTACTATTGGTGATGTAGCTGGATCGAGACAGGACCCTTAGTGCCCTGATATTTGATGTATATGTATTTTTGGATTCTTGATGATATATATATATATATATATATTTTAAATTTTTTGTGATTCATCATGTGTCATATGTTTTATTTATGGTTTTAATGATGTAATGATTATGATTATGATGATATGGATTAGATGTAGATGTATGAGTTGTTTTAGATTGAATGTGGACATGATGATAATTTGGATATAAATGTGGTGTGAATGTCATGAGTATGATTATGGATTATGATGATGTTTAACTTATGATGATTTAATGGATTTTAAATTTTTGAAAATTTAGAATAGAAATGGATGTGATAAAATGTGATAGATATCTTAGATGTGATGGATTAGAAACATGGGTGTATAAATGATATGGGAGGTGTTGAGGTAGGATAGGGTTTGATGTAAATGATGTGATGAAAATATGTTATGAATGTATAAATGTGATTTGGTCATGGATAGATAGTTAGATATAGATGAGATGAAATCAAATGATGTGGGATGATGTTAGGAAATTAGAGGGAATGAAAGAGATAGGCTTAGAGGGAGATACATGACCTGATGGTGGCGACCAAAGAAACATATGAAGGACACTACACTCATAGAGAAGAGTGCAGGTGGAAGGAGTGATCCAAACTAGATTAGAGGTAAAGTCAAGAATGGGAATCAATCAAAGCAATGCACTTGCAACCAAAGCAGGTGTTAACATAGGACCAATGATAGTTAGTCACACTCATGATCAAAAAGAAAGATGGAAAGGGGAATCTTATAGACCTACTATTCAACATGACAAAGGGTCAAGATATAACATGCACATGGGAAACAAGTTCTCCTTAGGTGGTGTTCCTAGGACTATGCCCCAACTATAGATACAATGACGCAAACTGATCGATGTGGGAAGTTTACTTTTGATGGGAAATTTGATCATTGATGGGAAGCTTTCCTAGGATTTTTTACATATGAAAGGTTGATCAATGTGGGAAGCCTTTTACTGCCATGATATAACAAGGTAGCCATCCTTCAAGGAGTGTGGTTTATTTTTTGAATTTTTGAGATGACAGGATACATGATAGTTTTCCTTCGAGGGATCAGTCTATATTTTTACATGATTTGATTTACATGAACAAGTTGTCCTTCGAGGGAGTAGTCTATTTTTTAGGGGAAGAGAACCCTTACAGGAGCATCCTTGATTTTGAATATTGAATTTTACATAGGAGCTGGGGATAGCCAAGTAGACCACTTGGGGAGGGGATAATAAAGATGTGCAAGCTATACTTGAGGACCCTTATCATGGTTCCAGAAGGTAAATAAGAGGGAAATGGAAGTAATGATCACATGGAGTTCTCACCAAGAAGGAAGAACCTATCCATAAGGAACATGCTATGAGCAGAATGTAGTGGTGCCCATATTTAAGGTCATAGACATGATAATGATGGTAGACCACATAATTCCATATCATTACAATGATAGATGGAAGAGGTAACTGATGGAAAGAGGGGATCGCTAAGGTGACTAAGGTCACATTGGTAGATATGCTAACAATAGAAAGGTCACAAGTGCAAGGCATTGAGAGGTTCTGGTTTAGGTTTACCATCAAGAGAGGTTAAATGATAAGCACCAAACCCATACTTATGTGTGATGATGTATGGTCCAATCCAATTGGGAGAAAACTTTCCATGTTGGCTCCTTTCTAGAGTAGTGACATTCTGATTTTCTTTAAGGAAAAGGTCACTGATGTTAAAGTCGTGAGGCTTAAGATTTTTTTGTAAGCACATTTAATTTGATCTTGATAGACTTGATGATGTTGAGGGTGACCAAGTGACGTTCATCTAACAACTCAAGTTGTGTTAGATGCTCCTAATGATAGTCCTCATCAGAGATAAAGTCACGGAGGGAAACACATAAGGAAGGAATTTGAACTTCAAGAGGAAGGACGGCTTCAGAGCCATAGATGAGAGAGAAAGGGAGTAGCACCCGTAGGGGTGTGGATGTTGTTCCAGTAGGCCCAAAGAGTGAAGGAATATGAAGATGCCAATCATGACCTGACCTATCAATAGTCTTAACAATAATGTTACAAAGGGTCTTGTTTGAGGCTTTGGCCTGACCGTTAGCCTAGGGATAATAAGGAGAAGAGAAGCTAAGCTTGATGTTAAAGGAGTCGCAAAGCTTCTAAGGTGTTTTTTTTAAAGGACTTTTCATTGTCCATGATGAGCTTGTGAGGAATGCCAAAATGGTAGATGATATGTTGATAGATGAAGTTGATGATTTGGTTAGCTTTGGTAGATGTGAGTGGAATGGATTCCACCCATTTGGTGAAATACTCGGTAGTGGTGATGATAGAATGATGGCTGAGAAGAGCACAGATTGATGAGGCCAATGAGGTTGAGTCCCCATTGTGAGAAGGGCCACAAGGTCCTAGGCCGGCTGTAGAGCCTGGCTAGGGATGTAGATAAGATTGGAATGTTGTTGACATTTAACACACTTTTTAACATACTCACTTAGTCTTGGTTGAGGGTAGGCCAGTAATAGCCCAAGATGAAGGATGCACTTAGCAACATCCAAGCCACTAAAGTGTCCACCACAGATGTCATTGTGGACCTCTCGAATAACACGGATAGATTCAGAATACTTAAGGCAAATGTAGGAGAATGCTGTCAAACCCATGTTTGTAAAGGATGCCACCAAGGATAACATAGTGGGTTGCATGTTGAAGGAAGGACCTCTTACCATTCTTAGATAGGTCGGAGGGGACTTTAGATTGGGATAGGTAGTCAAAGATCTGAGAATACCAAATATCATGATGGATTGGTATTGACATGATTGACGTGGGGAAGCTCATGGACATGAGATGGTTGATTGAGACATTGAACAACAATGAGAGCTTAGATTCTTCCATTGTCTATGGGATAAGGGATGCGAGGGAAGCCATAGTGTCAGCGAAATGATTGGATGATGTGGGATAGCTTGGATGGTATAGGAGTCAAATGCTTCAAGGAGGAAGATGATGATATCCCTATATTTTTGAAGGATGTCATTTTTACATTGATAGGTGCCTATGAATTGATTAACGATGAGTTGGGAATCCCCATAGATATCAAGAATTTGGATGCCAAGCATGACAATAGTTTCAAGGCCCAAGATGAGGGCTTCATACTCAGCCATATTGTTAGTGCATTCAAAGTTAAGATTTTGAGAAATGGGGATGGGAGTATCCCAAGGAGGAATGATAATGATGTCAAGTGCCTCCCCCTTGTTGACACTTATATCCATCAAAGAAAAGGGTCATCTTAAGAGGAGAGAACTCATGATCAAGAGTGAAGATAGATTTTTCAAGAAATTATTCATGAGGGAGTTGATTATCGGGAAGAGGGGCCTCAACAAGTTGATTGGAAATAGCCTTGGCCCTTAATGGATTTTTGGGAGATGAACTCTAGGTCAAACTCTGTCATGAGCATGAGCCATCGAGTGATACAGTCACTATGATAAGGTTTGGAATGCATGGTCTTAAGAATGTGGAAATCTGGTAACGAAGAAGGTTTTATGGTTAAGAAGGTAATGATGAATCTTAGAAGTGGAAAAGAAGAGGTGCAACACAATCTTTTCAGCTTTAGTGTAGTGGGTTTCATAGTCAAGAAGGGTACAACTGATATAATAGACAACCTGTCTCCCTACCTTGCTCATCGCGGTGTGCCAACATGGCACCTAGAGCATGATCAGAGGTAGAGATATAGAGATAGAAAGGCTCCCCCTCATGTGGAGGTGTGAGCACAGGTGGAGAGAGAAGATATTTCTTAAGATCATCGAAGGATTTTTGACAGTTGGCATCCCAATTGAATTGGGTGTCTTTACGAAGAAGGTGATGAAAGGGTTGAAACAATCTGAGAGTTTGAAATGAAGTGGTGGATTGATTAAAGTCAGCCTTGAAGACTACAAAGTTACTTGAGGTTAGAAGGGGGAGGCATCTTGAGGATGGCCTTAATTTTGGTGGGTCAACTTCAATACCCCTGATAGAGATGATGAAGCCAAGGAGTTTACCAGTTAATACTCCAAATACACACTTGGTTGGATTAAGATGAAGAAGGAAGTGGATAAGGTGCTCGAAAAGGATTTCAAGGAAAAAAAGATGGTTGTGTCGATGTTTGGATTTACCCAAGAGGTCATCAACATAGTCTTCTATAAGTTTTATGGATAAGGTCATGGAAGATATAGGTCATAGCACACTGGTAAGTGGCCCCAGCATTTTTCAAACTGAAAGGCATGACGTGATAACAGAAGGTCCCCCAAGGGGTGATGAAGGAAGTCTTATGTTGGTCTTTTGGGGTCAATAAGGATCTGATTGTAACCAGAAAAACCATCCATAAGAGAGAGCATCTCATGGTCAGTGCCATGAGGTCAACGAGTTGGTCGATGTTGGGAAGAGGAAATTCATCCTTAGGAAAAGTGAGATTTAAATCTCATAAATCGGTGCAGATGTGGATCTTTCTAGAAGATTTGGAAATGGGCATGATTTTGAAACCCATTATGGATAATCTATAGGTTGGATGAAGTTAGTAGAAAGAAGACGTTGTATCTCTTCTTTGACAAGAAGGGAAATGTGGGGATGCATGTGACATGCAACTTCTGTTTAACAGGTTTGGCGTTAGGGATGGTGACGATGTTATGGATGATGATGGAAGGATCGAGACCGACATGTCGGAGTATGACCATGTGAAGGCTTGGATATGCTTGGATAAGAAGGAGGTAAAGGCTTTGAGCTCTTGAGGATCAAGATATTGGCCAACCTTGAGGATGTGGGGCTCTTGGGGAGTCCCTATGTTGATGTTGATGGTGGATTCATTAAGGAGGGTGGAAGTATCAGGAGGAAGGGAATTTTGGATATGAGAATCCTTGGCCCCCATGTAAGAAAGAATGGAATCATCATCGCTGCATTGGAGGATATCAATGGTAGGGGAATCCTCCCCTATCATCTCAGGGTACTTAAGAGGAAAGGATATGGTTTCATTTTCAACTTGATAGGTGACAGTCTAAGGGAAATGGTGGAGACTAAAAAAATTTAGGGGGATAGACACAGTATCATCTGGGTCCATGAGATAGTCAGATGGAGAAAGGGGAGGTGGCTCAATGTCAATGTGAGAAGAGGAAGAAGTGCATGGAGGAGGAGTGGAGGGATCTTTGTATCCCAAGCCAAAATTTCTCACATGGTTCACGGGATTGGTTAAGGACAAGATCATGGATACCCTGTTCATAAACATCCTAGACCATATCCCTTCCACACACAATGATAAAGGTAAGTATAGGAAAAATATTTGTTAGAGAGGAAACTGAAACCATTAGCATATGGTTTGGTGTGAGGGCAGGTCATCAACATGAGAAGAAGGGTGATCAAATCCACCATAGACAAGATTGGTTTTGAGGAAAGGGGGACCAAAGAGATGATATCCCCAACATTGGATTGATACATAGGGGCCTTGTCAGGATGACCAAGGTGGTTGATAGAAGGAAGGGAATTAAGAGTGAGGATTTGATACTCCCCCAGGGAAAGGTGTTGCATCACATCATTGAAATATCCATCATGGGGTAACTTAGATGCAGGCACAGAAGAACTGGTGGATGCTTTAGAAGAAGATTCTTGCTTAGGGACAAACACATCATTTGGTCGATAAGTCATGTGACATGCTTTAAAGGGAGGGTGATCAGTAGGGAGAGTATGGATCTTCCCTTCATGTTCATATTTAATACAATGGTGGAGGGTGGATGGGATGTAACGCATGGCATGAATCCAAGGGCATCCAAGCAAGACATTATACTAAAACTCCCCTTCTACAATGTAGAAGATCTCATGAAGGATTTTATGGCCAACACAGATGGGAAGGATAATTGTGCCCAAAGGGGGCAACAACATCATTAAAAGCACAAAGGACAACAGGGGATTCAACAACAATGGTGTTAGGAGTTTAAGTTGATTAAAGGTATGGGAAGAAATGATGTTGATACTAGCACCATTGTCAATCATGGATTGGTGGATGAAGGTATCATTAATATGAATTGTGATGAAGAGAGGAAGATCATGGTCTTTAGGAAGAATGTTGGGGATTTCAGAATCCTTGAAGGATATGGTGGTGGAAGCTGCGAGAGCTCCAACAAGGGCCGCAAGGGGCTGAGGCTCATTGGATGATACATGGATGCACTGTAAAGCTTCAATAAGATCATGTTTGTGGTTGGGGGAGATTTGGATGAGCTCATAAAGGGACATCTTAATAGGTCTTGATGCAACTACTTTATGATGGATTGTTTGATGGAGGTAGGATTGGGAGCAGCTAGGATAGACACCTTAGCCTTAGAGGAAGAAGGGGAAAAAGGTAATGGATGTGGGGAAGGCTCACTGGGAGGAAAACAATGATGACTTTAGATTTGGATGAGGTGGATGGTTGGGCCTTGTAAGGGTGAGACCGAGTGGTAATATGAATAACATCTATGTAAAGAGGAGGGTTATCTTTGGAAGAAAGAGAAGCGAGAGGTGGGATAGTGACAAAGGTGGATTTAGAAAGTCTTTGACTTGGTTGGAAGATTGGATTTGGATGAGGATGGGCTGGGGGATGGAAGGGTGTCTTCTTCTTCAACAAGAAGATCATCCTCTTCCATAAGACTATCGACAAGGGAGTGCACAGAGGGATTTACAATGTTTGGTAGTATGGCCTGGAACATGATGGTAGGCACAAATAATGTTAGGATCAAACCATGTGGGTTTTGGCCCATGTGGGTCAAAGGGTTTAATAGGTGGAAGGGTGACCATGGATGCATGGAGAAGACTGAAAGACCTCGATATAAGATTCAATGGGCATTTGGAGGATGAAGTCTTAGAATTTGGGATGGGCTTGATTTAGAAGAAGTGGATGGGGGTAGAAGAGGGGTCTTGTTCTTATGAGGTTGGATAGGAGCCTTGGTCCATATTTTGGTGTGGAAGGAAGGGTGGATGTTGATTGAGATTGGGATGAAGGGGTGGATGATGGTTTTGATGATGATTAGAAGAAAAGGGAATGGATGATTTGGATGAAGGAGGGGTAGGTGGTTTGGATGTAGTTTTAGAGGGATGGGTGGTGGATTTGGATTTTGATTGAGTAATGATGGGTGTTTTGGATGAAGGGCATGGTCCTAAAAGTGAAGGAGGGAGCCCTAAGATGGATGTTTGGACACTAGGTGGTTGGATTGAGGAGGTTTAGGAAGGGGAAACTCCAGTTTCTTATGTGGATGGGTAAGTGATTTTTGGATAGGTGCACCAAGATTCTTAGGTTTATGTTGTGGAGGTTTACTCTTGGTGGGGATGACAATAATCTCGATAGGGGGGTATTTTGAGAGGTGGATGATGTGGTATTTAAGATTGGAGGTAAAGTGGGCTCACAAGAAGATGATGGGGATGTTGATATGATAGGAGAGGGTTTAGATGTAGAGGAGAGGGGTGAAATAGGGACATTATTTGGATGAGTGTCTAAGGAAGGTGTTGAGATAGGAGTTGGTGTAGGATCAGATGTAGGTATAGGGGTGGATGGATGGGGTGGTAAGATAGGGGTAGATGTAGTAGGTGTGGTAGGTGGTGTAGAGGAAGAGGTGGATAAGGAATCTGATGTGGAGTAGGCATAGGTAAAAGAGAAGGAGGTATGATGGATGTGAGAGAAGTAGGCTCAGATGTGGTAGATGTAGGGATGATAGATGTAGATATAATGGGCTTGGGAGTAGATGTGGATGTGACAGATGAAGTGGTTAAGGAGGATGATGTAGGGACATGACTTATGGTACTAATAGTATGAGCATCAGGTGTCTGGGATGTAGAAGGGGTCTTTTGGCTAGTAGGTGGGTGATTGGGAAAAGGTTGTTTAAAGACATTCAAGTGGTTGGTTGGGAGGGGCATTAGGATTACTCACTTGAAGGTCCCCTTGGTTGATAAGTCATTGAACGAGGTCCTTAAAGGTATGACACTTTTCAATGTCATGCCCGCAGACTTGATGATGTTTGCAATAGGAGTCCTTCAGTGATACCAAGTGGGCTTGGGTTGTGATTCATCTAAGGGTAGAATTGGAGGGAGTTGGATGAGATTGGAAGCCATAAGCTTATCAAAAATGGAACTATAAGACTCCCCTGAGGGGAGTATAGTTTGGGGTAGGATGAGGAGCTCATTGTGAAGGCTCGGTATGGGAGGTAGAAGCAGAAGAGGACTTGATGAAAATTGCACTTGCCACACCCTTGGATTTATCTTGATGAGAAGAAGAGGAGGATTTGGTGAACTCCATCTTAGGTTTATTAGATCTGAGTTTAACATGGCCTTGCTCAAGGGCACAAAGTTCTAACTTACGAGCCATGGTAAAAGCTTCTTCGAAGATTTGAAAGGATTGAATCTGAAGGGTGGAAGAAATGTGTTTAGCACAAGATTGAGAAAAGAGCTCAATGAGCTCAGTCTGAGGAAGAGAAAAGGATAGTTGGTTGATGATGCCACACCACCTTGCGAAAAAATATGAGATGGATTTTTCCTCAAACTGTTTAATGGCATATAGATCAGTGATAGTGATTTTGCGAGAAATGTTGATGGAGAAATGCTCTAGAAAGAGTTGGGAAAGTTGTGTGAAGGAGAAAAGGGAGTGTTAGGGGATGCCATTATACCAGTCTAATGTGGGCTGGATAATGACATGGGGAAGGTTCTAAGCATGAGGTCTTGATCGTGGGCTATGAGATAACATGCATGTCTGAAAGCTCAGAGGTGTTGTTGAGGATCCTCTTTGCTATTGAATTTAGAGAACTTAGGAAGTTCCCAATGGGGAGGATAAGGTTTGATGGGGACATAAAGGATGGATGGGCTCATTACAAATTTGTTCATATGTGAATGAGCTCTTGGGACCCAAAGTAGTAGCTTCTAAGTTAGCCAGTCTACTCAACAATGTTTACATGGGGTCATTAGAAGTAGGTGGAAGAGATGTTGAAGGATGAGGTTGTTGGATGTAGGAAGTGAATGAGGTTAGATTGAGGTTGGATATGGATAATGTTGAGGATAGGTAGGATCCTGAGGAGGTGGTTGATAAGGAGGAGGATAAGTGATAGGTTGAGATTGGATAGGTTGAGAGATGGGCTACTGAAAAGGAATGCATAAGTAGAAGGAAAAGATTGAGGGATTTGTTGATGTATGACAAGGGGGTTGGATTGAGGGTGAGTATGATGAGGAGGTTGAGATGTATGGATGGGTTGATGATAGAACATGTGTTGAAAAGTAGTATGAGGAGGGGGTTGATGTGTCTGAGTAGATCCTGAAGGGAGTGGTTGTGAAGAGACAACATTAGCATGAATTTGGGATGTAGGAATGGAGACTGAGTTTGGGAGAGGGTGCTCGATCATAAGAGGAGAGAAGTGGTTCAGAGGAAGGGGCTGAGTGAGGCATCAATGACCACAGTGGATGAGGATGTGATGGGCATAGAGGAGGAAGGGATGGTATTGATATGAGGTAAACCAGATGGGATGGGGACCACCAATTGAGTATATTGGTGAGTGGATGAATCAAAGGAGGCATGCTCACGTTGGGCCATGGCCAACTCATTCATTTCTCGAGGGAAAAATATGGCAAGTTGGGAGGTTAGAACCTAGGTGGACTCAGGTTGGGAATGGTAGGCATAGATTTGTTGAAGGGGAGGTCCATCAATGGGAAGGTGAGTATATTTATGGATGAGGTAATCATGGAGGGTGAAAGGGTTAGCATCTAGGAGTTCTTGGAACTCCACACATCTGCAGGGGATAACAGGGGGCCCAAAGGCTTCAACAGAAGTAGTTGATGGGGGAGTAGCTGGTCTAGAAGGGATCAAATGGTGATAGAAGAAGGGATTGGTATCAACATGAGAATGGGCATGAACCATGGGTGGCTCACTAGAAGGGATGGTAGAAGTGATGGGTGGGTAACCATAGAGGAAGAGACAACAAGAGGGCTGATGTCTGCATAGGAAGAGAGGTAGAAATGGGAATGTTGGATGAAGAGGCTTGTTCCATTTTTCTGATTTGTGACCAAGTAAGAATGGGCATGAAACAAGAAGCCTAAATCCTATGTTGATTAATTACTACAACAAGCAAAACACACAACATAATTTTATTTAATCTTGATTATTTAGAAGAGGTGTGAAAAAGAAAGTAAAAAGGATCAGAGGGAACCTAGGAAATGGTTGATCTAAGGTTGGTTTCAGGATGTTTAGGGATGGAGTCCTTGATATACCCAAAGGTACGTGAGGCCTCGATTCTGTGATAAAATTTATAACATGACCAGAACACCACATCGCGGTGACTTTCCTATTAGGTGATGAAATCCAATAGTTCCACCTGGGAGGAATGTTTAGAATGTGTTAATTAATGTGTTTGTTTGGATGTGTGTGAAAAGAGTGGATGTAAAAGATTAACCCCCTAGTTACACTATGTGAGCAAGCAAACAATGAGGGTGTTATTTTTAAGACCCGAAAATGAAGTGTGGAAATTCGATGAGGACAAACAACTAAAGTATGCAATGTGATAAAGAAAAGGGAATGGGGAGAAAAAACAAGGAATACCTTGGTATTCACTTTTCCTTTTTATCTGATCTTCAAAGACGAGTGAATGAGTACGTTCAAGTCTAAACAATCCACTATCCAATGCAAACAAGAAAAAGTCAAACTCCTACCTGCAAGGTTAGTAGAAAAGAGATATGGAAGAAAATATGAAATGAAAGAAATGAAAATGCAAGAGACCTCACCAAAGAAGGGTTGGTCCCACTGGGCGTGCTAGAATGTTTATCAATATTTCGCGCTTCCTTCTTCAGATTAGTGAAGACTAAACTAGAAATCAAGAAAACATCAAAAGATGGGAGGGTTTAGGGACCTCCTGATGTGGATGAGTGATGAAGATGGTATGGGCACACAAAAGTAGATCTTACCTACTGTGAATCGACAACCTACACAACAAAGAAGACTAAACACAGAAAAAGGATTAGTGATAGATATGATGGGCTTCCCAATGAAGTTGGTTTTGAGAAGCAAAAGCTTCCTAGAAAGGATGTCGACCCAAGAGCAAATGGTACGATCGGAGGTGATCGGGGTAAGGTGGTCTGAAAATGAGCTGAAATAGAACTAAAATGCCGTGCATAACTGCAAAAACCTAGATCAGAACATAGAGAAGGCAGATGGGTGTAGGAAGTAGTAAAATATGTAGGAACGGAAGGTAAGTACAATCCTAAAATGATAAAATGGATAACAAAAGGTTGATAATGGATGCTGATGGGATAAGAAAGGTGTTAAATGGAGTGGATAGGGTGTAAAATAAGAATAATTTAACATGTGTGGGATATGGGATATGGGAACTGGAATAGAGATGGGGTATAGGATAAGGAACCAGGTGGATGAATGGACCTGAGATTGGTTGATGAAGGCTGAAGTGTAAGTAGCAAAGATCGACAGAAGACCTGCAAACCTGTAAAACAAAAAAGAGCACATGCATGAACAATATCTCTGAACAACCTCCACTATGCTCCAAGCTTTATCAATGGCATACAAAGGGATAATGAAGTGATCAAGTTGATGAAAAGAGCTCCAATGACGATACAAGACTCAAAAATCACGAGCACACAAGAGATTCAAAGTTTTTAGCCCTTTGAGAGGAGGGGTGAATGTGATTAAATAAGGTAGGGTTGGGTTACCGGTGACCCGGGTCAATCGCCGATGACTAGGCAGACATAGTCTACCAAGAGACATTATGATGATGATGACTGAGTGGTAATGGGAAGATAACGGTTGGCGGGCTATTTTTTAGCCATGCATGCATGTAAGGTGTGTTTAATGGGTTATGTGAGGTATAAAGAATCTTAAGAAGGGTAAATGGGTGTAGGGAATCCTATGGAGAAGTTAAATGAGGGGTAGTGATGAAAGGAATAAGGGAATCTGATGGGGGTGATTAGGATGGAGTTTAGGATAAGTAGATGGATTATGGTAGATTAATGATAGTAGTGATTAATGGGGATTTAACATAGGAATTAAGAGAATATTGAAATAAGTGGGATGTAGGGGAAAAATATAAATTTATGGGGGAAAGTGGTTAATTCAAAAATAGGATGGAAATGAGTGTGCTAGGAAAGGGTGAGGGGCATATGCAATGTGAAGGCATGAGAGTGCCAAAAATGAGTGTCTACACCCTCATAAGATCCAGTGCATGGTGGAATGGGAAGTCCCAAGAACCCTCAAGCATTTACGAGGTTTCTTAGGTATCACAGGGTAATATCACATATTTATAAAAAAAACTATGGCAGTATAACAACACAAATCATTTTTTTTTTGAAGAAAGACTCCTTTCATTAGAATGAGGAAGCTTCGAACGAGTTTGAAAAATTGAAGGTGGCAATGTGCACCACTCCAGTATTGGCAACCCCATATTTCTCCAAGACCTTCATAGTAGAATAATATTCTTCAAGAAATGGGATCGGGGCAATACCCATGCAAGAAGGACATACCATAGCATTTGAGATTCGAAAACTAAAAGGAAATAATTTGTTGAAGCCCACATATGAGAAGGAAATTATGGCAATATTACATACAGTCAAACAATGGAGACCATACCTGATGGGTAGACACTTCAAGGTAAAAAATTATCATGATAGTTTGAAATACTTCTGGGAGAAATGACTATCTTCAGAAGAGCAATAAAATTGGGTCACAAAGATGTTGGGTTATGGCTTTGAGATTATTTATAAGAAGGGGAAGGAAAATGTGGTTGTTGATCCACTATCTAGGAGGGATGAGTCCACAGAAGCATTGTTATGTGTCATCTCTATACTAAAGGTAGATTAGGTAGATCAAGTAAGGAAATAATGATAGAAATATGTTACAACGCATACTCTCATTCATAATCTCCATAAAGATCCAACCATATCCGAATAATTTGTATGGAAGGGGGATACATTGTGGTACAAAGACAAGTTGTATTTGTGTAAGAGCTCTACACTTAAACATATTCTTTTAGAGATCCATTCTTCTCCATTAGGTGGTCATTATGGGTTCTTGAAAACTTATCATAGAGTTAAGAAGGATTTCTTTTAGGATGGGTTAAAATGAGATGTTAAAAAAAATTTGGCAGAATGTTTGGTGTGTCAATGTAATAAGGGTGAGACCATTAAGATACCAAGTATCCTCCAACCCTTGTCTATTCCTAGCAAGAGATGGGAAGAGGTATCAATGGATTTCATCACAGGATTGCCTAAATTAGAAGGGACAAGTGTCATCATGTTTGTGGTGGATATACTTACCAAGTATGATCATTTTTTTACCCTAGTTCATCCTTTCACGGTTAGTACAGTTACCATCTCATTTATGGACACAGTTCAAAAGCTCCATGGCACGCCGAAAATTATAGTAAGTGATCGTGATCCAATATTTACAAGCAATTTTTGGACTGATTTCTTCTCTTGTTTGGGTACCTAATTGGCCCATAGTTCATCTTATCATCCCTAGTCATATGGGAAAACTAAGGTGATTAATAAATGTTTGGAGGGATATCTTTGATGTTTTACTTCGGATAAACAAGAACGTTGGGTGTAATGGTTGCCACTTGCAGAGTGGTGGTATAATACTTCATTTCATACCTCATCCAAAATGTCTCCATTTCTGAAATTTATGGGTATCATCCTCCATCACACATATTTATCTTGAAGGTTGAAAACTAAAGGTGAGAGAAATAAAATATCACATTCAACACTAGCACAAGGAACTCTCTAGTCTTAAAGCTCAAATTTCTAAATGGCACAAAAATGTATAAAGAAATATGTTGATCAACATCGTAGTGATGGAAACTTTGAAGAGGGTGACTTTGTTTTTGTATGGTTGTAGCCATATAAGAAGTTTTGTGAAAAACAACAGAAGAAGGATAATAACATTGATTCTACATACTATGGTCCTTACTGAGTGTTTGCAAAAAATTGGGAGTGTGGCTTATAAGCTGACTATACCTCAACTAAGTAAAATACATCCAATTTTTGTTTGTTTCTATTAATCAAATGGGACTGAGTAACACATTATGGATGCAGTCATGGGAGTATGAAAGCATTTATGAAGCTACATTAAGGGATTACAAACCTGGGGACAATGTATTCTTTGAAAGGGAGTGGTATCCTATGCCTTTAGTTCTATATATTATTTTGGATATGTAGTGCCAACTTGTGACTTATATAATCTCTCTTCTTGTCATATTTTATTCATTTATGTTTTCATTCATCAAGTGTTTTTTGGCCATAGAATAAAAATTGGCATATATAGGTGGTAATGAGAAGAATTTAATCATCATTTTATAGCATTTGTGAAATTATTGTATGGTGTGGAGGTTGTCACCTAAAGTTTCTAATCTCTTCTACTAGCATGTCATGTGATCATCTATCTACAATCATGTGTCATTTGGTGTTCTATTACTATTTATATTTCTATTTATACAAGTAATTTCATTACAAAACCTCTCTATGACTAATATTTTAAATACATCTTATTCAATAAACTCCTAATCTCAAAGTTAAAAAATAAATACAATAAGCATAGTTACTATCAATTCCAGATACCTAACATGGGAAATGTAGGAACTAACATGGATCACAATCGCTTCTATAGGAACTAACATGGAATCCATCTAACAATATTCAAATCAAAACACCCATTTTTATAGGAGTGGGGGAACTGAGAGTTTCTTTTTCTATATTGTTCCTCTATGTGTTCTTCAATCAGAGAAAAAACAAGTTGCAATAGGAAATAAACAAGTAACTAATTAAGTACTTATATGTCACATATTTATACCTTTTACGGAAGTGTCATACAAGGATAGAAAAATAGACCTTCTCTTTTCAACATCACTTCCTTTGGCAACATGTTACAAAAATTCTTCAATTATCAAAACATGAGCAAAGGAATTGATCACTCCCTACCTCTTCTATCAATTTGACAAATAATCCAAATCTACAATATCATCACAACTATTTCTCATGTAGATCCTTTACAACTGGAGTATCCCTTCCAATACACCACATGTGTCAAAGTAATCATCCTCTGATTACCATACTACATGTTCCTATGTTTACTTGTGACTCTGCAATATTACCTTTCCAGAGACCTATACAAGTGCCTCTTACTAATCCTTTAAGACTAATTTAATTTACAATTACGAATAACACTTAAGCGGAATGTAGACACAAAATATGCAAAATATCATTATCTTACTATGCCATAAGTATGTTGTTATATGGATGAATATTAAGAGAGAATTATTCAAAGGACAATGTTCCTTAATGTCTACATTATTTGATTGAAGAAATTTTTGAATTTGATCTACATGGTGATCATAATATCCTCCTTCTAGTCAGGTCATAAGGATCACCTATCTGTTTGAGTGTTTTTCACACTTTGTTGAGATTTTCTCATGTGAGCCTAATATCCACTTTGGATATTACTTGCTGATGATTGCTTCTTGGTGTCCCATTGAGAACTGAGGATCCTCTATTTGCTTTTTACACTTTTTGACAATTGTTCATCCTAGTTATCATATCCTAGCCCTATGTTGCTACAAACCTCTTGATCGTATTTTCAGTCATTGAAATTCCAACAATAGGCCTTCATATTGTGGATGCAACAGGGATCACCCTGAACTCAGAATTCTTGAAAAGGGGCTATCCGGTCTGGGATGATCATGAGGAGATTCAAATGACCATAACATTGTGGGTTTGAGGTGACTTGTATACCATATACTAACAAGTGGTAATGGAATATGTTTGGAGGGATGTATTCTTATGTTGGTACTTCAAATAAACAAGAACGTTGGATCATACCTTTTCCTTTCTTTCAAATGACTTTATGAATGAGATTCATTTCATACACTTCCAAAATGTTCACATGTTTCTAAATTTGGAAGTATCATGACCTTTCTTGATCACAAATATTTATCTTGGAAGGTCAAACTTGAAGGAATGAGAGAAATAAATCCCATATGCATTCACACACTAGCACTGAAACAGCAAACTGCCTCTAGTCTTGCAAGATGTGAGCTCCCTATATGGGCATGATATCAAGTGTTTAGAAACACTTCACGAGGAGTGCATTGCTTGAGATGACATCTTTCCTTACCCATGGATAATACTTCTTATCATTCTTCTGATGATCATATTCTCAATGACTATCCCTTAATTGATTGAAGCTCTTGATCCTCTTTAACCTCTTTTCTATTGTTAATCATGTTCCTGACTTTCACTTGTGGATGCCTTAATGTGAGTATGTCCTCATTTCTTGAACTACAATTAAGTGATTCCAAGAATTGGTGCTCCAATGATTCTTTGAAAGGGAGGGGTATTTATTCCTTTAGTTCTATAAATTATTTTGTTTATGAGTGCCAACTTGGACTTACATAATTTCTTTTCTTGTCATATGTTATTCATTTGTGTTTTCAACTATCCTTTTTCTGCATAGAATAATTGAAATTGGCATATATTGGTGGTACTGAGAAGTATTTTCATCATTTTGAGCATTTGAGTCTTATTGTATGGTGTGGAGGTTGTCACCTCGAAATTTCTAAGCTCTTCTACTAGCATCTTGCGATCACTCTATCTACAATCATGTTGATTTCATGATTCTATTATTTTTAGGAATTTATATTTTTACAAGTTAATTTCATTACAAAACCTACTATTTTGAGAAAATTGCCAGTTTTGCCCTGTTTGCCATATATACATCTTATTCAATAAATCCTTGTTTCCAAAAATAAATACAGTAACCATAGTTACTATCAATTCCAGATGACTTAACATTGGGATCATGTATTACATCACAATCGCTTTTATATGAACTATTATGGAATCGACTAAAAATATTCAAATCAAAAACCCAGTTTTATAGGATGGGGGAACTGATACTTTGTTTCCTTTTGCTATATTGTTCCTCTATGTGTTCTTCCGCTAGGAAAAAACAAGTTGCAATGAGAAATAAACAAGTAGTAATTTTTGGTACTTATCTGTTTGTAGTAGTGAGACCTTGTAGGGAAGTGTCATACAAGGAAGGAAAAATAGAAATCTCTTTGCAACAAATTTCCTTTGGCAACATGACGCAAAAATTCTTCAATTATCAAAAAATCAGACTTGGGAATTGATCACTCCCTACCTCTTCTATCACATTTGACAAATAATCGAACATTTACAATAACATCACAAACTGTTTTCTACAAGTAGATCCCCACAACTATTTGCTATCTTTCAATACACCAGAAGTAAGCTTCAAAGCAATCATCCATGATTCACCATACTACATGTTTCTATGTTATATGTGCACTCTGCAACACGGATATTACATAACCTTATAAAGTATTCATCTTACTTTCTTTACACTAATTGAATTTCATTCGAATAACATAGGGGGGAATGTAGACAAAAACTTGTGCACATATCATTATCTTACTATTCCATAAGTATGTTGTTATGTGGATGAATATTAAGAAAGAAAATTATTCACTAGTGACATTGTTCCTTATCCGTCTACATTATTTGATTGATTTACTTTTTGAATTTTCTCAACATCTTATCATTTATACGTGCACTTCTAGTCAAGTCATAAGGATCCCTATCTTTGTGTTTTTTCACATTTGTGATTATTTGTCTCAAGACAATAACACCCACATTGGATAATACCACTCAGGTGCTTGTGTGCATTCTAGGAACTTTTTTCCTCTATTGAGGTGGGGAATTTTTTTGTGTCCCCTATATTCCCTTTTTGTTTGTGTTCATCCTTGTTACTTTTCACTTATCCTATGTTCCTACTCAGCCTTTCATATTACCAAATTTGAAATTCCAACAAGAGATTCATATATATACGCAACATACTCAGAAGGTATTATTCTAGCTGAAAATTCAAAAGGGGCTATCACATCTACCTACTATCACCAGTATTCAAAAGGGATGCATTGTGGGTTGCATACACTTTATACCATACACAAAGGTGGTAAGGAATTGTTTGGATGGATGTATTTTATGTTTTACTTCAGATAATGCCAACAACATTGGGTGCAATGGTTTCCACTTTCATAATGATGGTATAATAATTCATTTCATACGTCCTTCAAAATGTCTCCATTTCTAGAAATTTATGGGTATCATCCTCCATCACACATATTTATCTTGAAGGTCAAACTAAAGGTGAGAGAAATAAAATATCAAATTCAACACTAGCACAAGGAAAATCTCTTGTCTTCAAGAGAATTTCTAAAGGGCACAAAAATGTATAAAGAAATAAGTTGATCAACATCATAGTGATGGAAACTTTCAAGAGTGTGACTTTGTTTTTGTATGGTTGTAGATCCATATAGAGAAGTTCTTTGTAAAACAATCCAGAAGAAGGATAATAATAGTTGATTCTACATACTATGGTCCTTACTAAGTTTGCGAAAAATTGGTAGTGTGGCTTATAAGAATGACTATCGCTCAAGTAAGTAAAATACATCCATTTTTCTATGTTTCTATTAATCAAGTGGGAGAGTATGAATATTGTGGATGCATCATGGGAGTATGAAACAAATTAATGAGAGGGGCTAAATTAAGGGATTCCAAACATTGGGGACAATGTTTCTTTGAACAGGAGGGGTATGTTATGCCTTTATTTCTATATATTATTTTGGATATGTAGTTCCAACTTGTGACTTACATAATCTCTCTTCTTGTAATATGTTGTTCATTTATGTTTTCATGGTAATGAGAGAGCATTTAATCATCATTTTGAGCATTTGAGTCTTATTTTATGGTGTGGAGGTTATCACCCTTGAAGCGATCTAAGCTCTTCTACTAGCATCTTGCGATCATTTATCTACAATCTTGTGTTCTTTGGTGTTCTATTGCTATTGATATTCATAATTGTACAAGTAATTTATTACATAAGATGTATCGAGTGGTGATAAAATGTTGATATTTATCTTAATAAAAGAGCATTTGTCATAACCAATAATGTCAAAAGGGAAACTTTTTACATGAATGTTATACAATAAATTCAATGTCACTTTATAACTCACTTGACATTCTTATAAACTCCTATTATAAATATCATTCCAAAAGCACTCATGGCTCTCCAAAATCTTCCTAAACAAGTGTCATGTCAATTAGACTAGGCCCTACTATAGGTATGAAGCACTCAACCAGGTCAAATTGTCTAGATCCTTCCATTTCCAAGCATGTGATGGTCATCTAACCATGTATTAGTAGGAGAAAAGTCACTCCAAGCATTGTCAAAGGGTTTTAAGGAACAACAGGGTTAGTTTATGTAACTGAAGCACATCACATCACACTACTACCATGTTGGGTACATTCTATATCATATAATTAGATTTTTATACTTTATGTCAAGATACATGAACAAACCCACAAGGGGGATGCCTTAAATCACACTCATACTTGTATAAACCCCTAAGAGAACTACGTGAGGATTGATATCGTATGAGGGCATGTAACGAAACACTTGGATTAGTTTGGTCGATTTAACCACCAAGGGTAGGTCGACCTTACCACACACATGATTTCTCCTTTTGGTTTGATAATGCTTTGATGAAGGGTATTGCAGGTTTTAGGGTATCTAATTTGTTGCGGGTTATTAAAAGTCATCTTGAAGTTATTCAACCAAGAGTGGCGTAAAGTGAAGGGAATTTCTAGGCAAGTGAAGCACACGTGAAGGTTTAGATCCCAATTGTCAAAGGGTCTAAGGATTTACAATTCTAGTCAAGATTGTATAGTTCTATGTTTGGACAATACAACATTTCTATAGTCCCTCCCCTGCTCAATTTCCAATTTCATAATTCACTACAAAGCATCTCTAGTTTTTGATCTATGTTTTCCACCTATCAACATATTTAGATCTTCTTTATTTTGACACGTACAACCAAGTCTCCATCTCCTCTCGTGTATTCAAGCTATCATTTATTAATAATTAATTGTTGTAAGTACAAATGCATTGTTTTTTGTTAAGAATGGTTAATTGTAAATTGATTAACTTAGAATAATCCAATGTTTTAAACTCTTACATCCTCTTTATTGTTGTGCACTTTCCATAAAATTGTTTTAATAAATTCAAATATAATACTTTTCCATACATGTAACTATTTTTATGGCACTGTAATAAACATTCTATAATATAATGTACATCAATGCCTGCAATTGTGCATGTAAAAAATGCTCCATTACTTCGTTTTAAAAAAGTAGAAAATATATCATACTTTTCTAAAAGCAAGTAGTCAATGAAATTCTATCACTAAATTGACAATGGATGGAAGAATGATTGTCATATGTTGACATATGTACGTGTTAATTGTTTATATATATCTCAATACATATATAGGCTCATCCATTCGCTAGATTAGCTGCTTTAAAAATAGTTTACCTCTAAAGGCTTCTATGCATTTTGAAATATATTCATTTCTTTCATATTAAGCCTTTTTGGATTTTTTAATCATAAAAAAGTAGAGTTATCTTTTAATGCAATCATATACTTAGGATTTCTACAACCTAAACTTGTTCAAAAGATTACAATTTTATTGTACAATTTGTGAGAACCCCAATTTTGGTTCAAGAATACGAGTTAGATAAGGAGAATTTGAATCTGGCTATGATCAATATCTTTGCCCCAAAGTATAAGAAATAAGGCATTATTGAGAGGTTGAAAACATTGAAAATAACACTTCTCAATTACTTTCCAACTAGTTTAGATACTCCACATTGTCTTTATTGTGCTTAAATACTAATCAATACCTCTACCCAAAATAATGTACTTACTATTATCATGTTTATCAAAGTATAATACAACTCTATGCACTCTACATAATATGATAAGATATACTGAGATTCCTAAAAGTACAAAATATGTATAACTCTCCTACTCTTTTTCAAATATCACATCTGATTATTCATAGATTTAGTTTTCACTCATAAACATAGTGTAGTTGCAAGTGGTAAATATATATTCATAGATTTAGTTGTCACTCATAAACATAGTGTAGTTACAGGAGGTAAATAAATATTATTTACTTGTTCTATGTTGTGCTTTGTTTACCATCTATACTTATTGTTTTTTAGTAAGGATGATAAGAAGTACATATTTCTAAGTGTACATGTTTATCAAAGTATATACTTCATATTATTATTGTATGATTAGAGGTGGTAAACTTACATAAATTCTATGTGTCAGACTACAAATTCACATTAACTTTTTTCTTTTAAATAAATTTGTTATAGTCAGAATTATTGAACAAGAACTACATACTAAAATTTCTAGACTAATTCTTTTTGAAGTAATTTTATTTCTCTAATATTTTTCAATTAATTTTTTAAATATTGACAACTTAAAATAAAAATTATATGTACCTTTTTTTAAACTTAAAATCATTAATCACGCCGAAGGCGTTACCCCTATGGGAAAAGGCTTTGCGGACATTCATGGGACTGTGTCAAATTTGACGGCTTAAATGACGGTTTTGCTATTTTTAACAATTTTGCTTTTGCTATTTTTAACAATTTTGCTTTTTAACAATATTTTTAACTGAATTCATTTGCTTTGGCTTTACTATTTTTAAATTTTATTTTATAGCTTTTGCATGCATTAACCTTTAAATATTGGTCCTAACACTATAATTTCATTCTTCAGGCTCTCCAAGTTCTAGTCAATTCCCTGCGTTAAATTGAATTATGCAGGTATGCATTTAAATTTTGTTTATACTTGTATGTAGCAGTAGAACTATATTTCTTAGCCTCCTCTTATGACCAGTTCTACAGCTTTGGTTCTTGGTCAATGAGGTTCTGTTTTGTGTTGTGCTTGTTTAGATTTTGAGTTGCACGAGGAGGTATTAACTGTAGACTTGTCCAAACTATCATCTATTGTCACAAAAACTTTTCTTCATAATAATTGCCAAAGGAAACTTGCTCATCCTTTGAAGGTTCATAGGCTGCCACATTTGCCAACATTGCTTCATGCCCTTATCATTGTAGACAATACCAATTACTTTAAGAATGTGTGGACGGTTCTTCAGTATTCTAAGACATTTTTTTCAGATAAACTTTCTTTACTCATGTGTAAACAGGATTTCTCCACAAATCCATTTTTTTTTGTAATCATCAAAACAACAGGTTTCAAAAACATGATGTGGAGATAAGTGAATATCCATGCAGAGTTCACAAGATTCCTATGCTTGATGCTTCCAATATGTTCAGTCTCAAGCTCAGTTCCAACTTCACGCAAGTCTTTGTGGAATAGATTTTACTAGATTTTAGAATTTATCCTGTTAATTTTATGTGAAATGCAATTTTTAACGTTAGATTGATCATTTACAATCTTGAAAAACTTTTTAAGCTTCCCAAACATACAGAAAAATGGTAAAAACATTCTTCTAGAACTAACATAATCTTTTCCCTCCTTCAGTTTAATCATTGATGTAGACTAAAAACACAATTCCCCTCCCTACCACAGGAATGACATAAAAAACAACGAGTTCGCTTGCAGAGGGAAGATCTCCTTTGTGTGTGCAGTTTTTTATAACGATTCTTCGTTGAATGTATTGTTGTTAATGTTTCATTACAGGCCAATCGAAACTTCACCTAAAACGGTGATAGCCGAAATGATCAGAGATCGCCTCCACCTGATGCCAACATCCCCAATTTTTCTTTAAAATAGTGCTTGAACGATTGGAGATCATTCACGAGGCTTCTGCTTGATTTATGATTCTAACGTAGATGCACTAAAATATGAACCACCCCAAAAATTGAGGAGAGTGGGAATTCCAATCGAGGCATCTACAAGCTGGACAAAAATACAAGAAACTTGCAAAGAAAATTACATAAGCAAAAAGCAAGAAATTTGATTTTAAGGAAATAGCTTGTAGTGGTTAGTTTATAAGTGTTTGTCTATAAGTGTTTTGATAAACAAACTGTAACTCATTCCAAATAATTCCATGTATGTATTGTGGCAGTGTATATCCTTATGACAGAGAATCAAACTGGTCATCAAACACATGTTCATTTTTTGTTATCCAACAACTATGCATTCCTAATTTCTTTATCATTGTGTCTCCATACAAATACCTATAGTTTTCTCACTTCAAGTGTACATGATTGTTCTTATTGTTTTCCATTCTATTTTTTTAACATAATAATCTGTAATTCATTTCAAATAAATGCATGTATATATTGTGTGTGGAACATATGGAACACAAATCTAACTTTTCAACAAACGTGTTCAATTTTTCCTTTATACAATTGCAAGCTATTTTATGTAAACCAACAACAACACATTTTTAATGTGTTCTTCATTATGTCTTTCCTTTATATAATTGTAGTGCTTCTTTATGTAAACCAACAACAACACATTTTTAATGTGTTACTCATTATATCTGCTACACAAATACATATAGTTTTAAAATGTGTGAGAAAGAATCATGCAATTTTTAGTTATTTTCATGCAAAGCTTTGTACATTATATCACTTTTTTGCATATTGAATTGTTAAAGGGTTAGACCTCATGTTTGCGCTTTTTAGAAAATATAAATGAAAAAGGAAGAAAACTTTAAAGGTTCTCATTTCTTACAAATGCCTATTATCCATAACACATCCTTCATTTCATATTTGACTACACTACAAGTTTACATTTTCCACCATACATTTGTAGAACTCCGTCTATCTTGAGCATCTTTTAGTTGCCATGGAAATAACTTTGACACATGAAGGAATTTCTCAATTGATTGAGGGCAGTTCTATTATTGACCCCACATTTCAGATACTGCACTTGTCCTCCCTAAGGTCCATTCTCAATTGGCAGCTGCCCAACATTGTGTTGACCTTTCAGATGGGAAACATTTTCAGACAACACTTCTACCCTCCAAATTTGCAAGCTCGTGTAACCGATAAATCAATACAAGAAGACTCCATTTTGTGCTTACACAAATAGATTAGAATGTATCAAAAGTGAATTTATAAGCTTCATCTCCTACTCGATTACCAATGTATATAAACTCCTTATATTAATTATAATTTCTTTATGTTTGTTTTTTTCATTTGTTGCTCAATTATAATTCTATCATGATTTTCTTTTCCACTACAGGATTGTTCTTATCATTGAAATGGATGTTCTTGTCGAAAAACATTTGATAATTGGTGCTCCAACCTGACTACCAAAAAATGCTCTCCAAGACAGTCAATTGCCTCAAATAGATGCAAGTGCCAATAGGTTAACAAATATTTTGTGAGAACACCAACTAAAATAAGTGGATTGAATACATCTATGTGCATGTGGTCATAAGGGGGTCATGCCCTAGCAAAAACAACCCTTCGTGAATATCACAATGCAAGGGGATATGGTTCCATGTTTGGGTTTGATTTTGTGGATCAAGAAGGAGGGGAAATCCACATCACCTGTTTCAATGAGGCCGGAAGCATTCTATGAGTAGATTGAAAATGGGAAGCTATATACAATTTCCAATGGGAGGATTGCAAGGATTGCTGATGGAAATCTATGTTACAACCATTTGAATAATGCTTTGGAGATTTTCCTACAACCTTCCTCTTACCATATCTCCACTCATAACAAATGAGGATACAATACCTTCCCATCACTTTGACTTCACCAAAATCAAGGACATACCTACAAGCGTTGAAGGTTATATAGTTGATTTGATTGGCATTGTTCTTATGATGTCACCATGCTCAACAATTTTTCGGCATGACAAGTTCTGAAACAAAGAGAAGAACACTACGATTAAAGGACATGTCGGGATTCAGTGTAAGTGTCACATTGTGGGGACAACACTTAGATGAGATAAGAAAAGAACTTGAAGACATGCTTTCTATACCACCTCTTCTGGTCCTTGCCTTGAAAGTTGCTCGCGTCTCCAGTTTCAATGGAAGATCAGTTGACACTGTTTCAAGAACCAAATGTTACGTCAACCCTCTAATTTCAGAAACAAATACACTTCATGGTTGGGTTGATTATGATGACTACTCCCTTCTAGTACCCTCTATCACAAGCCAATTTATGGGCTCTCCAAAAATCTTGACCTCTGTAACAACGATTTCGGAGGTACTACATATGGGGAACACAGAGAGAAATGAATGGGCCATGGTTATTACAGAAATCACAAATATCAACATGGACAACTTTTTTTACAAGGCATGTCCTCTTCAAAAAGGTGACAAACAATGCAAGAAAAAGGTGAGAGAGAATGGTAATGATTCATGGTTATGTTTGAGTTACAACGTACAAGTTCAGAACTATGATTATAGATATGCACTCAGGATCGATCTAAAGGACCCAACAGGAGAACTCCAGTCAGTTACCGCTTTTGATGAGACAACTGAGTCAATCATGGGTGTTGAAGCTAGCGATCTCCACCTATTTTCTATAGACGAAGAGGCGACCAGTGAAATTACAAGCAATGTCATCGGCAATGAATACTGCTTCACACTTTCCCTGAAAAAAGAGACATACTGTGGAAACAACATATTGAAATGTGTCATCCTCTGTTCTAAGAAAGTGGATAACAGTGCAACTCCTCTGTAACCTTCTTTACACAAATACTTCTAATGTATCCATCCCTTCAAAATTTACACCCTCACCCATCCCATTCTATACTTTGAACTATCACTAATATGTTGCTTATTTCATATCTATGTTTCGCCCTTTTCCCCTACTTCAAAAGAAAACTTTTGTAGTTCCTTATAAACTGACATACTATTGTCACCTACTACTATGTGGATTGTAAGTAATTTTAAGAAAATAAATGCATTTAACTTGCACTTTTATTATGTACATATTTTCATCCTTGTATAGTATTAGAACATATTGTATCTTTCCATATAACGAAAAATCTTTTCCTTAGGCAACACATAGAAGTTTTTTTATCCTCAAATTGTTACCTCTTATGATTAGTTCCCATTAGAACTCCACATGCATTTCAAATGTATATAGTTTATTGATTCTGACATACTATTTCCTCCTACTACTATGTGGATTGAAATATCTTTTAAGAAAATAAATGATAATTACTTGCACTTATATTATGTACGTATTTGCATCATTGTTATACTATTGGAACGTATTGTATCCTTTCCATATAACTAATATTAATTTCCTTAAGCAACAAATGCATATTTTTAATCCTTGAAATGATACCTCTTACATGTAGTTCCAATTGGAACTCCACATGCATTACAATTGTATATAGTTTATTGTATAAAGTTTTTTTGTATGTCAACAAACAATGCATCGTTCATTACTGACCGACACATTTTTTTCCCAACAGGTGGTACTCCATAGGTGTGTCACTTCGCAATCATGTCAACTCCTGCAAAACGAGCACGACGAAGAGAGAACTACGCAAAAAATAAAGTTCACATAAATTCTGAGCAGAGACGTCGTCACCTAGAGCGTAGAACAACGACAATCTCAAATATTTGTCAACTTACATCAACCAACAACCTACCATTCCCTGTCATTCCAAACTTGCCGACAAATACAACTACTGAAGGATTTCTAGCCAACATTCCACAAGTAACTTCCATGGAAACAAATTTGCATGAACATACCAATTCCTTCTGTACGAACCCATATTTGCTAACTATTGCCATGCCTCACCATTTTCTTGTGCTGCGCTACAAGAATTTGTCTCAAGTACCGAATTTGCTTTGGTTCCTTGCACATGTACAACCAATTCCTCATCTCCTTTTGTCTGCTTTCCACCTTGCAATCCACAATCAACCCAAACAGAACACCCCACCCCTCCCCATACAAAGAGACTTTCCATATTTCCACCCTCGTCTTAGACTATTGAAGCCCAACGTCGGTTTCACAAAAGAATAGATTTGTTGGCAAACATCCAAACTTTCTCAATTTGTTTGGAAAATTACCCTGGAATTAAAACAATTTCCTTTGAAGGATTTCCCTCCTGTAGCAGATGCAAATCTGAAAAACACGGCCATCGCTTCTCTTTGTGGAACAACATGGACCCTACAAAGTAGCCTACTGTTCTTGTGTCTTTAACCCAAATAGAGGAGATGCTTATCACATGAGTCAATCCATTACTACAGGTCACCCAAGTACGTGGAGGACAATACAAATACTCAGGACACACCATAAGTTTCCCACAAAACATTACTTCAATAGCAAAGTACCTACCACATCGCCTTGGAGATTTGGACATAGTACTCATACAAAGGGAAGGATATAATTTACAAAAGTATGATTTCTACGTCAGTAGATCTCGTGTTTGGGCAGCCTTGCAATATAAAATCCAACACGATCCCTATTACAAAGATGTCTTAATCAACCATGATGCCCTTTCCTCCCTACCATCTGAGTCGTCAAATGTTTCCTCGTCTCTTAACACAGCCACAATCAAATTTCCCCAAATGCAAACTACCTCTACAACTCATGGTATTGATGCTTCCACTGACTCTGACGAAATGTATGAACACTCATCATCTTTCGTGCCAACACCCCACAATTCAGGAACTGAAGAAGAGGAAATTGAATAGTTCTTGCTCAACCACGATGGTAACACCCCATTTACCATGCCATGGCCAGAGCTTGGCCTCTTGCCTATAAATGAATACAATACAGAGGGCATGTTCTCAATGGCCTTCCCAACTTTGTTTCCGACTGGAAAAGTCAATGTGGCAACAACCTTGCATAAAAGAAGTTCCAATGCATGAATATGCTCTTCATTTGATGTGCTACCATGATGGTTGCTTCGGTTCACACCCAAGATTTTGCTACTTCCTTCTAAACCTCATAATGTAGCACAGAAGCCAGTCCACAGCTGCAGTTTTCATGAAACAAAACATCGAATCTGGAATCCCTACAACAATTGGAGATCTACGAAGACAACTATTGGAATGCCCCAAAGATAACCTCCCAGACAATTTAATGTGGTTTGGATCGAGCCTTCGAGGGATGCGTTCATTCTGGGAAAAATGTAGAAGCGAGCTTTCAGATATGGTGGAACAATTGGGGACACCAACCTTATTCTTCACTCTAAGTTGCTGTAGACACTAAATGGCTAGATCTCCATAATATTATGTATGGTGAATTCCCTACTAATCCTCGAGCCGCACAACATTGGAGAACACTTAACATTGTCTCAAACCCTCATCGAGTATCAACATACCTGCATCACAAATTCACAATATTTCGTGAAGAAATATTGCAGAAGGAACTTGGAGCAGTAGGCTATTGGTACATGTAATAAAATCTACTATTTAATAAGTTTTTTGTAGACTACATAGCTAATATTTATGCTCTCTCATCTCGCAGGTATGAATGGCAACATAGAGGCTCCACACACGTCCATGGTTTATTGTGGCTCGAGAACGCACCTAAAGTTGACGCAATGGACTGGGAGGATACAACAATTATTGAGGCAACAAAACAATACTTTGATAAGTTCGTGTCTGCTTGGAACCCCCGTCCGACTTGCAACCGCTTGGATTTTGTTCGCAAGTCACTGCTAGATGACCCTTGTTTGCTAAATACAACACAAATACTATCCTCCTCCCCACATGCAGACCTTGAAGAACTACTTAATCGTGTTCAGCGCCACACAAAATGTTCAGAACAAACATGCCTGCGTAGAAAGCAATCACAACTGCAGTGCAGGTACAATGCACCATGGGCCACGCAACCTACTTCATCCCTGCTCATTGAAAGTGATGGGAAAATTAAGTACCTCCCTTCGAGAAATGATGATAGACTGAACATACACAATCAAACTATGATATCCATATGGAGAGAAAATGTCGATTGCTAACTGGTACTTTCCCGCCATGCAATTCTGAAGTATATTGCAAAATATGCTTCAAAAGCAGAGCAACGTTCAGAAACCTATCACCAAATGCTATCCATATTTTCAAGAGATGCTGATGCGGATTCACCAGCACACATTGCGATCCAAAAAATTCTCATAGAGAACATTGTTGAACATGACATAAGTGCACAAGGAAACATGCCACATGCTGCAAAATTTGCCACTTGTTATGTGCAGCCATTCGTTTGTATCATTAAATGTTGGCAAAAAAATCTTGAGACGTGTCGTTGAAAGTGACGTCGATGTACAAGAAACAACCACTTTCTTGGATGCATATAGAGTTCGCCCTACAACCATGGAACACCTACCACTTATTCAGGTTGCTCGAGATTGGAGCTACAACAGGAACCGTAAAGGAGATAAATGGAAACTGCGGTCAACTAAAGCAATTGTTTGGGTCCACCCGAGATTTGTGGATGTCCCAACTCAGGATTCAACGTCATATGACCTTTTCTGTTGGTCAGAACTCCTTTTATACAAGCCTTTCAGAAATATTGCCTCCGAATTTGGCTCAAGCCCACATGACATCAACGACACTTGGGACATGTTCAAACACAACTACAGACCATGGCATGTTTTACACACTACCGCAGACACATGACATGATACAGATGTTAGTTCTGACTCTGAGGTCGAATGCAGTATTCAACACGAACCATTGCAAGAATGGTAGGTCTTCGCACAACTTCGTTCGGGAAACAACACGGGTCTTGACAATCTTGAAATGTTGGGGAAATGAGATTTTGACATACACAATAATTGGAACATACATGGCGTTCCACATGATTTGCAGATAACTGGTTCATCATTCATCGAGAGAGAAAAGGTAGACACAAATAACACCAACATGCAGGCCACACCACCATCTACCACACTACCTTTGTCTTCAGAACAACAACTAGCTCTTGATACCATACTGCACCATTCAACAAACAAAACACTTCTACCTCCATTAAGATTGATAATTCAAGGAACAACTGGCACAGGAAAATCATTTCTGATAAATAAAATCCAGAATTCATTTACAGCAGCATCAACCACATCTCCCTTGCCTCTCCTTCTGCTCGCCCCTACCGGTGTTTCAGCATTCAACATCTCTGCACCCACAATCCATGCAGCCCTCTGTATTCCAATCAAAGAATTAAAACCCCTTGAAGGCCAAACATTATCATCTTTTCAAGAGTCGCTGAAACATATAGAATATGTTCTTATTGATGAAATGAGTTTCATCGGCCCAAATTTGCTAGGAAAAATTGACAGTAGGCTACGTGAGGCTTTCCCACACTCAAAAACATCTGAATTTGGAAACAGATCAGTCATCCTCCTTGGGCGACCTTGGGCAATTACCACCAGTTATGGACAATCCTCTTTATGCAAGTAAATCCTATGGAGCCACCCTTTGGAAGGGATTTCATTCTTCCATTACATTGCAAACTATATTTCGGCAACAAGGAACAACCGATGCACAAGTTTCATTCCAGAATTTACTGCTCAACATGCGAGATTCAACCCCTCTTATTGAGGACTGGGAACTCCTAATGTCTCACACAGACACACACCTAACTCAGCAAGAGCTCAAAATTTTTAAGGATGCACCACATTTGTTTGCAAAAAATGACCTCGTGGACTCCCACAACCTTCAGATGCTGAAGGCATTGAAGCGTTCCGATCGCCCAATCCATTGCTGAAAGTAACAGGCGGGTTGGACCAAGAAATCCTGATGATGATCAGTTGGAGCACAAAGTTCTGTTGTGCAAACAACAAAAAATCATGCTTATTGCAAATTTATGGGTTGACGCAGGCCTCGTAAATGGTGCTACAGGAACAATCACCGACATTGTCTACGACGCATCAATGCCACCACCAACATTACCTTTATTTGTTGTTGTCAAATTTGATAGATACAATGACCCATGTTGGGATCCCTCCAACCCGTTACATATTCTGATACCCCCTATTTCGAGAGGGAATCAAAGACAATTGCCGCTTAAAATGGCCTGGGCATTAACTATCCACAAGTCCCAGGGACTTACTATGCATAGAGAAACTGTCAACATTGGAACCAATGAAAGGCAGGGTCTGACATTCACATCTTTCTCTAGAGTTGCCTCGCTTGCAAATTTGCGCATTTCACCTCCTTTTTCATTCAAAAGGTACTAAAAAATGGCGCACGTAGCAACACTTGGAGCAAGAAGAAAGGAGGAAACAAGACTACTATCACTCAACCCTTCGTAAATACTACACTCTACTTTGATAGCACCTCCGCTACTACTTTACTCAACACTTCTTCTATCCTAGACGCCATTTCCATTCAAGGGGTATCAAATGTACTCATGTTTACCGGAAATAAAATTACCCTCAAAAGGCTACCATTCATGATATAATTCTTCTCATGTTAAGTTCAAATAAAAATAGTCTGCAAAACGATACCACTCAATGATATGAGATTTGTAAATGTATATGTACGAATTTGTAACAACTTTGAAATGAAGAGATGAAACCTTTAAATGAAGTGGTTCGTTTATATATCTACAATTACAAAATTACACTTTTCAACATACATGTTCAAGTTTTCCTTTTTATTGTTGCTTGTTTCTTTATGTTAACCAACAACAACACATTTTTAATGTCTTCATCTGCACACAAATACCTAGAAATTTAAAATGCCGAGAAAGAACCATGCAATTTATAGTTGTTTCCATCCAAAGCTTTGTACATTATATCATTTTTTTGCATTTTGAATAGTTTTAAGGGATACGACCTCATGCTTTTTAAATAAAGTGACTCTCTATATTTCTAAATACAAAAA
This sequence comes from Taxus chinensis, assembly GCA_019776745.2. Taxonomy (NCBI): domain Eukaryota; kingdom Viridiplantae; phylum Streptophyta; class Pinopsida; order Cupressales; family Taxaceae; genus Taxus; species Taxus chinensis. Next base: position 619,127,427 of record CM034155.1, read on the forward strand.
GTCACCCATAGTTTAAACAAACACAACTAAAAAAAAAAACTATCCCTATAACACAAATAACATATACCATTTTTTGTTTGCAAAATGCCTCAAAGAAATGTGGTCTCATGGAATGCTATGATTGTAAGATATGCACAAAATAGCTCTAACAATGATGCTCTCAAACTCGTTGAGGTAATAAAGAAATTTGGAATGTACCATAACCATTTCAAGATTTGTTTATATATAATTGCATATTCTGTCTCATTTTAGTTTCATGGAGAGATAATATGTTAAAGCACTTAGTCATTCTTTCAATCTACTTTGACAACAACACTTCACATTCACAACATTCTTGAGAGTGAGTATTAACAAACTTACATGTCTCACTTGCATTTGTATTCAATTATTACACAACTAAGCAGTTATCTAACATTTATTAATTTAATGTATTTCGCCAACATTTGTTCTGGCTTTAATAGAAAATCAGTATTGTCAATCACACCCCTTAACAACTAGTCAACTACAGATATGAGGCCTATAATAGAATCTGCCTTTCTACAACTACATAACACATACCGTTAGGCGTTTAAATTGCATTGTATACATGTAATTACTAGTATAAATTTCTTATATATATATTTTAAAATAAATTTAAATATAATACCAATACAATAAACATTTTACAATATAATTAACATCAATGTGCGCACAATTGTACATCTCAATAATAGATAACGTAAACTGGAAAAATAACAAAGGGCCAGGTGGAACAAAAGGGCGAGATGCGTCCATGCCGAACAAGCTCGGAAATGCGTAAATCGCTAAAATGGTAAGTAATTAACTATTTTCCAGGTTAGGCCCGAGCCTATTCTAATGATAAGCTCAAGCCCTCCTCCCATTTCAAATTGTGGTTACATTTTGCAATTTCCACAAACTATCTACCTCTCTATGCAATGATCCTCCTCTCCAATAAAAATGCAAAGAGTAACAGAGTCTGAATGTTCTGCAAGAGCTAATTTATCCGCCCTGTTGAGACAAGGATCCAAAGTATTCTCGAAATCTTCTTCTGAGTAGATTTTGTTTCTGGTATCTCAGGCTCTAAAAAGTGGTTTCAATATAATAATAATTAAGCCATCAATCTGAGTATCCTGTGATTCACACAATGCATCGATTTGTTTGCAAAGTTGTTGCAAATGCTACAAGGCACGCGAATACCAATCCATTCCGGTTGACTCGCTGTGGATTTTCCACTTCTTTACTCCTTGATGAAACGCAAATACAGGTTTTTGGCATTTCTTTTTAATCAATAATTCATGTTTCTAAATATCTTGTAAATTCTGTTTTCTTAACTTTGTTTTTTTGGCGTATGGGGGACCTAAACTGATAAGATTCAGACTTGCTAGCAAACACTATTGAATAATTTCAACAACCTAGTTACCTGTCCTGTGTAACGATCCTCCTTTGCAACGACTTTCCCTTCTTTTATAAAAATGCAAAGCGTAATGGAGTATGAATTTTCTGTAAGAGCTTGTTTACCCACTCTGTTGTGACAGGATTCAAAAAAGGCTCACAATCATCGTCTGAGTAGATTTGTTTCTGGTATCTCAGGCTCTAAAAAGTGGTTCTTATTTGTGCAAGTGCTTGTCTGCTCTTTCTGTCTCATACCAATGTCTAACAATGGTTCAAGGTCAAGTTTACTATCATTTTTGTACAGCAAAAACTTCCCTATATTTCTAAGGGGTCTCAAATTCATTGGCGTTTCAAATGCTTCGCTTTTTTAGAACAAACAATTTCATGTGGATTTGCTAATTGTCTGACGTACCAGCTGGTCTGATTTGCCTTTACTCCATCCCTGTTTCAACCTACAACGTCTGCACTAAGATTGAATTGAATGACAGCTGGTTTTTTTTGGTCTTGTTTGTTTTTTTGTTTTACTTTCTTTCATATTGGACCATGTTGGATGGAAATGGTATCCGATAGGAGTTTGCCATCGGCAAATTTTCAAGACACCTTGGAGAAGAGGGGTCGGAGGGGCATTCTGTGTTTCTGGGTAAGCTGGGGCATTCTATGTTTCTGGAAAGCTGAATATGTTCACAGATTTTGTCTTTAGGTTGAATGTGGAGAAATTTGGTTTGAGGCTCTTATTCTATTAAAAAACTTTAGTAGTTGTCTTTTCGGTGGCACAAGCAGTTTACCATTGTTACTGTAGTTCCATTTGTACATTTCTAGTGTGATTGTATTTAACGGGTGGTGGAATCAGGACTTTTGTGGCGAGTTCTATTTCTTGATTTTTTTCATTCGTTTGGGCAGTTAAATTGCCTGGTTTATCAGATCCTAAGTTCTTTAGGAATAGTTAGACTTTGTATCAAATCAACTAATGCCAGTAATTTAATACGTTTATCCATATACCAGAATGTGAGAAGGGAAAGATTTTATGCACCTTGCAATCCAATCCCTAATTGCATAAAATTTTCCTTACAGCATTATCAGTGTTTGTGTGTTGATGGGAAAGAATTTAGTCACTTCTAATACATTTGTTACCCCGATCAAAAACAATTTAGTCTTCTTACCTGATCATCCTCTTGTTGAAATCATTTTGTTTCTGCATAATCACTTTCAGCATTCCCATAGCTGGGTAATGGTTCTTGCCTGACTATTTGTGGAATGTCATCCTTGTCCATGGTGCACCGAGAAAAATATAAAACCAAGTCAGAAGAGACCTTGCACGAGTCATGATCAGGTGGTACCTAGATCATCAAAAACTCTCTCTAGGTCAATGCGACTATGAGGGGACACATCAGATTTGGAACCACACATTCCTGATTTGATCTTCGAGCCTCTTATTTTCTTTTTTTCCATCCATTCCCAATCTTTGTCGTCAACGACCCTTTTCTGTTGTTTTATTTTGTGGTTGTTTAACATAGCCATAGCAGTATTCCAACATTTTGGAGAAGCAGGCTTAGACTTTGAATTGACACCTTTTTGCTGCAATTTTCTCTTGACTACTGGAGGGGGAGGCCCAAAATAAAAAAATGGGGGAGATTTGTTTGCCTCAGGTTTTTTTTTTCAGAATGTCCCTAGTCACCATGTAGGTTTTTTCTTCTTTTGGAAAGTAATTAGTCTTTGTTTATTAACATAAGTTTTATCCCACTTTACCATGGATTTGGCTTGATTTTTCAAACTTTTCTCTCATCAACTGAGTATCATAGAGAGAGGCAGAGAAACAGAAATTACTTATTCCTGAAGGGAAGTAACTTGGAATTAGCCTCCTTAGCACACAACCACTAAAGGATAATGTCAGAAAATTCTCATTCGCGCAATATGTTCCTTTGCCTAAGCTCAAAACATCAATTGATGCTGAGAAATTCCACACGAGTCCCAAGCAGAGCAAAAAAACCCAATATTAAAAATGATTCTGATTTTGAAACAGAGGATATGCCAACAGTCAAGATAAATTTGAAGGAAGCTATGGACAATGCCCCAATGAAATGCATGTTTCAAGCCACGATCCTTATAAGAAATCGTGATACAACTCCATCACAATCCCGAGCATGAACTGACCACATCGAGTAGGGGACTACCATAACTTTCAAATCCCCTTGATTAAAAAGCATTGCATAATTGTTTTTGATAGCACGAGGAAGGCATAAGGAAGCATCAAGGGAGACAGAGTAATGAAAAGGGTTAATTTATTTCATGATTTGAAACTAAGGAGGATGATTCCAGTTTAATTAAAGTTGTGATCTCCTTAAGAAGGGGAGGCTTCCTAAGGAGCCACAGAAAATTTGTAAGCCATTTTCCTCCATTAGCTCAACAAGAAGACTAGGAGGGAATCAACTACCTTGTTACCACTTATATTTCTTCGAAATGAGATTAAATCTCTTAATAAAAGACACGATTTCAAAAACGTAGCAGAACCTGATCATAAAAAACAGGGGCTCTGCAAGTTGCACTATGAAGAGTTTTTTCCGCGGAAGATAATAATGCAGCTTAGAAAGCACAAAGCATATTTAGCTGCTAAAACCAAATCACCTAAAAGTCCTAGGAACCAAAAACATCAACTAAAAGTAACATTACTTAGAAAACAAAATAGCAACAAGCTGGTAATATTTTATCATCAGCTAACGACTGTTTGGGACAATATACCATTATGCTGAAAATTAATCCAAATAGAACTGGAAACATCTCTGTGCCTCTTTGAGATTGATAGTGCTTTGAAGAGCATGCCAACAAGCTGTCATAATCAATAGATCTTTTAATTAGCAGGGTCCCCTGCACCATGATTTTTGCTGGGACCTGCTTGATCCTTCCATGAGAGAAGGTTTGAGGCCAACAGCGGGGAGGGGTAAGCCTGGGTTGGGGGTGATGGAGAGTAGAATGATTCCCAGCTTCCTTGTTCAACTCATTGTCAGTAGCTTGACAAGCCTATCATTTGGGGGGAGGAGGATAGTACTTATGCCAGTAATTCTCCTCTTCCATCCACTGATGGGCCAGCTCACCGAACAAGAGCCTTTCATTGGTGTCGATCCTTTTATACTGTTCCTGAAAAACAGTAGATAAGTGCACAAAATGCTTATCCATGTTACCAATAGTAGCATCTATCTGAGGATTGTTGATATCACAAACCTCAATGTGGTCTCTAAGAGTCTTGAGTGCAGTGTTTATGATATTCAAAGCTTTTAAGTATGGCAACATTTTGCTGATTGGCCTTTTCCTTGTGCATATTTTTGTGATCAGCAGGGGTTGGAGACAGAAATGGAATATATGGCGTGTCCCGGGCCTAGGTACTTGGATTGTAGCGCCTGAATCCATAAAGATGGTGAAGGAATAGCATTAGAATGGGAGCCCCTAAAAACTAGCTAGTGTGGCTGACCTGAGGAATGACTGAACCAAGAGGGATGAGGGTTAAAGGGTTCAATCTCCCTAGAGCCTCAAACTTTATGAGTTTTTGCTGGTTCAATGGGACATGCACGAAGATGTTTTGATGAGAAGGCAGTGCCAACCCCACCCCAAAACTTTCCATGGTACTTGTGCGTAGTAGGAGAGGCCAAGTTATGCTGACTTCCCTGAGCACAGATAAAGGTCTGGCTCTCCAAAGCATCATCATCTTCAAGCAAAATGGGTTGCCTTTCTTTTTCCTCATACTGGGCTAAAATGGTTGCCAGCAACTGAGGTTTTGTAGAAGTTTGAGGCATGGTCTTTGTTAGGGTTGTCTTTTTTGAAATTAACTCTTTTATTTGGTGACAACCTAGTAAATTTCCTTTTACTGTTCCTGTTCACACCTCTGGCTTTTATGTCCATCGTGTGCAGTCTAGCGCTAAAATGTATTTACATTTGGGAAGGAGCCCTAGATCTAAAACAATGCAAATGAGATTGGCCAGGGTATATAAAATAACCAACTCCCTCCGTAGAGCTGTATCTTTGCTATCATTTCACCCATGAGGCTGCAACAAGGAACCTAAATGGATTGAACTTCTCGTTGGTGAATTGGATTGAAGTGAAGAGCTGAACTAAGAAATGAAGGGCAATGATATGAGTCGATGCCGTAATGTTTGATGTCAACATGAAACCCCTTGCCTTTTGGGAGCTGTGGAATGGTAGAACTTTCTACTTCTAGTTGCAAACTAACTAGCTGTTGAGGATTCATGCTATAAGTTAAGTCTGTTTCATTATCAATGGAATCACAAAGACTACCCATCACTTCTCAGTACAAAAGCTACGTATGGGATTGTTGAGCAGCCAATTCCATTGTAATGAAAAACTTCACATTTTCTTCTTTGTGCTGGCTGAGTGTGGTTTGATTGTGAATGCAAAGATAACACAATGATTATGTGAATCAGCTGTAAAATCTGTTTGGCATTCAGAAGGTGGATGATGCAAGTGGTGAAGGGCTGTAATGGCCAAGTGGGAGGTGGTGTGGAGGAGAGGGAGGCACGTTAACATGCCCAACAAAGTGCGAACAAATGTGCAATTGAAACAAAAAACAAGAAATTAGTAACTAGAACAGATATCTTAAATACATCTATCTCAAAAATGCCTAGAGATATCAATCTCAAGGCCCTTATCTTGGATTTTTAGCATACCGATTTTGTTTGTTTGGAATATATGCTTCACATATTAACAGATTTTTTTTACAAAGAGCCTGTACAAAAGAATCAGAAAATGTACAGGAAAAAAAACCAAAAGTTACAGTTTTCTCAAGCAGATCATAAGAGCAGCCAGATCAGAGTACTCTTTGGGATCAAACTGTTTGGCTTCTTTAAGCAGAAGATAATCTTTCTCCAACAATTGCATTCTGACTTCACCTTGCCAAGCTTGCCAAAGCTGTCCAATTCACCCACCTCCTCTCTGAAAACATAATTGCATCTGAGTTTCCAGAGGATAAAGAGGACCAACACTCACATGCAATGCCATATACTTTTGAAAGGACCTCAAACCAGTGTGCTGGAATCTCCCAACAAAGCTGCTCTTCAGTGAAGATGACCTTGAAACATTACCAGCCATTTTGGTCTGAATTTCCCTCCAGCAGGCTTTTGTAAAAGAGCAATCCCACAAGAGATGTTTATCTTTAGCACAATAGGGGCACTGTCCATTTGTAAAGCCACCTTTTGCTAGCTGAGCTTTTGATCCCATCAAAAGCTTGAATGGTTGCCTCTTCCCACTTGATAATCTGGTCTTTCTTCAACATGCAAGTGATGGGGAGAGTCAACTCAGCAAAGTTAGACACAAATCTTCTAATGAAATTGATTTGCCCAAAGAAGGATTGGATTCCTTTCTTGGTTCTTGGAATTGGAACCTTGCTGATGGCTTTTACCCTCTCGGGATCAATCATGACCCCATCCTTTGAGACAATGTGACCAAGCAACTTGGCCTTTTGCACTCCAAAATGGCACTTCTTTGGATTGAGTGAAATGCCATACTCTCTGCATTGTATCAGCATTTTTTCCAAGTGCTGAAATTGATCACTTCTCTTTCTAGAAAACACAGTCACATCATCTTGGTAAACAGCAATAAAATCATTAATGTAACCAGAAAAAGCAACATCCATTGCTCTTTGGAAAGTAGCTCCAGCACTCGTCAAACTGAATGGCATCCTGACATAAACATATGTGCCCCATGGAGTGGTAAAGGTAGTCTTTATTCTCTCTAACTCCTTCACAACAACTTGATTGTATCCAGAGAAACCGTCCAAAGTAGAAATCAAATCAGATCCAGTCACTAATTGTAGCATATTTTCCATGTTTGGCAGAAGATAATTATCTTTCATTGATGCTCTGGTCAGATTTCTAAAATCCACGCATAGCCTGATATCACCATTCTTTTTTCTTACTGGCACTAAGTTTGTGACCCAAGAAGAATACCTTGTTGGTTGAATGATCTCTCCATCTCTTAGCTTCTTCAATTCATCCTGCATTTTCATGGAGAGGAGTGGATTAATTGGCCTCTGCTTTTGTCTGAATGGTTTTGCATTAGATTCCAAATGAATCTCATGTTGAAACAAGTCCTCTTTGTATGCTTTCAGTTCAGAATAGGACCAAGCAAAGCAGTCCTGATTTTTCTTTAAACAATTAGACATAGGATTGTTTCTCTTCTTTGTTCAGATTGCTTCCCAACCAGATCTTCCTTGGTTTCTCCTTTGTGCCAAGGTCATGCTCTTCAACATCCCTTGAGGCTGCTATATGGTTGTTAATAATGCAATCAACATTATCAAAGTTTGATTCGAGAGCAACCAACCCTCTAAGAATGGTATTAGTATTCAATTGGATGATGTCTTTGCCGAACAAAGTTTCTTTTCCTTCTGATGCACACACCATTGGCTCCCAATCAATACACTGATCAACAAACTCCCCTTTGTTTTGCAGAAACCGTTTCACCTGGGCATCATCATCAAATACTTGCCAATTTTTTACGTTGTCAGGGACAAATGGCCTTGTTAGTACTTCAATATTATATTCACAATTGGGGGACATTGAACAAACATCAAACTGAGATCCCAAGACTGCAAGCTGGTCTGCAACAACATTGAACTTTCTATCATGATGCACAATATTAAATGAATCAAACATTTCAATCAAATCCCAAACTGCATGTTTGTATTGTTTCATTCTCCAATTTCTAGTAGCATACAATTTTCTAATTTGTTTGACAATCAGTTCTGAGTCTCCTTTGACAATGATATCTTTAATATGATACTTCCAAGCAATTCTCAAACCTAATAATAATGCTTCATACTCAGCAATGTTATTAGTGCATTCAAAGTTAAGTTTGAAATAAAATATGAACTCTTCTTGGTTTGGGGATATCAAAACAATGTCAGTACCATTTCCAAACTTGGAACAGGCTCCATCAAATAACAAGGTCCAAGGTAAACCAGCATGTTCAAGACATTCACACTGATCAATCTTGTGCTCCCTGTCATCAGCAAAACCCACAAAGTTATCTTCATCAACATCAGCATATAACACTTCATAAGAAGCATTATTTGGATCCTCAATGAGGTGCAATATTTTATTCTCTCCATACAAATTTACAAGACTTGCCTTTAATAGGAATGGTGGAAAAATACATATCCATCTGAACACTTCCACCAATACTTGCAGCCCACTTTATTGATAACAACATGCCCCATTTGGCAGGGCAATCAACAATGACAACATCAAGTTTCAGGTTCTTACCTGGATAAGCTGCAAGTTGTACCACCAATCCTTTCACACATCCAACAACGGGAACCTCTCTAGAGTCCATGGCAGTGCATCTTCCATATGCTGTCTATCACTTTTATATCCATCTCATTCATGACCTCAAGAGGCATGACATTGCATGATGCTCCAGAATCAAACATACAATTGTGCAGCAGTCTGTCCTTAATGATCAAAGTTGTAAAAAATGGATCAACATTTAATTGGGATTCAACCAAAGATGTCCCCAAGTAAACCTCAGGTGCTTCTCCAAGCTCTTCCAATGCTGGTGGTGTTTCAAGGTCTGCAATGGTTGGAGGAGGAGTTTCTACAATGTTTACATTTCTACCTGGGGTACTCTTTTCTTCTTTCAATCCCAAGTACTCAAATGCTCTCTTCTTGTGCTCAGGAATCCTAAGCAACTCAACAATTGGAACACTAACTTTGATTTGACTCAAAACTTGGGCAATGTCATATGGAACATTCTTTGGCAAGGCAACATTGGAAGGGAGATTAGCAAACTCATCAGATGGCATGGGATTCTTGACAGTTTGGGCATGAGGAGAAGTATGAATCTTGTTTGGGATAGCAAGGCCTTTAGAAGGTGTATCTTTCTTAGGATGCCTCTTTAGGAATACTAGTAAGCAATGGAGTTTTAGGTTTGGCTTAAGGCCCTGCTCCTTTGACAACTCTACTCCTAGTATTATAATCCTTTTCTTGAGCAGCAACAACGTTCATCAATAACTACCTATATTCCTCTGAAGGGATTCCTCCATCATACTTATTTATCATTAAGCTCTTAAATACTCAAATTCATTATTAGGTATTTCAAAAGCTTGCACTACATCTACTTCAAAAGTATGATAAGGAGGAAGAAGTGGTACCCGATGAATGCAATCCCAAAAATTTGTAGCAGTTTGAGCACTTATCACTTCGGTTGAAGTTGCTCCTTGTTGTGATCTTGAAGAGCAACCCATCATGCAAACATCATCATCAGTACCATCATCATTATCAGCTTCTTCTTCTTGCTGATTTACTTCACATGGAGGATGGGGCAGAAAGCATCTATCACACCAATCAATCTCATTGGCTTCATCAACAACAGCAACCCGGGCAGTCAGAGGATCAGACACCATTCTACTTTCACGTGCTTGGGGATGTCTATTTGTAGATCCCATGGGTCCTTTACCTCTGTCATCTGACCTCTGATCACCCCTAGGATGATTGCCAAATCTATCATGATTTTGTGCCTTTTGCTGACCTTGTGAACTCTACCCAATTCCTTTCTCTGCCCGGGCTAGTTTGTAAGATATTTCTTTGACAACCCCTGCCAAAGTTTTAACAGCCTCCTCAAGATCCACACTCTTGCTTGCTTGAGGTTTTTCTGGGTTTATCAGTTTGACACCTTCCCTCTTAGGAGGTTTTCCAACTGGCTTTGATGTTGTTCTCAATTTGCAGAGCCATAGTAAAGGCCTGCCTCAAAGTTCCTGGGGTTTTTATCCCTCAAATAGTATGCAGCCTTCTTGTCAAATGCATCAACATACTTTATAAGACAAGATTCATCACATGGCCTCAAATTCATAGGAAATATTCTCAATGTCTTATTGAATCTTGTATTAAAACTCATGCACTGATTCATTAGGATTCTTTTTAATATTCTCAAATTCTGACAAAAGAAACCTAGGGTCTATTTTGTCACCATACTGCAATCTAAATGCATTCTTCATTTCAATCCAAGAATCAATAGAGTTATCAGGAAGAGCTTTATACCAGTCCCTTGCATCCTCTTCTAGAGTATGAATAAATAATTTAATGTATACATCTTCAAACTCTATTTCGAAATCCTCCATCATATTGACAAAGAGTTTCAAGTGTTGATCACCAGTTATTGCATTATTTCCTTGAAACTTAGGCAATTTATTTCTTACATCCTTGGCACAACATTCAGATAGCCATCCATACCTATAAAACTGATGGGACCAAAAGTATTAATGACAAATGGAGGTCTGGGTGGAGGCTGAGCCATATTATTCTGAGGAGGTGATCTTACAGGAGAAACAGAGTGATGAGGAGTGAGGGGTCTGTGCGGTACAAGGATACAATTTTCAAAATGACTATCCCCTAATGACTCTTTTTCAAAGACACTATTAGATTTGGAAAATACAGGGGCAGATCGAGAAGCAAATGTTTCAAATACAGATGATAGACCCTCTCTAGATGGAGAATTCGGATTTACAAAGAGACTACCTGATTCAGAAGCAGTTGAGGAAGTATTGCAATCTTCAATCACGTGTGCTGATCAATTTCACCAATGGAGATCTCTTTTCTTGATGCTTGATCTCAACAACCTTCCAAATTTTTCCTCCTTCTGAATTAGACTTTCCAAACTCTGGAAACAACCTTCTACTAGGGTCCGCAGTGAAGAAAGATCTTCTTCCTTCCAGCTTTGCAAAGATTAGTAACAAATTCACAATTGACAGAGGTTAAGACACTGGCATTTATCAAAATAAATCAACATGGAGTCGCCACTAAGGATTTTCACCTTAGATGTGCAAAAATGCACTAAAAGATAATCTGTCAAATGTCTGTCAGTACTAAAAATCATGCAAAACTTATCAAGATATGATCTTCCTTTACCCAAATTTATCAATGGTGAGGCAAACTTAGTACAATAACTGCTGGAAAAATTGGACAGACAACACACAAAACTTATAATTTTGTTCAATCCTTACAGATCTAACCAAAGATAATGATGTTTACAAAACGTATTTGCACACAGAACTGCAAGAAACATTACCAGGGTTTGGAAAACTTTAAATTCTTCAAAGAAGTCCCCAGCGGAGTCACCAGAAGTGTGGTTGACGGGCCAAATGGATACGAATTGGCAATAAATCAACAAATTAGTCTCGGCAATGCAAATCAGTGTAAATCTCATGGCAACGGCGCCAGAAGCGTGTTGGTACCCAAATTTACTCTTCTTTCAAAGGCCGAGAAACATCATGGATTTGACAGGACACTCAGAAAGCAGATAAATGATTATGTATGTCGTTTTGTAGCCGGGGAAGAAATTTATCTGACCCTTTTTAGCACTCAGGCCTTGAAGAAGTGGGTAGCACCTTAAAAGGATGTGATCTTATCCTAACTATTTTAGGTTGTGCCTTTCAACCAAGGTAAGAGAACCTATTTTGTAACCTCTGTTATTGAAGAATGCTGGTAAATCCTTCTTTTGCACAAATTTTATAGAGAAGACCTTGGGAAAATATGATCAACACACCAAATCTGACTCTCACGAGTTGTCACTTCCAGATTATGGAGATATTTTCAACACAAGGCTAAGGTTACTGAAGACATTTGGAATCCTGATCTGTTATGCATACTTTAGCAAATGGATTTTGTTCTTTTGTGGATATACAGAGCAAAACATGGGTAGTTCAGGGTAGGATTGGTTATTTGAATAATTTTTGGTGGGAGATCAACAAGATAGATTGGACTTTGCTAGATCCTTGAGAAACTTCACAACAAATGGAGAACTCAATAATAGAAAGCTTCAAAATAGTTAAAACATTCCTTCAACCAGAAGGTGTGCATCAATGGAGGCCCAAACATGCACTTTTTCACACAATCTTTGAGATTCTAGCACGAAGGCTCGAGTTAGAAGACCCAATAAAACATCAAAATCTAAGATCAGTCACGCCTGAGGTACACCCAGAGGCTTACAAACAATCTCTATCAATAGATGAAGAAAAGTGATTTTAAATCGTTTATTTCATTCCCAAGATGAAAGCTCTTTTGAAAAATGAAATTGCATATGCCACTAAACTATCACAAGGATTGAGATCTGTGTGATTCAAAGAGATTTTGATACAAGATTGCAATAGGAACAAGAAAAACTACTTGCAGACATTCTGAAAGTGAAATAAACACAAAATTTGCCAGAGATTTAACACAAATTAACTCAAAGTTTATCAGATTCATCAGCAAGGGAGAGTTATTTAAACAATCTCAGAGCTTGTTGATGGCTATACACTTGTAACCAACTCAACATGAATGAAAATCTAACACAGAGGAAGTTAACCTGGTTTCTCAGAAAGTTTTCTCAGAGGATGAGATTTTCTCAAAATTTTCTTGTGAAAATGAACTCCGACCATTTGCAAGAGTAATCTCATTGCATTTATAATACACCCTTTACATCCAATTTTCCCCCCAAAAGAGGAATATTCGAAGCACCTTTGTTGCACATATCGGATCATGATTTGCAGAAAGTGACATTCAACAGATTCGCAAAAAGGTTGTCAGGTGTTTTCAAAAAAGGTGAATCATTGCAAATATTTGCATCATTGTTCTAACTGGAGGCATATTCTTCACCCTTGGCACCTGCAACACCTTTTTCCCTCAAAAGAGAAGAATATTCGAGGGACCTTTGCTTGTTACCAATTTGTTTCAGACAGAGACATTTAACAAATTCAGATCCGAAATCTGCCAGGTGGACCAACTATGAACTGATCACGTTTCTTGGGCCCTCGACTACTGACTAGGATGCCATGCCACAACTTTTCGGGAGTCCCTTTAATCATTTTGATTCTGTCATGTGAGAAATCCCCCTTTTAATCATTTTTTGGAGCCTTGCGTAGCTGGACCTGACAGGTCATCCCTTTTTGCTCTGGAGGCAACGCCTTTTTCACCTTTTGCACCTGTACTTTAATCATTTCATCCTTTTTCCCTCTGAAATTTTACTCTGTAACTTTTGGATATGGCATCTTGCATTCTTGCATGAACCCGAGAAAAAAAATCCATTCAAGAGTACTTTAGATTTACAAATTGAGCTCCCAAATTGATTCAATTGAACTTTGTAGACCCAAACGACACAAATTTGCCAAAAAATTGATGAAGAATGATGCAAAAATGCATCTCCAAACATCCTGGAGCTTCAATGGTGGCAAAATCAAATGAAATGCACAGCTACCATTGATCCTGCATTTCAACTTTTAATCTGAGCCCTCCACATGGCAAAATGTGATTGGAAACGGGTCTGGGGGCACCTTTTGACATTTTATAATTTTTTGGAAAAAAGTAAAATGTTAACATTTTTCTCCGCCCCTCTGCCCTCAGAAAACGGGCTTGACACATGTCCCAATGTGGGTCCCAGCGGACCTGCGCTTCAACTTATAAATTTATCCCTTTTTTACAAAAGGAAAAAACCATAAATGACCCCGGGCTCCGTTTCTCCATTTCCCCACCTGCTACGTGTCTCAATGGCGCATTTTGAGATGGTCCCGAAAAGTAGAGACCCCAAACATGCGCGGTCCCTCCACGTCTGTCCGTGTCCCAGGCCCTCCTAGGAAGTTGCTTCAAAAAAGTCTAAGTACGGGAAGGCCATGACGGAAGCCTCCACGTGTCTTTATGGCGCAACTTCAAGATGGTCCCCAAGAGCAGAGACCTTGAGCAAGCGCGGGCTCACCACGTGGACATGTTTTGGGTTGAAGTGAGCCTTAGAATTTTTAAAGTGCCCTGCACAGAGCCACATCCAACCAAAGGGCCACGTTTCAACTGATGCCGAGAAGTGATTTTGACTGGGAAACTGCACTCGTCAAACCGTAAAATGTAGGAGAACCACCATTTGAGCCCGGGAGACAGAAAACATAACAGAGGCTGCAAACTGAAGAATTTTAATGACAAATGGGGTGAGACAAATTTGAGCACCAACAGGGTTGATGATTGTTCTCTTGACATGGCTTTGTACAAATATTCTAAGATCTTCTCTTCAGATTTGGGGTTCCTCCTGAGCAACAACATATTTGAAATGGGTTGTGTTGATGATCTTGTATGAAATCCATTGCCATGTCCATTTGGGATTCCTCGGATGGAGTGCTTTTGAGGAAACCATGGCCTCCTTAGAGGGGATGATCTAGGCTCCGTTGTGCCTGAGTTTGCTAAAAGATTAGATCTGATGGCTGAAGTGGATCTAGGGGATTGGTTTGATAGACGGGGAAGCATAGAGGGATGGTAGGTGGAAGCAAACAAGTTTTTCCTCGAGTAATAGCTTTCACAATTGTAGTACCCTAAAATTGTGCCAATGGCATTTGGCAATTATCCTTGGCATTTATCTCAACCCATTTATTATTGTGCACCTAAATGACTAATTCCTAAATGCATCTCGCTCAATTTAACACTCCCCGGTCGCCAATTTACACTTATCATCCATCATTGACCTATCAAAAACCTATTTGCCGAGTATAGAACACATCTTTGAACATCTGGCCACCTTTCACCTTGATAGAGCTGAATTTGCACCTTTGCAGGACAGTCGCCTATGAGGGACAATCAATTGGCTGCTTTTGTCCTATGGTTGATTTTTTGGTCCTCCACTCACTTAATGGTCACTTTTTCAAATGCACAAGTGAGCCCAATTGACCTAGTGTCAATAAAGTGGGAAAATCTTTCACAACAGTCACATATAAAAAACATTTATTCCACCTATTCAAAGGGCCTTTTCTTTCACATCTTTGGGGTATCTAGCAGATCACAACAAAGCATCCAATTGCAAAATCACTCTCTCAAGGACATCAGCGAACACTAATTCGGCATACATTCTATATGGTTTGTCCTAATCCATTTTCACAAGCTATTTTCTACACCAAAGATCATTTCCAAGTGTTGGAGGTCCTATTGGGGTCTTCATTGCCAAACACATTGCTGTTGGATGTTTTGCACTCACTCTCCTCAAGCACATCAGCCAACACTAATTCTGCATACATCCTATATGGCTGTACTAGTCCATTTTCACAATCTATTTTCTACACCAAAGATCATTGCCAAGTGTCAAAGGTCTTATTGGGGTCTTCATTGCCAAACACATTGCTATTGGACATTTTGCACACATTCATTGGGTGGGGGAACTACATCGGTTAGAGGCCTCTTCAAAGCATTGTATATAGGCAACTCTCAACTTAGCGGGAGGGTTGAGGAAGCTTGACCATCGCGGAGTAATCCCTTTTTCAGGTTTTCAAGTGAAGATGAGGAAGCTAGGGTTTGAAGAAGAAGCCCTAACTTAGTTATAAAAGTGCTATCAAAGAGATCTAAAAACAAGAAATGAAGCTAAAGACATAGAAGATCACAATGCCAAAAGCAGAATCACGTGAAACCTTGTATAGGACAAAACTGCCCACAAAGGACAAAACTACTTAGGTGACTTCGTCTGACATATATAATTCATCCTCCTCTCAGTTTTAACTCCCCAGATTTGTAGGACAACTCAACGACACTCTGCACAACTCATTTGTACTATTTCAGATCATTGTTGCTTTGTCTCATCGAAATTTGGGTGAATATGTTCCAAACCCTAATCTGCACTCACTTTATCTTACTAGAGTATGAATGATACGAATAATTGCAATACACGTTTCTAGAGTTTGTGTAGTTTCTCTATTTCTGATTCAATTAATTTTAATTAAGAAACCCTTAGTTTTGATAACAAATTTTGGTGAACCCTGCTTATTTAAAACTACACACAACCTAGGGCTTTGTGCTTTTCCTTTCAGGTTTCATATTTATTAATCCGATTCATATGATCATAACACTTCCAGGGTTTCTTAAAACCCTAACTAGCTTTTGCATCCTTTACATTATCGCAATGGCCAATATTTATGCAATGATAAAGGAAGAACTTTAGTCAAGAAGGATGAGCTCAATAAGGAACTAAAAAGACTTCTTTTCTTTGATCCTTAAAGTATGCCGCATGACTGTTCTCTTTATTTAATAGACCATATTAGTGCTATAGACATCGCCTTGAAATTTGAGCCTATAGACAATTTGATTTAGTTACCGACACCGACCCAAGGTGAGATGACCAAGTCACATGGACTCCGAATTAATCCTAAGGCATCTTGCACTACCACCAATTCTCCTAGACGTGCTTCCAACTTTTGTTTCACATTATGCAGCAAGATCCAAGATTTCATGGACAACAACATTCTTGCCTTCGTTACTGAGTCAGGTACCACATGCATGGAAGTTCACTTGACATTGTCTCACCCTATCCACACACCCTCTACACATGAGATGCCCATCCTAGAACACACACCTATTCCCGTTATAACCCCTACAACACCTGATCAATATAGCAACGTTTCTCCTCATCCCATAGGAGGTCCCATGTCGAATCCTCTTGCTCCTTTACAAGAACCTTTAGCTATCGAAGATCTTCATTCCCTAGAGCTTGACCTTTTACCATGCGATACACTACTCAAATCCCTGGACACTCGTGAGCAAATATCCATAGGCATTACACACCCGATTTCTCACACTTTCAAATCATCCAATTCATATCACATCTTTAGTAAGGGGCATCCCTTGGTTGCCTAATCCATGGTCCGATAAATCCTTGTATACATGCATAAATTGACTCACGTTACTCTCATTATTCTTTTAACACCATTGGATTTTTGCATGGGATGTGCAACATACACGAAGTTTATTTTTGGAATTTACAATACATTAGTAATTGAAATCTGCCTTTGGTTCCTATTAGATCATATAGATCCCCTACTCGATAGGGCATAGTACTCCGCAATGCACCTACATTATCCACACCCCATGTTAGGCATGGATACCTTGCTTCTATATCACATGTCATTGATGATCCAAGGGATTCTCATTCGGGCCTAACAACTTTGTTGAGCGTGACTCGAGGACCATCTATGCCAACCTCATTCTAGGCCACAATTGTTGGTAACCTATGATACATAACTAGGTGCAATATATTGTAGTTCAATGGTAGCCATGCGGGCATGACCCTCGAGGGACACAGATGCACTCTCCTTCACAACAAAAGCCTATCTCTACTACAATTACTTATGATCCACAACTTTGTAACATTACTATTGAGACTCTCATCCTCTTTGTAAAGAGATGTATTGGTTTCATGGAGGATACCTTCGGAACTGCCTTCAAAGTTTAGTTTCTAGAAGCCCATCAATGGATTTTTCCATTTGTCATCATTAGTAGAGGACATACTTGCACTAAGTCCTTTAGCAAGGCATGGTTTCATATTTGTGTAAAAGGTTATTACTTCATACCATGGGTGCCCTAATATAAGGTTATAGCTTGAGAATTTATATATTCAAGATAAATGAATGTGTAAATATGGAGAGGGATGAAGAGACTCTCTCTTTGTAAAGAGAGGTATTGGTTTCATGGAGGATTTTTTTTCTGCCAATTTTCCCCCTTTTTTAATTTGCTGTAATTTTCTATATTGGATGACTTTTATGAACATGGTATTTGTTTTCTTCGGTTAATCTTGTTTTAAATACCAGATGAATGTTCATGTCTCCTAATATTTTAGATGTTATCATAGTAGATTTTTAAGTATATTTTTTGTGTATTGAAATCATTTACAATGGATTTATTTTCCTCTGAAAAGTTCATTAAATTTGTTTTTTTGTTTGTTAACATGATATGCATATTAATGTACTTTCTAATAAGTGAAAGTATATTTTTCCAGTTCAAACAAAGTGTTGAACAATTTGCACAAGAGAATATTGCTCCCCATGCCGCAAAGGTGGATGCCACAAATAGCTTTCCAAAGGTTGCCTTTTGTGTGTATATATATTTGGTATTTGAATTGAATTTTTGAACATTTCCCACACTCACAATTTCATTTTTTCTTCTTACTCATCGGCAGGAAGTTAATTTATGGAAAGCTATGGGAGACTTTAACTTACATGGCATCACTGCCCCAGGTAAACTGCTTTGATGCTTAGATTTTTGCAGTTGGTTTTAGACTTGTTTGCTTTATAGGTTTCTTTCTTTACTCTTCCTTCTAGATTCAAAACTTGATCAATTTGTGGTACTTGGATTTGGATTTCCAATAATTTATTGCATTCTACATCTTAATCGCTTAGTTTATAGGGTGACAGAGCAACCAACAAGATCGTGTAGACAAGCCAACAATGGCTACAACCAAAATTCTTAGACAAGTGCAAAGTAGTAGGAAAATAATATGCATAAGTTTATTTCAACACACACCATGTTCCACATACGGGAACAAGAGAATATATAGATTGGACAACACTGATCCACACCTAGATATTAGGTGGGAAAGTCCAAACTAGGAGATAAGTGTATCTCCTCCAATCAAGGAGTGGAGAGAATCTCTCAACAAGCTCCCAAAATACATGTATGTGAGTTTGAAACAACTCACAAGTTCTTTTAAAACAAATAAACATATGTAAGATCCCTATTGAAACTTATAATAAAGTGGGCACACAAAATAATTTGTTAGCAAATAGCTAGAACCAACATAGTGTGAATATGGCTACACCAACACCATCCCTTAAGCAAAAGGTCAGAATATGGCAGATTGGAAAGATCTCAATATGGATTTTATGAAGCAAATATTCATTAACATGGTGAAACAACAAGAGACGACCAACTTCTACTTGAGAAAACTCACACAAAACATGAATCAGATCAAATCTGGGAATAATGGGGAAAAAAGTGAGAACAATAATAAAGGGCAGCCAATAGAGGCGATTGATGAGGAGTCTTGTTGGAAAAAATACCAATCTTTGAGTAAGGGTTTCAGAGATAATATGCCATTTCCAGATTGTTGCGTGATGAAGATTGGTAGTAAGCCCAAGACAGATCATCATATGCCAGTACCTGAATTACAAAATAACTCATTAGAACAATCAATAACAACACCACGTGAGGTAATTTCAGATGATGGAGTTGATGGAGATAATGCTGATCCAAAAATGATTGAATACCAAGCGAAAGAAGGAGAAGTGGTTATCACAGGTACCACACTTGCACAGGATGTGGATTGTGTGGAAAAAGGTACATCCTCTTGTTTATTGCAGCTGTTATATCATGAAGATATTCAGCCCATGTTGAACAAGGATGCTAAGGATTTGTATCATGAAGGCAAAGAAAATTGAAGACCTTGATGACATTGTAAGGAATGAAAAGAATGATGATATGTCATATCTTTTGCGGCATATTCAGAATATTTATGGTTTCCTACAACACAATACATTTTTCCCTGGTAATCTGATTTCTTATTTGGAATTTCACATTGTGGGGGGGAATACATACTATTATTGTTCCATTCCCATTCTGCACCCAAAACGACTTAGTCAAGGAAAGCTTCCAGTGGCAGTGGTAGTTTTCTATGCTGTTCGAGATCAAGTGGCAGCGATCAATGACAGAGACTACAATTAAGATCATTACGATTCTTATAGGAAGTAATGTGAAATATTTTCAGTATTTCTTCTATTATGTGGTTTTGTAATATGCAAGTTCAGTGTTTCCTACATAATTCCCTGATGTATAAGCATAGTGGTGAACAGTAGCACCAGAGTAAGTCAGTTCATGGATCTTGAAAGGGTTTAAGCTGGGAGGATCCAAAAAACCACACGAGGTGGACAGTTGATGAAGTTCTCTGTCACGTCAAGGTTTGTTCGTAAGCCTGTTTAAAACCATGGTATCAGGAGCGAGCCTGAATTCTTTTGGATCAAGGTCATGAGTCACAGAGTTGGACATGCCACAGGGGTGAGCATACTGCAGAGGAGTGTGTGGTATGTTTTTCTACCATGTTCGCATCTAAGGGGGGGAATGCGTTCAGGAATATCTTGATTAGTTCTCATCACATTATAATATTTACATTGTGCTACAGATAATAATTACACTGGTAATTATTATTATATAGTTTAATGTGTCAGACATTTAATATATTGCATTGCCCACGTATATAAACAATAATATACGCGTATTAGTGTTGAGTTGTGTATTGTTACGGGAGTAACAACTCACAACTAAATAGGTTTATTTGTATGTAACACTTTCCTATTTTACTAGGAAGCCAGTTTTCCTACTGTATATGGCTATTTAATCAGCCTGTGTATTCGTAATCTCAAATAAGCTGGAATAGAAAATCTTTCTGGTGTTTTCTCTGGGCAAATTCATTCGCACCTTTCATCCTCTTGAGAAGAATCGATGAGTTAGAGGATCAAATTTGCAATACAAGGTATGTGATACCCTTGTTGCACATTTGTGTATATGATCATTATGAGAGCTTTCGGTATTGTGGCAAGAGCTCTCTCACTTGATAGGTACAAAATCTCAAATCTTGGAGCACTATAGCATGTTTTGTCTCTATAGCACATGGCTATTGGATATATGAGTTATAATCCTGCTTGAGGCGTGTTCAGTAGCTCAAAGTTTTTGATTGGTCTTGATGAGCGGAATCCCCATCTCAAGCCTTCCTCTCAATTCGACAGAAGCACACAGCTTGGTCTTCTGCTCAAACCTGTGTTTTTGGCTGCTACCATGTACACTGTAAAATTTTGAGACGTCTATGAGTTGACTACAAGATCATTGTGTAAGCTCTTCTTCCAAAGGCAGGATGCCCGATCTCCAAACTTTCATAGTACACGCAGAACACACAAAGTTACTGTCTTGCTCACAAATCCTCTGACTGCAGAGATCCTCTAACTGCCGTACTTCGTTGGAAGATGATCGGTCAGTGAATACGTTCATTGGCAATGGTGATCATGTGCAGCAAGATCAAGACAACAAGATCCAGTTAGTATGATACAACACAATACATTTTTCCCTTTCTGATTTCTTATTTGGAATTTCACATTGTGGGGGGGAATACATACTAATGTTCCATTCCCATTCTGCACCCAAAACGACTTAGTCAAGGAAAGCTTCCAGTGGCAGTGGTAGTTTTCTATGCTGTTCGAGATCAAGTGGCAGCGATCAATGACAGAGACTACAATTAAGATCATTACGATTCTTATAGGAAGTAATGTGAAATATTTTCAGTATTTCTTCTATTATGTGGTTTTGTAATATGCAAGTTGTGTTTCCTACATAATTCCCTGATGTATAAGCATAGTGGTGAACAGTAGCACCAGAGTAAGTCAGTTCATGGATCTTGAAAGGGTTTGTGGGAGGATCCAGAAAACCACACGAGGTGGACAGTTGATGAAGTTCCTGTCACGTCAAGGTTTGTGGTAAGCCTATTTAAAACCATGGAAGGAGCGAGCCTTTTTTTTGGATCAAGGTCATGAGTCACAGAGTTGGACATGCCACAGGGGTGAGCATACTGCAGAGGAGTGTGTGGATGTTTTTCTACCATGTTCGCACTAAGGGGGGGAATGTTAGGAATATCTTGATTAGTGCTTCACATTATAATATTTACATTGTGTACGATAATAATTACACTGGTAATTATTATTATATAGTTTAATGTGTTATTAATATATTATTGTTATATAAACAATAATATATTATTGGTGTTGAGTTGTGTATTGTTACGGGAGTAACAATCACAACTAAATAGGTTTATTTGTTGTAACACTTTCCTATTTTATAGGAAGTCAGTTTTCCTATGTATATGGCTATTTAATAGCCTGTGTATGTAATTCAAATAAGCTGAATAGAAAATCTTTCTGGTGTTTTCTCTGTGCAAATTGTTCGCACCTTTCATCCTCTTGAGAAGAATGATGAGTTAAAGGATCAAATTTTGCAATATAAGGTATGTGATACCCTTGTTGCACATTTGTGTATATGATCATTATGAGAGCTTTGTATTGTGGCAAGAGCTCTCTCACTTGATAGGTACAAAATCTCAAATCTTGGAGCACTATAGCATGTTTTGTCTCTTACACATGGCTATTGGATATATGAGTTATAATTGCTTGAAGGCAAGTTGTTAGCATACGCAAAGTGAAGAAAGAATTAGAGAAGGCAAACTGCACTGCTCAAATGACATAGGCAGGTCCAATTTATTATAGGAGGTGGTTACACTTCGGTTGAACAGTTACCAACCGTATCACAACTACATAACAGTTTTACATGCTATATAAAGCGCTATATTTTAACACCCCTATGTTGGGAAAGATCATTCACAACACAATGAGCAAACTGGTCATGCTCTACTGTCTTTCGAGCAAGTACCTCTGAGTGAGTGGCTGGGCATGCCATCTCACCATGCATTGTCAATGCATTTGGTATAGTGGATATTCCATCCACAATAGGTGCATGTAGGTTGACTGTATCCAAGTCAACAGATTTGTGAGGAATGGCTTCCTCCCAAGGCATTGCAGCCTCTTGCACATCCTGAATGGTGGAGTTGTCCTCCACACGTGCATTCACGTTGATCGCAGCCGGATCAACAAGCCAATACTGACCACCATCCCCAATACCAAGGGCAATTATCCGTCTTTGTTTCACATCAGAGACAACACACTTCTTCCCATAGAAATCCACAAAAATATTGGGATTTTCAGTCAATTGACAAATAGATAGAAGATTCTTTTGTAAAGAAGGTACATAGCTAACATTCTGTACCAACAATTTATGGGCATTATTCAATACAATGCATATATCTCCTATCCCTTCTACTGCAAGTGATTCTCCATCAGCTAACACTACTGATTCAAAACAAATATTTGCAGTAAATGAAACATACCTGTCTCTACGACATGAAAAGTGTGCAGACGCACCAGAGTCAATGATCCAACAACTGGTACTACTGTCATGAGAGCATGATGTCGTAAGACAATAAAGAGCATGCCTGTCATCCGAATCCCGTTCTTCTGCAACTGCTGCCACATATCCCTCATCACATGGCTTCTTGCTTTGTTGCGAAAGATCATACTTCTGCTTCCGGCAATCCCTCTTGAGGTGCCCAACCTTATGATAGTAATAACATGTAACCTGATACCGAGTGGAAGACTCACCAAATTGATGTTTCCACTTTCCCTTTGAGTGAGTGACAAAAGCACTCTCTGAATGGTCACAATTAGATTCTGCCTGAAGTTTTCTCCGCTTCTTTTGCAACAGGTAGGAACTCACCTTATCAAACGTGAGTGTTTGACTTTCAGCCGTTAAATGAAGTGCCTCCAAAAATGACTCATACGAAGAAGGTAAGCTGTTCAGAACCAGAGCCACCATATCATCGTCGTCCACCTTTTTGTTGATGGAAGATAACTGGTCTCGGAGGTCTTTCATCCGAATTAGGTGCTCCAACAGCGATCCACCTTCTTGTAACTTTACGGAAAAGAGCATATTCTTTAGGTATAAAACCCGACTCTTTTTTGACGTATGATATTTATCCTTCAGATTGGTCCACAACGTCACAACGTGCTTGCTACAGTAGCATTCCGCATTTCCGGTATCATATCATCCGACACCGACAACTTGAGAAGCAATAACGCTTCCTTATGACGTTTGTCATAATCCTCGAAGTTTGTCGCTAGTCGACTTTCACTATCCGCGATTATTTTATCACAATCACGAAACTCCGCAAGCGTTAAAATCTTATGGCTCCATACATTAAAATTAGTGCCCGTTAATTTTTGCGTCTCCGGCAAAGTCAAGTGTGAAATATTTGCCATTTTATTATTCCAAAATAATAGAAATAATAAAATAATATTTTTGGCCCCTCAACAATAAAACAACATAACTTTATTCTTACAAATATTATTAAATTAATTGCTCGCATGTAAAGCCCCTTCGAACTGCCCTCGAACTATATTTGCATTTAATAAATATTACTAAGCATCGAGAATACCTTTGTTGATGAAGTAAAACAAATATGCCCTTGAACCCTTCGAGAATATTAACTCCTTTCTTCACACGATTTCTGCTCCAACGACTTAGCATTCAAATTCCCTCCACTTCCAGGATTATGCTGTTGATGTCACCAGCCACGAACATGATGCCACCAGCCACGAATTCCTTTAGAAGACTGGGTTTCTGCGACTTTTGCGACCATGTTTTTCCTTCCCACGACAAGTTCTAGGAACCCACGATTCTGCCTTCTGCGACTTTGTGCCCTTGTTTACCCATGAATCATTATTTTTGGCTTTTCGACTGGGTATTGCTACAACCAGGAACCCACGTACCACGTTTTCCTCAAACACAATAGGTTCACGTGTCGTGTTTTCGGCTTTTCCCCTCCAAGAACCCATGACTTTGTGCAAAACCGACTGTATTGTCTTTGAACCGAGTCACGTTTTCCTTTGCACGACTCTACACATACACGAGCCAGGATTTTCTCCTTTTTGTAAATCTTCTACAATAAGCGGCGAACTAACATGTTCAGTTTGTGCCCTCCCAGGGCTTCCCCAAACTTCCAGTTCGTGCCTGTTGACAAGGCTTTCTCAAATTGCGAACCGAGCCGCTCGGATACCAATGTTAGCATATACAAAGAGAAGAAAAAATTAGAGGCAAACTGCACTAAAATGAGTCAGGTAGTTCCAATTTATCATAGGAGGTGGTTATAGTTCGGTTGAACAGTTATCAACCGTATCACAACTACATAACAATTTTACATACTATATAAAGTGCTATATTTTAACACAAGCAAATTTCGAGAAGGGAGGACTATAATGTCCTCATTCCTATGTGAGAGGCCTAGAGGCTTATTTCCATCTTAGCTTTGGTCATACCCAAGGGGCTAGAGACGTGGAAGTTATTAGGTATGGATGTCTGATTACCATCTTGCTTTATGTTATGTTTTGTCGTTGACATTAGTGTTGGGCGACTTGGTGGTAATATTTATTCTAATTCTTCATTGGGGTGACTTAAGTGCACTTTTTGGCATATGGGTGATTAAGTCACTTAAGTTATTTCTTTTATCATGTGGATTTTTCCCAAGAGGGCAATTAGGGTTTTTTAGGGCCCTTTGTTGCAATGAGAAATTATAAAAGGAAGCACTTGGGGAGAGGAAAGCATGCATTCACTTATACAAATATTTGAAGCTTTTGTTGGTTGCATTCTTTGCTCGTGGAAGTAAGATTCTATAGGAACCCTGACTTCATTGGTAAGAGATCCACTCCTAGCCAGCAGAGCACTCTTCGGTGGTGAAAGATCCATCCCTAGTTTGCTATTTGGGAGCATTACTCAGTTCATATTTTCAGACATAGTTTTCAGAGAATTTCAAGGGTTTGTTCAGTGCTAGAGAGAGGTTATTTGATCCGCATGTCAACCACCGTCAGATCAGCCAACATGCATAATTTTTGGCTCAAGGGTTTTGTAATTTTCAGCTGTGTTTGAGGACAACTGTCTGCAGTTTTTTATAAAATAACTTATATTAACAAAAGAACACAGAACTAAAGAACCAATGACCTAAAGTATGCAAACTTTGACTTATATTTAAGGTAAATTAGAAAGTTGACATTTAAAAAAATAGCCACAATTGTATACCAGACGATAGCTTGGAAAAAAATACAAAAATTTATAGGAAACACATCTTAGAATTTACATAATATCATCAATAGAGACAAAAAATGCAACATATGTATCATGCTCATGTCACTCAAAGTAGCATTTAAAGTTTAAGAAATAGGGACACTTAGTCTCTAGATAACATCTAACTATTGGAAGGTTACAAAGATAAGGGGATGTCTAAGCATAATCTATTGAACTCAATAACTATTACCAAATTACATGTAAAAAATTAATGCAATCTTAGTTGAATGCATGGATTATAAACTATTGATAGATTTAAAAAACTAATAGATGATGCATTTTTTTAAAAACACAATCCTCATAAATTGGAAAAGAAATCGAGGAACTATTACCAATTTATATAACGATTAAATGTGATTTCATTTAATTACTTTCTAAGAAGATTGAGATACAATTATTGACCTAAAAACTAATGGCTTTAAAGATGTAATTATTAAATAAAAATTAGCGTCTTTAATGTAACTTAAAGTGTTGAAGTGTATGATTTTGTCCCTCCTAAGTTTGGCTTTTATTGATCTTTTTCATGTTCAAAAATTTGTTCATAGCTTCCAAATTAAACAAACATACACATTAAACACATACTCAAAAAATGGAAATTCCCAGAGAAGTTGTGGAACCGTTTCAAAGTCTCTTAAATTCTTTATGACAGATTTACCATGTTTATCACCTTAAAAACTTTATAACCAAATGAAATCTAAATCCGGAGTCCATAACACGAAATTAACCTTGAGCATTTTACTAAATCAAGTTTCTAAATTCCAAAACTCGCTGTCAAAGTTAGCTTTAAAATCTTTGGCAGATCAATCTCAGGAAAAACAGAGGCAAAATGTTTAGAATGAAACAAGGGCAAAATGTTGGGCACAAAACTAGAGCAGAACGTCCATTTCTCGACGTGGGCGTGACGACATTTTTCTTTCAAAGAAGAAAACCTTCCTCTGCAATTATCTGCAATTATATCGAACATACAATCTTCAGAAACCTCCAGGTACAACCGTCTACTCAATTTTTACGCAAAAAATTTATGCACTCAACCCTACTCAAAAAATTATTCACAGGCATTTTGGGGTACTTTTTCCAAGCCAATGTGACACTAACATCGCCATCTCAGTTTTTCGCCTTACAATGCCAAACAACTTCTAGCTGTATTTCCAGTATTCAATTTTGCACAAAAACCCTAGTCACGGATAAACTCCAATGCAACAAACGCAATGATAATAATGTAAAATACAATCCTTTATCAAAGGATTTGAATACCATTTGCAGGTTATTAAGTGATTACCGAAGAGCCCATCACGATCTAGAAGCAGTTCTTGATGGGTGCTGTGTAAAAATGTCACAAGATTTGATAGAGCAGGTTTTAAAAAGGTGTTGTAATCTCTGGGTTTCTGCACACAAGTTTTTTGTTTGGGCTGGTAAACAACCTGGATACAAACATAGCAGTGAAAGTTGTAACATTATGGTTGACATTTTAGGAAAAGTCAGACAGTTTGACATTATCTGGGATTTGCTTACAGACATGAAAAATCAAGGCTTCCCAATTTCACACAAAACTTTCACCATTGTTATAAAGAGGTATGCAAGAGCCCAACTTGCACAAGAGGCCATACTGGCTTTTAGAAAGATGAAGGACTTTGGTTGTAAACCGGGGATTGAAGATTTCAATGCTTTGCTCAGTACTCTCTGTGAAAACAAACTTGTAGGTTATGCTCATGGTATATATCAGGAAGTTGGGGATAAATTTCCTTCAGATGTGAGGACTTACAGTATTTTAATAACGTCATGGGGTGAAATTGGAGATGCTGCTCAGGCTCAGAGGGTCTTTTGTGAAATGGCTGAGCGAAATTGTGAACCGGACATCGTTGTTTATAATACTCTCTTGGGTTCACTTTGTCAGGCAGGGAAATTAGAGGATGCTTACCAAGTATTAGATTCGATGAAGGTTAAAGGACCTGTTCCTGATGTTTCAACTTACAGCATTTTTATCCATGCACATTGCGAAGCAGATCAGGTGGATGAGGCTTTGAAGGTACTTTCCAGAATGAAGAGATATGGACTTGTGCCCAATGTTGTAACATACAATGCTTTGATTTTCAGATTTTGCAAGATGGATAAAGTTGATGATGCGTACAGTCTACTTGATGAAATGTTCTACAAAGGCATAAAGCCGGATGTATGTAGTTACAATTCCATTGAGGGAGTTCATTGCAAACATCATCACGTCAAAAGAGCTTTGAGGCTTCTCATAAGGATGAATGATGATGGGTGCAAGCCTGATGACCAGACATACAATATGTTATTAAAGATGCTCATTGATGTTGGAAGTTTTGATAGGGCTGTAGAGGTTTGGGATGGCATGGAGGAAAGGGGTTTCTATCCTTCTGTAACAACTTATGCAACGTTAATTCATGGATTTTGTAAGAGACAGAAATACGAGGAAGCACACAAGTATTTTGAAGAGATGGTAGATGAAGGAATACCCCCTTACCAGTGCACCTGTGTATTCCTGAAGAAGTGTCTTCTCAAGGCAAATAAGAAATTACTTGTGCAGATACTTGCAGTTAAAATGCAGAAGTCTACTTCTTGTTCAATTCAAGAGCTTTCAAAAGTCATGTGTCCAGTGTCTTTGAGAGAGAAACAGAAGCCCAATAAGAAATTTCAGGTCAATGCAAGGTCAAGATGGAAAAAGAAACGTGGGAGCTTAAATGCCATGTATAATCATGAAAAATAGCTTTTATACAATCCAGCATAAAATGAAACCCTTTTTTATAAATATATACAACTATAGCCTCCTGGTTGTAGTTTCAATTCATTCAACTGAAATGCATAATTACATTGTTGGATTCACAAGAATTGGAAGCCAATGAATCAAGAGAAATAATGAGATACCTTGGCATCCCTTTTGGTGATTGTATTTCACCGGAGAAAGGTGGGATTGGGTTCTTCATAAAACAGAAATGAATTTGAGCCTCAAGTATACTTAAAAGTTAAAGGTACTTGCTTTCTGGAAAAGTTGAGATAGTTACCAGAGTATTTGTAGCTACTCATACTTATTCTTCTGCATTCTGGTTTTAACTTTGCTATAAAAAGCAGCATGACAACACCGTACAGTTTGTGAGGAATTTTCTATTGACTAGGAGAGATGTATGAAGGCTTTGCCCCCAGTGTGAAATTCTGGAATACTGTGATTTCCTCAGTGTGGAATTCTGGAATGTTGCCATGTCCCGCCTCCTAACTTGGGCAAACCTTAAATGGCTATTGAGGTGATTTAAAAGAGGATCACCCTAGAAATTTGTAGCTAGAAACATGACTAGGCTGTTGATATATATAACGAGCCTTGTACTTATCCAAAGTACTTTCACTCTTTTGTGATAATCAAGGTGTTCTAAAAATGGTGAAGAATCTTATCTATCATGCCGGCACTAAACATATTGAGATTCATCATGTAATATTCGCCAGTTGGTTGATTCTAGTGAAATCTCTTTGCATTTTTGTCCATCTGCAGATCAGCCTGCTGCTGTAATCTAAGTTGCCGCATTCGAATTCGTGTTCGAATTCGCCGATGATTAAATTCGTGAAAAATTCGTTGGTAAAAAAATCAGCAATTAAATTCGTGATTAAATTCGACTATGAGAAATATACATTTTTATTAAATATATAAAAACAAAAGATAAATTCACATTTCAAAAGAGAGAGATAATATCACATTTCATTGATTTCATAAGTAGCTATTACAATAATGTGATTGAAAGCAAAAACTTCAAAAAACATGTACTCGCAGGTTGCAACCAAGGTGGCAGGTGGGACGATTAGTCCGAGCACGGGAGAATACTCGCCAAGTTTTGGAAAGCTATCCAGTATTTTTAATTACTAATCTGTCTACAGGCAATCAAAGCTCATGATTCTTTCAGAAGATTGCAAGAAGTTGCTTGGTCCAAAAAGGTGTAAAAATGGATTTTATGAATATAAGAAACATATTGCCATAAATGCGTAGAGCTCAAGAAAATATGCACTTTTAGAGAAAACGACACCTGAAACGGAGCCACAAAATGAAAGTTATGGCACATGCAAGTTTTTGCTGCTACATCTTCCCGGACCCTTTCCAAAAATGGCAATTTTTTTTCTATTCTTGTGTTTTTTTCACCGAAAATCCAAAAATGGAAAAAAATGTCAAAAAAGGGAAAAAAAAACACGAATTAAATCGCGATTTTCAACGCACTGTTAAAATTCGGCGAATTTCGTTTTTTGTCCTTGAAGTTCGCCGAATGCTGCAACTTAGATTGTAAATGTGCATGTGACATCTGGTGGAGATGGATTGATGATCTTGGAAATACTGTAGATCTCTGGAGTTGGATTGGCGGTACTGCAAACCATAAAACATAAGTCGGCACTACTGCAGGCCATGAGAGTGAGCCTGACAGTATCACTGGAGTTGTATTTGGAAAATCCACCTAGATCGCCCATCCCCTTTGCTTTGCAGATAAGTTGTGTATGTTGTGAAATTTATTTTCTTCATTACTTGTTATTCTGTGATTACATGATTCAGTTACCAATGTTGGTTCCAATTTGGGGAGCTGAAGCGATTCACAACTAAAATGTTTAGTCTTCTAATGTTACGCTGAAGTTTGAAGAATCTTTCCATGAGTCATTAGCCGCACTCTAAGAAGGTTAAGAAAAGAAATTTATCTATGTTCTGTCTATTTTAAACTGAGAAGAATTGTTTGTAATGATTTTTGATAGATCGATGTTATTTTTGTAGAGGAATATGGAGGGCTTGGATTGGGGTACATGTATCATTGTATGGCGATGGAAGAGATAAGTCGTGCTTCTGGGTCTGTCGGTCTTTCATATGGAGCCCATTCAAATCTATGTTTGAACCAATTAGTACGTATTAGTGCTTTGATTGCTGTGACTTGTTGCATCTTTTCACTGCTGTCCTTTTCATTTCAGGCTTATGTCTTTTTTTTGTTGCCAAATGATGTGTAGGTAAGACATGCCACTGCTGCACAGAAGGAGAAGTACTTGCCAAAGGTTTGCGAACATATTGTCTCAATGATCATCAAATAAGTAGATTTTTTAGGAGATTGATGTATTCCGTGCATGATGGATTAAGTTCAGACATGGAAAGAAATATAGAAGAGCACTCATTGACAGAATTTTGGATGGAAATCCCTAGGTGAAATTCAAGCTAATCTACTACATACTGATGCCATTGGAGACAACATGATGAATAGAGGAGATGAAATTTTTATTACCACAGAGTAATTATTGGTTTTTCTCTGTAAGTTTTTCATACAAAGAATCTATTCAGGAAAATAAAATCACACTGTCAACTACATCTTTGCTAACAGAAATCACTATAAAACTTACAAGAATAGCACTTCTCCCAGGATTCAAACATGTGGCATAATGATCAAATCTTATTTCTCTATTATTAGCTTGTAATCCAATTTACCTTTTTTGAGAAGCCTGAGAAGCTAGTTCCATTTATGATATCAGGTGTATAGATTGTTAACTTTAAAACTAACAGGGTTACGAACACATTTCTAGGGTTGCGCATTTGAAAAATTAATATAGTCAACTTATTTAAACAATATGGTAGTCGAGCCTTTACATCTGTGATGCTGCTTGTACATAATTCCTCAAGCACTTGATCAGTTTTTGGTAATTTGTGAATTTGTACGAGTCTGTTATTTTTCCAATTTAGGTACGTTGTGGTTATAAACTTGCACATTTTGTTTTTGCATTGAAATGAACGTTTTCCAGCTTTAAGTAATTCATTACAAGCTGATATTATTACCTCCAGGTATATTATGTAGATAGATTATTTGATAGGGAATGCCAATTATTTTTGTATTCCAAGGAAAAAGTGGGTACTGACTTCATGGCATGATTTTTGGAATGCAAACTTGACCTGTTGTGCACTACTTTTCATGGGAAATGATGGTGACTAAAACTCCACATATCACACTGTACAACTGCATACAGGACACCAATTCGATAAGCTAATTGCAGAATGCACCTTTGTTTCCATTTTGAATGCCCTTTTCCAGGAACAGGTTGATGCATGTTCCATCTTCTGCTATCTTACTTTATTGTCTTTATTTCTAAAGGGGAGAAGAGAATAGAGCTGCCTTGTAAAGTTTCTATTTAATATATTTCTTATTCTTATTTGACTCATAATATTGTTCACCTTCTTGTCTCCTCTTTCCATGTGAGTTTGATTTCTGTCGTTTTTGATCCCCATATATATGAAAGCTACTGCATGCTTGTGTTCATCTGTTGATAAGGGCATGCAACTGTTGCATAAATTAGACTCCCGAGTCCGATGTCATCTGTATTCTATTATGACTTATGACTTCGAAATATACAGAAGGCTGGGTTGGATAGATCTTGGATTTTATTTTGCATTTCACTTTTGACTTAGTCAAAAGCTTCTTTAGTAAAATCTTTACTTCACTGCCTGACACATCTTCTGTTTTCGCCCATGTTTTCTAAATTCTGCATATATAAATCTATGATCAACCAGATATATCCATTGAGTTCATTCTAGTGATTGTTCCCTTGGTGCTTTTGTACCAGAGTGACATGTTGATCTATATAAATCATTCTATGAAATATATTATATAGTCTTGACTTTTCAATACATTATAGTTTTGCATCGCTATTATTCATTACTTCTTGTTTCACAAACTCCTAAACAATCCTGCATTTTTTTTTTGGTTAAAGCTAATCAGTGGCGAGCATGTTGGAGCATTGGCAATGAGTGAGCCAAATTGTAAGTCGAGTACAATTTCTGTTTTCTTTCTGAATGCATATATATTTGGAAATTCTCTGCGTGAGGAAAGTTCAAGAATTTTAAATTACTCTACAAAGTTAACTGGTTATGTTTTACAAATTGTAAATTCATTGCCCAAGAAGCTGACATAGATTCGTGTTCAGCTGGTTCTGATGTTGTCAGCATGAAATGCAAGGCTGATCGTGTAGCTGGTGGTTATCGGATTAATGGAAACAAAATGTGGTGCACCAATGGACCGGTTGCACAAACTTTGGTATTTTCTAACTTTTGAATAAACTCTATTCTCACTTGTGTATATTTTGGCACAACGCCAGTGCTCATTTTCCTGACATGTACAGGTCCCCGAATCTCGAACTGTTTCCTCATAATCTATTATGGCTTATGCCATATAAGCTTTATAAAATATCAGTTTCTCAAGCTACCTTGGAAAATCATCGTTCTTATAGTGCGATCTTTGTATCAAAGTATTAAATGGATATTATCTGCAGTTACTGAGGGCAGTAACTAATATTAGATCTTGTTGAAATACAATTAAATTAGGGGTATAATACCCAAATTTCTTGTCTCTCTTCTAAATATATTAAAAGAAATATACACTCCTATGTATGATGATAGCGTTGATAAGATCACTCTAACATGTTTTAGTTTAGCATGGTAAATATTGGATGTGAGCTCTTGGAAATGTAAAGAAAGTTCTAGTTACTAGGTGTTAGCTTTGTTTTGTATTGCAGCACTATTAAAATTGATTTCCATTAGGATGCTTATGTACTTCATAAATAAATATAGTACGTATTTGGGATAATAGATATGGCACATGTATTAACTAATAAAGACGTGTGATAATCACAAAAATGATGAATTACCAGTTTCAAGACCTATATAAAATTAGTATTATAAATTGGGACAAACTGACTCTAACCTCAGTTGCTCTTGATATACAAATAAAAGGTTAAGAGACAATAGGAGAAAGGTGGTTGCAAATTGTGGAGAGAAAGGTCGGATAATGAATAATTC
The DNA here is from genome assembly GCA_019776745.2 of Taxus chinensis. Classification (NCBI taxonomy): domain Eukaryota; kingdom Viridiplantae; phylum Streptophyta; class Pinopsida; order Cupressales; family Taxaceae; genus Taxus; species Taxus chinensis. Next base: position 619,161,162 of record CM034155.1, read on the forward strand.
TGTTTGTGGAATGCACATGGGTTTTATGACTGCTAGATAAAAAGGCTGTGGAATGTCAAAAGTGTTTTCTTGAGTCCCTCCTGTATTGTGAAATCGGTCATCTACAAAATGGAGGTCATGGCAAGAGCATTTACTTTTCTTCAGGAAACTATGTTGCTTGCAACTTGCAAGTGCTTCAATATAACACATGGATTAATAGAGTTCTTCCCTAGGTTGAAATTGAATATTCATCTAAAGAACTTCATTTTCTTCTGCTTTAAAACTTGAAGATCACAATAGCAATTCATTCTCCCCAATTTGAAAATCCTTCAATAAAAAATCATTTATACACCCCAATTCTACATGCTTGCAGCTTATCACATGGGGGACAAGTGTGATACAAGGAAATACATAACAGTTTAAAAATGCCTATTTGGGTAGGGCAAACATTCTTGCTAGGTATGCAGAGCTGATGGAATTTTGGCTTTACTGATCACAAATGGTAGTAAGATTGGTATGCATGCCAGATGCGACCAAAGTGTTAGCACACGTTGTGGGGGTAGAACTACACTTGAGTGTAGGGAGATCTCCCTGGTGGCTGACGTTAGAATTCAAAGAAATGTATTAAGCCTGTGCAAGTGTGGAGCCTTGAGCGTCACCTGCTGAAAATAGTTTACAATCGGAGACATTAACTTCAAAGAATTTTTAAAATTGATAGCTCATGAATCTAGGATGGAACCCAAATGCAAGGTTAGTACCTAGCTTTTTGTCTCTTGCTATGTTCTACCCCATGCAATATAAAAATGTTTGGATTCTTCTGTCATGTTGAAAGTGAAAAAAACAACCCGAGTCCTCTCGATCATGCTAGGGAATTGGAGCTCATTGATATTTTCACGTGGCTAGGGGATGCATACTGATTGTGATGTGCCATCTAGCTCAGTTATCTATAATGAGCATATTATGCTTATATTCATACCTTAAGCCCCACAGGTCTTGATGTAATGTAATTCTGAAGAGTTTTCATTCTGTTTTCTCTCAAATCTGCAATCTCATTTATCATCCATGATATTCAAAAATGAGATTCCACTAGTAAGTCTAGGCCACCATACCAAGTTTGAGGAATATCACCTTTCTTTATTTTTGTGAGGAGTATGGTATAATCTGAAGAATTTGAAGTTTAAACTTCCTCTAGATCATAGGATCTCTGCATCATATACCTGCAATTAAGTCACCTATCTCAAGCATATATTCTTTGTTAATACTCAAAGACAGAGGTATAGTCCACAGTTCATAACAACTGTAATTTGATGGTATGAACTCATTATTCTTGTTCTTGATAGTTCAATAGCTTCTTTAGTCACCTAAGACCATTGGCATAGGCCTGGGTTCAACTTCCCATACTATACTTGCATAATACAGACTTTGTTAAGAATGTTAACCTTTAAATATTGTAGATACCCCGATCTCTGGTTTTAGACTTTTTAGTAACTCCTCTCTAGTCAACATACCTCAGATTTAAGTCTTTGTACTCTCACCTTCATAGGATTCTAGTCCCCATGACTCATGATGCAAGATTTCCATTCTAGTTCATCTTTAGATCAATTGTCTTTTGGCATTGGCTAGATCTAGGCTTGTCACTCTCTCTATTATCTTGACTGATCCTTGTGGTATTTATACTTCTTTAGCTTTGTACTAGGCTTAAGAAACTACATCATCCTCCTTAGACTGCAATATCAGTTTGATCCCCCTATGATGCAAGATCCTTTCTTGACATTACAATATACAATCATGCCAAAAATCTTTGAATCCTGTTCTAGAAGTCTTCTTGTCTTAAGTTCACTCTAGGTTCTTGGTCTTTCCCTTGAACTGTGATAATGAAATCTCAATGTCTAGCACAAGGACCTCCTATAACATGAAAGGAATTGCATGTATGACTTCCTTTGATAGGTAATTAGACAAACCACTGTGCATGACAGTCCATGGAGGTCTAGACTGAAAATGGGTGATGACGGTCATGCCAAAGATGATTTCCAAGAATGAAAAAAAAAAACATCAGAAACACTTGAATATCCTTTATAGCATTGTTCTCATCCATTGCAATTCTTGGAGCATTGGAATTTATCTCAAATTGCATAAATTATACCTTACTCTGCTCACTGTGTTGTTCCCACGACTCAGAGATTTTCTGTCACGTAGATATTTTTCCACTTGTGATCATTTGTCCTGAAATTTTGTAGACCTATTCACCTGATCGAGACAGAGATTAGTTCCAATTTATAGCAAATTCCATCAGGTAAATAAAAAGTTACAGTGAGCCCTAGGTTCTGCCCACGAGGAGAGAAATGGTTATAAAATCCTTTAGACTGAATTTCAAAAGATGAATTAAATTTTTCTCAGCTTGTATTTGATTGCTTCACCTCTTTGAAATGAGAGGAGAGCATTAGATAATGATTTGCTTGACTGTGGGGTTTCAAAGCCACTGTCCTGTCAAATCCTCATGCACAATATCACAAAGTCCAAGCTTGTAGTTTATAAATTATGCATTATTACACAATATATTATTGAAACACATGCAATGGAGGGAGAATTTAGATCTGTATGGTTCAAAGAGTACAAACCAACCCCTTTTTAGGATTAAAAAACCAGTCTTACAACCTTATTTTCCTACAATTCTTGGTCTTGAGCTTCACATACCAGTTCTTCCATGCCAAAACTTACTTGCTTCTCTGTCCCCCTTGATGATAGATTTCAACCTTCTTCCTCTTGAATAGATTGGGATTGTTATTTCTTCCCCTTATTTTGGGCAAATCTCCATGATTTGTGAGATATCCCATCGCTTATGCTTGAGAAGAGGAACAAATCTCTAATTTTTGACTTTATGACAAATGTTACAAACTGACTAAAGAAGTTCTCAACCTTCTCCTACGTAGACAAAACAACTCATGTCTACCTAACAACTAACAACTCACTTTTCCACTCTTACATCATGGTAGAAGCCATTACAACTCGCATATTCAAGCTTAGGAATTTGGAGGGAATACAACTAGTATATGTTTGCATGCTAGAAGTAGAATGTGTTCAACATGTTTATGTCTTTCAATGCTCTTGAAGATGCTCCTGCATCAGATTCCTACCATACTTCCTAAGATGTATAAGATTAAATTATTCAGGATTAACTTTCTTCTTGATATCTATAGAAGCTCAGTTAATAGAGATATATTGAAAAGAAATATTTGACAAAGACCGTGCACCACATGACCAATTCAAGGACAGTCTTCTCCTCAGTTCGAGTGGTCAGTGTGTAGTTTCTCTGGATCCATGACCTGAACATGTGTCCAAACACTATCTCAGTTTGAAGGTTTGCATAGCTTGTTCCAAGTATACTTTATTTCCTTCCCCGAGAAAGAAAGAAAAGTAACCGCCACCAATGTTTTTAAAACCATGTCTTCAGCAATCAATGAAGACATGGTTGATGACAGATTTTTTACAGATAAACATGAATCACACTGAATATTTGAGTGCAGAGGCACAATAGTTACTATAATCATTAGCTCGCTGTACAATAAGAAAATTCTTCACTAAAGATGCTAATTAGAGAGAAAACACAACTTGCTAATTCTTACAGTGCAGCTGCAGCATTATGAGCATACTGTTATAAGCTGACAGAAGAACCATAAGGCGTTAGAAGAGAAGTACAAAAGAAACTCTACAAATTACAATTTGTGACAAAAGGCTTTTGAGGAAATGATGAGGCGTATGCAGATTCATTGAAGTACTTCTATGAAACCACTTGCAGAGGTGCTTGGATATTTGGATATAGTTCTTATCAGACTCTTTGTACTGTATTCTAGCTTCAACAATATCTGCACAAACTACTATTACTTCCTAGATCAATTTCTGTTTAACCATCCAATCATAGATTCCCTAGATGATGATGATGGAGATGAAGTACAACAATTACCAACACAAAATTAGCAAGGTAACCACACCACTCCTTAGGAACTTAATACGACAGATTAGTACTCATTACGTGAGATGGCTATTTTTTTTATAAGGGGCCTGTAGATGTAGGTGGTTAAAGGGCTTGTTATTATGACCAAGTTAATATTATAACATTATTAGATAAGAATTTATTTTGTTTACAGGTTCTTACTGTTTCTTGTATTGATATACACATTTCAAGACATACTTATTGTGGTGTTCTTTTTCTTTTTGCTTGTATGTGTGCATGTAATTCCTTTGGAAAGACAGTAATTAGACATTCACATGCTTTTGTCAAGTTGGTCTTTCGAATATGTCTGCAAGTACCCGCTAATCCCTTCGACAAAAAGACCAAAGAATGCAACCTACAAGAGTTTGACCCCAAAGTTAACCTGTCAAGCATAGCTTATATTATTTGAAAACTTATTTCAACTATCTAAAATTTCAGAGTAAGATAAAATTCCCACCATGGTACTTCACCTGAAGAGATTGTTTATTATACAAACACCACCGCCAAGGAGCGTCGATTACAGAATAGTGAATACATACCTTAATGCAACATAGAAGAATATGAAAGTAATCATAAGTTATTCCATAGATAGTGCTCAATACAAGTAGTTCGGTAGAGTGAGGACTTGATATTGAACCCCTTAGTCACCACATTCGAATTTGTGGATGATAAAATTCGTTGATAAAGAAGAAAAGATAAATTTCGTGATATAATTCGACTAAAAGAAATATACTTTTATTTTCACACTTCAAGGTATGCTGCAATAGGTCATGTGGTATACCATAGTTTTTGAAAAATCGTTATTGACAATTACTCAGTAGGCCAAAATTTGACTCGGGAATCAAGAATTGACAATTACTTGGTAGGCCAAAATTTGACTTGGAAATCGGGAATTGACAATTTCTTGACATTAATTGGCAACTTTATTCCTACTTTTAAAAACATTTAAATTCATAAAATAAACTTAAATTAAATGTAAAACATTGTCAAATGACACGAGAAGTGAATCTATACAATGCCATAGGCCCATAAGTAGATTTTCTATTAATTTTTGACCAAAACGAGTAAAACTCAAAGTACAAAGTTTGCAAACTACAATGCTCATAGAATCATGTGACTTGTGAAGTATCAATAATATTCCATTTCATCAGGCACGACTAAAATAAGTCTGTTGCGGCTTTCACATGGAAGTGGAAGGTAAAGATTCCTCCTTTGCAATACCAACATCATCATTTGCAAACATGTCATCTAGATCCTCACCAACTCGTAAAGCTCCCGATGCTATTGCTTCTTCAACCTCCCTCTCCAAATCTATTATCAATTTATCTCCTTTATAGTAAACATAGGCTCCACATCATCAACAATCTAGTCATAATAAGAATCTATGTCAGCCAAGTCAATTGCTTCATAACTTTGTGCCTCCTCCACTTGTCTCATACAAATATGAATAGTGTATTGCACGAAAACAAGGTCATTGAGGCGTTGCATTATCAACCTGTTGCGCTTCTTTGTGTGAACAACTTTGAACATGCTCCTATTACGTTCACATTCAGAAGCACTACATGGTTGGCAAAAAATGCGGATAGCTTCTAAAGAAGTGGTGTTTTTACACTATAATCTTCCCACCCCAAATCTACAATTAAGACATTTATAATTTTGTAAGTTAAATAGGCTTGAATAAATGAAAAAATTCTAGACTTTTAGTATCTAGTTCTACGCGTAACGAGACTAAATACAAATGGCTGAATTTATTTTACCTGGTTAAGGAGTGTTTCTTCTTTTCACACATAGAGCTGAAGAAAAAAGCCTCCCCTCAATAGTCTTGTAAATTTGCAGCTCCTCAGATATTGCATCTCTAATATCTTCATCAGATACCTCGTCATTAGCCTCAATAGTATTTAGTCTCTGAGGAGCCATCCCCAATAGAATGGAAGTGCAGACTACATATGTTGTTGCAAAAGGTTGATCTGAAGTTTTGTTGATGAGAAGGTTACATCCCCTACTGATCCTTTACAGTTGGTGGAGCACAATAAGAAGGCGTCCAAAATGAAGAGAATCATCCTTGATTATGTGAAGGACCATTGGATCCCTCACAACATAGAGAAGAAGACAGTGAAGGAGATGTACGATGCCTCAATCTCGCTGCATCAAAGTGTGAACATATCCCATAGTATAGTTTTTGAAGAACAAGTTCACTAGCACCCGAATGAGCGATATTGACACTGTGGCTAGCTACTTGATGAAGATCGTTGAGTTGAGCGATCAACTCGCAGCTATAGTTATGAAGGTCAAGAATGAAGAGTGATCTCCTATAGCTCTGAATGGGTTCTTGGCACCTTGGCAAGACTATGTTTGGGGTGTGTGGGCTCAGGAGAACATGCCCATTTTTGAGCAATTATGGGATGTATTTGTCTAGGAGGAGACAAGGTGACACTGTTGCAGCCAGAGAGGTTGAGATCTAAAACTTAGCCCTCATCGGGAAGAGGAGATAAGAAAGGAGGTGTAATGTCCCCTTTTTGGGAAAATATAAAATTACAACAACTTCAACCCAAATCGAACCAAGAAGGATTAGATCCTTTTAGTTCGACCTCAAATAACTCAATGTCGGCAATAATACAACCCAAAATAGGATTGGAGTATGCCAAAGTGGTGGCTTAGATGGGAGAACTAATTAGAAAACTAATAACTTCCAGATCTGATTTTTTAACAGCAGTTAATTAATTAATATTGCACCCAGAACAACTGAAACTTCAAAAAATTAATATCTTACTCAATACTTGGAGTTTTTGCATGAAACAAATTGCACAATAAAGTAGAAATAAAGAGCTTTCCAATGAACTATCAAACTGAATTTTTGATCACTGAAACCCACTAAAAAATGACCCTGAAATCTACCTCCAAGTCGCTAGGGTTAGAATAAATTCTGTAAATTAATTCCAACTCATACAACCCTTCCAAAACACTCAAATAATCAGCCCTTGCTCTGAAATAATTAATCAGACACAACAGATTATAGATCTAGCATAAACACCCTCCAAACATGATAGAACAAACCTCAAACCAAGTCGATTTGCCTCTAATAAATTGCAGCGGTGATAATAGATGCAAATGTACCTAAATCCCTTACCAACATGCAAATTTATTCTTCAAATAATTGTGCCAACACCCTAGAGCAAGTTGCCAATGCTAGAATGGATAAACCATGCATAAAAACACTCAACACAAGAGAGCGCTATGCAGAGAACAATGGAATCTTCAATATCTTCAACAATGGATCCAAATGAAGCTTACAATGAGAGAGCACAATGCAAGAACTAGGGCATACATCCCATTTCTCCAAGCATGGAATAAATTCAAAAGTTCAATCAACATAACCCCACTAGAGGAAATGCGACCTCCTTTTATAGAGTTAAGGGGTGCAATATTCAAAAAGACCGACCTTTCCCTTTTGGAGGGAAAAAACAAACTCTCATTATAATAAAGTCTCTAATAAACTAAGACTATGTGTACTTTATTATTTTTAATCAAATAATAAAAGCAACTATCCTATGTGCACATTTAAACTAACTAGAGACTCCCATTTGTAGTGTTAGGCATGCCAAGGGGTTACAATGCAAATGAAAATAGATATTAGTAATGTCCAGGAAAAGGGGACATTACATGAGGACCTAGGAATGGTCAAATGGGGAAGAATGAAGATTCAGGGTCCAACTAGGGTAGGAAAAATTTGAGTCATGTGAAGTGCTTCAAGTACCCCAAGATGGTCCCCTACGCATCTTAATGTCCCGAGAAGAAGAATGGGAATGCCAAGCACCAGTGATAGAAGTGGTTTGTAGGGAGTGCCGAAGCTTCCACTGGAGTGCATGAGCTATCTTCCAAGCTTGAGACGACCTTCTCCATAGTGTCCTGCTTTTCCACTAACGTCTCTAGTGTGAGGTGTTACGTGGACAAGTGGCACATCTAGACACATGACCTTCTACAAGAAGGATTTCAATAAATTTCAAGGATAGGTGGTTGGCACACAAGTGGAATTGGGCGATGATGCCACATATCCAAATACATGAATGGTTTTAATCTCCTTCCGCATGCCATCATGTGTTATTGAGCTTGATGATGTCTTGATTTTTCCTTGTTTAACTAAGAATCTTCTTTCAGTGTCAGCCATGACATATCTTAGATGTGTGGCTAAGTGTGATGATCAGAAAGTTATTATTAGAAATTGCAGCCATGAGTGTGGTCCAGTTTTAGCCAAAGGTGTGTGAGAAGGAGGCCTATACAGGTTGCTTGCTGATCTGGTGAGCATGGTGTTTTGGTGCATGACAATGACAATCTATGACAGCTATGCCACAAGTGATTTTGTCACCTGCACTATGGAGCACTACCTATCTTGAAAGACATGGTCTAGGGATTGTTGGACTTTAAGTTTAAGGAGACAGGAGTGTGCAAGGGCTGCACACTTAACAAACATGCCAAGACTGCTTTCCCAAGCAGTGAGCAGAAATCAGGAGTGATTCTTGATCTGATTCATTGAGAGTCGAGACATATGTGGACCTATGACTTCAGTCCCCTTTACAGTAATCTATATCATTTTCCCATTGATTATTCTTCGAGAAAAACCTGGATTTATTTCATGAAGACTGAGGATCAAGTGTTCTCTAAGTTTCAAGAGGTCAATGCCTTAGTGAAGAATCACATAGGCAGGAAGATTAAAGTGTTGATATATGACAATGGAGGAGAGTACACCTCCAAGGACATTGACGCATTTTGCAGAGAAGGGATCAAGAGAGAGATGACTATATCAGACAACCTGCAATAGATCGGGGTTGCAGAGAGGAACAACATGTCTATCATTGAGACAACCAAAGCCATGATCCGTGACAGGTATTTGCCCATGTGCATATTGGCAGAGGCTTGTAACACAACTGTCTACATTTTGAACAGGTGTATTCATAGGGTTTTGAAGGACAGGACACCAAATGAAGCTTTCCCATGTGAGAAGCCTTAGGTATCTTAGTGTCATGTTTTTGGGTGTCTTGTTTATATTCATGTACGAGATGAGAAGACTAGATTTTAACATTCGAGCATTAAGGAAATATTCTTTGGCTACAATGAGACCTCCAAGACTTATTGGATTTACATTCCAGCACAGAGGAAAACTGGGGTGAGCCGAGATGTGAAATTTGATAATGATACATGGTCTTTTAAGTCTCAGGAGGCCCTTGGGGAGGTTCGGGAGGGAGAAAATTTTGCTGTTATGAGTGCTGATTCACAGATTATAGAAAAATTAGATTTAGATCAGCAAGGTTACGATGAAGGAACAAAATACACTTTACCATCGAGCTCAGCCAGGAAGCCTAAGTGGCTTACCCTGACATTACAGGAGGCCAAAATATTCTTTTTGGGCGAGTCATCCCCATACGAAATTTCTTGCTTATGTTGTATTGATGTCTTCTATTATTGATGACAGATGTAGAGCCTATTGATGACAGACGTAGAGCCTTCCAGTCGTGAGGAGGCTACAGTCGAGCAGGTATGGCAAGATTGATTCTAGGTGGCTGTACACGATCAAACATGCAACTAGTGGGAGCATTATGAAGTACAAGGCCAGATCTGTAACAAAAGGATTCTCCCAGAGAGAGGGAGTTGACTACTCTGACGAGACCATTGCTCCAGTTGTCACATATACTCTTACCAGGACCATCATGTCTATTGCATCAGTTTCTAGTTGGCCTTTATATCAGATGGATGTAAAGACTGCTTTTCTAAATTGTTTGACTGAAGAATTGCACATTAATTAGCCAAGGGGTTTTGAGGTACATGGGTGAGGTACCCATATGTGCAGGTTAAAGAAGGCCTGTTATGGGCTGAAGCAGGCACCTGATGCTTGGTATTTGCAGATTGATGAGTACTTGTTGAATTTGGGTTTCATCACAGCTTCTGCAGACCCTAATCTTTATTTTTTGGATGACAAATCTGATCTTTTTGTTTTAGTCACTTTTAGCTGCTGTAAGGAAAAGTTGGCCAACGAATTTTACATGAAGAACATTGCCCTTGTGCAGTATTTCCTAAGTCTAGAGGTTTGATATGGTATAGGTGAGGCTTCCTTGGCTAGGGGAAGAACACTGGAGATTCTCAATGGATTTCAGATGCTGGATTGTAAAGCTTTGGTCACTCCTATGGTTCCAAACTGAAAATATCTGCTGATTCAGATTCAGATTTGGAGATCCTACTTTATATAGGCAATTATTTGGTTCTCTTATGTATCTTCTGACACGCCAAATATTTGTTTTACAGTAATTTGCTTCAGCCAATTCATGGTTAAACCAAGGCATATTCATTGGAATGTTGCAAAGCGTGTGCTCTGATAGTTGAATGTCACAATTCATTACGACAAGAGATATGTGGTAGATGGTGAGTTTGCGCTCCATGGTTTTGTTAATTTTCACTGGGCAGGAGATGCAAGTACTAGGAAGAGCACTTTGGGATTTTGTTTCAGATTGGGCACATGTATGATTTCCTGGTTCGGCAGGAAGAAGTTGTCAGTTGCACTAAGTTTGGCAGAGGCAGAGTATATGGCAGCCTCATCTGTTAGTTGTGGGACCATATGGCTTCACAAGTTGATAGTAGAATTGACCGATAAGTTGTTTGAACCTACAGTCGTATACTATGGCGATCAAAGTTTCATCGACCTCTATGAGAATCTAGTGTTTCATGATTGCTCCAAGCAGATTGATATTCAGTACCATTTTCTTAGAGACACAGTTCAGAATGGAGCAGTGATCATCGAGTACATTCCAATAGATTTGCAGGTGGTTGATATATTGACGAAGCCCCCGGCTAAGGAGAAGTTTGAGATGTTGAGGGTAAGACTTGGCTTGGTAGAGAAGACCTTCCTTGCAAAGAGGGAATGTTAGGATTTTACCTCTGATTTCTCAGCTATTGTTTCTCATTGTGGAGCACTCAACAAATTCAGAACAACAGTTTAATAGGCATCTATCATTATCATTAGACATTCTAAACTTAAAGTAGTTATTATTAGACATGCTGTTATTATTAGATTGTCTAGATATATCGAATCCATAAAAGGAAGGAGGGTGGCTGAGCGATTCATTCAGTTACTTGCACTCTTTTGTAATTCCTTCTTTCTGAGTATACAAAGAATTGATGTGTGTTTGAGTGAAGAATCTGTTTGCTTTACATCACTGTATTTATGCAGACTTTCTAAGTTCTTTCTGAGTAATATACAGAGTTGATGTGTGATCGAGTGACAAATCTGGTTGCTTTACATCACTGTTTTTATGCAGATTTAGTTTACATGGTCTACTGTCTTGAATTTTTGATTAAATGCAATGTTTGCTCTTGTGAATTTTCAGTCCAGATTTCTAAGTCTAACAGTGTGCTGTTTTGATAGGTGTTTAATTAAGGTTTTGTTCACTGCAAGTTCAGATCTGTGCACCATTAATTAAAATTTAACATACATGGGATCATTGGAGGGCTGGAGTAGATGGCCAGTTTAGCAGAGGAGATGTGGTAAGGAAGTAGCTAAAAGGGAGAAGAATTTTTAATTACAAAAATGCTCTTGGATAAACATGCGTAAAAGAAAAAATATACATCAATGTTTTGGATAATCCCATGCAATCCATCATCAGGATGAAGATGGGCACACAAGCAATGTGGTGGTTACTGGCACAAGGGTAGTACTAGGGGCAACGATGTGAAAGGAAGAAATATGCAAGAGCATGCTGGTAGGATGATGTAACAAATGCAATGAAGGCATGCTGCCTAGGGAACTGATGCGTTGGAGTTGGTGGTGAAATTGATTATGCCAGCTCACCACAGAAAATATAAAATGCAGAGAGATCAACTTCATTTTTTGATTTCACCCCTAGTTATACGCCTTAAGCCTCCAAGATTTGTTGTTGTGAGTCAGCAGAGTATATCGTAATCAAGGGATCTACATAGCCAATAACCAAAACAGAGAAAACTATACCGGAATCGACGAAGAAGAAAAACCCAAAATCATCTGCCAACATAGGAGTGAATAAAGCACAAAAGGCAGTATAGGCTCCTAGAAGGAAGATGATAGATAAGATGAGCGATGAAGAAGCTCTGCAGAGTGAGTAACTAGTCCCAGAAGGAAAAATCATCATATCCCTCATTAATTTCCTAAAGAGTATCATGGATGAAAAAGGCCTGCGCATGGGTGCCGAACCTTATGAGCTCACATAATAGAACCAAAATTAGAAAGAATGATGATAAACCGTTAGTGTAGAACAAGAGATATAGATGACACTTACACTAGGGTAGACAATGATGTCGTGGAGCAAGAACTAGAGAAGTATGCCATCTTTTTGGTTTTCTACTTGCCGTATTTTGGGAAGACCAACAAATTAACTTGCTTCCTTCTTAGTAAGAACGATGAAGGGAAGATGTATTTTGACAAACAATTTATTAAATCAAGCACAATGGTCATTGCCTTAATAGGGATGCCTGTGAGGGTGTGTTGTGTGGATCACCAGAGATAGCTCCAAACCAAATAGTAGGAATCAAGCTAGGCTGCTTAGATGGAATGCTATCCATGCTTACCTAATACCCTATAAATATCGGTGAGTAAAAGCGGATTGTGGTCCGAACGAAGATGCATAGGGGCTTAGAGGACTAAGGTGCAACGGTCAACATCACCATGATGCGCAAGACAAAGAGATGGCCTTGCGTACAAGATCTCTTTTGTGGCAAACAAGGTAATGTGAGTCGAGTCTTGGCTAAATGTGATTCAACTCACATGGAATTGCCAGCTGGAGTCCATTATCACTAATGTCCCATGTGTCCTATATTGGATCAATCAACATGATAGTAATTAAACAATTGTGAACAACTCTCCAATAAGTAATGATGGTGTCGTGGTGTTGCACAACTTTGGTGCCTCAATTTCCTTGTAGTTAAATGTTGATCTTATGCATGTTGCATCACTACGGTACTTGAGATGGTGTATTCATTTCAGAAGACTTGACCCCTACAGTAAATTTGGCGAGTAGGAGTGTGTCGAGATTTCTGATGCGGCAATGAGGACAAAAAATGGATGCCTACTGGTGAGAAAGATATGAAGGCAAGGTTGAAAAATATAAAGGAAAGGTGTAAATTATGGTGTGCATGAACCAATTCACTGTGATTGTTACAAGTAGGGGTTAATGAGAAAACCCATACTTTCCCATATCTAGTAACTGAGCAACAAATGTGACGTGTAATTAGCTTGCCTCATAGAGGTTGCCCATGGTAAGACAAGTAAAAAAGAGGGAAAAACAAAAAGCAACATCAAGAAGATGAGTGCGCGAGGTTGCATGTTGAGGCACAACTCTTACAAAATCTTTTAGGGGTGCAGGACCAAGAACAAAGTCGGTGCAAAGAGTTAGTTGTGAAGACCTCGTATTTATCACATAATTTGAGCATTAAGTTTGGCCTCGGGAGCAAAAGGGCGAAGCTCTAGCACGGCTGATATTTTCAATTCTCTAAGCACATATATCAAAATGCAACACAATTCAACTCCTTGCCAATGTGGAGTAAGACATCGATGACTCAACCCCACCAGATTCACAACGAACACATTGGATGCAATACTTTTTGGTAGGAAGGATACATTTCACCTATCCACGAGCCCAAACAAAATTACAGTAGAATCAGGGAGGAACCAAGGTCAACTCCCTAGAGTAAGCGTAAAGAAGCTTGTTCTGAAGCACAAACACAAGTCATAACCACAAACCAAGCTATAAACTACCAGCTTAGAGTGGGAGACAAAAATGTTCAATCAGAATGGTGGAAATGAACGAAAGAGACAAGAAGTAAAGAGTCATCTGGTTCAAAGGTTAATTTGGATGACAATTTCGGCATGTCCCCTCCAAACTTTAGACAACCCATTATAGATCCCCTCATTTTTTCGAACTTAGGCATTGACTCCTTTATTGAGATGAATGGAAAAACAACGGTCCAAAGAAAAGAAGGTCCCCAAACTTTTGATGAGTGTGGGCTAGGTGACATAACTATAGAGGAATTGGGGGTGGGTGAGGCCCAAGAGGTTGTTGCACAACAAGAAGCCAAGGTGACCACTCACAACCAAGTGGGCATTGTAGTGACCGAAGTTGGGTAGGAATTTGGTCCAGAACATCACCTCAAGAGCACACAATAGAGTCAACCCTCAAATAATTTTGAGTTTAGTGCAATGCTGGGCCTTTGCTCTTGTTGGGTGGCACAACATCCTATTAGTTAATATCCAAGTCTCTTTCATATTGTACCTAGCTGGTGTTGGGGATTTATCCTTGCAGGGCACATCAGAATCTCATGCAGCTGCATTGACTAGCTGTACGACCTTGGGTACGATCCGTATCTTGCAATGGTAGGTTCCAGCTGTTGATGCTTCATCAATGGAGATCCCAATGACTGTGGTCCAGCTATTGCAGGTCAAACCCAACAAAGAAGATGGGGAACCCTTTGGTCTAGTTTCTCTTGGGAAGGAAAGCATCATGATCTTATTTGACCAATTAGTGGATTAACATATCTCCTTAGAAACATTATTTTGGTCTCAAAGTCCTGCTTCTGAATGATGGGATATATGTCCATCACACCCTAGCCGGAAGCTTAGAATGATGTGCTTCTCTGCAAGCTTGATAAAAAAAGGCTCATGCATACAAGTTCACCCAGGCAGTTGTGAAGAACCGATGGGAACAGTCGACAGAATTGGCTTTAGAAGCCAACTTAAAGATAATCAACACCATAGTCATCATTTGATGAACTCTTTGAGAGACTGCCATTTTTTCATTGGTGGTTCCTTGTTTCAATCTTAAGGAATCAACATAGGTTTCCCACATACCAAGGCATGATCAGACATTCAAATGAGAAAAAGATATTTTGTTGATTACTGGAACTTGAACCCTTCATGTTGAAGTAGGACTTCAGTCTGCTAAACCAATGTGATTGTTAAAGGGGCCAAATTTTTACCTTTATATATACCTTTTAAGGGTTGATGCTGTACTTGAAGCCCTCTCCTCTGACTGAGTTTTCTCAAGAACATATCATTTCTTACCATACCTGTATGCAAATGACACACAACTACATGAAAACATTATACTACAGGGACAGCTGCACACTCAAAAAGGGCCCGATTTTAAATTCAAATCCAAAAATATGAATAGAAGCAAATGGTTCAAAATATTTTCAATTGGAGTTTGGATTGATCTGAAAATAGATGGATGCATTACCCGAACTACATGATTAATCCTAAAATTATAGTCTTAGGTCAGCGTGATAAATTGTCAGCTACATTGTAGCTGATATATTTTGTGTTCAATCAGCAGATTAGAATGTATCAAACATTATGTTCAAAGTTAAAACATTATGCTCACAGTAAATATAAATATTTTACATTTTTGATAGGAATGGATTTAAGATATACTAGATAGATGTTTGGTAAGAAGAACGAGGACTGAATATAAATAAGATACACAGTGTGATGGTAGGAAGCTGTCCCTATGTGGCAGAGAATTGATAACCCAGGATTACTGGCCATGTTTATTACATGCCCTCCTGTGTTTGGAAGGATTTTCCCTAAAGCACATGTAGAAGACGAGCAATAAGATCTTGATAAAATTATTACAGTAATGATGCATCAAGTCAGGATCAATCCACCCCAAACTAATGTTGATAGGCATTAAATGTCGTTGCAAGTTAACTTTTAAATTACATTGACGCTTGCACTTGTGACTTGGATGTCCTCAAATCTTTCTTGTAATTTTTAATTATTAATATCGCCTAAAAAATAAAGTTGAACAATCTCATAGTAACAAGGATGTTGACAAGGCTAAGTTTCCCTATGTCCTGCATGTCAGGATTTCTAGTTTTTTCAATATGATCAACATTCGTGACATTTTTCAAAATGTTGATATTTTTTTAGTTTCAATACGATGATCCATTATAAGCTGGTTGTTGGGTTTCAAAATCTAATGACTTATTGCTTCTTCAAGTTCTTTTGAGAAGTAAGCTTTAACATAGGTTTTAACTTAGTTTTTCAATGTGAAAATCCTCCGCAATAGTCACAATTCCTTTGTTAACAAACATTTTTTCCCTTTGTTCATCTTTAGGACTTTTTAATTTTGGTAAATAGAACTTGGTTATGATTTCGTAACTGTTGAATCTACTTTTTTTGTGATATTTTTTTGGAATATTTTTTGATTGCTGACATAAGTTGCAGACTTCTTCTTTAAAACTTACAACTTGGTAGAGGAGAACTTGATTATAATTTCTTAAACATCAAATCACTTCCTCTCCTTGTGACAGATTTTCTTTTTTTTTTAGATCTGACTTTTCCTCGTAAGGAAAGTTGCTTCAAGGTGTTACTTCTTTCGCTGTTCATGCCATTTAAATTTTGCACTAAAATTTGGTGCATATCCTCTGATAAATTCATCTTTTTATTGTATTTAAAAGACAACTAAATGATTATAGATTAGTTAGTGTCTGAAAATAATTCTAATGCTCTCCTTTTATAAATATAGGAGAAACTCATTTAATAAATTTCCTTGGAAACATTTCACTTTCTGTTTTAAAGTGTAAATGCACCTTTATATGTATGTGGGATTCACTTGAAATTTCTCATAACAGCTTCTTTAACAATGAATTTTCTATTTTAGTGTGCTCACTTGTTATTTCTACCCTTACCTTTTAAATATTTTGTTTAAAGCTTATCCTTTTTGTATTTTTCTTTATATCTGGATAAAATTCCTTGTTAATTTCTTATGGGGAAATCCCCTTTGCGGTAAACACCAAGGCTATGAGACCTTGGTCTGTAAGAGTTTGTGAAATGGTTAGGAAACCACATCATGGAGATGGTAATGAAGTTTTGCTAACTGCCTGGTGAATGACTGTTAGGCTGCTAGACCTTCTCACTCATAATGACATATGAAAGGGTTAATATCATGGTTGTGGAATGATGCCATACTGAAAGCTTAAACAAATTATCAGTCTCTGTTGATTGCACTCAATCTTATGTTTTTGTGCACACAGCTGTACTGTTTGCTATCATAGGATAATTTGTAATCCAGAAAGATGCCCGATGGTGTTTTAAATCTTACTAAGTTTACTGGTACTATAAGTCATGGTGATTACTGATAAAAATAAATAAGTATTTGTTCCTGAAAGCTTAAACAAATTATCTGTCTCTGTTGATTGCACCCAACACAATGTACATTTGAATCTTATGTTTTGCGCGCGCACAGCTGCACTGTTGCTATAATAGGATAATTTGTAATCCAGAAAGATGCCCGACCGGTGTTTTAATTCTTACTAAGTTTACTGGTACTATAAATCATGGTTATCACTGATAAAAATAAATTAAGTATTTGTTAAAATGCGTGTGCTGAGCTCTGAAGCTGCTTGCTATGTACAGAGCTGCATCTAAAATTCATTCTTTTCTGGCAGGTAATTTATGCAAAAACAGATCCAAATGCAGGCTCAAAAGGAATCACTGCATTCATAATTGAAAAGGGCATGGAAGGGTAATTTTGCTGCAGTGCTATTTTTGTGACTGCTATTAGAATATAAGGCTTACCTTTTATTATTGAGTCACTATTAGTTATGTATCAACTAATGTTCGGTGTTGTAATCACTTTCAACCATTTTGTAACCATCTCTTGCATAATAAAATGACGGACACACAATCTACAATGTGTGCATTTCGGTCTTCTCTTCATTATTTCTCTATTCACATCTTCTAACATTGGCATTAGAGTTTAGGGCACAAACTGAGGATGAACAAAAGTTGAAGAGGACATGGCTATGTGAGGCTTCAAGGACAACATGCAGTTGATGCCATTTGCAAAGGTGCCAAAAGCAAATCAAAGTCATAAAAATGCCATTCAAGGGCACAATTTTTGTTGTGTTTTCAGACGAATTTTAGGGCATTTCAAAGTGCTAGGGCACAAAATAAGAATTTGCCATTTTTTAAAGAATTTTTTAGGGTTGTTCGTTTAGTTAGGCGCACAAAAAATAAGCAGTTTTCAAGAGAAAACATGACATGCAAAATGGCAAGAGAGAAAAACATGATTTAGGGCACTGTTTGTAATGTCCCCTTTCCTACGCCATAGGCCTAGGGGCCCAACTCGAGTCCAGGCCTTGGTCATACCCAAAGGGGTTAATGGACGCTGTGAGCTATTGGGTTATGAATATCTAGTCCAGTTGTTATAATTATCCGTTGACAGGAATATAAAGTGCTTTCGAAGGGACTAGATGTTAATGTTTTTATCGTTGGAAGGGGGCCACTCAACTCCCTAGTGTTCTAATTTTGCGGTTGGGGGTCACCTTTTTGGACCATGGCGACTTGAAAAGGAAAAAGTAACTTTAAGTTACTTTATTAATTTGGTCTTCCCTAGGGGAAAATGCGACTTGGGCTTTTTAGTGTTCCTTGGCATGGGAAAAGTTATAAAAGGAGTGGAGGGGTGAAAAGAAGATCATTCATGCATACACTTATATTTCCTTTCATGTGCAAACTGTTGTTTGCAAATATCCAGCTTGTGGAGTAAGATCCCATGGGAACCCTAACTTCGGTGGTGAGAGATTCATCCCTAGCTAGTAGGGGCACTCTTTGGTGGTGAGAGATCCACCCTAGTTTGTCATTTTTGGAGCTGAAATCAGGGCTGTCCCTTAGAGATATTTTCAAAGGGTTTCAGTGAAGGGTTTTGGAGGATTTTGGGTATTTTGGAGGAGAGATTTCAGGGTTTTTTCAGGGCAAATCTATGGGCAACCTCTTTGGTAAGGTCTAGCATCAGTTTGAAGACATTTGCAAGGGTTTCCAGCCATTTCCTAGGTGGGGCGACTTGTTTTGGAGATTGCAGATCTGTTTTGGACAACTTGATGGAGCACTGTGGATGTCGCTCAACATGGATGGTTGTTCACTAAATGAGAGGTTTGTAATTTGGGAGTTTGGGGAGGTGGAATCTGGGAGTTTGATGGAGCTCTACCTAGTCAAATAACAATTTTCAAAGAGAGCTTTTGAAGATTGCGGGGTTGTGTTTGGTTCTGTTGTTTTAATTTTTTGGCAGTGCGTTTGCTTTTGCTTTTGCTTTGTGTATAGTAAGCCTTAAGAGGGGGTATTAGAATATAAGGCTTACCTTTTATTTGTAAGTCACTATTAGTTATGTATTAACTAGTGTTTGATTGTAACCACCTCAACCATTTTGTAACAATCTCTTTCATAATAAAATGATGGACACAATCTACAATGTGTGCATTTTGGTTACTCTTCATTATTTCCCTGTTCACATTTTCTAACAACTGCCAATTATTTTTTAAAGATATATTCTTTGATTCATTCCAGTTCCCAGTTGTCCAGTCCCTCTCTGGCATGAAAATTGAAGTCTTCCTTTTGCTAAAAGTTAGGTTGCTGGATAATGCATCCCTACTGCTAGGGTGTGTGTATCCCACTATCGGATATGGATATAGGCATGATATGGCTTGGATACGACCTAGATGCCGGACCCAGTCATATCCTGATACAAACGTGTAACTGGATCAGATTAGATACAACATGTGGACCAATTGTAGTTGTATCTAATTTAAAAGTTAAAAGAAAATGGAAAAGAAGGCCTTCAAACGGCTAAAACAACAATAAGGAAACCGGTGTATGACCTTCTAGAATCAACAACAATCAAGGTCATGGAGGTAAATGAGAGTTGATTTGTTGTTCAATTACCTCAAAATTTCATATTGGCTCTGCTTAACCTGCTACTATTTTATTTGATGTGTTTCCTTTGGCCTACTCCGCTTCTTTTTTTCTTCAATTGGTCTATTTTTCTTTGGCATGCACAACCTGCAATTTTTTAAACACCCAGCTTCCTACCTTTTCCATTGGCTAGGAGTGTGTAATTTGCTGGTAATTTTAATCTAATATATAAATTTATTTATAATTTAAAATTGTTAATTAGTATAAATATATTTCATTTAATTTATAATCTAGATGTTTTTTATAACATACACACACACAATATCCATCAGTATCCATCAGGGGGTCTTAGATATTAGCCATATCTGTGCCTATATCCATGCAACTTGGTCTAATAGGTTCACTTTACAAAGGAGCACATTGGGAGTATTTTCAAATTTCCACAGGCTTCTTGCTAACTTTGTTGCCTCAACTTTTCAATTCATTTGAAGAAACACCGACATGAGTGTACTACAATGAGATAACATGGTTCAACAATGAGATAACATGTCATTTGGAGGAAATGCATCTTATATTATGCCAAAAAACAGGAGTTACATCGCACTTTGTTTCTGAAAAGAAAATAAACATGAAATTTCTGTTTGTTCTTCTTGCTTACTATTATATTTCCCTTGGACTGTAGGAGGAAGAATTAGTAATCAATAAATATAACTTAGCTAAATGGTAGTTCTTTAAATCAAGCTGCTTCTGATTAGTTAATAACTTGTAGACTGGTGCTTTTTATTGGTGTTAAGTTTGTGATATGGTTCTGCAGCTTCAGCACTGCTCAAAAACTTGACAAGCTTGGAATGCGAGGCAGTGATACGTGAGTTTTGAAATTTATTTGATGAGGTTTTTTTTCCTCTTCTTTTTTAATCTATATGTTTCAATTTTGTGGTGTTATCTGAGGTTATGCTTTGCAGATGTGAACTGGTTTTTCAGAACTGTTTCATTCCTGAAGAGAATATCTTGGGGCAAGAAGGGAAAGGTAATCTAACATCTAGAAAAATTATTCATAAATATGTATCATAAAGCCCACTGTTGCTTCCGGATTATTTGAAGAAATGCTACTCGTTTATGCTGAGAATCACATTCAATGGCCCTTGCAAATATATTTTGATTTGTATATGTTAGACTTATTAGATATGGCAGACAAATCCCATAATTTGCTCATATATTGTTCTGGTAAACCAGTAACATTTGCTATTAAGATGAGAGGAAATAATTTATATGATCAGAGATATGTTATACAGTTACCTATCTCTGTATAAGATTTCAACAGATTAACTTTATATTATCTGTTTAGATTGACAATATCTAGTAATATTTAACTTTGTATGAAACACCTGCCTCTATAGACAGATTTTATGCTTGGTTTTTTTTTTTTTTTGAAAACAATCGACCATTATATTAATAGAAAACTTCAATTACATATTCTACCATGCCAAGCATGGAAGCTATTAGCCATATCTTTAGCCTGATAAACAAAAATAATAAAATGAACAATCATGGACAGGAGTCGAGGGTTATGAGTTTCCTGATTTCTTCTTGAGTCTTACTAGACCACCATAAATATTGGTTTTTATTCTGTTTTATAATATTTCATACTATTAATTAAATGTGCACTATAACTTTTATGTGGTGAAAAGAAAGACACGAGCTCTGTGATCTTTTTCACCCCTCAAAACTTTAGGAGGATTCAAGGTAGTTCTATGTAAATAGAAAACTGTTGTGGTTGGCTACACTTTCGCCAGCCTACTTCCTACAAGACAATTCAATATCTACTTTGGTCAGATTCAAAAACCTTCATCGATAGGGGCAAGTAGGCTTTCAATCTAATCACTAGATAATTTATATTATCTTGAACTCAAAACCTTCATTGTCTCCTACTTTTTAAAGGCTTAAGTAAGGCTTTTGACACTGTTCATAGGTTATGCTTGTTCTCATAGTTACTAAGTCTCTGGGGGACAATAAAAAAATTCCCAGATTTTGGGGATGGCTGGGGGACGGTGGGGAATGGCTATTAAAATAATAACTAAATATTTCAACTTTATTCAATGAAATTCAGGGTTTATACTCTATTAAATGTTTTTAGGGTACTTTTGGGATATGAGTTTAATGTTTTTAGGAAAAATAACTACATTTTATTTCCTGGGGAGGCAACGAGGTGGGGTGTGGCCCTATTTTAAAGTAGAAGTGCAAGACAAATAAAAAATAAATATTTGCGGACACCCCCAAGTCCTGAAGTCCCTGAAATATCTGGGACATCACCAATATCAAGGGGATGCATTCATTTCTTGTTTTAGTCTCTTCTAGATGTTAAAAGACAATATACACCAAAGGAGGTTTCACTTTTACGACCTCTCTTCATAAGAGATCCACAATTCTGCAGAGACATGTAACATCCTATGTACCATTGGCCATAAGATGACTTTCTATCAGTCACATTATTTGGATTATACATTGGTGAGCTAGGGTTGCTTATCCTAGTTTCGGCACGACATTATTCTGGTTGCTTTCTATCTAATGTGGTTCTTACAATTTGCCAATATTCTTTTGCAAATGCTAAAATATTGATGGTGCACACTTTTGTGGGATTCTAATGACAACTTAACACTCAACACATTATCTAGTACTCACAAGCTAGAAGTGTACTGCACAGTCTTGGGTTCAGAAGTTGAAGACACACTTCGACTTGAATCCTATGCGTGAGGAAGATGCAATTAAGTTTGCAATCTTACATCTTGAGGGAGACCCTCATGATTGGTGGCATCATGGATTGATTACACAGGGACACATACACATTACTATTTATGCAGAGTTCACGCAGAGGCTAGTGAGCAGATTTGATAGGAGGGACCCTGACAGGTAATTTAGGGAGTTGACTCATTTGAGACAGACCGGTTCCCTGGATCAGTATATCGCAGATTTTTAGAGATTATTAGTCATGGTACTTGATGTTACGGAGATGAGGTTGATTTCACTGTTCACAGCAGGTTTGACAGATGCTCTCGCTGGGTTTGTGAAGGCATTTGAGCCTTCTTCTTTGCATGGGGCTATTAGGAGAGCTCGAGACTTGGAGTTATCCACTCCGAAATCGAGGATTCCACCTCGCGTTTAATAAAGGGAACCTCCATCAAGATCAGATGAACTTTCAGCAGAGGGAGCCTCCATCGAGGCAGGAGGTGGCTAAGAAGCCAGTCATTTCCCGTGAGGACAGAGATGAGTTGAGGCGAAAGAAACTATGTTTCGATTGCCGCACACCTTGGGTTCAAGGACATGATTGCAGAGGTAGAGGGAAGGCCCAATTCATTGAGGTCTTCGAGGAGAGTGAGGGTGACAAAGGTGAGGAGTTAGAGACTCGCGAGATGGATGATGGAGATGGAGTTGCGTTGGATAGTGCTGATGCGGAGCAGGAGAGGAGACTTTTCCTCGGGAGATTATAACCACATTGTCTAGTACTCTGATGTACAAGGCATTTAGGATTAGAGGAGTTATGCAGGGTCAGCGAGTTGTGGTACTCATTGATAGTGGGGCTACCCACAACTTTATTGATGCATCATTGGTTGAGAGGCGAGGTTTGCAGACGAAGGACTTTGAGGGCTTCAACATTGTTGTAGCCAATGGGGAGTATATGAGATGCACACGGAGAGTTCCACAATTGAGCATCACGATGGGTAACTACACAGTTACCGATGATTTCCACATTGTTGGTATGGAAAGTGACACACATAGTGCTGGGAGTGCAGTGGCTTCACTCTCTTGGCGAGTTTCGGACTAACTTTTAGACGATGGAGCTGAAGTTTAAGTCCGAGGGCAGGAATGTGATTTTGAGGGGATTATCTATAGGAGCACCTAGGGTGGTTACAACTGAGGGGATGGAGATGACTTTCCGGCATGATGAGGGGTTTTATTATTGTGGATCGATGCAGAGTATGATGGATGTGGATGTGACTTGTAGTGTTGCACATGAGACAGTTACAAAGATTGGGATTACAGGTTCAGATCATCCGAGTTTATCATTATGTTGGTTATCTGAGGTTTCGGTAGACCGGAGATCTCATTTGCTTGTTGAGTACTCCAAGAACCGACACACTTGTGAGATTCTGGATGGTCACATACAGGATGAAACCTACAGATTGAAGGATGAGATGATATTCTATGAGGGCAGATTATACCTTGTTTCAGATTCATGGTTGAGGATGGAGATATTGCGACATGTACATTGTTCTTTCATGAGTGGACACTTGAGCTTCGATGAGACCTACAGGATCATATCGAGAGAGGTTCAGATGGCATGGGTTGAGGGAGGATATCCTCAACTTCATACAGGGATGTACAGTTTGTCGTTATAAAAAATCCGAGCTCACAGGTTCATCATGTTTTGAGTCAATATGGGATAGCACTCCTATGTATTTTACTGTTTCTAGGCACGGTGGGCATTTCACCCATGTGCTAGTCAGTGGAGGGATGGAGTTGACTTTGTTACCTGGTTATTCAGTAGGTTCACACTCATCACAGGAGGTGAACTATGTAGAGTTGACATTGCCGGTTGACCATTTACTGGAGTCTTGGGATTTTTCCCCCACGAGACACATTGAGATACATTATGAGGAGCTGTACTCTCACACTAATGTGGGTCATGTGGGAGAGTTAGCACGCTTTGTGCGTATACAGGTTATTTCACAGGTTGATCCAGGGGATTCTACAGGATTCAGAGTGGACTTTCGTACCCAGGAGTTGATCGAAGAGATAGTGACAGGTCCCATGATGATGGCATGGCAGATTAGCAATTGGCAATCCCGATGTGGGTACCAGTGGAGAGTCAGTTTGGGTATCATTCTACGTCACGGACAACATTGTTCTCTATACAACATGGAGGTCATGATGAGTACATGGGGTTTCTTGGTTACTTCGGATTACACTGATCTTTGGTTGACTGCAGGGTGAGGTGGAGAAATTTTGTGGTATTCAGCTTCTGCAACATGATAGGATAATGCTTAGGGTCAAGCATTTCTCAGGAAGGGAGGATTGTAATGTCCCCTCTCCTTCGTCGAGAGCATAAGGGACAAATTTTAGTCTTAGCCTTGGTCATACTCAAGGGGCTAAAGACTCTAGAGGCTATTGGGTATAAATGATATTACCACGTTGTTTTTTGTTATATTTTGTCGTTGACATTAAGTTGGGCATAAACTTGGTGGTAATAATTGTTATATTTTGTCGTTGAGGGGGGACTTATAGTACTTTATTATTCTATTTCTTCATTGGGGGTGACTTATAGTACTTTATTATTCTATTTCTTCGTTGGGGTCACTTAAGTCACTTTTAGTCCCACATGGAGCTCCCAACTTGGAAAAAGGTAATGGAAAAGTTATAAAAGGAGGTTTGGGGGAGTGATAGAGCTCATTCTTGCATGCACACTTATGATTTTCATGTGCAACTGTTGTTTGCAAATCATCAGCTTGTGGAGTGAGATCCCACAAGAACCCTAGCTTCGGTGGTGAGAGATCCATCCCTAGCTAGCAGGGCATTCTTCGGTAGTGAGAGATCTACCCTAGCTTGTCATTTTGGAGCTGTTTTTTAGGGCTGATTTTCAGAGATATTTTCAGAGGTTTCAGAGAAGGGTTTTGGAATATTTTTGGAGGTTTTTTGTGGAAGATAATCAAGGGTTTTCAGATCAGATTTGTGGCAGCCATTAGAGCAGGGTTTGGCATCATATTTTGAGACACTTTTCATCAAGGGTTTTGGACACTCTTCCTAAGGGGAGTGACTTTTTTTGAAGATTTTGCAGCAATTTTTTGGAGGGTTTCAGTGTGCTACAAATTCCAGATCTGGGGGTTGGGATCATCTTCTATATTTGGTAAATGTTATTTCCAGAAGTTTCATGATATTTATCTTTTTCTAGAGTTACCAATCTACTTAGAAGTTCCAAATTTGCAGCAGTATTTTCTGGGTCTTCCAGTATGTCAAATTTCAGATCCTGGAGTGTTGGGTTTTCATTCTCAATATTAATAGATGTTATTTAAAGTTTCATAATTTTTCCATGTATTTTGAGGAGATATGAATTTTTGAAGTTTCCTAGCTGCCTAGGGCATTCTGTAATTTTTGGCAGCAAAATATTATCTGCAAAACGTCCAAAAATATATTTCTAGTGTTTATTATTATTATTGCAAGCTTCCTTCAAAATTTCATGCACTTTGGGCAAGTAATTTGTGAGATATCAATTTACCATTCGCTGCCCTAGCTGGTCATTTTCTGTAAAAATCAGAAATTTTACTTTGCTGCAATTTTCTTATATTTTGTGCATTTTCAAGTGGTATCCCACAAGGGATATTTCAGTGGTATCAGAGCAGTTGTTTCTCCAGCCTGTTGGGGTTGAAAGATGGGAGATAAAGACAGTGAGGATATGGGTGTGGATATGATGAAACAATTGTTCACCAACATGGTAAAGCAGCAGGAGACTACCAATCTCTATTTAACCAACTCATTGAGAGATTAGCACAAGGTAGGATTGGAGAGAGGAGAAATAACAATATGGGACAACAGGGTCAAAGAGGTGAGAGTGGACATTCAGGGCAACGGTCTCCCCATTCTTCTACCAGGCCTTTGGGGTTTCATGAACCTTCTTTCTTGAAGGATCCAGAAGTTTCACAGGTACAGTAGCCAATAGATATTTTGGATGAGGAGTCTTGTTGGGAGAGGTACCAGACCTTGAGTGAGGGCTTTCATGACAACATGCCATTCCAGGAATATTGCAAAATGAAGATTGGCAGCAGGCCCAAGAGAGATCATTAGATACAGGTACCAGAGTTACAGAGGAGATTGGGACAGATTTCCATTCCACACTTCGATGGTTCTAAGAAGTGTACTGCATAGTCTTGGGTTCAGAAGTTGAAGACATACTTCGACTTGAATCCTATGCATGAGGAAGATGCAATTAAGTTTGCAATCTTACATCTTGAGGGAGATGCTCATGATTGGTGGCATCATGGATTGATTACATAGGGACACATACACATTACTACTTATGCAGAGTTCACGCAGAGGTTGAGTGAGCAGATTTGATAGGAGGGACCCTGATAGGTATTTTAGGGAGTTGACTCATTTGAGACATATAGGTTCCCTGGATCAGTATATTGCATATTTTCAGAGATTATCATTCATGGTACCTGATGTTATGGAGATGAGGTTGATTTCACTGTTCATGGCAGGTTTGACAGATGCTCTCGCTGGGTTTGTGAAGGCATTTGAGCCTTCTTCTTTGCATGAGGCTATTAGGAGATCTCGAGACTTGGAGTTATCCACTCCAAAGTCGAGGGTTCCACCTCGCATTCAGCAAAGGGAACCTCCATCTGGATCAGATGAACTTTAGCAGAGGCAGCCTCCACCGAGGCAGGGTGGCTAAGAAGCCAATCATTTCCCTAAGAGGATAGAGATGAGTTGAGGCGAAAGAAACTATGTTTTCGATTTCCGCACACCTTGGGTTCTAGGACATGATTGCAGAGGTAGAGGGAAGGCCCAATTCATTGAGGTCTTCGAGGAGAGTGAGGGTGACAGAGGTGAGGAGATAGAGACTCGCGAGATGGATGATGGAGATGGAGTTGCATTGGATAGTGTTGATGTGGTACAGGAGGAGGAGACTTTTCCTCGGGAGATTATAGCCACATTGTCTAGTACTCTGATGTACAAGGCATTTAGGATTAGAGGAATTATGCAGGGTTAGTGAGTTGTGGTACTCATTGATAGTGGGGCTACCCACAACTTTATTGATGCCTCATTGGTTGAGAGGCGAGGATTACAGACAGAAGGACTTTGAGGGCTTCAACGTGGTTGTAGCCAATGGAGAGTCTATGAGGTGCACACGGTGGGTACCCCAATTGAGCATCATGATGGGTAACTATACAAGTTACCGATGATTTCCACATTGTTGGTATGGGAGTGACCAACATAGTGCTAGGAGTGTAGTGGCTTCACTCTCTTGGTGAGTTTCGGACTAACTTTCAGACGATGGAGCTGAAGTTTAAGTCCGAGGGCAGGAATGTGATTTTGAGGGGATTATCTACAGGAGCACCTAGGGTGGTTGCAGCTGAGGGGATGGAGAGGACTTTACGGCATGATGAGGGGTTTTATTATTGTGGATCGATGTGGAGTATGATGGATGTGGATGTGACCAGTAGTGTTGCACATGAGACAGTTACAGAGATTGAGGTTACAGGTTCAAATCATCTAGAGTTTATCATTATGTTGGTTATCTGAAGTTTCGGTAGACTGGAGATCTCATTTGCTTGTTGAGTACTCCAAGAACCGACACACTTGTGAGATTCTGGATGGTCACATAAAGGATGATACCTACAGATTGGAGGATGAGATGATATTATATCTAGGCAGATTATACCTTGTGTCAGATTCATGGTTGAGGATGGAGATATTACGACATGTGCATTGTTCTTTCATGACTGGACATTTGAGCTTCGATGAGACCTACAAGCTCATGTCAGAGAGGTTCAGATGGCATGGGTTGAGGGAGGATATCCTCAACTTCATACAGGGATGTACGGTTTGTCGTTATAACAAATCAGAGCTTACAGGTTCATCATGTTCTGAGTCGACATGGGATAACACTCCTATGTATTTTAGCTTCTAGGCACGGTGGGCATTTCACCCATGTTTAGTCAGTGGAGGGATGGAGTTGACTCAGTTACCTGGTTATTCAGTAGGTTCACACTCATCACAGGAGGTGAACTATGTAGAGTTGACATTGCCGGTTGACCATTTACTGGAGTCTTGGGATTTTTCCCCCACGGGACACATTGAGATACATTATGAGGAGTTGTACTCTCACACTAATGTGGGTCATGTGGGAGAGTTAGCACGCTTTTGCATATACAGGTTATTTCACAGGTTGATCCAGGGGATTCTACAAGTGGACTTTCGTACCCAGGAGTTGATCGGAGAGATAGTGACGGGTCCCATGATGATGGCATCAGATTGGCAGGGATTGGACAGATTGGCAATTTCGATGTGGGTACAAGTGGAGAGTCGGTTTGGGTATCATTCTACTTCACAAACAACATTGTTCTCTATACAACATGGAGGTCATGATGACTACATGGGGTTTCTTGGTTACTTCGGATTACACCGATCTTTGGTTGATTACAGGGTGAGATGGAGAAACTTACTTTGTGGTATTCAAATTTTGCAGCATGACAGGATAATGCTTGGGGTCAAGAATTTCTCGGGAAGGGAGGATTGTAATGTCCCCTTTCCTACACCATAGAGCCTAGAGGGCCAAACTCGATTCTTAGGCCTTAGTCATACCCAAGGGGTTATGGACGCTGTGAGCTATTAGGTATAAACATCTAGTCGAGTTGTTAGAATTTTTTGTTAATAGGAATATAAAGTGCTTTTGAAGGGACTAGATGTTATGTTTTATCATCGAAAGGGGCCACTTAACCCCTAGTGTTCTAATTTTGCATTGGGGGTCACCTTTTAGAGCAGGACCATGACAACTTGAAAGGGAAAAAGTAACTTTAAGTTCCTTTATTAATTTGGTCTTCCCTAGGGGAAAGTGTGACTTGGGCTTTTTAGCATTCCTTGGCATGGGAAAAGTTATAAAAGGAGTGGAGGGGTGAAAAGAAGATCATTCATTCATACACTTATATTTCCTTTCATGTGCAACTGTTGTTTGCAAATATCCAGCTTGTGGAGTAAGATCCCACGAGAACCCTAGCTTTGGTGGTGATAGATCCATCTTAAGTTGCCTAGCTAGTAGGGAACTCTTCAGTGGTGAGATATCCACCCTAGTTTGTCTTTATTGGAGCTGAAATCAGGGATGTTCTTTAGAGATATTTTCAGAGGGTTTCAATGAAGGGTTTTGGAGGATTTTGGGCATTTTTGGAGGAGAGATTTCTAGGTTTTTGAGGGCAAATCTACGACAACCTCTTTGGCAAGGTCTAGCATCAGTTTGAAGGCATTTACAAGGGTTTCCATCCATCTCCTAGGTGGGGCAACTTGTTTTGAAGATTGCAGATATGTTTTGGAGGGTTTCCACTTCCTCAAATTCTGATTTGAAGGTTGGGATATCATCTCTTATATTTATAGATAATATTTCCAAGCATAATTTTTGCATCTATATTTCGGAAGATATTAATTTTAGAAGTTTTCAGCTATTTAGGGCACGCTGTAATTTTATGGTGGCATTCTATTATTCAAAAAATTCCAAAAACATTTCTATAATATCTGTTATTGTATTAGTAAGCTCCGTTTTAACCTCAATTTCAAGAGATTTGAGCAAGTACTTTTGGATTTATCCATTATTTTCTGTTCGTTGCCCTAGATTTAATTTTCTGCAAAAAAAAGTTTTCTGTTTGGCTATAATTTGTCTGTATTTTGTATATTTTAAAGGGGTATCCTATAAGGGATATTTCAATTAACAAAACATTATACACTACAAGAGGTTTGTGTTTTCATTTAGTCAATCATTTTTCAATAGTAAGTTAAATATATAGCAATTTTAGTGACTAAAATCTTGTTTAAGAACATGGCAATATGAAATTTGGAACCTATCTTGACATTAAACTCGTATATATATGATCAATAAAGTAACCATCATTCTCTTACATGTCACAATTTCATTATATCACATCTATTCTTCATCTCAAGTCCTTATGATTCATTGCACTAGTTATAGAACATATCATAAGGTTGTCCCACCCCCTAGATCTCTCCTAAATGGGATCAATTTACCATAAATTTTAACCCCAACCTCTATGTTCAACACTCTTTATACTATTTAAAAATATATTTTAAAGACCTAGAACTTTCATATTAGTTCAACACTCTTTATACTATTTTAATTTTAAAGACCTAGAACTTTCATATTATTAGTTTTTGTCAACTTTACACATATTTGAAACAGTATTAAAAGGAAAAATATTTTTAGAATTTTTTATTAAGTTTTGAATAACTTCTTAAGCTAATCTCCATTTACAGTGTTCCTTATATAGATGGAAATATATTTTAAATACCTACAATTTTTTTATTATATGATTTCAATGAGTTCTTGTGAATCTATTCTTATTTAACCCTAACAAAAGAAGAATCTTTGCACATATCACAAAATCTCATTTTATATTATTTTTAAAATATGTTAGAAATCATCTGAAGTGTATGGTACCAAAGATATAAGTCCCATCAAAATCTTGAAAATGGTGTAAAGAATTCAAAATGGAGGTCAAATTCGAAAGCTATGCCAACATGTACAAAGATGACGTTTCTCTTAAATACATTCTTTTTAATAATTTTGCAAATTGTTAAACTTTTTGCAGAAGCACCAACAACTTATAATATGAAAGCTTGTAGTTCTGCAAATTTAACTTATTTTGCCCAACAAATCAATTAAATATGTTCTCTTTCCATACCAAATATCACCAAAATGTCAACATACAAATTTATGGTAAAATTACAAAATATTATTCAAAATTATAATTTAGGAGAGGGTATAAAAGATGCCACAACTTTATTATTTACACACTTAAAATTGTATTATAACTAATTTTTTGAGCACCTTGGATAAGTCCATAAGTCTACAACATGTTCAGCCATGAACCTATCCCACCTCCTGCTAAAATTTTTCCCTTACACTTTTAACTATTATATTTTCAAATGTATAACTTAATTTTGTCAAACTAGATGATACTTTTGGGTTGATCGAGTGGGAAATCACTCAAATGGTCACATATATAAATACATTTATCCTAATATATTAGTGGAATTTAGGGATTCGCTACATCTCCCACTGTACTAAGGTTAAGAGAAAGAATTGAAACACCAAATTTGTTGGAATATTATCACTATATTCATGACTAGATCAACCATGATCCAAAAATAAGATATCAAGTGCATCACTATATTCATGACTAGATCAACCGCTGCCTTCCAATTGTAAATGACTTAAATGGCTCCATCTACTACTATTTTATTCTATATCACGTGTCTCGTCATAAGGTTGGGATGATTACATGTACCTTGATCCCTCATCAAAGTATTGGTATATAATGTGAGGCTCATCACATCAATGGGGATGTGATTAATTAAAATAAATTTAATTCTTATATCAGAGAACTGAGATATTAAAATATATAACAGTAAAAAACATAAATCTAGAATGAAAATTGCAAGTACAGTATAGAAGATAAGAGATAAGAATTAATTAGCTTTTACTAGGAGATCTAGGATGACCTCCTATGATGTAAAATAGGCTAATAATGTTGGAGATAGACTGTGTACAGCTTTGTATGAGACAACTATGATCTAGGACTTCTTCATTGTTAGGAGTGCCCACGAGAGGACAAGATTGTCATGCGTGCTAGTGTCTAATTAGGGTATTAGTGTCCTGAACAGCTGCGCCACTTCTAGTATAGGTCAACTAAACTTGGTCCCTTCCTTTCATTGTTTGTCACTCCTGATTTGTCGAAGGTTCCTATATAAAACACTCATTCCTAAAAAACATTTTTAACCCCAGCTACTCTACACAAATCTCAATAAAACATTAAATGAAACTAAATAATGCATATTCTTGATTCAAAATGATCTCATGTGGGTCACCCCAATATGATTTTCACTAAAGAGTTGCACTACATTTAATACTCTAGGTACTTGTTGTGAGTGTGTGATTTTAATTATAAACCAACAAAATCTAGGCTTCCCTTAATGCCAGTCACACCTAGTTTAGTGGGATATAATTATTTTTCATAAATATCAATTGTACGCACTAATCAATTGGATCTTCACTAATCAAATGAAATGATCTAAAAACCATTAAAGTTTGTGAGAGCATTAAAAAACTATTTTAAGTTACAATTAAATAATAAAAAATATTACAAAAATTGAAAGAAAGGACTCACTAGTGCAAAACTTGCAATTCTGTAGACAATGAGTTATAACTTCCAACGTTTAGACCTCCAAATTCAACCTTCAAGTTTCAACTTTCTTACAAAATCCCAAATCCAATGTTTGTAGTTTAATCTTTTATATTTGTAAGAAATCAAACAAAGAAAAATCAAAGAAAACTAAATCAAATTAAACTAATTAAAAATCAAAACTAATAGATCGTTTTATATTTTATCAATGAGATATTAAGATGTTTATATTTTATTAATAATTTATATTAAGATATTTTTTATTATTTTAATTCCAAAGTTTCCAATTTTTGTTGATATTAATTGTCATAAATCTCACAAATTCATAATATGTAGTGTAATATTTTGGCAATTTTCTTAATTATATCAAATTAGTTACATATACATATTTACATATACATAGTACATATACATATACATATACATATGATGGTTAAAATTTGAGTATACATGTCATATTGATGTTTAAATTATATTTTTACCTGTCAACCATGATGGTCATATTTTAGAAGTGGCTGTATTTTGACATTTAAAATGACTAAAAACGTCTAAATGCCTTGCAAAATCAATCATTGCTCACAATCAACTGCCTTAAAAAACATGGTGTCCCCAGATTTCATCCTGAAATCTGAGACTACCCTATTGAAAAAAATATTGTACTTTTAAAATAATGGGTCGTTTTGTGTTTTTATTGCCAGAAAGTTCCTGTATTGTGTCAAGATATTCCCAAGGAGCCATATTAGTCATTTTCGCCAAATACATAGATGCCCAAAATTGTTATATTCTGTCGTTGAGATTTACCTGCGGGAAATTTGTATTTAATTATTTTGAGCCCCGTTTGAGGCAATTTGTGCTCCGGTTTAACTCTGTTGTGATCGTACATATCGTTATTCCCATATACCAGTAGGGTTTTAAGCAGGAATGCATTCTGGGCTTTATTTGTAACTTCTGGCAATGTTTTGTGTTTTTTTGTTTGTTTTCCTGTTTTGTTTTCTGTGAAATTTCTCTGGATCAATTCCTTTGCCGGTTTGGCCTGATTCTTGGCCTGGAGTATCTAGAGATCACATACGCATGTTGTGCCAGAAGGAATTCACCATCGGAGGTCTGGTTCTCTGGGAAAAGATGAAGTCGTGCACCAAAAAGCCTCTTCTGGGTTGGCCGCATTTTTGGAAAAAGAGGGTTTGAAGTGGATCATGGGATTTTTGGAAGCAGCAGGCAAGTGGGAATTTTGTACCTGCCTAGCAGGGTACTTTTTCCCATGGAAGCAACGTCACTTAAGTCACAATGGGAAAATTAGAGGCAGCAACAGGCAGGCGGGAATTTCTTACCTGCCTTACAGGGTGAAAATTCCCATTGTGGAATAAAAGAAAAATCACTTAAGTGAATCATGGGATTTTATTGCCTGCCTTGCAGGGTAAATAATCCCATTATGAAAGTCAAATGACTTAAGTGAATCATGGGATTTTCAGGGCTGCCTTGCAGGGTAAATAATCCCATTGTCATGTGACTTTTTAAAAATAGAAATCCTCTTATGTCAAAAAAGTGCGACCCCTTTAGGGAAGAAAGGCAACCTTAAATTAATTAATTTAATTAATTTATCTTCCAATTTTGGCGCCCAGGCTTGTGGAAAAGTCAATAGAGGTAAGTGGACAAAAGGAAGTTGGAAATAGACTGTTCTAAAATTAAATAAATAATATTTATTTAATGCAGCCCCTTCATGTCAAAAAGTGCGCCCCATTTGGGAGATAAATAATACTTTTTTAAGTATTAAATGATTAAATTAATTCCTATTTTCAATGGCTAAGGTCAAAGCATACTGTGAGGCTTGAGTTAACTGGAAGCAGAAGTCTAAAATTAAATAAATTTAATTTATTTAATGGCAGCCATAAGCATGCACAAAATAGGCGCCCCATTTGAAGAGTGAAGCTTATTAATTAATTTAATTAATTGCCAGTAATAGGAAAGACATTAATTAATTATAGAATCATGAGGATTATATAAGTAGGGGCTGCCATAAGGATGAATTAATTAATTCACAGGCAGAGAAGTGCAGCCCAGAGGAAAAGTGCGCCCCATTTGGAGAAGATTTTTGCTCAGAAGAAGGTGAAATTAATGTTAAAAGCTTCCAATTTTGGTGCACAGGTTGAAGGAGGTTGATTTGTGTCTGGATAATTGTTTGCATAAGTGATACAGGTGCTCAGGTGAAGTTGGTAAAATTCATGCTTGCTTTGCATGCAAATAAAACATCAAAATTTGGGGCAGCAGGCTTGAATTATGCAGATTTTTATGATTAAAATCCACTGTTCATGTTCCGGTTGCCATCTTTGTCTAAATTAATTGCAGGAATTTGTTACAGGTGCTTTACAAAAGAAAGGGAGCTTAAATCAATGTCCAATACATTGAATATATCCTTTGAATCTGAAGAATTATCCAGATCTGCACCAGTTTTGAAGAATTCCGGCCGAGTAAGAAGAAAAAGAATTGTTCAGACAAAGATAGACACAACCATGGCAAAGAGGGATGAAAAAGAAAGCACAACGGAGTCATGCATCACTTCCAAATTCACAGACATAGGAGACACAGATCTAGGTCTGGAACCTCTTTCCGAATTGATTGATAGATTCAGAGCAGGGAAGACTTCCCTCATGCGTGCAGTTAAAAGCAGTGGAATTATTCGAGCTGCAGCCTTTCCATACACAGCCCAGTTGCCAGAGTTCATTATGGAGTGTGCTAGGTCTTACCATCCATCATCCAGATCAGTGCGAGATGCTACGGGGAAAACAATAATTCGGTTGGACACACAGTTCATCAATTATTGTTTGAAGATTCTGGCTCGAAAGGTGGTGACTTCCATTAGCATTCAGGATGCCGACAGCAGGTGGGAGAAGCATAGAGTTGATTGCGTGAACATAATGAACAACAGATACATGAAGAAGCCCAGATCTCCTTCTAAGTTCCCAAGAACTCTTCCGCGGTCCAATCTGGTACAAGAGGTAGATGATATTACCAAATTGTTATGCAAGATAAATGACGAAGCGAATGCTCACACTTTCCGTACATGGATGTATGCTTTCATCAGGACCATTGAAGTCAACAAAGTGGATTCAATAATCAATTGGTCAGAAATCATTAGTGACAACATTGGTGAGCAACTCCGGAACGTGAAGTGTACTTTTAGCTTCAAAATGACTTCTTATTTGGTATATGTAGCAGCTTCACAAGGCATCTTCTCCAAGCTGGATAGATGTGGCGTTCTTTCTAAGGACCCCATTTTCGAGTGCTACCCACAGCTTACTGTACCTGCATGTAAGAAAGATTTCAAAGTGGTCAATGATGGATTCTTCTACAAATTCATTTGCAGGCTGGACAAGGATCTAAAGGCCAATAGGGTGAGCAAGGAAGCGTGGGAAGTTGTATCTAGAATTGACAGTCTATTCATTCAGTTTGTAGATTTCACATACCTCAGGGTTACCAGCTTTTCTGGAGAACCGGTTAAGCTGCCCAAATATCCGAATGATAGATTGATCACCATGGAGTTGAGCAGACAACTTGTGGAGATACACGACCTTCAGTCGAAATGACACAAGTCTACGGGCTTCTTCCCGATCACTGTGGGACATTATAGCTGCCAGAGCATTCATAAAGCCCGAGGATTGGAAGCGGAAATGTTATCTGAGTACGAGCAAGAGTTCTTCCCAGCATGGCTGAATTTTGATCCATTTGGAGTAGCCAGGAAGACGATCTCCCAGGAGTACACACATGTGCCTTCATTAGAGGATTTCTGGATGAAGTGCAAAAGTGAGTACGAGGTTAGAAAGAAGGATTTCAGCAGGCTATCAGCACGACAAGTGTTTGACTTTGGATTAGCATGGATACCTGTGGATCTTAAAGATGATGGGAATGTGTTACTTGACACATACCATCAAATGGGAGGAGATAGAGCCTGTACTTCAGGATAACGTAGGGGGCTGCCATACGATTGAGGAAAGGTCTGGCGTTGTTTTGGTGAATACTTCAAACTGGTTACTGACAAAGGGATACTACCTTGATGAAGCATTGATGAATCAAATCACGGGCAACTTCGGCACAGGAGATTCCCTCAAGAGGAAGCACGGAGGAGAAAGCAGCAGAAGGCCGAGAAGATGAAAGTGCACAGAAGGTCTCAATCAAAAGAGAAGATCACTTCCACGGCTATGACATTAGTTCCGGCTTCTCCAACATCCAGTACTTCACTGACTGTTGCACCTCAGCAGGACACTTCCATGCCTCCATTGAATCCGGCAACATTCATCTTCTCTCCTCAGCCACTCCGTTCAGCGTCTGTTCCTGAAGAAACGTTGAAGTTGCAGATGGCAGAGTTCGAAAGAGCTTTGTCCTTGGATGATTCAGAAGATGGCAGCCATAACACTAGTAGCAGTTTTTGATGGAGAGGAAATAGAGTGGGAGATAGTAGTACACTTAGACAACTTCTCATTCTCCGAGAAGTAATTTCTCAGAATGGTTGACTTCGTAGTTGGTTCCAGAGACTAGAGTGGAAATGAACTTGGAGGAACATGACTTGTAGCTACTCCAGAGTCTAGGCGGAAAAGACATAAAACCTAAAGTTGCTAAGGTAACTTCAAGGTTGATCATCGAGGAGTCGGGGTAGAAGTTTGCTGAGATGTCAGTTCCGGCGGAAGGAAAGAAAGAGGATGAGCTCACGGTAGAGGACATAACAGTAACCAAAGTATCCTATCGGTCAAGCCACCACAGAAGGATTGAAGCAGGATACACAGACATTGATAGATGCTCTATTCCTTAGGCTTGACAGAGAAAAGGTGGAGAAAGACGAACTTTAGAAGCAGGTATCTCAGTTGTGCGAGATCATAGCCAAGGTTGCTAAATCTTCCACTCTAGCCCATTTCAGCTCAAGAACAGGTGAGTGATCATCTGATGCAGGAGATGGAAGATGCAAGCAATTAGGTGAAAGCTATCGACGAATGGAAGAATCTGATTATTCGTCAAGCTTCTGTACAACTTGGAGAGGTGCCATAGCCCGCTTGAAGGTTATGAATGATGCAGCGGATCAGCTGAAGCAACTGGTGATGAGCATAGTAGATATGAACACAGTTGCTGAGAGTAACTGAGTACTTTGGCCGAAATCAATAAGCTGCCGGGAGAAGTGTTGGTTGCGAAACAAATTGTACCGGACGGATTAGTTGAGAAGGGGAAGCAGCTGGAGTTTGCAGTATCTTTCCGTTTGGAGATCTGCAGAATTTTGTTGAAGAGGATGCAGGCACTTGAGAGTATGACATCGTCTTTACCAGACAATATCATTGCTTTCACTGAGGAGGAAGTGGTCGGAAATGTTACTTCATATGTACGGATCATTCCTAGCAGAGTGCCTAATTCCCTGGAAGGGTCTCTTCTGATGGTACAAGGGAGAATTGATGGAGCTACTAAGCCTTTCACGATGAATTCCATTAGCAGACTGGTGGCACTGCAGTCGGATATTGCGAGGTTCGGGCTGAGCTTGGAGGATGTGGAAGCATGTATCAAGGTGTTGAACGAAGGATTGCTGCAGTTCAGGACAGAAAAGGAAGCTGTGGCTAAGACAGATGGGAAGATGCTGAATTACATGTTCGACAAGTATATTTAGTATCAGAACAAAAAGAAGATATAAATGTTACAGCTGGCTTGACTTCTTCTTCTATTCTTTCTTCTTCTATTTTCCACGTTCCCGGATGAAATTGTAAAACTTTGAAGTTATTGGTTTTGAAACCATTACTTTAAGTTATGTGGAACAATTCTATTAGTTAAGTGATAGATGTGTCACTTAAGGAGAAGTTAGTGGAGGATGATTGCCAAATGTCATCTTTACTTCTTGTTTATGTTTCAGTTCAGTTGAGTTTCCCATTTGTACTTTCCCTTCTACATTCTATAAGTAGAAGAAGAACCTCCGGGTTAATGATCAGAATTTGTAAGCAACATTCTTGTGTTCCAGACTTTGTGCTAAAACCCCTGAGAGCCACTTGAAGCAAAGGAATATACAGGAGCAGATTTCCGGAGAACTTTGTGTCACGGTGTATTTTGTTTCTAGCTTTTATATCTTAGATCTTTTAATAAACTTTGTTATTTTAGATCTAGATCTAGAAGCTGTCTTTGCTTATAATTCTGTGTTGATATCTATTGGATTTATTCTATGTGCATGCAATCAACTCTGTTATCTATTGATTGGGATGCACATTTTACCCATTTCTTCTCTATGTTTATATAATTCCCTTCTTCTATAAATATTTCTTTTCTTAAACAGCTGCTTACTTGCTGCAGAACTGTATAGCTATGGTTCATGAGCTGAATAGTTAAAGTAAAACCCCATATAGATACTACCATATTCTAATTGACAAATCTGACACGGGAGCCTCACCGGTAAATGAGGGAGATTTATCTCATGACTGCCTAGGTTTTGTGCTATGCAGAAAATCTAGCCAACACAATGTTGTCGAATCCTTTGATTTGTGTGTCATATTTTTCAAGAGGTTGTATATGGAGGCCCATTGCAATTAAAGCTTTACTACCTATATTTAAACTTGATCCATTATCAATAAGAGTTTGCTTAACTATTTGTAAGAATATTTGAACTTGGATATATAATGTCAAATTAAGATCTACAATGTGCTGTGGTAGGGACTCCTCTTTATCAAAGGAAATATGGGAATCAGTGTCTTGAAAAGTGCTCATGAGGGATGCAAAATATGTAGGTTTTGCGTTGGCCAAGGTGGTTCCTTCTTGTAGTGTGTGATATATAATATCCTTATGTGTCATATAGTGTTGAAACAATTTTAGAATAGAAATGCAAGCATGTGTGCACTTGAGTTGGTCCAAGAGGTCATATTCTTTGGTGGAAGCTAGTGGTGCTTTAGGTAGTGGAGGGATAATTTGGTAATTATTAGTGAGGTTGCCCCCAATGGAGAGAGGACTGTTGGTAGGTCTACACATTGTGTGGTGACTGCAACCACCTCAAGTTTAGAGGCAGGGTGGACCATGAACATTAGATTTGTATGTGATAATCTAGTAGGATGCAATGTATGGGATGGAGGAGGAATAAAATCCTTGCTAAGAGCTTGCTCCCTATTGGTAGTGATAGGTAACATTTTAGATTCAATTTGGGAGCCAGAAACAATGTGTGGATAATAATTAGTGGTGATGGTAGTGTAAAGGATTGAAAAGCGAACTTAGGGTTTTAAGGTAACTCAAAAGAGCATATGATAATACCAAGCATATTTTAAGAAATCTGAAACCCTAGAGGCATGGCACAAACCCCTAGGTTGCGTGTAATTTTAAATAAGAGAATTCACCAAAATGTAATATCAAAACTATGGTTTTCCTATCAATATCAATTACCATTTGCAAATATGAATTAGAACCAAAAGTACAAAAATAACGGTAAATCACAAATCCTATATCCTGTATTGAAATTATTTGGATTATTCGAACTCCAGAAAAATAAAAGAAAGTTTGGGTTAAGGTTTGGAACATATTCACCCAAAACTGGGTGAGATGAAGTGACAATGATCTAAAAGTGTGCAAACGGGCTATGCAAAGCGTTGTTGAGATGTCTTGAAAATATAGGGAGATGAACTGAGAGGAGGATGAATCTGCCTATTCAAGACGAATTTGTCTTGGTGGATTTGTCTTCTGTGGTTGGTTTTTTCTTGTGTGGGTATGATTTGAATTGTGGCTTGGGCATTGTGATCTTCTGTGTTCTGGGTTCGTGATCCTATGCTTAGATTTTGGCAATCGCAACTCTGCCCTAGATTAGGGCTTCTTCTCTGTGCAAACCCTAGCTCTCTCCTTGAAGACTTAAAAAAGAGGTTAGTCCAATTGGGTTGGATTGACTTCACCCCACCTCTGTGGTGTGAGGAGCGTTGCATTATGTACCAATACTCCGAAGAGGGATCAAGCCTCATATAGTTCTACCTCCTAGTGAATGTGTTCAAATGTGCAATAAACAATGTGTTGGCGAGATCTTAAAATGGCCTCCGACACTTGGAAATGATCTTTGGTGTATAATAACTTGTGATAATGGCCTCGAGGCAGCCATATAAGATTTATGTAGACTTCATGTTGGATGATGTGCTTGAGAGAATGATTTTGCAATTGGGTGCTTTGTTGTGATCTCTTAGGTAGCCCAAAGATGTGAGAGAAGAGGCCCTTTGAATGGTTGGGGTGATTGAACTTATATAGGTGCCTATTGGGAAATGTTTTCTAGTTCAATAGATAGTAAGTTGAATTGCGCATTGAAAAAGTAACCGTTAAGTGAGTCGAGGAAAAAAACATTGGCCTTAGGACAAACCGATCAAACGGTTTTGTTCCCCATAGGCGAGAGTGTCACGTGAAGGTGCAAATTTAGTTCTGTTAGTTGGAGATGGTGTTAAGATGTCTGAAGATATGTTCTATATTCAGTAAGTTTATGTTTGCTCAAGGATAAGTAACAAGTGTGACATAGTGGCCAAGCAGTGCTAAATTGAGCGAGATTCATGTACTTGCCTATGCATCTAAGTGCACGATGATAAATGGGCTGAGATAAATGCCAAATGTGATTGGTCCAGTTTTTGGGTACTACAATATGAACTTACTTGCACAATATTAATAAAAACAAAAACAACACACAAAAAAATGGATTGTTAAATAAACTCAAAAAGTAGCTTTGAACTTGCTTATATTCAAAAGTCGTAGGTCCTTTCGAGGGGTAAACCTAGGGGGATGGATGTCCTCCGGGCAGGAAAGTAGCGCGAGGCTCTTCCTAGGAGGCAAGTTGGCTCTTGGACAAGGCATACGGCTGGCACATTGCAGTATGTGGTTGGAATTCACATGGACCTTATGACTTTCAAAAGAAGCTGGATGGATCCATGCGACGGCAAATTGTCCCTTTGGACTTGAGAGTTTTTCCTGACGCTAAGCTAGGTAGTGTGGGTCGACTTGGAATCTCCAAGTAGTGAAGCATTTGAGGACAAAACTTCGGCAGAGGACAAAAAGTCATGATGGAGAGGTCAGCAGTTCTCAGACTCAGACTTTTAATGTAAAAGGAAGAAGATGTTATACTCTTAGAGAAAGAGGATTTTATGCAAGAGGAAGGGGTATCACAGGTAAATGTTGTAAGTGCAATAAGTACACTGGTCACAAATCCTTTGAGTTCCCAAAAGAACCTCAGAACAGCAGCAAGAGAGCAGAAGGGGTTACTCACATAGCACAGGGAGATGATGAGAGTCTTGGGTCTCCAATATGCACCCAGGAGCTGGAGCAAGGAGAGACTCTATTGATGAAGAGAGCTCTCTTGAAATCAGTTAAAGAGACAAATGAACCAGTGGAAAGGAAGGACTTCTCCCAAACAGTCTGCAAATCTGGGGGTAAGTGTGGCAAGTTAATCATTGATGGTGGTAGCAAGGATAACTTAGTATCTAAAGAAATGGTAGAAAAGCTTGGATTGAATAGGACAGTACACCCAACCCCTTATAAAGTCTTTTGGTTACTCAAAGGTGACCAAGTGTTGGTGAACAAACAATGTGCAATACCCTTTCAAATTTGGGGTTATCAGAATGAACTTTTATGTGGTGTTATGCCCATGGATGTGTGTCATGTGCTGTTGGATAGGCCATGGCAGTTTGATAGGAGAGCTATACGTGACGGAAGGGAAAACACATATACTCTTGTGAAGGATGGGAAGAGATTCACGTCGATCCCATTAAAGCATAAAGGAGAAGAGGCAGATGGAAGTCCCAAAGTAATGTTGATGTCAAAACAAGAGTTTTTAATGGAGACCAAGAAAGAGGAGGCATGCTTTGCCTTCATTTCCAAACGAGTACAAGCTGAGAAAGACACCATGGTAAGTAATCTCCCCACTGACATTCAGAAATTGTTAAATGAGTATTAGGTTGGTAATTATCCAATGGTTTACCTGAAGGCTTACCACTAGTAAGAAGATTTAGTCATAACATGGACTTAATGCTGGGAGCAAGCTTGCCGAACAAGGCAGCCTATAGGTTGACTCCTCAAGAGAATGAAGAGGTAAAGAGATAAGTGCATGAGCTGTTATATAAGGGTAAAATTTGTGAGAGTTTGAGGCCATGTGCAGTCCAAGCCATGCTGGCAGCAAAGAAGGGTGGAGGGTGGAGGATGTGCACTGATTCAAAGGCATTTAACAAGATAACAATCTAGTATAGGTTCCCATTGCCGCAAATAGATGATCTAATGGACTGCTTAAGTGGGTGAAATACTTCAGCAGGATGGATTTAAAGAGCAGGTATCACAAAATCCGGATAAGACAGGGCAACAAATGCAAAAATGCCTGAAAAATGAATGACATATCTAAATGGCTGGTTATGCCATTTGGTCTATCAAATGCCACCCGCACTTTTATGAGGATCAAGAATGAGGTACTGAAACCATTCACGGGTAAGTTTGTTATCGTGTATTTAGATGATATTCTAATTTTCAGCCACTCTAAGGAAGAACACTTGAATCATTTGTGACTTGTGTTACGTAAGTTGGAGGGGAAGTTACTAGTGAATTTGAAGAAGTGTAGATTCTTGCAAGAGGAGTTAATCTTTTTGGGATTTGTCATCTCCTAGGATGGGTTAAAGATGGACCCAGAAAAAGTAAGAGCATTTGTGGAATGGCCTTGGAGGATCTCATGCAAAGCGAATGCATATGAATAGAGCTTTCGAAGGAGTGGGTATTTCACCTATCTTTAATGTTTCAGATCTATACCTATTTGTAGAAGACCTCACAAGTGAAGAAAACTCGAGGAAATTTTTCTCACCCATTGATTGGAGAGTGAAATTGCTTGATAAAGACAAGGAGATGAAATCTGTTATAGACATCAGCATCTGCAAAAGCACTATGTGAAAATATTATTAGGAATATTTAGTCAAATGGAAAGGATGCACAATGGAGGATGCGATTTGGATGTCTGAATCAGAAGTTGTGAACGGTGGAAAATTGATTCAGGAGGTCACAACCAGTCCATAAGCAGGAGCTCATGTTTTATTTACCTTGGGTGTTTGATGTAGGAGCGTCAATGGAGTTTGTGCCATCTTGCATCCACCACAAAAATAGAAGATATCCCCCATCTCTTGCTTGCAATATTAACACATAAGCATTACAATCCTAACCCTATTACTCAATGGTCAGCCTTACAACACATATTGAGCTTCATTACAAACCCTAACCCTAATGTTTGAGGGACAGCCTTACAACTCAGGCACTTGAGCTTCATTGCAAATCCTAATCCTAATGCTCAAGGGTTGGCCCCACACACACAATAGACACCTGAGCCAAAAGATAACTATGACTATTGCAATGCAGAAACAATATATGGTTACTGCTAGGATATTGAGGTCCAAACATAAGCTTATTCTTGATTACCATAAGTATATTTTAGTGATTATATCTTCCATACGCCTTTTATTGACTCTGAATCTCTTTGAACTGTTTTTTGGGTTTAAGGATTTTAAATCCTTTTCTATACTAGTTGTGAAGCCCAGAGTGACAGTATATGACAGATTCATTTGTTTGTTTCAGGAGTTTATGTGATGATGTCAGGATTAGATTTCGAGAGATTAGTCCTGGCAGCAGGGCCCATTGGTCTGATGCAAGCCTCAATGGATGCTGTTCTTCCATACGTTCGCCAACGGGAA
Organism: Taxus chinensis; assembly: GCA_019776745.2. Taxonomy (NCBI): domain Eukaryota; kingdom Viridiplantae; phylum Streptophyta; class Pinopsida; order Cupressales; family Taxaceae; genus Taxus; species Taxus chinensis. Next base: position 619,205,469 of record CM034155.1, read on the forward strand.
CAATTTGGTCGTCCAATTGGGGAGTTCCAGTTCATACAGGTTCAAATATTGTCTTGCAAAATAGATCTTTTTGGTTGCCTTTGGCATACAACATATGGAGAACTCCAAAGATTTTTAGATCATTAACTTTTTCTCAGGAATACAAAAATAGATGTAATTAGCAATAACAGTTTCTATTTAGAACTAGTATTGAATAGTCCGGTTCTTACTGTTTGTATTTGTTTTCGAAAACAGGGAAAAATGGCTGATATGTACACTGCTCTGCAAGCATCCAGGTAAGACATGACACTATCATCTTTTTGTTGAAAACAGAACATGACATCCAATAAAAATAATAAACTCATCCTTGTGTTTGACAGGGCTTTTGTCTATTCTGTTGCAAAGAAATGCGACAATGGTGAAGTCGACAAGAAGGTATTGCATATGCAGTAAAGCTATAGCACATTTCTCTGACCAGCATTACACTTTATAGTTTTGTGTACTTAATTTCTGATTAACAAAACTAAAAAAATGACGAGGTCATCTTACTTGCATTTTATGGAGGTCTTTTTAAGCAGCTGTACACAGTTCCTTGAAATACAAGTTTCTGTTACAACGAAAAGAGGGAAGACTGTAAGTTTACGAAGCTTCAAATCTGTTTGTACATTATGTTGAAATTAAAACACGCTTGTATAAAGGTTTAGGCCTAAGAGCAACAGTAGCACACTACAGTGAAGAACAAAAGATGAATATTTGTGTTTGGGAATTAAAGGATTATTAGGTGTATACACAGATGAATATCAATACGGAACTGGGGAAAATTGAACATTTTAACGGTTTCAAAATTTTAAGGGGATTTCTCAATGTCCGGGGCTAATTCACTGCCAAGATGAAACATGCTAAATCGTCTATCTCTAATCACCTTAATCAATTCCCTATCAAAATACAACAATCGATAATCATATCCACACAACAACTCTACAAGCGTGAATTGTTAAACAAGCAACAAGCATGACATGTATGAGTATCTCTGCAGCATTTGCAATGCATGTGAGCTTTAACTTTCATGCTTCACATACCATCTTTGTCTCCATTGTTTCTTATTTGTAGATGATGATTTGGCAAGCTTTAGTGATTGGCAAACTTTGCTGTTCTGCCAATTTGCAACTATTGTACTAGACTAAATAACTATGGATAGAGAAGGCTGAGATGAGGGAAGAGGCAAGAAATGCAGACTTATTTTTTAGAGTGTACAGCTCTTTTCATGGGTTGTTACCATGCTAGGTTTTTCTAAAAATGCAGATCATGAGGGAGGTAATGTTGCCTACATATTTATTGTGTCCATACTAATTGAGAAATGAGTCCTGATGGGTTATTATTGCAAATATGCAAGCTTGGCTATCAAGGGAAGAATTTCCAATCCGAGCAGTACTGTTTTCTAAGAATAGAACTTACAACACAATTAACAAGGCCAGGTCAAGAAGGGGCCTACATGCTTACTAACATGGACAGGCCAAACTATTCTCAATCAAACACTTCAAAGGCCACAGTGGACACAAAAGAGAGACAAAATAAGAAGAGGCAAGACTAGAAACATGATGAATCTTTTTCTTTTGAATGTAAAGAGAACAAGGTACAAGAAGGCCAATAAAGTGAATACTACTAAATAAGAGCAGCCACACATGATGTTGAAGTACAACATAATCTAGTCTAATCATGACAGCTGGAAATAAAGAATGCAAGAAATAATGCCAAATTCTAACTATGATACAAAGAAGTAAATGTACACTGATTTGGTTGATCTAGGTGGACCCTGATTTGGTTGATCTTCCACCTCAGAGCATGCTAGCATGGACACACCTTGCTTTCCCTCCTCGTTTGAACTTGCAAACCTTGGTGCGGCTTTATGGCACTTTAGAGAGCTGACAAAGACCAAGCTTGGAAAAAACTTCTAGGGAATTTGATTGACTTCTGAGAGGGTGTAGGCTGCAATATGGTGGAATTCTCAGGAAGAAAAGTATATAAAAACATGTACTTCAATCTTGCTTCGTCCAAGAACAGTAAAAGAGAAGTGAGAAGGAACAATTCACAATTGGTGAATCGTGGAAGCTATATGATGATGCAAATGAAAGGAAACTGAAGCACTAAATACACCAATTTTCTCATAAGATTTGACTAAAGAACTCTCAAGGTTGACAATATCGCTGCCTAAGGGGCTAAAATGCTCATGATGACTATGGAAAAAATACAAAAAGACCAAAAATCTGGGTGATGTGGAAAAAGATACCTGGAATGAATCATGTTCTGACATGCGGCAGTGACAATCTCACTGGCTTGAAAAAATGATAGGTGGGAGGGCACAGGGGGTTGGAACGCACAGGCAGGTAAAACTGGGAGCAAAGGACATTAATAGAATCAAGTTAGTATGGAGAATAAGGGTAAGAACCCTAATAGCCTGGGACCACTAAGCAAAGCCCTCAGATCCACAAACATGCCCACCCTTTCCTGTGATAAGTCAATGCAGGAGACAAAACGTCCTAAAAAGACTCATTTATGAAATGTAAAAAAATATTCTTAAAATCAGGTGTATACAAGTCCATAAGAAAATGAATACTTTCCTAGCTGCGAGCTTGATAATGAATTTAAAATTTTAAATGTTAATACACTTGAATTTCTTGAATGTTATCTTTGTTTTTGAAATGGGGTTTATAGTCTCTATGTGCCATATGTTTTCACTTCAATTAAGGAAACTATAATTTTACAGCAAAAGCAATAGTAGGCAATAATATGGCTACTTCTTCAAATATTCATCAAGGCACAACATAAAAATACAAAAACAATCCTTTGTACATATTTGAATAAATTCAGTAGTTTAATGACTTCGAATGGCATTGTCAGCGACATGCAATTCTTGATTTTTTACATATGAATGTCTGCAGCATTATGGATGTCTTAAAACATTGAACTAGTGTAAGGTCTGCAGCATTATGTATGTCTTAAAACATTGAACTAGTGTCTCTACAAAGGATCTGCTTTAAAAAACATATTTCCTAATGTGAAGAATAAACATAACAGGAACCACAAATGGTCTTCAATTTCAAAAATTCTCTGCTATACATTGAAAAATTAAAAACAAGTGGTTAAACTGTTCAATCCAATTGAAACATGTTGGCTAGATTTTCTACATAGCAACAAACCTAGGCAGTCATGAGATAAATATCCCTCATTTAACCGGTGAGGCTCCCGTGTCAAATTTGTCAATAAAAATGTGTTATTATCTATCAGGGGTTTTACTTTAACCACTTAGTTCATGAACCATAACTAAGAAGTTCTGCAGCAAGTAAGCAACTGTTTAAGAAAGGAAAGTTATAGAAGAAGGAAGTAAAGGAAACACAGAGAAGAAATGGGGAAGATGTGCATCCCAATTAGTAGATAGCAGAGCTAATTGCATGCACATAGAAGAAACTTAATAGATATGAACACACAGAATTATAAAACAAAGGCAGCTCTAGATCTAGATCTGAAATAACACAAAGTCTATTAAGAGATCTAAGATTAAAAGCAAGAAACACAGTACACCGTGACACAAAGTTCTCCGGAAACCTGCTCCTTTGTATTCCTTTGCTCCAAGTTGCTCTCAGGGGTTCAGCACAAAGTCTAGAACACAAGATTGCTTCTCACAAATTTTGATCGATGATTAACCCGAAGGTTCTTCCTGTACTTATAGAATGTAGAGGGGCAATTACAAGTTGGAAGCTTTAGTTGAACTGGCACACGTGGAAGTCGAAAAAGAAATAGCTGGCAATCTCCTTCCTGGAATTCCTCTTTGCATGACATGTATGATTTGCAACTGAAAATAGAACCTTTTATTTTGCACGTCCGCCACCTATCTCCAAGTAGTTGACTTCTTCAAGTAATGGCTTTTAAACCAATCACTTAAGTTGTATAATTGAATTGATCGCTCAATTACTTTGTCGAAGGAAAGAAGAAGGAAGAGGAAAGCTGACTTTATCGGAGGAAAGAAGAAGGAAGAGGAAGCTAACTTTGTCTTTTTTCATGTCTGCATGCAGCTGATTCAAACTGGATCTGGAAACAAGCTGGAATTAGTTGGATCTTGAAGCGGCTGGATCTGGAAACAAGCTGGAATTGCAAGCAGTTGGAATTGGAAGCAAGCTGGAATTTTGCATTCGCATTGTCTTCTCTTTTATCCTTGAAGGTTTTGCAGTTCTTCTTTTGTACATGCATCAATGCAAGGTTGGCCGTAACTCTTTATTTTTAATTGCATATGAACAATTAAAAATTCTGGAAAGTACTCCGGGTGAGTGCAAATTCAATGAAAGCTTCAACTGGAAGATGAGAGCACATGCACAAGATCTTGGAAGGAATTTTCCACGCACTGTCTTCTTCATGGGCTGCATTCAAAACAAGAGGATGAAGCCTTTGTGCCAGAAGCTTTTGCAACTATGAGATCTGGATCTGGATTTGCATCCGCATCTGGATATGGATCTGCACCTGCATAACAAATTCTGGCAACTGGGTTGTGGATGGAAAAACTGCAGCTCGAATAATTCCACTGCTTTTAATCTGCACGCATGAGTGAATTTTCTCCTGCACGCATGAGTGAAGTCTTTCCTACTCTGGATTTATCTATCAATTCAGCAAGAGGTTTCGAGCCTAGATCTGTGTCTCCAGTATCTGTAAATTTAGAAGTGATGCATGACTCCGTTGTGCTTTCTTTTTCATCTTCCTTCGCCATAGCTTTGTCTGAACAATTATTTTTCTTCTTATTTGACTGGAATTCTTCAAAACTGGTGCAGATCCGGATAATCCTTCAGATTCGAAGGAAATATTCGATGTATTGGACATTGATAAAAGCTCTTTTTCCTTTGTAAAACACCTGTAATGAATTCCTGCAATTTATTCAGACAAAAATGGCCACCGGAGCATGAATAGTGAATTTTAATTGTAAAAATCTGCACTTTTCAAGGCTGCTGCCCCAAAAAATGGTTGTTTAATTTGCACATAAAGAGAGCATGAATCCTTTCAACAACACCTGAGCTCCTGTAACACCTGTGCAAACAATTATGCAGACAAAGATCAACCTCCTTCAAAGCATGCACCAAATTTGGAAGCTTTTAGCCTTGTTTCCACCTTGCCTGAGCAAAATCCTTCCTTTAATGGGGGCAAACTTTTTATCTTGGCTGCAATTCTTTACCTGTGAATTAAATAATTCACCCATATGGCTGCCCATGCTTATATAACCTTCACAATTCTATAATTAATAATTGCCCTAACAATTAAAGGCAATTAATTAATTAAAAATCATGCTTTTCTCTTTTAAAAATAGCATGTTTAAGGACAGCCATCCAATAAATTAAATTAATCCAATTTAATCCTTCACACAGCACTTCACTCAAGCTTCACAGTGTGCTTTGACCATAGCCATTGAAAATAGGAATTAATATAATCATTTAATACTTTAAAAAGTATTAATTCCTTCTCAAAAGGGGCTGCATTAAATAAATTAAATTTATTTAATTTTAGAATTCTATTTCCAATTGATTTATTCCCCTTTGCTTTTGTTGACTTTTCCACAAGTTTGGATGTCAAAATTGGGTGAATAAATATTAACAATATTTATTTAATGCATTATTATTCACCCAATGTGGGTCGCACTTTTTTGCATAATAGAATTCTATTTTTAAGAATTTCTGACAATGGGATTTTTTACCCTACAAGGCAGCCCCGGAAATCCCATGATCCACTTAAGTGATTTGACTTTGACAATGGGATTATTTACCCTGCAAGGCAGGCAATAAAATCCCATGATTTCACTTAAGTCACTTTTCTTTTATTTCACCATGGGAATTTTTACCCTGCAAGGCAGGCTATAAATTCCTGTCTGCCTGCAGCCTCTAACTTTCCCACTGCAGCTTAAGTGAATTTTATAACACGGGAAAAAGTACCCTGCTAGGTAGGTACAAAATTTCCACCCTGCCTGCGGCTTCTATTTTTCCCATTGCAGCTTAAATCCTTTGTTTTCCAAAAATGTGCCCATCCCTGCAGGGGCTTTTCCGCGCACGACTTCGCTTTTTCCCAGTGATCCAGACCTCCGATGACGACTTCCTCCGGGCATAATGTGTGTATATGTTTTCCAGCTGCTCCAGGCCAAAAATCGGGCTTACCCGGCAAAGGAATTGTTCCAGAGAAATTTGACAGAAAACGAAACGAGACAACACAAAAACACGAAAAATTACTAAAATTCACAAATAAAGCCCAAAACTTAATATAAGTTAAAACCCTTCTGGAACATAGGAATAATAACATATTCGCTCATAATAGAGTTAAAACAGAGCGCAAATAGCCTCATACGGGGCTCAAAATAATTAAATACAAATTTCCCGTAGACAAATCCTGATGACAGAATAAAACAATTTTGGGCATCTGGGTATTTGGCGAAAAAGGCTAATATGGCTATTTGGGATTATCTTGACACAATACAAGAACTTTCAGGCAATAAAAACACAAAACGACCCATTATTTTAAAAGTACGAAAATTTTTCGGATAGGGTAGTCACAGATTTTAGGGTGAAATCTGAGTGACACCAGTTGGCTCCCTCTGTGGACATCTTTTTCTCTGTCAGAATGACAAAGGGAAAAGATGAGATCCCAGCATCTCTGGTTTCGTATCTTGTCTCTTTGGGCACGGGGTCAGGCAAACAAATACAACACAAAAACAAAAACAAAACAAGGAAAAACAAGCAAAGTTTTATTTATATACATACAGGTTTTAACCTGTTTTTTCAGTTTCTGAACAGCTTCAGATGCTGCCCGTTGAAAGGAAATGGTAACTCAATTCCATCCCGGTAGGCAAGGAAGAAAGTATCCATTCCTGCAGCTCTTTTGATCACGAAGGGCCCTTTCCAGAGTGAATCAAATTTGTCATGTATGCCCTTCGGTTCATATCTCTTGTCCCACCAGAGTACCCAGTCTCCAATCTTGAACTTCCTTTCTTTGGCCTTCTTGTCAAATACTCTAGGCAAGTCCTTATCAATTTCATCTGGTGGCTCATCCTTTCTTCTCTCCGTGGCAGGTAAGTCTGCATCAACTTGCTCCGTTCCCAGATTTACCGGCTGTATTTCTGAGGAAGAACCGTATTCCTTTTTCTTCGTCAGGTACTGATCATGCTTGTTAAAAGTCTCCACTAAGGAAAGTAAACCCTTGGGGATTTTGTTACCTTTTGGTTGGAATACTCCACTACTGTCATCATAACCTGGATCAACTTTTCCTTTGACTGTTTGTCGTGGAGGTGAGTTACTCCCTTCAACATGCAAACATGCAGATGTTTGTTCAGGGACTCTGGGGTGGTAGACCATCTCCACTTTATAGTTTCCTTGTCTGAATATGGACGGTGGTCTTTCCGGATTCAATAGTACAGCCGTGACTGCCAAAGAATCTACGTTGGAGTTTTGATTTATTGGAATGAAGTCAATAGAAAAGGTTGCAAAATCGAATGTGGCAGAAAGCACTTTATCTCTGTAATGCTCCAACTTATCTCTTTTGACTTGACTTTGCCCTCGAACCTGCTTTACTAGAAGTTCAGCATCTCCTTGGGCTTTGAGGAGTTTTACTCCTTTCTTTTTAGCTTGCTCCATTCCTAGCAGCAATGCTTCATACTCCGCCGTATGATTAGTGTTCTCGAACATCAGCTTGTGGGAGTATGGAAATACCCCATGATCTGGAGATATCAGTAGAGTGCCAGCACCGGATCCAAAAGAACAACATGTGCCTTTAAACTCCAGAGTCCAAACTTTTTCTTCTTCTTTTGTTGGCTCTGGTTCTGGTTGAATTTCTGGCTCTGGAACATCTTTATTCATTTCCAAGAAGTAGACCCCACGGTCAGATTCTTGAAAAAGAATATGAGATCTAGAATCCTCAGATTTTGTAACTGTGTACCTGGACTTCTTTTCCGGCTCCAGCTTATGGTTAAGCCCTTTGATAGGAATGTGCGCACAGGACCAATCCATCTTTACTTCTCCTCCCAACTCTTTGCAAAAGTTTCTACTCAGCAACATCCCGTAGGAGATAGGAATATCTGCAACTAAGATTGTCATCTTTAATCTCTTATCAGGAAAAGCTGCCAGAACAACTTTTGCATCTTTGATTTGTCCGATTAAAGGGACTTGTCTCTCCATGGAGTAACACCTTTTTATGGTCTTTGTCAGGGTAAGCCCAAGAGCATCTGCAACTTTAGCTGGCATGACATTGTCAGAAGCACCTGAATCTAGAATGCAATTGTTTAACTTGAAACCATTAAACAATATGGAGACATAGAAAGGTTCTACTCTTTCAGAAGGTGAGGATTTAACAACTGCAGTGTTGTTTTTTGGAGGAGTATCTTTGGGTTTAGGCAAAAGGCCTTTTGATTTACTGGATTGTCCTAGTGATTGCACATATTTGACTAGCATATTTAACTGCTCAGGAAAATCTCTCAGGTATTCGGCTTCTGACATTTGAACTTTCATTTTCTTGGCATGATCAATAATGTCAAAAGAAGAAATAGATTCAGATACCTGAGCCGCTTTCTGTGGTTGAAATGAAGAACTTGCATTCTTATTTCTAGGAGCTAAAGAAGAAGGTAAAAGGCTGCCCCTTCTTTGTTCGTCAGCTAATGCCTCAGCTTGGCGAGTTTGTGATCTTGTAAGTACTGCATATGCATGACCATGATCATCTTCATGAAGTTTCTCATCATCATGTTCAGATTTGTAGTTTAGGAAATTAATGTTGGAGTCGCCAGCAGGAGCTACAAAATCATCATTCTCGAACCGATCAGCATCAGCTTCCTGGTCTTCTTCATTCATCTCCATGTTGTTTCTGGGAGCAGCTTCAATTGCTAATCTTTGGGAACCAACAATGCGGTTCCGGTTGTTGTTGAAATTCCGAGAAGGGGCAGTATTGTTGCCTTGAGCCATTTGAGCCATTTGTTTCTTCATCTGCATCATCTCATTTGCTAACTTTTGCAATAGTGAATCGGAAGTAGTAGCAGAGGATGAACTTTCAGCTCTAGAAGTGTTGTTCTTTATCTTTCCAGCCATGATGAGGTCATCTTCAATTTCAACCGCCATGTTTTGAGCTGCTAACAAGTCAGCAGGACGTGCTCTTCGCAGTTGATAGCTTACTTCAGGAAGCAAAGCATTGATGAAGAACACCTTTTGATTCTCGTCATTCAGAGAAGCAGAAGCTGGAATTTTGTACAGTAATCTTTGGAATTTTGCAATAAAATCCCGCATGTGCTCATGTGGCTCCTTCTTCAACTGAGTGAGTTGAGTTATCAATGTGCTGGAATCTTCGGCTGCCTTGAATCTTTTTAGGAATGCATCCCGCATAGTAGACCAGTTGGTTATGGTGCCAGGAGCTAGCCGGTAGAACCATTCTCCAGCCAAGTCATGCAGAGTCTCTATAAAGAGTCTGACAGATACATCTTCATGTTCGACTGCAAGCACTCCACAGGATATGAAAAACGCAGCCAAGTGGTCATCTGGATTTTGCTTGCCATCTCCAAAGAATTTTGGAAAATTCTTTCTCGTCCCTTTAGGTAGATCATGCATAGGAGGAGTCAGATTCAAAGGTCCAAAGGCTGCACCCCATGGAACAGGCGCTGCAGGGGCGAGTGGATGATTCTGCATCATGAAAGGAGCACGTCTTCTTTGAGAATATACTTGATGAATAATTCCAACTGCCGGATCCGGATCTGGATGAGCGTGCACTCGTCTTCCTGGTGAAAGACTAGATCTGCAGCTTCTAACTTGAGAAGGACGATTGAAATTGAATTGCTCCTGCAATCTGAAGAAACGATCAGTCCTTCCTTGCGCCTTCACGGATTGGGTGAATGGACGTTCAGCCAGGTTGAGATTTGTATGGGAAACACTCTGATCTTCAATAGAAAAGCTTTGATCTGCAAAGATAGTTGTTCCCCAGCGGAGTCGCCAAAAACTGTTGGCTAGATTTTCTGCATAGCATCAAACCTAGGCAGTCATGAGATACATATCCCTCATTTAACCGGTGAGGCTCCCGTGTCAGATTTGTCAATAAAAATGTGTTATTATCTATCAGGGGTTTTACTTTAACCACTTAGTTCATGAACCATAACTAAGAAGTTCTGCAGCAAGTAAGCAACTGTTTAAGAAAGGAAAGTTATAGAAGAAGGAAGTAAAGGAAACACAGAGAAGAAATGGGGAAGATGTGCATCCCAATTAGTAGATAGCAGAGCTAATTGCATGCACATAGAAGAAACTTAATAGATATGAACACACAGAATTATAAAACAAAGGCAGCTCTAGATCTAGATCTGAAATAACACAAAGTCTATTAAGAGATCTAAGATTAAAAGCAAGAAACACAGTACACCGTGACACAAAGTTCTCCGGAAACCTGCCCCTTTGTATTCCTTTGCTCCAAGTTGCTCTCAGGGGTTCAGCACAAAGTCTAGAACACAAGATTGCTTCTCACAAATTTTGATCGATGATTAACCCGAAAGTTCTTCCTGTACTTATAGAATGTAGAGGGGCAATTACAAGCTGGAAGCTTTAGTTGAACTGGCACACGTGGAAGTCGAAAAAGAAACAACTGGCAATCTCCTTCCTGGAATTCCTCTTTGCATGACATGTATGATTTGCAACTGAAAATAGAACCTTCTATTTTGCACGTCCGCCACCTATCTCCAAGTAGTTGACTTCTTCAAGTAATGGCTTTTAAACCAATCACTTAAGTTGTATAATTGAATTGATATCTCAATTACTTTGTCGAAGGAAAGAAGAAGGAAGAGGAAAGCTGACTTTATCGGAGGAAAGAAGAAGGAAGAGGAAAGCTAACTTTGTCTTTTTTCATGTCTGCATGCAGCTGATTCAAACTGGATCTGGAAACAAGCTGGAATTAGTTGGATCTTGAAGCGGCTGGATCTGGAAACAAGCTGGAATTGCAAGCAGTTGGAATTGGAAGCAAGCTGGAATTTTGCATTCGCATTGTCTTCTCTTTTATCCTTGAAGGTTTTGCAGTTCTTCTTTTGTACATGCATCAATGCAAGGTTGGCCGTAACTCTTTATTTTTAATTGCATATGAACAATTAAAAATTCTGGAAAGTACTCCGGGTGAGTGCAAATTCAATGAAAGCTTCAACTGGAAGATGAGAGCACATGCACAAGATCTTGGAAGGAATTTTCCACGCACTGTCTTCTTCATGGGCTGCATTCAAAACAAGAGGATGAAGCCTTTGTGCCGGAAGCTTTTGCAACTATGAGATCTGGATCTGGATTTGCATCCGCATCTGGATATGGATCTGCACCTGCATAACAAATTCTGGCAACTGGGTTGTGGATGGAAAAACTGCAGCTCGAATAATTCCACTGCTTTTAATCTGCACGCATGAGTGAATTTTCTCCTGCACGCATGAGTGAAGTCTTTCCTGCTCTGGATTTATCTATCAATTCAGCAAGAGGTTTCGAGCCTAGATCTGTGTCTCCAGTATCTGTAAATTTAGAAGTGATGCATGACTCCGTTGTGCTTTCTTTTTCATCTTCCTTCGCCATAGCTTTGTCTGAACAATTATTTTTCTTCTTATTTGACTGGAATTCTTCAAAACTGGTGCAGATCCGGATAATCCTTCAGATTCGAAGGAAATATTCGATGTATTGGACATTGATAAAAGCTCTTTTTCCTTTGTAAAACACCTGTAATGAATTCCTGCAATTTATTCAGACAAAAATGGCCACCGGAGCATGAATAGTGAATTTTAATTGTAAAAATCTGCACTTTTCAAGGCTGCTGCCCCAAAAAATGGTGTTTAATTTGCACATAAAGAGAGCATGAATCCTTTCAACAACACCTGAGCTCCTGTAACACCTGTGCAAACAATTATGCAGACAAAGATCAACCTCCTTCAAAGCATGCACCAAATTTGGAAGCTTTTAGCCTTGTTTCCACCTTGCCTGAGCAAAATCCTTCCTTTAATGGGGGCACACTTTTTATCTTGGCTGCAATTCTTTACCTGTGAATTAAATAATTCACCCATATGGCTGCCCATGCTTATATAACCTTCACAATTCTATAATTAATAATTGCCCTAACAATTAAAGGCAATTAATTAATTAAAAATCATGCTTTTCTCTTTTAAAAATAGCATGTTTAAGGACAGCCATCCAATAAATTAAATTAATCCAATTTAATCCTTCACACAGCACTTCACTCAAGCTTCACAGTGTGCTTTGACCATAGCCATTGAAAATAGGAATTAATATAATCATTTAATACTTTAAAAAGTATTAATTCCTTCTCAAAAGGGGCTGCATTAAATAAATTAAATTTATTTAATTTTAGAATTCTATTTCCAATTGATTTATTCCCCTTTGCTTTTGTTGACTTTTCCACAAGTTTGGATGTCAAAATTGGGTGAATAAATATTAACAAATATTTATTTAATGCATTATTATTCACCCAATGTGGGTCGCACTTTTTTGCATAATAGAATTCTATTTTTAAGAATTTCTGACAATGGGATTTTTTACCCTACAAGGCAGCCCCGGAAATCCCATGATCCACTTAAGTGATTTGACTTTGACAATGGGATTATTTACCCTGCAAGGCAGGCAATAAAATCCCATGATTTCACTTAAGTCACTTTTCTTTTATTTCACCATGGGAATTTTTACCCTGCAAGGCAGGCTATAAATTCCTGTCTGCCTGCAGCCTCTAACTTTCCCACTGCAGCTTAAGTGAATTTTATAACACGGGAAAAAGTACCCTGCCAGGTAGGTACAAAATTTCCACCCTGCCTGCGGCTTCTATTTTTCCCATTGCAGCTTAAATCCTTTGTTTTCCAAAAATGTGCCCATCCCTGCAGGGGCTTTTCCGCGCACGACTTCGCTTTTTCCCAGTGATCCAGACCTCCGATGACGACTTCCTCCGGGCATAATGTGTGTATATGTTTTCCAGCTGCTCCAGGCCAAAAATCGGGCTTACCCGGCAAAGGAATTGTTCCAGAGAAATTTGACAGAAAACGAAACGAGACAACACAAAAACACGAAAAATTACTAAAATTCACAAATAAAGCCCAAAACTTAATATAAGTTAAAACCCTTCTGGAACATAGGAATAATAACATATTCGCTCATAATAGAGTTAAAACAGAGCGCAAATAGCCTCATACGGGGCTCAAAATAATTAAATACAAATTTCCCGTAGACAAATCCTGATGACAGAATAAAACAATTTTGGGCATCTGGGTATTTGGCGAAAAAGGCTAATATGGCTATTTGGGATTATCTTGACACAATACAAGAACTTTCAGGCAATAAAAACACAAAACGACCCATTATTTTAAAAGTACGAAAAATTTTCGGATAGGGTAGTCACAGATTTTAGGGTGAAATCTGAGTGACACCAAAACATCACTCGAATTATAACTGAATAGTTAGAGGCTCTCGTGATTGCATTGCTGCAGGGTGTTATGACCTCTACAACTGCTCTTGGATTGAACTAGGGTTTAATCTATCTCTGCAATTATCTTCTTGTTTGTTAGCGCAGAGCTTCAATTTGCAACAGCTTTAGAAATGAAATTTAGATGAGTTGAATCTTCTTCTTTCTAATTGAAAAAGTACTACATATATTTACAACCAAAGGAAACTGCACAGAGGCCAGGTATGTGCAATGAAAATTAAATCCTCTTCTTTAAAGCAACAAGGACAGAGATAAAATCTGAATAAGCACCAGAATCTAACAATTTGGATTCCTTGATCAGTAAGTATCCTTTTGCCAACAGCTGCATACGAACCTCCTCTTTCCACATATAGTGAAAATCAGACAAAGAGCTAACCTCACCTGCAAAGGCATATGTACACTGAAGCTTCCGGAGAATAAACATAGTTGAAACTTGCAAGTAGTGCCCGATGCCCCTAAGACAATCCCAGATTATGGATCTGAAGTCACCAAACATAACACACTAATGTAGACTCCCTTGGAGGATGGTTGCCTGCTTAGTCTGAACATTATCTAAACAAGACCTAAAAAAAGGACAGTCCCAGAAGAGGTGCCTCACCATCTCCAATCTGAGGCAGAAAGGGCAAAGACCATCAGAGAGATTGCTTTTATCCAAATGAGCTTTAGTAGGAAGTCCTTGTTAGATCACAAGCCAAGAAAATACTTGGATCTTGTAAGACACGTTCACCAACCACACACTATGCAACCTCTAAACAAAGCTGCTCTCAATATCCGAAGACACCCATCTCCCATTAAGAACAGGGCCAAGCTCTCGGTGCTGATGAACAATGGAGTATAATCTATGAGTGTCATATTGTGTCAAAGGGTGTCTATAGTTCCACATCCAATTGTGCCAAATGGTGCCCCACATACCAATATTCATCTTGAAGAGATTGTTTAAAGGAATGAGGTTCTCAATCTCCATGATGGAGCAAAAGAGAGGGTATACTCTCGAGCTAAAGAATGCCAATCCTTCCAAGAGTAGGCATAGGGATCCCACAAATCACTCCAAAGGAAAATATTTTTCTTGCTCAATCTCCAGGCGTGAAAGTGGGGGAGATCTGCAATACAGGCATCCTGCTGCTTCCAGTTCCAAATCAGTCTTCTGGCCAAATCCCACCCCACACAATTGCCGGACATCTGCCACCTGACCAAACTCACAACCTTTCTCCAAGCTGACCATATACTCCTAGGAATAAAGAAGCCTGCAATTTGAATTGCCGAGGGACAGAGATAATGTCACATAGACCAAAAGAGACCGAACCTTGCTAGTATGCTGCACTATGAGCAATCTATGTCTCAACAAGACCTGCCACAGAGAAGAATCCTCCAAACAACGGACCACCCATTTAGCAGCAAGAATACTCTCCTGACTTGCCACGCCAGTTAAACAAGGCCTCTCTCTTCCTCGGGCACAGTACAAACATCCCAAGGCACCATAGGCAGGCCATGAGCTCCACCATACCTGGTCCATAAATAGGACTGCAAGATCTGTTCTAACCGATGGAAGTGAGTCCTACTAGGAAACCAACAAGAAACATAATAAATATGAGAGGCCTGAAGCAGTTTGTCTACCACAGTCAACTTCCCAGCCAATGGGAGGTCCTTTTTCTGCCAAAGGAGAAGTTTATGCTCTAAATGTCAGAGGCACCAATCCCACATGGCAACCGAGAAGAGCCCCACACCAAAAGGTATGTCAAGGTATCTCACAATAACTCTAGGATAAACAAAGGACCACTTAGGTGGAATCCAAGTAGGTGGTTCATCCAGACTAACTAGCCAAAAATCAGTTTTGTTTACATTGACTATAGCTCCAGACATCTCACAAAAAACAACTAAGCAATCTCTAGCACCATGAACCAACTCCAAGCTAGCTTGTCTAGAGAGGAGCAAGTCATTTGCAAAATGATTGTCGTCCATCTCCGAACCATTAGGCATAGAAACACCTTGTAAATGACCCTGTATGCGGGCAGCTTCTAGCATGTAACCAAAAAAGCATCAACAATCAACACATATAGATAAGGGTCAAGGGACATCCCTGTCTGATAGATCGATGGAGTATACGAGGTAACAAGGTGTTATTCTCTTAAACAAAAGAAAAGGAACATGAGAATAATATCCACCATCCCCACACATCGCAGACCAAATCCCAGACATGTCAACATCTCAATGATAAAAGACTAGTCAATCCAATCATATACTTTGTAGAAGTTAATTTTCAAGAAGAAAGCCTGCAGACTTGTCTTCCTTGCCCACTCCATGGCCTCCCATGTTGACGCAAGAGTATCCAAAATAAAATACTCTTGCAAAATACCAATTTGCTCCCACGAAGCAGTCTTCTTGGCCACATCTAGTAGAATATAAGACTTGTAATTAGGCATTTTGTTAATATTAGTTAACCGTTAACTAATAAACAGTTGTAACTACTTCAACCATTTTGTAACCATCTCACACATAATAAAATAATAGACACAATTAATAATGTGTGCATTCTAGTTTCTCTTCATTCATTCTTTGTACATTCTAATCTTTCTTTATTTTCTCTCTCCGCATGTTCTAACATTGGTATCGAAGCCCTTGGTGTTTAAAGGGATCTACAAATTGAGGAGAAAGAGTGGGAAGAAGCATTTAGTGTATTTTTGAATGCATCTAGGACATGTGACAAAAGTTTCAAGTTTCGACAAAAATACAGTGTAATATCCCCTTCTCGGTCAAAGACCTCAAGCCCAATTCCGTTTCGCGACGGCTAAAGGGTGATAAAAAGACAAACTTCTCATAATAAATTAATTATAAAAGTGCAATATAAAATGATATTGTAAGCACTTTATATCAATTTATTAATGATAAAGTCAAATAAAAAAATAGAAAAGAAAAATATGAAGTGATAAAGTAAAATTAAGAAAAAAGTAAAGTCACTTGATATTTATTATTCTCCCTTAGGAGAAAATGCGACCCCTTTGGAGGAAGAAAAAGGGTGGAAATAGCATTAAATGCGGGAGGTGAAATCTGATTGGAAGATGAGGGTGGCTATTTGGCCAAGTTCATCTAGAAAAACAAGTCTACTTGCTTGTAGAAGTCATGCTTTTGTATTTTATAAAAAAATGACTTTAGTTTGAGCCTAGTGTTTTACAAAATATTTTCTAAGGGTGAAAACCCTTAGAAACAATCTTTTGAGGATGAAAATCCTCTAAGGGTTCTAGAAGAGGAACGAAAACTCTTCTTCTAGTTGAGAGGATTCTTCATTCAGGGGTTTCCATTGCGGATCAAGGATTTATTGGTGTTTTCTAGTAGTAGATTTGTAGATTTGTGTTATTTCGGGCGAGGGTTTGAAGGTGGGAACTTGTTGCAGATTTTTTTAACTTCATTTACAGCCATATCTAGGGTTATTTACACCCCTGTGGGTGGAGTTAGGTACATTCTAGGGCACGGATGTTCCAAATCTCATCACCAATAGCTTTGCCATAATTTTAGAAGCCAAGATCAACTGATTTACATAATTTTTGGGCCAAGGAAATTGTATTTTCAATTGTGTTTCTGAAGGAGCTTTCTGCAGATTTTAATTAAATAATTCAGCATTCATTTGGGATCAAATCTGGTACTTTTCTTGAGCATTTGTCTTTATAAAAATAGCTGATCTATTTTGATGATAAAAAGATTTATTTTGGTTTAGTTTGGAATGATTTGCATACTCTAGGCAAGTCGCATTTTCCCATAGAAATTCAGATCTGCACTTAATTATTTTTGTATAGTTTCTACTACTTGCAATTTTATTTGGGATTTGTGGGAAATCTGTTTGGGGGTATAATTTGTCCATTTGGGGACATTACATACATGCATCATTCATGGCTTCTTCAAAGGTTAAAATAAAGAATAGAATAATGTCACAACCCATTTGCGCTAGGGCACGAATTGAGGAAATAAAAAATTTGTTTGTGCTAGGGCACAAATTGAGGAGATAAACCAAACAATCTGATCATGTTTTTAAAGAAATATCTGGTCACATTTTTGAAACAATAGCCTAGTTGTGAAAATAAACCAAAGTCTGATCGCGTATTTGAAGAAATATTTGGTCATGTTTTTGAAGGAATAACCTAGTTGCAAATCCCATTTCTACTATTACGTGGGTTGGAAAGCTAAAAAAACTGTCACGAATCCAGTAATACCACAAAAATGGCATTTAGAGTTGCAAAAAGGACATATAATGACTTCAGGTGTTCAAAAGGGAAAAGCAGTCGCAAAAGGGCACATGAAAGGTCACAACAGTTGCAAAAGGACGTTGAAATCCAGATTTATTCTGCCTACAAACTCGGGTACGGGAGGGAGTTTTTAAGCCATTAAACGACGCTAAAGAAACACAAAATTGAAAGTCATCATGTCTGCAGTTGATTCAACTTGAGGGTGTTTATCTTCACATTTTTTTTGGTTGCATAAATTTAGACATTAGAAACTCCTTGCATTAAATCTTAAGACAAAATCATAATACGAAATGGCTGAATTTATTTCTATACTTGAAGTCAGAGAATATCACTTTCATTTTGCTGCATTAATTTGCAGTTCGGAAATTAAATTTAGAGTGAAAAATGGATTACAAAGTCACCATTTCTAGCCTTGTATACAATCTAAGGTCTCTCATTTCAAAGCCAATAAAAGTTAATACTGCAGTAGATGACAAATATGCCAAAGCTATTAAACAGTTTGTCTTCTAAATACGACAAGGGAAATTTCACAGACAGTTCAAATGGATTTAATGTAGCCATTGTTGAAGATCCACCAAATGCTGAAAGTGATGAAGAACTCACTAATACAGAACACAAATTTTAAAACAATCCCCACACTATAAATAATGCGTGGTCTTGTTTGGATCTGTTATTTTAATCTTCTGTCAGTATGTTTTGTAGTTTAAGCCTTAAGAGGAGGTACTAGAATATAAGGATTATAATCAGTATTTAGTTAATATTAGTTATGTGTTAACTATTAAATTGTTGTAACCGCTTCAACCGTTTTGTAATAATCTCTCACATGATAAAATGATAGACACAGTGAATAACATGTGCATTTTGGTTTCTCTTCATGCGTTCTTTATACATTCTAATATTTCTTTATTCTTTGTTTCTCCGCGTATTTTAACAACATCCCTCACCCATAGGGCAACCCCCTTAGCCAAAATATTTTAAGCCACACTCAACAATGTAATAGGACGCCACCCCTATAGACTCTTTGGCAACATTGTTGGGGATCAACTTAATTAATCCCTAATCAAGGGACTATCAAATAACCGTGGAAAAATATTTAGATGCCAAGTAGCAGAAATCATCATTAACAGTGCCCCACATTGCCTTGTAGAACTCACAAGGCAAACCATCTATCCTAAGGGGTTTCCCTTTTTGCATCGATCATAAAGTAGCAAACGGTTCGTCTTTTATGAAGTCCTCCAATTTGTTGCAGCCACCAATACAAAGTTTGTGTGGGACCACTTGATAATAGGAATTTCTGGCAGCCAAAATTGAATCTGATAAAGGGTAAGGAGAAAAAATGTTTTGAAGCTAATGTCCAAACATATCTTGAATCTCCTCTAGATGCTCTTCGAGCGAGCCATTAGATCTACGCAAACCAAACACCCTATTAGTTATCACTTTCTTGTTTAAGAATTTAAAGAAAAACTTGAAGCCCTCATACCCCTCTTGAATCCATTGCAGGTGGGCATGAATCCGGGCTCCTCTAGCTATGTACTCCTCTCTATGCACCAACTCCAAAAGGGTCGCCTCTTCCTGTAGAGTAATGTTATGAAGATCCTCCTCCAAGAAGATGTGGACCTCGTCCAACTTTTTCTTGGCCTCTCAAAGCTCCTGTTGACACCTACGAGATACCGTGTGTCCCTACTCTCTCATGAATTCGATAGTTCTCTTAATAACAACCTCCTAACACAACAACTAACCTCTATCACCAATAGGGTGAGGGTTGAGGTTCTAGAAACGATGCACATGTGCATGGAAGTCGGGGGAATCCAAGTGAGAAACATTTCGCTTGAACAAAGAAGAGAGCTTTGAATCCACAACTTTCCCTATAGAGATTGAATTTTGCATGGGTAGATGATTTGAGCTTGTAGCCTCAATGAAGACATCAACCAAACACGTTTGCCCAAAAAATAAAATGTTGTCCTGTGGACCATACACATGATCCAACCTTGCCCGCACTTTACCCTTCCCCTTTCTAAAATTAAACCAGGCACACCATCCCTCATAATCCATACATTTATTCCCTTAGTTGGGGTCAAAGAGCTGCAAAGTAGCTGATG
Organism: Taxus chinensis; assembly: GCA_019776745.2. NCBI lineage: Eukaryota > Viridiplantae > Streptophyta > Pinopsida > Cupressales > Taxaceae > Taxus > Taxus chinensis. The sequence continues at coordinate 619,225,273 of CM034155.1, forward strand.
CAGAGCCTATATACAACTTTCATGCGCTTAACAAACTCTTAACAAGAAACAACTTCAATCCTTTTTCTAAGTCGGTCAAATGGACTCTATTTCTTAGCTTTGCACATACAAAACTTGGTCTTTCATGCCTACCCATGTCTATAACATTCACTCACTCTGCTTTCTACTCTTCTTAATGCCCTATTCATCCACTTAATGCTTACTCTCAAGCCAACAACTCTGTTTTAGCTCAAACAGTCATATATGGTTCCCACTAGCTCTTGAAGTCTAATTAGGAGAATCCTCAATTCATGTAGAACTTTGGGCCTCTGACTTCACTAAGCTTATCCAACTACTTCCTCATGTCCTTGGCGCGTCAATCAAGCTATCTCATCCATCATGTTGACCAAAATCAATCAAAAGTTCAACTTCACCTTTCCTTCACTAAACTGTCCTTAGAGCACAAAAACAATGGCCTTTGGCCAATTCATGGCTAGCTCATTCTAGAAGTTCTCCATGCAAACTAAGAACACTACCAAATACCCTTTTCCTTCTAGATGGAATATGGCAAATTTGGTTGTCTAACTCTTTGTTAACTGTCCTTTTCACTATAACTTCTCCTTAACTGGTTTAGTACCTTTCTAGCCCTGTCATCGGTATTTATTACTCATAACTTTTGTTCCTCTTACTCAATCAACTAACTGAGGACATTTTCCATGACCCATTTGGGAATTCTATTAGTATGAAAAGTTTCATTAGGTCTTCTTTCCTAAAAACTTGCTCTAAACTTCCAATCTCTGTGTACAATTAGGTCTCTTTAATTTGCATAGGCCTATGACACCATATTGTCATGAACTGGGGAAATCCTTGGTGTGCTCCAACTCTAAAACCACCTAAATCCTTTAAAGGAAGGTTCAAGCATCATTAGTTAAAAATTCCAATACCCAACTCCATCATTTGAGCCTTCTACCATTACAGCACCACCAAACCCTAGGTAGGGTTTTTCATTCACTTGGTAGGAGGAATATCACAATAAAATGCACAAAACCTCGTTTCAAAAATTGAAAGTCTTACCTAAGCACTGTTATAACCTCCTCCTCGTGTTAAACTTACCAGTATATCCCAAGATAACTTCTAACCTCGTGGTTGCTCTCAAATGTCACTGCTCCACCTGAGATAAACAGGGGTTTCTCCTTTTCTAAGTGATGCTTAACAAATCTCCATCTAAAGCTCCTTTTCTCAGTTTTCCAAGGGTTGAATGAGGTTACATCTCTGTTACAGATTCCCCATCATCACATGCAACAACTTCCTATTCAAATCTCTTCCAAAATCATCACTAGTTTGCATTTCTCACTTAAATAGCCTGCTACAGTTCTATAAAATTGACTCGAGCTTGTATTCACACTCAAACAACGGAAGTCTCTCAAAAACTAATATAACCACACAGTATCACCTTCGTCTTTCTTTGCATAAGGTTCCATTTTAAGTCACAATCTTATTGCATCACTCGAATTCTTTCACTTCTCTAGCAGATTTGCGGGCTTGTTAGTAGACTTCAAATGACTGACTACAGGTTCCTATAAGTTACTCTGCCTAGGACACCTGCATTGATTGTTGAAATCTCACAAGATCAACACCAAATATACCTCTTACCTCATTCAATATCTCTCATTTACCTTCCTTAGCTGACTTGCACAGGTTCCCCTTAGTCAATATCATGCACAAGAATCTCATTACTTCAACAAACTCACATGCATAGAGCTCCAAATAAGCTATTACAGGATGGTATAGTCTTGTTCAAGAGCATAGGTCTCTCTATCAAGTAATGAAACACTCCAATCATCATAAATACACATGAAACTATATTTTATCAGTCATAAATCAATCCATATTGCTTTGCATAAATATTAGTGCTCATCACAAATTTCATATACAAGATAGGAACAAACACAAAACTGTTTGGCAACCAATTTTCTCCTTCAATATTCTTCTTAGAACTTCTCTTCTTGATTCTCATTCAAATGGAATGAGTCACAATTCAGTTAACATTTTTAAAATTTATATGCCTTTCGATTAGTTCTCCAACCGAATGGAAGCATCTATACCTTCTTAATCACATGGTTAGCCCTTAATACAACAATGAGTTTTTGGTTTATAACTCCTAGATATAACAACTTAACATCCAATTATGACTTCTAACTCATTGAGAAGACCTAAGACACCAAATTATGCCTCATTTCATCCTTTTACAAAGCTTATTAACTCCAAGAGTACATCAAAACACCTAAACCAAAGCCAAACTTACAGAATCAAGCCAAAATAGGCCTCCAAGATTCAAACTCGCACTTTTGGAGGGAAAGTGAAATATTCAAAATTTTGAAAAGCCTAGACTCCAGCTAACACATCTAAGTGACTCCTAATGACCTCTAGGACCCTGCAATCACACCTTCAAGCCAAAATTTGATGTCAACATGACATATCCACATGATTGGAGTGATGCTCTTGCATCAGTAGCCTTACATCTTGACCAAGATTACTTTTCCGAACCACTGACAACCATACCAACAACCACCTACCCAATCCACCATCCCATTCTACCATGTTAAAATCCCCACCAATAATCCACTTTGCATAAGAAAAGAAGGAAGCCATCCAATCCTAGAGACGACTTTGTTCCGAATTAAGGTTGGGAACGTAAACTGAACATAATCCAAGCAACCTTTCTTGGATCAAGAGAGTAATCCAAACACACCTGTTGTCAGGATCACTTCGATGCCCCACAACAAAATTCTGTAAATAATGGGAGATAGCAAGGACCTTCCCCCCTTTTCCTTGTGTATGATTTGTAGTCAAGAAGGGGACCATTCTAACAAGGATTTCAGGGTGGTTATGAATGAATCTCAAATCCCACAGACTTGACTTCTCGTAGAAGAACACAAACAAATTGCTTTACATCTTGGGATTGACATCCCTCTTGCAGGTCCAAGATAGAAGGGAGAGCTTCATTCAAGGAATAGAGGGGTTGTCAAAATGAGCCGAAATTGTTACTTATCACTAAATTCCCCAAGGAAGATGCATCTTTATTCGGAGCAGTGTTAAGTGGGGACATGTCCCCTAGATGTTGGTGATGTCCTCAATGTCCCAAATGTTTCGGGGACTTGAAGGGGATGTCCCCAATCTTTAACAAACTTTTGTAATGTTTTTACTTCAATTTTTTTTTGTTATTTTTACTAAAACATTGAATTCCAATCTCGAAAGAACTTAAAACACATTAATTACAATTTAAAATCCCTAAATTTCATTTAATAATGGTAAAATAATTAGAATATGAATTGTTATATATTATTTTTAACAGCCATCCATCTATTGTCCCCCATTTTTTTGAAATTTTTCAACTGTCACAAAAACCACGCCCCCTTTGTCCACCCTAGCTCCTGAAAACGTAGGTAACGATGATTCAAAGAGAATCACAACTTCCTCGAAGGATTTTTACTCGAGTAGATGAGACTCATTGTTTCTACCAAGTTTGTCTAGATGGGTGGGAGATGAGGCTTCCTTCCACTTGTTGGATTTTTGTAGCCTCCATCAATGTCCATACCCTATGACTGATCACTAGCACTTGGTACAAAAGTAGGGATAAAGTTTTTAGCTCTTGACTGCCCTCATCACACTCGCTAGGGTGTGGGGGCCCCCTTGACTGCAAGATAGGACTCCAACACTCCGTGAAGGCTTCTGAATCACACCTCCACTAGCTTTACCAATAGTTTGAGAGGAATGACTGAGGGCCTATTATTCTTTAGAGGGGGGTCTATCCTCTATGGCCAAATGATCTGAACCAATTGATAAACCAACCCCCTTACCTTCGGTTTCTATCGAGACAATTATACTTGTATCTTGGAAGGCACTCGAAGAAGGTTTTCTCATGAGGGCAATTGCGACTAAGGTGATCTTGCACTTGACATGCAAAATAGAGCATTTGGCAGATTTCAAGCATCGAACCTTCTGCTATCGAATACCATCTATCATCATGATACAATTAAATGATGGAAGCTTCTTTTCTAGGTTTACTTCTATGCAAATTCTTGGATTATCTTGGAATGAATTATTGTCATCCATGCGGTAATAAGCACCCTACGCAAACCAATTGGCAAATAGATCCACAAATGGATGCGAAGCTGGTTGGGAATAGCAGGAAAATCCAACTAAAGAGGTTAATGTGCTTGCCCTTGATCTTTTGGGTTAAAATCTGTCTATCCAAGATTGAACATGAGCCAAAAAGCCTATGATGTTCTAGGTGCCATATTGCAATACATAATACGCTATCGCATCTGAAACTAAACATAAGGCAGACCTATTTAAATCCCAACCCCCTGCAAGAATTAAGAGAAAATCCCCTTAGCTTCCCAGTTCAATAGGGGCCACTTGTTAAGAGTCTTACTCATATGGCATATGGTGAAAGGAAAATACAAGATTATGTTGTGCGGTTCCAAATTTTGCTGCCCTTCTGTATACTCCTTATTGGTGGTCAAGGAAAATTTAAAGCCTTCGTTGTCGGTGGGTGTATGACGGGGAAAAGAGAGGTTCCCAGCTGGGTTACTAAAATGTAGGGATCCTATCTAAGACCGGCCACACCGTTGTAGATACAAAAGGTGCTCAAGAAGTGCTAGTGTCCGTAAATCTAGAGGACAGTAGTCCTACCTTAGGTCAGCTATAGGTTTCCAAGGCCTACAACCAAGATAAAGAGAGGTATCCTACTAGGATTTTGAAATAGAGAGAGGGGAACAACTAAGAGGTGGATAAAGCCAAGTGGTGTAATAACAATAAGACAATGCAATAAACCCAAAACAAACATACATCTACTCTAGCCTATAGCAATGAAATGACTAGCAATCACAAATACATAGATACAAAACAAGAGGCTAAAGATGGTTAGAAATACTTACCTGCAACATGTGTGTGATTGTTGATGCATAATCCTCCCTAGAGACAACAACACTGAGAGAGAATTGCTATGGGTGGAGAAGGGGAAAGCTCAACAAGAAGATCTTCAGTCCTAACTCAGTATGGTGACCCAAATGCAGAAGACAAGCTCCAAGACGCCAAAATCAGCTAGGTGTGAAATAGTGCGAGCAAGGTCAGATCATGCACACTTTGTAAGTGTTTGCAAAAGTGGTAGTTCTCCTAAGAGAAAGGTTAGGCATATATTCCCACCGCCATTGCCCGTGGGTTATAGCATCGGCCATGACCATACCAAAACAAGTGCTATCGCCCATGGATGATAACATTAGCTTTGAGGGAGACCCTAAGGTCAAAGGATGGAAAACATGGCGAATGGAGGCCAAGAAATAAATGATGAATGCCTGATGAAGGTCCAAAGTTCCTGTTGGATGTGTGAGAAAAAGAAAAAGAAGGGTCCCTTTGTTACCTGGTCTATGTTCACTAATGAGCTCCAAACACACTATAGTAATAATGTTACAGAGAACTATTTTAACTAGATCGCCAAGCTACGACAAACAAGTTCAGTCAAGGATTATATCGAACCGTTCAAAAATCTATCCTTACGAGTGAATGACATCTTAGCGGATTATCTAAATGATCTCTTCTTGTGTGGACTCAAGGATAACATCCAACATGATGTTCACCTTCGTAATCCAGGTTCGATATTAAAATCCATGATCATTTCTTGGCGTGTGGATGAAAGATATAAGGTAAAATGAAGGAGCTTCAACAATCACAAGTAACGCACAAATCTAACACCATCTTTTTCCCAACTGACACAATTGACTCCTCAACAAATTGCAGAGAAACTTCTAAAAGACCTATGTTACAATTGTGATAGTAAGTGGAGCAAAGAACATAAATGCCTTGAGAAGAAATTATTCTACATTCAGGGTCCTAATGAGGAACAAAATGAGGAGGCAGCAATTGATGCAAAGGAAGAGGCTCCCGAGATCGAGGTGGAAGAATCTCAACCAACTATTTCTTGTCATGCCATTATAGGAATCAACACCTCACAAACACTCACAGTTGTTGGGTTCGTGGAGAAGCAAAGGGTGACAATATTAATTGACTCAGGAAGTACTCATAATTTCATCAATCATAAGTTGGCCATACACTTAAATTACTATGTTCATCCAACACCAAAATTTCAGGTCATGGTTGCAGATGGAGGTAAAGTTAGCTATTTAGGAAAATGCCATAAGATTAAGCTATCTATGGGAGATTACCTGTTAGAGGGCCCCATGTATGCCATTTCAATGGGAGGGGCAGACATTGTACTGGGGGTCTAATGGCTTACTACTTTGGGAACACTAGAGATGAACTTCTAGGATTTGTTCATGCGGTTCCATTCTGAAGGAAGGACTTTTGAGTTGCATGGGATGAAGGCTAAAGCTGCACAGTTGTAATTTCTCATCAAATGCAAAAAATGCTTTAGGATGCAGATGGGTTCGTAGCACAATTATTCTTAATGGAATCTCAACCATCAAAAGGTCTTATACCATTAAATCTACAGGTCGTTATTAATGAGCACTCAATTGTGTTTGGGGATATGCTAAAAGGGTTGTCACCTAAAAGAGATCATGATCATGCTATTCAGCTAGCACCAAACAGCCAACCACCCAACATTCGACCTTATAGGTACCCTTATCTCCAAAAGAGTGAGATTGAGAAGATGGTACAAGAGATGTTGGAAGCATGTATTATTCGCCATAGTCAAAGTGCTTACTCTTCTCCAGTGGTGATGGTCAGGAAGAAGGATGAAGGTTGGTGCATGTCTAGACTACAAGGATACCAACAAACACACAGTGAAAGATAAGTATCCTATTCTTGTCATTGAAGATTTGTTACATGAATTACATGGTGTTGTTTATTTTACAAAAATATATCTTCGATCAGGATACCATCAAATAAGAATTTGTGATGAAGATATTCATAAAACAACATTTAGGACACATGAGGGCCATTATGAATTTCTTGTAATGCCATTTGGTCTTACAAATGTGCCATCTACTTTCCAAAGTTTGATGAATTCCATCTTCCGGCCCTTTTTGTGGAAGTCTGTCTTGGTATTCTTTGATGATATATTAATCTACAATAAGACTTGGGAGGAACATTTACAACATGTCAATAAAGTATTTGACACTCTTGAACAACATCACCTTTATGTCAAGCCCTCCAAATGTGCTTTTGGGGCAAGAGAGGTAGAATACTTAGGTCATATCGTGTCTCATTAAGGGATAAAAGTGGATCCTCATAAGATCCAAGCTATGGCAGACTGGCCAGTTCCTAAAACCCTCAAAACCCTTAGGGGATTCTTAGGGCTTACGGGTTATTATCGCAGGTTTATGAAGAATTATGGTAGAATTGCAGCACCACTCACATCCTTACTGAAGAAATACTCTTTTCATTGGAATGAGGCAACAATCTAGACATTTGAATCATTGAAGAAGGCCATATGTACCACTCCTATTTTGGCTACCCTAGAATTCTCCAAAACCTTCATTGTTGAATGTAATGCTTCGGGGTGTGTCATAGGTGCAGTACTTATGCAAAAGGGACACCCCATTACATTTGAGAGTCATCAAATCAAAGGTAGGCACCTATAAAAACTAACTTATGGGAAGGAAATGATGGCTATTCTTCATGCAGTCCCATAATGGAGACCATATCTCATGGGTTGTCACTTCAAGGTAAAGACAGATCATGACAGCTTGAAATACTTCTTAGAGAAAATAATCTCATCTTAAGAACAACAAAATTGGGTCACTATGATGTTTGGATATGACTTTGAGATCATTTACAAAAAAAGAAAAGAAAATGTGTTAGCTGATGCATTATCCAGGAGAGATGAGTCCATAGAGGCATTATTAAATGCCATGTCCATATTACAGGTAGATTGGGTAGATCAGGCAAGATTCGAATGGCAGAATGACATAGAAACCTAAACTCTCATTCAAAATCTCCAACAGGATCCAAGCACTTAAGAACAATTTGTGTGGAAGGGGAATGCATTGTGGTATAAGGACCAGTTGTACTTATGCAAAAACTCTATCCTTAAAAATGAGGTTCTCTCAGAGCTCCTTGCTTCTCCAGTGGGTGACCATTCTAGATTTCTAAAAACTTATAACAGAGTTAAGCAAGATTTCTTTTGGGAAGGGTTGAAAGCAAATGTCTAGAAATTTGTGGCCGAATGCTTGGTGTGTCGATGTAGCAAGGGTGAAATTGTTCAATCTCCAGAACTTTTGCAGCCTTTGTCTATTCCTAGTGAGCGAAGGGAAGAGGTTTCCATGGATTTCTTCACAGGATTGCCAAATTCTAAAGCGAAAAGTGTAATTATGGTGGTGGTGGATAGACTCACCAAGTATGCACATTTTTGTGCTTTGTCACATCCATTTACAACAAGTACAGTTGCCATATCTTTTATAATCAGTGAACGCGACCTACCTTTACCAGCAATTTTCGGACTGATTTATTCTCATGTTTGGGTACTCAATTGGCTCATAGTTCATTATATCATCCCCAAATTGATGGACAAATTGAAGTAGTAAACAAATGTTTGGACGGGTATCTACGATGCTTTACTTCATATAACCATGAGAGATGGGTTAAGTGACTACCACTTCATTTCATTTCACACTTATCCAAAATGGTGGTATAACACTTCATTTCACACTTATCCAAAATGTCCCCATTCCTAGCATTATACAATTACCATCCTCCATCCCGCACTTCCAATTTAAGGTTCCAACCTAAAGTAAGAGCAGTTGAGGATCACATCCAGCACCAACAAGAGGTTCTCTCTAGCCTAAAAGATAACTTGGTCATGGCACAAAACCACACGAAGCAACAAGCTGATCAACACCGTAGTGAACAAAGTTTTAAAGTTTGAGACTTGGTGTTTGTGCGATTGCAGCCATATAAACAACTATCTTTGTGTGACACCCCAAAACTTACCCGCGAAATAACTAAGTTAGAGGTGGAAAAATTATGGAATAATTTTTTTGTTTGGTTTAGGAAGAATTAATGGGAAACAAGTTTCAAGTTACGTTATTGATTGTGGACTAAGTGTCGACGCCACTAGGTTTCCACACTTGCGAGTTAATCGCAAGATGTGTTTGAGCGATTGACGGTTAAATTGTCAAAGCCAATAACCATGTGGATACGCTAGTTCACAAGGAAGGTTGAAAGTGGTCGAAATGAAGATCCTACGATGACACTAACTGTAAGTCGTGTTAACATTATTATATTTCACACATTGATAAATACTTTGGGGCTTATCTCAGGTACTCGACCTCCTATCGAAGGTCCAATATCAAACCATACAATAGTTGCTTAGCTCGACTTTGTGATTAAATTGCTGATATGGACATTCAAAAGTCTATCCCATTATTTCATTAGCCAAAGGGTCCTAAAAGGGATTCTAAGGGTAACTTATTATAGTTCGATGACATTCGTTCTTAGTTAATAAGATTAATTATAATACTATTATATAAAAGACAACCTTTAGATTATATGGGGGTCATCTAATCTCAAATTCAAGTTAATCAATGATAACTTTATATTACAAGTTATAGGCGAGCCTATATTAAAAATAAAATCATAGTTATATCTACAATAATAAAACCTATTAATTAAAAGATAACCTTTATACTTTTATCAAAATGAATTAAGTTTGCTAAACCAATAATACTATTATACTTTTATGTTATAAATGGTATCTAATTCCATATTAAAACCATAGTTACTACTTAGAATAATATAGACCCATTTATAATCACATCATTAAATGTAAGCCTAACTTAAGATGGTTCTAATAAACACAAGATGACTATATTTTCCAAGTTACAAGAATTTTAAGCTCACGATCAACTTGCACTAACATATCATGACAATATTAACTAATTGAGAAATATACCATTTGAAGCACTTTTCCAATGCAATTTGTAAAACAATTTGCGAGGAATAAGACTTTCATTCACCCCCTTTTGCACTAAAAGATTGAGCAATACGAAATGCAAGTCCATTCTTTTATCAATAGGCAACCCACAATGTTAGCACTAGAAAGAGAGTGAGGATCAAAGGAGATTTTTCTTCATTTCACTAATCATTTCCAAGTACAACTTCCAACACCAAGAATGCACATAATGAATCTTTTATTTCTTGTTAATGCAATGTTATACACTTATATAAATGACTCTAAGGAGATAGAGAGAGATAAAAAGGAAACTTTATCTTGATTCATTAACCATTCGCAAATGCAACCTTAAACAAAAGTTTGTTCACATATAGATTGGATTACAACCATACAAAAACATACTTTTCCATTTGCTTTACAATACTCACAAGCATTCACAATGACAAACTTGAACTACACTTTTTCAATGTTTCCAAATGGCTCAAGGGCGTAAGTTGCACGAGATCCAATATCAACTTCATTCAACTTCAATACTCTTCATCACGACACTCCCATATCAAACAAAAGGAGGAATCCTACGACACTTTCCGCCTAGCCGTGCAATGGGGGAATGATCTCATCCCCATTGCCCCACAAGTTCCCTAACTCACAAAGGGCTCAAGAACCAACAAACGAGTTTTGGAATGAATACAACACCCAAATTACACACAACCATGCAAACCAAGTTCACAACAATTAAGTAAGTAAAGGGGACAAACAACCATGTATGCCAACCACGAAAGGAAAACAATACACATGATCAAACCAACTATGGTTTAAAATGGAAAAGGAAAGTACCACCCTATACCACTTATCGCTCTACTAGGAGAGAATAGGTAGCCCTTGGTTTCTCCACAAGAAATAAAAACAAGATATGGATCCACACTTATACTTCTCATGCCCACAACCACTTATAGCTTCACTAGGACTGACTGCCCCTTCCCTTGGTTCTGCCAATACAATACCTAAAGAGGGAACATATCCCTTATTTCGAATGCTACTCATCCCTCCAATGATAAATCTCTTTCCCCTACACACAATACCACTTGCATGCCCACAGTGGAATCATGCAAACTTCAACACAACACTTAACAAAAAATAAGCAATACCCATATGGGTAATTAAAACACAAATTTGAAATTAGTTCAAGGGATAGAATTTACATTACAAATGGGAAATCAAATGGGTAAGTCATACCTAATAATTACTTGTCCCAAAATATTCTTCAAGCAAACATTCCAAGCACTTCAACAATTCTTCCAAGCAATTCTTAAACCGGAAACACTTCCCTAAGACCAAGTGAACTCTCCAAACACAGGCAATAACTCCTATTTATAGAAAAATTCAAAGTGGAGGAGCCCTTAGGATCATGCCACGTGGCATGCTCCATCCCCAAAATAACTCTTATCCCCAAGCATGACAAAAAGGCCTTTATACATTCACATGAGTCCTCCTTACAAAACTCTCACTTCAAAACTAACATGACTTGATTCATACTCAACCCATTCCCCAAAATCCTCACACAAAAATAAACAAAGAAATTGGAAAATAAAATAAATAGTGCACATCCACAAAACTTGATTTTCAAGCAACCCAAAATGTCAATTCATAAAATCATCATAAATAAACTCAAATCCGAAGTGTCCTACAAAAGTTAAAAAGTAAAATAAGTACGTACAAAATTTCATTTTAAGAAGTGAGCAAAATCACAAACAATAAATGATGTACAAAGAGCCCTCAAGTGGCCAAAGTGCCTTAAAAAGGTACACCTATCCTATGATGGGAGATTTTGGAGTGTGGGACAAGATTTACTTGTCTCACACACCTTCCAAAATTTCTTTCAAAGGAGAAATTCGAGTTTTACATGAATGGAAAACCTGCCAACCACAAAACATGAGCCAAACATCCCAAAAATAGAAAGGGGTTAATTTAACAACCTAACTTACAATCTAATTAAATCAAGTTATCAAAGATAAACAGACTAATCAATCTAAAGGTTAAAATAAAGGGAAAATAAATCTAAATCAAAGAAAAACAAGACAACATTAAAACTAAGGTCACTTTTACACAATTACATTCCCCAACCAAATTCCGAGCCTGAGTGACCCATTGTTGGCCTATGAGCCCCGTGTGAGTTAGTCTATGAGCCCTGTGTGGTTTAGGGTTTAGGGTTTAGGGGTTTGTTTTATTTCTGTTTATTTTGTGGTTTCATTCTCCCGAACACATGTTTGTCATCTGCACATTCAACAAATACATCATACCAACTCGAAATGATATGAAAATAAATTCTGACTATTGCATAAAAAACACACACACATCAAACAATTTTCACACAATTTATATATCTAATTTTCAAGATCAATTTCTCAACATCAATTAAATTCGCCAGAATTCCCATGGCTATATATTTTTAATAGATCACGAAAACTAACTCACTTGCTGTAATGTTCCTTTTTCCCACCTAAGAGCTGGAAATTGGTCTTCTTGCCATCTCTTCTCCATGGTAAAGAAAAATAAATGAATGAGAAGACCCTTGAGCACTTTATAATATATTTCATCTAATATTATAATGTTTTCTTTAGTGTTCTTTTGTTCGATACAGGTTGGCCTTGTCTAATTAAGTTTTGGCGCCAAAGGAAAGATATAAAAGGAGAGGAGAGAGTTCATTTGCATCTAGCTTGGCATATTTTCTCTATACTTGGCAAAGAGAGCTTGTTGCTCCTTAGTCATCCACTTGGGGACGAAACCCTCATCTGAAGTCTTCTTGAAGGACGAAAACCCTTCATTAGACTTGGGTGAAGAATGAAAACCCTTCATAACCATTTGGCATTGAAGAAGGAAGCTGATTTGAAGATCTTTTTGGCATTTCCAGCAGTTATACTCTTTTTCTAGGGTGGAACGACCAACCTAGGGTAGGGTTTGAGGACATAGGCAAAGAACTGGAGCAAACTGGTTTTGCAATCAGATTTGTCATATTTTTAATGGCCAGAATCTTGAGTTGCATGATTTTTGGAGACTTCTATATCTATATTTCATAATTATTTCATGGCTGCAATTTCCAGTGTGTATTTCATTTCCAGCAGTGTGTTTTTAGTGTTTGTTGGCTATATTGGCTTCTAAAAATATCAAATATCATATATAAAATAGTTGCAAGTTGTGTGGATGTGTTTCATGGTGTTTTTGGCATCTTTTTAAGCTAGTACAAGTCACTGGTTTTAGTGTTTAGTCTGCTGTGATTTTCAGTTTCAGATTTGCATTTATAATATTTGATAAAACCCTCAAAAGGGTTATTACAATGGTATCAGTGCTCGGATCTTCAAAGGGCCTAGGGTTTAAGGAAGAAAACATGGCTAAAGTGGATAAATTAATTGTCGGTCAAGAAAGACTTGCAGACGCCATGGATTATCTTGCCCTACCTCTCCAAAGGATGATTGAACCTAGGGTTTAAAGTGGTGAAGGAAGCTTTAATGGAGCTAATAATGCCAAGTGACCTATGGGATCAGCCCGAGGATCGATTTTGAAGCCCACTTTCCTTCTTAGAGAGGAGGTTGTTCCGGAAGAAGAAGCAAGACATATGTGCGGAAGGAATATTGCAGCAAGTTATGAGAAATACATGGCATTACCAAGGGAGATCCGTGAGGCTATTTCTCTTGTAGAGTTTATAGGATTGAATAGAGGAAGACCTAGGCCCAAGCCTAGACATCACATGCCACATAGGCAACATGAAGAAAGCATGGAGCTTGAGGAAGAAGGGATGGTGATCAAGGGACCTAAGGCCATGGCACTTACACCCATTCCAAAGGGTCAACAATATGAGGTAAAAATTGCTCATTCTGTGATTAATACTGAAAATGTTTTGACTTGTGATGAATCCAGAGATGTAACAAGGGGTGTGGAGAAAGAAGTAGAAGAGAAAGGGCTGGTTGGAAACCCTTCTCCAAAGGAACATGACTACAATAAGATTGTTGGTCCGATCATAGCAGCGGTCACTAAAGGGCAAAGTGGTGATAGTAGGGACCCTGGTGAGGGCTACGAAGACATTTCAAACACCTACAGACAAAGCAACCAAATGATTGGAGGTAACTCAGATTTAGTTCTTTATGCCATGCCATTTCGGATTTATGATCATGGTAATTTTGTTAACCTTGGGGCAAATATGATGCTCTAAAGCAAATCATGGAAAAAGGGTGATCTTCATGATGTTACATATGACGAAATTTCTGATGTTTATGGGGTCCATGGACCAAGATTGTTGAGTGACCTTGTTGGGGGTCACATGGATGAAGAAGGTGTTTTTCCGGGTACCTGTGATCAAATTCAATTCGCTGGAATTTCCAGAACAGCAGTCAAGAGGAGGCAGATTTATGGTGCACATGATTCCGGCAAGAGCCACGAAGTTTCCCTATGCAAACACCATAAATACATGGTCGAAGCCAAGGCAAAAGCAACTTTATTTGCTGATTATAAGGAAAAGAAGAGGGCTGATTTCAACTCAGAAAATTCTGAGTCACAAGTTTGGGAGTATAAAGGATTTTTCGATCACTCCTCATCCGGCATGGGAAGGTGGATATGTGGTGGACAACCCAAGGTATGATGGAATCACATTTTTTTCTCCTTTTATATCGCTGCCATACTTATGTCATCATGGGAAAGTTGTTGTTAAAGATCACATGCTAAGTTTTAGTGATGTGAAAAACTTGTGGGTTGACACATGGCATCTTGATATTTCCTTACAAGGATACATGATTCCGGTTGACTTCTTGCATGGGAGAAAGGAAGTATTTGATATTCTTGTTCCATGCACATGGTTAGAGGAAATTTTGAAATTATTGTGTATGCAAATAAGGTTATGAAGAATTCTACCTTCCAAGTCATGGGTTTGATTAACGGTGGATTCACTCATGATTCCATTAGTGAGTGCTTGGAAACACGACGGAGATAATGGATGGTCACTCTATGCCATGCTTAAAGGAGTATTTCCAACTCCATGATACATTGGAAAATTATGTGTTGATTTCCATTTCACTAACATAGCTGGTATGAATAACATATTTGGGGTCCAATGGTTGCATCTTTTGGGAATGCTCACTTTCAAATGTCTAAGCATGGAGATAAGTCTCATAGCCCAAGACAAATGGATGCCTTTGCAAGGTATGCTTCCAGAAACACTCCAAATTAGTTATTTGGTGGAAGAAGCCATTTCATGTGAGTCCTATTTTTGTTCTTTATCTGAAATTACAGCAGATTGGAAATCATTAATTTCAGGTGAATATGCACAAAACAAGTTTGTTAATGACGTGTTTGAAGGAGAAATAAGTGAGAAAAAATACAAGGTGATGGAAGGACTTATCCTTTACCAAAACCGAGTCTATTTGCTACTCGAATCAAGGGTGAAGAGTGGGATCTTAAGGGCTGTTCATAATACTTCATGGGCTGATCATCCAGGCCAGTTCATGAGATATAACAAGGGTGAAGGTAAAAATTTCAGTTTCTCTCCTTGCCTATGATATATGATGAAAGAGAATGCTAATGTGATGTGATTTAGGAAGCATAAGTTTGAAGGGAATTCTGTATATTCTCTCTATGGATTATTAACCCATGTTTCAATGAGAGAACCAAAAGAAGTATGGGCAAAGGGAAACCATTATTGTAAACTTGCAGTTGTTCACATAGTAGAGAATGATGGTTCTATTTTTCAGTTCTATGACCCCATGATGAGGTACGGTTTTTGCTTAGACTATTTTGTTTTCATTTCAGCTGAGTCATACAATGTTTGGGGGCATCTAGAGATCCAAAATTTAGAGTAACCTGCATTCAAAAGTCATATGGAGTATGAGTTCCACTTGGAAAATGATGAAATCAGAATTCATGGGTATGTTAGGGAGGCTGATTTTCTCAAACTTGATGCCAAGATAATTGCCGAATTTAATTGCGGGTCTACTGCTCCTAATTTTTCAGAATATGCAAATCAAATTTCAGTCCTTACTTTATTCACGGGGTTGCCTTCCTTTGTGAGATTTCAGTTTGGTAATTGTTATAACATGATTAGAGGATTGGATGTGCAAAAACCAAAATTGGGGCTGCCACTAACAACCACGAGCAGTAGTATATTTGCATTTTTTGAGTGCATTCCTTCATGGAATATTGAGAGAGGAAGATTTCAGCTGAATGTAGGAATAAAATCAGATTATGATGTATCATTTTCAGACTTGTACATTTTGATTTTTGGAGGAGAGATGCATGATTACAGTTGTTTTTGCATATTGAAATGAAGTGGAAGAAAAATGTGGTTGTGGATGCCTTGTCTAGGATGCCACCTTCACCATTGAAGGATGAATACCTTCAAAAGAAAGAACAAGAAGAAATTGGGGCAGCGAATGTAATGAGTTTGCAATTGCTTGGGGACAAGCAATTTTGGGGAGGAAGGACTGTAATGTCCCTTTTTCCCACCTAAGAGCTAGAAATTGGTCTTCTTGCCATCTCTTCTCCATGGCAAAGAAGAATAAATGAATGAGAAGACCCTTGAACACTTTATAATATATTTCATCTAATATTATAATGTTTTCTTTAGTGTTCTTTTGTTTGATACAAGTCGGCCTTGTCTAATTAAGTTTTGGCACCAAAGGAAAGATATAAAAGGGGAGGAGAGAGCTCATTTGCATCTAGCTTGGCATTTCTCTATACTTGGCAAAGAGAGCTTGTTGCTCCTTAGTCATCAACTTGGGGACGAAAACCCTCATTTGAGGTCTTCTTGAAGGACGAAAACCCTTCATTAGACTTAGGTGAAAAATGAAAATCCTTCATAACCATTTGGCATTGAAGAAGGAAGCTGATTTGAAGATCTTTTTGGCATTTCCAGCAGTTATACTCTTTTTCTAGGGTGGAGCAACCAACCTAGGGTAGGGTTTGAGGACATAGGCAAAGAACTGAAGCAAACTGGTTTTGTAATCAGATTTGTCATATTTTTAATCCCCGGAATCTTGAGTTGCATGATTTTTGGAGACTTCTATATCTATATTTCATAATTATTTCATGGCTGCAATTTCCAGTGTGTATTTCATTTGCAGCAGTGTGTTTTCAGTGTTTGTTGGTTGTATTGGCTTCTAAAAATATCAAATATCATATATAAAATAGTTGCAAGCTGTGTGGATGTGTTTCATGGTGTTTTTGGCATCTTTTTAAGCTAGTACAAGTCGCTGGTTTTAGTGTTCATTCTACTGCAATTTTCAGTTTCAGATTTACATCTATAATATTTGATAAAACCCTCAAAAGGGTTATTACAGTTGCTTCAATTATCCATCTACTTTTTATTTTCTATTCATCATTCAAGCCAATAAAAATATGCACACATACCAAAGTCTAACAATTAACTTTTGTGAAAAGTTTCCATACTATGTTAACTACAATTCTAATTCATGTTTGCAACCAAATCAGAATATATACAAATCACCATCTTGCAACATCAACCATGTATCTATCAAAACAACACTATACCAATAGGTCATGTCGTATCCATGTTAGTTGGGTCATAAGGTTGCCATCCCATGCCAATTTGATGTATACCAAGAGTCATATGATGCAACTATAATATGGAGGGAGAGGAAAATCTATCTAAATAGTGTCTGAGGGAAGTGGGCACTACACTTTGAAACAACAAGAAAAAGATAACAAACTTTCACCCAAATACTATGGACCTTATCAAGTGTTGGAAAATATTGGCAGTGTGGCATATAAACTGGGGCTTCCTCACAGTAAAATACATCAAATTTTCCATGTTTCTTGCCTGAAGAAGGTCATTGGACAATATGTGTCTTCTTAATCATTATTACCAGAGCTTGATGAAGAGGGACGCATCATCGTGGAACTTGAAGGGATCTTACAGACACACACTAAGAAGTTGAGGACAAGGGTCATCTCTGAGTATATGATCAAATGGAAGAATTTGGACATTAAAGATGCAACATGGGAGGATGAAGTATTCCGGAAGAAGCATCCACAACTTACCAACATTGGGGACAATGTTGCTTTGAAGGGGAGGGGCATGCTACGCCTTCAACCTGAATTCATATATCAGGATATGGATAGCCAACCTGTGGCTAACATAATCTCTTATCATGTTATATCATAATTATTTATGCTTTCATATGCTTAGTGGGTCGTCCTTAGGGCTTTGGATGGTATAATAGGGTATATATAGGAATTAGAGAGTAGGATATTACAAACACGTACTAACAAGTTGAGTACAAGGGTCATCTTCGAGTATTTGATCAAATGGAAGAATGTGGACATTGAAGATACAACATGAGAGGATGAAGCATTCTGGAAGAAGCATCTAGAACTTATGAACCTGAAGGGATCTTACAGACACGCACTAAGAAGTTGAGGACAAGGGTCATCTCTGAGTATTTGATCAAATGGAAGAATTTGGACATTGAAGATGCAACATGGGACGATGAAGCATTCTGGAAGAAGCATCCCGAGCTTACCAACATTGGGGACAATGTTGCTTTGAAGGGGAGGGACATGCTATGCCTTCAACCCGAATTCATATATCGGGATATGGATAGCCGACCTATGGCTAACATAATCTTTTATCATGTCATGTCATAATTATTTATGCTTTCATTTGCTTAGTGGGCCAGCCTTAGGGCTTTGGATAGTATAGTAGGGCATATATAAGAGTCAGAGAGTAGGATATTATCATCATATTGAGCACTTGAGTTATGGTTTGGAGGTAGCCCCTTCGAAGTGGCTAATCTATTCTACTTGCATATTGTGATCATTTATCTATATTTTTGTGTTCTATTGCTGTTGATATTCAGATCTATCTCTGTAATTTCATTACAAACTTGGGCACTCGTGTTTTTAAAATTGTATGGGCAACTATTTATATCACAGCCATTGACTTGATAGATTCCACCAAATAGTCTTTTTGAGTAGTTGGCCTTGGTGTACCCTTCTATTTTAGTCTGTGCACCAAAGGTCCTTTCCTTCTTCCTTGGTGTCTTTCTTCCATTCTATCATCATTGAGAGCGTGTCCTTCTAAAGATCTCGTATAGACTTCAATTCTCTGTCACTATCACTGTCACTAGTATCAAAATCTGCATCTTCACTTTGTGTTTTTGTGTGTGAGGATGTTGTTTTATTCTCACTCTTGATGTCCATTGCTCGGTGATAGGCATCCTTGTATGATGAAGGTGGGACCACCTTCATTTTTTTATCGAGGGAACTGCCCCTTCAATAAAGCATCTCTTTTACAGCCCATTGGCTGGTTCCTTCTCGAGTTTCCTAAGAAATTTCTTGAGTTTTTTGTCGTAAGCATGTACTGTCTTGTGCTTACCTTGTGCAGTGTTGTAAATTTCAGCAACAATCCTGTTGTCATCCCTCTACAGTTAGATTTCTTTTTTGAAATCTTTCTTGAGGGTCCTCCAAGTTGCTTTGTCAATGCTTGGTGCTTTTGTCTACCAGTCAATTGTCACCTCCTTCAGCATGGCTAGAAAGCTTCTTAACTGTGCATTTTTCTCCTATATGCCCATTGGCAGTCCAAATAGTGATGCACATTATACAATGCCTCAATGGGTCTTCGGATCCATCTCCATTGAATTTTGGAAACTATTGTTTTCTGGTTGATGGGCTGCCCATGGATGTGGGTTGTGGGGTCTTCTGTAGTGGCTCGTTGAATACAATATTCCTCCTTGGGACAGTCTATATTGGATGTTCCTTTGCACTATCAAACATATTTGTATACCCGACCTGTCCTTCGGCAGTTACCCATACTCTGTATTGCTCGCCTTCATGTTCCCTCTCTATGCCATTACCCCTCTTTTTGCATTTTGATTGTTCCAATTGCCTTGGTGTGTTTGACACTGGACCTTCAGTCACTAGTTCTTCATTCCCTTGGATATTTGACTCGTATGCAACCCGTTCTTCTTTCGTAAGAAATTTGTTTTCAATCTCTCTATTGGAGGGAAAACCTCTCTTAGAAGGGGCGATTGGAGTCCAGCCCCCCTCATTTGATTCTGTTGGACGCAATAAAGGACTTGCCGACCATATCCGTAGAGGAAGGTGGTTAGAAATCTCCACCCACCATGCCACAGAGTGGTGTAGGTGGTCAGCCACTTGTGCTGGTGCTGACCAAATCCTCCCTTTGTTCCCACTTTGACTCTCCTTACACTTGGGCATCTACGCAGACTTGGGTTGTTGCTTTCCTGTCCTTTGTTTCTTGAGGTGATTGCTTCTTGCAAACTTCATTATTGCATTTGTTCCAATAGTCTGATTGATCTCCAAGTTTCTATTTCATTTATTCTGCTGCTCTGTCGTTTTTGGCCACCCTTATTTGGTTCTAATGGCATCGACGTCAGTCTATCAATCTTTCCTCCTCTTCTCGACTTTGCCATTCCTTGTGCTTGTGTACAGTTTGCTGTCTTCAAATCTCTTGGTCGCATTTGGCTTGAAGGTTTTGCCATATCGTGTACCGCCTTGCAATGAGTTGTGGTAGGTGATCAAGGAGCCTATGAATGTCCTGAGTAACTGTTGACTTGCACTAGATGGAAGCTATAAGCACTTGGGTTCTTTTGGCTTCTTCACGTACATTCCCCGTACAGAGAGATCCCACAGATGCTGGAAATATTTGTGAGTTCTTCTTTCTGTTTTCGTTTCATCCATTTTTTGGACTGGTTGGCCCATTAGGTCTCCATGCCATTGTCAATAAGAGTGGTTGTGGATAGGATTGTCAACTTACTTCTGTGCTCAGTATGATCCAAGTTTTTTTAAAGGCAATGGTACCAAAATGTAGTATAGATAATGTCTATTGACATGCCAGTTTATTGACAGTAAACAAAAATAACATTAATTGAAGCACTTACCATAATAGGGTATTGATTAACTACTACTTGGTATTCCTCAAAGGTGAGTCCTCATACAATCTGATTAATTCTGGGAGGACCTGATACAAATTGAAGCTAAGCAAGGACAGAGATGACCTCACATATATTTTATATGGTACAAGTGAAAAGGATAGATTGGAAATGAAATATATCCATTGCAAATGTTATCAAATAAGAAACAAGAAAACTAAGGAATACAAATAGATCATAGTCCAATTGATATTCAAGAAGTTCAAAGATGTCTTCTCTGATGATTTATTGGTAGGTCAATATCCCTGTACAGATCTGTATCATCATATTGAATTGAAACCAATGCCCAATACACTTTGCAATCTCCATACAGGCCAAACCTTGCTGGGAATTCAGAATCGGGAAAACAAATCAAGCAACTATTCTGAAAAGTATTCATATGACCATCAAAATCATAATTCGGTGCTTGTGTTCAAAAAATAGGATTACATGTCCTTTCTTTTTTCTGGAGTTCTATCTTATTGGCTAAACATTAATAAACTAGGGATCAGTCATGTAGAAAACATCAGCGATTGTCTTGTAAATGGCAAAGGCAATCTGTGTGATATGGAATTGCCAAGTAGTGAGTTGTGTTATAGTATGTAGGTGACTTCATTCTATTTGATTTTTAAAAAAATTAATATTTATTTTTCATCAAACTACATTCACTTTGGTACTTTTTTTTAATTTCTCAGGACTGTGCTGGTGCTATTCTCTTTGCTGCAGAAAATGCAACTCAAGTTGCTCTCCAGGTAAAAGTCCAGCTCTTGGGCGTGTGTTTGTCGTTTCTTTATGTTTTTAAAATTTCCTACACTGCTATTGTTTCAAATTTATTTTCCAGTAA
Organism: Taxus chinensis; assembly: GCA_019776745.2. Taxonomy (NCBI): domain Eukaryota; kingdom Viridiplantae; phylum Streptophyta; class Pinopsida; order Cupressales; family Taxaceae; genus Taxus; species Taxus chinensis. The sequence goes on from CM034155.1 coordinate 619,246,946, forward strand.
AGAAATAAGTTTTCTTTACTTTTTTTTTGGGCTTGCCTTTTATGAAAAGATGTAGAAAATTTGATAGACTAGAACTAGCAGTGTTTTAGATGATTGAATGTTGATATTCTAGCTAGCATCACGAGTTCATTAATACACTAATACATGATTTGAAAATTATTGTCATTCAAATAGAAGATCAATGCATGCATAAAATCTAAATATAATGCTTTATATTTTCTTATATGTTGGAAATAATTTTGAAATCCTTTATTTGGTTTCATGTCCGAGTTCATAATTCATATGATAGGAAGTTCTAATTGATTATTGTCAGCTATTAAGAAAAATTATCAAAGTTGTGGTCAGAAAAACAAAGTTTGGTTTCAAAAAAATAAAAACAGGCAAAAAATTAAAAAATGGTGAAATTAACTAAACGAACCTAGAATGACCAAACATAAAATTATAAATTATAAATTTTTGAAGATTTTAAAAACTTCAAGTTTGTGATTTTTTCTGAATTTTTTTAAAAAATCCAAAAACTTTTCCTTATAAATTAAAAAAAAAAATGATTATTTTCCGAACAAATTCAGAAATGAACTGTTTGACTCCAATGGTGGCTTATTTTAAGGATGTCCAGTGGGCTTCTTAATGTTAGTTGCACTTTATTTCTTTGATAGGACTCAAAATCACACTTTGCATTGAAGTTATTCCTTTGAATTGGGTTACAAACTTCCTTCTTTGTATCTGCATACACACACGGAAGCAAAGAGGGCTTTACTCATATGGTCAGCATGCGGTGCAATCCTACATGAGAACTGTAGGAAAATGATAAATATGAATTCTTACTGAACTGTTGACGAGAACTGGAGTATGCTACTCACCAAATCTGCTTCATGCAAAGACACACAAGACACACTTATCCTTTGTGCCCCTGCATTGCTTGCTCACCTCTCAACTTGGAGTTCACTTTTGCGTGCCCCTTGTAGCCGGCGCACACACAAGTCTCATGGCCAAATCACACTTGCTTGCAATCCTGCGCAGAACTTGCACACACACAAGTCTTGCAGCCATCTCTCGCTTGCTTAGAATACCTTGCAGATTTTGTGCCCTGTGCAAGGCCTTTAGAAGTTTGTAGAATCTGTCAAAATCTTTGCGCTCACATGTAAGGCTTGCCTCGTCTCATAAACTTGCGCACACTCTTGTGCAGTTCCTCGCATTGCATGCAACGACATCCTTCAACAACTTCAAGTGCAATTTCTGTAGATCAACACAGATACAATGGGGATCATTGCTCTTCAAGAAACAATGTATGATCTGTATGTAGGTGTGCGAACTTCTCCTTTACACCCCTTCACAACTTACACACCTCTCAACTTGAAGTTCACTTTTTTGCGACCCTTGCAATGCGTGCACGCACAAGTCTCATGACCGAATCGTGCTTGCTCACAATCCTGCATAGAACTTGTGCATGTAGAGGTCTTGCGGCCTTCTTGTGTCTGTGCAAAACCTTTGGAGTCTCGTAGAACCCATTGGATTCTTTGTGCTCATGCACAAAGCTTGCCTCACATCATAGTCTTGCACCACTTGTGTGGCACACTCTTGCACAATTCCCCGCATTGTGTGCAATGACATCCTTCAACATCCATGTGGAGACTCCTGGTTTTTGCTTGGCTTGCCATGTAGCAACTTCCCAGTTGTGTGACACGTCAGAGAATCTCCCTTTGTAACTATTGGAGCTGGAAGCACATTTGCCATGCACATCCGAAGGGAGTTCAATCATCACCCATGGAAGACATAATGAATTGCTCTATATTTATTATTAACTACCTTTTGAAGTTGTTGTATAAATATATAACATACATAGATGCACAAGGGGTTGTTGGTTGTTTGATAATTGATTGTTGTTCATAGGTCGACACCCTTGACAGCCAAACCAGATAGTAGGAATACTTGCGTGCTTTGCGTATCTTATAATTCTTGCACTACTGTGTATTTCATTCTAGTCTAGGAAAATCAGCCAGGAAGCATTTCATTATTGATCATGAGAGCTTCCTCTCTTAACCTTACCACAACGTTGTCCACGTCTGCACTTATCTCTATATTTTCCAATCAATGAATAGATGTTGCATTTCCAGCAAATAAGACTTCCACTACATCATTGTGTGTTTATCCTGTGTTCATTTCCTTTCAATATCCTGTGTACTCCCTTTATAATCCTTGCAGCTCCTGCTAGCGCAGGATTGTCCCTCAGACATGGTCCTAGACTCCGCGGTGTGGATCAAAATCTATGATGGGAATCCTCAACAAATGACATCATATCTCAATTGCCTATTGAGCTTACTAGTTCATGGCTCCAACTAACCTCTTCATTCCATTGTATCCATATTAACACCATAGAATATAAATCAATTTTTTCTTAGAAGGTAGTTTAAATGGATCCGCTATCCATTGGGTATACTAATAGAGGCGCTATCTAGAAAGATTGTCACCATTATCTTGTTGTAGAAGAGTTTAAACTAGAACACCATAGCTGGGCTCATAATAGTGGATGGTCTATCCATATTCTTCCCAAGTTCTTGATGGAAGCAGGCATTAATAACGTAGAGTTGATCCTAGGCTATAGACTATACATATAAGGCTCATACACCAAATCAAATTAAATATTTGATGTCATAAAAACATATTTATCATAAAATTTAACAGAAGTCAATATGAATAAATCGATTCTGTCTTCATCTAGATTCTCCTGTGATAAGTCCTTAATTTACCTCGAAAACATAAGCAGTCCCCAAAAATTTATAAAATCCCTCTTTCCTTAATGCCCTCTCATTCTTATATTGAACAAGATTAGTTTTCTAGCGTAAGGATGTCGTCCACTTGTTGACAAAACCATTTTGATATTTCTGTAATTTAGGCCGAAATTTCTGCATCTATGCAGCTTGAAAATGAAGGAGAAAGGCACAATAGTTGGGGATATTTATACATCTTTTTTCCCTTGTTTGATAAGTTTTCTCCAGTTGGCACTATGAGCTCTATTTTGACATAGATTTTTATAGTTTAGGCCTGGCTACAAGCTTTGTTCTAGACACAATGTATAGCTTATATTACACGGTGCCATTTTCTCATAGTTAAACCCAACATAAGCATATCATACATAACTAGAAACCCAGAGCACATTTTCTATTGGTGCAAATAGTCACCATTCATTTTTTGATTATGGGTGAAAGAGGGTTAAGGGGTCCCTTCCCTGTACGAAAGAAACTCCTAAACTGAGCAGATATACATCATAAGAAAAACAAGTGCCACAACAAGAACCAACATTACAAAAGAGATCAAACAGTCTACAGCCTACAAACAGCAAACACCACAGAACTAACAGCAAGAGCCTTACAGCCATAAACTAACAACAGTTAACCCAGTAAAGGACCCATAGAGTCAATCAATCTGATTTTCAATGTTGGCCATCATAGTGGCCCATTCTTTGGCCAGATTTTCAATAGATGCACTCAAGTTGGCCAGGTCTACCTCATCAGGACCTCTTCTGAATTCAGTGGAATTTTTCAAACCCCTCACCTTCCATGACATTGTATTCATTTAGAAGTTTGATTTTTTGTTCTTCTGAAGCTCCTCAAATCTAGCTTAGACTGAGTTCCATCGTCTGTGTCTTTTTGGATGTTCTTTTTTCTTGCCATTTGTTTAGTTGACCTTCCTAAACCGATTTTCTTCTCCTTTGGAGTATCAGGGTTCTTGCCTTTAGAAGTTTCCCCTACTCTTTTTGGTGTGTTCAAGCCATCACTAGGAGGTTTTTCTTTTTCATTATGCACTTCCATTTCTTTTGATATTACTTGTTCAACATTAGAGTGTTGAATCTCTTTGGTTGAAGATTTCGCATTTTTTATCATATCCATGATTTTGTTAACTTCTAACTCTTCCCCTGATCCAACTCTAGTTTCCGTATCAATTTCTTCATAACTCATCAATTTATCAAAGACATTAGATATTGGAGCTAACCAATCTTCTAAAACCATTCCATCCTTATCTCCTTTTCAAACTGCTGAGCTTGTTTTCCTTCATTGCCACTTTCTGCAGGACTGGTTCCAGTTGCCTCGAAGGTAGCTTTTTATCAACCTGAATGTGAGTCTTGGCTGATTGGAAATGTGGTTCAGACAATGCCTTTCTCTCATCTTTCGTGTAAATAACTTTCGTGAAACCGTCATCATCCCCCAAGGGAGAGCTGTTAGATCTAATGATCTGTTCCTTAGTGTTGGCGTTGGTTTCCTGTTGAGTCTCAGCTCCTGCCTTCTCATTAATGACAACCCCTTTATTTGGGAAGAGAGTCTTGACAACTTTGGGGTTCAGTGTTGTAGTTTCAATCTCTTTTCCTTTCTCATTCTTCTTTCCAGATTTGGTTACTTCCCTATAAGCCATGGAAACTTTCATTTTGCAATGTTGTTTGACATGCCCCCAACCCTGGCATTTTTCACACTTCTGAGGGCAATTTTCGAATTCAATTTTTTGAACCCATTTACCCACCTTAGATTTCATTGTTATAGACTGAGGTAAGGATGTACCCATTAAAGAATAAATGCAAAATCTAGCGCATACCAGTCTTGTTTTGGTGATGTTGCATTGTCAACAGCCACAAAGGTTCCCAGAGTTACAACAATCCCTTTAATGACATCAACATCCCACAGCTCCATAGGTAAACCTGGCAAGCGCACCCACACAGGGAATTGATTGATATTTTCCTTCTCTGGGTTAAACATGGGAGTCCATTTCCTAAGAAAGAGCCCCAATCTGCCTAGGAACCAGGGGTCATCAATCAAGACCTTTTGGGGGTCTTTTGAGTTGTTAAAGTTGAACAGAAAAAAATCATTGGGTAGGGCTAAAACTTCCAGATCCCCTTTCCGTTTCAATTTTTGAATCGAGCAGGCCCTTATTGAGTTAATATTTGGTCTCCCTCCCACTAGTTTTCCTATCAATGCATTATCCATATTTCCAATAGTGCGATCCACAATGCAGTCTGGGATCTCAAGGTACATACCAGAGGCATCCTGCGTGGGTTGAGGAATGATTCCAATGCTATGCTCGTTCCCATATTTCAGTCTTTTTGCCCACGTGATACATACCTTGGGGGCCCTATTTGATCCAGATTTAGCAGGCAAGGGTCCAGACATCCTTGCCCCCGATGGGATCTGTCCATCCTTTGCTTCTGCAGGCGGAACCTGCCGTCCATCAGTTTCCCACCCATCGCCATTTGAAATCTCTCTGCTCTCGCTCCTGTCCATTTCCACATATTCATTGATATTCCCTCTTTACTCATTTTATCAATATGTCTTCATGAAGACCACATGTTTTCTAAGTGGCATCAAAAGGTAGCTATTGAGTTCACACGTAATTTCCTTTTTTTGAGAGAGAGATAAAATGAGGGGCCTATTGGGGCCCTCACCCATAAGGAAAATTTAAAAATCAGAAGAGTACAATATTTTCTGAAGTGCGTCCATAGAAGGGATAAATATATGCTTTCTTGGGATGTGATATATGCATCGTTTGAAGCTTCATTAACATATTTTATTTAAAAAAAACTAAAATTCTACATCTTTGAAAAAATACTGCAGAGTTTGAAGAGGGGTGTTGTGTGGTGCAAAAAGACTAGAGGTAAAAAAAATCGAGAAACTGAAATGATTAGAACTATGTAAGTTACCCTGTGAATGTTTTATTTGCAATTGTGTTTTGTTTTACCCCTCTTCTCAGTCGAATAGCCTGTCAGGAAAGAACTTGGGTGGAGAAAAGTGAGACAAGCTTGTTCTGTTGGAGGAACAATTCCAATTTGTTGTCGCAGACAACTAGGATGAAACTGACAGCTGCAGCAAAGGAGGGATTAATGCCAAATTGTACTAATTGCCTGAGAGTTCTGGGATGAAACGCCAACTATATCCACGATCTCCGGCTTCCATTTTAGCTTTCCTTTGAAAGTGTGAATCCAATCTTTGGCGGAGATTCTGTCAGTAGGACGTTTCCTTTTGCTGGGTTTGTATTTGAGTCCATAAATAAGTGAGTGTAGATGAGCATGGCGATGGCATAGGGGTAAAAACATGGAGAAACTGAAATGATTGGAACTATTTAGGTTACCCTGTGAATGTTTGTTTCAATCATGCCTAGTCCCTCTTCTCAGCCACATAGCTGTTGTGTATAACAGGAAAGAACGTGTGTGGAGAAAGTTGAGACACAAGCTTTTCCTGAGGGAGAAACAATTCTGGTCTGTTGTCCCAGGCAGCTAGTATGAAACTCAAACTGACAGCTGCAACAAAGGAGGGAGTCATGCCCAATTGTGCTAATTGCTTGAGAGTTCTGGGAGGAACAACAACAATATCCACGATGTCTGGCTTCCATTCTAGCTTTCCTCTGAAAGTGTGAATCCAATCTTCAGCAGAGATTCGATCAGTAGGACATTTCCTTTTGCTGGGTTTGGATTTGAGTCTATAAATAAATGAGCCAGTAGCTGAGCACAATGATGACATAGGGGATACAGAGGTGGACTTTGACTTGCGGCTTCGCGTACTGCAGGAATATTAAAAGAAAACAAATAATGCACTTGGAATTCACATAATTTCATACTTTTCTCTAGAATTTGCATTTTCTTACTCATAATTGCAGTCTCTTCAATCACAACTTTACCTTTCTTTGAGGAGGGAGGCATCTAATTTGGCATGGCCTCAGCTAAGGCCTTTGGGTGCAGCTAATGGCTCGTAAAAAACCAGAGACAGCTTGAAGATCTCCCATGTTGACTCTAGCTCAGCCATGATAATAAGAACCATTAATGGAAAAAAACAATTGGCTAAGAATTGAAAGAAACAAAGCTGGGGATATTGCTGTGAATTTGGAGATAAAGTCATCCGGAACATACGTTGTGCCACTGCATCCTAGTACATGCTAGATTAAATCATTGTCCAGGCCATCAAGTATGAAGTAGGCACACGAGCAATCCAACAAGTCTTCAACTGCTTCATCATGGATAGAGGGGCCTCCTCCAGCGCCATGAAAAAACAGGGGATGGATAGTTAGTGAAAGGAAATTCAGGGCAAAGGAATGGGGTGAACAGCCAAGGAGTTGATTTGAGGGGATGAGTAATGAAAGGGACAAAGGCAGCTGTGCAAGCTTGCAAATGAGCACGTGTGAGTATACATGGTATGCGGTGGTTGGAGATCTAAAATGAAATGCCACACAGCCGATGAATAACATCACATCCAAAGCGGGCGATGGGTGACACAGAGAATATTATAATTGAATAAAATTGAAAATCATACCCATAGTGGGTAGGAGAAGTGGGAATCATGAATATATAAGGGGGAGAGAAGAGTTAAATGAATGTTTCGAATGTCGGAGCAGGAATCAATTACTAGAAGGTCCAGTCAATGGCCAATGAACTTTCTACTTGATAAAAAACTCTTAAGTTAGAGCACTAAGTCTTGGCTTCACAGAAGCAATATGAGGAGGTGTAAGAGAATGAGTGAGTTCCAATGCTTCCCTGCAGAAGATAATGGAGCTTCTAGTTTGGAGTAGAGCCTTTTAAAGAGAGCGTTTATGAAAATTTGAGAGTCCTCAATTTCTAGTATAGTCTGATCATGGGATTTAGCTAGCTTATGTCCATCAATCAAAGTATGATGTTCAACATCATTATTTGTGGCCTTGGACATAAAGGATGAAGATGCAACTATCAAGTCTACCAAGTGCATTCTTAGGAGGGCTCCTAAGCCATAAATTCCTTGATTGCTTCTAGAGGCACCATCAAAATTCAGATTGATCCACCCAGCTTTGGGGCTTTCTAAATTATCTTTAGGCACTCTTTAGGGTTTTTTTTTTTAATAAGTACTCTTAACCCGTGAATGGGAGTGCAATTCATATCAAACTCAAAGACTTATTTTATATTGTATTGGAAAGGTTTATAAATGTATTTTGTAACAACATATGATTAATCTCATGCTATCAAGGTTATTGTGTTATAATCAAAGTTGCATGGATGCGCACATGCGGGGATATGCAAGGTGCGAGTGCGCAGGTGTGGGGGTATGCAAGGTGCATATTGCTAAAACTATGGGTATGCCATGCCATCAAAATTGGAACATAAATCTTGAAAATTGAAAGGTAAGATTATTGTGAAACTTATCAAATCAGATGCATCATATGACAATATTTTTATCATTGGGTTATATGTTGAAAAGTAACTCTAAATGTAATACTCTTTTTCATTTGACCATTTCATTTTTGCATAATTGATTTTCTACGGTGTGTATATGAAATTAAGGGAAACGCCCCTGGTGCATCTAGAGTGTGTTAGGCTGTCTTGGGTGTGGGTGTGGTGCGCGTATCTAGTATGGTTGCATCTCCCGTGCAACCCAAATATCAGATTTAGAGAGAGTAAAAGTTAATGAGTAGTAGATATTCTCATTTATTTTTTTCAAAAATTTGTACAACAAATGTAGCTGGATTCAAATTTGTTGCACAGGCCTATGAGGTTTGTTATCCCTGAAATTAATAATAAATTACAGTGAGGCAACATGTAGGACTTATGTTCCTCTATTTGAAGGGAAGGCTCCCTTGAATTTGGAGAGTAAAAAGATAAAGTTGAAAATGCTGTATAGAAAATATCCATGAATACCGAAAACAAAAATGACAGAAATAGCCTAATAGGTGATAACTTACAAATAACAAAAGGTAACATTTCAATGAATAGAGAAGGCTGAAAATAGTAAAGCTACAATGGCTCATTACATGCAGCAACATTAATAAAAATAAACATAACTGCAAATTTTCTTTTCCCTTTATGTTTCTACTCAACACTATCAGTATGAGAGAGAATGAAGAGAAATGGAAGGAAAACATCACACTGACATGCTCATGTGTGTCCATCTTTTTTTAATCAAATAAGAAGTTACATATTCAGGTGAGGAAGTTATATATGTATAACTATATACAGTAACTAATAGTTAATTAGTTCATGTTTAATATCTTTAATATTCCCCCATAATGACTAAACCAAAGACTACTCTAAGTTTGTTCCAAAATTTCAAAAAAAAAAAATGCGACCAAAGGATTCAGTCATTAAATCTGTAGGTTGCACCTGAGAGACACAGTAGTGAAGAGAAATATCAAAATTGTCACTCATTGCTTGTACTCTGCTTTGGTGGAAGATAAAGCCACAATGTAGTAAAGCTTGTTCTACCAGGAAACAACACTTGAAACAAAGTAAAAAATAAACCTGGTGGTAAACCTTCGAGTATCTACGGGTCCTTCATAATCAGAGTTTGTGAAATATGTCAATCTTAAATCTGCGGTCCTTTGATATAAATGCCAAAGTCAAGAGCTCCTTTGAAATCACAAAACATAAATATTCGGATCACAATGGTTGCTTCTAAATCCAAAATCTTGTAGATACTGATCAATCTTAATATACTAGGCTCATGGACATTGTTTAAGTCCATGTGTGGACTTAATCAATTTGCAATCCAGATGATCACGACCCGAAAAACCTTTAGGCTGCACCATGTAAACCTCCTCGTCCTATTAGAAGACATGAACAAAGAAAATAATGGAGAGGAATTTGACTGCACACCGAATGAATGTGTGTCCATTTTATTATGCTGGGAGTAGTTACAATGTAGTTGGAATAGTTACAGTTAGAAAACTACTCAACTAACTTTATGTGTATTAATATATTCATTATATTCAACACCCCCTTATGACTAAATGGGAAACAACTCTAAGTTTGTTCCAAAATTTTACAAACAAGATGGGACCAACAGGTTACGTCGTTAGATCTGTAGTCTACTCCAAGATAGAAGACCAAAATCAACCAATTGCCGAATATAGTGATGATGAATCTCAATGTGCTTGGTGCGTGCATGATATACTGTACTCTTTATCATCTTCAACACACCTTGATTGCCACAAAAAATGGAAAGTGGAGTCAGTGTAGCTTGGAATGTTAAAGATCAATCAAAATCAGACGTAGCCAAACTTCTTCACAACTGGGACTGACAATTGCTTTGTATTCTGCTTTAGTGGAAGACATAGCTACAACAGGCTGAAGCTTACTCTACCTATGAAACTTCTTAAACAAAAGAAAAGATGTACCCAGTGGTAGAACTTCGAGTAAACACTGATCCGCCCCAATCAAAGTCTGTATAACCAATCTATTTGAAATCGGCAACTCGTTGTTATAGAATGCCAAAGTCAAGACTTCCTTTGACATATAGCAAAACTCGTTTCATTGTTACCTAGTGAATGAGCTTCGGTTTAGACAAAAATGGAGAAAGGTAGCCAACAACAAAACATAAGTCCGGTTGTGTGGATGTAAGTTGTATCAGGCTTCCTACTAACTGTTCATAGAGTGATGCATCGACCAGTGATGAATCATGATGAGCTGATTTCTTCAGCTTGACCTCCATAGTTGTAGAATAAGAATTAAATTCAGACATTTGAAACTTTTGCAATAGATTCGTAGCATACTTGACTTGGGCTATGAAAATCATATGGTCATGTTGCCTACACAAAGGCAATAGTGTAGGAGGCCTAAATCAGTCATGACAAAAGCAACACATAGATTCAATTTTACTCTTTGAACAGTAGTTTCCTCACTTCCTGTGATGGTGAGATCATCAACATAAACAATAAGAATCATTGTCATCACCATTGCTTTTGACATACATAATCGGATTAAAAAAGGCTTCTTTTGAATCCATAATCTTGTAGATGTTGATCTATTTTGATATTCCAAGCTCGAGGAGCTTGTTTAATCCTAGACAAGGACTTAATTGGAAACTACTATTCAAAGAGTAAAATCGAATCTAGGATTAAACAAGCTCCTTGTCTAGGATTAAACAATAAGAATCCATGTCATCACCATCGCTTTTGGCATACATATTCGGATAAAAAAGGCTCCTTTTGAAATGATAATCTTGATCTATTTTGATATACCAAGCTCGAGGAGTTTGTTTAATCCTAGACAAGGACTTAATTGATTTGCATACCAAATGTTCACAACCACATGCCAGAAAATCTTCAATTGTACCCTATAGACTTCTTCCTCCAAATCTCCATTCAGGAAGGCACTTTTTACATCCATCTAAAAAACTTTCCATCCAAACTAAGTTACAATTGGAAGAAGCCTTTCGCAACACGATGTGCTTTGTACTTATCCAAAGTACTAGCAACGTTGCTCTTGACCTTGTATACCTAGTTGCATCCAATGGGTTGTTTCCCAAAGGTAACTCAACCAATGTCCAAGTATTGTTCTTCATCAAGGCATTATACTTTGTTTGCATGGCATTTTCCCACTCAGCTATGCCTTTTGTTGCAAAGTATCTATGTGGCTCGGGTATGTTGCGAAGATCAGAAGAAAGAGCAAAATGAACATGCTTTGAATCAACAACTTTCTTACCAGTCCTCCAATGCCATGCATTTGATTGAGGCATTTCATCCAGGCATTTCATCCTCCCATACATCCTGTAAAGTCAAGTAAAACCACTTACACTTTTGTTGGACTAAAGAATTTTTTCTGGTTAAGTCTTTGCTGGAGGTGGAACCCACTCAGGTTGGCATCTTCTATACACCAATATATCACCTATGGGTGTCATAAATTGTTGTGGTGGAGTATGAAATGCACTAGACTCATCATTATGTAAAGGAGTCACAACATTGTCCAATACAATCTGTTGACTACAACCAAATAATGAATATGTTTCTTTCACATCAACATCATGACTATCATTTATCTTATTAGTGGAAATATCAATCATCCTATAAGCTTTGGACTGATCATTATAACCAGGAAAGAAATATCTCGAACTTTTAGAGTCTTACTCCTCTCTATATCAAGGACCAAAGTATATGCAGCTTAACCAAAAATACAAATAGATGATACCTCGGTTTTGGTTATGGACAAGGCTTCTTCAAGTGTGACTTCCTACAAGCATTGCAAGGACTCTGATTTAGAATATATACCACCACGTTTACTGCTTCTCCCTAGTATTTGAACGACATGCCACTACTATGCATTTTGTAGTGAGCCATCTCCATGATAGTTCTATTCTGCCTCTTAACCACCCCATTCTACTAGGGGGTATACGGGGTTGTCAATTGGTGATGAATACCTTTTTTATTGCAGTAATCCTTGAATTACTTGGAAGTGAATTCCACTCCATTATCAGATCTCAGTATCTTGATCTGTTAGCTGGCTTGGTTTTCCACCAATGCCTTGAACTTCTCAGAAGAGGCAAAAACAGTTGAGACTTCTTTTTCAAGTAGACCAACATTCTTCTAGAGTAATCATCCACCACCACGAGAAAGTACTGTGGGAGACTTTCATGATGGCTCATAAAGATTTGCATGAACAAGATCTAAGAGACCCTTTGCACGCCAAGCACCTTCAATTGGAAAATACTTCCTCTTCTGCTTCCCATCCAAACATCTTGCACACATATCTTGCTTCTCTTGGATATTATGCAAACCAAGAACCATTTATGTGGGCTCTACTAATTTTGGCGAGATATTGAATGTTGAGAGGTCCGTATCTCTCATGCCACAAAATGTTGGTATTGCCCTCTATAACTAAGGCATGTAAGTTGATCATGGTAGGGTCAACCAACCTATACAAGTCTCCTTGCCCAAAACACAGAGCAACACCTTTGTTTCGTTTTACATTAGACACAATGCATATCTTGCGAGAGAAGTTTACAAACATGTTGTGATTTTCCATTTGCTGACTCATAGAAAGCAAATTCTTATTCATGTTATGAACATATTTAACATTTCTAACTATGTATTTGTCACTATCATTCAAATTCTTATTCATGTTATGAATATATTTAACATTTCTAACTATGTATTTGTCACTATCATTCAATATGATGCAAATATCTCCTATCCCTTCTATTGCATGAGATCTTCTATCCTCTAAAGAAACTGAATCAGAAGAACTGAATTTTGCATGAAAGTTTACATTACCAATCTTTTTGACAAGTAAAGTTTCTTGATGCTTCAAAGAGTCTAAGAATTAGCACCTAGTAGGTTTTTCATCTGAGAATGATACCATGAGGGCATATTCTTCTTTAGACTTTTGTTTGACTGCTTACACATTTTCTTGTCCCTTCTGCTTTTTGTTGGCAAGGGCATATTTTCTCTCTAGCCAAGTATTATTTTGTTAGTTTCTATGTTCTGCAATAGTCAAAATTTAATGACTCCAGACATTATACTTTTGCCCTGTCAGTTTCTGTGCGTCCGACAGAACAAGGTTTCGGATGTTTGCCATTTTTCACACCAATTTTAATGTTCAACCAAAATTTAATGCAACAAAATGAAAATAACAGTCTATTTTTTGACTGTTAACACGGAAATAAATGCATCAAAAAAACATACAGAAAGATTGCTATCCAGTCTTTACTTTTTTGCCTTATATATAATGCCAGTGGAAGTACATTATTGATTATAGCATTAAAATTCTGAAAGACGTGTTTGAAAGATAAAATTGACTGGATAATGTATTTCTGCATAAATTCTGATATTGTTAATATAACACGTACTGGCAACTGTATTTTTGCAACCTAGCATTGGCGACTATATTTTTCACAACCTAGCATTGGCATCTGTAATGGCAGCAATTGTGTTTCGGACTGTCAAGCCAGTTCCGTCTGTGCCCTTGCCCGAACTCGTGAATAGAGTTTTTTTGCACGATTTTCTCCCTAATGGTGGCTGAATGGCAACTGTTATCTTCAGTTGTAAATCTCGACTGTAATAGATCTACAAATTACGATAGGAATACCCAACAACTTGAATGAAACTTCAACATGACCTGAGATATGGCCGAATGTCCCTTGTAATGACGGTTTGTATCACGATTTTGCTTGCGGTGGTTGCAAAATAGATTCATTCCTATGCCCCTTGACATGAAAGAGAGATTTTGTTGAACAATGGCGAGCTCGATGTCCCTTGTAATGACGGTTTGTATGACAAGTTCAATGTTGCTTGTAACGGCGGGTTGCAAAATAGATTCATAACGACTCCTATGCCCCTTGAGTTCCATGAAAGAGATGCCTAATTTTGTTGAACAATTTTCTAAACCTGAAATAGACGTCTTCCATTCTCCTCGGATTTCTCAACAATTTACAGGTTTCCACACCCCTTCACTGCCTTTTTCCTAATGTTCGTGCTCCACATTGGGAGTTTCTTCAAACTTCACACTTTTCGAGCATCAATGGCTCTAAGACCAATGTTAGAAGACGTGAATGAAGAAAATAATGAAGAGGAATCGGATTGCAACCAAATGAATGTGTCTCCTTCATAATACTATGCTAAGAGTAGTTACAATATAGTTGGAACAATTACATTTAGAAAACTACCAACAAACACGTATATGTATAAATATATTCATTATATTCAATACATCCAAGTCTTCGTTAAGGTTTCTGCTCTTTACATCCATGTAAAATACCTTCCAACCAAACTGGGCTGTTATAGAGAGAAGCAACCGAAATGTGACCATCTTCACAGTTTGAGGAAAAGTCTTCCTCATAGTCTCGTTGCTTCACATGTTGTGAAAAGCCTTTCACAACAAGATGAAGCCTTGTACTTGTCTAAAGTATCATCGGCTTTGCATCTTGACTTTGTACATCCATTTTGTTTAGTTGGTGGTAATGGTTCACCAACTCATCTAGCGATAATTCCATCTAACTTCCTAGATATGGTTCCTCATCAAGGCATCATATTCCATCTTGCATCGCAGTCTCCCATTTAGGTTTTCCTTTTGCTTCAGAGAATTGGTGCGATTCAGGTATCATAAATAGGACAGATGCAAGAGTAAATTGGACATGCCCTGCTAGATTATCAACCTTGTTTTCTGCCCTTCAATCCAATGCCTTTAATTGTGGCATTTTATCTTCCCACACATCTTCCATAGCTAACCGTGCATTTGATCGAGGAATTTCATGCTACTGCACATGCTATATAGTGGAGTCTCCCTCCACAACTAGTGCACTCATGTTGCCTATGGTAGGGTCAACAATCCTCTACAAGCCACTTTGGCCCAATGCCTAGGGCAATTACCTTGTTGTGTTTCACATCAGACACTACACTTCTTCCTAGATAAACTTACAACACTAGATTCAACAGTCTTGGGGATTTTTTGATGATTGACTAATAGAAAAGATTTTCATTCATGCTAGGACATGCCTAACATTCCTTACCATGATTTATTTTTGCATTATTCCACATGATGTGGATACATCCTATCCCCTCTATTGTAAGTTACTCCCCGTTAGCTAATAAAATTGAATTAGAAATATTTGTATTTGAAGTAAATTTTACATACCATTCTCCATGGCATGTAGAATGCACTATTGCATGGAGATTCGTCTCCCATCACTAGAGACACATCTTGGAGATTGGCACTCATCTTTGAGACTTGCATTTTAGTTTTTATAAAAATGTATTTTGTACTCTCGAGCCTAGGTATGATGAGATATAAAATGTAAATATCGATATAATTACTCGTCTTTTGTCGACATCTAATATCTTTACTTTAAAAAGTTAATATTAGGTTGTATAATATTTTTTATGTTTAAAATCTACACACACATATATTTTTGTCGTCTCCATGTACTCGTCTCATATTTTCTTGAATAATGTCATAGCCGTCCTAGTTTGCGTCTCCTTGTACCCATACCCGTCTCCTAGCAACTATGGTAAAATGTATGGATTCACTATAATCAATGAACTACCAACTAGCTATACCATCATTTGAGTATGATGCCACAAAGGCATACTCCTCCTTAGAATCTTCAATTGCTACCCACATTTTCCCCATCTCCATGACCTTTTGTTGAGGGAAAGAACATACTGTTGATTCCATCAATCCTTTTTGACATGCCCGACCTTATGACGATGATAGCATGCCACTTGATGTTTTAAAGTGGATCCTTTAGGGTTTCGTTTCCACTTCCCCTTTGACTGGGAAATAAATACACTCTTTGTTTGTCTTGAACTAGATTCACTAGTATGTGTTTGTTTGTGTTCCTTTTGCAACAAATAGGAACTGACCCAATTAAATGTTAGGGTTTGGATTTCTGCCATCAAGTGTAAGGCCTCTGTAAATGTTTCATAGAGGGCAGTCAAATATTTAAAGCAAGAGCAAGCAGTCTGTCATCATCCATCAAAGATCTTTCATCTAAAGATGTTTTGACAGGGACCCACTCTCAATTATCTTTGTAGAAAATAACATATTCTTTAGGCACATAACCTAACTTTTCTCTGAAGTCTGATTTTTGTTTTGAAGATTGATCCAATAATCACTTGCCATAGTGGCCTTCCGGAGCTCAGTGATTAAATCATCTGAAACAAATAATTTTATCAACAGAAGAGCCTCCTTATGACACTTGTCATAGTCAACGAGATTTGATTAGGTCTCAACTCCTTTTTGAGAATGATTTGATCACAATTTTGATACTTTGCAATCGGAGTATCTTGTGAGTCTAGACATTATAATTTTGACCAACAAGCTAGAAATTTTGCCCTTCTGGCATAGCCAAATTTTGAATATTCACCACAATTCACATGGATGTTGATCTTTGACATGAAAATCAATGCAAAAGGAAATGCAAAGTCTATAGAGAAAACTATTGACAATTATATAAGAAACCATCCAATATTAATTGAATATTGATGAAGTAAAATTCCTGCCTAATCTCAAAATGTTTTTGTCTGCAATGTTTGGAAAATTGTGTCTTTTTGTCC
Organism: Taxus chinensis; assembly: GCA_019776745.2. Taxonomy (NCBI): domain Eukaryota; kingdom Viridiplantae; phylum Streptophyta; class Pinopsida; order Cupressales; family Taxaceae; genus Taxus; species Taxus chinensis. The sequence goes on from CM034155.1 coordinate 619,263,710, forward strand.
ACGAAAATGTGTGCGAATGCTGTTTTGGTTCTGAACTGCACTCTGGTTTGCAAAAAAAAATTAGTTGCATTGTGCCCTAATGCCACTCAAAACATCGAACCTTCAACTGTTCCTTTTGGAAATGATTTTGCAAAATGCAAATCTACATCTTAACATCTATGAAAATTGCTACTTCCCTTATGGAAGTCTGTCTGCATGCTCCTTATTCTCTTGCTTCATTCTCATGTGCCCTAGAACGATTGTCTATGCTCTTATATCTTTTGGTTTTTTCACTTTTTGTAAGCTCTTGCATTCACAAAATATCACAAAATCTCTTAGTTCATGCTTTCAACCATTGTTTCTTGGAGTTTTTCTTCCCATCTAGTCTGCTCATGGAAATATCCATGGAAAAAACTGTGACATTAAAATGCAATGGTCTACAAAGCACCAGTTCCAATGTTCGGCTTGCTAGTTATAGCATCTCAACATCCATGTATTCCCAGTAAGATGGATTGTCGTCGAGAGAGACACTCAACATTATACTATATATTTATACATAACATAGTTACCTAAGTCTTAGGGACGAAAGGGGGACATGGGGATGGGGTTTTTGGGATGGCGATTTTTGTTCCAAATTTTGGGGAAGGTAGGGGGGACAACTATTTAATGTATATATAAAAATTAATATTCAAAGATTTTAACTTTATTCAATAAAATTTAAAGATTTAAATTGTATTTAATGTGTTTTAGGTACTTCTGGGATTAGAATTAAAGGCTTTTGATAAAAATAAAAACTTTTTGAAACATTAGGAAACATAAAAAAATAAATAGGTGGACGTTCCCTCTAAGTCCCTGAAACGTTTGGGACGTCTAGGATGCACCAAAATTTAGGGGACGCGTCCCCTGGTAGGCTATTGGGTATGGATGACTATTACCACCTTGCTTATTTGTTATATTTTTGTGTTGACATGAGTATTAAGTGGCACGGTGGGAAACAAATGTTATGTTTTGTCGTTAAAAGGGGGACTCATGACACTTTAATGTTATAATCTTTCATTGGGGTCACTTAAGTCCCTATGGCGACTAGGAGGGGAAAAGTAACTTAAGTTACTTTATGTTTTTGTGGTTCTCCCTTAGGGAAAGATTGGGGTCAATTTTTGTTACCTTTGTTGCTTGGGGAAAATTATAAAAGGAGTTTGAGGGAGAAATAGAGCTACCTTCTTGCACACTCACATGGCGACACAAAAGAGCAAGTGTATATAGGCAATTTTTCATAAACTTGTGGAGTGAGATCCTACATGAACAAAAGCTTGGGTCCCTGAGAGATTCATTCCTAAGCTAAAGATAGGGCACTCATTGATGGTGCATCATATCCCCCCTCGTCCCTCATTTTGGAGCTAATTGAAGACCTATTGCCTGCAGAGATCATTTACAACCCAGTTTCTAGAGAAGGGTGTTGAACATAGTTACCTAAGACTCCGGGATGGCGGGACGCCGGGACGGAGTAACTCGGGATGACAAAAAAATTCCAAAATTTCGGGACAGTGAGGGGATGACTATTAAAATAATATATAAAATTAAAACCTCATTAAAAATATAGTGATAAATTTGTAAATTTTTTATGAATAGCAATTCATACTTTGCATATTAGTCCACCATGTGTATACGGAAATCCACATTCAGATGTCCATATGAAAAACTCGCAGCATACATATAGCTATACTAATGTTATCATGTCCATATAACTTTTAATATTATATTGTATGCTACTAGTTTTCATAGCATGTTGTTAAACGTCCATGTGCAATATATGTACTCGAAAATTTCCGTATTCATATATCATTCTTGTTTCTTAATGTCTTTTTAATACAATACAGTTGGGTTATGGTTAATGGTTAAACCATTTATAAAGAGAAAACAATAAACAAATTAATTTTATAAAAAATTCAATTTTTTTTTTTTCAAAAAAATAAAAAAAAATTCAAAAGAAAAAACTAGAAGTCCCCCGAAACGTTTCGGGGACTTCCATTCGTCCCCGCCGTCCCCCAAAGGTTCCCGGGATGTTTCTCCTCCTTTCCAAACGTGGTTACGAGGACGTTTCCTCTGATTCCTTGGCCTGTGGGATACGTGGGGGATAACTTTTCCCCTACGTCTCGGCGTCCCCAAAACGTCTGGGATGTCCTAGACGTTAGAATTTTGACGGGGATGTGTCCTGTGTAACTATGGTTTTGAAGGGTTTCAGAGACTTTTTGTGGAGAAGAATTGAAGGGGTTCAGATCAGATTTTTGGTAGCGTTCAAAGTAGGGTTTGGCGCCACTTTTGGAGACATTTTTGAGGGTTTTCAGCGTCTCCCTTAGGGTGACGCTCCCCTTAGGGTTTTTGCAGCAATTTTTGGGAGGGTTTTAGGCTTATTATTTCCAGATCTGGAGGTTGGACTCTCTTCTATATCATTGGTAGATGTTATTTCCAGAAATTCATATTTTTATCTATTTTTTAGGGTTTTGTCTATTCAGTTCCAGATTTGCAGCAATGTTTTTTAGGGCTTCTAGGTGTCTATTTTCAGATCCAGAGGTTGGGATCATTTCTATATATTTAGTAGATGTTTCTAGATTTTTAGAATTTGATCACTTGTATTTGCAAAGTTATGAATTTTTGAAGATTTCTAGCTGTCTAGGGCTTTTTGAAATTTTCTGGCAGTTATATATTATTCAAAAAGTTCCAAAAATATTTTTTTTAGTGTTTGTTATCATTGTTGCAAGCTCTCTGTAAAATTTCATGTGTTTTGAGCAAGTATTTTGTGAGATATCAATTAAAATCAGTTCGCTGCCCTAGCTGGTTATTTCCTGCAAAAATCAGAAATTTTTATTTTTTGCAATTTATATATATTTTGTGCATTTTCGAGTGGTATCCCACAAGGGATATTTCAATATATTGGCTCCACGTGCCTTTGTTTTTGTTCATGTCTTATATAACACTAAGTTTCTGCAAGGTTTTGGTGTGCATGAAAGTGTCTATAAAAGTTGGGTCAGTACTGTTAGAGCATTATTATACATGTTTGTATGTCCCATCCAATGAGGTCAGACCATAAGTACCGTATTGAGACATGACCCATCCAATTTGCTTTGTTTTGGTTCAAACGATCCTAGATGCCAAACAAAGAGGGAACATTAGATTTTTTTAAATTCTTGCTCGAGAATCAAATGAGAGATGATGAAATAGTTTGCCAATGTCCTATCACAAGTGGTGCCTGAGGCATTCACCTCTTCGTGAAGCTGATCCTTTTGGGGTACAAACCTGTAAGGTACAAACTAAGTTACATATACATGGGTTTCTTCATTTTTTTGGATCTTGGGTGTTGCTTGGATACATCCATACAAAAAATAATAAAAGATGTATATTTTTTAAACATTGACATAATATAAATGTCATATGCATAAAATAAATACCATTGTTGATTGGTACTTTAAAATATCAATTCATGATATATGATATATTGCATAGATCTAGATAATATTTGTTTATTATAGGAAAATGGTCAGTGGTCATATTCAGACTCAAAAACTACACGACTAAATCATCATATTACTCCTCATCAAGAACATCCAAATCAGAAATTTACTCATTACAACTAAATGCAATAAAATAATGGCATTTTAGTTGTGTCTAATTTTTAATATTTTAACTATGGTTGTAGTTAGATTGTTAGGTACAGCCCCACTACATTCTTTATGGGGTTGGGTACATCTTGGGTATGACAATGTAGTACTTGAGCTAGAACTGAAATGATATATGAATCCGGTATGTACTCGGGAGGTGCCCATAGAAATACCAATACTAAAATTCCATCGGTACATGGGCCTTCATGGCAAGTACCCAATTATATAGGGTAAAAGTGAATTTTGATATCCCTCGTTTTAAGGAAAAATTGTTGTAGGTGCTCCAAATGAATGAATTAACTAGCTACAATCATATTTCTCTATAAATAAATTTTCTAACAACAAAAAGGTAATATTTTCACTTTTTAACATTGCTTTGAGCACGTCAAAAAATGGCGGGAATCGGTCTTAAAAACAACCAATAGAAAGATGAAGACGAGGACGAGTTAACACTTGATTAGAAGGATGCTTCCATCAAAACTTAGTTATACTTTATAGAGGTCATCAGAGAGTACTAATTGTGAAGAATTATGATGGCCACTACCAGTGCAACCATTGTGCAAAGGATGGGAACAAATGGTGCAAGCTTATACAGATGCATTCTATACCTTCTTGGAAGAAGTTGGTATGTATGTGATATTCAGAGATACGAAGTTTTCAAATATTGCAATAAATTGTGGCTCTACATCCAAGAAAAAACGAGATTTTCTAAGGTCAAGACATTGTGAAAATGCATGTATAAGAAGGAAAAAATTACTCACCACAAATCACAAGACAAACCATATTTAAGCCTCATCAAAGACACAGCCACATTGAATACATGCACCGCAGCCACATCCGACCCAAAATCCACACCCAAGCCATGTTTGCCTTAATTTTCTATGCACCCTATAGAAAATCAATTAAGCAAAAACTGAAATGGTCAAACAAAAAAGATTCTAAACTTAGATTTTGTTACAAACCTTAATTCATTACCATTCACATTGCATTGTAGTTGAAAATTACATTTAGAATTCATTTTCAACTCACACTTGCCCTAAAATCCATGTCCAAGCCATGTTTCCCTTAATTTCATATGCCTCCCATAGAAAATCAATTAAGCAAGAACTGAAATGTCCAAATGAATAAAATTCAAACTTAGATTTTGTTACAAACCTTAATGCATGTCACCATTCACATTGCATTGTAGTCAACTATTACACTCAAGTGTTCATTTTCAACCTTATCACTGAGATTTGCATGTAATAACAAACAAGTATTTACTAAGGATTTTTTGTTTATATGTAACAATGGTCACTTTCTTATGAACTTTTTGGGTATTGTTTTGTGATTGACTTGAGACACATATTAATATGCGAGTTTATATAATATGATTTACACTATATAAATCACTGATAGTATGCTATAAATATATAAATATGCTATAAATTCTACAACTTAATAATAATACGATAACAAAATTATGTCATAATACATGAAATTTGATAAGTTTCATGATAATCTTATCTTTCAACTGTCAAGTTTGATATTTGAATTTTAATGTCAAAACATACCCATAGTTTTAACAATATGCACCCTGCATACCCCCCCAACATTGCATCCACGTACCAAGTTTTGGGAGGTTGCATGGGGTGCCGTGTACTCTTATCTGTGCACCCATAATGATTACAATGATGATGTCATAATAATAAAGTCTAAAACAATGAATAATGATGTCATTGCTCATCAATATCTTTTCATGTCGTGTTTGTACCTCGTCTCTTTGATTCCTCCATTTTGATAGTCTTCGTATGAAGTGAGGGCATTAATTAGGGAAATAGTGGAATACTGATATTTGTATCTAACCTTCTTGTAAAATTGTCTCTTTCAAAAATTCTGCAGTCAAAAGAGAGTATCTTAATTACTGCTATGAAATGGTAAAAACACTCATTCACATGAAGTTAATATAAACTAGTTCCTCGATTTTACTATAAGCACAAGAAAGCAATTCCTTGGTGAACCCATACAGTCTAACCAGACTATCCAAAAATGGCATTACTCAAATGGCTCAAGGCTACAACTTCCCTTACTCGGGATAGGATGCCTTTATTTCCTGAATCAAGAGTTAAATGCAAAGGTTCATATTCATTTGAAAACAAAGGTAGTTAGAAAGGAGAAGAGAGGGGGAAGGGGGTTGGTAATGGGGGAATGAGGCTGTGGGTCCAAAGTAAGTAATTTTTTGCAGTCCTTCCTTCTAACCATACCGATTGTTACAATGTATCATAGAGTTATTGTTGTAACTTGTAATTGTTGGAACTATCATGTATTTAAATTTTGACTAGAATATTGCAATGATGAATAACAAATAATGTCATTGTTCTTAAATTAAAGATGTCTCGAACTCAACATGTCATATCAACAAATATTTGAAAAATGGTAAGTTCTAAGCACAAATTTGTTATTTGAGCTTGCTGATAAAGTAATCACTGTGCTTTGCCTGAAATATTTAAAACAATGCAGAATTAGCAAAGTTATTTTTGCTTAATCTACCTTGTTGCCACTTGTGTTTTTAAAAAGTTTCTGAATCATTATTTTAAAATTTAGTTCATATTAAAGTCCATATTAATAACATTTTGAATTTGATAGGTAAGAAAAGTAAAAGATATCATAGATGTGTATTATTCGTTGCTGACTGGCTAAATTCATTAAAATAAATGTTTTTAATATGGATTTTTTAACAAGGAATAAATGATTTTGTTTACATTGTAGGCAATCCAATGTTTAGGCGGGAATGGTTATGTGAATGAGTATCCTACTGGTCGCCTATTAAGAGATGCAAAATTGTTCGAAATTGGTGCTGGCACAAGTGAAATACGAAGGATGCTAATTGGCCGTGCCTTGTTCAAAGAGGAATAGTATTGATTATCTGATTACGATGATGTAGATTTTGAGTGCGTAGTATATTATTAGGAGAAAAAAAGCATCCAAGTGTACTGATCATAGACTAATGCTCACATCACTTCTCCTTTTTTCCGAATATAATTGATTACGTTGACATAGATTTTAAGTGCATCTAACAAAATCTATCAATTTGTAAATTATAGTGTTGTTTTCGTTTGATTAAATGGTATACTTGTAGGAGAAAAAAGCATTAAAGTGTACCGGTCATAGATTGATCTTTTGGTCATATCATTTTTCCTTTGGAATTGCTTTGAAGCAAATTCCTGTTGGGACTTTGTTTTATTAACTTAATGAAGGGAAGCCACTACACCCAAGCAAAAACTTATATAGAAATTTTGAAATATCAACTCGCTGATGTTGTATTGTTGGAACCATTTCTTAGTGACTGTCAAAATCTTCCTTGCAAAAGTGTTTTTCATAATTACAATAAGTCTTTTAAGATTCACAAATGTTATCTTAATTCACTTTTGTGTGAAAATTGATTATTGATAAGAATGTTACATGCAACAAACTTATTTATAGTGTTAATTGTTAAGCACTCATTAGGATTGGTCATTTTGATTTGAACTTAACAAAGGGACGCCACTACACCCAAGCAAAAACAAATATAGAAGTTTTGAAATATCAACTCGTTGATGTATTGTTGGAACCATCGCATAGAGTGTGATTATCACAATCTTCCTTGTGAATATTTGTTTCCATAGTTACAATAAAGTCTTAAAGTTGAGATTTGCAAATGTTATCTCAAGTTTCTTCTACATAATATGTGATTATTGGTAAGAATGTTACATGCAACAATGTTATTTACGGGCCTTGCTTCATATCCTTAGGATTGATCATTTTGCTTTTAACTTATCACTTTGACTAAGTTAATTAAACTAAGTATGTTGCACATGATTATTTATTTCTTAATACATGACAAATAGACATATGGGAATTTAGAAGTTTCGGATTTTATATATTTTTTGTAATGAACTTACAAATATAGATCGTCAAAATAATAGCATAAGAGCACCAAAGACCAAAATCTCACAAATATATTACTAAGCCACTTTGAGGGGGTGACCTTCATAGGTATTCAAGCACTAACCATAACCTCATATATATTCTACTTAGGCTATGGTTACTCCATAGGCCGACCCTACTAATGATATGAAAGCATAGTGAAATGTGATATGACAAGTTAAGAGAATATTTTAGCTGCAATTTGACATTACATATCCTAATTCATACTATAGGTTAAGGGTGTAGCATGCTCCCCCTTTGCTTCAAACAAATGGTACCCTCAACATTGATTATCTTCGAAAGCTTTTGTATGAAATCTTCATCCTCCCATGTCACATCCTCTCTCAGAAAATTCTTCCACTAGATAAGATCCTCGGTTGCATCCTCTTAAGTTGGGCATGGTTAGGGCCCTCTGTTCGCATAAGGATTGTTCCTTTTGGCGATTATCTAGATCAATATCTCTTGGCCAAAATAGAACACTTAAATATTATCTGTATTTTAGTTCATGATGACCACTTCTCCTATGTGTATTCCTTGATAAGTTTTGGTTGTACCTTTTGGGAAAAGGTAACATATGGCAACTGGGGACCAATAATGCTTTGGAAGGAGATCTTATTAAAGAAGTGTATCTAATAGTCACTCTCTTGGCTTGTCCTCGACCACTATTAAATAATTTATCATCCCTTTCTAACAATTTAGTGGTAATTGTGCTTTTGGAAAACAAAATTCCCTAAAAACAGTTGTGGTGAAGGCCCTATTGATCACTTGTGGCTTGCACATTTGATGAGAGCTTACCATATGCGATGACTTATGCACAACCCTTTCAACTCAAACTTCATGTCTTCTGTATGAACACACATGAACAATTTGTGGAAGCTCATCTCAATCGTGCCCAAGGTTGCGAGCCAATTAACTCCCTATACTATAGCAAATCCTCCCAAGTGAACGACAAAAGTGGGCTATTCCCCAAATAGTCATCTATAGTGAAATTAAGATTATGGCAGTTTCCTAAACACTTAACAGTACTCGCATGTGCAACTCTTGCCCAAAATTTTGATGTTGGATGCACGAAGTAGTTAAAGTATGTAGCCAATTTTTCACTGACAAAATTGGGAGTACTTCACAAGTATATTGATACATCCATTTTTTTATTTTTTCAGGAAACTAATGCCTTCAGAGTTTGTGGGGTGTTGACATCATAAAGTGTATGCCAATATATAGTTGGTTGGGAGTCTCCTAACTCGAGATCATCAACAATCTTTGTTGCTTTTTCCTCATACACATCTCCTTCATTGATGCCTTCAGTGTAGAATAACTTATTTTTGGCACATTTATGTCCTTGACTGTATTTTCTACCATGTTGAAACACAACCCTTTTCCCTTCTGTTGAATTTGTTGACGTGTTAGCATAGTCGGTTGTGAGAATTACATACATAAGAACTAGTCTCTTATGCTAGTGAATGTGTGTCCATTGTTCTTGATTGTTTCTCTTTCCTCGTCCATGTGCGCAAATTCCATGGACTCAGATAGCGACCTTGGAGTAAATATGTGAACATTGAGGTGGATGTTATCCCTAAGCCCTACTAGAAACAAGTATTCAAGTTTTCCTTTATGATGTTCTCCACATGCAGTGATAGGTTCTGGAATTGTTGAATATAGTCCTTAATATGTCATGTTTGCTAACAAGGTGAAGTAGTTCTTTGTCACATAATTGTTGCAGTGCATTTACAATTCATCAGTAAATATTCACCAAGAATCTCTTCATCTTTTGAGTGCACAACCATCAAACTAAATGAATTGCTTGGGATTCGAATACATGGTTTTTCAAATACCATCTTTTGGGCACATGGAGTTTGATGTAGATTAAAGAAAATCTCCATTTGGTTGATCTAGGTGGCCAAATCCATCCTATCAAACTTGTGCGTCTCGACTTCTAATAGCATGTTTCGTGTGCCCGAATTCAAGTAAAGCAGGTTTTGATTTTGGATTAGATTTGGATTGCATGAAGATCGTACGTGAACTAGATGGGAATTGTTCGACTGTAATTGGGCTTGCAGAGCAACCAAGGTTTTAGAGATAAATACATACAACACATGAAATTTTCCTTGTATTGTGTTCAAATTGTCATTGACCACATCTAGATTGTCTTTCTCTGCCATGTTTTGGACTTCCACAATTGAGAAACTGTTATTGAAGCCTTTGAATCAAGAGTTTCAAAATACATATATTCCATGTTTGTTGTTCATCTTGGAGTCAAGGAACCTACTCTACTTGACTACCATATCATGGTTAAGGGTTTACGGTCTAAGATTTAGGCTTTTAGGATGATGTCGACTTGACAGATAAAAACATGAAGAAGAAACCCTTGTTAATTTTTTGCGAGCCTTACACAAATGTGAAGAACTCTATTTTTTCAAAAATTGTGGCATGTGGAGCGTATATGTGAAAAACAATAAAGTGGCAATCACTTGTAAAATAGATAAAAAGATGCCGAATTTTGGATTGTAGCTTTCTTGAACGATGTTAGTAAAACAAAATGTAGAAAATTCGTAATGACTTGTGAGATGTAGGCAAATTTTCAAAATCAGGTTTTTAACCTAAATTTTTCCCAAATCAAAGTTTGGATGCATCGTGTAATGAACTTGGATGGATAAGCATAATATTAGCATAATAACCCCAAACAATAGAATATTGCAAATGCATTACTAATCCATTTCAAGGGGCAACCTCAACAACCTTACAATAAGAATAAAATACTCAATATCATATTCAAGGACTAATCGCTACCTCCTATACATACCTTACTTAGATTATGATTGCTCCATAAGCCGACCCTACTAAAGATATGAGAGTATAGAAAAATATGATATGACAAAGTTAAGATATTGTGTTAGCCACACTTTTGTCATACATATCCCAATGCATATTATAGGTTACAGTTGTAGCATTTTTGATATATTGACTTCTACAAATGATGTAATCTAAATAGAATTTATATAACCAAAGTTACCTGAGAAAAAAATGGAGATCAAGATTTGTTATAATTCATCATTGTTATTAAACCCAAAACAAGAAAAGTTGGAAAACTCAAATCTTAAAAAGCCATAAGAAATAATCGCTTAAAGGTTTTAAATTGGAACATGCTACTAATGTGGGTGGCTTTCTCAGTCTAATGAGTTTAAAAATGAAGTCCATTATTCCCTACCTTTTACAAGTGATTTAAATTGGAACATGTCAATAATGTGGGTGGCTTCCTCCATCTAATGAGTTTTAAAATGCAATTCACCAAAGTTTAGAATTTGAGTTTAGGATACATTTGATTTTTTTTTAAAAATATTTATGAGAGTAAATACTAGGGCCATATTTTTTGTTTAGTAAAGTGTGGTGGTCCAAGTTGTATTTTTTAATGCCATATGAGCAATTCAAAGATTTTTTTTTAAAGATTTGTAAACATGGCTCAAATTTCGTATTATAGATGTGGAAAGTGTATATACCTTATTTTTCATGTTGTGATTAGTCCTCACATGGGTAGTTAAGTTAGGACTTAAGTGTTGCATATTAGATTATTTAGTCATTAATATTTGTGTGGGAAAATAATAAGTAGAACAAATAATATTGGATTATAAGTTATTACTATGTGAGTAATAATCCATTAGAATATGAGTTAGGTTAGAGATTCTAGGAGTAGTTGAGAGATTTGATTCCCTAATTTTAGGAGATCAGTTATCTATATAATGCACTCTCTTATTGAATAAAATGTTGATTAAATCTTATTAAGCATATGTTGTCTCTAGGTGAAGGGGGCAACCCCAACATTTCACTCTTACTAATTTGATTTATCTTTGTAGGTTGTTGGCACATTAGAGCATTCCTTAAGGGGTGTCATTGGGAGCATGGTTTGTTTGGGAAGCAGTATCTAGTGAGAGATTCGTTGTGCATGTCATCACCCTAGCTTTCTCTAGCAAGTGTTCTTGTCCTTACTATCCCCTTCCTACACTCGTATAGACCTGTTATTATCTTCTTATGAGCACCTTACTACTTACTCAATGTTATCTCCTTCATACCTACATACAATTACAATGCCTTCATATATGCCTCTTGAGTATTTTGTTCCGCCTCCTTGTTCTTTCCTTTTTTACCTTTATATGGGATTATTTGTGGCTGACGACATTGACCCTAGTTGAGGCCTTTTGTTTTTAATTCTTACTAATGACTTCTCTTTGTAAGTTGTTAGCACATTAATCTATTTGAGTTCATGCCTAAAGGGGCATCACCGGGAGTGTGGTTGGATTGGTTAACAATATATGGTGTGAGAGGTGTGTATTATTGCCCTAACTTTATTTACCATGCCTTCTTGTCCTTACTACCGCTTTATGACCTTCATACAACCCTCTTACTACCTTCTTACAATCACCTTACTGCCTTCTTACAACGACCTTACTACCTTCTTACAACCACCTTATTACCCACTAAGTGTTATCATTTTCGCACCTACCTACAATGCTTTCTTACATGCCTTTGAGTATTTTGTTCTACATACTTTCTCTCTTCTCTCTTGCCTTAATGCTAAACAATTTGTGGTGATGGCATTGACCTTTGTCGAGGTCGTTTTGCAAGCCCTTTTTTCCAGTTGATGGCATCAATCGTGTTGACAAATAGAGATTATGACTTCGGTTCATTTACCCCACGTACAGACATCACTATTTTCATCATTCTAATAACATCATCACACAATTTTCTTTGCTTGTACTTGCAAATATGTTCTTAAAGGCTTAAGTGGTTTTAAGGTTTAATGGAGATTATACTCGGAAGTCTACATTGGAGCATTGGGTTATTAAGAGAAACAAGACTAGAAGTTTCACCAGAAAGGTTTACCAAGTCTTTGGAGTTCCCAACTTTTTTCTACTTAATTCTTCTACCTACTCCTCGTGATCCATCCAAAAATCTCTCTTAAGGTGCTACTAACCTTGGGGGATTAATGTGACAATAAGGGCTTCACAAAGGTGAGTAGCCATAACCCTTCTTTTTCATTTATGTTGATACGATCGATTATGTTTGATGTAGCATGCATTAAACTAGGATATAGTAGCATGATCTTGTTTATTGCATTGTTCTATTATCAATCTTTTCATATATCCACCACATAGCTTTATAACCCTTAGCTTATGTATCTTATATCACTTTCTTATTACCCTTGTTTACTCTTACAACCTATGCTCTCAATACAACCCCATCCTTTATCCTAGACATAGGATTTGTAACCCTATGCCTTTGATAGAGTATGGATTATTGTCTTCTAGATCTATGACTTCTACACATTTTGATATTCCATCTTGTCTTGTGTGTTGTGTTGGGAATCAAGACTGCAGAAATGGAAACAATTCCCCAAAATCGACAGCAGTGGAAGTGTAAACTAGATAAATCCAAATAAAAAAAAAGTACACACACATAACACAACATGTACCATGGTTCACCCAATATGGGCTATGTCCACCAAAGATAGAGATCTCATATATATAATAATACAACAAGAGTACAAATCAACTCTTCCCACAAGAGTACAATGCATCTCTCCAAGAGTATCTCCTCTAACAGATCTCTAAATGGATATCCATGAGTGCACTACAACTCTGCCTCCAAACCACTAGTAGATCTCACATAACCAGGAACTACTGCATCTCTGAATTGTAACCAATCTCTCTTGTGAATATACAAACAAGACCTCTCAAATGGGTCTACCAATGTGCTACCATAAATGTGCACCAAGAAGTAAGTATCTCCTCCATCACTGCATCAACCTATGTAAATATGAAGACAACCTCCTCTACAATACTAGATCTACATGGATCAACAATACAACATGATCTCATGGATCTACAATACAATATCTCACAAATAACCTGTGGATCTACAAGAAGAAACTCTATGTGTTTTGCATACTATGCAAGCCATTACAATGAGACAATAACAATACAAAGGAAATACAATAGAAGACATTACACTCTTCTCACCATTCAGATGTACCTGTTATTTCCTTTTGTTCTAACTTCTCTCCATGAAATACTTTATCTTCATGTAACCATTTCTTCTTCTTCTTTCATCCTCTCAACCAAGGATTCCACATGCAATAATAATCAATTACATGCAATCTATCTTCTAATCCTAGCTTTCAAGCTTATATAGCCATATACAAACTTAGGGCACCTTAGCTATACATTTACAACCTTTAGATCACCTTTAAATCAAAGGTTGGATCTAATCCCACGTCTAAAATAAAAACATAAACGCACAGGTAACCGGTGTCAGTTCCCTAACTAGGTGTTGGTTCCCTGTTTGCTGATCGATGTCGGTTCCCTGACAGATGCCTAATTGGTTTGGCTCCCAAGGTTCCCTGACCGATGTTGGTTCCCTAACCGATGTCAGTTACTGTGTAAACCTGCAAGTTGTAAAACATGCTACTTGTGAAGAAATTTATCTCCACAACTCAACAATCTCCCACTTGGAGATAAATTGTTGAACATGTACCTATACATGTATGGTCATCATCCTCTACATACTATGAAGACCAACTATTCTTTACTTCAACAATTCTCTCAAGTAATCAGGAAGATTAATCATATCTTCCTAAAACCAAGAAGATAACAAACCATGACTTACCATATACCTACACAAAGCTACTCTGATTCTGTGATACACAAGCTATCCATACATCAAGCTCCCACTAAATCATAACTCCAAGCCTCTCATGCAACCAAGCCACCATGAATAACACACCTGTAAGAGCTCCCACTCAAACTGAAATATTGAGCTTCAATCGCAACCATAACCATACCTATAAAAAAACCAACCATGTTCTCCAACCATCTATCCATGTCTCCATGCAACCACCAATGCAACTGACCAAAGACAAGTCAAACTAGAATATGCATAAGCAAAACAAGATCCTGGGTCAAGATAACCCAAATGAGTTCTATATGCCTGCATAACTCAAAGAATCCATAACACTGCTTTCTGCAAATCCAACCTTGCATAAACAACTTGCATGTCCAAGACAACCATGTAGAAAATATATCTATCATGGAGTAACATAGTAACAAGAGGAAATACAAACATCCCCTCATGCTCAAAGGCATCTAAACCATGCTCATATGCATCTACACCATGCTCATAGGCATCCATGTGCAAAAAAAATATCTGCATCATCATAGACTCACAAAACAGAATCTATCCACATGTATAAACTCACCATATACATCCATCCATATCACCAGGATCTCCAGAAGCTCCAAGTCTCTCACCGACTAACTCCAAGGCCACATATGAATCTTTTCCTCATCAATGTAAATCAACAACCATGGTAACCATGTTACTAATAACTAGTGCAAATACCAGCAAAAATTGTCATCAACATACTACACAACCATCCAAGATGAAAGAAAACAAGGGCAACATCAATAAGATGTAAATATATACTGTTGTCACATTGTAACCTGTAACAAAAAAATTTTCCTTCTTACACCCTTCAAACTCTAAAATATTTCTCTCTCTTCTTACCCCAGCTGAATAACCATCAACTTCCATCCCATAAGGATATCCAGGCACTAAAAAATAAAACTAGAAGTGACATCATCATGCACAAATCACAAAATACCTGCAAAACCGTGACTGTCCTCCAAAACAAACTTGTGCCTCATGCCACTCTGAATAGTATACATTCTCCTCTCACTCCACATGTGCATATGTTTCCAACCTGCAATGCCAACAACCATGGCTTGCTCCCACTCAACATGAACTCCCTACATTGCCTCTAATCACCAAGCTCAAAAGCTCCAATATATATCAGTGAGAAATAAAATAGATGAAAGAAAATATAAAATTGATTCCCTTCTTATCAAAGAATACTTCTACATCATAGAAGTTTGGACTTCTTGTGAAGTAGGATGAATCACCTTCTTTTCATCCATATGTACTCAACATCTCTCATTACCTGTAATTGTGTCTAAACATGACTTTTCATTGAGGATCTCATCCTTAGACTAGATACCCTTGTCCTCAAGATTCCAACACATCCAGAAATAAAATTCAAGCTCACCAAATATCCATGGTGCATATTTTACTTGTGCACACAATCCAAACATAATACCAGTTGCTTCAAATGAAAGAAATAAAACATGAACCATATAGAGATACCTGAATTTGACCCAAGTCTCACTAGACTCACCGAGCCAACTCCATCCTCTTTCTGATTCAAACATTGAAGTGATCTACTTTGTTTCTGCCTGTACACACTGTGCAAGAAACTTGATCCTCCAAAACTAGGACACTGAACCATTCATGTCCCTCTTCTGCTACAAAAAAACCTAGTGCAAACTCATTGTCATAGAGACCGACCATGGTCTGCTAACCGGTACCGGTTTCCCCTCTGTGACTGATATTGGTTCACTGAACCAATGTCGGTGCTACTGGAATGAACACAATGCCAAAAATTGGCATAGTACACCAAACCAGGTGCCTACTCTGACCAAAGCTGATAGTTGTGTTGAGCCAGTCATTTCAAGAAGCACCCAAACCTTGCACAAAAACTTAATACAACAATAATACATGCAATAAAACTGCACCAAGATGAAATACATCACCTTACCAACACCAAGACACTCACTTGCATCTTCAACCAAAGTACTTGCCTCTCTGATGGAAGCCCCGTCTTCATTTTGTGTTATTATATTCTTCCTCTCTAATGAATCCCATGCATCTAACTGCACCAAGGATGCATAACTGCTCCTCTATCTCTTACTCAGATCTTGTAATCCCAAACATGCATGTGCAACCAAAACATACAAGCACTGCAATACCAAGATAACAAAAAACCATACCTCTATAATCCAGATCTACAATCTGACCAACATGTCTGTGCCTCCAAGAACTAGGGACACCTCAACAAATCAAGACACATTCACTGCATCTTCTCAAATTTCTTCAGATCTGTGATTTTCTATTTAAACCAGGTTGCCAACACCAGTTTCCAACTAACCGACCATGGTCACCCTGCTGACATCGGTATCCATCTAACCGGTTAAGGAAATCACTCTGCCAACATCGGTATAGCATGCTAACGACGTCACTGGTCACTGTCATTTTTCAAGCAACCTTACATTTCCAGCTCCCACTTGAGATTAAATCTCTCCCTTGTAATTTACACATCAAGCAAAAACAAAACCCTGCTCTCATACATTTGTCAGTAATACCACTAACAAAACCCTGAAGTACAAACCTTTCTCTGAAAACTAAAGCCATTTCTCTGATACTAGTTGTTGGTATCAGATAACAAAAAAGCTAACCAATCTCTGATACCAGTTGTTGGGAATTAGGAATGCGGAAATGGAAACAATTCCCCAAAATATACAGCAGTGGAAGTGTAAACTAGATAAATCCAAATCAAAACAAAGTACACACACATAACACAACATGTACCATGGTTCACCCAATGTGGGCTACGTCCACCAAAGATAGAGATCTCATATATATAATAATGAACAAGAGTACAAATCAACTCTTCCCACAAGAGTACAATGCATCTCTCCAAGAGTATCTCCTCTAACAGATCTCTAAATGGATCTCCATGAGTGCACTACAATCGTGCCTCCAAACCACCACTAGATCTCACATAACCAGGAACTACTGCATCTCTGAACTACAACCAATCTCTCATGTGAATCTGCAAACAAGACCTCTCACATGGGTCTACCAATGTGCAACCATAACTGTGCACCAAGAAGTAAGTCTCTCCTCCATCACTGCATCAACCTATGCAAACAAGAAGACAACCTCCTCTACAATACTAGATCTACATGGATCAAAAATACAACATGATCTCATGGATCTACAATACAATATCACAACAACCTGTGGATCTAAAAATACAGACTAGAACAACAATACATATGTGGATCTACAAGAAGAAACTCTATGTTCTTTGCATACTATGCAAGCCATTACAATGAGACAATAACAATACAAAGGAAATACAGTAGAAGACATTACACTCTTCTCACCATTCAGATGTACCTGTTATTTCCTTCTTGTCTAACTTCTCTCCATGAAAGCTTTGTCTTCATGTAACCATATTTTTCTTCTTCTTCTTCTTCATCCTCTCAACCAAGGATTCCACATGCGATAATAATGCAATTACATTCCAATCTACCTTCTAACCCTAGCTTTCAAGCTTATATAGCCATATACAAACTTAGGGAACCTTAGCTATACATTTACAACCTTTAGATCACCTTTAAATCAAAGGTTGGATCTAATCCCATGTCTAAAATAAAAACATAGATGCACAAGTAATTGGTTCTTGTTCCCTAACCAATGTTTGTTCCCTATTTGCTGACCGGTGTCAATTCCCTGACCAGAATTGGTTCCCTATTTGTTTACCAGTGTTAGTTCCCGTGTTTGCTGACTGGTGTCAGTTCCCTGACCAATGTTGATTCTTCCCAGCTGACCAACGTCGGTTACTGTGACTGAAACCAGTTATTGTGTAAACCTGCAAGTTGTAATGCGTGTTATTTGTGAAGAAATTTCAGGTCCACAACCTAATAGAGTGTATCCCACATCAGTAAACTCTTCAAAAAATATCCTAAGCACATAAGAATCTAGATATCTGTGAGAGGATAATCATATTGAACATGATTAGCTCAAATTTCATTTCTAGTGAAGCCAACGTGAATCTTACTCATCTGATTGATCATGAGTCAGACTAACTAATTTCTGTAATATCTCGTAGCGATCATCTTCACCATCATGTCACATGTTCATTCGTAAATAAGGATTTGAACCTTACTCCATCATTGAGTGAGTCATCTTCATGATTTCGTTGTCTAGATGTGCACTTAAACTGATCAAGTTGCAGGAAGGGAAACATGGCACGCAATGGGATTATAGTAATAGGTTGCAACCTTTGGGTGCATGTGTGGGAGGGGAATCAAGAGGAAATAATGCAGATGTCTATGAATGTGAATAAATTTAGTATGTGTAGAAGAGTGTGAATGCATTCATGCAACTTAGCATGCTACCAAAACTCGGGAAGAAAAGGCACTTGCATAGGAAGGATCATGTTGGGGACTTTACAAAAATATTGTTAGGCAAGTCCTAGCGGGTGTGCGAACATCTCTAGGAGTGCTTGAAATATTGATGTGCAAGGCCTAGTGTCTCAATTAGAACCCTTATGAAAGGATTGTAGCATAGTTGAGTACTAGACTCTAGAAAGCTCTTGGATAGATACCAATGTGGTTTCTACGTAGATCCTAATTACACAGAATCTCTAGTGGGAGGAATAATTAGACAGAGGGTGAAGAAATAGGAATGGCATGCATAGTCACATGACTGACAGAACTGAAACCATGCCAATTTTTGCACCAAAGCTTTTCTAACTAGAGATGCTGCACACAATCCATCAAAAACTTGAACTCATGAGCATCAAAATGGAACTGTAAGTCCCTTCAAAATAACATAGGGGAGTTCAACTTTTGGACCAACCCAGTTATTTAATGTCCTAATATTGGAATGAAAATAGCATCCATGATCAACCATAATTCCCTCATTATCCTTATTAATGCATCACCTAAAGTTTTTAATGCTAGATGAAAAATACTCTCCCCAAAGATTCAACTCAACTAATCTTACAACTAATAGCCTGAATGAATCGACAAAAAACCACTATTTATAATCAATTCCATCAATTGTAAGCCAAATTGGCTCAAATAAATAATAGACCACAAACATGTTTAGTAGGGTTCAAAAAATCAATGTTTTCTCCCAACCACACCATGCCCATTCTTTCCCCTTCCCCCACACCATCCTTCTCAGTCCTAATGGGACTCCAATCCTCATAGTTTTAGAACCTTTTCTTCAATACAAGGTTATGTATTTATTTCATCCAATTTGGAGGAAGACCTTGAGAGAGCTAAAAACATAAGGTTTCCTCATGCATGAGTTTGAAAAAACTTAGTTTAAACAACCAAAAAAATCTTCAAGTTGTGACCTAGGAACAACAACATCACTGATGATGAGTCACTTCTAAAAATTCACAATCATGATACAACTTCCAATTAAACCACTCATAACATTGATTCAACCCCCTCAACCTTCATCTTGTATAATTTCACCATTGGTAGTCTCTTTTCCTTGAGTTTGAGATTCGACCTCTAATAACACATTCAAAAACTCAACTATTTCATTAGGAATTTTAAAAATATGTTTTCTAAGATCAACTAATCCTTGGATATTGTATTCATCATTTAGAGCCATATTCACCTCACATACTTTGACCGTTAGTAGAAACTTGAGAACTATTCAAAGTGTTATCGCTTAAATGATTATTAACATGAGGGGTTGGTATGACTTCATGATCAACATGAACATCATTGAGAGTAACCATTTTATTTGTATAAAATTTATATAATTAATCAAAGAAATTTAAACAAAAGATCAAATTACAAGGATTGGATCAAAACTAACTCTTATGCAACTATTTAATTTCTTAGCTAAAACACTATTCCTTAAGTGGCTATTGATTTAATAAAATTAAATCTTTATCTAAGGATTGAGGTCAAATAAATATATTAGAAATAAGAAAGATCTATCATGTAGTAACAAGCAAGTGCAAGTAATGAGAAGGTGAGAGTGACTTAGCTTGTATCTCAATTATCTGGATTGATTCTGGGCTGGAGAATGGGTTTAATAGGTTGGATATGAACTGAATAATATTTATATAGAGAATAGAGATTTTAAATTCTTTCAAAAAGTACCTCCCAAAGGAGTCACATGACCGTTTCGAGAAGGTAGTGTCCATATGTAGATGCTAGTGACATGACAACAATTCTAGATCTGATCTTTTCAGGATATGATCTTGTCTTCTTCACTTTGCTTTGTGTTGCATCCACTTCATTGTAGGGTTTCTATATTGCACTTGTACTAGAAAATAGGAAAACCCTATATACTTGCATAAGACTCAGGGAGACATTAGATGGAATAAATAAATACATGTGTTTGAGTCAGACTGACCTCGGTGGTCACCTCGTGTAATTATCATCTAACATTGCACTACATTTCAGACTCAATGTAGTTCTATTTTTTGTGTGTGATTGAAATGTGTCCCTTGAAGCTAGGTTTCCCTTATGCCAATCACATGAAGATAGAAGATTAGCGGGCTACAACTACTTTTCCCCCAAGATGAATGTGTGAGATAGAATTCAGACTTTCCCCTTCCTATGCAATGAATGATGCAACCCAAATGTAGTCCTTGAATGTTGATCTTTGCCAAAGTAATAGATAATAAGTAATAATCTCCAATTTCGCTAGCCCCTTAGAATAGTTAGTAGGTTGTGTGTGTGTGTGTGCGCACATGCGTGTGAGTGCATGCATGTGTGTGTGTACCAAAAAGCGTGTGCAAAAGTGTGCGTGCATTTGAATTTCAACACTTAGTGACACTAAAGGTTGACCCAAAACATTAGATAAAAAATAGAAAATAAGACAAGATGGAAAAATATGACACCATAAGGGACACTAGTGCCTTGGTGCTAGTGTCCTTGTTGGGGTAATAATGTCCCAAGGACAAGAAACAAAAACATGACCAACAACAAGAACAAAGATCGACTATGAATCGTACAAAAAAGGATGCAAATCCATAAAATATAAGACAAATATCTTACAATCAAAGCTTAGCTGAAAGCAATAAAAGGACTATGAAAGGTGTCACTGATGTCTAATTTTCACACTTATGAATCATTGTATATAACAACATACTAGAGGCATAATGTAATAGTAATAAGTATAATATTTGTGTTTACATTTTTCCCTCCTTTGTGCTATTTGGATGAAATTCAATAAGTATAAAGGATATAATAAGAACATACCTGTAGAGGGTTGAAGAAATTTAGTTAGCCAAAGAATGGTAAAGTAAGAATCACAACATGAAAAACCATGTATCATCGTTTTGATCCATACAGGGTGAGCGTTTTTTGAAAAGAAGGAATGTTGTTGGATAAAAACATACTATGAAGATATAGAAATATTTTGGAAACTTGGAAACGGTAAGAGAGATCATGAGTGATCAATTCTTGAACTGATTTGAATAATCTACAGATTTAAGCATCCTAATGAGACCAGATGAAGAGTGTTGAGAGATTTTCCACCTTTTCTTTCCACCATGACACATTCTCAATAAGAGGTTCCATCAAATGTAGATAGAAATCAACCAATTGTTACTTTCCTGCTAGTCAAAAAAAAACATGTAAAGAAGATACAGGATAAGAAATGATGTCTCATTACCCTCACTTTATGATGTAATGTTAAAATTTTTATCAATAAAGAAAAATGTTTTTGATAGGATAGTATTGATTGGCTCCCAATTTAGGTCATTAGGAGGGAATTTTATTAGTTGTAAATAGGATTAGAAACATTGTATATTGGTTGAACCGTAGTATTTAATAGTATTTGATTGATTTGGAATTTCTTTAGAAATTTGAATTTCCCCCCATGATTAGGTAATTTGATGTGCAATTTTGAGAATCCAAGATATAAATTTGTGCTTGAAATAGATTGAAACTTATGATTTTGAGTGATGACTATGGTAAGATTTGAATTCGTTCCTCCATGATTAATTAGAAAAAAAGTGGTAATGTGTAATGAAATTGTGCATATGTATGCATTGGAATTTAGATCAATTTGTTATGGGAGAGGTAATAAGATAAACAAAATCTGCTTACACCCTTTCAGTGAAGAGGTGAGAAGATAATTCATTGAAGCATGATCTGAAAGAAAATATATAAATTTATTAGGATGGTCGAATTAAGTATAGAGTAGTATAATAGTAATTGAATGAAACATAATGTCAAGAACAGTGTGTAAAAAAACATAGGTAGGTGTACCAATGAATGTTCAATGTGATAGACATGTAGTAAATATGGTTCTAGTATTGTTAATGGTTCTAGAAATGGATGAACGAGGGCTTAATTTATGGGCCAAAATAATGTCTGTTGTATTAGTTGTCCATAAGATGAACTATAGTAACTTTAGGAACTGTGGTGGCAATAAAATTTACTATAAATAGTTAGCAGGAAAAATTGAATAGTAATTTCATTTTTAACCTGAGTAAGTTGTGATATTGAACTTTGGGTTGCAATTATGCTACAGTGCATGAGAGATGATTCCGAATAGGTTTGAGAGGGTTGTGGAGGTGATATTGACTCATACGACATATCAGATTATTTGGTAAGAATTTCATTTTTGCAGGTAAAATAGGTCATAGTATATGTTATTTGTGATTTGTGATTTTTGAGAATATGGGTGTTTCCATCTAAGAAAATATGGTGGGGCTAGTTTTTTCCCTTTGGATGGTACCTTCTGGTTCTAGGTGATAACATCCAAGTATTGGCCACTAGTTTCCTGGCTTTTGGAAAATTTTATCCTAAGCCTAAAATATGTTTATATTGGATTTTGATGAATTTTCACTTAGTTGAGACGTAACATGTGTTTTTTACTTGTTTGTGTTATGCAGAGGGACATGCATTCACATGAATTTTGCACCACTATACACTTGATAATATTTTTGACCTTGGGTATTGATGAGGATGAGTGGGATGTGTTGGATCATTCTAGTCTACAACATGTTACTATATTTGGGAGGTTCCATGTAGTATGCATTTGATTATTGTGTGTTATGAGAGATGGTGTGTAGATACATGTACTTTTTGGCTATCTAATAGATAGATGATGGTTACACTAGAGGGCGTGTATCAAATATAGAGATTACATGTAGTTGGGGAGTAAGTTCAGTTGATTCCCCATAGGTGACACACAATAGAAAAATAGATAATATAGGAAACATTTTATAGGTTCCTGTGTATATATAGAGTCATAAATTAGAAGGGATGACATAGTGATATTAGGTGTTATAAATATGAGGAAATTTATTGCATTTGTTTTATCCTTTTTTGGTAGTAGATGGAGGTTGAGTGTTTGTGAGAATATAGAGAAATATGGTACTTGATATGTATGGATTCATTATGCGTTGGCTCATTTATACAGGTTCACGTAGGATAATCATGGTGGTGGGTTTGATGTTATTACATTATTACACATATGGGCATACGAGCACATTGTAATTGTGAGGCCCATGCATGGGCCATGAGTGGATTATGATTGGATGGAGACATTTACTACTAGATGGGTTATGCTAAAGAGTTTATGGTTTGATACTACAACATCTAGATTGATTTTAGATCATATGAGGATAGGTGAAGTTATATGGATGCCATACAGGGACTATAATGGATGGGTCAAGGATCATATAGAGCTACGGTGTATTCATCATATGATGTGGTTAGAGGAGATGTTACCAGTCCAGTGGATGGTATCTTCTAGTATGAGTGGGTTTCACAAAAGTTTGGCGTAACCCAGGATGTGCATCCTAATCCATTTATATGAAATTGATCGATTCAGGAAGAGTGGAGAGTGGGGGAGGATAGGCATGATAAGTTACCAGTTACACCCACCATTTTTAGATGGGTGGATCCAGAGATAGTTCAGATTTAGGTAGACAACATGGGCTATACACCAACTTATACTCAGTGGTGGGTAAAGCATCGATGGATGCTATTGTTCCTAGTGTTGTAGATACAATAGTGGAACCACTAGATATGCTCATATTAAGAGGAAAGGGAGTAGGAGAGTAGATACCTACCCTTAAGGGTGATGTGATAGTGGTGGTGGTTGTACGATGTAAGTATGACCTAGTGTGATTTATATTTTTACTTTGTATCTAAACATGATGATGATGTGCTAATGTGATTTATGCATTTTAGGTGATGAATATTATAACATGATAGTGAAAACATCAATACACTCATTGACCTGCAATGTCCCCCCCATTGTTCCTTTTTGGAGGGGGATTATTAGAGAGGGTGGATCACATTACTAGTTAGCATGACCATTTTTTCTATCATGTAGCGGTGGTGGTGGACATGTGTATATTATTATAGTGGGAGTGGGATGGGGTGATGATGGAGATATGTTTATGTGATATGTAGAGCTCCAGGGATTGTATGTAGAGGTGGTGGCCAAGGAGGCATCATTATAGACTTAGTTAGAGGTAAAATTCTCTTGAGTATGGAAATAAATGTTGAGTGGTGAAGCCTCGAGTTTGAGAGATACCATAATATCCTCTAGTAGTAGTGATGTGAATGTATGATGTATTATGTAGTGGAAATTGTCCCCTAATGTTTGTATATGAAAACATTAGATGTGTGTGTGTGTGTGTGTGTATATATGAGAGAGAGAGAGAGAGAGAGAGAGAGAGATACACACACACACACACACACATTGATGAGATCATTTTTTATAAGATATAATGATGTGTATTGTGTATTTGAGTGAGTTATTGGTGATTTTATTTGATATTTTTTGAATTCATAATTGATTATATGTTTATCATGATTTTTGGTGATGTAATAGAGTAGACATATTGATATCATGGTGATGATTGCATCACAATGATGATAATAGGCATGAATGTGGTATGATTATTGAGTTGTACTTATAGCATAGAATGATAACAATGGTGGATATAACTTAGGGAATAATTGATCATGTGTTGGAAGTATAGCAAAAAAAAAACAATAGAATACATGTAGATAATAGGCATGGACTCATGTAGTCACTGAAGAATCATATTAGTATCTAGGTAGAAAGAAGGTGACAAATATGCAAAAACATCTCAAACAATGACAATGTAGTATTACTGTGCATAAGTTCTAAATGATAATCCCAAGGTGATTATAAAAACACTAGGAAGATGTGAATCATGTAGTGGTGATTATTTCTCCTTCGCAGAACCACTTAGGTTTAGGGTGAATACATAAGTTATGGAGTCGTCTCATGCATAGTAAAAAATAAGGGAGGAGGATAATAAAATTAACCTTAAGAGGATGAGAGGTAGTCAAAGTAATATATGGTAGTTTTTGACATCACAACACGGGAGAATACCAAACAACATGGCATGCACAAAAAGTAATGACACCATTTTCCTCAAGAAACTAAATCCTATCATCAAGTGCGTAGACAATAATTGTCTCTATGACCATTGATCATATGAGAAATTGCAAAATGGATGGTTAGAATTTCATCATAAACGATGAGGAGGGTGAAGCTCATTAGAAGGTAGAAAAAATCAATTTCTCATCACTCAAAGTGTGTAAGATGATCACGAAGGCCTAACAAAAATTGAAAAATATACAAGAATCGTGCTTGGGAGTGGGAGAGGAGTATGGTAAATGTATAAAAAAAATGGGATTAATGATCATGAGATTATGTTTATTCAGGATATGGATAATATGAGGGTGGTGAAATACGAGTAATAGAAGATGTACTAATTGGAGGAGTAGTAGGAGGAATTAGAATAATGTGCAACATAATGTATATTAAGAAATCTATTTTTCTAAATGAACAAATTTAAGACAAATAAGTTGGAAAATTTTCACATGTTTCATAAAATAAATTATTCTTTCAGAGGGAATAATAAAGCCATGAAAAAAGATATATTACATTTCTAAATCAATAAGTTAATAAAGTAAATGATACATGCAAGATTTGAAATCATAATATATAATCAATAACATGTTCCTTCTTGCCTTAATGTAAATAAGATAAAATTATCAAATATAACTTTAAGACCATTATTAGAAATAAAAAATCTAAGAAATTCTTCTTCCATATCAAGATAAATACTATTAGATCCACTAGGGAAAGTGATGAAGCCAATGTGAAGTAATATCATGTAAGACGATACAAGAAATGTTCTTTTAGAAGTAATCTATCATTAGAATGCGAAGCCATATCAATACCTGAAAATCCTCAAGATGCATGTAAGGGTTACCATGTACCATTAAATAATGCTTAAAATTAGGTATAAGTAACAACCCTTAGGAAAAGGTGATTTGTAGATATTCTTAGGACTATGATTGTCCATGAAGAGAATTTTTATTAGTACTAGCTATAATAGGCCATAATCTCTAAAGGGTAAGAGATATGCATCTTATCTTGTAAGTCACCTACGACATCCATAAGAGGAATAAATTATTAGGGAAGAATGACATAAACATTAAGAGGTTCATTAAGGGGTCGAATCTTTCCATTATGAGTAGCCATAGGTACACTACTTGGTTGGAAGGAAATCTTTGGATCAGCAAGTGGATAACTAGGAGTAGAAACATTGGAAGAAGAGTCAAGAGGAATAAAGGTTTGCACACTTTTATCAACAAGCTTATTGAAAGAAGGAATACAATCAACATGCACACTATCATTATGACCATCATTATGTACACTATCTTCGGAAATACCAAGGGTAGAAACACATGCATCGTTAATGTTTATATATTTTAGCATATCATGAGAAGAAATATGAGTATTAGCATTACTATGAAGAACACAAGTGGTGGAGGAAGAAAGATCTGTATTTTGAGGAACAATATTTAATGAACAAGCACTTGGTTGAGAAGAAAGAGAGGGAACATTAATATCATTACCAACAACAATAGGATAAGTCCTAATGATTTGTGCATATGTAAGTGGAGGAGAAGAATAAAAAAGGTGATGCCCATTTAGGATAACATCTACAACATCATAAGAAGTATGGGTATCGTAAGCATTATTAACAAAACCTTCTTCATCTGAAAAATTAACCAAATCCTCAACACGTGTATCATTTGTAGCAAGAGAAGCAACATCACTATTAGTATCACAAGAACTAGTAACCTCAATAGGGGATAGGAGTAAAAACATTAGGATGAGGTTTTATGAGATTTGTGATTACAAGCAAAGTGTTACATGTAGTGGTAGTAAGTGGCTTACGATAGAATTCAACTACTTCTTGCGAATTTGAAAAATAAGACTTAAGACTAGTCATAGGAAGATGATCATACTTGGGGGAAAGAGGTTTGGCATGATGGTGGCACAAAACTTTTCGGTAAGCCATTAAGAACACACAAAGAAAACAAAAGGAGGAATCCTAGGGTTTGATCAATAAAAAGGTTCATTTGAGGACTGAGATCAAACAAATATATTAGAAATAAGCAAGATCTACCATGTTATAACAAGCAAGTGTAAGTGATGAGAAGATGAGAGTGACTTAGCTTTTATCTCGCTGTCTAGACAGATTCTGGGATGGAAAATAGGTGGAATAGGATGGATCTGAACTGAATAATTTTTGTCAGGAGAACAAAAAACTGACATTGTTATGGACAATATTGTCCAAAGGATGATAGGACTGCTCAGGCGCTAGTGGATGAACTAGGCACTAGTGTCTTGACAATAGTTCTAGATATGGTCTTTTCAAGATCTGATATTTCCTTCTTTAC
Organism: Taxus chinensis; assembly: GCA_019776745.2. NCBI lineage: Eukaryota > Viridiplantae > Streptophyta > Pinopsida > Cupressales > Taxaceae > Taxus > Taxus chinensis. The sequence goes on from CM034155.1 coordinate 619,291,698, forward strand.
TTTACTTTGTGTCGTAAATACTTTGTTGTAGGGATTTGTATCACACTTGTACTTGAAAAAAAACCTTAGCTACATGTACAATACTCAAGCACACATTAGATGGAATAAATAATACATATGTTTGATTTGGACTGACCTCGGCGGTAACCCCAATGTGATTGTCACCAATAATTGCACTAGATTTTAGGATTAATGTAGTTCTAGTGTGTGTGTGTGTGTGTGTGTGTGTGTGTGTGTGTGTGTGTGTGTGTGTGTGTGTGTGTGTCATTGAAATGTGTCCCTTGCAGCTAGGTTTCCCTTATGTCAATTGCACGAAGATAGAGGGATACAACTACTTTTCCCCCAAAATGAATGTGTGTGATGGAATCCAAAATTTTCCCCTACCTATGCAGTGAATGATGTAGCCCAAATGCATTTCTGAAATGTTGCTCTTTTCTCAAGTAATAAATAGGAAGTATTAGCCCATTTTCCAACCCATTAGAATAGTTAGTAGGTTGTGTATATATATTCCTTCTTTGTTTGAATTTCAACACTTAGTTACACCAAAGGTCGACCCAGAACATGAGATAAGAATTATAAAAGGCCCAAAATTAGGTGCCAAGTGGAAACCTAGAAAATAAGCCAACATGGACAAAAGTTCCCATAAGGGACACTAGTGCCCGGGTGCTAGTTTCCTTGTCGGGTGGTACTATCCCAAATACAAGAAATAGAAACATGACCAACGATGGGAATAGGGACCCTTATGACTCAACCATAAAGTATATAAATCTAAAAAATATAAGATAGTGTCGCAATCAAATCCAACCGAAAGTAATAGAAGGACTAGAAGAGGTGTCACCAGTGTCTAATTTTCCCACTAAGGAATCATCTATATAACATACTATAGGCGTAATGTAATAGCAATAAGTGAATATTTTTGTGTCCGTGGCTACAAATATTTTAGCTAAAACCCTTACAGGTAGTTTTTTATTTAAATGATTCACTTCTAACTAAATTTACTGTTGAACTTGAAGGTTCAATCAAAGCTTTAGTTGAAGGATTTCATTATCACAAATTTTTGAAGAACAACATTAATGCCTTCATCAATTGTAAACACTCTAAACATGAGATGGCTCAAGCTGATGGAAAGCCTTGGAAAATAGATCCATGCTTAACATGTCCAATGTCTATCTTTTTTAGTTATTCCTCATAGTTTTAGAACCTTACTTTCCTAAGGTTAGGTCCCTATTCATCTAATTTGGAGAAATACCTTGAGAAAATGAAAAGACAAGTTTACTTTGTATGTGATTTTGAAACACCTCATTCTAATAAACAACCACAAAAAATCTTCAATTCCTTATGTGGCCTCAAAACTATAACACCACTGATGAAAAAGTGGCATACACTCGTAAGCATGACAATGGTTCCAATAAAACCATTCATAACATTGATTCAACCCTTCCACGACCTAAAACAAACTGCCTTCCTCAACCATCCCACCAAGGGAATTTTCATGAAAATCACTAACAAGGGAATAACTAAGGCAGTGTCTACCAAGGCCATTCTCATAACTTATGAACCCCTCCCTACCTATTCCCCAGTAATATGACAAAATGAATCTTTGTTGGTGACATGTCAATTGGCAATGTTGGTTTGAAAATTATCAACACTTGGAGCTCTTTCCCACACTTTCTTGCTTGGACGTGATTTTGATCACAATGACATAGCTTGAGGGAGACATGACAGTGTCTTTAAAGCATGTGATATAACATAACAATATGATTTCAATGATGTCATGCATAAGGAAAATGCCCACTTGGTTATCTACAAGGATCCTTTTCCCAATCACTCAAAGGATTTCCAAAATGATTAAAAAAATAACATCTTCAATCAACACGATTGAAACCACCTATAAGCCCACTACCATCAACTCGAACAATGCAAATTATGAAGAGAGTAATTGTTTACATACATTTCATGTATCCCACTTCCTAGCCTAAAATCTATGAGATTGTTCAAGCCTATCCTACAGGTCATAATTTTTTAGAGGGATCTCTATAAACTTTGAAATCTGGAAAACCTGTTTATATCAATACAATTTTCCATCTTGAAGCTACAGGGTAGATGTAATTCTCCACAAATTTAGACTCTCCCAATTGCATTGACCATCATGTTCTCACAAGGTTGATATAGTTTTTTTATTACCTCGACCTCCCAACATTGTTGATGTCATATAGTCTGATAAAGAAAAATAAATATTCAGCCCAACCTAAGTTCTCTTCTTCTCCAAAAATCATTCTAACTAAGACTCTTCAAGATCAAACCAACATTTCATAGCCTGGCTAAAATGAATGCGATCTAATAATAGGAATTTCTAGTTTTCAAAGAAAGTTTCTTTTTTGTAAAACTCGTAAGAGCATCACCCAAACATCATAACTACCTAATGTCAACCCTCTTTAACATCAATATCCCTTTTCCATAAGATTTGGGGCAATATTCCCTCATTCATTGTTTAGATGGGAATAAACTTCAACAATGTGAAGAAATATCTATTCAAATTGCTTAAGTCTTGTCTCTTCAATTTTATCTTAACTCCACAATCTTAAACAAATTCTTATTTCACGTTAATCATCATCCTCTCTTCATTTATGTCAAGATAAACAATTTGCAAGTCAAAAGGATTATCACTGGTGAGGGTTCCAACACATATGTCACTTTTTTGGAATTTATCAAATCCTTAAGTTATTCAACAGATAACCTAAAATCAGCTCGTAGCACACATGAATGGTAAGGAAACTTATCCCTTTGTGTTATGACCTAGAGATTGAGCTAAAAACCATGTTGGCTCCTGGGGTTAGCTCTCCAGGTGTAGAGTCAACCCTTTCCCCCATAAAATCTTTACTCCCGCCTATTTCCAAGTCTACTACAACCTCTTATGATGATTGTGTATTGTTATAAATGCAAAATAAGGCACATAATCACCATGTTACAAATTTTTGATATTATATAAAAAACCTGAAGTAACTTGAAGCAAAGTGTGTGAAGTTTAAATCTAACGAAAACCTCATCCTCCCTCTTCTCCACATCATTTTTGTTTGTATCAAGGTATTTTCTCTCATTTTTATGCCACCTGCCAAATACTCTAACAATCATGTATGTTATAGATATCTTCTCCTTCATCTGAGATAAGGATTTGGTTTCCACTTTACTTTTTATTTGATTTATAATCACATGGAATACACACTCTTACACACACTTTAGGTCAGATGAGGAAAAACCTCCTTGCTCTTATTCATTTTAGATGGAGGCTCATCCTCCCTATATCCATTCCCTCCCTCTATATATGGAAGACATTCATTAAGAGACTCTCTTGGATATCCATGAGGTTGGAAGAGACGAAATAACATGTCATTATATACTTAAAGAAAATATAAAATTTCCTTGAAGATTTTGAGGACATCATGGTCCATACACTATATGCCATTCAATGATAGGTGTATAATTTGATAGGGGATGTTTATAGTTTCAATGCATGCCCTCTATAATTTCATTATTTATTTTTCCTTTTTACCTCATTATGAAATTCATTGTAACCTTTTATTTTCATTTCTTACATAGCTTTAGTCTACTTCCTAACTATCATACTCATAATACCTTACTTTACTTTATCTTACAACCAACCTATGATATCTAATCCGTCTTGGGTTTATACAAAGATTGACCTCATCATTGATCACTTTAGTAGTTTCATTTTCATGTTATTTTACAACCTTTCTTTGACATCTTCCCTCATGGTTTTATACAACCATTATCCTCTTTATGACCTACTTTGGTAGCTTATTTATTTTGTAATCTTTATTTTATAACTTGTCTTTAACATATTTTTTCTCTTGGGTTTATTTCTCCATTTGAATCTTCTTAGGATCTTTTGAAACATTTTATCACATTTATGATACTCTTTCCCACTCAGGGTTTAACCAATATCGATTCTTGTGTTATACCTATTAAAGGTTTACAGTCTTATCTCATTGCATTTCTAGTGATCTATTGTTACTACACTTCCTAGTTCATCTCTTTCAACCTTCATTCCCTATGAAGAAAATTCTCTTTGTGTCAACTACTACTTTTATCCTATCTTATATCACTCATCCTTCAAAACTTTCACTTTTCCCATTCCTTATATTACTTAAGGTGGACTTGGGTCAAATTTGAGATCACACACCTTCATTAGGGGGGTCTAGAGGTACTTAATCCTGATAGTTGTAGGTTTTCTTCTATAATAGTTAAGTATAAGCTCTAGAGTATTGTCATTTTTCATACAAATTTGTTTAATCATTTTAAAACCCGTATGGAGGAGGAACATTAAAATATGAAAAAATCAATAATCATATTAGTATAAAAGAAAAATAAATAAAAATGCAGTAGAAAAAAGTAGAAGTGATATCATTCAGCACGCACACTATCCTAGTTGAAAATATCAAACTCCGCGATTGGCCTTGTCATAGAGCATGAGGTCCTTTGGGGTGGGGTAAGTTTTTAAAATTGTGTCATGAGGCTACATATCTACCATAAGTATCCCCAAAATTTCATGCCAATACCTTGTCCTTGTAGTAGGCCTATGACTCATTAAGTAGGTCGTAGGAATAAGAAACATGTTGTGGTAAGTTAGGAAACTTTACTTTTCTTGCATCTCATAGTCTAACACGAGATATATCTCTACCTCACTAGTTTCCCTAAGTCAAACCTACATACTTGGGTTCCTTCATACCTTGATGATGAAAACCTCTAGTCATATCCTATTGATTACGGTGTCTCATTCTCACTAAGGATATTATATAAATCCTATATGGTGCCTTACTTATTTTTATCGTGATCACTCTCTTTACTCACCTTGATGAATATTGCTAGTAGTTGACCACATCCATACACTTTTGAAATCATATTCTCTATACTATGAATTAATTTTACCTCGCTTACTACCAAATGAAGTCAAATTTTGTGAATTCATATTGTAGAACCTTCAAACCTTCCTCACAAATAACCCCTATGCATACATACCATCTTCATTCATCTTAGTCGTGACATTATATGGTAGTGATTTACCTTTTGAGAATATCCAATCAAAGCATTGAATTTGATTGTATCATTCCGATGCTTTCATATTATCACTTTATCTCACATATTTTGTTTTGTTTGACATCACTTAGATTTCATTAACTATATTTACCTTGGCCATATTCTTTGTTTACAAAATCTAGCATCTTTTTCATCAGACGTCATATTTTACCTACTTATATTTGATATATTTTTTTATTTCTCTCTTATATTTTACTAAATTCCCTTTATTACTTATTTATTTACTTGTCACGTCTTGTAGTTGATCTCTCTTAAATTTTAGTAGATGTCATTTTACATATTTTTTCTTGCTCACAACTTTGGTTCTTTAGATTAATTTTACCTTTACATTAGATGTATTTTACGTGTTTGTTCCCAATGCATCTTTTGATTTATTATTTTTTTCTATTATTTTATAGCTTTATGTTTCCTTTACCTACTTTATCATTTTCATTTTCACTTTTAACCATATATGCTATCACATTTTTATAAGTAAAAAAATGCAAGCATAGATCAACATGCAATATAATTACAACCATCTAATATATAAAATAAGTCATGTACAATTAAATTCAAGTAGATCTATATACATATATGCAGTTTCTCAAAAATCACATCATAATATATATAATATCTGCATATCAAAAATGTCCTTCACCCCTAGGGGAGGATGGGAAATTATTTGATAAGACATTTCCTGTCCAACTGATTGTAGAGATTGATCCAATGAGGATATCCTAAAGTGAAATTTTTTAGCCTCCCCTATGTTCTTCTAGCTAGATTTGTAGAATGCTAATATGCATTGCATACACTTATTCCTAGCTATATCCACCTCTGATCTACCACCAAGGCATCCTATGTGGGGGAAATTCAATACAAGAGGTTGTATACACCCTATTTTCACTATTGCTGATGTTTTATCATCATAGAAACCCTTGGCACATTCACCTCTCCTAAGTGATATATTTTAGGATATCACTAGGAGTGAGGTAGATTGATTAATGGGGGAACTCATGAGAGAGATGTGATATTAAATCCATGATAACTTAGATACCCTATCCCTTACATCTCCCAGTCATTCTTTTATAGCCTACCTACGACATCGCTTTACTATCCTCTTATAATCACCTACATATCCATTTACAACATCCTTATACCTATGTCAGATAAATTGTTATCAACTCAAAAGTCTTTCTCAATATTGTGATCCTTCCTTGTAGGACCTCGTTATATGTTATTACCTAAATCTAACAACATTGACCATGATCGATATTGTCAACTATATAGAATTGTAATATCTAATCATATTCCCTATGTATATGAGACATTTGAGTGCATTTATCATCACATCACCAGTAGTATTTCGGTCTTCTTGCACTTTCCAATCTACTCTAAAAGGTTTTAAAGCTTTAAATTTGGTCTTACTTGTATATGGAGGTCTATTCTTGGAGTTTGGGGTCTATGATACTCAATAATAAGAGATACGCTTATTATGGTACTACCAAGATTTTTGAGTACCCAAAAATGGTTTACGTAGGTCTTCTTCTTATCCATCTTATAATCCCCCACATCAATTATCTCAATAATTTTTTCTTACATTGGGGGAAAATTAATGCATATATAATGTTTGCATGAAGGTAAAAATATCTAACCTCTCTATTCCTTTATGTTATTTCATATTTTATTGATTGTTGTATTATTCATGTATATAAGTAGGATAAAATAAAGTAATATATGATTAATCTATTGTATCATTATCTATCGGTCCTTACCTTACAACTTGCCCTTTGAGATTTATAACATATTGATCTCTCCAACCCATGTTTATAACCTTAGAATGTATATATCCATCTTGTTTGAAATCCTTATAATGCATATACAATTAGTATATTGTTAAGAAGATACCTTTATCCTAGATTGAGGCTTTGGACCTTACACATTTGAATAGAGTGTGGGATACTATCTTCTAGATCCTTGACTTTCGTATGTTACAACCCTTTATTTGAGGCCCTAGAATGAACCATTCCTTATTGTAATCTATATTATCAAGAAGAGATGATATTCTATAGACCATTCTTAGCTTGCATACCTGTTAGCAAACTCAACATGAATCTTACAACCCCATTGATTGATTCATATACACTTTTATTTTTTTATCATCTTATTACCTTCATATAAAATTCACTATATTTTGATGAACCTAAAGTGAACCTTTCTCCACCCTTTGAGTGATTTATCTTCACATTTTTATTTTACCTTAAAAATTATACTCAAAATTTTAATTACAATCTCTATCTTTTCTTTCCTAGAATTTCTTATAGTAGGTCATCTTTATAACTACCAAAATAGCCCAATTTACCAAAATAATGATTTGAAGTCCCTACTTACCCCCTTTTATATGGACTACAACATGACCAATAATTTCATTAAGAAGATTTCCCAAAATGCAACCAATAAAAGGAATATTATATTCCACATTAACAACATCCCTCAAGAGGAAGAATTTGAATAGGAGGATACCAACACATATAACATATATGTTGAATATGCTCTTGTTATGAAATTAATTATCTAAAATTTCCCCTAATTCAACGAACAACCTCTTTATTTTATATAAAAACACATGAAGGAGTACTCTTGCACTTAGCAAAAATATTCAACTAGCAGGGAAAGCCAAATCATGTATTACCCTATTTTTACTTATAATCCTTCTTCTTAAACCCTGGCAGGTGTTACCATAATGCACCTTAATATAATCTAAAGAAACCTACAAAACGTCCTCCTACTTATCAAAGTCAAATCATCCTATAATTCAGTAACCAAATGCTTTAGCAAAATGAAACTCAGAACAATAAATTCCTTCAAATGAAATAAAACCTCACTTGTATAAATAACCAACCACAAAGTATTCATGGGGAGAACCAAATAAATGTCCATACCCCATACCCTCTTATTGGTCATAATGGGATACCCAATGCCTCAACCTCCCATAACAACAAGGTTCTCCAATCTATTCATAATGAACCTTTGGATCCCTATATAGCCACCATGGATATTGGAGGTATCATCCATTCTCTCACTTGTAATGGGTCAATCGACCCTAACATTCACATTAAATAATTTGTAAATTACTACAAGGACTTTATCGAATATTTCTATTATGCCACTACCAAAATCTTAGCTAAAAACATTACTAGAGACACTTTAAATTAGTACCATACTCTTCCCACTAACTCCATTGTCGAACTTGAGGTTATAGTCAATTCACGACTTAATAAATGTCACTTTCAAGACTTTCTTGAAAATAATTTCATATTTGTGAATTGTAAGAAAGGTGAAAATGAAATTGCACAATCCTTCATCAAATGATGGAAAACTCTTTGTAATAGAACTGACCATACCTTCTCGGATGATAGTCTCTACCAAATCTTCCTCAATGCTTTAGAACCTCACCTACCACCTCTACAAAATGTGCAAATAGTGCCACTATTTGGGTCACATTTGTGTCAAAAATTGACATTTTAAATGCTTTTGAGGCATGTTTCTGCCAATCATTCGTGTTGAAAATTTTGGCTCAAATGTGAAGGAATTTTGACGAGATTAGAGATATTTAAATGCATCAATTTTGTGTCATTTTTGTGCCACATTAGCATCTAGTTTGTGCCAAGTTTGCACCGCCTATTGTGTGGCGTAAATATGACACAAACATTAACTAATAATTTTTTAAAATTAAATATTGTATAGTATTGTTTTTTATAGGTTTTTATTTGTTTTAATGTAAATTTATTTGAAATAGAATTGAAGATTTGTAATATTGTATATTTTATTTAAGATTTTTAATATTGTATATTGTATTGAAGATTCCTAATATGAAATTAAACGGGTTTATTAAAATCTTAGCAAAATATCAAAATATGGTTTGCATATATAAAGTATAATAAACACATTACACATAATCAGAAACCATAATATGTATATTGTGATTTTGTTTATACAATAATGTATAGTGTATTACATTTTGGAATTACAAAAAGAGACCAATTCCCTTTATAATTACAAAACAAATCAATATGTTTCCAAACACTAGTCCTCCTCCTCTTCATCCTCATATTTTCCTCCTCCTTTGTTTGATCCTTTTCTGATTGAATTTACACCCCTTCTTCCTCTTCCAACTTTGTTTGTCTATCAACTTGCAAATATATAATGATAAAAACTACAGCTATTGGAATTTAAACTTTATGTAACTCACAACTAATTAAACACGTCTTACCGGAGCATAGCCATTCCCATTGGCCCAATTGATGAATTCAATTGACTCCCAACCCATTGATTTTAATGTCGTTTGCACCTCTTTTATTGGAAGTCTATTATAGCGGGTATCTCGCAAAAATAGTGAAATGAAAAAAATATGAGTAAAAATAATTTATGTGAAAAAATTTCTATAGTGAAATAAAATTGTAGAATAACTTTTATTGCATTTACAAATTTATTTACTAACTCCGCTAAATTGTGTTGTTCCATTCGATGGGTCACTTGTCCTCCTTTTTTGACTCGTGCTTCATAACCTAATAAATAGTTATTTTTCCTCCTTGTGTTAATTATAATATTTGTTAAATATTTAATTAATATAAAAATGACAATTTTAGATATCATAAATTGAGTTAACTAACATGCAGCCTAATTAATATACTCTTGTAGTTGCAAAGGCCATTCCAAGCTTCCAGATCTACATTGAGCAGTCAAAAAATTCTCCTCTCCTCATAAGTGTTTCCTTCATATTTTAGATGTGGAGTATAGAAATGAAATAATTAGTAAAAGAGTATGCATTATTTTGTTAAAAACATGTTATTTACACAGTAAAATTACGTTGATATGCCTCTTAAAACTCCTAAACCCATGTGTTGTTTTTTTTTATTAACCCTTGTTTTATAGAGTGAAGTCACAAATCGTGTTGAGTTAACTCAATTAGCATCTTGTAGTTTTCTTTTGAGATTTCATTCCACTCTCTTTGACAATATGTTATGAATATATTGCACGCTCGATCAAGAATTCATTTTTTGAAATACCTGAAACCCAAAAATTTAAAAAGGTATTGAAGGGCCCTTGGTTCATTGGTGAAGTTGAATGGCTTGGAATGAACCCACCAAGGATCAAGTCTTGTTGAGTGCAAGGCTTGGAGATACCTAACACAGAGAGTCAAACGGATAGGGCCAGGATCGTTCCATGCCCCCTAGTCATGGCTGCTTGAGTAAAGGAACGTCTTCGATGTAGATGTATGCTTACTCATAAAGTGATATCAGCTATATATGTAATCTCCAATTACCATGTGCAAATATGTTGATATCTATGTAATCGAGGTCTTCCAAACAAAAATAAATTAAAAAGGTTAAAAATATCATATTGTTTCAATATTAAAAAAACAAAACATGAATAAGTTGACATTAACAAAAACTAGTAAAAATATAAGTTGAAAAACATTAATTAAGACACTTAAATAAAAAAATATTAAAATGCATACTTCCCTGAATATCCTGTAGTATTTTACCAAAGTTGTTTACATACATAGTCATTTCCAAGGCCCATCTCACTATGTGTTGATACCTATCGTGGATAAAGTGAGAGGGTATCTCATCACCTAGAGTTGGTGGGGTTGACGCATCCTCCTCATCGTCATACCCCCTTAGTGATTTGGGGAGTACGTCATTGAGGCTAGATGGGGGAACATTTTTCTTTTGTGTTAGCTCGAGTAGGCTGAGAGGGTCCTGCACCCGAAGTGGATCTGCAACAAAATTATAAGTTGTCATTATTAAATTAAATTAAAGGGTAAGTGCACCAATCTAGGGAGCCAAAAAGTGGAAAAAAATCCAAAAACAAGCAAAACGCGTACGTGTTTTATTTTTCTTGGTTTGAAAATTCCCGAACCTAAAACACTTACGTGTTGTAACGGGTATGTGTTTTAGGATAAGCAAAACGCGTGCACATTTTTTCATAGTATGGCTTATGTATGTGTTTGAGGGGGGCTTAGTAGTTAATCTTATACTTTAAATTTATTTTAGTAAATATAAGAAGTTAGGGTCACTCTGCACCTGATGGAAGTGGTCCCGTAGCTCTGACTGTTATAATCTAGAAGATAGTTTTTCAAAATCTAATTTGGTCAGTACTTACTCATTTTCAGGATTTCAACAGGGGAAGGACCTAAAACTTTTAGGGCATATATATTGTATTTGGTCTTTGTTTTGGGAAAGCATATCATCATTTTGTAGGTTTTTTACCTTCTCAGCTTGGATTTTATCCCTACCACTGCTTGAATTAGTACCAGTTTTAAAATTTGATCCATAATTCACTTTAGTGACCATGAATCAATTGTATGATGCTTGTCTACTTCTTGCTAAAATGAGATCCTCACTTTGTAGATAGAGGATTGCTCCCTGAATGGGATTCTTATCCTATGGCCAAAATGAGGTGATTGGTAATGTGCCTCCTCCTTAAGGTTTGATTACACTACTAGGTGTTGAATGAGTTTTTTACGAATAGTACCAAGTGAATTGCATCAAGTGAATGCAGATGATTGTTCGTTCTTAGAAACATGGGTGCTCCATATAAAGGACCATCCCATCACCTTCTCCTAGCTTTAAAATCATCCTTTCATGGAATCAAATTCACAATTCTTATACATGTTTTTGTTCATATGTATCTCATAGAGACAGACAATGCCTTGACTACTTCACACACATGATGGTCCTTGATACCTAGGTGGCATGACTAGCTCATTTTAGCTTGTTCTTTGGAGAGATTTGAGTATAATGAAAGAGTCAGAATATGATGATCATTAAGTCACTATTTAAGATCCAAAAGTTTCACCTTTGAACATGATGATTCCTTCACAATTCAATTTATTGACCAAGATTACACCTAGGTGTAAGAATGCGTATAGTACTTGGCCACTTTTTTCTCATGGAAATGCGTTTCCTCCTCCAAATAGGGGATGAATCCTTGAATGAAATTTGAGGATGATAACTTACATGTTATTGACCTCCCATACTTCACCGAAACACTACAAATCACATTTTACAATTAATGAAACTATTCTAAAAATCTAATTCTTCCTGTAACTCAAAATTTAGGTCTTATTTCATTTTAAACTGATACAGGTAGTTGTAGATTTTTGCGAGTACCTAAAGAAACATTTAAGCCTTGAATCAATGTTGATTATATTCCACCTTATAGAGTATTTTTAATAGCCTTCGAATGCCTATTTTTTTCATCCTAACTCTTTCTAGAATGCCTGGAATCATCCAAAGAAGTCATCTTTCATCATTTTAGCTTTCATTCCTTGCACCTAAAAACTTGTTCTTAAACAGATTTTCTCCTAAATGAGATTTAATTTCCTAAAATTTCTTGAATTTACTAAGACATCTTCAATTTTCTCTGAAATCGCCCTCAAATGCTTTATATTTTTCGCTAAAACCTTCCTCGGGGTGTTCGTAGCTACTGAATGGCTAAAAATGGCCTTTTTTAGGCCTCTCGGAAGAAGTAGTCTCTCATCAAAACTAAATGAGTTGATCAATCACCTTCTAGGCACTATTCCCTACACACTGAAACAAATTAAATTATCTTATTAGGACTTTCCTTTGAGCTAGGGTAAAGGTTGAACTTATGAAAGGTTGGCCAAATGATACAGAGTACCATGCAATCCTCTTTATATAACTTTAACTCAAAATACAACTTCCCCAATTCAAATTTCTCCTTTTCCCTTGTTTCAAGTAGGTCTAGTTAGGGTTTGAAAGAAAAATTAAGGTTTTAATGGATTACCACCTATTTCATCCTTACATCCACCTTTCAACACGCCCATACACCTTACTCAAGCACACCACAATTCTCCATTACTCATTTATCCACCTTCTTGCTAGATTTTCAACTTTTAGATTTTTAAAACTCCTTGTTTGCTAAGGCAATAACAATCTTGTCAACTTTGTTTTTCACCTTCACATTGAATTTTAATCAATCTTCTTTTCACTCATCTCATTGTGCTTACCCCTCTCCTAATCACTAATGAAAATCACTCAACTCTTCCTCTTTCACTTAAGGTTTTTCATACAAACCCTTACTCTCTTTAGGATTCTTTATGGAACTATACAAGACAATCAATAGGTCTTATAACACCACTCCCTCAATGATAGATACAACTTCCTTATGAGTTTACTTCTTAAGACAACTATTTATGAAGGTTGGTCTCAACAGTCACAATAAATAACCATGATTGTACATTTCTCACTTTACCTACTAACCAATCAATATTGTGTCCTTATGCCCTAATTTTATGATTCCTTAATGCCCTTAGGCCTTCCTCCAACTTGTCAAAGGCTCCACCAAGTTCAAAAAAATGGAATAAAGACTATTTCTCTAAAAGTACATTTTTCATAGCCCTTAGACTGGGCATTAACATTGTTATATTGTATTTGCATGTTCATTTGCTTTTATTCTTATTCCAACATGTATTGGGGATTTTGAAACTCTTGGTCTTCTTATTACCTTCCTCCACACTTATCAAGGACTCTACAAGGCATAATTATTAACTTTTACAATGAATGTTCTGCTCTAGTCCCTTAAGACTGGGCACACAGAGTTAGGATTGTGTTCATGCAAATTTAATTTAAGAAATCCTCCTTTAGATGGCTTATTAACTTTTCTTGAATTTTGCAACACCAATTCCTTGTGATCAATTCCCTGAAATAGACTCAAGGATTCCATTGAATCATTATTTTCATGTTACATACTACTAAACTTCTAAAACAGGGTATAGTATGGTGTGAGTCACACTGGCACATCACTCAGCTAGAACTGAGTGCTCACCTGAAGCGCGCAAGGGTACCAGGTCCCTCTTTAGAGTTGCTTGTCCAGAATGTTAGCATGATTGGGCATATGTATATATCCATATTTATAACAGATAGTAAATAATCCACAATGCATAAGCCAAATCTAGATCTAAACCATATGAAAGATTGACTAAACAATGATTATAATGAGATTTACCATGCAAGAACCATATTCAGTCACATCTAACACCAATATCCAGCCAATATGATCCATTATATTAAATATTGTAAAACACAGAAGCTTCATACATCATAGTAATGTCATCATGAGTCATGCGCGTGAACAAAACCAACAACATAACTCTACAATAATCAGGACTCTCCAAACTGTGAAAGGTCAATGCAAATATATATAATATATATATATATATATATATAGGGATGGGGACTTTCCCTTCACCACCTATGCACCTTCCAAAAATAGGTTACATGCTAATAATAGCCATGCGCCCTTACATCAATGTACAAAAGCATGCAACTGCTAATAATAGATCTTCTATAGTTAACTCTAAGAATAGATCATATTATTAGACTAAGACTCTACATGGTGCTCAAACTGATGCAAAACCCAAAATAGCCTTGCGTGAACCGGCAAGTCTCCATGTCAATGTGTGCTCAACACTCCATCTCCAAAAATAGCCTAGACAACAAAACAACTAAGTTTTGATCCTGGGTGCTCCATACCTTACTATAATTATGTGCGCACTCCACGCACCTCTATATTCACGTGCACCCACCCCTTATGTGCTTTTACAATACTTAGGCCATCTTTTCCAACCCAACATTACCCCACACTAAACTGGATTTCCACCCCCAGACAATGGGTAATCCCAATCTTATCCCTCCAAATGCTCTAATGCAAGAATGAATAAATATGTGTAAACCAAAAGAATGGGCTATCGGGTGCTTAAGAGAATCAGCCTACGTGGTATCCTTCTTCTCTTCTGATAGAATTAACTCCAGATACTCACCCTGTACTTCTACCTTTGAATGCATACCAAGCATTTAGTGCTGCATTTGTTTTGTCTAGGATGTCTGCAACCACGTCATCCAACTCATCAAGAGTCATCTTACCACCTTCATTCTGCAAAATCCTTAGTATATTGGCCATACTTGAGACCATCCCTTCCATCACGTCCATCTTCTTTGTGATGACCTCTCCAATTTCCTTTATTTTTCACTTTATGCGGGATTTTGGCAGCATCAAGCACATCGCGCTTAGTCTCCACTAGCTTAATCCTTTCCATGTGCCCAAGTGTTTCATTCTTGGCTTCCTGAAGGACCTCATCTTCTTCTTACTAGTGTCCTTGTCTTAATGATTATATCTGGCGCTGCACACATGCTCAAAACCAGATCCGATTTCTTTAATTCATCCTTCAAAGCCTGCATAATAGACTCATAACTAGAAATTTTCCTTGTAACTATGGCCTTGGCTCTTGATGCTTCCTTCTGCAGCATCCTTAGGTTTTGGTAGGCACGTTGGTCCTTCTTCTAGAAGAAAATGAACTGTTGTGTGCAAATAATGAAGGGCAGATGGGAAATCCCTTGGCACCTTCTCTTGAAAGTCTGGCCTTTTCTACATAATTTCATCAGCTATCTGCTTGGCCATATTTTTAACATTCTGTGCTTCTACCACAACCTTATCCTGCTCCTCTTTCAACCACTTGATCTCAGTCTCCTTATCTCTTCTATCATCTATAACTAGCATTTTATAGTCACCGCTTTATCGATGTTATAGCATCACACAAATTCTGTTGATATCTTGACAAGTGCATTGCTCACTTGTTCATCTGATAATTGTGTGGGCTTGATGGTTATATGGCGAGTGTGAGGCACCATTTTCATCCATCGAGACACACACAATTCCTTGCATACATCAAATTTATGCTCATCCATGTGAGTCTACATGCTCCATGACAATTGTTTGCGAGTGTGTGTTGTCACCATTTCTGGGTCCATCCAATCCCAGCCATACAACTGCTCCCTAGGAAAGGTACTCTGAAAGTAGGGCACAAATAATTTTAGTTGAGTCATCAATGTAGCCCAAGTTTTGAGTCCTTACCACATTATCTTCCCTGTTCCCACTGGCATTGCTCTTTGACATCTTCTTGTGCAGTGGGGCCTATGCATCCTGTTGTGGTTCTGTGCCTACGCTCTTCTCAACTTCCTCTCCTTCTTCAGTTTCTTTCTCTCCTTACTGTAGGTCATATAATTATCTCCATATCCCGCCACCACTGCTTTGGTCCCCTTCAAGGTTCCTGGGCACTTATGCTAGGACCACCTTCCTCATACATAACCCTGTCACCTATATCTTCATCATCCTGCATCTCACAGACTCAGGGAATCCACCTCGTGCTACATGCAATCTGGCTAAGAGGACTTCTCCTCCTCACTATCTCTTATTGGTACATACTTCCTTGTACTTCTTCTATTGCTCATCAACATTTTTCACCAGAGTGACTCGTGGTGATCTTCTTACTGGATATGAAGTCCCAATGCCCATGTCCCTGGATGTGTGTCCTTCTACGCAAAACTCTTCATGTATGGTCCACCCAGTGCTATCACCTGTCTCTTCCTCCTGCTTCAGTACATTTTCTAAGCCCATAGGCACTGGTTTCATCCTAAGTAGGTGGCATGGGTGCAACCGGCCTTGACGTTCCCACTATCTGCTTTAGCTTTGGGGGACCTGGTAGAGCTATATCCTCACCTTTTATCACCTTTCCATCTTTAAAGCATGGCCTTAAGTATACATAGACGTGCGTTGGCTCAATCTTTCCTACAACCATAGTCTCTGAGGTGATATCAATGTTATCTGTTTCAATTGTTTCAACATATGCCTCTCGGTTCGGCCATACATATGTTTTCCACAGGATATGAATATTTGCATCGACCTTATCAACATCAAACTTAAGCTTGCACACATTATGTAATCTTGTTGATAGAATTATGAAAATACCTTGCGGTAAAGGTGAATGGTAGCTTGCACCAGGGGCTCTTCTCACCCATCTACATATGAAACCTCCCCAAGCTGAAATGTTGATAGATGGAAAAACTCTGCTTCACCATTTAATATTGTAGGAAGCTCACGCAGAAATGCACCACTCCCCTTCAAATGCCTGATGCATATCCACCTAAACCATTTTCTGTTGGCACTCCTTGTAGGTGTTAGAAATTGTACCCCTTAATATATACTTTGAAAAATTCTTTTCTGGGGACTTATTGTCCAAGGGAAATTCCCAAACATTTTCCCTTGGTCCATTAGGTACACCAATCTCATTGAATACAAGTAATAAAAGAATGGTGCCCCAAGTAATCTTCTCACCTTTATCTTCCTGAATGCATGCACCTCGGCCACCAAGCTCTCTGCAATGTATCCAGTAATGTTGTAGTAATTTTTGTTGGCCATCTTGTGTGCTATGTGCAACCAACACTGATTCACCTCATTCCATCTCTCAGAGGCACCCATTTTATAGCCTGTAAGCTGTGTTACAACCCTTGTAGCCATATCCCCTATATTTGTCACCTTAAACGCTCTACCCCCTTCTTATACTTGAGTCAGTGGTCATTGCATCAATTCCTTCATCATCTGATAAGTCACCTATAATTTCCCATCTGGTGTCACGTAACCTCGTTACCCTTCCAATAAGTTTAGCGGTGATCCACATCCATCTTCCCGTGAAGTAAAATAAATCCTCATGTACATGTGACATAAGCCATTGATATAGCTTCTCAAGATTTATAAAGTAAGGTAACTCGAGGATTTGCATGACCCCCACATTCTCCAACAATCTCCTCACAGAGTCGTCCAAAACCCTTTCTCCATCTGTCATCCTTCTATTTGTTTTTCTGACAACTTTAGCAGTGATATCCTTTATACACTTGTCTATTTATGTGGTTGGTGTCTGAGATCTTACACTGGTTATTTTTGTTTTCCAAGGTCACCCCTCAATTACTTCCTCTAGATATAACATTTCCACCAACCAATCTTCTACCCACTTTGTCAGCCTCTACCTCCACAACTAGAGCTCGCTGTGGTGCCATCCTTTTTTCCTCAACTGTCTGGAGTGTTCTGCAACTCAAAAATTGTTACCTTGAAAACCCGCTTTCCATGAGTGTGAACCATCATCAATTTTTCAAACCCTAGCTGAAACTCTTCCTCCTTCAAACCCTAGTCATATGAACCCTTCTCAAAACACTCGTACTACCATCGCCTGAATCATAATTCTATGTCCAACACTTCTAAACATGGTGCTTTGATCCCACCTAGTCCGTCGATCTACAGATTGCTCTTTGTCTCTAGCTCTTCTTCACACTTCACACTTCATTCGCTCTCAAACATGCAAGGTAACAAATTTTGTTACAAAATGCCAACTTTATAGAAAATTTCAAAAATCCTTCACATTAATTTCTCCCATCTACCACCGTACCCATGGCATTAATTTTACATCCGTGCTTCCCCATCGCATCACACCACTTCTTTCATGCCTCTTATTTTTATGCCTCAGTCATAACCTTCTGGTGTGCCCACTACTTCTCTATCACATATCTCCTCTCCCCGCACTTCCATGTGCCAAAGTACTTATCCAATGTGACTCTTCCCAAGTAGTCTCAAATGTTGCAGCCTCCTTTGCGTTATACTGAGCATCCATCTCCCTACGCGTGGTCCAAAATTTGAGAAATTTTCCTGATTCTTCCTTTTCTAAATCACCTATGAGTTTATCTTTATCATGCACCCTGATCCATTATACGGTACCAGTAGTCAATCCTTCTCCAACCACCCCACACTAAGGGTATGTGTGGTCCTCTGTGCATGAAACACTTTTAGATAGTAATCAGCTTCTGGCGCGCAAGTGCACTTATTACACAAAACACTAAACTAAATTGACAAAGCATAGCAATGATGAAGGAAACACACATAAAGGAAATGCATTAATGGAAACCTAATCTAAGTGGCAATACTGCCTTATTACAAACACCAAGAAGGCTTATTTATAGTAGGGCTTCAGCCTACTCCATTGAAGTAACTGGGCAACCATGTTCCATCCATTGCCTCTAACTGGAAAGCGCCTGAAGTCAAGTATATAAGTGATAACATACGATCCCAACCAATGCACCTTAAGCTTTCCATAGTGGCACAAAAACTTTGAATCATACAGAAGTACCATTTTCCCAACCTCAAGCTTCTTATCCTTGATGTGCATGTCATGTCATGCCTTCTGCCTGGATTTTTCTTGCTTCTGACTCCATCTTTCTATGGTGCGCCTTTCATCCAGCTGCATCAATTTTTCAATCCATTCTTCCAATGCTTTCTCATTAGCCAGACCTCCTGCGTGTGCAATACACAAAGAAGGTAACATGAATTCCATGGGGAGAACTACCTCTGCGCCAAACACCATCTGAAAGGGTGTTTCCTTATTCAACCTCTGTAGGTTTTCCTGTACACCCAAAGTACTGCAAAAACCTTGTAATCCCAATATCTCCTTCCAACATCATAAATTTTGTCAAGGTATGGCTAAATATCTTGTTGAAGGCCTCAGCAGTTCCATTTCCTGAGGGTGATAAAGGGTTGTCCTATGGTGTGTAACCATAAATTCATCCAATAATATTTTGATAGTCTCATTAAGGAAATGAGTACCCCTATCACTTGTTAAACTTAAAGGGCAGCCATACTCTACTAATAATATTTTCCCACAGAAACCTTGTTGTTGTAGCTGCAGTGCAATCCTTTGTAGGTGTTGCTTCTGCCCACCTTGTAAGATAATCTATACAAGTTATAATATAGTGTGATCATGTCCTGCGCGTGGCTGGGGAAATAGGGCCCACAAAGTCAATTACCCACTTCTTAAAAGGCTTTGACACTAGTAATAGGCCTCAAAGGCATTTCATCTCATTTCCCAGGCTTTCCAAGGCACTGACAATGATCACATGCCTTACAATATGCTTTACAATCCTTGTATAATGTTTCCCACCATAGACCAGCTAGTAGAATCTTGTGCACGGTGACATCCCCTGCATAGTGTCCACCTACAATACCGCCATGAGCCTCTGCCATAATTATGTCATGCTCATGCTCAAGTACACACCAGCACAAAACCTCATCACAACCCAACTTGTATAAGTCTCCACTGATCAACATGTAAGGCACGACACGAATAACAAGTTGTTTCTTTTCTAAAGCCTTCATTCCCTCGGGTGCCACACCTGTGCATAAAAAGACAACAATATCCTCTAAGTCTGAGGTGCGCGGTTAAACCTGAACAACTATACATCTGGCATTTGTCCTCAATGCTCTGTGCATCCTCTCCTGATTGAATCCTTGATAAATGGTATGGACCAAAATTGCTTTTACAGGGCTTAACCACCACTGTAAAATTGAATTCTTGAAACAACAGTACCCATCGACATATGTGCCCCTGTAAAACGGGCTTGTTCACCAAGTAATTCAATGCCATGTGGTCAATATAAAGATGAAAGGTGTAACCAGCAAATACTATCAAAAAATTATGGAGCGCATAGATCATAGACAAGGCCTCACGCTCTATCGATGTATAATTTTGTTCTGTTGGAGTCAACTTTCTACTATCAAATCAAATAGGATGATCAATAATCCCTTCTCCAGGTTGAGCTAATACGACACCAATGGCCATGCCAGAGGCATATACATGAACGTGAAAAGGCTTGGACCATGAAGGAAAGCACCAAATAGGCGTTGTAGTAAGTCTTTCCTTTAGTGTGTCAAACATGCACTGTTGTGCCTCACCCCAATAGAACTTTCCTTTTCCCTTGAGTAATTCTTCTAAGGGCACGATGATCTTGGCATAACCCTTTATAAAATTTCTGTAATATCATGTGTGCCCCAAGAATTTTCGTAGCTCGCTCTGGCTAGTAGGCTCTTCTAAGCCCAAAATAACAACTACCTTAGCAAGATCCACTAGCAAGCCTTATTTGCAAATGATATGTCCCGAAAAAATTCCAAAGGGTGTGGGAAATATACACTTCTTAATGTTCAAGGAGATGCTCAACTGTCGTCACCTCTCAAACATCAACCTCAAATTATTACAATGATATTTCACGAGCCCATATATTTTCCAATCATCTAGATACACTTGCCAAGAACTTGTGAATAAAATCCTAGAACGCTTGTACCACTATGCGCAAAAATACTGCACGTGCATTCTTTTATCCAAAGGGAATAACTATGTTTGCAAAACTTCCCCACTTGGTGGTGAAATTTGTCTTCTCTTGAACTTCTTCAACTATCCTTACCTGATGATATCTCGAGAATCCATTAGTGAAGGAGTATATTTGGCACCCTACAATGCCTTCCAATATTTCCTCAGTAAATGGTGTGGGAAAGGGATCAATCACACATGTAGCAGTTGAATCCCTGTAATCCACACAAATCCTGATTAATCCAACTTTCTTGATGTTGATCACCATAGGACTCACCCATTATGACTCCTCGATTGGCACAATAATTCCAGAAATTAACATTTTGTCAATTTCTTCTTTTACTTTGACACACAAGTTCGGATTCATCATGTAAGGCTTATTCTGAATCGGGTGCGCACCTTCTTTTATCTTTATATTCATATATCGCAATGATTCATGTATTCCTTTCAACTCATGATAGCCTATAGGGAACAAGTCCTGAAAGTCACGCAATAGCTCAATGATTTTAGCAACTTCAAAGTTAGACCAGTAATCTCTGATAATAACTTCCTTAGGTTCAGCATTTGTTCCAATATTCTTTTTCTTGGTCTTCATAGGCTCATGGTAGGCGTGTGTCTTCTCATCTCTGTTTTCCAAGACTTCACGTGTACCCTCTGTGTGCTCAATGTCCAGGTTCTCTACCTCATCTTCATCAATCATGTAGATCATCTTACCCTTTTCTCTTTCTAAGCAGGCACACCCAATCTGTTCAACATCTATTTTTTCCTCTTTGAAGTTCACCACTAGGTTTGATTCTCCTAACTCCTGTTAATGTGAAATCATAGCACCCCCAAATGAGTTATGGGTCTACTTTTTTAAGGCAGGTTCATTTGGTGTGATTTGCATAACATGGGACCATCTCTCAAGCTATGGGACTTGCGGACTTGAGATGGCCCTCCGGAGAAAGTTGGCTTCTTCTTCCTAATCCTAATGATAAACTACTCCTAAGGAAGGAAATGAGACTATCTACTCCAAAGCTAACAGTTCCAAGGAGACAGGGAGAGAGAAAGTGCATAAAGAGGGAAATCCTACACTAACGAGGTGATAGCACCAAGAAAAGGGAAGTGTTGATCATCTATCAAAACAGCCATGAAATAAAAGGAGGTGAGGTGAGCAATGGAGAGGATGGAAAGTAGCATCACAGACCAAATATCAGATTCACACAGAACTCCATTTCCGATCCCCACGAACATAGCTCCAAAATCTACAAATGAAACATCCAAAACATGCACAGAATACTCCAAAACGATGAGAGGCAAGAAGATGCAATGAAAACAAGTGAACGATGGACAAACGCATCACAAAAATGAGTTTTATTGCTTCAGAAATTTGTAAAAAGAATCATACATGAGAAAGGGGCAAAAACACCATTTTACAAAGCAGGGGAGGAGATTCAAACTCCATTTCGACCCTGGGGAAGAAAAGAAGAAGGGAGGTAGGGAAGAAGAATGAACAACCACCTTTATAATGAATCATGCCCCCGTATTTATAGATTTGATCAGAGAGAAGAAGAGAGAGAGAAGTGGGAAAAGAAGGTTGAAGCTCACCCACCGCTGTTAATGGCTCTGATGAAATATGCCCCCAAATCCATCTTTACTGCATGAATCCCTAATTCAGTGCCTTGAAAGAAGAGGAAACGGTGGAGACAGATCGAATCCGATCTGGTTATTGACACAGATGGATCCTGCTTTGAAGGCCTGAAGATGTTTCCTCCATTTTCACCTATCATGGCCATGCGGCAGCCTGACGCTCGTTTGGGCTTCCCTTTTTGGATTCATCTTTGGAGAAGCCTCGCTAGGACACGTGGCTCTCTCTATTGGATTTTCTCCTTCAAAGTTTGTATCGGGTACATACAGGAGGGCAGGAAAACAACTTGAAAAATGAGTCCCCTTTTGATATGGGACATGTGGCAGCCAAATTGGAACAAAAATTGGGCCTACGGGTCCGCAATTTATATTTTTTCCTTTCCTCCGATTCCCCGCTTTGGCTTTGACTCGGGTTCAAACTTTGAATTTTTCCTTTGCCTCGTTCTGGAATGCAAGCTCATAGGTACGAAATGTTTTCCCTTCATATTTTCTCTATGTACGGGGTTGTCTTGACCAAATTTGTCAGGGGGCGAATTTGGGATAACAATTTGGCGACTCACGGGGATATCTGCCTACTAGATGAAGAGACCAGTGGCCTTGAAGTATCCATTGGGCATGGAGTCTGCCTGATAAACACGAAATTGATCTGAACTTTTAAAGATCTTATCCCTGAGCCACTTGGAAACCCGTTAAAACTTGGAGCTGATCCTCGCCAAAAACCATTACAATGCACTGTGCAAGAGCAAAACAACAACACCAAAAATTATGTACAAACTAAAAATCATACATGCTCTAAATGGAACATACAGAGTGTGCAAAAGCACTTCTTCTGGTGAAAAAAAACCTACCTACACTACTCTAACCAAGAGAAAAGGGAGCTCAAACAAAGCCTGCAACTGGCAGGGAGAAATAGCTTCCCTTCCTCAAAAATGGCATCCATACAACTGATTTGCCACTGAACATGACTGGTTGGATGAGTGAAAAACTAACAATAAGTCGGTCCTCCACCCAAATCATCAAGGTATCAACATTAATGGAAAATACCTTCTCAAGCTGACCTGCATTAGACTCCTGGAGGTATTGATGGTGACCCTTGGTACTTTGATGCTCATCCTCATGCCCTGAAGTAGGCATGATTGGTTTTGGTTTCTCCTTTGGCTCCAATGAAGCCAAGTACCTGATTGGGCACAGTCTGATCCTTTGGATGTGCCCATTTCTCTTAAATTAAACTCCAAAAATGCATTCTTCCTACGGACCTTCTTGAGTGGATGGTGTGAGAGGGGTGATGACATCTTCCTGCCTTTTCTCTTCCTCCTCCTGTGAAGAACATGGGAGAGTCATGTCTTCCAATCTTGGTTCCAGAAGGTTGTTATGAAGTGTAGGCTATTGTTCCTGAATGTTCTCCTCCATGACAGTAGGCTCATGTGCTTGGAATGTGAGAGATGGAGGAAAAAATGATGTGATCTCCTCGGGCTCCTCTCCATCAAAACAATCCTCCAAGTCAGACAGGTAATCTACCTCCTTGCTATACTGCCGCAGGTGCTCAACCTCCTTCATGGTGTCCTCTTGATCTACAATTGACTCACCATGGTTCCCTTCATCCTCAAACATGAAGTTTGAAAGCTCAAAATCTTCTTCAACATCAGAGCTTGAAGGGGATGAAGTGGGAGAAAGAACTGAAGGTTCTTCTATGGCCTACTCCGCACTTGGAGCCTTTGAAACTGTATGGTCCTCCTCCACAACCGAAATGTACTCCTCTTCTTTTGGATTAGGAGTAGCTCCTTCCTCCCCTGCTTGTGATGTAGCTAGAGCTTCCACCACTTGGGGCTTGACCTCATCCTCCTCCATAGGCTTAACCAACAAGGGAACCTTTGAAAACTCAAATTTAGCAGCCCAACTCTTCATATTTTCTATCATTTCTTCTCTGTTGGGTTCCTCTGTTTGATGTTCTCCTTGACTGGATTCTTGAGTCTCTTCCCAACATGGGCTTGGGAAAGCAAGAGGAGTGACAGGCTAGGATTCAACCATCTTTGCAATTGTTTGTGGTGGGAAGGGAGGTGTTTCTTTTAGCTCTTGTAGAGGGGAATTGGATTTGGAAGGGAAAAGGGTAGAGAAACTAAGGTGGGATGGAAGACTAGGGAATGGAGAAATGGAATCAACACCTGGGGCAGTAATTGGGAAGCTTGACTCTTGATCATGTTGATATGATAAAGACTAAGGATGAGAAAATGAAGAGCTAAGAGGTGGTGGTTGACTTACCCATTGACAAGGATGTCTCGTACTTTTCTCACAAACCCCGGTCTCCACTGTCCATTGTGCAAGTTGGGGTAGTATTTCAATCATGAAGTCCAGCTTCTCCTGAGGGCTATAGTTTCTTGGAAAAGGGCCTTCCCATGGACAAGGTGCCCTACAACCAATGCTGAAAGCCCTCATTTGAACTGTTGCCCTTAATTGAACCATGTCAGCCTCCATTTTTTTATTTTTCTCCAGTAAACCAGCATCCTCTGCATAACTATCACCATCATATGTGTCCCCTTATTCTTGATCAGCTCCATGTCCAAACTGACTTTGACTCTGCTCATATGGGTAAGCATAATGGTCATGGATCTGATTATAATGTTGATCTGGAGGAGTTGGGAAATACATTATAGGTGGATTGCATTGTTGTAAGTGTGAGTTCCATGAAGGGAATGAAGTCATGATTTCACAACCTCATGGAATGGGAGAAAATAAAAGAGATGGAAGAAGAAAATGGATGAAATGAGTGGAAAAGGTTTGTAACTCAAAGAATGGGTTGTTGACTAGATGGAGTCGTCGGATGTGCTTGAAAGTGCCTCCAAAGGATGAAATCTTCACCAAAAGCACATTGAACCTGATGAAGTGAAGTGGTAAGGTGCTTCAGACCTGTCCCACCGGGTGTGCCAAAACTGTTAATGTGAAATCACAACACCCTCAAATGAGTTATGGATCTACTTTTTTAAGGCAGGGTCATTTGGTGTGATTTGCATAACATGGGACCATCTCTCAAGTTGTGGGACTTACAGACTTGAGATGGCCCTCTGGAAAAATCTGGCTTCTTATTCCTAATCCTAATGCTAAACTACTCCTAAGGAAATGCGACTATCTACTCCTAATCTAACAATTCCAAGGAGACAGGGAGAGAGAAAGTGCATAAAGAGGGAAATCCTACACTAACGAGGTGATAGCACTAAGAAAAGGGAAGTGTTGATCATCTATCAAAACAGCCATGAAATAAAGAGAGGTGAGGTGAGCAATGGAGAGGAAGGAAAGTAGCATCACAGACCAAATGTCATATTCACACAGAACTCCATTTTCGATCCCCACAAACATAGCTCCCAGATCTGTAAATGAAACATCCAAAACATGCACAGAATACTCCAGAATGATGAGAGGCAAGAAGATGCAATGAAAAAAAGTGAAGGATGGAAAAATGCATCACAAAAACGAGTTTTATTGCTTCAAAAATTTGCACAGAGCATCATACACGAGCAAGAGGCAAAAACGCCATTTTATAGAGCAAGGGAGGAGATTCAAACTCCATTTCGACCCTGGGGAAGAAAAGAAGAAGGGAGGTAGGGAAGAAGAATGAACAACCACCTTTACAATGAATCCTACCCCCGTATTTATAGATTTTATCGGAGAGAAGAAGAGAGAGAGAAGTGGGAAAAGCAAGTTGAAGCTCAACCACCGTTGTCAATGCCTCTGATGAAATATGCCCCCAAATCTGTCTTTACTGCATAAATCCCTAAATCGGTGCCTTGAAAGAAGAGGAAATGACAAAAACAGATTGAATCCAATCTAGTGTTGAGACAGATGGATCTTGCATTGAAGGCCCGAAGATGTTTCCTCCATTTTCACCTATTAGGGCCACGCGACAACCTGGCACTCGTTTGGGCTAGGACACGTGGCTCTCTTTGCTGGCTCTACTCCTTAGAAGTTTGTATCGGGTCCGTACAAGAGGGCGGGAAAACAACTTGAAAAATGGGTCCCCTTTTGATATGGGACACGTGGCAGCCAGATTGGAACAAAAATCAGGCCTACGGGTCCGCAATTTATCTTTTTCCCTTTCCTCTGATTCCCCGCTTTGGCTTTGACTCAGGTTAAAACTTTGACTTTTTCCTTTTCCTCGTTCTGGAATGCGAGCTCGTAGGTACAAAACGTTTTCCCTTCATATTTTCTCTATGTGTGGGTTTATCTTGACAAAATTTGTTAGGGGGTGACTTTGGGATAATAACTCCTAAAGTAACTCTTCAGCGTTTGCATTGTCTCCCATAGTTAATCTCTTCATAACCTGTAACGCCTCATTCATCGGAGGTTTTGAAGAAAAGTAATCAAAGGTCTGAGTCATACCTTCACTAATTTCCTGCCAATTTCTAGTCACCATATTCAACTCTGTGTAGACATATCATGCGCACACACAACCTCGCAAGGTGAAATAAAACTTGTGCGCCCACAACGAAGGTGGTAAAGCTTCCTTCCTCGTCATCCAGAGTCTCTCACACTGTTGAACGTGGTGATGAACATGATCATTACCATGAAATGCACAGGTCTGATTAGGCACATTGCTTCTTAAAAACTGAGCAGATAAAGCAATCATTACTTTTATCCACTCCAAAATATTATCCCTGTGAACCATCCACTAGCACATTGTCATCCCATGCAAAGTATATACTAACATGTTCCTTCTTTCCACATGACATTCCCATTAAAATTACATAACAAGAAGAAATAATTCTGGATTATCTTCAAATATATACTTCGGTACCTAGCTAATACCCAAGTGTCTGATATTGTGTGGCTTACTGATGCACGCTACTGCACTTCATACTTCGTGCCTAACCATTTCATTATTGTCGTGCGCCTAATTATCACATGTAATACTTGTAGTATCACTATTTGAATGTGTATCATCCCACTGGAGAACTACTTTTTATGGCTCAAGAACTTCTGGATCTCGAATGGTGCACACGTAAATTTTGTTCAAGTCTTCTTCACTTAAGGGCTCTACATAAGCCGTAGATTTCCCATCTATCAAAGGTATGATGACACACTCTTCCTTGTTCTCAAAGCTGATATACCTCTTGTTGAAACGTAAATAAACATTGTTTGCATAGCACCAAGGGCTCCCAAGTAATGCGGGAAAATTGTCTACTTTTGTAAGTGCTAAGGCCTCAAAGTCCCCAATGAACTTGGCCCCCTGTATAGTAATGGATGCATCTTTTAAAACTCCAATGGGGGTTTCCTTAGTCTGATTTTCTATGAACAACACATTGGAAGATGGTTGTAATGGATTTCTTCCCATATGGACCCACGCATCCAAAGTGAGTACATTTACTTCCACGCCTGTTTCAATCAAGATGTTACTTGAAATCCAACCATCAACAACAACATTTAGAGTAATCTCCTTGTCATAATCCAAACTGTCCGGAGGAAGATTAGCATGCAAAAGTTGTCTCTCATTCCCAGTCCTAGTGTGCGGAGTATTTCCCTTCAACCAGCTCCCCAACAAAGGAATAATTTTCTCTTGGTGCAACATCTTGCAAACCTCTTTCAAATCATCAACATCTGCCTGATGGAGATCAATTGCTTTTTTTTGTTCCATCTTCCACGACTGTTCCTTCAAACTTTGTATCTCACCTTGTAAATTCTGAATTACTTCCATGGTTTCTTGATAAACCTCCTTCTGATGCATAGGGTCTGGATACTTAACATGCAGGATTTCCTCCTTAATAATGGTAAGCTTCTGTTATAGAGCTTCCATGGCGCGCGCAGCCTCACCACATGTAGTAATCTTTACAGGTATCAACTCAGTATCTGGTGCTAAATTTGGCATTTATTGGTCTTCCACAGCACGTTGTACTCTAAACATTCATGCGCCCTTATTTTCATGTTTATGTTTCTTGCTTAAGTGTTCATACAATTCTGTGCATTCTTCATAACTATGATTATTTCCGCAAAAAGAACACACGATATATTTTGGACATTCACGCCTGTACTGATCAGGAGATCCGCACATATAACAAGTCCCACGAGGGAAGTCACTCCTTCCACCCCCATGACCTTGACCTCTGAATCCACCTCTATAAACCCAACCTCTACCATGACTGCCATCAAAACACCCCTTACTGTGATCATAGTCATGATGCTCACCCTTTCCCTTGGAATTATTTGCAACACCAGTCTATCGTATGCCAATATCAATGACATCATGGATCTGATCAATCAATCATCAATCTTCAGTATCATAAGTCGAGGACCTGTAAATCTTACATTAAATGGACACATTATTTCTTATTGTGCGCTAAAATAATGGGCTCCGGCTTGAACTATGGTCCAAGTGACATATCTTGCAATCCAGCAACAAGGAGTGCACCGATTTCCAAGGGAAACTAGCCTTAGTATGCCCCTCTACTTCACAATATGTACACTAAATTCCACTGCACATCTCATGTGCTGAATTAGTAGATAATTTCTCCAACGGTTTCACCATTACTGCAATTTGATCTTCCAAGAACGGGATCACTCCTATGTCCACACTTCTTACTGCCTCAGTGCGCAAAGATGCCTCAAGTGCCTTGCATGGATCTGTATAAGTTTTTTTTGAAAGCGCCCTCCTAAAAGGCGTGATCAATCCTCCAATGAACCACTGTGAATGTTGGCTTGCGTGGATGTCATAAGTAACTTAGACATGAGAGTCTTGAACCAAGCATCATATTCCTGAACACTTTCAATAGTACCATGCTTAATGTCTTTGAGCGTGTTTATGCTTTTCTACTCGAACTCAGGGATATAATTAAGAAAGCATCCCACAACATCGTATAGTCCACACAAGTTTGATCACGATCAAAATTTTTGTACCAATTGTGTGCGCATCCTTGCAATGTAGTTACAAACTAAATTGCCTTGCACTATGGAGATGTAATCCCCTTTGCGCGCCACAGTATCTCACACATATGCATGTGCTCAGCTGCATCTTCAATGCATCTATATTCTGGAATACAAAGAGACATCTCCATGTAAATTTTTTGAGGTTGGTGTGGACCTTGCCCACCAGACCCAGAACCTGTATTTCCTCTTGTATTTCTGCCTCCTCCAGATCCACCAAATCCTCCAGTGCCCGAGCCACCTGATCCACCCCCTCCAGTAGGTAATGGACTAGAATATGCACTGCCCTATGTTTCAACGGTTGTGCTAAACTAAACGTGCACAGTCTGCGAAGTTGTACTACTTCCAGATGTGATGTTAAGGTTCTGAGTGCCTATGTTCTATGTTGACAATGTACCAAAAAAGATACCTCCAATAGGTTCTCCAAATAAAGTAACTAACGATTGTGCCATAGATGAATAAGCTCCCCAATTAACTTCTGAACTTGACTGAAAATTAATTCTATCTATTGCTCACACTAGCTTGCTTACTATTAATTGTCGTAGAATCTGGGAAACCAAGAGCAAGGGATATGTCACCAGGTAGATTTAGATGTGCGCTTGTGGCCCATGTCGTCTCTACTAGTCCACTCTCATCTGAGGCTGAAGAGGGTTCCCTACCATGATTTCCCAAATGGGGGAGATCCAGATGCTCTAGCTCCACGTCTTCTACGTGAGCTCCAAATCTTTCACGAGCCATCTCTCTCCACAATGGCATTCTTTCTGTGGTATCTTGTTTCTTCAATAGATCCCTCCTGCGTGCTTCATTGAACTTAAGCCACATTTATTCCCTCTTTATTTTTTTTTCTAGGTCTGCCATCCTTACCAAAATTTCTCCTTCCCCCACACATGGTGGGGTTTAGTTAGCCATTGGCTTCTGTTCCAAATCCAAGGTTACAATCAAGATCTTGATTACCAGTGGGATACCACACAAATACGATCCTCTCAGTTCGCGTAAAAACTGAAACTCAGGAACCTCTGTGAAAGAGTAAGTCGAAACTGCGTACTCAAGAATACAGTTGTTCAAAACACCATGAATTAAACATCCACAGAGCGCATCCAAATCAGATTTGCATCATATAAGGCCTGGAATTATTCCTACGTCCAAAAAAGCGTGGGAAACCTCGTAAAGCTCTATAGGAAATATAGCAAATAACGTCTCATACAATGTGTCATACAGATTCTTCTTAACCCACGTGTGTGCATTAAAATCAGATCTAGTGTTGAATTTGCGAGCATACTCTTCTTCTAGATCTATTAACCACTCCTCAATACTAGCCAAGGTCAATCGGTATGTCTTCATCATGCAACATCCTGAAAACAGCTGAGAAAGAGGTCCCGGAAATGGAACCAATGATGTAGCCTTGAATTCATTGCAAATAACCCAAGGCGTGTTGGCACATCACTCAGCCAGGACTAAGCGCTCACCCGAAGCGTGCAAAGGTACCAGGTCCCTCTTTAGAGTTTCTTGTCCAGAATGTTAGCATGATTGCATATGTATATATCCAGATTTATAATAGATAGTAAATAATTCACAATGCATAAACTAGATCTAGATCTAAACCATATGAAAGATTGAATAAACAATGATTATAATGAGACTTACCATGTAAGAACCATATTCAGTCACATCTAACATCAATATCCAGCCAATATGATCCATTATATTAAGTATTGTAAAACACATAAGCTTCATACATCATAGTAATGTCATCATGAGTCATGCGCGTGAACAAAACCAACAACATAACTCTACAATAATCAGGATTGTTCAAACTGTGCAAATCAATACATATATATATAGAGAGAGAGAGAGATAAGGACTTTCCCTTCACCCCCTATGCACCTTCCAAAAATAGTTTGCATGCTAACAATAGTCATGCTCCCTTACATCAATATACAAAAGCATGCAACCGCTAATAATAGATCTTCTATAGTTAATTCTAAGAATAGATCATATTATTAGACTAAGACTCTGCATGGCGTTCAAACTAATACAAAACCCAAAATAGCCCTGTGTGAACCACAAGTCTCCATGTCAATGTGTGCTCAACACTCCATCTCTAAAAATAGCCTAGACAACAAAACGGTTAAGTTCTGATCCTAGGCGCTCCATACCTTACTATAATTCCACGCGCACTCCAAACGCCCTATATTCACGCGCCCACCCCTTATATGCTTTTACAAGAGTTAGGCCATCTTTTCCATCCGACCAGTCTTTCTATCTATTTTCCATTCCCTGGACACTGTGAGGGTTCCATGAAGCCTTGAACACCATTATAGATAAGAAGACAATCCAAAACAAGATATTTACATGTGAAAATGGTTTGCAAAATAGTCTCTAACCTCCAAATCTGATATCTTGATCTAAGAGGACTTTGTCACTTAACACCTAAGCCTATAACATACCTAGATCTAGTTCAAATATTCAAATTATACATTTGGAGGGAAACTCCCTGTTTTTTCCTATGGAGTCCAAATGGACTAGGACGAGCTATGACCATCTCAAGTGGACCCAAGATACCCCTAGTCACCTAAGAAAACCAAATTTTATTATTAACAAGATGTTCCTATGACACCAAAGGAAGGATGCACAGTGACTTAAAATCCTTGTTTTCAATTAAGGTCTTAGTTGTCATGCTTCAAAAATTTTAATTTCCATGCTAGTTATTTTGGCCATTCTAGAGCTATTAAAACACCCTCCAGGAGAGTTTAGGAAAGATCTTAAGCCTCCATAGGTGATGTCAGGGAATCTTAGAAGTTTTGAAGGTAATTTAGGAAGATTTAGGAAAGGTTTGATCATTCAAGGACTATTTGCTCAACATCGGGTTTCTAGGTGCAGGGAACAAACACTCTAATGGTGAAACTTAACTTCTCTGGAAGATTTCAAGAGCTCTATAAGGAGTTAGAAGGAAAAAAATAGGCATTGGAAAGCTAAGTAAATCCTCTACATTTTGGATGCATACATGTTTCTCTAATGCTTGAAGGAGCCATCAAGAATTTCAAAACAATGAAGCTTCCCATTTTGTTTCTAAACCAACACTTCACCTTGATGCAACACTTCGTGACACCAAAACAGGGCACTCCCAATAAACCTTCATGTTTCTCGATTATTGACACATCATGTTGACTCCTATGCCACATATACACCCTTTTCCATCAATGCAACTTCACATCAATGACAAAACCAATGACACTATGTCAAACACATGTGTTTTGATTTGCTATGTTTTATAAGGAATTTCATGAGTGCATTTATTTGAGTAGTTGTTTCCTTTGAGAGTTGTAGGTTTTTAAAATCTAATTTTGACACATCTAACACTCCTACAAGTGTAGGTAAACATTCCAAAAGGCCCCAAAACCTAAACACTGACTATATTCATTGCCAAAATAGACATCGGTTGTAGAACTTAAACGCTAAAATTTTTAGGTTGAATGTTGAAATCCTGAATATCACCTATGTACTGACTAGACTAGATTATAAGAAACTATCTCATAAATTGTGACTCGTGGATTTGTGAGACTAGTTCCATAAGGTACAACATGACCCTAATTTCTTATGTTTAGTAAAATAAATTTAAAGTATGAGAAACAATAAAATATAAATAATAATGAATGAAAAAAAATTGTGTAAATAGAAGCATGCCAAAAGCACATATAATGTCTATACTCTATGGAACGTGTACGTGCTATAACGCATACGCGTTTCATTTGTTATGCCCCCAAACCAAGAATTTATAGGCTTGGAATTGCCTTGGTTTCCCAAACATGCGCCATGGATGTGCAACAACACAACAATCTGCATGTTTTTGAAAAAATATGCAAAAACTCACCTTCCACCATGCTAAATCCTACAAAAATGTTCTCTATCTTTCTTTTAAAATTGCATACAACATCAAGAAAACTATCCTCTTTCTAAATATGTAATTATTATATTTTTCTTACTATTCTAAGGTTTTCATTTATATTTATTTCAAACTATGTCTTTTATACCTCTATTTTTAGTGATTGTAAATGTTTATCTTTTTCATGTATCTTTTTTTCGACTCGTTGAAATTGAATAAAAAAAAATTAGGCCCAAACTAGGACTAATTCTATACATATTAAAAAAACTAATTTTTGATATTTTTTTAGGTAGTTAAGGGGGGCACGGTCAGAGCTCTATTATTTTTAAAAATTTAAAATTTATGTACTAGAACAAACATAAAACAATACTCATTGAAAAAATCTAATAAAATCCTAGCCCAAACTAGATGCTCCTATCTATCTTTCTACCCAAGGGTTTTCAAAAATACTAAATAGTGCTCAAAAATGGTGGGGGCACAAAATACTGTCTAATATGTTTTTGAACAAAAACATACAAAAACATGAGCACATGTTGGTATTTTAGTTATTTTACCCACTTAAACTTGACCATTTTCAAACAAAATAGTAGCTTAGAAACTAGACTCAAAATGCTACGATTCATGTTCTTATAACATCTTCCAATTTTGAGTATAACTATTTCAAATAACTTGTAGAAGTCGAAGATTTTTATTTTTCAGAAAAATCTATCCACTTAAGACCCCCTTTTGGCCTCCCAACTTAGTCCACTTATCCTTAATCAATTTGATAACAAAACAAAATAATTATACCTCTGAGGTGGTGACTCGATCACTACAACCGAAGGGTGTGTCCTCCTATCACCCTCATCCTCTTCCAAGTCTATAAGTGAAGTAGACCTGTTATAATGAAGTGTTACTATTTTTTAATGAAAATAATTGTTAAAATATATAGTTAATTTAATCACTCAAATGAAATTAAATTGTATTTAAAAAACTTTAAAATCATATCTCTGTGGTTGATCCTTGGATTTCAAGGTAAAACTACTGCTATGAAAATGTTCTCGAATACTAGTAGACTTGTCATTATAAATTTGTGTGATTAACATGTGTAAATATGAAACCATACTCTTTAATTATAAAATAAAATGTAAACCAATGCCTTCGTGGGGGTGTGTGGAGGTCAATGGATGTGCAAATGTGGAAGGTAATCCTGTTAGGTCGTCCAGCTCCTCCTTTGTGTCATGTCATGGTGAAGTATGAATGCGAGAGCCTTCACACATAAATGTGTTGCTCAAATGACCCATAACTCCATGCCATCTCTAATATTAATAAACATGAAAAAAATCAAAATAAGAATAATGAGGTTGAAAATATACAACACTTCTACTATGATTATAAGGTTTCAGGGAAATTTTTAGCGGCGAATATTCGTTAATTCATGAATATTCTGGTTTTTGAAATTTGAAATTGGCGAATATTTAGGGTACAAGTTAGGACCAATTCGCCAATTTTTTTGGGTGCAAGTTAATTATAGGGGTCAGTTCACCATTCCCATGAAATAGAAATTCACAAAATTCTCCTGAATATAGTCAATTGGTAGCAAATTTTTATGTTATCGGTTGACATCATAAAGTATGTTGTTGGCTAGTAGCATAAAAAATTCTACCAGCCAACAACATTTTTACGCTACCGGCCGACAACATATAGCATGATGTCAGTCGATAGCATAAAAGAAGCTACTGGCTGACAAACATTTTATGCTACCGGCTGACAGCATAAAGTTATGATGTTGGCCGGTATCATAAAAATGTTATCGGCGAGTAGCATTTTTATGCTATCGGCCAACAACATTCTATATGTTTTCGGCGGGAATCATAAAAATATGCTATCGACCGGAAGCATATAAATAAGCTACCGTCGTTAGCATTTAATAGTGATTTCGTGATGTCTTGATATTCACCATTTGTGCGAAATCAAATTTTCCTAGATTCGCCAAATATTTTCTAAGGTATTTTTCGAAGGGACCCTTAAAATTTAACCTAGGTTTCAGAACATTTAAAATTATACATTTACACAATTACAATATTTAATTAATTTATTACATCATATGACTTCTATGATTTGTCTTAATTAATTTGTCCTTGTTAATGATAGGAGGTTCATTTGTTTTTACTTATTGTCTACCACGAGTGACGTGGATTGAAATAACGGGATCTTTTGAATTAGTTTTTTCTTTGGCCTTGGGCCACCTTTAGGGATTTCAAAGCCCCCATCCAACCCATGTCCACCCAATAATGGATGTGACATGTATTATCCAACCATCCCATCATTCTTAAAAGTTTTCTTAGAACATATGGGTGTTGCCCCTCATTCCCACCTCCAATTTATTGGGTGTGGTTGAATGTGTTTGTGTTGAATCTTTGATGATGTAATGAGGATAAGGGAACCCCTCTTTTTTCCATGATTCCAATTGGTGCGTTTTTCTCCTCAAATTGTGTCATTCATATTCTCTTTAGAACTCTATGTTCCTTGCTTTGAAAACACATTTGATCTTATGTGATTGCAATTGAAAGGTGGCATTATTCTCCTAATGTTTCTACCCTCGTCTCTATGTAGTGTGAGTCCCTTCATTTTGACAGTGTTGTCCTCAAAGCACTTTATGTTGCATGTAACTAACCTTTGGTTTCCCACCCATCTAGGCAATAGGGTGTCAATGTTTGAGATTCTGATTGGATAGCACATTGCCTGGATTCTAATAACGTTATGGAAGTGTTTATAAAATGTTAGAGGGGGGCCAAAGAAGTGTTCTGCTTTGGTTTTTCCATTTGTGATGTTTACAGTGTCAATTGGGTCACTTATGTTAAAATAGAATCAAGTTCATCGATTACATTAATTTAAGTCAAATTATGGAAAATTATATGAACTACAAAAAAAAGGGAACTTTAGGTTCGATTTGTTTAATTAAATTACGTAAATTTGTGTCAAATTAGGTTAATTAGTCTAAATTTGATCCATTTAGGACATTTAGGGTAATTTCATAAAATTAGGGAAATTAAGGTGAATGTGTTTTAATTTTTGTCAAAATAGAGAAAATTAGGTCAATTTCGGTCAAACTACACGTCAGAATTCTTTAATTTAGGATTCCAGATTCATGTTAGAGTGTTGTGTTGGTGTTATTTTTGTCTCATTTACATGTATGGGGATTTATACATCTTGTTTTAATGTCTTGTGTTACTAATCACTTTATCTGTTACATGAGGAACTCAAACAAGATATTTCTAACCCTCTAATGACAATAGGTTATTGCATTGTGTGTGGGTCATGTCATTTGTGTTACAATTGAACACAATTGACCTAAATGGACCTAATTCAACTCAATTGACCTAATTGACCTAATTTATAGAATAATTGACCTAATTCGTACTATAACATTGTGCTCAATATTGGTTGGCATGTGAAAAGAGACATTGAATTCTTTTTGAAAGGGGACACGTCAACTCCATCATATGCCCCTGCTTGAGTTTTTTAAGATCTCAACTTTCTGTGATCTCTCTTGCACAAACAATATTTATAATATATTAATATGAAGCTTAGCATCACTTTCTCAATCATTATTGTTTGCTTCTATCTCTTGTTTGATATCATTTCATCATATAATTAAAAGAAATATCTCTACCTCATATAACTAACCATTGTTTCTCTACTAAAATCATTATTTCACTCCCAAAATCACGAAACATGCCCAAAAAATTATCTTCCCTTCCATAAAACCTCCCTTATTCTCCCTGTCACTACAACAAGCCTTAATCACCCACTATTCGGCCCAATCGTCCATCCTTTTGGCCTATTCACAAATAGGGATTAGTGAAAGTGCATGGTGAATAGGTACAATGAATGGTGTTTGAGTGGGGGTTGAAAACATGTGAAATCACCCTGACATTGTATAGGTTGTTATGGCAATTTAGGTGTTTGTAAATTGATTTGTGTGAAGTGTTATGTTATTGGAGTCTAAGCTTGTTATATGTGAGATGTGATTGGTTAGTTTGTAAAGAAAGTTTAAAGGTAGCGAGATAATGTTGTATCGAGCATGAGTATCATATGGTTGGTTGCGTTACTAAATAAGGCAATTGGGTCACTATAACAATCAACTATGTTTTGATTATTTATTTATTTTTAAATTTGTAATTATGTTAATAACGATTGGTTAAAAGGTAGTGTTATTTGAAATAGTAAGTTCGGAGAAACGAATTAGTGGACAATTTATGTGATTTGAATAATGATGTGAGAATGGCTAATTTGGATAGCGAATTGGTCTAACTAGCATGTGAGTTGAAGGAGAGTATGTAGTGGGGCTACCATAGCAAGTGACCAATCGATACAATGATGATCAAGATGTTATAGCGACCCACCATATTTTTGGACTATTGAATTACTATAGCTGGCAGCGGATATTGAGGTTGGTTTGGGGTGGTCAAACTTGATTTAAGTGAATTTGAGGATAATTATAGGGTTGTAATAAGCGGTTAAATCTTACGATACACTTGTGACTCTGGTTGTATACTGAACAGGTAAAGTTAAGCAATTGGAAATTCCTATAGTGTTTTGGTTAGATTGTTATGGTGATTTAGGGATTTATTTTGATTTGTACAATTATGGGAATGTATTTCTGTCTCTAGTGCCTTTTTGGTAGTTAATACCAATTGGATTCCATCTATTACAAGTGTTGGTGGAAAAATAGTTTCAAAATTAGATTGTTTAAGTAATGTAGGCTAGGGTTTTAGAAAAAACCTAGGGTTTTTTAAATTTATAATGCAATTTTATGATTATATGTATGATTTAAATGGAAAATAAAGTTACCTCTTCCCTCTGTCATCTGTAAAGAAGTGCCACATATTCTTCTTCTTCCTCTTCCTCCTCATCTGTTCATGTTGGGTCCATAGAGTAAATTTGGGGTATTTCTTTCCCTCCTCTTCTACTTGTGTTTGTCATATTTAATCTATACTCATAAATTTTAAGCAAATCCTCTCGATGTCTTCCCTTCTCACTGTTATTTTACCTCCTCTCGCTGTCGGAATTTCTCTATCGATCTTCAAGGGAAACATTAATGAAATATGTTTGGGATTTTATTTTCATGTTTCTAGGTTATGATGTGGCACAAATGTGACATAAATTTTTGTAACATCATTATATATAAGTATTATATATGTGTATATATTATATTATATGTGTGTTATATTATATTAAAATAGTGTATTATATAAGTAGAATGTATTATATTATATATTATGTACATGTTACAATGTTAGATGGTAAATCATCACCTAGATTTTGGTGATGTGTCAGATGTCTCAAATGTTTATAGGGACTTGGGAACTTAGAGGGGATGTTCTCTATTTTTTTAAAATATTTCAAAAAATTGATGTTTTTAATTTTAAAATGTTGTTATTTTTACTAAGAACATTAAAATACTTTTGAATAAAATTAAAATGCTATTATTTTTACCAAGAACATTAAAATGGTTTTGAATAACAATGTAAATAGTGTTGGGGTTATAATATTAGGTGGGGACTGGCCACCACTTTACATCCCATTAAATACTTAATTTTAAACATTATTTTAACCTATTTAAAATAGGTTGTCAGGTTCCCCTCTCCACTTAATGTAAAGGTTGTAATTAAATTAATTAAATTAAAATGAGATATAAATGGTGCACTCGGGTGCAACCAATTTTCATTCACGTTATAGAAAGAGTATGTATGTTGAAAAAAATTATTATTATTATTTCTAAAGTATAATTTGCATGACCATGAAGGAAAGTGGAAGTGTTGGGTAAAAGTTGTAAATTATCAATAAAGGAAAGTGCTTATTTTGTGGGGTATGTTACCACGAGGTTTTCCCCACATAAATCTAGTATTGTGCATTTACTTTTACTCGTTTAAATTATGTGAAGTGATTTCATTTATTTTTTTGTACACCTAAACTAGAGTCCTCGGCATATTTATTGGATATTTGATTAATTTTTTTAACTCGTTAATTACCATGTATACCATGGAATCATAGCAAGAATAAATTTTAGTGCGCGTGGGAAACTTGGAAATTAGTTTTTTGAGGGCAATTAATCCAAATGCAATTTAAATTAAGTGAAACTTAAAAAAAAT
Source organism: Taxus chinensis (assembly GCA_019776745.2). NCBI lineage: Eukaryota > Viridiplantae > Streptophyta > Pinopsida > Cupressales > Taxaceae > Taxus > Taxus chinensis. Next base: position 619,331,392 of record CM034155.1, read on the forward strand.
CAATTTGAAATCAAGTGCAGATATTCTAATTTCACTTAATAACTTAATCTATAAAGTGGCTTCATGAATTTGTTATAATATCAATATTAAACGTAACCAAATTTATGTGCATATATTCTAAAAATTTGTTTGTCCTACAAAACCACATTTAATTTATTTCCTTGGCCTTCACAACCATGTATGTGTTTGTGTGCTTGGATTTACATCAAAAGAATTATTTGTATGATTTTATAAATCTAAAACCAAAAATATAAAATACTAATCGATGTGCTATATTCTAATAAATAAAACATATAGCATTGAAAGGCCTGGTAAACACTCCATATGGATATGTAAAACATTAAAATTGTATGCATATTGTTGAAATAACCTTGTATACCCTAAACGACCTCTATAATGTTAAAAATAGCCGTGTAAAATCAAAGCGGATTGCATGAGCCTCAATACAGCTACTAAAAAATTTAAAGTACCTTGTATATTGTTGAAACACCCCGATTAAACTCATAAGAGGCCTTCACTTGTACTCTTCGCTCTTCCCTATGTCATTTGTAACGAAGTGCCGCATATTCTTCATCTTCCTCTTCCTCCTCATCTGTTGATGTTGGGTCCACAGAGTAAATTGGAGGTATTTCTTTCCCTCCTCTTCTACTTGTGTTTGTCATACTTCATTTATACTCTCAAATTTTAAGAAAATCCTCTCAATGTCTCCCCTTCTCACTACTATTTTGCATCCTCTCACCGTCGGAATTTCTCTTGTTGCTCTTCAAGGGAAACATTAATGAAATATGTTTGGGCTTTTATTTTCATGTTTCTAGGTTATGAAGTGGCACAAATGTGACACAAGTTTGTGTAACATCATTATATATAAGTATTATATGTGTATATATATTATATTATATGTGTGTTATATTATATTAAAATATTGTATTATATACGTAAAATGTATTATATTATATATTATGTATGTTACAATGTTACATGGTAAAACATCCCCTAGATGTTGGTGATGTGTTAGATGTCTCCAATGTTTATAGGGACTTGGGGACTTAGAGGGGATGTCCTCTATTGTTTTAAAATATTTCAAAAAAAAAATTGATGTTTTTAATTTTAAAATTTTGTTATTTTTACTAAGAACACTAAAATACTTTTGAATAAAATTAAAATTCTATTATTTTTACTAAGAACATTAAAATAGTTTTGAATAACAATGTTAATAGTGTTGAGGTTATGATACTAAGTGGGAACACCATTAGGTGGGCCACCACTTTACACCCCGTTAAATATTTTATTTTCAACATTATTTTAACCTATTTAAAATAGGTTGTCAGGTTCCCATCTCCACTTAAAGCAGAGGTTGTAATTAAATTTATTAAATTAAAGTAAGATGTAAATGGTGCACTGGGGTGTAACTGATTTCCATTCACCCTATAGAAAGAGTATGTATGTTGAAAAAAATTATTATTATTATTTCTAAAGAATAATTTGTAGGACCTATGAAGGAAAGTGGAAGTGTTGGGTAAAAGTTGTAAATTCTCAATAAAGGAAAGTGCTTTTTTTGTGGGGTATGTTACCACGAGGTTTTCCCCACGTAAATCTAGTGTTGTGCATATTTATTGGATATTTGATTAATTGTTTTAACTCGTTAATTATCCTAAGTCTACCATGGAATCAAAGCAAGGATAAATTTTGAAACTTGGAAATTGTTTTTTTGAGGGCAATTAATCCAAATGCAATTTAAATTAAGTGAAAATTTAAAAAAATCAATTTGAAATCTACTGCAGATATTCTAATTTCACTTAATAACTTAATTTATAAAGTGGTTTCATGAATTTGCTATAATATCAATATTAAATGTAACCACATTAATGTGCGTAAATTCTAAAAAATTGTTTGTTTTATAAAACCAAATTTAATTTATTTCCTTGGCCTTCATAACAATGTCTTTGCTTGTGGGCTTGGATTTACATCAAAAGAATTATGTATGATTTTATAAATCTCAAACCAAAAATTTAAAATACAAATCGATGTGCTATATTCTAATAAATAAAACATATAACATTGAAAGGCCTGATAAACACTCCATATGGCTATGTAAAACATTAAAATTGTATGCATATTGTTGAAATAACCTTGTATACCCTAAACAACCTCTATAATGTTAAAAATAGTTGTGTAAAATCAAAGCGGCTTGCGTGAGCCTCAATACGGCTACTAAAAAATTTAAAGTACCTTGTATATTGTTGAAACACCCTAATCAAACTCATAAGAGGCCTTCACTTGCACTCTTCTCTTATGAAAACCCTAACCGACCCCTACAAAATAATAACAAAAGAGGATTTCATTTATAAAAAGTGAAACCGTATAAAACTAGAAAAAGCATCCATAGGTGCTTGTGAGAGGTCAATAGGCATATAGAAGGATTTATTAGCAATATTACATTGCTAATAATTGTACTTAATATGTACTTTATTAAATCAAAGTTTGAATCTACACCTCTCGTTTACTACATATTAAAACAAGTCTGAATCTCCCATCCACCTATCACGCATATATACAAATAGAGTACTCTCTTATTTCCAATAATACAATTAAAATTAGTGTATTATCACTGGTAAGTAAGGCAACTTGCTTACACACATTATATTGTTGTTCAGATCTTTCACAACTATTAAACCTCACCCACACCTCATATTCCTTTTTATCAATATCTCCCTGATATGACAATGAAATTTTAGGGTTTGCAGGTTATAGATATTTTAGATTTATCCTCATCCTATACGCCATTATCAATATTTTCTTAATAAGACAAGTTTAATGTAGGAAATTTAGGGTTTGCAAAGTTAGGACACATTTTAGATTTAGTTTTAAAGGGAATTCGATGTAGGGTTTGCATAATTAAGCTCTATTCAAAACCCAAAATAGAACATGGAGAGCGACATATCCAAAACCTATCATTTTCCTTACATAATAGTAAAAGCACTTTATTTGAGATAAAAAGGCGTTAACAACACTGAAACCCATGTTAATGTTGTGAATTTAGCAGTAATTGGATATTTGCAGTGAGTGCAGAAGAGCTTTGCTTACTAAAAATGGTAAATTAGGGTTAAGTACTCTCATAATTAAATATACATAACATTACACGGAATTGTGCTAAACAAAGCTCTCATTAATAGTCGTCCTAAAATCAGTACCTTTATGGGTTAAATCATCCTTGTACATGGAGATAAATTTATAACCCTAATATCTCCTCATTTTACCATATACAAATTGATGGATCTGGATCTGGATCTAGATCTGAAGTGGTTTCAATTGTCTCTGAGAGAAAACTACTTCCTTCCATTGTTTTGTTTGTTGTATGAAGAAGAAGAAGAAGAATATTGAGGATTAGGAGGCGCTTCATTTTGCCGTAATGTCTAGTTGTATTGATTTTGTTTCTTTTTCTTCTGAGCACCAGATCTACATGCATTATAACCTTTGCAGCACCATTCTCGCGGTAGACAAAGGCCACCACTTCATTTTTCCTACTCTTTATATTTTATTTCGAGTAGTTGGTGTATTGATTAACACATTAAAAGTGCCATTTCCTATGCATACCAGGTAGGGTATTCATGGGTCAGGAGCATACATGTGCTTCACAAGTACAAAACATGGGGTTGACCAAGACTATCAGATATCTTATTTTTGTATCTGATATATCGTGGAGTATGATTTTTCCTATTGAGCATGCATCGTAATAGAATTAGATTTGGAAAGGGGTCTATCACAAGATACAATGTTGAACAAATCCCAAATTGAAGTAGAAATAGACATCATATAAATATGAGACCGTAAATTGTAGCCTATGCCATGAGTAAAGTTGTATGTTAGAACTAAAAATGTATATAAGAAGTCCACCAAATGATGCACCTTGAATGTTAAATTTATAAGGATTATGAAAGGTCAAGGAAAAAGAAACCATCGACATGATTCAATAAAACATCAAAACCCAGAAGGAGATCAATTATAGTAAAGGATCAAAGAGCCTTTATAGGCCAAATGACACAGTTCAGCTTCCTTCAAATCTAGAATATATGCAAAGGGTAAAATCCATAAAAACAAGTATTATAGAAAATGGGCAGGGTGCGTGATCTCCAAGGAAGAAGCACCAAAGATGGTAATTTGATAAAATTGAAAGGAAAAACAAGGCTTTCTAACATACTAAAATATATCGAAAAAATGAATGTGTTGAAATAATTATTAGCCACATATCAAAAAGAAAATAAAAATACAACAATATAGACATTTAAGAGATATAATTCATTATTAAAATTTCCTTGTTAAATTCCAAGTGACCCCGTTTTTGTTTCTCCTCTATCCTTATCCCTTATTTTCATCATTCTATAAATATAGATTATAAGCTTAACACATATAATTTAGCATTTCCATGCATCATCAAATGAAATTATTACAATTACGTTCACAAGATCCAATAGTCAATGAGACCCTAAATGTTCCAGCTGTTACAACCACTAAGGCTGAAGCTTAAGATATTGTTACTTCTCTCTAAAGGTTGGATCTTCTTTTGATGATTTTGATCAGAAATTCCCCTAATATTTTTACCTCCTCTTCAGGGAGCTCCAACATGGTGTCCACTTCTAAGGGCTTCATAGATGAGACCAATGTAAATCTTGCTAAAGAGGGGACAATTCTGGGTATCTGCGAGAGAACTTGAAGGCCTGGGAAGCTCCTCCATACTCATAAATCATGGTGTAACTATGTTATACAATAACATAAGACTGACCTTTTCTATGTATCCCAAAAAAATCTAATTTGATTTTAAAAGAAAATTATGGTTTCCATAAACACAGATTAAAAAAATGAGATTTGTGCATCTTCTCTCTTAGCCATTCAGTCTCACACCAAGGTCAATCAGACCAAAAATTATTGGTACGATCTTCTTTGTCCTAAAATTGATCGGCATTGATGATTTGAGAGTTTCATGTGTTAATTCTAAGATAGTCTCTACATTACTTTATTAAAGAAATTTTAAGGTTAAAAATCTAATTAATGGCCCTGTGTCAATGTTGATCCCCAATTTTAGTACAGCTCATTTACCGAACTTGAGTGACAGTTATTGTGGTCACAACCCCTCTACTTTATTATTAGTAATGAAAACATGGTTTATGGTGACTTCGGCTTTTAAATTTTGTAGTTTTATTAGTAATGAAAGTATATGATAGTGGGATATTGTTTTCCCTCTTGGTGTTTGTCGCCACACAACCCATGAGACTTTGCTTATTTTCATTCCTTTTATTGGTTTAACAATAAAAAAAAAAAAAAGAATAAATAAATTAGCATAGTCTATATTAGTGTCACTAAACTTTAACCTGACGTGAGGAGGGGACCACCAAGTGCACAAGTGTCACACTACCTCCGTTCAGCGAAAGCCTAGGTTTCATATCTTCTTCCGTATAGTTGGCACACATTCAAGGACGTTGGTCGGACTACTCTAGTAACACTTTTGCACAACTGTCACACACTCAGGGACTTTGGTCAGACTACTCCAGCAACACTCAAGTACATTGGTTGGGCTACTCCTCGTGCAATGACATGCCAATCGAGGTTGAACCTTGAACCTCCTCTTAGTAAATGCCCGGACTCTACCAATCAACCAAGACCTCCTCTTAATAGTATTGGGGAGCTCAACAGAGGACCCCGTATTCAAATTCCTAAAAGACATAATAAAGCGAAAAAGTTGGGTAAAATACCACATCCAACCAGCGTTCAAAATTGCACCAATCATAGCCCGTCCGAGGGCTTTTAACCTGTCAGAAAAGGACAGGTCAACATTTTTCTGTAAAAAAATTCAAAAGCTATAAATCATTTGAAAAACTGTAAGTGAAATATTTTATTCAAATTGTCAAAATAAGGGCTCTGTGGAAAAATATATGTCAACCACTGTCATTTCAATTTGTAAATCTCGATAAAATATTTAATTGTAAACACGAAATTTGGATGTCATGCACTGGGAATCTAGGATTAAATATACTACAAATGATATCATTTTCCAAATTTCTGTCCCATCTATCAAATCATGTGACAATTGCAGATGTAGGTATTTAGAGCTTAGTGGTTGCTAGTTAAATTGGTAAGCCTCAACAGAATATTTAGAGCTTAGCGGTCACTAGGTAACCTTGGCTAGACCAGGGTAAATTTTAAGACTCGAGAAAAGTCCATTAGATTTTTTCATTGTAAACAACTCTTTGCATAACTTCATGGCCGCTAGGCTGCCAACCATAGTGATATTTAGTTATGCTATATATATATATAGTATATATATATAATATATATATATATACATAGCACACTACACACACACACACACACACACACACACACACACACACACACACACACACACACACACACACACACACACACACACACACACACACACACACACACACACATAAAGGTGAATTTTACAAATTTCACTTTCATGGCTAATGACAATTTGAATTAAAAAATTTGGTTATTGGTGTAAATGCTAGGCAAATCAACCCCTAAAAGTAACTTGAACCCGAAAAATTTAGGCAAATTATTCATATCCATACACCTAAAATTTTGCCAATTTCAAAAACTGGAATATTCACGAATTAAAGAAGGTTCACCACTAAAATTTTCCTTGAGTGAAACCCACAACCTATGAGATGGAAATAGTGGACAATATCAATTAACCTTGAAGGCTTGATGCATAAATTATGTAAATCAAGGATCATATCAATGTCGAGTCAGAGGATCACTACATTGGAACCTAATGGCTTGAGCCCAATATGAATCAAAGGGATAATCTTCTCATTTAACGTGCATTAATTAGAGTGAGTTTAAAAAGATAGTGGAAGGTGCAGAATAATGGTATTCATAGAGGTGGCATATAGAAAATCAAATTTGAGTTCGAGTTGATAGTTACAGATAGTTTGATTTGTTTTCTGTTGTCTAAATGCTCGAGCATCCAAAGGTGTGTTAACACACCCTAACACATTTAGATCAGTATAATTGATCTTTCTCATTACTTGTGTGCTTAATGTTGTAAGACAGAAACTATTATGCAACCTTTCAATACAATAAAAAAAATTCTATCTAAAAATAATGATTGTTTGTTGTGCAATAATCTCAGTAAACGAGTCATTTAATAGATGACTTGTTTTAGGTTGAGTTCTAACATAGCCTTGATAATAAAATATATACCCTATGTAGGGGGTATAAATAGTGTTCTTAGATGTGATTGATGTAACATATTATATTCAACACCTAATTAATGTTCTTATTTTTTTTATAAACATTCATTTTAAAAAATGAATCTCTCAATCAAAATATGTTCTTTATTTTTGTGACGTGTTTACTTAATCTACTCTTGTCATGTGAAGTGCAAAATATTTATACTACTTTTCATCATCGAAGGGTTGGTCCAATATTTACCCTTCAAAGTGAAATTCAGACCAGCCCTTCAAACTTGATCACTGCAACCAACATAGAAAAGTTAAAATTGGGTAGTTGGATAAAATATTAGAAGCGTCTCAAGAAGACGTGCAATCTAAACTCGGGCAGACGTGTAATCTAGGTCAAAAGATCACCCCTAGAGGGGAATTTATACGGTCAAGAATAATTAACAGAATTTACCAGATCAATAATAATTGAAAATGAAAATGCATATAAGTGGAGGGTTACCATTGAAGGAGAATTTACAGAATTGTAAATGAAAATGCTTGTTGCCGTCAAATTTTGACCTAACATCACAAAGTTAAGACAAAAATGGATTAAAAGTTCGAAACCTGTGGAGAGCTTCTTAATCCCAGATGAGAAAATAGCGTTTGAGGGTCTCGAATTCCTCTGAGGCTTGTTGCCACTGACACCGCCTGTTGATATTCTTCCACCATTGCCACTGCTTCGCAGTAGACAGTCTGCACTAATAAAACCCTACGTTTACCCCCACAGTAAAAACATTAAAAATTGGTGTGTGGCTGACATAACATTGCTTCCAAGTAATGAAGCATCTCTCTGGACATTTCCTCGTGTGTCTGTCAAACGAACTGCAGATTTAAATTGGGAATTCAACGGTAATTGAAATAATGAAAAAATTTAAAGAAATAAGTTATTGTTGAACTGTTATTACGAGGTGAAGATCGTAGTAAGTGGATTTGACAATGAGGGATCCATGGGGAGCGAGGCAGTGACGTTCCACTTGCTCGATGAGTTGGCTCTGCCCAAGAATATCAGCTTCACCATTGTTTATCCATAATTTAAAAAATTCTGTGTTCCTCCACTTCCGCGAAAATTAAGCGTCACCAATATTTTTTTGGCGCAGTTGGGAAAAATGCAGGATTGGAAATGAAAAGACGGAATAGAGCGAAAACAGTTTATGACAAAACGACTGTGACGAAGAGTAGCGGTTATTCAAGAATTTTAACTTAAGAAAGGCCGATAGGTAATCTTATTCTTTTTTATGTTTTATTAATTTTTTGGAGAAGTCTAAAAAAAGAAAGCATATTTTAGCTTTTCAGATTCTTATACGTAAATCTTCAATGAGGAATTATTTAGTTGTTTTTAAATTATTTATTTTCAATATATAAAAAATAAGAAGGGAGAAATATAGCCAAAAAAAAGTGTATTATTATAATTCTAATTTTTATGAAGTTTATAGAAAATCAAGAGAAAACGCATCCAAGTATTTAGAGTAATTATTTGCCTTTCAAAAATAAGGTTTTATTTTGTGCAAAATTAAGTTTAATTTTTTCCAAGAAAATTGGATAAATTATCATTTTTAAAAAAATTAGTTCAGTAAACTACTTTCTAACATTTAATTTTTTGAGTTAATTTCATGTGTATTAGTTGTTGTCATAGTTCTTGGTGTTTATCATTGAAAATGGTTGGAACGATCAATTTTTCAATCAATATATTGTAACTACTTAGTAGGACTAATGACAACGTTTGGAAAGGTAGGCTGAGAGTTATTTTCATGGCAAGAAAACTATGGAATCTCGTCACCGTTGTGGATAAAAAAGACCCAATGGAATACACATAAACCCCAAAAACCTAAGTGCCTTCTCCAAGAAATCCTTACAAGCCATGTTGATCTTATTGCAAAGTATAAAAGATAAGTTCTTACTGCACATAGGACACATAGACTCTCCCAATGACCCCTAGAAATAACTAGAAACGATGCATGAGGGAAGTCACCTCTCGAAAATCATAAAACTCATCATGGAAATTTTCACAACTCCCATGAAGGGAGATGAAAAATTCATTAACTATTTGGCCAAAATTAAGAACATCAAATCCCAGTTAGATGGTTGTGACTGCCAATTATTCCAAGACAAACTATTGTACTACATAATTTAAATCAACATACATGATAAATTTAGGAACTATATTTCAATTTCGAACTCAAAATATCAAAATGAGTCTAACTTACCTAACCTTGACACCTTTTCCTCTCCCCTAATTTAGTAAGAACAAGTAATGACCAATTTTGATTCAAAAGAGAATGTCTTTCAGACATTATTCTCACAGAATCAAAAAACATTGCAAAATCAAAATAGTAGCAATTCAAACCAAAAACCAAACTTCAAATCAAAAGTTAATTCTAACATTAATCATAACAAGAATAATCAAAATTTTAAAGTGAAGTTTAATGGAACATGTAATGAATGTGGTAAGTTTGGTCATAAGGAATAAGATTGTCATGTGAAAACGAACAAGTTTGTCAAAAACGCTAGAAACAAGAAATTTAACAATCAAAAGAAGACTAAAAACCAAAATCTAGATTAAAACCAAGCAAATAAAGCTAACAAAGCAATAGCTCTTTACATTGCACTTTCAACGTCAAAGGATAACAAATGGATCCTAGATAGTGGTGTCTCCGGGCACATGACCTACATGCCTAACATGATTACAGATGTAGAATGTCCTGAAAACATATATCTAGGAGACAATTCTAACATTCACTTTGAAATTTATGGGAATGTGAAACTACTACCGCAATAATTAAAAATGTTTTATTCTTCCCTAAATTTAAAAATGACCCTTTATCTTGCTCACAGTTAACTAAAAAATTGGAAAGTTGTTTTATTGCAAATAAATGGTAACTGAAAAAAATCAGGGATGTTATTGTTTTTGGTATTCACAAAAATGGCTTATACATATTCAATGAATTTATTTTTGAAGTATGTTTTTTTTCTTCTTCTAAAAATGATCTTCAAAATTGGCATGAAAGACTAGGACATGTAAATTTCAGGATAGTGTATGAAATGTCTCGTCGAAACCTAGTTATAGGTCTTCATAAGATGAAATATGATCATGAAACTTGTGAAAGTTACTTGTGTGGTAAGCAACACATTGAACCATTTCAAAAACATCACGATCCTAATTCCTCTCAGTTGTTAGAATTAATTCACAATGATGTTAGAGGTCCACTCAAAGTACATTCTTTCAATGGAGCCTTGTTTACTGTCAGTTTTATCAATGTCTTTTCTAGAATGACCTGATCATACAATATTAAGAAAAAGTCGGATGTATTGTCTAAATTTCAAGAGTTTAAATCCTTATTTTGGTAGTAGTATTTTCTACAATAGAACTAGTATATTAAGGAGTGCTTATGTTATGAAATGTATCCACGAATATTATTGTATTGATATTTCTCAAAGGATGTTGCCCCCTCGAAGTGGCTTGAGATATGAAAGTTATTGAAGTTATTTTCCAAATTTTATTTCATTGTTATTTTATTTTTTGTAGTTTGCAAATCTATGTTGAAGGATCTTAGCATCTCGTATCAGAGCACTTTCTTAGCCTTGTGGGTAGATTTTGGAGATTTTTTTTAGTAGGGCTTCCTGGGAGCTGCATCATGTCCAAAAGTATTTTCTTTTCATTTGTTTTCTACATATTTATTACAGATTTCGATAAGGGTAAATACATGTCAACATAATTGTGAGAAGTAATGAGGAAAGCCCTAAAACTCATTGTGAGGAGTACCACATGAAGCCCGAAGTAGCTGTCCCATTGAGAAGATCTTCCAGCAAAAGGGAATCGACACATCTCAATTGATTAGTTTTCACCTATAAGGTAAACCAAGAGTTTTCCGTGGGAATGGCCCCATCTTGATTGATTAAGGGGTAAATTATATTACTAGAAATGTTTTGGTGAGCGGTACTCATTCAGAAATCATTGGTAGAGAGAATTGTTAAAAACCCATAGGAAGTCTAACTGAATGGGGCCATATCCAATGTAATAGTTTGGCGGGAAAACAACATAGCGGTCACAGTTGAGAACCATTGGTAACCACACACTTTTTGTTAGGGCATTGGCAAAAACAACAAAGAGACCGTCAGAATTCCCAAAGCTTAAAAAAATCAGAAAAATAAAATTAGTTTTTTCCCTATCTTTCATGTTATATTTCCATTAACTCTCAAAATTTCCTAGAACGCCCAAAATTTCATTATGCATGTTTATTTCCTTAAGGGTCCATATCCAAAATTCCACTTTTATTAACCTAAAATCTCAATTTTTTTATTTTTTCATTTTGTGCCCTAACTTCTTTAGTTTTTCTCCAATTGCTTCGAAATTTTTTCACAATGTTCCTCTCTGTTTTCTACTATTTTTTCCCTCTAAGATAAATTTCCCTCTAAGATAAATTTCCCTCTAATTCCATTTTAGTTCTGAAATTTCCCCTACATTCATCAATCCTAATCAAGAGGTGCCAAAACACTAGTAAAAGTCCATTTACCCCTTTTGATTGAGCTCACATTAAAATTTTCCATTACTAGTCGTGTCTTAAAACACATTTTTCTATCCATTACAAAAGAAAAAATATCTAGTTATGGTTGTCACCCATACAGGCACAAAAAACATGGAGGAAGAAATCATTGCCTTGAAGGCACAAATGTATGAGCTCACACACATGATATAAAGATTGAATCAACAAAATGTCATCCTCACTAAGAAACTCCTTACTGAGTCCACTTGAGACCACAATTTCTCTACTCCAAATATGTCACGTGGTCCCAAGCTGAATTTTCCTTGCTTTAATGGGATGTCAAGGCAGAACAATTCTTCAGTATCCATAATACCTATGGTGTGAACAAGGTCCCCATCACTTCTTTTCACTTTGAACAAGAGGCCTTACAATGGTATCATTGGTATTTAAAAATTTGTGATGAACCAAACGAGCCATAGTTCACATCTCTCGTTCTAGAGTGGTTTGGCATGAGTGCTTATGATGACTTCATAAGAACGCTCACTAAACCCTGACAAACAGGCTCCATCCGTGACTACCAGATAGAATCTGAGAGATTGGAAAATCACACATAAGGTTTTTCAGATAGTTTTTTCAAGAGTTGTTCCGTCAATGGCCTCAAGGAGGAAATACGCTCAAAAATCAAAATGTTTAAAACCAATTCCATGATGGAAGTATTGGACTTGGCCAAACTAGAAGAGGACAAAATCACAACACATTGCCAACCTTATGATTTTCCTTCATTCAAAAATCTAATCACTCAACGTGCTCCCACGGTTCCTCCCCTAAATTCATCCCCAATCAAGAGTCTTATTGAAGCATAAATGCAGGAGTGCAAAGAAAAAGGTTTATGCTACAATTGTGATGATAAATTAAATAGATGGCATCAATGCATGGAAAAAAGGTTGTACCTCATCTATGTTGAATCAGAAAACTATGAAGATGCTAAGGAAGTCCAAGAAGAAGATTCACCATTGGATTAAACCCCTCCTCAAGATTTTCAACCAGAGATCCCACTTCACGCCCTAGTAGAAGTCACCACCCCTCAGACCATGAGGTAAAATGGTATTTCAAAAATATTCCTTGAACCATCTCAATTGATTTAGATAGCACACAACTTTATTGATCCAAGGTTGGCCAAACAAGAAAATTGATTTTTTTACTCTTTTTCTAGCTTTGAAGTTATGATTGTTAATTATGGTACATTGCCTTGTAAGGGAAATTTTTGTAATGTTCATATTTTGATGGGATATAATAATCTTCTCTCCGATATATTTATCCTCTCCTGGGTGGATGTGATGTCATTTTGGGATCTCAATGTTTGTGCACACTTAGACCCATCCTATGGGATTTCGTTAAACTATGGATGTCGTTCTCTGACTATGGGAGAAAACACACCTTAAAATTTCTTTATTCATGCTCCACTAGTATTATTAGTTCCCATCATATAGAAAATCTTATGAAGAAAGGATCACATTGGTTCATTTCTTAGTTGTTTTATATCCAACTAAATCAGCCTACTTCTTCCAGCACCCCTACAGAGTTACAAACCATTTTAGAAAAACATGCTCCTATATTTGTTGAGCCCAATGGATTTCCACCTTCACGCCCAAAATATCATTGTATTCAACTCCTCCCAGGAAGTTCTCCTCCCAACATTTGGACCTACAAGTATCCTTTTTTACAAAAGATGTAAATTAAAAAGATCATTCAAGAACTTTCAAGGTAGTAGCCATTTGCTTAGCACCGGCTAGTATTCCTCCCCTATTTTACTTTTCCACAAAAAGGATGGATCGTGGAGTCTTTGCATTGATTACAAAGAACTCGACAAGATCACTATCAAGGACAAGTTCCTTATCCAATGATCAATGAGCTTTTAGATGAACTTCATAGTGTCCATTTTTTCTTCAAATTAGATCTATGCTTGCGGTACCACCAGATTCACCTTCATGAGGAAAATATTATGAAGCTAACCTTACGAACTAATGTTGGTCACAATGATTTTTTAGTCATGCCCTTTGGGCTTACCAATGCCCCATTGACATTCCAAGGCTTGATGAATACATTTTTTGGCCCTTCGTTTATCGTTTCATATTGGTATTATATGATGACATCTTGATATATAGTCAAACTTTGGTTGAGCATCTACAACACATTAATAGGGCATTACAACTTATCACAGATAATCAGTTGTGTGTGAAACACTCCAAGTTCTCCTTTGGCCAAACTAAAGTTGAATATTTGGGGCATGTTGTCTCCACGGAGGGTGTTTGTGTGGGCAAAGATAAAATCAGTGCCATGTAAAATTTGTCACTACCGAAAACACTCTGAAGCCTTCATTGATTCTTGGGTCTCACATGTTATTACATAAAAAAAAATTGGGATTATGATAGAATTGCAGCCCCATTTGCAATCATGTTGAAAAAGGATGATTTTGCATAGAATGAGGCCAGTAAAGGTGTTTGAGGCCTTAAAACAAGCTATGTGTTATACACTTGTCTTAGCCATGGCATATTTCACTAAGACTTTTGTCATCAAAAGTGATGCTTGTGGCAATGGCCTTGGTATTGATCTCATCCAAGAAGGTTGTTCACTTTCCTTTATTAGAAAAGCTCTCTTGGGAAGGAATTTAGTCATGTCTACCTATGAGAAGGAGACGATGGAAATTTTGCATGCAGTACAAAAGTGGGAGCCATACTTGTTAAGAAGGCATTTTTGCATCAAGACAGATCATTGTGGTTTTAAGTACTTCCTTGAACAATGGGTCTCATCTCCTTCTTAACAAAAGTGGGTTGTTAAGCTTATGGGGTATGATTATGAGATCACCTATAAGAAAGGTAAAATGTGATTGTTGATGCCCTCTCTCACACTTTTGAGGATCAAGTCTCCCTATGTGCAGTATTTATGCCCATACCCAAATGTATTCCACAACTTCAAAAAGATTGAAACAAAGATCTAACCCTACAACGCCTTATCCAACAATTGGCATATGATCCTACCTCATCCTCACACTACTCTTGGGACAACATATATTTTCAATATAAAGGGCACTTGGTGTTACCATATAAATTTGATCTTCACCATGCAATTGTTCTCAAACTTCGTGCTTCTCCATCTGCCGATCACTAAGGTTTTTTAAAAACCCATGAGCGGGTTCATAGGAATTTCTATTGGTAAGGAATGAAGGCATACCTCAAACAATTTGTGGAAGAATGTGATACATGTCAACACAACAAGGGTGAAACAATGGAAACCTCGGGTTTGTTATAACCATTACCCATTCTAACCCGAATTTGGACTAATATTTCCATGGACATCATTGAAGGACTTCTTAAATCTAGGGGAAAGTCAATAATCTTGTTCATAATGGACTGCTTCTCCAAGTATGCCCATTTTTTATTCCTTATCCCACCCATATACAACCACAACCATTACCCAACTATTCATTGACCAAATCTTCCACCTCCATAGTCTCCCATCCTCCATCATCTCAGACTGTGATGTTTCTTTCACCATCCATTTATGGACATAGTACAAGTACCCAATTAAGGATGAGTTTAAAATATATGATTAACTAAAATTGGTCTAATAGTATTGAAGTATAATAACTAGTTAATCTAAAATAGGATGACTAAAACGATGTAAAATATGCTAAGACAATATGGAAATGAAGGAGCCATCAAGAATTTCAAAACAATGAAGCTTCCCATTTTGTTTCTAAACCAACACTTCACCTTGATGCAACACTTCGTGACACCAAAATAGGGCACTCCCAATAAATCTTCATGTTTCTCGATTATTGACACATCATGTTGACTCCTATGCCACATATACACCCTTTTCCATCAATGCAACTTCACATCAATGACAAAACCAATGACACTATGTCAAACACATGTGTTTTGATTTGCTATGTTTTATAAGGAATTTCATGAGTGCATTTATTTGAGTAGTTGTTTCCTTTGAGAGTTGTAGGTTTTTAAAATCTAATTTTGACACATCTAACACTCCTACAAGTGTAGGTAAACATTCCAAAAGGCCCCAAAACCTAAACACTGACTATATTCATTGCCAAAATAGACATCGGTTGTAGAACTTAAACTCTAAAATTTTTAGGTTGAATGTTGAAATCCTGAATATCACCTATGTACTGACTAGACTAGATTATAAGAAACTATCTCATAAATTGTGACTCGTGGATTTGTGAGACTAGTTCCATAAGGTACAACATGACCCTAATTTCTTATGTTTAGTAAAATAAATTTAAAGTATGAGAAACAATAAAATATAAATAATAATGAATGAAAAAAAATTGTGTAAATAGAAGCATGCCAAAAGCACATATAATGTCTATACTCTATGGAACGTGTACGTGCTATAACGCATACGCGTTTCATTTTTTATGCCCCCAAACCAAGAATTTATAGGCTTGGAATTGCCTTGGTTTCCCAAACATGCGCCATGGATGTGCAACAACACAACAATCTGCATGTTTTTGAAAAAATATGCAAAAACTCACCTTCCACCATGCTAAATCCTACAAAAATGTTCTCTATCTTTCTTTTAAAATTGCATACAACATCAAGAAAACTATCCTCTTTCTAAATATGTAATTATTATATTTTTCTTACTATTCTAAGGTTTTCATTTATATTTATTTCAAACTATGTCTTTTATACCTCTATTTTTAGTGATTGTAAATGTTTATCTTTTTCATGTATCTTTTTTTCGACTCGTTGAAATTGAATAAAAAAAATTTAGGCCCAAACTAGGACTAATTCTATACATATTAAAAAAACTAATTTTTGATATTTTTTTAGGTAGTTAAGGGGGGCACGGTCAGAGCTCTATTATTTTTAAAAATTTAAAATTTATGTACTAGAACAAACATAAAACAATACTCATTGAAAAAATCTAATAAAATCCTAGCCCAAACTAGATGCTCCTATCTATCTTTCTACCCAAGGGTTTTCAAAAATACTAAATAGTGCTCAAAAATGGTGGGGGCACAAAATACTGTCTAATATGTTTTTGAACAAAAACATACAAAAACATGAGCACATGTTGGTATTTTAGTTATTTTACCCACTTAAACTTGACCATTTTCAAACAAAATAGTAGCTTAGAAACTAGACTCAAAATGCTACGATTCATGTTCTTATAACATCTTCCAATTTTGAGTATAACTATTTCAAATAACTTGTAGAAGTTGAAGATTTTTATTTTTCAGAAAAATCTATCCACTTAAGACCCCCTTTTGGCCTCCCAACTTAGTCCACTTATCCTTAATCAATTTGATAACAAAACAAAATAATTATACCTCTGAGGTGGTGACTCCATCACTACAACCGAAGGGTGTGTCCTCCTATCACCCTCATCCTCTTCCAAGTCTATAAGTGAAGTAGACCTGTTATAATGAAGTGTTACTATTTTTTAATGAAAATAATTGTTAAAATATATAGTTAATTTAATCACTCAAATGAAATTAAATTGTATTTAAAAAACTTTAAAATCATATCTCTGTGGTTGATCCTTGGATTTCAAGGGAAAACTACTACTATGAAAATGTTCTCGAATACTAGTAGACTTGTCATTATAAATTTGTGTGATTAACATGTGTAAATATGAAACCATACTCTTTAATTATAAAATAAAATGTAAACCAATGCCTTCGTGGGGGTGTGTGGAGGTCGATGGATGTGCAAATGTGGAAGGTAATCCTGTTAGGTCGTCCAGCTCCTCCTTTGTGTCATGTCATGGTGAAGTATGAATGCGAGAGCCTTCACACATAAATGTGTTGCTCAAATGACCCATAACTCCATGCCATCTCTAATATTAATAAACATGAAAAAAATCAAAATAAGAATAATGAGGTTGAAAATATACAACACTTCTACTATGATTATAAGGTTTCAGGGAAATTTTTAGCGGCGAATATTCGTTAATTCATGAATATTCTGGTTTTTGAAATTTGAAATTGGCGAATATTTAGGGTACAAGTTAGGACCAATTCGCCAATTTTTTTGGGTGCAAGTTAATTATAGGGGTCAGTTCACCATTCCCATGAAATAGAAATTCACAAAATTCTCCTGAATATAGTCAATTGGTAGCAGATTTTTATGTTATCGGTCGACATCATAAAGTATGTTGTTGGCTAGTAGCATAAAAAATTCTACCAGCCAACAACATTTTTACGCTACCGGCCGACAACATATAGCATGATGTCAGTCGATAGCATAAAAGAAGCTACTGGCTGACAAACATTTTATGCTACCGGCTGACAGCATAAAGTTATGATGTTGGCCGGTATCATAAAAATGTTATCGGCGAGTAGCATTTTTATGCTATCGGCCAACAACATTCTATATGTTTTCGGCGGGAATCATAAAAATATGCTATCGACCGGAAGCATATAAATACGCTACCGTCGTTAGCATTTAATAGTGATTTCGTGATGTCTTGATATTCACCATTTGTGCGAAATCAAATTTTCCTAGATTCGCCAAATATTTTCTAAGGTATTTTTCGAAGGGACCCTTAAAATTTAACCTAGGTTTCAGAACATTTAAAATTATACATTTACACAATTACAATATTTAATTTATGTATTACATCATATGACTTCTATGATTTGTCTTAATTAATTTGTCCTTGTTAATGATAGGAGGTTCATTTGTTTTTACTTATTGTCTACCACGAGTGACGTGGATTGAAATAACGGGATCTTTTGAATTAGTTTTTTCTTTGGCCTTGGGCCACCTTTAGGGATTTCAAAGCCCCCATCCAACCCATGTCCACCCAATAATGGATGTGACATGTATTATCCAACCATCCCATCATTCTTAAAAGTTTTCTTAGAACATATGGGTGTTGCCCCTCATTCCCACCTCCAATTTATTGGGTGTGGTTGAATGTGTTTGTGTTGAATCTTTGATGATGTAATGAGGATAAGGGAACCCCTCTTTTTTCCATGATTCCAATTGGTGCGTTTTTCTCCTCAAATTGTGTCATTCATATTCTCTTTAGAACTCTATGTTCCTTGCTTTGAAAACACATTTGATCTTATGTGATTGCAATTGAAAGGTGGCATTATTCTCCTAATGGTTCTACCCTCGTCTCTATGTAGTGTGAGTCCCTTCATTTTGACAGTGTTGTCCTCAAAGCACTTTATGTTGCATGTAACTAACCTTTGGTTTCCCACCCATCTAGGCAATAGGGTGTCAATGTTTGAGATTCTGATTGGATAGCACATTGCCTGGATTCTAATAACGTTATGGAAGTGTTTATAAAATGTTAGAGGGGGGCCAAAGAAGTGTTCTGCTTTGGTTTTTCCATTTGTGATGTTTACAGTGTCAATTGGGTCACTTATGTTAAAATAGAATCAAGTTCATCGATTACATTAATTTAAGTCAAATTATGGAAAATTATATGAACTACAAAAAAAAGGGAACTTTAGGTTCGATTTGTTTAATTAAATTACGTAAATTTGTGTCAAATTAGGTTAATTAGTCTAAATTTGATCCATTTAGGACATTTAGGGTAATTTC
This sequence comes from Taxus chinensis, assembly GCA_019776745.2. Classification (NCBI taxonomy): domain Eukaryota; kingdom Viridiplantae; phylum Streptophyta; class Pinopsida; order Cupressales; family Taxaceae; genus Taxus; species Taxus chinensis. The sequence continues at coordinate 619,350,706 of CM034155.1, forward strand.
ATAAAATTAGGGAAATTAAGGTGAATGTGTTTTAATTTTTGTCAAAATAGAGAAAATTAGGTCAATTTCGGTCAAACTACACGTCAGAATTCTTTAATTTAGGATTCCAAATTCATGTTAGAGTGTTGTGTTGGTGTTATTTTTGTCTCATTTACATGTATGGGGATTTATACATCTTGTTTTAATGTCTTGTGTTACTAATCACTTTATCTGTTACATGAGGAACTCAAACAAGATATTTCTAACCCTCTAATGACAATAGGTTATTGCATTGTGTGTGGGTCATGTCATTTGTGTTACAATTGAACACAATTGACCTAAATGGACCTAATTCAACTCAATTGACCTAATTTAGAATAATTGACCTAATTCGTACTATAACATTGTGCTCAATATTGGTTGGCATGTGAAAAGAGACATTGAATTCTTTTTGAAAGGGGACACGTCAACTCCATCATATGCCCCTGCTTGAGTTTTTTAAGATCTCAACTTTCTGTGATCTCTCTTGCACAAACAATATTTATAATATATTAATATGAAGCTTAGCATCACTTTCTCAATCATTATTGTTTGCTTCTATCTCTTGTTTGATATCATTTCATCATATAATTAAAAGAAATATCTCTACCTCATATAACTAACCATTGTTTCTCTACTAAAATCATTATTTCACTCCTAAAATCACGAAACATGCCCAAAAAATTATCTTCCCTTCCATAAAACCTCCCTTATTCTCCCTGTCACTACAACAAGCCTTAATCACCCACTATTCGGCCCAATCGTCCATCCTTTTGGCCTATTCACAAATAGGGATTAGTGAAAGTGCATGGTGAATAGGTACAATGAATGGTGTTTGAGTGGGGGTTGAAAACATGTGAAATCACCCTGACATTGTATAGGTTGTTATGGCAATTTAGGTGTTTGTAAATTGATTTGTGTGAAGTGTTATGTTATTGGAGTCTAAGCTTGTTATATGTGAGATGTGATTGGTTAGTTTGTAAAGAAAGTTTAAAGGTAGTGAGATAATGTTGTATCGAGCATGAGTATCATATGGTTGGTTGCGTTACTAAATAAGGCAATTGGGTCACTATAATAATCAACTATGTTTTGATTATTTATTTATTTTTAAATTTGTAATTATGTTAATAACGATTGGTTAAAAGGTAGTGTTATTTGAAATAGTAAGTTCGGAGAAACGAATTAGTGGACAATTTATGTGATTTGAATAATGATGTGAGAATGGCTAATTTGGATAGCGAATTGGTCTAACTAGCATGTGAGTTGAAGGAGAGTATGTAGTGGGGCTACCATAGCAAGTGACCAATCGATACAATGATGATCAAGTTGTTATAGCGACCCACCATATTTTTGGACTATTGAATTACTATAGCTGGCAGCGGATATTGAGGTTGGTTTGGGGTGGTCAAACTTGATTTAAGTGAATTTGAGGATAATTATAGGGTTGTAATAAGCGGTTAAATCTTACGATACACTTGTGACTCTGGTTGTATACTGAACAGGTAAAGTTAAGCAATTGGAAATTCCTATAGTGTTTTGGTTAGATTGTTATGGTGATTTAGGGATTTATTTTGATTTGTACAATTATGGGAATGTATTTCTGTCTCTAGTGCCTTTTTGGTAGTTAATACCAATTGGATTCCATCTATTACAAGTGTTGGTGGAAAAATAGTTTCAAAATTAGATTGTGTAAGTAATGTAGGCTAGGGTTTTAGAAAAAACCTAGGGTTTTTTAAATTTATAATGCAATTTTATGATTATATGTATGATTTAAATGGAAAATAAAGTTACCTCTTCCCTCTGTCATCTGTAAAGAAGTGCCACATATTCTTCTTCTTCCTCTTCCTCCTCATCTGTTCATGTTGGGTCCATAGAGTAAATTGGGGGTGTTTCTTTCCCTCCTCTTCTACTTGTGTTTGTCATATTTCATTTATACTCATAAATTTTAAGCAAATCCTCTCAATGTCTCCCCTTCTCACTGTTATTTTACCTCCTCTCGCCGTCGGAATTTCTCCTATCGCTCTTCAAGGGAAACATTAATGAAATATGTTTGGGATTTTATTTTCATGTTTCTAGGTTATGATGTGGCACAAATGTGACATAAATTTTTGTAACATCATTATATATAAGTATTATATATGTGTATATATTATATTATATGTGTGTTATATTATATTAAAATAGTGTATTATATAAGTAGAATGTATTATATTATATATTATGTACATGTTACAATGTTACATGGTAAAACATCCCCTGGGTTTTGGTGATGTGTCAGATGTCTCAAATGTTTATAGGGACTTGGGGAATTAGAGGGGATGTTCTCTATTTTTTAAAAATATTTCAAAAAACTGATGTTTTTAATTTTAAAATGTTGTTATTTTTACTAAGAACATTAAAATACTTTCGAATAAAATTAAAATGCTATTATGTTTACCAAGAACATTAAAATGGTTTTGAATAACAATGTAAATGGTGTTGGGGTTATAATATTAGGTGGGGACACCATTAGGTGGGCCACCACTTTATATCCCGTTAAATATTTCATTTTAAACATTATTTTAACCTATTTAAAATAAGTTGTCGGGTTCCCCTCTCCACTTAATGTAAAGGTTGTAATTAAATTAATTAAATTAAAATGAGATATAAATGGTGCACTCGAGTGCAACCAATTTTCATTCACCTTAAAGAAAGAGTATGTATGTTGAAAAAAATTATTATTATTATTTCTAAAGTATAATTTGCAGGACCATGAAGGAAAGTGGAAGTGTTGGGTAAAAGTTGTAAATTCTCAATAAAGGAAAGTGCTTATTTTGTGGGGTATGTTACCATGAGATTTTCCCCACATAAATCTAGTATTGTGCATTTACTTTTACTCGTTTAAATTATGTGAAGTTATTTCATTTATTTTTTTGTACACCTAAACTAGAGTCCTCGGCATATTTATTGGATATTTGATTAATTGTTTTAACTCGTTAATTACCATGTCTACCATGGAATCATAGCAAGAATAAATTTTAGTGCACGTGGGAAACTTGGAAATTAGTTTTTTGAGGGCAATTAATCCAAATGCAATTTAAATTAAGTGAAACTTAAAAAAAATCAATTTGAAATCAAGTGCAGATAATCTAATTTCACTTAATAACTTAATCTATAAAGTGGCTTCATGAATTTGCTATAATATCAATATTAAACGTAACCAAATTAATGTGCATATATTCTAAAAATTTGTTTGTTCTACAAAACCACATTTAATTTATTTCCTTGGCCTTCACAACCATGTATGTGCTTGTGTGCTTGGATTTACATCAAAAGAATTATTTGTATGATTTTATAAATCTAAAACCAAAAATATAAAATACTAATCGATGTGCTATATTCTAATAAATAAAACATATAGCATTGAAAGGCCTGGTAAACACTCCATATGGATATGTAAAACATTAAAATTGTATGCATATTGTTGAAATAACCTTGTATACCCTAAACGACCTCTATAATGTTAAAAATAGCCGTGTAAAATCAAAGCGGCTTGCGTGAGCCTTGATACAGCTACTAAAAAAATTAAATTACCTTGTATATTGTTGAAACACCCCGATTAAACTCATAAGAGGCCTTCACTTGTACTCTTCACTCTTCCCTATGTCGTTTGTAACGAAGTGCCGCATATTCTTCATCTTCCTCTTCCTCTTCATCTATTGATGTTGGGTCCACAGAGTAAATTGGAGGTATTTCTTTCCCTCCTCTTCTACTTGTGTTTGTCACACTTCATTTATACTCACAAATTTTAAGCAAATCCTCTCAATGTCTCCCCTTCTCACTACTATTTTACATCCTCTCGCCGTCGGAATTTCTCTTGTTGCTCTTCAAGGGAAACATTAATGAAATATGTTTGGGCTTTTATTTTCATGTTTCTAGGTTATGAAGTGGCACAAATGTGACACAAGTTTGTGTAACATCATTATATATAAGTATTATATATGTGTAAATATATTATATTATATGTGTGTTATATTATATTAAAATATTGTATTATATAAGAAGAATGTATTATATTATATATTATGTATGTTACAATGTTACATGGTAAAACATCCCCTAGATTTTGGTGATGTGTTAGATGTCTCCAATGTTTATAGGGACTTGGGGACTTAGAGGGGATGTCCTCTATTGTTTTAAAATATTTCAAAAAAAAAATGATGTTTTTTATTTTAAAATTTTGTTATTTTTACTAAGAACACTAAAATACTTTTGAATAAAATTAAAATGCTATTATTTTTACTAAGAACATTAAAATAGTTTTGAATAACAATGTTAATAGTGTTGAGGTTATGATATTAAGTGGGAACACCATTAGGTGGGCCACCACTTTACACCCCGTTAAATATTTTATTTTCAACATTATTTTAATCTATTTAAAATAGGTTGTCGGGTTCCCATCTCCACTTAATGTGGAGGTTATAATTAAATTAAAGTAAGATGTAAATGGTGCACTGGGGTGTAACTGATTTCCATTCACCCTACAGAAAGAGTATGTATGTTGAAAAAAAATATATTATTATTTCTAAAGTATAATTTGTAAGACCTATGAAGGAAAGTGGAAGTGTTGGGTAAAAGTTGTAAATTCTCAATAAAGGAAAGTGCTTATTTTGTGGGGTATGTTACCACGAGGTTTTCCCCACGTAAATCCAGTGTTGTGCATATTTATTGGATATTTGATTAATTGTTTTAACTCGTTAATTATCCTAAGTCTACCATGGAATCAAAGCAAGGATAAATTTTAGTGCGCGCAGGAAACTTGGAAATTATTTTTTTGAGGGCAATTAATCCAAATGCAATTTAAATTAAGTGAAACTTCAAAAAAATCAATTTGAAATCTAGTGCAGATATTCTAATTTCACTTAATAACTTAATTTAAGTGGTTTCATGAATTTGCTATAATATCAATATTAAACGTAACCACATTAATGTGCGTAAATTCTAAAAATTTGTTTGTTTTATAAAACCAAATTTAATTTATTTCCTTGGCCTTCATAACCATGTCTTTGCTTGTGGGCTTGGATTTACATCAAAAGAATTATTTGTATGATTTTATAAATCTCAAACCAAAAATTTAAAATACAAATCGATGTGCTATATTCTAATAAATAAAACATGTAACATTGAAAGGCCTGATAAACACTCCATATGGATATGTAAAACATTAAAATTGTATGCATATTGTTGAAATAACCTTGTATACCCTAAACGACCTCTATAATGTTAAAAATAGTCGTGTAAAATCAAAGCGGCTTGCGTGAGCCTCAATACGGCTACTAAAAAATTTAAAGTACCTTGTATATTGTTGAAACACCCTAATCAAACTCATAAAAGGCCTTCACTTGCACTCTTCTCTTATGAAAACCCTAACCGACCCCTACAAAATAATAACAAAAGAGGATTTCATTTATAAAAAGTGAAACTGTATAAAACTAGAAAAAGCATCCATAGGTGCTTGTGAGAGGTCGATAGGCATATAGAAGGATTTATTAGCAATATTACATTGCTAATAATTGTACTTAATATGTACTTTATTAAATCAAAGTCTAAATCTACACCTCTCGTTTACTACATATTAAAACAAGTCTGAATCTCCCATCCACCTATCATGCATATATACAAATAGAGTACTCTCTTATTTCCAATAATACAATTAAAATTAGTGTATTATCACTGGTAAGTAAGGCAACTTGCTTGCACACATTATATTGGTGTTCAGATCTTTCACAACTATTAAACCTCACCCACACCTCGTATTCCTTTTTATCAATATCTCCCTGATATGACAATGAAATTTTAGGGTTTGCAGGTTATAGATATTTTAGATTTATCCTCATCCTATACGCCATTATCAATATTTTCTTAATAAGACAAGTTTAATGTAGGAAATTTAGGGTTTGTAAAGTTAGAACACATTTTAGATTTAGTTTTAAAGGGAATTCGATGTAGGGTTTGCAGAGTTAAGCTCTATTCAAAACCCAAAATAGAACATGGAGAACGACATATCCAAAACGGCCTTTCAAACCTATCATTTTCCTTGCATAATAGTAAAAGCACTTTATTTGAGATACAAAGGCGTTAACAACACTGAAACCCATGTTAATGTTGTGAATTTAGCAATAATTGGATATTTGCAGCGAGTGCAGAAGAGCTTTGCTTATTAAAAATGGTAAAGTAGGGTTACGTACTCTCATAATTAAATAAACATAACATTACACGGAACTGTGCTAAACAGAGCTCTCGTTAATAGTCGTCCTAAAATCAGTACCGTTATGGGTTAAATCATCCTTGTACATGGAGATAAATTTATAACCCTAATATCTCCTCATTTTACCATATACAAATTGATGGATCTGGATCTGGATCTAGATCTGAAGTGGTTTCAATTGTCTCTAAGAGAAAACTACTTCCTTCCATTGTTTTGTTTATTGTATGAAGAAGAAGAAGAAGAATATTGAGGATTAGGAGGCGCTTCATTTTGGCATAATGTCTAATTGTATTGATTTTGTTTCTTTTTCTTCTGAGCACCAGATCTACGTGCATTATAACCTTTGCAGCACCATTCTCGCGGTAGACAAAGGCCACCACTTCATTTTTCCTGCTCTTTATCTTTTTATTTCGAGTAGTTGGTGTATTGATTAACACATTAAAAGTGCCATTTCCTATACATACCAGGCAGGGTATTCATGGGTCAGGAGCATACATGTGCTTCACAAGTACAAAACATGGGGTTGACCAAGACTATCAGATATCTTATTTTTGTATCTGATATATCGTGGAGTATGATTTTTCCTATTGAGCATGCATCGTAATAGAATTAGATTTGGAAAGGGGTCTATCACAAGATACAATGTTGAACAAATCCCAAATTGAAGTAGAAATAGACATCATATAAATATGAGACCGTAAATTGTAGCCTATGCCATGAGTAAAGTTGTATGTTAGAACTTAAAATGTATATAAGAAGTCCAGCAAATGATGCACCTTGAATGTTAAATTTATAAGGATTATGAAAGGTCAAGGAAAAAGAAACCATCGACATGATTCAATAAAACATCAAAACCCAGAAGGAGATTAGTTATAATAAAGGATCAAAGAGCCTTTATAGGCCAGATTACACAATTCAGCTTCCTTCAAATCTAAAATATATGCAAAGGGTAAAATCCATAAAAACAAGTATTATAGAAAATGGGCAGGGTGCGTGATCTCCAAGGAAGAAGCTCCAAAGATGTTAATTTGATAAAATTGAAAGGGAAAACAAGGCTTCCTAACATACTAAAATATATCGAAAAAATGAATGTGTTGAAATAATTATTAGCCACATATCAAAAAGAAAATAAAAATACAACAATATAGACGTTTAAGAGATATAATTCATTAGTAAAATTTCCTTGTTGAATTCCAAGTGACCCCATTTTTGTTTCTCCTCTATCCTTATCCCTTATTTTCATCATTTTATAAATATAGATTATAAGCTTAACACGTATAATTTAGCATTTCCATGCATCATCAAATGAAATTATTACAATTACGTTCACAAGATCCAATAGTCAATGAGACCCTAAATGTTCCAGCTGTTACAACCACTAAGGCTGAAGATTAAGATATTGTTACTTCTCTCTAAAGGTTGGATCTTCTTATGATGATTTTGATCAGAAATTCCCCTAATATTTTTACCTCCTCTTCAGGGAGCTCCAACATGGTGTCCACTTCTAAGGGCTTCATAGATGAGACCAATGTAAATCTTGCTAAAGAGGGGACAATTCTGGGTATCTGCGAGAGAACTTGAAGGCCTGGGAAGCTCCTCCATACTCATAAATCATGGTGTAACTATGTTATACACTAACATAAGACTGACCTTTTCTATGTATCCCAAAAAAAATCTAATTTGATTTTAAAAGAAAATTATGGTTTCCATAAACACAGATTAAAAAAATAAGATTTGTGCATCTTCTCTCTTAGCCATGCAGTCTCACACCAAGGTCAATCAGACCAAAAATTATTGGTACGATCTTCTTTGTCCTAAAATTGATCGGCATTGATGATTTTGAGAGTTTCAGGTGTTAATTCTAAGATAGTCTCTACATTACTTTATTAAAGAAATTTTAAGGTTAAAAATCTAATTAATGGCCCTGTGTCAATGTTGATCCCCAATTTTAGTACAGCGCATTTACCGAACTTGAGTGACAGTTATTGTGGTCACAACCCCTCTACTTTATTATTAGTAATGAAAACATGGTTTATGGTGACTTCGGCTTTTAAATTTTGTAGTTTTATTAGTAATGAAAGTATATGATAGTGGGATATTGTTTTCCCTCTTGGTGTTTGTCGCCACACAACCCATGAGACTTTGCTTATTTTCATTCCTTTTATTGGTTTAACAATAAAAATAAATAAACAAGAGTATGGAATGTGTTTTTTTTTTTTTTAATGTTAGAGGAATCATTACGTATTACAATTAGCATAGTCTATATTAGTGTCACTAAACTCTGTCTCCGTTCAGCTGAAGCCTAGGTTTCATATCTTCTTCCGTACAGTTGGCGCACATTCAGGGACGTTGGTCGGACTACTCTAGCAACACCTTCGCACAAGTGTCACACACTCAGGGATTTTGGTCAGACTACTCCAGCAGCACTCAAGGACATTGGTGGGGCTACTCTTCATGCAATGACATGCCAATCGAGGTTGAACCTTGAACCTCCTCTTAGTAAATGCCCGGACTCTACCAATCAACCAAGACCTCCTCTTAATAGTATTGGGGAGCTCAAGAGAAGACCCCATATTCAAATTCCTAAAAGACATAATAAAACGAAAAAGTTGGGTAAAATACCACATCCAACATAGAAAAGTTAAAATTGGGTAGTTGGATAAAATATTGGAAGCGTCTCAAGAACACATGCAATCTGAACTCGGGCAGACGTGTAATCTAGGTCAAAAGATCACCCCTAGAGGGGAATTTATACGGTCGAGAATAATTAACAGAATTTACCAGATCAAAAATAATTGAAAATGAAAATGCATATAAGTGGAGGGTTACCGTTGAAGGAGAATTTACATAATTGTAAATGAAAATGCTTGTTGCCGTCAAATTTTGACCTAACGTCACAAAGTTAAGACAAAAATGGATTAAAAGTTCGAAACCTGTGGAGAGCTTCTTAATCCCAGATGAGAAAATAGCGTTTGAGGGTCTCGAATTCCTCTGAGGCTTGTTGCCACTGACACCGCCTGTTGATATTCTTCCACCATTGCCACTGCTTCGCAGTAGACAGCCTGCACTAATAAAACCCTACGTTTACCCCCACAGTAAAAACATTAAAAATTGGTGTGTGGCTGACATAACATTGCTTCCAAGTAATGAAGCATCTCTCTGGACATTTCCTCGTGTGTCTGTCAAACGAACTGCAGATTTAAATTGGGAATTCAACGGTAATTGAAGTAATGAAAAAATTTAAAGAAATAAGTTATTATTGAACTGTTATTACGAGGTGAAGATCGTAGTAAGTGGATTTGACAATGAGGGATCCATGGGGAGCGAGGCAGTGACGTTCCACTTGCTCGATGAGTTGGCTCTGCCCAAGAATATCAGCTTCACCATTGTTTATCCATAATTTAAAAAATTCTGTGTTCCTCCACTTCCGCGAAAATTAAGCGTCACCAATATTTTTTTGGCGCAGTTGGGAAAAATGCAGGATTGGAAATGAAAAGACGGAATAGAGCGAAAACAGTTTATGACAAAACGACTGTGACGAATAGTAGCGGTTACTCAAGAATTTTAACTTAAGTAAGGACGATAGGTAATCTTATTCTTTTTTATGTTTTATTAATTTTTTGGAGAAGTCTTAAAAAAGAAAGCATATTTTTCAGATTCTTATAAGTAAATCTTTAATGAGGAATTATTTAGTTGTTTTTAAATTATTTATTTTCAATATATAAAAAATAAGAAGGGAGAAATATAGCTAAAAAAAAGTGTATTATTATAATTCTAATTTTTTATAAAGTTTATAAAAAATCATGAGAAAACGCATTCAAGTATTTAGATTAATTATTTGCCTCTCAAAAATAAGGTTTTATTTTGTGTAAAATTAAGTTTAATTTTTTCCAAGAAAATTGGATAAATTATCATTTTTTAAAAAATTAGTTCAATAAACTACTTTCTAGCATTTAATTTTTTGAGTTAATTTCATGTGTATTAGTTGTTGTCATAGTTCTTGGTGTTTATCATTGAAAATGGTTGGAACAATCAATTTTTCAATCAATAAATTGTAACTACTTAGTAGGACTAATGACAACATTTGGAAAGTTAGGCTGAGAGTTATTTTCATAGCAAGAAAACTATGGAATCTCGTCACCATTGTGGATAAAAAAGACCCAATGGAATACAAGTAAACCCCGAAAACCTTAGTGCCTTCTCCAAGAAATCCTTACAAGCCATGTTGATCTTATTGCAAAGTATAAAAGATGAGTTCTTACTGCACATAGAACACATAGACTCTCCCAATGACACCTAAAATAACTAGAAACGATGCAGGAGGGAAGTCACCTCTCGAAAATCATAAAACTTATCATGGAAATTTTCACAACTCCCATGAAGGGAGATGAAAAATTCATTAACTATTTGGCCAAAATTAAGAACATCAAATCCCAGTTAGATGGTTGTGACTCCAACTATTCCAAGACAAACTATTGTACTTCATAATTTAAATCAACATACATGATAAATGTAGGAACTATATTTCAATTTTGAACTCAAAATATCAAAATGAGTTTGACTTACCTGACCTTGACACATTTTCCTCTCCCCTAATTTAGTAAGAACAAGTAATGGCCAATTTTGATTCAAAAGAGAATGTCTTTCACACATTATTCTCACAGAATCAAAAAACATTGCAAAATCAAAATAGTAGCAATTCAAACCAAAAACCAAACTTCAAATCAAAAGTTAATCCTAACATTAATCATAACAAGAATAATCAAAATTTTAAAGTGAAGTTTAATGGAACGTGTAATGAATGTCATAAGTTTGGTCATAAGGAATAAGATTGTCATGTGAAAACGAACACGTTTGTCAAAAATGTTAGAAACAAGAAATTTAACAATCAAAAGAAGACTAAAAACCAAAATCTAGATTAAAACCAAGCAAATAAAGCTGACAAAGCAATAGCTCTTTACATTGCACTTTCAACGTCGAATGATAACAAATGGATCCTAGATACTAGTGTCTCCGGGCACATGACCTACATGCCTGACAGGATTATAGATGTAGAATGTCGGGAAAACATATATCTAGGAGACAATTCTATCATTCAATTTGAAATTTATGGGAATGTGAAACTACTACCGCAATAATTAAAAATGTTTTATTCTTCCCTAAATTGAAAAACGACCCTTTATCTTGCTCACAGTTAACTAAAAAATTGGAAAGTTGTTTTATTGCAAATAAATGGTAACTGAAAAAAATTAGGGATGTTATTGTTTTTGGTATTCACAAAAATGGCTTATACATATTCAATGAATTTATTTTTGAAGTATGTTTTTTTTCTTCTTCTAAAAATGATCTTCAAATTTGGCATGAAAGACTAGGACATGTAAATTTCAGGATAGTGTATGAAATGTCTCGTCTAAACCTAGTTATAGGTCTTCATAAGATGAAATATGATCATGAAACTTGTGAAAGTTATTTGTGTGGTAAGCAACACATTGAACCATTTCAAAAACATCACGATCCTAATTCCTCTCAGTTGTTAGAATTAATTGACAATGATGTTAGAGGTCCACTCAAAGTACATTCTTTCAATGGAGCCTTGTTTACTATCAGTTTTATCGATGACTTTTCTAGAATGACCTGATCATACAATATTAAGAAAAAGTCTAATGTATTGTCTAAATTTCAAGAGTTTAAATCCTTATTTTGGTAGTAGTATTTTCTACAATAGAACTAGTATATTAAGGAGTGCTTATGTTATGAAATGTATCCATGAATATTATTGTATTGATTTTTCTCAAAGGATGTTGCCCCCTCGAAGTGGCTTGAGATATGAAAAAAGTTGAAGTTATTTTCTAAATTTTATTTCATTGTTATTTTATTTTTTGTAGTTTGCAAATCTATGTTGAAGGATCTTCGCATCTCATATCAGAGCACTTTCTTAGCCTTGTGGGTAGATTTTGGAGAATTTTTTTGAGTAGGGCTTCCTGGGAGCTGCGTCATGTCCAAAAGTATTTTCTTTGCATTTTTTTTCTACATATTTATTACAGATTTCGATAAGGGTAAATACATGTCAACATAATTGTGAGAAGTAATTAGGCATAAGCCCTAAAACTCATTGTGAGGAGTACCACATGAAGCTCGAAGTAGCTGGCCCATTGAGAGGACCTTCCAGCAAAAGGGAATCGACACATCTTGATTAATTAGTTTTCACCTATGAGGCAAACCAAGAGTTGTCCGTGGGAACGGCCCCATCTTGATTGATTAAGGGGTAAATTATATTAATAGAAATGTTTTGGTGAGCGGTACTCATTCAGACATCATTGGTAGAGAGAATTGTTAAAACCCATAGGAAGTCTAACTGAATGGGGCCATATCCAATGTAATAGTTTGGCGGGAAAACAACATAGCGGTCACAGTTGAGAACCATTGGTAACCACACACTTTTTGTCAGGCTATTGGTAAAAACAACAAAGAGACCGTCAGAATTCCTAAAGCTTAAAAAAATCAGAAAAATAAAATTAGTTTTTTCCCTATCTTTCATGTTATAATTCCATTAACTCTCAAAATTTCCTAGAACGCCCAAAATTTCATTATGCATGTTTATTTCCTTGAGGGTCCATATCCAAAATTCCACTTTTATTAGCCTAAAATCTCAATTTTTTATTTTTTCAATTTGTGCCCTAACTTCTTTATTTTTTCTCCAATTGCTTCGAAATTTTTCCACAATGTTCCTCTCCGTTTTCTACTCTTTTTTCCCTGTAAGATAAATTTCCCTCTAATTCCATTTTAGTTTTGAAATTTCCCCTACATTCATCAATCCTAATCAAGAGGTGCCAAAACACTAGTAAAAGTCCATTTACCCCTTTTGATTGAGCTCACATTAAAAATTTTCATTACTAGCCGTGTCTTAAAACACATTTTTCTATCAATTACAAAAGAAAAAATATCTAGTTATGGTTGTCACCCATACAGGCACAAAAAACACGGAGGAAGAAATCATTGCCTTGAAGGCACAAATGTATGATATAAAGATTGAATTAGCAAAATGTCATCCTCGCTAAGAAACTCCATACTGAGTCCACTTTAGACCACAATTTCTCTACTTCAAATATGTCACGTGGTCCCAAGCTGGATTTTCCTTGCTTTAATGAGATGGCAAGGCAGAACAATCCTGCAGTATCCATAATACCTATGGTGTGAACAAGGTCCCCATTACTTCTTTTCACTTTGAACAAGAGGCCTTACAATGGTATTGTTAGTATTTAAAAGTTTGTGATGAACCAAATGGACCATAGTTCACATCTCTCATTCTAGAGTGGTTTGGCATGAGTGCTTATGATGACTTCACAAGATCGCTCACTAAACCCTGACAAACAGGGTCCGTCTGTGACTACCAGATAGAATCTGAGAGATTGGAAAATCACACATAAGGTTTTTCAGACAGTTTTTTCAAGAGTTGTTCCATTAATGGCCTCAAGGAGGAAATACGCTCAAAAATCAAAATGTTTAAAACCAATTCCATGATGGAACTATTGGACTTGGCCAAACTAGAAGAGGAAAAAATCACAACACATCGTCGACCTTATGATTTTCCTTCATGCAAAAATATAAACACTCAACGTGCTCCCACGGTTCCTCCCCTAAATTCAGCCCCAATCAAGAGTCTTATTGAAGCATAAATGTAGGAATGCAAAGAAAAAGGTTTATGCTACAATTGTGACGATAAATTCAATAGATGGCATCAATGCATGAAAAAAAGGATGTACCTCATAAATGTTGAATCAGGCAACTATGAAGATGTTAAGGAATTCCAAGAAGAAGATTCACCATCGGATGAAACCCCTCCTCAAGATTTTCAACCAAAGATCCCACTTCACGCCCTAGTAGAAGTCACCAGCCCTCAGACCATGAGGTAAAAGGGTATTTCAAAAATATTCCTCGAACCATCTCAATTGATTTAGATAGCTCACAACTTTATTGATCCAAGGTTGGCCAAACAAGAAAATTGATTTGTTTACTCTTTTTCTAGCTTTGAAGATATAATTGTTAATGGTGGTACATTGCCTTGTAAGGGAAAGTGTTGTAATGTTCATATTTTGATGGGATATAATAATCTTCTCTCTGATATATTTATCCTCCCCTGGGTGGATGTGATGTCATTTTGGGATCTCAATGGTTGCGCACACTTAGACCCATCCTATGGGATTTCGTTAAACTATGGATGTCGTTCTCTAACTATGGGAGAAAACACACCTTAAAATTTCTTTATTTATGCTCCACTAGTATTATTAGTTCCCATCATATAGAAAATCTTATGAAGAAAGGATCACATTAGTTCATTTCTCAGTTGTTTTATATCCAATAAATCAACCCACTTCTTCCAGCACCCCTATAGAGTTACAAACCATTTTAGAAAAACATGCTCTTGTATTTGTTGAGCCCAATGGATTTCCACCTTCATGCCCAAAATATCATCGTATTCAACTCCTCCCAGGAATTGCTCCTCCCAACATTTGGACCTACAAGTATCCTTTTTTACAAAAGATAGAAATTAAAAAGATCATTAAAGAACTTTCAAGGTAGTAGCCATTCGCTTAGCACCAACTTGTATTCCTCCCCTATTTTACTTTTCCACAAAAAGGATGGCTCGTGGAGTCTTCGCATTGATTGCAAATAACTCAACAAGATCACTATCAAGGACAAGTTCCTTATCCAATGATCGATGAGCTTTTAGATGAACTTCATAGCATCCATTTTTTCTCCAAATTAGATCTCTGCTTGTGGTACCACCAGATTCACCTTCATGAGGAAAATATTATGAAGCTAACCTTCTGAATGCATGTTGGTCACAATGATTTTTTAATCATGCCCTTTGGGCTTACCAATGCCCCATTGACATTCCAAGGCTTGATGGATACATTTTTTGGCCCTTCCTTCGTCGTTTCATATTGGTATTATATGATGACATCTTGATATATAGTCAAACTTTGGTTGAGAATCTTCAACACATTAATAGGGCATTACAACTTATCGCAGATAATCAGTTGTTTGCGAAACACTCCAAGTTCTCCTTTGGCCAGACTGAAGTTGAATATTTGGGTCATGTTTTCTCCACAGAGGGTGTCTGTGTGGGCAAAGATAAAATCAGTGCCATGTAAAATTTGTCACTACCGAAAACACTCTGAAGCCTTCATTAATTCTTGGGTCTCACATGTTATTACATAAAAATTGTTTGGGATTATGATAGAATTGCAGCCCCATTTACAATCATGTTGAAAAAGGATGATTTTGCATAGAATGAGGCCAGTAAAGGTGTTTGAGGCCTTAAAAAAAGCTGTGTTATACACCTATCTTAGCCATGGCATATTTCACTAAGACTTTTGTCATCAAAAGTGATGCTTGTGGCAATGGCCTTGGTACTGATCTCATCCAAGAAGGTTGTTCACTTTCCTTCATTAGAAAATATCTCTTAGGAAGGAATTTAGTCATGTCTACCTATGAGAAGGAGACGATGGAAATTTTGCATGCAGTACAAAAGTGGGAGCCATACTTGTTAAGAAGGCATTTTTGCATCAAGACAGATCATTGTGGTTTTAAGTACTTCCTTGAACAATGGGTCTCATCTCCTTCTTAACAAAAGTGGGTCATTAAGCTTATGGGGTATGATTATGAGATCACCTATAAGAAAGGGAAAATGTGGTTGTTGATGCCTCTCTCACACTTTTGAGGATCAAGTCTCCCTATGCGCAGTATTTATGCCCATACCCAAATGTATTCCACAACTTCAAAAATATTGAAACAAAGATCCAACCCTACAACGCCTTATCCAAAAATTGGCATATGATCCTACCTCATCCCCACACTACTCTTGGGACGAAACCTATTTTCAATATAAAGGGCACTTGGTGTTACCATATAAATTTGAGCTTCACCATGCAATTATTCTCAAACTCCATGCTTCTCCATCTACCGATCACTAAGGTTTTTTAAAAACCCATGAGCGGGTTCATAGGAATTTCTATTGGTAAGGAATGAAGGCATACCTCAAACAATTTGTGGCAGAATCTGATACATGTCAACACAACAAGGGTGAAACAATGGAAACCTCGGGTTTGTTATAACCATTACCCATTCTAACCTGAATTTGGACTAATATTTCCATGGACATCATTGAAGGACTTCTTAAATCTAGGGGAAAGTCAATAATCTTGTTCATAATGACCGCCTCTCCAAGTATGCCCATTTTTTATTCCTTATCCCACCCATATACAACCTCAACCATTACCCAACTATTCATTGACCAAATCTTCCACCTCCATAGTCTCCCATCCTCCATCGTCTCAAACTATGATGTTGCTTTCACCATCCATTTATGGACGTAGTACAAGTACCCAATTAAGGATGAGTTTAGGATATATGATTAACTAAAATTGGTCTAATAGTATTGAAGTATAATAACTAGATAATCTAAAATAGGATGACTAAAATGTTGTAAAATATGCTAAGACAGTATGGAAATGAATTAAAATAATTCTACTAAATGAAATCAAACCCTAATGTGAAAAGATTTAAAAGGAAAGGACTTAGCTAATTGTTGGAGACTGTCACAGGTTGTCGTAGGTCTGGCTACGAATTCTAGAAGTGAGTACAATCACTCAAAATCCCCGTAAAGACCAGATCTGGAGGATCTGAGAAGACTGAGATGCTTGGGAAGCTACTGGGGCACCACAGGGTGCCCTCGTCTGAAAAATAGGCACCCTAGTTTCTACGAATTCTCATAATCTGATTTTCTCAAGGTCGCAAGCCGATCTGGTATACTACCTATCTGTCACAATAGATTTCCCGAAATGCACCAAGTGCGTGAAATAATGTTGGATGATGGAATGACCTGCAAAAGGCAAGGAAGTATCAAAACCCTAAAAATAAAATATGTAAAATGAATGGGTCGGATTGACCTCAGCTACCACAACAATGGGCTTACTAAACTGAGTGTTACACTACATTTCAGACCCAAATGTAGTTCTGGTGTGTGTGTGTGTGTGTGTGTGTGTGTGCATGTCGTGCCCTATGTGCTCTTGTGTCATTTGCACTTTGTAAAGTAGTGAGTAATAATAACGATATAAAATGTAATAGCATGTGTGCATGAAATAGATTAGAATCCTCCCCCTATGTTGTGTGTGTTGATGCAGATATCCTAGCCTTGATGTATGACACTATGTGGATGCAAGTGATGCAATGGATGCAACTCTAGATGGAGTGATAGTAGTATGTGACATTAGGACCCTCATTATGGTCTCATAACTTTGTATTTATAGGGTCCTCTTGCTCTAATTTCGTAATTAACCCCGACATGGCCGACTAGGAAAAAGATAAGGATGAAAAATGACTAGAAAGACCCCAAAAAGAAGTGGGAAAGGGGAACATGGATCGGGGCGCCCCAGTATAGGCCTGAGTGCCCCGGTTTAGGATAAAATGATAGTACATTTGTGAAATAGGTGGATATGTATAGAAAAATATGCGGGAATGACGAAATAAAATATAAAAAATAAGATGACCACAAGGTGGGATTAATTAATACTTTCTTCACTTGAGAACCCTCTAAATAGTAGTACAAGACTGGGATAAATAATCCCTAAAGTGCATGATTTTTTATCTATATTTTTCCCCCACTTTATGTTGGTGAGCGGAACACTCGGTAACATAAATTAGATAAAGATGTGTACCTGATATCCATGTAGAGTGTAGAAGAGACATATCGATGGAATAGACTCAAGCGTGGAATGACAAAAAGAAAAAGTGGAGGAGCGTGGATTCTAAAGATGAAAAATGCGCACAAAAAGTGATGAGAGTGAACCTAAGGTCTAACACGTGTGTAGTTATTGTGGTGTGTAGTGTACCTGCATGGTTAGTAAAGGCAAGTGTCATCGTGGTGTGTTGTCATTATCATTACCGTTTGTTGTTGTTGTTGTTGTTGTTACCCCCAATTTGACTGCTTGTTTCTCATACGGCTGGACCTGTAAGGAGAAAATGATCAATTAGTCAAATATATTGTAGTATCCCCTTCTAGGATAAGTTAGGAATTAATACAAATCTGATCACACACAACTGAAAATAATTAATCTTCAAACCCTAACTATTGCAAACTTCAAAAATTCATATCTTTGGCTATGAAAGTCCAAATGAGCTGAAAGTTTGGATAATGGACCATAAAAATATGATGAACAATATACAAAAATCATATTTTACAGAGTCAACCCAAAACCCTAATTTTGACCTAAAAAGTAGGTCGCTCAGCAATTTCAGGGCACCAAAACGCCTCCAAAAATTATGAAATCAATTTATCCTTATTCCTCCTAATTTCCACAATCATATGAAATATTAAATCAACCCCAAGCCACAGATCTGATATAAATATCAATTTTCCATACCCAGAAAAGCCTGCAGACAGCTGAAATATTCAAAAATGCATAAGTGCTTCAAAACTCAATATTTCTTCACCAAATAAATTGTAAATTGTTCTATAAATTAAGGGCTTTCCAAAGAGCTATCAATTTGAATTTTTTGAGCAATAAAACCTAGCCAAAACAGCCCCAAAAAACTAATTTCAAGTCGCTAGGGTTAGAGGAAATTAATTAAATAATTTCCAACTCTCTCCTAGCCTCCAAAGACACCAAAAATATTAGCCCATTGCTCTGAAATAATCAATAACACATGGCAGATTGCAGATCTATCATTTATGGCATCAAAACATAATCAAATCATCACTAAACCAAGTCGCTATAGTAAGAATATTTGTAACAAAAATAAAATGATTCAAAGGAGCAATATCAAATGATTTTCACACTCTAAACTTGGAGCCAAAACTGAAATAACTCAAGCAACAATGGCAAATCTGAAATTGATCAAAACCAGCTCACTAACTTCCCACGCGAGAGAGAGAGAGAGAGAGAGAGAGAGAGAGAGAGAGAGAATGCATCAATGGGCATACATCCCAACTCCAAGCATGGAGTGTAAAATAAATATCATCATAACATCAGTCTAACAATGATCCTAACACTCCTTTTATAAACAAGGAGGCACAAAATTCGAAATCCCTAGGAGAGGGAAAATATTAAATAAAAGCAGTTTATTCTCCCTAGGTGTGGCGTCCCCTTTTTAAAAGTGTGATTTTAATATTTAAAAGCCACATAAATATTATTTAATTAATTCCCCTTTTTAATTTGCATTTTAGGAATTTAATTAAATAATTACTTGCTCCATAAATATTAAATAATTAAAAAATATTGCTTTATAATGTCAAATGATTAAAATCACTCTCAGGCAATATTATAAAATTATTTAATATAATTTTCCCCTTGTAACATCCCTAAAGCCCACGGGGAATGATAGGCTAAGGGTCTTCAAAAATGGGGACATTACATATGTGTGTGTGTGTGTGTGTAAAATATGCATGTGTATATAAATGTGTAAAGTACACAAATGTAAAATACATGAAAAGAAAAGTGTAAATAGAACATGTGCACCTGATCCACGTCGAGAAAAAGGGTGTAAAAGGATATCATGTACTGTCACGAGTTTTTTGGGCGATTGCACGCCACCCTGGCTAAAGAAGTATAGGGAGGAAATGTTGTGTGTCATCCAACCTTTAACTGCTTCTGGTTAAATGTGTGAAGAGATCTTTGTAGCGTCCTAGTTTTTTGGGTGATCCGACACCACTGGACAAAGTAGTGTAGAGAGGCACACCCGCTATAACCTCCAATCCTATAATTGTCTTATAGAAATGCCAAAGGACACCATGTCATGTAGAAGGTGTTGTGTATGGAGTTGGTAGATTGGTTTGAACTCACTCGTTGTATGTAAACCCACAATGTGAAGGGCGGAAAGTTCATAGTACTGAACTAGTGTAAATACGTTGTGTTAGTATGTAAACCCTCAATGATGCCCTCCTCTTTGAGGGTGCATGTGACGTCGCTAAAAGGAGAATGCGGCCCCAAAAGAGGACCTACCGCACTCTAACCTATAGAACTCTGCCCTGTAGGGGGAAATGGAAAGAGCTTTATAGATACCAAAGCGCGCACAAAAGGGGATGGCTAGCCAAAACAAGAGTTGGTCTGAAAACATATGCATGCAAGAAGACAAGTGTAAAGTACTCAGACAATGTAGTAGCTACCAAACAAAGTAATGTAAACACGCAAGAAAATAAGTAGACCCCATGAAGCGGGTTGCAAACATGGGACATCACTCATGATGTCATAAGACACGCAAGGCTGTCATGGCCAAAAACAACAAACAAGTGTGCACACAAGCAAAGGGAAAATCCCGCATATAATGGAAGACAATGGAAGAAAAGTAGAAACAAACAAACAAGTAGTCATGGAAACATGTAATCCTGCAAAACAAGTGTTGCACATGGAACACTTGTTAGCATGTTAGAGTGATAACCAATATGTAAAAACATGTATGAGAAAGTAATATAAGATGTTAAGTACTAAATGAAACAATAACACATGGATAAGATGAAAGTGGATGCCCCCAGTGACCAATATAGGAAGGGTAGAAGGCAAGCATCCATGCTGCATGAAAATTCATCTATCTATAATCACACTAAACAAAGGAATGAACGCACATGTGTGTATGATAATGACATATAAGAAAGTAGTTTAACGTTTGTAGTAAAGTGGTCAAGCAAAACACTAGCAAGCAAGAGTAAATGCCCCCAAGGCAATGCAATATGTTTTGGATGGATGGAATGGAATTCAAGATGGAACGATACGAGCAACGTGCCCCCCAATTTGATGGAAGTGTATGCAGTGAGGTTCATTTTGCTTTCCCCCTCAGCAATCAATAATGAACCGTAAATGAGAGTGAGTCATCGGGAAATGGTCGAGTAGTGTTGGTTGTTTCTAGCACGTTGTGGTGAGTGTGTATATGTAATGGTGATGGAATATGACAAATGGAGAGATGTGTGTGAACCCTATAGCCGAAGCGTATATCACAACTTTTTGAATGGATGAGTGATGATTTATCCCTAAGCATATATCACTATGTGATGAAAGGATGGAGATGGGTGATGATTTAGCCTAAAGTGTATGTCACTACAAGATGAAAGGAAGGAGTGGTGATGTAACCTAAGGTGTATACCACTACAAGATTATAGAATGGGTGAAAAATTAACCTAAGGTGTATGTCACTAACGCTGGAAATGTCGCATGAGGAAAATTTCGCATGAGGAAATATCGCATAGTGAATATAAGGTCCATTTGATTGGTAAACCCTTGGCAGTCGAGTATGGACCAAGGAACTAAAGCATGTCATAGGGTGGTGACAAAAATGTGTAGAAGCCAACATAGTATACGACCAAGTGATGAATATGGTATGTAAATGAGCGGTGTGGGAAATGAAATGTAGGATGTGTAGTGTGTATAGGATATGTAATATGTAGTGATAGGTGTAGATAGAATATGTAGTGATAACATGTAAAGATAGACCCATATATCTAATGTAACCTTGCGTAAATATAGAATGTATGGATGGAATATAAAACTAGACTCGTAGGAAATGATGAATAGTGTAGTATACAGAACATGTATGATATGAAAATGTTAAGTGTGTGGATATTTGAATGAATGGAATGCACGGGTGAGGACTAGTATAATGTATAATAAATGTAGAATGGATAGTGTATAACGTACAATGTAGGATGAAATGAAACATGCAATTCCTAAGTGTGGTGTGTGGGGTTCAATGTAATGGTAATCCCTCAACATTCAAGTGTGAACTGAAGCACAAGAGTGTTTCATCGGGTAATGACAGTGCTAGGATGCATGATATGCTATGTGGATAGGACAGTGAAGAAGTATGAAAGGTGAGACTATAAAGCTAGGTGGAGGAGGGAGAGATAAGTGTGCAACATGATATGCCCCCCCCCCTTATGATAGTGTTATACAGGTAGCTAGGAGATGTTATCAAGTAGATCATTGTTGTCATGATCGAAACCAGCTGGAGCCGCATCAGAAAATTGGTAAGCTATAAATTGGGGACGATCATATAGGGATCCATTATGACAGACTATATAGGCATTCATCGTGTATTCTTCATCCGTAAAAGTGATCAGTGGACAACCATGAGTGTGCCAACGTAAAATGTTAGGAACATATGCAGGGGAAGAATCATTAGCAATGGAGATAGTGCAAAAGGGCATGAGAAACAAGAGTGAAGAGTGAAGAGGATCGATAGTACCACCGATATAATCAAACCAAGACTATCCTAGTGTAAGTGGATAATCACAATGGGTGCATGCAACAAAGACTGTCAAATGAAAAACCTGTAAACCATAAGCCGCAGTGATGTGGAAGTCATCGTAATAAATATGAGGTGAATGAAGGGGTGGTAGGATATCATTGAGCATCATACCGAACCTAGGCAAGCAATCACGTGTATAAATAGTATATGAACTAGTGAGATCGAGAGGATTGTGTTCTCAAAATGTACTATTCATAAATAATGTGCATGTAAAAGGGGGTGGTTTAGAAACTTCCATCGCAAAAGAAGATGAAATTTCACCAAGTCTATTAACAGATCCCTTATATAAGATCATAACATTAGTGGATGGAGGTTTTTTGAACCGGTATTCATCTGGGCCGTCAGCTACAAGGGTTTCTTCAAAATAAGAATTATGTACACCGAGAGGAGTAAAGTCCAGTTGTCGTAATGACTCATCAATGAGTTCTATGACATCAACCTTGTCATCATACTTAGTGGAAGTGTCAGTGTGTGCATAATCGGTTTGGGTAGCATTATCTAGGACATTAGTAGGTGGTGCTAAAGTGGGAGGGGTAACATAAGTAGAGGATGGTGGAGTACTAGCATGGACAAATACTATAGGTGAAATGATAGCTGAATTGTGAGTAGATATAGTAGGGGAAGTAATAACAGGAGTAGTGGAGAAGGATGCACTAGATTGACCAACATCATATTTATCAAGACTAGCGCACGGAATACGTTGTGGAGGTGAAATGGGTATAGACATAACAGGATCAATACGATAGTATTTGAATGGTTCCAGATCAGTGGTAATAGTGTGTTCATAATCATCATGGAGGAATTTGACACATTGATGTACAGTGGAGGGTATGGCTTGCATGGCGTGAATCCAAGGCCTACCTAGGAGGACATTGAATTGAAAAGAATCATCGAGGACATAGAATTCAATAACAATGGTCTTGGGTCCAACCTGAACATGTATGTAAATAGTTCATAAACATGTGCAAGTGGAAGAGTCATAACCACGATTAAGGGTGGCATTATGAGAGATAATATTTCATTTAAATACCTAATTTTTGTAAGAGATATTGAGCACAAAGGTTCATTGTGGACCCGTTATCAATGAGAACACACTTGACATAAGTGGTACTAACAATGGCGGTAATGAGCAATGGAGCACATGGGTTACTTTTTGCAAAGGGGGATATATCATCATTGGTAAAAGAGATAGACTATGGTAACTTACAATGAGACTGAATGAGATGTGTGAAAGCCTTGGTGGAATGATTTTGTTCCACGTGAATAGCACAGAGGGCAACCTCTAGTGTGGTTCGACAATCTAGTGCATTTTGCAGAAAGTCATAGATTGTGATCTTAGTCGGTGTATTTTTGAGTTGGTCAATAATGGCATAGCCTTTGAAAGCGGTTAATAGGGTTGTGGGCATAGCAGGTAGTGGAAGAGAAAAGGGTGGATTGGTTGATGGATTAAGGTGAGTGCAACAAGTAGTAATTATATTGATAGATAGATCAGACGGAGGTATTACAAATTAGGGAGGGTGTTGAGTGCATACACGCATAAAATCAACAATGGTAGTAACAATATTGGTGACCTTAGTAGGTGTGTAGGTAGGATAAGAAGATTGGGCCATAACTTGGTAAGGAGATGACATGATGCAAAGGTGGGTGTTAAGATGTCGGGTTCACCAAAAATGATTAACTAAAATTGGTCTAACACTATGAAAGTATAACAACTAGTTAATCTAAAATAGGAGGACTAAAATGTTGTAAAATATGCTAAGACAATATGGAAATGATTTAAAATAATTATACTAAATGAAATCAAACCCTAATAAGCAAAGATGTAAAAGGAAAGGACTTACCTGATTGTTGGAGACTGTCACAGGTTGTCGCAAGTCTGGCTATAAATTCTAGAAGTGGAGACGATCACTAAGAAGTCCTAAAAATACCATATCTGGAGGATTTGAGCAGACTGAGGTTCTTGGGAAGGTACTAGGGTGTCCCAGGGTGCCCTGGTCTGCAAAATAGTCACCCTGGTTTTTGTAAATGCTCATCATCTAATTTTTGCAGGGTCGCAAGCTGATCCAGAATATTGCCTGTATGTCGCACTAGATTTTTTGAATTGTGTCGAGTGTGTGAAATAATGTCAGATGATGGAATGACCTAAAAAAGACAAGGAAGTATCAAAACCCTAAAAATATAATATGCAAAATGAATGGGTCGGACTGACCTCATCTGCCACAACAGTGGGCTTACTAAACTGAGTGATGCACTATATTTCAGACCCAAATGTAGTTTTGGTGTGTGTGTGCATGTCGTTTCCTAAGTGCTCTTGTGACAGTCGCACTTTGTGAAGTAGCGAGCAATAATAGCCATATAAAATGTAATAAAATGCGTGCATGAAATAGAATAGAATCCTCCCCCTATGTTGTCTGTGCTGATGAAGATCTCCTAGCCTTGATGCATTGCACTATGTGGATGCAAGTGATGCAATGGATGAAACTATAGATGGAGTGATAGTATTATGTGACGCTAGGACCCTCATTATGGTCTCATAACTTTGTATTTATAGGTATCTCTTTCTCTAATTTCATAATTAACCCTGACATGGCTGACTAGGAAAAAGATAAGGATGAAAAATGGCTAGAAAGGCCCCAAAAAGAAGTAGGAAAGTGAAACATGGATCGAGGCACCCCGGTTTACGATAAAATGAAGGGACAGTTGCAAAATAGGTGGATATGCATAGGAAAATATGTGGGAATGATGACATAAAATATAAAAAATAAGATGCCCAAAATGTGGGATTAATTAGTACTTTCTTCACTTGAGAACCCTCTAAATAGTAGTACAAGACTAGGCTAAATAATGCCTAAAGTGTAGGATTTTGTGTCTACAAAATCATCCGCAAACAAATGGTCAAACTGAAATTGTTAACAAATGTTTAGAAACTTTCCTTCGATGTTTTACCTTTGAGCACTAGAAACAGTGGGTCAAGTGGCTACCTCTTATTAAATGGTGGTATAACACCTCATATCACACTTCCACCAAAATTACTCCATATGAAGTACTCTATGGCCAGTCGACAACACATCTCCTCCCTTACACTCATAACAGTTCTCCAGTTTATGTCGTCAACACTGCCCTCACCCAACATGAAAAAATTCTCCACACTCTTCAGGGAAATCTCCATGTGGTTCAAAACCATATGAAACAACAAGCAAATCAGCACCATTCAAAGCACAAATTTCAGCCCAAGGATATGGTTTTCCTATACATACAACCATACAAACAAACTTCCTTAAAACTCAAGGGGATTTGAAAGCTTACCCCTAATTTTTATGGACCCTTCAAAATTCTCTATAAGATTAGTTCCTCTACATACAATTTCCACCCATCTTGTGAGTTCATATTGTCTTTCATCTATCTTTTTTGAAGAAAGTTCTATGCTAGCACATTACGGCACAAAAATTACTACCAAGTCTCGAAAATGAAGGATTCATCATTCTTAAACCTTTTGTGATTCTCGATAGGTTCTCCCGCAAACTTTACAACTGCTCTATCACTAAGGTCTTAATCCAGTTGCATGGCATGCAACTCAAAGATGCAAATTAGGATCCCCTTCTCCAGATCCAGCAATAGTTCCCACAATTACAACTTTGAGGATAAATCATTTTTAAGGTGGAGGGGATGTTAATACCCTTTTTCTTATCTTTATCCTTACATTAGTAATGTAATAGATGTGACAGAAGCATATAATTTGTAAGCCGTCACGTAAGCTATTAAGTATTATCCCACATGCATGTGTAATAATCTCTATAATAGAAATAGTATGTTAAGTAGTTCTTAGCCATGAAATGTATCCACAAATATTATTTTATTGAGATTTATTAAACGAGGTTTCTCCCTCAAAGTGGCTTGCGGTATAAAATTTATTGAAGTTATATTCCAAAGTTTATTTCATTATTCTTTTAGTTTATGTATGTGTTGAACGATCCTCGCAGCCCTTACCCTTGCGCACTTTTGTTGGTGCCTTCATTTTTATATGAACTCCATATTAGTCTAATATAGATGTTATATGAGAAGTAAATAACTGAAAAAATGAAACAATAAATTATTGAAACAATACCCAAACAATCTAAGAAATGAAATATAGAAACCCTAATGTGCAAAGAGAGTTGGAAGATACTTAGCTAATTCAAATATGTCATGGGAATGTGTTGCAGTGGAGACCGGATGAACAGGAGGAGGAAATCGTTGCACGGGAGCTTGAGAAAATATAGATCCGAGCTATTTGGCTAGAATAGGGTCCCTGTGATTCCCTGGTCTATAATATGGGTGCCCTGGTCCATGCGGGAAGTCTAGAAGCCAATTTTACAGGGTCTCCAGATGATGTTAATCCTTCATTTCTTGTCGCGTGTGTGTTGCACGTAGCTCATTGATATCAATGTAAACCTCCAATAAATAAATCACCTGTAAAACCCCAGACAAATCATCAAATCCCTAAAAAATAAAGATGCATATAAGGGGTCAGACTGTCCTCAGCTACCAAAATGGTGGACTTATCACTGATTGTTGTACTACATCTCAAACCCAATGTAGTTCTAGGTGTGTGTGTGGAATGTATCCCTAGGTTTCTCTTATGTTAGTCACACTTTGTGAGTAGCGAGCAAGTAACTAGATGTAGAATGTAAATAATGTGTGTATGGAAATAATAGACTCCCCTCCTATGAAGTGTGATGTAGTTGAACTAACCTTTGTGCCTTGTGATGGATCTAGATATATGTCAATAGAGCTATAGATGGATTTGATGGATGTAACTGTAGGTGGTGATAGCTAGTGCTTATTGCTTGGTCCCTTATTGTGATCACATAAATTTATATTTATATGATTCTTTCACTTGAATTTTGTAAATAACCCCGAAAAGGATGACTACTAAAAATATAAGATGCTCAAACGACTAAAAAGGACCCCAAAAGTGAGAGTAAAGTTTAAAGAGGACAGGGGTGCCAAGAGCGGACGAGGGCTCCTAGCGTTGGCGTCTTGGTTGGGCACTCAAGTCCAGAAAAGGTAAAACTGGAGTATGAAAAGACAAACTGGAACAATAAAGGCGCAAGACCTAAAGTAGCAATATAAAGCAATAAAATATGGCCAAAGACATGGGTTAATTATTACTTTTCATGTTTAGGAACCATGCAAATCGTAGTATGTGATCGAGACTAAATAATGACTCAAAGTGTGTGATTTCGTGTCTATATTTTCCCTCACTTTATGTTAGTGAGAAGAATGCTCAGTAACATAAATTAGATAAAGATGTATACCTTATATC
The DNA here is from genome assembly GCA_019776745.2 of Taxus chinensis. Classification (NCBI taxonomy): domain Eukaryota; kingdom Viridiplantae; phylum Streptophyta; class Pinopsida; order Cupressales; family Taxaceae; genus Taxus; species Taxus chinensis. The sequence continues at coordinate 619,378,575 of CM034155.1, forward strand.
CATGTAGATTGATGTAGGCAGCATGCCGAGGGACTAGAAAAAGCGTAGAGTGATGGAGCATGGAGACTAAATATACAAAAAGTGTAAAAAGGTGATGAAAGTGAACCTAGGGAGGAAGCGCGTATGTAAATGCCAATGTGTGTGATGTACCTGCATGTTAGTATTGATGTGTGTGATGTGCTCGTTGTGTGTGATGTTGACTGTTTGTTTCCCATACGAATGGAATTGTAAAAGAGAATATGATCAAGTAGTCAAATTTGCATGTATATGTGTAAAAATGTGTGTATAGACTCATGTATGTATGTAAAAAGCATGTAATGAAAGTATGAAAATAAAAAAATATGTGCACTTGATCCGTAATGAGAAAAAAGGGTGTAGAAAGGACCATGTCGATGAAGTGGGAGATTTTTGGGCGAGCTCATGCCACTGGCTGAAGAAGTGTAGGGAGGAAAGTATGATTTATCCTCCAACCTGTAACTACTTCCCGAAACTATAGAGATATCTGTACTGCCTAGTTTTTTGGTAAATCCGATGCCTATGTAATGGAATAATTGTAGGGAGAAACTACCTGGCGTTTTCATTCAACCTTTAACTGCTTCCTGTTGTATAAAATTCCACTGCAACTGGTGTGTACCCACGCATGTGTTAAGGACAATTTGCCCTCTAAAATCTGATTTGTATGGAGTTCTGTAGACTGTGCTAAACTCACTCGCTATGTAACCCAATGTGTCATAGATGAAAATTAAAAACTAAATTGCAATGGTACTATCTTGTGTAGTGTGTGTAAACCCAAACGATGCCCCCCTCTTTGCAGGTGCATGCGACGTCGTTGTGGGAGGATGCAGCCTCAAAAGAGGACCAACCTTTGTAACTGAAATTTTGCCTTGCAGAGGGAGGAGGGTATGTGCTTGATAGAAACCAAGGAACACACAAACAAGTGGCTGAGAAAAAAGTGTTAGTATAGACAAGCATGCATGTATAATATGAAATGTAAGCTAGAAAAACTATGTGTAAGCTAAACCATGCAAGAAGAAAATGTAGACCACAAAAAGTAGGTTGCAAACATGAGATACCACTCATAGTGTCAAAATACAATCAAGTCCATAGTGCCTGCAAGAAAACAAGTTTACACACAAGAAAAAGGGCAAAGCCCACATACAAAGGCATACAATGACAAACAAGTACAAGCAAAGTAACAAACGACCATGGAGGCAAATAATCCTGCAAAAAAAAATTTGCACATTAGGCACCTGTTAGCATGTTAGAAAGATAAAACGTATGTCAAAGCATGTGTAAACAAGTAAAGTAGTGTGTTATGAACAAAAATGAAACATAACACTTGTAGTGTACAAATGTGGATGCCCCCAGGAATAGTTGTGGGACTAGTGCCAAGCATCCATGATGTGTGTAATCGACCTGTAAATTTTGTGATCACAACTAGAAAGTAGGTGAACACACATATGTGTATGATAAATATAATGACATACAAGTTATCTATCTAGCATGTGTAATAAAATGAACATGTACAAGTAAGTGTCAACAAGAGTAAAGGCAACCAAGTATCCATTATGTTGTAGATGGATGGAATGAAAAGTAGAGTGCATGATAGGATCCACGTGCCCCCCGAGTGAATGGAAGTGTATGTAGTGAGGTTCATTTGTTTATTCCCCCTCAGCAGTCAAGAATGAACCGTAAACGACAATGCGTTATTAGGAAATCATCGAGCGATGTATTGTATGTAGCATGATGTGATGAGCATGTAGTGGTGATGTGCGACATAGAGATGAGGTGTGAATGGGTGATGATGTATCCTAAAGTATATATCAGTATAGGTGAGAGAAGAAGTGATGGTTTATCCTAAAGCGTATATCACTACAAGATGAGAAGGAGAAGTGATGATATATCATATGGCGTGTATCACTGAATGATGATCAAAATAGGTGTTGATGATGTAGCCTATGGCGTATATCACTAACCTAGGAATGTCGCATGAGGAAAAATATTGAATACTTGAATGTGTGAGTGTGATGTGATCCATTTGTGATGTATACCCTCAACAGTCCAGTATGAACCGTTCTACTAGAGTGTTTCATCAGGTAGTGAGAGTAGCGCGCATAAGTAGATGTCCAAAGTGTAGAATATGTGTAGTATATGTGATGATGAGAAATTTTCATCTAATGTGTAATGTGTAGTGTGTAATATAGGATGTGTAGTATGTAATGCAAGACGTGTGGATGATATGAGATGTGTAGATGCATAATAAGATGCAAGATGTAAGATGTAAGATGTAGGATGTAGGATGTATGTATGTAAGATGTGTGAAGATGCACATATGTAGTGTCTAGTGGGTAGTGTGTGAAGTTTATGTGTATAGGATGCCCGCAACAGTCAAGTGTGAATCGAAATACAAGAGTGTGTCATTAGGAAATGTTGATGCTAAGGTATAGATGACAATGCATGTAGTCACAAAATCATGCAGATTAGATATTATTTATCTTGCTTTTCATACTACTATTTAGAAGGTTCTTGAGTTAAGAAAGTAGTAATTAATCCCATCTTTTGACCATCTTATTTTAATTGTATTTTATCATTCCCACATACTTTTATATACATTTCCAGCTATGTTGTCACTATCCTGTCATTTTTGCCTAAATTGAGGCGCTCAGGCCTGTACTTGGGCGCCTCGGGGCGCCCCAATCCTTGTTTCACTTTCCCACCTCTTTTTTGGGCTCTTTCTAGCCGTTTTTCATCCTTATCTTTTTCCTAGTTGGCCATGTCGGGATTAATTACAAAATTAGAGCAAGAAAACCCTATAAATATAAAGTTATGAGACCATAATGAGGGTCCTAGCGTCACATACTACTATCACCCCTTCTAGAGTAACATCCATTGCATCACTTGCATCCACATAGTGTCATGCATCAAGGCTAAGAGATATGCATCAACACATACAACATAGGGGGAGGGATTCTATTCTATTTCATGCAAACATGTTATTACATTTTTTATAGTTATTATTGCTCGCTACTTCACAAAGAGAAACTGTCATAAGAGCACCTAGGGCAGGACATGCACACACACACCAGAACTACATTTAGGTCTGAAATGTAGTGCAGTGCTCAGTTTAGTAAGCCCACTGTTGTGGCAACTGAGGTCAGTCTGACCCATTCATTTTGAACTTTTTATTTTATGGTTTTGATACTTCTTTGTCTTTTGTAGGTCATTCCTTCATCCTAAACTATTTACTACATTCGATGCAACTCAGAAGATTCAGTGCGATAGGAAGGGAATATTTCATGATATCTTACGACACTACCAAAACTAGATTTTGAGCTTTGACAGAGACCACGGTGCATATTCTACAAACCATGACACCCAGGGCACGCCAGTACCTTCCCGTGTGCTACAATCTCCTTATATCTTCTAGATCTGATCTTTAAGGGACCTCTGAGTGATCATTCATGCTCCTGGAATCCACAGTTAGACCTAGAAAGCTTGTCACAGTCTCCAGCAATCAGTTAATTCCTTTCCTTTTACATCTTTACATATTTATGGTTTTATTTCATTTAGGATAATTATTTAAAATTATTTTATCATGTTCTAGTGCATTTTTACAGCATTTTAGTCCTCCTATATTAGATTAATTATCTTAGTATACATTAGTTTATCCTAATTTTAGTTAATCATTTTGGTGAATCAACACTTTAACATCTCCTTTTGCACCATATCATCACCTTATCAAGTCATGACTCAATCTTCTCACCCTACCTATACACCTAATAAGGTAACTAGTATAGTTACTACCGCCGTTGATTTTATGTATGTACCCACCCAACACCCTCCTCACTTTGTCACACCTAGGTTTGATCCATCTATCAACATAGTCACTACTTGTTGTACTTGCCTTAATCCACCAACCACTCCACCAATTTCTATTCCACCACCCATTACATCGGTAGCCCCACCCGCTACTTCTAAGGGCTATGATATTATTGACCAACTCAAAAATACACCAGCTAAGATCTCTCTATAACTTACTGCGAAATGCACCAAATTGTAGTACCACATTAGAGGTTGTCCTCTGTGTTATTCATGTTGAGCGCAATAATTCCACCGAGGCCTTTACACATCTCATCTAGTCTCTCCGCAATTTACCATGTTCTATCTCTTTCACTGATGAGGATATGTCACCTTTTGTGAAAATCAACCCATGTGCACAGTTTCTCATTACCGATGTTGTTAGCATTGTTTCTATTAAGCATGTTCTCATTGATAATGGAATATGTTTTTAACCTTTTTTCCCACTTGCTCTTACAGAAATTAGCCATAAATGATAGTCGCATCTCTCAGAATTCCACTCTCATTCGCGGTTATGACTCTTCCACTTGCACATGCTTAGGAACTATTTCCTTACATATTCGGGTTGGCCCTAAAATTGTTCTGACTAAGTTCTATGTTCTCAATACCTCTTTTCAATTAAATTTCCTCTTAGGTAGGCCTTAGATTCATGTAATGCAAGCAGTTCCATCCATTGTACATCAATGTGTCAAATTCCTGCATGATAGCTATGAACACACTATTACCGTTGATCTTGAGCCATTCAAATATTACCGCATCGATCATGTAACTTCTATGCCTATCCCACCTACGCAACGTATTTCATATGTTAGTCTTGATAAATATGACGTTGGTCAATCTAGCACTTTTTCCTCCACCACTCCTATTATTACTTCTCATGTTATATCCAATCGCACTTCGTCTATCATTTCACCTACTATATTCGTCCCTGCTAGCACTATGCCTGCATCTTCCACTACTTCTTTTACCCCTCCCGCATTGGCACCACCTACCAATATACTAGATAATGTCACCCAAACCGATGATGCGCACACTGATGCTTCCGACGAGTCTGACGAAGAGGTTGACGCAATATAACTCACATATGATTCATTAAGACAACTTTATTTTACTCCTCTCGATGTAGATTATTCTTATTTTGAAGAAACCTTTATAGCTGACGACCCAGGTGAATATCGGTTCAAACATCCTCCCTCCACTAATGTTATGGTATTATGTAAGGGATTTGTCAATAGTGTTGATGTTATTTTCATCTTCTCCTCTACCAGAGGTTGCTCCACGACCTCCCTTTACATGCACCTTATTTATAAATAGTTCATTTTGGAAACACATTCCTATAGATCCCACTAGTTTTGATATTATTTGTACACACAACAGCTTTCCTAGGTTTGGCATCACACTCAATGACGTCTTACCCCCTCTTCATTCACCTCATCTCTATCATGGTTACTTCTACATTACATCGACTTATGGATTACGAGTTTTTAATTTGATAGTATTTTTTGCGCGTACCTATTGTGATTCCCCACTTACATTAGGACAATCTTGGCTCGACTACATCAGTGGTACAATAGACCCTCTTCACTCTTCACTCATGTTCCTCATGCCTTTTGGCAATATCTCCATTACTAATGATTCTTCCCCCACCTATGTTCCCAATATTTTGCATTGGCATGCTCATGCTTGTCTATCGATCACTTTTACAGATGAAAAATACATGATGAATGTCTATACACTATGTCGTAATGGGTCCCTATATGACCCTCCCCATTCCATAGCTTATCAGGTTTCTGATACGGTTCTAGTTGGTTTTGGTCATGACGATGATGATCTACTTTATGGTATCTCTTAGCCATCTTTTCTACATACATGAGGGGGGGTATGACATCTCCCCCCCATCCTAGAATACACGCATCATTATTCATCCATCTTCTTACTTAGGAATTCTCATCCCACATTGTGGCACTGCCATTACCCAATAATGCACTCTTGTGCTTCAGTTCACACTTGACTGTTGATGGATTACTATTACATTGAACCCCACACACCACACTTAGGCATTACACGTTGCATTTAATCCACCATTGTGTGTCATACACCATTCATTCTACGCTAATTCTACATTATACTAGTCCACATCTATGCATTACATTCATTACAGTATCTACGCACTTAGTCACATTATACACTGCGCATTTTCATATCATACATTTTCTATATATTATACTAGTCGTCATTACATATGAGTCTAGTTTTTTTTTTACATTTCACTCCTACATTCTACATTTTACTGGTCCTTAACCTACACACCACATACACTATTAGACTACCCATGCATCCCCATACATAGTATTGTCATACACTGCGCATTTCGACATACATTCTATATACTACGCTAGATTACATTACATATGGGTCTAGCTTTACATTTTATATTACATATTCCATTTCTATCTACACCTATTATTGCACTTTACACATTACACATTATACACACACTACACATCCTATATTACATCGTCCATACTGCGCATTTACAAAACCTACTCATCACATGGTCGTTTATTCTCACTACCACCTATACTATGTTTTTTTGTACACGTTGCATTCACTACCCTATGACGCACTTTAGTTCCTTGGTCCATACTCGACTGCCGAGGGTTTACCAATCAAATTGACCTTACATTCACCATGTGACATTTCTTCACATGACATTTCCAACTTAGTGACATACGCTTTAGGCTAAATAATCACCTAGTCTATCATTTTCTAGTGGTATACACCTTACATTACATCACCACTCCCTTCTTTCATCTTGTAGTGACATACGCTTTAGGATAAATCATCACATATTTTTATCATCATGTTTTTATATACTCTTAGTGTAAACTCATCACTCATCCTTTCATCTAATAGTGATATACGCTTAGGGATAAATCATCACTCATCCGTTCAACAAGTTGTGATATGTGCCTTAGATATAAGGTTCACGCACACATATCCATATGTTGCATCTCATCACCATTACATATACACATTCATCACAGTGTGCTAGACACAACAAAACACTACTCGACCATTTCCCGATGACGCACTCTCATTTATGGTTCATTCTTGGCTGCTAAGGGAGAAAATAAAATGAACCTCATTGCATACACTTCCATCCACTTGGAGGTCATGTTACTCCTATCATTCTATCTTGCATTCCATTCCACTCACCCATAACATATTGCATTTTCTTGGGGTAATTTACTCTTGTTTACTAGTGTTTTGCATGATCACTTTACTACACATGTTAGACTAATTTCTTATTTGTCATTATCTATATCATACACACATGCTTGTTATCGCTCTAACATGCTAACGGGTGTTCCATGTGCAACACTTGTTTTGCAGGATGATATGTCTCCATGACTCATTGTTTGTTTGTTTCTACTTGTATGTCATTATTTTCCATTGTATGCGGGTTTTTCCCTTTGCTTGTGTGCACAATTGTTTGTTATTTACGTCCATGACAGCCTTGCATGTCTTGCGACATTGTGAGTGATGTCACATATTTGTAACCCACTTTATGCAGTCTACTTGTTCTCTTGCGTGTTTACACTACTTTGTTTTGTAGTTACTGCATTGTCTACATATTTTACACTTGTCTTATTGCATGCATGTGTTTTCAGACTAACACTTGTTTTGGCTAGCCATCCACTTTTGTGCATGCCTTGGTTTCTACCAAGCACTTTCTCTTTCCCCCTACAGGGTAGAATTATACAGGTCAGTGTGTGGTAGGTCCTCTTTTGGGGCTGCATTCTCCTTTCGGAGACATCGCATGTGCCCCCAAAGAGGGGAGGCATCATTGAGGGTTTTACATACTAACACAACGGATTTACATCGATTCAGTAAAGTGCACTTTCCGCCCTTGGCATTGTGGGTTTACATGCAGTGATTGAGTTCAGATCAGTCTACGAACTCCACACACAACCACCTTTACAAGACATGGTGTCCTTTTTAAGGAAATAAGTGTTCATAGTGTGAACATATGGTTTGAATATTAATATTATTTAATATTTAAATAATACATGAGTGTGTAAATAGTTGTAATGCACAACTCATAGATAGGGGTGTGAGAGATTCTCTAGGAGAGAATAATGCTTGAGAGATAGTAGGGATTGGGTTAGCCACGAATCCTTGATTTAAGGAGCTCATTGAGCTATTTATATGTAAATCATTCTCATGTATTATGATCCCGGATGAATTTTATATAGTATTTTATATTCTGTGTTTTTATGATATTATTGTGTTAGATTATTTCTAATAATCTGGACCAAATTTATTATCCTTCAGCATTTATGGGAAGAAGTTACATGCTTAAGGGTTACATTGTGTGTGTCTCTCTACACTACTTTGGCCAGTTGGCATCGGATCACCAAAAAAAACCAAGACACTACAGAGATCTCTTCACACATTTTAGCATAAGTGGTTAAAGTTGGAGGATACAGAGCAACTCCTCTCTACACTTCTTCAACCAGGGTGGCGTGAGATCACCCAAAAAAACTCACGGCAGTACAAGATATCCTTCTACACCCTTTCTCTTGACATGGATCAGGTGTATATGTTCCATTTACACTTTCCTTCTAGTGTATTTTACATTTACGTATTCTACACATTTCTATACACTTGTGTATTTTACATAGCATATTCGACATTTACATACAAACATATTTGACTACCTAATCATTTTCTCCTTGTAGGTCTGGCCATATGGGAAATAAGTAGTCAAATTGGGGACAATAATGACGATGGCGATAGTGCAATGATGACACACTGTGACGGCACTTGCTTTACTAACCATGCAGGTACATTATACATTGTAATAGCTACACACGCGTTCCACCCTAGGTTCACTCTCATCACTTTTTATGCACATTTTTCATCTTTAGAATCCACAATCCTCCAATTTTTCTTTTTGTCATTCCACGCTTGAGTCTAGTCCATCCACACATCTCTACTACATTCTACATGGATATCAGGTATGCACTTCTATCTACTTTATGTTACCGAGCTTTCCGCTCACTAGCATAAAGTGGGGGCAAAATGTAGTCACAAAATCAAGCACATTAGACATTATTTAGCCCAGTTTTCATACTACTATTTAGAAGGTTCTTGAGTGAAGAAAGTAGTAATTAATCCCATATTTTGGCCATCTTACTTTGATTTTATTTCATCATTCCTGCGTATTTTTATATACATGCATAGTTATTTCATCATTATCCCGTAATTTTAGCCTAAACCGGGGCAACCAGGCCTGTACTGGGGTGCCCTGGGGTGCTTTGGTCCCACCTGGGGTGCCCCGATTCTTGTTTCACTTTCCCACCTCTTTTTTGGGCTCTTTCTAGTCGTTTTTTCATCCTTATCTTTTCCCTAGTCGGCCATGTCGGGATTAATTATGAAATTAGATCAAGAGAACCCTATAAATATAAAGTTATGAGACCATAATGAGGGTCTTAGCGTCACATACTACTATCACCCCATCTAGAGTTGCATCCATTACATCACTTGCAACCACATAGTGTCATGTATCAAGGCTAGGAGATCTGCATCAAGACACACACAACAAAGGGGGAGGGATTCTATTTTATTTCATACACGCATGTTATTACATTTTTATATAGTTATTATTTCTCGTTACTTCACAAAGTGCGACTAGCACAAGAGCACCTAGGGCACGGCATGCACACACACACACTAGAACTACATTTGGGTTTGAAATGTAGTGCAACACTAAGTTTAGTAATCCCACTATTGTGGCAGTTGAGGTTAGTCTGACCCATTCATTTTACATTTTATATTTTAGGGTTTTAATACTTCTTTGTCTTTTGCAAGTCATTCCTTCATCCTACACTATTTGTTACATTCGGCGTAGCTCTACAGATTCAGTTTGATAGGCAGGGAATATTTCATGATATCTTGCAACACTTTCGAAACCAAATTCTGAGCTTTTTAAGAGACCAAGGCACCCCAGGGCGCTACAGTCTCCTTATATCTTCCAAATCTGATCTTTACAAGACCTCTAAGTGATCATTCCTACTCCTAAAATCCACAATCAGACCTATGACAACTTGTGATAGTCTCTAGCAATCAGCTAATTCCTTTCCTTTTACATCTTTACATATTTAAGGTTTTATTTCATTTAGGATAATTATTTAAAATTATTCTATTTTGTTCTAGTGCATTTTTACAACGTTTTAGTCCTCCTATATTAGATTAACTATCTTAGCATACATTAGGTTATCCTAATTTTTGTTAATCAATGCCTATGCTATGAGTTTAATGTATAATAATGAGAATACGGGAGATGTGTTGATGTTAGGGGGGAGTGTGAGTGTCATGCCCCCCAAGTGTGTGGTGGGAAGTATGATCATTTGGCACTGTGTAAAAGATTGTTTTTATCATGATCGAAACCCACTGGAGCAGCATTGGAGACGTGATAAGCAATAGAATGAGGTGGATAGTAAAAGGATCCATTGTGACGTAGTGTGTAGATGCTCATTGCATACTCTTCGTCACTAAATGGGACTAGTGGACAGTCGTGTACGTACCAACGAGAAATATTTGGAGCATAAGTGGGAGATGAGTCATTACTGATGGAAATATTTCCAAATGGCATATGAAACATGAGAGAAGTGTGGTATGTGTCTGAAGTACCTCTAGTATATTCAACCCAATATTTCCCAAGTTTTAGTGGAGAAGTGCGAGGGGCGCGTGCGACGAATATCATCGAATGAAACACATGAAATCCATAGGCATCTGTAATGTGACAATAACCATGATAGAGATGAGGTGAATGAATTAGTGGTAAGATTTCGTTAAGTTTCAAACCAAGCGTAGTTAATCCCTCAAGTGTGAAAATAATATATGAACAAGTACGATTGATTGGGATGTTATTCCAAAAGGGGTTGTTGATGAATAGCGTTCATGTAAAAGGAGGTAGCGGAGATGCAGACTATGTGGGAGAAGATGAAACAATGTTTTAAAGTATTAACATATCCCCGATAAAGTATCATATCATTGGTTGAAGGAGGGGTCTTGAATTTATATTCACTCGAGCCATCGGCCACAAAGATGTCTTCGAAGTAAGAATCATCTACATCGATAGGTGTAAAATTCATTTGGCCTAATGCTTCATCAGTGAGTTCGACAAGGTAAAATTCATCATCAAAGTCATCATAATCATTTGTGTTAGCATTATCATATTGTATAGAATTATCAAGTATATTATTTGGAACTGTACTAGGTTGAGGAGTGGGAGGTGTATCGATAGGTGGATTAGTGGTGTTTGGTGGAGCAGATACGGTAGGTGTGATAATTGTCGTAGTGTGAGTAGAAATAGCCAGATTAGTCAGAGTGGCAGAAGAAGACTGTGGAGTGCTAGATTCACCAATGTCATATGTATCAATGCTGCCATATGGAATAGGTTTCAGGGGAGGAATAGGCATACCATCAAAAGGATTTATGCAACATAATTTGAATGGTTCAGGATCAGCTCGTAATAGTATGTTCATAACCATCGTGCAAAAATTTGACACATTGATGAACAGTAGATGGGACCACTTGCATTGCTTAGATCCAAGGACTACCTAGCAATAAATTGAATTGAAATGAGTTATCTATAACATATAAGTTAGTGAGAATGGTCTTAGACCCAACCCAAATATGTAATGAATTAGTCCCTAAACATGTGTGAGTAGTAGAGTCATAACCCCGAATAAGGGTTTGAATTCTTAGAAATTAGGTTTTTCATTAATACCTAATTGTTTGAGAAGGGAATGAGTACATAAATTAATGACTGACCCATTATCAATAAGTACTCATTTGATGCAAGTGGTGCTAATGACGGCAGTAATAAGCAAGCGTGCATATGGATTGCCTCGACCAAAAGGTGATATGTCCTCGTTAGTGAATGATATGGCGTATGGAAAAAATTTGAGAGACTAAATGAGGTGTGTAAAGGCTACCGTAGAGTTTTCACTTTCAATATGAATAGAATGGATGGTTGCTTCTAGCGCTTGATAAAAATCAGGTGCATTATGCAACAAGTCATAAAGAGAAATCTTAGCGGGTGTATTTTTAAGTTGTTTGATGATGTCATAACCTTGAAAAGCAGCAGGAGAAGTTGTCGAAGTGATGGGTGGAGGAATAGAAGAGGGTGGAGTGGTAGGAGGAAGAGCACGATGAGTAGTTATGACAATGATAGAAGGATTAGCCCTAGGCATAATAAAGTGAGGAGGATGTTGAGTACAAACTTGCACGAAGTCAATAGCAGTAGTAACTATACCAGAAACTTTAGTAGGTGTAAAAGAAGGATAAGATGATTGGGTTATAACTTGATACAGAGAAAACATGTGGAGAAGGAAGGGTTTGGTCATTCGGGTTCACCATAATTATTGAACTAAAATGGAAAGATAGTAGTCTAATCTATATGTTATAGGAGCAGTAAATAACTAAATAAATGAAACAATAAAGTACTGAAACAGTACCCAAGAGTTCTAAGCAATGAAATATAGAAACCCTAATGTGCAAAGAGAGTTGGAAGAGCCTTAGTTGATTCAAAGATTTCGTGCTACTGTGTCGCAGTCGAGACCGGCTAAATAGGAGGAGGAAATTGTTGCACAAGATCCTGAGAAAATACAGATCCAAGTTATTTTGTTGTTCTGGGCACTTATAAAAGGGATTGGGGTGCCTAGGGCACCCTGGTCTGTGTACCTAGCACGCCGATGTCGCTGTAAAACTACAATAAAGAAATCACCTGCAAAACCCCAGACAAAGCATCAAAACCCTAAAAAATAAATATGTATATGAAGGGGTCAGACTGTCCTCAACTGCCAAATTGATGGAATTATCACTGAGCGATACACTACATCTCAAACCCAATGTAGTTCTTAGTGTGTGTGTGTGTGGAATTATGCCCTAGGTTGTTGTTGTGCTAGTCGCACTTTGTGAGTAACAAGCAAGTAACTAGACATGGAATGTAAATAATGTATGCATGGAAACAATAAAATCCCCTCCTATGAAGTGTGATGCAAATGAACTAGCCTTTGTGCCTTCTGATGGGGCTAGATGGATAAAAATGGAGCTATAGATGCCTTTGATGGATACAACCTTAGGTGGTGATAGTTAGTGTTTAGCGTTTGGTCCCTTATTATGATCACATAACTTTATATTTATATGATTCCTTTGCTTGAATTTCATAATTAACCTCGAAAATGCCGACTACCAAAAATATAAGATGCTCAAATGCATAAAAAGGACCCAAAAAGTGAGAGTAAAGTGTAAAGAGGACAGGGGCGCCCAGAGGAGATGAGGGCACCTGGCACTAGTGTCCTGGTTGAGCACTCTATTCCAGAAAAGGTAAAACTGAAGTATGAAAAGATAGACTGGGCCAATAAAGGTGCAAGACCGAAAGTATCGATAGAAAGCAACAAAATATGGCCAAAGACATGGGTTGGTTATTACTTTTCATGTTTAGGAACCATGTAAATAGTAGTATGTGATCGAGACTAAATAGTGACTCAAAGTGCATGATTTTATGTCTACACTGCCATTCTTCTCCACTTCTCCTCTGCTTATTTTCCCTTGGCCACTTTTATGCCTTCTCTATGTTTTTTAGCACATCTCTACCTTCATTCCCTCTTCCTTATCCCTATGCATTTCTTCTATGCATGCTTCTTCTGTTTATGGCTTCAATTCACTCTTTATTCTCCTCAGTTGTTGCTTCCTTCTATGACTGTCCTCTTCCTCTTTTGTATCTTAGCATTCTTTCGCACACCTTACTTGTGCCTTCTCTTTCCTCTTCCTGCATGTTTCCTCCTTGGTGTAGGTTTCGACTAAGTCCCAATATGCCCCTACATCACGTAGGCTATGTCTCATCGTACAAAACTATATTGTGTGGAGAGCTTTAACAAATTGATGATGTTGATTTAATCAAGGTTTTCATTGCTATCCTTATCTAAAACTAAAGTAAAAAGCAATGTTTACTTACTTTACATCATTTAAATGAATGTGTTAAACGGTCAAGATATATGAGATGAAACTCTTTTTTGTCAACATGTTAATGTATGAAAACATACCTGTATACAATGGAAAAAAATTCTAATCAATGATCCAAATTTTGGATCAATATGTTAGTCACATCAACTAACTAATTCACTATTACGATTATGTAACTTTGTATCACTTAACACTCTTTTTCTGGTTCTTTGTTAGATGTAACAATTGAACAAGGTTAAAGAAGAATTTGTGAAACTATGAGACCTCAAATAAGATAACTTTCGATGCAAAGGATAAAACACTATGAATATTTCATAAAAATCAAACCTTTATTACGTATTTATGTTCCAAAAAATAAGCAAGTTCAAAAAACCTGGCACCTGATTTTGAGTTCATATGCAAAAGTTATAGCCTTTGGAAGGTGGAGGATTTTTTATGCGTTACAAAACTACTAGTGAAGCTAGAGTAGCAGTTTTGTAACTGTCAGTGGAAATTTTTCAACCGCCATATTGGTTACACAACTGCCTCCTACATAAAGTGGTGGTTTTGTCACACGGTAATGTTCTTGGAAGAGTAATTGTTCCAGATAGTGTCTCTTTGACTTCTAAGTCTTTTGGGATTTTGATTCAAGCTCTCTTTTGTGTGAAGCTTGTATATATATGTATGAAAATGGTCTTTGTAAGCATGGGAGATATGCTTAGAAAAATTTCTTCTTGATTTTATGTGGTTTTTTGGATAAGAATGTGTAAGGAAATAATGACTGAGTCAGTTAAAGAGCTTGTATAAGTGTTTGAACATAGCCATGTTCATGGTGGCCTTGAGAGGGTAGTAAACTTTTATTGAAGAAAGAGATAGTGAAATGAGGAAGCATGGATTCACTTTTTCTATAGTTTTGTTAACTAGATTTTATCTAGAGTAATATTGTGTCTCTTTAATTCTATTTTACTCTATTTCAATGTTCAATGTTCATTTGATTATGCAAGACTGTCCATTCATTTCGAAGCATATTTTATGGTTATTGATGCAAATTTACAAGCAATCATCACACTAATTAATGAATAAAGTTATTAGGAACTTATAGGATCTATGTAGGTGAAACTTGGTGTGGAATATCCACCTATTTTACATATCAATCAAATCCCTCATACAAAGGAAAACTAGTTGATATGAAGAAATTTGAAAAACTCAATGTCACATAATAAGAACCAGCAACGGTGTTTACAACACCTCCAAAAAATAAATGAACATGTTTACCTTAACCTCCTCACATGATACTACAAATAATCTTTGGGTGCAAGTTTATTCAGTTACCTCCACCCATTATCATTGATACTTCTAAACTTCAAGGTGTGATGTTCAAAAGTAATGTATATACCAACTACCATAGATGTCCCAGATGTTCCATGAATATATGTTTCGTATTACGTCAAAACATTGAAGAACTAATTAATAACAACACTTTTATTATGCAAGACTCAAAGTGACCCACCAACATGGCAATATCCCAACCTCGAGTTGGATTGAAAGTGTATATAGATCCATTGCCACATCATGTAGAGACTCACAAGGTTGGCAAAGTATATATGGATTATATGCAATTCCTCCTCCATCAACCTATGATTTTGATCCTCATCCTATTGATGGAAACATTGGTGTGACTATAGAGATATTGGGGTGCATTGGCCCATCAAAAATTTTATTCATAGATTTCTACTAATAATGAGGAAGAATCTAGACCTATGTTTGTGTGTGCACATGTCAAATCACATCCAATCCATAATTTTGTGATGAATGATGGATCTAGAAGAAAAATTTACACTAGCACTCCTTACATCTCTAGGCTACACCACATGATACCTTGTGGGAACCATAGAGATAGTTCAGGGATTCGATGACTAATGATAGAATCCACTTGGAGCAATAAGCTTATCTTTATAAATTGGACCCAGGAGAATGGCCAATCGATTTCTTATAATCCCTTCAAATGACATAGTCAACATGTTACTTGGGTGCTAGTGGATTCGTGAGATACACGTTACTCTTTCCTCCTTACATAGATTCTTACGTATGTACATAACAACATGGAAGTCATCGAGCTTAAGGTTCCTTATGAGTACCCTATTCAGCCTATTCTAGTACCTCCTTCAGCTCAATCTAAACAGAAAGTGACCCATACTAGGACACAACTTTCACAACCCATTATTAAGAGTCTTGACCATATTCCTAGGAAATTATGCAGCACACACTGATATAATTTCAACATGAGTATGTTGTGACATCTAATCCTCCTCAGGTACACCTTGTGCTACGTATCAATGTGCAAGACATAGTAATTAGGTAGCATATTTATGACATAACACACATGGGACATCGGTGCACTCTCACCATACACATTGAGAGCTTAAGGTTACTACGAGTACTTGTGACCCATGGCATATGTACACATAGGCTACCAATGTTGATATTTTAGAATACCTTAGTACACATTGATAAACTTAGAGTTAGATGATAGCTATATTATCCTGATTATTTCATCTATGTAATATACACTCCTCATACCCCTTGATACATGACATCTATATGATCATCTACTTAATGATATCATAGGGGTATCCTCATATTGTCTTGTTACTCATGTTTTGAGTGAAATCACTTGTATATGGTCTTTTACGTGTACATATTCTTATCATATCTTTCCACCAATGACATTTTCCCTTAGCTCTTAGTCCATGACTAGGGCATCACCTAACAATGAAACACATTTTAGGGGTTAAATGTGATTTTTCAGGGAACACCTATTACCTAGGACCTGGCCTCATATCTCATATTGTTATAATTTACGCCCCAAGTGAATTAATACAAATTCTAGATTGTAGTTTTCATTCTCTTCTGACAAGAACATATAATGGAAAAAATACAAATCCATGACTTGCATGTGATTTTTTTTCAATGCATAGGCTTAAGCATCATGGTTATTCAATTTTTTTGACTCTACACACCCTAAATTCTTGTTCATGTGATCCTCATAGAACAAATAAGAAGGTTATAGATACCTTAATTCATGGACATCAAATATGCATTTTATGGATTCTTAAGTCTTCTACCATGGGGTCTACAACCCACCACATTAGGGACTTGACTTATTGAGGATATCTTACATACCAAGTCTAATTAGATCATATTGTTCCTAATGTATGGATTATTAAAACCCTATACCATGGGAGAAACCCACCACATTTTGGCCATGCCTACACTGATGGCATCTCATTTATTGCACCTCCATAGATCATATTCTTAGGCACTGGTTAATTGGTGATATAGCACTATTATTATTCTCTTGCACCACCTTATATCTTACGGCATGTGTTATATTGTGATTCATCTAATGATCAACTTGTTTATCTCTAGACGTTAATTTATCATGGTTCATGCATGTTTATTACTAATTAATTACTTTACTGTATTTATTACACATTGTTACACTTATTTGACTATTATTGGTTTTGAGCTTCTATAATTGGTTATTCCACATCATTCATCTCTTAGCTACACATTATATGATTTGTGTATGCTTCTATGCTCCTATATACTTCCTTACACTTATATCTTTCTATGCTCTTATTTTCTTCGATGCACATGTATGCTTCTGTGCTCATGTTTTCTTCTATTCACTTCTATATTTCATGTTTTGTATGTTCCATGCTCTTGTGTGCTCTATGTTATTGTATGATCTATGACCACATCTTCTCTAGATGCTCTTGTAGGATTTATACTCTTGTATGCTCTATGCTTTTTTTGTTTCCATACTCTTACATGCTCTATGTTTTATCTTTTGTGTGCACTTGGATGCTCTATGATTTTGTATGATCTATACTCTATTCACTTTTATGCTATCATATGCTCTATACTCATGTTTGCTAAATGCTATCGTATGTTCAATGCTCTTATATGCGTTTATTCTCTTGTATGCTCTATGCTATTGTATGTTCAATGCTCTTGTATGTGTCTATTCTCTTGTATGCTCTATGTTTTGTGTGCTTATATGTTCTATGCTTTGTTTTCTCTATTCTTTTGAATTCTCTATGTTTTGTTTTCTTATATGCCAATGTTTTCCCTATACATTGATTTCTCACTACTTGTTTGTTTTTTGTTTTATTACATATGATGCCTACCACCCATATTGTTCCTTGGATAAATTAAATGATACATACATGCATACATACATAGAGAGATATATATATATATATATTGGAACACATTTCATATGGCATATTGCTTCAGAAACATCTTGCTTGAGCCACTTTATGTAGACACACATTGCTTGTGACTCACATTGTTTAGACATATATTGCTTACTATCCCATTGGTTGATGCATATTTCAATCTATCTAATGTTCATGATAAATTATTTGTTATATACTTTTCTCTTAGCACATTGGTTGATGCATATTTTAATCTATCTAATGCTCATGATACATTGCTTGCTCCTAGCACATTGGTTGACACATTTTTTTTCTATCTCGTGTGCATTATGCATTGCTTTCTCCTAGCACATTAGTTGGCACATATTCTTGATCTATATCATGCTCATGAAACATTGCTCATTACATATTGTTAGCAAAATATTTTGTCGCATGTAAAATATTTTACTTCGTTAACAGTATACGGAATAAAATCCCTCCTCTATTGTGAGGGGAGGCATCATTTATAGAAAGACAAAATGAGAAAGAAACAGGGAACTTGCATTTCAAATAAATAAACACAGATCTTATTCTAGTTTGCAAGCAGATTACTTGATATGAGAAAAATCTTCAGTTGGAACTCTACATGCATGATACGAGTGAAGTAGAATAAGCACATGCTTCTTACCAAAGAAACCACAACACAAAGCTCTCACAAAGATGAACACAAATTCTTGTACATTTTGCCTCTCATACAAGAGTTTATACAAAATTATGGGCAGCGCAAAATCTAGCCAAAAACCCCTCAAAGTCTCTAGCAATTCAAATCCCCTCAAGAAATGATAAAATGCCATTTTACAATATCCTGGACAACACAAAGTCTCTCCACATATCTCTAAAGAAATATTTTCTGAAAGTCTCACAAAGTAGTTCTTCCAACACATAATTTTCCTCTTCTCTGTAAAAGTCTCTTTACAATGATTTGATAACAAAATAGTTATAAATAATGATTTATTATTTCTCAACTACATGCATGGAAGAAAAAGTAAAGTTTTCTAATAATCTAAACTTGTACTTAGACAAAGTCCAATTGCACATGCATAGGAGAAAAAATAAATTCTTTGGGACTCTATCAATTAACAAAGTCAATTTGCAACTTGCAAGTTTGATGTGCACTTTTTACAATAATAAAGTGACATTTTACATTTATGAAAATACACATATGAAAAATTGCAAATTTGACTTTGACAATATACAACTACAAATTAAGGATTTTCCCCTAACACATCTTCTTCTTGATCAATTCCTTCATTCAAATATATGACCTTCTGAATCAGTGTGGTTCTCTTGAAAAATTATATTTTCCCTTTTTTACTTTTGGAAGCAAGGGTCTGGGGGTAGTAGCCCCCAGCAGGATTGAGGGGTAGTGCTCTTGCGAGGTCTAGGGGTAGAGCCCCTAACACATTTCTTGTCGCGGTACAAGGTGGGGTCAAGGTGCAACACCTCCAAAGCTAGGCATAATTTGAGCTTATCACGGCCTTTGGAACACCTTGATTTTTTGCATCTTCGTGCCAAAATTTGACATTTTGGAACTCGAAGATTGGAGTGTAATACACATGCCAAAAATCTTCATTGCAAAAGAAATTTCTTGCTTAAACACCTCAATAGAGTTTTGACTTGCATTTCAAGGCAAAAGTCTGACTAAGAATAAGTTGGGGTTTTGACTTGTGGAAACATTATTGCAATTTGTAAATGTGCATGAAAAGTCTGAAAGTCTAACAAGGACTAAATCGGGGTTTAAGGATCCAAAAACACATATGTAATTTACAAATGTGCACAAAAAAGTCCAAAAGTCCAACAAAGCCTAAGTCAAGATTTTTGGATCTGGAAGCAACGATTACAATATGTGTGCAAGTTACAAGTATTCACCAAAAGTAAAAAATACTAGGGGCAAAAGTATTTCGGGAAATGGGGGTCCATATGCAAATTATCAATATGTACCAATTTTAGGAAATGGAGTTCCAGATGCAATTTGCCAACGTCCACCAAAACTCCAAAAGTATTATTAACATTAAGAATTATTTTTCGTGATCTAGACTTTTGGGAGTATTTTGCAACTAGCATGTGAATGTGCTTAAGAATCCGAAGCTTCAACACACATTGGTTTTTATTCCACAGTCAGCCAATTTGATTGAATTTAGTTGATTTCGACCAAACTTTAGTGGTGGACCCAATTTTTCGCCCAAGTTCAAATTTTGGGACAACACATACACTACCCATGACACAACGATTGGCACATACTTTCTTTGCACACACAACTAATAGCTACTAACATTGGTCAAGTCGTCTTCTTGTTAGTTATCTTTATTTTTTGAAAGCCTTTTCATGTCATATGATGTCATGGCATGTCATGGGTCCCAATAGATCTATTAGGTGAGTCATATGTTTACTTTCATAAGAACACAAAATTGTATTTTAACATCTTATTACCAAATTGATGGGAAAACTGAAGTTGTGAGCAAATCATTGGGAAATTTACTAAGATGTCTAATAGGTGATAAGCCAAAGCATTGAAATCTCAAGT
This sequence comes from Taxus chinensis, assembly GCA_019776745.2. Taxonomy (NCBI): domain Eukaryota; kingdom Viridiplantae; phylum Streptophyta; class Pinopsida; order Cupressales; family Taxaceae; genus Taxus; species Taxus chinensis. The sequence continues at coordinate 619,399,239 of CM034155.1, forward strand.
TAGCACATGTTGAATTCGCATACAATTATTCAGTGAACAAAAATACATGTTATAATCTATGTCATATTGTGTGTATACACCTAATTTTTCACTTTTCATCTTTCATACCTATTACTTACAATTTCCTTTGTGCAGATAAGGGTCGTTGATGCATCTATTTCTTGAATGGGCGCCTTAACGGACTTCTTGGAAATAGGGTATGATTATTCACATGGTCATTATGGGTTAGAGATAGTACACGGATAGAGTATCGCTATGTGGCCCAACCTTAGTCATCCTTGCATTAGTTATCATTTTCCCTTTATGTCTCATACACATTGTACGTCTAACACCTTGCCAACATTTCACCTCTTGGCACCTTGGCCATCCATTTACTTGATCCATGACACCTCTTTTTCACTTTGCACGACATTTAGCATCCTTGGCCGACGACCTCACCCCTGGGCAATGGTATCGGCATTAGGTTTTTCCTTAGCTAACGCTATCGCCTACACACCACACTTTGACATTTCAGAAGGAAGGAAACCAAGATCATAGGAACTACCATCTACTCTGCTCTTTTGCGCCAAATTTGCATCTGCTCACTCAACCCTTAGTTCATCTTGCACTTGACTTAGATTGGATTAGACACTCTTATTCTTGGTTAGATTTTTTGCACTACTGGGTCATCTATAGTGAGCCTAGGATATGAACAGTGTTCCCCTTCCACACCCAATAGTGATTCTCTCTTGGTGTGTTCTTTTTCTAGAGAGATAGATGCATTAGCGACCACCCCACAGGTAAGTGCTTTAACTCTCTTTGTCATTATGTATAGATTATTTCATTTCCCTTCCCCATTGCTCTATGTTAGCTTAGTTTTATATGTACATTGATACTAGTTAGCATAGTGCTCTTATACATGATCAACTCCTTAGCTTTCCTTCTCTTTATTTCAATTATATTGCAATAGTATAGATTGTGGATGCTTGACTATCCCCCATCGATCTATATCTCTCACCCATCTACCGATATCCTAGGAGATCACTTTCCTCTATCTTCACTGCTAACATGGGAAACCCTAGGTTGACATAGTGTAGGGATTACTACCCTCTAGATATGCAACCTTAGCGCTCATCGTAGCCCCTTTAAACCAACTTGTTGTGTTGCAGTTCATGTGTGTCTCCTTGCCTCAATACCCTTGTAGAACAGAAGACTTAGGAGAGCAAACCATTGGGACACATTTTTGGCCGGCTATACATTGCACATGGAGTCTTAAAGAGGTTACAGCTGTTGTTTCTTTGCCAATTGAGGAAAGATGCAATGATGATGCAGAGGCCTTTGCTGAATAGATGCAACAACTTCATTATAAGGTTAGAGAGTACCCAAAAATACAAGAAGGATGCAAACAATGCTGGGAGGTTCAAGACATTTGAAGAAGGGGGTTGGGTTATGCTGCATTAGAGAAAATACCAATTTCCAAAGGGGGGTTATAACAAGTTAAAATATATAAAAATTTGACCTTGCAGGATTTTGAAGAACATCAATGACAATGCGTACAAACTTGACACACGAGATGCACTAGACATTTCTTCAATATTTAATATTTCCGCTTTGTATTCAGGTGAGGATGCAAATGAGCAAGACGAGGAAGTAGTTGACTGGGTAATCAAGGTCAGCAACACAGGTTCCAGCCGCAGAATTTGAAGAGGCTCCTCAGTTAACAGAATAAACGGTAAAATACAGAAAATGAAGCATCCCTAAAAAAATGCAATCTGAGTTGAAAACATTTGGACATTCACTCGTGAAGTAATCCTCTGTAGCAGAAGTTCTGGACATACAAACTTTTAGCTTGCTGTCACTAACAAAAAATTTGTTGGCTGGCTCAATTTTCTTCATCAAAGCAGAAAGATAGAAAAGGAACAAAGACAGAAGTATCATGCAGCAACTGCTTCAGTTGAATCAATTAATCACTTGACCATCTTTGTCTAAAATAATGCAGGAGGAAGAAACTTCGGCATCAAAATGAAATTCCAGAAAGGAATATGGTCAGGTCTAGTTGCCGGTGCAATTGTTTGCTTGTACACATGGACAAATGCACTAATTGGAATTAAAGAGCAAGTTTCAACCGTTAGATAATCTTTTGGTTTGTTATCTTCGTGTCTTTGAAACTTTGTGATGTAAAGCCCTGTTTAAACTTTCAATAGAAAAAATCCTTATCCAGTTTTTAATGGAAATTGGTAGTCAGAATGTCTGTAACTGCATTATCAACCATGGTAAAATGCTTTCTTTTTTTAATTTTAAGTTTACACTTTATAGGGTGGGGAGCACGCTCACAACCCCCTTTGATCTAGAAAAAAAAATCTCTAGAAACATGATTACTGAATTATCCAATGTTTATATAGATTTCTGTGGTTCTTTCCACTTGGAAAGTTATGGAATTCATTTAATCAGATGGATATTTAAACTTTTCCATATCAAACTTCTTAACAAACATTCCTCTTTCTTATTTGACTTGTATAAATATTTGAATGTTCGCCCCCTTATCCAAACATTTTTTTGACTTTTGCCATCAACCTACCAAAAAGGTGACTAGTGATAAGATTCATAAAAGACTTTGAACATTGAAAATTGCATCCCCTATTGCCCTCAAACCTTTACAAATATTAAGAAGTTTGATGAGGTTTGTGATAAAACTTCATCGTCTGCCATTTTCTCTTTAACTAGCATCTGCTAGCTAATGCATAAAAAATGTCTCTAACCATGTGGAAAAATGGAAGAGAAATACAGAACAATCAAGAGATGCACTCTTAATCATATCCAAGAACCGGATTGATTGTAAGCCTGTCTCTCACATTTCATGCTGACTAAGATGCTCTCAATGTTTTTCACTCCTTTTGCATTTCCCATTCTTCTGCCTCCACTCCAGATTTTCACTCTCATACTTCTCGCTGACTAAGTAATTCTCTCCTTCTGTGTTGCCCATTCTTCAGCCTCCCACTCCAGACTGTATGGTTCAATGTTATCACTCCTCTATGGAATTATTAATCAGGAATAACAAATATCCCATCAGTATATCTAGGCAGAGATGCATAATATACAACTTGATTACATCAAGTCAACAGAATGGAATAGCTTGGCAAATTCTTACAAACAACACTTTTTCAGAATCTGAATACAAACGGATTCGTTTTTACCAATACAACCCTGACAGGATGCACCTTATTATGGTGCAAGTCTCTGTTTATAGCTTGCTTCATTAAACATTACCAATAATCTCCACAAGAACAGTTTCCATGTTTGAAATGATGGAAACGGTTCGCATCTCTCACAACAATTTCTCTTGCAACAATCTTGGAGATAAGCTTGGTTGCAGTGTGGCAGTCATCACATACTCGAAGGTTTTTGACAACTCTAATTGTTGTTCCAGGGGATGTGTTTAACAACCCAAATGCAATTGCCAACTTCTCACTGTGGTGGCAGAGGAATACTTCTTTCTCCTCATCCTCCACATCATTCAATGCAGGTCTTCTATGTGGCACATACCCTGCTCCCTTCATCTCCCAAGATAATTCCTCCAACTTTGCATAGATTTCCTGTGTTTGTGAGTGTGATCTGTCTCCTACACAAAAAGGATGTACTATTTTATGGACTTCGATCCAACTACATCCAGGTATCTTTTTAATTCCTCTATCTTTCATCAATATTCTTACCTTTTGAACATCACCCCACCTACCCACTACTGCATAAATATTTGACAGAAGAACATAAGGTGCAGCATTTTTAGGATCCAACTCAAATAGGAGTGCTGCCACAAATTCTCCTAGCCCTATATTTTTATGTGATTTACAAGCTCCCAGAAAAACACAACCACAAAATCACATCAGGTTTTATTGGCATTTTAATGATAAAGTTTAGAGCTTCCTCAAGATAGCCAGCACGGCCAAGAAGGTCAACCATACATACATAATGATCTATTGTAGCCATAATGCAATAAGAATCACTCATGTGATTGAAGTATTTACAGCCCTTATCCACTAGGCCTGCATGGCTGCATGCATATAAAACACAAACAAAGCTTACATGGTCAGGATTGAATCCAGAGTGCCTCATTAGTTCAAAGAGTTTGAAAGCATGCTTACTATAGCCATGCATTGCATATCCTGCAATCATCACTGTCCATGAGACCAAATTTGCATTATGCACTTTGTCAAACAAATTGTGAGCCTTCTGTATGCTTCCACATTTTGCGTACATGTCTATCAGAGCATTTACAACTACAACATCTGACAAAAATCCACTTTCAATTATTTTGTGATGGATCTCCATACCCTGTTCCAAAGCTCCAAATTTGGCACAAGCTGGAAGGATGCAGGAAAAGGTTGTCAAGTTTGGCTTTATACCTTCCAATTGCATTTGCTTAAAAACTCCAAGGCCTTTTCAATAAACCCTTTTTGTATATATCCAGCAATGAGTGTAGTCCATGAGACAGCATCTTGCTTAGGCATTTTATTAAAAAACCTTAAAGCCTTGTCCAGAAAACCATTTTGTGCATATCCTACAATCATTGCATTCCATGAGACTGTGTTTAGTTGAGTATTTTGTCAAATAACTTGCAAGCCTTCTGGATGCTTCCACATTTTGCATACATGTCTATAAGGGCAGTCACAACTATGACATCTGACAAAAATCCTATTTTCAATTATTCTTTGATGGATCTCCATACCCTGTTCTACAACTCCCATTTTGGCACAAGCTGGCAGAATGTGGCAAAGGTAAACTGATCTGGGTTGGACATCTGTTTTTTGTTTTTGCTTAAAAAACTCCAAGACTTTTTCGACAGTCCATTTTGTTCATATCCAGCAATCATTGCATTCCATGAGACAACATTTTGTTGAGGCATTTTGTCAAACAAATCACGTGCCTTTTGTAATCTTCCACATTTTGTATACATGGCAATGAGGGTATTTATAACAATAACATCTGACAATAATCCACTTTCAAGTATTCTTTAGATGGATCTCCATACCCTGTTCCAAAGCTCCCATTTTTGTGCATGCTGGGAAATGCTAGCAAAGCCTTGCTGAGTTTTACAGCTGCCCATTGCATTTGTTTAAACATGCTCCAAGGTTTTTCAACAAGCTCATTTTGTGCAAATCCAGCGATGATGCCAAATTCCATGACACCACATTTGGTTGAGGCATTGTTTTAAAAAACCTAAAAGCCTTGTCAAGAACACCGATTTGTACATATGCTACAATTATCTGCATTCCATTAAAGACCACAGGTTTCAATGAGGCATTTCTTTGAAAAACTTCGAACGCCGTCAAAGAACACTATTTTGTGCATATCCAGTAATCATTGTGGTCCATGAGACCAGTGTTTGCATTATGTATTTTGTCAAACAATTGGCTTGTTATCCTTCTGAATGCTTCCACATTTTGCATACATATCTATCAGAGCATTCGCAACTACAACGTCTGACAAAAAATGCCATCCAATTATTTTTTGATGGACCTCCATACTTCGTCCCAATGCTCCCAGTTTGGCACAAGGCGAAAGGATGACTGGCAAGGGTGAACTGATCTAGGTTGGATTACCTGTTGAATTGAGATTTGGTGGAACTAGTGGAATGTCTCTTGAGGAAAGCGGTCATGTCTTCTGTAAGCTGCAGCTTAAAACTGAGACACCCCATGAAAGCTCTTCGTCTTGGGTTGAGTCCCATTCTGTATCCACGCTAAGTGCGGTGCATCACCTACATCAAAACCTCTTAACGAAAATTTAAGATAAAGAAAATCTGCCTTTAAAACTCAATATTATGTACATTGTATAGTTAGCTCGGTGTAAACGCAAAATTATCATTTAGATTGGGGTTAGTGTATTGCTAATACTCCCCACAAAATGCACCACATACATGACAACAATCATGTGAATCATCATGCTACTCATCACGGAGTTATGTGACGTAGTATTTAGGACTTAGGTTTTTTTTTGGGTTGAAAAATATAGTGTGCACTTGAAAAACACATTGTATTTTTCAACCCAAAAAAAACCTAAGTCCTAAATGTTGCGCCACATAACTCCAGATAACTTGATGAGTAGCATGATGATTCACATGGTTGTTGTCATGTATGTGGTTTGAAAAACACAGTGTATTTTTCAACCCAAAAAAAACTTAAGTCCTAAATGATGCGCCACATAACTCCAGTTGACGTGATGAGTAGCATGATGATTCACATGGTTGTTGTCATGTATGTAAACACACTGCACATGTTGCATTTCTGATTGCATTGCACTTTGCTTTGTTAGAGAAAAAAAAAAGCACTGAGGTGATCGTTGACACGTGGGTCCCACCAATGCATGCACACGCATGTATATGGTTTGTTTTTATGGCTCGCTCTTGGGCATGCAGTGCGTTTTATGTGGGAGCTTAACTTTTACTTTATATCATATATTTTTATATAATATCAAAATACTACATTTCCTTATTAAACCATGTAATTTATTTATTATATTTTTTTGTTTTTAAATTATTATGCTGCCTTTAAATACCTCTATATGAATATATGTATTATTTTTTATTTTAGAGAAGGTCGCAATTAATTGATTATGAATCAATGGTATGAGAGCTTAGGGTTTAAAGTGTTAAAGATATTTGTAATTGTTAGTAAGATTGTATAAGAATAAGGCAATGCTTAGTGTTACAATTTGCTTATTTTCAATGGCCATTTTTTTTAAAGATAAAAGAAGATCCATACCAAGCACTGTGGTTTGGTGTTTTGGTGTGGACTTACATCTATAAATCAATAGACCCAAGGTCTATTACAAAAATTTGGGATAAAAGAAAGATCCCTATTTCCAATGGTCAATTTGCCAATTTTTTATATCTATGTTTTTTTAATTAATGTAAAAATAATACATTTCTCTATTAAATCATATCTTTCATTTATTAGATTTAATTTTATTAACTTATTAGGGTATCTTTAAATACCATTACAAATATGTAGTGTGTATTTTTTTAGTTTAGAAGTTCACATGATGTCCTTTCCACCAAGACCATTAATTTTTTCCCTCTACTCAATAACAATATGCTACGTGTACCATTTTTATGTGGTTTAATAAAGTTTTGCAATATTTTTTTTGTGAGAATACTATGTTTTCCTTTATTCAAGACTGTTTAATTATTTTTACTTCTTTCTATAGGTTTGTAATAAATCTTGTTCCAACAATGAGAGTGACTATTTGGAAACCCTGATATTAATATTTTAATAACATGTGGACCATGTCACTTAATGAATTAATTTCAACTCATAAATTTTGACATTTATATTTATTTTTATTCCACAAAAACTGTAAATGGCCACCTATGTATTTAATTCTATGTAAGATATGAGAGTACATACCAAAGAAAAAATGATTTTCTAAATTTTTAAAAGGATATTAAGGTTGATATTTATTGTTGTGTTCCTTGTCAAGTAAATTTTTTTATGATTCTATTTATTAAAAATAAATTATTAAACTATAATTTTAATCAAAAATTTAAAATTTTACAGAAAATATCCACATTTTTTCTATATTGTTGAATACATTTATATAGTTTTTTTATAATCATGTTTTCTCGAAATGTGTTCACATTGAAACTCAGTGTGAGATGGTAGGCTCGGTTTACAAGCCAAAACTCTTACAGAGCGAATGAGGCGTTCCCATACAAGATTGGGCGCTCATGCTGGGAGAGTTCGTTGGCCAATGCGTCAATACTGAGCAACAATCTGCTCTGCCAGAACAAAAACAACAACATATTCACAAAACCTCAAAATCCAGGTGAAATACTCTATAGATCGCTCAAAATCCTCAAAACCTTTCATTCCTATCTTCAAATTCAGTTCAATGCGAACAAACTGACATAAATTTCATAAATTTTGGACAACGGTGGTATGAAAAGAAGAAGAAAAATCAGCTTTTGAATCCATGAAGGAATACCTAGACGAGCTTTGAACCTACAGTGACCAATTTCTTGCATTTGGATTAGTCCCCCTCATAAATACCCTCACCCTTCCTGATTTCGACAGAATTTCTGTAATTGCTAGAAAGGAGAAAGAAGAAACAAGCCCTCGGTCATATGGTTCCCCCATCACAACCCAAGGGGATCCTGAAGAGTGACTGGCTAAGGAAGCACGGGAAGCGAGTGCCCCGCTGTAGTTTCCGCGTTGTTCAGTAAAGAGCGTATGGAGATCATGCGCAATGGCTGCAGGTCCACCAACCTTGATAACCTCAAGTATGTTAATTTTCCCCTAATTTATGTGTATATTTTTTCAATTTGGCCTTTGATAGTTCTCTGGGTTGATAAAATTAGCTTATTGGCAAAAAAAACAACCACCGAATTTCAACACTTTATTGTGTCTTTGGGTTTTGAACCTAGGGCTCTGCTTTGAAATCCGTTAAGTAGATCTCATTTGTCCTTTGACTTTTTCTATAAAAATTGCACTATCAGGGCCTATCTTAATAAAATAACCAATGGTTTGTTGTTTGCAATTGCAATTGGAAAACAAAAAAAAAAAATTGTAGATTATTTTGGAAAAATAGAAATGTGTAGAAATGTGTTGTTTACATATGAAATAGGAAATAGAGAAAGAGCTAACAACCGAATTTCATTTCATCAAATAAGAAACATAGCGTATATTCTCTACTTTGTTACTGTTGTGGAAATATATAGAAGCAAGAACATATGTGCATATTGTATAAACTATTAGGCTTTCAGGAAAAGATGCATGAAAAGTAGTTGAAAAACAATGTATCTTTGTTGACCAAATTTGCCAAAAGCAATTGTATCTCTACATAATAAATATGGATTACCATCACAAGTACTTTTGTGTTTTTATTCACAATTAAGTACCTATAACATGCGAATACGAGATCAAAATTGTTTACCTTGAAACGATGGAGCTGACAATGTGTGGCTTGAAGTTGTCTAGCTTCTTTTGCAAGAAAGAAATTGAGGTGTGGTGCGTGCAAAATTATAGTCACTGTTAATATCAGTCTATTTTTTAAATGTATGAGGTGTATTTGGGAAATTGTACATTAGAAAAAGGTAACAAAACAAGCAACTAAGAAAATCACATATATAATATACAATAATATTGTCAATAATCATATTAAAACTCACATATTGAAAAAAAATGAATAACTCATTCTTTACACAGTAAATATGTATTTTGCTAATGTATTTGTATCACAAAAATTGGTCATACTTCTATTGAAAATAGAAAAATGCAAACAAAACATCTCCATACCAGAGATTTGCACCTACAAATGACATTACAATAAGCATAGAAACTTATGTCATATATGAATGGATCAAATATATGCATATATACAATTATGGTAGTAACTTACAAGACTTAAAAATGAAAACCAAATAATGTGTTTTTCATTCTTAGAGGTCTATACAAGAATTTGAAGATGATTTGAATTTCTTTAGATCTATATTTTTTATTGGAAATAATTTATCACTTATACGATTTTAATGGTAGTAATAATTGTGATATTATTATAAAAGAATTGTTGAATTATTAATAATTATTATATTTTTAGAAAATATAGTTTACCCTTTTTTTTTCTGTATTTTTTGTTTGTCCGCTTATTTTCCATATATTATGTCCACCATATTTTACACTTCGTACGCAAGTTGCTACCTTAGTATGGACACAGATTCGCCAAATGGGTATTTGCAGCTGTAGTGGTATATTTTTTCTCATGTTTCCCTCTCAGTTTGAACGAATGTCCATGTTCATAAAGGAATTGGTCAAGAAATCGAAATCTAATATTAACTGAGCATTTTAACTGGGTGCAGCTTTTCCTCATTTTAATTTCAACATATGCCTCTACAACCATAGGAAAACTATTTTTCTTCCATATAGTTCTCATAGAGAAGGTATGTCAATGCAACTTCAATAAAGAGAGTTTCCACTCCCGGGGACTATAGATATGGTTTGCTAAAGAAATATAAATAGCTCGTAGAGTGTACAGATTCTCTAAGAATGCAACTTTCTATATGTAATTTGCAAGGAATTCAAACCTATGATTACATTTTGGCCATAAGAGAAGAATGCAATGCAAAAGATTGCTTAGATGAATCTGACATTTTGAGTATTCCATCATCCCCTGCTTCCTCGGTAGAAAGTTTTGATGACAACCACGAAAATCTAAATTTCTTTGCAAAGTTCAGTTGCCTCGCCAAGCATCAAGTTGGCATTTTTGTGTGTCTTCTTTGTTATTGTAGCCGCTTATAAGAACTCTTGTTTATTGATATATAGAATATTGTTTGTCCTAGAATGTATGAAACAGGAAACTTGGAAGACATGAAAGGTTTTTCTCTTAGTGTGACTTGAAATCTGAATTGCTTAAAATCCAAAACCAATATAGTGGGGTATGCAAGAAGCACTACTAAAGAGGGGGTATGCCAAATGGCTGGGCCTATACCTCACGCACGTTAGAAGTGAGGGGTGGCAAAATTTGAAACCTCACGCACGTTAGAAGTGAGGGGTGGCAAAATTTGAACCCACGACCTCCTCTGTGACATCCACGTGCCCTGCCACTAGGCTGCGCATTAGTTTTGTTCAAAATTTGTCTGATTTTGAGTTTATTGACCGCTTGCAAACATACATGACAGATAGGGTAATCGATGCCGAAGCAAGACCATAAACATTAAGAGTGAGCTTAAACCATCACCACCATTGTTAATGCCTATGTCTCAAGAGAGGAAACGTGGTCCATCCATTAATGCTTCATATGTTGCACCCCCTACTGTAGGTGAAATGGAATACATGTCCCTTCTGATGCAAAATTTTCCCAAACCCAAACATTGGATTGGCCAGGGAAGACAACACAAGGCTGGCACATACACTTCTGTTTCGCTTCCTGTATTCTCTTCTAAATCCATTACATCCCCGAGTGTAATCCCCTTCTCATCAATAGGCTCATTACCACGTACACACCTGAATTTTTGGGTCTCTCTTCCTCGTCCCTTGGATTATGGCCACAATATTCCATTCATGGGAAAGATGTTATTGTAGGCGTGATCGATTCGAGAATATGGCCAGAGAGCAAAAGCTTCAACGATGAAGGACTCAGAATGATTTCAGCCAGATGGAAAGGCACGTGTGAAAGCAAACGGACGTTCAATTCTAGAGATTTCCCTGCTTCTGTTATGTTAGGAAACCAAAATATATACAGAGGCATCTTTGCCTTTGCCTACAGTGGAGGAGGAGATGTAAAATCGCAACGGGATTTGCCTTTGGTACCAAAAGCAGTTCCAGGCGTTGTCTTCCTGACAGCCTCGACCTGAATCTGGAGAAGGGTACACATCGCAGGACATAGCCCATGGTAGGAATGCTTGAGGAACACAACTCTGCACAAAATTTTACACACCTCAAGACACGCAGACGGTGATAACATGATCATACTTCAACGTCGTTTGCCCGCCAAGCCCCCTCTTTAGTTTACCTAACGCATGTCAGATTCAGGAAGCTCATTCTCAATTATAAATGCCTTTCGGCTTAATCACCCTCTTTTTTTAAATTGAGAATGCTTCTATTAATAATAATTAGTTATAATAGTTATAAAACTGTTTTGAGTTATAACCAAAAAGGTCTGAAAGAGACCAAACTATGAACAAAATGTAAAATTTTAATAAACCAAAAATATTGTTTAAGAGTATTGTTTCACATAAGACTTCGAAGCCGATCCTATATCTTCACAAGTGCAGCACACTCCTCTTGATTCTTAAGGTTGAATTGATATAACTGCAACCACAGAGAATAAAAAATTTGAGTTTGTTGAATAACTAAAGCGGAGCCATTCCCAGCGTACAGTTGTTGACATCGATTTTTCCACATATGGAAGAGGATAGTCAACCCGAAAGTATTCCAGACAATAGTGAGGATAGAGGGGGAAGAAATGCCAAGTAAGGCAGTCTTTTTATTGAAATTGTTGGGAAAGATTTCGAGAAGAGCGAAGAGAAGGGAAGCCCAACACTGAGCAACATATGGGCAATACTAGAAGAGATGGGGAATACTTTCAACAGTTGAAAAAAATTTGCAATCTCCTACATAGTAAGACCCAACTTGGCTAAAGTGAGGCCAACTAGAAGCTTCATATGTAGAATATGCCAACTTGGCTAAATCACACACTTACTATGTACATCTAGCCTATAAATACTTCATTTATATGAATGATTGCTAAGCAAAATAATTACTCATTAACAACCCTTGCATTTGATTTGACATTATTTTTATCCTTTTCATCTTTATTGCTTACCAACTTACAATTTTGCATACCAATCGACGTCCAACTCATCTAAGATTTCATTGTTTGACCTTTTGAGCACCCTGTACAGGACTACCCATCAGGTATAGGAGTTACCCGAACACTATTGTACCCTCTGGGTTCTTCTATCATCTTTATCTTTGTTTCTAATCTTTTGAATGTCACTTCTTTCTTATCTTCTTTTATCACCCTTGGTTGGCCTTTCACTTAATAATGACAAAACTTAAGCAAAGGGATCATATATAGACATGTCTTGTTAAACCTCATTAGGGGGCAAGCATTCACAAGGCACATACTATTACAAGGAGCTAATATTTTCTATCTACTATACAAAGGATTACATTTAGGCATTCCATACTTCAATGAACATGATTGTTTATTTTGAATTCCACACCACACATTTGCATTTGGGACAAAGTATTTGTATCATGTTATCTCTTTGTGCGACTGACACTAGGGAAACCTAGCTCAAGCGACATTATTCCAATCACACACACACTAGAACTACATTGAGTCTATAGTGCAATGCTCGGTGACAATCACATTGGGGTGACCGTCGAGGTCAGTCCGACACAAGTAAATGAAAATTTTTATTCATCTGATATGTGTTTGAGTATTGTACAGGTAGTTAGGGTTTATTTTTTAGGTACATGTGTGACACACACAAATCTGATGCGACCCATAATGAAAAGGAGCAAAACTAAATGACATAGGAGGAACCAGAATCCTAAGTTATTTCATAGACACTAACTATTAGAAAAGATGCTAGCGCCCGGGTGACTCTATCCCCTTCCAAGTGTTCTTGTCCATGAGATCATCATAGTCTTGTTTATGAATCGTAGCTTCCACAGTCCAGAATATGCCCTTCCAAATCATTAATCAACTCAAATCAATCCAGACCTACAGTTATAAGCTAAGTCATCCTTTATTATTTTATCTTGCACTCTTACTTGTACTTCCTTTGCTTAATCTTCCATGTTTACTGTTTTATCTATTTGGTCAACAATGACCTTGTCTTAGATTTAATTTTATTAAATCATTTGGCGAACTCAATCCCTTTCATGCTTACTTTATCGGACCCCTTTTCACCATGGGTGACACCTTTCATGACTTCTCTACTGAGGATCTCAATGAGTTCAATTATTATCTTGTTGAGCATCCTAAAAACCTAGATCTATTACTTTTTGTTGCCTGTGAGGAAGCCCAAAGGATTGTTTCCTTCTCTCCTCTTAGTACCACTATTCCTTCTACTACCACATTTTCTATTCCACTTTCCTCCTCTCCTACCAATGTAGGAGCTTCCACCAGTCATATTCCTACTTCCACACCCAATCCTCTTCTTTATTCTCCTCTCTATTTCACACTTTCAGCCTAATTTTTCTTATATCACTCAAGCTTTATCATATCTTTATCATGATTTGCATGCGCAAATTCGTCAATTGCAACAAGCTACTTGTTCTTCATCTCACATCACTTGATTCTTCACTCCTTATTCATAGTCCTCTTTCACTTGAAGTGTGTTCTTATTTAATCCTAACTACTTTTGTTTTACCAAAATTTCCTCTATTCGATGGCCATGGAGATCCTCAAGAACACCTTAGATGTTTTCACTTTGCTTGCCTAGACTACGCATGTGATTGACACCCTTTAGACCAAGTTGTTTCCTAAAAGCCTACAATCTTATGCTTTGCGATGGTTCTATGACATTCCCTTCCATAATGTTAAATCATTTACTATTATGGCTGATTTGGTCCTAACTCATTTTTCTATGAATATTGGAATGAAAATATCTTATGCACATTTGGCTAAATTTAAACAAAGATCTAATGAACATCTTACTGATTATGTGTTGTGTTACAAGAGCAATCTTTCTAAAATGAACAATGTATTAGCTGAATCTGAATTACAAGATCTTTTTATTCAAATTCTTGTGTCTCCTTTGTAAGAATGTGTGCTTTTTGATTCCTATCATTCCTTTGATCATATATATCATACCTTGAAGGCTCATGCAACTAAGTTACTTTCTTTGGGAAAACTCAAATATAGTTTTAATACTTCCAATCATTCCTCTTCTCAATTTTCAAGCAAGGTTTCCTTTAGACCTAAGTCTAATGATGTTAAGCCTATTGTCAATTTTTTTTTCCTAACCTCCTAAGATTTAGCTTCAACCCACTCGGTGTATATTTAATCAATTGCCTTATCCTCCCCATTAGTCGTTGCCCTAATTCATTGAAAGCAATATGATTTATCTTCCACCTCCTCTCGAGTATGATCCTAATAGGCCCCGTGGTAGGGAGTTTTATGATCATGCACATTTTGATTACCATAGGTGCCATGGCCATTCTACTGATAAGTGTTTCAAGCTTTTCCATTTAATTTAAAATCTCATTGAAAATAATGATATCTAGTTGCCTAAATCCACTACTTCCACTTCCAAATATACCAATGAAAATGGAAAGTTAAAAATCTTCAATGACCCATTACCTAAGCATGACAATTCATCCCCTGAGTCATCTTCCAATAATACCTACCACGTCGTACCTCCTGATTCTTTGGATCATCCCTTGGGATTCCTCGTTGGTGCTACCAATCTCCCATCACCTGTTATCACTTTCACTGATGTTGATTTTCATGCAGCTCATTCTTCTCCCATAGATTACATATGGATTCTTCTGTTGGGCCAATGCCATCAATAATGTTATGATCCTTCCTAAATTCAAGCACAATGCATGTTCATTATCTTTCTTGTAGTCAATTGGCTTCCCTTTATCTCAGATCACACACACATATCCTATTTACCATTATCATATTATTCTCCCATTATTGTTGGGCCTCTTACTATTTATGTGCCATTTATTGTTAGTTCTACTGTTACACATTATGACCATGGTCTTAGGATTCCTTTGGCTCTTATTAAGTAATTTATTGAATAAAATGCCTAAATCTAATTGCAATGTAGTAGTAAATAAATAAGCAATGGAATACAAAATTGACTGCAAAAAATAAGAAATTAATATTCAAAACCCTAAGTACAACTGAGAAGGAAGAAAGACTTAGTTGTTTCGCTATGATCCCAAAGGTGCACAGAAGTAATGAGCTGGAAAATCTGAAGTGTAAATTATCGCAATACAGTCCTAGAAAAATGTAGAGGTGTCAAAATACGTTGGATTGGGGTGTGCCTATGGAGGGTCTAGAGTGCCCTGGGGCATCGTAGACCTATTATGGGCGCCCGTGACTACTCAGAAGCTACAGAAACCAGATTTGGAGGGTCACAAGATGTTCGGTGTTCTTCACTTTCTGTCACTAGTATGTTGCACCAAGTCTGCAGATGTCGTTAGTAACCTGCAATAAAGAACGACCTATAAACCCCCAAAAGCGCATCAAATCCCAAAAATAAAATAATGCAAATGAGGGGTCAAACTATCCTCAGTTGTCAAATAAGTGATCTTACAACTGAGAATTGTACTACATCTCAGACCCAATGTAGTTCTATGTGTGTGTGTGTGGAATTGTGCCCTAGGTGGCTCTTGTGCATGTCACACTTGATAGCGTGAAAGCATAGATAGATGTAAGAAATGTAAGTAGATGTGTGCATGAAAGAATGAACTTCCCCTCCTATGAAGTGTATGTAGAAGATTTTAGTCCCTTGTCCCTTGTGTGGATGCTAGATGGATGCTTGAATGCTCTTGATAATGGCATTTGAATTCAACCTTAGGTGGTGATAGCTAATGCTTAGTGCTTGGTCCTTTATTATGGTCACATAACTTTATATTTATATGATTCCCTTTGCTTGAATTTTGTAATTAACCCCGAAAAGGCCAACTCCAAAAAGATAAGATGCCCAAATGGCTAGAAAGGACCCAAAAGATGTGAACAAAGTGCAAAGAGGTCGGGGGCGCCCAGAGGGGATGGGGGCACTTAGTGTTGGCGTCCTGGATGGGCGCTGGTGTCAGAATGAGAAATACTCGAAGTATGAAAAGACAGACTGGGCTAAGAAGGTGTGTAAGACCAAGAAGGATAATAGAAAGTCAAGACAAAGATGGCCAAAGACATGGGTTAATTAGTACTTTTCTTGCTTATGAATCATATGAATAGTAATATGTGATCAGGACTAGATAGATACCCAAAGGCACGTGATTTTGTGTCTAAATTTCCCCCACTTTATGTTTTTGAGATGAATGCTCGATAACATAAAGTAGATAAGAGATGCGTACCTGATAACCATGTAGATCGATGGAAAAAAGTGTATCTGAGAGAGACAAGGAAAAGTGTGGAAGTGATAAAAATGTGAAGCGTGGAAGCTAGAGAAGAGGAAGTGAAAAAGTGATGATGATGATGATGATGACCCTAGGTCGAGAGTCATAGGTGTAAATGTTGCATTGTACATGTTTTTGATGATGATTGTTGTTGATGATTGATGATGATGATTGATGTGACTATCTTCCCATAAGGACGGACCTGCAAAAGAGAAGAATGAACAAGTAGTCAAATACATGTGCATATATGATCAAAATGTGTAAAAATTGTGTAAAAAGTAAGTAAAAATGCAAAAGGAACATGTGCACCTGATCTGTGATGAGTGAAAAAGATAGAAAGGATCCTGAATGATGTTGTGGAAGCCTGAGTTTTTCAAGTGATCTCACGCCATTTACATTGTATGCAAGTTTTTTGGGTGATCTCACGCCAACAACGGAAGAAGTGTAGGAGAAAAGTCTAGTGTCATCCTCCAACCTTTAATTGCTTCCCAAAGTGTAAAACCACTATAGATGGTGTGTAAAAATCCAATCCATTTCGAACAATTCTGATCAATGCAAAAGTAAAAGAAAGTGTAGTGCATGCATGCCGAGTGTTAAGGACTGTATGCCCTATAAAAGTCATTGTGTAAAATGTCAAAAACTATGTTGAACTGAAAAATGTTGTGTAACTTCCCCTGGTCACAGGCGTCCAGGAAGGGTCAGGGGCACCAAGGCACTACTATTTGGGTCTGGGCACTAGTGACTGTGTTGTGCCAAGGACCCAAGTCAGGATCTGGTCATTACTATGACTGATGACTGTGTTGTACCGGTACTTATACTATGTTAAACTGTGACTGTAGAATTTGTATGGGGTGACTGATTCACCTAATAGATGCCCCCCTCTCATTTGGGGTGCATGCGATGTCACTGAGGAGTATGCGGCCCAAAGGAGGACCGACTGTTGAGCTAAACTGATGCCCTGCAGGGGAGAGGGAGTGTGCTTGGTAGAAACCAAGGAACACACAAACAAAGTGGCTGGGAAAACAAGTGTTAGTGAAAACAAGATAAACATGCATGTAAAAAATGATATGTAAGCTAGCAAGCAAGAAGACAATGTGTAAGCTAAACACATAAGAAGACAAAGTAGACCGTGAAAAGTCGGGTTACAAACATGGGACATCACTCACAATGTCACAAGACAATCAAGGCCAAAGTGGCCATAAGCATACAAGCAATCAGAGAACAAGCAAGACATAGGGCAAATCCCACAAACAATGACATACAATGGAAGACAAGGGAAAAATAGAGAATCAGACAACCATGGTAAAATAGATCTGCAAAGCAAATGTTGCACATGAAGCACCTGTTAGCATGTTAGAAAGATAAAATTATGTCAAAACATGTATAATCTGATATAGTAGTGTGCTATGAAAAAGTGAAACAATAACACCTATAGTGTACGAAAGTGGATGCCCCAAGGAGCCATAGTGGGACTGGTAAGAGGTATTGTGCCAAGCATTCATGTTGTGTGTATCGATCTGTGTAAAGTGTGTGATCCACAATTAGAAGGCAAGTGAACATGCATGTGTATATAGAAATATAATGACATATACAAGTATCTGACTAGCATGTGTAATAAAGTGTACATGTAATCATAAATAAGCAAGAGTAAATGCGACCAAGATATGCAATATGTTGTGGATGAGATGGAATGGAATGCAAAGTGAATGTGATAGGAGTTGCATGCCCCCAAGTGGATGTGTATGCATGAGATGAGGTTCATTTATACATGCCCCCTCAGTAGTCAAGAATGAACCATAGAACAAGAGTGTGTCATCGGGAAATGGTTTGAACGTGTGTGCTAAGAAAGATGTGATCGTGAAATCATAGAGCGTAAAGAGTGAGTGAGTGAGTGTGTTGAGGTTCATTTTAGATTGGGACCCTTAGCAGTCGAGTATGAACCATGGAACTAGAGTGTGTCATAGGGTAATGACCACAACATGTAGAAGTAGAAGGCAATAAAGATTTTTCATGAATGTGTAGAATAGATGTTACGTAGAGATGGGATGAATGTGTGACATGTGAAGTGTGTAAAGTGTAATGTGTAGTATGTAATGTGTAATGTGTAGTGTGTAGTGTGTGAAGTTCATGTGTATAGGATGCCCTCAACAGTCAAGTGTGAACTAAAGCACGAGAGTGCAGGTAATGATGATACTAATGTATCAATATGTGTGTGTTGTATGTAATAGACGAGATGTGAAGTGATAAGTGTATAAGACGTGTGTTGATGCTAGAGGGGGGAAATAAGTGTGATGCCCCCAAGTGTGTGATGATAAGATTGATCAAGTAATGTCATCTAAGAGGTCATCATTTTCATGGTCAAAACCAAATGGTGACAGCATCTGAGACTTGATAAGTAATAGTGTCAGGTTAGTCAAGAAAGGATCCATTGAGGTGTAAAGCATACATGCCCATAACATATTCTTCATCAGTGAAAGGAGGTAGTGGACAACCATGTGCATAGCCACAAGTAAGATTTTGTGAATAACCGAGAAATGATTCATTGAAAATGAAAACATGCAGCCAAACAACATGGGGAATGAAATATTAGTACGATCAGGTCTAACGTACCCCTATTGTAGTTAAGCCAAGACTATCTGAGTGTAAGTGGAGAAGTGTGAGGAGCACATGCAAGAAACACTGTGAAATAAAAGACGTGAAGACCATAAACAACAGTAATACGGATAAATCCATGGTAAAGATGAGGATCATGAGGTGGAGGAAAGATGTTGTCTACTGTAAATCCTAGCTGAGTCAAGCCATCATGTGTACATATAGTATCAAAGCAAGTAGGATCAAATGGAATGTGTTCCCAATAATATTCATTCATGAAAAGTGTACATGTAAATGGAGAATGCGTGAATGAAGATTTCTTATGAGAAGGTGAAGGAGGTGGAATGACGTCCGATGTTTGGACAAGCCCCCGATAAAGAATCATAGTTTTAGTAGAAGAAGGAGGAGGCGACGATGAAGGTGGGGTTACATCTAACATGCACACAACACCTTCAAGTGGTGGCAAGTGATCCAAAGAATCCATAGGTTGTGGTTCATGATTGGTATTAGATGTTGGAGTAGGAAGTGTAGTGGTTAGATCGCAACTACAATATTTAAATGGGTGACGATCACTGGAGATTGTATATTCTACGCCCTCATGTAAAAAATTAACACATCGATGCATTGTAGAAGGTACTACTTGCATGGCATGAAGCCATGGCCTACCAAGTAAGCAATTATACTGAACTGGGAATTCAATGACGAAGAAGACCGTAGGAAGATTTTTTGGTGCAACAATGATAGGAAAAGTGATATGGCTTCTACATGGTCGAATATAAGCATCATATGCGCGAAGAGAAATGGATGAGGGATTAACATCAATAGCAGAAAGGCCTGAGTTTTTCAATGAATGATAGCATGCAAAGGTTGATCTCAGATCCATTATCGATTATTGTTCATTTAACACCCACATTATTAATGTGAATCATGATGTACAAAGGTGGATCATTGTCAAAAACAACAAGATCAACATCAATATTAGATGGAAAAGTAATGTGCTGAGAAAATGCATCTATGAATGTGTTATATACTATATCTCGATGAAGATTAAAAGGAATGCGAGTGGTGGACAAGAGAGTAATGATTTTAGCTCTTAATCTAGGGTTGACGAGCAAGAAATCATGAATAGAAATACACATGACGATGAGATATCGAGAAGATAAAAGGAATAAAAGTATGAGGACCCTAAGAGTGTTCAAAACGATTCAGGTTCACCAAATGATTGAGCAATTTATTGAATAAAATGCCTAAATCTAATTACAATGTAGCAATAAATAAATAAGCCATGGAATACAAAATTGACCTCATCAAATAAGTAATTAAGATTTAAAACCCTAAGTGCAAGTGCAAATGAGTGGAATAAAGACTTAGTTGTTTCGTTATTATCTCGAAGGTGTACAAAACTGATGAACTGGAAAATCTGAAGTGCATACTGTCGTAATGCAGCCCTTAAAAATGCAGAGGTGTTAAAATATGTTGGACTGGGGTGTCTATGGAGGGTCAGGGGAACCTCAGGGCACGTAGACCTATTCTGGGCACTCGTGACTACTCAACTGCTGTGGAAACTAGTTTTGGAGGGTCACAAGATGTTCATTGTCCTTTGCTTCTTGTCACTAGTATGTCGCACCAAATCTGTAGATGTCGTTGGTAACCTGCAATAAAGAATGACCTATAAAACCCCAAAAGAAAATCAAATCCCAAAAATAAAATAATGTAAATGAGGGGTCAGACTGTCCTTAGTTGTCAAACAAGTGATCTTAAGACTGAATGTTACACTACATCTTAGACCTAATGTAGTTCTATGTGTGTGTGTGTGAAATTGTGCCCTAGGTGGCTCTTGTGTGTGTCGCACTTAATAGTGAGAAAATAGATAGATGTAAGAAATTTAAGTAGATGTGTGAATGAAAGAATGAACTTCCCCTCTTATACGTGTATGCAAAAGAATATAGTCCCTTTCCCTTGTGTGGATGATATATGGATGCTTGAATGCTCTTGATAATTGCATTTGAATGCAACCTTAGGTGGTGATAGCTAATGCTTAGTGCTTGGTCCTTTATTATGGTCACATAACTTTATATTTATATGATTCCTTTGCTAGAATTTTGTAATTAACCTTAAAAATCCCGACTAGGAAAAAGATAAGATGCCCAAATAGCTAGAAAAGGCCCAAAATATGTGAACAAAATACAACGAGGTCAGGGACACCCAAAGGGGACAGGAGCACCTGGCACTAACATCCTGGCTAGGCACTGACGAGTATTGTTGATACTCATACTTTAATCATATTATTTTGTCAATCCAAGGTGGTGTGCATGGTTGTTTGCAACAAAGGAAACAGTAGGAACTGTGTCTCAGCACGTACTTTAACAACAAAACTAAGAAAATAATGAACTGATCGTGATTACAAAGTGAAATGCTTGAAAGGAAAAATATGATCAAAAACAGAATTGAAAGGTTCTTAACATAATTAACTATGGAAAATAAATGCATCAAAATAACATAACCAATGCTAAAACAATAAATGCATCCAAGAATATAGAAAGGAAATAAATGTAAATATCCCTTTTCGTTGGGTAGGAGTGGCCCTTTCTCCTTCCCTTCGATCAAGTTTAGTATTGAAATTCACACAACAAAAATTTCCCCTGAATTTGCTATCTTATTGAATTAAAAGAGTATGCTTGTGCAATCAATTGAATAACTAAATCGAACTGATAAATCTAATTACATGAACTATTTTATACAAGAGCAATTCTAGTCTCTTTAGGAGAGAACTACTTATTCCCAATATCTAACATATACTTAACTGAATGTTGACTGAAACAATGACTATCTATTTCAAGAAGTACATTTATGGAAGGAACAATCCTTGAAGTATTTGGATTTGAATCAATCGTGACAACGACAGAGGAGGTCCATGATTTACTCCTTTGAGGGATTCAATGAGTGCTGGAATATTCTTCATATCTTTCATTGATTGAAGGGAATTACGGTGATAGTAAATATCTAGTTGTTGGCCGCATCCCGTCTCCCAGTGACTGGAGTAACTAGACCTCAAAATCGGCCTGAATATAGGTTGAGTTAATGGCGCATGTTTCTTGTTCATGATGTGGTACTGTCAGTTGTATTATGAGTAGTTTGAGCTATCTGTATGCTTGCATGAATCCCTTGTTTTGAGGAATTCAAAGTTGATGATCTAGATGAGATCGGTGTTGTACTGTGAGTCCTCTATTAATGCAGAGGTGAGTCCTACGCCAACACATGAATTGATTCCTGCGTCGGTGCACAATTTGAGTCTTGTGTTATTCCATTTTGCTCCTGTGATAACTCAACATATAATTTTCCAAAGGTGTTGTTAATGCTTATAAAAAGATCAATTTAAGCCATTTTTGAGGAAGAATTAACAAGATAAAAATAACAAACATATGCACAATAATTCCTTCAAAAACACAGTAAAGTATTAAGTATAAGCAGTTAACATTTACATCGTGCAGTATGATATCAAAATAGTATGAGGCTTAACATGGTTTAAACATAACAAAATGGGGTTCATCACTCCCTTGGACTAAAGGTTTAGCAGGTCCTCCTGCTACCTATTGTTCAATTGTTCTACAATCCTTGAACAATTATATTCATTGGCAAAAGTTTGCCAAGTTTATCCAATGTGGTGTTACAGAATCCAAAGAACTCAATAACATTATCTCTCCAAGTCTTGTAACTACCCTCAAGGCTGATCATCTATTGAATTCCATCTCAGTACTAGTGCAATGACCAGTGGGGGCCTGTATCGCATACTAATCCATTGTTCCTTGAGCTCTAGAATAATCTTGTAGAGATCTTTGGCTTGTTTTAAGGACCATCAGAGCTTTTTTGGTGAAATAACCTCCTTTTTCTTATATGGCTCTGTAAGAAGTTGATATCAGACCTGAAAAGTGAGGAAGTTGACATTGAATGTTGGAATCACCTTCTCTTTGAAATTTTTGACACAATTCTTAAGTATATCTGTGTATTTTTCTACTAGACGTAGACAATACACCTGTGACTTGAACCTGTTGAAGAACCAAATTGGGGCATGTAAATCATGCCTCATCAAGAGGCCTATTATAGATTCTGATTGCACAAATATTTCCCACTGATCTCTCCATTCACCTTGGTTCCTGAGAGTAGAGATGAAGGCCCTTAACTGTACTTCTCCCACATAAATATTAATGGGAATTTCAATTTTCTCGGGGAGAAGAAACTTGTGCACATAGAATTCACACAACAATTTTTTCTCAATATCATTCCCGACTATATATGCACCTACAAATTTTTTATCATCATCAAAATCTATGTCCTACATGGCACGATCCCTGGATATTTTCCATTTGAAAAACGTCTCTTTTAGAAACAATGCATAAAAATTTGAAGGGGGTCTGCAAGAAAGAACCTAGTCATAGAGACGACTAACTAACCACATTTTATTTTAACAATTTATTTTCTTCTTTCAATTTTTTTCTCCTTAGATACTACCCTTGAGTCTGTAGCATTCATCCATCCACTTGACCATTCCTTTTAAAACAAAATTTTGAGGAAAGAAAAAATCAAGTTTGAGTAGCTTGCTCTTCCATGGTCACAGGCTCTTGTTCTTCTCTATTTTCTTGCAAAAGTGCAAAGAGATGTACCAAGTTCCTCTTGTTCTGGCCTGAAGGGATTGTATTTTCTCTCACGTTCCTCTAGGGATTTCTGTAGCTGAAGAGTTTCCTCTTCATGTTGTGCTACAATTTGCTGTAATTGTTGAATCTCTTGATTTTTAGCAGTTTCCTAGGAGAAATGGGATTCTTTGGCCTCAAGGAGTAACTGAATATGGTTGATTATTTCTTGAGATAATTGTAGCTCAAACTAGATTTTGGATAAAGACAAGACTTGGTGCATAATAGTATCAGAATCAGGGGGAGAACTAGGTTCTCCCTCTTCTATAGTTCCTTCCCTTTGTCCTTAACATGTGACTCTTCAGTCGTGGGTAAGGAATGCTCAATTTCTTGTTCTATATCAAGGAACAGATGGGGATACTGATTTGTGAGGAGATATAGGTGGGGTTTTGACTAGGGTTTGCATTATTTTGGCTACCTCTTATTCCTCCTATGGGAAGGTGGATTTTCAATTGGTATTTCATGAAGGGCAGGTGTAGGCCTAGAAGTTCTGAGGATGATTTTTAGGTCTCTCAGAGGTAGATGGTGCTTTCTCCACAACTACCTCGGGTTTCAAGGCACATTGCTTTTGAAATTTAACCATTTCTTCATTCCATGCTTCTTTTTAACAAATTGGTGTTTGCATATCAGATGAATTAAACCCTGGAAATTTAAATATGAGGCACCCCATCAAAATTTTTCTGTAGCAGAAAAAATGGAATCATATAAAAATTGAGGTAAATTGATCTTATACTAGGGCTTACTTTGACCATGACGGAGATGGATTAACATTCTTAGTACAGGTCCCAGCACAATTTCATATTTCCCTTCACATGTAAAGTACTTAATCAACCATTTGGCCACTTCTACCCAAGGTTTAGGAAGGGTTATTATTTTGACACCTTTAGCTTTACCCTTTTTATCTATGACCAATTGTAGTTTCTCCTTCTTTCCAACTGAAAATATCTTAATTACCTCAACATACATTGTTTTATCACTTACTGCTAACCCTTCATCAGGTATGCCTGAAAGATGACTGATGACAGTTGGAGTAAAGGGAATTTTCTTACCTTGAACTATAGAGTGTCCTTCCTCCATATTTCTTGTGAATTCCTCAGTCATTGCTACGCTGAATTCCTCATAAGCCAGCAGAAAGTCCAGCCATCTTGTGTTTTCAAATATTTTGACTGACTTTGCATCAGCCAAAAGTTCCACAGAACTTGTTGGTTCATGTCACAATCGAGGCCCCATGTCTAAATTTGAACAAATAGGAAAAGGAGAAAGGGCACAAGACTGACAGTGCAAAGTTTACAGGGTTTTGGGTAAGTGCAAGAGCGACTGGTGGCACAGGAGTGAGAAGGTCCAATTTTGAAAGTAACAATGGAGCAGAAATGGTATGTAATGAATATAACTGAATTGGGAAAGATATGATGGAATCCCAAGGTGATGATGGAATTGATTGGGCACATGTGAGGATTATGGAGGAAGTGAATTACAAATTTGGTTGGGATTTGTGAAGCATGCAGAGTGATTAGGAATGGAATGGACAATCAATTTGCATGATGCTAATAATTAATGACTCATAATTTAAAAATTTTCCTATATTCAAGAAGTGAATTAATTGTGCATACCTTGTTAAATGAACTTGTCACATCCTCACCACCATTTCCATATTGGTTTAATGTTCCATCCACACGTGGTCCTTCCTTTATTACTTCCCAGATTCAGGGGAGATGACCTGCCATTTCTTGGTTTTCAGTCTTCTGAGTTTATTTTTATTATTATTTTATTTTATTATTTTTTAGAAGCACTGGCCGCCATTTCTGGTTTTCAGTCCAATGCTTCAGAGGAGGATGACCACCATTTCTGGTTTTCAGTCATCCTCCTCTTTATTTTCTATAGAAGGTAGCTCAGGTCTGAGTTGTGTTGGACAAAGAGACTTTGTCCACACAGTTCTAATTTGAATCTTCTTGAAGTTATTTTTGAAACTCTTCTCTGGATGTTGGTTTATGGTACAACCTCAGTCTATGCCCATTAACCAACATTACCTTTTTTTCTCCATCTATTGGAATCAATGTTAACAGTCCCATTGTCAAATACTTGTGCAATTTGATATGGGCCCATCCATCTCATTTGTATCTTCCCTTTAAATTCCTTGTACTTTGAATAAAATAGCAGAGCCCAATCTCCTTCTTGAAATTTCCTTGGCTTTATCTGTTTATCATGCCAAAGGTACCTCTGATGTTGGATGATTTCAGTATGATGTAGTTCTTGAAGTCTGATTTCATCCAATTCATTCAATTGAACAATTCTGGCTTGTTGTGCTTCTGTCAATTCAATGCCCACTTCAATCTGTTGTTCCTTAAGGTTTGAATCTCAAATTCTATAGGTAGAATTGGATTCTTACCATAGACTAATTCATAGGGAGTAAACCCTATGGTTGTTTTCCAAGTAGTGTTGTAGGCCTATACTGCTTCAAGTAGTTTTTGAGCCCAATTTTTCCTTGAGATATCCACCGTCTTTGTTAGTATGTTCTCTAATTCTCTATTAGTAACTTCTACTTGGCCATTAGACTGTGGATGGTAGGGTATGACTTCTTGTGTTTCAGCTTGGTATGTTTCCATAAAATAATTGATTACTCCTGACATGAATTGTGGTCCTTGATTTGCCACAATGGATCTTGGTGCCCAAACCTCTGGAAGATACGCTCATACAGGAAATCTACAACTTTCTCATCTCTTGCATGTGGAATTTCTTGCACCTCATCCCATTTAGTAACATAATTAGTACAAAATAGGATGTATTCTTTTCCTTGGGAAGTTAGGTCCATTGGTCCAATGAAATCCAACCCCCACTTCTCAAATGGTTCCAAGACAACATGTGGCTAGAGTGGCATTTCTGATGTAAACGTTGTTTTCCCCATTCTTTGGCAATGATCACATCTCCATACATACTTTTTGACATCCTTAAACAAGGAAGGCCAATAGTAACCAACTCCTAGAACTTTGTGAATGGTCCTTTGAACTGAATAATGCTCTCCTGATGGTTCATCATGGCATGCTCTAAGTATTTCAAATACTTCATTTTCAGCTACACACCTGCGTAAAACATGATCAGGTCCACATTTGAAAATAATTCCATTTAACCAAGTATACATCACACTCTGTTTAATTAATTGTTTTCTTTTCTTTTGTGTGAAAAAGTTTGGAAACTTCCTTGTAGCTAAGTAATTAGCCATATATGCATACCAAGGAGAGGTAGTAGAAAGTGCAAACAAATGCTCATATGGAAATTCATCGTTGACCTGCTCTTCTTCTTTTGAAGTGGTAAGTCTGGAAAGAAAATCAGCTGCCACATTGGATTTTCCTGGCTTGTCAATTATTTTAATGTTAAACTCTCATAGTAGAAATAACCACCTTACAATCATGCACTAAAGGTTTGTCAGTCTGAAAAATCACTTCATATCCTATAATATAATGTCGAAAATTATTGATTACATGTACTACTGCCATAAATTATTTCTCAGTTGTTGTGTAGTTTATTTTAGTAGTAGAAAGGCTTTTACTAATGTAGTAAATTGCGTGCATAGGCTCTCTTTCCTCTTGTTATCCTAGGACATCAATTATTACTTCATTGGAGGCATATGTTTGTATATGGAAGGCGAGCTTCCAATTGAGACCTCTCAACACTGGTGTTCCTATCAGCTTGTCTTTGATAGCATCAAAAGTTTGTTGACATTCTTCTATCTATTCAAATTCAAAATCCTTAGTTAGGAGAGCAAATAATAGAGAAGCAATTTTACTAAAATATGAGATAAACATTCGATAGTAACCAACATGAATAAGAAAACTTCTTACCTTAGTTTGGTTTGTGGGAGATGGAATTTTAACAATGATATTAACTTTTTCTCGGCCTACCTTAATTCCCTCAACTGAGACATGATAACTTAAAATTATACCTTGTTATCATCGTAAATAAGCATTTCTCATGATTCAAAGATAATTGATGCTTTTCACATTGAGCAAGAACTTTATCTAGATTATTTACTACCCCTTAGAGTGTTGCTCCATAAACGGTGAAATCATCCATGTAAATTTCTACACAATCATGGGTGATATCAAAAAAGATTGTCAACATGGCTCTTTGAAAAGCGGCAGGAGCATTACATAAACCAAAAGGTAGCACTTTGTAAGAAAATGTTCCCTAAGGATAGGTGAAAGTTATTTTATCTTAATCTTCAGGAGCCACCATTATTTGGTTGTATCCACTAAACCCATCAAGGAATGAAAAGTACTTTTTTCCAGACAGATTGTCTAAGACCTGATTAATAAAAGGTAATGGAAAATAATCTCTATGAGTTTCCTTATTGAATTCCCTATAGTCTAGACAAACTCTCCATGTTCCATTATTTTTAGGCACTATAACTAATAGAGAAACCCATTGATTGTCAGAGATTGGATAAATAAATCCTACATTCAAAAGTTTCTCAATCTCTATTTTCACAATATCTCTTAGAGCAAGGTTTATCCTTCTTTAAGGTCTCCTGACTGGTCTGGACTCAGTGGTATAGATGTGGTGTGTACAAATACCAAGATGAATACCCTTCATTTCACTATATTCCCAAGAAAATACTTGGGGATGAGAGCATATGAGTGTAAATAGGGTCTTCTCCTCTTGATTAGTCAACCAACTGTTAATTGTCAATGTCTTTCCTGGGAGAATAGGAATTTTTTTGGTATCAGGATGGACAAAATCTACAACAAGATATTCTCATAATAGTGTGTTTAATGGACACATATGTGGTAGTAACCTGTGAACAAAAATTATGTTTTGAAAGACATGGATTTTGTCAGATCTATATTCCTTGCAAAAGGATAGATGATGGGCTTGTCATCTTCATCCAGGGAATAATCTCTTATTTATGTAAGTTTTGGCCTAAGAATGGAATAAGACCCAATGCAAGAATTGATCGCAGGACTCGAATTGAATCTAGCACAAGACTCGAGTGCAAGAAATAAACTGTGTCCAACATAAGGTTCATAGTCACCATATTGAATTTTTTATCAATGCTCTTGAATTGTGACCATGGAAAGAGAAGAGATTATGTCATCTGAATCATCTTTGGACCATTTTTTGTTGTCAATTGAAAATGGTTTAGCAACAGGGTATAATGACAATTTATTTGAATCTTGATCATTAGTGATCACCATATCCTA
Source organism: Taxus chinensis (assembly GCA_019776745.2). NCBI lineage: Eukaryota > Viridiplantae > Streptophyta > Pinopsida > Cupressales > Taxaceae > Taxus > Taxus chinensis. The sequence continues at coordinate 619,428,270 of CM034155.1, forward strand.
TGTCCTGCAATCAACATGGGTGGTAGTTATGGCTAACCAAGGTCATCCTAGAATTATAGGGTATCTAATCTTCATATTCTTTATTTTTATGATCATGAAATCTACTGCATAGTACCAGGATTCGATAGTAATAGTGACATCTTCAATGATTCCCTTTGGTTTGTTCATAGAATGGCATGCCATTTGTAAAACTATAGATATGGACTGAGGTTCAGATAGAGATAACGTGGACAAAGTATCTAATGTCATAACATTGATGGCATATCCTAGGTCAATGAAAATGTTAGGAATTTGGACATCTCCTATGCATATTGTTACAATAGCACTTCCAGGGTATCTGTATTTAAAAGGGGGGATATTCCCTTCCATCAACATGAATGGTTTTAGGTTGGTTCTTCCTTCTTCCTGGAGCCTTGAAATAGATTTCTTTAATTGTTTTGTTTAACTCAAGGATTTTCTTAAGAGCATGGTATAGGGGAATGCCAATACTCAACTTCCTCAATCCTTGAATCAATTCTGACTCTAGTTTTTCAAGAACTGCAATACTTGGTTTCTCAGAGAGCCTAGATGGAAAGGGAATTCATTGTTTGGTTGAGGAGTTTCTTCAACATAACTAAGTTGCATTTCTTCTAGTTTTTTTGTTTCTTCATGAATTTATTCTATCATAGGAGAGGAATTTTTTGAAGTAATTGTACAACAGAAAATCAACAAGTGACTTTCTTCGCACCCAACCTCCCGAGGTCGTGCCGAGACAGCCGGTGTGGAATTGAAATGGAAGTGAAAGTGATGGCGATGACCAAGCTAATTGGGTAACCTTAAGTCTTCAACACGCAATAATGGAATCTGCGAATCTAATGTAAAGAATGCTCTCCTAACCTGAAGGGGTGTAATGGTATGGTCTGATATTATAGCTACTCGGAGACTCCAATCGATGTCTAGTTCTACTGAGATTCTATTGATTGGTTACAGAACACGTGGAAAGTAACCTACAGGTGCCTCGTATGGGTTTCCAAACAAGGTCATGGAAATTGAGACAAGAGATGTAATGGAGCTGCAGGAACTAAGGGTGATTTTCTGGTCTTGTCTAGAAAGTCTTAGCCTGATCGGTTGCTATATTCAACAATGAAAGTTGTGTAATAATGTCGGGTGGAAGCGGTAAAGATATGAATACCAGTGTGTGTAAGCTAGTGTCGATATCTAATTGACTAGTAAGCTCATTGGGTTGCGGGACATGTGGGTCACAACCAAAGACAAATTGAGGTTGAGGCCCTTGTATGGTCATGCATGCAATAAAATCCTATTTCCAGGAGCAGTCCAAAAGTCGTAGGCTTGATTAGTAGCTACGTTCAATGTCTCTAAATGTCTTATTTTCTCTGCGTATATGGCAAGTGTACGTAAGATTGTTAAACCCAAACTTGTGTCAATGTTAGTTATTAGCTCTGGCCTGTTGGGTTGTGGGACCAAGGGATCGCAACTATAAGTCTTTTCCTGTTGTGGACCGTTGATGGTCATGCAGGATTAATTGATTTGTTTTTCAGTAAATAAACTATATATCAAAGTAAATCTAAACTATATTTTTGGTTTTTTCTCAATATATCAAAACAAAGTAGTAAAACAAGCTAATCTATGGAAAGTAAATGTTTTTGTTCTTTTCTAACTTTTCAGACAATGCATCTAATCTAATAAACTAGTTAAAAATAAATAATTAGCCAGATGTAGCTAACTATCTGTGTAGATGTGTGAATCTAAACCTAAGATCTATTCTAACTCAAATAAAATCTTTCCAATCCCTACCTCAAAAGTGAAGAACAAATCATGGCTCTAACAGAGCTATTATTCCCCCACAACTTCCCTAGCAATATTGAAGAGAAAACTTTCTATTGATTTGATCTACTTGCAATTATCTAGCTAATTGAAATGAATTATTTCTCTACTCTATTTGATATGCAATTGAAATTAACGATTCGTAATTGAAAATTTGATAAGCAAAGAAAACAAATACACAACTCCAACCTGGAAGAGCAAGAACCTTGGAAAATCTAGTAGCAGTAGTATCTGTCCCCTCAGTTCTTTCCTTTCTTTCTCTGAGTGTTCATGTGAGTCCAAGGGATTGGGAATTCAAAGAACAACAACAAGAGGATGGTGCTTAAGTGATGGCAGCTTGGAAGCAATTTGGGCATAATGCAAGTAGAAGAAAGATAGCACAAGAGATCTGAACTTGGCTATGCAACTCCTAGCAAGATTATAACATCACAACAATGCAAGATACACAAATTTCGCAGGCCCTTTGCTTGAAAACAAGCATGGAATATATAGGATTGAAGGATAGAAGGTTACTTCATGCACAAGGAAATCAAGAGGCAGTTCCCCTCATTGAATCTATTTAAAATAGGAGGAGAAAGGAGAACCAAGAAAACGAAGCTATTTTTAGCCAATTTGGCTCATGGATGCATTCAAAAAGCAAACTTAAATGAATCTTCGCATGTAATTTTACGCATGAAGATTCTGGAAAAATCAATCAAGACCGCTACCCTGCGCAGGGCGGCGGTTTACAAACTGCCACCCTAGCTAAGGTGGAAGTTTCATCACTTAATGCCAAACGAGCATAGAAAGAAGGGGGAAGATGGAAAAATGCAAGGAAAATTTAAGTAAGGCTATCTAGGTTACAAATATTTGCTGCAAATGGATTTTTGGAGCTCGAACACCTTCTTGAAAGGATTTTGAATCATCACTAGGGACTTTTATAACCGTTTTCCCGACAACATAACACATGCAATTTTGGGTGTGTGCAATAACCTTCCCTAAACGCAATAAGAAATTCCTACAATCCACTGAGTTCACTGTGGGATTTTTGTCTAGTTCCACAGTATGCATTCGGTTGCCCTGCCTCACATTTTTGGGATTTGCCACAATTTGTATAGGTATCTGTGGCTGGGTAGGTTGATCCAGTTAGGTAGCATTGGTGAGTCCAGTCAACAAGGCTTACTGACCTTGACGTCTTCTCTAATTGTAATATTTATGCCCGGACCCTTGAAGAACATTCCACTAATGTTGATATTGAGGATTAAATTATTGGTACGGTGGAATGTTTGAATGTGGAGCCCAAGGTTGTTGATAATAATTTGGTGGGACATTCTACTGTGGGCACCACTCATATGGGGCTTATTGAACCCAATGTTTGGGGTATGACCATAGTGCATTCCATTGATTTGGGGCCCATTGTGATTTTGGGATGTCGGGTTGATTTTGGTTGGACTGAAAAATCCCCTCCTTGCCTCTAAGCCATGTAGTTAAGCTCAAATGCATCTTGTGTGTTCTATTTTAGATTATTCTTCAGAAAGGGAACCAATCCACATTGGTATGTGGAATGCTTGAATTCACGAAGAAGACATATTTTTGTCTTGTCTAATGGTTAGTCCTTGAGTCTATGTTTTTCTCTACAACTTTGGAAGTATATAAACAAAGGCTTTGTATTCCTAGCCTTCTTTCTATCCATAGTTGTATTGAGTTGGACCAAAAGGTCTATTATCAAATTTGTAATTTCTTCCCTCAATTTAGATAGATCCACACTGGCCACTTTACCTCTTTGTTCTTTAAAATTGGGGCGAGTTCGAGAGCAATTCCTATAGAGGTTAATGATTTCTGTGAATTTTAGTTTGTTCATGTCTCCCTTTCCCATCAAATTGAATGCTTCTTGTGTATCATCGTCCAACCCTTTAAGGAATAAGATTTTAAGTAGATTGATATCAAGACCACTACCATACCTCCTCTGAAGGAAGAGGAACTGATCCAAATAATCCTCTACACTTTCATCTTCTTTTGTTGAAGAGGAACTGATCATATCACTGACTCTACAGTAATCTTGATACTTGTCCAGTAATTCCTTTTCCATTTCTTCCCAGTTATGGATGAAGTTAGGGATCAAACCCATAAACCACCTCATAGTTGCATATTTTAAAGTGAAGGGAACTAGTTTAAGCTTTTGGGAATCAAAAGTACAGTCATATGTTTGGTAGAAAACCTTGAACTCAAAAATGAATTGGTTAGGTTCTTCTGAAACTAATCCCCAGAAGGTTGGTAAGATGGAAGGAGATATATTTTTCATAAGATCCTGATCATTATGATCCAATTTTATGGGGTAGGAAAACATTCTACCAATTAGTGGGTTTCCATTTTCTACACCATTGGGATTCTCTTCTTCATCAGCCATCTTGATTTGTTCAACAAGTTGTTCCACATGATGGGTTTGAGGGGGGTTTTGAAAAAATATCCTAATGAATCTACCTCTATGGTCTCTAGGTCTAAACATACAATCCTATCATACCGAGGATGGTTACCTAACTATCAGCACTCAACTTAATTGCTTGTGTTCCACATACTCCAAACTCAGAAGATTTTTGTTGTCTCTACAAGGTCTTCTGATTTCAAAAGAAAGAGTTCTAGAAATGAAATTTATGAATGGAAACTTACTAGACAACCAAGTATTACCTTTACCTAGCACCTTAACCTTTGATAACACCTTGAATTCTATGGAAATAGTACTAAAAAGTGACGAGTGTCGTTGATACTCATACTTAAATCATATTATTATGTCAATCCATGGTGGTGTCCATGGTTATTTGCAACAAAGGGAATAGTAAGAACTGTGTCTCATCACGTACTTTAACAAAAAAACTAAGAAAATAATGAACTGATCATGATTACAAAATGAAATGCTTGAAAGGAAAAATATGATCAAAAATAGAATTAAAAGGTTCTTAACATAATTAATTATGGAAAAGTAAATGCATCAAAATAACATAACCAATGCTGAAACAGTAAATGCATCCAAGAATACAGAAAGGAAATAAATGTAAATATCCCTTTTCGTTGGGTAGGAGTGTCCCTTGCTCCCCTTCGATCACGTTTAGTATTGAAATTCACACAACAAAAATTTCCCCTGAATTTGCTATGTTATTGAATTGAAATAGTATGTTTGAACAATCAATCGAATAACTAAATCGAACTAATAAATATAAGTACATGAGCTCTTTTATACAAGAGTGATTCTAGTCTCTTTAGGAGAGATCTAGTTATTCCCAATAACCAACATCTTCTTAACTGAATGTTGACTGAAATAATGACTATTTATTTTAAGGAGTACATTTATGGAAGGAGTAGACCTTGAAGTATTTAGATTTGAATTAATCATGACAACTGCAAAGGAGGTCCATGATTGACTCCTTTGAGGGATTTAATCAGTGCTGGAAGATTATTCATATCTTTGATTGATTGAAGGGGATTAAGGTGATAGTAAATCTCTAGGTGTTGGCCACATCCCGTCTCCCAGTGACTGGAGTAACTAGACCTCAAAATTGGCTTGAATATAGGTTAGTTAATGGCACATGTTTCTTGTTCATTATGTGGTGTTGTCACTTGTATTACCAGTAGTTCGAGTTATATGTATGATTGCGTGAATCCCTTGTTTTGAGGAATTCGGAGTTGATGATTTGGATGAGATCAGTGTTGTACAGTGAGTCCTCTATTAATGTGGAGGCAAGTCCTGCGCCGGTGCACAATTTGAGTCATGCGCTATTGCCATTTTGCTCATAGGATAACTCAACATATACTTTTCCAAAAGCATTGTTAATGCTTATAAAAAGATCAATTTAATCCATTCTGAGGAAGAATTAACAAGATAACAATACCAAACATATGCACAATAATTCCTTCAAAAACACAATAAATTATTAAGTATAAGAAGTTTATATTTACATCGTGTAGTATGATATCAAAATAGTTTGAGGCTAAACATGGTTTAAACATAACAAAATGGGGTTCATCAAGCACTAGTGTCAGGATGAGAAATGCTGAAGTATAATAAGACAGACTGGGAAAGAGTGTGTGTAAGACCAAGAAGGATAATAGAAAGCAAACAAAGATGGCCAAATACATGGGTTGATTAGTACTTTTCTTTCTTAGGAATAATATGAATAGTAGTATATGATCAGGACTAGATAGATACCCAAAGTGCGTGATTTAGTGTCTATAGGCTCCGCGCTGCCAAAATTGTGCCTTCTATTGATCACTTATGCCTTAATTTTATCCATGAGCGGCATCTTATCACTATTCGAGGCATCCCCCATAGCCACCTCTGTTCTTGGATCCTCTGGAAATCCCATATTCAGTTATTCCTACTCCTAGTGCATCTTCTCCTATTTATTATGACTCCTTAGCCTTGACACCTCTTATGGTATCTAAAGCCCTTGCTACTCTTATGAGACCTTTTTTACATCCATCTCAGTTTACTTCACACATGGATACTACTCATCGGCATCGTCACATCCATAGATCCCATAACAAACCTCATAAGATCCCTTCTTCATGTAGGTCACATGGTTCACATGATCCATCTAGACATGTTTCACTCTCTATTTCTCCAAATGATTGATCTAAACCCATCTCATATACTTGGGCCCATGCACTCTCTCGTTCTCATCGAACCCTCAGTCATGTTCACATGCATAGTTCTTTTACATCAGTTGATCATGGGCCCTTGCCTAGTTCTCTTATTGTATAGATCATTTTAGTATTTACATTTGGGGGCATCCTAATTCCCCACACTACCTGATGACACACTCTTGTTTCTAGTTCATACTCTATTTTTGAGGGTTTCTTCATATGGACCTCACTTTGCACACACAACCCAAGGAGCATCCTTATTCCAATTAGTTGTTTTCTTTCAGATATTTGCAATTAAATATCCAAAAACATTAGTTTAGATCTTGACTGGATGCATTATTCCTTGCTTATTTTACTCTATGGCGTACCTTTGTTTATCATGTTACTATGGTTCATAGTATGCTTTAATAGACAATAAACACCATGAAACTTGCAACAATCATGCCAAGACTCAAGAACTCCATAATAAATACAAATTATTAAGAGTTAAAAAGTTATTACTTCCTAAGTGAAGTAAACAAAACAATCCTTATGTCTAGGGTTCATTCTAATGTTATCTTATAAAATTCAATATAGTTAAAAAAATAAGAAGTGTAATAAATCCAAGGAGCGTATTCTAAATGACTAACAAGCTAAGAAATGAAACACATAATTTTGATAATTCTTAAAAATCCAATAATTTCATTATTTTACATATCCAAACATTTTTTAATTATTCCATCAGATGTATTAGATGAAAAATTCAAGCCAAAACTTCAATACAAATACATCAACACTCTCTACTATCTACATAAAGGGTTTGATATTACAAATAAGGTACTCATTCCCTTTTTAACATCCTTAGTACAATTTTTCCCACTTTAGGATGGTTCACAGTTACTCAACCTTTATAGACTCTAACCAATTATTATCATCAATAATTATTAAATAAACAATTAGACAATCTCTTTCGTTTATTCATAAATTATAAAATTGGAAAATCTAGTACCATTTTAATTTCATATTATTCTTCTCCCCTATAAAAGTTGTAAAACATGGGTCATCTCAATTTGAATTAACATGGAGATAATTCCTTACAAGAAAATCTCACTAAAATCTACATATGAACATACATTTACTAGAGGATAAGAAAACAAAAGACACTTTATTCCCTTGCAAGTATTTAGGTACTCAGAGTAAGGGAAGAACACAATTATTTCATATCATAATGATACAATTTTAGTGACCAAACAAACCATAAAAACACGATACACAATATTTCTCCGGTTTGAGTGAATATGGTGTCATTACAAAAAAAAATCTTCAAGAGAGTAGAAAGATAACCTTCATATCTCAATCGAGAAACACAATCACACACAATCCATATTAATTACAAATGGTTCCATCATGGCTCAACAAATTTATTAAAACACCATCACACCCAGTATGAGGGTTCAACATGTTTTAAAATAAAAGAGGAATCCAAGTATAACCATATGTGCCTACTCATATAGCCTTGTATGTTTCTGTTAGTAGGCATACATAGATGCATATCAACATGCATTCATACCATCCATTAATTCTTCAAATTAAAACTAAAACACAACAAAAGTAAAAACGTATCTATATATAAGATCTATCAAAGGAAATATACCCCATGCCTTGTTGTTGGTGGTCATGCCCTAGCCCCATGAGCTCCATTATGCCTCAATTGCCTCTTCTTTCTTGACTTTAACATCAAATCCTCTGTAGTTGTGCCCTATGCAAGATATTTTTAAATGTATAATGTTCTTTAATCACAACCATAAATGCATGCTAGAAAACTACACCTTCCTAACTTCAAGTGCCACCACCACTCGTGTTAGATTTAGGGTCTCATACAACATGTCCCCAATAAGAAAATGAATTGAAGTGTCGTCATGCAATGGATGAGAGCTTATAGTTCTCTTCCATTTTCTAGTTATAATTAAAACCATGCAAATAAAGACAAAGTATGACACTTAAGAGAGTGGTTGTCATTATTCTTTAGCCAAATGACCAAACGCAAATTTCCATCATGCAATCAAATCTAGGGATTTTCAATGCCAATGATAGGTGGAAAAAAGTGAAACATTTGTTTTATACATCCTTTAAAACCAATAAATCCTTTTTTAAAGAGTATTTCAAGTTTGTGACCCTTAAGTTCTTATTGGAGTCATTTTTCAAAGTTGATTAACAAAGTCAAGATGAACTATGCTTTGTAAGTTGATGCTTGCCAAATGTAATGTTCTAAACACATCACAATACCATGAAAAAATCATGATTTTATCTAGTGACGAAGTCGAGATTAGTTTGCATTATAATTGCAAATGCCCCCTGACATAAACATTAAACATGTAATGTCAATGTTCTTACAAAAGGTGGGATCTTAGTACTTGGTTGGTGCAAGCTAAGAATCTCGATGATAAATACAACATCACATGCATAACATGTTGTTATCAGCCAATTTTGACTGCGCAAAATTGTCAAAAAACAATTAAATAATTAAAAATTAATTTTTTTTGAAAAGTATTACTTTGCGTGGTTCATTGGACTCCTTGCGATCATCTTATTTTTGTGATCATTTCGGTCTTCGTTTTGTGATTTTCAGGCAAGAACTCTTCCCGTCAGGCTATAAAACGTATTAAAATACATTAAAATAATTAATTAATATTTAATTAATTAATTGCTCCTTGTTTGATTAAATTAATTTTTTAAAAAATCACTTAAGGAGTATTTAATTAAATAAATATAAATTAAAGTTCATTCGACAAGTTTTAGTGCCGGGGAAGTAAGCTTTTGTTTCCAACTGCCGGGTTGGCTTCCCGAACCCGGATTTCCACTTTCTTGGCAATTTCCTTCAAATTTCCCGCACGTGGGTTTTCCTCTGCCAATTGCCAAATCATGGATTGGCAAACGGGCATAAAATTCCCCAATTTCCCACATGGGGAAATTGGACGGGGATTGCCAACCCATTTTGCCATTCCCGTTGGCAATTGCCCGTTACTTTTCCCATTTCCCCCTGGCACTTAAGCCACTACCTGGGATGAGAGGAAGTTGAATTAATCCTAGTAACTTCCTCCATCAAACCCGGTGGAAAAAGTCAGAAGCTTCTTTTTCTTCAGGAAGACATAATACTTTGTTAACATTATGCAAGAGAAATACATGCGCATTGTTTGAAGGAAAAGACAGGAAGGAGAACAGTCCATACGCATTTGGAGAACAGTTCATACGCATCTGGAGAACAATCATACCAAAAGCCACGCAGCCGACATAAAGAAAGAACTGAAACAGTCTTTAAAAGAAAACAAAAAACAACAAATCCACGCCCAGCTGGAGGAATAGAAAGGTTTTCAATATAGAGCAGTTTTTTAAAATAAAACAAGGATTTAAATTTTCAGTTCCACAAGCAAAGGGAAAAGATTAAACACAAAGAAAAGATCAAAATCCACGAATGTGGATATACAAGACAGCAAGGAAAGAACAGTTTTCCATGCATGCAAAGGAGGAGAATGCAGAAAGCAATTTTAAATCCCAGGCCAGAGCACTTTCCAAATAATGAGGTGCAGCCTCCAATGCCTGAATGTTTCACACCAAATTTTATCGACCAGCTTCATAGGAGTTTCAATGGTCCACAACAGCTGGTACAAATGGAGTTAGGTCTGCTAAACGGAAGGAACCCTGGCCCTTCACTTTGGTGCAAGGTCCACCACGGACAGGAAGGACACACACAGTCTGGGGAATGTTGAATGTTATTCATCTTGTTCAATATCAGCACTATTATGGTGCACTGCTTAAGAAACTTGCTCCTGAAAGCTACAGGCAATCCTACAATAATGCAAACAGTATTGGCCCAGGATCAATCGATGATGTTTCTCGGAGTATGGATCGCACACTGTTCCGTACGCTTCCTAAACTTTTCCCTAAACCATGAATACTTGTTTGCGCTCCATCAAATGCTGCAACTGATGAATTGCTACAGTGTGTTCTGGATTGTGGATTCATTGATGGTGAAATGAAGGTCTGTCACCCTGATGTTGCAAGGGTGGGTGTGTACTCTCAAAATCGTGCTGCACAGGCAGTATCAGTGAAGTGTAGAACTGAAAGTCTCCTAGGAAAGTGCCGTAAGAAAGTAATTGGCTATATGCAGCAGCTACGGGGTGGAGAAGTAAACTTATCTCAGAAAATCAGTGGCCTCCAAAGAGAGCTAAGTGCGACAGCTGCCGCAGGGTGATCCCAAGGAACCGTTGGTGTTGATCCTGATGTTCTGGTTGCACGCGACCACAGTCGTGATCAGTTGTTGCAAAATCTTGCAGGTGTAGTAGAAGAACGAGATAAAGTTCTAGTTGAGTTGTCTCGCCTTTTCATTTTGGAAAGTCACTTCCATGGAAGAAGCTGGATCAAATCTTGAGGCAAGGTTTACAAATGAGGCTGAGACTGTGTTCACTACTGTTTCTAGTAGTGGCCAGAAGTTATTCCAACGCCTAGCCCATGGGTTTGATATGGTGGTTATATATGCAACAGCTACAAGCTAGTGAAGTAGGCGTGTTACCTCCACTTTCATTGGGTGCTGCAAGGGAATCTCATAGAGGTGGATCTTTTTCATATCAGAATGTTCATGAAGCACAATTTGCTTTGCCATTATATGAGCATCTTTAACGGGTCATAATCATGGCAGCATTAGGTCTTTATCGGTAATGGCATTTTCTCATCGTTTGGAAGGTACAATTGTGTTTATTATGGCAAAGCCAAAACATTCTTACTACAAGTGTTATATAATAAGGAAGAACCGTGAGCATTGTGGTAAAACCATTCTTTTCAAAAATGTTGGGTTAAGCTCGGTATTCAAGTGAGTTGAGCCAGAGAAGAACTCAGAGAGTTTGGTTCTGGAAAGAAGGTAAGACGACACGAAGGGCATGGATCGCCATGGGAGTTCGAATTCAAGTTGAAAATGCATGAGCTCACAATCAAGCTAGGAGCGATACGATTGAGGGCTCATTCATGAGTTAAGTCATCTAAACACCTAAGTGAAGGAGCACATCTCGAAAATTTCTCATTCCAGTCATCATTCGTCTTTGCATGATTTCCCTAATTCTTCAAGCCTAATCAACAACTCAACACTATAATTTAGAGCATTGGTTCATGCGCAAGCACCTGTAATCTATATCACACAATTTCTAGAGGAGGAACTCGTTGATGAAATACCTCAAAATATACCAACCCAACTTGTAGAAGTAGTCACAACTTCTGAACCAAAAAATGATGATCCGGTTCTTTCCCTGCCTACATTTGAAGAATCATCACAAATGGAGAAAATGGCGACAACATCTTCCTCACAACAAGAAGATCCAATTTCAGCAACACCCAAAGGTGATCCCCTTCAGCGTGATGAAGATCAATTCCCAATGAACACGAGAACCATGTACAATGAGGTACTTGGAGAGGTTCCCACTTGGCTACATGATATCCTGATGAATTGAAAGAGGGTCATCAAGCCAATAGTGATAAACTTGGAAGCGATTGTGTAAATGTTAGAATCCATCACTCCAAAAAAGACCAAATACTACGCTAAGGTGTGTGTCAACAAATTCATAAATCACTTCGATGATTCTTCAACACCAATCGTTCATAATGGGGCAAAGGAGATGGATTTCCAAGACTTTGAAGTCTCACGAATTCTACTCGGGAGATCAACACTTTGGGATGGTGACAAAGACAAAGGACATAACTCCAGGTAGTGAATTGCAATTTTGGCTCTTGGAGATCTTCTCAATAGCAAAAGACCAGAAGCTGGATTCTGATAAACCAAGGTGGTATAACGACTACAGTCTCGTGACAAATGAATAATTCACCATGGAAAGGTACTCTGAGCATGTGGAGAATTGTGAATATGAATACGAATGAAGACAAATCTTCTCACACCAGGATATTGCTCAGACAGAGGGGTGGATGAATTGCTCAAGTTTCAAACTCAGCACTCTTGTCATTTGGAGGATTGCAGAGCACAGTCAATGAGTTCATTCCCGTACGATCAGGATAGGCGGACTCTTGGCCCAATGGATAAGGCATTGATCTTAGGTATCTTGATCTAGGTGGCACATTGCTGACTAGGATGTCTACGTGTGCATACAAGTCATTTAAGTGGGGTCCACATGTACCCATTTCTTTTATTTATGTATTTTTTCCTTAAATGACCTTTTAACTTAAGTGGTTTCTATTTTTAGTCACTTTTTAAAGGTTGGTTGAAAAAAATTCAAAGTCACTTAAGTGCCCTATTTAATGTGCATTTAAAACCCTAACTACTTCGTAACCAACTTTTGGGTTATAAAAGGAAGTGAGGGGCTCATTTGTAAAGGGGACTTTGAGAGAGGAGAAGAAGATACTTTTGTGCAAGATTTGTTTCAAGAAGAAACTTTGTGTTCTTTGTGAAAACCATTTTGGAGTTAATAGAATAAGAACTTTGTGTCTCATTCATTGTCTCTTGTAACATTTGGTGTTCTTATGTTCATTAGATGTTAGGTGTTTGAATCTTGCATGCAAATATTATCTTTGATCTTATTGTCAACATTAGTAATCAGTTGTTCTAGTTCACAGTGATCAAGCTCTGACTATCTACTTGCTCATGTGTGTTCCCTTTTGCATGTTCTTGTTTGGCTAACTCAAACTCTGTTTAATTTGTGTTGGTTATTCATCTTTCCTCTTCATGCAATATTAGGCTCTGTTTTTACCTAACTCTTGCATGCTCTTTCAGTCCATTCCATTCCACTCCTTTCTTTCATTTCACTCTATCTCCTTCATTCACTTTTCTTCCATTTATGTTCCAAAACACCCCCCCCACATACAATTTGAATGTACAGATGTAAATACAGTTTTGGTTTTCAATAAAGGCAAGCCTCACCTTCATTGAGGAGGGACTTCGGTTCCCACACTATTGCATGTCATTTGCATGCGTTCAAATCCATATGCTAACACATGTACATTTAATCATTGTTTATATAGATTTACATACAATTAAAAATTAATATGACCTATTGATGGCCTCACAGACATCAAATTCAGGGAACCCAAAAAAGGGATGTGACAATTATGCATCACATGCTTCAAGAAAATTGTCACAATCACATTTATGAATATCATTAAGACCATCACCCATTCCTTCACATTCGACCCATAGGGACATATGTTATTTCATTAAAAGTATAAGAGAATGACACGACAAAAGTAGATAAATAATGAAAAGCACAAACAAAAAGAAACCCTAAGATAAGTGTAGGGAATCATGTACACAAGCAACAAATGAAAACCCCGAGGAAACTAGGGTTTTTGCAATAAAAAGGTATAATTAAGGTAGGAGACCTAAACCAAACTAAGTTAAGGATTCAATCAATAAACGATTTCACCAAAGGATAAAACTCATAAATAAATAAGATGTGTGTGATTCTTATGTAAATTTTGGATTGGTGTTAGAAGCAAGATGTATATCCAATTTATTAATTAAGCAATCAAATTAGGATATACATATATAGCAATTCAATGGATAGATCAATTAGAATATGTGCTGAATATAGTAAATCATAAATAAAGTAAGTGCACTTAGCTATTTAGATGATCTGAAAACTGATCTTGGTGTGAAAAAATATAAACAAACTAAAAATTTTATGCAAATGCTTCATTTTTATTTATGGGAGTGTAGAATGTACTAGGATAAAATCGTTATATTTAGACCAAACCGTTAGACTCTGTTTTGGCACTTATGTCTCTAACTGAGAGTATTGTCCAAAAAATTGTGGAAACTCTATAATTTTTTGTGCCCTTGCAATAGACTAAGATATGCCTTGTTATAAGATGTAGAGTCTCACAAAGGTGTGAAAACCCTTTGAAATCAATTGAAAAGGTCTAAAATCATAACCATGGGTGAAAACCTTATAAAAAGGTTAGTGTTTTGGTTGAAGTGCAATATGTGCACAAATTACTTCAAAGAGGTCTCGAACCGCACATAGTTATCCACCTAAAGAGTGTGATATTTTATATAGACGCAACTATATTTAGTAATTCGATCACTTGATAGTGCTTGTGTTGAAATGCTTGCTTAGTGTTTAACTTGGATTTATCGGTCTCTAGTTTTGGAAACTTGACTCTTGAACCTAGTTTAGAGTGATTCAAACCTATGTAGGGGATGCTCCTAATGTGTGTTTCTACTTTAGAGAAATTTAGGAGAGCTTTGGATTCCTTTTGAGAGATATTTTCTTAAGGAGTGCTTGTAAGTGTCAGGAAGTAAATGAGTGCATTTGACTTACTTATATAGGGTTTCCATATGTATAAATTTTACATTAAGGTCAACCCACGAGGAAAGTTATGATCATTAAAGATATAAAATTGAAAAATTGACCATTGGAAGACATGAAACTACTAGTTTCAAACAAATTTGGCAGTTTTGTCCTTATTTGGTAGTTTTTTCTAACAGGAATCTACAGTATTAGAAAGCTCTGTGTAGGATAATTATGATTGCTAGATGAATTTAAGTTGATGTAAGTTTGTGTGAGTTAATGATCAATATAATGAGGAGATGAATTATTGAAACATGACTGAAGAGTATAGTAATTAGGCTCAAAATAGGTGCACATGTCATGATTTAGGGATAAAGCCAATATTGATATTATCAAGTGATTAATTATAAAACTTGGATGTCTACATGTAGTTGGCCTCTGTACTTACCTATAACCCTAGATTCGACCTAAAAATTTGTGGGGAGAAATAACAGAAAATAAACAACAATTAAGATCAAATGTTTGATGTGACCATTCTGAAAGAACTACGATGTACATGATTTGACTATATGAAAGCTTCCATAGATGAGTAGTGGATTGCTAGTGTTGGGTAAACATTGGACCACAATGAGTTCATACATTTATTTAATGTAATCATTGTCGTAAAAACACCCCTTCCTCTTTCACAAGAAAAAACATCACAAAAACACAACAATATTAGTTTACTCAATGTACTACTAAAACATATAAACCATAATGTCAACGAACTAGATTTTTTTTTTCTTAAATAAAAAGGAAGAGGATGATGGAAATGAGATCCACAAATATGTTCATATTTGGACTAATTCGAAAGAAGAGAAATATACTAATTCGAAAGAAGATAAATATACTAATTCAAAAGAAGAGAAATATGGGTGAATTGATATTTACAATGTTAAAATTAAGTTATTACGAAGACATGCATTAACAAACAAATGTAAAGAGATATAATATTACTAGGGTAGTTGTAAAGACAAATCTTTAGGGAATTTAATCTCTAACCAATAAAAACCATACGATGGTGTGAAATCTACTTTTGAGTTGTAGTCTTCTTTTGAATTTTTTATTCATAAAATCCCTTTGAAAATAACATATGTTTTCTTTTTTGATGGGTAATTTTAAAGTTGTACTTCTAGGATTGGTTAAGCCTGTTGGATGGGTTGGGACATGTGCAATTTTGATCACTATATTCAATGCACTGACTAAGAAGGTTGTTACTAAGTTTCAACATTTGTCGGAGGCTTTTTAAATTATTGAGGAAGTGTCTCTTACACCATGAATCATTTTGTACTAGATCCTCTATAGCCGAGCCCTTTGCTTATCGTTGCTTGATGATTACGAAGTAGCTTGTGCAGTCAGTTCTCATCCCCTGTTCATGGTCACTTCTCCACCTTGTCACCTCAACAGAGGAAATTGGAGCTTGTCGCCATCTTAGGGAAAGTATGTTACCGGTCTTTCACATTGGCTCTTTGTGGTGTAAGATGACATTACTATTGTTGGGTTCTCCACTACTAGGTCGGGGAATCATGGTGCCCTTAGTGATATTGGACAATTATCAAAATTCGAATGTGCAATTCACACCCAAATCTATGATAGAGGAGCCTTCTATTTTGGTGGCCTTCCGTCCTAAGGATGAATCGCCACCCTCCACTCCATGCTGCCAATAATTATGTTTGAGTCTCTTACTTATGTTTCTTAACTTGTAATATTGATCTCTTTGGTTTCCGCCTATGATGTTTTGGTTTGTTGACAAGTCATGTGTTCCCTCCAATATAGTTATTAGGTTGTAATTTTTGTATGGCTACCTTTTTTATTGTAACCATCTTGTATTAATTTCCTTTACTTAATATAATGATGTATTCAAATAATTTATTTTTTAAATAGTAAATTACACTATATACCAAAGCAAGGAAAATGACACAACACATTTTGATCGAAAAAAAAAGATCCTTTAATATTGGTTTGGGTGAAGGGCTATATTAGTGCCTTTTGAGGATAAAACATAATGCTTAATATTGTAAACAATTTCATGATAAATAATAGTTTTTATGTTGGAGGTGTTCCCTATTGTGGAAATTTTTCCCGAAAGAGTTAAGCTTTTCTAGCAAGATCTACCAGACATATTTCCACGTATCTTTGTCAACAACTCGATTGAGTGATATCTTATTTTTAAATTTTCATTGTTATTTCATATAAATATTTTTGATGTTGCTCTATAGGCCGGATTCTCATAGTCATTTGATGACTATTTACCTCATCTTACTATAGATATTTAGTGAAAGTAGATATTTTATCATGGTCGTGGTTTATATAGGTTGCATTTATATAAATTGGGTACTTATTCTTGCAAATACACTTGATGTTGAATGTAAATGCTTTGCAATTATTTTTCTTGTACTCCTCTTTCGTTGTGGTCTACGTGAATAACACAATACAACCACCACCATTAAACTAGGGTTTGTTTAAGCTGAAGATACGTGTTCTTCATGGTTTTCTCTTTTGACACTAAAGAAAATTCATTTTTGATCTTCTTCTTGTTTGTTGTTGTTTCAGTTCTAGTATTTTCCTAGAGTGAAATTGTTAAGAATAGTGTGGCTTATGGCTGCCCTGTACTATAGAGGGAGTATGTCAGATTTGAAACGCACCCTACAGACATTGTAAATATTTTTAGGGCCAAGATTATCTTCTCTCCACTATGGAGTCTTTTGTAAACATCAGTGATTGCAACTATGACCCTGTGTGTTACCAATTTAATTAGTATACAAAGCAATTTAAAAAATTTGAATATTTGTGCTATCAATTGACATGGAAAAAGACATCAGTCAAAGAGGCCTTATTCATGCTGATATATAATATTTCTTCTGATATTTTTCCATTAGCCCAACATGTCCTAACTACAACCCTTACCCTAATATTCCTTTGTGGTTTCCTTGAATTCTATATATTGTCCATATGCTCATTGATGGCTTGAGAAAATAGTAAGTCCCACTTATATAAGATTTTCTTTTTAATAGATATTTGAAAATAAATTTATAATATAATATAATATTTTCCTAACAATAGCATTGGAAGAAGAGGTGGAGAGGGTGAGTAATCCACTTATTCTTCGAAGAGGTCATTAGTTTTCCTCTTATTCTAGTAACCACATCGATTTTCAAAAAGGATAGAGTGTATTACTTGTGGGAGGCATTTATAGGGTTGGATCGCTATCCATTCAACCAGGAAAACATGGATATAAAACTTTTAGAATTGTTTGCATTGTGAGTACATGGAAATTGGATTATTTGAAAAGTCAGGGGTAAATCTGGGGTGGATTACACAAAGCAAGGCTATGATTACACAAAGAAGAGTTGGAGAGGGTGAGTAAGCCATTTTTCCTTCGAAGATGTCATTAGTTTTCCTCTTGTTCTAGTAACCACATCAATTTTCAAAAAGGACAAAGTTTGTTACTCATGGGAGGCGGTTAGTAGGGTTGGACCCGGTAGCCATTCAACTGGGAAAACATGAATATAAAACTTTTGGAATTTTTCCATTGCGAGTACATGGAAATTGAATTCTGTGAAAATTCAGGGGTAAATCTAGGGGTGGATTACACAAAACAAGGCTATTGATTACACAGAGAAGAGGTGGAGAGGTCGAGTAAGCCATTTTTTCTTCGAAGAGGTCGTTAGTTTTCCTCTTGTTATAGAAACTACATCAATTTTCAAAAAGGGCAGAGTGTGTTACTCCTGGGAGGTGTTGGTATGTTTGGATCAATGTCCATTCAACTGGGAAAAACCTGGATATAAAACTTTTAGAATTGTTTCCATTGTGAATACATGGAAATTAGATTTTGTGAGAAGCCAAGGGTAGATTTGGGGTGGATTACACAAAGTAGGGATATGATCTACCAGAGAAAAAATTGATTTTATTTTTAGCACCATAGGTTTATGTATCACATATTTACCCTTATTTCTATTGAAGTGGGTTTGGAACCACAATATGAAAGGTAGTACGTATTTATGTAGGATAGTCATTCAAATATTACGTGGTTGCAAATGAGGAGGAAAAAATTGTAAATATTTACTGCGACTCTTACAATGTATCATAATTTATTTTTAATATACCAGATTTTCTTATTTTAAAACTATTTTCTTTCTTTTTACCACATTTAAAAAAAAAATCATTGTATTAATTTAATGCTTATATTACTAAAATATCAAATATTATAAACACTTGTATATATATTTTTAATACTCGGATAAAACAATATTTATGTTAACCCCCATCACCAATTTTATGATACAACAAATATATATATAAAAACATTGCATTTATATCTCTCAAACTACACATAGTTCTCCACCTAAAGATGTGATATTTATGTGGATGCAACTATATTTAACAATTTGATCACTTGATAATAATGGTATTGAATTTTTTGCTTAGTGTTTGACTTGGCTTTGTTTGTCTTTAGTTTGTGAAGTTTGAATCTTGAACCTAGTATAGAGTGATTCAAACTTGTGTAGGGGATGCTCCTAATGTGTGTTTCTACTTTAGGGAAAGTTAGGAGAGCTTTGGATTCCTTTTGAGAGATATTTTCTTGATGAGTGCTTGTAAGTGCCAGGAGGTTAAATGAGTGCATTTGACTTACCTATATAGGGTTACATATGTAAGAATTTTGCATTAATGCCAACCCATGAGGAAAGTAATGATCATTAAAGATATACAATTAAAAAAATTGACCATTAAAAGAGACAAAACTAGTAGTTTTTGATAAAACTATTTGGCAGCTTTGTCCTTGTTTGGCAATTTTATCTAGGAGGAATGTTAAGTATTGGAAATCCCTGTGCAAGATAATTGATGATTGCTAGATTTCTTTAAATGATGTAAGTTTTTTTATGAGTGAATGAGTAGTATAATTAGGATAACAATTATTACAATAGGACTAATGATATAACAATTAGGCTCAAAATAGGTGCACATGTCATGAATTTAGGGATCAATCCAATATTGATATTCTCAAGTGATTAATTATAAAGCTTAGATGTCTACACACAGTTGGCCTCTGCACTCACCTAAACTCCTAGATTTGACTTAACAATTTGCAAGGAGAAATAACTGAAAATAAGAAATAATTAAGGCCCCATATTCGACGTGACCATTCCAAGAGATCTACGATTAACATAACTTTGACTATATAAAAATCTTCCATAAATTAGTAGTGGCTTGTTGTTGTTGGGTAAACATTGCACCACAATGAGTTCATACATTTTTTCATCATAATCATTGTATTAGAAACGCCACTTCCTCTTTCACAATAAAAAATAAGTCAAAAAAAACACAACCCATAGTAAAAACATATAAACCCTAATGTCAACAAACTAGAAATGTTTTTTTGTTCTTAAATAAAGAATAAGAGGACGATGGAAACAAGATCCACAAATATGTCCTTATTTGGACTAATTCGAAAGAAGAGAAAATATAATAACTCAAAAGAAGATAAATATGGGTGAACTGACATTTGCAATGTGAAATTAAGTTGTTATGAAGACATGCATTAATAAACAAATATAAAGAGATATAATATTCCTAGGATATTTGTAAAGATGACTCTTAAGGGATTTTTAGTCTCTAACCAATAAAAACCATACGATGGCGTTACATCTACTTTTGAGTTGTAGTCTTTCTTTTAAAATTTTATTTTAAAAAATACCTTTATAAATAACAAATGTTTTTCAATATTATGGGTAATTTTAAATTTGTACTTCTATGTTGGTTGAGCCTGTTGTGGAAGGGTTAGGACATGTGTAATATTGATCACTAGAAATCAAACACAAGCTAAGAAGGTTGTTGTCGAGTTTCAACAATTGTAGGAGATTTTAAAGTACCGGGGAAGTGTCCTTTGCACCATGAGCCATGTTGCACTAGATGTTGGACAAGTTTTTTCGTTCCTAATCAAATGAATCAACTAGCTACTCAAAGAAACTAACAATTCATAACATGGAGGGTTTATAGTACCTCTAACTTGATGTGGTGGATGAACGGGCACAAAATGATGATGGATCCTCGTTGTAGTTGATGGCCTACAAAAAAGATAAACTGAAACGGGATTGATTAGATAGATTTATGTGGGTGTTGCCCAAACAACGTTGGATCCAAGAAGTAATTAGCTCCCTTTCACAGATGTCAACCCCCATTTGTTTAGAAAGAGTGAAATAAATCAAGAACAACATATGACATGAAGAGACATGAATATAATGAATCTGAGAAATGATTAAAAATTGATCTAGAAGCTGATATAATTGGAATAACAGTAAATTAAAGGTTACCTGTGTTGAGTTGTGGAGCTCAATTACTTTGGATTAGCATGCAATATGAAACTTGTTGGAAAACACAGTAACCAACATCGGTTATGGAGGGACCGACATCAGTCAGACAAGGAGGAACTGGCATTGGTCAGGCAAGGAGGAACCGACAGGCAAGGAGGAACCGACATCGGTTAAGGCTAATCGGTGTCAGTTACTTGTGTGTGGGTGTTTTAAATTAACTCACGGGAATTAGATCTATTTTTAGTATTAAAGCATATCTATTTATTGTAATTTCATGGGCTAAGTGCCCTAAGTTTGTATACACCTATATAAACATGAAAGCTAGGGTTTAGAAGTAAAAATTAAGAAGAACTTGCAAAATTTGATGATTATTCTGAAAATAATTGTGAGAGAGAGAATTCTTGGAGAAGAAGCAAAAGCTTGAGAGGAAGAAAGTATTGTACATCTGAGAGGTGTGGAAGATTGTAAATCTTCATTGTATATCTTGTCAAAGCTTTGGATAATAGATTGGCTTGTTTCGTGGTGGATGTAGCCCACACTAGGTGAACCACGTTAAATTTGGTGTTGATTTATATCTCTGGATTTGTATATTTATTCTGGTATGATATTCACTTTTTTTGCATGTATGCTTAGATCAGATATATTATCTGTACAACTGGTGTGGCTAACCCCAACAACCTGGTTTGGGTTGATGGCAATCCAGACTATGTAGAGGCAGGTTGACGGTGACCTAGGCAGGAGGATTTGGAATATGAGCTGAATATGCAAACCCTACAAGGTCTGGATGAAATCTAGAAGCTACATAGGCTTGAGTATGCTGGAGTCAACCTGCAAAAGGGATCTGAAAAAGTAGAAACTAGAGAGTAACAGAAAATGGCAGTAAGGGACGCTAGATGGCAAGCTGGGGCCTGGGTCGTCGGTGATCGGGGTACAGGTAAGATAGGGTTTGATAGGCAGAAAGAAAGAACGACGAATTTGACAGACAAAAAGGGATGAGCAGAGTGAAGGAATGCACTGGAGAAGAATCTGAGACAGAAAATTCAATGATAGCAGGACGGGTCGACGTCGTTCCGACAGGGTCAACGGTGACTATAGCAGAGTTTAGGTAGGGCCTGAGAATATATGGATGAAAAGGCAACCTATAAGAAAAGGAGCTAAAAAATAAGGTTACAAAGTGATTCCCTGGATGTTGCAGAAACTACTCTGAACCTGCAAGATGTTAGACACAAGCATATACAAAGATAATTTGATAAAATCTAAATAAAGCAACACAAAGATACTGATAAGTCTCATGAATGATGATTGTGAGCAATGCAAGCACATTGGAATGACATCTGGGAGATCTATAATTATTGTAGGAACACTCAGGCAAAAGGGAGAGATTTCACAAGTCATGAGGAAGCTCCATAATTCGCATGCATCTAATTTCTTGATCCATTTTTGGAAGGATTTAACTTAGTTTTATAGGGTTGATGGTGAGTTGGGTTGCGTCACCTCCGATTGCGGGGAAATTTTTCCATCAATGGGCTAGCTTTTTGTGTTTTTGGTGTGATTTTGTGATTTTAAGAGTTAGAAGGGTGCTTTAAAGCATGTGTGCAGGATTAGATTGCTTGGGATAAATCATGGGTAGTTAGGGCATAAAAATAGATAGGAAGAAAGCTAGGAAAAATCATAAGATAGGGATTTAGGATAAAAACATCCTAAATAGAAAATGGATTAGGGCATGATATGATGTGGATAGTTTAATTAATTAATTAATTAATAGGAGTTTAATTAATTAAATTAATTAAAGGTGATGGGATGGAATTTTAATTAAATTAAGGGGATGTATTTAATTAAAGGGGGACCTAGGTAGGATCCTAATAAAATATGTGCATGCGGAGTAGACAAGGGTAGAGATACTGAATTTAGGTGTCTACATTTGCCCCTTTTTGTTGAGTGGTTTGCGCTAGCAAGCCATGAGACAAAAATAGTGAAAGAAAAAGTATGATGAGGATTGACGGAAGGTAGATGATGAGCTCCCCCTCAAACGGGGGATCGATGATGCTAGAGGAAATCAATGATACATTTGAAAAAGGTAGATGATGAAAGGTGGGTGGGTGAAGAAAGATGGGTAAAAGGATAGTGTAAGGTAAAATGCCCCAAGTAAAAAGGATCACAATAAAAATCAAAACTATGGCTGGTGACTCCAATATCACATCGGTAAAGGGGCAATTGTGGTCTCAACGGAGACAGGTGACAATGCTTCTACAGGCCAGCGAGTGGGTGAAAATCACTGCAAAATGGAGAGAATCCAACGGGAAAGCTCTCATATGGATGCAATCTGGAATGATCACGGGGTCATATGCGAGCATCAAAGTATGTGACAACTAAATGCAAACCTTATGTGAAATCCTTCATACATGAGGAATCGAGTGAAAAATTATGCGTCTGCAAGGACATGAGGATGAAAATAATGGTGCCCCAGCACAGGACACAAGAGAAAAAGCTGCCAAAAAAGGCAAGTAGTGAGTAATATACCCCAGAAAGGAAGATGAGTATGGCCACAAGGTGGAATTTGTACACAAATTGAGATAGGATCAGAAAAATAAAATGCCTGAAGAGGGGATAACTATGGCCATGAAAGTGGACTTCGAGATCACAAAAGGATAAGATTATAATATTGAAATAGAATGCCCTAAAGGGAAGATGAATATGGCCACAAAGGTGGACTTTGAAGAATGCCCAAGAAGAGGTCATAAAGAAAAAATTGGGAAATCCAAAGCGAAGGCTACCAAGGTCTAGTCGACAATGACTAAGGCCAATCAACGATGACCCCAGGGGGTCGACGACGACTAGATGTTGGTGGCTATATAAGCCTGGGGGTCGACTGACGATGCTCATTTTAGCATGCAAAATTGATGAGAGAGATCAAAGTGATTAAAGAGAGAGCTAAGAAATGGAGGCTGGAGGAGTTGCAAGGAAAAATGTCAGAGGGTGCAGAGGATGGTGAGTAACAAAAATCAAGCTTGATTTTAGTTTAATTTTGTTGTTTATTTAATTTTTTATTGCATTTTTTAAGAAAAATTGGATGACGTCAGGGGTGGTTGGCAGACGACCCATGTGGGTTGACATCGACTCAGCCCTAAGGCACGATGATCGGAACCTGAAACATGTCAACCCAACTTGGGTTGGCATCGACTAGGGTTAGATTGGATTAGATTAGGATAAAATTAGATTTTTGATGAAATTTAATGGATTTTGGATTTTATTGGATTTTGGATTTTGAATTGATGTTTGCATGTTCTGTTTGTGATTGCAGGCTAGAGAGACCTTATACTTGAGAGATAGAGTGCCTACTCTATATGAGCAGATCAGGTGAGATGTTACAGATGCTGAGTGGGATCACTTGGCCATAGTGGGGTTAGGTGGCTTCAGATATTATCAGAGGATCCCACAAGATGTGGGCTGATGATTGCTTTGGTAGAGAGATGGGACTGATAGACTGGTACCTTCTAGTTTAGGACAGGGGAGATGACCATCACCCTAGAGGATGTGTATAGGATCTTGAGATTGCCTATACAGGGGGAGTAGATAGTTCCCATTACCAATGATGATAGATTGGCAGTGTTGACATGCTATTTGGAGCCGATGCGCCCCACATCAGGTTTTCTTCAGGGGATTTTTCATATGAGTTGAGGTACATGAGGTTGGGGTACCACGTACCATATTGATCTGTATGGTGATGATGGTTGTGTCTTGTTATGCATTTCCAGACTCTGGTGGAGCTTGGTTTCCATGGGCACTAGCTAGTGTAGTGGTAGATATTGTGGATCACCAGACAATATTTTCTTTTGGGACTACCTTGTTAGCTCAGGTGTACCATGAGCTTTCCATGTACAAGGCAATGCGGAGATCAGGACTGATATTGGTTTCTTATTGCACTGCTAGGCATATGAGCACATATTAGTGATTCAACCACCAGGGCTTCCATGGGTCACTGGTGACCATATTCAGTTAGAGGTGGACTTTTTGAGATGGAGGGCTGACCAGGCCTTTGGAGAAAGGGGGACAGAGGAGTGGATTGGTATGTCGATCCAGTTTTGCAAAGTTAGAGACTAAGTAAATTAGATGACAACCATTATAAGGATTTCCCTATATGGATAGGAGTTGATGCAAAGTTTTCCAGGATGAGGCAGACACGGTGGGTTTAGGGAAGATGGCCGGATATGATCGAGGTCATTCAGTTTGACCGAGTGTAATGACATTTTGGGGTCATCCAAACTATACCAGATGCTCCTATTTTGTATAGGCGGGAGGAGGTTGATGGGAGTTGTTGAGCCATGTTATGGAAAATCCATTAAAGGAGGAGGCTGCACCGTGGAATGATGATAATGATGTAGGATTCAGAGTGGGATTTGGTGATTGGATGACCACTATCTAGGTAGCTAAGGTGGTTGTGGAGGGAGGAGAGGAGGAGGTAGATGAGATGGAGATTGGGGGAGATGCAGAGGCAGCTCTAAGAGGTGGAGATGGAGGATTTGAGAGACTGCAGAGTTAGCACGGCTTTCACCGAGCTAGATCAGATGATGGTGGAGAGAGACATTGTGGTCCAAGAAAGGGACACAATTTTACAAGATAGGGACCAATACCATTTCAACAGAGGGAGGCCTATAGGGTCCATTTTAGAGATCTTGCTACTATACTAGCTGTTGAGGTTACAGGTGGAGGACAGGAAGCACCATAGGGAGGAGGAGAGATGGACACCTCCTGGTATGATCTTGATTGATAGATACAGAGCCTTAGCTTATAGAGGCTAAGTATTATGAGGGGATCATGATCGAGAAGCTTCCAAAGACACTCTGATACTGGGAGCATCTGCAAGAAGATAGTGGTAGGTGGAGTTGGGCCATTGAGGAGCACAATGAGTGTGGCTCAGCCACATTGAGGAGAGGGCCAGGGTGGAGGTGATGAGGTTGATAGGAAGACAGAGGGATATTGTCCCATAGGGGTAGGATATTAGGCTTTCTGACATTCATTTTTCATGGTTTTACTGACATCTCTGCTTTGAGAGAGCCCCGTTAGAGGGAAATGATGTATTGATACATTTGATTTTGATATATATATATATATATGATATCATTTTGTTGTGATTTGATATATGTGTGTTGTGTAATGTTGATTATTTGATTTATGATGATGATTATGATGATGATGGTATTGATTGTCTATGTTATGATGATGAGGATTGGTTGCATGTTTTAATTATATTTGATGATGATGGTAAAAGTATAAGATGAAATGATTTACTTTTACTTGGATTGTTAGATTATGATGTTGGATGTGATGTTGTGCTACTTGGGATTTGTATATGTATAGATGGTTTATGATGTGAATTTTTTGTATAGTTAATGAGGATTAGGATTACATGTTCATTTTGAATTTGATTATAGTAATGTGATGAATGGGTAGAATGTAATGTGGACAGAAAAGTAATGTACAGATGTGATTATTGATTAGTGTAAGTAAAGATTGATGTATTTAGGATAGATAGATATATTGATCGAGATAACACAACCAAATGATGACAACCTATAGGTACGAATGACATTACATCGTATCAAGGAACTCATGAAGAAAATATGCCTCTAATTGCATTAGAGGTAAACAAGAGGAGATCTGAATAACGCAAGGCATATGCGACCAAAACATGTGTTAGAATGTAACCAACAATAGTTAGTTATATCAAAGATCATAAAGAGACAATGGATGGGATGAACTCATAGACCTAATGTCGACATGAAAAATGGGTTTGAGATGTAACTTGTATGTGGGAAGAGGGTTCTCCAAAAGTGGTGTTCCCTAAGTCTATGCCCCAGCTCTGGGAAAGGGGAAAGAGAAATACTAGAAGAAAGTTGATCAATGTAGGAAGCTTTCTGAGGATGCTGATAAAATGGAAGGTTGATCAATACAGGAAGCCTTCAATGCCATGATAAAAAGAGTAGCCATCCTTCGAGGGTATGGTCTACTTTATACATATGTAATATGGATGGAAAAAGATAACATATATGATAGTCATTCCTTCGAGGGATCGGTCTATTTCTTTCTTTTTGATTTTGATTTTGATTCTTTTTTTTTTTTGATGAACAGTTGTCCTTCGAGGGAGAAGTCTTTTTTTGATAGCTTTTGACTTTTGATTGGAGCATCCTTTGATTTTGATTTTGATATGGGGAAGAGCTGGGAATAGCTAAGTAGACCACTTAGGAGGGGACAATGAATGTACAAGAGACACCCTTGGACCCTTTGCATGGTTCCAATAGGCGAATGAGAGGGTGATGGATGTAATGATTGTGGATTTCTCACCAAAAGGGAGAACCTATCCATAAGGAATATGCTATGAGCAGAGCCGTGGTGCTCATATTTAAGGTCACATCTAGGAAAGTGATGGATGACCACATAATTCCAAATCATTATGATGAAAGATGGAAGAGGCTAATGATGGAGGGATGATCTAAGAATATGACTAAGAGCTCACTAGAAGACATGCTAACAGTAGAATGGTCACAAGTGCAATGTGTTAAGAGGTTCCAATTCTGGTTTACCATCAAGGGAGGCCAATCGATAGGCTCCTAACCCATACTTATGCATGATAATGTATGGTCCAATCCAATTAGGGGAAAACTTTCCATGTTGGCTCCTTTCTAGAGTAGTGACGTTCTGATTTTCTTTGAGAACGAGGTCACCGACATTAAAGTCACATTCTTTGATGTGTTTTTTTTGTAAGCATGTTTGATGTGTTCTTGATAAACATGATGGTGTTCAAGAGTGAGAAGGAGACGCTCATCTAACAACTCAAGTTGTGCTAGACGTGCTTGGCGATAGTATTCATCAGAGATGAAGTCGCGAAGGGACACACACAAAGATGGAATTTGAACTTTGAGAGGAAGAATAATTCAGAACCATACACAAGTGAAAAGGGGGTAGCCCCCATGGAAGTATGGATACTAGTCTGATAAGCCCAAAGAGTGAAAGGAAGATGTAGATGTCAGTCACGTCCTGACTGGTCAATAGTTTTGCAAGAATGTTTCGAAGAGTTTTGTTAGTGGCTTCGGCTTGGCCGTTAGCTTGAGGATAGTATGGAGAAGAGAAGCTGAGTTGGATGTTAAATGAATCACAAATGATTCTTAAGATATTTTTTTTAAAGGACTTTCCATTGTCCGTGACGAGTTTGTGAGGAACACCAAAGCAGAAAATGATATGCTGATAGATAAAGTTAATAATTGGACCAGATTTGGTTGAGGTGAGTGGGATTGATTCCACCCATTTAGTGAAATATTTAGTTGCAGTGATGATGGAGTGATGTTGTTGTGAAGATCAAGGATTAATAAGACCAATAAGACCCCCTTGTCTATGACAGGGATTTTGGGTAAAAAAGATAGATGGAAAAGTTTGGCCACAATAAATTTGAGTTTGAGATAAGTTAGATAAGGACCATGAGGCTTGATTAAATACACATTTCTTGGAAAAACAAGAATAATAATTACTACATGATTTTAGGATGAGATCAAATGGCCATGAGGGTGGACCTTAGATAAATCCATGGTGCTCCCAAAGGAAGCACAAATATGGCCATGAAGGAAGTCATAGGAGGAGAAGATGATGGATAAAACTGGGCTGATATGACTGGATGAGATGAGATAGATAGAATAAGATAATGTCAGGTATGGAGAGGATCCAATCCGCAAACAGATAGATCCTAGAGTGAAGTCCCTTAGCGTCAAAGAAGCTATGGGGATGGGATAATGAGGAAGAAGATGTGGAAGAATGAATAGCTAAGGGGAGGTGGTCCCCCTAGTAAGAGAGATGTGGATAAGCTAGTGGATTGGAAGGAATGAGATGGGATGAAATGTAGAAGGGATGACAAATATAGATGGGGTATAAGATTGAAGATCATAGGGATGGTGTACCAAGGGAAACCATATCGATGAATAAGGGAGGACCCTCGCTAAGAGGATGGTATGTGAAGAAATGGTGGATGAAGGAGGAGGCCTAATGGACTCCTATAGATGGAGAGGTAGAAATGATAGTGGAATTTGTCAAGGATGAGATGGTAGATGGGGAAGGAGAGTCCTCGAGAAGGTCCTCTCTCTCGATAAGATCATGGATGATGGTTTGTAGGGCCTTACATTTCTCGGTGTCATGACCCGGGGTATGATGGTAGGTGCAAATGTGATGGGGATCAAACCATGATGGATTCAGATGGTCTGGATCAAAGGCCCTGATAGGTGGAAGTGTGATGTCAGAAATTTGGAGTAGATGTCGCAGGACTTCCACATAAGATTTGATATATGTGCTTGAAGAGATGGTTTGGGAGATGTGAGGATGGGGTGGATTGTTTCGAGGTCTTGATGTTTTGTTTTCATCTTTGATGGTAATTGGTGTCCTGGAAGAAGAAGGATTGGATGATTTTGGTTGAGATTGGTTGGTGGATGGGAGTATTCTTGATGAAGGAGTTGGTCCTAGGAGAGAGTCATATTTTTTGGATTTGGATTGGTTGATTGGTCGTGATAAAGGAGATTGTCCTAGGATAGATGGATGTGGCCCCAAGATGGATGATGTAGGTTGGATCTTTGTCGAAGGAAAGTCTATCTTCTTGTGAGGGTGCACAAGGGATCCGTTGTGGAAGGGTACCAAGGTTTTTAGGTTTGGTTTGTGAAGGAGTACCCTTGGCAGGAATGAACAATAATTTTAACTGGTGGATCTGAAGATGATGTTGTGGCTGATGGGGGAAGCAATTTTTGCATGATTTGGTCTAAGGAAGGTGAAGAAATGTCTGGTTGTGTAGATGAGACAGGAGGATCACCTATGGTTACTGCAAGTTGTAGTGCTCTCCAATATTCTTTAAAGGATGTGGGAGGAGAAGATGATGATGTAGGAGATGTGGTTATGATGGTCGATGTGGTAGGTGTAGGTAGAAGTGCAAAAATTGGGACTGGGACTGATTATACAGATGGTATGATGGGTAATGGTGGAATAGATGTGGATGGGGGAGTGGTATCCAATGAAGTGGATGAGGCAGATGATGGTGTATAATTGATGATAGGCGTAGGTGTGGATAGAAAAGGGGTGTTTAGATCATGCAGTTAATGAAGTCTATGTGAGAGGGAGGTGATGTAGATTTTGGATCGTTTGGTGTGGAAATGAGGGGTTTTGTGGAAGAAGGTATGAATTCCTTCAGTGTTTGTATTAGATGTTTTCAGGAGGAAATGTGGATATGTTTGTAGTTGTGTGATTGAGAAGATGTTGATTGGTGTGGGAATAGTAGATGTAGATGTGGACATAGGTAAAGAAATGTGTGATAATGATGTCAAAACATACACGGGTGGATTTTTTGGTGTAGTAGATATAAGTGTAGTGATGGGTGTGTTTGGGATAGGTGTGGATAATGGGGTAGTCACAGTAAGTTGGGGTAGGATGGGTGTGGATGAAGAGGTAACTGCAATCAAAGCTAATGCGGATGTGGTAAGAGTAGGACTAGATGTAGATATGAGAGAAGCGGTGGAAGTCAAGGTGGTGGATATGGTTGATGTGGAGGATAAATCTCCAAGGAGTTGTGGGCAGGATATCAAGGATGGGAGTAGGTGATGATGAGATAAGTGGGGCGGATACAGGAGAGGATGGATGTATGGTGTTGATTGAAAATGGGTTATATTTGTTTGGTGGGGTTGATGAAGATGGGTTTGTTGGTGGTGAGTTAGGAAAGGGCTGTCTAAAAATGTCAGGGAGTGGTGAAGATCGTATTGGTTGAGGGGATGTAAGATATTGAGGAGAAGAAACATGGTAAGATGGTTGGGATTGGATGGGAAGATCTGATACATGAGATATGGGGATGTCACTAGACGGGATAGGCATGGTGATGTCAGATGAAGTAGGGATGGTCCAAAGTGGTGGAATAGATGTTACTGGCTAGAGCGATCTATGAAGAAAGAACTCACGGATGGGGCTAGAAGGAGGCAAGCATGAGATATCAATCGTGGTTCTTGCAAAATCATTTGGGGCACAATTGTCTTCCATTTTAAATCAAGCAAGTCAAACAAACAAGTTCTTTTTTATTGTTTTTAATTAAGAAAAATGTGAAAGAAAAAGGGATGGATAATGGGGTACCTAGGAGAAGGGAATCTATGTCTGGTTTCAGGTTTTGTTTTGGCTTGGGAGAGTCTTAAGGCAGCTTCTTGTTGGGTGATGAAATCCCAATCAGTCTACCATGGGTAGGATGTTGTTTAGATGTGTTGATTGGTTTGTGAGTTTTAGGTTGTGTGTGAGGATTGTGAGATGCAACAAGTTAACCTCCTACTTAAACTATGTGAGAAAGAAGGATGCAGAAAAGAAAGGTTCTTTTTAAAACTAAATCGAAGTGTGATCTTTCGATGAGGACACACACAGGAAAGGAAAATATGATGCAAAAAAGAGAAAATAAGGAAAAAGAGGAAAACTTGGATAAAGATTTTCCTTTTTATCTGAACTTTAGCAAAGAGCAGTCTAGTAGTCGAACCAACATGAGCAAGCAAGAACCAGGGCCTCACGCTGTAGTGTTAGTAGAAGACAGAAGAAGCAAGAAAATAGAAAAGAAAGGGATCACCAAAGGGTGGTCCCAATGGGAAAACCAATAATGTTGGACAAGTTTCTTTGTTCCTAATCAAATGAATGAAATAGCTACTGAAAGAAAATAACAACTCATAACATGGAGGGTTTATAGTACCTCTTAATCGATGTGGTGGATGAACGGGTGCAAAGTGATGATGGATCCTCGTTGTAGCTGATGAACCTATAAATAAGATAAATTGAAACGGGATTGATTAGATAGATTTATGCAGGGGCTACCCGAACAATGTCGGATGCAAGAAGTGATTAGCTTCCTTTCACGGATGTCAACCCCCGTTTTTTTGGAAAGAGTGAAATAAAGCAAGAACAACATATGACATGAAGAGACATGAATATATTGAATATGAGAAATGATTAAAAATTGATCTAGAAGATGATATAGAAATAACAGTAAATTAAAGGTTACCTGGTTTGGGTCGACGACGACCTATATTGTGCAAAGGCATGTCGACGACGACCTGGGTAAAGAGGATCTGGACTATGAGTTGAATATGCAAACCCTATAAGATCTAGATGTAATCTGGAAGCTAAAGAGGCTTGAGTATGATGGAGTCAACCTGCAGAAGGGATCTAAAGGAGCAAAAACCAAAAAGTAATAGAAAATGGCAGTAAGGGAGGTTGGATGCACGAGTTGGGTCTGGGTCAACGATGACTAGTGTACAGGTAAGATATTTTTGATAGGAAGAAAGACAAAATGATGAATTTGACATAAAAAAAGGGATGAAAAAGTGAAGGAATAAATTGGAGAAGAAGTTGAGACACAAAATTCAATTATGGCAGGACGGGTCGACAACATTCCGACGGGGTTGATGACGACTGTAGCAAATTTTAGGTAGGGCCGAGAATAAATGGATGAAAAGGCAACCTGTAAGCAAAGGAGCTAAAACAGAAGGCTGCTGAGTGATTCCCTGAATGTTGCAGAAACTAATTTGAACCTGCAAGATGTTAGACACAAGAAATACAAAGATAATCTGATTAAAGTTGAATAAAGCAACACAAAGATACTGATAAGTCTCATGAATGATGATCATGAGTGATGCAAGCACATTGGAATGACATCTGAGAGATCTGTAATTATTGCAGGAAAACTCAGGCACGAGGGAGAGTTCACAAGTCACGAGGAAGCTCTAGAATTCGCATGCATATGATTCCTGATCCCTTTTTGGAAGGATTTAACTTAGTTTTATAGGGTCGATGACGACTGGGCTGGGTCACCACCGATTACAGGGAAAGTTTCCCCAACGGGCTAGTTTTTTGTGTTTTTGGCGTGATTTTGTGATTTTAAGAGTTGGAAGGGTGCTTTAAAGAATGTGTGTGGGATTAGATTGCTTGGGGATAAATCATGGGTAGTTAGGTCATAAAAATATATAGGAAGAAAGCTAGGAAAAAGCATAAGATAGGGATTTAGGATAAAAGCATCCTAAATAGAAAGTGGATTAGGGCATGATATGATGTAGATACTAATTATTAATTGATGATTATTTTTAATTAATTAAATTAATTAAAGGTGATGGGATGGGCATTTTAATTAAATTAAGGGGATGTATTGAATTAAAGGGGGACCTAGGTAGGATCCTAATAAAATATGCGCACGCAGACAGGCAAGGGTAGAGATACCAAATTTAGGTGTCTACACTAGATCCTCTACAACTGAGCCCTTTTTTTGTCATTACTTGACCATTACATAGTATATTGCACATTTAGTTCTCATCCCCTGTTCATGGTCACTTCTCCACCTTGTCATCTTAATAAGGAAATTGTAGTCTGCTGCCATCTTAGGGCAAGTCTATTGTCGGTCCTTTACATTGGCTCTCTGCGGTGTAAGATGACGTTACTATTGTTGGTTCTTTAGCACTAGGTTGGGGAGGCATGGTGCCCTTGGATATATTGGACAATTCTCAAAATTTGGATGGGAAACTTACCCCAAATTTATGATTGAGGAGTCTAGTTTGGTGGCCCTACCTCCTAAGGATAAATTACCATATCCCCTTAGTGCTACCAATAATTATGTTTGACTCTTTTACTTTTGTTTATAACTTGCAATCTTGATCTCTTTGGTTTCCACGTATGATGTTTTGGTTTGTTGAGGAGTCATGCGTTCTCTCCAATATAGATATTAGGTTGTAAATATTATATGGCTATGTTTTTTTTTTTTTGGTAACCATCTTTTATTGATTTCCTTTAATTAATATAATGATGTATTTAAATAATTTATTTTTTAAAGAGTAAAATACACTATACACCAAAGCAAGGAAATGCCACATAACACGTTATGATCGAGAAACAAAAAGTCATTTAATATTGGTTTTGGTGAAGGGCTCTATTAACATCTTTTGAGGATAAAACATTATGCTTAATATCATAAACAATTTCATGATACATAATATTTTTACGTCGGATATGTCCATATTGTGGGACTCTTTATTGGAAAGGGTCAAAATTTTCTGGCAAGATTTACCTGACATCTTTCCACGCAGCTTTGTTAGCAACTGAAATCAATGATATATATATATATATATATATATATATATATATATATATATATATATATATATATATATATATTCAATGTACCTTGTCATTTCATATAAATAGTTTATTGTTGTCTAAGGGAGAGGAGCCAATCTTTAAGCATGGACCAATACATGTGAGGGTAGATGAAAATAAAGGAGTTAGTACATACCACTTTCCCATTTAAATTTTGGAAAAAATGCACCCTATAGAATATGTCACATAAGTCATATCAAACCAATTAACCAATCAAATGATGAAAAATAGGTAAAAGAGATTTAACAAAAATAAGATTTTTGTAAAACTCTAATTGCAGAGTCACAACTTAATGATATAACAATAAAGTACAAATCTAACCTAAGCAATAAGCTAGAAAAATATGAAACCCTAGGTGCAAGAGAAGGGATGAAGTACTTAGCTGATTTCACAATTAATCCTGGACTGTGTCGAACTGAAAAACTGATAAATAGGAGGAAACTATCATTACTATGCCCAAAAAATTGTGTGAATGTCAGATCTGCCTAGACTGGGGCACTTGGATCACGTCAGGGGCGCCAGGGCATTGTAGACCACTGTTGAGTGCTCGTGATTTCTCAAAACCTCATAAATTGTTTTTTGTAATGTCACAAGATGTTTGCTAATGTTCGCTATTGATCACATGTAGGTCACTAGAAGATCACCGAGTTCGCCTGAAACCTATAAAGAGAAAGAGCACCTGTAAAACCCCAAAACACATTGAATCCTACAAAGAAAAAAATACAAATGGGGAGTCAGACTGACCCTAATGGTCACTCAATTGAGTGAGCATACAACTGAGTGCAACACTACATTTCAGACTCTATGTAGTTTTGCATATGTGTGTGAAGAATCGTGCCCTAGGTGGCTCTTGTGTCAGACACACTTGAATAATGAGCAATAGCTAGATATAACAATGGAAGTAGATGTGTGAATGTCAAAATAAACTTCCCCTCCTTGAAGTGTATGCAGAAGAATATAGTCCCTTGTCCCTTGAGTGAGTGCTAGATGGATGCTTTGATGATCTTAGAATGCCCTTGGATGCAACCTTAGGTGATGGTAGTAGATGTTTAGTGCTTGGTCCCTTATTATGGTCACATAACATTGTGTTTATATGATTCCCTTGTTTGAATTTCGTAATTAACCACCAAAAGGTCGATCCGTAAGAAAACAAGATGCCAAACGGCTAAAAGAGACCCACAAGAGGTGAGCAAGATACAAAGAGGTCGGGGGCGCCCAGAGGGGACGAGGGCGCCTAGGCGCCGGTGTCCAGACTCAGAAAATTTGAAGTATCGAAAGTCAGACTAGGCAATAGGATGTGTAAGGCCAAGATGGAAACCAAAAAGAAAGTAAAGAGGCCAAAGATAGTGGTCAATTAGTACTTTCCTCGCTTAGGAATTATATGAATGCAAGTATGTGATTAGGACCTAGAGATGTACCCAAAGTGCATGATTTAGTGTCTACAAAAAGAAAATGGATGACTTAACTCTCAAGTAATGCGCACCTTGAATTTATTTGTATTTCAAATTACCAAATTTAAATATTTAAAAAAAGTCCCTTCCACATAATATATTTTTTTAAAAATGAAATATTTATAATGGGGAGAGCATGATCTATTATAAAGTATTTTTTGTTTTTAGTTATATGATGTTTAGGTTTCTATGTGCACTCATAAAGTTAGGGTGCACAAACATTGGCTCCCATCCCTTATAGGCCAGATTGTCATAATCATTTGTTTACTTTTTACTTCATCTTCCTATAGATATTTTATTAGAATAGATATTTAATGGAAGTAGATATTTTATTGTTGGTAGCAATTTATAAATGTTGCATTTATATAAACTAGGTATTTCCTCTTGCAAATCCACTTATTGTTGAATGTAAATCCTTGGCAATTCTTTTTTTTGCGCTCCTCTTTTGTTTTGGTCTACGTGAATAGTACAATACACCATCAATATTAAATTAGGGTTTGTTTAAGCTGAAGATACTTGTTCTTTAAGGTCTTCTCTTTTAACAATATTGAAAATGTGTTTTTGATCTTCCTCTTATTTTTTGCTGTTTGAGTTCTAGTATTTTCCTAGAGTGAAATCATTAAGAATATTGGGGCTTATGGTTGGCCTGTATTATGGAGGGAGTATGTTGGATTTGAACTGCACCCTACAGACATTGCAGAGAGTTTTAGGGCTAAGAGGATCTGCTCTCCACTATGGGGTCTTTTGTACACACAAATGATTGCAACGACGACTATGTGTGTTATCAGTTTAGTTAGTATACAGAGCAATTTAAAAAAATGAATATTTATACTGCCAATTGATGTGGAGAGAGACATTAGTCAAAGAGGTCTCAATCATGGTGGTATATATTATTTTTTCCCAATATTTTTCCAATAGCCCGTGTCCTAACTACAACCCATACCCTAATATCCCTTTGCGATTTCCTTAAATTCAATATATTGTTCTATGTTCATTGATGGCTTGGGAAAATATTAAGTCCCATTTATGTAAGATTTTCTTTTTAATAGAGATTTGAAAATAAGTTTATAATAAAATTTAATATTTTCCTTACAATAGCATGGAAAGAAAAGATAGAGAGGGCGAGTAAGCCATTTGTGCAATTTGTCCTTCAAAGAGGTTGTTAGTTTTCCTCTTGTTCTAGTAACCACATCAATTTCCAAATAGGACAGAGTGTGTTACTAGTGGGAAGCATTGGCAGGGTTGGATCCTTGGCCATTCAACCGGGGAAAACATGGATATGAAGCTTTTTGAATTGTTTCCATTTCGAGCACATGGAAATTGGATTTTGTGAAAAGTCGAGGGTAAATCTGGGGTGGATTACACAAAGTAGGGATGTGATCAACTACCAGATAAATTTGATTTTGTTTTCGACACCATAGATTTACGTATTGTTTCTATCTCCCTATTTCTATTCAAGTGGGTTTGGAACCACAACCTAAAATGTAGTAGATATTTATATAGGATAGTCATTCAAGTCTTATGTGGTTGTAAATGAGGGTAAAGTTGTGGATATTTACTATGAATCTTACAATATATCGTAATTTATTTTTAATATTCTATATTTTCCTATTTTAAATTATTTTCTACTTCTTACTGTGCTCAATTTTTTTCGTTGTATTAATTAAATGCTTATATTATTAAAATATCAAATTATTGTAAACACTTACATATATTTTTAATAGTGGGCTAAAACAATACTTATGTTAACCCCTATCACCTAATAATAGTCAAGAGATAAAAACTTTGTTATAGATAAATTCCGCCAAGTTATGTGGGGGAAAACTGTTAGGGAGAAATAAAAGGTATTATTTGAAGGAATTTAACTCTACATGTGACCATCAACGTAGCTAATTGGGGCTAGTATCCCGTGGAAAACAAATATCTCCATAGCTCAATTGAGAACAAATTCACATCGTCTTTGGTGTGAAACACGAAGATAGAAAAGACCTAAAAATACATGGGAAGAGAGAATCTGTGTCTTTTGCGCGTCTGGTGCAATGGACCTAGAGAAACATTTCATGTTGCAGTCTAATGCTTACAATGATATTAGGGCCCGATTTGTTAGCAGAGTGGATACAACATTCTTTCAATATATTTTCAGTGAGAATAAGGTTGAAAAAATAGGGGAGTTGATTATCACAGTCAGGAGATCTGAAGGTGAGGAACATCTTTAGCAAGATCTCTTGTCCCATAGACTCTCTTTGGTAACCTAGTGGACATTAAAATATTCTTCTTCTTCTTCCTATTGTATGATACAACAACAAATATATATAGAAACATTGCATTTACATCCCGAATGTACAGGCAGGCGTGGCTTTAACTTAGCTGCGGTTGAAAGAATGAAGAGCAGGTTAGTTTTGACACTGTCCTGTGTAGCGACGGCAGCAGCAGTATGCCTGTTTGCCATTTCCATTCTTCACCACCGAAAGAGAAAAAGAGAGAGAAATAGAAATGATGAAAGCATAGAGGAGAAGCCTCAGAACAAGTTCAACCACATTCTAGCGGACAACTCGTACTCGCCTTTTCTACACCACCATCATCAACATGGGCATGAAGATGCAGGTAACCCTCCCCTTT
The DNA here is from genome assembly GCA_019776745.2 of Taxus chinensis. NCBI lineage: Eukaryota > Viridiplantae > Streptophyta > Pinopsida > Cupressales > Taxaceae > Taxus > Taxus chinensis. The sequence continues at coordinate 619,466,583 of CM034155.1, forward strand.
TTTAAATTTTCACTCTGTAACTCATTCTCTTTCAATAGCTCTTTTAGTTTTACAGAGGGAAAAACTTTCTTATTCAAAATCATCCAAATTTTTTGTTGTATCCATAATCAAGAACTTCTGGCCAAATTATTAATAAAACTTCTCCCGCATGTCATCTGCAAGCAAAAGAAACATCATGCTATTTCAACACAGGGTTCTTCCAACTTTCAGCAGGTACATAAATGACAAGTAATCAGTAGATGGTGAAAAATTCAGCTTTTTCTTTAGGAAATGACCGTACCGACAATGGTGTTTTCTACTAGTATGAAGGAAGAACAACTATTGAGAATCATAAAGAAACTGATATTAAAACAGAAAAATCTAGTAGTTAGTTAATATTAATTATGTTTTAGCTGATAAATGGTTGCAACCAATCAACCATTTTTTAGTTAAATGGTGGAAAATTCAGCTTTTTCTTTAGGAAATGACTGTACCGACAATGGTTTTTTCTACTAGTATGAAGGAAGAACAACTATTGAGAATCATCAAGAAACTGATATTAAAACAGAAAAATCTAGTAGTTAGTTAATATTAATTTTGTTTTAGCTGATAAATGGTTGCAACCAATCAGCCATAAAGAAACTGATATTAAAACAGAAAAATCTAGTAGTTAGTTAATATTAATTATGTTTTAGCTGATAAATGGTTGCAACCAATCAACCATTTTTTAGTCGTCTCTTTTATAATAAAATGATGGACACACAACGATAATGTTTACATTCCGGTTTCTCTTCATTTCTTCTTTATGCACATTTTCTAACTTTGGTATCAAAGCCCTTGGTGCTCGAAGGGATCTGCAAACCGAAGGAAGAACATTCAAAATATTTTCAAGGGTCATCTAGAGCAAAAACGTGAATCATATAATCTTGAAGGGCACAAGAATATTGAAAGTCGATTTGAATGACAAAATAAAGAATAAAAGAAATCGTGATTGGAAGGCTAAAGAAAATCGTGAGCGAGTTTAGAAGACAAGAAAATCATGAATTTGGCTAGTTCCGAAGGGTTTCAGATGCTCGAAAAGGAATAATATACAGTTGCAGTCGTGAACAAAGGGCACATTGACATGCTCAAAAAGGAATAATATACAGTCACAGTCACGATAAAGAGTACACTTACCGGCTGCAATTTTTTGACGAGTTTCAGTCACAAAAATAGCAAGGGTGCAAAAGTTTTTTAATGTTTATGCCATCCGTCATTAATCCCATATTGTTTTCAAAACTCTGCTAGGGCACATGACGAAATTTCAAACTATTTTCACAAGTTTTACAATCACAAAGGGTTTCATTGTCTCAAACATTTTTTGGGTATTCATACTTATCTGCTATTTACTTATTTATTCCATCTAAATAAATATTTTAGAGTCTAAATTAATATTTTAGAATGGAAATCTCATTGGAAAAATATTTTGGCTTTAACTTCCACACTTGGAAAATTAAAATACAAATGCAATTAATGAACAAAAATCTCTTGCGTATTGTTAATGAAAAAAACATGACCCATCGATTCTGCCAAATTGTTAGAGTAGGAAAACCGCAATGATAAAGCTAAAGCTATAATTAGGCTTGCTCTTTATGATTCTGACCTCCATCATATAGATTTGGATAAATTGTCTAAAGATATCTAGGACAACCTGAATAGGCTGTTTGACCCAAAAGTAACGAACGCTTAATTTTTTTAAAGCCTCAACTCTTTTGATTAAAGATGGCTGATGATGTTACTATGTTCAGTCATTTAAATAATTTGACACATCTTCTTAGACAATTAGTAGAGTTTAAAGCTCTAGTAGTGACAAAGATTCTAAAGCCATTTTGTTCAATAGTTTGCCTTCTTTGTATAGCAATGCCATTTTTACTCTTCGCAAAGCCTGAAAGATATGATTTCAGCTCTTCTAGCTAAAGAAAAGAGAACTACAAATGATATAGAAGGTAATTCTTCACATGAAAATGCACTATATTCCCGTATGAGAAATAATCACAAAAAATCAGATAAAGACACCAAGCAAGTTGAGTGTTATTATGGCAAGAAAAGAGGTCATATAGCCTAGAATTATAACATTTGCGCTAATGATGTTCTCAAAGGCTAACTGAAAGATAGCCCGAAAGAAGCATAAGTGGCCTTTGTGACAATCCACCAAACACTGAATTTATTGAAGATTTTATTGATGAAGAAGAAGATTTATGCGTACTCTAACAAGTTAGTGTTTTGATGACATGAATGAATCCAGTGTAAGTAAAACTCGACATGGATGGCTGTTTAGATAGTTTGGGAGTCTGTGGATCTCGAGAATTTACCCTTACAAGGGTCACGAGACAATTTGATGGAGCATTGGGGGAGTAGCTCAACATGGAGGTTTGTCCAACAATTCAGAGATTCTGTAATTTTGGAGTTCATGGAGGTGGAATCTGGGAAATTGGGATTTCAACTTGGGAACTACACCTCTACGAGGGTTAGGGAGACAACTTGATGGAGTTCTACTTGGTCCAAGAGCTGTTGTTCAAAACAATTTTTTTTGAAGATTGTAATTCTATCTTCTTTTCAATAGCCTAAGCCTTAAGAGGGGGTATTAAAATATAAGGCTTCTAATTTAGTAGTTAGTCAATATTAGTTATGTATTAGCTAATAAATGGTTGTAACCACGTCAACCACTATGTGACCATCTCTCTCATAATAAAATGACAGTCACACAATGATAATGTGTGAATTTTGGTTTGTCTTCATTTCTTCTTTGTGCACATTTTCTAACAACTGATGCATATCAAGAGGTAAAAATACTAGAATGGACTGATTCAGATGAGGAAGAGGAGTGTATTCTTGAAAGAGTTCAGCCCAAAGAAGAAATTCAACAAAGCATATAAAAGATTATCGAAGAGGAAGACTTGGATGAATTTTGGGTGTAACAAGGAATGGTTATGAAGATAAGATTTTATCTCCTCTTGAAGAAATCACATGGCAGCAAATTTTTGAAAAACCTTTGGAGCGCAAGGAAGAAATTTTTTCTAATGAAGAATAGAAGCAAGAAAAGGAAAGAGATCTGCAAGATAACTCTAAGATGGATTTATTCTCTATTTAAATAAGGATATACTCTACTTGAAGAAGGAGGGGGAGTTCTCTTTGTCGAGGAAGACCATCCGAAGGAAGGAAAACTAAAGGATGACGATATAATGGTATTATTTTCTGTGTTTGAAGAAGGCTATGTTCTTCTTGATTAAGACAACTTTTTTTGATAAAGATCAGCAAGTGGATACAAGTTGTACAGAGGAAGATGAATATATACTTGCAAATTCTGATTCCAACATAGAAAAACCCAGTTCTTGGGAAAAATTCACAAGTTTTTGTGTAGAGAAGGGATCCCCTAAAAGATTTCAGACTTCTTTGGGATTTACAATACATTTCAAGCCCAATCTTGGCAATTTGGAGTCCACAAATCATGAGCAACAACAAGAAGATGCATTAAGTAGGAGGAAGCTATCAGTTGTGTTCAATTTAGATCATGAGAAGGAGCCACAACTCTCATAGGGTGGTAAGGTGATTGAATGGCTCAAACAAGGAAATTCATTCTTCACAGGGATACTGAAATATCCCTAGTTGGGATCTTACCACAAAATTGACAACACACAGAAATTTGCAGCAAAATACTGAATCTGATTTTTGCAGATTTTATGCAGAAAAAATACAGCTAGGGCAGCGAACAGAAAAATATGAATAACTTTCAAAATACCCGTCCAAAACACTTGAAATTTTAAATGGAACAAGATAATAATATGAAGAACACAAGGGAAATATTTTTGGAATTTTTTTAGTCAATATAACGCTGCCAGAAAATTACAGTGTGCCTAAAATAGCCGGGAAACTTCGAAAATTAATATCTTTCCGAATACAAATGCAATAATGATGAAACTTTGGAAATAACATATATAAATATAGTAAATGACTTTCCAACCTTCAGATCTGAAAACGGCCAGCTGGAAACTCTAGAAATTAGGGCTGCAATTTCCCAAACAAGTCGCCCCATTGGAAAATGGCCAAAACCCTTGTGAAACCCTCTGTAGATGATGCCGAATCCTTCCTCTATGGCTGCCGTAGGTCTGATCCGAAAACCAGCTGAAAATCTCCACAAAAACTCTCAAAAACCCTCAAACCCTAATTGTGAAAATTCTGAAAATGCCTCTGTAAAACAGCCTTGAAATCAGCTCCAAATGACAAGCTAGGGTAGATCTTTCACTATCGAAGAATGCCCTGCTAGCTAGGGATGGATCTCTCACCACCGAAGCTAGGGTTCCCGTGGGATCTTACTCCACAAGCTAAAAGTTGCAAACAATAGTTGCACCATGATAAGAGATATAAGTGTATGTATGAATGACTATCCTTTCACCCCTCTTCTCCTTTTATAACCTTTTCATGTCAAAGAAACCCTAAAACCCCCAAGGCGCACTTTCCCATGGAGAGGGCCCATTTAATAAATATTTTAAAGTTACTTTTTCCCCCTAGGCGCCTTGGCCCAAAAAGGTGCCCCCAACAAAGAAATATAACATTAAATGCAATACATATCCCTCAAGTCGCCAAAAAGGTGCTTTAAGTGGCCCCAACGAAGAAATATAACATCTAGTCCTTTTAAAAGCTCTTTATAACCCTGTCCATGGAAATAATAATAATAAGTGGACTAGATACACATACCCAATAGCTCATAGCGTCCGTAACCCCTTGGGCATGACTAGGGTTAGGGCACGCATTGGCCCTTAGGCCATGGGCGAGGGAAAGGGGACATTACAGTCCTCCCTTCCCAAAATTTGCTTGTCCCCAAGCAAATGCAAACTAGGATGCCGTAGAATCTGTTCTCCTTCCCAAGTAGCATCCTCAAGAGGCAAACCCTTCCATCATACCAAATATTCTGTGATATCTCTGTTCCTGAGCTTCCTCTGTCTGACCTCAATAATAGAGTCCGGTTCTAAAACTAGCTTCCCCTCCTCATCCAGTGGTGGCAACTCTGTAGAAGGTACAATGTGCTGTCCTAAGGCCTTCTTAATGCATGATACATGGAAAACATTATGTATCTTACTGTACTCCGGAAGATCCAACTCATATGCAACCGCACCCACTCGCCGGACTATCCTGTATGGACCATAAAATCGTGGTTTCAGCTTCTCCGCCCCCTTCTGCTTGAGTGATGTCTGTCTGTACGGCTGTAGACGTAAGAACACCAAGTCTCCTGCTTCGAAGGACCTCTCTATCATGTGTCAATCCGCATAAACCTTCTGCTGATTCTGTGCCTTCTGGAGATTCTCCTTAAGAGCTCGCAGGATATCTTGGTTCTCCTGTAACCAATCCCAAGCTTTGGGAGCTCGACTATCTGATAATACTAAATCAGCAAATGATATGGCATCGTATCCATACAAAGCTCTGAAAGGCGTCATGCCGATACTCATCTGATATGTGGTATTGTAGCAATACTCACCCATATGCAACCCTCTGATCCATGCCTACTGATGTCTGGTCACATAACTCCGCAAATAGCCCTCTATCCATTTGTTGACAATCTTCGTTTGCCCGTTAGTCTGAGGGTGGTAGCTCGTGCTAGGAGTCAACTCGGTACCAACAAGTCTGAAAATCTCCTGCCAAAAGGTGCTCATGAAGATCTTGTCCCGGTTGCTGATAATATTTTTAGGCAACCCATGTAGCCTAAAAATCCCTGTATAAAATACCTGAGCCACGTCAGCTGCCTCATGCTTCTTGGGTAGAGAAAAGAAGTGCGCATACTTGGTCAATCGATCAACTACCACATAAATGCAATTGTGCCCATGCACCATAGGGAGTCCTGTGATGAAGTCCATCGATATGCTCTCCCACTTTTGCTCAGGGATGGGAAGAGGCTGAAGTAACCCTGCAGGAAAAGAATGCTCTGATTTGGTTTGCTGGCAAACCATACACTCTCTGACATGATTAAGGACATCATCCTTCATCCCCTTCCAAGCGAATCTCTCCCTGATGTACCTGTATGTTTTGAAGTATCCGGGGTGTCCAGCTAGTGGTGTGTCATGTACTGCACGAAGGATCTTGTCCTTCATCTTAGACCCCGGTACAAGGAAAATCCAATCCTTATAAAAAATGAGATCATCTACCACCATGTATCGGTCATCCTTGATAATACCATCCATGATCTCGCATGCAAACTGATTCTTGGAGTACTCAACCAGTATGTGAGCCTTCCAATCTGCTGAAATCTCGGACATAGAACTCAACATAGCAGTAAGGTAAGGCTTCCTAGATAAAGCATCAGCAACAACATTATTCTTACCTCTAGTGTACTCTATGTCAAAGTCATGCGTTTGTACCTTGTTCACCCATCTCTGCTGGCGGTCGTTGAGATCCTTCTGTCCCAAAAAGAACCTCAAACTATTGTGATCTGTACGTACCACGAACCTGCTGCCCACAAGGTATTGTCTGAATTTGGCCAAAGCATGCATGATGGCCAACATCTCCTTGTCGTAAATCGAATACCCTTTCTCCACGGGGCTCAATTTCCGACTTTTGTAAGCAATGGGGTGCCTATCCTGCATAAGCACTGCTCCAACCCCCTCACTTGATGCATCACACTCTAGAACAAATGGACGAGAAAAATCTGGTAATGCCAGGACGGGGCATGAACTCATCACCTCCTTAAGATGATCAAAAATCTGTCGTGCCGCTTTTGACCAAGCGAAGGCTCCCTTCTTGGTCAACTCTGTCAGTGGGGCAGTCAATCGTGAGAAATTCTTCACGAATCTCCTGTAATAGGTGCATAGTCTTAAGAATCCCCTCAAATGTGTCAACGTCCTGGGTGGAGGCCAATCCAAAATTGCCTGTATCTTTTCTCTGTCCACCTTGACTCCCCCTCCACCAATCACATATCCCAAGTATAACAACTCTGTCATGCCAAACTCACATTTAGAAGCTTTTGCATATAGCAAATTAGCTTCTAGTATTCCCAATATCTCGTCAAGGTGGCTGATATGGCTCTCCCAAGTCCTGCTGTAAACCAATATATCATCAAAGAAGACCAAAACAAACTTCCGCAAGTGGCGGTTGAACACGTGGTTCATGCAAGACTGGAATGTGGCTGGTGCATTAGACAGTCCGAAGGGCATCACTAAAAACTCAAAATGTCCATAATGACATCTGAAAGCGGTCTTATGCACATCCTGCTCCCTAACCTTGATCTGGTGATATCCAGATCGCAAATCTATTTTAGAAAAATAGATTGCTCCCTGTAGCTCATCTAGTAGCTCATCAATACGCGGCACTGGATATTTGTTCTTGATTGTCCTCTTATTCAATGCCCGATAATCAATGCACATCCGCATGGTCCCATCCTTCTTTTTCACCAACACCACTGAAGAAGCAAAAGGACTAGAACTCGGCCTATTGTGTCCCATGTCAATAAGCTCGTGGATGGTCCTCTCAATCTCATCCTTGAACCGTTTGGGGTGACGGTAAGGAGTAGTAACTACTAGTCTAGTGTCCTCGAGCTCAATCACATGCTCAAATCCCCTCTCTGGCGGTACACCAGGTGGTATGTCGCTAAAACTGTACTGTGCTTGTCCAATAGCCACTGTATATCTACATGATACTCCGGCTGTCCATTCTCTGAGTTCTTGGTAGAAACCAAGCACTGTACTGCGCAATCAACCCCATTGTGTCTGTGAATCCTCTTAATCCTCTTTGCTGAAACGACCCTGGGTGCCTCTGAAGACAAACCCCTCAAGGTTACATTCTTCCCCTCGGACTTGAACTTGAGTTCCATCGTCTGAAAGTTAGTCTGAAATTCTCCAAGAGAATGGAGCCACTGGACACCGAGCACAAGGTTGGTCTCTCCAATACCAACCACATAGAAGTCATCGGTGACTGTATGGTTACCCATGGTGATACTCAACTGCGGAACTCGCTGCATGCATCTCATGGACTCACCATTGGCTACCACCACATTAAAACCCTCAAAGTCTTCTGCCTGTAGCCCCCGCTTTTCTACCAAAGATGCATCAATGAAATTGTGGGTCACCCCACTGTCAATGAGTACTACCACTCTCTGACCCTGTAATGTTCCCCTAACTCTGAATGCCTTGTACCTCGGGGTACTCGACAAAGAAGCAATATTCTCCTGGGGAAAAGTCTCCTCCTCTTGTTCAATCCCTGCACTATCCAACGCCTCCTCATCTTCATCTTCTAACTCCTGATGGTACCGTTCCTCCTCGTTCTCACTCTCCTCAAAGACCTCTATGAATTGGGCCCTTCCTTTTCCTCTGCAATCATGTCCTGGAACCCATGGTGTGCGGCAATCGAAACAGAGTTTCTTTCGCCTCAACTCCTCCCTGTCCTCTCTCGATATAAATGGTCTCCTTGTGGTATCCTGCCTGGGTGGGGGCCCCTTTGGCTGTGAACCCTCAGTTTTCGAAGGAAAACCCTTAGGCTGATTTCGAGGGGGAAACCTCAATTTTGGAGTGGATAACTCCAAATCTCGTGCTCTCCTAATCGCCTCATGTAAGGAGGAAGGCTCAAATGCCTTCACAAATCCTGCTAGAGCGTCAGTCAAACCTGCCATGAAGAGTGAAGTCAACCTCATCTCTGAAACATCAGATACCATCACTGACAACCTCTGAAAATCTGCAATGTATTGATCCAGAGAACCTGTCTGCCTCAAGTGGGTCAATTCCCTGAAATGCCTATCTGGGTCCCTCCTGTCAAACCTGCTCATCAATCTCTGTGTAAAATCTGCATATGTAGTGATATGCATGTGCCCCTGTGTGATCAATCCATGATGCCACCAGTCATGGGCATCTCCCTCGAGGTGTAGGATAGCAAACTTAATTGCATCTTCTTCGCGCATGGGATTCAAGTCGAAGTAAGTCTTCAACTTCTGAATCCAAGACTAGGCGGTACACTTCCTAGAGCCATCGAAGTGTGGAATAGAAATTTGCCCTAATCTTTTCTGAAACTCAGGTACCTGTGGCTGGTAATCTCTCCTCGGCCTGCTACCAATCTTCATTTTGCAATACTCCTGAAATGGCATGTTGTCTCGGAAACCCTCGCTCAAAGTCCGGTACTTCTCCCAGCAAGATTCTTCATCCACAATGTCTGCGGGCTATCGTGTTTGCGAAACTTCCGGATCCTTAAAGAAGGAAGGCTCGTGGAGTCCCAATGGCCTGGTAGATGCATGAGGGGACCCTTGTCCCGAATGTCGACTCTCACTTCTATTACCCTGTTGACCCATATTGCTGGCCTCTCCTTTCTCCGCATGAGTCTCGATCCTACCTTGTGCTAACCTCTCAGTAAGCTGGCTCAAATAGAGGTTGGTAGTCTCCTGCTGCTTCACCATGTTGGTGAACAGTTGTCTCATCAGATCTACTCCCATCTCTTCACTGTCTGTCTCTGTCTCCCATCTTTTAACCCTAACAGGCTGGAGGAACAACTGCTCTGATACCACTGAAATATCCCTAGTTGGGATCTTACCACAAAATTGACAACACAGAAATTTGCAGCAAAATACTGAATCTGATTTTTGCAGATTTTATGCAGAAAAAGTACAGCTAGGGCAGCGAACAGAAAAATATGAATAACTTTCAAAATGCCCGTCCAAAACACTTGAAATTTTAAATGGAACAAGATAATAATGTGAAGAACACAAATGAAATATTTTTGGATTTTTTTAGTCAATATAATGCTGCCAGAAAATTACAGCGTGCCTAAAATAGCCGGGAAATTTCGAAAATTAATATCTTTCCAAATACAAATGCAATAATGATGAAACTTTGAAAATAACATATATAAATATAGCAAATGACTTTCCAACCTTTAGATCTGAAAACGGCCAGCTGGAAACCCTAGAAATTAGGGCTGCAATTTCCCAAACAAGTCGCCCCCCTTGGAAAATGGCCAAAACCCTTGTGAAACCCTCTGTAGATGATGCCGAATCTTTCCTCTATGGCTGTTGTAAGTCTGATCCGAAAACCAACTGAAAATCTCCACAAAAACTCTCAAAAACCCTCAAACCCTAATTGTGAAAATTCTGAAAATGCCTCTGTAAAACAGCCCTGAAATCAGCTCCAAATGACAAGCTAGGGTAGATCTTTCACTACCGAAGAATGCCCTGCTAGCTAGGGATGGATCTCTCACCACCGAAGTTAGGGTTCCCGTGGGATCTCACTCCACAAGCTAAAAGTTGCAAACAACAGTTGCACCATGAAAAGAGATATAAGTGTATGTATGAATGACTATCCTTTCACCCCTCTTCTCCTTTTATAACCTTTTCATGTCAAAGAAATCCTAAAACCCCCAAGGCGCACTTTCTCATGGAGAGGGCCCATTTAATAAATATTTTAAAGTTACTCTTTCCCCCTAGGCGCCTTGGCCCAAAAAGGTGCCCTGTCATCACCAATCCGGCACTATGATAATTCTTCACCGGGAACTCCTCGTGCTATGATTATTTACTAATGCACAGCCTTTAGTTTGGTGGATGTAATCTGGAAACAAAACAACATAACACAAGAATACCATCGACTATGATAAGACAGAATGATGACAAATCCGAAATATCAAAGTAAATTATAATATTAACATGAAATTGTTACAATCTCACCCATGAGGTACTTTAAGTGTTATTGACTTCACTTGCCTTTCACCAAGACTATGGGAGAAACTTTACAATTACACCTCTTAATGGCTTCTTCAACACACCTTTAAACTGATGGCTTCTTTCGCACATTTCCTACAATATTTCTCGCTACTTCCTTCTATGCTAAATGAGGGGGTGGCCTCTCTATTTATAGAACTTCCAGGCTTATCCATCTTATCTCTAAGTTAGGATAAGAAATCCACTCTGACGAATCATATTCCATGCCTTAACTCTTATCTGTACATGTAAGCTTATCTTCTAAGATAAGATAAACCTTATCATTTTACATGGGTTCCACATTTTTAGAATTTTTACAAATAAAATACACAAAATATTTATGACCTCACTCCTTGTCCTTATTACCAATATAATATTTCTAATTTCTAATCACGTAGACCCTACTTCTCTAATTACCCAAACTTTGACATTTTAACATTACCGGACCACTTACGACAAATATTTACTTTTTACAACATTCCTATTGTACTTTGACTGTTACCGTGCTCCACATTATTGGCGGCACCGTACTGACGGTGCCGTTATTTTCTATCAGACGCTACTACTAATTATACTTAACAACATCCTATTCCTAATACATACATTAATGAAATAGAAATTACGGAGGAAAATTTTAGTGTCGACATCTTCCCCCTTCCTAGCTTCTACTCCGTCCTCGGAGTAGACTATTTTGGTGTTTAGAAAATCTTCAACTTGTCGTGGTTGACCCATTTCGTAATGGGAGTGCCATCCAATTCCTCCAGTCGGTACGTACCATTTTCATGCACAGCTGTTATTTTGTAGGGCCCCATCCATTTTGGAAGAAATTTTCTCTGTCTTCTTTTTTTGTATCTGAAATCATATACTAGAACCACGTCATTCACATGAAATGGAGACCACCGGATCTTTTCATCAAAGTATTCCTTCTGCTTCATTTTCTTCTTATGGCTTGTATCCTTTGCTATTTCTCTCATTTCCTCCAGCAAATGAAGATGTACCAACCTTTCTTTTACTGAATCACTTTCATCCATCCTTTCATTTTTCATAACTCTCACAGTGGGAATATCAAACTCAATAGGAAGAACTAGATCAATGCCATAGGCCAACTGAAATGGGGAGCATCTTGTTGCTGACTTTGATGTTGCCCTATATGCCCACAATGCTGCATGAATCCTTTTATCCCATTTATGTACCTGCAAGGCTGCATCTTTTGCTAGAATTTGACACAACACAAAATTTGTTCGTTCCACCTGTCCATTTGTGCTTGGCTTGTATGTTGTTGCCTTCCTGTGCTTAATAGAAAACTTATTGACTAGGGCTTCTACCACCTCATTAATGAAGTGGCTTCCTTGATCTGTTACAATTTCTAATGGGCAACCAAATCTGGTGACAATGCGTTCATACATGAACCTTGCCACTTCATCCATGGAAGCTGTTTTCAATGGCTTAGTTTCAACCCACTTGGTTAAATAATCTGTGGCAACCTCAATATACTTATTTTGGCGTGATGTAGTTGGAAGTGGACTTACAATGTCTATTCCCCACTTTTCAAAGGGACCAAGGGGAAGAATAGGACATAATGGAGCTGATGAAGTCTTACGGTTACCATGTGTTTGACAAATATCACATGTCTTACAATAATTATAACAATCTTTAAAAAGAGTGGGCTAGTGATAACCTGCATCCAAGATCCTTCTTGCTGTAAGTTGTCCAGAGAAGTGCCCTCCACATGTACCATTGTGGAATTCTTCTAGCAGTTCCTTCCCTTGATCACGTCCAACTGCCCTCTTGTACTGTCCATCAGGTCCTATTCGAAATAATATTCCATGCAGAATAGAATATGGATGACTGGCTTGAGTAATCTTTCTCTTAGTCTTTGCATTGGCACCATTAGGGAACTTGAATTCATTCAGAGAATTCCAAATATCTATGTATTCACTAGGGATTGTGTCAAGGGATAACAATGCTGCATCGGGGAAATCATCATCATCACAAGATAATCCTAAACAATCATAGGCTCGAGAGAGTGCATCTACATTGACATGCTTCTTTCCTGGCCTATCTATAATATCAAATTCAAACTCTTGTAGCAAAATTATCCATCTTGCTATCCTCCCTGATGGGTTAGGCTTATTTACAATATATTTTAGAGCCTGATGATCTGTTACAACTAGAAATTTTTGCCCTAGCAAGTAATTTCTAAACTTCTTTACAGCAAAAATGATAGCCAGAGCCTCTTTTTCAGTTACAGTATAATTTACCTCAGCACTGCTCATTTGTCAGCTCCCAAAGTAAATTGGATGTTCATTCCCATTTTCATCCTTTTGGCTCAAAGTACTTCCTAGTGCTGCATCTGAGGCATCAGTGTACACAATGAATGGCTTGCTCCAATCTAGATTCTTCAAAACAGGTGAAGACACCAGGGCTTCCTTCAATTGTCCAAAAGCTTCATGCGCCTTATTTCCTGGTTCATAAATAACATCCTTCTTTAAGAACTGGGTTAGTGGCTGTGCAATCTTTGAGAAATTCTTGATGAACCTTCTATAGTAACCCACATGGCCTAAAAATGATCTCAACTTACTTCTATTAAGAGGAAATGGTAAATCTTTGATTTTTGAAACTTTATCAGGATCAGTACTAATACCATCTCTGGATACAACATGCCCTAACAAAACGCCTTTAGAACATCCAAAGACACACTTTGTAGGGTTTAGTGAGGCTTGTGCTTCATCTAACCTTTGAAATGCTGTCTCCATTTGGTGCAGGTGGTCCAACTTGCTCCCATAGATGCAAAAATCATCCAGAAATACTCTGATGAAGGTCCCAATGTAGGGTTCGAACACCCTATTCATCAAACGTTGGAATGTTGCTGAGCATTACACAACCCAAAAGGCATAACTCTATAAGCAAACGTTCCCCAAGGAGTGGTGAACGTGGTCTTCAGCTGATCTTTCTCTGCTATACGAACTTGGTTGTAGCCGCTATATCCATCAGCAAAACTATAGCACTCCTGGCCAGCTACTTCGTCCAAGATCTGATCTGAAAATGGAAGAGGGTAATGATCCTTCTTTGTTGCCTTATTGAGCTTCCTGTAATCAACACAAATGCGTAGCTTCCCATTCTTTTTTATTGAGATCACAATGGGAGAAACCCATTCTGAATTCTCCACAGCAAATATGAATCCTACATCAAGCAACTTATTTATTTCTTCTTTTACAGTCTTGGAAAAGTTAGGATTCATTCTATATGGCATTTGCTTTATGGGCTTAGCACCATCTATCAGCTCAATACAATGTTTTACCCAACTTACTTGACGGAGTTCCTTGTAATCAAAAGTGAATAGGTGTATGTACCTTCGAAAGAGTTGGAGGTAGGATTCCTTCTCACTCTCCATCACAGCATCACCAATCTTTATTTGTTGGAGACGATCATCAACTTCTTCTTCAGATAATTTTATGGGGTCATGAGTTGGTGTGACTGGAAGGATATCCATGACTGAAACATCAACCTCACTTTCTTCATCTTCAGTGTCCACTTCACTGGTACTAGAGTAATCAGAGGATGTCCAATCATCAGTTTCATCACTTGAATTCACAGGTTCTACCTTATGATGTCGAGGGATCACATTTATCTTCACCCTCTCTCTACCACGTCCAAGTGTCATGAAACCTTCATTCCAGTAGTTTCTTGCATGAACTCTCCTTAGCCATGGTCTTCCCAGCAGCATTGGGTATGCAACAGTACCATTTTTCATCACCTGAAAGTCTACCACACATACAACACCCATAACAGATATTGCCACATTTGAAACTACACCTTCTGGTTTAGTTTTTCCTTTATTTAATGACCTTAACATAAGTGTTGAAGGGCGATCAATTTTTAAACTCAACATATTCATTACAGACTCGGTCATTACATTAACTGCAGCACCTCCATCAACTAAGACATCATGAATTGAAATACCATTACATAATACCTCAGCTTGTGGAGCATAAGGATCTGCCTCTGCCTCCAAAACAGGGACCTCAACCTCCTTCTTCGAGCATTGAGTCCACCTCGCAACTCCCGCCTCTTCTCAGAAGACATAGCCAAGAGTTGACCATATGTAATATTTGCAGGCCTTTTGGATAGATTTTCCAAGATGGAGAATGGTCCTTGCCCCTGTGAAATCAGAAAATCCTGCACACCCAACTTTCTTCTCCTATGTTTCTTACTAGTTTCTTCTTTCATCTTCTTAGGATCATTTCCATCTTGATTATCTTTTTCTTTCTTTCTTTTTGTTACAAACACATCTACTTCATTATTTCTGCTCTTATCTACTACATCAAAAGAATTCACAGGTGATTTTCCTTTATCATTATCTCCTTTACCAGATGTAGAAGCTCTATCTGGACAATTATACTTATAATGACCCTTTTTATAACAACCATAACATACAACTTCAGAAATATTTCTTTTTGGACCTCTATCTCCTCCCTGAGAACTAAATTCCTTTCCTTGAAGAAGATTAATAGTTAACTGACCCATCTTTTTGAGCAGATCTTCATACTCAGTAGATGTACTAGGAGAAATATTTGTGCTCACCGGGAGTGGTTGTGGATTCTGGACCAAAGGCGCCGGTGTAGGCTCTACTTTAGCAACAATTTGTTTGGGCTCCTCTTCCATGCTTTCTTCTTGCCTTCTTGCAATCTCCTTTGTTTGTTCAATGGTAGCTGGGCGGTCATACTTCACTCGTTGTCTGATCTCTGGCTTCATTCCAAGAATGAAGTGCTTACAAAGGAGATTATCCACGCCATTCATTAACCCATCCGCTAGTCCTTCCTTCCGGATTTGGGCATCGAGCTTCCTCCTTAGCTCTAGAACACGAGCATGATAATCCCTTATCTTCTCCTTCTCTCCTTGGGATAGCTTTGTGATCTCGATCATGAGATCTGCATATTTCTGTTGTTCACCAAATTCTTCAAGAAAACTTTCAGTTAATAAATCCTATGAATTTTTCACATTATCACCTAGTGTTTCAAACCACCTAAGTGCTGAACCATCCAAAAAGGTAGGAAAAAATTCAGTCCATTGTTCCCTTCTTATAAGGCCATTACAAATACAAGATCGCTTAAACTCTTGAATGAAAGAAGAAACATCTTCATTAGATTGAGCTGAAAAAACAAGAATCTTTCCCATTTTCAAAAGTAACTACCGTGAAATACCAACCCACAAGACTTATGTGCACAAATAATTTGAATCACTATACTAGAAAGTGACTTTACACCTTTCTACAGTAAAATAGAAATGACCACGGTAAACTATGGTAAAACTTAACTTATTGCGGTAAAAATTGACTTTACTGTAGTAAACACTATTCACGGTAAAAAGTGAAGTTACTGTGGTAATTACTATTCACGGTAAAAAAATGACTTTAATGCGGTAAATACTATTCCCAGCAAAAATGACTTTACCATGGTAACTACTATTCATGGCAAAAATGACTTTACCATGGTAACTACTATGCACAGTAAAAACAAGGTTACCCTCTAATTGATTTTTGACTAAGTGGGAATATCTCTCCAGAAAATCCACCACCGAGGAATGGTCCCGGCAACGGAACCAAAATGTCATCACCAATCCGGCACTATGATAATTCTTCACCGGTAACTCCTCGTGCTATGATTATTTACTAATGCACAGTCTTTAGTTTGGTGGATGTAATCTGGAAACAAAACAACAACATAACACAAGAATACCATCGACTATGATAAGACGGAATGATGACAAATCTGAAATATCAAAGTAAATTATAATATTAATATGAAATTGTTACAATCTCACCCATGAGGTACTTCAAGTGTTATTGACTTCACTTGCCTTTCACCAAGACTATGGGAGAAACTTTACAATTACACCTCTTAATGGCTTCTTCAACACACCTTTAAACTGATGGCTTTCCTTCGCACCACTTCCTACAATATTTCTCACTACTTCCTTCTATGCTAAATGAGGGGGGTGGCCTCTCTATTTATAGAACTTCCAGGCTTATCCATCTTATCTCTAAGATAGGATAAGAAATCCACTCTGACGAATCATATTCCATACCTTAACTCTTATCTGTACATGTAAACTTATCTTCTAAGATAAGATAAACCTTATCATTTTACATGGGTTCCACATTTTTAGAATTTTACAAATAAAATACACAAAATATTTATGACCTCACTCCTTGTCCTTATTACCAATATATATTTCTAATTCCTAATCACGTAGACCCTACTTCTCTAATTACCCAAACTTTGACATTTTAACATTACCGGACCACTTACGACAAATATTTACTTTTTACAACATTCCTATTGTACTTTGACTGTTACGGTACTCCACATTATTGGCGGCACCGTACTGACGGCGCCGTTATCTTCTATCAGACACTACTACTAATTATACTTAACAACATCCTATTCCTAATACATACATCAATGAAATAGAAATTACGGAGGAAAATTTTAGTGTCGACAACCCCCAACAAAGAAATATAACATTAAATGCAATACATATCCCTCAAGTCGCCAAAAAGGTGCTTTAAGTGGCCCCAACGAAGAAATATAACATTTAGTCCTTTTAAAAGCTCTTTATAACCCTGTCCATGGAAATAATAATAAGTGGACTAGATACCCATACCCAATAGCTCATAGCGTCCGTAACCCCTTGGGCATGACTAGGGTTAGGGGCCAGGGCACGCATTGGCCCTTAGGCCATGGGCGAGGGAAAGGGGACATTACAGATACTGAAGCATCATCCTGGTCACAATTGTATTCAAAATCAAGACAGAATCTCTCGAGGCGTAGTAGGTGAAAGCTAGAGACACTGTGCGGTTGGAAATGATTCAAAAGGAGTCAAAAGGTCCATTGAAATTCAAGCTAAGGAGGCCATCGTGACTCATCGACACCATTATCTCCTCGGTGAGTTGGTTGAGTTGAGCTCGGTGAGCTGGTTGAGTTGAGTTGGTTGAGTTGAGATGGAGAGCTGGTTGAGTTGAGCTGGGTGACTTGGGCGAGTCAAGTGAGTTAGTCAAGAACTCATCCTTTCTTATTGGAGGCACATGAGAATTGAGGTATGCAAACATCAAAGATACTCTTGAGTTCAGAAAGTAATGAACAAAGAGCACAAAGTGATTCCATATTCCAAGAGAGTTCGCAAGTAGACGAATCTCACTGTAGATCTCATAGAACTCGAGTCAAGTAAGAGTGATCCATTACAGCTTTCATCTCTTTAAGGGCATCCATGTATGTCTTCTCCAATGGCAGAGCTTTCCCATAATGAACAAGAAGTGCTATTGCATCAGGTTCTTGCAAGTGCTCCGGCAAGCAACATCATGTCAACTCCTGAAGAACCATTCCCATGGATTCAAGAAATGCTCGAAAGTGAACCAAGAACAACGTAGCAAGTTGTCATGCCCAATCTTGAAGCTATGTCAAGAACTTTGAAATCCAAGTGAAGGAAGAAGGCCTAGACAACTTCCCGTTTCTTTAGTGGCACCTCGGGTAACCAATATGTAGAAGTTGCTAGGCCTAAGAATGAAAATCCTATTGAGGAGATGACTCCTTTAGACTAAGAGTTGATCGACATCTCATTGGGTCAATCTTCGCATGAGGGTGATTCTCATTTGTTCAAAGAATCCTCTTCCGCTTCCTTGCTCGGAATGAAGATTACAAGTGAACAATTGAGCAATTGGAGGAACAAGTAAAAACCCTCAGTGCTCACATACAACCTTTCTTGGGGCTCGATTCAACATCTTCTCTTTCTGTAGAAGACATTCCTCCGATAAATAGTGTTGATCCTGAGGTGATCATGAAAGTGCAAGGTTATATGATGCAGGGGAAGGCCAATGAGAAGTGAATTGTGAAGATCATCAAGAAAGGAAAGGCAGTGTTGCTAGAGGCCATCTTTCTCATTGAAATGTCCGTCTTTCTAAAATAACATTGTTGAAGACCCTTGGCCTATTTTGCTTACCCGACAGCTAAGGGGGGAACATAAGGGTGACTTAAAGTCATTTAAAATTATTATAAAGTGCCATAAAAAGAAAGAAAAAAATATAAAACACTTATATTAATTTTATGACTTAAAAAAATAGCAAAATTAGAAAAGGGAAAAATAATTTTTATTCCCTCTAGGGAAAAATGCGACTAGCCTTGGGGTGGGAAATGAATGAAAAAGGAATTAAAAAATCAAAGAATGTTGATTGGTTGTGGTGGGTGGTCATCTTTGGGTCACTTCTTTCCTTAAAGGGGCAAGTTGACTTGTTTTGGGATCATTCTGCTATCATCAAACCTTATGAAATTTGCTTGTGAGTTGAGTGTTTGCAGCTGCATTTTCTGAGGACGAAAACCCTCATGAGAAGTGTAAGGAAGAACGAAAACTCTTCCTTTTGGATTCATCTACTAGTGTGTTGAATTTTCAAGGGAGATTTATTTGCTGAAGTATCATATATTTTCCAGTTGGAGCGACTCAGTCTATAGACTGTTTTTGCATGAAAGAAGGATATTATAATCAGATGTGATTGCTGCTGTTTGGAGCTGATTTTCAGACACCTTTTCTACTATTTTTGGAATATTTTCTAGGGTCCAAACCCTAAATTTCCAGCTGTAATTGCAGATCAGGTTTTACAGATTTATATTAAATAAAAATTAGATATTTTGGAGCTCTATTTTGGTACTTTTCTGTAATGTCCCCTTTATTGGACATTAATTAATTAAAAATATTGGAGACCTTTAATCCACTCTTCCCATGGATTAAATGATAAAAATCGGGCAAATGTCATTACTCCTTTTATTTTAAAATTAAATAATTAATTCTCCTCTTATGTTTTATTTTTAAATATTAAAAGGGGGAATTAATATTCTATTTGGAGTTTGACTTTTCAGGAGAGAAGACTATTTTTTAAAAGAGACCCTTCTACAAGAGGAAATGCGCCATAGAAAGGAGGGAAACTTGGAGATTTGAAATGCCAAATGCTATATCAGGAGATATGGCGACCCCTTGGGGGCATGTTGAGATTTTTATTAAAATATCTTCGTACTTAAAGCAAGATGTATGCCCATGTGATCATATCATAAAGGTGTTCTTTAACACCACCATTATTGTGGAGAGTGTGAGGCCTTCTAAGGTTTCATTGAATTAATGTTGCATGATATATTCATTCTATGATTGACGCATTTATTTGAGAAGAAAATCTGCATGTTATTGATTGTTATTGAAGGGTTTGATAGTGATTTATAATCTGCTGTTAATGCTGCAATTATTAGAGCTATAGTGACTTGCATTGGGTAATATTTTGGCATGTTTGGGTGTCTTTTGAGCTAGATCTGCAATCTGATCTGTATTGACATATTTTTCCAAGTGTGGGGTAGCTATTTTGGGTGTGTTGGAAGGTTAGGAAGAGCTGATAATAATTTATGCAATTTATTCTAACTCTAACGACTTGATATCAGATTTCTGGGGCTGTTTTGAGGTGGTTTCAGTGATAAGAAAATTCAGATTCATCGTTCATTGGAAATGCCTTGATTTCTAGTTTATTGTGCATTTTATTTGGTGGCAAAATATGGAATATTGAGTTAGATATTAATTTTTGAAGTTTCAACTGTTCTGGGTGCATTTTTTAATTAATTAATTGCTGTTATAAAATCAGACCTGGAAAAGATTATCTAATTGGTTCTACCATCTAACCCATTACTTTGGCTTACTCCAACCCCATTTGGGTTGTATTAAAGCTGACATTGGGTTATTTGAGGTTGAACTAAGATGATTTAATCTTTCTAGAGTCGATTTGGGTTAATTAATATGCAAATTTAAATAATATCCGAAAAGGGGATATTACATTTTCTCTTGTATTGATCCTCTAAAATTTATTGCTTACTTTTGGGGCAAGAGAAAAGATTTGTTGGTATCTTGTGATACATTTTTCTTCTTGGGTGTAAGTCGCATTTTCTAATAATAAATTCAGATCTTTATCCTTTAAAAATTTTATGGTATATTTTTAGATCAGTTTGTGCAACAATCCATTGTATACTCTTATATGTCCAATTGGGGACATTACAATGGTATCCGAGCTTGAAATCCTCCCAGCCTGTGAGAAAAAGAAGTAGATAAGATAAGATAAGATAAGATAATTATATTAAATGTCCAACAAGTGACCACAAAGATAGGTCAATGGGACTGCACAATACAAAGCAAAGCAGAAACAACATGGAAAACCCAAGAGGGTCTCCGAAAACAACAAAAGAAGAAGAAGAAGAAGAAGAGAGCACAAGGGATGAGAGGGAGGTGGAGGGAAAGGCCTCGACACCAACCCTCACGACTGTCGCCCAAGGTCAGCTGAAAAGAAATTGGTGATGTGCTGCTGTCTGGTGTCAGAAACTGGAAACTATTGGAGACGCCCATGTTCCGTGGAATGTTGAGCTCTCTGGGTGGACCTAGTGGTCTGTCGTCTAAAAGAGGGGGCTCTTGGTTGTGCACGAATCCGGAAGTCTCTGGTTAAGGAAGAAGCTCCTCTAATCCTGACAGATCTAGCCAGAAGATCTCCACTAGGGTCATGCCCCCGCTTAGTGCCCGTCACACACGGGAGCAAATAAAAGAAAGATGTGATTTGTCGAGTAGTAGCCTCCCTGGAAGGAGGATGGAGGGCCCTGTCACTGAGCTTAATAGCTTCCTGTAAATAGAGAGGGAGACACCTTTGATCAGAGTACCTGAAGAAGGTCGTGAACGTAGGATGTTCACGGAATAGACAATGAAACCTCCCTCTGATCTCATAATAGATGGAGCATCGGAAGATGAAATGTTCCTCTGTCTCAACCTCCTGGAGGGAGTAAAGCTGTTAGATCCTCTCAGAACCATCCAAATGGTGATCACTCTCGACCCGAAGCCTGTGGGATCCGACTCTAAACTGGCCCAAAGATATGCGAAGAGCATGCATCCAATGACGGAAGATAGGTGGGCCGAATGATGAGTCCATTGCTGACTTCCAGGAAGTGATTGGTGTAGAAGGCCATTTTCGGGCGTAGCTCCTCTCGGGAGTTGGTCCACGTAACCTGGGTGAATAGTCTATATATGTCGTCTTTCATAATTCTGTGCAAATCCTGTGTGCTCGGAAGGAGGTGAGCAGGAGCATCCATGGAGTACCTAAAAGGGGGGAGACAGTCCATGTTGATCCGAAGAGATCCAAAAAGACGAGAGGTCTCTGCATACCAGCACCGAACACGACCACTACAATCGGAGAGAGTAATGGCCTCAGAAGAGCAGTAAGCAAGGTAGATGTATCTATCCCTGCCAGTGGAGGAGTTCGAAAGTCCATGGATGCAGTGCAAGAGTGAGATGAGACCAAAGAGGACCTCTAGTCTGAAAGGGCGAGCCCCAAACTCGGCAAGGATGATATGATGAGAAACAGTCTCTTTTGGATCTGATGATTCGCCTGAGCAAAAGGATCTAAACCCGCTCACTAGAGGCCCACTTCGACTCGAGTAGGGAGGGGCCCCAAACCTCAGAACCATAAAGAACAGTGGGTCTCACAAGAGAGTCCGAGAGAGACATCTTGGACAACGTGTCCTGAAAGTGATGGCGGAAGCACTGTTTCTCCAAGACCGCAAGGGAACCATACCCTTTGTTGATGCGGGGTTGAATAGCTGGATGTAAACTGAACCGAGGTCCAGAGAAGAGAACCCCCAAATAGGTGTAGGAGTTGGTGATCTCCAACTCCTCCCCCTGTAGAAGAAATGGAAATCAGAGGTCTTCAACACATTGAAGACCATAACCTTGGTTTTACCCATGTTGACTGTAAGCTGCCTATGATCGCAGAAGAGGGCTAAGGCATCAAGCTGTCTCTGTAACCCCTCCGCCGAAGAAGCTAAAAGGACCACATCATCTGCGAAGAGAAGAATGTAGATCAGAACTTGGTGGAGAAGACAACTGTCCCCGTCCTGTATGTGGTCTCTAAGAAAATCCTCCAGCTCATCAATATAGATACCAAACAAAGTAGGAGAGTGAGGGCAACCTTGTTTGACCCCGATGGTGCTCCTAATGAAATCAGAAAGCCCAACAGCAGTGCGAAGGCGACCCAAAACCTCCTCATACAGCCGAGTAATGGCAACAAGAAGGGTTTCGGAAATACCAATGTCTCTAAGTTTGCAAAAAAGGGCTTCCCGCAAAACAGAGTCAAAGGCTTTTTGAAAGTACACAAAGCAACAAAAGATCCTGCACGAATGGTGACGTGCTTTCTCGATGATAACACGGAGGGTAAGAATGTGATCAGTAGTCTGGTATCCTATCCTGAAGCCAGCTTGTCCTCTGGCTCTGCACTGGTACTTCTCAAGAAACGCTGAAAGCTGCAAATGAAGAATAGTGGCGTACAACTTAGAGAAGGTGTGACCCACCATAATTGTCCTGTAATTATTAGGATAAGAAGTAGGACTGAATTTGTGAATAGGGTGGATAATGTGGTGGGACCAAGAGTGCGGAAAGCCAGTACACACCACCTGATTGAAGAGGTCTACCAAATAACTAATGATGGTGTCGATCCCATGCTTGAAATTTTTTGTTTGAAATCAAATTTGAATGCAACCTGGGAAAAACCTTTTAGTAAATCAAAGAAGGGGTACACCAAAGAAAGGAACAATGGAAGAACATGATTAAAGGGCTCCTCCCAATGATGAGCTCAACTATATGAATGAAGTCATAACCAAAAGTCAAAGGGAGCTACAACAAGGCGTGAGGGAAAATCAAAGAGAAATGCGTGAGGTATTTACTAGCTCCATTAGAGACTTGGCCAGGATTCTGCAAGGGGATAATGCATCTAATAATTAGGGAGCAAACGACAATGGAGAAGGAAGCTCTACAGGGCCAACTAGAAACCCTTCCAATGGTACACATTCAACTTTTAAAGCTAAGTTCCTACAAAGAGAAGAACCAGTCAAAGAGGAAGCCCAAAATGATGTGGAAGCATGGGGCGATGCGTATGCACAACTTAGTTTCAGAGTAAGAGAAATGCTTTCTTTTAGAGACTACTGCTAGGTGAAGAATAGCCAAGGTTCAGGGAGGAATCGAAGAGTTCACCAAGAGACACTAAGGAGAGACATTTAGTAAAGGTTGGGTAAGGTAACTCTTCCTTTATTTGATGGAACTGAAAAGTGTTCTACTAGAGCTTGGTTATAAAAGCTTGATACATATCTTTCTTTAAATCCGATGTATGAGAAAGAAGCCCTCAAATTTGCAACCTTGCACTTGGAGGGAATGGCACATGAGTGGTGGTACCATGGGTTGATCACCCAAGGTTATGGCTCAATTACTACACTTGAAGAATTCAGCTCATGCTTGACTGAAAGGTTTGATAGAACAAATCTGGATATGTACTTCAGAGAGCTAGCACAACTCAAGGAAGAAGGATCTTTGGAGAGATATATTTCTGATTTTGAAAGACTTGCAGTTATGGTACGTGATATCAGTGAAAAAGATTAGTATTGCTATTTGTTGAGGGGTTATGAGAAGTTAGAACCACTAAAGGGCCTTGTCAAAGCATTCAGCCCCCCATCTCTACAAGGTGCCATTAAGAAGGCATTGGACTTGGAAAGTTCAATTCTAAGAGGTATAAATCTGCAGTATGGACAACAACAAAAATCAACACTTTTTGGGCAGCCAAAAGGAGTATTTGGTCAGCCAAAGACTTCTTCGTCAAGTGGGCCAAAGACACCAAATTATGGGCAGTAATGTAAGCCTTTCCAAAACAAATCTAATGTAAAAGATTGGGGTAAAAACAAGGAAATTGAGACTAGGAATGAGATTAAGAGGAAAAAACTGTGTTTTACATGTAGAGATCCTTGGACTCCTAACCACTGTTGTCTTTCCAAAAGGGGCATCCCATCATATTGAGGTTATTTGAGATGTAGAAGATGAAGAAGGGAGTGTTGATCATGAGGAAGAAGAAGAGCAAGCAAAAGAGGAAAATGAAGTTCCCACGGATGGGACATTGGCCACCTTCATCCGGAGCACCCAAGGTACTATGCTGTTTCGTGTTAAGGGTGTTCTTCATGGTCAAAGAGTCATAGCCTTGATTGATAGTGGAGCTACTCACGATTTTATTGACGAGAGCTTAGTGACAAGAATGGGGTTGAAAGTAGAAGACTTTCAAGGATTTAATGTAACTGTGGCAGATGGGTATACTCTTGTCATGCACAAAGAAGATTCCCCAGCTTGAGCTCACCTTAGGAAGGCATAAGGTATGTGATGATTTTTATGTCATTGGTATTGGTGAAGTAGATATTGTTTTGGGATGTACAATGGCTGCAATCTTTGGGTGAGTTCACCCAAAAATATCAACCCATGGAACTGAAATTTAAGAGCTCAAGGAAAAGGAAATCACTTTGCAAGGTTTGAGGAATGGATCTCCACAAGTTGTGACCGCCAAAAGCATGGAGAGATCTTTCAAAAGAGGGCAGATTTGCATGGGACTGCACATTGTTTAGTAAGGGATACATGTTTCTTTTTCATCTCAGCCATCATATCATGTTGATATTCAGTCTATTTTGGATAAGCATAGTAGATGTATTTTCATATTTGCCTCGCTGATTGCCTCCGGATAGAGGATTTCCCGCACATTATTGAGTTCGAACCAAGTTCAACCCTAGTTATATCTTCTCCTTACCATCACCCAAGAGCTTTTAAGAAAGAAATTGAAAAAGTGATTACGGAATTGTTGGATATGGGCCACATAAGGCCAAGTTCTATTCTTTTTGCTTCTTCAGTTGTTTTTGGTGAAGAAAGAAAGATGGGACTATGAGAATGTGTGTGGCTTACAAGTTATTGAATAAGAAAGACAATCAAGAATAGGTACCCAATACCAAGGATTGATGAGTTAAATAGAGCTATTTTCTTTTCAAAGATTGATCTAAGATTAGACTACCATCAAATTAAGGTGTGAGATGAAGATGTCCATAAGATAGCTTTTAGATGTCACTTTGGTCTTTTTGAATTTCTAGTGATGCCATTTGGATTAACCAATGCCCCTGTTACATTTCAGTCATGTATGAATCATATATCTTAAGGGAGCATATGAGAAAAATTGTGTTGGTATTTTTTGATGATATCTTGGTGTATAGCAAATCTTGGGAAGAACATTTGATGCACTTGGATATGGTCTTGAGCATTTTGGAGCAGCAATCTCTTTTTGCAAAGTTATCCAAATGTGAGTTTGGCATGGAAGAAATCTTTGTATCTAGCACATCTCATCAATGCAAGAGGGGTTCACGTAGATCAACAAAAGATTCAAGCTATCATAGATTGGCCTCCTCCCACCACATTGACTCAACTAATGGGATTTTTGGGTCTTTGTAGCTATTACCGCATATTTGTGAAAGGATTTTTACAACTTTCAACCTCTTTAACAAATTTGACAAAGCAACGAGCTGTCAGTTGATCACCATCAGCCCAACAAGTATTTGATCACCTCAAAAAGGCAATGAGTTCATGCCCAATACTCACTATCCCTGGCCCATATTTTTCACCGTACCTTTTGTTGTTGAGCGTGATGCAACAGGGGATAGAATTGGGGCTGTTTTGATGCAAAATAAACACCCTATAACATTTGAAAGTAAGAAGCTCAAAGATACTGAAAAGGGGTTTTCCATTAATGACAAAGAAATGCTGGCAATCATGCATGCATTGGTTAAAATTTAGACAATATCTTGTTTGTGGCAGGGTTGTTGTCAAAACGGATCACAACAGCTTGAGATACTTTCTTAATCAAACTGATTTAAATGATAGGCAGTAGAAATGGGTAAGCAAAGTACAATCTTTTGACTTTGAAAGTGAGTTTGTGAAGGGAAGAATAACATAGTTGCACATGCTTTATCAAGGAAGCCATATTGCTGCTCCATGAGTGAAATTACAGCAGATTTGAAGGGTTGTTATAATAGCAACAATATACGTCAAAAAATAGTTTGCTTGTGTTGTCCTTCAAGGGGAAAATTGATGGTGAAAAGTACCGAGTGATTGATGGCATCATACTCTATAAAAAATAGAGTCTTTTTGAACCCGTGAATCTAAGGTAAAACATAGAATTTTAGAAGCCATGCATGAGTCACCTTTGGCTGCTCATCAGGGATACTTTAAGACATACAAACAAGTGAGAGAAAAGTTTGTATGGAAGGGACTCAAAAGGGAAGTGATGCAACACATTAGGGAGTGCCTTACATGCCAACAAAGCAAAGCACAACATGAGTTTCCAGCAGGTCTTTTGCAGCCTCTACCCATTCCAAATCAAAAATGGGAGAGCATTTTTGTGGACTTCATCATTGGTTTTCCTACGGTCCAAGATAAGAGTGTCATTTATGTAGTGGTGGATAGATTGACCAAATATCCCCATTTTTTTCCTCTCCCCACTAAGTTTGATGGACCTTTAGTTGCTGGAGTAATTTTTTAAAGAAGTTATCAGACATCATGGGTTGCCAAAGAATATTGTAAGTGATAGGGACAGCAGATTTTTATGTTCTTTTTGGCAAGAAATCGTCTATCTTGTAGGTACAGAGTTAACTCCAAGTACAAGTTACCATCCACAAACAGATGGGCAAACTGGAAATTGTAAACAAAAGGGTGGAAGGGTACCTAAGAAGCTTTGTTACAGGGCAGCAAACAACATGGATTAAATGGCTTTATTTAAGAGAGTTTTGTTGCAACACTTACTATCATACGTCCATTGGTATGTCTCCATTTAAAGCCTTATATGGTTATGATGCATTTTCCTTTGTAGATGTTATTCCAGATAGTAAAGTGTCTGGGTGCTAAAAATTTGGTGCAACAGAGCCAACAAATCATGAAAGCACTCAAAGACAACCTTGCACATGCTCAAAACCAGACATAAATTGTGTGCAAATCAGCGAAGGATTGAGAGGTCTTTTGAGGTTAGGGATATGGTTTTCCCAAGGTTACAACCTTATATATAGACAATCTTCCTTTACAGGGGAAGGATCTGAAAAATTAAAACCAATGATTTTATGGTCCCTACAAGGTCACATGGAAGGTGGGGAAGGTTGCATACGAGTTTGAGCTTTCTAGCTCAAAATAAAAACTCATAATGTGTTCCACGTATCATGCCTCGTAAAGGCATTGGGGCAGCATATAGCTCCCTCCATGGAGCTGCCCCCTCTTGATGATGAGGGCAAATTAGTATTGGAACCGGAAGCTATCATGGAGGTATGTGAAACAAAGTTGAGGAATAGAGTTATCAAGGAATACTTGATCCAATGGAAGGGGCTTGCCTCTTGAAGATGCACCATGGAAGGGTGCAGAAATTTTAGAGGACCCAAATCTGCAATCGCTTGTGGGCAAGCAATTTGAGGAAGGGAGAACTAAAATGTCCCTCTTTCAAAAATAACATTGTTGAAGACCCTTGGCTTATTTTGTCTACCCAAAGGCTAATGCGAAGGAACATAAGGGTGACTTAAGTGATTTAAAATTATTATAAAGTGCTCATAAAAAGAAAGAAAAAAATATAAAGCACTTATATTAATTTTATGACTTGATAAAATAACAAGATTAAAACAAGGAAAAAAGGCACATTATAATTTTTATTCACTCTAGGGAAAAATGCGACTAGCCTTGGAGAAGGAAATGGGTCAAAAAGGAATTAAATATTCCATGAATGTTGATTGGTTGTGTTGGGTGGTCAACTTTGGGTCATTTCTTTCCTTAAAGGAGTAAGTTGACTTGTTTTGGGGGCATTCTACTACCATCAAAAATTCTGAAAATTGCTTGTGAGCTGAGTGTTTGCAGCTGCATTCTCTAGAGGACGAAAACCCTCATGAAAATTGATAAGGAAGAACGAAAACTCTTCCATTTGCTTTTATCTACTAGTCTATTGAACATTCAAGGGAAATATATTTGCTGAAGCATTCATATATTTCTCTAGTTGGAGCGACCTCAGTCTATAGGAACTAATTTTGCATGAAGGAAGGTTATTATAATCAAATCTGATAGTTGTTGTTTGGAGCTAATTTTCAGACACCTTTTCTCCTATTTCTGGAATATTTTCAAGGGTCCAAACCCTCATTTTTCTAGTTGTAACTGCAGATCAGGTTTTGTAGATTTATATTAAATAAAAAATCAGATATTTTGGAGCTCTAAATTTGGTACATCTCTATTGCATTGATCCTCAGAAAATTTATTGCTTTCTTTTGGGACCTGAGAAAAGCTTTGTTTAGTATCTTGTGATTGCATTTTTCTTCAAGGGTGCAAGTTGCATTTTCTCATAATAAATTCAGATATGCATCCTTTGAAAATTTTATGGTATATTTTTCGATTAGTTTGTGCAACAATCCACTGTATACTCTTATATGTCCAATTGGGGACATTACACTCATCAAGTACATTCGTGCCACTTTGTCAGAAGTAAAGAGAGCGAAGGGGATTGAAAGAGATGATTCACTTGGATGAGGTGCTCCCACTTGTGTCCAAGACGAGTTCTTTTGACTCTCACACCCTTGTGAGCAAAAAATGTGTTTGCCTCAGCCACCGACAATTTGTCTCAAGTTTGGATTTGCATCATGGATGCAAGATACAAAATGCTCAAAGATGCCATCTTCGAACTTGACTCTTGTGAACAACATGCCTTTGAGATCTTGAATGAGGTTTGCAACTATGTTTAAAAACTCGAGGTCCCTCCACTCACCGAGAATTCATCATCGAAATAAGCGATTGTTTCCTTATAGGAGTTGATCAAGAAAGAAGCAGGTGACTCTCTCTCCTTCAATGAAGATACCTTAAAGTCCCTGGCTAGCATCAGAGGATGTATCTCTGACATTGCAAGAGATCTCAAAGGTTGGTCTTATCAGTGCAAGAAGATCAGTGATGTTAGTAAGGCATGGATTAAGGTTTTGAGATGCGTTGCACTCCAAAGGCGGGCAAGGTGGCACTTACGGTACCTCAATTCAGTAAGGCATTCAAGGAATAAGAGCTCGTTCTAGGAACTCTTCCTCAGGGATCATGAATCAACATGTTCTTCATCAGATATGTCAACTCCCTCCTCTCTTGCTCCCTCTTTCTTCTCTCCCTCTTTCTAATTTTTATTGTATGCAATCATGGTAATTTGTCTCATTCACATAAGTGACTTTCTAAATTTGAATTGTAAAAGTCCTTTTGATTTATAAAAAGGGAACTTATTTTCCTCACTTCCTAGGAAGATGTAAAGTCACAAGTTGAATGAAAACATGAAGAGTCATGTGGGGGGTAGGTGAGCAATGCTATAAATTGGAATGGCTTCTCCATTCCAAAGGATCCTGAAATCCTAGATTCTGAAATCATACTTTGTTGTAGCAATTGTGGATTGTGGTTTGGATGTTGAGCTTTGTATCACTAACACAAGAAATAAAAGCTACATTTCTTCCATTTCCCTTTCTCATGTTTTCCTCTACTCTCTCTTTTTTCTGTACTTTGCAAGCATACTGATCAAGAAGGAACTTTGTATCCTTGATTGATGAACCTAAAGAACTGTTTGTCTCTAGTTTGTTAGTCTTGCTAATTACATTGTTGTTTTCCACTAATTGAATGCTGAATTACTCTACTTATTGTGTGTGAACTCTGCTATTGCCTACTCACGACGATAACCCTGTCTTTCCCGAATTTCTCTCCTTTATCCCTCATTGCTGTAATTTCGTCCCTTGTACCTTGTACAAGCACTTTGTCACAAGTTCAGTGGAGTCTTCTTGTGTGATCCTCGACCTATTTGGCCACCCCACAACATTTAGATAGAATTAAGATAGTTTACATTCAATAATGGGAGCCTCCCCATACACAAGAAGGAGGGGCGTAGCCCCGTGAGCATTGGTGGAAACACATAATTTTCCATACAACAAATTATTTCACCAAGTGGCGAAATAGTGGGTTCTCTGAGGCTCTTCCAAGTTTCTTTTAGTAGTACATTCATTCTTTAACCGCCATTGATAATAGCATTGGTTCGGTTCAAGAACATAATCTCCATGTGGATGATCTCTAGCTATTGAGCTAAGTTCATTGTTAGTAGTAGGGAGTCAATTCCCTGATCACTTGACAAAGGGGGTTTGTTAATGAGTTCCTTTTGTTCTTCACCCTTCGTCCTTTTTGTTGGTCTTCCTTCTACACAAGGTTTTTCTCCAACTTTATGTTGTGATTGATGTCTTGTACAACCGTAGTTATTACATTCTCGAGTTGTGGAATGCTCTGTAGTAGATCAACTACTTTGACGGGAATAGTTGTTTGCAATACTTGCCTTGCGATTTCTTTGTCCAACTTGAGCCGACAGGTCAGTGTTCTTGTATGTCCCAAGGAAATTCCACGCTCTTCCATCATTACTCAATCAATCTTCACTTTTACATTGGCCATGCATGCCTCTTCCGCACATGGGTTTGGATAATTTATCTGTTTTGCTTGGCCCCTAGTGATTGCCATCACCTCTTCATTTCCTACATCAATCATGTTGATGTTTTCATGCTTTTAGTTATTGGCATCCTTATGATCTTCAACTTCACGCCAGCTATAAAGTAGCCCAATGTTGACTTGATTGGTGGGATAATATGTTGCAAAGTTGCCTCCACTAGTTACGCTTTCAACATTGAATCATTGGCTGACCTTGGTCATCAAATTGGATGTGGTTGCCACCACACCCCATATTGTTCTGGCATCTTGTATTCTTTCATTGTTTCTATATTGGTGAGGTGCATTTTCTATATCGGTGAGGTGATGCACTTTGCGATGCTCTCACATTGCTTTGGAACTTTGTCGGGGTGGTAGGTGGTGTCAATGGTTCCCCTCAGGTAAGGAGGACTTGGACATTCTGGTTTTTCAAATTGAATAAGCAATTCTTCATGTCATGGCCATTGCCTTGACAAATTTGACAAAATAGTCTTACAAGATGATTGGTCGTTGGGTGCCCTTCTATTTTGTAGTTAGTGGAACAAAGGTCATTTCCTTCTTCCTTGTCATATTTCTTTGATATTTTCACCATCCAAAACAAGTCTTTATGAAGGACTTGTATGGATCTTGGTGCATTGCCATTGGAATCCAAATCATTGTCTTCACTTCATCTTTTTGTGTGCGAGGACGTTTTACTTTCACTCTCGATGTCCATTGCTTGGTAATGAGAATCTGCATAAGACAAGGATGGGACCACCTTCATTTTTGCTTACCAAGGGAACCAACCTTTCAATAAAGTGTCTCTGTTTTAGCTCATCCACTGGTTCCTTCTCAAGTTTTCTAAGAAATTTCTTGAGCCTTATGTTATAACCTTGTACTGTCTTGTGATTACCTTATTGAGTGTCATAGATTTCAGCAACGATCTCATTGTTGCCCCTCAAGAGTTTGAATTATTTCTGAAAGGCTAGCTTGAGGGTCTTCCATGTTGCCTTGTTAGTGATTGGTGCCTCTTGAGTACTAATCAATAGCCACCCACCACAGGGTGGTTGGAAAGTATCGTAGCCATGTACATTCATCTGTTTGTCCATTGGCAGTCCAGATAGTGACACACGTTTTACAATGCCACATCAGGTCTTTAAAACTTTCCCCATTGAATTTGGGCAACTTTTGTTTTTCAGGTGAGGGGGTATCCATTGTTGTAGGTAATGGCATCTTTTGAAGCGGTGCACCGAATACGATCTTTCTGGCAATCTCTATCAGACATTCCTTTGCACTATTGGACATGTTTGTATACCCAACTTGTCCTTTGTCCGTTATCCATACTTTGTGTTACTCACCTTCAGATTCCTTCTTTGTTGCTGCTCCAATTGCTTTGGCTGCCTTGGGGTATTTGGTAATGAACCTTCAGTCAATATTTCTTCAATCCCTTGGACGATTGACTTGTATACAATCCACTCTTCCTTTGAGAGGATGTCGTTTCCAATCTCTCTATGAAATGGAAAACTTCTCTAAGAAGGGGAGGTTTGTGTTCGGTCCTTCTCACCAGGCTCCATCGGACCCACTAAGGGACTTCCCAATTTTATCCCTAGAGGCCTAAGAATCTCCTTCCATTGTATCAGAGAGAGCGGTGTACGGTGTCCACAAACTTGTGCTAGTGCTGACTGAACTCTTCTTGGTCCCAACCTTCGGCTTCTCTCTTGTTTCAAGTGTCAGATTGATCTCCGAGTTTCTACTTCAGTTGTTCCTCGGATCTGGCTTCTTTGACCTGCTCTGTTTGGTTCTAGTGGCATCAACGTTGTTTGGTCAATCTTTCAACCTCTTCTCGTCTTTGCCTGTCCTCGTACCTTTGTAATATTTGTTGCCTTCGAATCACTGAAGAGGCCTTCCTATAGTATAGATGGGGGTGGTGCTGGTGGTGGGATGTAATATCCATGTGTAAACAATAAATGGTTGACAGGAAACATATTAAAACATATCTAAATGGGATTTACTTATGTCAGTTTAATTTAATTTCAATCAATCCATTTGCTGCCTGCATACAGCCTTCCACTCAGGCTTCCCATTCTCGCTACCTTTTCTGCACTAATCTTCCATGCAACCAATCTGCCACCGCCACTGACTGTTTGTGGACAGCGATTTCAATTTTGTTTCCTTTGTAATCATACATCTGGAAATATGTTTTTTTTCCTCACCTTCAATGCCATTACTTGTATCTTAGAAGAGCTGTCTTATTGTGAGCAGTGACATGTATTAGATTTGCAGGAGTGCCCTCAAGGTAGAGGGTGTCAGGATTGTCTGAGAAGTTTTTGTCATTGCCAACAAAGAGATTCAAGACGCATCTGCAAATTAAAATAAGAAGCAAAGGAAATTGCAATTATAATAAGTGCAAGCCATTTCTTTTTCTTTGATGAGGTTACCTAGGGAGAGGGTCCTAGCCCTTTGTGGCATCACCAGCCCACACCGGCCGTGGAACCATGTAAGGATGGAAGTTTAAGCTCTCGGCTAGCCCATGGATTAAACCACATTATCGTGGTGCCCCATCACCGGGGTATCCAAACCATCGCCAGTAGGATGCCTTAACACGGAGCCGAGATTTGAACCTTAAACCTCCCAATTACTAGGAGACCCAAGAACCATTACACCACTACCCGTTGGATTAAAAGTGGTTATGTTTACCTTTTTTAGCAGTGCGAGGACATGCCTTGTTGCATTGAACACATGATTCATGCCTGCCCCTGGCCTCCATCGCATTGAACACCAAGCCGGCTTGGCACCACACCGAGAGCCACCTCCGCCACCAAAGCAGCTGACCCACCCAACATTGTCTAGCCGAGTAACAACGAGCTATAGAGGTGGTCATCTCGGGGATTTGACCTCGAGACCTCCCACATATAACACACATTCCCCACCGCTGGGGTAAACCAAACGGGCTTAAAAGTGGTATGGTTCCCTCTCGTAGCAGTGCCAGGACATGCCTCGTCGCACTGAACACAGGTTTCATGCCTGCCCGCGACCTCCATCGCATTCAACACCAAGCCAGATTGGCACCACGCCGAGAGCCACCTCCGCCACCAAAGCAACTGACCCGCCCGACACTGCCTTGCCAAGTAACGACGAGCTATAGAGGTGGCCAGCCCAGGGATTTGACCCCGAGACATCCCACATATAACACACATTCCCCACTGCTAGGGTAAACCGAACAGGCTACAAGCCTTTTTTTTTTTTAAATATCAAAGGGAAGTGCCAAATATCTTCACATAATAGCACAATCCACACAGGAAATATGTCCAGCACAGCTAAATTGGAGTGCTCAGCTTATCTAGAGAAGCTGGAGCACGTATTAGAACATCTGATAGGCAAAATATAAGGTGTTTACTGCTATTGTCACTACCAAATCAACCAACAAAGTGCGAGAACAAGGAGCATGCACCAAAACATATGGGCCATCGGTATAAGAAGCTTAGCAGAGGCATCTGAAAGGGGATGCACATTAAACACGTACAAGCACATTACTCATGCAAAAATAAAATTATTTTGTAATGTTTGCTAAAGTCTGTATATTTTGGGAAAAAGTTTTTTGCTTTTATAAATTTATAATTCAATGTTAATTACATTAAAATTTGATAGCTGGGTTAGCTTTCATCTTAATTTAATTTCAATCGACTGCTTGTATGCAGCCTTCCACTCAGATTTCCCATGCTGTCTGCCTTTCCTCATGCAGCCAATTAGCCGCTACCACTGACCATTGTGGACACCTTTACATGAGAGGAAAAGCATTGATGTGAAGTGTTGCTGAAGCAAAGGAGCCATTCGATGTTGTGGCTGTCATAGAATGCCTGTGAGGCAACAATGGGCCGTTTGGTGTGCCATATATATGTGATTGGTCTACTTTTGTGTTGTCCATTCTTAAATTTGGGCATTGAAATAGAATGAAATGTCCTCCTGTTGGGCAGGGAACTTGATGGCTGGAATTATTGGGTGAGGGTTTATCAGTATTATAAATTGATATGGAGAAAGGAAAAACACAATGGTAGAAAGTTTAAACAGTATTGAAATAATGGGATTGTAGTACATACCGTGTTTTATTGCTTTCCATTGACTAAATTTCATAGCAAGAGCTTTGCCCCATAAAATATATTTTATAATTATATTCATTAATTTAGCGTAACTGTTTTATCATATGTGCTTACTTGTAAAGCCAATTGATTTGTTTTTTTAATAATCGAAGGTAACTAATTGATTTGTTTTGGTCTCTTTGACCTAATATATAAGGCTCTTATTTATTATTATTATTTCTCTTTATGTTTCTCTAACCTTGCAGCCAAGAACAATTGTATATAAGGCCCGTGTGAATAGAAAAAAGTTCTCATTTAATTCTGAATGAAGGATTACCTTCTGTCTGTGTTAATTGTCAGACACTTATATTAGGAGACTTTTGCTCTGACAACGAAGATGGTCACATTTCATTTGCTTCTTTCGCAGCTTATTTTGGTTGGAATTTGTTTCAGATGGATGTGAAGAGTGCCTTCTTAAATGGAGATTTGGACAAGGAGACTTAAATGGCTCATTTTCTTATGAGCTTTTGGACACCAAAAGCCTCCCTACCAGGGAGTTATGATCAAGAATTGATTCGTTTAAATTCAGTCATTTGGTGTGTATGATCATGAATACACTTGGTTGATTCCCTGTTTGTCAAAATTCAGCTTGCACTCAATAGAAACTGAATATAAGGAATTATGTTTGCTGCCCTTGAACAATTGCAAATTCAGATCAAAACCTGACCCAACTCCCACCAAAGGATAGATTTTTTTTTTTGCCAACTCTTCGAACATGATGATAAACAGAGTTCATAAGAAAAGATGCGCCACTGCCTTTGTAATCCCAGCTAAGACCTGTCACATATGCATTAATGATGAATTTGGGCTTGGCCTGATGTGTAAATCCTGGGAAAATCTATCATACATCCATCCATGATGGATTTGTGCTGGGCTGAATATGCCACTAGTAGAAAACTGTAATATGACACATTCGGGCCAGCATGAATCTGCCACCTAAACATCAGTTATGGATTTGGGCATGGCCGAATCCGGTCAGATATAACAGCTATACCAGTAGACAACCCATATTGGAAGATGAAATGTATTCACTTGTGATTATTGAGGCTACTTCTTTGTTGGGTTATTGTGTGTTGTTTTCCTGACCCAATGTATGCACAAATATGTCCTTTGGACTCTTGCAATGTTGATAAAATAGCTGCAGATCTTCATCTAGAGTTGTCCTGGAAATGTTACGTGCCTTAGCTGACTTTTAAATCATAGTTACCAGGTCCAGAAATCCGGATCCATTCGGGAGGGCAAAAAAAATCCAAAAATCTGAAATTCTTGAAAAGGTTCGGAAAAATCCGGTCCGAAATATATATGAGTTGAATTTTACAAATATGAAAATTTGATAAATACAATGAAAAACTTTAATAATGTAATGTAAAATGTTATATTTTTAATATATAAGGTTGATAGCTGACTGTTTTTTTCCAGAAAACTACAGATAATTTTAAAAAATATATATATTTTTTTTCACCTAAATTAGGGCTGACACGGACTGAATTTATCCGGGTTGGCTGAAACATCCGGATCTGGCCGGATTTTGTGCAGATCCGGCCGGATTTGGTAACTATAATTTTAAGCCGTTCTAAGCAATTTTTTCAGAGTAGGAAATGGATCAAATGAGTATGATTATTTTCTGAAATGTTTACCGAATAATGGACAATTTTGTTTTGAAAATTTACTGATGTTTTTTGCGGATTCAGCTGGCTGTTTTTCAGATTAGAAACATTTAAGAAACACTTCTTTCACGAGAAAGAGGTTTCAGAACTTATTGACCCTTGGCTATAATGTTTCTGGTAACATAGCTCTTAATTTCTATACCCAATTTCCTAATTTCTTCAAGGGGGCTAGTATGAGGAGTTCTAGGCCAACACAGATAAGTATAAGCACACAGGCTCACTTGGCTAATTGGATGATCACAATTTAATAAATAGCGAGTAAAGGAAAGAGCAAAAGGGGAAATATTCCTAGTTGGACCTTGTTATTTATAATTCTGATTCTTCTTTTATTTTTGAGGACGATTGTCATGGCAATAACAAACATACACACAGTCTTTGGACTGACTTTTAGGAGCTAAAATGCTGCGATAGGTTGTAGTGCGCACAATAGAATAACAGAGAAAAACAAGATATTATGTTAATGTCCACAAAAGACCAAAGCAAGTCAATGAGACATGGAGGTGTGAACAATTAGAACAGAGAAGAACTAAGGGAAGGGGACATTAGGCTAAGGAAGTAACAAAACACAAAACCAAAAGCAAAGAAACAAAGCAAGAGAGGGTGAATAGGAAGTGGTTAAGACCTTCGAACTGCAACATTTAAATACTAGTTTTTTATGTGGGGGAAGGATCCCCTAATGAAGCTTGGAGCTAAGGAAGATCAGAAAACATGACAAAGAATGGAAAAGAATGTTTTTCACATGTTGGCAGCAAGGCTCGGGCAGGAAAAAGGATTATTTTTCTTGATGGCAAGTCTAGTAAGAGACTCAAAATGTTGGATCAAGCATTTACGACGTTGATTCCAGAATTTTTTTACAACAATGACATCATTGCTGACCATTTTGAAATCAACAATGCAAAACATGATAATGCCTTTGTATAATGACCAGGGCTAATGGGACTTAGTTGGACAATCACAAAGAGAGAGGGAACACAATAGATACAAATGGGCACTCTAATAATCAATATAACCTCAAAATGCCCTTGATGTGGGAATTCATCATATAATTATCCTCAAGAAAAGAAAAATTTGACAAGCTTCTCAAATAGTTGAACACAAAGCAATCCAAGATATCTTCTCAATGTGAAATGCTATGATATGAGAGTCGAGACCCAAATAACTTATTGTAATTGG
The DNA here is from genome assembly GCA_019776745.2 of Taxus chinensis. Classification (NCBI taxonomy): domain Eukaryota; kingdom Viridiplantae; phylum Streptophyta; class Pinopsida; order Cupressales; family Taxaceae; genus Taxus; species Taxus chinensis. Next base: position 619,504,628 of record CM034155.1, read on the forward strand.
CATGACTTAAAACCTCACTAATTATTTGGAAATTTTTAGGGAACTCTGGGAGGGATGAGTGCGTGTGTGTGTGTGCGTGTGTTTATATTTATACACACATATATTTCATGACTACATAGTGAACATATAAACAAGAAATGCAAGATAAAAGAATCGTCATACTTTAACATACCTTAGAAATTAGTAAAATTTAAACACAATGAGTTCTACTTCTAACTTCGCAATCTCGGTATGTGACATTAATTGATAAACCAAATACTAAGTAAAAATTGAGCTAGGGCGAATCATCTCATCACATTTGGAAATTGATACACGTGAAACTGAATGTAGAAAGTTAAAATAATAAATTCAGGTAGAAGTGACTAAACTCAAGTTGATATTGTATATCACATATGTTTGATAAAATCATCATCCAGAAAAGATAGTTCCTGTTGTAAACATCAAAATAGTACTAAACTCCTCCACAAACCTTTGTTCCACAATGATGTATCCCCACCATCGGTTCCCATTCTAGGTTCCCGTGGCATTTTTCTATTCAAATATCATTTCTAAGATTCAATAGGTACTTCCAAATAAGCCCCATTTGGCATTCCCGTATTTCCTTGTCCCCGTCCCTGCCCTCCCACAACCCAACTCAAAGGGGACTTGGTTGAACTTTGCTACATATTAATGGTAAATAAAAATAGAAGCCATGCAAATAACAAAAATCATAGGAATATGGTTGGATAATGGCTCATGTTTTCGTCTATTGCTTCTACTTATCCTTTACATCTATGCTCTCAAAGCTTGCCTCAAGGATCAATATCATATGTGCCAATATTATCATCACTCTTAGGTCATCTGGCTAGTCAAGCACGCTCATGATACCCTAGCTAATCCTTACCAAAATTCTACGTCTTCCCCATCCCCTAATACGATATCCTTAGGATCAACATATCGATGTGTTTTGGGTCCCTTTATATATTCTGTAGTCTTCCTAAATAAAGCTATAAGTGGACTAGTTCTGTTTGAGCTGCAGAGGAACTAAGAGTTTGTGAGAGCGGCCAAATAGGAAGTTGTCTACATCTGGGGGTTTTGTTGCCATGTATGTTCCACCCACCCAATTGGGTTCCTTTGTGCCAAGCTTGCTTTGTCTTTGGCTGCATTGAGTTTGTTGCAAGGGGTGATAAGTTTTGCAAAGTGAAGAATCTGTTATTGAAGTTTCTTGGCCTTCTCCTAAGTGTACAGCTTGTCAACAACATGTACACTTATCATCATCAATGGGAGTGTCATGTCCCTTTTTCGAGATAATTCTGTTTGAAGACCTTGATCCATTTTTCTTCCCCAAGGGTCCAAGGGAACAAGCTAGAGGAAGCCAAAATGTCATCATGTGCTTAATTTTCTGTTGTTTCTTTAATTGACATTGTATTTGTTAGTGAGCCTAGCGCCCCTCAATAAATTAAAATAAAAAGTTATTGGTGAGTATGCAGGCTCCAAAGAGTAAAAAAGAAAATGATAATAAAGCAAGTCTAATTGTGGTCGGCCTCATTTGAGAGCCCCAAGACTCAACGCCACCCTCTTATTATAAATAGAGGTTGTTGGCATTAGTTTGGGATATGCTGATTTATGAATTTTATATCTTGGTGAAGGTTGGATAGTGTAGCCCCTTTTCCTATCGCTCACAAGGATGAAACCCCTTGATTGAGGGCTTGTGTGGAGGATGAAAACCCTCTCACAAGGGTGGTGAGGACGAAAGACCTTTACCACGATTGTATTTTGCAAAGAGGCATTCAAGGTGTAATATATTTATCATTCTTTGCTAGTATTTCTTTGTGTTTGCTTGTTATCTTCCTTTTTTGAGTGGAGTGACCCACCTTGGAGGGGAAAGTGGTATATGCTGATGGTAAATTGGTTAATTTGAGTGTATTATCTTATTCTCCATATTTTTAAGAGCCAAAACCTCAAGTTTCATGATTTTTTGAGTTTCCTAGGTAAAGTTATGAATTTCTAAAATAACTCTGCAGACAAGGGTTTTTAGAAATTCACATCTTCAATTTTAGGGCACTTGAAATCAGTTTTCTTGCACGATATGATTGCTGGAGATATAGAATAATTTTAAAGACTTAAGTGGAGCTGATTTGAAGGGTTTTGAAGGCACAAAAGTAGGTTGGAAACTCCAAAAAGGTTCGCTTCCCTAGAAGGGTTTTTTCTGGCAGCAGTTAAGGGTTTTTACATAAATGATTCAGTCGCTATCAACCCACTAAAAATCTGAAAGGTGTTGTTTATCTTCAGCTTTGCATAATTTCCTGTGAGTCCCCAAAAAGGGACATTACAGGTAGCCACTCTCCCAAACCTATTTTGGTTTCAATGCAAAGGCTTCAATGTGTAAGGATGTATTCATATGAACCAACCTATGTTGAATGATTTTTTTGATAACCGATTACAAAGATCTGCCACGAATAGTTGTTTTTGTATCTTAGATTGTATTAGTGTTTTTTGTTGTATATTATTTTGACTATATTGAGTTTCTCTTTACATGAAAGATGAGTCTCTTTACTTTTTGGACAAGTTTTCTTGAAACGGGGGCTTGGGAAGTATCTCCATAATCTTGTTTTTATGTGATGTCTCAAAGGATATGGGATGAGTTATCTTGTAATCCCCTATATTTGTGATTGTTAGTAAGACGTAGGAAAAATCCATGATTTTTCTCAAGTTCCTAGCTTGAGGTCCTCCACAAAATGGGTTCCCTACGTCAGGGGACACGTCTTAGAGGATATGTGATGAGATTCTGTTCAAATCCCCTAATTTTGGGGATGTTAGTGGAAAGTGGGAGAAGCCCCCTACGTCTTTTCCAATTTCTTGGGCCGAGCCCCCCACCTCTCAAAAATGGGCTCCCTAAGATGGTTAACAAGCTCCTGCATAACATTGGTAAACTATCCATATATATGGTATTAAAATTAGAATGCAAAACATACACATCCATAGTGAGTTTTTATACCTATGTTCCTTTGACATTCTTTGCTTGGATCTATATCCATATTTCTAAATGTACATTGATGAATTTGTACTTGCTACTTGGAGATATATGGACAATAAAGGTCTCCATGCAAATGCTTCCTTTTATCTGCAATGGAGACTCTCTCAATGGGAGCACACCTCCTTTGCTTCCCTTTTTATAATTTTTTTGTTTCAAATTTGAAGCTTCATTCTTTCTTTTCTTCTTGATGCTCATGCCTACCTTCATTTTGATAAGAAAGATACTCATGTCTAGCTAAGGAAAATTCAGTTGCTTCTCAACTCAATTAATTTTTGCCTTCAAGGCCTTTGCACTATCAAAAAATTCACTCGTAATTTGTGGAAAGACCAGAAAAATAACATCTGGCATTGATACTAGTGCTCAAAATTTTAGTTTCTCATGTGACAACAGTTCTATTTTTCCACTAACGATTGTTCTTTATTGCTACATCTCCTAAAAAATTGCATATGTTGCTATATGCACTGCTTGCTTTTCAAGTAGTGTTCCCTCTTAGTTTTTAAATGTTTCATTGTCATCTTGAATGTCTACTTGTTTATTATTTCTTCCTTATATTGAGTAGATACAAGGGCTGGAAGTCCTTTTCTTTTGAATTATTAGGTCATTGGATTCAATTAGTTTCAATGGTGTTAGAAATAGTAATGAAATGGTGGTAAACACTTTTCACTAGTTAACTTTCTAGAAAAGAACGAACATAGTTAAGCTTCACTTAGTTTCAAAGGGGAGTTATTACAATTAGTAACAACCATTAAAATACAATTAGTAAAAACCATTAAATTACTTACTTGGACTTTGGAAATGTGACCAGATACTGCAAAAGTTTCTCATCCATATAAAGACAGAATTCAATTTTTGTTGGAGCATCCTTCGCATCCTTTGCAATTTGGTTCAATAAGTGATCCATTAAGCTTGGATGGACCTTATAAATGGATCCAAGAGAGATCCGAGCTAGAAGCTCTTTCCGAGCTATTATCCCAAGAGCGTGTTTTTGCAGTAGATACAGAACAACACAGTTTGCGATCATTTCTTGGTTTTACTGCTCTAATTCAGGTTTTTATCCTTCTGCTATGGTAGTTTTCTTCTGCTGTATATTGTATTCAATTTTGGAATTGAGTTGTTTTTTTCTTTATCCAAAATCATGCACACTTCACAGATATCAACCCAGAAGGAAGACTATCTCTTGGATGCTATTGCACTGCATGATGATATGGAAGTACTGCAATCAGTGTTTGCTAATCCTGAGATCTGTAAGGTGGCTTATAGACCCTTTCCTTTTATGTCCTATATTTATAAATTATAACCATGAAAATTATCTGTAATTAGTGTTTACGTTATGGGATAGCTTTACTTTCACTTCAGGTATATTTGTCTTTGTTGGAAAGCTGCTAGTTGTATTTCTGCTTTTGGATATTTGTTTCAAGATAAATAAAATGTCACTACAGGATTTTGTATATGCAATCACATTCTTGCTCATCTGACCACAAGAGCCTTGGTTCTAGTTTATTTTGGTTCAGATGAGCATCCATCATCTGAATATATAGTAGACCAAATTATCTTGGGAATCCCTGTATTGTTCATGTTCACGTTAAGAACGATGGTACACTTGAAGGGTCTAGTTTGTTTATCAATATTTTGATCTGCACATTCTATATTATTTGTACTTGACTGTTTCATTCTTTGTGGACCTCTGTTGTCCATTTACCCATACACAGTGTTCTTGCACTGATATTATTTTGGTTCAGCAATGATAATGTACCCTTTGATCACTTCTAAAAATAAATGTTTTATTCGATGCTTTTTTGTTATGGTCCAAGATTTCCTACAACAATAACCAAAGAAGTGGTCACATCCACATTCAAACTTATTGAAGAAAGCTAAAATTTATCAGTAAAGAACATTGTGTTAAATAAGAAAGATAAGCCAGCCATCTTAATCCACGGGACAGCCGACTTAACCACATAAGGATCAGATATCAGGAGGATTGTGGACCTACCAAGGTATGTGGATGCAAGAGAGGAAGCCTTACCGGCACAAGTTAAACATGATATCAAACTGGTCCATTTAATTAGGGCTCCTAGGCCTGTGCGGTGAGGCTAAATTTGCTGAAATGTAATGTCTCCAAATAGGACATTTCAAGATTCAACAATTATTTATCAAAACCCTTGAAATCTGAATATGGAAAATGAACGACAACAAGCTGGGAATTTTTTTTTTTATGACAACAATGCAAACAACCCAAAATTTATTGCCAAAACCCTAGGAGATTTGCCTATAGGTGTAAAAATAGCCTCAAAACATCTTCAAAAATTTTGAAATTAAATTTGTAGCTAGCCCTTGAATTATCAAATTTGAAAATATTTATATTTTAGCAAAATACTGAAAATTTGATTTTTTATTGCAGAAAAACAACCGAAACTAGAAAAAATTCATAACTCAAAAAATACCCAACAATTTTTGACAAATGATAGCTCTAATTGAAGATAAAATTAGAAGCTTTCCAATGATACCAAAATCAGAATTTTATGATGGGTGAAAGGCATCCAAAACAAACTTGGAAATTTGGAAATGTGTAGGTGAAACCCTAACTGTACCTGAAATCAACAACCACCATTCGCCCCTCTTGGAAAGCCCTCAAACAAGCCTCATAACTGATTACAACACCTCAGATCTGATTCTCCTTCAGTTTGACCTTCAACAAAGACCTCACATGCAGAAAACCCTTCAAACAACAACACAACAAAATTAAAAATGTAGGAATGTATTTCCCGGATGGAAGTACCCAAAATCAGCAACAACACTATTGGGTGTGCATCCCAATAAATCTTCAAGCGTGAAGATACAAAATATAATTTCCAAGCATGCCTTAATTGGAAACCGTTATGTTGCTTTTATATCTCCCCAAAGTGGTGCGATCCACCTTTGGGGAAAAAATTTATTTAAATATCACGTAAAGACCCTTTTAATCTCATTTCTCTTTTCCCTCTTGCCGACCTTATTTGTTGTTTGCTTTATTATTAAATTAATTGCCAAATTTTATCTTTTTTTAATAATAATTACTTTTAAGGAAAATAATCTAATAATTTAATTATTTCTCTTTTTATTATAATAATGTAAGTAGCCGATATGTTTTGGATACGGGTACGGGTACGAAGTATCTAATACGCGGATACGACAAAAAAATAATTGGCCCCAGATATGGCATTAGATACGACTGTGCAAAATATATATTAAAATTAAAAAATATATATTCCATCTTGTTAAATAGGAACTAACCACATACTATGCATATGAAAAACAAAACAAGCTAAATAACTACAACAAACTACTCAGGAATTCATAATTTCATTTGTCCTTGACTCCCTACCATATCTAGTTGAGGTGTTTATTACATTTATGATTTATCTCATACATGCTATTTTTATCCATGTTTATGATGACTTGTATTTGGTACCTTCTCTAGAATAATGGTGCTGTGAAAACTGTAATTTTTGTTGAAATGATATATTAAATTTAAACTAGAAAAAAATTATTAAAAAAAAAGCACAGTTTTGGGCTAGGATACGGCTACGCAGGTTCAAGTACGTCTGCAGACGTACTCGGCCGTACCCAGACTTGCCTGGCCGTTTCCGGGCACTTATCTGGGTTGTACCTGTACCGGGTACATTTCGTACCAGTACTAGGTGCCCTAGGGGTGCCATATCGGCTACTTAGATAATAACTAATATAATTACTCTCTAATTTCAAATGATGAAAATCAGTCTCAAGGTAATTAATATTAGCTGTTATTTTTATTTGAAATGGGGGTATTACAGTCCTCCTTTCCCAAATTTGCTTGCCCTCAAGCATATGCAAGCTCATATGCCCAAATACCATGTCCGAGAGAGAAGACATGATGTAATGCTTCCAAAGCCTTGACCCAGTGCCGGTCAAATGAGATATCACTTGCCAACATAAGCCCATGCTTCTGATATATTTTGGCTAAAACAAATTTTTTGTAACTTCATTCTTTCTTGTTCTTGACCCTACACATGAAGTAAACATATTAGAGAAAACATGAGTGTTTAGCAACACTTTTGTCAGTCCTTCATCATGCCTTGGAGGCATGATCATCTCATGAACTCTCCTCAAATGGTGAGACCTCCACGGTTCACTCATGTTGCCCCATCTACTACTGTAATTCTATTTTTTTTCCCCGCAATCCTCATTAAAGTGGATGGAAATTCATTATTCCTTTCACCAAGCACTCCCAAGATGATAAGGGCCGGACAGAACATCTCCCAAGTGTCAAAGTACCACCACGGGATTATAAAAAGGTGAGATGTCCCTTTTGAAAGTTTGAACAAATTTCCACGAATTCAGGAAATTACTAGTAGCGGACTGAAAATTAATTACAGCGGGAAGAATTTATTGAAATAAGAGCAAAAAACCCATCAACGATCATCCATAGACCTGTTCCAACAATTATTTATTAATTGTGCAACTGTTTATGGCCAAATCGAATTGATTTGGGAAAATTAAATACTGTTGGAAATTAATTATGCAGGCTGGAAATTGCAGCAGTCAAACAAGGATTCGATTTCCATAATAAATGCCTCAAAACACTTGAATATGCAGATTTGGGCTGTATTAAATATGGCGACTTGATTTAATGAAGAAATACAAGGTTATTTGCCCATAAACAATTAAATATCTTAGCTTATGCAAGTCGCAGTTCTAAAAAATGCACAGTATAAATCAGATTTGTAGAAATAATTGTATATAATAATATTCAATGAATCTCAAATGTTTTTAGTCATAAACAAGAGGGTTTCGTCCCTTGCAAGAGACCTCTAAAGGGGTTTTCGTCCCAATAGGCTGGCTCTGAGAGTTCTCTCTCAAAATTCGGATTTACAAATAAACGTTCATGCCTACAAATGAACCCTTCCACCCCTATTTATAATAATCCCTAAGGGTGGCGCCAAAATTGAAAGACATGACCTTTCATATGCCTTGGCCGACCCCATATAATCATTTTATTTTTCCTTGGCCGACCCATATTTTCTTCTCTATTATGCTTTAAAGCATTTATTAAATAATAAATACATATCAAATGCTTCTTATTTTCTTCAATTCGTCCATGGATAGGAATGGTTGGGAATTCCATAATTGTCTTCAAAAGGGGAAAAAGGAACATTACAAAAGAAGAACGATCAAACTGAAAATGCATAAAACAGTAGTCCATAACATTATGCTAGCGCCTTCCATGAACCATGGACTGCCCTCCTTATTCTATTCACTTCCATCATGCCATGAGGATGTATAACATCTTGGACAGAAAGATGTTCACTTGTCTGCCCCTTAAAAGTGGAATTCATGAATTTAGTGCTTCTAGACATGTTCCTTACTCCATCACTATGCTGCCCACAAAACTGAATTGACCTAGTAGGAAACAAGAAGTCATCAACACTTGCATACCCTAGGTTGTAGCATGTTATTTTTGTACTTATCCTTGAGTATATGATGGCTGGAAATTTATTAGTATTTGCCCAAAATGTTCCCACAACATCAAGTAATAAAAAAACAACTCCCATAAAACAAGTTGGAAATATAAAGTACATGAGTTTTATGCTTAATAACAATTTGTTTTAGAGCCCATAAAATATTGTTTGTAATCACCCAAGTGTGATTTCTAGGTTGCAAGTGAACAACTACAGCTATCTTTATTCAATGACCCAACTCATGACCAAATATGCATTCCAAACTTACTCTTGAAGTGTTAGCAATGAAACCCAAAGCATAAATGACTGAAATTGTCGTACAATACTGAAAATCATCACCTTCAAGGGCTGCCTTCTTGATCATGACATAAAATGTGCCGAATGGAGGACTGAATTTTGTGACAGCAGTCTTATAACCCTTTATAACAGCAAGCTTATCATTTCAACTCTTAATATTTAAACCAAGAGCAATTAGTTTCTTCACATTAAAATACCTTTTATTATTGTAATGTCCCCAAATGGACATATTTCAACCCCAAGTAGATTACCCACAATTCCCACTTTGGCCAAATCCCATTAATCCAAAATGCCAAAAAAATCTCAATTGCTATCAGAACTATATATTCAAGATCACTTTTAGACCACAGATCTGAATATTTCTCCAGGAAACCCTAGTTTGCTGCCCTAGGCCAATGATTTAGTGAAGATAGCTTTTTCTACCACAAAATACAGTAATAAAACTCATATGAAATTTTGTTTCCAAACTGATAATCCATATTTTTAACAGGATCTTCCATGCGATGCATAAAAATATTAGATTCTGGTTGAAGGTAAAAGAAGGCTGCAATAATTTATAAAAGTCTGCAATAACTTGCAAAATACTCTAAATTTTGGGGCAATGTGTTAACTCAAACTGACAGCTTCAAAAATTAGCTTATCCAATGAATTCAGAAATTAGAATTTGGGAATGGCTCAGACAACATCCAAAACTGGATATTATAGCAGCAGCTCATGGAACATTGTCCAGATAAACCCTAGCCATTAGATGATCAGGTCAAAACACCCAAGATATGCCGTCACTTAGGAAAGACCCAAAGATACTTCAAGGCTGATCAACACAACTACAGATTTGATTCTTCAAACCCCCTATGACATTTAGATCTACAAAATCAACCTTCAACAATTGTTAGAGATAACTCTGGAAAATTAATATAAATATTTGCATAGCACCATAGAATCCCCTGTGTAGAGACTCCTCCCACATTCTAGGATGAAGTGTTTTCATCCTTTTACTAGGTAAATACTTTAAGGGTTTTCGTGCACAAGAATGAATTTCTGCCAAGGCTACAATCCTCAGTACGCAATTCAGAAAATATGAAGATGTATCATACAATGCCTCCCCCTTAAGTCGACTTCTCCTTTTAAGGATAGAAATGACCCAAAGTGATGCCTTCCACTCATCCAAGTCAGACTTGCTTATTCAGACATTTAGATGTTTTTCTCAACTAACCATTTTTCCCTTCTAGACCCAAGTCGCAATTTCTAGGGGAAATACATTCATCCCATGAGCTTTCTACATTCTTTTGTATTTTCTATTGCCCCCTTAGGCAAGTCGCATTTCTCCTTGAATAGATAAAACATTACTAAATGCTTTTCTCCTTTTTATATTTATATTTTATTATTTAGTTCATTAATATTTTATTATAAGTGTTTTTTATAATGTTTATCTTTATTTTGTATTAAGCACTTCATAATAAAGTAATAGAACTTAAGTCCCCCTTGTGTTCGTTCCTTAGCCGTCGAGGAGACAAAATAGAGCTAAGGGTCTTCGACTGGGAAGCAGGTATTACATACCAAGAGCAATTAGTTTCTTCACATCAAAATACCTTCTATTATGTCCTTCATTCATCATGGAGTTATTCAAGAAGCCATCTTCCATTAGTGACTTATCTATAGGCATATGTGAGTAATTGAAGGGCCAAAAAAATAATATTCCATGTGCTATAAAGGAAATGATTTGCTTACCATGAGAGGACCAGCTCACAAGACCCCATAAGTTCCAATTTCCATGAAGCATCCCTCTTACCAAATTCATGCTTGAAAGTGTGACAATCAAACATCTAGTCGGTGGTCCACCATGTAGACATTTTGTAACAACAATCCCTGTTTGTTGGGCAACAAACAAAGTAGATAGCAAACTGAAAATGACAAGTACAATGGTCCTTTATTGCATGGAAGCTAGTACCAAACCCAAACAGCCATGATTAATCCAGAGTGTCTTCATCAACTCACCCAAAACATGAGAAGCAATGACATCTTTGATGTGAAACATTTCCCAATATTGGTATGTGCCAAATATATAACAAGGGATAGCAAAATTGTAGTAGATATTAGCCTTTTCTTTATCCACACCAAACACACCTCTATTAGCTCAATCAACAAAGCATGTGAAAGAGTGCATACTCATATATGTACAAATTTCTTTTGCCAAGACATCCTTATAACATATTTTTCCCTTTCCGCATGCATGATGAAAGTGGAAGATCGCTGCCCTACCACGTGTAATGTCTAGCAACCAACCATTCTTCCATGTAACATCAATTTTTTTCTCACATGAATTGGCCCAAGTAATGGTATCAAGATTGAATTGAGGGGAAACAAAATTAAATAGCTTACTGATCACTCTTTTGCTGTCCTTACTTTCACTTGGACTGAAATTTAGGAAGTGTTGGCCTTCTTGCCAATGATCCGCGGCTGCCTTCGGAAGATTCCTTCTCCACTTAGCTACCTTCATCTTGTCTTCATTGTGAGCACAATACTCATAATGAGCAAAACAATGCAAGGACAAGGTATGATGGTGGTGCAACAAATCCTTGCTTTGAAGATAGTCAAATTGATTACCCTTAGTAGCTGCCATAGAGAGTCTACCAAAGGGAAAAACAACATTAGTACCTTGAGAGGTACCTTTTCCCTTTGCATCCAGATCTCCTAAAAGCCGAATCATGCATGCCGATACTCGTGCCCACAAAAAATAATTTTGAACTTTCATTTAATCTCAAGAAATTAGTCATAAAGATCACAAAATCATAATTGACAACCTTTGGAGGATGTGGAAAATTACTCCGATCCCATACCTTAGAGTGCCCATATAAGGAACTTTGAACCAAGGAATCTTTTTGCCTCATGTTGCAGCCCGTAATCTTCATTTTTTCTCCGTCTCTTACATGTTTCTCATGAGGAAAAGAAATATGATATGGTAAAGTATGCAACAATAAATCAACCTCACTTGTAAGCTTCTTATGATGATAAAAAACCTCCATGTTTGAAGGATGTACGTATGGGACATCCTCATAATTCCCTTCAAGGCCCATGAATGTCATTTGCTTGCTTCATATTGACGGTTGTTCTGGAATGGACAACAAACTTAATATCAACATCCACATTAGGGATAAAGGCTTTAATCGCCAAATTCTCTTTTCTCTCTTATAGCTATGAATTTTTCTCCTTAGGGTTCAAATTCCGTGATTTCCTCTTCTGTCCCTTTGCTAACATGCATGCAATTCTTAGAAGGCAAAAAAACATTTTCAACTACTGAGAGATTTTCACCTTGCTCATCCTTGCAATCTTTCACATTGATCCTTTCTTGGAACCTTTGGATGAATCTTCAAGGGAGGGAACGGATTTGACCCCTTGGGTCTCCAACAAATGATGCCACCACTTATGTGCCCTTCCATTCAAGTATATAGAGATGAGTATGAGGGCATCATCTTGACACACAGGATTCCATCGCAAATATGTCTTAAATTCCTTTAGCCAAGATCTTAGTAGTACCATAAAAAAAGGAACTCGGGTCCACTTCATCCGTTCCATTGAATCTTTCTAACCTCTAGCTTCCAGATTTGCAACACAAAACCTCACAGGTGCACCAGATCGGTGCTTTGATACCACTGTAATGTCTTCAAATAGGACATTTCAAGATTCAACAATTATTTATCAAAACCCTTGAAATCTGAATTTGGAAAATGAATGGTAGCAATATGAGAATTATTGTTTTTAGGATAACAATGCAAACAACCCAAAATTCATTGCCAAAACCCTAGGAGATTTTCCTATAAGTGTAAAAATAGCCTCAAAACACTTTCAAAAATTATGAAATTAAATCCGTAGCCAATCCTTGAATTATCAAATCTAAAAATACTTATATTTTTGCAAAATATTGAAAATATGATTTTTTGTTGCAAAAAATAGTTGAAACTTCATGAATTCAAACTCAGAAAATACCCAACAATTTTTGATAAATGATAGCTCAAATTGAAGATAAAATTACAAGCTTTACAATAATATCAAAATCAGAATTTTTGATGGGTGGAAGGCACCCAAAACAGGCTAAAAAATATAGAAATGTGTAGAAGAAACCTTAACTATACCTGAAATCAACAACCATTCGCCCCTCTTGGAAATCTCTCAAACAAGCCTTAGAACTGATCATAACACCTCATATTCGACACTCCTTCAGTTTGATCTTTAACAAAGACCTCACATGCAAAAAAAACTCTTCAAACAACAACAAAACAAAAATCAAAATGTAGCAATGTATTTCCCGGATGGAAGTAACCAAAATCAACAACAACACTATTGGGCATGCATCCCAATAATAATAAATCTTCAAGCATGAAGATACAAAATATAATTTCTAAGCATGCCTTAATTAGAAACACTTATGTTGCTTTTCTATCTCTCTTAAGTGGGGTGATCCACCTTTGGGGGGAAAACTTAATTTAAAAATCACTTAAACACCCTTTTGATCTCATTTCTCTTTTCACTCTTGCCGACTTTATTTGTTGTTCACTTTATTATTAAATTAATTGCCAAATTTTAGCTTTAGTAATAATAATTACTTTAAGACAAATAATCTAATAATTTAATTATTTCCCTCTTTATTATAATAACTAATATAATTACTTTCTAATCTCAAATAATGAAAATCACTCTCAAGGTAATTAATATTAGCTATTATTTTTATTTGAAATGGGGACATTACATGAAATATTTATGAGTCTCCCTGCATGGGGGCTCATTTGGTGTATCATTCATTGCCATTTTCTGTCACATCAAATGCACATTGTTATCCATAGTTATAGAAACTTGGATACAAAATTTTAGCCACCATCATATTTTTAGTTTAGTTTATTAGTATGATGACTTGTCTCATCAAGTACCCATCATCTTTGTCATACATAAGGAATATTCTAGTTAATTCTTGCTAATTTGTATGTACTAGTACTATATAGTAATAACATGTTAGATTTATATTTTATATGTAAGAATGCATGAGCCTTAAATACATGGTCTAGGATGATTGATAACCTTTACCTATTTTTATTCTTGTGGAGAGAGCATTGGTTGCCCAACCATTGTCATGAGTTCATTGAACTTGGCTTTGTTTAAACTGTTACAACTATGAATGCTTAAATTTGTAAAATTGCAATATTTATTAGCACAATTTAATTCTCAAAACAGTTAATCCTTTGCAATCAATTTCTAAAGCATGAAAAGAACACTAGAAACTAAATATTTTAATTGTCAACTTACAATTTTCTAATCAGGTTATCGTTTAAGATTAAACCTGTGAATCAATATTTTTGCTCAAATCCAACTTATTTGAACAATCTAATGTACTAAAATAGTTGAATCCAATAAATCTGTTTCTCAAAGGTTATTGCCTCTCTTTATCAAATGAAATGAGCCCAAGTAAATCCCCATGAGACATGATAGTGTTGAAATTACATAAAATACCACATCCAACTTGTCAGTTGTGCTGTACCCTGCCACAATGGGCAAGGCTGGGTGCAAGTCCTTGTGGAATTTGACGGAAGAGCAAAGTATTTACTATTTGTTGTGCATTTGATAAATTAGCACAAAATAGGATGATTTAGTGTCAAAAACCTGTCAACAATTATCCCACGCGGGCCTCTGGGTCAAGATTTCAATCAGGACTAAATCTAATAAAAAATAGTGTCCATAAAATTTGTGGAAAATAATGTTCCTATTGGAATGCATTAAAGCTTCTATATATGGCAATGGTGGAGCTGCTCAAAAGACAAGGGGTGATAAGTGAAACATCAAGAATCATTAAGCTGATTGCATACACTTGATTGGTACACGGTTCTTTAAAAAGTGGGTACATATGGAACATTAAGAAAGAGGGCACTTTTACCATAGAAAAATAGCAATGTGTATGATGGTCATTTAGCAATGAATGATAATTATGACATGACAAACATGAATAATTTGCATGCACATAATTATTCGCATGAATGTATTTTTAGAAGTTAACAATATCTGAGTAGCGGAAAACTTTTTTTATTGGTAAATTCCCCTTATCAGCTAACCTTCGGGTTATTTTCCATGGCTAAGGTTTTGCACTACGCTGGCATATCAGTCAAGTTTAAGCTTGAAAGTCTCACCCGAGGCACAGAGAGAACATTGGGGGCCACATTGTAAGAAAATTGCAAAGATCTAACACACAAATTTAATCCACTCAAATAGTACTCTACAAAGCATCAAGTAGAATTTTTTTAATACAAATCACGCACTAATTATCTTATATTCAGCATATACAAAAAGAATACTTTCTATCAAAGATCATATAAACATGTGACTTGTGTGGCGAGATTACAACTTAATATACAAATGGTTCATGCACGAATACTAAACATCAAACCCTAGCATGAAACTCTAAGATTCACCCACTCCTTTCTCAAGCCATCTAACATGCAATGTCAATCAAAAGTAATCGAGTCTAACGTCAGATGTGTAAGTAAGTGTCTCAAATGAAGTTCATGAGGGTGTTTATAGAATTTCATGGATCGCTGGCCCTACCAGTTGTCAACGAATATTCCTGGATTCCATCCTAGATCCCTCAGAGGATGCATAGTTGTCATTGAATTGTCACACACTCGAAGCTTCCAGAATCTTCCACATGTTCCCTTATAGGTCCATGCAATCCTCGGTCATCTGCGACCTCTCCTTCCAATGCGGGATGTGTTACTTTCCATCTTCCTGCACCGACTGTTCGCTGTGTGTCTCATGTCTCACCCCGATGTGCCTTGTGTATGTCCTAAGTACTTGCACCTTTTTTGCAACATTTCCCCACACTTAATATCTTTACTGTCCTCAGACAATTGTGTCTTGCTCATGCCCTTGTTTTCTACATGGTCAAAACCTCAGGTACATTTCCCTGTGGTTCCTTTTCAAAATCTGCCCACTTGGCTAGTGCAGCTTCCACTTTTCCTCTATCTTCATGTACCTCCTTAATAATTTCTTCTATCACCTCTAAGTCTTCAAGCGTTTTCTCCATAATCTCTCCTTGCCTTTCATTGATTTACGGATGCAGCCATTTCCTTCAAACTCCTTACCTTTTCTGCCAAACTCTTCATCTGGTATCCCTTTAATTCCATGGTTATCTCATCCTTCATTGGTCTCAACGTTTTCTCTAGCACCTTCATTTCTGCTAGAACCTGCTGGCTTTCCATGACATTTTTCATGGTAAACATTGTTGCTCCGTGTGGTTTATTTTCTTTTTATTTTTGACCATGCACTTATTTATAGAGTCTTGGATGAACTCAAAGTCAAAAATACATCCACATAACTATTAGTTGTCTTATGGAGGTTTTCCTCCACTTCATTTATTTTTACTTCAAATTCATCTCATTCATCAAGTCTGGTTTTAACTTTTCCTTCACATATTTCCACTTTTGTAGGTAGCACTGTTGAATGCTCACACACTAGCTTCAAAACTGCTGTGCTTAGTTTTTCCAATTTTGTTATCCCACTCATGCAAACCTCCTCCATTACTTTTGGCTGCTTCTCTTCAATCATACTTATCATTTTGTCCTCTCCGTTCTAGATGTGTGCCATGTCTCCTTGGGACTAAGCCTTATTGGCCTTAGCAGTCTTTACCTCCTCCTTCCAAACCTCGACTTGTGCTTTTAAATCCATACACCTTTCTACGCGATTGGCCATTCACTTGATGATTGCAAACCCCTCTTGCAGTGTAGTAAACATTTACAAGTCGTACCTCATTAACTCACTTGTCATTGTGGTACCATTATGCACCATTACATTTTACACCCCTTCTGAGTGTACCTTGAAATTTGGGGGTCAGTCCCAACTATGTCAACAAGGTCTCCAAATCACCCTACACCACCTTTTGGTCTTGCTCACCTTCTCTTGATTTAGACCCATATGTTTGATTTTGCACATGCTTGCTTGGGCTCTCATAAGAAACTTCCATATAACTATTCGAGTCCCCCTTAGTCCTGTGCTTGGGCTTCTTAGTAGTCAACCCTGTCTTTCCTCCCAGCGGTGTACCTACATTTACTACACTCCCAGCTCAACCTGCATGGGATACTTCATCCTATAGTTCTTGCGAGGATTCCTTCTCACTCTCACTTCTTGATTCTTCCTCACTTTTCTTTCCCATCGCCTTCCCCGAAACTGGTTTTAATGGAGATTTTGTTGCTGATGGCATTTATACATGGTTTTTGTCTATTGGAGATGTCATGGGAGGTGATCATACGATCTTCTTTTCTATCTTTTTTTGGGGTGTTTATCCCTATTTGCATGGCAACTTCAGTAGATGTAACACTCCACCTAGACTCCCTCCTAACATCAAAGGCCAAAGAAGCACTTGATGTAACAAAGAAACTCGTAATGTGTGCTTGTCCCTATGGCCTAGATAGTGGTCATGAAGGAGTGGATCCATGATACGAGGAGCAAGACCATGACATTGACTGGGGCTAAATTGTTGTTGAGAGCAAGTGTGCTGGTGCACCCTAGTAGGAGTTTTGTGTTGAGATGAGCATTGCCTCACTGACCTACCCCTTGAGTGTGAGAGGCAATAGTTTTCAAAGGGTACTCAATGCCACCAATCTGTGTGAGGGACTGAAAGAATGAAGTGATTGACTTGGGGGCTCTTGGTGCTCCTTGTAGGGACCTATGTTGAAGTGTGACAACCTCCTGATGAAAAAGGGCTAAGCACTGCTGATTAGGGTATTGAAAGAAAGTAGATAGAGAGTTATTCAAGTCTATGCAAAGAAAATGATATATCCCTTGGATCTCATAATTAATAACGCATTTGAAAATGAATTGCTTCTCAGTGTCCACCTCCTAGAGGGGCAAAGACGACAAATCCGGTCTTTGTGTGAATGTGGTGATCAACCTCAACCATAGTTTGCATGCTCGTACTTGGCAAATACTTGGCAAACCATTTTTTTTTTAAATTAGCAAATACTCAACAATATTGGGAAATACTCGACAACTTCAAACATACTTACATTTCTTAAAAACCATGAAATTTATGCAAAAGCATAGTTCCAAAATGTATCAAATGATTCTATAAAATGTTGGTTTCTATGAAAATTGAATACAAATAGAGTACAAAATTGCATGAAATTGATATCTCTTATGAATTTGTGATGATTGTCATCGAAAAATCATCATCGTAAATTGCATATTCATGCGAGTTACAAATTACCATAATTTACAATTTCCTTTTCTTCATTTTACTAGAAAATTGAGGAGATGGTGTAGAGACTTTAGTCCCTACAGTCAGTTGCAGTTGTTAGCATCTCCTTGAAGGCCACAATTGCGGTTCCACCCAGGTACTAGATGGTAGTGACTCCTTTGTCTCATGTTCGACATCATCTGCAATGAGGTTATCCAATTCAATCTCTCCTGCTTTTTCTTCACTCTCCATCGCTCCAATATCAAAAGCAACAATCTCATCCTTTATGAATGTGGGGTTCTCTTCTTGCACAATAGATTCATTGTATGGATCAATCTCTTCCAAATCAATAGGCTTTTGCGATGTGTTCACCTTTCTTGTGAGAAGCCGAAGATTGTATTACACACAAATTAGGTTATTAAGGTGCGTTGAGTCAACTTTTTGCGCTTCTTCGTGTGAAAAGGCTCAAAAAAATTCTAGTTGTGCTCGCATCCAAAAGAGCTACAAGGTTGAGATAAAACTTAGAGGGATAGCTTTTGAAGATTTGGGGTATTTCCATCCCAATTTTCCCACCAAGAACCTTCAAACAAGATATTATTTTTTTTATAAGTAATTAATAAGTGTAAGTTTATAACTTGTAAGAAAAAAGTAAAGACTCCAATTTTCGTTACTCGATGGTTGGGCGGATCTCCCTTTGATAGCTAGTGGCGAATAAAAGGGCTTCCCCTATCCTGCTTCTAATTTTGCAACATTAAAATATGGAGGTCCTTCACCTCAACTTTTGATGTTATCCTCTCAATGCATGTTGCAAGGCCCTCCATAATTTTTGTTACTTGGTGGTGGGTGGATCTCCCTCAGATAGCTAGCACTGAAGAAAAAAGCCTCTTCCTAGCTTGCTTGGAATTTTTGCAGCTCTATAATAATGAGGTCCTTCACTTCAACCTCAGGTGTCATCCTCTCAATGCATGTTGAGAGGCCCTCCATAACCTCCTTGTTAACATCTGTGAAGCTATTAGAGAAAAAAACTCGGGTTTGAGGTAATACCCTACTGCATGAATGGGTTGGTGGAGTTGATCGTTTCACCCCTGAGCAATTAACTCTAATCAATTAACTCTAAAAAAAGACCAAATCGGACTATATCTCCATAAATGGCTTCATAAATATATCCCATTGGATTTTCCTCTCCATCCACTAAGTGCAAAATCCTCACCAAAAGCTCAAACACCTACAAGTAAATGAAACTTTCAAGTTACAAATTTATAACAAAGTAAATAAAAATACATTTAAAAATTGAAAATAAAAGAATGGACTTGAAATTTAAATTGAAGTTTGGAGTTACCTTGATGATCTTTGCAGTTCTCTCCGTAAGACATCTTAAAAAATTGTCTTTGTGGTCCTATCCATCAAATTTATTTGGATATGGTGAATCTAGCCATGCTTAACTCACAAACATTTCCTTCAACGGTGTCAACAAACTATAAATGCTTTGCAATGTTAGGAATTTTGTTGCAAACTTTATGACACCCACTCGCACAAACTCTTTCCGCTTTGGTATGTTCTCTCATTAAGTTGAGAACCCAAGGGTGATTATACATGCATTTTGTTATATTTCTCGTATCTTCTACAACATGTCTGATCCAATCAATTTTGCTTATGTCCTCCAAAAGAAGATTAGGGCAATGGGCCACACAAGGGGTCTAAAAGAGTGATGAATGCCTGTCCTAAAATAGTCTCCCAACCACCAGATATGTTGTTGCTTGTCAATCACAACATGCACAACATTTTCGATGCCCACCTTTAAGGCAACCTCTTCTAACATAAGGCTCAATTTTTTTGAATTATTTACTGTATTAGAGACATCATTGACTTCAAAAAAACCATCTCACCATTTGAAGCTACTAAAAAGTTGATGAAGGTGCTGTGCCTTCCATCTGTCCACCCATCTAAAAGAATTGTCCCCATTTGTGGCGTTGATTGAAATTTGGCATTCTCCTTTGAAAATCAATCTTTTCCGTCCATTGAGGACAAAAAATTTGATCCGTAAACTGCCTCTTTTTAACAATAAACAGATCCTATTCTAGTGATAATTGAGTAGAAAACGACTAAGTTCCTTGTAATGTCCCTTTGTGGGGGAACTCAGGAAATGGCAAAAAACTCTCAAATCAGATTTAAGACACTGTTGTTATAACCCTGCAAAAACTAAACTCAAACTCTTCCTAGGGCAGCGACCTTCCTAGGTGAGAAAATCCCTTTGAAATGGAGTTAAACCTTGCAAGAATACTTCCAAACTTGTGCCAAAATAAATAGAAAACCCTTATCAATCAATTGCAGCTGCTAGAAATCATATTTGTATGTGAAATTAATTAATTACGGAAGCCTAACCAGTGAACATTCCCAAACTTGCTAAAAACAGTAGAACATCACCAAAAATCACCAAACTGGAGATATTGGCTTAGTAAAATATAGAGAATAAGATGATAATTTCAGATTTGCCAAAATGTCACCACACATACCAAAACACCACCTCAATATAGGTCGCTCCACTTGAAATAAAATATAATTTACATCAAAGAGACAACAAATGCAAGAGAAAGATACTTTATTTCCTTTCAAACCAGCTTGCACACCAAAAACCTTATGAAGGGTATTTGTCCTTCACAAGTTTTCCAACCAAGGGTTTTCGTCCTTGGAAGAGATCCTCAACCCAAGGGGTTTCATCCTTGAAAGAGAGAGTAAAAGGGCTACACTAGCCAACTTTCACCAAATAAGAATAATCTCCAAAACATGATTCATTAATGCCCAAGCGACCTCCTTAAATAGCCACAAGGAATGCTTAAACAATCATTAACATCATGGCCGAACCCTTAAGTAGGTGCTTTTAAATATTATAAAGGGTATTTGGAGCCTACATGCCCAAAATACCTTTATTACTAAACTACTTAATATTCTCTATTGGAGCATAAGGCTTCTAATAGGATAAATGATAATAAATGAAAACACTTATCTAAACAATAATGAAATATAATCTAGATTTACCCTTTCTTTCTTCTTAGAACCACATGCAAAGAATGGGTTAAGGTCTTCAGAAATCAGCCTCTAAAAAGGGACATGACATTCCTTTTAACCAATATAATGTGCATGAAACATTCAATTTGCTATATTGCAAATTGAGAGATAGAAGACAAAGACACAAGAATTTATCCTGGAGATACCCAATGTGGGAAAAACTCCAACGGGTAAGCAAATTACTTCCCTTCCGCTATGTAATTCTCCAAAATACAAGTTACTGCCAAAGATTGGCCTTCGAAAAGGATTCAAAACTCCTAATTGTATTTGCTTGCTTACAATCTTTGACAATGAAGAACTCACTCTCAATGAACAAAACAAGAAAAGAACTCCAACTCCTCTTTGCTCACACTTGAATTCGCTTAAAATCACTGGCTAGAATGAAGAATTGAACTTGTATTTATAGTTGCTCTACCCATGGAAAGAGGGAAATGCAAAATGAACCATTTGGGAAGCCCAAACATTTGCAACTATCGAGTTTCCTTACTTTGGCATCGTTGGGGACAGGACTGCCGATGTCCACAGAGTGGCGGTTGCGCAACCGCTGTTCCCTGCAACCGGCGGTAGTGTAATTGCCGTGGCAGTTGCTTCACTGTCACCGAGAAATCTCCAGAATAAAACAATGGCCCTCTGATGTCATTCGAAGGTGTCTAGATCACCATCATCCTGATTAGACCATCTCCAGAATAAAGAATATGCTAAGAATATGCACTACAAGTATCAAATAAGGAGAATACATAGAATTGGATATTTTTCAGATCCATTTTTGGATCATACCTCCCCAATTTGAGGCTTTTAAGTCCCTAAAAGCTTTAAGGATTGATGAGGTGAGAAAATTTCTTCCCCACATCTTTCCAGAATACCACTTGGCCTTGGCAAGCAACTGACCTTTCAACCCAATCAACCACTTTTCTTGCACTCCTCTCTTTCCGCTGCAATACCACATCTTCCTCCAATTCTAGCTGACTGTCTGGAGCAAGATCGTCAATATGTGGTAACAACACTCCCTCTTCTTCTTCATCCAGCATGGAGGGATGAAAGAGATGTAAATTTTCAACATTCACAATTGAGTATATCCTCATACAAGGAGGAAAATCCAAGCGAAATGCATTCTTACGCACTTGTTCCAGAATCTCCAATGGGCCATATCGAAGAGGCTTGAGTTTCTTAGCTTTTCCCTATAGCCTTTCTTTGCTCAAGTACAACCATACCTTGTCTCCAACAAGGAAAGAATGCTCAGCCTATGTTGATCATGCTCCGCTTTGTACTTGGGTTATGACTCTGTCAACCTCTTATGTACCTGGAGGTGTATTTGCTGAATTTTCTCAATGAATTTCTCAGCTCTGTGGACTTCCAGTTCCACTTTTCCGTTGTCTCTGCATGGTAATCTCAAAACAACATCAAAAGCACTCTTAGGAAAACAACCAAAACATGTTTCACAAGGAGTCTTACTGGTAGAAGCATGAACTGCCTTGTTATAACAATGCTGGATATATATCAAATTCTCATCCCAAGTCCTTGGATGTTTCCTGTTATATCCTCTCAAGAACTGAACCAAAGTACGGTTTACCACTTCTGTTTGCCCATCAGTCTGTGGATAAAAGGCGGTAGACCTTTTCAGCTGAGTATCCATCTTCTCCCACAAAGTAGACCAAAATTTTCCTATTAACCGTGAGTCCCTGTAGACACAATAGAATTAGGTAAACCAAAATGAACCCATTCATTAGCAAAGAATAACTCAATTGCATTGCTAGCCTTGATGGTCTTCCTACAAGGAATGAGAATACACATTTTGCTAAATTGGTCAACTACCACAAAAATGTAATCATGACCTTTTTTGGAAGTAGGAAAACCGCCCACAGAATCCATGGAGAGGCTTTCCCATGGCCGGGAAGGAATTAGTAATGGCATATATAACCCCAATTTTTTGTTATTAGGCTTGCTCGTATTGCATAAAACACAACCCTTGATGAATTTAGCAACCTTTGTTTACATGTTTGGCCGATAAACAAACCTCTGTAAGTGCGCTAGAATATTTGTCACACAAAAGTGACCAACTACCTTGGAAGTGTGTGCTTCCCTCATCAACTGAACTCTTCCCCCCTTAGACACACAAAGTTTCTTGTTCTTGTAGAGCAACCTATCCTTGAAGTAGTATTCTCCCCTAGGTGCAAATCCCTCACTTGGAGGTTTTTGCTGAAAGATTTCTCCAAAATCTAGATCCTGCTCATAACCTTCCTGGTATGCTTCACACAAAAAAGGCTCAAGAAGAGTTAATGTGCTCATAACTGAAAGTAAAGGAGGCCTAGATAACATATCAACTAACTTATTAGTCACACCTTTCTTATATTTAATAATCAAATGGAACTGCTGCAAAAAACCCATCCATTTATAGTGTCTAGCCTGTAGAAGTTTATTTTGAGCTTGCAAATATTGAAGAGGTTGGTGATCCGTGTGTATAATAGTTTCTTTACCCATCATATAATGTTTCCATTTCTTGACCGCTTGTACAAGAGCATTCAATTCCTTATCATATGCACAATAATTCAAAACTGCATCTTGAAACAATTCAGAATGATAACATACGGGCCTACCTGCCTGGAGTAGGACAGCCCCCATAACATAGTCACTGGCATCGGTTTCCACTTTGAAAGGTAACTGTAAGCTAGGCAATGCCAAAATCAGAGCATGACTAATCTCGTATATAAATGACTCAAAAGCATTTTGTTGTTTTTTACCCCAATCAAAAGCCTTACCCCCTAGTGTCATTGAATGTAGCGGCATTGCCATGGACGAGAAGTTTTTGATGAACTTCTCAAATATTGAACTGCACCAACAGAACTCTTGGTCTCGGTCAAACTCGATGGTGTAGGCCAATTTAGAATGGCCTCTATTTTAACCGGATCAATCCTCAACTCTCCATCTCCAACCACATGTCCCAAAAAGACAAATGATTGTTGATCAAACTCGCACTTCTTCTCATTCAACACTAGCCGGTTCTCCTTAAGAACTTGTAAAACTTGATGCAAATGGGTAAATGCTTTTCAAATTTTTTGCTAAAAATCAGAATGCCATCCAAGTACACAATGACAAAAGAATCAATAAACAGCCTCATTACCTCATTCAGCAACCTCATGAAGGTAGCTGGTGCATTACATAGTTCAAGCGGTAATACTAACCATTCATATAACCCTTTCCTGGTCTTGAACGCTGTTTTCCATATGTCCTCTTCCTTAATCCGCACTTGGTGATATCCATATTTCAAATCAAGCTTAGTAAAGTATTTAGCATGCAGTAACTGGTCGAACAAATCATCAATGCGAGGAAGAGTGTATGTATTCTTCATGGTTATTTTATTCAAAGCTCTATAATCAACACATATTCTCCATGAACCATCTTTTTTAGGTCCGAAAACAATAGGAGAACCACATGGAGAAGTGCTAGGACGGATTATATCTTGTTTAATCAAGGACTGCAACTGCTGTTTTACCTCATTGGTATCTTTCAAAGACCGCATGGCAATTCCAAGTTTGAAAGCAGACTATTGGGTAGTAAGTGTATCTCATGCTCAATTGGCCTAATCAGGGGCAGCCCTCGTAGGCTCTTGGAAAATCTCCCTGAATTGCTGAACCAACTCTTTTATCTGTGTCTAATCCTTGTTAGAAAACATGCTGCAAGTGGTTTTAGATGCAATAACCTCATCTTATGGCATATCCCTCAAAAGACGTAATTCAAATTTCCCACCAGCATTAATAAGTTTTCAGGCTTCAGTGGCGCTTACTGAAGAGATCTTTGAGTCTCTTGCAAGGGCTGATACCATCCTTCACCAAACGGTATTGGTTGGCTCTCCTCAAGAAGATAACATCCTCGATGTACAAATACGGGCTGCCAAACACTAAACCACACACATCAAGGGGAACAACATCCAAAGTAACTTCATCAATGAATTTCTTATCAATACCAAACATAATTTTACATTGCTTGGTAACCTTGATGTGTACACATTTCTTCACCCAACCCAATGAGTACGGGCGTAGATGATTGTAAGTTTCCAACTTTAGCATGTCTATTAATTCTTTACTAATCAAATTAGCTTGAGAACATGTATCAAAAAGAGCATCCACCTTAGTTTTCTTCCCTTGAATTTCTATATGAAAAAGCTTAGTTCCTTTTCCTGAACAATACTGTTACTACCCAAACATACCTCTCTGCGGACGGAGGTACAACACATAGTCTCATCCACCTCTTTGTTGCCAAATACTTCCTCACCCTGGAGGGTAGCCATGGCCTTCTTCTTATTTTTCTTATTCTTGAAGGGATGTAATTCCGGGTGGAGCTTCCAACATTTTTCCTCGGAATGAGTGTCAACATCACAATGCCCACAATGAACTTTAGTATCCTTCTTAGAAATGGAAGTAGCATTTTTCTTACATTTCCCTTTTCCTTTCTCCTGCTTGGTGTCACCTTGATTTCCCGAAGCATGCTGAGAAGGTAGATGAACTCTTCTTCTTGTCCATCTCTAAATAGTGGGCTTGAGAACAAGCCTTGTCTACATCCACCAGCTTGGCCAGGAGAACTGGTCTTATCAAATGGCTATGGAGTCCACCAATGTACTTCATTTGAAGGTCCCGGTCCGCTACATCTTCGCCCATCTAGACAACTTTCTTCCGAAACTCACTACTGTACTCTTACACGTTCTGACCTTGCTTTTGCTTGAAAAACTACCAATACAGGGACCTCTCTTCCTCATAACAAATAGGATAGAACTGCTTTTTGATTATGCTTATAAATTCATCCCATTTAGGAATAGGATGAAGCTTCTTAAAAACATGGTTGGTTAATTTTAACGTTGCAAATGAAATCTGCTGACTCTCATTGATTTGATGCAAATTGGAATATACCTCAAGTTGAGCTAGCCAATGGTCTAGCTTCTTGGCATTCATGTCCCCGTCGTAAGGCTGAATCTCTATCTTTGCCTTTGTTTTGAATGGAGGAGGTGTAGGGTTGGCACGGGGCTGCTCTTCCTCATACTCATGAGCATAGTTCTAAAAACACGATTACTCGGACGGTAATCGCAGTAAATCGTTTTTTACATGCAAAACGATTTATCTTTCCATAAATCGCGATTTATTTATTGCCGATGAATCGGCGATTTACAGTGCTAAATAACCTGAAAAATCGTGTGGAAAATCTTTCCATTTCTTCCTGCTTGAATCGTTTTTAGCTTCTACATTTTTTCTCTTGTTTTCTTTTGTTCAAATCGTTTTTTTCCTTTTTTGGCATTTCTTTCCTTTTTTGGATTTTTGGTGAAGAACGGGTCCGGGAAGATGTAGCAACAAAAACTTGCATGAGCCATAACTTCCATTTTGTGGCTCTGTTTCAGGTGCCGTTTTCTCTAAAAGTGTATATTTTCTCGAGCTCTACGCATTGATGGCAATATTTTTCTTATTTTCATAAAATCCATTTTTGCACCTTTTTGGACCAAGCAACTTCTTGCAATCTTCTGAAAGAATCATGAGCTTTGATCGCCTGTAGACAGATTAGTAATTAAAAATACAACTATGCAAGTATTCCAACTATGGTATATACAACTTATACAGTATACTGTACATTGTATACATTTATATGAAATACATTATTTAATTTTATACAATCTATAACATACACTATAAATTTAATTTTATTTGTTTTGTATATACTGTACATTATTATAAATTTATAGTTAATTGTACAATATACACTATAAAATTATAATAGTATACTGTATAATGACTTAACATTTAACATCATTTAAGATCATAACGATTTAGCATTTAACATTATTTAACATCATAACGATTTAACATTTAACATCATTTAACATTATACTAGTAAACTAGTATACAATATAATAGTATACTATATATTGTATACTGTACAGAGTCACTTCTCGCATCATTTAACATTGTTTTTACATTTAATTTAAGTATATTTTATGAATTTAAAAATTTTTAAAAGTAGCGATAAAGTTGCCAATTAATGCTGATAAATTGCCGATTCCTGATTTCCGAGTCAAAATTTGGCTTGCCGATTAATCGTCGATAATGATTTTTTGAAATATGCTCACGAGTATCTTCTTTATGGGCTCCTAGTGCCTTGTTCGGAACACCAAGTTTCTCCATGAGCAATCCCATGATGGACTCCAATTTCCCCATAGATAAGGAAATATTGCTCACATCTGCCTCCAACTTGTAGAAATGTTCTTCTCCAGTTTCACATGCATCTTTTTTGTGAGCCATGTCTCGGATTCCTTGCTTCCACTTCCTGGTGGAAATCTCTGCTTCAAAAGGAATGATGATACCTTCACCGCTTTCACTTTCCTTTTGGGTAAGGGCGATCTAACTGAAAATGTCAACACAAGTTAAACCACACAAAAACAATTGATCTTAACTGCTCTGATACTAATCTAATCCGTAAAGTGCCTCTTTTTAACTATGAATAGATCATGTTCTAGTATTAATTGAATGGAAAATGATAAGTTCCTTTTAACCAATATAATGTGCATGAAACATTCAATACTATATTGCAAATTGAGAGATAGAAGAAAAAGGAGACACAAGAATTTATCTTGGAGAAACCCAATGTGGGAAAAACTCCAGTGTGTAAGCAAATTGCTTCCCTTCCGCTATGTAATTCTCTAAAATACAAAGCTATTGCCAAAGTTTGGCCTTCAAGAAGGATTCAACACTCCTAATTGTATTTGCTTACTTACAATCCTCAACAATGAAGAACTCACTCTCAATGAACAAAACAAGAAAAAAATTCCAACTCCTCTTTGCTAACACTTGAATTCACTCAAAATCACCCGCTAGAATGAAGAATTGAACTTGTATTTATATTTGTTCTTCCTATGGAAGGAGGAAAATGTGAAACGAACTGTTTGGGAAGCCCAAACATTTGCAACTGTTGAGTTTCCTTACTTTAGCGTCATTGGGGTTAGGACCGCCGGTGTCCACATAGTGGCGGTTGCGCAACCGCTGTTCCCTGTAGCCGACAGTTGTGTAACTGCCGAGGCGGTTGCACAACCGCCTCTTTGTGAAGAGTAGCAATTACGTAATTGATGGGGTGGTTGCATCATTGTCACCTAGAAATCTCCAGAACACGACAACAATGGCCCTCTGATGTCATTCGAAGGTGTTCGGATCACCATCAGCCTGACTAGACCATCTCCAAAATGAAGAATATGCATTGGAAGTATCAAATAAGGAGAATACATAGAATTGGGTATTTTTTGACCCATTTTTGGATCATGTTTGAAGACCCTTGAGAAGGGATGTTGCCTCTACTTGATTTTTGGTATCATTTCCAAAATTCAAAACATGAATCATCTTAGGTTTTTGTTGGTCATCTTTGAAAATTTCACGATTGCCGATAGTTGCAAGATTACTTTTTGTTAGCTTGTCAAAGTCCAGTTTCATAAAATTTTCTTGGGTGGTTGGGAGGGCGGGGAGAACATCGTTCTTTTGGAATCTTCTAGCAATTGAAATGAGCCCTATTATTGGAGGAAAATAATAGTAACATTAAACCAACCATGTAGATAAAAATAAAATAATAAAAAGCAATAAGTCATGCATAGAGAGGTTGGCAATGAGATTTTTACAGATGGAAAAACCCTTAAATGAATAAAAAATCACCTTGCCCACTCTTGGGTTTGAAAAGCTCCAACACTCCCTAGACCATAATTGTTAGAATGCTTCATTGCCAAATATTGATAAATAGAGTGCTCCATATGCTTCTTGAGTACCCGGCCTATATTTTTACTTTTGCCATCATAGATTCAACTTATATGAATATGAGGCTCAGATTCCCTTTTACAGCCCATTATGGGATGTTAAACTTTGCTCCTTAGTAATTACTACAATTAGAGGCTTATTTGAATTTTGAATTTTCCCTCTCCTTTTCATTTTTGACATCATCTTTTTAACTTCGTCCCATTTAAGTGAATCTAGGGACCACTTTTTTATTTGAAGTGTCTAAGGACCACTTTTACATTTTAATAGTTACAGATTTTGCATCAGTTCAAGGGCAAAGGATTAGATTTCTAATTAAAATCCTAACCCAAACATTTTTATAATAACCATTAAAGTGAGGTTTATTTTTTGATATATATTTCATGATTGACGTGTTTTTGGGATGGGAGTTGGGATAATCTCTATATGGAGCCGTCTTTATATTTGTTGAATAAGGCACTCAATTCGAGTTGAACTTTTTCGATGAATAACACATAACAACACTTGTGTTTTCTATCTATTAAGTTGGATGTGGGATGTTAAGGGCGTTGATATGTTGTCTATATCCTTGCAAAATTTGGTTTCCCCATATTTTTGGGTTTCACAATCTAGACATCCTTGTTATACTTCCATTCATATGCAAGAATCACATTGCAACTTTCTATTTTCATTATATTGATAACTAAATGATCACTATACTGTCTGATTTGTATATTGATGTATGGTTTGTAGTTATCCTATTTTTGAATGGTGTCAACGTATGGTAAGTTGACTTCATTGGTGTAATCTAAACGAATTGTTGAAATGTTAGATTTCTAAGCAGAACTGTTAACGATGAAGTTGTGGATAGAATCTAAAAGTATTTCCTTTGATAAGAGTTTGGCAGGTTAAAATCTTTCACATAAATTTTACTCACATTTTGAGGTTTGATTATTCAGGGCTTTAAGTCTTTGCAGACTACACCAGTTATCCTCATTTTTTGTATCATGACTAGTTTGTATTTCTTTTCATTGTTCATCACATTTTCCCATTTTGGTCCCCAACATTCTCTGCCATGGTACCTTTTACATGTCTTACAACAGTTTTTACGTTTCCCACTGTGTGGTCATAGTTTTCTATATCGGTTATTTCTGTTTATGCTGATTTCTTTCTTTCTTGTGGTGGTACAAGTGTTGTTTAAAGGCTTGTTTTGAGTTTTCCAGCTGTAGAGTTACTGATATGACTTTCCCCAAAGTCTTGGGGTCATTGGGAATTTATGATTCTCTAATGTAGTGCTTGCAGCAAGATAAATGTTTGATATTTCTGGAGGAGGTCGGCTAGTCTAGTTGTTACGTTCTTTGTGGTTACACTATAATCCCTTATTGTTTATTCTTGTAAATCTTAGCTACTTTATAAAGGCTTCTAAGATTGCCCTTATTTTCAATTACATTATTGAGTTAGTCCCGAGTATCAAAAGGTTCCTTGTTAGTTTCTACTATGGTTTGCAGACTACTAAACCATTTGAATGCTGATACTTTTAGGTGAAGTACCATACTAGGAACTTTGTTTTCTCTGGGATTTATCCCAGAACTAAATGAAAATTTCAACTGATATGATCCATGCTTAATGTATTATCTTATGTGCTACTCTTGTTTTATTGCTTTGAGAAAAATATCCTTATGCCTTAGTAATAATCCTTTTTTCATGCTTAGAAACAATAATATTTCACTTAATGTATCCCTAGAATCCTTACTCTAGGGTGACGCATCTATAGCTTTTCCTTACAAATCTTGAGGAAGTGCTATATGCAAGGCTGGTAATGCGGTATAAACTTAAAGAAGCTATCTACTGATTTTTAATACTACTCTGCAAACTATGGACTAATTTGCGTGCTTATGTCATTAACAAGCAGGTCTTTCATGGAGCAGACAGTGACATCCTTTGGCTTCAACGGGACTTTCATATCTATGTTGTAAATTTATTCGACACTGCAAGGGTAAATTACTTATATTTTCCTCATAAAGATGCATCTCAATTCTTTAAGCAATTGTCTGAAGAATCAAGATTACTTGAATGCTAGTTTTGTATTAAATAAATAAAAAATGACATCTCTTGACATACTTCTCAAGGCTAGAGATGTCTTGAAGTAGCACTTCTGTCCTCTAATAGACTATCGGCTCTTTCCCTTTCTGGTAATATTTAGCTCACTCCTCACAGATCTTCTCATTTTCCAAGATTGCTGTTTCCATATGCTTAGAGGAAACACCTTCATTAACCTTTATCATCCTTTGCTTTTTGATATTAAATAATTCTTCACTTGGAGGCCTGGTGTTTAGATCCAGAAAAGACGTTTTGAAATTTTGACTCATATTCTGATATATGTCCAAGAAGTTTCAGGGCATCTTGTATCTGTAGCCCGCAATCTCCAAAATTTGTATCTGTAGCCCTCAATCTCCAAAATTTGTATCTGTAGCCCTCAATCTCCAATTTTTTCATCTGATCATTTGTGTTGTTCTTCGCAAAAAGGGAAATCAGCATGCTGCTCATCTCTTTGAAACAGTTGCACGGAGACTTGTCTCCTACCAAAAAAATGCATCTTGGAGGCTGGTACTTGTCGTAGAGACTTTTACCTGGTACTCGTCTTGGAGACCTAGATTTCAGTGCTTTCTAAAAAAAATTTTACTCTTGACCTTAGGTATGATGAGATATCAAAGATAAATATCAATACAATTACTTTGCCAACATCTAATATTTTAGTTTTCAAAAGGTAGTACTGTTTTTCTTAGGATGTATATTATTTTTCTCTCTAAAATTTACATATTTAATATTTTTCCGTCTCTGAGTACCCATCTCGTATGTTTCTGAAAATGGCGTGCCCGTGCCCGTGCCCATGCTCATCTCCTCGTACTCGTATTCGTCTTTTGGTAACTGTGCTTGTAAAGCTTTGTACATAGATTCTAGCTTCTGACCCCTCCTTGAGATGAAGGTTCAGTCAACAAGTGCTCTCCTTTCCATGGTTGTTGAGGAGTGCTATCCAAAACCTCATGCTCATCTTTCTCCTTTGAACCAATAGAAACATCCTCCTTCTGGAGAGGGCCTGTGATACTCCTCACATTTGTAGTTTTGGCATTATAAGTGTCTGAAATTTTAAAGAAGCAACAGCTGGACTTCATAGTCTATTGTGACCCTTGGAGGGACACCGAAAAAAATGTACGAGAATTTTTTTGCTGAGCTTATCAGGTAATCGTCAACCGAGAATGGGACTCGATATCCACATCGATCCCTAGTCTTACAATAACAAAAGAACAACACAAAATAAAAATTTGAAACACAAAAACCTACTAAATGTTCATAACCAACAAGTACTTTACATACAGGCAATGTTCCATTGTTAATTACTACTCAACATTTTGTTTCATTTCAAAACAAGGATACTTAACTATATTCTAATTCATTTCAACTCTATTCTACTGGTTAAAAAGCATTCGATTTCTAACTTTTGAAAACAATTTTTGTCGATATTACCAACACAAGGGTTCAATGGTAAAAACCAACAAAATCCTAAAAAAGGAAACCTCTCAATACTTGTGTATTGAGAGCGAACAGGGGATTTGTGCTAAAGCTTCTGTAATGGGATAGAAAGGGAAAAAAATCATTGTAATGTTTGGCAAGGGAGTCCTCCGTGTATGTGTTCCATTCCTCAATTTATCATGTGCGCATGAATGGACTTTATAAAAAGTAAGGTAAGAAAATGAATGTGTGCAAGGATAAATGAGTCCTATGTGCCTTTGGCCAAAAGACTTAATGCGAAACATTGGCCTTCCCCTAATGTAATCCCAACTCATGCATTGGGTGTGTTGACGAGGCAAATACTTTGGTAAAACCTGCAGTAATCCTCATCCATGCATACCGAGTCAAATATGGAACATAATGCTTTATGTGTTTTAAGACCCATAAGCTCAAATCACATAGCTGTCTAAGGAATCCAATGACCCTATCAATCAATCCATAAAAACTCTGCAAAGGAAAACCTCCAACTAACAAAACAAGGGATCAATCAAATTATAATGCATATGTGATATGAAACTTGTAAGTGTCCTATACCACTTACGGTAAACACTATCATGAAGCTCTAGGAAACGATCGATAACGAAACATAAGCAGCAACCAGTCAAACTAAGCATAGTGTGTGCTTGATTATACAACTCGTAGGTGTCCCATACCAATAATGGGAAAACATCACAGAACGTTAAGCAAATTTTGAGCACAATAGCCTCAGACTTAGCAGTAAGATAGGTTTATTCATCTTCCAGACAATGATCATAACAAAGTTCACAAGCACTGTTTGAGGATTTATTCATTCACCAATATTAGAAACTTTGTTAATTTTAATTTTTTACATAATAACAATAAAATCTTGAAGACAATTATTAGTCCAACAATTACATCCACATATCACATGATACTTCCATTTCAGGGGTTGTAATATCCCTTTTTTTTTATTAAAAATACCATAGATCTAAATTTTCCTGAAACCCTTGTGCAAAAAATTAAAGAAATTGATTTTTTTCACTCTAAGCCCTTGCAAATTTTTTTAAACCTCTAGGGAAACACTTGCAATAATTTTTAGAACTAATCCTCCTTTTATTTCAGATGAAAACATAGATCTGAATTTTATTTAATTTATTTTAGGCTGGAATTGACAACAACTTCAGCCAATGATTTCAATGCAAGTACAACACGGAATGCAAATTGATGTTCAAACCCAGAATTACAAATCTGATAGAAGCTGGATCAAGTGTCGGAACTTGAAGAAGAGCTCCCAATGGAGCTGTAGCTGTCCCCAAGGGTGACGTCATCCCTTGAGGGGGTGATGTCAGCCTTCCAAAAGGCTCCCAAATGCTGGAAATGCCTGCAACACTCTCTTAAGTCAATGCCCTTGCAGGAATTCGTCCTTTCTTTGCTTAAATGTGAAAGAAATGAGGGTTTCCGTCCTCAGATCTAAATACTAACGAGGGGTTTCGTCCTCAATAGCTTGCTCTCAAGGGGTTTTGTCCCTAACAGCTGAAAAAGAAGCAAGAATGCTCTTTCTTATAAAAAATAGTAAATCAAGATGATTACAAATGAACCCCTGATCTTCTTTTATACTTTTTCTGGGCACACTACTCCATGTGGGTCGCCCCATGTGGTAGGTGCACTTTTTTAAATTAAAGTGACCACCTTTATGTCTTATTTTATAATTAAACTTTTCCCCTTTCTAATTAATTGTTATAACCTAAAGTTGCTTTTCTACAAATATTACAAGGCTCAATAAAATAACTTAAAAATATAACGATAAAGTACACTTCGAAATTTCTATACCGAACATAAATAGTTACCCCTTAAAAAACTTCTATCTGGATAATTTGAAGCAGATCTCTTTGTTTCTATATTCATCTTTATGAGGGTGGGAGAAAAGATCCGTTGCATTTCCCTTTAAGCCCCCGAGAAGTCAACTAGGGCAAAAAGGGTCTCATGGCGAGTTGGTGTTAATGAGGGGACATTACAATCTTCCCTTTCCAGAATCGCTTGCCGTCAAGCAATTGCAAATTTGGGTGCCTCAAGAATGGCTACTCCCTCCCATGTAGCATCCTTCAAAGGTAGGTCCTTCCAACGCTTCAAATACTCACTTATGATCTGACCCCTTAACTTCTTCTCACGAACATTTATGATGGCTTCCGAAACTAGAATTAGCTTGCCTTCCTCATCCATAGGTGGCAGCTCTGCAGAAGGGATAATATGTTGTCCAAGTGCCTTCTTGAGGCACGAAACATGAAACATATCATGTATGTCGCAATGCTTCGGCAACTCCAACTCATATGCAACCTTCCCAACCCTCCTCTGTACTCTGTATGACCCATAACAGCGAGGCTTGAGATTCTCCTCCCCACTTTGTTTGAGTAAAGATTGTTGGTAGGATGCAATCTCAAAAAGACCATGCCACCCACCTCAAATGTCCTCACTGAACGGTGTTGGTCTGCATGTAGCTTCTGCTGACTTTGGGCATGTTGGAGATTTTCTTTGAGCACTTTCAAAATTTCTTGACACTACTGTACCAAATATTGTGCCCTGGGCACTCTATTATCTGTTCATCTATGAAGAAAAATACATCATACCCATAAAGAGCTTTAAAGGGAGTCATTCCAATGGACATATGATGGGAAGTGTTGTAACAATACTCACACATGTATAACCATTTAATCCATGTTGATTGCTGCCCTGTAACAAAGATCCTTAGGTATTCCTCTATCCTTTTGTTCATTGCTTCAGTTTGACCATTAGTTTGTGGGTGGTAGCTAGTGTTTGGAGTCGATTCTATGCCGGTCAATTGGAAAATCTCTTGCCAAAATTGTCTCATAAATTTGGTCGAGTATTGTACTTTGCTAGAAGTGCGAAGAAATGGGCATATTTTTTGAGCGTATCAACCACCACAAACAAACAATTCTTACCTTGGACCATAGGCAACCTTGTGATAAAGTCCATGGATATGCTCTCCCCATTTTTGAGTAGGAATGGGTATGCTCATAGATGGTCTGAAGTTTATCCCAAATGTCCTTTGCCGAATTATAACGCATTACTTTGAGAAGTTCTAATTTTGCTAAGCCACACAAAATTGCATTCATGGCTTTTGCATTATTTTCACTAGCCTTCTTTCCAGCTGTATTCGTTGGAGTTTGTGGTGTTATATATTCAGTTACTACTGATTGCTAGATATCAAAACCCAAGGCCATTAGATATGTTCACATCCTTATGCTCCAAAATGCATAGCTTGTTCCGTCGAACAATGGAGCCTTATTTGTGGAGAAACCTTCTTGAACATGATGACTAGCCATGTGTGCTTCTGAGATCTACCTTCTAGCGGGTGGACTCATAGGCCTAAGGAACTTGCTCTAATGCCAATTGTTAAGTACACGCTTATACTGAGATGGGGGGTGAATCAGTATAAGATAAAATTTTACTTATTACAACTTATATCCACGAGTAAAGCATTTAAAAAGCATTCAAATAACATAACATAGAGCTACAATAAATTTACGTGGAAAACCTTCTCTCAGGAAAAACCACAAAATAAGACTGCTTGGATCTACTGTCAAAATCTAGCCCAAAATTAAATGCTTTACAAATGTTCATAGGCACCAACCTACGAGAGATACCAATCCCCAATACCAAGCACCAACTCAACTAATTTGTGAGTACTAACCCACTGGAGACACCGATCCCCAAATTGTGAGACACCGACCTCAACAAAATAAACTTCCACCTCCTATAGTTGCTTCTTCAACCGGATGATGGCAATGCTGCTTTTCTTCTTCTTCTCTTCACTATATTTGTCAATACATTTATGCTCTTTTCCCGCACTTCTCTTAGACGTTAATGATATATCAATCTATTTCTCATGCTTTCTTTTTCTCCATCCTTTCATCTATCTTTTATACCTTCACATCACTTCACCAAGAGGGGCAATGTTCCCAAAGGATGTGTCCTTTCTTAAATTAATTTAACTCCTATAATCAAGTTGGCTGGCCCCATCAATTAATTCCAATGGAGGTCGGCTGGTCCATCAATTAAATGTTGTCCCTTCATTAAATTTCTGCCCATAATGTGAGCACCACTTGTAGCCATAATATAATATGAATTAATTGCTAGTATACAATATGATTACTGTTCATTACATTCACTATTTATTATATAAAATCTGATCATTGTACTATCTCTTTGAATGTTGTGCATTCTCCTTTAACACATAAATCACACTATTTCCAACAATCCCCCCCTTTGTCATTGATGGCAACCCTACAAAGAAATGATCATCTCCAACCAGAATACTCCCTCTTTTTGGACTTCTTTTGCTTGCTATAACTGCCCCCCCTTTCTTTAACTCTCCCCTTTGACATCAATGGAAAAGGGATATTCAACACAATCACAAAGTATATCAGCCAAATATCCATGGAGCTAAATAATGCAATGATTAGCTCCCCCTTAATTCATGCTTCTCTTGACAAAGGTTATTGTAAAAGGACATTTTATCATTTTTGGAGGGGATTTGAATTCTAGAGACGTGGAAGGATTTTTGGCCAGACTTTGTGCTGTCCATAATTTTGTATAAGATCTCGGATGAGAGGAAAAGTGTATGGGACTTTGTGTTCATCTTTATGAGGAAATAAAAAGAGATATATTGAACCGTGTCATGATTTCTTTGGTAATAAGCACAAGTTTTTATGTTATGAGTTTATTCTTGTCCAGTCCTTTCATGCATGCAAAATTCCAACCAGAGGTGTTTCTTATATCAAGTAATCCTCTTGCAAACAAGAATGAAATCTGCATTTGCTTATTTGAAATGCAAGTTTCCCCTTTCTTTCTTTCTTCCTAAATTCTCCATTCCTTTTTCTTTCTTTCCGCAGTTTATATTCCTTTCCTAGGAGTAAAATCCCATCCGATGCAATTTAGTGCAAGTGAAAATACTGTACATATTCCTCCTTTCTCGTTCAATCTTTCAATAAAAGATGCCTCCCTTCATAATAGAGGAGGGATTTTGTCCCACATGCTGTTGATAAAGTATCATATTTTGCATGTGACAAAATATTTACCAACACCTCTAAAATGAGTGTCAGTTATCGGTTTTCAGTTTCATCAGTTTCTCCGCATTCTTACCATAGCGGAGAATAGATTAGAAATGTCAGTTTTCCCGTTTGGGTATTCGGTGACTTTTTGCTACG
Organism: Taxus chinensis; assembly: GCA_019776745.2. NCBI lineage: Eukaryota > Viridiplantae > Streptophyta > Pinopsida > Cupressales > Taxaceae > Taxus > Taxus chinensis. The sequence continues at coordinate 619,542,196 of CM034155.1, forward strand.
GCCCTTCTATATCCACTTGGGTTAGTTGAACTGTAGTGTGACTAAGTCCTTTTGTCCAATCTTTGAATCTTCGAGACACCCTTGGAGGGTAATATTAAATTGCTGTTTGGGGACATGTTTAGTGGCCATAAATAGCCTTTCTGAACACCTTTAACAAAATGATAAATAGAAATTATGATCGTGTGAAAATGTTGTGCCTCCCTCTTGAACCTCCTTAGTGGCAATGAAAATGAAAGCTGTGTGAGGAAATTGAACACTCTCTCTTTCTCAACTCTGAAATGTGAATAGATTATGAATTGTGTGAAAGCGCTTGGTTGTTCTCTCTCTTAACACGCACTTGGTTATTTAAATAAATTTGCTGCTTGCGTGAAGAAAATAAACGATTCTCTCTTTACTAAACCTAGAAAATTGGTTATAATATGAAATGTTGTGGAAAATATTAATCTTGTTCTCTCTGTAAATTGCGAATGCTTCTGTTTGATAACATTGTTAGATAGGAGAGGTGGAATCCATGTTAGCTTTGTGCCGACCCCTTGATGCATGTGGCAGGGGACGCAACAAAAACGTAAATGAATAGTGTACTCGAAGATTGAATTGCAAATAGATCTCTTAGATTGTATAATTCATTTAAGAAAATGGGTTGCCATAATGGAAATTGTTGTATTTTGGATAGTTATTGCATCAGTTAAAAAGGATTGAAATTGATAGTATCATTTATATAAATTGTAATTCGTCATGTGGTTAAAAAAAGTATGTTATATCGAAATGAATTGGCTATATCTTAGGCAATAATTCTCATCATGTGGTTGTAGTCTCATGAGGATATAAATAAAGTAAGAACCTATAATGAACCCAACAAATGAATGGATTGAAACCAAATGTTTTCCCCAAACATATCATTATACTATCCTTCATTAGCTAAATCGAAATGAATTAACCCATATGAAGTTACTCCCGTAATCCCCACGAAAGGATTTAGCTTGTCATTTAAAAGGAACTTAAAGAAGACTGTCTTAACAATAAAATCCTTACTTGACACATTTGAGTAGCAAGTGACTAGACGACTACTCCATTTTTTGGTAATTCTGCATAAAATGGGTTAGGACTATCTGACCCTTTTGGAGCTTATGATGGCCAATCCATAATCTTGCTTTCCCTTTGCTTGCGAACCTTTTATAAGATGAACTCAATGCACCTTGTACATTTTACTTACTAAACTTGTGCGAGAAGCCTCATTATGCCCTTATGGGTAAAACTTAAAAGTTTTTCCTTGGCAAGTAACAAATGATTTAAGGAGTCATTCGAAATATGTAACTTAAAATGCTCGCCTTGTTTGAGAACTTGAAAGGGGTGTGCCTCGTGTGGACCTTACCCTATAACATGTCTATATTCATCCTTGTGAGAACCGGCTGTTGTATTTCAAACCTTGCTTGTGGTCCCTTGAAGTATTTTGGACCTAATGTGATGTTAACCTCGAGGTAGGTGTGATCTTGCTACATAGATCCACCTTCCCTCACGTTATTTCTCTAGTTGAGCTAAATAGGAAACCTCGTGTATTCCTTGCTCTTGCAAGTAACAAATGAATGACCATTTAAATTGTGCAAGCTATGTGAAATAAGTATATTGAGATAATATTGTTGTTGATCCCGTTGTGGATAGAACCTTGTGACTTGTAGTAACCAAATTATACTTAAGATTTTATTGAATGGGTAATTTGGAACTTGAGTTGTTCCCTCTCAAACTTATTAATAAACCTTTATATTCTTAATAGAAGTAAAGTGGGGTGTATTCGTAAAGGGTCGCCTTGCCTTATACCCCTGTGATGCTCCAAAAAATTCGGTGGGGGATCCGTTAACTAAAACAACAAAGGATGCAAAAGAGAAGCAAGCTCTGACCCACCGTATCCAATCTCGTGAAAAGCCAAACTATTCCAAAACTTTACTAAGGAAATTCTAGTCCACACGGTCATAGGCTTTGGATAAATCCAACCTAATGAACATTGCCGATGTTTTTTGTATTTCCATTGAATAAGATAAGATAAGATAATTATATTAAATGTCCAAAAAATGAAAAAATGACCACAAAAATAGGTCAATGGGGCTGCACCATACAAAGCAAAGCAGAAGCAGTGGGGAAACCTAAAAAGGTCTTCGCGAACAACAAAAGAAGAATAAAGAGGGTATAAAGAAGGAGAGGAGGTGGAGGAAAAGGCCTCGACACCAACCGTCTCGAGTGTCATCTAAGGCCAACCGGAAAGAATCTGGTGATGTGCTGATGTTTGGTGTCAGGAACTGGAAGATGTCTGAGACGCTTATGATCCGTGCAAAGTCGAACTCTCTGAGTAAGCCTGGTGGATTGTCGCCTATGAGAGGGGGCCCTTGGCCGTGTCTATGTTCGGGTACCTCTGGTGTGGGAAGAAGCTCCTCTAGTCCTGACAGGTCTAATCTAAAGATCTCCACTAGGATTAGGTCCCCGCTTGGTGCCCATCTCACCAGGGAGCTCAACAAAGAAAGATGTGATCCGTCGAGTAGTAGTCTCCTTGGAAGGGGGATGGAGGATCCTGTCATGGAGCTTAAGAGATTCCTGTAAATAGAGAGCGAGACAACTCTGATCATAGTACCTGAAGAAGGTCGTGAACGATGGGTGTTTACGGAACAGACAGTGAAAGCTCCCTCTGATCTCATAATAGATGGGGTACCGGAAAATGAAGTGTTCCTCTGTCTCAATCTCCTAGAGGGAGCAAAGCTTGCAGATCCTCTTGAATCGGTCCAATTGGTGATTGCTCTTGACCCGAAGCCTGTGGGAGCCAAATCTGAACTGGGCCAGGGATATGTGAAGAACATCCATCCAATGATGGGAGATATAGGTGAGCCGAATGATGAGTCCATTGTTGACTTCGAGGAAGTGATTGGTGTAGAAGGCCATCTTTGGGCGTAGCTCACCCCGGGGGTTGGTCCAAGTAATCTAGATGAATTGTCTGTAAATAGCATCTCTAATGATTCTGTGCAAGTCCTGTTTTCTCGGAAGGAGGTGTGTAGGAGCATCCATGGAGTAGTTGAAAGGGGGGAGACGACGGTCCAAGTTGATCCTAAGGGATCTTAGGAGACAAGAGGCCCCGACATACCAGCAACGAGCACGACCATTATGGTCAGAAAGAGCAATGGCCTCAGAAGAATGACAGGCAAGGTAGATGTACCTGTCTCTGCCTGTGGAAGAATCTGAAAGTCCCTGGATGCGGTGCAAGAATAAGACGAGACCAAAGATGACATTTAGTCTGAAAGGGCGAGCCCCAAAGTTGGCAAGGATGATATTGTGAGGAACAATCTCTTTACATCTGATGATCCGTTTGAGCATAAGGATCTGAACTTGCTCAATAGCATCTGACTCGAGAAGGGAGGGACCCCAAACTTCAGAACCATAGAGAACCGTGGGTCTTACAAGAGATTCTAAGAGGGACAACTTGGACAACATGTCCTGAAAGTGGTGGCATAAGCACTGTCTCTCCAAGATCGCTAGGGAACCATACCCCTTGTTGATGCGGGGTTGAATAGTAGGGCGTAAATTGAAGTGAGGTCCAGAGAAGAGTACTCCCAGATAGGTGTAGGAGCTGGTGATCTCCAACTCCTCCCCTGTGTAGAAGAAATGGAAATCGGAGGTCTTCAGTCCATTGAAAATCATAACCTTGGTTTTACCTAGGTTGACTGTAAGCTATCTATGATCACAAAAGAGGGCTAAAGCATGAAGTTGTCTCTGTAACCCCTCCGCAGAAGAAGCGAAAAGGACCACATCGTTTGCAAAGAGAAGGATGTAGATCAAAACCTAGTTAAGAAGACAACCGTCCCTGTCCTGTATGTGGTCCCGGAGAAATTCCTCCAACTCATCAATATAAATACCGAACAAAGTAGGAGAGAGAGGGCAGCCCTGTTTGACCCTGATGGTGCTCTTGATGAAGTCGAAAAACCCAACAATAGTACGAAGGCGACCCAAGACCTCATACAACCGAGTGATGGCGGCAAGAAGGGTTTCGGAAATACCAATGTCTCTAAGTTTGCGGAAAGGAGCTTCCCGCGGAACAGAGTCAAAGGCTTTCCGAAAGTCCACAAAGCAGCAGAAGACTCTAGATGAACGGTGACGTGCTTCCTCAATGATAGCACGGAGGGTGAGAATGTGATCAATAGTCTGGTGCCCTGTCCTGAAACCTGCCTATCCCCTGACTCTGCATCGGTACTACTCTAGAAACTCAGATAGCTGCAAGTGGAGAACAATGGCGTACAACTTGGAGAAAGTATGACACACCATAATTGTCCTATAATTATTAGGATCAGAATTAGGACTGGATTTGTGGATAGGACAAGATTATGGGAAACTAGTACACACCACCGGATTGAAAAGGTCTACCAAATAACTGTTGATGGTGTTGATCCCATGCTTGAAAAACTCTGCTTGTAAGTCTTCCTCATCTGCTGCTTTGCTGCAATTCATCATCGATATGGCCTTCTTAACATTTGTGTAGGTGAAGATGTGGTAGGTGGAGGGTGGGGACACAACCAGGGTTTGGGGCTGACTAGGGATATCATAAAGGGTGGAGGTGTGGGTGAACATAGTGTGGGAGTCAAGGTCCAGGGGTAAAGGGGAACGTTGGGGAATGATGGTACGCCAAAAGTGTTTAGGGGAGTGCAAGAGTGAGGTGCAGAGGTCCCTTCTCCTATGGGCAATAAAGGTATGCTTCTTGTGACGAAGGAGATTACGATAGACAATTTTGAGGGAGGGGAAGGATGGGAGGTCATGGGTAAAGGCTAGACGGACTTGGCGGTGAAGGGTTTTGCAGTCGTCATCATACCATTGGTTCATGGGGCATGCCCTCGTACTTAGGGGCCTGGAGATGGAGCGGGGGTAGGAAAGCAAGGCTACCTCGTGGATAGCAGTGGCAAGAAGGTTGTACATCCTGTTAGTAGGGAACAGTGTGAATCGGGACAAGGAGGGGAGAAGCTGATGGAGATGAAAGGAGAAGGTTATGGGGTCACCCTCATCAAGTCTCAGAGTGGTACATGGAGGGCAGTGGGGGGGCTAGGGGCCAGAGGAGGTAGTTTCCAAGGAGGGGAGGGCTGCATGGTTAGCAAGGGGAATGGGGAAGACGAAAAAGTGGTGAATAAAGGGAAGGAGGTCAGGGGTAGTCATGACGTAGTCAACCACACTTGCGCCACCACAGTGAGGTCTGCTGGTGAAGAACTGGGAATCCGGGAAACAACATATGCCATTAAGGATCAACAAGTCATGAGATTCCCCCATCTGTAGAAGGTGTCGGCCATAGGTCGTCAAGGGCTCCGCGACATCGTCATACTCCCTCCGAAGACCAACTGAACCCGGGTCCACATCTGAGGTACAAAGAGCATCATCAATCCTGTCATACAAGGGAACTTGGGAGTTTTTGGTTCGAGCGTTGAAATCACCCAAAAGGATGACCTCACCAACTGCAAAGAACTGAAAAATGCTAGTAGAAAGGTCAAAGTAGGGGTCCCCATCCAGGCCATTCTCAATGGCAAAAGAAAAAGAGACAGGAGGGAAGTAACAAACTGCAATATAAATGTCTCGGATGAGATGTGGGGTCCGCCTAACCTTGATCCACAGGAAACGGGCAAACTTGTCCTTGTTGCCACATAAATCCTGCCCTGAAGAGTGTCCCTGACCAAACAAGCGACCCCTCTAGAACCTCTACCTCCTCTAGAGCTCTTAGTATCTTGCCTACAAACAGAGAGCCAGTAGTACCCCCCCCTAATGTCCGAGAGAGGACGAACGAGGCTCTCATGAATTTCTGTTACAAAAAGGAGATCTGAGTGACCCAATGCATCCTGTAGGAGACCAAGTGAGGACTAGTAAGAACCATTTCCATTCCAACATGAGATGGAAATGCATCTGTTACGAAGCCTCTCCCAGCGGAACCGTCATTTGGATCCGGGAGCCCAACCAGGAGGGAAAGTGTCTTGAATCACTGGTCTGAGCTTCCGAATCACCGCCCATTTACCTGCCTTCCTGGCTGCCATGACTATCTCCCGGGACTGTTTGAGTTCTGGCGCCTGGGCTCTAGTGATATCTTCATCTAGGAAGATCTTATCCAGGAGTGAGAATAGTCTCCGTTTAGCCCTAAGAGCCTGAAGCCTGTCATCTGTTGATTTAAAGCGAAGGAAGAGGGTCGAATCAAGACCAAGCCATGCTCTACTCAATTTGCACCTCCGACAGCCCCAACTTGTTTGTGATGAATGTAGAATTTCCTAAGCAAGCACAATTTCATCATAAATATGTCTTCCTAGAACAAATCCACCTTGTTCGGGGGATATAATTTTTGTGAGAAAAGGTTTCAATCTCTCAACTATAAGTTTTGTTATTATCTTGTACATCACATTACATAGAGCTATAAGCCAGAATCTAGATATATCTTCAACCTCTTTAGCTTTAGGTATGAGAGCGATAAAAGTTTTATTCAACTCTAGTTGTTTGTAGTGGTGTCTCACTACTACTGTGGAATACTTGGAAAGAACGAAACTACAGAATATTTGGCCAAACTAGTAGAGAAGTTATATATGTTTGGGAAAAAATTAAAATCAATTTGACAGAAAGTCTTAAACATAAGGTTTCGCTTCCAACTCAACTTTCTCAAGAATGGGAACATATCTACAAACAACTCTCTCTAGATCCTAAGGAAGCTACCATGCCTCGCTTTCACATAAAAAGGAAAATAGAGACCGGAACTCAACAGGAAGTTGTGATGAATTATAATGGGTTGCTCAATACAGATGGTGCTTCTAGGCGAAATCCTAGAAGAACAACTATGGGAGGGATTGGCCGTAGTAGAGAAGGAGAAGTACATTTAATCTTCGTTGAAAGTTTGGGATTATCTACAAATAATGTGGTAGAAATCAAAGCCATCCGTCGAGGAATACAAGAAGCTATCAAAATTGGTTGGCAAAGGATTAAGGTTCAATCGGACTCGAGAATCATGATGAATTTATTGAGTAATTGAAATAATGAACATCCTCCTAATTGGTGGATTGCTAAGAAGGTTGGTGAAATATGAACTCTACAGCAGAAGATCCAAGAAATTCAGTTTACCTACAACCTTAGACAAAAGAATAAGGTTGCTGACAGACTGGCAAATTGGGCTCTTGACAATAAAGATATCCTTTCCTATGGTTTACCTCCTTTATGGTGGTCTACTAAGATTCAAGAAGAAATTAGGAGAATCATAAATTTTGATTCTTTTCAATGAATGATCATATAGCTATTTTTGTATATCATGCTAGAGAGATGGCTAATAGCTTCCATGTTTGGCCTAGTAGAGTATGTAATTGAAAATTTTACATTAATATAAAGGTTGGCTGTTTTCTGGTTAAAAAAAAAGTGGGGCGTATTCGTGAGGAAACATGTTTGATTGGAAATGAGAATTCATAATTTGAAAACAATTGGTATGTGACTCTTAATTTCCGTAAAAAGTGATGCAAACAAATGATTAAACAAAAAATTTATTTGTAATATAAGTGCAAACTAATTGCAAGCTATGTAAATTGTGGATGAATTCCCTTCTTCCCTCTCTTAGTGGTTTTGCTATTGTGTTGTGATTCGCTTTTTTGAGCAAATGTGGAACTAAACTATTGTTGTGAAGTTTGTGTGTGTATGAATGTGTGGGGGTTGGACTACATCATTGGTTGGTAGAGGGATAAGGGGTTGTTAGTTAAAGGGAGGAATAAGAATTTGTATGTAATTGCAATAGAGGAACCAAGGAAATTCATGGCTAGTCTTAGTGGAGCGATTAGAGTGTTTCAAGTGGAGGGATAAGGGTATATTGTTATGTTGTGTTGGCTAGATTTTCTTCATAGCTGAAAACCTAGGCAGTCATGAGATAAATCTCCCTCATTTACCGATGAGGTTTCCATGTAAGATTTGTCAATAAAATATGCTAGTATTTATTTAGGGGTTTTACTTTAACCATGAAGCTCATGAACCATAGCTGTATAGTTTTGCAGCAAGTAAGTAGCTGTTAAAGAAATGAAATATCTAATGAAGAATGAAATAATAAAAACGTAGGAAAGAAAGAGGGGGGGATGTGCAACTCAATCAATAGATTACAGAGTTGATTGCATGCACACAGACAAAACCAATAGATATTAACACACATAATTATAAGCAAATGCAACTTTCAGTTCTAGATCTAGAATACCAAAAAGTTTATAAGTAGATCTAAGACAAAAAGCTAGAAACAAAATGCATTGTGACACAGTTCTTCGGAAATCTGCTCCTTTCTATTCCTTTGCTTCAAATAGCTATCAGGGATTTCAACACAAAGTTTAGAACACAAAAATGTTGCTTACAAATTCTGATCCTTTAACCCGTAGGTTCTTCTTCTACTTATAGCATGTAGAGGGGAAATTACAAATAGGAAGCCTTTAGTGAACTAACACATGTGGAAGAGGAAACAACTGACTATCTCCCTCATGGAATTCCTCTTTGCATGACATGCATGATTTATAACTGAAAATAGAACCTTATATTTTGCATGTCTGCCACCTATTTCCAAGTAGTCGACTTCTTCAAGTAATGGCTTTTAAACCGATCACTTAAATTTTATAATTTTAATTGATCGCTCAATTACTTTGTTGGAGGAAATAAGAGAAAGAAGAAGAAAGAGGAAAGCTGCAGTCTTGTTCTTTTTTCATATTCTGCATGCAGTTTATTTTTTTCCCCTTGATTCTCACCAAACTGGATCTGGAAGCGGCTGGATCTGGAAGCAGCTGGATCTGGAAGCAAGTGACTGTGATTTGCTTGTGGGTGTTGCCCCTGACATGTGTTCCCTCTTATCCTTGAAGCTTTTGTAGTTTTTCTCTAGTACATGCATTAGTGCAATGTTTGCCGTAAATAACTCATCGTTTTTATTTTTAATTGCATATGAGCAATTAAAAAGTCTGGAAAGCACTCTGGGTGAATGCAAATTTAATGAAGGCTTCAAATGGAAGATTGGGAGCACATGCACAAGATCCTGGAAGGAATTCTCCATGCACTGAGTTCTACACAGGCTGCATTAGAAATAAGAGGCTGGATTTTTGTCGGAAGCCTTTGCAATTATGAGATTTGGATCTGGATCTGGGCTTGGATCTGTGTCTCCGATGTCAGCAAATCTGGAAGTAATGCATGATTCCGCTGAGCTTTCTCGTTCATTCCGCTTTGCCATGGCTGGAGCAATCTTTGTCTGAGCAATTCTTTTTCTTTTTATTCAGCCAGAATTCTTTACAATTGGTGCAGATCTGGGAACTTCTTCAGATTCAGAAGATATATTCAATGTATTGGACATTGATTTAAGCTCCCTTTCAATTATATAAGCACCTGGGCACGTGTAATACTATGCAGACAATTAATTAGACTTAAATCAAGCTCCTTCAAACCTAGGCGCCAAACTTTGAAGATTTCCGGCAGTGAAAACACCTTTTCCTGAGCAAAATTCCTCCTTTAGGTGCCAAAACTGTCCGAGCTGCACTTCTTTGCTAAAATAATTAATTAATCCATCATTATGGCAGCCCCTGCTTATATAACCTTTAACATTCTATTTTTAATAATTGCCCCTCCTATTCCTAGCAATTAATTAATAAACAATGATGTTTATTCACCCAAATTGGGCGCCTATTTTTGTATGCTGTTGGCTGTTATTAAATAAATAAATTTAATTTATTTTTAGCATGCTACCTTTAGTTCACTTTGGCTTGTCTTTATGCATTGACTTTCCTTCTATTTATGGCGCCAAAATTGGGTGAATAAACATTAATAAATATTATTAAATGCATTGTTATTCACCCAAGGTGGGTCGCACTTTTTGGCAAGGGTGAATTCTAAAAATAAGAAGTCAACTTCAGATGGGAATTTTCACCCTGCATTGCAGTTCTAAAAATCCCTTCTTCCACTTAAGTGATTTGACTTTCATAATGAGATTTTTTACCCTGCCAGGCAGGTAAGAAATTCCTGCCAGTGCTTTAAGTGATTTTTCTTTTACAATGGGAATTTTTACCCTGCAAGGCAGGTAAGAAACTCCCGCCTGCTTGCCACCTCTAATATTCCCATTGCAGCTTAAGTGACTTTGACTTCATGGGAAAAATTACCCTGCTAGGCAGGTAAGAAATGCTCGCTTACCTGCCACTGTCAAAATTCCCACTAGCAACTTAAAGTCTTCCTTCAAAAAAAGTGCGACTTGCGTGAAAGATAGCTCTTTTCCAAAAGTGTGGCTTTCATTGTGACTTTTGCCTTTAAAATTGTGTGAGAATTCGTCACTTAGGGCAGCGTGGAAATTGGACGCGGAAGGCAGCCTTGAAAATTGCGACTGGCATAAAAACAACATTTCTTTCCTTTTTTGAATTTTTGGTGAAGAAAACACAAGGAATAAAATTTGCCATTTTTGGAAAGGGTCCGGGTAGATGTAGCAGCAGAAACTTGCATGTGCCGTAACTTTCATTCCGTGGCTTTGTTTTAGGTGTCGTTTTCTCTAAAAGTGCATATCTTCTCGAGCTCTACGCATTGATGGCAATATTTTTCTTATTTTCATAAAATCCATTTATTCCAAAAAATGCGACTTGCTTAGGAGAGGCTTTTTGTGCATGACTTAGTCTTTTTTGACCAGAAGCTTGCTTTCTGAGGCTGATTCCTTTTGGCATGGCAGCCGTAGATGATCTCTAGATACTCCAGGCAAGAAAACAGACTGTATTAGCGAAGGAATTGACCTAGGGGAATTTCACAGAGAAAAACACGCAAAAAAAAACACAAAAATGAAAAACGTTGCTAGAAGTCACAGACAAAGCCCAGGATCCATTCCTGGTGAAAACCCTACTGGTATATGTGAATATTGACATGCAAAAACTTCAACAGGGCTAAATTGGAGCACAATTTACTTCAAACGGGGCTTTAAATAATTAAATATAATTTTCCTGCAGACAAAACTTGGTGAAAGGATAAAACGAGTTTTGGCATCTGGGTATTTGTCGAAATTGGATCATGTGATTCACTGGGAATATCTTAACGCATTACAGGCATCTTCTGGCAATAAAAACACAAAACGACCCGCTTTTTTTGAAGTACGATTTTTTTTTTAACATGGGGTAGTCTCAGATTTCAGAGTGAAATTTGGGGACACCATGTTGTGTGTCTCATTTTGGAGGAACCAAAGGCTAGCCAAGATTTCTTCGTGGAGGTATAAGGGGTAGTACACATGATAGTCTTTCCCCTTGCAAGCCTTATAGGAAGGCTTGGTAGTGTGAGTCGTTCTTATATTGGTGTAATGTCTTTCTCACTCTCCAAATTTTCATATTGATCGTATGTTGCATTTGGTTGCTCACTAGAGCATGTAATCCCTTGATTGATTGTATTTATAACTTGCATGTAATGATTATTTTTGTATGTGTGTGTGTGTGTTGGGGATTTGTTATGCCATTGGTAGAGGGATAAGGTTGGATATAGAGTCTGGGTTTTGTATGTTTTAAATGGAGGAAACAAAAGTTGGTTAGACTAGCCTTAGTCGAGGGATAAGTGTTTGAAAACCTTTGTGGAGGGATAATGGAGATTACATACTTGATTGAATTCATGGGAGGAAACAAGGGTTAGTCGACCTTCCGTGGAGGAGGGATAAGGGGTAGTTAGTGGCATTCTCTTATTGTGTTATTATTTTGTGTAAATTTGAACCAAACTGTTTAGATCCATTGGCCATAAAGTTGACTCATATGTAGGCTTTGCCTATGTTTATAGACAACCGCACAATTTTAGGAATATATTAAAATTATTATTTTTCATCATTTTGAATGACAATGTCTAATTGGAATTTTTAACAAATAAATCTGTAGTTAGATTTATATATGTAATACTATTTTAAAAAACATATTTATCCTTGTGACCTATTTTTAGTTCTGAGCTACAATAGTTGACCCAAGAAAATCAATTCTACTAATTTGAATGGCAACTTAGTTGGACAACTTCTCAGGATTTAAAAGGATCTCTAAATTGAGCTTTAATGAGTTCTATGGGTGCATTGGGCCTTTGACCCAATGAATCATAATGAATGAGTCTAGTTAATGTATGGTGACGATACTTTGTCATCGATCTTAACAGCAATTGAATTTCCTTTAAAGTTGCCCCCCCTCCTGATGAGGGTAATGCTACCTGTAGCATATTCTGCAAAAATACACTGGTCAGATAGGTCATGCAATCAAAATCCCATTATAAACAACAAAATAAAGCAGGTGCATTTACTAGTAATTTGTTCCTACTAATTACATAGAGATCAAAATTCAAGCATACTAACTAGCAATTAATAATCTGTAGTTGTTCAACTTTAATCAATAATCAACCTGCAATAAGCAACATCCAAAGACATGTTCTGTATACCACAACTGAAATGCTTACAAGGTTCAGCAATGAAAATGGGATGTGATCAGAGTCTTGGGCAACCTTTGGGGCCTTAAAGTTGAGTTGTTAGTAATGATGTAAATCTCTATCTGTAAAACTACTTGAAAGCAAAGAGTACATATGCCTTGGCATGCTAGGTTGTTTTTAGTTGTTTAAGGAACCATCAAAAATTAATTGTGAGCTCATGACATTCATTCTCTTTGTTGACATTTAAAACCTGTATATGAAATGGATGACTTTTTGATGCAGAGCTTCATTACATTTTCAACTATTCATCACTTCATAACAACCAATTTCTCTCATTCTCATTTGTACCCTGTTTTGGATGTCTTTGTTCAAGGGTCTAGGATAACTGAAATTTGCAAATTTTGATTTTTTTAAGCAAAATCTCTTCTCTAATTACCCTACCCCTGTTGTGACACCTTGTATACATGCTAGTTCAACTGAAAAAAGACCCAAATGCTTGGAAAACTTCTTTTGATCTGACGTACCACCTTTGTCCACTTGCTAGTTTCTTGATATCTTGTCCAATATAAGCAAAGTTTGGCTTTTTTGCACCTTATCAGACCTCTAACACCTTATTCCCCTGTTTCATTCACCTCATTTCAAGACAAATTGACAATCAAGAAATTCATTTAGTGAAGAAAGACTCTAAATCTCTTGTTCTTCCTTCAAACTAGCCTCTATTGCCCTTGAGAACATTCATCTTAGTGATTTCATGGTTGGGAGGATTGAAGCCTACCCATAACAAACTAATGATTTCCCCAAGCACCCTTCTGCCTAGTGATGGTGTGTAGAAAATTGCAAGCCCAAACTCTAATCCCTCTTCTAGTAATCCTTCTTTACTCCTTTAAGCTTCTATAAGCCAGCTAGGTCTGTCCCTAAGCGTTTTCAGTGTTCACCAATAATTTCTATTCCAAATAGTCTCAAGACCAAAGGATGACATATTGGAGTACCCATTTCCATTATCTCCCTGGTTACAAAATTCCAATAAGGGTTTCCGTGCAAAGTTCCTTCCAATTTCACCATTCTCGTGCCATGGTTAGGTTTTCAAAAACCGTGACAGTCTGAGACAAGGAACTGGTAGAGATAACTCCAAATTTACCCAATGAAACTCTTGTTTTCTTTCACATTCCTGTAATAAACTTTATCACTGTGATTTCTATCAATTTTCATCCCAAGATTCCATGCAATATCCTTTTAAATTTGTTTTCTTGGTCAAAGCCCTAGCTCTTCTTGTTACAGGCCCTTTAAAGACTAAAACTGATATGATTATCAAGAAATGGATAGCTTCTCATCATTCCAACTCTTCATCAACTATGTCTTTATAGCCCTAAGATGTCGTTTAAAAGGTTTCAAGTATCTCAATGGTCTATAAAGGTGTTAATTGCAATAAAACAATCTAAACCCTGGCCATGGACTCTGTGACAACCCGTGAAGATTTAAATTCACTCAAAATGCAAAATTCATCGTTTCCAACCTCCAAATTCTCACTGTAGAGGTGTTTTATCAACATGCACGTGAAACACTTACCAGTGGGCTTGAAGAACCTGAACATGCAAATCTTCTACCTTATTCTTTTCATGCAAAAGCATGTAATTAATAAGAACAGGATTTTCCTTCAACATGCAAAAAAAGTATAAACCAATTGTCCTTTCACCGCCAATACTTAACTTCTTTATCTAATATCCTGTCCCTCTGATGACCCTTTCAACATGCATCTTAGCTTGAACTTATGAGTTTTCCTCAATTACATGACCAAAACAGTCACAGTCTCCTTTAGCATTTTGGCTTGCCTTAAAGATATCAGGGTAACTTTATCTTTTCAACTTGTAAGATAACATAACAATCCACTTTTACAAGTGATTAGCATAAAATGCATCTCAAAACAGAGTTTACAAATCTATCAAACATCAAGATTCCTTGCAAATACACAGACTTCATGAGAAATACAGTCCAGATTTCACAATAACAGAGCAAGCTAGGTCAAACTTGTGTCACACCTCTGAGATAAACCTCTCTAAAATCTTCATACACGTGCTTCAAAGAAAGAAATTAATATAACAAATGAATTCATCAATACAAAACGCTAAAAATCTTGCTTACTCAACATCCTCCACAATCTACTTAAGCCAAAAAAAGTGTTCTCTCCATTAACATATATACATTTTATACAAAATCTCATGCCTTATCGGGCTTCCTTTCTTCCCCTTCCTCGAGGAATGATCCATAACTGCCTTCTTGCTCCAATTTATTTCATTCTCTTTACCCTTTCATCTACCCTAACTGACTTCATGACTCTTTTTTATGCCTTTATAGATGTAATGAGGTATTTTTCCTACATTTCTTTAGGCATTTATTGACTTTACCGAACATATGACCCATAACAAAAGGGTTTAACCCTCCATACACACTTCAAAACCACCAAACAACCTTACAATACTTTATTAAGTCATAATTCCTTATTTACATCCTTAAGACGATTTGAACGCTAAAATGGAGGGAAAGACATTAATTTGAAATTTCAAACTTTGAGACTCAATCTAAACCTCCTAACCTCATCCACTTTGGACTTCTTCAACCATGATAAAGAGAATGGTACTTTTGTAGGCTTTTTGATGATGCCCCTGCACCACTTTTGTTCGGGATTCAACTAGTATTTTGAAGTGATAGATATATTGAACATCTGAAATTCTTCTTCCAAAGTTCTTTCATTCTTTATGTATTATCAAAATATGTCTTTTCTTTTGTAGTTCACAGATGCAAAATTCTGTATCACATTAGACGTTTAAACTTTACAATCATAGTGCTTATCTTATTTTGTTATGTTCGACCAAAGCTTGCTGCTGGCTTCATTTTGGTACATGTTGCAATGACATAATCTTTCATCTCTCTCTCTTAACAATTTTGTTGATAAGCGAACTTGCTTCTTTTCAGGCTTGTGATGTTCTTAGAAAACCACAAAGGTCACTGGCATATTTGCTTCAAACATACTGCAGAATATCTTCAAATAAAATATTTCAGGTTTGGAGGATAACTTCTGCATTTAGAGATCTGATACTATAAATTTCAATCTTCTTTGTGAATAAATGATTTTTTCATTCAGATGCAACTTTCCTTCGATTCACAGATTGAATTGTAATCTTTACCGATCAAACAAAATATGCATGATGCAGAGGCTGTAGACATTCTATGAAGATTGAAATCATTTAATTTAAAAAAAAAAGGTTCCTAGGTTCCATTTGTTAATCAGTTGATAGGGAAGGTGATGTTACATGTATTAATGCAATTTGGCTGTTTGTCCACTGGTTGACTGTATGTATAGAAAGGTACATGTATGTATAGAAAGGTATGTGATAAGTATGGAAGTTGAGGCTTATGATACTAGATAAATAGGATGAAGTGGCACGCCTCTTTTCCAATGGGAGCATTAGCTTGGTAGAAAGCTCTGTTACCCTTATAGGACATGTGATAGCAAGTTGAAATGTTTAATTGAAGTTGGAGAAAGTTTTCATTTACCTACTACTGAGGTGAGTTAATTTTTATGCCTATGAAGCATGTACAAAATATACGTTGTTACATCTACACACACACACAAATATATACTATATATATATTTGTGTGTGTGTGTAGATGTAACAACGTATATATATATATATATATATATATAGGCATTCATTACTAGTAAACTAGAAACTCTAGTAAATATGTTGTTACATATAACATTGTGCACATTACATGAGAAAAAAAGAATTATATTAAATTACACAAATGACCAAAAAGTAGGTCAACGGGACTTGAGGATACATCAACCAATATTAGAAAGTTCTAGGAAGAGTGAATCCTGTAAGAAAAACAAAGAAATAAAAGTACACAAGACAAAATAGTGCAGTGTGCCACTAATACAAGTGGTAATGAAATCAATACATATAGCAATGAAGGGCGAAGCACGTGTTGATGAAGACTGGAAGAAAATCTCATCTATTCTCTCTATGCCTGAAGTAGAGGAGTTGTTTGAGCCCTCATTGATCACTTTGAATGTATCTAATACAAGAATTGATAATGCTTGTTGGGGAGTACCCAAGGTCAGAAGCTCCAGGCTGGGAGATCCTAGGACGAAGCAAAGTGCTAGCTTTAGAATGTCCCCTAACATTTAAGGCTGATGTAACTCCCGTAGTAGAAAAGAAACTCGTAATATGAGTCTACCAATGTGGTCCGGAGGTTTCTGACAAGTAGTAGATCCATGTTGTTTGAAACGAGTAGATCCACGCCGGAAATAATTGTTTTATTGTCTCCTTGGGAACAATCATTGATTGCATTATTAAAATAAATCTGAAATACATCTATTGAATATGACACCTAATGAATTCTAATAACATAACTCCTAATAACACACTGATTAAATATTAAAACAAAACCATTTCAATAAACATTTTTTTAGCAAAGCACTTATATTCATCTTTGTAAGTCAATCCTGAAGAAAGTCCCTTGTAAATATCATGAGATATAAAATGAGGGCTAGTAGACCCTGAACTCGTTGGACCCCCACAGGAAAATGACCCTACCTCATTGGAAGCCCTCCTAAGTAGGCTGCCCCATATGATTGTCATTGCCATCTTCTTATCAGGTGATCCTGTTATTAATTTAATTTTTCATTATTGTCATGTTGGCTTCCTTGTAATGATTTTGGAATTATTTTCTCCATTTTGTTAATATGCACTTAGTTTTTATGATATATAATAATTGTTAGCATGATCATGTGACTAAGGTCTTTTGTCCATTCTTAGGAAGGATATGGTATAGCTATTTTGGGATTCGCATGTTGTCTTTAGACATCATGATTTTATATGAGGGGATTGCTCTCCTGTATATATAGATGGCTTTCCTGAAAACGTGTTACCATTGCTGTTCTTGATTACATATTTGTTCTAGTAATCAATTCTTGGTATTTTTGCTATGTTGTTTGTTTGGACTCTAGTATAGGTACAATGGTTTACTTACTTATGCTTTTACCTCGAGTTCAGTATGGCCCTACAAAAAATATAATTCTAAGAAATATAAAAAATCTAGTGAAGTAAACAATATTTACTACAAAATACTACTAATAATTAACGAGGTTGGATAGGATAGGAATATTAAAACAATGAAGTTGGACCACTAGCTTGATTTTGTGCCTTGAGCATCTATGAAAGGTGAGTGTGAAACGAGAGGTAAGTTTGGTTGTCCACTTAGTGTAGTTTTAGGGGTTTACTGTTATTAGTGTAGGTTTTTTATGTTTTAATGTTCACTTGCCCCCCCTTTTTCAACAAAAATATCGTTGAATCCTATGGGTTCGCCCCAGATTTCCCATAGTATGGGGTGCCTTGCTTGAGTATGCCCCAAGTTCTCCTTTGATGAAGCTGGGTTGTACCTGGCTAGGGCACCATGCTTGGGGAGAGTCCAATTTGTTTCTTGGCATGAACTAGCTAGGATTAGGACCCACCCGTTCGAATAGGAAATGGGTTTGGGGGAGAACCCAATAACTTAATATGTTTTTCTTGCACATCCATTTGTCTTTGTATGATCTTCTACAATAGTTTCTTGAGCATAATGAACTCTCATGTTGAGGATCGCCTTCCATGTCTCTCTGTAGCGGTTCTATTTTTCTTCAGATAAGAGAGCTGAAATCATATCTTGTAGAGATTGAGAACGTATTTGATTGGGAGTAAAAATGACATTGTTGTATTTTGACGCAAACTTTTTAACAAAATAGTTTTGTCATGCTCATCATCTACCATAGCTTTGACTTCGGCTAGTTGTCTGATGAGAGACGTCAAATTGCTTATGTGGCTAGACATTTACTCTGTCATCCATCTTGAATCTGAATAGCTGAAGCTTTAGATAAAACTTTGCACTAATTGCTTTTGCTCCAAATAATTTATTCAGATTATTTCAGATTTCCTTGGATAATTTTTCTACATCTACATCATGTAACTTGAATTAGAGAGAACAAGACCAATAATGGATCTGGCTTTATCATCTCTGCTAAGCCAATCCTTGATTTAATTGGCATTTGGAGGTGGTTTCTTAGTCACATTTACTATTCCCTACAAATTTTTGTTCATCAGTTGCATTTGTATCTTTACTTTCCAGGTGTGAAAGTTGAGGCCAAAACATTTGTCAAATGGAAATTCCATTCTTAAAAAAATACCTCAGAAAATAATCATTACCCGAAAAATAGGATGAGCTGCAAATTGATACAGCAAAGAAATTTCATAGTTTATATTTTGAATGTTTGATTCTTTGACACGGAAATAAATGCAATAGAAAGTTCTGTAATCTGATTGGTATTCAGAAAACACAGCAATCTATGCAGTAGTGAAATGTACAATTCCGACTAAAAAACCAATGCAAATAATTGTTATGTTGATGTAAATGAAAATATTAGAAAAATACCAGAATTTTTTGTCTTCTCTGCTGAATTGTGCCCTAGCGAGAGTGTTTTATTCTCTTTCACAATGCCCTGATGACCTCGAAAGTGCCTTGTAAGGAGATTTTCTTCCAGTCGCGATTTATAATGACTGAAAACTGGCGATTGTGACAGAGTTCTGTTCGCAATTGCGAGGCATGACTTTTTTGTTCACAATTTATCCTAGCATGATCTTGTGTAATCCCTAGAAATAGAGACAAATTGCATGCCCTTGCTCGACACCTCAGAAAAAGAACTGCCATTGGAAATGATGTCTGTTTCTGTCCCATGGGTGTGGAAATGCTTTGCAAATGATGTAACTTACAATTTACAGTCTTCGGCATTTATCTTCTCGATTTACAGTCTTCTCTCTGACCTTCACAATCTTCGTTCTTCATGTCTGTACTCTATGCGAAGAGTTTCCTCGAACCACAAGCCCTTTGAAGCATCAATGGATTTGATACAAATGTTAGAAAGATGTGAACAGAGAAGGAATGAAGAGAAACCGGAATGCACACATTGTAGATTGTGTGTCCATAGTTTTACCATGCAAGAGATAGTTACAAAATGGTTGAGGAGGTTATAATTGATCTTTAGTTAATACATAACTAACAGTAAATTATATAAAAGTTAATGCTTATATTCTAATAGTTTGGCTAGAAAAGGATTGAAGGGACCTTATAAAAGAACCCTTCCATTTCCTTCACAACGAATCCCCTAATGTCAACGGTGAAATCCTTCTTGCCATAATTGATCTGAGATACTGTACGAAGCAATCAAATCGACCCCTGCTAGCAACTCTATTTGCCACCTAATTACCTTATTTCTTTGTGTGCATAAAGTTTACACCTTCCAATTTCTTAGCAAGCCATTTTTTGTCATCTACCAAAGCTTCCAATCTCCAAGACACAATCTTACTTTCATTGCATTTATCAGTATTAGAGAGTCACCTTCCTTAACTAACTTCTTCCAATCTTGGATGCCTGCCATTTGAAATCCCTTGAGCATCACAAATTCTTGATTGTTTGTGTCTCTTACTAAATCCATTTGCAAAAACTCAGATAAGTTGCCCACCATCCCATCTCTAAACAACCACCCACCTCATGTCAGGCCAGGGTTTCTTTTTGCTGCACCATCAAAATTGAGCTTAATATAACCTGCATGAGGGGGATGCCAACTGGCAACCAATTTTGATCAATTATCAAGGAAGTCTAACAAACAAATTTACAGGGATATTATCTACCTTAAATGCCAAAAAATTTAAAATCTGAGCCTCTGGCCAAGGAGGCATAAACCTGACATTTTAACAAAAACAAGCATGGTGGCCTTCACAAGTAGAGCCATATCATGCTTAAGAAACCTCAACTCTTGTAAACTGAGTAGAGAATGGTCCTTATGAAAAGTTGCATGACATCTTGACTTCCATAGGAAACCAATGTCAGACAACCGGATTATATGCCGTAAAGAGTCGTAGGTTTCCCTGATCATCCAGGTGTTCCCAAAGGTGGGGCCTTGCCGAGAGGTGGGCAATGGATATATATTTATATTCAATCTGTAGCCATTTCTAAACAGTCTTTGCAGAAGTACATCTCCATAATACCTGATTAATTGACTGGCCTAACCTGCAAAAAAACTGCATAAATAATTTCTGACACTGACCTCATGAATCCCTTGGTGGAGTACCAGCGACCCCAAGTTTCTTTTTTTTATCAATTCTCCTTTATCAATTATGCAGTTGAGCCTTTACTCTTTTGGAATGAAAGGTGAGCGATAAATGTTTTATGAATGCAGTTATCATATACTAGCAGTTTCTTGTAACAACTTTCATTTTCTTGACTTCTTTGTTTCTTCTAGTAGAATATAATTACATAAATAACCTATAATGCTAATGTAACTTTATTGCACTGAAAAGCACAGTTCCTGTTTTGATGGCTTGAAATGTCTATCAAAAGAGGCTGTCATCTGTAAGGCATAATTTAATTTTTATCTCTTGATTTTTTTTCGTTCACGGAGATTCCTTGAATTTATGTGAAGAAGTGATAGAAATTATGCATACTTATCATCTACATTTTACTACAGCGTGCAGATTGGCGGCTTCGTCCTTTACCACATCCTATGATTGAATATGCACGTATTGATGCACATTATCTTCTTTACATTATGGATTGCCTTTGTGCTGAGCTTAACAGAAGTCGACTGGGTATGCATTCATCTGGTTGATTCATTGTGCATGTCTTTCAGAATACTTGTGAATACTGTAAATGCTATCAAAGAAATTTTTAATGATAAAGATGGAAAGAAATAAATTATATGCTGGTGGTTCGTCATGGCTATATCCTATATCTATGTATGAGATGCATATCCATCATATTATTTGTGAGAAACGATAAACATGCATTGGATATTTTTGTAGATTCTCCACACATAGGAACACATGAAAATGGTCGAAACATGTGTAGTTTTGTTTTGATATTTGTAAATGATAAGTGTATTATTGTAACATAATTTGAATAAAATATACAAGTTAATATTGTGGATGTTCAATATGAAATGACTATTTTAGTAAATTATGAGTATTTAAATGAATTTGAATTGGGATAGGGTGGCGATGTCAAAGACAAATTCTGCGGTGGACTGGATAGGGTGTTGCATTGGGGAAGCACGTTGAGTGGGATGCGTACAATTTTCAAGACATGAGAGTAGACGGGGAATTTGTGGTAAATCAGATGGATTGGAAGGAAGATGCGACTGTAGAGCAGTGGTAGGTAGTGATGGAGGAGGTGAGGTTGTCAACGGATCATAGGGAACATTTGTAATTGAGCAGACAATCAGCATAACTATGGTGGGAAGTACGGTGATTGAAGAAATTGGTGAATGGTTTACAATAAGGGTTGTTTGGAGAAAAATTCAATTGTGTGAAGGTATCAATTGAAAATGACATCAGCAGAGAGGGTTTGGACATGGGGGTATTTAGAGAGAAGAGGATAAAGCAATTTGCACCCCAAAATAATTTTCTTGGGGAAGTGCAGAAGGGGCTGCAGCTAATAATGGAGATGAGACTGAGTGGTTTGGGTGCTGGGAAGGATTTTGCTTGACATAGCATGGTTGGAAATGTTCTTATATGCCATAAGGGGCTTTGCAATTGCTGGGAATGAATTCCAGTGAAGCGAGGCAGATAAGTATTTTGACCTCCAGGGCATTTCCAAAAAGAACCACCTTTTACATGCCATCATCGAATTCTCTGTGTGAATGAAAATTCTCAAATTGCCATATGTGGAAACTTCATTGGGTGGAGCCATCAAACTGCAGGCACAGGAGAGTTGGGAGTTGGGAGTTGAGAGTTGAGAGTTGAGAGTCGATTCTGGAGGGTGGTTGGGAAAATCCTGGGAAGTGTAAGCTCGTTTGGATTTATGCATCACGAGACATGGACAACTTCCATGGTTATAGAAGTAGAAGCAGGCATTGAAGGATAATGGGTCAAATGTTGTTGCTGTCTAGCAGAGGATACCCAAATTCAGCAATGATGCCAAATGTTAGGGAGTGATTATATAAAGAAGAATCTTAGCTAGTCAGGGTATCAAACAACCTTCTAATGGAAAAATTAACTGCTGTATCAATTTCATATGAATCCATAATAGCTAAAGATTAATGAGGTAACAAAACATATAAAAAGAAACTTACGCACAAGACAATATAGAATAGATGCAACTACAATACTTAAGTTTAGCTCTCCACAGCATACAACCGCGCCTATAACAATTCCCTCTTACATCATCAAGTATCCTTGCCGACTTTATATATCAATTGTGGCCTACCTACCACATAATTGTGCATCCTTTCTTGAATGAGGTCTGCAAGAATTATACTAGCATACAAATTTAGGTTTCTTTGCGCTTTTTTATGTGCCTCTATTGTATGAAATGTGGGGCCAGCCCTCTAACAAAAAAAGACAGCGAAGTAACAAACACACAATTGGAAGCATCTTCAGTCGAAATTTGAACTTCAGATGAAGTTCCAATTACCACTGCACCATCAACATCAATTCCAATGCAACAAACAATTTGAGAAAAAAACATTTCTAGTGGTACACAATACACAGTCATCCTAGTTATTGGCACATAACACAAACAAGAGCCAGTGATGGAAACTGAAAGCAATCCTCAGCTCAATAGAGGGCAACTGTAGGATCCCATGGAGGAAATGGTGATTATGACGAGGCAAGAGGAGGATAAACTCCCTATTGTTCTGTCCTGCTTACCAAAAAAAATGAGAAATATGATGTTTTTCTAGAAATGATAGAACCTTTTTGTCAGGCCCTTTATATTTCCTATAGTTATTGAATACCAATGGGATTAATGTTAGCATAATAGGCTCTTGAGTGGTCAAGTCTTTGTTCACATTATTGGGGTTAGGTGTATATATGAAGGGCTTTGCCCCACCTATATCAGTACATTCTACCACATTCATGCATTTTATTTCTTGGGATTCCATGGGGGAACCCACCCAATTTCTTTGGTGTTGTGTGTATGATCTATTGAATGTATGTGGTTATTTTTTTCTATCAATTATGGACCTTGCACTTAATTCTCACATGGTTTTAGAGCTTAGGGCTTAAAAGCCCTTAAGCCTTATTCCTTTCCGACCAATCGATTCTGTTTGAGATTCTGTTGGAGCCAATTATTTGAAATGGGTGTTTTGCATTTTATTGGAGTCAGTTTTTTGACAACGAGAAGAGATTCAACTAAGTTTTTGGTGCAAAATACTATTTTCTGACAAGGAGAAGAGTTTTAGGTTTGCCTTTTGCTTTAGAATATCTCTATGGTTCATGTACTCTGAAAAGATTAGAGGAGATAACAAAACGAACATGCTCTGAATCAACAACCTTCTTACCAATCCTTTGGGGACGTGCTTATGATTGAGGCATTTCATCCTCTTGCACATATTGGATGGTAGAGTAAAACCACTTAGGCCTCTGTTGTACTGGGGAGCTTTCTACTGGCTGGACTTCAGCTGGATTTTGGACTAACCTAGGTTGGCCTCTCTTATAGACGAGTGTATTAGAGATATCAGCCACGGGTGTCACAAGTGGTTGTAATGGAGTCTGGGATTGAGTACTATCAGTGACTGTTTATTGTTTACAACCAAAGAAAGATTATATTCCATCACATCAACATCTGGACTAACAATTACCTTGTTAGAGGAAACATCATTAATTCTACAGGTCTTGGATTGGTCATTATAGCCAACAAAAAAATAACTTTTACTTTTAGAATATAGTTTACCCCTCTTTCTATTAGGGACCAAAGTATATGCAGCTGAACCAAAAACGTGAAAAGCTGTTACCTCTAGTGTGTTACCAGACCAAGCTTCCTCAGGTGTGACATCCTACAAAGCTTTGCAAGGAATCCCATGTAAGATACGTACCGCCGTGTGTACTACTTCTCCCTTGTATTTGTACGACACCCCTCTATCATGCATCATCCAACAAGCCATCTCCATGAAAGTTCTATTTCACTTCTCAACCACTCCATTCTAGTGTGGGGTAATACGAGGCTGTCAATTGATGACGAATACCCTCTTTGCTGCAATAATCCTTGAATTGCTTGGAAGTGAATTCTCTCCCATTATTGTATCTTAGTGTTTTAATCTATCTGTTTGTCTAGTTTTCCACCAACACCTTTAACTCTTCAAAAAGAGGCGAAATAGACAAGCTTCTTTTTCAAGAAATAGACCCACATCTTCTTGGAGAAATCATCAACCAACAACCAAAAATACCTCACATGAAGAAATGTTGGTGATTTCTAGGATGGCTGGCAATGATTTGCAAGAACAACATCTAAGAGCCCCTTTGCTTGTGAAGCACCTTTAATTGGAAATGGCTTGTACTTTTTCTTGCTAGCTAGACATCGTGCACAAATATCCTATATTTCCTAGATAGTTGGCAAACCAAAAAGCATGTTGGCTCTGCTAAGTTTGGCTAGGTCCTGAAGGTTGAGATGTCCAAATCTCTCATGCCACAAAATGATGGTATTATCCTCCACAACAACTGCATGTAGATTGACATTGGTAGGGGAAACAAGCCTATACAACCCACCCTGCCCAATGCCTAGGGATATGATTTTGTCCTGTTTTACATCACACACTATACATTTCTTGCTAGAGAAGTTTACAAAATGATGGAAGTTTCAATTCACTGACTAATAAATAAGAGATTCTTATTCATTTTGGGGGCATTTCTAACATTTTTGATTGTGAATTTTACAACATTATTCAATATGATGCGGATATCCCCTATTCCTTCAACTGCATGTGATCTTCCATCACCTAATGAAACTAAAGAAGAAAAAATTGTGTTTACATGAAAGTTTACATATCATTCCTTTTGACATGTGAAGTGTTTGGATACGCTTTCATCCAACCATGATGCCACGAGAGCATATTCCTCTTTAGACTCTTGTTAAGCTTCAAATACTGCCACATTTGTTTGTCCCTTATGCTTTTTATTAAGAAAAAGGCATCTTGTCACTTTCGACAATCGTTTTTAATATCCCAACTTTATGACAGTAGTAGCGCCTCACTTGATATTTGGAAGATAATCCTTCGGGGTTACGTTTCCTCTTCCCCTTCGAATGAACAGAAAATGAACTTACATTTTTTATAGAATTGGACTCATGTGTTTGTGTCTGTCTTTGTTCCTTTTGCAAAAAATAGGAAGTTACTTGATCTAATGTTAGAGTTTGACTTTCAACCATCAAATGTAAAGCTTCCACCAAGGACTCATAGGAGGGTGTGAAATTGTTTAGAACAACGGGAACCTGGTCATCATCATCTACCTTTTTGTTGATGGCACTAAGCTAGTCTTAGAGATCTTTTATCCGAAGAAGACGTTTTGACAGGGGCCCTTCCTCATGCATCTTTGTTGCAAACAACAAATTCTTCAAGTATAAGACTTGACTTATCTTCAAAGTTAAATACTTGTTCTTCAGATTGGTCCACAACACACTTGCCTCAATTTTGTTACAGACCTCAGGTATTAAATCTTCTGACACAGATAGTTTCAACAACAACGAGGCATATACTTATGATGCTTGTCATTATCCGCAAAATCCGCAGTAAGCCTTCCTTTAGTGCTAAGAATGATTTTATTGCAATCTTATTAGTCTATGATCATTAAAATTTTGTGAATCTAGATACTGTAATTTTGGCTAGTCAACTTCTATGCCTTTAGTAGAGCAAGATTATGAATATTAGCCTTTTTTACACTCTTCGATTTCTAGCCCGTAAAGTAAAGCAACAAAAAAAGTACACTATTATGAATGTTGCACTAATGACATGGAAAACAATGTAAAAATAAATTGTCACATTAAATTACTTCAAGGAACAATTGTTAATGAGTGCATAGACTAGAAATCAGCTCATCTCAATTTCTCACAATGATTTCTAGGATTCCCATACCTTGGATGTACAAAAAAAGAAAATGTGTCTCTAAATCACATCTCTAAATCAAGGATAACTTCCACTAAAGTAAATCACATCCGTAGTGACTATATTTACCTTCTTTCACATCGTGATCATTGTTCAACTGTGATCTTGACACAAAAAAGGTCCTCAATTTCCGTCATTTGACTCTTCTCTCTCACAATTTATCTTCATGTTCACATGCCCTAAACACCGGTAAATAGTAAATTGTGGCTTCACATTTCTCTTTGATTTTGTTGGCTAGATTTTCTGCATAGCATCAAACCTAGGCAGTCATGAGATAAATCTCCCTCATTTAACCGGTGAGGCTCCCGTGTCAGATTTGTCAATAAAAATGTGTTATTATCTGTCAGGGGTTTTACTTTAACCACTTAGTTCATGAGCCATAACTAAGAAGTTCTGTAGCAAGTAAGCAGCTGTTTAAGAAAGGAAAGTTATAGAAGAAGGAAGTAAAGGAAATACAGAGAAGAAATGGGAAAGATGTGCATCCCAATTAGTAGATGGCAGAGCTAATTGCATGCACATAGAAGAAACTTAATAGATATGAACACAAAAAATTATAAAACAAAGGCAACTCTAGATCCAGATCTAAAATAACACAAAGTATATTAAGAAATCTAAGATTAAAAGCAAGAAACACAGTACACCGTGACACAAACTTCTCCGGAAACCTGCTCCTTTGTATTCCTTTGCTCCAAGTTGCTCTCAGGGGTTCAGCACAAAGTCTAGAACACAAGATTGCTTCTCACAAATTCTGATCGATTAACCCGAAGGTTCTTCCTCTACTTATAGAATGTAGAGGGGCAATTACAAGTTGGAAGCTTTAGTTGAACTGGCACATGTGGAAGTCGGAGAAGAAACAACTGGCAATCTCCCTCCTGGAATTCCTCTTTGCATGACATGTATGATTTGCAACTGAAAATAGAACTTTCTATTTTGCACGTCTGCCACCTATCTCCAAGTAGTTGACTTCTTCAAGTAATGGCTTTTAAACCAATCACTTTAAGCTGTATAATTTAATTGATCACTCAATTACTTTGTCGAAGGAAAGAAGAAGGAAGAGGAAAGCTAACTTTGTCTTTTTTCATGTCTGCATGCAGCTGATTCAAACTGGATCTGAAAACAAGCTGGAATTAGTTGGATCTTGAAGCGGCTGGATCTGGAAACAAGCTGGAATTGCAAGCAGTTGGAATTGGAAGCAAGCTGGAATTTTGCCTTCGCATTGTCTTCTCTTTTATCCTTAAAGCTTTTGCAGTTCTTCTGTTGTACATGCATCAGTGCAAGGTTGGCCGTAGATAACTCATCATCCTTATTTTTAATTGCATATGGGCAATTAAAAATTCTGGAAAGCACTCGGGGTGAATGAAAATTCAATTAAGGCTTCAACTGGAAGATGAGAGCACATGCACAAGATCTTGGAAGGAATTTTCCACGCACTGTCTTCTTCATGGGCTGCATTCGAAACAAGAGGATGAAGCCTTTGTGCCAGAAGCTTTTGCAACTATGAGATCTGGATATGGATCTGTACCTGCATAACAAACTTTGGCAACTGGGATATGGATGGAAAAGCTACAACTCGAATAATTCCACTGCCTTTTAATATGCACGCATGAGTGAAGGTTTCTCCTGCACGCATGAGTGAATTCTTTCCTGCTCTGGATCTATCTATCAATTCAGCAAGAGGTTCCGAGCCTAGATCTGTGTCTCCTATGTCTGCAAGTTTGGAAGTGATGCATGACTCCATCGTGCTTTCTTTTTCATCTCTCTTCACCATGGCTTTGTCTATTTTTGTCTGAATAATTCTTTTTCTTCTTACTTGGCCGGATTTCTTCAAAATTGGTGCAGACCTGGACAATTCTTCAGATTCAGAGGATATATGCAAGTATTGGACATTGATAAAAGCTCATTTTCTTTTGTAAAGCACCTGCAATGAATTCCTGCAATTTATTCAGACAAAAACGGCCACCGGAGCATGAATAGTGAATTTTAATTGTAAAAATTTGCACTTTTCAAGCCTCCTGCCCCAAAAATGGATGTTTAATTTGCACATAAAGAGAGCATGAATCCTTTCAACAACACATGAGCACCTGTAACACCTATGCAAACAATTATGCAGACAAAGATCCACTTCCTTCAAAGCATGCACCAAATCTGGAAAGCTTTTAGCCTTGTTACCACCTTGCTTGAGCAAAATCCTTCTTCAAATGGGGGCGCACTTTTCCTCTTGGCTACAATTCTTTACCTGTGAATTAAATAATTCACCCATATGGCTGCCCATGCTTATATAACCCTCACAATTCTATAATTAATAATTGCCCTAACAATTAAAGACAATTAATTAATTAAAAATCATACTCTTCTCTTTAAAAATAGCATGTTTAAGGACAGTCATCCAATAAATTAAATTAATCCAATTTAATCCTTTACACTTCGCTTCACTTAAGCTTCACAGTGTACCTTGACTATAGCCGCTGAAAATAGAAATTAATTTAATGATTTAATGCCTTAAAAATCATTAAATATGTCCCAAATGGGGTGCACTTTTTGAAAGAAAGGGGGGCAGCCTTTAAATGAATTAAATTTAATCCATTTAAATCTATTTCTTTTATTCCCCTTTTAACTTGTTGACTTCTTCCAAGCTTGGGGCGCACTTTTTAGAAGGATAAATTAATTAAAATAATCATTTAAAGGCTGCCATCATTTCACCAAAGGGGGCGCACTTTTTTACACAATATAATTCTATTTTTAATAATTTTTCACAATGGGATTTTTTTACCTTGCAAGGCAGACACGGGAAATACCATGATCCACTTAAGTGATTTGACGTTGACAATGGGATTATTTACCCTGCAAGGCAGTTACTAAAAATCCCATGATTTCACTTAAGTCACTTTCCTTTTATTTCACGATGGGAATTTTTTACCCTACAAGAGCAGGCAATAAATTCACGTCTACCTGCAACCTTTAACTTTCCCACTGCAACTTAAGTGAACTTTATATCACGGGAAAAAGTACCCTGCTAGGCAGGTATAAAAATTCCCACCTTAAGTGAATTTTTATATCACGGGAAAAAGTTGCTAGGCAGGTATAAAATTCCCACCTTGCTTGCGGGCTTGTATTTTTCCCATTGCAGCTTAAATCCTTTGTTTTCCAAAAATGCGCCCAACCCCGCAGGGGTTTTTCTGTGCACAACTTCACTTTTTCCCAGTGATCCAGACCACCGATGGCAACTTCCTCCGGGCATAACGTGCGTATATGTTCTCCAGCTGCTCCAGGCCAAAATCGGGCTTATCCGGCAAAGAAATTGCTCTAGAGAAATTTCATAGAAAACGAAACGGGATAACACAAAAACACGAAAAACTTGCCAAAAGTTACAAATAAAGCCCAAAACTTATTCCAAGTTAAAACCCTTCTGGTACATAAGAGTAATGACATATTCGATCATAACAAAGTTAAAACGGAGCGCAAATAGCCTCATATAGGGCTCAAAATAATTAAATACAAATTTTTCGCAGACAAATCCTGACGACAAAATATAACAATTTTGGGCATCTGGGTATTTGGCGAAAAAGGTTTAATATGGCTCTTTGAGAATATCTTGACACAATACAAGAACTTTCAGGCAATAAAAACACAAAACGACCCATTATTTTAAAAGTACGAAAAAATTTCGGATAGGGTAGTCGCAGATTTCAGGTTGAAATCTAGGTGACACCAGAAGTGCACAAGGGAAGTCCTTGGGTTTCATTTCCGTTTTCTTTCATTGTTATTAATGTTTATTTGATATTTTCCTCCTAAGGCTGGTCGGTTGGGTTATATAGCTCCCAACATGAAATTAGAAGGTAAAGTAAGCTCCTTAAGAGGTTGGCAAGGTTGGAGAGTTTCCAACTTGAAAATAGAAGATGAAACAAGCTCTTAAGAGGTCAGTCTAGGGGTAATTCCCTCTTAGGCCTTTTGTGCCACCAAAGGAATACAAGAGGAGATACATAGGCTCATTTGGAGCATCAATTTTGGCATATACACTTTTATACTTAGTTTTAAGGTTGATTGCTCTAATTCCATTCCACTAAAGGGCGAAAATCTATTAGTGTGGCATCCACGGAAGACGAAATCTTTCCTTGTGGGAGATTGGAGGACGGAAACCCTCCAATTTGGTGGTGTTAAAGACTTCTATTAAAGAACATCTTGCTGGTTTGCATCTAGGGCATCAAGGAGGAGTCATACAAGAGCTCTTGGTATTGTTTGGAGCCCTTCTCCTAAGGAGTGACTAGGGTAGAAAATCATTAGGGTGCCTTCTAGGGCACAACGCTTAATTATTCTTTAATATTCAGATTTATTATAATTTATAAGGTTGGCATCTTCCATATTTTTCCATTGTTGGGGTTTGAAGACCTCATTTTTTGGTCACTTCTCTTGACTGTACTTTTGTTGTTAATAAATAATTTTCCAACTGAGTATTCGCTTGAGTTTCATGGTGAAAAGTGCCCGAAAAATATTCTTAAAGTGTTTATCTATGTTGTGGATGGTTTCTATGATGATATTTTGTTGAATTTTTCACTCTTTGCAAGTTGTTATCCTAAAAATTAGAATGATGTTCACTATTCTAATTTTTAGTCTGTTATAACAATCAGAGTTTACTTCACTTGGGATTTGTGCTATTTCCTTGTTTTTCAGTTTCAGCCCCCAGAAAGGGACATTACACTATTGCCATGTTATTTTCACTGCTGTCATAAATTTTTCCATCTCCCTTATCACTTCCACAGATGGGTTTTCAACCATACAGTTGAAGGGATTGTTTTTGATAATTGATGTTGATTTATGCAAGGTTGTTTTGAGGTGTATTCCAGCCACTTTAATTCTAATTTTTGAGTGAAAAATGCATGACTACAGCAGTGTTTGGGGAAGCATGATGGTTTTTTTGCACTATTACGCAGGGACGCATCCTGGGGGTTTTCAGCACGTCCGGGACATCTCGGGGGACTTGGGGACAGGGACAGAACGTTTCCCTGCCGTCCCCATTTTCCAAAAACAAGGGGGGACGTCCCCTGAAAACTAGAACGCACCAGGGAAGTCCAGGGTGCAAAATTTGATTGGGTGCGTTCATTGAGGACGTCACGACGTCCCCAACGTCTTTCACACGGCGCCTAAGGTAAAACAACGTTTTTTTTATCATTTTTATGTTTTTTAAAATATTTTTTTAAACTTTTAATGCTTTCTAATTAAAACTAACATGACCTAACCCTAAAAGCAACAAAAAAACTTATAAAAAGAGAATTTCATACTCATTCTAATCATAAAATGAGGGCATTTTTATTGCTTTTTAATTTTTTTTTCACCAAGCAAGAGCATTCATTGTTTTATTGTATTGTATAGTTATATTGTTTTGTATTTTAATTATTGCAACTTCAAAATGAGTTCTGATAGAGATTATCAAGTTGAATATGAGGTTGAAATGGGTGTGCAAGGAGAAGGAACACAATCAGAAACACCTAATACTGCTTACTAGTTCACAAGGGAGTGTGGACAAGTTCAGTTGCCCCTCCGAAATGTTGAAAAAGTATGCTAGGGGGGCCTTTTAATAAGAAAAAACCTTTGAAACAATTTGGTCAAATTATGCAAGGTCCTAGATCAAACATTTCACGGGGCACTAAAACATGGAAATGCAACATTTGCTCATTATCTTGGTCAGGCAGCATTACTAGGTTGAATGCACATTTATTGCACATTGCGGGGAAAGGTGTAGACATGTGTGGACAGCTATCACTTGAAGAGAGGGCAGAAATGGTGAGGTTGTATAATGGAGATATGGTGGAAAAGGTTCCAAAAGTTCGTGGCCGTCATGTTAGTGGCACTGGCACCCCTTCTAGTGCTGTGAGAATTAATACCGGTACTGTTACAGGCGCATCTTATGAGGTGTCTGAATTGGATGCTCTTGGTAGCAGTAGGGGGAAGAGGAAGGTTGTGGCCTCCAATCCAGTTGTTGAAATGTATGATACAAAGGCTAGAGAAGACGCTGATGATGCCATTGGAAAATTCTTATTTGTTACTGGCATTCCATTTCATGCTGCTCACTCTCCTTATTTCAAGGAGGTTGTGGCTAAGATAGCCAAAGCAGGTGTGAGTTATGTGCCCCCAGGAGACACAAAGTTGAAAACAATAATCTTGGATAAGAACTATTCCAAGGTCAATTTACTGATGGAGGAAATGAGGTGCACATGGGTATCTCACGGTTGCAGCATCATCATGGATGGGTGGACAGATATCAGACACCACCCACTCATAAATATCATTGTTTCATGCAAAGAGGGTCCTTACTTTTTGAGGGCAAGTTGATTGTTCAGGGAAGAAGAAGGATGCAAAGTTCCAATTCACCATTTTGCGAGATGCGATTGAGGAGGTTGGCCCTGCCAACGTTGTGCAGGTTATTATAGATGCAAGCATATGTGTGCAGGGCAGTAAGTAAGCTTGTCGAGGCTCATTACCAACATATATATTGGACCCCATGTTGTGTGCATGCCATGAACAATGCACTAAAAGAATATTGGAAAAATTGATTGGGTCAAAAATGTAGTGGCTGATGCTAGAGATGTGCAGATGTTCATCTGCAACCACCATACGTCATTGGCACTCTTCCGTAGTTTTTCGAGGAAGGAATTCCTCAAGCCAATGGACACAGGTTTTGCATCGTATTTTATTTTGCTGGATAGGATGGCTAAGTTGCAGGAATCATTACAGTGCATGGTCATGACATCAGAATGGTCTAAGTGGGATGCGTCGAAGACAGAGCAGGGGAAGAAGGTGAAAGCAATTGTGGTGAATGAAACATTTTGGATAGATGTGAGATATATCACATCCATAATATCTCCAGTTTTCAGTGTGATAAAATATGAGGATTCTGAGAGCCCTAGCCTTGGTGAGATATACGAATGTATTGATAGTATGATTGGCTAGATGAAGGTTGTTGTTCGAGCAAGGGACCCCACCTTGGAGTTCTACCATCACCATATTCAGCCTATCATTCAGCGGAGATGGGAGAAGTTGAACACTCCTTTACACATGGTTGCATATGCACTAAATCCGAAGTGGTATGTTGAGAGGCCTAACACAGTTCTCCCAGTAGATGATGAGGAAGTGAGGAAGGGTTTCTTGAAAGCCCTAAAAAAATGTATAATGCAGAGGATGCTTCACGAGTCGGAACTGATTGGCTCAAATTCGCTTATCTAGATGGCTACAAAAAATCATCAAAGATAGACAGGACCACATTGGCACATGAGAGTTCAGTTGGTGGTGATTGTATGGACATGTAGGATTGCTACGTACACTTGCTATTCGTCTTCTTTCTCAGGTTTCTAATTCCTCTGCTTCTGAGAGGAATTGGTCAACATATGGGTGGATCCACTCTCTTAAGAGGAACAGACTTACCTCTAAGAGAGCAGAGAAACTTGGTGTACATAGTGCCTTGCGTCTCATGGATCGCAAGACACCTACGTACAAGGAGAGCCCAGCATTGCG
Source organism: Taxus chinensis (assembly GCA_019776745.2). Classification (NCBI taxonomy): domain Eukaryota; kingdom Viridiplantae; phylum Streptophyta; class Pinopsida; order Cupressales; family Taxaceae; genus Taxus; species Taxus chinensis. The sequence goes on from CM034155.1 coordinate 619,576,064, forward strand.
ATGGGATGTGGATCCTGAGGATGCAAGGCAGGTTAATGAAGATTAGGAGCAACGAGGACTGGTTGATATCTCCTTTGCAGATGCAGATGACGTTGATACAGATACTCCTAGTGAGGAGGAGAGGTTTGCAATTGTTCCTTCGAAGGGCTCTGATAGTGATTTTTGAGTTGTACTTGTCACTTGTCATTTTGGTTATGTAATGTCATTTTGGTTATGAGATATGACATAATATACGGTTTATGACATAGCATATGTAATGTGGGTGTAGTTGTACTCTTCTCATGTTGATTATTGAAGAGTAAGACTAAGACTTGTTTTAAAATTTTCAGCTTTACTATTTACTATTTAGTCTTTCATTGTCATGTTGAAGTTTTTGAACATTGAATATAATATATATAATATATAGATGTAGCATTTTGGGCCTTGGCTTATGTGATGAATAATTGGACTAATCATTAGTGGTTTCAATCTTCAAACTTTCAATTTTAAGTCTTAGGTTATTGAATTATTCTTTATTCATGTTATATTTGTAAAATTAATAAAATACATTTTTTTTTTACTAGCCATCCCCCCGTCATCCTAAAATTTTGAAAAAATTTGCCGTCCTGGAGTCTTAGGTAACTATGGTTTTTGTCCTTCTCTAGAACTCTTGGAGAGTTTTCGTCCTCAAGAATGAAGATGCAAGCAAAATGCTCAACATGTAAATTTGATATTTGAGAATGCTCAAAATGCTCAACTTGCTTTTTTCTCCTAGGCAAGTTGCATTTTTCCCTTGAATAAATAACACTTGGTAATGCCTTTTTGCCTTTTTTTCTTTTTTTAATTTATTATTAAGTTCATATATTTTATTATAAGTGCTTTATAATATTTTATTTTATTTTATTTGCTCTTTATAATAAATTATTATAACTTTAGTTCCCTTTGTGTTTATTCCTTAGTTGTCGGAGAGACAAAATGGGCTTAGGGTCTTCGACTGGGAAGGGGGATATTACAGTTTTTAAAGAGGTGATCAACATATTCGTCACTACCCTAACACATTTCACATCTAAAGGGACCATGAAACTCTCGCTTCAACAATTGCTCACCAGTGAGAATTCTGTGATGTAATGATAGCCATATGAAGAACTGGACTTTGGGCCAAAGGTTTTGAGACCGAAGAGGTTTAAAGACATGTTTTAGGGGATGAGAGTGGTCCTACAAAGAGCATCATAATCTCCAACAAAAAATGTATATCTCCCCAAATAGATCAACCAATACTATCTTCATCTTGGATTGTAAAAAACATGTCCTACTATTGATTTTCCACCAACTGAATGGGCCAATATTTAGGAAGAGTCCAACTTCTACCCTTCTTCCATGTTATTCAATTGTCTGTAATAATGTTCCACCTTGATGGCAGTTCTTGGAATGGAGACTTTCCATAATAGGTCTCCAAAGAGGAAACTACTTGACGAGTGGAGGATGAGCATCCCAAGAATCTATGCAAAAGTTAGCTATCTGACCATTCTTAACAATCCAATAGAGATGCTTCTTCAGAATCTCCTCATTGAAAGATTTGGTAGGGCAATTAACATATTATAAACACAAAAGAATAATCCTTGTTATTTTTCAATGAAATGCATCTACATATGAATGGGGCCTCGTAATAGGCTCTTAACACTCCCACTTTATCTCTCCTAGAATCTTGCATATCTCACTCAACATGAGTCGTTATAACTCACTTCACCTATTACATAACTACTTACTAACTATAAAAATATCATACAAATATACACACTAACAACAAATTCCTAACATTCCCCCCCCATAGTGCGAACATAGGAGAAATTGCCGCCTACAAACTAAACAACATACTGCTTCGGAGCTTACACATGGTTTTGATCCTCACCTTTGACTGTGGGAACCACATAGTTAATGTGTGCCATACCGGGACACATTAAAGAACACTTCCTGCATTAGGTATCTATGGTTTGAGTCTCCGCATTATCCGCATTATCACCACAATAGGAGAAATACTGAAAGCATGAATAATGATGCTCTTCTATTCTTATTTTTAATCACACACAAAAAAAATTGAAAAAATGTGTCACTAAAGCGGAATGGGGCCTCTGAGGGTAGTGATGAATTTGAGGATGTTGATCGCTCTTCTGCCTTTGTTGCCTCCGTCCTTTGATTGTGTTATTGCTTATTTAGCTGATTAGAAATTAAAACTCAATAGCTTCCACATTGTGTTTATTTTTATAACTCCCCTCCCACAATGTGAAATATTGGATGTTGGTTTCGACTGATAATGCACCCATTTACAATAATAATATTGTGACTTTATGCAAAGAATACACCTCCAAAATTATCATAAAACAATGTAAAAACTGCCTTTTACTAGTATTTCCAACTTCTAAAAATAATATTGCCCCCCAAATTCCAATGTTTTCCACTTCTATGTTAAATATCCCTCTTTGTAATAAATATCATCCCTTGAAAATATTGTTAACCCCCCTTTCAAAAAAAAATTCACCACTTATTGAAAAGACCATCTTAGGGTTTTGACCACTTATAATTTTTTATGAAAAGCATAATAGCCAGCTCGACTATGTAGGAGTTTGCATATAAAAATGCAAAAAAGATATTATTTAAGTTTTAAACAAGCACCTTTGGTAAAGACAATCAACACTCTTATTATTCTGCAAACTGCGTGAAATAGTGGTGTGGAGCTCGGTGGGGTAATCAAGTCAATTTGAGCGGGTGTCAAAACCAGACAATGGAGCTGAGTTTCAATGCAAGTTTGTGTCTCAGAAGCAATACAAATCACAAAGAAATGTGAGTTGCTAAGCGGGCTGAGTTGTGAGAATACAAGCTCGAGCTCTTTGAATGTTTGTTGTTCCTCCTCCAAAAGAAGAAATATAATCTTACTCTGGGTCCTCTTGGGTGGCCTGTTGTTGGCAACCTATTGCAAACTAGGCTCACCGGCCAAACTTTTCTTGGTTATGTGTAAAAAAACAAAAAAAAAACATATGGGCCAATCTTCACAATCAAACTGGGGTCTCCCCCACTAATAGTGGTAACAAGCTACGAGTTGACCCACAAGGCTTTAGTAGAGAAATCTACTGTGTTTGCTAGTTGACTGCCCGTGGAGGGAGTCCGTAAGGTCTTCAGTAGCAGCTATATGAGTATTGATTCCACCGCCTATGGTCGTACGTGGTGCAAAAATCTTTGCAGAAATCTGGTGTGTGAAATCCTGAGCCCGATGGTTATGAAGTCCTTCTAAAAGGGTAGAAAATGGGTGTTAAAGATGTTGATGCAAGGATAAAAAATTGACGCGTGAAGAATTTGTTATACTTCTGCATGCGCTGCTTGATACTTGACAAACTTTGATTAGCTTCAATATGTAGACACATGTACGACTGTACCTAAGCAAAATATAAAACCATAATTTGGTGTGAATCTTCATGTGATTTGGATAAATGATCTGGTCTTGGCTGAGCATGGGGCTCCTCACACTTCTCTTACACCCAAGTGCTGCACTAGTAAAGAAACTTATAAATTCTCACAAACTAACAACAAATTCCTTACACTCACCAACCCTTAAAGTAGAAAAGATAGGAGAACCATGACTCGGAAGATGAAGACAAATAATCTCATCAGGGCACTTGCTTTCCGCTTATTTGGCCCAAAGATTATAAGGTCATAATTTATTTGCCCGATGTCAAAGTTGCCAATAGAGTTTGGCCTGAGGAGCCTTAGCATTTTTCGCTGCTGATCTGAACCCAATACCTCCTGCTTTAGGATGGCATAAAGTATCCCATTTCACCAAAGCCCATTTCTGTTTATGCTGAGAACCACTTCATAGGAAATGGGTAGCTAAACTGGTCAAGTACCTTTAAAACTGCAGCAGTAATATTCAATACTGAAGAGTATAGTTCCTATAGTCGTACTCGGCCAATACTCAGCAGATCCAAAACAAATTGACTCGGCAATACTCTGCAGATTCAATTTTTTTTTGACTTGACAATTAAAAAATACCTAAATTTCTTTTAAAAACATAAGTTTTATGCAAATTATAGTTACAAAATGTATCAAATAAGTCGGTAAAATGTTGGGGAAGTGTTTTCTATTAGATTTGAATACAACTAGTGTACAGAATTGCATCATCACACAAATTCAACAACTAGCTGATAAGTCTTATGAATTTATGATGATTGTCATTGAAAATTATCATCATAAATTGCATATATATATGCAAGTTACAAATTACGATATCCAAAAAATCGCCAAAATAATGATTTGGAAGCGAAAAAAAAAAAGAACTGCAAAAAACTTGCGAGTAATTGCCGGAAACTTGTGAGAAATCGCCAAAAACTTGTTAGTGTTCTACAAATACTCGGCTGGCAGGTTCAGCTAGTTTTTGGGGAGTTTATTTGCCCAACTAAAAATATGGCGGATACTCGCCAACTTAGAGAGTGCTCGTGTTTGCAAACTATGCTAAAGAGACATAAATAGGGAGAGCTTGTAAAACAGATTTAGCTAAAGTAATTCTACCTCCATAAGATAATCACGTATTAGTCCATTTAGAGAGTTTATATCTAACTCGTTGAGTCAACAAAGATCAATCCTTCAGACACTTATCTTGCAGGAGGATACCAAGATAAGTAAGCGGGAGGGAAACTTCGACAAAATCGAACTAGTTCATGATTAAAGTCTCTTATCTTTGAGAGCAATGAAAGAAAATAATTCTGGATTTATTTTCATTTACTATTTAACTTGTAGCTCCATTAAAAGCATTGAGGATCTTTTGAACTCTAGCAGCCTCTGTAACCTTAGCATGCCACATTAAAGTAGAATCATCAACAAATTGCAAATGAGTAATTGGTCTGTTGCAAATGAGTAATTGGTGGAGCCACTCAAGAAATGATAATACCCTCTAAAAGTCTAACATCTTAATCTTTAGAAAGTTTTTGCTTGAAACTTTCAGCCAAAATAATGAAGAGATAAGGGTTGAGGGGATCGCCTTGTCTTATTCCGAGCGAGGCTTTAAATAGATGAGTAAGGGAGCCATTAATAAGGACTGAAAAGAAAATTGAAGACATGCATTCTGTAACACAATCCACCCTATCATACAAACTTATACAAGACCTTGAGGAGGAAATACCAATCCACCTTGTCATAGGATTTGGATAAATCCAACTTGATAAACATAGAGGGAATCATTTGAGCCTACATCAAATTAAAAACTTCTTGAGCCAACTTTATTTCATCCAAGATTTGTTTCCCTTCCACAAAGCCCCCCTTGTTTTGGTGAAATAAATTAATCAAAGGTTTGAACCTATTAAGCATAAGCATAGAAATTAAGTTATAAAAAACATCGCAAAGTGTTATGGGACGGAAGGCAGAAATGTCATCAGCTTCCTGAGATTTGGGTACTAGTGCAGTAAAAGTCTTAGTAATCTCTTTAGGAATGGACTTGGCTATGCGGTCATCTTCCTCCACCTCTAAAAGCTCATCCTTAACTATATCCCAAGGTACTTGACAGAATTCAATAACAAAACCATCTAGAACGCCTTCCCTTTTTGTATTTTAAAAAACATTCACTCAAGTTCTGACATCTAGACTTTGACATACAAATTCTTGTTATCTTCCTCCGAATTGAGAGTGGGAATACTTGCTAGAAGCAGATGTTGGGCTTCTACATTTAAGGCTCTTGCTTAAATTATTTTTCATAATTAGCTTGAGCTATATCTTTCATACCCATCCAAGTGTAGTCCTGATTACCCTCCTTATTCTTTAGAGAAGAATCATAATAATGAGATCTTTTGGCTAACAGATATTTATGGAAGAACTTAGTATTACTATCCCCCTCTCGAATCCATTGAATACGAGACTTTTGTTTGACCAGAATCTCTTCATGTTTCTCCCATTCTTCTTTTTGGGTGTTTAAATGGATTTCCTTCTTACTAGAGAGTTTTGTTCCACCTTGGTGCTGAATGACCTCTATCATGTCCCTTGGTGTCCCTAGATTTCACCTTGAAATCTGAGACTACCCTATTCAAATTTTTTTTTCGTACTTTTAAAATAATGGGTCGTTTTGTGTTTTTATTGCCAGAAAGTTCTTGTATTGTGTCAAGATATTCCCAAGGAGCCATATTAACCATTTTCGCCAAATACCCAGATGCCCAAAATTGTTTTATTTTGTCGCTGGGGTTTGCCTGTGGGAAATTTATATTTAATTATTTTGAGCCCCGTTTGAGACAATTTGTGCTCCGGTTTAACTCTATTGTGATCGTACATATCATTATTCCAGTATACTAGTAGGGTTTTAACCAGGAATGAATCCTGGGCTTTATTTGTGACTTCTGGCAAAGTTGTGTTTTTGTGTTTTCCCATTTCGTTTTCTGTGAAATTTCTCCGGATCAATTCCTTTGCCGGTTTGGCCTGATTCTTTGCCTGGAGTATCTGGAGATCACATATGCACGTTGTGCCAGAAGGAATTCGCCATCAGAGGTCTGGTTCTCTTGGAAAAGACGCAATCGTGCACCAAAAAGCTCCTTCTGGGCTGGCTGCATTTTTGGAATAAGGGGGTTTGAAGTGGATCATGAGATTTTTGGAAGCAACAGGCATGTGGGAATTTTGTATCTGCCTAGCAGGGTACTTTTTCCCATGGAGGCAACGTCACTTAAGTCACAATGGGAAAATTAGAGGCAGCAGGCAGGTGGGAATTTCTTACTTGCCTTGTAGGGTAAAAATTCCCATTGTGGAATAAAAGAGAAATCACTTCAGTGAATCATGGGATTTTATTGCCTGCATGGCAGGGTAAATAATCCCATTATGAAAGTCAAACAACTTAAGTGAATCATGGGATTTTCAGGGCTGCCTTGCAGGGTAAATAATCCCATTGTCAACTAACTTTTAAAAATAGAAATTTCTTATGCCAAAAAGTGCGACCCCTTTAGGGAAGGAAAGACAACCTTAAATTAATTAATTTAATTAATTCCTTCTCCAATTTTGGCGCCCAGGCTTGTGGAAAAGTCAACAGAGGAAAGTGGACAAAGGGAAGTTGGAAATAGATAGTTCTGAAATTAAATAAATATTATTTATTTAATGCAACCCCTTCATGTCAAAAAGTGCCCCCCATTTGGGAGAGAAATAATACTTTTTTAAGTATTAAATGATTTAATTAATTTCTATTTTCAGTGGCTAAGGTCAAAGTATACTGTGAGGCTTCAGTTAACTGGAAGTAGAAGTCTAAAATTAAATAAATTTAATTTATTTAATGGCAGCCATAAGCATGCTCAAAATAGGCGCCCCATTTGAAGAGTGAAGCTTATTAATTAATTGCCAGGAATAAAAAATGCATTAATTAATTATAGAATCATGAGGATTATATAAGCAGGGGCTTCCATAAGGATGAATTAATTAATTCAAAGGCAGAGAAGTGCAGCCCAGACAATAAGTGCGCCCCATTTGAAGAGGATTTTTTCTCAAAAGAAGGTGAAATTAATGCTGAAAGCTTCCAATTTTGGCGCACAAGTTGAAGGAGGTTGATTTGTGTCTGGATAATTGTTTGCATAAGTGATACATGTGCTCAAGTGAAGTTGGTAAAATTCATGCTTGCTTTGCATGCAAATAAAACATCAAAGTTTGGGGTAGCAGGCTTGAATTATGCAGATTTTTATGATTAAAATCCATTGTTCATGTTCCGGTTGCCATATTTGTCTGAATTAATTGCAGGAATTCATTACAGGTGCTTTATAAGAGAAAGGGAGCTTAAATCAATGTCCAATACATTGAATATATCCTCCGAATCTGAAGAATTATCCAGATCTGCATCAGTTGTGAAGAATTCCGGCCAAGTAAGAAGAAAAAGATTTGTTCAGACAAAGATAGACACAACCATGGCAAAGAGGGATGAAAAAGAGAGCACAACGAAGTCATGCATCACTTCCAATTTCACATACATTGGAGACATAGATCTAGGTCGGGAACCTCTTTCCGAATTGATTGATAGATCCAGAGCAGGAAAGACTTCCCTCATGCGTGCAGTTAAAAGCAGTGGAATTATTCGAGCTGCAGTGTTTCCATACACAGCCCGGTTGCCAGAGTTCATTATGGAGTGTTCTAGGTCTTACCATCCATCATCCAGATCAGTTCGAGATGCTACGGGTAAAACAATAATCCGGTTGGACGCACAGTTCATCAATTATTGTTTGAAGATTCCGGCACGAAAGGTGGTGACTTCTATTAGCATATAGGATGCCGGCAGCAGGTGGGAGAAGCATAGGGTTGACTGCGTGAACATTATGAACAACAGATACATGAGGAAGCCCAGATCTCCTTCCAAGTTCCCAAGAACTCTTCCGCGGTCCAATCTGGTACAGGGGGTAGATGATATTGCCAAATTGTTATGTAGGATAAATGGCGAAGCAAACGCTCACACTTTCCGCACGTGGATGTATGTTTTCATCAGGACCATTGAAATCAACAAAGCGGATTCAATAATCAATTGGTCAGAAATCATTAGCGACAACATTGGTGAGCAACTTCGGAACGTGAAACGTACTTTTAGCTTCAAAATGACTTCCTACTTGGTATACGCAGCAGCCTCACAAGGCATCTTCTCCAGGCTGGATAGATGTGGTGTTCTTTCCAAGGACCCCATTTTCGAGTGCTACCCACAGCTTACTGTACCTGCATGCAGGTGCGATTTCAAAGTGGTCAACGATGGATTCTTCTACGAGTTCATTTGTAGGCTAGACAGGGACCTGAAGGCCAACAGGGTGAGCAAGGAAGCGTGGGAAGTTGTGTCAAGAATTGGCAGTCTCTTCATTCAGTTTGCGGATTTCACATACCTTAGGGTCACTGGCTTTTCTGAAGAACCGGTTAAGCTGCCCAGATATCCGAATGATAGATTGATCACCATGGAGCTGAGTAGACAACTTGTGGAGATGCATGACTTTCAGTCGAAACGGCACAAGTCTACGGGCTTCTTCCCGATCACTATGGGACATTATAGCTGCCAGAGCATTCATAAAGCCCGAGGATTGGAAGCGGAAATGTTATTTGAGTACGAGCAAGAGCTCTTCCCAGCACGGCTGAACTTCGATCCATTTGGAATTAGCTAAGGAAGACGATCTCCCAGGAGTACGCACATGTGCCTTCATTAGAGGATTTCTGGATGAAGTGCAAAAGTGAGTACGAGGTTAGAAAGAAAGATTTCAGCAGGCTATCAGCACGGCAAGTGTTCGACTTTGGATTAGCACGGATACCTGCGGATCTTAAAGATGATGGGACTGTGTTATTTGACACATACCATCAAATGGGAGGAGATAGAGCTATACTTCAAGAGAACGTAGGGGGCTGCCATACGAATGAGGAAAGGTCTGCCGCCGTTCTGGTGAATACTTCAAATTGGTTGCTGACGAAGGGATACTGCCTTGATGAAGCATTGATGAATCAAGTCACAGGCAATTTTGGCACAGGAGATTCCCTCAAGAGGAAGCACGGAGGAGAAAGCAGCAGAAGACCCGAGAAGATGAAAGTGCACAGAAGGTCTCAATCAAAGGAGAAGATCACTTCCACGGCTATGACATTAGTTCTGGCTTCTCTAGCATCCAGTATTTCACCCACTGTTGCACCTCAGCAGGACACTGCCATTCCTCAATTGAATCCGGCAACATTCATCTTCTCTCCTCAGCCACTTCGTTCAGCACCTGTTCCTGAAGAGACGTAGAAGCTGCAGATGACAGAGTTTGAAAGAGCTTTGTCTTTGGATGATTCAGAAGATGACAGCCACAACACTGTAGCGGTTTCTGATGGAGAGGAATCAGAGCGGGAGATAGTAGTACACTCAACAACTTCTCATTCTCCGAGAAGTAATTTCTCAGAATGGTTGACTTCACAGTTGGTTCCAGAAGCTAGAGTGGAAATGAACTTGGAGGAACACGACTTGCAGCTGCTCCTGAGTCTAGGCGGAAAAGACAGAAAACCTAAAGTTGCTAAGGTAACTTCAAGGTTGATCATCGAGGAGTCGGGGCAGAAGTTTGCTGAGATGTCAGTTCCGACGGAAGGGAAGAAAGAGGATGAGCTCACGGCAGAAGACATAATAGTAACCGGAGTACCTATCGGTCAAGCCACCACAGAAGGATTGAAGCAGGACACACGGACATTGATAGATGCTCTATTCCTTAGGCTTGACAGAGAAAAGACAGAAAGTTGAACTTCAAAAGCAGGTATCTCAGTTGTGCGAGATCATTGCCAAGGTTGCTAAATCTTCCACTCAGCCCATTTCAGCGCAGAAGCAGGTGAGTGATCATCTGATGCAGGAGATGGAAGATGCGAGCAACTAGGTGAAAGCTATCGACGAATGGAAAAGTTTGATTATTCGTCAAGTTTTTGTACAACTCGGAGAGGTGCCAGCCCGCCTGAAGGTTATGAAAGATGCAACAGATCAGCTGAAGCAACTGGTGACAAGCATAGTAGATATGAACACAGTTGCTGAAAGTAACTTGAGTACTTTGGTCGAAATCAATAAGCTGCCGGGAGAAGTGTTGATTGTGGAACAGATTGTACCTGACGGATTAGTTGAGAAGGGGAAACAACTGGAGTTTGCAGTATCTTTTCGTTTGGAGATCTGTAGAATTATGTTGCAGAGGATGCAGGCACTTGAGAGTATGGCATCGTCTTTACTAGACAATATCATTGCTTTCACTCATGAGGAAGTGGTCGGAAATGTTACTTTATACGTACGGATTCCTAGCAGAGTGCCTAATTCCCTGGAAGGGTCTCTTCTGATGGTACAAGGGAGAATTGATGGAGCTACTAAGCCTTTCACGATGAATTCCATTAGCAGACTGGTGGCATTGCAGTCGGATATTGCGAAGTTCGGGCCAAACTTAGAGGATGTGGAAGCATGTATCATAGTATTGAACGAAGGCTTGTTGCAGTTCAGGACAGAAAAGGAAGCTGTGGCTAAGACGGATGGGAAGATGCTGAATTACATGTTCGACAAGTATATTCAGTATCAGAACAAAAAGAAGATATAAATATTATAGCTGGCATGACTTTCTTTCTTCTTCTTCTATTTTCCACGTTCCCGGATGAAATTGTAAAACATTAAAGTTATTGGTTTTGAAACCATTGCTTTAAGTTATGTGGAACGATTCTATTAGTTAAGTGATAAATGTGTCACTTGAGGAGAAGTTAGAGGAGGATGATTGCCAGATGTCATCTTTACTTCTTGTTTATGTTTCAGTCCAGTTGAGTTTCCCATTTGTACTTTCCCTTCTACATTCTATAAGTAGAAGAAGAACCTTCGGGTTAAGGATCAGAATTTGTAACCAACATTCTTGTGTTTCCAGACTTTGTGCTGAAACCCCTGAGAGCCACTTGAAGCAAAGGAATATAAAGGAGTAGGTTTCCGGAGAACTTTGTGTCACGGTGCATTTTGTTTCTAAGCTTTCTATCTTAGATCTTTTAATAAACTTTGTGTTATTTTAGATCTAGATCTGGAGCTACCTTTGCTTACAATTCTGTGTGTTGATATCTATTGGTTTCTTCTAAGTGCATGCAATCAACTCTGTTATCTATTGATTGGGTTGTACATCTTCCCCATTTCTTCCTTGTGTTTTACTATTTTCTTCCTCTATATATATTTCCTTTCTTAAACATCTGCTTACTTGCTGCAGAGCTATACAACTATGGTTCATGAGCTGAATAGTTAAAGTAAAACTCCATATAAATACTACCATATTTTAACTGACAAATCTGACACAAGAGCCTCACCGGTAAATGAGGGAGATTTATCTCATGACTGCCTAGGTTTTCAGCTATGCAGAAAATCTAGCCAACATCCCTTTTTGAAGATTAGCAGAATTGAAGACCTTAACCCATTCTTCCTCCTGATGGGTTTAAGGAAATAAGCAAGGGGAAGACTTTGACGAAATTTTCTAATAGATATTTTCATTATTATCATGTATTCCTATTAGGAAGCCAAGTGCTCCAATAGAAGCACTCATTTAATTAGAATATAAAGTGTTTTGAGCATGTAGGCTCCAAATACAAATTAGATAATTAAAAGGTACTTATTATAAGGTCGGATATCATTTGAATTGTAGCACCCCTTATGTTATAAAAGGAGGATGCTTGGCAATTATGTGATATGTTGAATCTTATTATTTCTTATGGGTAAAGGTTGTACCTTTCCTTCCTCATCAAGGACAAAAAACCCTTGTTTGAGACCACTTCAAGGATGAAAACCCTTGATAGTGGAACTTGTCTTGGGGACGAAAACCCTCAAGCAAGGATATTTGGAACTATTGAATATCTCAAGGAATTTGGAGCTGATATCTTTCTATCTAGCCCTAAACGACTTGTATCATGAGCATGTTGGATATATTTTGATGGATGTGTGGTATGATTTCTTGCATGGATGGACTTATACTAATGATTAAAGGTGAAACAATCATTTCCTTGCATGTTTGAGCCACTAATTCATTATTTCCAAGAGGGGCGAATTGCTGGTATGTTAGATTTGGCATGTTTGAGTGGATGTTTGGGCAAGTTGATTTGATATTTGCATTCTTCATATTTTTAAACCCCAAAATCCCAATTTTCATGAATTTTGGAGCTTCCTAGGTAAAGTTATGAATTTTTAAAGTATCTTTACAAACAAGGGTTTATAGAAAATTCATATCTTCATTTCTGGGGTACTAAAAATCAATTTTCCTTCATATTTTAATTGCTGCTAATTAATCAGAATTTTTAAGCTTGATTGGGCACATTTTCAGGGAGTTTAGGGCATCCAAAGGTGAGTGGGAGTTCTCAAAACAGGTCATTTCCCTAGGAAGGAAAAATTGCAGGTTCTAGTGTGTATTTTTAGTAATACCCAGCCCAAAAAAGTCTGATTACAGCCATCAAAAAATTAATTTCAGTCATCTCTCATTTAATCCTAGCTATTTTCAGGAAGGCCCCCAAAAAGGGACATTATAGTGATATCAGAGCATCATCCTCCCAGTCCGTGAAACATGGAAAACAAGTTAGAAAGGATCACGAAAACACAAGAAGGGATAACTGAGGCACTGGAGAGGCTTACCCTAGCCATCCAAAATATGTAGGGTGGTGGTTCACTCAAGGAGAAAAGGGTTTCAAAGGTTGACAAATTGATAAAAAGAGTACCAAATCATTCCGAAAGGGATGCATGATGCCCTTTCCTTTGAGGAATTCATGAAGGAATTAGAAAACAAGTGAGTTGGCATTGGCACAATGCCTAAGAACTGAACCACATCAAGGAGCCAGTCAACCCTAGATGGGAAAACCCTTCCCTCATGAAGAAATAGGTTAAAGAGCATGTGGCGGATCAACTACATGATGAAGAGGATGGCCATCCTTCTAAGGCAAAGAAGGAAGAAGATATATCGCAGCGGTTGGTTACCAAGATGGAACAACCCTTGGGAGTCCTAGAAACTCCCAACAATCTTGCCCAAGTGGAACTCTTTGATGGATTCTTCGAAAACACGACGAAGACACAAGGGTTTGAAGAAAAATCAGATTTACAAGGTGTTGAAGAAGCTCAATTGCCAAAGGATAAGGAGAAGGCTACAACAATTTCTCATGAACACCACCAAAGGTATGAGGTAATTCGGATTTGTTGTTTTCTATCACGCCATTTCAGTTATACGCTCATGGGCAATTTGTTGGAAAAGATGACCTTGGGGCAAGTTTTATGCTCCATAGTAAATCAAGGCAAATGGGCAATCCTCATGTTGCTAAGAATGAAGGAAAATTAGGTTCACATGGGGTTAATGAAGCTAGCATTTTGGATGACCTTGTTGGGAGACATGCCCATGCAACAAGGGCCTCTTTTGATGCTCATGTTAATCTTCAACTCGCTGGAAATTTCAGGACAACCTATGCCGCCACCAAGGAGCCAATCAATGGGGCTATAAACGAAAAACAATCCCAATTTTGTCATCATCCAAAGAAAGGTAAAAGTTCTTTGATGTTCTATGATAATTTATTGGATTCTAATGGCTACACAGGACAGTCACATAACGGAGTCAAATCAGATTTGCTAAGGGCCTATGAGGACGATGTTATGCATGAGATAAGGGCACCATTAGATTATTTTCTGAGTGTTGTTCCTAACTCAGAAATTCTGAGTCAAAACAGAGTTAAAGACATCTCATGGTATAAGAATATTTCAATTTTGTTGCTTGCCAATATGTCATTTCAGATTTGTTGTGGACAGGTGGGTTCATGCATGTTGTATCCCCTATGTCACCGCTGATTGGACATCATTATGCACCTGATACTCTACGGAATAATGAGGTAAGAAGTACTTCTTGTTACATGGATTCTTGGGCTCAATTTCCAAATTGTTTCCGCATGTGAATATGGGTGCAGTGTTTGGAAAATATCTATTTTTGAGGCATCAAGGGCATGATGATAAGTGTGATTTTCCATTCTACGATTCCATGAATATGGAAGAGCTAGAGAAAATACGGTGGAAGGGTCTTCTTCATAACCAAAGGGTCACTAGGCTTGTTGAGAGTGGCACCATCATACCTTGCTCATGGAAAATAGTACAGCTGTCAATTCTCTTGGAAAATCATGAGGTATGGAATGATTTTTTTGTGATTGAATTAACTAATGATGAAATGATTCTTGGGATTCAATGGTTGTAAACATTGGAGGAGTTCACCCTCAACTATCATGATAAAGAACTGAAATTCAGTGATAAAGTTGAAGAAATCAGAATTCAAGATATAAGGAAAATGGATGGTCCAGGTTTTTTGAAGAACGCATTATCCACAAAAAAGATATTCCACCTGCTCCTCATAGAACGGTATGAAGTATGTCATGAGTTTTCTTTAATTAAGCCATTTGAAGCAAAGGTTATTCTTGAGATACATTGGTTGCAATCATTGGGGGATGATTCACCCTCAACTACCATAATAGGAGAGTGAAATTTTGGATTAGAGTAAAAAATATCACACTTCAAGGCATAGAGAATGAAGGGTACATGGTGGCTAGGAAGAAGGAATGTTGTTTTGGTTCCCTTTTTCATATATCAGCTCATTTGGAGAACATGTTGATGGGCAAAAAACACATAGATCTCCTCATACATAATCCAAGTTGCTTGTACATGAAGATGGGGAATCCGGTTGCTCTTTGGAGGTGCAAGTCAAATCACTTTTCAGAACCAAGTCTCACACTTGAAAGCAGTGGTAGAAGGATAGTGCCACCATTACCGGGGCAGCGAGATGCTTGATATGGAAAGTGGGCAAGCCAATATTGATCTTTTTGTATTTGATATCATACAAGTAGTCTCAATCATTGGAGTTAGTAAATGGAGGTTCTTGGACATTGTTGGGACACATTCCATCAATGTTGGGTTGTTTCTAAGTAAATTTATCTCATGGATAGTGTGAAAATCTTTGAAGAGATGTCATGCTTACAACTGCTGTACTTTCCTTCAGAAAATCATCTGCTGTTCAAAACTTTTCCAGCTACACTCCTAGTTATAAGACACTAGAGAAAGAGCTTCCAATCATATGGCTTGAAAAAATTCCAAGCTTCTACAAACATTGGCATGTTCAGAGCAAATTTAAGGTGGTTTCCAGCCACTAGCATTCTGATTTTAGTGAACAAAATATATGGTTACAGCTGTGTTTGGGACAACATGAGGGAAATTGGGAACATCCAATGTTTGGATGGTATTTATGAGGCCTTTTGGCAAGCAAATAAGAAGAATTGATCATCATATCCACAAAGCAAGAGTGGGTGAAGAAGGGGACATTTTTTCACTTAATGAGTTTTCTCATGTGCAAGTATATCAAAGGAGCAGCTCAAGATTTAATTTGGGATCTGGGTACTTGTAATTGCTTGGGGACAAGGAATCTTGGGAAGGGGTGAAAAACATGTCATGTCCCTTTTTGGAGATTAGCAGAATTGAAGACCTTAACCCATTCTTCCTCCCCATGGGTTTAAGGAAAGAAGCAAGGGGAAGACTTGGATGACATTTTCTAATAGATCTTTTCATTATTATCATGTATTCCTATTGGGAAAGCCAAGTGCGTTTCTAATAGAAGAACTCATTTAATTAGAATATAAATTGTTTTGAAGTATGTAAACTCAAAATACAAATTAGATAATTAAAAGGTACTTATTATAAGGTCACCCATCATTTGAATTGTAACACCCCTTATGTTATAAAAGGATGATGCTTGGCCATTATGTGATATGTCAAATCTTATTATTTCTTTTGGGTAAAAATTGCACCTTTCCTTTCTCATCAAGGACGAAAACCCTTGTTTAAGACCACTTCAAAGGATGAAAACCCTTGATAGTGGAACTTGTCTTGAGGACGAAAACCCTCGAGCAAGGATATTTGGAATTATTGAATATCTCAAGGAATTTGGAATTAATATCTTTCTATCTAGCCTTAGGTGACTTGTATTATGAGTATGTTGGATATGTTTTGATGGATGTATGGTATGATTTCTTGCATGGATGGACTTATGCTAATTATTAAAGGTGAAGTAATCATTTATTTGCATGTTTGAGCCATGTTGGCTAGAGTTTTTGCACAACTAAAAACCTAGGCAGTCATGAGATAAATCTCCCTCATTTACTGGTGAGGCTCCCGTGTAAGATGTTTATCAATCTGGTAAGTATGAATCCTAATAACTATTTGCATGGGGTTTTTACTTTAATTACAAAGCTCATGAACCATAGCTTAGCAATTCTGCAACAAGTAAGCAGTTGTTTATGAAGTATTTTCAGAAGGGGGAAATAATGGAATTTGGGAAAGAAGAAAGGAAGATATGTAATTCAACCAATAGTTTACAGAGTTGGTCTCATACACAGATTAAATAAACAAGTAGATCTCACAATAATCAGAAGTAAAGGAAATGAAAAGCTTCTAATCTAAATCTTAGATAACACAAAGTTTATCTAAAGATCCACACAGAAGTAAGAAGCAAAGCACCATGGACACAAAGTTCTCCGGAAATCCACCTTTATTCAATTCCCCAGCTTTCACAAAAAAAAACATCAAGGGCTACAACACAAAGTCTGAAGACTCAAGAATACTCTAGCAAAATTGTGATCCTTTAACCCGTAGACTCTTCCTCTATTTATAGTGTATAGAGGGAAAATACAAATAGGAAGCTTTCAATGAATTGGCGCATGTGGAAACTATGAAAAAGGGAAGCAACTGGCAGTATTTTCCCCTGGACTTTCTCATTGCATGGCATGCATGCTTTATAACTGAAAATAGAACCTTCTATTTTGCATGTCTGCCACCTATTTCCAAGTAATTGACTTCTTCCAATAAACTTGAAGTAACGGCTTTTAAAGCCAATTACCTAAGTTTTACAATTTTAATTGATTACTCAATTGCTTTTTCGGAGAAAATAAGAGAAAGAAGAAAGAAGAAAAAAGAAATTAGAAGAAAGTTGCAACACTCTCAGTCTTGTTCTTCTTCCATACTCTGCATGCTGATCCAACCTGTATTGCACTTCCGCCTCATGAATGATTTGGATGATATTTTTGCCTCGAACCTAAGATGTTTTTTTCTCCTACATGCGGTTGACTCTTTGCCTTTGATTCTCACCAAACTGGATCTGGAAGCAGCTGACTATGATTTTTCTTGCAGGATGTTGCCTCTGACTTGTCTTCCCTTTTTATCCCTGAAGCTTTTGCAATTATTCTCCAGTACATGCACCAATAAAATGCTTTGCCGTAAACAATTCAGGTACAGAACTCATCACCTTTTATTTTTAATTGCATATGAGCAATTTTGAATTCTGGAAAACACTCCGGGTGAAGGAAAATATAAGTAAATTCAATGAAAGCTTCAACTGGAAGATTGGGAGCACATGCACAAGCTTCTAAAGGGATTTTGCATGCAATGACTTCCTCCCTTAACTTTGGCGCCAACCCTTTGCTAAAAATAATTAAAAGAGATCAGCATTTTAAGGCATGCAAGTTATGCCAGATGTGGGTTGCACTTTTTGGCTAGGAATTGTGGAAAAACAATGAGGGCAAGGAAGGGCAAGGAAGTGGGAATATTCAACCTTCCAAGCAGCCCCAAAATTCCCACTTTTTACTTAAGTGATTTAACTTGCTTTTGTGGATAAAACATGAGGGCAAGGAAGTGGAAATATTCACCCTTCCAAGCAGTCCCAAAATTTCCACTTTTAACTTAAGTGATTTAACTTGCTTTTGTGGAAAAAATATGAGGGAAAGGAAGTGGAAATATTCATCCTTCTAGGCAGCCCCAAAATTCTCACTTTTCACTTAAGTGATTTAACTTGCTTTTGTGGAAAAAACATGAGGGCAAGGAAGTGGAAATATTCACCCTTCTAGGCAGCCCCAAAATTCTCACTTTTCACTTAGAATTAAATTCCCAAAATTGGCGTGGAAAACCATGAGTTTTGCTTTTAAAATTGGCATGAAAATTGAGAGGAAGGAGCAACTTGTATTTGCGTGAAAATTCAACCTGCCAGGCAGCTTCAATTTCCACGACTTCCATTTTTGGATTTTCGGTGAAGAAAACACAAGGAATAAAAATTTCCCTTTTTGGAAAGAGTCCGGGAAGATGTAGCGGCAAAAACTTGCAAGTGCCATAACTTTCACTCCGTGACTCCGTTTTAGGTGTTGTTTCTTTGAAAGTGCATATTTTCTGGAGCTCTACACATTTGTGGTAGTATTTTTCTTACTTTCATACAAATCCATTATCACACCTTTTTGGACCAAGCAACCTCTTGCAATCTCCTGAAGGAATTCTGAGCTCTGGTCACCTTTAGAAATATTAATTAGCAATTAAAAACACTGGATAGTTTTTCAAAACCCTAGGCCCGGGAAAAGGTCTGGCAGGAAGAACGAATAGGCTACAGGGGTTTCCAGACGAAAAACGGAGAAAGACCGAAACACAGACAAAAAGAAATAAAAACAAAACCCGAAAAAAGTTGCGGGCAATTGCTCGAAAAAATTCTCCACTTAGTTGGTCTGCAAAAATTCTTCCCCCCGGGTGAATGTTCTGTAGTAATAATGATGGGGTGAAGTGTTTTATATAACCTAAATCCTTCAATTTTAGCTCAATCTATTTTTAAAAGAACTTTATTTATTTAATAAATAAATAAAACGCTTTCAGACAAAGTCTGTGAAGGAATTGAGTGAGCTTTGGCATGTGGGTATTTGTCGAATTTGGCTTTTATGACTCGTGGGGGATACCTTAGAGCAATGCAAAAAACTGCAGGCAAAACAAAACTCAAAACATGGCCCGTTACTTGAAAAGAACGAATTTTTTTTAAAAGGGGTAGTCCTAGATTTCAGGGTGAAATCTTGGGGACACCAAGCCACTAATTCATTATTTCCAAGAGGGGGTGAATTCGCTTATAGGTCAGATTTGCTCCAATATGCATGTTTGAGTGGATGTTTGGGGCAAGTTGAATTGATATTTGCATTCTTCATATTTTTTAACCCCAAGATCCCAAGTTTCATGAATTTTGGAGCTTCCTAGGTGAAGTTATGAATTTTTAAAGTAAATCTGCAAACAAAGGTTTATAGAAAATTCATATCTTCATATCTTCATATCTTGGGCACTGAAAATTAGTTTTCCTTCATATTTTGACTGTTGCGTAATTGAGTTAGATTTTTTGAGCTTGATTGGGCATATTTTCAGCGAGTTTAGGGCATCCAAAAGTGAGTGGGAGTTCCCAAAACAGGGCCGCTGCCCGAGGAAGGGAAAAATTACTGCAGGTTTCCGTGTGCATTTTCAGGCATATCCAGCCGATCAGAAGTCTGATTACAACCATCAAAAAATTAATTTGAGTCATCTCTCAGTCAACCCTAACTAATTTTCTGGAAGTCCCCCAAAAAGGGACATTACAGTTTCAATAGTCAAGTGAGGCTCTAATCTATAGGCTCATTGTTTATTTTTCCTAAAAACTAAGTGACTGCACTCTTAACAAATCCAATGTTTAGTTTTGAGTTTTGAAAAAATGCAAGCCAGTTAAAAATTAATTGCTTAGTACAATAGTTTCATAAAAAATAAAGAAAAGATGACTTCAAGCCATAAAACTGAATAATTTATCTCTTGACAGTTATCCATCTATGAAGCCACATAAGCTGAAATCCCACTCAGATTAGCTGGGCCTTTAGGAGTTGCCAGACCTCTCTCGTCCGAGTGGCAACCATTCCTCAGACTCTATGATGTTTATACTATAAAATACAAGATTTAGGAATACAATCCATAAAGCTGTAGAAAGCATCAGAAACTAGAAATCTAGTCTAGCCGTTTTAAAAATAAAAATCGAACTTACCCTCATCTCAATAGGTCGTCCATAGTGCACACCCCATTAGTGGGTTTCCTATCAACGAGACCCAAGAACCTATTCACTTGTTTTGGGACATGACAGCTGCATAGAAAACATCAACATAATCTTGTGTCACCCTTTTCACTAATAATGCTTAATTGAAGTCGCTTACATGCCAGCTGGCATTAAAAAATGTGTCAATGTCTTATTGCTTACAGGAAGTAAAACATAAAAAGATAATATTCTTCCACATATATACCTTTAATCTATAGGGGCCAGACTATCTGGAGAGGATATTTTCCATTTCTATCTTGCAATACATCTTCCTCAACATCCTATGTGGATAGTCTCTATGTTCATGGTGAGAGTAAACATGACCTTGCTCATAGTTTTCCTGTGATCGTATGTGGTGTTGCAAGTGGAGAGGTGTTGGAGCAATTATCATCCCTCACATTGCGTGTAGTTCGGAACTGCGATGTGAGGTAGGTCTAAGGGGCATGCAACTAGATCTCTAGGATGAGGGTGAGAGGATATCATCTCGGAGACATACTAGGGTGCCCCCAATAGGGCAACAATGCAAACTTGTTAGCCAATGCTTTAGGTTTACCTTTAAGTTCGGTTAAAGCAATAAAACAAAATGGATAACTCCATTCAGCATAACTGAAAAATGCTCAATGTATTAGTTTTTGAAAAAAGAATTACCTAAAATAAAAATTCAGAAATTTGCATATAATAAAAATCTAGAAAATTCATATAAATAATAGTAACAAATAATAGTACATTTGACAATGGAAAAAATTAAATAGATTTACGCAGTCCAATGGTTCAGCCTAAACTGATCTTATAATTATCACCTAATTTTTCGAGTTTTCCCTCTTTTTTTGAGATTTTCTGGCAATAAATTTTTGCATTTTTTCAGGAATGATTAGTAAGGACATTCGTACCTAATTCTGTTTTGAACTCTATGCCGCAAACTTTTCATGTCTCTATTTGATTTCTTGGGGATTTCTGCTAAGGGTATAAACTATCGAAGTGGCTGTCCCATAGATTTTAAGCTTTTCCTATCTTTTTGGATGATTGTTGAGGTTGACTTTTTAAAAATGCAGTCCCTAATTTATCGAGTTCATTTACAATTTTTCTGCAATTTTTCCTAAATTTTGATGTCATTTTCAAGGCATTTGTGCTTTCATAGTTTTCCTTTAAATGTGTTCAAATTCTTTCATTTTAAAGAAGTTTCTCTTACTTTGATGTTTTCCCAATATTTTTTCGAATTTTCTTTGATACAATTTTTTTGTACATGATATTAGGGTAAATTTGAAATATGTTTATAAGATTAGAGAAATTTGAAAAATTTAGATGCAAAATACGAAAAAATGAGTCATTTCTTTTTTGGTCAAGAATTTGAAGGACTGTTAGCTAGAAAATCTCTTTAGTGGAAGCTACACAATCTTGTTGTATTTGGTGAGAGTTTCTATAGTTTTTCAAAATTTCCCTAGATCAGTTTAGATCCCCTCTAACCATAGCTTCGTTTTTACTGCAGTATTTCATGAAAATATTGCGCAAACCCAAAAAAAATTGACTCGGCAAAATTTAGCAAATATTCAACAATAATAGGCAACTTAAAAAACACGCAAATTTCTATAAAAAACATAAATTTTAAGCAAAATATTGAAAAAAAAGTCTCTCCAAAAACTTGTGAGTATTTGTGAATATTTGCCAAAACCTCGTGAGTGTTCGCAAATATTTGCTAGAAACTCGCGAGTATTCGCCAAAGACTAATGAGTATTTGCGAAAAACTCGACTGTGCAAGTTTTGGCAAGTTTTTCGTGCGAATACTCGACCAGGGGAAAAATGGCGAGTACTCGCAGACTCGGTGAGTATGCATACTATGCCTCTAACTTTCCCGAATTTCCCTAAATTGTTGAATTTTCCCTAATTCTTTAGAAATTTCCCTAATTTACAATTTTTTGTTGAAGTTTTGTGTTTTACATAACATTGTTGTAAATGTGATTCTTGTTTCTTACTTTGAAATGCTATATCCAATTCTGTAATTGTTTTCTTTCATTGAATAGATCCTCTGCCATTTAAACATGGCAGCATTGTTATTTGCTTAAATAAACACAAACATTTCTCTGCACGACATTATTTGTTTTTTTTTTATAACTGCAGGTGAGGATGCATTGCAAAATACCTGCAGTGACTTAGAATACTCGAGTATGTTTGAAGAGGTTGCTCGTCGTTCTAATTTGATTACACTTCAATTGTATGAGAAGGATGGGCAATCTCCTAGGGGGGAAGCGTCTGTCACGTCTATATTGTCACGCTATTACGGCAGTCAAGGAGCAAGCTTTTATAAATCTAGAGAGCCAAGGGTATCCTTCGGTTTTTAGTGTTGTACTCTTTGCTTCCTTGATGTGCAAGAGTCTAGCTCCTACTAAAGTGAATTTACTGAATGTTTTGGTTTGTACATGTAGCTGCTGAAAAATGGTAGATTTGAACGGCTGGTAAGGAAGTTGTGCATATGGAGGGATACTGTGGTAAGTTATTCTTCCAGTTATTGGCTTTTGAGGATTATTGTTTGGAATTCACTCATTTGATGCTGAGACAGCCTTATGGGCTGGTGCATGTTATTAAATATAGTCACATGGGTTAGTGTACTTCATTAAGCATTTTTTACATAGTCACATGGTAAGCTTGTATATTCTTTAATGTTGTACATATATTTATGTGTGTATTTGTTCTGTTAGAAGATTCCTTGTAATGTCCCTTCTTGGGACAAAAACCGAAGATATGGGTTGGCCACAAACCCTAAGAATCAGATCTGAAAAATCGCCGCACCACAAGTGAAATATAATCTGATTGTTATGACAGCAGTTCCCACAATAATATAAACCCTAGCAGAGAACTGAAAAGGTGTTTAAATGCACCATAAAACCATCCACAATAGCTGAAAACAATTGTGAATAATTATTTCATGTACGACAATATTTATCCATTCAATTTGCAACACATAAATGGAGAAAACCAAACATAACACATTGCTATAACTAAATTTGGAACAATAGTAGGGAAGCTACATGCAAGGGCTAAATCACACCCTAATACAAGTCACTCCAATTAGGAGAGGCTTATAAATGCATTCAAATGATTGCAGATGACTTCCTTTATCCTGCAATGCCCAAATCTGCAAAATGGTCTTCAATATATTTTCACTTCAACCAGAGATGGAGGGTTTTCGTCCTCCAACCAACCACAAGAAGGGTTTTCGTCATTTTTGGAAAGAGCCACACAATTGGATTTTTGCCCAAAATTGAAATTAATTAAGAGCAATCAGCCCAAAGAACAAGTGTAGATAAATTTTTCCAAAATAGATGCCTCTAAATAAAGTCCTTAATCTCCTTCTATATCTCCATCTTGGCGCCAAAGGCCAAACATTCATGACCGACCTCATAAAGCTTATTTGGGTCTTTTATTTTGCTTTTAAAATCCACCAAACCCAGCCAACCCCTTATAATGGTAAATACAAAGATAAAAATAATAAATTTGAATGAAGAAAACCCAAGGTCTTCCCTTGTTCAACCCTTTTCTTGTCTCTGGAAAGAAGAAAGGCAAGAAGTCTTCTATTTTAGATTGATTTCTAAAAAGGGGACATTACAGTCCTGCATTCCTGAAATTGCTTGTCCTCAAGCAATTGTAAGTACCCGGATCCCAAATGAATATCAACTTCTTCTTTTTTGATGTACCTGCACATGAAACAAACATATCAAAGAAAACAAGAGTGTTTAACAATACTTTTAAACTCTCCTTGTCATACCTTAGGGACATGATAGCTAGCTCCCTTCCTTTGCTTGCCACTATCTCATAATTTCCATCCAAGTCATGGATTCCCAATACTTCAGTGATGCTGTCCCAAAACAACTGTAACTGTGAATTTTTCTTTCAAAAATCAGATTGCAGGTGGCTGAAAACAAATTGTAACAGTCATAAAGCACCTGATTCCCCCCTTGATTTAGAGCCATGTTGGCTGAAGTATTTTTCTTCTTTAGCTGGAACCATCTACCGTTATTTCCCAATGGTTTAATGACCTCAAAATGATCATGCTTGCAGTTGTTCAAGTTTGAAAATAACAACTCATAATCATATTTATTCCCTCCTTTCAGTTGAAATCTTCTTCCCTCATCATTCCATGGTGGAATGCTCTTCAAAATTGAAAATACACTGCTGTTCATGGCTACTAATGGCAGCCCCCAATCTGTTTTTTGCAAACTCAGCCCTATAACCATGGCATAACAATTTTCAAACTGAAATCTCACGAAGAAAGGCAATTCCATGGATGATGTAGGGACTGAAATTTGATTTACATATGCAGAAAAACTAGGGACAACAGGTCTACAATTGGAATCAACAGACATCTTGGCCTTAAACTTGAGAAAATCAGCCTTCTTAACATTCTTAGGAATTCTGATTTCATCATTTTTCAAGTGGAACCCCAACTCCTTGTGAATTTTGAGGGTAAATTCCTCTAAATTTGGAGCTTATGATACCCACAATCATTGTGTGACTCAGCTGAACTTAAAAGAAGGAAGTCCAAACAAAATTCATATCTCTTCATCCGACCATGAAACTGAAAATTAGAATCATCATTCTCCTCTGACCGTCATGTGTACCGCTGTAATTTCATCATAATTGCTTCCCCTTTCCCATAAATTCTTTGGTTCTCTCATGGAACCATGGGCTAGCAATTCATAGAAAAGAAAGTCAAAATTCCCGTCAAGCTTATGTTGCCTTAAGCATGTCATGATAGAATTCTCCTTCATCAAATTCCTTCCCTTCCATAGGCAAAGAGAGGAAAAATCAAAACTGAAATCTTTACCTTCACCCTTTTTGAGCTTCAAGGGCTCACTCGTATTCCAAGGTTGCAAGCAATCTATGAAACTCTTCATCACCCCTTTTCTTGCCTCGATCCTCATATGCAAAGCAACCCCTATCTTGATGTCCAAACTCACGACAAAGAGTTTGTGATGATCAACCCAACAAGATGATGAAGAAGCAAACAAAGGATCTGAAATATGTGTGTACCTTGGGCTGTCATAAAAAACCACTTCCTTGCTTGGAAGATGTATAGTGATTCCTTGGCAAAGAGTCTTCTCCCAACCTTTGGTCATCATTAGCATAGTTAATGGCAATGATAAATGATGATGCAATAGACTCTTGTCATGATCAAATAAAATATCATATGGCTTACCATAGGTTGCTGTCCTAAAATTTCCAGTGATCTGAAAGTGATTGTGTTGGCTAGATTTTCTGCATAGCACAAAACCTAGGCAGTCATGAGATAAATCTCCCTCATTTATCGGTGAGGCTCCTGTGTCAGATTTGTCAATTAAAGTATGCTAATATCTATACGGGGTTTTACTTTAACTATTCAGTTTATGAACCATAACTGAACAGTTCTGCAGCAAGTACGCAGCTGTTTAAAAAAAGGAAATATTTATAGAAGAAGGGAAATATATCAACACAGAAGAAATGGGGAAAATGTGCATCCCAATCAATAGATAACAGAGTTGATTGCATGCACATAGAAGAAACCAATAGATATAAATACAGAATTCCAAGCAAAGGTAGCTCTAGATCTAGATCTGAAATAACACAAAGTCTATTAAAAGATCTAAGATAAAAAGTAAGAAACACAATACACCGTGACACAAAGCTCTCTGGAAATCTGCTCCTGTATATTCTTTTGTTTCAAGTGGCTCTTAAGGGTTTCAACACAAAGTTTGGAACACAAGGTTGCTGCTTACAAATTCTCATCATTAACCCGAAGGTTCTTCTTCTACTTATAGAATGTAGAGGGGCAATTACAAGTTGGAAGCTTTTAGTTGAACTGACACATGTGGAAGTCGGAGGAAAGAAACAATTGGCAATCTCTATCCTGGAATTCCTCTTTGCATGACATGTATGATTTGCAACTGAAAATAGAACCTTCTATTTTGCACGTCCGCCACCTATCTCCAAGTAGTCGACTTCTTCAAGTAATGGCTTTTAAACCAATCACTTAAGTTGTATAATTTAATTGATCACTCAATTACTTTGTCAGAGGAAAGAAGAAGGAAGAGGAAAGCTGCAGTTTTGTCATTTTTCATGTCTGCATGCAGCTGATTCTTTTGCCTTTGATTCTCACCAAATTGGATCTGGGAGTAGCTGGATCTGGGAACAACACGCTGGAATTGGAAGCCGCTGGAATTGGAAGCTGCTGGAATTTTGCCTTCGCCTTGCCTTCGCCTTTATCCTTGAAGCTTTTGCAGTTCTTCTCCAGTACATGCATCAATGCAATGTTTGCCGTAGATAACTCATCATCCTTATTTTTAATTGCATATGAGTAATTAAAAATTCTAGAAAGCACTCCGGATGAACAAAAATTCAATGAAGGCTTCAACTGGAAGATGGGAGCATTTGCACAAGATCTTGGAAGGAATTTTCCACGCACTGACTTCTTCAAGGGTTGCATTCGAAATAAGAGGATGAAGCCTTTGTGTCGGAAGTTTTTGCAACTATGAGATCTGGATCTGCACCTGCATAACAAACTCTGGCAACTGGGCTGTGGATGAAAAAGCTGCAGCTCGAATAATTCCACTTCTTTTAATCTACATGCATGAGTGAAGTTTTTCCTGCACGCATGAGTGAAGTCTTTCCTGCTCTGGATTTGTCTATCAATTCAGCAAGAGGTTCCAAGCCTAGATCCGTGTCTCCAATATTTGCAAATTTAGAAGTGATGCATGACTTCATTGTGCTTTCTTTATCATCTTTCTTTGCCATAGCTTTGTCTATCTTTGTCTGAACAATTCTTTTTCTTCTAATTTGACTGGAATTCTTCAAAACTAGTGCAGATCTGGATAATCCTTCAGATTTGGAGGAAATATTCAATGTATTGGACATTGATATAAGTCCCTTTTCTCTATAAAAACACCTGTATCTAACTCCTGCAATTAATTCAGACAAAGATGGCAACCAAAGCATGCACAGTGAATTTTAATCACAAAATCTGCATAATTCAAGTCTGCTGCCCCAAAATTTGACGTTTTATTTGCATGCAAAGCAAGCATGAATTTTACCAACATCACCTGAGCACCTCTATCACTTCTACAAACAATTATGCAGACACAAATCATCCTTCTTCAAAGCATGCGCCAAAACTAGAAGCTTTTAGCATCAAATCCACCTTTCTCTGAGCAAAATCCTTCTCCAAATAGGGCGCACTTTTCCTCTGGGCTGCACTTCTTCACTTGTGAATTAATTAATTCATCCTTATGGCAGCCCATGGTTATATAGCCCTCATAATTATTTAATTAATAATTGCCCCTTCTATTTCTGACAATTAATTAATTAAAAATCATGCTTTTCTCTTTAACTGATGTGTTAAAATAGCATGTTTAAGGACAACCATCCAATAAATTAAATTTAATCAATTTAATCATCCACTCTTCACTCCACTTAAGTTTCACAGTGTGCTTTAACCTTAGCCACTGAAAATAGGAATTAATTTAATCATTTAATACTTTAAAAAGTATTATTTCTCTTCCAAATGGGGCTGCATTAAATAAAATAAATTTATTTAATTTTGGAATTCTATTTTTAAATTCCTTTTATCCACTTCCCTTTGTTGACTTTTCCACAAGTCTGGGCGCCAAAATTGGGTGAATAAATATTAAGAAATATTTATTTAATGCATTATTATTCACCTAAGGTGGGTCGCACTTTTTGGAATAGGGAATTTCTATTTTTAAAAGTCACATGACAATGGGATTCTTTACCCTGCAAGGCAGCCCTGGAAATTCCATGATCCACTTAAGTGATTTGACTTTGACAATGAGATTATTTACCCTGCAAGGCAGGCAATAAAATCCCATGATTTCACTTAAGTCACTTTTCTTTTATTCCACCACGGGAATTTTTACCCTGCAAAGCAGGCAATAAATTCCCGCCTGTCTGCTGCCTCTAACTTTCCCACTGTAGCTTAAGTGAATTTTCTATTATGGGAAAAAGTACCCTGCTAGGCACGTACAAAATTTCCACCTGCCTGTTGCTTATAATTTTCCCATTGCAGCTTTTAATTCTTTGCTTTCCAAGAATGCGCCCAACCCCGTAGGGGCTTTTTAGTGCATGACTTTGCTTTTTCCCAGTGAACCAGACCTCCGATGGCGACTTCCTTCGGGCATAACGTGCGTATGTGATCTCCGAATACTTCAGGCCAAGAATCAGGCTAACCCGGCAAAGGAATTGATCTAGAGAAATTTCACAGAAAATGAAACGGGAAAACACAAAAACACAAAAAGTTGCCAAAAGTCACAAATAAATCCCAGAACTTATTCCTTGTTAAAACCCTTATGGTATATAGGAATAATGATATGTTAGATCACAACAGGGTTAAATCGGAGCGCAAATTGCCTCAAACGGGGCTCAAAATAATTAAATACAAATTTCCTGCAGACAAATCCTGACGACAGAATATAACAATTTTGGGAATCTAGGTATTTGGCGAAAATGACTAATATGGCTCTTTGGGAATATCTTGACTCAATACAAGAACTTTCTAGCAATAAAAACACAAAACGACCCATTATTTTAAAAGTACGATTTTTTTTCGGATAGGGTAGTCAGATTTTAGGATGAAATCTGGGGACACCAGATTGTAGTGATCCGGAAAAGCACCCTCTTCATTCACGTGACCCCCAACAAGGTTACCCAAAAGTCTTGGTCCATGAACCCTATGCAAATCAGATTTGTCACCATCTGTAGCATCATGACCATTAATTTGAAATGACATGGTAGAAAGCAACAAATCCGAATTATTTTTGTTCCTCAGGCTGTCTTTTGGCAATTGTGCTTCAACCTTCAACTTCTCTTCACCATCTTGTAAATCAGATTTTTCTTCCTTATTTTCCTGTAATGTGTCATCATTAGAAATCATAGAATCATCATGAAATATCAAAGGATTTATACTTTCCAACACGTGCTTCATGATTTCCTTTTCCTTTCTAGGCTCATGCTCCCCATTTTCATCAAACGTTGATGTTTCCAAGTTGTTGTTCTGAAAATCGGTCGAGAGATCCAATTTGGCGGGAGGGTTGGGGGTTTCTAAGACACCCAAGGACTGCTCCCTCTTAGTAACCAACTGCTGCAATCTATCTTCCTTCTTATCCTTAGGGAAGTAGGCATGCCCATCTTCTTTTTCCATCTTAATTTTGTCCATGCCCTGTTGGCCCATGCATGAAGTCTCTTTTTGGTCCTTTCCCAAGCCACGAACACCTTCAACTTGACTCTTAGTAGCTGCTGTCCTAAACAGACCAGCAAGCTAATTGTTATCATGTCTCTTTGGAAAAATGGTTTCCAATCATCTGTTTTACTTCCTCCACTTGTTCATCATCCTTCCTTCCAACCCTGGATTCATCACATGCTGAAATATTTAGTATTCGTCAAACAATGATCAACAGTTACCTCATAATGATGACTATTCAGATCAATAATAGATTAAGGATTGAATCTTCCTCCTTCATGGCTCCCTTTCTCTCAAAGTGCAGATTTGATTTTTCATCGGCATGCGGGTGACTGTTGGAGCTCACAATTCTGTCATGAGGACTTGAGAACCCTCTACCTTCAAACCCTTCTTTATGCACTGCATCCGCACTCTTGAGTGTGGGGTCCCTATGGATGACCACTTCCTTGTTGCTCGGGGTTTTGACCCCATGCCAATTCCAAGTCGTTTTGTCTCCAACCTCACAAACTCTGCAGAAGGTAGGGCATCTCGGATCTTTTCCGGAAGAGCTATATACTCGTCATACCATGCACTGATGTTGCTTCCTTTGGATGACGGAGAATTAATGACATCCTTTGATCGGGTCCTTCCACTGTTAGAGCCTTGAAAGGTATGGATCAGCCGGGCCATTGTGCTGCCCAATATTTCTTGCCCAAGGGCAAGCCTTTCGAGTCTAGCATCGCTGAAAATTCTATCCACCGTTTTTTTGATCTTCAAAATCCTCAAGATGGGAAGACCGAAGCTCTGATACCTCTGTAATGTCCCTTCTTGGGACAAATTGAAGATATGGGCTTGGTGACAAACCCTAAGAATCAGATCTGAAAATACACCACACCACAAATGAAATATAATATGATTTTTATGACAGCAGTTCCCACAATAATACAAATCCTAGCAGCGAACTGAAATGGGGTTTAAATGCACCATAAAACCATCCAAAATAGCTGAAAACACTTGTAAATAATTATTTCATGTATGAAAATATTTACCCATCCAATTTGTAACAAATAAATGGAGAAAACCAAAGATAACACACCACTGTAATTAAATTTAGAACAGCAGTAGGGCAGCCACATGTAAGGGCTGAACACCCTAGATGAATTCCACCAAAAAACACAAAATTATAGGTTTCAACCTTATAAATTATGCCAAATCTGATTATGAAAGAAAAACCGAATTCCGTGCCATAGAAGACACTAAATGACACCCTACATATAAGTTGGTCCAACTAGGAGAGACTTATAAATGCTTGCAAATGATTGTAGATGACTTCCTTTATCCGTCAATGCCCAAATCAAGAAAATGGTCTTCAATATGTCTTCACTTCAACCAAAGATGGAGGGTTTATGTCCTCCAACCAGCCACAAGAAGGGTTTTCGTCCTTTTTGGAAAGAGCCACACAATTGAATTTTCGCCCAAAAGTGAAATGAACTAAGAGCAATCAGCCCAAAGAACAAGTGTAGATAAAATTTGCCAAAATAGATGCCTCCAAATGAAGTCCCTAATTTCCTTTTATATCCCCATCTTGGCACCAAAGGCCAAACATGCAGAACCGTCCCCATAAAACTTATTTGGGTCTTTTATTTTGCTTTTAATATCCACCAAACCCAGCCGACCCCTTATAATGGTAAATACAAAGATAAAAACCACAAATTTGAATGAAGAAAACCCAAGGTTTTCCCTTGTTAAATCCTTTTTTTGCCTCCGGTAAGAAAAAGGGCAAGCAGTCTTGTATTTTAGATTAATTTCGAAAAAGGAGACATTACATTCCTTCCTCTAGAAGCTTCCTTTTGTCTAGAAGCTTCGTAGTACCCAATAATATGCAATAAAATAGAGTGTACAACATATGTATTGCTGTGGCTAATTCGTCTGTGTTCTTTCTTGTTTGTGATTGTGTTCATATCATTGATAACTGAACTCATCGATTGTGGCCTTTAAATCCAGTCCTCTCAAGGGTTTCTATCTTTTACTTCTACTAGATCTAACACAATTAGGTCTCTCTCGATCAAGAACTTCGATCTAGTCTCCTTGAGGGTTTCAACATCTTACCCTCCAATAGATCATATCAATTGGTAGTAGAGTGTCTTGATCGTGGCCTTTAGTATTAAAATATGAGGCTTCCTTTTATTATTAAGTCACTATTGGTTATAACTTATATGTTAACTAATGTTCGGTTGTAACCACCTCAACCATTTTGTAACTGTCTCTTGTATAATAGAATGATGGACACACTATCTACAATGTGTGCATTCCAGTTCCTCTTCTTTCTTTCTTTGTTCACATCTTCTAACATTGGTATCACATCAATTGGTGCTCAAAGGGCTCACAAATTTAGGAGAAGGCTATCGGTTCCCAATTAAACCGAACTACTGCTCACCCCCCATATATATATAGAAGATTGTTGAGGTCATTCAAAGACGAAGTGTTGAAACAAAAATGTGAAGCTCAGTCCTGTTTGAAGGAGAATACAAAACAACACTTGCAATCCCTAAATACATGAAGTTTGGATTTGTCTAAAGGAGAAATACAGTCGCTAGGAAGGAAAATACTATTGTAGGGCACGAGGTTTTACAAAAATGTAGACTTTTTTTAATATCGAAGTCTGAAAAATCCCAAAACGCGATTTTATAGTTGATTTTAGAGAAAATTGCGAGGAAAAGAGTCGTCAAGGGAAATACAAATGTCGAGGAAGGATGTGAGAACAAGCATACTTGCAAACTGGTTTGCTTGTCAAAAACCCATTTGAGGGCAAAAATAAACCTGTAGTACAGTTGCTGCCATTTCTGCCATTGCAGTCACGGAAAATGCCAATGAAAATACAATTGACGGTGGAAAATAGTCGAGGGCATGTTCGAGGGAATGCAAGGAGACAAAAAACATTGAAATTGTGAACGCCAAAGCACCAAAAGACACCATTTTTGAAGACATTTACAGTCATGTCTAGAGGACAACATTTTCTAGAGAATTTACAATTTTGTTTAATTTCTGTTAGGGCTCGAGTAAAGACATGGACGTGCAGTCGTGAAATACCTTGGTTTTAGTTAAAAACGTGATGAGGGCAATTCCAACCATTTTTGGAAGGAAAAGTAAACACCAAAGGCAAGGGTTTTAGCTTGTTCAAGTATGAAGATGCTTCCCAAATACACTGTTGCAGCCATGTTGCAGTGTGCAGGCGATTGAATAACGTCAATGAGCAAGATAAAGACTGAAATGTGTAGGATGGAATGTAGGTGCAGTTGGCAATGCTGTTTGGGGAGGAGCAAAGCTTTTATATCTTTTGAAACTTGCAAATGTAATTGAGAATACTTAATTACAGAGGTAGGAGGAAAACCTGTTGAGTTTACTAGCATGGATGTTTGCAAGAAAAGAGGTCACACAACGCGGAACTGTAGAATTCAAGCCAATGATGTTCTCAAGAGAAAGTTCAAAGACAAATCAAATTAAGTTAATATAGCCATTGTTGAAGATCTACTTAATGTTGAAAGTAGTGAAGAAGTTGCTGATGGATAATACGTATTTTAAGGAAGCCCCACACTTTGAAGACAGGAAGGAATCTAGTGTAGATGAAGCTCAGTATGGATGGTTTCCCAAGTAGTTCGGGAGTTTGTGGATCTTGAGAATTATACCTTTATGTGGGTCATGGGACAACTTGGTGGACCACCATGGATGTAACTCAACATGGATGGTTGTCCAATAATCTGAGAGGTTTGTAGTTCAGGAGCTTGGGGAGGTGGAATCTAAGAACTCTAAAATTCAGCTTGGGATCTACACCTTTATGAAGGTTGCAAGGTAGCTTGATGGAGTTCTACTTGGTCAAAGAATTGTTTTCAAAAAGAAAGATTCTTAAGAATGCGTGGATTTTCTGTTAGTGTATTTGTTTTTACTTTCTGTACAATATGCCTTAAGAGGGGGTATTAGTATAGAGAGCTTACCTTTTATTGTGAAATCAATATTACTTATATGTTAATTAATGTTCAGTTGTAACCAACTCAACCATTTTTAACTCTCTTGCATAATAAAATGATGTACACAATCTACAGTGTGTGCATTCTGTTTCCTCTTCATTCTTTCTCTATTCACATTCTCTAACATTTAGATCTAGTCCTCTCAATGGTTTCAATATTTTATCCTTACTAGATCTAACACCCTCAGGTCTCTCCCAATCATGGCACTAGGTCTAGTCTCCTTGAGAGTTTTGTACTTCATATCCTCTACTAGATCTACTATTTTCAGCAACTTTCTGTTAGCTCAATCATGGTCAATCGACCAAAGTCAATGCAAGGAAGTTGTCTTCTATCCCTATATGTGAAATAGAACAGAGAGAAAATATCACACAATTCCTTATTTATCCATCATCCAATTTAGGACTGCAAATTGAGAAATACATAAATTGAAAATAAAGAAAGAAGAAAATTCATCAAAACCTATAAAGAAACTCATTAAGTCAGACCAATATAATTCATCAAAAACCATAAAGAAACTTATAAGGCCACTATAGAGATTTTTTGAGCAAAACTGAGAAATTTCATTGATTTTATCAAATAGTATATAGGTTATTTTATATTCACAACTCATAATATTCTCCTAGTCTTCTTTGAAAGTATAATACATATTTATGCCTGTATAATACATAATACATATAGTGTCACTATTCCTCCTTCCTACTCACAAATGCTTATGGTGCTTGTGTGCTAAGTGGGTTCCCTTGCCTTGTGATCATTACCATCAGGACATGAGGGAAAATGCCATTAAGTTAATGACTTGTCACATAGGTCATATTGAGATGACTTAAGCACACAAATAAAATCCTACAAAAAAAAAATTCTTACCATAAGCAAAATCTTACTCTAAGCAAAAGAAATATGGCTAGAATTCTGCTTTAATGTCAAAAAACAAGAAACGTTAACAGTCACACTATTAGATCCCATTGCCACTATAGAATGTCTACCAGCATAATTAATAATTACACTTCAAATTTTTATTTAATTACTAAATTAATTGACTCAGATTCAAATTAGCCAATTCAGATTTTAATTACTTAACAATTAATACATTGATTAATCTTACTCGTAGCTAATAGAAAAGGCCAAAACAGACTGCATGATGAATAACTAAAATTTTCTAATAAAAACCTTACCATCAATTTATAATAAAAATATTACATTATAAATTTCTGATTGTATTTGCATGCAAGGAGATGCAATTATCCTCGCCAATGAATTATTAGACCTTTTATATGTTATAATAAAGGGAAAAAATGGCTTTTAGTCACATCCAAGCCAGGTGCCAATTCGGCATGAAACCCTACCTGTGCAAGCTTACAAGGAGACTTTCATTCATTGACCTTATATAGTGTGTGAATTTTGTATTCTTAGGGCTTTGACCTTATGACCGCACTCCAAAATAAATATATAGATGTATTTTTTTTAATTGCATGTACATATAAAGACTCATTTATCGTTGATTCTGTAATTTTTTTAATGTTTTGTCCATAAAGAAATTCTTCAAACAACAGTCTTATTCTTAATTAATTAACTATATAAACCTAAAAAGTATTTCTTTTAATCACATTTCCATGGAAAGGGGTATGCTTATCCTCATCAATAATTTTTTAATATTTTAAGGTTTACTTATAATTAAGGCATACGATATACACTCATTTACATGCCAAAACCCATCTTGTTATCAATGAATCTTTAGTTTTTGTAATGGTCTCAGTGGGAAATAAAAAACTGCATGTTTTCAATTTCAAATTCTTTTTTAATTTTTTAATTTGGGTTGTGGTTTCAGCTTGTGCACAGTAGTTTGACATTTTGTTTAGATTAAGAATTTTGCTTAGAATAACATATAAGGCTAGAATTCAGAAGTGGATGTAACTTTATCCTGTTCAAATAGATTGCATACAACTGATTGGTGTTAGTTTCATAGAAGAGTTAGAAAGTTCATCAAAATTAGTTCTATTGTTTCTGCCATACTGTTCGTAAAGGAAGTGTTTTTTCGTGCACAAGCATTGGTTGCTGGGCTGTGATGATTGTGTAATACTTTGAATTCAATATGGAGTTCATTTTTTGGGTGGTGTTGATGTCATTGCGGGAACATTTAATCCAAACACCAGCTTATTCTTCCAGCAAAGCATCATTCTATGGAACTGTTGCTGGAACGAAATTATAGGTCTGCTGAAAATGTTAATCTTGTTCTTGTGTTTTGAAATTTCTTTAAAGTGTGAATTATCTGTGATGAAGCTTAGTAGTTTTTTGAAAGCATTCTGGCAGTTGCAATCCCTAAGGTGGAACTTACTAATAATTGAGTGAACTTATTTGTTTGGCAGGCCAGGGCAGAAGATGAGAGCTTACGCTTTGTACTTTCTGATCGGGCTATACTTTTTCTTGCAAGAGCTGAACCTACAAGTCCCAAAAGGATTTATAGCACTATTTCCACAGCTGATTCTATTTCACAGACTGTAGATATTTGTTCTTTCATGACACCTCTACCTTCACCATCACCTGTGATCTATGCTTACATCAATGATTTATGCCAGCTCATGAGAGAGGATTTTGTCAACATTAATTACATTCTACAAGAAGGAAATAATGCAGGTTTGGAAATTACTCTTGCTAAATAGCGCACTTTCTTCGAAGACATTCAAGTTAAACAGTTAGTTGTGCATGCTGCAGGTCTCTCTTCCAGATTGAATGCAAGGTTGGATAAGGAAAACCGAGATGGGGCTTCGAAACAAGGCAGGAAAGAAGCTTCACGTGCACAGTTTGCACAGAAATTTTCTTGCAAGTCACCTGTTTATCACAACTGTCGAATCTATGCTAATGATGGCCGTCTTCTTTGCTATTGTGATCGCAGAAAACTTGATTGGTTGGAATGAGCCTCGTTAGTCGTTTGGTTTATTTTTTAGTGTTTTTTGAACAGTATAATTGCATCAGCTGCTTGTTTGACTGTTCTCATCACCATGTGTTTTTCTCCCCTTCTTTCAAGGTATATCCGGCGGGACCTGGCAGAGCTTGTACAGGATGACCCTCCAGCCGTTAAACTTCTTTTTGAGCCCAAAGGCCGCCCTGAAGATGAAAACAACGAATTCTACATTCAAAGCAAAAAAAATCTGTGTGTTGGCTGCGGAGAAACCAACCACTATTTACGCTATCGGATTATCCCTTCTTGCTACAGAATGCATTTTCCAGAGCATCTGAAAAGCCATAGGTCACATGATATTGTTTTGCTTTGCATTGACTGTCATGAAATTGCTCATTCTGCAGCTGAAAAGTACAAGAGGCAGATTGCGGCTGAGTTTGGAATTCCTTTGTTTGCCAAGAAGGTAGTAGACTCTGGCACGAATGGGAATGGAAATAATGAGGTTGAATATGTGGCTGATGGTGGTGAGAGGGGTGTTTCTCCTTTGCAATTAAGAGCTG
The DNA here is from genome assembly GCA_019776745.2 of Taxus chinensis. Taxonomy (NCBI): domain Eukaryota; kingdom Viridiplantae; phylum Streptophyta; class Pinopsida; order Cupressales; family Taxaceae; genus Taxus; species Taxus chinensis. Next base: position 619,613,110 of record CM034155.1, read on the forward strand.
CAGCTATAGCACTAATGCACCATGGATCAGCAATGCCAAAGGAACGGCGTGAAGAGCTTGTATTGGTATGGAACATTAACCCCCTTCTAGTCACGAGATCTTTCTTCCTCTCGCTACTTTTATTTTTAATTTATCAATTATTTGACATCAAGTGGTTTGTCTTGATCAGCTCTTGTAGGATGATGTTCAAGTTGGTCTTTCAAGACTCTCGAAACCTTATTTTATAACTTAAGATTTTTCTCTAGAGCAATGCAATAACAGTTTTTGGTAATACTATTTAGTAATCAGTTACCACTTTTAACTTGTTCTGCATCTGGTAATGGGAGATCATACAATCCTATATTGTTGTTAGAATGCTTTGAAGATCTGCACTCCAGAAATTTAATAAGCTCTGAATGTATGTTCAATTGGGCTATTTCCTAATTACTACAGGAACATCTTTCTTCATTAGTATTTGAGATATCAGTTGTCCTAAATTATTGGCTGTTACATGATATTTTGCTCTTCCTTCTGAACCAGAAAATATGTAAGGCAAAAAGGGAGGTCAAGTATTTTTTTGGACAGATTCACTGTTGAATTCAACCTGTCAAATGTTATACAAATGGTAGGCGAGCTATACATGTTGAATATTTAGTTGCATGTCTAGCGAACTGGTTTAACTTGCTGGTTGAAAATGTGTTCTGCATATGCTATCCACATTTTATTTTGTTCTCATTAATAATCATAAATATAGTAGATAAGGTAAAATTTACATACACAGTGATCTTTAAACCAAACAAACCAGGTTTAAAAGAGGTCATTTACGAGATGGAGCATGCCTAGACAATGCTTACCTAGCTGACTGATATAAGTTCCAGGTTTTTATCAAGCAGTCCTCCCCTAAGCTTTCAAAATAGGACTACATATCGATCTACATATGTTATTCACTTGAAGCATAGTATCATTCAGGCCCAATGGGAAATGAGTAGTTGAGGCCTTTCTACTTTGAGGATTTTCTTCTCTCTTGAGTTTAACATGTTTAGAGGGCCCCAGATTTTCACCCTACTCCAGTATCCTTTTTGGTGCAATCCCATAGATTAGGTGGCAGTGCTTGCAATGGAAGACTGTATCTTGGCTGTGAGGTGGTAGGGAAGGAAACCGTAATAATATTTTGTACAAAGGAAAGGTCCTTACCCTGCTCTCCAATAATCCTTTGCCTCATTAAAATTTGTGCATTGGCAGTTGTCAAGTGAGTGGTTAGGTGATCTTGAATTGCCAATATTTGCAAAAACAGGTACTCAAGGCGAGTTCTAGCTCTCAGTTGGATAATCCATTCCCCAGAAGATGGACAAGAGTTAGCTTGATGTCCCGACTTCATCAAGAGACTATTAAAGCACCGATCCTTCACTATAAGAGTTGTTTCCATCGGAACCTCATCATCAATTCTCCTGAGTCCAGAATAAAGCCTTCCTAGCAGAGGGAGAGAGCCCTTCATAATCCCTGAAGAAGAATTTTGAAAAGCAAGAGGATTGGAAAAGCTAGATGAAATATACTGGGTAAGGTGTGGATTACCCACCATGTGCATCTTTATGTTTGGCTGATATTGTGGATTGGTTCTCCTACATCTGCTGACCTGAGATGCAACTGCAGGCATTTTCAGACGGGATTGTGTGCCTTAGGGATCTGTGCGATTGTCCCCAATTGTCTGCTAATTTTTTCAGACTTGCATATTTGTATTTCAGACCTGCAGGCTTGTACAGTGAACAGAATGGAGCTCCCTCTAATGCAGGAGTTTCATAGTCCTCGCCATCACAAAGTTTTGTCATCCAAAAATAAATATGCTAGCATTTGCAGCTAATTATTTGGAATCGAGACATTAAGTTCTAAACTCAGAGACCTTTTGTCGCTGTTTGAGAAACAGCTGCAAGAGAAAGATTGTATTATTGCTGATTTGCAGGCAAGAATCACCAAGCTCCAGCAGACCCAAGTCATCTCCTTTGATTCCCTGTGCCTTAAGCAGATTAAGAAGTGGTTTCAGAAACTAAGAACAAGGAATCATAGATAATCATTCAGCATGAGCACCTTAAAAACAACAGCCCAACAACAGTCTATCCAAAAACAGGCTGAGGAACAAAATTCATGGGTGCAACTGCAAGTGGTTAAAAGGAAGAAAGCACTTCCAGTTGTTGAAATGGTTGTGCAAGCGAAGTTTGAAGAAGAAAAGGCACGATAAACCAAGGCACTCAACCTTTTTATTCGTTCCCTCCCTAGACCAGCTGATCCATTATAGGAAGGTCACACATTCTTGCATGATTCTTTAGACTCAAGAGATATCTCTCTCAACCAAGCTTGGACATTGTCGGACAACACCCTTGTTATCCAGTTCTGAACTCCATAAGAGCATTTGCAATCTCTTAAAGAGAAAAAGAACACACTTTTCCCTCCCTCAAAAAAATTAGGATGTAGATCTCACATGACTCCAGGTGTAGGACCTTCGGAAAGCTTGTATTTAGGTTGTCGCTTCTAGGAATGAAAACAAGTGGGTTGTTTCTCCCCTCCTGGGTGGTCATGCTCTAGAGAGCTCGGATCTCGGTAGGCGATGGTGACATTTCCTTTGCTTGTTGGAATTGCAATAGTATCTTATGGTCTTCGCTAGGCACCTTCTATGATGTGGTTTCTTCACAAGATATCATATTTCTTACTAGGACCCACAAAAGATCTGAGTGGGCCCTTGCCCCTAGTCACATGTTATGCTTGGGTCCTAGCCCGCGGGAGGGAGACCCGTAGATCTAGTAGTGTGCGCAGTTTTGTGGGAGAGGCTTGCGTCACTCATGATAGCTCTAGAGCCAAAGTATCATTGGTAGTTTCTGACGTCTATTCCAAATACATGTGATTACAGGTTTAGAAGAGTCTACCCCCTATTCGTTACGTCTTCATTGCACTAAGTTTTTGCCCCCCACCTCATTGCCCTTCGTGGTGCATATTGATGGAGACCCGCACTTGACTGCTACCCGAAGATTTCCTAGTATCCCTAGTGGCTGATGTTATTCTTCAAGGCGGCTTCAATGCTCGTACAGGGACCCACTAGATGCCTATTCATGATCTTACACGGATTGATCTATGCATTCAGGAGCCAGATCTTGAGGAGTTGGTTTTACGAAGTAATTATCAAATGGAAATACCTCCCCCTGTCACAGCTAATGTGAGGCTCCTCCACATGGGGGGAATCGAAGAGTCTTCAATCCTCAACGCGCTTCCATGTTTCTTTGAGGCTAGTTAGTTCACTTGTTTCCTTAATGATTTTGCAATGGTACCCTATGGTCTTCTCCAAGTACATTCTAGGATGTGGTTGCTTAATGAGATATCATCTTTCTTATTGAGACCCACAAGAGCTCTGAGTAGGCCCCTCCCCCCAGTCACATGTTATGTTTGGTTCTCGGCTCGTGGGGGGGAGACCCATAGATCTAGTGGTGTTTGTGGTTTTAGGGGAGAGGTTTGCCTCGTTCATGATAGCTTCAGAGCTAGAGTGTCATTGGTAGCTTTTGATGTCCATTCCATATATATGTGATTACAGGTTCAGAGGAGCCCACCTTCTATCCGTGATGTCTTCATTGAAATAAGTTATCTCCCCCCACCTCATCGCGCTTCATGGTGCATGTTGATGAAGACTGATACTCGACTATTACCTAGAGATATCCCTTTATTCCTCGGTGGGCGATCTTATTCTTCAAGGCGACTTCAATGCATGTACAAGGATCCACTAGACATCTATTCATGATCTTGCATGAGACAAGCTATGCCTTTAGGAACCAAATCTAGGAATTATTTTACAAGAGAATTGTCAAATGGAAATACCCCCCAGTAATAACATATGGGAGGATCATTTTTTGTATGGGGGAATCAAAGAGTCTCCGATCCTCAACGTGCTTCCATGTTTCCCTGAGTAGAGTCGATTCACTTGTTACCTCCATGAGTGGGGGGGTGCGAGCATAGTGTATTATGTTCTCACTTGCAAAACCCTCATCTCCCACATATGATATTTTCTTTTTTCCCATCAACTACCACTTGCTGACCATGTTGTCATGACTTTTACCCTCCATGCTTCAACCAACACTCGCCACACCATGATCCGCGTCGATGATGATTACACCATTAATTATACTTCCCTACTCTCCAAATGTCATTCCATCAGGGATGCAACCCTTGACTCTTGCCCCCTCACTGTACACTACTTAAGCTCATCTTGTCCCAATGGATCTTGCGCTATGAACCTAGGGTATGACGATGAGTGTAAATCCCTACATCAGATACTCTGCTTTGTCCTAGCCCATGACCCTCCCTTCACACTTGCCACTCGTAGAGATTATCATTGTTTCCTGTGACGAAAGAAATGTGAGCTTCCTATGGGTAGGCGACTTCCTTTCCTTGCTGCCCTCCACCATTCCCCTGAAACCTTTTGGCACTCACCCCTCTCAAGGAAGGCCATCACTTTTGACCTTGATCCCGAGGCATGGGTTTTCTATGCTCTATATAACACCACAGAGCAACCCATTGCCATTATCTTCACCCCACCATCTTCCTCTATCCTTTTTTTTCCAATGCAATTAGTAGGGCTATTCAAAAGTTATACACCAATAATGCAACCAATTATGAGGTCTTTTAGGTTGAGTTCCTCAAATATGGTGTGTATTCCCTTGCCTTCTTGTTGGCAAAGCTTTTTAATGAGGTTGTTTGCTTAGGTTTCCCTCATCTTGGTCCCAACACCTAATCCATCCCATTCTTAAATCTCGGGGTAGCTGTAACCCTAACAACTACATGACCATGATGGTTGGTCATACGTTTCCCAAAATTAATGCAATATGTTAGACATGCATCTTTCAGAGAACTTTGAAAGGAGGAATCTCAGAGCACGAGGACAACCCGGCTTCAGGAGGGAACACCAGACAGTTGACCGGATCTTTACATTCTAGGCTATCATTGAGGCTTGTCATTGGTATTCCAAATTCTTGTTGTTTTGTAGACTTCTAAAAAGTCATTTATCGGGAACACCAAGGATCCGCTGAATCGAAGAGTGCACCAGTGAGAAATGTGATGTGAATTGCATAAAGGAAAGACTAAGCACACACGTACCAATCTGCAAGTTATGAAGAACAATGAGACAAAATGCAAAAAAGGAAAGAATGGCTCCATATCAACTCAACGCTCCATTTAATAAAATGATGCAAGTGATGTACATATAGGAGGCGAATGTGTAACCTCCTCCTAGAATAACGACAACCTCCACCTAGAATAGTGGTAACCTCCATACCTGAAATAATAGTCAATAGAGAATTGGTCAAGGGTAGTAATTACCACTAGCTAAAATAGTGTGGTCAAGTGTACACCTAAGCAAGCATATCCCATGAGTGTAGAAAATCTCCAAGTAAATAAAAAAATACAAGGAAAATGAATATCCTACACTAACATCCCCCCTTAAGCACAACTTAGGTGGGCAGTGAAAAAGGAAAGTGGGTCTTGACAACCAAACCTGTTGAGGTACCCACGTACAATGCATCTCTCACAAAGATAGAGTAAAAGCAGAAAAACCCAATGGGAAAAAAATCACCCCAAAAGAGAGACAAGAAACTCACTTAAGAAAAATGGAGAAGAAGAAGAAGTGGGTCCCAGTAACTCGGTCTGATGAGGTACCCACGTACAATGATAATCCCCCAGAGTAGAGAGAGAAAGAAGTGAGGACAAGAAGGTCCCTTAAGAAGAGTGTCGATGATGTGGTGCTCCGCGTAATACCGCTCCATAAGCCCTGCCCAAGATTATGACTAGCTTTAGTATATTTACTCCACTCCTTAAAGGGTTGTTCAATAGCTTGCATATCCGCCCAAGGGATCCCAAACAACTTAGCCAAATGTTGCCACAATCCGCTCACAAATGGACAATGAAGAAAAAAATGAAGAATAGTTTCTTTAGAGTCCAAGCATAGGACACACTTGAAGGGGCCATATAACTCTCTTTTCATAAGCCTGTCACCTGTAAGTATTCTTGTTTTCAATAACCAAACAAAGAAATTCACTTTGGGCCAAATGATCGCCTGCCAAAGATATGTAAAAATGTCTCTCAAGCGGTGGGGATTTACCATGCATAGAGAGTCATAACCAACTGAAATTGTATATAAGCCTGTAAAACCTATCCCCCAATCTATGGAGTCCATCCTTGCTGATGTCGAAAGTTGTCTTGACTGAAGAATATTCACAGTCACTTGCTTTTGTTGGAGTCCAAGCTGAACATGCCATTCATGAGGGGGAATCACACTTTCACCCATCTCCCAATGGTGTATGGTAGGCTGACAATAGTGAGCAACATTTATCCAGCCCTTTTCATGGAGACTTTTCATAACTTGATGAAGCCCAGGGAGTTGGGTGATAATCGGTGGATGGCCATCTCAAGAGTCAGTCCCAAAAGTTAGCATTTTGGCGATTTTTAACTATCCATAAGCAATGTCTCTTGATGATAGCTTCTCTTACCCTCAAAATTGATAGAATAGGAGATCCTTTAGAAGGGAGGGCCAAGCGAATTATCTTCTAAAGAAGATTATTCTCTGCATATTTAGCTCCGAGATTGACGACTCACTACTCATTAGGATCAGTCAGAAGTCTCCAATAAAGCTTGGCAGCTAAGGCCTTATTATGCTTAATCGTGGAATGAAAGTCCCAAGCCTTCTGCTTTTTCAGGTTGACATAAAGTATTCCACTTGACTAAGGACCATATGCCTTTGGAGTTGGTCCCACTCCAAAGAAATTTCTGGCTTATGGCATCCAATTGTTTCAAAATTCCCATAGGAATATTCACAATAGATGCCAAATAAATTGGTAATGCTTGGAGAACAGTTTTTGCTGAAATCATACGGCCTCCTATTGAAAACCATATATGTTCATCCATTTCTGCAGTTTATTTGTGGCTTTATTAATCAACCACTACCAATCTTTGTTTTGTTTAGCTGCCAATGGGTTCCCGAATATTGCAGCAGCAAAAGAGCCCTTTCTGAATTTAAGCATATTCAGAATCTGAATTTCTTGCCTCAGAGAACAATGAAAAAAGAAGATACTATTATTTACCTTCATTAATCAATCGTCCCGTAGCTTTGGCGAACAACAAAATACTCTTATGCATACGAGTTGCCTCCGAAACAGGGCAATGTTATTCTGTTTTATTCTGTTTGTGAACAACAAAATACTCTTATGCTTGCTCATCCTCGATGTCTTATTCTGTTTTGATTAATGACAGCCCATCCAAGATCTTTATAGCCTCTTGAGGGATTCGATAGGGGGACCCCCTTTCTCATTTCCTATTTATTATTTTGGTTGAATGTATGAGAAGAATGTTGACTAAAGCTTGTCAGGATAAGAGAATAGGGAGGAATTAAACTGGCTACAGGAGTTAAACCTCTAGAGATAAAGTCTAAGGGTTTTCGCCCTTAGACAGAGAAAATGCAAGCCAAAAGCTTTACACACAAATCTGAAATTTGATAATAAACAAGTGATGCCTCTCCCAAGCAAGTCGATTTACTTATAAAGAGAAAAAAACCCAACTAATTTCCTTCAACATCCAATCAGATTTGTCCCTTCATTTAATATCTTTATCACCAACTTTTCTCCCTCATGCAAGTCGCATTTTCTCCTAGAAATAATTATTAGGCCCATATGCTCTTCTTTTTGTTGGCCTTTTTTTATAATTAACTTCTGCCTCATAGTGCAAGACCGGATAGTGCAAGTCGCACTTTTCCATAAATAATACATTTTTTAATAACTGCTTTTAAACTTTTTGTTCACTTTTCTATTTTTTTAAGTTACTAATAAATTATTATAAGTGCTTTCATATTTTCCCTTTGCTACGGTTTGCACTTTTCCCTTTGCTACGAGCACTTTATAACTAATTAAAAATAACTATAAGTGTCACCCTCATATTTTCCCCCTTTGGCCGTACGGTTGACACTTTTAGGCCAAGGTCTTCGAATACGAAGGCACTTTTATTACAGATAGCAGTTATAGTGCAGAATGTTTTGTTGGAGACACTTAAGTCACCCTTATTTTCCCCCTTTGGCCGTTGGGTTTGACAAAATAGGCCAAAGGGTCTTTGATTGGGAAAGGGATATTACACAGATATAATGCTAGAATGTTTTGATTGGAGTACAACGTCACACTTCTAGATCGCATGCTTTTGTATAACCCTCTTTTTTGCAACTTCAAATTTTTTTATACTGTATTTTTTCTATTCACATTTGAATATAATTAATTTTTCCAACATGTCATCTCCTTCACATGTTTTTTTGTTTTCTTTCCTACTCCCCTGTTGTATTTGAAATCCCGATTTTTAGGTATTTGATTCATTTAATCTTACTTTCAGATCTTCAGTCCTCCTGTTAGGCTTCATGCAAACTCGGTTATGCAAAGCTCTCTTGAGCTTGCTGCAACATATCTCTTTTTTAATTTTTTAATTGATCATCCATACAATTACTGCAACAAATCTGCGATGTCTGTTAACTTCTATTTTTTAATTTCAAAATTTCAGAAACTGTTGGCACTTTTGGTTATTTTTGGGCTACTTGAGTGCAATTCAATGGAAAGCTTCAAAGGATGAGGATGGTTGCTGTATTACATAAGGTTATCATGGGATACTGTTGTAGCATGCTTGCATGCTGTGGTTTGATTGCATGCATGTATTTGTTTGTATATGAATATATTTCCAAAATGATCATACCAGTAGAAAATGCGTATGGCATATTTGCATATTTGTATATTACTGCCTTAGCGAACTCATTTAACTGCGTTGCATACTGCTGAATGGACACTGCAGGTTATCAAAACTTATTTTGGAGGTAAGGATATTACTGACGAAGATCTAGAGGCTGCCTTATTTGTTGGCATGGGTCCCAAGGAGAAAAGGCGATTGAGAAAAAGAAGAGGTTTGGTTCTTAACCATCTTAACATTAGTTCTGGCTCACTGGAGGGTAATATTTGCAGCAGTCATGTTGAAACCTCCATGTCAGAAAAGATTTTGGCCACAGAAGAAATAGGCGGATTTTTGTCAACTGTTATGGAATCCGAAGATATATGTTTAGGTCAAGATAATCAAGAGATTGAAACTGTTCATGATTATGCCAATCGGACCTAACAAAGATAAACAAGTTGAGGCTTCTTTGTCTTCAGGTGTAAAATAAGCAGGTTGAAAGAGTCAACTCACTGCATAGAAAAAGAATCAAAGATTCTCGCCTTTTTAAATGAAGTTATTTTTTCCGAAGACACAAAAAATAATGTTGTTTTAGATCATTCATATAACAGCTGATTCAAGTTCTCAAAAGATGAGCCAAGTAGCTGGATCTGATTATATTGGTGAAGAGATTGTGGAACCAATGACAAACAATTCTACAACTTTCTTGCGATCAAAAAAGATATCATTATTAGGCCATGGTCCACACGGAAAAAGAGTAGTGGAGAAAATGCTGGAGGAGGATGGTGAGGGATGGCATCCGACAGTTTTTGCCAGGGATGGCGCATAGTTTTTGTTGAAGCTGTGAAACCTCACTTCTTACCTTCTGGATGGGATATCCAACATAGGTATGTGCTGAAGCTCTGTCATTCAGTAGGTTGGTTCCCTATTGAACTGATTTTGCCATATTTTGATTTGTCAACTAAAAATTGCTGTTCAGTATTTTACAACACTCTTTCGTAAGGTCTTTGCACACACATAATATATCCCATATATATATATATAGTTATCAGTAGCTGTCAAGTTTACATTGAGTTTGACAGAAAATGTTAGGCTGTTCGGACTCCACTTTGAAAGATTATTATTGAGTGCTCTTTATTTTCTATTTTTATGAGGTTGTTAATGATTTTGTCTCCTTGGGAAGTAATGATAACATTGTATTTCAATTTATGCTAGCTATATGGGAAGCAATCCTTTAGAAGCGTGCAGCTAAAATCCAAACTGAAACTAAAATTGAATCATGATATCTATTGTGCTTGCAACGAATTGCAATTAGTCAACTCTTCCCAATAAACCCATGTAAATATGCACAACAGGCATGAAGAAAGAAATTGTGGAAGTGTTGACCATTGAAAAAGAAACCTGTTCCCAGATGTAATTTGCAAGAAGTTTTGCACGCCATCTCTTCGAAATGTCATATAATATGAGCAAAGTAATGAAAATGAGCATCCCCAAGCAATTAGCAATTCAGATGCCTGAAGAATTGAAATTTTCCTACTTTCAAATCAGTTTGTCTAGTTGTATTTGAGTTTTGTCTTTTATTTTATTTAGTTTTTTGCTATGTTACCAGGTTCATCCCTCCATAGGCCCGGGATATGTCTGGGCTGGCTGGAGTGTACCCAGGGCAAAATCACTATTTTAAGAACAGCTGCTGCTCGACGACAGTGCCTTGCTTTGTTAGGGTTTAAATTCTCAAATATGTGCCCTTTCAATGTTGGGTACTGGATTTGGAAGAAACTGATACTTAACACAAATATTCTGCCATCTCTGACAAATTTTAGAGTTTCATTCTCCGCTTTTAACATCACTCGACTGGCAGCTCTCCATGTTTCGAGATTGGTGATCTCCACCGCACAAAGAATTGAAAAATTATTTAGGGTTCGTCTGCTTGACTCCATAGTCCATAGCATGAATGATTAAAATGACTTGGGGGTTTTAAAGCTTGTGTGATCCATTCTGTTATACTTATAGATTACTTTATATTTTAAAAAAATAGTACATAAATGTCGATGGCTAAAAGCTCGCATATTACAGTTTTTTAAATATCAGTCAAGGTGGATGGCTAAAAGTTCTAAAAATTTGTATAAATGAGTGCATGCAGGAAATATTTAACGATTAACTTATAGTGTTTTTGTTTATTTATCATATATTATAAAAAAAATTCCTCAAATTTAAATACTAGATGTCTACAATGTGGAGAAATATTGGTTCTTTTTGTTTGTTCTATGCATATTATGTGGGTTACTGTTAAATCTTGTTTGTTAGCCAAGAATATTTATAAATTTAGGGTACAGTGGTACCCAAGCTGTACCTGAGGCTATAAAAAGTACCAGTAGCTTCATCTTTTTGTAAATGTTTGTATCGTTCAATATGTTAATATATTTTTTGATCCACATGTTTGCAATCTTGTTTATGTATTGCATTGTATGGTAGGGAGACACATCTCAGAGATGCCTTTCAAAGTCATGGGACATCTGTCATTCTATCTTCTTCCCTTTTCATTGTGTCTCCTGTGTAAAAAGAAACTAACAAAACAAGTTAATAGGAAAACTTATAGCCCCTCCTAAATGCTAACAATCTGACCGTAAATGATAGTGACATTAGAGTCTTAGAAAGAAGAGGAACCTTCAAAGGATTGTTGGGAAAATCAGGCTGAAGATTATTAACTACATTGTATGCGCAAACCCAACCAAGAAACTAAACTAGATCTTTATGTTGAAAAGAGGAACGACTAGCATGAATCTTAAACCAACACAATTAGAAAATAGAAGCACAAGATATAGACAGGTTTTATCATGGGGAAAACCCTTTTGGGGTAAAATCCCAGCTAATAGAGATCTTTCTTGATGCACATAATCTAACCCAGCTGTAACAACAAAATACCTAAGACTTTGTTCACAGTACTTCAGTAGTCCATGCGCAATCGTTTTGTGCAACTATTATACTGACAATAGCTCTACAGTATTCAACACATAATGCTCAGTACACTAATTCGTATATCCAGATTGTCTTTGCAATCTTGTTGTGTGTTTAACATATTCTTTTTCACGTCTATGCATCCTAGACCCGGCTGTATATTTATAGAAAAGTAACAGCTCAAACTAATTGTCCAACCACTTTCTGTAATTAGCTCCTAGGAATCACCATGTTCCAAGCATGCACATGCTTTAGAACAACCCAATGATTAGTCTGATAGAGAATCAAAAGATTCCCTCTAGCAGCCTCCTAATCATCATTTCCATGTAGGTTGGCATCTCTAGTTCAACTGAAAGATGCTCACCAACTCATAGTAGTAGCTATTTGAACGCGTTGCTAACCAATGTTGCACAACTCTGATGCGCACCATAAAGCAAATCCCACTGTGCACTGGTCCCGTGCACAGTTTTGCACAGTTCTCATTGCACATTCACACCTTTAGAGCATATACTCAAGTACACATATGCTTGCACGCATGCCAAACCATTGTGCGATAGTGACTGTGCAATTTAACCACTACACAAAAGGCCTTTGCATAATGCTGTGCAAAGTTGAAACATTCCCAACATTCTCCCACTTGAACACTTTGCATGAAGGGAGGACAAACTCATTCCTCAGTTAGTGTTACGGGGGGATGCGTCCCCTAGATTTTGGTGGCATCCCGGACATCCTGAATGTTTCGGGAACTTTAGGACTTGGAGGGGAGGTCCCCAATTTTTAAAAAAATCTTTCAAAATTTTAATGATGTTTTTACTCTTAAAAAGATTTTATTTTTACCAAGAACATCAAATTAAAATCATGAAAGTACCTAAAATACATTAAATACAGTTTAAATTGCTAAATTTCATTGAAAAAAGTTAAAATATTTAAATCTTAATTTTTATGTATTATTTTAAAAGGCATCCCCTTGCCGTCCCCAAAATTTGGGATTTTTTTTTCCGTCTCAGAAACCCCATCTCTTTGTGCTCCCGCCCCCCCCCGTCCCTGAGACTTAGGTAACTATGTCCTTGGTAGACCCATGCGATTAAGCCCATATTTACCATGCACCAGTTAAACTTCTCAACAAGGTTTGCCTTAGTCATTGAATTTGCAACATTCAAATTGGTATCCACCTTCTCCAGTAGCACCTTCTTGTCTTCCATCATTTCCCTTACAAAATGATATCGCATATCAATATGCTTGGTGCATGCTTGATACTCAGGGTTCTTTGCTAGACAGATCGCACTCTACGAGTCACAATCTATTGTCACTATCCCGTAGATGAACCCAATTGTGGAACACACTCTCTGAAGCCATACTATTTCCTTGGTTGCGTGAGTAGCTGCCATATGCTTTTTCTCTAGGGTGGAAATTGCAACACTTGTTTGACGCTTTCTCATCCAACTTACCACTCTATCGAACAAGTTGAAAACGTATCCACTAGTAGATTTGTGCAAATCTAGATCTCCTCCCTAGTCCAAGTCTACAAAACCATGCAAACTCAATTCCTTGCTTTCACCAAGACTACCCTTATAGCGAATCACATGATCAGACATTCCATGCAAATATTTGAAAACCCTCTTTACTGTAGCCCAACGTTTCTACCTTGGAGTTTCTATGCATTTGTTAACCACTCCCACTGCATATGCAATATTAGGCCTTGTGTAGACCATTGCATCCATTACGCTTCCCACCACACTAGCATATGGTACCTTAGTCATGTCATCTAACTGCTCTTGAGTTTCTGGACATTGTGTGACCGAAAGTTTCTGATCAACTGTGAAAGGTGTGCTTATAGGTTTATTGTCTTGCATTAAAAAACATTCTAACACCATCTCAACATACTTCCTCTGACTCAACCAGAGTTTCTTGTTTGCTCGATATCAATCGATTTCCATGCCCAAAATGAATTTTACAGCACCAAGATCTTTCATGTCAAATTGTGTAGACAGTTGGGACTTTACTTGCTTGATCATTGCTTTGCAATTTTGTAGTGTCCCTTTTAGGGGTAGCTAGGGCTGAAAGTGAGATGCCTGAAATTAATGTTTAGATGGCTGTAATCAGATTTCAAAAGGCTGGATATGATTGAAAATGTACACCGAAACCTGCATTTTTTCCCTTCCTAGGGCAGTGACCTGTTTTGAGAACTCACACTCATTTTTGGATGCCCTAAACTCGCTGAAAATGTGCCCAATCAAGCTCAATTTTTTTTTAATTTATTACTAGCAATCAAAATATGAAGGAAAACCGATTTTTAGTGCCCTACAAGTGAATATATGAATTTTTATAAACCCCATGTCTGCAAAATTTATACATTACTTCAAAATCTCATAATTTTACCTAGGAAGCTCCAAAATTCATGAAACTTGGGATCTTGGGGTTTAAAAATATCAAGAATGCAAATTTCAAATCACTTTTCCCAAACATCCACCCAAACATGCCAAATCTGCCTTACAAGCAATTTGCCCCTCTTGGAAATGTTGAATTAGTGGCTCAAACATGCAATGAAATGATTGCTTTCACTTTTAAAAATTAGTACAAGTCTATCCATGCAAGAATCATACCATACATCCATCAAAACACCTTCAAAATGCTTATGATGCAAGTTGCCTAGGGCTAGATAGAAAAATATCTTAGCTCCAAATACCTTAAGATATTCCATAATTCCAAATTTCCTTGCTTGATTGTTTTTCGTCCCCAAGGCAAGTTCCAGTATCGAGGGTTTTCGTCCTTGAAGTGGTCTTAAAGAAGGTTTTTCGTCCTTGATGAGAGAGAAAGGAAAGGTACAACCTACACCCGGAAGAAATAATAAGATTCAACAAATCATATAATGGCCAAGCATCCTCCTGTTATAACGTAAAGGGTGCTACATCATAACTTATGGCGACCTTATAATAAATACCTTTTAATTATCTAATTTGTTTTTAGAGCCTACATGCTCAAAACACTTTATATTCTAATTTAAACAAGTTCTTCTATTGGAATGCTTGGCTTCTCAATAGGAATACATGATAATAATGAAAATATCTACTTGGAAAATGTCATCCAAGTCTTCCCCTTGCGTCCTTCCTTAAACCCACAGGGAGGGACAATGTGTTAAGGTCTTCAAATCCGCTAGTCTCCAAAAATGGACATGACAGTCCCCCCTTCCCAATATTGCTTGTCTCCTTCTTTGATGAACCCAAGCAATTACAAGTACCCGGATCTCAAATAAATCTCAGCTGCTCCTTCTTTGATGTACCTACACATGAAACAAACTCATTAAAGAAAAATGTGTCCCCTTCTTCATCCACTCTTGCTTTGCAAACATAAAATCTATTTTTGCACCTTTTTGGACCAAGCAACTTCTTGATGGCCAACTCTTCTTCTTTGCTTGCCAAGGCCTCATAATTACCATCCAAACATTGGTTGTTCCCAATTTCCCTCATGTTGTCCCAAACACCAATGTAATCTTGCTTTTTCCCTTCAAAAATTAGAATGAAGGTGGCTGGAATTCCTTTTTCACTTGCATAGAATAGTACAAGTATGTTAGTGTGTAGTGAATACAACTCCCAACTATTAAGATGTCTTTTTATGCTCCAAAACGTTGAAAAGAACATATTGAAAATGCACCAAACAATAGGTCTCCTCTATTGGACAACCCTCAAATTGTACCTTGTGTCAAAGTATTCGTCATTCCACATTCCCATAGATTGAAAAATCAGAATTACAATCCTTACCTTGATGACCAAACACCTCAATTGTATGGCATAAAAATGATGTAAACAATCTTTTATATGAAGATGATCATATTGCTTGTGTTCCTCGTAAGATTCATCTGGTCTTTCCTTCATCCCAACACTCATAATGATAAAATCATTAGTAGTACTGATCTTGAAATCAAAAGTTTCTCCTTTTGTAACAATCTCTTATATGAAGATGATCATATTGCTTGTGTTCCTCATAAGATTCATATGGTCTTCCCTTCATCCCAACACTCATAATGATAAAATCATTAGTAGTACTGATCTTGAAATCAAAAGTTTCTCCTTTTGCAAGCCTCACAAAAACACCCATATACCACGTATGGAAACAAATTTGAAATTGAATCAAAGATGTGCTTCTTACCTCATCATTCTTTGTAGTATTAGATGCATGATGATACCCATACACAAGTGATATAGGAGCCAGAAATGATCCTATATTGATTGCCAACAATGCTATGAACTGAAAACCAACACTTCCCATGACTAAATGTACATGTATACCATCTTCCCATGTCAAGCACCTTGTTTCCCTTACTATGATGAATGAGGTCAGAAGGGACCAATCCCTAATGGTTGAAAGTACTTTGGGAATTTGGAAACTATCTCCTCTCATGGCCGTTTCCCTTATTGATGACAACAAACATATTGTGGGGAACACTAAAATAGTTGATAATAACAAGTTCAAAACCCAAAAATCAAATTTTGCAACCTTTAAAGTCATACCTTCTACGAGAATAAGCAGCTGGAATATCTTCTTTGTGCATAGTGCATTCTTCAAGAAACATGGACCATCAATTTCCCCTGTCTAAAATATGTACAATTGCAATTCCATCATGATTGCTCCTCTTTTTCCACCTTCTCTCAAGACCTTCCATGGAATCACGGGTTAGCAATTTATGGAAAGGATAATCTGAATTTCATCATGTCCTTAATGCCCAAAACATACCATGATAAAATTGTTCCCCATACTAATTTTGAAATCAAGAATCCCTCTTTTTATTGGGCTCAACGCATCACTTATATTTCCTAAGTGAAAATAATCTTGAGATTGAATCCAAACATCCATATGTTCCTTACCACAAGAGGTAATTCTTATCTCATCATCTCTTGACATATGTTGTGCATGATGATATCCCATTAGTGTTCTCATAGGACATCACAAGTATGAATTATGATCACTCCCCCATATCTGAAATAACAAAGTGGTAAGCAGCGAATCTGAGATAATTACATGCCTTGGGTCGCTTACAACAATCTTATAACTTAGAGATTCCAAGTTAGGTGCAACACTCTTGTAGGGAATATCTTTGGGCTCCTTTCTCCAACTGAAAATGCCATTAATTTGTTTGTTAATAACCGTTGTTAGGAACTGTCCAACAAGCTGAATGTTATTAATTTCACCTCCCAATTTTTGTAAATCAAGCTCTCTCTTCCCAGTTAGTACCCTTCATCTTCACAAAGTGGTTAGGGTATTCTTTATGATGTCCAAAACATTTTAAAGACATAGACTGAAGGTGATGTAGCAAATTCTTGCTAAGAAAATGATGAAATGGCTTACCATAGGTCGCTGTCCTGAAATTTCCAGCGAGCTGAAGATTAATTATTAATATGAGCATCAAAAGAGGCTCTCATTACATGGGCATGTCTCCCAACAAGTTCACCTGGAATGCTAGCTTCATTAATCCCATGCGATCCTGATTTTCCTCTAGTCTTAGCACCATGAGAATTGCCCATTTGCCATGATTTACCATGGAGCATCAAACTTGCCCCAAGGTCATCATTTTCCAACAAATTGCCTATGAACGTAAATCTGAAATGGCATGATAGAAAACGACAAATCAGAATTATCTTCATACCTTTGGTGGTCTTCATGAGAAATTGTTGCAGCCTTCTCCTTATCCTTTGGCACTTGAGATTCTTCAACACCTTGTAAATCTGATTTCTCCTTCAAACCCTTGTGTCTGCGTGGTGTTGTCTGGAGAATCTGTCAAGAGTTCCACTTGCGCAAGAGTATTGGGGGTTTCTAGGACTCCCAAGGGCTGCTCCGTCTTGGTAAAACCAACTGTTGTGATATATCTTCTTCCTTCTTTTCCTTAGAAGGATGGCCATCCTCTCTATCATGTAGCTGATCTGCCACATGCTCTTTGACTTGTTTCTTCATGAGGGAAAGGTTTTTCCCTTCTAGGGCTGAGTCTTTTCTATTGTGGATCTTTGGTGTGGTTCATTCTTAGGCTTTGTGTCAATGGCCACTCTCTTGTTCTCTAATTCTACGAATTCCTCAAAGGAAAGGGCATCATGCATCCCTTTAGGAAGGGCTTGGTATTCTTCTATCAATTTGTCAACCTTTGAAACCCTTTTCTCCTTGAGTGAACCACCACCCTACTTATTTTTGGATGGCTAGGGTAAGCCTCTCCAGTGCCTTAACTATCCCTTCTTGTATCCTCACGATCCTTTCTAACTTTTTTTCCATGCTTCACAGGCTAAGAGGATGATGCTCTGATACCACTGTAGTGTCCCTTTTAGGGGTCTTCCGGAATTAGCTAGGGCTGAAAGTGAGATGACTGAAATTAATTTTTAGATGGCTGTAATCAGATTTCAGAGGGCTCGATATGACTGAAAATGCACACTGAAACCTGTAATTTTTCCCTTCCTAGGGTAGTGACCTGTTTTGAGAACTCCCACGCACTTTTGGATGCTCTAAACTCGCTGAAAATGTGCCCAATTAAGCTCAATTTTTTGATTAATTATCAACTATCAAATATGAAGGAAAACTCATTTTTAGTGCCCCAAAAATGAAGATATGAATTTTCTATAAACCTTTTGTTTGCATAATTTATACATTAATTCAAAAAATCATAATTTAACCTAAGAAGCTCTAAAGTTCACGAAACTTGGGATCTTGGGGTTTAAAAATACGAAGAATGCATATATCAAATCAGCTTGCCCAAACATCCACCCAAACATGCCAAACCTGCCTTACAAGCAATTCGCTCTAGGAAATACTGAATTGGTGGCTCAAACATGTAAAGAAATGATTGCTTTCACCTTTAAAAATTAGTACAAGTCCATCCATGCAAGAATCATACCATACATCCATCAAAACACCTTCAAAATGCTCATGATGCAAGTCACCTAGGGCTAGATAGAAAAATATCAGCTCCAAATACCTTAAGATATTCAATAATTCCAAATATTCTTTCTCGAGGGTTTTCGTCCCCAAGACATGTTCCACTATCAAGGGATTCCGTCCTTGAAGTGGTCTCAAACAAGGATTTTCATCCTTGATGAGAGAGAAAGGAAATGTACAACCTTTACCCAGAAGAAACAATAAGATTCAACATATCACATAATGGCCAAGCATCCTCCTTTTATAACATAAAGGGTGCTACATCATAACTTATGGCCAATCTTATAATAAGTACCTTTTAATTATCTAATTTATTTTTAGAGCGTACATTTTAAAAACAATTTCTATTCTAATTGAATAAGTTCTATTGGAGTGTTTGGCTTCCCAATAGGAATACATGATAATAATGAAAATATCTAATTAGAAAATGTCATCCAAGTCTTCCCCTTACTTCCTTAAACCCACGCGGAGGGAAAATGGGTTAATGTCTTCAAATCCGCTAGTTTCCAAAAAAGGACATGACAAATTTCCAATTAGCAGCATGTCATCAACATAGAGCACTATGGTGACAAAATTCTTCCCTTCTTTGAAGTAAATACAAGGATCCTCCTCACTACGCATGAGGCCAAGTTTGTGCACATGATTGTCATACTTCTGATTCCACATTCTTGGCGATTGTTGCATGCCGTTATGAATTTCTTCAAGTGGCAAACCAAATCATCTTTTCCTTTGACCTTCAGGTTGTACCATGTAGATTTCTTCTTCAAGCTCTCCATGTAAGAATGTTGTTTTAACATCCATCTAATTTATCTCTACATCATTATGTAGTTGCAATAGCTAAAAGAAATCTTATTGAAGTCAAGTTTGCAACAAGAACAAATACCTCATTGAAGTATATTCCCTTAATCTAAGAGAATTTTTTGCAACTAGGCAAGCCTTATACTTCTCCAGTTTCCCTTGCGCATTGCACTTCATTTTGGACACCCATTTACAGACTACCGGATTTCTTTCGGGAGGTAACTTGGTCAGATTCCAAGTCTCATTAGTCCTTAGAGACTCCATCTCCTCCTTCATGGCTTCTTTCCAAACTGTGCTATCCATCGAACCAAGTGCTTCGTGCACCACTTTTGGATCTTCACCATCTGTTACTGACAAATGGGAAAGCGGAATGGTGATCACTGGGACTATACCATTTTTAGTATTTTGTGCACTTGTTTTGACCTTGTGTACATAGGTGTTCGAGATTCTTCTTCCTCTGTTGGCTCTATTTCTTCATCAAAAATATCATACTTAGTCATAGGCTCTTCAGACTTTGTCAAACCGCAATTAGACCGATCCTTCTTTTGGTTGATTTTCCCAAGCTCCGCCTCATTATTGCATGCACCCATTTATGTTGGAATCCTCTTCAACTCTTTGAAGACAACATTACGATTATAGACCATCTTCTCTGTTTTTGGATTCCATAGCTTGTACCCTTTCACTGCATTCCCATGTCCCATGAGGACACATTTTTTCAGACTTGTAGTGAAGCTTTGTTCCTCTTTTTCTTGGGAATATATATACATATGCAACACAACCAAAACTTTAAGGTGTTTAAGGGATGGTTTCTTTGTAGTCCAAGCTTCTTGTAGAGTCATACTTTTCAACGTTGATGTTGGTGACCAGTTCACCAAGTAACAAGCCTCCAACTGCACACCACTGAGCATACTCTAGGCCTTTTCCATCAATTTTCTATTCATCCACTCCGCAACTCCATTTTGTTGTGGTACATATGGACTTGTCTTTTGTCTTTTAATTCCACATTATTTGGAGAATTCCTCGAATTGTTTTGAACAAAATTCACCCCATTGTTATTGCACTACACCTTAATCTTTTTCTCCATGAAGGATTTTAACTCCTTGAATTTCGTGAAAACTTCATATTTCTTCTAGATAGTATATATCTAGGTTTTCTTGGAAAAGTCATCTATGAATGACACATAGTACATGGCTTTCCCAAGCGATGCGACCTTTATCAGTCCGAACACATCAATATGAATTGCTTGCAAGATTCCTTTTGCGTGTGTAGTACTTTTGTGGAATTTGACTTTGCTTTGTTTTCCGTAAATGCAATGTTCATAAATGTCAAAATCCAAGGGACCCTCATTAATCCTTTTCGCCATTACTTTGGATTGCAATGAGTGCAATCCCTTTTCACCATTATGGCCTAGCCTATAACGCCATAACATTGTCTTCTCCACCGGAGACATGTTGGTTTTGTCATGTACCTCAACAACTTTAGGAACAACAGTGATGTTGCAAGCGCCAATAATTGTACTCACATCCAACTTGAACAAGGTTCAATGCACATTGCTCTGGAGAGTACCATTGCTCCACACACCATTTTACAACCATCCTTTGCGAATGACACCTACACTCCAACATCACACATCTTGTTGACAAAACCAAAATTTCTTGCAAGACTTGGAATGTGCATAACGCTAGGGATATTCTCGATCTTCACATCACTGAACCTTATTTTAATTCTGCCTCGACCCACAATCTGGTGAGTGGAGTCATCACCCAAAAAAACATTGCCTCCATCATACTTTCCTAACCAATGTCTGTGAGAAATCATGTGGTAGGATGCACCAAAGTCAATTAACTTGCTTCATTGCATGAATGTGCATTTGGAGCTGCCAAGTATGCATCACTGCCATCATCAATGGAGTTTTCACCAGAGGAGTTACCATCAAGTGGTTTACTCTTGTCCACCTTCGCCTTTGCAGTCCTTCTTAAAGTGTCATGTCTTGTTGTAATTCCAACACTTCTTCAAAGAAGATTTATGTGGAGTTTTTGACTCACCCTTAGACTTTTCTCATTTCTCCTGTCTTTCACTTACCTTTTCCTACGCTCTACTGCGCACTAGCAACACATCACCTCAGTGATCTTCAACATATTTGCAACTTACCTCTTCTAACATTTTGGATGAGACAATCTCATCCATACTGAGCTTGGTCGATGTACTATGGATCACCATCACTATATGTAATCTCCCCTTTCTCGGAAGCAGCTGGTCAAAGACTCATAGCCGATTCATTGTTTCCTGACGGCTAAGAGAGGAGTAAATGAGAAACTTAGTCATAATGAATTAATTATAAAGTGCAATATAAAATATTATTATAAACACTTTATATTAATTTATTAATGATAAAGTTAAAATAAAAAAAGAAAAGAAAAAGATAAAGAGATAAAATAAAAAGAAATAAATGATAAAGTCACTTTATTTTATTATTTTCCCTAAGGAAAATGGCAACCCATGTGAAGAGGGAAAAAAGGGACGAAGAAAAAATTAAATGCAGGAAAAGAAATATGATTGGTGGTCTTGGGTGGTAAAACGGCCAAGAATTACTATAAAAGCAAGTCGACTTGGAAGAGGGAAGACATCTCTTTTTTATGATAATTTTTAGATTTGCGGTGTAAGCTTGCATGTTTTCCATCAAAACTCCAAAGGACGAAAACTCGAATGAAAACTCTTGTTTCTCTTGAGAGGATTCTCCATTCAGGGGTTTCCATTGAGGATCAAGGATTTATTTGTGTTTTCCAATAGTGTATGGAGGCTGTATTTTGTAGATTTGGGCAAGGGTTTGAAGAAGAATATTTGTTGTTGTGATTCCTCTTCATTTCCATCTTATTCAGGGTGGAGCAACCCATATAGAGATCTGTTTTGGTATGTTCTAGAGCTATTTTGAATCAGATCTATATTGTTCCAATTTTTTATTTTTAGAGATCAAATCAACCACTTGGTGTAACTTTTAGCACAAAGGAATTGGTATTTTCAGCTGTGTGTGTAAGTGATGCAATTGCAGATTTATAATAAATATTTCAGGCCTTTTCGAATTGTTTTTTGTCTGAACTGGTTTTTCGGGGTGGACAGAGAAGCCATGGGTGGAGGCAGAGTTTGTGTCGGGCCGTCTAACCGTGGGGCTATTATTAATAATCATTTGCTTTGGCATATGCTCAGAATTGGTGGTTTCAGGGATTACATTAAGAAGCTTAAAGGCCATGATCCCTCTCTCACCATGGAATTTGGCAAGGCCTGGGACAACGGAAAAGTTGTTGTGCGGGGGATGGAATTGGAAGTTTCAGAGAGGTTTATAGCTTAGGTCACGGGCATGGATATGGAGGGTCTTAAGATTTTCAAGGACCAGAATCGCAGGGAGCACGAAATCGAGACTTTTTTTAAAGGTAAGGAAAGAGTCTATTTTCTTACTGACAACATTGCTAGATTCTGTATTCCTGGTGTCTGGAAAGATGTGTGTTATCATATTATGCGGTATATCACTCTTGAAGGCAAGTTTTAGAAGATATACACGCATCATCTATCCCTATTAAATATGTTTAGGCATCATGTTATGATGAACATTCCCTTCTTGTATATGGCGCTCTTTGCCTCTATCAGGGATTTTCAAAATGGGAAGCTGAAGTCCCCCATCCATGAAGGGCTTATCCTCCTTTATCAGAATGGAAAACCCATTATGCCTAAGGAGGTTGCTTCTAGGGGGGAATGAATCGGAGGATGATATTACCCTAGCTTGGCTAAGATGCAAACGGGTAAGGATCCCCAAAACCGGGATGAGGGGGAGAAGAGTCTGTAGACTAGAGTTTTGGAGGACAGTGGCAATGAAGGCCCCTTTAAGGGGAAAGGTAAAGTTCGAGAGGAAGGGGAGCAGAATTATGAGAATCTAAACATTAGAATTTAACATCTGAAAATGATCGTGCAAACGATGGAGGAAGCTAGCTCTGATATGAGGGATGGTATGATTTATTGCAGCGGTGCTTCCAAAAAGATATGTATTTCACAGAAGATGATGAGAGGGGAGATCACAGAGTTGGAGAACTTGGTCAAGGAAATGCAAAAAAGACTGGACACTGTGGAATTGGGCTTGAAGAAGAGAAAGTTCCAACTCAGCCTTAGCAGTTCTGACAACGACGAAAGGGGGAAGGTGACTCATAAGGATTTAGCTCATGAGCTGTAGCAAGAGGACTTCAATAGTACCCTGGGCGGCCTTCCCAAGTGTCACATGAAGAATTAGTTTTCTAGGTTTATTGGTTAGGTGTTTTTGCTGATTGTATGCAAACTGCGTCTGCCTAGTATGCAAACTGTCCTTTTTGTTCCTTCTGGTTGTTGGCTTTGTGGATCTATGTCCTCTCAAGTTAAGCTTGTTTAACTCTTTTTTCGTCTTGGAACACTTTTGTTTCTGTTTGGGAGCTTTCATTGTGTATCTTTCCTTGTAAGGCCTCTGGGAGCTGATCCCTGTTTATTACCTAATCTAATAAAAATAATTACCTAATATAAATACATGATTGGGTTATAATTTGGTTAATAAATTTTACCATATTTCACTAGAATAGCTCCATTCAAGGAGACTATTAGCAGTGTTGATAGTGCAACCGTTCACCAAACTTAATTCAATCAACAATCTAAAGTAGATGTATCCCAAGGGTTAGGAAAGAACACAACACCCTAAAAAGAAGAATCAACACCCCCACTCCATACTACTGACTGAGTGGAGTGACAATACAAATCTATATGAGTGGATGAAGCCAACTAGATGAACATAGACAAACTGATATTGTAGGAAACAAAATTGCTTCTTACAAAAAGAAGACTAGCAGTCTATCAAACAAGGTGTTGAAGATAAAGATAAAATATCTCTCAAGAAGATGGCCCCGGTGGTGATGGGAGTCACGCAACTGAAGTAGAGAAAAAAACTCAAAACATGGAGCGCACAAGCATAAGGGTAAAGTATGGTTAAAAAAAACAACTCTTCATTGCTCTGTAGACTCAATGCGAATGGAAAATGACCACATAAAACAAACAAACTAGGTGACACAAGAAACTCTTGAATGTTTTCAATCTCTAGAGGGCACCATCAATAACAAGAGAGTTTTCCGAAAAATAATTGCCATAACAAGAGCTCAACCAAGGAGCATCAAAAGGTAGGAGGACCAACGAGTGGATTAAGATGTTGAATGGCGGAGGTGCCACAACTGTAGTGCTCTTTCTAAGAACGCTTACGATGCCGCCGAAAAGGATCAGAGATCCATCCTTGATGAATATAGATGGTAGAAGAAGATACCTACACATGATTGGGTGCTATGTGTAGAATCAATGCATGCAAGAAAAAATCTGAATGTGTGCTAGGTTTATCATGCTTGACATTTATAATCTTAAGGCTCTTAAGCCTAAGTGAAGGTGCAACACGCTCATATACTGACAAATTAGGGTTAGTAGGTGTAAAAACAATTATTGTAGGTAGACAGAGTATGGGAATGTATGTCCAACTGCTCAAGAGGATGTTGCGAATGTGCAAGTTTACTCTGCAAGGATTGAATGAGGGTGTCCTTGTTGAGAATGATGGAGCGCAAAAAAATATTTTACTACTTCAATTTGATTCATCTCATAGTGTTAGAAAGGAAGCCATTGCAAAAGGCAAAATAGCAAAGGCAAGAAATAAAGTTTATTTGTGAGGGGGTCTGACCACCTGTTAGACCAGGTTTCACTCTTTGGTCTTCAACAAAAGGAAGAAGAAGAGACTCCAAGTAGAGAGTGCACCTTGGTCTGGGGGTGGTAGCCCTTAGTAAGATTTAGGGGCATTGCCTTAGGTGTGCCCTTTTTCGTGATAGAAGGCGGGGTCAAGGGGTATTTCCCCTGACACCAACCAAAATTTTAAGGTGGTGCGGCCTTTGAAAAAAATAAGAAAACACTCCTTTAAAAATAAAATGCACCCCCACCCCCTCTTACGAATTTTTCTCACTTCTACAAGAATTTGTCCTCAAGAAAAATTTCCCCCTTTTGAAAAATGTATGGCGTGTATACCTTAAAAAAATATGTGCTCCACTTAAAATGAGTTTACACACTTCACAGTAGACTGCCTTCTCAAAAAAAGTTCCCCTCTAATTACAAATAATGCCTTCAATAGTTGCCCCCTTACAATTGAAATTGCTCCTCAAAAATATTAGATCATCCCTTTCAAAGTACTCACCTTTAAAGGAAAGTTAAGACTTTTCTCTAAAAAAATAGTCTTAGGGCAATGTACCCTTAGATAACTTGAATAGAAGGGTTTAACTGAAAGTACATCACCAATCCAACACAACAATTCATATGGTATAAGTGGCATAGTTTGTATATAAATGATTGTTGGTCTTAAAAATTAAACAACGAAAAAAATGCCTTTGTGACAGTTATCCCATTCTTGTGAGAAATGTTTGTGCCATTAGAAAATCATGCAAGGCAGAAAATCATAAACAAGTTTCAGTTTGGGTTGGCTGCAACAAGAAAATGTTGCATTCGCAGTTCGGGTTGGGCCAACTAATGTTTAGAGGAGGTGGCAGATAAAGTAGTTGTCGCCGAGTGGTAGCAGTAGGTAAAGCCATAGGATGCAGTTATTTGAAAATACATGCTTCTCACTTCGTTGTCTGCAGATCCGTCCAACAGAAGAACATTGTTCAAAAGGAGAGTCCCATTCTAATCCTCGACAAGCTCAGTGTGAGCTGCTGGCTGCAGCTGCAGAAAAAGCAATGGTTTCTACATAGAAAATTACACTGCAGACTAATATATTTGACTAGGTTCCGA
Organism: Taxus chinensis; assembly: GCA_019776745.2. Taxonomy (NCBI): domain Eukaryota; kingdom Viridiplantae; phylum Streptophyta; class Pinopsida; order Cupressales; family Taxaceae; genus Taxus; species Taxus chinensis. The sequence goes on from CM034155.1 coordinate 619,639,294, forward strand.
CTTGGTGCAGGCTAAAGAAAGGTCAACACCTATGAAGTAACTGTCAACTCTGAAAAAATAATTGGTTCCTGACCAGGTGTGAGTGAAACCAAGCAGCAGTGGCAAGTACAAATCAGACCAGCCAATGAGCGGCTATGAAACAAACTTGCACTCCCAGCGAGTGATGACTAGCATGAATAAAAATGTACTTTTCAATGCTTCATTTATAATCATACAGTGCCAAAATGGCCTGTGGAGATCAGCATAAGCCATGTAACGCAAGATTCATGCGCTATTTGGTTGAAATATGGTTGGCTGGTAGACTGTCAGCGTGACAACATTGAGTTGAGAATGTGTAATGTCCCCTTTTTAGACAAGTTAGGAAATGAAGAAATACTTGTCAAAATCAAGCAAAGAATGGATAAACCCTTTTGCATCAACCTAAAATATCCCAATGTCAGCTATTTCGAACCCAAACGGGGTTGGAACTAGCCAAGGTGGTGGGATAGATTGGAAGAAAACAAACGGAATTTAAACACATTCAAATAAGAGTTTACAACAGCTGGAAAATAATTTAAATCTGAAACCCTAACTCCAGCAACCTTCAAAATAGCATAACTTTCTCTACACAACTCTGATCTAGGCAAATGACATTTACCCGAACTCGGAAAAATACAAGGAACAGATGATGTAAACCAATTTATAACAGCAACTACCAAACATGCAGATCTGACCCTCCTACTATTTCGCCACACACATTTAGGGCTGATTAGGTCATCCAAACTTGCCCAACAATGATGAAATTAATCCTCGAAGCTGCCACTAATTTATGAAGCCCAAATAACCTCAAAAATTCTCCAAAAACCTTAGATCTGATTTTTATTTGAAAGGAAAACACAATAGAACTTGGAAAGGGCATAACTTCCTCAAAACTTAGTATTTTCACATGAAACAAAGACCAAAAGAATCCTTGAATTTTTATCTTTCCAACAAGCTCAAAATCGCCAAATTTCAAGGGTGGGAAGACCCCCAAAAAGCTGTCACAAAACCCAGAACAGTTCACTGCCCTAAAGTCAGTCAAAAATTATAAATTCAATAACTCACAAAATACCCAACCAAATCATGCAAATGACATCAAAATGTTCACAAAATTATGAGGAATCCAATGAGTATTTTTGCATATTTTTCTGGGCATGAAATGTCCTCTGAAACAATGAAAGTCGTTTCATACCTTTGTGTAGTGACCCTACTAGGGTAAGGACAAATTTGATGACTGGGAATTCCACCATGCTCTTCCTTCTTGGGTTGAATACCATAAGGATATAGTTGTTCTGAAAATGCTGCTATATACACCTCGTTAAAATTGCATTGACTGCCCTTTGCACCCTTAATTTTGTTCCATTGAACCATATCCTCAATATTTCCTAGATTGCATGGAAATGCCAAGTACCCCCCGTACTAGGCCTGATACGTACCGAGTACTGGTATTGATACGCTATGGGTACATAACCACAAGCCTCGGGTACTTTTCGAGTACAGAAATCCGTACCAGGGACATACCTAGGGCCTTTGGTACGTACCCACATGGTTTTTAAAAAAATTTAAGTGCAAAAAAATGAATAAAACTTGAGGGCTTTGACCAGAATTGAACCTTTGAAAGTTCGTGTGAGATTCAATATTGCCAATAGGCTCCAAAGGGTCAAGAGAGATGAAAATGACTTCATTTGGTTGACTTACCATTTGGGTGCTTACTTGTTGCTCCTCATGGATCCTTCATTCTTCAGTCAATTTGGAAGGCATGGGAACAAGTGAAGCACTTGGTGATTGGGCAGCCTATTTTCTCTTCCTTTGACACTAGGTGCTAAGCCTACAAATCGATTTTGTCAAATCTGAAATAGAATGACAAGATCCTTTCCTTGACAAGAGGCTACTCCGCCCTCCTTTGGTTTGAGAAAGGAATTAAAATATCTCATGACTTTACAGATTTGGGAAGTGGATGGAATGTACAGATCTTAAAGCTTTTTATAAGCTTCGTCAATCTCAGTTCAGAATGTATACAATGCTCAGAAATGTTTTCACAGCTCCCATTACTGGACTAATTATGGAGGATGAGAATGACTTTTGGGATACTATAAGGTGGCTCAAAGGGCCCCTTCTCCAAGAAGCTACCTCCAAACAACTCTATGAAAAGATTGCCTTCTCCCCAAACCTTTCCCTGGGCCTTAAGAATAAGTGGAATGTTTGTGAGCCCATTAGTAGATGGACTCATAGATTTAATGTTTTGTGGGCTTCTTGTATTCAGTCAAAGAAATCTTGCTTTAGATGGCTTCTGATTCATAATAATTGTTGGCTTCTAATATTTTATAGGTTGTTGAGACTATAAGCTTGTTGTTTTCTTTAAATTTTTATACATATTTATTTTTTTTATTTTAAAAAAATATATTGTACGAACATACCCACAATGTACCGTACCCTAGGTTTTTTTAAAATTTGTTGTTTTAGCGTAACGTACCCGTACCTGAATCCTTATCCGTACCCATACCGAAATAGTGTAGATTTCTCTTAAGCCCTTCAAGGCCCAAATCTAGATTGTCTTGCACATTGATATGAAAAAGCAAAAGAACTAACTAGAGTAGCTTCAGGATTAGAAACAATTTTCTTACCGAGATCCCAAATCATTGTGTGTGCACAAATCTAAATTTGCATCAATGGATTTATGTCTTATGTTGCAACCCATATCCATCATTCTATCTCCCTTCCCATAATGATCCATAATTTGGCATGACATAAGAAACAATCTTTCATACCTTAATGTGTCCTTTGAGTGTTCATCCTTCCTTGATGAATAGACATATGTTGAGCTGCCCTCAACACCACTGTCTATGTGCCTTAGATCTCTAAGAATAGGAACAACAACTGCTCTTTCCTTATCACTTGCATTCTCATCACTGAGATCAACCTTGGACTCTTCCCCTTTGCTGGGGTAACCACTAGGGTGTCAATCAAATGGAAGTGGCATAGTAGGAAGCATTACACACGTGTTAAATATATTTGAAAGCTTACCAAAGGTTGTTGTTTTGGAAATTACAGCAGGCTGCAATTTCACACGAGTGTCCATGGGAGTCTCCTCCTCATGTACAAGTTTCTCCAGAAGGTCTCCTTTGATTTCTTCACTTAGGTGTAGATCTGATTTTTCTTTATGTTTCCTTTGAATTGTTTGCTCATCCTTGCAAACTTGCACATCAAATCTCTCTAGGAACCTTTGGGTGAAATCTTCAAGAGAGGCAATGGATTCGACTCCTTGGGTCTTCAATAGATGATGCCACCATTTATGTGCTACTCCATCTATGTATATAGAGATGAGCATGAGTGCCTCGTCCTGACACATAGGATTCCATTGCAAAAATGTCTCAAATTCCTTCAACCAAGATCTAACAGAAATTTCATTAGTACCATCAAAGAAAGGAACTTGGGTACACTTCATATTGACTATTTCTCACCTCTAGCTTTTAGATCTGAAAATTTCTCTTCCTTCATAGGTTGGGAGGATACATCACTGTGATACCACTGAAGTGTCCCCAAATGGACTTTCACCTCAAATGGATTTTAAACAAATCCCAATCCAATGTGGCAATTTATAAAAGATATTTCAAAATTTACGAATGTAGATCAGATTGTTATATAGAAAATGCGAGTAGGTATGGAGATCAAAACCCACCAAATATGAATTAAAACTACTAAATCTTTAATGGAAACAATTCAACAATTTTTGTAAAGACGGAATCATGAGAGAAATGCCAGATTTGAGCTTCAAAACTGTAACGTCCACTTTTTTCAAATCAATCTGAAATAAAGGATTCCTTAGCAAACAATGGTTAAACAATGGAAGATCGTGGATTATATTTTAGTTTTCATTATCCATATTCATGATTTATTTTTGTATTACGCATTCTTAGTGGGTCAGTTGGGTTTAGTGCCTTTAATGAGGCTTAATAAAAGATTATAATGACTTATTAGGGGTCGGCCTTATCTTTATGAGCTTTGGTGCCAAAGCAAGGTATAAAAGAAGATTAGAGGAGCTCATTTGAGCATCTAGATTTTGGCACATTTTCCTATTTGGCATTGTGAGTTTGTTGCTCCATGTTCTTCCATTTGAGGACGAAAACCCTCTTGTGTGGATTCCTAGAAGGATGAAAACCCTTCTAGTGGTTTTGTTGAAGGACGAAAACTCTTCAACATTGATTGAAAGTGAAGATTATTGCATATTTGAGGAAAATACTTAATATTCAGATTTTTATTGGCATTGGGCAACTTTATTTACTCATTTAGAGAATTTAGGATCAATTTTGAGAGGATTTTCATGGTTGGAAAATCATGATATTGGTCTCATTTGATTGCTGGTATTTTTATGATCATTTTGACTATTCATATGTGAGGACATTCCTTGTTTTCTAAGAGTTATTGAATTTACAAATTTCAGTTGTTTTTGTGGCATAGTAAATTCTAGAAATCCGCAGTTTGATGATTTGATCACATTTTCTAGCTTCTAAAATCAAGGATAATCCAAGGAATAACTTCTCATAATTTTTGAGTGTTTCTACCGTGGATTTGTCTCTCTCCTAGTCGCTAGGTTTTGAGAGTGTTTTTGGTCCTCTATTAATTGTTGTCATAAAAATCAGATTTGCTTGTATTGGAGTTTGAGTTAATTTCCTTAATTTTCAGTTTTATCCCCAAAAGGGATATTACAATGGTATCAAAGCACAGATTCTCAAAGGCCTAGGGTTTCAATGGACATATTGATGAAGGTGCAAGAAAGATTAGCAAGTACCTTGGATTCTCTTACCTCTACCATGCAAAGCCTACAAGGTGGAAGGACATTCAAGGGAGAACCTAGGGTTTCAAAGGTTAATAAGGTGGCAACTTGCTTTGAGGAATATCAAGCTCTTCAGGGAAGATCCGTGATACCCTAACCTTTTCAGAATTCATGAATTTGGAAAAGGATAGAGTGGGCATTGGGACTTGGTCCAAGCCCCAAGCCATGCACAAGGGTAATGGGAGAAACATCCCAACTCTCGAGGAAAAGAGCCCCATCTTGTTGAAAAAGCAAGGAGTAGCTACGGAAGTTTTTTGAGAAGGGACCAAACCCCCAAGTTCACTAGAGGAGGATGGGCATGTCTATTGCCTCTAAGAACAAGAAAGCGGATGGTATATTGCAGCAGTTGGTTATTGAAAGGGAGCAACCCTTGGGAGAGTTAGAACTCCCCAATCCTCTTGCCATGGTTGATCTCTTGGTTGGTTGTCCTAACAACAATTTAATGACACAAGGGTTTAATGAAATTGTGGAACACGAGCCAAGGAAGGAGAAGGAGCACAGTATTCAAGATTTGCACCACAGAGGAAAGGGAGCCATGAAGAATGATTCAGCCCCTACTTCCATTATTGCTCCGGATAGTCAACATTATGAGGTAATTAGTGATCATTGTTTGACTAATAATGATGATATTTTTGCATATGATGAATTCAGAGGTGAAAGAAAGGGTTGTGAACAAGAAGAGGTAATGAAAGGGATAGATGGAACCCATTTCCCAAGTGGAAATGATAACAATCAGCTTGCTGTTCTGTTTATAACAGAAGACAATAAAGAGCCCAAAGACGAAGAATTAGACTTGGGTAAGAACCACAAGGACATTCCAAGCACATATGAACAAGGTACGGTGGTTGTGGCACCGAGGATCGAAGAGGCAAAGGAAAAAGGGAAGGAAAATCTTGTTGAGAGCCCAAGGAACCAATATATTTCAGATTTATTGCTCTTTAGTCCACCATCACATGGAGCTGGTCATCTAAATCAGTTTGGTACAAATATGGGCAAAACAAGGAGCACCTCGAGTAGTAAGGGGTACTTGCACCCTTTCCGGTGTCCCTCAAGTTATACATGCATCAAGACAAATGTCACTTTAGGCTCATAAACTGAAGTTGGATTGATAAGAGATAACATTCTCCCCAAGACCAGCAGTATGCATATTAAGGTAACTACTTTTTTCCAATTGGTTTATAATCCAGCTGATATGCTTGTGTTTGAAGGAAGAAATGAGGGTCACAATGATATTTGTATTGATGGTACTTCAACAAGCCTTTTATGGACAAAGAAATGGAAGGAAACACCCCATAAGGGACAAAATGAAGTGGCTGGTCTGTTCCTAACAGCAGTCAAAAGAAGGTCATTTGAGGAAAATCACAGCCCTACGAAAGCTCAAGAGCATGGGGAAATTGTCAAGCAAACATCAAGCAAAGAAGAAGGTAAAATACTTTTGGTTGTTCATGATATTCCTTTGCTTTTTAATGGTTGCATGTGGCAAGATACTAAAGGATCTTGGAGGCATAAGCAAAAGGATGGAAAGAAGCATGAGGAACAAGAGAATGAAGAGGATGTTGAAAAGATGCCAAGCAAGCTTCAAGGGATAGAGGGAATTGAACACATCAAGGATGTCCAAAGGTATGAATGTGTTCTAAAATCATTGCTTTCTTCTACTCCAATTCAGTTTTTGCCATTTGGGTAACAATATGACATTGTTGAGGCTTCCTTGTAAAACATGGCAAGTGGCGGTATATATGGATCAACAAGCTAGAAAAGGTGTTATAAGGGGTGAAGAATCTGAACACATAAGGAAAGATGAAGTGGATCTTCCAAGGGACAATGTTAGGAGGTGCACAAGTGAGATAAGAGCATTTCCGGGTGTCCATGTCCTCTTTCAACCCGCTGTAAATTTCAGATCAGCAGCCCATGGTAAGTCCTATGATGTCTTATTTGATCATGTCAAAGGTTTATTTCATCATTATGTATCATGGCCATGTTTGGGTGATCATATCTATGTTAATAAGGGGCAAGGTGGGAAGAAGGCTCTTTGCCAAGGGCTCACTATGTATTTTCCAAGCAATAAAGTGGGTTCTTATGATAGTCCAAGGTACTCACACATTTCAGATCTATTGTTTCCCTCCTTATCAATTTGTTGGGCTGATCAACACAAACTCTTTGTCACGAGTTTGGATTTCAAGATAGGGATTGCCATGCATATGATGATTGAGAGAAAAAGAGGGATGATGAAGAGTTACAAAGTTTGCTTGCATCCTTGGAATCCGGGTAAAACTTGAGGCTCAAAGAAGACAAAGGTAAAAATTTCAGTTTACCTCTTTGCTTATGGAATTGGATGAAAGAAAATGCTAGCATGCCATATTTGAGAAAACATAAGCTCAAGGGAAATTCTGTTTTTTCTCTCCATGATTTGCTAACCTATGGTTCCATGAGAGAACCAACAGAAGTTTGGAGTAAAAAGAAGCAATTATGATGAAATCAGAATTCAGAGGGGTTATAAGAAAACTGATTTTCTTAAGATTATGGCCAATATATTGCTGGTTTCAGTTGTAGGCCTGCTGCCATACATTTTCAGTGTATACAAATCAAATTTCAGCCCTCACATTACTCATGGAATTTCCATTTTTTCATGAAATTTCAGTTTGCTAGTTGTTCTTGTCATGAGTATAAGACTGAAATTACAAAAATCAGGTTTGGGGCTGCCATTTTCAGTTATGAACAGCAGTATGTTTACATTTTTTGAGAGCATTCCCTCATGGAAAAATGAGGAAAAAAGATTCCAGTTGGAAGGAGGAAAAGAATCAGGTTGTGGTGATTTATTACCATATTTGAAGATTCTGATTTTTGGAGGAAAAATGCATGCTCATAGCTATTTTTGGGACAACCTTGCTAAAGTTTCAGCCCTCCATCTGAGCATTACTCACGATACCAAATGTGACTTTCCATTGTTAAAACTTGTGAATATTTTCAGGTTTGCTAGTTGTATTGTGATCATGATTGTATAAGACTGAAATTAAAAAATTGCATTCCAGGTTTATCCCTGATTCCAAACCAATCCTTGCGTAAATTTTTAAGTTACGTGTAATAATTCCTAACAACAATATGTTTACATTTTTTTGAGAGCATTCCCTTTGTAAAAATATCTATTTAAGATTATCAGGAAGTTATTTACTTCTCTACATTCTGTACAATTACTTACTGAAGTTGTGATTGAGTCTAAATTAGATACTAATAGAATTATTCATTGAAGATTGTGGATGTTTTTAGGCCCAAAAAATGCATGCTTATAGTATTTTTGAGACACAAATTCTCTTCTAAAGCATTGGGAAGCCATCATCTGAATGAAAATCATTAAGTGGCAATCAAGCAACAGAAGAGAGCTAGCTGTCATGTTTCTAAGGCATGACAAGGGGGATGTAAAAGTGTTGTTAAACACTCTTGTTTTCTTTAATATGTTTCCTTCATGTGCAGGTATGTCGAAAAAGAAGCAGTTAAGATTCATTTGGGATCCGGGTTCTTACAATTGCTTGAGGACAAGCAATTTCGGGAAGGGAGGACTGTAATGTCCCCTTTTTTCAAATCAATCTGAAATAAATGATTTCTTAGCAAGCAATGGTTGAACAATGGAACATCATGGATTATATTTCAGTTTTCATCATCCATATTCATGATTTGTTTTTGTATTACCCATTCTTAGTCGGTCGGCTGGGTTTAGTGCCTTTAATGAGGCTTAATAAAATATTATAATGACTTATTAGGGGTTGGTCCTTACCTTTATGAGCTTTGGCGCCAAAGCAAGACATAAAAGAAGATTAGAGGAGCTCATTTGGGCATCTAGATTTTGGCGCATTTTCCTATTTGGGCATTGTGAGCTTGTTGCTCCACGTTCTTCCACTTGAGGACGAAAACCCTCTTGTATGGTTTCCTAGAAGGACGAAAACCCTTCTAGTGGTTTTGTTGAAGGACGAAAACCCTTCAACATTGATTGAGAGTGAAGATTATTGCATATTTGAGGAGAATACTTAATATTCATATTTTTAATTGGCATTGGGTAGCTTTCTGTACTCATTTAGAGATTTCGGGATCAATTTTGAGAGGATTTCCATGGTTGGAAAATTATGATATTGGTCTCATTTGATTGTTGGTATTTTTATGATCATTTTGAGTATTCATATGTGTGGAGATTCCTTGTTTTCTACGAGTTATTGAATTTACAAGTTTCAACTGTTTTTGTGCCATAATAAATTTCAGAATTCCGAGTTTGATGATTTGATCACATTTTGTGGCTTCTAAAATCAAGGGCAATCCAAGGAGTAACTTCTCATAATTTTTCGAGTGTTTCTACGGTGGATCTCTCTCTCTCTCATAGTCGCTAGGGTTTGACAGTGTTTTTTTGGTCCTGTATTAATTGCTGTCATAAAAATAGATTTGTTTGTATTGGGGTTTGAGCTAATTTCCTTAATTTTCAGTTTTATCCCCAAAAGGAATATTACAAAAACAGGTTGAATTTATCTATAATAATTATGCAAACAACTTCCCTCAGACACAGTTGAAAAGTGCCTCATACTTGAAACCAAAAATTATGTCAGTTCACTGTTGTGATCTCTAAAAATCAAACATACGAACAACAATCAAAATCTGATCATAAACAACTCCGGAACGCCACAAACCATCTCCCTAGCTAGTTTACTGCATAAAAGAAAGACTGGAAACAAACAAGGAAACACGACTATTCTTTTTCCTCAAACCCCCATATAGATATGCAATTTCAGCCTTGAATACAATTGGAAAACAACTGGAAAATCAGCTAACTGCTTGATTCGCAATGGAAACCCTTGTGAGGAGAATCCTCTCAACTAGAAGAAGAGTTTTCATTCCTCTTCTAGAACCCTTAGAGGATTTTTTTCGTCCTCAAGAGAATGTTTCTAAGGGTTTTCGTCCTTGGAAAATATTTTGCAAAGCTCTATGGTTCAAACAAAAATCAGATTTGTATAAAATAGAAAAGCAGGCCGTCTACAAGCAAGTCAACTTGCTTGTATAGATGAACTTGACCAAATAGCCACCCTCATCTTCCAATCAGATTCCACCTCCCTCATTTAATGCTTTTTTCTACCTTTTTCATCCTGTAAAGGGATCTCATTTTCTTCTAGGGGAGGATAATAAACATAAAGTGACATTTTCCATTTTTTTCTTATTGTACTTTATCACTTTATATTGTTCTTTTCTATTTTTAATTTGACTTTATTATTAATAAATTAATATAAAGTGCTTATAATATTATTTTATTTTGCACTTTTATAATTAATTCATTATTATAAGTTTCCCTTTCTATCACCCTTTAGCCATTGGGAAACAGAATTGGGCTGAAATGTCCCTCTTTTTCGCATAATGACATCGAAGACCTTTGGCCCATTTTGTCTACCCGACGCCCAAAGGAAGTGTGCAAGGGTGACTTAAGTCATAATAAAAAATTTATAAGTGCCTAAAAGAAAATAAAAGAAAAAATATTAAAGCACTTATAATTATTTATTTGACTTAATAAAGAAATGCACCTATAAACAATTGTTGTAATCTCTAGGTGAGTGCATAGGGTCTTATATTATATTTGTATCCTCCCAAGGAGAATGGGCGAGTTGTCTAGGAAAGACTATATTAGCTGCCCAGAAGGAAAATAGACCCAAAACCATTTTGTATTTTCCCTAGGCAAAAATGCGACTTGGACAAAGGAGGGAGATTTGGAGTTTAGAAATGGATTGCAAGCTGATTGGAGGTTAAAAAGGCTCTTCCCAAGAAAAATGTGACCTAGTCTAAAGGAGAATGGTCGACTTAGAGGTAGGTGATCTTATTGGGGTGCTTCTTGCATAGAAATCTGACATTTTTATCTTGAACTTGGGTGCTGTTGGAGGTATCCTTTTGAGAACCAAATTCTCTTTATAAAGACTGAGAGGTTGACCTTCCACACAGGCAGTCTCATACCGTGCTTTTATAAGGAATATGAATTCAGTATGTCTCCCAGCCTGGTGCTTGTTAAAAATATTACATAGAGGACTGGAAGAACCCTCATTGAAAATGAGCAGAAATTATCCAACCTGGTAATTACCAGCTGGAGCTAGCAAGGAGAAATCTGTTGTTAGTTTCCAGTAGTTTTGGGACACCTTTGGAGCAGGGTCTGATTTAGACTACCATCTTATATGCTGATCATTTATAAGATAAAGTTTCTATTTTTAGTATGCTTTTGGAGTACATTTAGTTGAATTTTTAGACCTGTGCAAGTCAGATTGTTTGCAGACTTAGGTAATTTATTTCAGCATCAGAAATTTGAGTTTAATGTATACTCTTGCAACTCATAGTAATGTGAGATCAGATTCAAGTGGTAAATTAATATAATATGAATTGCTGGTTTGGAGTAATTTCTTCCACTACCCTGGTCGCCATTTTTCAACTATTCAGGGCAGCTTACTTTGCAACTGAAATTTGCATTCATTCTTCATATTGTGGCCTTATTAAATGAGCAAAACAGATTTTAGTGGAAGTGCATGATTATATTTGCATGTTTTCAGTGGATCTCCACAAATGCCCTAGTCGCTTTTTTTGTAGATTTAATTCAGTTGGCAGAGTTCAATTTAATAAATATTTTATTGAATTGCTACTAGGGTTTGGGTTTTCCATAAAATCCAATTTGAAGTCACAAATGTCCAATTGGGGACATTACAGTGGTATCAGAGTTGGATTTCCTCCCATCCTGTGAGGGCAATCTGCAGAAATCAGACTTGCATGCAATCAGCAAAAGCTCACATAGTCTATCAAAGAAGAGGGACTCCAAAGAAGACAATGGATGAACATGGAAGACCACCTCCAGATGACACTCTCAGCTATATGAATGAAGTCATGACCAAAACTCAGAGAGAGCTGCAACAAATGATGAGGGAGAACCAAAGGGAACTACGTGACACATTCACTAGTTCCATTCAGGAGTTGGCTATGGTTCTACAAGGGAATAGGGCAGCCATCAATCAAGGAGCAACCAACAATGGAGAAGGAAGCTCAACAGGACCAACTGTGGACTTCTCCCAAGCCTACTCAACAAATTTTCAAAGCCAAGTTTCTCCAAAGAGAGGAACCAATTGAAGAAGTGGCACAAAATGATGTGGATGATGTCGAGGCATATGGAGATGAGTACATGTAGCTAAGCCTTCGAGTTAGAGATATGCTACCTTTTAGAGACTTATGCCAGTTGAAGAATAACAAGGGTACATGAAGAAGCAGAAGAGCCCATCAAGAGACACCTCGGAGAGACATTCAACAAAGATTGGATAAGGTAACCCTCCCTTCATTTGATGGTACAGATAAGTGCTCTGCTAGATCATGGTTGCAAAAATTAGATACCTATCTTTCTCTAAATCCCATGTATGAAGATGAAGCACTTAAGTTTGCAACACTACATTTGGATGGTGTGGCACATGAGTGGTGGTATCATGGCCTAATTACTCAAGGACATGGCTCTATTACATCACTTGAAGAATTCCGTAGATGCTTGACCGAGAGGTTTGATTGGATGGATCCAGATTTGTATTTCAGGGAGCTTGCCCAACTCAAACAGGATGGCACCGTAGATAAGTATATTTCTGATTTCCAAAGAATTTCAGTTATGGTTCCTGACATTAGTGAAAAGAGACTTGTTTTGCTGTTTATTGAAGGGTTAGGAGAGCCATTAAAGGGTCTTGTCAAAGCCTTTAATCCTTCCTCTCTTTCAAGGAGCTATTAAGAAGGCACTTGACTTGGAGAGCTCTATGCCAAAAGGGAAAAATCTGCAGCAGCGAACAACACCATTACCGCAGCAAAAGAACATATGTGAGCAACCTATAGCACCCCAAAATGATAGGCAAGGTGCAACAGTTGGTGGGCAGCCCAATAGAGCACTAGAGCGGGAGAAAAACAAGGCTGAAATCGAGGAAAGAAGGGAGCTAAGGAGGAAGAGGTTGTGCTATGATTGCAAGGAACCATGGACACCTAATCATCGTTGCAAAGGTAAGGGCTCCATTCATTATATTGAAGTTATTGATGAAGAAGAAGATGATGATGATGCTGATCCAAAAGGTAAAACAAATGATGATGAAAAGATTGCTACCTTAGCAGCACTAACCGTTTTGCCTAGTTTTTATGCATTCCATGTAAATGGGTGATCTTCTTGGGAAAAGGATCACAATTTTGATTGATGGGGGAGCAACACATAACTTCATTGATGGGAGTTTGGTTGTTAGATTGGGCCTACAAACAGAAGAATTCCAAGGATTTGATGTGATTATGGCAGATGGGCATACATTCACATGCACCAAGAAGATTCCCAAACTTCAATTCACCATGGGAGGCCATGAGGTTAGTGATGAGTTTTATATTGTTGACATTGGGGGATTAGAATTAGTTTTTGGTGTTCAATGGCTCCAATCCTTGGGTGAGTTTCATCAAAATTATCAAACCATGGAGCTAAAGTTCAAGGTGCAAGACAAGGACATTGTTTTGCAAGGTATGAGGAAGGGAGTTCCTCCAAGAATGACAGCCCATAGCATGATTGGAAAGTTCAATGAGGAGCTGATTTCACATGAAGAGGCTGAAATCGAAAGAGAAATAACAGGGCAGCAGCTGAACTTTGACAAAAATCAGTTTTTTGTAGACTATGGAAATATCCTAAGGTATGATTTAATATCCCATATGCAACATATTCAGTTTCCTTTTACCAAAGATGCTGATTTAGATGAGGAAATTTGTAATTTGTCCTATGAACTACCTTGGAAACTCCCATATGTGTATGAGCAAATTGTCAAAGGCAATTGGTGGCAAGATTTGTCTCATCTTATAGGTACATGTGCTAGACTTTTGAAACACTTCAACATATTTTGTTATGTGGTGCAAGGCACTTAGACAAAGGAGTACAAAATTGCTTGTGGGCAAGCAATTTGAGGAAGGGAGGACTGAAATGTCCCTTTTTCTCGAATAAAAGCATCGAAGACCTTTGGCCCATTTTGTCAACCCGACGGCCAAAGGAAAAATATGCAAGGGTGACTTAAGTCACAATAAGTTATTTACAAAGTGCTAAAAAAGAAATATTTATAAAATTAATAAATTTACTTGACTTAATTTATTTGCACTTAATAATAAATTTTGTAATCTCTAGATAGGTGCATTGGGTCTAATATTATGTTGTATCCTTTCTAGGGAGAGTAGAAAGAGACCCATGCTATTTTTGTCATCCCTAGGCAAAAATGCGACTTGCTGACAAAGGAGGGAGAGTGGAGTTTAGAAAGGATAAAAATTATTACTCTTCCCAAGAAAAATGTGACATAGTCTAATGAGAAAAATTTGCATAGTGAAATGTCTTGCATAGAAATCACACAAAATCCTGATTGGGTGTGTTGGAGGTATTTTTTGGGCCAAATTCCTATTATAAAGGGAAGAGGTCGACCTTGTAAGGCATCTCATACTTCTCATTTATAAAATCTGAATTTTTATCTAAGCCTTGTACTTTTGTAAAAATCCTCTAGAGAACGAAAACTCTCTTAGAGACTAAGAGGAACTTCCACACAGGAAGTTCTACCGTGCTTGCAAAGGAGTTCAGTATTCTCCCAGCTGATCTTGTGGAGTTTTTACATAAAGGACTGGAAGAAATATCTTGTAGCAGCTTATCCTATTTTACCAGCTGGAGTGATCTAGTCTGTGGTTAGACTACCATCTTATATGCTGATCTTTATAAGATAAAGTAACTATTTTCAGTATTTTTGGAGTACATTTAGTTGTTTTTAGACCTGTGCAAGTCAGATTGTCTGCAGACTTAGGTAATTTATTTCAGCATCAGAAATCTGAGTTTAATGTATACTCTTGCCTCATAGTTATGTGAGATCAGATTCAAGTGGAATTAATATAATTTGAAGGCTGGTTTGGAGTAATTTCTTCCACTACCCTGGTCGCCATTTTTCAACTATTCAGGGCAGCTTACTTTGCAACTTAAATCTGCATTTTTCTTCATATTGTGGCCTTATTAAATGAGCAAAACAGATTTTAGTGGAAGTGTATGATTATATTTGGTTGTTTTCAGGGGATCCCACATCTGCCCTAGTCGCTTTTTTTGTAGATTTAATTCAGTTGGCAGAGTTCAATTTAATAAATATTTTATTCTATTGCTACTGGGGTTTGGGTTTTCCATAAAATCCAATTTGAGTCACAAATGTCCAAAAGGGGACATTACATGGGCTAAAGGTCTTTGACTAATTATTTTAGGAAGTGGGACATTTCAA
This sequence comes from Taxus chinensis, assembly GCA_019776745.2. Lineage (NCBI taxonomy): Eukaryota > Viridiplantae > Streptophyta > Pinopsida > Cupressales > Taxaceae > Taxus > Taxus chinensis. The sequence continues at coordinate 619,654,432 of CM034155.1, forward strand.
AAAGTGTATTAAATTATAGGACTTTAGAATTGGGTCTCATATGAATCAAAACTGAAAGAACATAACAAATGATATTGCTCATCTATTAATGGGCTGGTTCACAATTTTAAACAATAGTTAATATTGGGGTCAATGCCAGCCATCAACGAGTGCCCATTATCTGAAAATTTTAAGGCAATATTGGAAAATATGACAACAATGGTTCTATTTCTGATACTTACCATCAGAATAATGGTATCTATCTTCGACATTATAACCTTGAATATTTTCATATTTGTTGGTATCTATGCATCGTTTCTCTTGATTTCAATCAACATGTTGATGTTGTTTCCCTCATTAGGCTCATGTGTCAGACATCTATTCCATGCAAACTTTGGCATTGAATTGCATATTCTATTGATTAAGTTGTGATGCTTTCCTGTTTTATAGTTGAACTGGTTGATTTAGAAGTCAGCTTGTGCTGCTTTAAACTACAGAGAATATGGTTTTATTGACAATTTCACATAGGCCGTTTATTATATTAACTTGAGAGGTTTGCAGCAATTATTCGATTTTTCAGTATATGTTTTTATATTTTTGAGCCAAAAAATATTTCAGCTTTATGCCATTCTTGATTTTTTCTTTACATAAAACATACAATTTCTGAGCATCTAACTGGAAATTGTACTTGAATTTGTAGTGGACGTCGCGAATTTGGTGATTATAGTGTTTACAAACCTTCCAAGAGAAATTTGCTGGGTTAAGCAAGTCAACAAATCTGTCAGGTATGCTAGTGAATTAGACAAAAAATGGATTTTCTGACTAATAGATAACTTGCAAGTGATCATTACTTCTTTTCTCTACACAGGTATGATTTTATTGCTGGTTATGGATACATAAAACACTGAAGCTAGATGTGAGATGATAGTTCGTGCAAACATGGAAAGATCCATTGCCAATATCCTAGAATTTCATAGAGATGAAAATAAGTGTGAGCTTTATTGCAATTAATCTATTACCGGATTGAAGACTGATGGTACCTTAGTTTTGAATGAGAGATTCCATCCTTTTTCTTGCAATATTGTAATCTGTACAAATAAGGATAATGCAGGCTCTTTGCTATCTTAAGAAAAGAGTGTCAGCATGTAGTACAGGCTTCAGTTGATGTTAATATTTATGTAGGACTCTGTTTCCTATTACATTAGGGGATTCCTCTATTGAGTGTTGAAAATCTCAAATCCCTACTCCATCTCACAGATAATATTTATTTGGAAAGAAAAATAAATTAGAAAATATATACAATTACACTAAGTATTTAGTTTTCTGTTCCTGAAATGTTCAGATTACAAAGCTTGCTTTAGATTTATTTGATGAAATTTCATATCATTGGGATCTACAGTTTGTGTCTTGGTGTTTGGATTCTGACCCTTTTATACTTCTCATTTAACTCCTGTAGAAAGTTTTCAACTGTTTGGAAATGGACAACTTTCTCCCACGTTCTTTAGGCCCCTCCTTCTTTAAGTACTGTCTAACAGTTAGTGATGATCATTTTCCTTAGATCAGATGAGTATCCCACACATATTATATAGAGCTTTTCTTACAGGAGCTAGACTATATCTGTCCGGGTGTTTGTGTTATATCACGTTACTATTACCCTTTTACTGAAATTTTTTAAGGAATGTTGACAAAGGGTTTCTATATTGACACTACATCCCACAGGTTTGTAAATTAGAGTAGAATCTGCAATTATTGCTTGGAGGTTAGTTCTTCTCAGTGAGCTTGTGAGACTTGGGGATCAGCGTATTCTTAAAGCATGGATATCAACTCCTCCATTATTGGAAAGGAAAGAGAGATAAAAGCACGCAAAAGAGATGACATATTGGAATAAAGAAATTTACGAGGGAATTTGAAAATGGAAGAGATAAAACAGGATGGGAAAATTAGAAGTTGCAACAAAAAGGGGATACCAAAACATGCAGTTTTGAGGAGCATTTGTGTCTCTGCTATATCTGCATTCTATGGGCCTGGAAACATCCACAATTTTAAATGAATAATTCCAGTAGTATCTAATTTAGAATGAATCACAACTTTAGTAAGTAATTGCATGGAATGTATAGAAGTAAATAATTTGGATCACTGAGTATATTAAATAGATAGTTGGACAAAGAAAGATCCAAAAATTGTATACATTTCTGTTAGGAATTATTACACATACTTAGTGTGGTAGATAGGTTTAATTTACGTAGAATAGGATTGGTTTGGGTTTAGGGATAAACAGAATGCAATGAAAAGATAACTTAGTGTGTCCTAAACAATATGATCACAATAAACTACAGACCTGTATTAATATTCCTCAAAGTTTTAATAATGAAAATTCACATTTGGTATCAGAAGAGATGCTCGTAGGCCAGTGGATTCTTGGCTTAGGTTGATAATTTTTTGAAGCATTGTATATTTAAGAACAATGAAGTATCCATGAAGAACATCATTGTTGATTATGCTGTAATAGAGTTAGGTGCAGCATAGAGGCATTTAAAGCATCCAAGGAAGGAGTTTAGTATATGTTGGAGCGTGAGTGTTTGTTGCAACTGCATTAGGGAAGCATCCAAGGAACCGAGTGACATCCATTGTGACAGAATACACCCAAAATAGCACAGATGTACATATATAATCTGTTGTTTTTGAAGCACCTGTGAGTGGTTCTTTTGTAACAGCTATTCATATTACTAGCAAGGCTGAGACACGTGATAAAAAATGGCTTGATGATAAGTGATGGCGCAACAGAGAAAATGCATAAGACAATTTCCATCAACATAGTGAAAGGAGAGAAACATGTGAGGCGTGAAACTTTGGGCATGGGATTAAACAACTATGGGAAAGAGGCTACATGTAGTATGTCATAAAGGAGTGGTGAGAAAATAAATGTCATTGAAAGCATTTGTATGCTTGTTCCGAAAGGTTTGTTGATCATATTATTGTCGTGAAGTGATACCATCTCTTCTTGGATTTTCGTAGAACATTCAAAACTTTCAGATTATTGTTAGACATCCTCAAAACTTATTGGTGTCATAGGATTGAGACATTCCATGGGGCGTTTTACAATGCTGACAATATTTTATGTTAGGCAAGGGCACTACGATAAAAAAGAAAGCAGTCGGAAAAAGGGGGTTTGAAAGGAGTGTATAGTGAAAAAATAATCATGTAATGTATATAGTTTTTGATTTATTTTGAATTTAGGGTCATAGTGTTTGTTATTATAGTTTATTTAGTTTAAACATGTAAAAAATTATTGCACTTCAAAAAAACCAATTTTGTTCTTAAAGTAGCCTAGACGACGAGATGTGAGATTACATTTGTTTTTTCATGTTGCTTTCCTAGGAAGTGGGAATTCTCTTGCCTCATACATCACATGTAAGAAATTGTGCAAGTATAGTTTTCACACACATGGGATAGGTGGCATACAAGAGAATTTTTCTCAGCAGGAGGGGATTTGTTCTCTTTCAAGAGCCGCTGGTAGGGAAGTCTTGTCCATTTAGTTGTTATAGAACCTCCAATAAAATTTGAAGTATTAAATCTAATCCCAGAGGAATTTATACATTGTTCTTGTTCCTCGAGCTATTTTGAGTAGCACAATCCAAGTATGGCTAGGGATTGATAGTTAAGCCATCAAACTAAATCCTCTTGGTCCAAAAACTGGAAATAATGGTAATGGTAAAGTGTATAAAAGGATTCAAAAAAAAAATTGACTTTCATTTCGTGGATACTTTTAAATTTTTTACAGTCTTGTGAGGAGTTACTGAAATATATGTGAAGGGCTAAAGAATGTGCCACATCAACAAAGGAGCTAGGTGATTAGCTTTGATTCTACCTCTGAAACTTGTTGGGCTGAAAAAAATAGCCTAATGGGTGCTAAAAAAGCACGAGTATGGTTCTTGAATGGCCCTACATGAAAATATATGAAGGTAGAGGGGTCTATCCTAGGCTAGTAAGTAATTTGTGAGCAAACATGAAAAAGGGAGATAGAGTAAGAAGGATGCAGAGTTAGATCTTCAATTTTGGGGCATATTTTGGAGTTAACCAAAGGATATTAATAAGATAGAAAATTTGTCTTGGGCGTTGTTAGACCCTTCCATTCTTGGATGTTACAAAATTGACATGTCTTAAGGGGAGTTGGTAAGAAACCTTGGCCAAGGAAGAGTATTTGATGATTTGGGACAATTTGAATGAAATTAATGGTTGAACTACATGTGTTTGAGGTTTTGAAGCTGGAGAGGAAACTTAAGAAGTATCAAGGGTGCAAGAAGCCAAAATTTCCAAGTGGGAAGTGAAATTGAGGGAATGGAGGTAGAATAAAATTATTGACACTATATGCAGGGCCTACACAAAGAGAATGGAGATGGAGGCTAGCTGAGTGAAGTTTTTTTTTGTCAAATTTGCAGACCTTTTCATTCATTTTGGCTCAAAAAGGATCCTTAAGGGCAAAGTAGACATAAATTAGTGTATGAAACCTTCTTGTGGTTGAAAATATACATGATAACATATTTGTACTACACCATCATCACTGCATGTGGTGTACGTGGAGTAGAGCACAAGGATGTGTCAGTCAGGGTATTTTTCAAATCCATACAATGCAAGGTGGTTGAATGTTTTTACCTTCTACAGACCAGATTTATCACTTGTTGGGATAACATTCAAACATGTTTTAAAGTCATATTCAAGTCCACTGAAGATTGTCAAGATCTCTTAGTGCAATTAGTGCAAATGAAGAAGGAATATAATGAATCCATGAGATATTTTGTGGGTTAGTACAACAGGTTAATGAAAAGAATACCTATTAAATCTCTTCAATCTAATGACAATACGAAGAGATTCTTCGTTAGTGCTCATCTGCCCAAAGTAGGATTTATTATCAAAATATCACAACCTACGTCCCTCAAGGAAGCATAAGAATATGCCATAGAAACTGAAGATGATCTGATTCTATCTGGAAAGTCAAAAATCCAAATAGTAAACAAAAGGGGAAAAGCTCTAGTTCTACCTCGTGAAGCATACTTTCCACTATCAACACTTTGTTGTAGACTTAGTATAATTACTTTTCACAGTTAGTCTCTTAGACCCTCAATTAGCCTTCTTGACAAGGACTCTTTTGACCATGTAAATTCCTCTTCATTACATCACATTATTCTTAACCATTCAGTTCATCTTGTTTTCAGACCTTCACTTATGTTATTCTAATCTTTATAGGTTTCCAAACACCCCAAAGAGCAATATACTCACCTTTTAGTAGGATTGTTTTTCTTAAGGCTCCAATGGCATGACCCTTGATCACTTCACAATTATAGCATTCTACAAGTCTTCTTGGGAAACTACCTACACTTTCATATGCCCTTAATCTCCATGATGTTACATGCCTAGTTTGATGACCTCACTTCTTGGGCAACCATACTTTCCATTATCAATTCTCCTTGACTGGTTTTCTCTCCTATTAGTCATGACTCAAGTCAAGTTTTGATACAAGTTTGATCCCAAAGTTCAATTTTCAAAAATTTTACCTTTTCTCAATGTCTATTTAGGTGTTCTTCCTCTGTGTGAAGTTTTATGGTCATCTCCTTTGTATTGAAAGGTTCAAACCCCTGATTCAAGCCTGTAAACTAGGCTTCATGAACTCTATCAGTGATTTGAGAAAGTATTGTCACTTATCGAAGGCTCCAAGGCCTCACTTTAATGTAACTTGGATATATTCACCCACCTTTACACACTCAAAAAACTATTAGGACCTTCATTAAAATGATACCAAAACTTCCAACATTCAAGCTTACCCTAGACTTGTCAAAATTATCCTCGTATGCCCTTAAGACAAGGCTCCTGGGTACATTCAAGCTTAGACTGAATCTAGGACTACCCACAAACCGATTTCCACTTCCTTAGCTATTCCCCAACATCCTAAACATTTATGCAAATTATGGGCATCTAACTCCTTAATTTATTTTTTCTATCTCACTTCTTTTGTATGGCTCAAAACCCTTACTAAGTCTTTGTTAGGGAGTTGTCATGCACAATATATCTTCTAGAAGGTTTCTATATGAAATAAATAGTATTTTAAGTACCCATTAGAGGGTTTTAAATATATCTAGATTTCCTTGGGTCAATTCCACACCTCCATCACACTTTCTTTGTATTCTAGCCCTCACAATTAGGCTTCTAGACCCTGTCATAGTGTTCTTCGAGCTATTGTCTACCATAAATTTATTTTCACCCAGAGAAATCCCAATATTCTATCTCTAACACCCTATAGGTTTACTATTTGTGCTTTGTATTCAATTTCATAGCTAAATTCCTTTCCTAGGGATTTTTAATACACAAATTCTTCCCTAAACCTTAACTGGGTCTTCCCTGAGCCCGAGATGCGTTCTTTTGCTATATCACCCACTATAACTTAATTTAAAGATTCAAACTTAGCATGTAGGTCTGAATTAAGGTTAGGAATATTATTTTATTACTAGTAAATTATTTTTCTTTAATTTTATCCACAACTTATTTCCTTTTCTCTGGGTGTCTATGATGTGTGTAGGGTTTTATGGAAGAAATAAGGTTCTCTGTTGGAAGATGGATTTGCCCTTTGTATCCACATAGTGTCAAGGTATTCATGTACTAAACTTGCTCCTATATATTCATTTCACTCTTTAGTCTCAACAATGAGGAGGGCTCTGCTCATTCAATGTGGACTCAACCTTGATTACTCATCTTACTTCCTTTACAACAGATACTATCAAATTTCAAGGAATGCATTCATCCTGTTGATATATACTTCTCAAATTTGTAGGGGTCAAGATTGAAAAACCATTCACAGTACACTCCAACTCTCACTTTCCTCAAAGTTGTTAGACAATGAACTTGATTGTGATCTCATAATTCCAAGGAACAATGCTTGAAATAGAGTATCTCCTAACAATCATCCCTAAAAACACTTAACTCATTCCATAAGTCAATCCCTACCTTTACAATGCAAGGAACCTTTGATTCCATTAAGACTCAAACTAACCAGACGCATACCCTGTTGCCATAATCAATCAAGAATTGTACATGTAATATAACTTGTAAGTCATGCCCAAATACATACATTTCTGACGATAAATCACTATGAAAGAACTTCAATACCTTGTCTTGCTCGTGATAGCCTTCTCTATCCAATCTGATGTTAAGAACCATTACATGGAAACTCTACACAGTCAAGAAAACATGCAAAACAATCATATGCTTGAGTTTTCCTTTAATATTCTTCTTGAAAAACTACAATGTTTGATTCTCATCCGGATGAAATGAGAGAGAAAATAGTTACATAAGACTCATATACCTTTCCTTTTCAGTTTTCCATCGAATGGAGGCCTTTCACCTTCTTAATTACGCGATTAAGTCCTAATACAAGGGGATTTTGTTTGGTTGGAGACCTCAAGACATAACTCCTTATCATTGAATTAAAACATCTATCTCATGGAAAGACCTAATACAACCCATTGTACCCTCATTTCATCCATTTTGCAAAGTTTATAAGCTACAAGAATCCCCTAAACACCTATCACAAGCCAAAAATGGCCTCTGAGACTCAAATTACACTTTTGGAGGGAAAGCGAGTAATGTGAAATTTGAAAGGCCTAGAACAAAACTAGTAACCCACTTAGACTCCCATTGGCCTCTAAGACTCGTGACTCTACCTGAAAATCCAAAAATTGTATGATGTCATCCTATGTGCACTCTAGAGTTGATGCTCCTGCATCATAATCCAGGGGTAAGAAATATTTGACCCCATAGATTTGTCTTTTTCTTCTTTTTCCAGTTCCTCTGCTTCTTCATCTTCACTCTAATTTGATCTTCACTTTTAGCTTCCTCTATCTACATTTTTCCCATCTTGTGCCTTGCTTGGTCTTCATGAGTGTGGTTTGGTACTTCATAGGTTTCTTTTTCTTCTTCATTATTCTCACCTCTCTCTTGCTCTTTCTTATGTTGTTCTTTCTCTATCTTGGAACTGATTTACATATTTCTTCTACATGGTTCCTCTTTGAATAAAGTATGCTCCAAGGCTGCTATCTACATCTATAACTGTTCCCAACTCTCATAAAAAATTGCACTCTCTGATTCACTTATTCTTCTTTTCCTTGGCTCACTATCTTCTTCCTTTCTTCTTTTACCTCATGCGCATCCTTCATACCTGCAAACACATAGTTGTTCACATGGTTAGATTCAAAAAATTGAGGCTTGAATGCCCCTTCAGATTCCTCTTTTCTTGCCATTACTTCATTTTGTTCTCCCTTGAACTCTGCTTCATACCACATGCTTTAATCATACTCATCTCTCTCAAGAGTATCTAAAAATGCTTCCATCACTACTTCTTCTTCACTCTTATCCTCTATCAACACCATTTCTTTAATCACCTCTATTTCTTGCTTACTCATCCTCTTTTCCATTTGTCTCAATCTTCTTTCTTCTTGTCTTATCTTTGTTTTCAACTATTTTCTTCTACTCCTTTCCACAACCAACTTAACTGGTCACTTGAATCTCTTCTTCATCACCATCCCCATTTCTTTTTCTTTTGCTTCTCTCTCTCTTTCTATGAGCACCATCGGTTGTGCTACCTCTTGCTTCAATTTTGTGATCTCCTGCTAAAACCACATCTCTCTTTAATTACTCTTCTCCTCTTTACTTTTCCTCTCTCTCTCTCTCTCTCCTCTTTTTATTTCTTCTTGCACTTCATTAGTTCTATCAATTCTTGAATCACCTCTGTTGCTGGTTCCTCTTCATCCCACTCATTAATCAAATCTGATTTACAAGATCTAACATCCCTTAATTGTATCTCTCTGCATGTTTTTCTTGTTTCCATCATCCTTTCTATTCTTCTCTTGTTCTCTTGTTCCCTTGTCCTCTATTGCACTTTCTTTATCCTAACCTCTTCTTTATCTATTATTTCCTTCTTCATCCATGGTGACATCTTGTAACCATGGTCCAAAATTGAGTGCAATCTCTCTTTTTTACTCTTCTTTACATGTTTCTTTCAACTTCAGACACTCACACATTACTTGTTAGCAACAACTTTTTCATTCAACTTCAAAACCAAATCACAACAAAAATGACTTAGTATAATTACTTTTCACAATTAATCTCTTATACACTCAATTAGCCTTCTTGACAAGGACTCTTTTGACCTTGTAAATCCCTCTTCATTACATCACATTATTCTTAACCATTCAGTTCAACATGTTTTCACACCTTCACTTATGTTATTCTAATCTTTGAAAGGATTCCAAACACCCCAAAGAGAAATATACTCACCTTTTAGTAGGATTATCCTTCTTAAGGCTCCAATGGCATGACCCTTGATCATTTCACAATTATAGAATTCTACAAGTCTTCTTGGGAAACTAACTTCATCTCCATGATGTTGCACGCCTAGTGTGATGAACTAACTTCTTAGGCAACCATAAGTTCCATTATCAATTCTCCTTGACTAGTTTTCTCTCCTATTAGTCCTGACTCAAGTCAAGTTTGATCCCAAAGTTCAATTTTCAAACAAGTTACCTTTTCTCAATGTCTATTTAGGTTTTTCTACCTCTGTTCAAAGTTTCATGGTCATCTCCTTTGTATTGAAAGGTTCAAAACCCCTTATTCATGCCCCTAAACTGGGCTTCATGAACTGTATTAGATATTTGAGTAAGGAATGTCACTTATCAAAGGTTATAAGACCTCACTTGAATATCACTTGGATATCTTCACATGCCTTTACACACTCAAACAACTATTAAGACCTTCATTAAAATGATACCAAAACTTTCAAGATTCAAGCTTCCACCGCACTTGTCGAAAATTAGCCTTTTATGCCCTTAAGACAAGGCTCTTGGGTACATTCATGCTCAGAGGAATCTAGGACTACCCACAAACTAATTTCCACTTCCTTAGGTATTCCCCAACATCCTAAAAGTTTATGCAAATTATGGGCATATAACTCCTTTATTTACTTTTTCTAGCTCACTTCTTGTGTATGGCTCAAAACCCTTACTAAGTCTTTGTTAAGGAGCTGTCATGCACAATATATCTTCTAGAAGGTTTCTATATGAAAAGAAATAGTATTTCAAGTACCCATTAGAGGGTTTTAAATATCTCTAGATTTCCTTGGGTCAATTTCACACCTAAATCACACTTTCTTTGTATTCTAACCCTCATAGTTAGGCTTATAGACCTTATCACAGTGTCCTTCGAGCTACTGTCAGCTATAACTTGCTTTTCACCCGGATAAATCCCAATATTCTTTCTTAATAACCCCATAGGTTTTACTATTTGTGATTTGTATTCAATTTCGGAGTTAAATTCCTTTCCTAGGGATTTTTAATACACAAATTCTTCCATAAACCCTAACTAGGTCTTCCTTGAGCTCGAGAGGCTTTCTTTTGCTATATCGCCCACTGTAACTTAATTCAATTCTTCAAAAATTGGCATGTAGGTATGAATTAAGGTTAGGAACAATATTTTATTACCAATAAATTGTGCTTCTTTAATTTTATCCACAATTTACTTCCTTTTCTTCGGGTCTCTATGATGTGTGTAGGGTTTTATGGAAATAATAAGGTTCTCTGTTGGAAGATGTCTTTTCCCTTCTTATCCACACATCGTCAAGGTCTTCATGTACTAACACTTGCTCCTATATATGCATTTTCATTATTTAGTCTCAAAAATGAGGAGGGCTTTTCTCATTCAATCTGGACTCAACCCAAATTATTCATCATACTTCCTTTACAACAGAGACGATCAAATTTCATGGAATGCATTCATCCTATTGACATATACTTCTCAAAATTGCAAGGGTCAAGATTGACAAACCATGCACAATACACTCCAACTCACACTTTTCTCAAAGTTGTTAGATAATGAACTTGATTGTGATCTCATTCAAGATAAACTAGTTGTTCCTTCTCAAATCACTACTCATTTCACCAAGAATGTCGAAGCTTCTAAAGTAGCATCACCTACACCCTCTAAAGCAATCACTTCTCCCACAACATCAAGTCCATCCACTTCCGCACCCTTTGTCATTATTGACCATGTGAACGAATCCAAGGTTCAGATTTCTGAAACCTAATTCTTGCAAACGCACCCTGAACAGTTTGAAAGGATAGTCAACTACATTAAGGGTGGTAAACCAAAGCCTAAACCACAAATTATAATTCCAAAGGGTTACTACCAACACCACCCACTCTGTCGTCTCAAAATATTCTTGCATTAAGCGCATCAAAAACCAACAAGGTAGAACATTTTTTACTCATATCTCTTAATCAAAGGGCGCCAACTAAATAAATACATAATAGACTCAGGTACCTCAGAAAACATTTTGCCCATTAAGGTTGCTAATTACCTAAGCATTACCTTGACCTGAATAATCAGTTCATGCTACTCTATGGAATCAAAAGAGGTACCACTAGTAGGAAGGATCAAGGATGCCTATGTAGCTCTGGAAGACCACAGAGATAAGAAAGTCAAGTGCTTACTATTATAGTGGTGGATATTCCTGCATCATTTGGTATGTTGCTGAGCGGGAGATTCTATAGGGAATTGGGTGGTGAGATTTGGATGGATTGGTCCTCTATAACCATTCTAGTAAAGGGTGAAATGAAGAAATTGTTGCCAATGCGAAAAATGAAATATACCTTCCAAAATTCTGAAGATCCCAAAGATGATATCTTATTCCAAGATAGTGGACTTGGAAAACTATTTCATCACATCAGAAAAGGATGAGAACCTACCTCTTCTCACAAAAGATAAGGAGCACCACCTGTGGACAATGGAGTTCAATGGGAGCCACTCTAGTGCAAGATCCAAAGTAGGCATTATGTTGATTTTCCCTTCAGGCGTGTTTGTATCCTTTTTCTTACAAATTGTAGTTCGATAATATAAAAAAACACCACATAATATAAGGACCTTATTTTTTGGGATGGACATTGTTGAGTCTATGAGCATAAAGAAATTCAAATGCAAAGGTGATTATGAGATGATGTGAAATAAGTGAGAAATCAATATCAGGGGAAAAACCCATGACTCAAGAATTACAGAAATCAAGTATAGGATTGCATTGAATATTTCGATGCCTTCTCAATTCAATCCATACCTCATGAATAGAATGAGATTGTTGATTTCGTCATGGTCTTAGCTTCCTTGATGACTCCCTGATCCATTCTTCGAAAAAGATAAAGTGGCTCTTGAGATAGTATTCAAACCGAGTGTACCATACAATGTGAATCATTTGAAAGTATTCAATGACAACAGTCAACTTCTTTCCTTCCTAGAGAAAAAAGACAATTTTAGCAATCTTTTCTATGAAGGAAGCAAAAACCCAAAGCAAGAGTCCATTGCGGATGATGAAACAAAAGAAATTGATGGAATTTATTCTAAAGGTATGATTAGGCTAAAGGGAAACAATATTCCAACAGGTATTGTGTCCCTAGAAGATTTGTTTGATAATCATGACAGGTTTGTCAATTAAAGAGCTAAGTAGTCTTCAAGGTGCCCATCTAATTTTGAGAAAGAAAACATTGGTACCACTGAGAAGCCAGGGATGGTTAACATTCGAAAATGTTGTTCTCAAGAGTAGAAAAGAAGATTTGTTTCATTGCTAAGAAGGTATCTTGATATTTTTGCTTACTCCTGTGATGAACTAAAATCCTTCCAACTCAAGGAGATGCACCACTCCATTCCTCCAAAGCTGAAGATCTTGTGTCCAACGATAGCTGAAGATGAAGCTCTCAAGGCCTAAAATGAGACAAAGGAATGCTTGTGTTTCGAATATGTAAGTAAATACGTGCCTCATGTCCTTTTTATGATCACCACTAATGAATGGTATACCGACATCAATTACTTTCTGACTTATTGTGAGTGTCCATCTCATCTTTATTACAAAAAGGAGAACTTTGAGACTTAAGTCAACTAAGTATGTCATTTGGGACCATGTATTATACAAGAGAGAGCTTGATGGTTTTTCCTTAAGGTGTGTAGATAAATAAGAGAAAGAAAATCTTATTAGAGCTTATCATGACCAGGCATGTGCTAGGCACTTCTCAGCAATGGTAACAACCCATAAGATTCTTCATGGTAGGTACTATTGGCCTACCCTATTTACAGATGCTCAAGATTTGGTATCCAAGTGCGAGGCTTGCCAACAGTTTGTCAGGAGACCTCAACTCATTGCACTTACTCTTAAACCAGTGGTAATTGAATAACCCTTCCAATAGTGGGGCTTGGACTTCATTGGAGTTCTCAACCCTCACTCAAGTGCAAGCCACTGTTATGTGCTCACGACAACGGATTACTTCATAAAGTGGGTAGAAGTAATTCCGGTCAAGCAGGATGATTATGAAACAATGTGTAATTTCATTAAGGAGAACATCATCGTACGTTTCATAATTCCCCACAAGATTGTAGTGGATAATGCTACTTACTTATCCTACATAGAGTTGACAAAGTTTTGATACAGCTACAAGATATCATTGTCTCACTCCTCAAACTATTATCTGTAAGGAAATGGTCAGGAGGAATCTAGCAACGAAAATCTTGTGACCATCATATGCAAGTTAGTGGATGAAAATAAAATGAACTTTCATAAGAAACTATATGATGCACTATGGGCGGACAAGATTACTCCCACAAAGGCAATTGACTTGTCTCCATTTCAATTACTCTATGGAATCAATGCAGAAATACCAATCACCATCGAGTTTCCTGCACTCAAATTGGTCAAAGCTATGGAGTATGGTGAGTATCATGACTCCCTTGATAAGATAATATTGTTCTTTCTAAAGCTTGAAGAAGCTAGAGTAAAAGTAGTGGACCATATCATAAAACATTAGCTCAACATGAAAAAGTTGTTTAACAGGAAAGCTAAGGCAAGGGACTTTAAAATTGGAGACCTTGTCCTGTTATGGGATAAAAGGCGAGAACCAAAAGGAAGCCATGGGAATTTTTATTCGTTGTGGCTCAGACCATTCCTAATCCAAGAATCTTAGAGTTGGATGGTACACATTTAGAGTTGCCTTGCAGAGGGTAACATTTGAAGTTGTATAAATAGTGAAAGAAGGTTGTACCTCGCCTTGTACTATAGGTGATTTATGTTTTTTTCCCCTCCCTGTTGTGTGTGTTTTTCCCTTTTCATTGTGGTGTGTTTCCTTTTAGTTGTGCATGTGTGTGTGTTCCTCCTTTTTGTTTATCTCTTGCAAGTTGTGTGTTTCTCTAAAGCCTAATGGATAAGGCACTGGTCTATGAAATAAATTGATATTTTGGAGTTATTATGTCAGGTCCTCGTTGGGCTTGATCCACAACATGTCCCCAAGTTAGAGCCAACAGTTTTCATGAGTTTTTGCAATGGAAAAATTCAAGCTTGAAAGCATGACAACCATACCCTACCGAGAATTTTTTCCCTTAAATTTCATTATGAGCCCTCCTCCATATCATCCTAACCCCATATTAGTCATATCCCATCCTTCTAAGTGGTCCAATGTGTTGTGTCATCATTTCCATAGGTTATTTAGGGATATCAATTCCATTAAAGCACTTTGAAGACAAGATCATTTAAGACAGGCTCTCTAGGAATCTTAAGAAATGCTAGTTTCTGGTCTTCCTAAGGATGGTACGCATCCCTCAGAGCGGAAAAATGGATCAAATTCATCAAGAAGGTGTATCGGAGAGCTAAGAAAATTGTGCAACTAGTTTTGGAATCTTCTGAGAATTTTCAGAGGTTTTGGGATAGTTTTAGAAAAAAGTGTGTCCTAGAGGATTAAGCAACTTGCAGTGCAAAAGAAACCCATGAGCTTCATGAAGTGATTCCAGGAGCTTCGTGAAGAGTTAGAAGTCAAAACAATATTATAAGAAAGTTATTTCAGAGCCCGAGAGGATGTTGGTTTCACATCTTACACAAGACCCAAGAAATGCTACCCATATCCTGATTTTGACATTAACAACATATGAGCCTGAGGAAAAAGCCATTTTTTAGGAGATTTTAGGAAGAATAAAGGTATTATACCCCTACCACTTTTTTTAGAAGGCCTTTTCCATTCAATTTCACATAAATAAGTGCGGGAAAAGTCGTCTAGGGACTCACGTTACACCTTCATCAAGTTACTCCCCAAGGTAAGATTTAGGAGTTAGTCAAATTTTTCAGGTGGACACATGTCAAACCCATATGGTGGTGCAGTTTTTTGCACCAAGAATCCTTATAATTTGGGACAAAAAATTGTTTCCAGACATCATGTAGCCCCTTGTACCATGATACGACCTTCTTGGAGTTTGAAATGACCAGTTAAGCCCCCGTGCATAGTTTTTTATTCACTAGCTCCATCCAGCCACATTTCGCAATGTGGACCAATCAGAGAGGGGTGCACTTTTTTGCATCAACCATCCAAAATGTTTGGGACTTTTGACACAAAAGTCTCCCCCTCCCATCTTGACCTCTAGTCACCAACATGACCCCAAAAATTGTTAATGAGGCCTCTTTTAGGCCCCTCACCCTTCTACCTCGTCAAATCACATTCTGCCACATGGAACAATGGGAAGGGGCACACTTTTTTTGCACAAACCATCCAAAACATTTGGGATGGTTGGGAAAATTTTCTCCATACATGCTCAGCCCCTTCCTAGGTCACCCATGTGACCCTACTTTAGCCCCCAGGGGATTTAAGTGATTTTTGGGAATTTTCACAACGACAAATAATAAGATGACACTTGGACCAATGGGGAGGGGCACATTTTTTTGCAGCAGCCCTCCCAAAAGTTTTGGAAAATTTGAACAAAAAAATTCACATGCTCAAGTTTAATAAATTTCCAAGTTTTTGGTTTTGAGTGTTGCTTCCACTTCTTCTCTCACACAGGCATAAAAATCCTCAATGTCGGCATTTACCATTCTTCTTCATTGATGCTAATTCCATTCCTTCACCATTACATTCCATATTCATTCCTCACTTTCCATTTATACTACCACCTAAAAACCTTTCTTTTTCAGCCGTTACCATGCCAGATTTTTACCGGAAACTCCCATGAGTGAAAATGAAGAAGTGTTCATATCTCGCAAACCCTGAGGCAAAATCCAATGAAACTTGGAGAATCTCTTCCTCTTCAGGAACCCTGATGCCGCAAGAAAAAATATTTCAAAATTTGCCTCATATTTTTTATGGCATCCATTTTAATTTTTTTCCCTAAACCCTTCTTCTACAACTTTTCCTTGATCCAGTAAGCGGGTAGAGTTGAAATTTTACACAGACCATCCAAAGAGGAAACCCATAACAAAAAAGTGATTTTTTCATCAAACCAATGAGGGGAAGACTAGATTCTAAAAATAGTAAGTTTCACTGGTTCACACTTACTATTTATACTAAATTTTCTAAATAGTAAAAATATTCAGAGGAGCAAACACTGAAAAATCACTAAAATGGAAAACTAGGGCATAAGGAAAAAAAATCAAAAAAGTAAAAAGTAACTTTTTAAAAATAGAAAGTTCTTCAAATTGGTTATTAAACATCTATGAACATGCCCTACAATTGGTGATAATCCCTTATTACTGCACATAGCTCAAAAAAACCAACCTTTCCAAAAATAACAACTCCTAAAACCCAGGGTCTAAAAATAACAAGTTTTGGTTTCGGGTGCAAGAAGTTTCTTTCACCTCTCTAGTGGCTCATATTTTTGCTTTTTATCATCATGATGTTCAAATTCATTGCCAAATATCCAATTTGAACTCTCACATCAGAGTTCCTGAGTATGGGTGACAACAATGATGCTCACCTGGACCTAGAGGAGCTCAAAAAGTGAATGTTAAGTAGGCTGAGAGAACCCATTGAGGAAAAGATCTTTGCCAATTGATTATATGCAATGGGTGGATATCCATGTAATTGCAAAAAATTGATTTATTTTTTGCATGTTCCCAACACTATGAACTAGACACCAGGACAATAAGAGCCAACGATAATTTAGTCTTGGTTGTGCTAACTCTAAAGGCCATATCCTAAGGTATGTAAATTTCCACTGAAAAATACATGCTCGTGATCACCAAAGAGTTTGCATCAACAGAAAGGTCCAAAAATTAGTCTTACCTTCAAGGCCTCACCCTCAACTCCTCGTTGAATCATAAAATAAAGCCCTCTTATACACCGAAGAACCTTTCCTGTAGTGAATTCCATGAGGGATTCTCTGATGTCATCATTCTCCTAAGCTGGGTAATGGGAGAAGAGAACATGAAGATTTTCCATGACTGGATGGAACTTTTCATACTCACTACCCTCGAAGGAAAATAGGTAACTGACTGGGGGAATCTCATCAGCAACAACTTGCATCACCAATTTCTCCAGGTACCTATTTTTAAGAAATTATCCATGACCTCATATCTGGTCTATGCCTTGGCGATCACGAGGCCATTCAAGGGCCTGACACTTGCTTAGAATGTATCTCAAAAGACTCCTACATTCGAAAAATACCCTCAATTGGTCCTAAAAGAGAGTAATCAACTCTTTTCCTAGGTAAATGATACGTTCTCAATGTATGTGGTCAAGTTGCTAGAGGGAAATCAACATTTGAGGATATCTCCATAAGCTACAGCCCTAATAAGGAGGTATGGTTTATACTTCATTCACTTTTCAACATTCTCATATATTAAGGTTTTGAGATTTGATCTTGCTCCACAGAGGTTGCCTCACTATCTGAGTGATAGGGTCTTATTGATGGAACTATGCACACAATTGATGTACGTGAACAGTAAGTTGAGAAATAGGAAGAAGAAGCAAATTCCTTTCTCTATCTCACTCGGTATTTTCACTTGCAAAAGTTCCCATGATGTCGCCAATGTTGAAGCTACCCTATCCCCTATCAATATGCATTCATACACCTCTAAGGCATATTTTGACATCAAAGAATATCCAAATTCATTCCACTTGCTTGATTTGTGTCATGTACCTCAAATTTAAGATTTCTAGGAAAGTTGTGTTGATGAATATGAGGTCCGGGAACATAGTCACAAGAGAATTCATATTTGATTGGTATGAATATGGTGTACAGGAGGATGGCTCAGAAATGTTTGATCCAAAATATCCTACAATGAAGGATTCGCCTCTTCCCCAGGTGGTTTGGAGTGTGCGCGAGAATGGAGACGTCAAGGAACACATGGAGGTGGTGATTAAAAGGTCCAAATAGTGGTTCAAGAGAAAGAGGGCTGATCTCATCTCATCAGGAAACTTTCCATCCCTCCAAAGATAAACATCCTACCACTTGTTAGGGAAACAAAAGGAAGTATAATTAATGAATTATAAATCCACAGAATAATTACCGAAGATTATAGATTATGATGTGTAGTTAAATTGACCATATATTTAGATATTTAAATATTGCATATTATAGAATGTAACAATAAAAGATGAAAGAAAATAACAATAAAGTAAAAGAGATAAAGAACACCAGATTTAAAGTGGGGAAACCCGAAGTAAAAAACCCCACTGAAATAAAGCAATGTCTGTATTAAGAAATTATCAAAATTTAACCCAACACTTCCATTTCACTCCTTGGTCTCACAGAAAATAATTACAGACTAGTGTCTCGCTATTTACAGTTTTTATATACAACATAGTATAATGTCTTAGCTTGTCCACTTGATACCAATCCCGTGAGGGATCATCCTATAAATATAGGATGGGTGAATGGTCATACCATCTCACTCTTTTAGCTATGAAAGATCATCATGCTAAAGTTTAATAAAATAAACTTTAGATCAAACGGTTCGTGAAGTGGTGGTCCACAAAAAGGTATCCCCACTTAACATTATTACCCCAACACTCCCCCTTAATCTTAAGTGGGGAAAACAAAACAAGACATGTCAAATTTATCTTTTTTTACAAAAGGATTCATAGATACGGAAATCAACAACAATGATTTGGGCTATCATGTAAACAAGGGAAATCATACAGATCTTCCCATACGAAAATTCTTATGACAAGTGCTTTATATATGAAGACTTATATTAGATTATGGAGCCTTTTATAAACCAAGGCATACCGATAACTAATGCTTCGCTTGGATTTACAAGTAAACTCGCATACTGTGACTATTTACTTATTACAAAATGGAGGAAGTATTGGAAGTTTACAACAACCGTTAAGAGGTGGCATTGTTATACACACTCCCTCTCAATTTCAGTGGAACAGAACTTGAGATCAATTTCACCATTGAGGACTTTATCTCTAATAAAGTGCATATGAACTTCAATATACTTTGTCATTTGATGCTGAACTGGATTGTTTGTAAGAGAAATACAACTATGGCTGTCACATAGAAGAGTAGTGCTCCCTTTCATGCCCATATGCAATTCATCCAACAGTCTTTTCAGCCACATAACTTCCTTTGCATCTTCCATAACACTTGCATACTCTTCTTTAGTAGAAGAGATACACATTGTTGGTTACTTCTTACTACTCCAAGTGATGACACCTACACCTAACCTGAAAACATATCCAGAAGTAGATTTTTATCTATAACATCACCAACGTGGTTAGAATCACAATATCCAAATGATTTTGCATCACTATAAGAAGAATAAAACAGACCATAACTAAATGTTCCTTTAATATATTTCAAAATTCTTTTTTCCATTTTCCAATGATCCTCATAAGGATCATGCATAAATCTAGAAACAAATCCTACTGCGTATATAATATCAGGTCTAGTAATAGTCAAATAAACTATACTACCAACTAGTTGTCTATACAGAGTAGGATTAAATCTAGCACATGTAGGTTTAGGATCTAATTTCACACCAACTTCAATAAGAATGGCAACAAGCTTACGGTAAATCATGTTAAATATTCTGAGTAAATTCACATCATACTAATATTGAGATGCAATAATAAATTTATGATATTTAAATATAACCATGCCTAAAAAATGATTTAGCAAACCTAAATCAATAATTTCAAAACATTGTTTTAATATTTCTTTGAGTTTAACAATTGAAGTTTTATCACTACTAGTAATCAAAAGATCATCAACATACAAGACAATAATGATAATATGATTATTTTCAAACTTAACAAATAAATCATTATTAGAACATCGCCTAGAGAAACCAATATCCTGAAAGAAACTATTAATTTTAACATACCAAGCCCTAGGAGCTTGCTTAAGACCATACAAAGACTTCTTCAACTTGCAGACATATAGTTCCTTACCAGGTTCTTCAAAACCTTTAGGTTGACACAAAGATTTTTAACATCCATTTAGTAAATCTCCCAACCATATTGGATAGCCAAAGCAAGAAAAATTCTGATAGTGATTACTTTAGGTACAAGAGTAAAAGTCTCAACATAGTCAAGACCAAGTTTTTGAGTGAAATCACGATATACCAGTCTTGCCTGTAATTTGTCTATTTTTCCTACAGAGTTATACTTGATCTTATACAATCACCTGGATTCTGCAATGCTTCGCTTAGAAGGAGGAGGTACTAGTTCTCAAGTGTTATTTTTAATCAAAGCATTGTATTCATCTGTCATAGCATGAATCCATCTATCATCTTGGTAGGATTCCTCGAAATATTGTGGTTAAACCTCATAGAGGCTTCATCAAGGCATGATAAGAATGATGACTACGATTTACTTTTCTAATACTAACAGAATGAGAATCCTTAACAATATTTTGAGCCCATTTAGAATCTTGGGATGCAAGACACTTTGAGATGACTCCTCCTCAATCTCCATCATATCTATATCAAGATAATTATCCTCTTGAAAATTTTTTCCATATTGTTAGGAGAAGGATTATCAGACTCTATTTCAAGAGAAACAAAGGATGGTTCATAAGAAACATCACATAGTATTTTTTTTAATACATGAACATTCTTGTTTTCAACTATTTCATTCTTAAAAGGTTCATATACTCTAAATCCTTTAGTTTTACAGCCATAGCCAACAAAAAAAATATGAGAGAAGGAGGTTCGATTAAGCTTATTTATTTTAACTTTAGGAATGAAGATAAAAGTAGGACTACTAGATATTCTTAAGTGAGAAATATCTTGTTTTTGCTTTGTCCATACTTCATGAGGAATATTTTGATGAAGAGATTTAGTAGGCACTCTATTAAGAATATATACAACAATGTTCATAGCTTCTACCCATAAAAACTTGGGCACATTTGATGCATGAATTAGAGTCCTAGCCATTTCTAAGATAGTCCTATTTTTCCTTTATGCAATGTCGTTTTGCTGTGGAGAATAGGGAGTAGTCAACTCTCTTTGAACTTCACATGACACATAAAAATCATCAAACTTTTTTCTAACGTACTCACCTCCATTATCAATTCGAATCCTTTTTATTTTCATATTAAATAAATTTTCAACTAAGGCTTTAAATTCTTGAAACTTAGACAAGACATCAGACTTTTTCTTAATAAAATAAGACTAGGTCATCTTAGAGAAATCATCAACGAAGAAAACAACATACAAATCACCACTGAGAGAAGGAACTTTAAGTGGACCTCTCACATAAATATGAATCAACTCTAATATTTGAGAAGAATTTATATCATGATGTTTGTGAAATGGTTCAACATGTTTCTTACCATGCAAGCAACTTTCACATGTTTCATGATCAAATTTCATTTTAGGAAGACCAATTACAAGATTCAGGCGAGACATTTCATACAAACTTTTGAAATTCATATGACCTAATCTTTGATGCCAAAGCTAAATATCATTCCTAAAATAGGAAGAAAATCAAGATTCAGACACAAATCCCTAAAAAATAAATAATCCATTTTGTTGAATGTCAGATGCAATAACATTACCGATTTTATCTTTTACATACCATTTATCTTATAGCAATACAACTTTATAGCTTTCTTTAGTTAGCTTAGAGAAATACAAAAGATTCTTTTTCAACTGAGGAACATACAAGACATTCCTAATTACCCCATTTTCCAATTTAGCACTGCTACAACCTTCAGATCTTATGATGGAATTGTCTCCTAGATATATGTTTTCCTCACATTTAACAACATCGGAGAGGATACTAGAAATATAGGTCATGTGCCTATAGGCATCACTATTTAGGATAAATTCATTGTCATTTGAAGCTGAGAGAGTAGTATACAAGGCAATTGACTGCTCAACAATATTTGCATGATTTTTCTTCTGATATTTCTTATGATTATTAGCCTCACTATTTCTAGCCTTCTTAATAGAATTTTTATTTTCACACGACAATCAAACTCTTTATGACCAAATATTCCGCTCTTGTTACATGTGCCATTAAATTTGACTTTAAATTTCTGACTATTTTTAACAGAAATAGATGTAGGATTGGATTTAAATTTTGATATGATATTAGAATTTTTATTAGAATTACTATTATTCATATTTTGAGTAGACTTGTGATTATGAGAGAACAATGCCTGAGAAGCAGACTCTTTTGAATCAAAATTCTCCATTACCCATACTTCTTGAATTAATAGAGAAGATAGAGTATCCAAATTAGGCATATCATTCTCCTTCTAAAATTTAGAGTTAAGAATGGATATATAGTTCCTGAATTTTTCATGAATATTTATCTAAAAAATGAAATACATAAGCTTATCTTGAAACAATTCATAATTATAGCTATCTAAATGAGCTTTAATGTTCTTAATTTTATCTAGGTAATTAACTATTTTCTCACCCCCTTCATGGGAGTTGTAAACAGTTCTAAAACTAGCTTAATTATCTTAGACAAATGATTGTCTTCATGCATAGTCTCTAATTGCTTCCAGGCATCAACAGGAGAATCCATATGACCTATATGCATTAAAAATTCATCTTTTGTTCTTTGCAATTTAGGATGGATAGAGATTCTTACGATCTTTGAGATAATGAGCTAAGATTTTTAGGCTTTGCAAGCCTTCTGGTGGGTCATTTTTCCACACCACTTACAAGATCCCATAGCTTTCTAGCCATGAAACAGGATTCTAACTTTACTCTTCAAATACTATAATTCATCCCATTTAATAATTTAGATTTATCCATCAAAAAAATAGTAGAACTAGCCATTTTAAATGCTCAAACAACTTATGAACACAAATATAACTAAAAATGAATATAAACTCTTTACAAAATAGCCAAACAGTGACTAAAAAAAGCTATAGAATTTTTTTTCAGTATATGTATGAAAATAGCTCATGATATTTTAACAATAACTTGTTTTAGTTGAGTTTACAATTGAGCCAACTGAGCTTGGACCAAGTCGAGCTACAACCCTTTTTAAAATAAAATTAATTTAAAAACATCTTGGAACACATTAATTAAATAAAAAATAAGAAAAGGTTCTGACAGCAGCCACCTGGCACAAATCTAACTGCTAATAGAGACACACATCACAATTTTGACGTTCTCCCAACTAGATGTCCCTGACGGGCTTGAAACACACAAAAAAACTAGAGTTAATGAACTTAAAGATCCAGAGCAGGGTTCAAATTTTTTTTTATCTTGACGAGCTATTTTGAAACTCAGTGGGGACAATCTCATAAGCAAGCTAATCGAGCTCAATCAGATCTATTTAACCAATAAAAACTTTAAACGACGGCTGAAGCAAGAGGTGACACATGACACAGATCAAAAATATCAAGTGGGGCACGTGTCATATATTTGGAAAATTCCAAAGCAGATCCCCTTAGCAAACGTGAAGTCCCTAGAATAAATTAAAACAAATAAATTAGCAGGTCTACAACAGAGCTAAAAAATGTGAGGAAAAAACAAATCAAACGACGCCACTTAGTAAAAATCTATCAACCAAAAAATGACACTTGGCATATTTTCGCCAAAATTTTAAGAGATGGATTTGGGTGGATTTGAAGTCCCCAGAACAAGCCAAAATTGAAAATGGAATTCAAGTTTGAATAACCTATGAGAAACAAAGAATGTGGCATTTTGCTATTGGTTCACACTTTGCAGTGATACCTAAATGATCAAGTAAAAACTAAACACACGTGGAACCTTATTAATGGCTCGCTTTTCACAATTCTGAAAAAGACTGAAAAATGCGAAAAGGCGGCTTATTCTTATTAGTTAGCCAAATACACAATTAAAAAATTGACAATTACAAAATATGAAGATACTTGGAGCAATAATATTTGCTTAAACTTCACAAAGACAAAAGAAAGTAAACACATGACTGACAATGCGAAATACTTGGAGCAATTCTATTGGATTGAATTTTGCATAGACAGAAGAAAACAAACAGAAGACTGACAATGCAAAATATGAAGCAAATTGGAGCTTTCCTATTGGATCGTATTTTGCAAGCGATAGAGGCAAGCTAACACAAGTTTGATAATGCAAAAAAATGTGGTATGCCTACATTGGCTCACATTTTGTAACTAAAAAAAAGATCTATCAAAATACTAACACAACATAGCTACTTGGTGCTTAATGATTGGCTCGAGCTTCGCAAAGACAAAAAAGATCTAAAAAAGACTGACAATATGAAGCTAGATGGAGCTTAAAGATGGGCTCGAGCTTTATAAAAATGAAAAGATCTATTAAAAGACTAACACAACGAAGCCAGATGGAGAAAAATGATTGGTTCAAGATTCACAAAGACATAACTTGCAAAAAAAAATAAAAATTGGAGCGGACTTTCGAAGCTCCAAAGAAACCAGATATAAAGAAAACTTTCATATCCATGGCCAAAAAAAGTTATAACAACTATAAAAAGCACGAAAAAGTTAAAAAAAATTACTTGTAGATCACAAATTAAAACTGTGAAAGACCATAACAAGTCGCAGAAACACATTTCTATGCATACAAATGCACAAACAAGATCTAAACATCCAATTAACCAATATTTCAAAAATATTTGGGTGGGAATTGAAATTTTTCACCTAATTACGGTTTCGTAGATCCATAAATAAATGTAAGGATTCTTCACTTTTGAAAATCAAAAACATCTAGATCAATTATGTACACACATAATCACAAGCTTTTATACCATGATAGGGAAATAGAGGGAAGTATAATTAACAATTTATATATCCGCTGAGTAATTTTTGAAGATTATGGGTTATGATTTGTAGTTAAATTGACCATATGTCCCTTAAAATACCGAATCTCTTTTGGACAAAGCTAAGGAAAATATGGAAGGAGCTTTGTTTGCTAAATGGCTGGGTTCTTGGCCCAACATTTATCTCTTCCGTGGCTGGGCCAAGAGAAGATGGGCTCCCAATGGATCTATTGAGGTAACTGCTTATGCGAATGGTTTATTTTTAATATCTTTACCTAGCAAAGAACATGTTACCAAAATTTTAGCTGAAGGTCCTTGGTTTATTGGAAATTCCCATGTTGTGGTTCAAAAATGGGAACTGGATTTCAATCCCTTTGAAAAAATTGTTACTGAATATCCTATTTGGGTGAATCTTTCAGGTCTACCTCTTGAGTTTTGGGAACTAGAGATCTTGATTGGCATTGCTAAGAGTATGGGTTCACTCGATAGCGATAGATCGGTTACTAAATCTAGAACCAGGTTAACCCATGTGAGATTATGTGTCAATATGAAACAAGAAGCTTTATTGGAAGGAAATATCAAGTTGTTTTCAAAATTTGGGGATTGGGTGCAGAGATTTGAGTATGAACCATCCCCTTTTTCTTGTAGCAAATGTAAAATTGTTGGGCATGATCATAGAGGATGTCCAACAAATAGAAAAAATCAAGAAACAAGACCAAAGCCTCCCCCTATGGGTAACAATAAAGACAATGTAGAATGGAGGAAGGTGGGGGAAAATGGAAGAATCATTAGCTCTGGCAATGAGGCAGAGAAAGAAGTACCAAAGGAGACAGTTGTCCCAGAGACGCAAGCAAAATAACCTGTTGAGGGGGCTCCTAGCAACAAGGAAGAAAGGGATAAAGTAGAGATTGACAAGGAGGATGAAGAGGTCTTTTCATCACCAGAACCAAAAAATAAGGAAGTAAAGTATTTATCAGAATCAGAAGGAAATTATGCTTTGGCAGTGGCTCTAGGGCCTTCCCTGGAGGAGGTATCTTTGATTGGGAAAAGCTCCTTTGGGCAGAGGCAGGATGTTGGTATCTCAACTTCAAATTATTTTGACCTATTGATGGGGGGTATTTTCTAGGATACAGTAGAGCCAGGGTCTTCTCCAGCCACCCCAATCATGGGGACTAAGCCTATAACAAGGAACAACTACAGAGCGGATGTTGGTAAAGATTCGACTCCAAAAGGATGAAAAACTAACAAGGAAAAGAGGGAGACCTCGGTAAAGAAATAAATGGATAAAGGGTTACAGAAACCCCTTAGGTTCTCACATACAAATAAAAATAAATGATTCTGCTATCATGGAACATAAGGGGGTTGAATAACCCTAGCAAGCATAGAATTGTGAAGGATCTTAGGAACAAATATAAACCTGACATTTTGATGATTCAAGAAACTAAAATGAGTACTGAAATATTTAAAGCTATTAGTAGGACGGTTTGGAAAGATGGTCTCTGGGCTGGTGTCAACTAGAAGGGGCTTCAGGTGGAGTTTTCACTCTCTGGAATCCTCTTACGGTGAAAGGTGAGGTGATTTTTTCCTCGGTTAACCATCTAGCCATGAGTTTCACTGATTTTTCCTCTAATAAATCTTGGATTGTGTCAAATATCTATGCCCCCAACTCTGTTGTTGGAAGAAGGAAACTCTGGGGGGGAGCTTTCAAGTTTCAGGATTTTGTTTAAGGACTTTGATTGGATTGTGGGGGGATATTTCAACACCCCCTTATCTCCTGAGGAAAAAAAGGGGGAACCATCTCTTATACTAATAGTATGGATGATTTGGAAAAAATTTTTTGATGAGTAATGATTTGTTTGATCTGGAGTTAGGGGGTTCTAAATTCACTTGGGCTAATAGAAGAACTGGGCAGGATCTCATCCAGATCATATTGGATAGGTTTTTTGTGAGCCATACTTGTATGATTAACCAACTCTATTCTCTATCCACTTTTCCCAGAATCAGGTCTGACCATAATCTGATCCTCCTCAATTTGGGCATGGATATTCCCAAAAAATCCAGACCTTTCAGATTTGAGAAAATGTGGCTCCAACATCCAAACATTCTCAAGAGAATGCAAGAATGGTGGGATGTTCCTGTCCATGGGGTGTCAATGTTCAAATTAAGTTTCAAGCTGAAACATGTCAAAAATAACCTGAAAATTTGGAATAAGGAGACTTTTGGGAATATTTTTCAGGCTAAAAGTAGAATTGAGGAGGATCTGTGAACTATAGAGGAACTAATGGAGGAGGATGGCCTTAACCAAGCCCTGAAAATCCAAGAGTAGACTCTTCTCATATAATATCATGATATCCTTGCCAAAGAGGAAGTGTACTGGAAGCAAAAATCTAGAGTTAAATGGCTAAAGGAGGGCGATAGAAACACCAAGTTCTTTCATTTCTCTACTACTTCTAGAACCAATCAACTCAAGATCAAGGAAATCAGAAAACTTGATGGAGAACTTACTGTTGATGAAAAGGAAATCAATGAAACTGTTATTAATTACTTCAAGGATCTCTTTCTTCCTGGGATAGAGCCAAATAGGACATCATGGGACAAGGTTCTAGGTCTCTTCCAGAATGTTATCTCACAATAGGAAAATAGATAGCTCTTTCTTATTCTGGGGGAGGAAGAGATCAGATTTTTTTTTTTGATATGGAACTAGATAAATCTCCTAGGCCAGATGGTTTCCCAACATTTTTTTCCAACAATTCTGGGAGGTGATTAAGAAAGAGGTTATTGAGATGGTTCAAGAATTCTTCAGTAATGGGAAGCTCCTAAAACAAACTAACAATTCTTTCATGGTCCTCATTCCCAAGATGATAGGGGCCAAGGATGTTAAATATTTCAAGCCCATTAGCCTTTGCAATACTAGCTACAAATTTCTTACCAAAATCATTTCTTTCAAGGCTCAGGAAAGTGCTTGCAAATTTCATCTCTCTTAATCAAGGACGGATTTGTTCCTAGAAGAAAAATTCTGGACAACATTATGGTTATCCAAGAGGCCATTCATTCCATTGAAAATTTGGGAAGATATGTTATGTTTGTTAATCTTGATATGCACAAAGCCTATGACAGGGTTTCATGGGCCTTTCTATGGGCCATCTTGATCAAGGTTGGTTTTGATGAGTTCTTTATTAACATGATTATGGTTTATATTTATACTTCCAGTTTCTCTTTCATTATTAATGGAAAACCTGAAGGCTTATTTTGAGATGGGAGGGGGCTTAGACAAGGTGACCCCCTCTCCCCTTTCCTTTATATTATTGTGGCAGAGTCTTTAAGTAGACTGTGCAATCAGGTTGTTTCCCTTAATATTTTGTAGGGACTCAAAATTTCTAATGGTCTTCCTCCCATCTGTCTCAATCAATTTGTGGATGAAAAATTTCTGATGGGAAAATTTTCTATTCAGGAAGCCTCTATTTTCAAGAGTGTTCTGAATGAGTATGAGAATGTCTCAGGTCAACTTGTCAATTTCCACAAAAGTGCATATTTTTTTCATTAATGTGGACAAGAAGTTTCAAGTGAGACTTTCCTTGTATCCTTGGCTTGTAAGATTAAGAATTTCTCTAGATACCTACCTGGGAATGCCTCTCATTCATAAGAAGTGGATCTTTCTATATGGAATAACTTTTCTAGAGAGAGTAAATAGGAAATTGGCTACCTAGAAGGGTATCCTCCTTACTCAAGCTAGAAAAATTCAATTGCTCCAAATTTCTCTCCAAGGCATTCCCATTTATGTTATGTCTCTTTTCAGGTTACCTGGTTAAGATCTTGGAAGTGCACTGGAAAAAATTTAGAAAAGGTTCCTGTGGGCTGGGGTGGAGGAGAAGTTCAAATTCCCTCTTGTGGCCTGGGATAAAGTTACTAGACCCAAGGAATGTGGTGGTCTGGGCTTGAATAATATGAGATACATGAATGAGGCCCTTGTGGCCAAAGCGGGATGGAGAGTGATAAAGGAAGATGGTCTATGGACTGACATCATCAAAAGGAAATATTTAGGGAATGTTGGCAGAATAGAGACTTTTTTCTTGCTTGAAAATCTCCCTTGTGGTTCTTTTTTCTGGAAATATTTTCTTTCTTCTAGGGAGATTCTGAGTAGGGGTATTAAATGGAATATTGGGAAAGGAAACATGATTCACTTCTGGAGGGATTGTTGGTTTTCTGAGAAACTACTTACGGAGGAAGAGCCTTGGAGATCTGTGGCACAATTTTTTGAAGACAGGGGAAAAGTGTGGGTTAAAGACTATTGTATTTTTTCTAATGATGATATCATTTGGGAGGATTTGAATCCACCCCCTAATTTCATCAGGGAACAATCTCTCCTTTTCTGCTCTCAACCTTAAATTACAGAGTTTCTATATCCCAAGGTTTCAACAACATGAGGACTCTATTTTTTGGAAGGAAGAGGACTCGGGAAATTATTCTGTTAAATCTTCCTACTACCTTAATTTCAAGGATTCTATTCAAAAGGACTATTGGGGTAGACTTTGGGTGAAATATCTTCTACCTAAAGTCAACATTTTCTTCTATTTGGTAGTGCAAAACAAAATCCTCATTATTGATAACTTGAGGAAATGGGGAATGGTTTTACCTAACAGGTGTGTCCTTTGTAACAGAGAGGAGGAAAGTGTCAACCATATTTTCATCTCGTGCCCCTTCTCTCAAGTAGTCTTAACTAAGGTGATGGATTTATTCCAAGTGTAGTGGATTCTTCCTAATTCCATTGAGGATTGTTGTTTGCAATGGGAATGCCCTTTCAGGTTTCCCTTTCTTATTGTTTCTTGGAAGATGGCCCTTCCCCATTTCTTCTGGTGCTTATGGAAGGAAAGGAATTCCCTCATCTTCAGAAAATTAGAAAGCTAACATTAGAAAGGTCAGTGCTTGTTTGATTTCCTCTATTAAAGAAAATTCCAAACTTTTCAAAGGTAATATTAAAAAGGCTTGTTCTAGCAAGGAAGAGGAAGTCCTCAAACAATTGGCCTATAGTCCTCCTCAAGTGGTCTTTCCTTCTATTCATATCAAGTGGTCCAAACTAGAAAGAGGCAGGGTCAAACTCAATTTTGATGGGGCTTCAAAAGGTAATCCTGGCATGGAAGGGGGAGGTGGCATTATCAGATATCATGAAGGTGACTGGATCCTTGCCTATGTTGGGCCTTTGGGTATTCAAAGCAATAATGTGGTAGAGGCTCGTCACACTACTCTGGGGTGTTATCCTAGCTAAGGAAAGAGGTATCAAATATATTTTAATAGAGGGGGACTCTCTTATCATTATCAATTCCATTAAAAAGGATAATTACCACAATTGGGCTTTGGGTAACATTATTTTTGATATTAAGGAACATCTTAAAGGTTTTGATTCTTTCATCATCAAACATACTCCTCACCTTGGTAACACATGTGTGGATAGGCTTGCTAATGAGGGGGTACATTATAATGATTTCAAAGTCTAGCATAAAGGTGACATCATCCCCATGCCAATTAATGACATTACACACCATGAAAAATCATAATAATTTCACTATCGTCCATGCGAGTGAGGAAAATTGGCCCATTTTTTAAAACAACAAGCTTGTGTTTGGATTTATTTCATTTTGGAAAGGTCATTTTAACACCAAAATTTTTAAGAACTGTCTGGTTAGGATTCTGGAAAATATTTTGGGAACCATGGGAGGAGATAGAGTCAGGGTGGAACCATCTAGCCATGGAAATATTGTGGATGACCCTTCTATGTGGCACATGCTCTAGGTTGGGGGATTCAAAAAGTATATCATAAAGTTGCAAGGGCACGATCCCTTGTTAACCAAGGAGTTTTTCTTGGCATGGAAGGATGGTAAGACAGTGGTCATGGGTATGGAAATTGAGACCTTAGAGGAAGCCATTTCCTGGATTACTGGTATGGATATGGATGGCCTAAAAAAATTTAAGGACAGGAATAGACACGAGCATGAAATTAACACCTTTTCATTGGAAAGGAAAAGGTGCATTACTTCACTGATGGAATTTCTTGGTCCTACATCCTTGGTGTGTGGAGGGAGGTTTTCCTTCACATTATGAAGTATTTAACTTTGGAAGGAAAGTATCGTAAGATTTACACTCATCACTTATCTCTCCTGAATATGTTCAGATACAAGAAAATGTTAAGTATCCCTTTTTTTTTTCATGTCTTTGACTACCTCTATGAAATATTTTCATTGGGGTAAGGTGGATACCCCTATTCATGAGGGGCTCATTCTCCTTCTGTTTCAAAATGGTAAACCTTGTGCCGGAAAAACCCATGCCCCTAACCAAGGAGGAGGAGGATATCACTCTGGCTGAATGTCTTACTAAGATGCATGAGGGAAAATTGGGCCATAAAAGAGGTGAGGAGGGGAAGAATGTGGTGGGATCAGAGAGTCAGGAAGTTGGGTCCTCGAAAGGTAAAGGAAAAATGATCTCAAAAGCTGAGAAAAGCCACAAGGACTTGAAGAAAAAAAGTGCACTACTTGGAGACTGTGGTTCAGGTCATGGAGGAGGTGAATTCAGTGGTTAGGAATGGTATGATTGACAACATCGAAGCCACAAAAAAAATTTATTGGACCAAAAGAATATTATGGGGGAAATCAATGGTCTGGATAAACTTGTTTAGGATATGAGGGTTCGGTTGGAAGCAATTAAAGAGGAGCAGAGGAAAAGAAAATATTCTAGGGTCACCAGCTTGATGAAGAAGAGGAGGATGAGGATGAGACAGAGGAGGATGTTCGTGGGAGATGAAGAGGAGGAGCCACCTCATAAAGAAGCTAGAGCTCGGGCACAACAAGGCGAGTGAGACCATGGAGGCCAAACCCTCCAAGAATCAAAAGAAAAATTAATGGTGTTGCTCCTGAACTTTAGGAGGTTTTTTGGCGAACTGTCTCTATTTTTTGGTGTAGTTATGTAGTTTATGTTTCTCTCATTGGTTGGGTTTCTAGACCTTGTTGTCTTGGGGTTAAGCTTGTTTAACCCTTTGAAAGAAAATAATAATAAAGTAAAAGGAGATTAAGAACACTAAATTTAAAGTGGGGAAACTCGAAGGAAAAAAATCCACTAAAATAAATCACTATCTGTATTAAGAATTTATCAAAAATTAACCAAACACTTCCACTTTTCTCCTCGGTCTCATAGAAAATAATTACAAACCAGTGTCTCACAATTTACATTTTGTATATACAAAATAGTATAAACATCTTAGCTTTTCCACTTGATATTGATCCTGTGAGGGGTCATCCTATAATAGGATGGGTGAACAGTCATAATGTCTCACTCTTTTAGCTGTGAAAGACCGACATGCTAAAGTTTAATGAAATAAACTTGATCTCAGAGGGGTAGTGAAGTGGTGGTCCACCAAAAGGTATCCCCACTTCACATTATTACCTTAACACCATTCCTCCTCCAAGGACAAGGACAAGGTTCTCAACTCGAATCATTCAAGTGAAAGGACAAAGAGGAAACCAGAAAAACCCAAGGCCCCTCGCTACAGAAGAGTGCATAAGAAGGTAAGGACAGTGGAAGAACCTGTATTGGATCTTAAACAAGGGGAAATTGACCCCAGCTGACCTCTTCGTACCATAACAATATCCAAATTCTTCATCCCCTCCTGTTGCACACCAATCCCACCTAGACAAGATACACCTTCTCATATGGAGCAAGAAGTTGTGATGTTGTCCAATGTCGAGCCAAATACCAATGAGATCTTCCATTGAGTGCAGGGGATGAATCACGACAGAAACCCACTTAGTGCAATAGGTAACCATTCCTAATTTCTTGGCTATCACCTCAATAGTCAAACAAAAGAAAGGGAAACTAGATCAAGCGCCTCCTCGATTCTTTAGTGGCTCTTTGTGGAATCAATATATTGAGGTAGTCAAGCCGAAGGTCATCAAGACCATTGAGGAAATGACCCCGATGATTATGGACATGAGAAAAAATTCCCTGGGTCTAGAAACACACGAGGGTGGCTTACACTTGTTCCAAGAGTCCCCCACTCACCTCACCGTGAGAATTAAGGAGTACTGAGAAAATTTAGAACAAGAGGAGGACCACATTCGCACCCTCACTTCATATGTAAAATTTCTCTTGGATCCAAATGTCTTTAATGCTCTTCCATCCAAGGAAGTCACTTCATTAAGAAACTTTGATCCTGAGTCCATCAAGAAAACACAAGGATTCACCATGCAGGGAAAGGTAAATGAAAAGTGGGTGAATACAATCCTTAAGAAATGGAAGGCATTGTTTCTTAATATGCTGACACTATTCAGGTATATGGATGTCATGATCTTGAAGATAGTCACAATGCAGAAGACAATCGAGGCAGAAAAATATCATTGGGATTAGGTATACCCTTTGGTCATGGAGATGAGCAAATTCAAGTAACTCCTCTTGGTCACTAAAGGTGTGTTCTCCTCGGCATCAGAAGACTTGTGTCAGGGTTGGGCTCAAGTATTAGTCACCCCGGTATGAAACGATTAAGCATGCCATTGATGAACTTGATTCACATTAGGAGGAGTTAACGGAAATTCAAAAGGATGGCAGAGGTTTAGGTGTAGAATCCTGGAGTGCCAGCTGTGAGTGAATATACTATAATTGATGATCAATTAAAATCATTTGAAGACTTAGTCCATAAAGAGGCTAGAGTTTGGAGATCCATTCTCATTTAATGAGTACACATTGGAATCCCTGGCGGAAATTAGAGTTGTCATCTCCAACATCACAAGAGATCATCAAGATTGGTATTCAGAGTGCAAGAACATTAATTCTTTTGCAGAGAACTGGATGAATTCGTTGAACTTTTTCCATCTTCCTCAGGATGAAAAGGTGGCACCTACGGCGGCAAGATTCTGTAAATAATTCAAGGGAATTTAAATTTCACCAATGGAGTTTTCCAGGAGCCCATCAGTGGTGAGATCTTCGTCAAAGTATCTTTCTTCCTCTCTAAATTCCTTCCCCTCCCCCCTTCTTCCTTCATTTTCTAATTCCTTTTTGGGGGGTTGCACTTTTTTTTTTCATTTTATTCACTTTTCATCTCATTCATTAATGTGACTATAGTCTAAAAAATGTCATAAGTCACCCTTATTTTATAAAAGGGGACTTAATGTTCTTTCCTAGGAATGTCAAAAGTCAAATGTGGAAAAGGAAAGTGAAAAGACACATGGGGGTAGGCGAAGAGTCATTTCTTGGTCTATATAATGTAATAACATCCTCATTCTTAAGGGTTATCAATTTTATGCAATCAAGAAAGAGATTTTTTTAGTAAGGAAAAAGAGATTTTTTTAGTAAGGAAAAAGAGATAACATTTTTCTATTTTCCCTATCTATGTTTCTTCCATTCTCTCACATTGTACAACTTCTGAAGATATTAATAAAGAAAGAATTTTCTTATTTTCATGATGCATGAATGTGTGGAACTTTGTGTGCATGGTTTCCTCTCATCGTTGATGTTATAAGCATAGTTATTTCTTTCCTATAAGTTGTGAATGTGATGCTTCTGATTATATTTGGCAAGAATATAATTTTCTACTTGCAAAGCTAATCCCCCCCCCTTTCCTAATTTCTCACTCCCTCTTCCCCATGATTCAGAAAATTCCTCCCTTTGCAATTCATTGCAATAATTTACCATGGGTACAATAGAGTGTGCCTATTGGATCCCCAACCTCTTGGCCATAAATATATTTCCCTTTTTGTTTATTCAAAATAAAGTGGAGTTGCACCACACCAGCAGAGGGGACCTAGAGTCTCAAAGCGTTGGAAAGATACCCACCAATTTTTCTACCCGAAAATTTTTCTCACCAACAATAATATAAAAAATAACCAAGATCATTTGAACCATTAAATCACCATATTCAGACATATCAATCACCATTATCCAACCACAAGTATTCATTATAACCAAAATAAATTACACAATAGGAAGCCAATACTCGGTCATTGCATAAGTATTCATGAAAATGTGTGCAACCATCAAGCTGAGCCAAAACAACATGACATCATAAGCATAATTTTTTTTAACATGGATACAACACATGTATATATATAGGGGTGGGGACTTTCCCTTCACCACCCACGTACTCTCCTAAAAAATAGGCATTCTCACAAAAGTAGTCTACATGCTTTCTTTCTAAAAAATAGTCATGCATATAAAGCTTTTCATACTTTTACAAAGATAGATAATAATAGATTATCCTAAATTTAACCTTGCTTTAATCTTATTAATATCCTTCTCCATGTGTGTGCTTTTATCCTTGATCTGCATGCTCTTTCTCTAAAAATAGCATTTTCTTGATCGAGCATCTAACTCTGCTTTTCTATATTTATCCTGAGCTCAACAAAATGGCTAAGTCCCAAACTTTTTCTACTTGGGTGCGAAACTTCGCACATTGTTCCATCCTACCTACTCATGCCCCTTCGTGCCCCTCTTACATGTGGCCCTAAACCTCCGTGTTTGGTTCATAATTAGCCACTTTACATGCTCAACATTACCCTACACTAAATACATTTCTCGTCCTCAGCAATGGGTCAACTAACTTATCCCTCTAGAGAATAAATGAACTAAGAATATTCAAATAATAGGGAATATGCAGGTGAAATAATTAAAGAATACCCATGCACACTCTTATCTTCACTCTGAGGATGGTTGCTAATTCAGAAAAATCCTCATTAAGGATGCCTTCTAACTTTTTCCACTCTGTCAACTCTTTGACTGTTGTATCTGGCACTACTCCTGTAATCTCTAGTACTCACGTGGGATCCATGTTCTCTCCCTTCTCCTTGATCTCTCTAACAATCCCCGTGAGGCTTGAGATCACTCCCGTGAATGCATCCATCCTTCGTGCAACCAATGACCCAAGCTCCTTAAGCCTTGCCTCAAAGGCCTCACTAACTGTCTTGAGTGTGTCTTGCTTCTTCGCAATTTCGGCCATTTTATTTTCTCTCCCAAGCCTTTCATCCTTTTTGGCCACCAACACCTTATTCTCTTCATTGACGGTATATAAATTAATGATGGGGTAAGGGTCTTGGTAATTTTTCAGTGCCCATCATGCTTTCTTCAGCTCATCCCTTAAGGTGGTAACCATTTCCTTTTACTCAAAACTTTTTCGCCCAACTACTGCCCTATTGTTCTTCTATATTACAGCCATATCTTTTGTTGAAGGCCTTTGTGCATACTTCTACTCCTGTAGTAACATTCCTACCAGGTCTTTCAATTAATGTTGTGATGACGAATATTCATCTTGAGCCTTCTCCCCCAAGTCTGGTTGGACTACAATAATGGAATCTTCAATATGTTCCGCCCTTACGAATGCATACTTTGTGCACTTTTCTTCCTTTTCTCACACCTTAATCAATAGCTGAATTTATTGTTCTTTAGTATTCTTGTCTTCAATCATTACCTTGAGATTATCCCCCTTATCCAAATTTCTTTTTCTTTGAGCCACTTATGCTGCCATTTTATTCAATGCATTATTAACCAGCTCATCATTCATCTCAGTGTGCCTGATAGTTACATGGGTTATATGTGGAACCTTCTTCATTCTATGCCTTACACATTATTTGTCACTTATGTAAAATTATGGTCCATCCATGTGGTTCTACATGATCCATGAAAGCATATTCCTAGTGTGCATAGTCGCACCTTCCATATTAATCATCTCCCATCCATACAAATTCTCAGTAGGGACCGTGCTCTAAAATCTTGTGTATTATCTTATTAGTATAATCAATGTATCCAACCTCGGGTGTGTGCAAGATCTCCTCTCTCTTTCTTCCACCAGTATGTCTTCCTGTGGGTATCTGGGAAACTGCGCCTGAGTGCATACCTCCTCTTTCTTCACTAGAATCTCCCTCATATTCCTTGGTTGGCTCACCCTAGTTCCTCTCCTTTTCTTCATCCCCTCCAGTGGGACTTTCCTCGCACTCATTCGGTACCTTTGCATCATGTTGTATGCCCTCATCCCTAGGTCCCTCTTCATCCTCCACATCATGAATGATTGGAGTCTCTATGTTGTGCACACCTTCTTCCTCAAATTTATCTTTATCACTATCCATAGTAGGATACCAACCTCTGCTTTCTCTTTACTGGAGGGGTTTTCTTCTCTATTCCTGATTCGAGTGGAATTATCCTTGGTGACCTTCTTATAACCTTAGAGATTCCTGCACCACCATCTTGACCCTTATGCATTCTCCTCAACCTTCTTCTATGGATATATTATAGCACGATGTTATCCTCTTTATATGCCTCCTCCTCCTTATTGTCGTTATTTTCTTCTTCCTCTTCTTTCCTCGTAGGACTAATCTCGCACATCCTCATGTTGGAAATAGTTTGTTTTCCTTTAGGAGGACCTGGAATTTTCATGTCCTCACCATCGACATGCTTTCCATCCTGGAACCTGGGTCTTAAATAGATATATACTCTCACAACTTATGTTTTCCCCACTGCCAGGGTCTCAGGAGTAATATTGATATCATTAGACTCCATTGTTTCTTCAAAGGCCATCTTGCTAGGAAATACATACTTCTTTCGCAATGTATGGTAGTTTACATATACCTTGTTCGCATCAAACCTCAATTTCCACACGTCATATAACCTATTCACAGAAGATTGGAAATAACTTGATGTGAATGAAAATACAAGCTTACACCATGGGATTTTATCCTCAATCTTCATGTAAAACCTTCTTAAATAAAAATTTTGGTATGTTGCAAACTCTGCTTGGCCATCCAGGACCAAAGGAAACTCTCTTGGCATGTGCCTCTCATCCTCAAATGCTTTGCGCATTATTTTGTACCATTTATCCACTCATTGCTTATATGTGCTGGTAATATTACCATCGTATGTGAATGGGGTGAACCTCTATGCAGATGATTTATTCTCTAAAGGATATATCCGCGTTGTATCCTTTGGCCCGTATAGTACTCCAATCTCACTAAACACTAAAAGGAGAAAAATAATGCCCCAAGTAATATTCTCACCTTTCTCCACCTGTACACGTACCTCTTCAATGATACATTTGGTGATGAACTGCACAATATTGTAGTATGTCTTGTTTTCCATTTTATGCACAACATGTAACCATATCTTATTTACTTGGTTCCATCTCTTGGATATGCCTAATTTGTAGCTTACTAGGCACATGACCACTCTTGTTTCGGGGTCAATTACACCTACTACGTCCATCACATGGCCTCCCTTATTGTAGTTGGGCATGACTACAGTGGTTACTACACCTAAATCATCATCCAAGTATGGATTTAAATCTTCTCCCAAGTTGCACAACCCTATCACTCTCCCTATTAATTACACGGTGATGTGCATTCTCCTTCATGCAAAATAAAAGTAGTTCTCATGGACTTGTGATAGCAACCATTAGTACAGGAATTCCAGATTTATAAAGAGTGGTATCTCATAGAGTTGAAGCACTCATACACTTTCCAAGGTCTTATGCATGTATTTATCATAAATCCTTTTCCTTTATTTTGTCCTCTGGTTTGACTTGATGACAGTGTCATTCTCAATTTCTACCTCATATGTCTCAAAGTGATGGCTATAATTACTAATATTACACTTCGTTAGATGTGACTTCCATGGTTGTCCTACTATATATTTTCCTAGATATTGTATCTCTGATAACCATTTGTCTAGTGTTTCTTTAGTCATAGGCTTCTTTCCCTTGCCCTTGTTCTTTGGTGGTGTGGTAGTAGCTTTGTTGGGTGTCATCATTTAACTATGATTCCAACTGAAATTTTTTCTTAGACTGTGGTGTTCCCTAAGTATAGAGTTACTTACTTTGTGATGAGTGTTCACACCCCAAATCAATCTTTCAACTTCTTTTCTCTTAGCTTACACTAGTTTTCCCTTCGAACCTATGTGCCCTAGCTTAGAACTGCATCTTGTGTAAATTTTGTTCCTCAAACCCTAGTTCTCTAAATCAACCTTCTAACCCTGTATCCTTCTCTCCACACGCCGTTCTGTTTCTCTAACACTTCCTTTGAAGGAGTTCTAACGCAGGCCATGTCAAATCTTTCTTTGGTTTGCTAAATATCCTTTTTGCACAAGCTTTTCATGATGGTTCACACTTAATTCTCTCTTTAAGGGCTCAATGCTTTAACATGCAAGGTAAGAATGAACTCACTTGTGCCTCATTTTATAGATTTTCTCAATTTTTCCACATTAATTGCTCCTTACCTACAACCATAGTATATATTTAATTATGTTTTTTACGTTTTCCACACTTTTCTCTTCTTTCTTTCGCGTGTTGCAGTTATAACCTTCTAGCGCACTTACTACTTCCGGGTTGTTAACATCCTCACACATGATTCCTTGTACCGCAACACATCTTTCTCTACACAGTATACCAAGTAGTCCATCCTCATGCTGCCTATCTCACGTTATATTATGTGGCATTTTACTCACATGATCTTTAATTTGAGTAATTTTATGAACACCCAGTCAATCATCAACACCTACACACATTTTCATTTTTCTTACATGCACCTTTTAAACTGTATCCCACATTTTCAC
Source organism: Taxus chinensis (assembly GCA_019776745.2). Taxonomy (NCBI): domain Eukaryota; kingdom Viridiplantae; phylum Streptophyta; class Pinopsida; order Cupressales; family Taxaceae; genus Taxus; species Taxus chinensis. The sequence continues at coordinate 619,694,004 of CM034155.1, forward strand.
TATCACACACACATTAGTTTCAAATTTCTCGTGCACACCCACCTGGTTCACCCCACTCTAAAAGTATGTGAGGTCCTATGTACATGAACTTGATAGATAGTAATCATATTCCTACGTGCAAGCACACTTATTACAAAAAACAAGAATGCAAAACAAACAAAACATGAAGGGGAAACCTAATCGAAGTGGAAATACTGCCTTATTACCAACACCAAGAAGATTTATTCATAGTAGGGTTTCAACCTACTCACATTGAAGTAACCAGGAAATATGGTGTTATCCAGCGCTAGTAATTGACATGCGCTTGATTTGATTATCTTGGTTACTACAAAAGGTACCAACCAATGCACCTTTAAGTTTCCTAGGTGGCGTGCAAATTTAGAGTCATAGAGAAGAACCATCTTTCCAACTAAAAATGTATTTTTCTTAATGTGCCTATCATGTTAGGCCTTCTGTCCTTCCTTCTCAGTCTTCTGGATCTAATGCACAATGACACATTGCTCATCTAGTTGCATTAGTTTCTCAATGTGCTCTTCTACAACATTTTAATCTGGAAATCCTCCTGTGCAAGCAATACATAAGGATGGTAACAAAAATTCCATAGGTAGTACTGCCTCTTTTCCAAACACCAACTGGAAGGGTGTGGCCTTGTTTAATCATTTACGCATGCTCCTATAATCCCAAAGTACAGTTGACACCTTATCATCCCAATCCTTTCTTCCAACATCACAAATATTTGTTAAGGTTTGGCTCAAGATATTTTTGAAAGCTTTTGTAGTACCATTAGCTTAAGGGTGATAAGGAGCAATTTTGTGGTGTGCCATCATAAACTCTTTCAATAGAATTCTTATTATCTCATTCAATAAATGCTTTCCTCTATCACTAGTCAAGCTTAATGGACAATTGTACATGCTAATGATGTTTTCCCAAAGGAACCTATGTGTTTTGGAAGCAATAAAATACTTCGTAGGTGCAACCTCTACCCACTTGGTCAAATAATTTGTGCATGTAATTATGTAACGTGCTCTATTTGTTCGTGCAGGTGGCGCAATATGCCCTACAAAGTAAATAGCCCACTTCTCAAAAGGTTATGTGATTTCTATGGATCACAACAACATCAGATCTCTATGTCTAGGCTTTCTAGATCGTTAACAATGATCACATTCTTTCACAAAATATTTGGTATCCTTGTACAAGGTTTCCCACCATAAACTAGCTAGAAGATTCTAGCATGCAATCGCATATAATGCATAATTTCCTCCTATGATACCTCCGTGAGCCTCCTCCTTAATAGGATCATGCTCAAGTTCCTACACACACCTTTGAAATACCTTCTTGTTAGAGTTAGCACAAGGTTGTACAGATAATATATCAGATCTAAGCATACATGCGATAAAAGCAGATATCCTACCAAAATAAATATACAAATCAAGAGATATAAATCAACACCATATTTAACATGGTTCACCCAGTGTGGGCTACATCCACCAAGAAACAAGCCAATATATTATCCAAAGCTTTCAGAAGATTTACAATCTTCCACACCTATCATGATGTACAATACTTTCTTTTTCTCAAGCTTCTCCTTCTTCTACAAGAATTCTCTCTCTCACAATTATTTTCACAATAATCATTAACTCTCTCAATCCCTTTCTTCTAAACCCTAGCTTTCATGCTTATATAGGCATATAAAAATTTAGGGCACTTAGCCATGCAATTACAATCAATAGATCTGCTTTAATGCTAAAATTAGATCTAATTCCCATGAGTTAAATAAAACACTCACACATAGGTAACCGACGCCGGTTAGTCCTAACCGATGTCAGTTCCTCCTTTCCTGACCGATGTCGCTCATATGTGACTGATGACGGTCCCTCCATAACTGATGTATGTTACTTTGCTTTCCTGCAAGTTTAATATAGCATGCTAATATGAAGTAATTAAGCTTCACAACTCAGCAATCTCCCACTTGAAGATAAATTACTACACTATACTTGTACAACGTCATTCTTGGATCCTTTAATTAGCTTTGTTTCTTCCTCTTCAAGTCTCAAACTCGAATACCAACAAAAGTGGAGTGTAGCTCCAACTTTTCTTTTGCTAATGGATTCGTTAGCATATCCGCAGGGTTTTCACTCATATGAATCTTCTCCAATTTCAGCTGCCCATCCTCTAATACCTGTCGTATGAAGTGATACCTCAACTGAATGTGTTTTGTTATAGAATGAAACGTTGAAGTTCTTTTCCAAATGAATTACACTTTGATTGTCACTGAACAATTTGCAATCATCTTGCTCCTTTCCCAACTCTTCCATGAACTTGCTCATCCATATAATCTCTTTGCTAGCCTCTGTAGCTCCAACATACTCTTCCTCTATAGTAGAAAAAGCCACAACCTTCTGCAATCTTGATATCTAGCTAAATTCCATCCCACCTACTGTGAAAATATAACAAGTAGTGCTCCTTCTACCATCCATATCTCCAGCCATATCTAAATCAACATAGCCACATAAATAAATATCTGAACCTCTATAGCATAACCACATGCTAGATGTCCCTCTCAAATACCCGAGTATCCATTGGACTTACTTTCCAATGCTCTTTACCTGGATTGGCCATAAATCTACTCAAAACTCCCACTGTATGTGCAATGTCTGGTTTGGTACAAACCATAGCATACATGAGACTCCCAACTGCTGAAGCATATGGTACTCGTGTCATGTATTTAACCTCCTCATGTGATGAAAGACACTTATCTTTTCTCAATTTTAAGTGTCCATCCATAGGTGTACTTACAGGTTTTGAATTCTACATTTTAAACCTTTTTAACACCTTGTAGATATAATCCTCCTGAGACAAATACAATTTCTTGTTCTTCCTATCTCTATGTATTTTCATGTCAATGATTCTTTTTGCAGCTCCTAAATCCTTCATAGCAAATGTGTGAGCTAGCTTTCCCTTAAGCTCATCAATGTCCTACATACTAGATCTTGAAATAAGCATATCATCCACATACAGTAACAAAATAATATAGCTCCCATTTTCAAGCTTCTTGAAATAAACACAATGATCAAATTCACATCTCAAGTAACCATGCTCATGTATGAAACTATCAAACCTTATGTACCATTGCCTTGGAGCTTGTTTGAGCCCATATAGGCTCTTTTTCAACCTACACACTAATTTCTCCTTACCCTTGACTTCATACCTCAAGTGGCTGCTGCATATAAATCTCTTCATCTAAATCACCATGAAGGAAAGTCATCTTCACGTCTATTTTCTCTAAATGCAAATCATGTACTAGAACTATACTCAATATAGTACGTATGAAAGTCATTTTAACAGGAGAAAATATTTCACCATATTCAATACCTATTTTCTATGTAAATCCCTTTACTACAAGCCTTGCCTTGTACCTTTTCTATCCACCCTCTTCTTCCTTGATCCTGTAAACCCATTTTTTCTGCAATGTCCTCTTACCTGCTGACAACTTAACCAAATCCCAAGTCAAGTTTTGTTTCAAGGATTCCATCTCCTCATCCATGTCATGCTCCCACTGAACGTGGGTCTCATCCTGTATTTCTTCTTCAAAAATTTATGGTTCACCATTATCAGTCAATAATAAATAAGATAGAGAAGGTGTAAATCTTTCTGGAGGTTTACTTACCCTTTGTGACATTATCACAAGAGCTTGGGGTATCAGAGGCTCATTCTAGACCTCATGGACATTTATTTCCAATTCTGATAGTGACCGACAATAGTCACCTGTAGCCGATGTCAGATCTGCTAACTGATGTCGGATTAGCTCTCCTGTAACCGATATTGGTTCAGTTGACCGATTTCGGTCATGGGTTAACTGAAACTGGTTACTGTGTAACCTTGTAGGTATGATTTTTAAATCTGAGAGTTCATTTTCATTCACAAAATTCTCAACTGATTCGTACTTGGGTACCAAAATTTGATCCCTGTACATTCTCTTTTCATTCCATTCAATGTCACGACTCCTAATAATTTTAGAATTCTCTAAATCTCAAAAACAGAATTTGAAATCACTAGATCCATAACCAATGAAAGTGCATCTCTTGGATTTTGCATCCAACTTTTTCCTATTTTCCTTATCAATATGCACAAAAGCTTCTAAACCAAAAAATTAAGAAAATAAAGATCTACCTCTTTTCCGGTCCAAGCTTCCTCTAGTATTCCTTGTTAGAAATATCATAGTGCTCTCATTATTATATATTGTAATATTATTAATATGAGTTATATTATAACTCATTATTAATAATATAGGTTTGTTATATTGTTTCAACAATATATTTTTGTTATACCCGTAATAATATTAACGGGTTGTTTTGTTGTGTGACTTCCTGGTTTGTAGGAAGTTAGTTTTCTATTTCCATGGCTATTTATTAGCCTCAGTATTATTTGTAATGTATGTTGAATATAATATCAATTAATGGTTCCTGTGTCACAAGCCTGCTGTACCAATATTTGGTATCAGAGCTGGTTCGTTCTGATGGAAGAATAGTTTATCTGTAAGGATCTCAGCGACGTCCTGTTCATGGTTACAACATTCTGTTAGCAAGTAAATGAATGTGGAATTTGATGATCACTTGGCACATGCCTCAGTCACACCACGTTGCTTGTAAGAAAGTGGATATCGTTTGGACGTTGTGGAGTTTTGATATGAGCTCTTGTTTTATTGTCACTATCAGATGACATCGTGTTTGTAGAGTCCCGATCTAGCTTGGTATTCTTATATGTCATGCACATGCGTAGATCCATTACTTTGATTTACATTCACTTGTATTTCTGCATTGGAACGCGTGAACGTGTGTAGGTGGATGCATTCAATCCTTATAGACCCACATCAACGTTTGACCGATCTCATCATTTTCAAATCATAAGGTAGGATTTTTTTTTAAGAGAAGATTGTATCATAAAATCTGAGGCTCACAATTTTGGGATTATTCCCACGCAGTCTTCTTTGGCTTGTGGATTTTATTGTCCCAGGTGGAACAATTGTGGAGAATAGAACTCATATCTACATGCAATGCCGACTCTTATTTTATATGCAATAACTAGTCCATATGCATTCCTGTGCATTTATCTATCTGCAAGTATATTTGTCCATGCGTACGATATTTAGTGGTTTTCATCTGATCCTGGTATGTGTTTACCTTGGCATCTGAATCAGGATATTTTTTTTACCATGCAGAGTAAGAATCTGATCCTCTATTACCACGGTTGCATGTAGATTTGTCACTATTAACAACATATTCTTGGGGTTACAACTGTCCACCATTCACAGCTACAATTCTTGCATTGGGTCCTCCACACACCGCTATTGCACATGGTTTTGCATAACTCGCGGTTTTTACAGTCAAGTCGATTCAGGTCAAGAGTCTAAAGTTTCATGGTTTTGTGTATTTAGTCAATTTTCTGTTTAAAGTATCAAGAGTCGATTTTGTTCCACAGAGTTTTGTTTTTAGTTTAGTTGGTTAGCAGCGGTCAAAATATTATAAGTTGTTTATTGTCTATTTAATGAAAAGGGTCATAGTATTTGTCATTAAAAGTTTCGCTATCAAAACTTATTTGTCCATGTGAAGTCCATTTTATTGTAGAGCTATTTTGTCAGAGTCAAATTTATCGTCAAATTTATGAGTCTTTGTCAAATTTATGAGTTATTTGTTTATTTCATCTTGTTAGTATTAACATAAAATTGTCAAATTATTTTATAGAGTCTTTGTCGTCATCACATTGTCAAAGTATCCTTTGACTCAGTTTAAAAATGTGTCATTTTTCGTCAAAAAAAAGTCGTGTCATTGTAAAAAGTCTGAAAAATAAAAAAAATTGCCTCACGGACGCATTTTCGGTGTTACCCGATGTCCAAAAATAATTGCTTTCACATTGCGAGGAAGAGACAAAATAAAGTACAATGTGAAACTTGATGAGCTTCAAAGACATATTCGGTTGAGTTAGCAGTAGACTATTGGAGGATGGAGGCAACGGAGGCAGGAGGACAATCAGCGTCCTCGAGTTCATCACTACCCCGCAAACTACTTTAGTGACATCTTGGTGTCTTGTGTGATGAATAAGAACAGATGAGCATCCATGTTCCTGTGTGCAGTACAGTGCTTGTGTGTCCCCCTTGATGATAATGATTTGTACCATTGATACTATTGCAGGAAGTGTTCTTGATCAAACTGATTTGATGGTTGATGTGAATTGGTTGAACGGTCCCAATTCATGTATTCATCTAATAGGTTGAACGGTTCCCTGGATGATGTAGTTCCCACAGTCGGTGTTGAGGATCGAGACCATGTGCAAGCTACGGAGCAGCATGCTGCTTGGTTGAAGATGGTGTTTTCCCCATGTTCGCACTAAGGGGGGGAATGTTAGAAATATCATAGTGCTCTCATTATTATATATTGTAATATTATTAATATGAGTTATATTATAACTCATTATTAATAATATAGGTTTGTTATATTGTTTCAACAATATATTTTTGTTATACCCGTAATGATATTAACGGGTTGTTTTGTTGTGTGACTTCCTGGTTTGTAGGAAGCCATTTTTCTATTTCCATGGCTATTTATTAGCCTCAGTATTATTTGTAATGTATGTTGAATATAATATCAATTAATGGTTCCTGTGTCACAAGCCTGTTGTACCAATATTCCTCCATCTAGTGAACTTGAAGGCCCACGGTTAATCAAATAAACCATTGTATCAACTGCTTCTACCCAAAACTGGAAGGGCAATCCAACATGTATCCTCATACTTCTAGCACGTTCCATGATTGTCTTGTTCATTCTTTCTGCAACACCATTCTTTTGTGGTGTTCTTGGAACCATCCTTTCTCTACGTATTCCATTCACTGAATAATAATCATTGAAAATCTTGCTACATTATTCACCACCATTGTCAAATCTAAGACACTTTAACTTTTAATTTGATTCATTCTCAACAAGGGCTTTCCATCTTTTAAAAGTCTCAAAAACATCAAATTTATGTTTAATACAATAAACTCATACCTTTCTTGTACCATCATCAATGAAAGTAACATAATATTGGGATCCTCCATGACAAGCTACCTAGGCTGGTCCCCACACATCTGAGTGTACAAGCTCCAATTTTTGTTCCTTCTTAGTTGCCCCAACTTTGAGAAATCTCACTCTCTTTTTCTTTCCAAAGACACAATGCTCACAGAAATCAAGATCTAAATCTTTCAAATCTAATAACTTACCATTAGCCTTTAAGATTTGCATTCCTTTTTGACTTATATGGCCCAACCGATTATGCCACATAAATGCATCTGAATGTAAAGTAGATAACACAGAAAAAGAATCAGTAACACAGGTAGATAAATATATCATTCCTACCTTTTTGCCTCTTGCCACATCAAAGGAACCCTTGGTGACTTTCCAAGAGTCTGTTGTGAATGTAACCATACAACCAGCTTCACCTAGTTGCCCTGCAGAAATAAGATTCCTCTTAAGGCTTGGCACATGTCTCACATCTTTCAATACCCATGTATTTCCATTCTACAATTTTAAATGAACTTTCCATTTACCAGTAATACTGTAAGGTTCATCATCACTGAAATAAATATGCCCAAAATTGCCCTAGACATAATTTCTGAAATAACCCTTATTAGGGGTTGCATGGAAAGAAGCTCCTGAATCTAAAACTAATGATTTTATTCTATTATCCAAAGAAAGAATAAAAGCATCTTGTATTACCTCTGTTGCAATATTTGCCTCTTTATTTGACTCTTTACCTTTGTCTGGGTGTTGGTTCTCTTTATCCTTTGACCAATACTATTTTCTTTGCATGTCCTTTATTTCCACAATTCCAACAGGTAATTTCCTTAGATCTAGATTTAGATCTTCCATCCCTTGACTTTTATTTCCCATTATTCTTACTCTTGGATCTCTCCTTCTTCCTACCTCTGCTTTCTACATTCAAATAATTCCCAGATGATGATTCATTTGTACTTTTCCTATAAATTTCTTCATTCAAGATTATACTAACCATATCATCAAACTTCAAAATATTATTAGCAAATGATGTATTACTAATAGTCATTATGAATTTATCCCAACTATCAGGAAAAGAATATAAAAATAAGAGTTCTTTCACTTCATCATCAAACGGAATATCAACCGATTTTAATTGATTTACAATAGATCAGAAATCATTCAAATGACTAGATGCAGATCCACCTTCATGCATCTTAGAACTAAATAGTTTCTTCATCAAATAAACTTTATTTGAAGCACTAAGTTTTTCATATAAATTAACAAGAGATTTCATTAACTCTATCGTAGATGTCACTTCTATAATATTGGAAGCCACGGATGTTTCCAAGCTCAATCTTATAGATCCCAAATCCTTTCTATCAAGAATCTTGCATTATTCATCATTCATCTTCGTAGGTCTATATTTTTCATCCAATTGTAAGTACAAATCTCTTTGATACAGATAATCTTTAATCTACATGTTTCATAATTGATAATTTCGGCCGTCAAACTTCTCTACCTTGTATTTGTTTTATTCTGCCATTGTTGTAGCTCCCACTCAATCAGAAAACCCTCTGTGAGTAAATCTATCAACACATAAAACCCTCAAACAAAGCTTTGATACCAGTTACTGCGGTTAGCACAAGGTTGTACAGATAATATATCAGATCTAAGCATACATGCAATAAAAGCATATATTCTACCAGAAGAAATATACAAAACAAGAGATATAAATCAACACCAGATTTAACGTGGTTCACCCAATGTGGGATACATCCACCAAGAAAAAATTCAATCTATTATCTAAAGATTTCAGAAGATTTACAATCTTCCACACCTCTCACGATGTACAATACTTTCTTTCTCTCAATATTCTCCTTCTTCTCCAAGAATTCTCTCTCACAATTATTTTCACAATAATAATGAACTCTCTCGATCCCTTTCTTCTAAACCCTAGTTTTCATGCTTATATAGGCATATACAAACTTAGGGCACTTAGCCATGCAATTACAATCAATAGATCTTCTTTAATGCTAAAATTATATATAATTCCTGTGAGTTAAATAAAACACTCACACATAGGTAACCAACACCGGTTAGCCCTAACTGATGTTAGTTCCTCCTTTCCTAACTGATGTTAGTCATAGGTGACCGATGTTGGTCCCTCCATAACCGATGTCGGTTATTGTGTTTTCCTATAAGTTCAATATAACATGCTAATATGAACTAATTGAGCTCCACAACTCAACACTTATCACAGAACATATTGTATAAATATCCTCCAATAAGCTGATATGGCACTATGCGAATAACAAGTTATTTATTCTATAATGTTTTCATCCCCTCTTGTGCCATTCTAGTGCATAAAAATATTGCTACATCTTACAAATTTGTGAGCATGTGATTCAACCTGAATAACTATGCATTAGACATAATGTCCTCAATACTCTGCGTGTCCTCTCCAGAGTTGATCCTTGAAAAATGATTCGGCCCTGAATTACTCTTGCCTTGTTTTACAACAATTGTGAAATCAAACTCTTGAAAAATAAGTATCCACTGGCATATGCACCCTTGCAAAACATGCTTGTTGAAAAAGTACGTCAATGTCATATGATCTATGTAAAAGATGAATGGGGTAGCCAACAAGTATTGTCAAAAGTTATGAAGCGCATAAATCATGGATAATGACTCACACTCTATTATAGTATAATTTTTCTTTGATGGCGTCAAAGTCCTACTTGCAAAGCATATATGAAGATCTACATTACCCTCTCCTAGTTGTGTCAATCACCATACTCGAGGCATCGACATGTACATGAAAGGGTTTGTTTTATGAAGAAAAACGCAAGATGGAGATTGTAGTCAATATTTCCTTCAAGGTCACAAATTATTGCTACTGCATATCAACCCAATGAAACTTTCCTTTGGCCTTTAGCAATTCTTCCAGTGGCGTAGCAATTTTTGCATATCCTTTCAAAAAAATTCTATAATATCCAGTATGCCCAAAAAATCCACACACTTCACTCTAATTGGTAGGCTCTTCTAAACCCAAAATCATAATTGTATTGGACGGGTCTACCAATAATCCTTCCTTACATATGATGTTCCCAAGCAAGGTTCTAAAGGGTGTAGCAATGATACACTTCTTGATGTTAAGAGAGATGTTTAACTTCTGGCACCTCTCAAACATGAGCCTTAAATTATCACAGTGATCCTTAACCAACCCATAGACAGTCCAATCATCTAAATAAACCTACAAAAACTTATGAATGAAGTCATGAAATTCCTACACAATGATGCACGAGAATATTGTTGGCGCATTCTTCAATCCAAATGACATGACATTATATGAAAAACTTCCCCATTTAGTGGTGAAGGTGTTATTTTCCTAGTCCTCTCGCGCAATGCACACCTAGTGATAACTTAAGAACCTATTTGTGAAAGAATATATCTCGTAACCTGCAACTCCATTAAGGATTTATTTTATGAATGGTGTAGGAAAAGGATCTACAACACATGAGGCATTAAGTTCCTTGTAATCTACATAGGTCATATTCTGTCCATCCTTCTTGATGTTAATAACCATAGGGATAACCCACTCGGATTCCTTAATTGTTTCAATAATTATAGACTTAAGAATCTTATCAATTTCCTCCTTCACCTTCACGCGCAAGTTCGAGTTCATCCTGTAAGGCCTCTTATGAACCAGACGCATGCCTTGTTTCAGTTTAATCTTCATCTCCCCCAATGAGGGGTGTACGACCTTCAACTCATGATAGCTATGTGGAAATAAGATATCTATGATCTTTGCTACCTCTTGATCTAACCAGTATTCCCCAATGTTGGCTTCCTTAGGCACATCTTCAGTGCCAATATTAACCTTCTTTATCTTCATTAGAGCATGATACACAGGTGCCTTTTCATATATATTGTCCATTACTTCACACACACCCTCTGTATGACTAATATTAAAGTTCTCAACCTCTCCATCATCAATAAGGTTCATTATTTTACCTTTTTCTTTCTCCCTCCAGGCATAACCCATTTGTATTTCCCATGTCTCCTCAGTATCCAGGTGTGCCTCAAAATCGGGTTCTCTAATTAACTCGAACATGAGCTCCTTTACTTTTGTGTTATTTCCCAATTTGATGTGCTTCATTATCTGCAAGGCCCCATGGAATGGAGGTTTATTATAAAATTAATCCAAAGTGTGAGCCATACCTTCAATCATATCTCACCAGCTTGTTGTTTCTTGGTTGAGATCAACATGCACATACCACGCTTGTGCACAGCCACATAAAGTGGAATAGAACTTTTTTACCCACATAGATGGTGGTAAAGCTTTGTGGCCTTATACCCATTGTCTCTCAGAGTTATGAACATGTACCAAAGTAGGAGTCTTCCCATTATTCTCATAGATAAGTGTAGACACATTTCTCTGAGTTAACCTTGTTAAAAATATGATTCTCACTTCTTGCTAGCCCAACAAGTTATCTCTGTGTGTCACCCACCAATGTGTTATTGTTCCACACAACGTATAAAACAACATATTTCTTCTATCACCTTCATTATTCTAGTGTTCCTCCATGGTGCTTAAGAAATATTTAAGATTTTATTCACCAATATATCTAGGTAATTGAATATTTCCCATGTGCCTAACCATGCGTGGTTTGATCATTTTGGTTACTCTACCTTTTGTCTCCTACCTAACCATTTCATATGTGCCATGGTCCTAATTATCACAAGTAACACTAGCGGTGTCGTTAACTGGTTGTGCATCTTCCCACTGAAACACACCTTCCTTAGAGGGTTCTATATTCTTAGGATCATGTATTGTGCATGCATAAATCCTTCTGAGAGGAATAGGCTTCATGTTTCTTATCACGAGAGGAAGTTTTGGGAATGAGATGCTTGTTACGCAAAACCTGATAGTTGGTGTTGGTGTGTACACAATACACATGATGAGAGCAAAAGAAGGGAGTTCAAGCAAAAGTTATGTAGCCTCTCTAATTTGGTATCGTTTGACATAAACTTCAAGCTTCTTAATGTGGCATTGATAGGATCTACAGTCAGAAACATCATGCCCTAACACCTCATGCCATGTGCAATATGGATCGGTCTTAGGATACTGAAGAGCCATAAAGGAAAGAGGCAATGGGAGAGCTCTCGTATGTTTAAGAGGGTTAGTTAGAGTATCTGCTGAGAGAGTCGATGCAATGGGTTAGGATGGTTTCTATGGAGCAGTGTGTCACCCATTCATCAAGGCATAGTAAATAGGATCATCACCCATGAGATCATCCACTTCGTTGTCAAAATTGGCAACCCGATCATCCACTTTTGTTAGGGAAAATGGGTTGGATAATTCAATGGTAGTATGTCAAAGTATGTTTGGAGGAGAAATATGAGGCTCAAGCACTAGCATGGAAGAATTTTCAACTATATTCAGAGGCTTCACTTATACTAGGATGATGTTCACATCGTGAGTAATCTTGGTGTGTAGGGTTTCTTGGTAGCGCAAGAATTCTTAATCATGAATTTGAGTGTATATAGCTAGATCGAGATCATCTCAAGTGTAACCATCATCATAATATGATATGAAGCATCCATTACACAAGATTTGGCTATGGTTGTTAGTTGTACCATACACTCCTGTAGGGGCTACTACATACGTGAGATAACTACTAGAATCGAAGGATCCTTCTTGTGTAGCCATAAGGAGGAATATGAGATATGGTGAATTCATGAAGATTCAAATCAATGGTTTAAAGTATGAATTCATAAGGTTTCTCCTCATTTGATTTCAAGAGATTGGGAGGTGTGCACTTGACCAATTCAGGATGACCAAAATTGTCGTAAATAATATCTATACGGTAGTTAAAGTGTCGATGTTCCTGAAAGGGGATAGGTGAGAGTTCATCAAGTGTGAGGATCTTGAATGTCCTCTTTTTAAAAATGTGTCATAATTTTAGGGATTAGTGTCCCCTTGAATCTTATAAATAGATCTTTGGTGGGAAAACTTCACACACTAACATGCAGAAGAAGCATTAATGCGCATATGATGAGTCTAAAGCCACCTTAGGAGAATGTAATAAGATAGGGAAAATAAATATCATAACTTTGATGTAGAAATCCCTAGGGGAATGATGATGGGTAACCAAATACACCCCATCAAAGGAATTTTTCGGTGATTGTATCTTTAGATATGTGGTTCATGCGGATTTTAGGTTATCGATGGAAAAACCAAGGGCCTTGATGAATTCTAATGAGGACACACAAGTTCCTGCTCCCTCATCAATGAGATCATGTTCAACCAAAGTGTGAGTGATCTAAAATGAAATGAAAAGGGGCAGATCATCTGCATAAACTAAGAGCCCATCCAGAATCATATAAGTGATCGGTAAATGAATATATGAATGAACATATGTAGTGAGATCAATATGAATGGATAGTTCCTCACATTGTCGGTGGATACTTTCTTTCGAACTATGCAAGGTATGACTTTTCCCTAAAGAGGGAGGAAAAGGAGTATTTGTGTCAAACAACATAGTCATGAGACACTCATGATGGTGAGGCGACTTATGCATAAATTATAAAAAGGGAACTGTACTTGGATTTTGGGTAAGTTCTTTGATACAATCACACTCATCATGAATGGACTGTGCAATAGGTTGAGACTATTAGGAGTCTTAAAAATAGAGCCAGAATGATCAGGGGAGATTAAGGATACTTTTGAAACTTGTTTTTTCTCAACTCTTACACCATCAACCCTTTAAGTTTTGTTTTCACAAGGGCCAATGGTGTCCATAGACAGAGATATAGATCCAAACATAGTCATCCCTGTAGGATAATTTCCATAGGGGACGATGGTATTTGGAGGAGGAAAAATTTTTATCTGAGGAGATTGATTTTGAGGTACATAAGGATATATAACCCTGTGAGTCAAAAGTTGGAATTTTAGTTCTACATAACCTATGACATATTGTACATCATTAATTGCAACTGTATTTTCAAGAGGGTTATTTGTGGCAACTACATCATTTATAGCATTCTCTTTTTTTTTACAATTTTCAGCAACATCATGATTAGGCATATGATTGGATAAGGTCTTTAGCTTTTCATTAGCTTGGTTGATGGCTTCATTTTGATCCTTCTTTTGAATTACGTCGTGATTTTTGACCACTTTGGTCAAATTCTCGTAGTGATGGAATCATAGTCACATTTGGGTCCTAAGAAGAATCTAATGGTAGACATTCAAAGTCCATGAAAATTCTCATGTGAGTGACTACAATTAGCATGTTGCCAATAAAACTTTCTCTCATCATGCCAACAAGGAATAGATCGAGAAGGATCTAGGATAACAATAAACAGATTAGGAAACCAATGCTTCAACTCTTCCTTACTCAGTGGTTGATAGTTAGGTTTCTTTTTGTTGTTTTTAGGTTGTTGGTCAATATTGAAAAAAATCCTATTTGAAGAAGTGGCAAGAGGAAGAGTGTCTGAGACTCCATTGTCTATCATGTTCTTTTTTTAGAACGTTGAAGGATTTGTACTTGTTAGTTGGTTTGTGTCTTGGAAGGATCATTCTTGAATTCCCTCATTAGGTAGTCTTTCCTTTTGGCTTGTTCAAAGGCCTCTTCCAGGGAAATAGGATAAAAGGACCTCACATTGTACCCAAGGCGAGGCTCAAGGGCTCATAAGAAAAGTTGAAAGAGGCTATCATTGGGCATGTTACGATCTTCCTACATGGTCTTTCAACACTTGATAAAGGCTTGTGTTTATTCATTTTCAAATTATTAGCAATCGATGAAAGCGTTGATGTTGTTTCCAGGTAGATTGTGATATTGGAATGTGTTGACTAAGGTTGTGACTAGGGACTCTAGCTCAACTATAGAATTAGGAGGTAAAGGTGGTACCAATCTGAAGCATCTCATGTAAGTGTTTTTGTTAGGATTTTAGTGGCAGCGTATGAATTAGTCCCAATCTATTCTTTGTAATTATTTCCAAAGGTTTTGATGTGAAGGGTGAGATCAGTAGACCAGTCATAAGAGATAGATGGAGCAATGCCACCAATATCCATACTAGAAATATAGGGTGTTAAAAGCTCTTATTGGACTACTTAGAATACTTTGTTTTAGATGGGGGTTGAGTGATGGGCACCCCATTAGGACCATTTGGAAAAGGAGGGGGCATGGTGCCCTAAGATCCTATTGAATGGAAGTTGACTAACTAAGTCATTTTGGCTTGCATTTGGAGAAATTTAGCCGTCATAGCAAATTGTTGTTGGCTCATTTTTTCAATGAGTTGGAGAATGAGGTTGATAGGGTTAGAATTGGAGGCATTTTTCAGATGAACCAATTTCAGCAACTTTCCCCTTTTCTACCCTATGGTTACATTGTTCGGAGACAAATTCAAGAAGGTTTTTACTAAGTGTTTCTAATGATTCTCCCTTGTATTGAGGAAATTGAGATAGAATTTTTTTAATCTTAGAAGGATAGTTAAATGTATCATCATTTTGGTTTTCTTCTTCCTCATCCTTAGGTGGGCCATTGTGGTTGGTAGAAGGATTCTTTTTAGGTGCTCTTACGATGCAAGAGTCCATAAAAAAGGAGAACTCACCTTTAAGATGATATGTCTCAGAAAAAATCTACACACAAGAGTCAGAGGACCCAATATCTAGATACTCTATGACGAAGTGATAATCTAACCGAGAAAGGTCTAAAAATTAAGGCTACATAAACAATGGGTTGTACACAAAAATGCACACATGGGCCGAAGGTGTTTGGAAGCAAATATGAGAAGATAGATAGGATCGTATGTGTAAATAGGTATACATAGGGGTTGAAGGCAATTTATATGTGAGAAAATAGAGATAGATAGGATCGTATGTGTAAATAGGTATACATAGGGGTGATGGTTTCTTTGCATGTGGGTTTTCAAGTATTTAGATGATATCAAATTTATAAGTTGGATGATTTTAATGAGTTATGATCAATCAAAATATCTGTAAGATTCACATCGGGTTCTATAGAGAATTTATGAGAGCCAAGAATGTGTCTCAATATCTTGTACTCCTAAATAATCTATTACACAAGGGTGTGGAAGTAATGAGTAGGAAACACACATGTACAAGCATACAAAGGGGTATAATTAAAGGGGCTACAGTGAGTGTTAGGGTCACATATCTAGAGGGCAGTAATCCCTATACTAGGTTAACCTAGGGTTTCCAAGGCCCGTGATCAAGATAGAGGAAGGAACCCTATTGAGATATTGATAGTTAGGTATGGGGATGTATAGATAAAAAATAATCATGCATGATATAACTAAAATTAAAGTGGCGATAGCTATGGAGCCGATATGGGTAAGAGTACTATGTTAACTATCATCCAAACATGTATAATACTAAGATAACATATCACAATTAAGAAGGAAATGAACTTATCTATAAAAAAATGACAAGATATGGTTAGAGCACTCACATTGTACATGTAGGGTGGTCACTAATGCATATATCTCTCTAGAGAAGTGACACACAGAGATATTCACTACTAGGTGGAGAAGGGGAACACCATTCCTATCCTAGATTCACTATATTTGACCCATTAGTACAAGCAACCATCCAAGAAAAAGATTATCCAATCCAATCCAACCACAATGCAAGATGAACAAAGACATAAAAGAGCAGATGCGAAGATGGTGTAAAAAGAGAAAAACAAATGGAAGTCTGAATGATTCTGGATTATTTTTCTTATGATTTTCAAATGAGGTTATGGTAGATATAGGACTCCATCTCTCGTCGGTGATAACATCATCCATAGGAAGATATGACACCGACACCATCACTCACAGTTGATGGCATCAACCAAAGGTAGTGAAAATAGGTAATGTGTCATAGATCATGGATGTGGAGAAGAAAAGTGTAGAGTGATGAGATGCAAGCAAGAAGTTTTGAATGTGATGTGCATGAGACCTAGGAGGATAAGGATAACTAGTGCAAGGAAAACTAAGGCCATGACCAAATAGTGACACTCTCTCTGTGTACTATTTATAACTTGTAATGGTTATGTAAATAACCATTCCCCATTCTCACATGCCCCTCCCCATTCCCCTAGGCCCCTCGAAGCATTCACTCTAGAAATAGATGTATCAGTGACCCTTATCTTCAAAAGATTTTTTTGGTAACAGGTATGAAAGATGAAAAGTTAAAAATCAGGTGTATACATATCTCCCTCCTAATGAGTTCGATAAGTGAGATGAAAGAAGAAAAACATAAAGGATTGATACAAGCCACAACCAAATACACATCTAGATCAGATGCTCACTCTAATCATGAGACACAGTGAATTAAAATCTGCGCATACCACACACAATAGAACATAGAGATAACAAAGAGGTAAGAGACAATTCAACACAAAAATAGACGACATATATGAGACAACCAAATTTGTATTGAAATTATAAAATATGTACAATTTTCAACCACTATGAATCAAGGTGATCAATCATATACAAGTCTTAACCTAAAGGTTAAAGAAGATGCTTAGAAAACCAAGTCCCCAAATGAGTAAAGTAACCTTACTTTCAAGGAAGGGGATCATTATAAATACAAAACACGTTAAATTTATAGAGAAAATGAGAGAGGATAGAGGATAAGAATGTTCTAGAAGATGCTCTGGATCAAGAAATTCACCCATAACCACAATTGGCATTGTAATGTCCATTTTTGGGTGGGCTCAAGAAATTACCAAAAGTTGAGCTAAGGCTCACAAATCAGTTTTTTGGAATTGTTTTTATAACCTGGAAAAACTAAATTTCAAACCTTTCCTAGGTAGCGACTACCCTAGATGAGATAAGCCCTTCAAAGAGGGATCTAAACTTATAAACATCTTTCCAGTATTATACCAAAATTAGTAGAAAACCCTTAGAAAATAATTGTAGCTGTTAAAAATCAAAATTTTATGTAGAATTAATTAATTACAAAACCCTAATAGTGAACATCCTCAAGATTGAAAAAATAGTAAAAACCCACCAAAATTTATCAAATTTAGAATCTTGGCCTTTGAAAATATAGAGAAACAAAGAGTAATTTCATATTTTCTAAAATTACAGCACACATGCCAAATTTTTACACCTTGGTAGGTCACTCCACTCTAAACAAACATAAAATTACACCAAAGAGACCACAGATGCAAGAGAAAGATACTTTATTGTTTTTCTAATTAGCTTGCACACAAAAACCTCATGAAGGGTTTTTGTCCTTCCACAAGTTTTCCAACCAATGGTTTTTTTTCCTTGGATGAGGTCCTCAACCTAAGGGGTTTCATACTTGAGAGAGAGAGGAGAGAGAGAGAGAGAGAGGAGAGAGAGAGGTCTACACTAGCCAACTTTCACCAACATAAGAATAATCACCAAAAACTAAATATCATAATGCCCAAGTGACCTCATCAAATAGCCATAAGGAGATATCAATAACATAAAATTGATGGTAAACCCCTTAAGGTAAGTGTTTTAAATTATTCAAATGATATTTAGAGACTACATGCTCATAATATCTTTATTTTCTAACTATTTAAGTTCCTGTATTGGAGCATTTGGCTTCTTAATAGGATAAATGATAATAAATGAAAACTATTACCTAAACAACAATAAAAATGTAATTCAGATCTTCCCCGTGCTTTCCTCCTTAGACCCACATGGAGAGAATGGGTTAAAGGTGTTTGAGAACCAGCCTCCAAAAAAGGGACATGACAATCCCCCCTTCCCAATATTGCTTGCCCCTAAGCAATTGAAAACTTTGGATGCCCCAATCTAGTTGCTCCTTATTTTGTACCAGCCTTCTTTCATCTGGATCAGCCCTCCTATTTTTCCCACTCAACTAGTTTGTGTCCATGCTAATAAGAGTACAATTGTAGCTAATCATTATCATCTTAAAAACAAGCATAATCAATGACTAAAATCACTTTTGTAAGGGCTAAGAATAGATCATTATGTAAGGTATTTTGAATGGTATCCCTCTAAATGGTTTTAGATGTAACTCTGGAACATGTAATTAATAGTTACAATCCCAGTCACTTCCCATATAATTCATTATGGTTTTCTTCCATTGGTACCAATCATGATAGTGATCTTCTCTTTTTATCTATAAGTGTGAAACCAAGGTGATGAATGTTGGGGATAGAAAGATAGTTTTCATCCAGATCATTTTCCTACCTTCTCCTATTCTAAATACCTTCAAAGAATCAACTCCTTTGTATATGTACATGTTGGCCAAGGGAAGTCTTGAAACTTAATTTTTCATTCTCATCCATGCTAAGCAAGTGCCATGACAACCAACCTGAAATATTTATGGAAGAACCATCTCATGAAGGTGGTAGAAACTGAAAAATTGCTTTAGAAGGATTGAGAATATGTAATCAGTTGATATATCCACTATAAGACATGTGAAAATTGTACAATTATTTATTTCTACATGTGTAGATGTAATTTCTCTAAGGACGATGTTTCATTTTTATTTATTCTTTATCATTGGTCCCTACATAAAAAATAATGCCATAAAGAATAAGGTCTTTCCAATTTGTTTCATCTTTGTGTCTCATGAGTATGTTGGTTATCTCCTCATTTATCCCTTTAAACTTGTGCAACTTATCACAATGGTAAATCTGATTTACCCTTTCCAAATTTAAGTGCTCAAAGATTAAAACCTTTGTAGCTTCATTTTGGAGCATTCCTTCTTCCCATTTGTTCTCATATTTCAACTCTTTACACAATCCATGTATGCACATACCCTTATTTACCTTTTTTAGAATTATTTTTGAATGAGAACATGTACAACCCAACCTTAGGAATTAAAAATAAAATTATATCAGGGCTGTAATAAGACCTTCTAGTACTTAGCTCTAAAACGACAAGAGCTAGAAACCACCATGCATAAGCTAAAATCTTATCTATTTCCCAAGAGGCAAGATGCATTTTTTATGACACAAACTATCTTTTCCACTTAAAAATGCATGTAGTAGAAACTAAAGTTGTTGAGGATTTCAATCCAACAATGTGTTACAAATCTTTTATCAAAATATTTAAGTAAAAAATTCCCTATTTCCCATGCATCCATCTTGCGGGTAACTTCTTCGTTATGCAAACTATTTTTATTCCATAATTTCCTCTTTAAAACATGTTTATCATCTAGTTCATAGACAATGTGGAAATGGAAAGGTTTTACCTTTATAAATTAATAAATATAGATATTTGTAAAACCCTAATTGTAGAGTCACAACGCAATTATAAATAATAAAGTGTGGGTCTGACCTAAGCAATAAGCTAGAAAAAAATGAAACCCTAGGTGTAAGAGGTGGAACAAGAGACTTATTGATTTCACAATAATCCTGAAGATGTACTAATCTGGAAAACTGGTGAAATATGAGGGGAAAATGTTGCAACCAAGCCCAAAAAATTATAGAAATGTCGGGAGTAGGGCACCTGGACTGGATTAGCAGTGCCTAAGCATCAAATACCTTATATAGGTGCATGTGACTATGTAGAAACTAAAAAATGATTTTTGTAGTGTCGCAAGGTGTTCACTAATGTTTGTTGTTGATTTCTTGTAGGTCATAGGAAGATCACTGAATTTTCATGTAACCTGCAAAACAAAAGATCTCATGCAAAACGCTAAAATGTATAAAATACTAAAAAATAAAAAGACTCAAATGGAGAGTTGGACTGACCCTAACAGACACCTAATAGAGTGAACTTACAATCAAGTTATGCACTACATCTCAGACTCCATGTAGTTTTGCGTGTGTGTGAAGAATTGTGCCCTAAGTGGCTCTTGTGCAAGATGCACCGAATAACGAGCAATACCTAGATGTAGCAATGTAAATAGATGTGTGGATGGAAAAATGAACTTCCCCTCCTAAGAAGTGTATGTAGAAAAATATAGTCCCTTATCCTTTGAATGAAGCTATATAGATGCTTTGATGCTCTTGAAATGCCTTTAGATGCAACCTTAGGTGATAGTAATATATGCTTAGAACTTGGTCCCTTATTATGATCACATATCTTTTTATTTATATGATTCCCTTGGTTGAATTTTTTAATTAACATCTAAAGGGCTGACTACCAAGAAAACAATATGCCCAAAAGATAAAAGAGACCCAAAAGGGGCAAGTAAGATACAAAGAAGTTGGGATTACCTAGAGGGGACAAGGGCACCTGGGCACTGGTGTCCAAATTCAAGAAAGATAGAATAGTGAAATTCAGACTGGGCAGTGAGGTGTGCAAAACCATATACAAAGCAAGAGAGAAAGAAAAGGGCCAAAGAAAGATGTCAATTACTAGTTTTCTCGCTTCATAATCATATGAATAGTGGTATGTGATCAAGACCTAGAAAGATACCCAAGTGCATGATTTAGCATCTATATTTACCACCACTTTATGTTGTTGAGTGAATACTCGACAACATAAAGTAGATAGACAATGTGTACATGATAACCATGTAGATCGATTGTGAAAGTGTGCCGAGAGACAATAAAAAACGTGGAGTGATAAAAATGAAGCGTGGAAACTAAAGAAGAGGAAGTGATCCTAGGGGTGAAAGTGTAGGTGTATATGTCACGTTGTACCTATTGTTATTTTTGCTTGATGTGTTTGAGGATGTGATTTTTTATTTCCATAAGGATGGACCTGCAAAAGAGAAGAGAAAAATAGTAGTCAAATATGTGTATATGAAAAATTTGATCCAAATATGTAAAAAGTGTGCAAAAAGATGAAAAGTAGTAAAAGGAACATGTGCACATGATATGTGAAAAGGATAGAAAGGATCCTAAAAATGTTGTAGGAACGATTTTTTTGGGTAATCTCATGCCAAGAATGAGTTTTCTGGGAAATCTCACACCAAGTGCGAGTTTTTTTGGGCGATCTCATGCCGAGGAAGAAGAAGTGTTGGGGAGAAAGGTCTAGTGTCATTCTCCATCCCTAACTACTTCCCAAAACTATACACCACTACAGATGGTGTGATCCTATTTTTTTACAATTAGATCAATTTCGATCCAACACAAATAGAAAAAAAAGATAACATGCATGCTAGTTGCTGGAGGATTGTGCCTGTTATGTGGAACCCACTATGTAAATTGCTAAAAACTGTGTTGATCTGAGAATTTTTTTGTAACCACCCCTGGTCATAGGTTCTCATGAAGGGTAAGGGGTTCCCAGAAGCTCATGTTTGTATCTATACGTTGGCGTATGTGTTGTGCTAAATACCCAAGTCAGGTTCTGATTCATTTTTGTAATTATATGTTGCTCTTTTCTTGTGCTGAAATGTGATGTATTGGGACTGTGAACTACTAAATGGGGTGATTGATTCACCTAATGTATGCCCCCCTTGTTTGGGGTGCATGCGACGTCACTAGGAGAAAGCGGCCCAAAGGAGGACTGGACGCTAATCTAATACTGATACCCTGTAGGGGGAATGGGCTTAGTAGAAACCAAGGCACATGTAAACAAAGTGGCTAAAAACATGTGTTAATGTAAACAACATAAATACACATATAAAATACAATATGTAAGCTAGCAAGAAAGAATAAAATGTAGAATGCGAAAAGCAGGTTTCAAATACAAGACATCGCTCACAATGTCAAAAGACAATCAAGGCCAAAGTGGCCAAAAGCATATAAATAATGAAAAATAAAGACATAGGGAAAAGCCCTCAAACAATAGCATACAATGGAAAACAATGGAAAATAGTAGTAAGTAACATATCAGACAATCATGGTGGAAAATAGTTAGACTATAAAGCAAATGTTGCATATGATGCACTCGTTACCTTGTTAAAAAGATAGAAAGTATGTCAAAACATGTATGGTCCGATATAAAGTAGTGTGCTAGTAAGAATAGGAAGTAGTATATAACGAAACGATAACAGTTGTGATGTGTACGAAAATAGATTCCCCCAGGAGCCACTGTGGGACTGGTAAGAGGTATAGTGTCAAGCATCTGTGCTATGTGTAACAATCCGTGTAAATTCTGCATTCACAACTAGAAGGAGAGTGAACTTGCATGTGTCTATAGATAATATAATGACATACAAAATATTTGTCTAACATATTAAACAAAGTGTGCATGCAAGTACAAGTAAGAAAGAACAATTTGCAACCAAGATAAACAATATGTTGTGAGTGTGAATGGAATGGAATGGAATGAAAAGTGAATTTGACAGTTGAAACGAGCCCCCCGAGTGAATGTGTATTAGTATGAATGAGATGAGGTCCATTTATAAATACCCCCTCAGCAGTGATGCATGAGCATCAGAGGAATGAGAAGACATCAAGGTGTTAATTATCCTTCATAGTCATGATTTTGATGTTATTTGTAGTATCTCTAAAGTCCTTAGACGAGACAGTGTGATTCACGATTTCAAGATGACGAGTGAGGTTTAAAATTTAAATTTTCTCCTTATTGTAATTTTCCCTCCAAATGGGACTTGGAAAGCTTGTAAAGCGTTTGAAAATATGACTTGTCAATGTGGTTTTCAAAGAGTGGAAAGGTTGTCTGTAATGATATTTCAGGGATGTCTGTAAGTGTGATCTAAGCACATGTTGATGTAGGTCCTAGGATGGAGATAGAAGTTAATAAGTGATTGAAAATGATGTTATAAAATGTCTATATATGGGCATGTTGAATCCTTGTGAAGGAGATATAATGAGTTAGTTAGGGTTATGTGAAAGAGGACATTAGATGGGATTAAATTCGAATGAGAAGATAGTTATGTGGGAGTAATTCCTGGGAAGGTTTGATTGTGAGAAAGGATGGAGAAACATACAATTTTGTAAGGAAGAGGAACAAGTGTTTTTGTAAGCAAAGTAACTCTATAATATTTGATAGATAAGATTGTCTTTTTTCTTTGATAAATTCTTAGTTTTGAGCATGTGTGAGTCCTAAGAACTACATGAGTATTTGGTATGATCATTCCAGATAACTTATAGTTGGATCCAATTGATAGAAGGGATTTAACATAGGGTCTAAGTAGAGAATGAGGATTGCATGGTTACTAGTGAATCAATAGCCTAATTGATTTGCATATGACTAGTCAAGACTATGTAAACAATGATTTTTACAAGGCTTCTTTGTCATATATGTATACTATGTGTTTGAAGTGAATTTGATGAGATAAATAATGTGGTATAATGGTGGCTTATAGTGGTCATAACAAATGTTTCTAAGGATTGTTAAAATCCTTTTTCTATTTCATGATTACATGCTTTGGAAGATGCTAAAGTGAGACTATGACTACACTGCTTCAGGAGAATGAATAATCAAATTATGATTTGATCTGTCATTGATGATAAGTACATGGAATGCATGTTATCTTCATAGAGATACATATTGGAGTGATATTCCTTAAATTTTTTCTTCAAATACAGTTTCTAATCTCTTTGAGTTAAGGTTTGATCGGGTACTTCTACATACCTTGTACTGGAATAATGTGCATGGTGAAAGAGGTCTTTTCACGTTGCTTATTAAGTCGTACTAGTCATCTTATTATCTAAATCACTGGTAGCACATGATCGAATGAGGTGCAAGATCTTAGAGCTTATTGAATCTAAATTGTAACATAGTTATGGAGTTAAATGCAATGCCTGCTATCTCAAGTTCTCAAAGACTCTCGGGTAATCTACAGTAAGGTTTATCTAGGGTTTGTCTCAAATTTGAAGCCTTTACACTTACTGAATTTTGATTTGAAAATTGGTACATCCATCACTTTTGAAAAGTGTCCTTTAACATATTCAATGAAGGAATTGGAATTTTCCATCTAGTGGATTGTGTGTAAGATTTGAGGAAACTCTTGATAGGTAACATACAAGTTCATAGTTTAGTGACTACTCTTTAAGACCTAGATTGGTTAAGGTAGTGACATTTACATAGAAAGGGGTTTTTAGCTTGGGACATGATTTAGAAACTTTGGGAATAATTAAAAAAAATTTAATGGGTGCTCCATAATTTTGACTAATTTTTTGTTATGATAGGTTCTTCAACCTAGAAGTTATGTCTAGAAAATTAAAGTTGTCTCAGGGCTAGTTGAGAGCAAATAATCCTCTATGAAGGAAAGTAGTTTTACAAGAGGAAGGTAAGGAATTAATTGATGAAATTTTGGGGACATTATGAGTGTGATTAGGGGTCAGGGATGTAGTAGAATGAATGGAGAGGGTTACTCCAGATATTGTTATGCATGGTTGTAGCAAAATTGTTTGTCCTAAGGGGATAATAGGACAGATTTGAAGAAAATTTGAGAAAGGGAAGGTTTTGATCAAGTTACATGCTTTGAGTTGATTGGTATAGAATTGGAGGAAGGTGAGAAACATGGATAGACAAGTTACAATCTCTCAGTGGTGACGAATAAACCCACAAGCCATAGATTGAATGATTAAGCCAAAAGAAACAATGAAGGGACAAGCAAGAATAGTGGAAAGAGGGATTAAGTTTCTTGAATTACATTCACTTTAAATGATTGAATGTTCATTTTATGTAGTGTTCAAAAAAAATTAGGTGATTGGAAAGACATTTAAAGAATCATATAACTAAGTTTTCATGTTTGGGTCACTAGACCAACAAGACAAATTCTAGAATCAAGGAAATTGATGGATAAAATTTGTCTTTAGTGTGATAAATGCTTGAATGTACATTGAATGTGATTGGGATTTTGCATCATGTGGTATCAAAGTAGGAGAATGAATATATTATTGTGGATAAAAGTGAAAGTGCAAGTGTGAATGTGAGATTGCATGTACAAAGGAAAATTTGAGAAGAAGTGAAAGAGTAAGAAGAAGGAAAGAAGACACCAAAAGTCTAGGGTTTGAATCCTAGGTGAGGTATGGAGGAGAGAAAGGTGAAAAAAAAATTTCTAGAGAAGAAACAAAAAAATATGGACAAGTAAGAGTTAGTGTTAGAGTTAATAATAATGTTAAGCCACAAGAAGAAGAGTCAAGATGAGAAAAATAAGAGAGAGAAGACCAAGAGGAAAGACGAAGAAAGAAAGTTTGATATGTGGTTTGAGAAATATCTGAGAGAACTCGAGAAATATGTAGCCATGGTTGAAGAGTGGATACTAAGTATGGAAGAAGAAGATGTAGATGATGAAAAAGAGTATGAATGGCAAGAATAAGAACAAGAAATTAGAGATGAAGTGATCTACTACAATCCTCAAGAGGGAGAGTCACTTGATGACATGGGTGAGATAAGAGGAAGATGAAGACAAAGACGAAGGTACAACATCAAGTCAATATGCTAATGAGTTATGTGAATCAAGTTGTGTTTCCCTTGAGGTAATTTTGTTTGTAAATACTCTAAAAAAAATATGAAATCAGATTTGATAGGCCTATATATGATGAAGATGATAGAGATATGGATAAGTTTAAGCTAGATGAAGAAACGAAAGTACTTGATGATTTATTTTCTCATGTGGACAAGGAGGAAACCAATTTGGATGAGGCAAATGCATGTGAAGAAAAGATAGAGCAGCAGATACAAGAGGTCATGAATGCATTTGAAGAAGAAAAGGTAATCCAAATTGACTCCAAACTTTCTCATTTAATGAATGAGAATGACATTTCATTAGGTGAATTCCTAGAAATTGTGGAAAAAGACCCTATTGGTGCATTTGAGAAGCAAATGGAAAATGAAATAAGCAAGATTCAATGGGGTAATGATCATGGTGATCATATTTTTCATGGGTGGGGTAGATGATTTATTGCAAGATGTATTGTGTATGATGAATGAGGAAATGGAAAATGAAGGTACAATTGAGAACATGATTGATTCAAGGGTAAATGTAGATGAAAATGAAGGTAAAGAAGGTGCAAATACATAATTAAGGAAAGATGAGATAATGGAGAACACAAAAAAGAAAATATGCAAGCAAGAGAAACAAGAATATGGGTCATTTTCAATCTTTCTAAGAAAAGAAGATGATAGAATCATGAGAATCAAGGACTATACAATGATGCAAATAAGAATGATATGAAGAAGCATGAAGACAAGTGTGTATTTTTTGTTGTGTTTATTTGTGTAGGTATCGGTAATAGAAGGTTGAAGATAAAGAAAATCAAGATGGAAATCAAGAGGAAGAAGAGAAAATTCAAGGAAAATGCAAAGATGGAGAATAATATTTGGTACCCATGTGGTTGTACACAAGTAAAGGCAGTAGGAGTATAAGAGAAAGGTTAAGGACAAGTCAAGCAGATCAAGAGACATCAAAAGAAATCAAATGCAGTATGCGGCTTCTTTTCTCCACCTTGGGAGTTAATGCATGAGCATCAGGGTGTGAGAAACATAAAGGTGACAATTGTCCTCCTCGTCATGGTTTTAGGTTATTTTTGTGTTCTAGAGGTCTTAAGCAGTCAATGAGATTCATGACAAGTGTTGAGTAAGACCTAAAATTTGAATTTCCTTTTTAATATAATTTTCCCTATAAATGGGATTTAAAAATTGTAAAGGTTTGAAAATGAGGGAATGTGATTATCATGTAGTGACAAGGTGATTGTAATGAATGTGAGGGAGTATATAGTTGTCTAAGCATATGGTCATGGATCCTAGGATAAATAGAAATCACTAAATGTTTGAAAAAAGTTGTAAAATGCCTAAATATGTGAATGTTGGCATGTGAAGGAGATATGATGAGTTAGTTAGGGTTATGTGTGTGAGGAAGGAGAAGATAAATTAGAATGGGAAGTAGTTATGGGGGATTTTTTGGGAAGGATTCCTCATGGAGAGGATGGAAAAGAGCTATGAAGGAAAAGGACAAAGTATTTTTGTATGAAAATTTTGATAATATAAGATAGATATGATTGTCGTAGTTATGTATACATATTGTTTTGTGAGTATTCCAGAGTTCTACATCTACGTGTGTGATTGCTAGAGAACTTATAGAAGGATCCTCTTACATATGTGTATGAGTTTGTGAAGAAGGGAGTAAATACATGCTTTGTTGTATTCTTGCATGGAAAATAGTAAATACTAACATAACTAAGGGTATCTAGTCCTAAGATGTAATCTATATTATGATCTTTGTGGAGACATTTGAGTATGTGTTTGAAAGGGTGAATATAGAATGTTCAGACTTTTGATACTTGTCATAACAAATGTATGTAAGAATTGTTAAAATCCCTTGACTTTGTGTGAGTTATGCTTTGTAAGATGTGTGTGTGCTCTAAAGGATGCTTAGGAGAATGAATAAAAAATAAAAAATGTGTCTCCATGATGTTTAAAAAGGTTACTAAACCTACCTTTGCATGATATGAAAATTTGAAACCCAAAGACATCTAATGTTTGATTATGAATGTGATAGAGTACTTCTATAGGCAAAGTAGTGCAATAATTGACTGAAAGAGGGGTTTTTAAGTGCTTATTAGTATTCAATGGTAATATTATCATCTAAATAACTTGAAAAAGTCCTTGGTCAAAGATCTTAAGCTTTTAATCGAAGTTTTAGCAAAGTTATAGCTAAATTTCCGTTCTCGGGTTCTAAGAGAGGGTAATTATAGTCTGAGCCAGGGTTTCGAAAAAGAGGCTCCTCCACTTCCTCAAATGACTTGAGATTTGGTACATAACACTATAGGAAGGTGTATAAGGATATTCAACAAGAAATTTACTTTTCCATTGGGTGGATTGTGTGCAAAATTTGATAGTCCTGTGGGTAACATACAAGCACAATTAAAAGGCTAATATGAAGGGGTGGTTTGTTAAGGAAGTGATATTTTCCTATAGAGTTAAAGCTTGAAATTTTACATGTTTGAGGAAATTAATAAAAGGTACTCATAATTACTAAGTTTTTGTCATGAGAGGGTGTACACTAGAAGTTAGGTGAGTTGTTAAATTGTCCCATGGCTAGTTGGAGCAAATAAGCCTCTAGGAAGGAAAGTAGCTTTAGAAGAGGAAGGTAAGGAATTAATTGATGAAATTTTGGGGACATTATGAGTGTGGTCAGGGGTCAAGGATGCAGTAGAATTAATGGAGTGGATTACTCTAGATGTATTTATGCATGATTGTAGTAAAATTACTTGTCTTAAAGGGATAATAGGACAGATTTGAAGGAATTTTGAGAAAGGAAGGTTTTGATCAAGTTACATTCTTTGAGTTGATTGGTATAGCATTGGAGGAAGTTGAGAAAAATGGATAGACATGTTACAAACTCTTTGTGGTGACAAAGAGACCCACAAGCCATAGATTGAATGATTAAGCCAAGAGAAATAGTGAGGGGAGAAGTAAGAACAATGGAAAGAGGGATTGGGTTTCTTGAATTATATTCACTTTAAATGATCGATTGGTCATTTTATGTAGTGTTAAAAATAGATTAGGTGATTGAAAAGACATTTAAATAATCATAGAACTAAGTTTTCAAGTTTGGGTCACTAAGCAAACAAGACAAATTCTAGAATCAAGGAAATTGATGGATAAAACTTCTTTAGTGTGATAAATGCTTAAATGTGAATGAATGTGATTGGGCCTTAGCATCAAGAAGTCAATAATAAACCATAGAACAACATTTCATCATCAGGAAATGGTTTGATAGTGTACGGTAGAAATATAAGATCGATAAAGCGTAGAGCATAGAGAGTGAGTGTAGTGAGTTTGATTTCAGATTTAGACCCTTAGTGGCTGAGTATGAACCATGTAACTAGAGTGTGTCATACAGTAGTGTGCTATGATGAATGTGTGATAGAAATATGTGTCGTGAATATGTCGAGGTGGAATGTGTCGTTTGCATGATGTGAGGTTCATGAATGTAGTGATCCCTCAATAGTCAAGTGTGAACTGAAGCATAAGAGTGCATCATTGGGTAATATGATACAAATGTATCAAGATGTGCGAGATCTGTGTGTGATAGACTAGATTTGAAGCATAAAGCGACATAGTAGAAATGTGAGACACCTAAAAATGATAGAAGGGGGGAGAATCAACATGATGCCCCCAAAGTGTATGAAGATGAGAATGATCAAGTAACATCATCTAAGATATCATCACAGTCATGGTCTAAGACAAAGGGAGATGCATCAGAGACCTGGTAAGTGATGGTACGAGGTTGATCACACATAGAGCCATTGCGGCATAGATTGTATATGCCCATTGCATATTATTCATTAGTGAAAGGTAGTAATGGACATTCATGTGCATACCAATGAGTAAGATTTTGTGAATAACCAAGAAATTAATTATTGAAAATAAAAACGTGACTGAAGGGAATCAAGAAAGAAATATCTATATGATCAGGATCTAAAGTTCCACCAATATAGTCAAGTTGAGACTACCCAAGTGTGAGTGGAGAAGTGTGAGAAGTGCATGTAAAAAATACTAATAGATGGAATACTTTGGGGCTGTAAGAAATAGTAATGAAGAGACATCAATGATAAAGGAGGGGAGAATGAGGAGGTGGGCGGAGATCATTAAGCATGAAACCAAGCCAAACTAAGTCATCATGCATGTAAACAATGTCAGAACAAGTAAGATCGAGTGGAATATGTGGCCAATAAGAGTCATAGATGCGAAGAGTGCATGTAAACAAAGGAGGCGATAACATAGAGCATATTTGGAGAGATGAAGAAGAAGGCATGGTATCTAATGCAAAAATGGATCCCTGAAGATGAGTCATGTATGTGGTAGGGGTAGGAGGCTCCATGAGTTTATAATTAGTAATGAGATATATAGGAGTATTATGGGAATTTCTATCATTGTGATAAGGAAATGGAGTAGGTAGAGTAGTGAGTGGGTCTAGAGTGCAATATTTGAATGGGGGCGGTCAACAAGAACACTATACACACAGCTGTCATGTAGGAACTTAACACAGTGATGAACTGTAGAAGGTACTACCTGCATAGCGTGAAGTCACATTCTACCAAGTAAGAGATTATATTGGAGTTTTTCATCGATGACAAAGAATATCGCACGGATCGTCTTTGGCCCTACTGTGATAAGTAAAGTGATACGGCCCGTGCATGGTTGTGCAGAAGAATCATAGCTAGGAATAGAAATAGAGGTTAGAGTGAGATTAGGGGAGGAAAGGCCAAGTTGTTGAAGAAATGTAAGATTACAATGATCGAGCTTAGATCCATTATCAACTAGCACTGGAAAAATGCCTATGTTAAAGATGCAAGCGTTAATATAAAGAGGAGGATCATTATCGTAAACAAAAAAAATGGGAATCTACATCAGATGGGAAACTAAGGTGCTGAGAAAATTCATCTATGAATAATTGATATACTTTGTCTAGATGAGTATCAGAAAGGATGTGAGTATTAGCCAAGAGAGAGCAAATTTTAGCCTTACATTCAGGGTGAGCTTGTAAAAAGTCATAGATGGAAATAACCACGATGAGAGAAGAATAAGAGAGTATTCAAAGGATGGGTTCACCAAATATTTAACAAATATAGAAATTTGTAAAACTCTAATTGTAGAGTCAAAAATCAATGATAAACAATAAGGTACAGGTCTAACCTAAGTAATAAGCTATAAAAATATGAAACCCTAGGTGTAAGAGGTGGCATAAGAGACTTAGCTTATTTTGCAATAATCCTGAAGATGTACTAATCTGGAAAATAGGTGAAACATGAGGGAAGACTATCGTAACCAATCCTAGAAATTTATAAAACTGTCAGAAATGTCGAGACTAGGGCGCCTGTACTCGGTCAGGGGTGACTAGGGACCAAAGACCTTTTGTAGGTGCCTATGATTGTGTAGAACCTCATAAAATGATTTTTTTTGTTTCTCAAGATGTTCACTAATGTTCAGTGTTGATCACCTATAGGTCACTGGAAGATCTCTGAATTCACCTGTAACCTGCAAAATAAAAGATCTCATGCAAAACTCCAAAACACATCAAATTCTAAAAAGAAAAAGATGTAAATGGGGAGTCAGACTGACCTCAGTTGTCACCCAATAGAGTGAACTTATGAACGAGTGTTGCACTACATCTCAGACTCCATGTAGTTATGTGTATGTGTGAAGAATTGTGCCCTATGTGGCTCTTGTGCAAGATGCACTGAATAGTGAGAAATAGCTAGATGTAGCAATGTAAATAGATGCGTGGATGAAAAATTTAACTTCCCCTCCTATGAAGTGTATGTATAAAAAACATAGTCCCTTGTCCCTTGAATGAAGCTAGATGCCTGCTTCGATGCTTTGAAATTCCTTTAGATGTAACCTTAGGCAATAGTAATAGATTCTTAAAGCTTGGTCCCTTATTATGATCACATAGCTTTGCATTTATATGATTCCCTTGGTTGAATTTTGTAATTAACATCTAAAAGGAAAAATACCAAGAAAACAAGATGCTTAAAAGATAAAAGAGGCCCAAAAGGGGCGAGTAAAATCCAAAGAGGTTAGGGTGCCCAGAGGAGACAAGGGCACCTAGGCACTGACCTCTTGGTTGGGCGCTGGTGTCTAGAGTCAAGAAAGATATACCATTAAAAGTCATACTGAGTAGTGAGGTGTGCAAGACCACAAAGAAATAAAGAGAGAAATCAAAAAGGCCAAAGACATATGTCAATTACTAGTTTTCTCGCTTAGGAATCATGTATGAATAGTGGTATGTGATCATGACCTAGAAATGTACCCAAGTGTGTGATTTAGTGTCTACACTATCCTAGTAAACCATAGGTCTTTCCAAGAAAGTAACTTCTCATCATCTCATTCCTATTCCATGTGCATAAGACATCCTTTACCTTGATCCTCCTAGAATTATTTGAGCTTTCCACGATAAGGTTTGATTCCACCTTTGTTTCCAAACATACAAAGATGAGATTTTACCAATAACATTGATTTTAAAATCAGACCTCCTTCCTTTTCCAAATTTCATAACAATGCCTATCTCCCACATGTGGAAATAATCTTGAGGTTAAACCCAACCGTCCATACATTCTTTATCACAAGATATAATTCCTATCTTCTTATTTCTTGAAATATGTTGATCATGAGAACATAAACATGGTAACGATGCAGAAAAGAGCAATGAAACTGAAACATTGTTATCATTCCCAACCAGTTGTGCAAGATGACAACATACCTGAATTGACATATTGGTAGGAAATGAGTTTGGAATACCTTTGTACCTTGAGTTTCCTGTGACCTTATTAGAACTCAAACTTTCTTAGTTTAAATCATCACTTTTTCTTTGCATGGTTCCTCACCGAATGAGATCTTTTCTTTCTTGCGTTCATTCCAAAGTTTTTGGTGTTTGTCTTGGGTAACCTCTGGCTTCTTAATAAGGATGAGTATTCCATCAAATTACTTCATTTTGACTATTGTTAGGAACATTCCAGTCACATAATCTTGTCCTTTATGGAGAGTTTATTCCATTCTTCTTGACCATAAAAGACTTATTGAGATATCATCAATAAAAACATCATTGTTATCCCAATTTCTTCCCTCAAACACAAGTATATTAAAAAGAATTACAAACCAAATAGAAAGAGGAAGTAGTTACCTTTGTGTGCATACTGTGGGCCTTGGGAAGAGAGCCACCTCTTATCACTCCAATCTCATTCCTTTTACATAAAGAAACCTTTGTCTTTATGCATGCATAACTTGGGGGTTTCCTTAAAATGTGTAAGTACCCCTTACCACACAATGTGTTCCTCATTTTTCCCACATTTGTATCAAACTACTTATGATGATTAGCTCCATGTGATGGAAAACTATGGAGCAATAAATCTGATATATATTTGTTCCTTAGACTTTCAACAATATTTTCATCTCCTTTTGTCATTGCTCCTTCAATAATTGGTGCTTTCCCCTTTTGCAAAAACTCCACACCTTGTTCATATGTTCTTGTTATGTCTTTGTTGCTCTTACCCAAGCTAATTCTTCATCATTTATCTCTTTATTGATTGTTGTTATAAACAGACCAACAAGCTAATTGTTATCATGTCTATTTGAGAAATGGGTTCTAGCCATCCCTTTCACTTTTCCTTCTTTTTCATCACCCTTTTTTTCAACCCTAGATTCATCACATGCTGGAATATTATTAGTATTAAGAAAACAATGATCATTAATTACCTCATAATGTTGATTATATGTGACATCAATGGGTGTTAGCACCATGGCCTTAGATCTCTTGACCCCAATATTATTTTTCAATGATTCCATCTTCTATTGTCATATGATAATTTCTGAAGTTATTTACTTCATACTTGTGTTATTTAAGCTTCCCCTCGTCTTGTTACTCATGCTTCCAAGTTCCCTTAGTATTTTTCCACATGCAGCCACTAGAATTCAATGGAATTCCTTACCTTCCATTTTTCTTGGTTCTTTCTTAGCCATTTCTCCCCCCCTCTTGTACTTTCATGGGGATGTAAGGAAAATCAATCAAGGGTTCACCTTTGGAAATGGTGGTGGGTGCTTCTAGGGCTTCCAAAATATTATCTATTACCCCAAACAATTATTGTGATGGTTCTTCCTCCTTAGCATGGTGGCTATTTTCCTCTTTTGTCACCTTGGAAGGGTGCCTATAAAATGAAGTTGTATTTCCGATATTCATCATGAATTCTCCACCTTGTAGTTGATCCACCACAAGCTCTTTAAATTTCTTCTTCATAATGGAGGCTTTTCTCTCCTTTATGGCTGAGACCTTTCTACCACAGTCCTTTGATGAGGTTCATGCATTATGCCTTGTGCCAATTCCCACTCTATGATTTTATATTTACACAAAATCCTAAAAGGAAATGACATCACACATATTTCATGTAAGAGCTCAACATGTTTTTGTCAAGTCGTCAATCCTTGAAACCCTTTATTCCTTTATTGAACCACCACCCTTCATGTTTTGGATGGATAGGTTAATCTTATCCAGTGCATCTACTATCCTTCCTTGTGACTTCATGATAATCTCCAATTTTGACATGCTTCACAGGCTGGGATGATGATGTTTTGATACCACTGTAATATCCCTCTTTAGGGGGACTCAGGATATGATCGTTGAGTTGAGGCTCATAAATCAATTTTTTGGAACTGCTTTTATAACCCTATAAAACTAAATTTCAAACATTATATATGTCAGTGACTACCCTAGATGAGATAATCCCTTCAAAGATGGGTCCAACCTTGCAAAAATCCTTCCAATCTTATGAAAAAATTAGTAGAAAACCCTTAGCAAATAATTACAACTGATAAAAATCAAAAATTTATGTGGAATCAATTAATTATGAAACCCTAACCAACAAACATCCTCAAGATTGAAAAAAATAGTAGAAAACCACCAAAATTCATCAAACTTAGAATCTTGGCCTTATAAAATATTGAGAACAAGAAAGTAATTTCAAAAATTCAAAAATTACATCACACATACCAAGTTTCCACACCAAGGTAAGTTGCCCCACTCTAAACAAATATAATATTGCACCAAAGAGGTCGCAAATGCAAGAAAAATATACTTTAATGCTTTTCCAATTAGATTGTACACAAAAATATCATTAAGGGTTTTTTTCATTCATAAGTTTCCCAACCAAGGGTTTTCATCCTTGGATGAGGTCCTTAACCCAAGGTGTATTGTCCTTGAGAGAGAGTAAAAGGGCTACACTAGCCAAATTTCACCAAGATAAGAATAATCATAAAAAACATAATATCATGATGCCCAAGTGACCTCCTTAAATAGCCATAAAGAGGGCTTAATAACATAAAAGTAATGGCCAACCCATTAAGGTAAGTGTTTATAATTATTCAAATGGTATTTAGATCATACATGCTCATAATACCTTTATTTCCTTACTACTAAAGTTCCTCCATTGGAGCGCTAGGATTCTCAATAAGATAAATGAAAATAAATCAAAATAAATACCTAAATAAAAATAAAAATGTGATTCATATCTTCCCCTTGCTTTCCTCCTTAGACCCATGAGGAGAGAATTGGGTAAGGTCTTCGAAAATTAGGCTCTAAAAAGGGATGTGGCAGGTATATTCGTAAGGATCTCTAAAGGAGTTATGGTGGTTCATCATCATGTATGAACATCTACGAAACTTTCAAAAAAACTCTCTCCATAACTAATATAAAGTATTTGAAACAAATCATATTCAGGTTGATTAAATGCCATGGCCTCCAAGTAAAGGGTAGATATTTTTGTATAGATAATACCAAGAGATAGATCAACGAAAACTCACGAAAATAAGGATAAGGGATCAAGATTAAGCTATCATTTATCCACTACCACCATGATTCCACCTTGGACCACTAAAAATATCTCATTCATTGATCAATATCCTAAAAATTTCTTATGACTATGTTTTGTTGGGATAAGAGAGAATTATACCAATCAATCAACATCATCAAATGGAAAGGATCAATCAAAAGAAAAAGAGATTAGATCCAAGATCCATTCAATTGAGAAAACACACCAAAACTTTCCCAAAACTTTGTCACATTGATCTTTCCCATCCCTTATTAAAAAATAGTGGAATTTCGCAAAGTGTAAATCTCTCTTCACAACCTTTCTAAAAAGACCACGTCAAGGTGAATCTTATTATGATCCAAAAACTATTCTTTAGTTCGCATTTCCAAGAGAGATCTAAAAGTGTTAGTTGGAATAAAATATCATGATGTGGTCTCTAAATACCTCTAATAGTGACCTCAAATCACTCCCTGCATGTAGATCTCCTAAAGATATTTGCAACAAGACCAATTTTTCCCAATTGTGTGACCTAGATAAAAAATTATGGCTATTTAAATATCCTCTTTCTATTTTACACAGTTGACGAGCATGAGAATGCCAAAATTTAACCTTGGGACTTATTTTACCATGTGTCCTTCACTTTTTGGTAATCCTTGATCTATTTTCTGACCTAAAAGGAATCCAATGTTGCAATTTGATTCATCATGGGCTCTCGGGTCATGGAGATCACTTTGTGTTGCTCTTCCTTGGCCCACTATGTCTCAACATCTTGGGAGCCCAAGTGACACGTTATTGGTCCACATGGACCTATGATATATCATTCAGGTTCTTGGATCTACGTTGAGGTCTCAGGGGTCACCTTTATGTTCAATTCCTTAGTCATTTTGATCACCACCTCCCAGGAGTTTGAGTGACATGCGATTGGTCCAAATGGACCAATCACACATCATTTGGATTCTCAAGTCTCTGAACTTAGTTTTCCAATGCCTTGACAAATTTATTTTCTCGTCGTGACCTTGGACCCCAGGGAGTTCTATCATTGGTGCACAGGGAACAATGCCAAACCTTTTGATTTTGGGCTTTCAAGATTGGCAAATTCCAACTCTAATATTAGCTCAATTTCAAATTAAACTTGGCGACCAACTATATTTGGTCCCAACTCAAGAAAAATAGTAGGTGTGGATCCTTCAATCCAATTAGGCTTAGTTACCACCTAGATTATATATGTGACCAAACATTGCTCCTTATGCATATGGGATTAATCCCAAGTGAAAAATGTGACCCAAGTGAAAATTTAGTGATAAGTCTGCCCAATCCGATGGATTAATTTTGACGATTGGAGAACAAAGAAAGACGGCAATCAAGTTGTCACCAACCTATTTTAGGACTAAAACACATGATTTTGATCAAAATTTCTCAATTTTTAAACAATATGAACCCTTAACTAGTTTGAAGAAGTAAATGTGACAAGTTTTAAATATGAGTTTCACTTTAAATGTGAAAAATAGCCCATTAAATCCTATTAACTAAAACAATTTGTCACAAATGAAGCAGGGTACTAATTTTGACAACACAACTCAAACATGCCCCAAAATTGCAAAAATATGAAAGACTACAAAAACCTAGGAAAGAATATTATATGTGGGTTTTTAACTAATTCCTACTTTACATAATGTGCACACTTCAATGTTTATGCAATGTATAATCCTATCGGAAAGCTATGCCGGATTGTTCACTTAAAATCTATGCTAGAAAATAAGTTTACACAAACAAAGAATAGTTTGATGCCAAGAAAAACTTCTACAGGATGTGATGGTGCAAAAATAGTCATGGGTTTCATCCATGCAATAATAGACCTCATGTTTCAAACATTATATTCCAAACATGTAGCTAAAATATGCCCCCATTATTTCGAAAAACCCTAAGAAATAAATACCTAAAAAACCATTCAACTCAAACAAAAAATATCAAGTGAAAAAAACAAAACATATACATGTAGTGATGGTGTGAGAACATGTTATCACCATTAATGATGTCATTTGGCATCGATGATAACACCTCTTCCTCCATCCATAATGTAGATGAAATGAATATACACCAGATAATATTGAAGTAGTAGTTGGTGTCAAGGAGAAGGTAAATTAACATTTAAACAGTTTGTTACAACATTTGAGTCACAATTATTGGTGATGGAATGTGGGTGGGTAGTGGGAGCAGACGTATTAAACGTAATTCATGCAAAAATAAAGGCTCTTAAATTTTATTAGTGGGTTACTTTTTGTATTTTTTAGGTGTCAATTATATATATTTGCATATTTTCAATGTATACATTTAGGGTTTTTAATGCA
Organism: Taxus chinensis; assembly: GCA_019776745.2. Taxonomy (NCBI): domain Eukaryota; kingdom Viridiplantae; phylum Streptophyta; class Pinopsida; order Cupressales; family Taxaceae; genus Taxus; species Taxus chinensis. Next base: position 619,732,518 of record CM034155.1, read on the forward strand.
CAAATATTGGGTCAATAGGAAAAATAGGGAAAATGAATATTTTGTGGGAAAACACAATTTATAGAGATGATCATCGTTTAAGAAGGTGTAAATAGTACTTCTATAGATTGAAAACTTGACGAGTTATGGGAGCATGTTTTCTTTTTGTGAAAAAAGTATTTCAACTAGTTCTTCATGCCCCTATAGTTAGGGGTCTCAAGTATTGGTCCCCTTCCCCTATATAGGAAACTAACTCTTTCTATGGAAGATCTATTATTGTTGGGTCGTGGTTTGGCCCATCATTCCCACACTCTAATGGAGAGGTTTATTGTCATACTATGTCCTCAATGTACTACTAAAGTTGTTGTTTACTCATTGCCTATTGTAGAGCTTGTTCTACAATTTCATTTTGTTTAGACAAATTAGTTGTTTTTTTGTTTAGCTCACTTTCTTGTTTTAGATCTAATACATCATCAACAAATGGTAATTTTTTTTCGTTAGTATGATCAATTTTTTAATATTGAAATGATATTACCACCGTATGAAGTTGTGATATGCTCACTATTTTTATCTACTATGCCCTCCATTTGGTATAACCATTTTTCCCAATATTGTATTGAATTTCTCTCTCGCAGGCCTAATAATTAAATTTTACGTAGATAACCTTAGATTCTAGTATTTCAAGAAGTGCATTATTCTCTAATGATCATTTATGCGATATATTATGTCAAAAATCATCCCTCATGTATTTGAGTTCATCAAGAAGGTTAATGCTACACGTTTACTAGCTCGTTTCTTATCCGCCATTATCCTATGTCGGGCATTGTTGTTTATAATAGCTTTGATGAACATGGGGTGTATTTGTTGTTGATACAACACTTTACTTGAGCTATAGTCACATTGGTTGATCTCTATCTTCTTGAGGTATGTCATACTCTTCCTTAAGAGGATCTTGGTAGTCATGCTCTCACTTTATTATTTTTGGCTTTCAATATTCCAAATAAATATGTCATTGTGCATGGGTTGATTAATTTTTGGTTTAAAGTAAAACACATTTTCCATAGTATGTATGTTGATTCAATTATATCCATAGAATTCTCATCCCTTGTGTCATACAAGTCAATACAATCAATACCAATTGGTAGATGAAGTAACTAACTTCTTTTCAAGTGACTTATGTAATATTATACTTGATTTGTCCTTATACTAAATTATTGTATCTTTATATTTTTTTTCTCTTAGGTTAGTTACCCTTGGCGATGTTACATAACATGATTTAGTTGAATGTCACTCTATTGTAGATGGGGCATTGCTTACATTTGACATAGTTGAGGCATTAGAAGATGTGGTTGAAGTATGGACCTCATGTACATTAGAATGCACATATGAAAAATATAAAGTGGTATTTTAATTCCATGTCTCATAGAACTATGGATACACATAAAAAATCCTCTTCATATGCCACTAGACTATATACAAGATGATTCAAGCACTCCTACTCTTATTAAACACCAAATTTGGTAGATACTGACAAGTTGTTGAGAAACATAGTTTATTGTTCTACATTAACTAATTGTTATGCCAATCGGTACACGACATGCTCGAAGAAATAGTATAATATTTGATAGGATCATTAGTGTATTGGAACATGGTGTTTAATGGATCAATAATATCATATTCATGTTGAGAAAATTGTTCTATAAAGTTAGTTTGTAAGTCATCAAATGTTTCTATAGACCTGTTATGTAGGTCACATAATTAATCCAAGGTGTGGAAGGTTAAATTTGTTGGAAATTATTTCTAAAGAATACAATCATTATGCTTATATGAATCAAGTGTTTTGAGGAATTGAACCACATGTTAGGTATAATGCTTATGTCCACTAGAAATGTATCGAGCTTAGGCATATTAAAATTTGGTGAGTGAGGATAATTGTGTTCTTTTTATGCATCATGCTTACTATACACATTATTATGATTAATCCAATTTTTAACTGTTGTAGAAGTTGAGTGTAAAGACCTAACCTAAATTTTCAATTTTCCTATGGGATTCATCATAGAAATTAATTGCTACTAGGAGTAGTTACACAATGGGAAGATGCATCCAAGGACTATAATTAATTGGTGGTCTCACTCATTAGTTTTGATGAGGTATTCAAAATAGCGAACTCCTCATATTAGATAGGAGTATTTTTTTAAGATACGACAAGGATCATTACTAGATATATCAATACATGGGATATTACTATTAATGAAGGATTTATCAAAGTAAGATATTTATTATGATCATCAACATGAGTACCATCATGTAAATAATTTTCCACATTATCAAAGTAAGCAACACCATTTTTTAGTCGTGAATGCTTACTCTTAGATTATAGAGAAAAAAATTATTCGAGGGGTAGGAGGAAGAGATATAACTAGACTCTCACCCATCAAAGAATAAGATTCAGTATATTCATCATCTAATTCATTATTATTTTCAGGCGTGCTTTCATAAGAAGATTATACTACTTCTTCCAAAAGTAATGGATAACATAACAGATGAGTGGGATAAATCCTAGGGCAGAATAATAAATTTTCAATGAGTGAGATAAACCCTATGTTGAACCCTAATGGGATTAAAAGGAAACTACCCTAAAAGAAAATATATATATATATATCTAAAATAGAAACCCTGAGTGTGAATTTTAATGTGGTTTGATAAATAAGCAGGTTCACAAAAATGTAGTAAAAAATTATGTTTCAATTCCTTATGATAATTTAGAACCAAAATTATTGATCCAAACATCCCTAAATCATGTCATGGTACTCTTGTATATGCTAGAATATTTTCCAAAGATAAATATTGAAATTACAAATTAGGGTTAGGGTTAGAGAAATGAATGGTGAGAAGAAAGTGTGATAGAGATATTAGAATGTGCACAAAGGTGGATAAATGTGTCATCAATTTTCTCTATAAATCTTAGGGTCTATAAAGCTAGGTAGAAAAACTTCACGGGTGTTTTGACACCTTTGGGGTTGACTTGTCCTTTGTACCTACACATTATATCTTGCTTTATGTATCTTGTCTCTAGACGTTTGATTTCTAGGTTTCTTTCTTCAAGGTCATTATGTTGCACTTAGATATGGCTTATCCTTTCTTAAAACCCTAGTTCTCATGCTTGGGACATAAAAACTGGTTAGTAAAGGTTTAAGTCAAACTACCTCAAGACACCCTGATGGTGATTGAGTTTTGCCTACATATCACTACTCCCAAGAGGCCTTAGACTCACGTAGCTCTTACTTGTATGTGGCATGTGAGAACATGTGAATAGGGTAGGGAACTCTACATGAAATCCACCTAGGCCCCAAGTAGCACAAACATACAATCATACTTCAAATTTTAACAAATGAAAGAATCAACCCCTTAGAATAAATGTATATCTAAGAAGTTCCTTTGTTTGTATTTGTTATCCCCCACAACATCCCTAAGTGATTTACTCATGCACACATGTACCTCAAATTAAGAGCCATTTTAGTATGTGAATGACATACAATTGAATTCAAAATGCCAAAGGAACTGAATGAAAGACATTTTCTTTTGACAGTTTAAATCAAAATTAAAGTTATATAGCCCTGGGACAGCCTTGGGTACAAACTTGTCTATGGTTTCCAAACTTGCCCTAGACATAGAATAATGACCCTCTTTTCAAGCCATAAAACTAAGATCCCTAGAAAAACATATCAAAATAGAGGAATAAAGAGGTATTTAGGCACTGAAATGGAAGAAATAGAGAGTCAAGAATATGGTTTCACATGTCAACCAGTCCTTCGTCCATGGGTGATTCACATATTAAAAAATTATGTTATCACGTTCGTTCATAATAAGGGTTTAAATCTAGACCAAATTTTAGTTAATATATTGGCATATATTAATGGTGTGAACATGTTAAGGGTTTAAAAAGTAGACCAGAGTACGTGAGTTAATATATTGGCATGGGGTAGGGGGTGTGGAACATGATTTTAGTTCATAGAGAGGGAGGATGAAAAAATAATTTTTAATAAGCTAGATAGAGTACGTGAGGGGGAAGCTGGGGCTCTAAGGGGTTGGGGTACATAGAGAGGGAGGATGAAATAATAAAGCAATTTAAGGGGATAATTGTTTACTGCAACTAATTTGGGTCAAATTTCTTTTGGGTCGCATAATTAGATATGTGGGATCAATGATAACATTTAGGGGATTCCCTAAATGTTTACTAAACAAATAGCATTTCTTGAAGTGAGTCGCATAATTAGATTTTGGTCAATGCGATCATTAGTCCCTAAATGATTATAAACAAATAGCATTCTTGAAGTGAGTAAATTAATAACTCCTCTTTCTTTTAATTTGTCTCGCGTTGGTTAATGTGTAGCCACACAGTTTATGATTTTAGTTCTTGGGTTTAGTATCGCGATGGGTTAATGTGTCCACACTAGTATACATTATGTGAAGTAGAGAGACTAGTTGGATAGCTTGCATGAATAGTGAAGTAGAGAGAGAGTTGGAAGCTTGCATGACTCATTCAGATAGATGTCCAATAATTTTAAAATAAGGTGTTAAATTATAGAGATAGGCAATTGAAATTCAGACAAACTCCTAGATGGATGGGATGGATGGAGTAATAAGGAGGATCTTGTTGACCACATAGATCATAAAACAATCAACGGTGAATGTTTGTATTCTTATTTATTTGCATACCAAATGTATGCACGCTGACACCTACATCCAGAGAGATATAAATGGATATTGTTATATCAAGTGGTTTCTTTTCTTTTTAATTTATAAATGCTCACTTGAAGCACCCACAGCTACTAGGTCCCTCCTTTGTGTTTTCTTGTCAGAATGTTAGCATGCATAATCATTATGATAATTTCCCAAACAATCAAGTATTATATATTGTAGTTGAAAAGAAATGTTAAAACTTGGAAGATGGCCTCGTTTGTGTAAAAATCATAACCATTATATGCATCTCATCATGGAACTGGTAATAAGGAAACATAATAGCTAAAAAAATAACTAAGAAACCCGCGGCCCCCCCTACAACCACTGCCCCCGCACCCCTGTCCACTACTCCCTGTCCCGCGGCCTTAGCGCCCCGCACAGCCATCCCTCTCCCCTTCCTCCACGCTGTTCGCCTGCCCCCTCTTCAATCTTTGCATAAACACATCTCTGTACTCATGATCATAATCCAACCACAATTATCCATTAATCTTTAGAAGCAACTACATATTAAGAAGCTAATACATAACATTCATGGATTCCAAACCTTCAAAGTTATTCCTCAAAAACCAATTTGTGAAATGAATGGCAAAGCAAAAAAAAAAAACATAAGGATACATGTGATCACATAGTCATGCGCACAACTATAACAGAGCATAATAAACACATAACACAATGATCATAGCGTAATACCAGTGGTCTGGTTTTGTTGCGTCCCGGACGTGAAGCACCCACAGCTACTAGGTCCCTCCTTTGTGTTTTCTTGTCAGAATGTTAGCATGCATAATCATTATGATGACCCAATAACCAGTCCTAAGCCAAGTATTTATAGGGGTGGGGACTTTCCCTTCACCGCCCATGCACTTCTAAATAATAGGCATGCCCAAAAACAACCATGTGTGTGTACATACATGCATGATTTACAAACATTTGATAATAATAGATTATATATTAATATCCCACTTTAATCCTATTAATAGGTGAAACCATGCATGTGCTTTAATCCTTGGTCTGCATGTGATTTTTCCCAAAACAACCATTCTTTCTCATTAAGGTAGTGTTCTTTTATCCTTTGTGTGGTGAACACTCCAAGTCTATTTTTAGCCTGCCCCTGAAAAATGGATAAGTCTTTACTCAATCTTCTTGTATGCAAAGTCCCGTGCATAATCATGTTCCTATTCATGTGCGCCCTCCTGTGTGCAATCCAAGTTCCTTTGTGCATGCATGTCTTTGTGTGTTAACCTTCATCCTTCTTGGTACTTAGCCAATTTTGGCAACCAACAAGGTTGAATTTTGGGTAATTTGTACGAAATGGTCTGGAGGCATGATATATTCCATAATTGTATGAGGGTTAGACATGTGTCAATGTCCCATGTACCTGTAGAGTTCAATAGTCAAAGGAGCAAGGAAGACTAATTATATAGAAACACCATACAATACTTCTAGATGTTTGCACATGCAATCATCTAGTTTATGTGTCAAAAGTGGCTATTGAGGAAAATGATCTAAAAAAGAAATTTTCTTAGTCTCTTACATCTTTCCACATGTCTCCATCATGTTCTCCTATTGCAATAGACTTTTATTACGCGTGTTTCAAGTTATAAACTCCTGCACAACTTTTTTATAATGATCATTGACATATAAAATAGGGGGAGTTACAAATAATAAGGGGTGTCAAAAATATCACATAAAAATGGGCATATAAAGTATATCGTAATGGAATTGGGGTATTTTATAATAGGAATGGTGTATTGAGATCGGTTATTAATAATAGAATATTGAGCATTAGAAATAGAAATAAGGGTGTTATTTAGTATCTTACGAACAAATGTGATATACCACAAGTTTACTTGGTGAATCCCCCATGTATCAATCCAAGCTACTATCCCATATATGCAAACCATGTAAAAGCATCATTATAAGAGGGCATGTGCCAAATTTGGGCATATACAAGTATATATTTGGATGCAATCCACTTTTTGACTAATGCCACCCATGAGAGGCTAGAAGCATGGCATAGGATGCATGTACGCATGGGCATAGGTATGGTTTGTCTATAAAATAGCTACTTCCCATTAATTACACTAGTGTAGAGTTATTCAATTAAGTTATTGGTGAGTTATTGTCCTCTTTGGCCTCTATTGGCTTGCCTTGACCTTCCTTAGCATTTCCTAACTATTGTTGACATTTGATAATGAGCTTGGCGATTATCATCATCTCTTTATGTTTGTCTTTATTTTTTAGTCCCTTTTTCGTTTGTTCATGTGTTGGTGGTTGGCTTTCACTTGAATTTGGGATCAACTTACATGGGAAATTATCCTAGGGAGCCATATATAAACAAGCATCTTAAAATTTATTTGGGACACACTTAGACACGCCCCACATCTCCCATGTTCTCTACAATTCACATATTCATGGGGATCTAAATGCTTACAAGAGAAGTCAAGCCTATTCAAACCTAATATAAAGTACACCCTTAATCTATTGTTAAAGTTTCCACATATGTGTGCCAAAATAAAGATTCATTTGAATCCATTGATTAAGAATTCTGGGAGAAGGTTGATGATTCTCTTGGGGCGGCTCACACAATTTTGTACAAAATGACATGAGCCCTAATTCCTAATTTGGTATGTAGAGAAACAACCAAGGCACGGTAGTATGGGCCTATTATTCTTTACATTTTGTCCTCTTTGGGTGAGTTATTTTGGTTTTGAGGCCAAATTGCAAAGGAGAAGATATTCAAGCATCCTTGCTTATCAAGTCACGCATCCGAAAGAGTTTTTTTGTCAAATATGTGTAGAGCAATGAACTCACACAATTTTGGATCATCAAATCCTCCATAACCACCAACCATGAGCCTATGTTGTTATCAATGTTTGTTGTTGCTCTTTATCATAATCAATGGCCACTAATGTCCATCTTCTTTTGTTTATGAAAGTCTTCATTTGCATACAATCAATTTTGAAGGTTTTGTTCCACACTACTTTCTGAGTTTATTCTCAATATTTATATTTTGTTTATAATCAAGCATGTCTATCTAACACAAAAATTCTCCTTATGCCTATTTCTTTCAATTATTGATTTTCACTATCACTTCTTATATCGAGTCTACAGTATTTAGTCTCATAATATATTGTATTTATCTTCTGTCTAAATTGTGCCTTTGTTTTATTAATTGTGTACTTATAAGCAAATTACATGAAATAATGATGTGTCATGGTTATGTTTTCTTCCATGATCTTGAGGGGTGATAATAGAGGGCTAAAATGTCAAATGCACCCATATAATCTCTATATTCCTCTTTTCCATTTGGTGTGAAACCAAGCTTGGATAAGTCGTCGTCATTCTTCGTTATCATCGTGAACATTAATACTTTCACAAAATTCAATTGTGTCCATTTGATCCATTCGTATAAGGCTTCACAGTCCTAATGCACATGATTTTCTCTCATTCAATTGAAGCACAAGGACATTCTAAGGCCCAACCATTTTGCAAAATATAAATGGTACATCATTGATAGAATATGCAATATAACTCCTTCACGTATAAGTTGCAAGCATCTATATTACGTAGGGGAACAACTCCCATGCCATGTATCCAAGGTCTCTAAGTAGAATATGATTGTAGTTCATTCCATTTGATGAGACTTGAAATTCTAAAACTACATCTTACGCCCAAGTGATATTTTTAAAGTAGTTGCTCTATGAGTATTTCTTGGTTGGCTTCCAAGGCCTTTAATGAGGGCATGTTTAACAATGTCTGACTATACAAGAAAGGAGTCACTACATATGTTTAATCTTGAACCATTGTCTACTAGAACCCTTTTTATCCCTATATGGTTGATAATAACTTGAATTTGCAAGGAAGATGGTCATCAATGATATGTTATGAGGCACTTCATCATTCTTGAAGGTGTTAATATTATCAATATCTATCATATATTCAACAATAAAAGTGACGTGAGAAGGTTCAATATCACTTGGTAACATGCTCTTGTGTGAGATTTTGTAAAGGATACCCTTATATGCATTAGATTAAATAATTCAAGGATATGTATATATGAGAAGACTATTTCATGTTTTTCTTCGCTCTCTTGTCATATGTAATGGGAGTACATAAAAATAAAATATTATCATTACATACAATTTTAATATGTTCATACAAGAAAGATAAAAATTATATGATATACTATTAAACCTAAGAATAACAATATACTACACAATAATATACATATGATTATGCCATGGGAAAACTGCAAAGCATATTGAAATAAATTTACATGTAATATACATTCCTATCCATATTAAAAACTAATGTACACAGTCATTTAATTTACAATATATAACACGAAATAAGTACAGCTACACAAGATGTGATTATAAACAAAACCTGAAAAAGAATCATACAGCAACACAGGCTAGGTAAATCACATTGTATATTCAAGTCCTAGAAAAATCAGTTATATCCCAAAATAAGCAAGATCTAATTCTAAGGGGTTTATGATAGAGAAACCTTAGGGGTGGGCATTTGGTTGTCACAAAGAAACCGTAACTTGGTAATATACAAGAACTAGCTCAATAAATTGTAAATATGGAAAGTGATTTTGTACTTGATGGTACTCTATAGTGACCATAACACATTATAATGTGATTTAAATAAAATCAGACCTAACTAGCAATTGTATCAATTATTGTAAAAGTATTCAACAATTTGTAAAATTGACTAAAACAAATTTTAAAATGCATAGCAATTATCATATAATCCATATCAGCTTCGGTAGGACTCAAATTATTATGATTAAATGGTGTAGATTCAACTGTTAAAATCCAATGAACAGGATGATAAGTACACACCATACAAAACAGTTTTCAAAATATAAATAAGAAATCAGACCTAACTAGCAATTGTAATCAATTATTGCCAAAACATTCAATAACTTGTAAAAATGAATAAAACAAATTTTAAAATCGATATCAATCATCATTTAATCCATAATGGCGTTTGTAGGACTCAATTCATTATGATTAAATGGTGCAGATTCAACTGTTAAAAACCCAACGAACAGGACAATAAATACACACCATACAAAACAATTTACAAATATTTATTGAAGTGTTACTATACCAGCCAAAGCTCCCTAATAAGTTGCCATCATTTGAAATATATACATACTTATTTTGTATTTGCAAGACAATTACAACATAAAATGGTTTAAGCATTAGAAATATTCATTTAAAATATGTAGAGAATACATTGCCATGTGCTAGCCTGGAATGCACTGCAATCTGGAAAGACCATTCAACGGACATCTGTATGATGTCCACAACAGGTTTTTGAAGGGAGATATTTTGTTAGTTTTTTAACTGGGAAGTACATAAGTGCATAAAATAACAAGAACATTTAAGAGAAGCCCAAGCAAAGCCAGCGGCCATCAATTAAACTCCCAAAACTCCATTGAAACATTCATATTACAAAGCATTATTCATAATATTATCTCTTATAATCGTCATCAGTTCCCATAGTCAGGTTGGCGAAGGTTTAACCAATGCAAAAGAGAATGTTTCAGATCCTACATCTGGTAATATATAAGGGAAATAATTGGGTCTAATCCCTACTAAATCTAGTCTAATGATGAATCAGTTTAGTGTAAATTTTGAAGACATTGTACCAGGAATCAGAATCGGGAAACACCCCACAGAATTCAAAATGGAAGAAAATATCCGAAGGCTCTTCAAAATAGTGTCAGTCACTTGCCAAGATCCCAAAAACAGAAAAGCACCAGATATCTCATTTGTAGTTTATTTTTTTCCTTGTTATTTCGCTGTAGACCTAAATTTTTTGATAGAGTCAAATTTCTTGATATTTAACGAAGATAGAGGCACACAAAAGGTAAATCTCTGTTAAACCAGTGTGACAAGGAAAATGGGCTTGCCAAGAGTTGAAAGTTTACAATTTACAATTTTACAGGAATGAATACTTTCCACATCGCCAATTCAATGATATTGTTGTTCTGTTTTTATTGTGTTTCCCTACTATGTCTTTAAAAAAATAGTTGAATTGTATAATTTTTTCCTTCCAATTTAATGAGGTTTGGCTTTACCCCTGTCAGTTAGTATTTTGTCGAAACAATTCCAAGGCCTTTTCAATAAAACCAGTTTGTGTATATCTTGTAATCTTCACAATCTAGAGACCATTTTTTTTAAGACATGCTTCAGAAACTCTTTAAAGTCCTAAAGTTCAAAAAGTCCCTAAAGTCTTGTTGCACTATTTTATTTAAGACATGCTTCAGAAAGTCCTAAAGTATTGTTACACTATTTTATACCTACTTTGCAATTGTAGGAGTCTGTGAATCCAAATTGTTTTTTTACGCATTATGTCAAACAATCCACATACATGTATATGCTTGTACGTTTTACATATATCTATCAGGGTATTTGCAACTAAACATATAACAAAAAATCCCAAGTTCCATTATAATTTGTTGCATGTTCATACCCCTGTGCTAAAGTTTCCAATTGCATTTGTTTCAATGTTTTTTAAAGCCTTTTCAACAAAACCCCCATCCGTGCACACCCTGCTATCACAGAAGGCTTTTTGTATGGTTTTTAAATAATGTGGTGGCATGGCCTACTGTTATCAAGGAACAGGGACTTACTTTAAGGGGGTTTAGAGTTATCAAGGAACAAGGGATATTAGTTGTCATACTCTGTTTTTTTTGCTAGATGGTGATTGTTTGCAGGTGGACAGTGAAGGAAGACTCATTGAGAACAACAAGGATGCCTAACATATATTAATTCAAGTGATTATTCAGGGTTAGAGGCTTAGTTTCTTGATTCAGACCTTCTAGAATGGATGACAATGTGAGGTAAGAGGTAATATGTTGCCACAGACTTGTATATGTTGAAAACGACAGGCTCCGTAGGTAATACACACAAATTTTAACTTTCCTTGAATTTTTATAAGGCTTCAAAGCACAAGAATCTTAAGAAGAGATAGGCGGAGTGTTAGGGTCATTATCAAGGCTTGAAAAGAGCTTGGAATGTTTTTATCACAAAATTTTATTACTCGAGCTTGAGGGCAACCCTCCTAGGGTTTATAGTGAATTGTTGATTACTAAGATTCTACAGTGAAGCAAGCCTCCAAATTCAAAAGATAGATCCCTGAAGGTAATAGGAGTAAGATTTGATAATTTTAATTCCTTGAAAGGTTGTTAAACTTTTGTAATTAGTGACAGTCCCTTTAGGAAGACTGTAGTGGACTAATGAAACAAGGATTAAGGTAGAAAGTGAGTGTTTACAGTAAGGACCAACTATTTGAGGGGCTTTGATGGTAACATAGGGATATGAAATTTGGTACAAACAACCTAAGTACCTTCCCCTCACTGTTTAATAAGATTTGAAAGCTTAACATTTCATCCTTTTATTATTGTCCATGACAGAGTTGGTGGAAGACGGTTAGGAGAGAGACTTAGAAGAAGAGAGGGTTTTGGAGTTGATACACTTCCAGAGGGAGATAAACCTCAAAATTGGTACTGTAGGTCTGTAATAGGATGAGAAAAGTGAATTCAAAAGAAAGTTGCAAGAACTATGAATAAATCTCAAATTTTTGGCTAAGGAACAGATACAGTCCTGGTTAGGAGCCTTAAGTCCTAATTTGAAGCTAGGATGGTGAATTTTAAAGGAGATTTTGCAAAGAAGGTCACTTTGAAATTTTGCATGAAGTATAAAGAGCCAAAATAGTATCTTAAATGGTGGATGGTTTGCAGAGTAAAGCACTATGATAAAAGTTAAAGCAAAAAAATACAGTCCAGGCAGGGCTAGTTGAACCTAGTAAAACTAGAACTAGAAGGGACAAAGTGAAGAAAAGGAGTCTATAACCAAAGAATTAAGGTATAAAATTCATATCCATACCTCAAAAAAGATAAATGGTACTAGAAAAGGTAATTGGTTTGTTCTGGGTTGCTCTAGTTTACTCCAACCATGAACTCACTGAGAGCATTTGTCTTGAGAAGCCTTAAGTGCAGTTTTTGACCAAAAATGAGATTATTTGATGATTTCTTCCGCATTGCTTCAAGTTGAGGATTGAAGTAGCAATTGAATAAGAGTTTGTAAACAGGAATCAAGAATAATCTGAGCCCAAATAGGTGATTAAGGTCAAACTTGGACTCTTAAAGGAGGCCATTTTAGCCTAAGAAAGGTGAATATCTTGACTGGGATAACACAGTTTTTGAGTGATTTTGAAAATTCTAACTTTGGAAGTTCTTCAATCAGTTATCTAGCTCTGCATCAGAGGCATACAAAAGGAAATCTCTGTTAATCATTGTGACAAAGAAAACAGGCATGCCAAGAGTTAAAAGTTTACAACTTTACAAGAGTAAAAATTTACAATTTTACATAGAATGAATATTTTCCACCTTGCCAATTCAATGATGCTAAACAGATCAACAATATCAATGTCAAATATGACAGGGCAACATAAAGTGGTATGCATAATTTTCAACAGGCGCCAATGCAATCCAGAAAAGTAGTTTAACTTATAAAAAACAACTTAAGATAAAAATTAACATCACAGTGTAAATGCAATTTACTGTTTAAAATCTCAGACATTAGACCAAACTATTTTAGCATTTTGGATGACTTTCGTTGTTGTCCAATTCCAAAATGCATAATTATATCTATTTCCATGTTATTATTTGACACCAGCATCCTTGTTTTGATGCAGTTCGTCATTTTGTTTCCATGTTTCTACCCATTAAATTTTTTAATGAGTTCAGAGCACATTCAAAATTTTCATGAATTCAGATATTTGTCATTTTGATGTTTGATTGATGCAGCTTGCAAGAGAAACATTTGGGTAAAGCCCAAACATTATTAGGAAACTAAGATCTATTATGTTCATCCCGAAAGCTCCCCAAAATCATGAGAGAAAGTGAAGCCATGTAGAAGATGATAGATTCAAGGAAAGTGTTTTTTTCTCAATGATTCTCAGTTTCCAAACTGAGAAAGAAGTTGCTAGCACTTGTTTCCATTTGGGTCTGATGGAGGAGATTAGTGTGTAAGCATCTAGCCTTTACACAGTTTCTTATCTGCAACAAGAAATAAATTGATTTGGTTTGGGCTGAATGGAGCTTGAAATTGACATGTTTGATTTTTCTTTCCCATAACCCTCGTCTATCCATGGGCTGCTGTTGTGTTTCAAGGAACCACCACCGGTAGAGAGACAATGCAAAATTTGTCAAAAAAAGAGCTTTCATGAGCTTACTAGCTCTCTGAACTGTATTTTCTTACACTGCAATTTTGCATTGAATTGTGGCTCCTACAACTCTTTGAAATCAACATAGGCTTATGGAAGATCTAAAGACGCTATAAGGAGCTATAATATGTCACATGCTTGGAGCACTAACATAACTTACGTGAGCCTAAACCTGGTGAATTGAGACAGATGCAGAGGCATTCACTCTTACATTTAACTAACTTACAGAAGCCTAGACCTAGTGAATTTAGACAGATGCAGATGCAGAGGGATATGAAATTTGGTACAAACAACCCAAGTACCTTCCCCTCACTGTTCAAGAAGATTTGAAAGCTTGACATTTCATCCTTTTACTACTGTTCATGACAGAGTTGGTGGAAGACAGTTAGGAGAGAGACTTACACTACTACAAGGAGGAGTGTTTTGAGACAATAATAGAGACAATACTTGACCAAATTGTCTCAAATAGAGACAATAAAAAAGTTGTATATTGTCTCTATTATTGTCTCAAAGCGGGTGTCTCTAATATTGTCTCTAATTATTGTCTCTCTGGAGACATTTTAGATTGATATCATTTTTGTCTCTTGAGAGACAATATCATTATTGTCTCTTGAGAGACAATACATAATACTAATTTTTTGTCTCTCTAGAGACTACTAATTTCAATTTTTATTGTCTCTCTAGAGACAATACGAATTTAAAGAACTAAAAATTTGAATTTCAAGAATAAATAATAATCAAATATCATATAGTGCAATCGACGGCTACATATTGTCTATGATGTCAGTGCGGGCTGATAATTAATATTAGAAATTAAAAACAATTTGATTTGAATTTTGTGCCCAACAAATGGGTCCACAAACATTTTATTATTATCAAATAAGATAAAATACAAAAGGGTGTTTAAATGCGGTTAACCCTTTAAATACAATGATAAAATAAAAATGGGTGCCTAAATGTCGTTAACCCTTCGCATACAATATGAACACCTTCTCTCCACCACCAATTTCAAGCGATATGTTTGTTTCTCTGGTTCTACTCTGAGGTTCTTTTTCTTTACTTTTATTTTGAGCAATTGTCTCTCTGCCGACAGTTGTCATCTTCATGTTCTTCACTTTGATTCTCAACTTTGATACAATTCTCTATTATCGATAACAACAAAGGTGCATTAGATTTTGAGATATTAAGAACACATATTTTACTCCATTTCTACCAAAAGTATTCACAAATTACATTTAAACTAGGACAATAATTAAAACCTTGCACAAAACTAATAAGCTAAGTTGTGCACTCATATACCTGTATGATAAAATCCATGTTTTCCTGTCATTCCCAACACATAAATATCTAGGTAATCATCTGTCCCTGCCATCCAAGAAAAACTTTTGTTTCTTTGTTCATAGTCACAGAAAAATATTGAGTCTATAAATTAAAATGGCAATGCAAAATAAGAGAAGCATTCACTTGAGTTTCTTTTGTTTCTTTATTTAATCTCTTTCTTAAGCTCTTCTTGAGTTTCACTTGCCTCTTCATAGTGCATTCTCTATAGGTTCCAGGCGAAGATGTACTATATTAGTCTTTACAGGAAAGGCGGGTCATGATCACTGCTTCCTCACTATATCCCCTCACCATTGTAATGAAACAAGAAGCAACAGTAGTAGCAACAACAAATAATCCAAGCCTACAAAAAGTTCATCCAAAAACACAAGTTACCAACTCAAGAGCCCTACATATAAGAACTTTTCTCAAATGAGCTTAAAAAATAGTCCCACATCTAGATTCTACTCGAGGTAAGATCCTAACAAGGACATAGTTCCATGGAGCGGGCTACTACTCCAATATTTCTTGGGGTGGGTCTTAGATAGATTCTCAGTGGTGCTAAAACAGAGGTCACCACCAGATACAGTAGCAGAAAAACCAGATAGACCCTGGCCACCTTGGAGATTTCCTTGTCTTGACCCAGCTTGAGGAGCAAAGACACCACATTTAGCCAGAGGGATCCGATGGGAAAGGGTTGTGGATGAGCATGAAGATCCCCCAGTAAAGGGTCGCGTCCATGAGCTCGTGGTTCGCCACTCCGAAGGCTTGCGGGCAGAGGGGCATAAAATTAGACAAGGACATAATTGTTTATATGTAATGGTAGACAGATTCAACAAAGTGGTTGTCCTAATTTCCTGCATAGAAGAAAATAACAGACCAAAAAGCAACCAAATTATTCTTTGAAAATGAATGGGTATATTTTGCATGGCTGGAATCGATCATATCTAACTGTAAGAGTATCTTTTAAAGCAGCTTTCGAAGTATATTTCAGTGTACAATGGACATTAAATTCAAACATGACACTGCCTTTCATCTACAAACAGATCAAAAAATGAAAAGATGAAGCAGACATTTGTTCATATGCTCAAAGGATACAATCACAAACACCCAAAACTTGGACTGAGAGCCTGCCATTTCTGCAACATTCATATAGCTAAAAAGGAGGATGAACAAATCTACTTTCAAACATTTTTGGAATTCCTGTCCCAGACACCATTTGATGTGTATTTAAGAAAGATGATAGAGATGGAGCAGGCAAGGAGGATAATGATCAATGAAAAGTCCAAGCCATCATGTTCATGGAAATAACTTAGTGAGTTAATAAGTAGGTACAAGAGCACTTGCTTCAAGCTAAAGCCAATGAAAAATGACAAAGTAATTGTCTCCAAACAGCTCACAGAAAACATATTGTGGGCATATTTGAGTGAGGACCATCTCAAAGGGACAGGAAAGAAGCTCTAGCCAAATAGATATAGTCCAATCAGAACTATCCAACAAATATAGGGAAAAATCAAGTTGGAAATTCCCAGTTATATGAGCATGTACTCCATAATTAATATAGATTTTCTAAATCAGTTAAAACCATCAATGTTGGAATACGAAGTTGATATAGCACCCTTGCTTCCAGAAAAAGAAGAGTTGGCTCAAGATTTCAAAGTAGGGATGATAAAATCCACCCAACTGTTCTTCTAAAAACATCTTTGATTGATCATAACAAAATAAAAACATAAGTACCAGCTCAATTTAGATGTTGTAGTTGCAATAGCCCTTGTAGACATGCATGCAAAATGTGGAAGAATAGACAAGACAAATGAACTGTTCAACAAAATGTCTCAAAGAGATGTGTTCGTGAGGACAACATTAATTTTAGGCTATGCACAAAATGGATTTGTTGAAAAGGATTTAGAAATGTCTCAAAGAGGGAGCTGTGAAAGCATTTATGGGCATTATATACATTCTGAAATGAGATTGAGGAAGCTTATAGAAAGCTTTAAGATCTGTCCATTCCATCCACTTCCCAAATCTGTACAAGTCATGTAATATTTTAATTCCTTTCTCAAACAAAAGGAGGGCAGAGTAGCCTCTTGTCAAGGCAAGTATCTGGTCAACGAAAGGATCCTTTCCTTGACAAGAGGCTGCTCTCCCTCCTTTGGTTTGAGAAAGGAATTAAAATATTACATGACTTGTACATATTTGGGAAGTGGATGGAATGGACAGACCTTAAAGCTTTCTATAAGTTTCCTTAATCTCAGTTCAAAATGTATATAATGCTTAGTTCACAGCTCCCTCTATTGGACTAATTATGAAGCATGAGAATGACAGCTAGGATAGTATGAGGTGGCCCAAAGGGCACCCTCTCCCACAAATTTTTAAGATTTAAAACATTTATTTAAAAGCGCAGCAGGGTGTTTTTCAGATTTAAGACACTAATCTAGATTCTAGAATATATCATAATCATCTGTCATGCATCCATGCTTAAAATTTTATGGTTGTAACATGCTTCATTGTATTCATTTGATTGAGGATTCCAATGGAAAATTCTATTCTACGGAGTGGTAAAGAATTGAGCCACATGTATAGATCAATAAACTTGATGTTTACTTTAACATGCATCCAATGGCTGATTTGGAGAAAATTCAGTTTGCGTCACTGCACTTGAAGGAGACTGCATATGATTGGGAGCATCATTATGACTTGTATATTCAAGAGGGTATCGATGATGAGATCCTTAGCTGGTACAATTTCTCTTCTCTTCTCCTTGACATGTTTGATAAAAAGACTAGTGATGACCACTACATAGAGTTGAGGAATTTGCATCATAACAGGCAAGAATCTTTTGATGATTATATTAGAAATTTTAGAAGGTTGTATTTGCGGATTCATGATATCCCAAAAACTAGACAGGCCTAAATATTTTTGGACACTTTTAATGATGAATTGAAAGGATATGTTGAGGTTTTTAAACCAGCTATTTTGGATGGAGCTATTGCATAAGCCAAATCATATAAAAATTGCTCAGAGGTAAGACCTGAAGCAAGCAAGCTGTAAAACTATACACTTCCTAACAACCAGCCTAGCTCAAATAGAACACCGAATGTGGATACAAGGTGGCCACACCCAATGCTGTAATTTATGCTAATAAAGTAGCTAGGGAAGATTTAAGTAAGAAAGCCTGTTGTTTCTCATGCAAGGAGAAGTGGGCTGAGGCGCAGGTGCATGGCTAAGGGGAAAATTCATTTGGTTGAAATGTTAGATGAGTCAGGTAGTAGCAGAGATGAACAAAGATTTAAATGTCTCTAGCATTTCAGGACTAAGTTGTTAAGTGGGGCATCTTAAAATGACAGAGGACTTGGTAGAGGGAAATATGAAATTTAAAATAAAGAAGTTTTTGATCTATGACATTATGTCATTATGGAAGGACTCAGTTATAGTTTTGAAAATTTGAAACAACTTTTGTCATGGGTAGAAAATTTGCATAGTGTAATAAGATGCGACAAGTGCATTGTGTGGAAGGCATGCACGAATACCACTCCAGTCTCTTGTTCATTCACTGAAATAGTTGTACTGTTTTGGTTCCATCTCTTGTACGAATACCCCCTTTTGTTGGAGTGCCTATTGAGTCAACCCTTGAATTGTTGTGCAGGAAAATAGATAAAGGGAAATAAATTCAATCATAGATGAAAGGCCTCAGGCCAAAGAGGTAGCACAGAAATGCAGTTGCTGTCCTCTTTTTTTGGAAGTGGTAGGAGCCTATCTTCATAAAAGACATAAAAAAATTGAAGCTTATGAAAATGTATTTTGTTGGCTAAGAGAGGGAGAGGCTTTCATCTGTTACAAAGAAGATCGTTTTGACGAGTCCAAGATTCTGTTTGCTTACTATGAGCTTCAGCCCAGTGCTCATGAGGCTTTCCTTGAAATTTGTTCCTTCTTCTCTGACTGGGAGTGGGATGAGGTTGCATGCATTGTGGGAGAGGAAGAACTGGAATGTCTACATGAGGGAGCTCTACTCAAAAGAATAGAGGTTCAAGAACTCTATGAGTGGTCAGAAAGAAAAGTATGGAGGATAAGTATACACGATCTTATATTGACAGCAACGCGTAATAAATCAAAGGGCGATAGATTTAGAAATGCAACTGATTTTTCTAAGGCCTTGGAGAGTGAAGAGGTATGAATATTTTAAATACAAAATAGTTGAAAAAAAAGAAAGGATTTCTGAGGTTGGTAGATGATCTTAATGTATTCATGGTTTTTGTGTTTAAATTTCTAGCAGGTTCTCTACCAAGAAAAAGGAGTTTGGTTAAAAAGCAATAAGTAGCCATTCTATGCATCTATCTCGCTTGGGGACAGTAAGTTTTAATCAGTCCCTCTGATTGCTGCATCCACCAAACTTTCAGGCTGATTTGCTTGTCTCTTGGCAGCAGCTTGTTGTGAATCCTATTTTTGAAGTATTTCAGCAAGCCTCCTTTTACTTGTTTCAATGGCTAAGAGATTTTCTATTGCTTCTACGTGACTCAAATATTCTGTGACATAATTATTATTTATCTCAAATATTAAAACAGAGATCACAAGTACCTCACATCTATGACACCATTCTTTTATTAAACAAATGATTTGTTTATAAAATACAGAAACAGAGTCACAAGTTAGTATACTAATGTTAATCTCAGCAAATGTTGGTTTTATAGTACACTTATAAATCATCATATCAGTTCCAGAAACCTGTATAAGAGTAATCCATGCCTTCAAAAATGCATTTCCAAACAGGGCTTAAGATATACTAAATGTTGTGTATTTTAGCAAAAAGAAACAATTGCCAACTCGTAGTATTATTAATGCACAAACACATTTGAGGAAGGGAAAACATACATCGAAAGATTTTTGATAGTATAAGAACATAAATTGAAGAAAATGTTTTCAAGCAAACATTATCTTGCCACCAGGAAGCAAGAAAGTGATAGCATGCCAATCAAACTGAGGAAACAAATGAGCTAAAAGTATGTGACCAGCTTCATGTACTGCCATCAACCTTATATTCTCAACAGGAACCTGCTTTTAACAATGAACTACTCTTTTACAAAGAAACAGAAATGATTGTAATAAAAGCACAACAATATTAGTGAACTCAGAAACCAGGGGTGGATATTCATTTAATAAGGGAAATTCCTTTTAATAATTTGCATAGCAATATGTGAAGCTAGAAGATTAATGTCACAAAACAGATAAGAGGCATACCTTCCTTACATACATCCGTTGCTCTTCCTCCGTCATGAGGAAACCTATGTTTTCAAATAATCGTTTATCCAATGCATCAATGATATCTTGTTGGAATATTTCATTGTGACCCTTCCTTATCTGCAATTTCATTTCCAAACTAAGAACCCGCAAGATATTTTACAAACAAGAGACTTAAAAAGATAATAGGATAAAAGAACAACACATCCATCAAAATTCAACACTGAGAAACCAAAAAATAAAACAAAAAATCAAGTGACATCATATTAATGTCTACAAATAACCAAAACTGGGCAAGTACTACCAAGTACCAACAACCATAGCAGTAAAAGGAGAACGTGGTTCTTCAAATTTTGACCTAGTGGTAAGTAAGGTAACTTACCAATACAACCTAAAAGTAGTATTGCTCGAATTGCAAAGACAAGGAATTGAAATTTTATAAGAGAAAAATATATTATACAAATGTGATTGCTGAACCCTTCAAATGATCACCGTCAGTAAATCAACATTATAGTTCAAGAACTCAAAGTGCCTGGTAAGTGGTACCCATAACAGTGTAAATTGACTCTGTACTTTGAAGGAAATCCTGTCTAAATAGAATAGAATTTCAAAATGAAATTCAGATAACAAAGCAGTTCACATAAAAGGAGAAAACTCAAATTTCAAAAATTTGACATGACGATCAATTCCATTGTCCTTTTTGGAGCGAAAATGAACTTCTATATAGAGTTAAAATCCCTAGCAGTATTCTTTTGAATCATGTATATATTAATGAAGTAAAATTGGGTTAAAAAAAACAGTCTCCTGAGTGATAAACACACAAGGAGATTGTTGAATCCTCAAGATGTTGCATTGTACAAAGCATAGAGGATTATAGTGATTAGCACATATAGTCCATAATCAAGAACCACATTTTGGAAAAAAAATTGCATCGATAATACTCCTAAAAACACTGTCCCTCTTAGCTGATACAGACTGCATATTGCTAACGACCATCTCAAACATGTTGAAATATAAAATTGATACATAATTGGAATTGTATTTCGTAGGGTTACTAGACATGGCTATGTTCCTAGCAGGCCACGTATGAAATGATATCCAAGACCTCATCAAAGTATAAAAAAAATAATCATTCAACCAGCTATTCAGAGGCTCATGGAAAGGGAGGGGTTGGCTGAGTATATTTCTGAGGTACCTTTTCTTCCAGTCGGCATTGACTTGGACACCTAGAGAGACATCACAGGGAAAACCCATTATGGTGATCTTTATTGAACTTTCTACAAAATCTACCTGGAATTTATGATGTTGGTGGCGCTCAACATCTTCCTGTCTCATTTCAACCATTTTTCTCCTAGCCACATGATCTGGGAGCATCCCTGTATCTAAAAGATATCTTGCGTGTGGAGTTGATGGATCCCCTTTCAGAAGAGTTAAGCATTGGTGGGCAAAGATTCCACAAGAAAGAAGCAAGAAGTTTGTCTTCAGCGCTTA
This sequence comes from Taxus chinensis, assembly GCA_019776745.2. Classification (NCBI taxonomy): domain Eukaryota; kingdom Viridiplantae; phylum Streptophyta; class Pinopsida; order Cupressales; family Taxaceae; genus Taxus; species Taxus chinensis. Next base: position 619,754,532 of record CM034155.1, read on the forward strand.
ATTCAAGCCTAGTAAAACTATTCTGAGATTTGTAAGCTTTGTAGTTCATTTTCGCGCAGCGCAAACTTAAAGGAGGTTTGCAAGTCTAGGCAAGCTTTGTAAATCTACAAGCTTCGCAACCCTACACGAACTTTCCAATTCTGTAAAGCTTTACATGCCTAAAGATTTGTTAAAACTTGAAACTGCTTCACAAGCGTAATGATGTGCACAAGCTTGAAACCACTTCAGAAACTTGGGAGAGCTTTGCAAGCTTGGATTAGCTGTGCAAAAATAAGACTTGCTTCACAAGCCCAGTTCCACTTTGCAAGCCTCTTTTCCAACCATGCAAAGTTCAAATTTGTTGTTTAGACTGTGTTGGCTCCAGCCAGCCAGCCAGTTTGCTTTGATTGTGAATGTTCCACATTATAGGAATTTGAAGAACTGATGATTCAGCATTCTTTCAGCAAATTCTCATTGTCTAAAGGAAAATCCACCAGCTTTGCAACACCATGACACCTTCCATAATGTTAGTGTTATGGCACTTCGGCTGCATAAGCTAATGGCAAATTTTACAACATAAGCTTTCGAGTTACATCAATTTCATGCACAGAGATTGAATCAGGTCAAAGAATGTGGCAATGACTGGTGTAATGTAATCTACCACTTCTTTGCAAGAAAATTTTGATCAACAGCTTGCCAGAGAAGCATTGGTCTTCTAGTAATAAAACATGTCAGGAATCTGAAAAAAAACAGCAGGAATCGAACACCATTCCATAATCATTGCTGCAATCAATCGATTTCTTCTGAACTATTTCTGTAACATGTGTAATTAAAATTCAAGTGGCAATCTGAACTCCTTGATATCAGCAAATTCTTGTAATGCATCTTTTCCAATACATGGCATGCATAAGATTATGTAAGGGGTTACACCTGGTAGAAAGAGAGACTCCAAACGAAGGGGGTTCCAGTAGCTAGAATAAGAATAGTGTAGCACATTGTGAGTAGGGAAGAGGGTTGCAGAGGAGCGAATAGAATAGAGGGAAGGCTGGCCATGTAGTGAAAGACATCCACCTGAGAATCACGCAAAGCCGAGGGTGAGAGTATGAATGTCATGTCTCCATATGATGTTAAAAATGAATGAAAGAAAGTTGTTTTCTTCCAATCTTGTGTTGTCATCGTGAGTTACATACTTTGATCCATTCCACACAAAATCCACCTTGCCATCACTTGAGCTTGCTCCTGAATCAAAAAAAAATCTTATTTTTAAAATTTGAATAAGGACTTCAATGGCCCCAAGCTTCTATTGATGTTGTTAAATGACAATATCCATGTATTCAAAGCATTTGTCCTATGGTTTATATACCGGTGTTGAAATTAATCTCGAATCATATAAAGGGAGAAAAATCATTACATGGATGCATTTGATTCTGGGGAAAATGGAGCTACTTTTGGTCGATGATAAAAACAGTGCGAGGGTGGCTGGAATCCGTGAGAAGCCAACGATGAAGGAAAAGTATATTTCTCTTCTTTTCCAACAACCTCCTTTGAAGGCATGTGTTTCAGTCGACGGTTTTTTCTTCATCATCTTCAGGAAATTCCAATGTTTAGGTGATGATGTTGATGTTGATGTCATGGAAAGAAGACATGCAAGTCTTGAGATCATGCTAGAAATTTATGTTTTGGGTGATATAATGAGCCACTTGAAAACAATCCATTTGGATGCACAAGCAAGCAGCATATCTGATTTAGAAAAAATTGAGACAAAAATTTCAAGCTTTGGATCACAGAGTCAACTTTTACTATATAATCTTGTAGATGCTCCTGGTTTCATCTCTTCCCATGTTCTAAAAACTACTCTAGCCAAGGAAGTAATGCAGTTGCAACAACTAAGTCAGAATAAAGTTCCTGAACAAGGAAGGGAAGAAACAGAAATTATTCGGTCATGTCCTTATTTGGGATACATATACCACATTTTTGACAAGTTTGCAACAACGCCTGTGTTGTTTCTGGACTACAAGAAAAGCATCATATTCAAAGTGGTACTAGAAAGCACCAGATCAGATCCCCGCATTCGAGGAGGATGCATCAAGTATTTAAAGGCACTAATCAGACAACTCAAGGCAGGTAAAGATAAAGGTTTTTCAAAGATTAAAATTGAATTTCAAGTCAACAATGCAAAGAATTACCTGATTTCAGTTGCAGCAGAGGAAGAGACACGTGAAAATGGGAATGTGGGTTCGCAAGCTTGTATGCCTGTGCCCATTCAAATAGCTCATGCAAAAAACAATGCCATGGTAGCTCTCAAGGATGGACTTCAGATACCACATTATATTAGCTACGTGGACAGCGTATCACTTGCTAATTCTATACGCTTTGGCTTCTATGATGCTGTTCTTAGCAGTTGGAAGGGTAAAATTAAGGTTATATCTTCAATGGGAAAGCAAAGCAGCGGAAAGTCATATTTGTTGAACCATCTGTCAGGGTCTCTTCTGGATGTTGCAGGGAGCATGTGCACCGATGGTGTGTGGATGACAATCACAACAGGTGAAGATGGAGATGGCCAGGGTGACAACAGGTACTTGTATGTGCTCTTAGACTTTGAGGGACTCGGCAGTTTTGAGTGAAGTGAACAAGAAGATATGCTTCTCTCTGTGCTCAATGCTGCTGTTAGCAACCTCACAATATTCAACAAAAGGGTATGTTAATGTCCAACAACAAAATTCTTTATTCTTTTTGTTTCAAGTTCTCCTTGCTTTGATGCGATCCAATGAGTTGAGGAAACATGGAGTGTTGTCAAGGAAAAGAAATAATGATTTTCATTTTCTTTTTTCTTGATATAACAGGACTTTCATTTGGATAAGGACACAGAGTCTGCTTTCAGCCGGTTCCAGAATGGTATCAATCTACTGAAGTAGGACAAAAAGTTATTTAAAGGTCTATTTTACATTGCCATCAAGGATGTGGATACATCCGATGTAGGTGACCTACAATAAGAATTTCTTGAGAAAATTTCTCAGATATGCAGCAAATCTCAAGACAATTTTATTTTTAAAATGTATGATGGAAGGGTCGAGATTGTTTCTATGGCTCCTTGTAATCGATCTGAGTACTACAAAGAGAGCTTAAGGGATCTAACATAAACAATAGAGGATAAAATTTATTCTTGCTATGACAATGGATCCACTTTCTTGAGGGATCTCAAGCTTATTATAGCTCAAATTACTGCTAAAGACTGGACTTCCATTGACAGTAAGCATGTTGCTGTTATAGTTGATATTCTAAGGATAAATATTATGTCTGGTGTCCATACCGGATGTCTTTCTACAAATGCAAATGAAGAATTGCAGGTGTTCATTATTTTTGACACGCAAGAGGAAATTCCAGATTCTCCTATTGTTGTTGGGGATCTGTCTTGTGACATTAAAGATTCAGGTCTGTATCTCACACCTAGCAATGATTCATTACTCTCTGTTACCAAAAGAGAGGTTTTATCTCAACTCAGATCAAGCTTGGAGTTGGTTTTACTAAGGAAAGGCAGAAACGGTGAGGAGTGGCATTCAATGTTTGAGAACTTCCTTGAGTCGGTCACAGAAAGAAGGCAAGACAGAGTTCAAAAATGGATGAGTGCAAACGCTGTAGAATTTTCTGATAATGATGCAGATGTCCTGTTCTGTACATATCCTATCATCATTGCAGTCTAGGATGCCACAATTTTTTGGGCATTTTGTCAAATAGTTCACATGATAGTTGCATGGACACATTTTACATACATATGTAGTAGAGCACATACAGAAAAATTTGGCAGGGAAAAAATTCATCCCCATCTACTATATATTTAGCTGCCAAATTTTGTTATCACAAGCTATAGATTTAAATGTCTCCAGCATTTCAGGACTAAGTTGTTAGGCGGGGCATCTTAAAATGACAGAGGATTTGGTAGAAGGAAACATGAAATTTAAAATAAAGACGTTTTTGAGCTATGACATTATGTCATTATGGAAGGACTCAGTTATAGTCTGGAAAAGTTACAAACAACTTTTGTCATGGGTAGAAAATTCACATAGTGTAATAAGATGCAACGAGTGCATTGCGTGGAAGGCATGCACAAATACCACTCCAATCTCTTGTTCATTCACTGAAATAGTTCTACTATTTTGGTTCCATATCTTGTTTCTTACATGTTTGAGATTGGATATGGCTATGGATCTGCACAGGCTGGGAACTGATCACTACCGTAGAATTACAGTCCATTAAAGAGCTAAACAGGGCTTTTTCCCAGTGAAGGCTATTTGCCAAGGATTCTTATTTTGTATGCAGAACTATGCATCACCTTCCATTGCGTATTAGAGAAAGCAAAGGATCGCCAAACAATATCTAATAGGTAAACTAGGTAAATTCCAATGTGTAAGGTAATTCCAAAGGAGACATAGAGAACCCAGATCCGTGAAAAAAGAAGCGTAATCACAAATTGGTGCAGATCAGAAAATAGTATAGAAAAAATGGATGATACCTGTTCCTCCTTCCGCTCATCCAAGGTCCACTAAGAAATCAGATGTTGAGAAGAAATCCCACATCCATGGCCACGGGCATTCTGATCAGATAGAAGGATCCCATTTGAAGTGTTGTTATGAATCTCTCCACCTTCCACGGACTCGAACCCTCCACCTTCAAATGCTCGCCATTACAATGATGCGTCTGGATCTCTTCTGCCCCCGCAGCGACAAGAATCCTCAAAACCTTTTCGATACCGTTGTGGAGATTATTTTCATCGTGGAGATCGCATGGTGCCTGAGCCCTTGTCTCTGGCCAGGGCAAGAATATGGGCGGTTTTGGAGAATTTGGACATTCTTTCCTTCATATCCAGAGAAAATATCCATGGCATGACGACAGAAAACAAACCCGGATGCAGTGAAGGGGTTTGTATTATGGCGCAGTAACCAAATGGGTCAAGGACTGGACACATGGCTGTCACGATTGGCCCCTCGAAGCTCTTTCCTTCCATGGCGGCCAGTATTACATGCGTTGCCGCCATCGATTTGGTTCCAATTAGCTTTAGGGCTAAATCCATTAAGTGATTGATTTGGCATTTTTTACCAACAAAATGAATATTTTATTTTAAAATATGAAAAATTAAAAGAAAGGAACTTTAGAGACGAAAACCCAAGTTAGAGACAAAAGTAAACTTTTGTCTCAAAATAGGGCCACATGTAGTAGTGTTAGAAGAAGAGAGGGTTTAGGAGTTGATACACTTCCAGAGGGAGATAGACCTCAAAATTGGTACTGTAGATTTGTAATAAGATGAGAAAAGTGAATTCAAATGAAAGTTGCAAGAACTATCAATAAATCTCAAATTTTTGGCTAAGGAACAACTACAGTCCTGGTTGGGAGCCTTAAGGCCTAATTTGAAGCTAGGCGGGTGAATTTTGAAGGAGATTTTGCAAAGGTGGTCACTTTGAGATTTTGCATTAAGTATAAAGAGCCAAAATGGTATCTTAAATGGTGGATGGTTTGTAGAGTAAAGCACTAGAATAAAATTTAAAGAAAAAATACTGTCCATGCAGGGCTAGTGAACCTAGTAGGACTAGAAGGGACAAAGTGAAGAAAATGAGTCTTTATATAAAATTCAAAGACCACACCTCAAAAAAGATAAAGTGTACTAGAAAAGGTAATTGGTTTATTGTGGGTTGCTCTAGTTTACTCTAACCATGAACTCATTGAGAGCATTTGTCTTAAGAAGCCTTAAGGGCAGTTTTTGACAAAAATGAGATAATTTGATGATTTATTCCATATTGCTTCAAGTTGAGAATTGAACTAGCATTGAATAAGGATTTGTAATATGAATCAAGAAGAATATGAGCCCAAATAGGTGATTCAGGTCAAACTTGACTCTTAAAGGAGGAATTTTAACCTAAGAAAGGTGAATATCTTAACTGGGAAAGCACTGTTTTGAGTGATTTGATAATTATAACTTTGAAAGTTGTTCAATCAATTATCTAGCTCTACATTAGAGGCATACAAAAGAAAATCTCTTTTAAACAGTGTGAGAAGGAAAATAGGCATGCCAAGAGTTAAAAGTTTACAATGTTACAAGAATGAATACTTTCCACCTCACCAATACAATGATGCTAAATAGAACAACAATATCAATGTCTAATATGTTAGGGCAACATAAAGAGGTATGCATAATTTTCAATACGCACTAATGCAATCCAGAGAAGTAGTTTAGCTTATAAAGAACTTAAGATAAAAATTAACATCACAACATAAATGTAATTTATTATTTAAGTCTCAAACATTAGACCAAATTGCTTTGGCATTTTGGATGATTTTTATTGTTGTTCAATTCCAAAATGCAGAATTATAGCTATTTCCATGCTATTATTTGACACACCAAGATCCCTGTTTGATGCAGTTTGTCATTTTGTTTTCATGTTTCTACCCATTAAATTTTTTAATGAGTTCAAAGCACATTCCAGATTTTCATGAATTCAGATATTTGTCATTTTGATGTTTGATTGATGCAGCTTATAAGATAAATATTTGGGTAAAGCCCAACCATTATTGGGAAATCAAAATTTATTTTGCACTTAATTAATCTCTCTTCATTTATTTCCCAAATGTGAGAAAACCTTAAAACTCAAAGCACCTAAAAAATTAAATTACCATGTGAATCTATCTATTCTTCTCAACCGAAGCCTTTTGGAAGTACCCAGATGCTAGTTTCAAATAAAGCGTCCTAAGAAACAAAGAAGCAGAAATAGCTGAGGGTGAATTAGGTAAGAAAGGAAGAACATTGTGCAGGTCAATAAACTACCCAAGCAAGGTGTTCAAGTAACAAATGTATCTTGTACTGATACAAGAGTTATTTTGAGATGAATCCAAAGAGATGGAGGCAAAAAAATTAGGATTGGTTCCTCATTAGAGAGATGTTGACAGTGAGTTCCAACAGTTCTTACAAACAAATTATTGAGTTAAAATTTTATTTTCTTGTATTTTCTAAACAAAACAAGTGCGATGAAATCTAGAAGTAGTAATATTGCAGTGCATTACAACAATAATAACACCCCAGAACACAAGTGTTGAGTAAAAAAATGTTAGGAAGAAAACAACACCAATGATGCTTTAAAGACATCATTCATCCATTCAGATAATTAAAAAATAAGAATAGAACAATAGCAATTAATACATTATTTTAGAAAATTCCCTGAAAAATAAACAATAAAATGTGCAAAAAAACCGAGCAGTTAGAATGGTGCTTATAGAACATAATCTCCATCAAAATTCGTCTATTCAGACAAGATTAAATAATGAAAACAGAATCACAGTTATTACTAAATGTACAGGTCAAAATTCTTGACCCAGAAGAACAACAATAGTAATCAATACATTATTTGGGAAAATTCCCAGAAAAATAAACAATAAAATTCACAAAGAACCTGATCAGTTAGAATCGTGATTATAGAACATATTCTTCATTAAGACATTTCAGGGGTTGGCACCAATTTCTATCTAGACCTTTGTTAAGGTATTTATTCTGTCGTTGTTGTCATTTAGGTGGAATATTGAGTTCACTTGTCAACATGTCACAACCCTTGTTAACAAGGGCAAAGTTCCTACTTGAAGACTCAAAGGATGTGCTAACCTCTACAAATCCATCGATAAAATGTAGGTATAGTTCCAAGTTACAAAAAATTGACCAAGTTAAAACTTGGTTTAAAGAAAGGGGAATTGTTTTTCAACAATAACGGAACACCTACATAACAATATATCCAAAGAATATTTTTATAGATCTTAAAGGAAAAAATACCACAAATTTTTGATCTGGGATATTTTCCATTTAAAATATGTAAGAATCTTCCTTGGGCATATTGTCATGTAGGTGTTCTATTATTGTTGAAAAACAATTCCCCTTTCCTCAAACTAAATTTTAACTTGGTCAATTTTCATAACTTGGAACATACCTACATTTGATTGATGGATTTGCAGGGGTTAACACATCCTTTGAGTCTTCAGGCAGGGACCCTACCCTTGTTAGCAGGGGTTGTGACTTGCTAATAAGTGAATTCAATATTCCACCTAAATGGCAACAGTGACAAAACAAGGCCCTTAACAAAGGTCCAGATGGAAATGGTGTCAACCCTTGAAATGTCTTGATGAAGATTATGTTCTATAAGCACTATTTTAATTGATTAGGTTCTTTGTGCATTTTAGTGTTAATTTTTCTGGGAATTTTCTCAAATAATGTATTGATTACTATTGTTGTTCTTCTAGATCAATAATTTTGACCTGTACATTTAATAATAACTGTGATTCTATTCTCATTTTTTAATTGTGTCTGAATGGTTGAATTTTGATTAAGATTATGTACTATAAGCACCATTTTAACTGATCAATTTCTTTGTGCATTTTATTGCTTATTTTTTAGGAAATTTTCTCAGATAATGTATTGATTATTGTTGTTTTGTTCTCATTTTTTAATTGTCTGAATGGATGAATAGTGTCTTCAAAGTATTATTGGTGTTGTTTTCTTCTTAACATTCTTTTACTCTGCACTTATGTTTTGCGGTGTTAATTATTGTACTGCACTGCAACACTTATACCACTAAATTTTATCACCAGTGTTTTGTTTAGAGAATACAAAAAAATAAAACTTTAACTCAATAATTTGTTTCCAAGAACTGTTGGAACTCGCTGTCAATATCTCTCAAATGAGAAACCAATCCTAATTTATTTCTCCCTCTCTTTGGATTCATCTCAAAATAACTCTTGTATCAGTACAAGATACATTTGTTACTTGAACACCTTGCTTCGGTACTTTATTGACCTACACAATGTTTTTCCTTTCTCTCCTAATTCACCCTCAGCTATTTCTGTTTCTCTGATTCTTATGATGTTTTATTTGAAATTGGCATCTTGGTGCTTCCAAACAGGGTTCTGGTTGAGAATAATAGATAGATTCACATGGTAATTTAAATTTTCAAGTGTTTTGAGTTCCAAGGCTTTCTCACATTTGGGAAATAAATGAAGAGAGATTAATTAATGTCAAATAGAACTCAATTTCCTAATAATGTCTAGGTTTTACCCAAATGTTTCTCTTGCAAACTGCATCGATCAAACGTCAAAATGACAAATATCTGAACTCATGAAAATCTTGAATGTGCTCTGAACTCATTAAAAAATTTAATGGGCAGAAACATGGAAACATAGATCTCTCTTCATTTATTTCTCAAATGCAAGAAAGCCTTAGAACTCAAAACACCTGAAAAATTAAATTACCATGTGAAACTATCTATTCTTCTCAACCAGAAGCCTTTTGGAAGCACCTAGATACTAGTTTCAAATAAAGCGTCATAAAAACAAAGAAGAAAAAATAGCTGAGGGTGAATTAGGCAAGAAAGGAAAAACATTGTGCAGGTCAATAAACTACCCAAGCAAGGTGTTTAAGTAACAAATGTATCTTATACTGATACAATACTCATTTTAAGATAAATCCAAAGTGACGGAGTCAAAAAAATTAGCATTGGTTCCTCATTAGAGAGATGTTAACAATGAGTTCCAATAGTTTTTAGAAACAAATTATTGAGTTGAAGTTTTATTTTCTTGTATTTTTGTAAACAAAACATTGGCGATGAAATTTAGAGGTAGAAGTGTTGCAGTGCAGTACAACAATAATAACACCTCAGAACACAAGTGTTGAGTAAAAGAATGTTAAGAAAAAAACAACACCAATGATGCTTTGAAGACACCATTCATCCATTCAAACAATTAAAAAATGAGAATAGAGCAACAATAGCAATCAATGCATTATTTAAAAAAATTTCCTAAAAAATAAACAATAAAATGCACAAAAGAATCGAGCAGTTAGAATGGTGCTTATAGAACATAATCTCCATCAAAATTCATCCATTCAGACAAAATTAAATATTGAGAACAAAATCACAGTTATTACTAAATGTACAGGTCAAAATTCTTGACCCAGAAAAACAACAATAGTAATCAATACATTATTTGGGAAAATTCCTAGAAAAATAAACAATAAAATTCACAAAGAACCTGATCAGTTAGAATGGTGATTATAGAACATATTCTTCATTAAGACATTTCAGGGGTTGGCACCAATTTCCATCTGGACCTTTGTTAAGGTCTTTATTCTGTCGTTGTCATTTAGATAGAATATTGAGGTTCACTTATCAACATGTCATAACCCTTGTTAACAAGGGCAGGGTTCCTACTTGAAGACTCAAAAGATGTGTTAACCTCTACAAATCTATCGATAAAATGTAAGTATAGTTCCAAATTACAAAAAATTGACCAAGTTAAAACTTGGTTTGAGGAAAGAGGAATTGTTTTTCAACAATAATGGAACACCTACATAACAATATATCCAAGGAATATTCTTATAGATCTTAAAGGGAAAATACCATAAATTTTTGATCTGGGGGATATTTTCCCTTTTAAAATCTGTAAGAATCTTTTTTGGGCATATTGTCATGTAGGTGTTCCATTATTGTTGAAAAATAATTCCCCTTTTCTCAAACCAAGTTTTAACTTGGTCAATTTTCATAACTTGGTCAATTTTCATAACTTGTTCAATTTTCATAACTTGGAACATACCTACATTTGATTGATGAATTTGCAAGGGTTAACACATCCTTTGAGTCTTTAGGTAAGGGACCCTACCCTTGTTAACAAGGGTTGTGACTTGCTAATAAGTGAATTCAATATTCCACCTAAATGACAGCAATGACAAAACAAGGGCCTTAACAAAGGTCCCAGATAGAAATGGGTGTCAACCTCTGAAATGTCTTGATGAAGATTATGTTCTATAAACACCATTCTAATTAATTAAGTTCTTTGTGCATTTTAGTGTTTATTTTTCTGAGAATTTTCTCAAATAATGTATTGATTACTATTGTTGTTCTTCCAGATCAAGAATTTTCACCTTTACATTTAATAATAATTGTGATTCTATTCTCATTTTGTAATTATGTCTAAATGGATGAATTTTGATGAAGATTATGTTATATAAGCACCATTTTAACTGATCAATTTCTTTGTGCATTTTATTGTTTATTTTTAGGAAATTTTCTCAGATAATGTATTGAATATTGTTGTTTTGTTATCATTTTTTAATTGTTTGAATGGATGAATGGTCTCTTTAAAGCGTTATTGGTGTTGTTTTCTTTCTAACATTCTTTTACTCTACACTTGTGTTCTAGAGTGTTAATTATTGTTGTATATCACTACAACACTTTTACCGCTAGATTTCATCACCAGTGTTTTGTTTAAAGACAAAAAAATAAAATTTCAACTCAATAATTTGTTTCTAAGAACTGTTGGAACTCATTGTCAACATCTCTCAAATAAGCAACCAATCCTAATTTATTTTTGTCTCCCTCTCTTTAGATTCATCTCAAAATGACTCTTGTATCAGTACAAGATTACTTTTGTTACTTGAGCACCTTGTTTGTGTAGTTTATTGACCTGCACAATGTTCTTCATTTCTCTCCTAATTCACCCTCAGCTATTTTTGTTTCTCTGATTCTTAGGACATTTTATTTGAAACTAAATCTTGGTGCTTCCAAAAAAACTTCTGGTTGAGAAGAATAGATAGATTCACATGGTAATTTAAATTTTTAAGTGTTTTGAGTTCCAATACTTTCTCACATTTGGGAAATAAATGAAAAGAAATTAATTAAGTGTCAAATAGACTCAATTTTTTAATAATGTCTAGGCTTTACCCAAATGTTTCTCTTGCAAGCTGCATCGATCAAACATCAAAATGACAAATATCTGAACTCATAAAAATCTTGAATGTGCTTTAAACTCATTAAAAAATTTAATGGGCAAAAACATGGAAACAAAATAACAAACTGCATCAAACATGGATACTAGTGTATCAAATAATAGCATGAAAATAGCTATAATTCTGCATTTTAGAATTGGACAACAATGAAAATCATCCAAAATGCCAAAACAGTTTGATCTAATGTCTAAGACTTAAACAGTAAATTGCATTTATGTTGTGATGTTAATTTTTATCTTAAGTTGTTCTTTATAAGTTAAACTACATTTCTGGATTGCATTGGTGCGTGTTGAAATTTTCTTCATTAAAAAAAATGTGAGGGACTTTTGGCACAATGTTTAGCCTATGTACTATCCTAAGCACCTTTAGGCCAATGGTACTTTACCCATCCGAGGGGAAGCAAATGCAACTACTAATATTGGTACTTACTTGTAGCCATGCTTGTTGAGCATCGATTTAAGATCATAGTCATTCAGTGTTGCAAGTGCAGCTCCAAGGTTGTGTCTAATGATGGTGACACTGATCTTCTCTCCATGGTAAACTCCAAGCAATCTGAATACCTCCTGCCCAACAATGTCTCCCGCACTCGTGTGCACACAAATATGATTATGCGTGGTGAATGTGCTCTGTTTAGTATAACACTCCAGATCGCCTCTCTCTACACAGACTCCTTTCCGGCGTTCTTCAAATTTGGCAGGGACTAAAACGTCATTCATATTATCTTTCATTAAAGTTCATCTCCATGCCACCACAGTATTTCAAAAACCCATTCGCTTTACCTCACAAGGATCTGTGCAAACCGCAATGTACCCAATCCACACACCTTTGTTTTTTCCTCTCACTTTTGCAACATCCGTGTAGGAATAGTGCCATAGATACACTTGTTGTATATCCCGGGTGGGATAGCCCAAGACTCTGCAGCAGATCTTCTATGCGGTGGCTACATCCTTTGTAAGAAGGTGAATATTTGTGGCCATCAAACCCATCATAGCAGCCCTGTGCCAAATCCTCGTACTTGAGAAGTTCCTCTTTGAGAAGCGGTTTAAGGGGATTGACTATCCCCTGCCAATTTCTCTTCCCCTAAATTCCACTCCAAATGTCCTCTGTATTAAGTTTCTCTCCGTTCTTATTAATGGCGTTGGCACTGTCATTAATGCAAGATCGGGAAGGAAGTGTATATTAACAACTCTTCAAAATGGTCGTTATTGACTGATTTCTGAACCTTGGATCTCACTCACACTTCCGACTTCCACAGCACTGAATCACAATTTTTTGCCTGCAAAAACCTCAGCGCACTAGATTTTTGAACTTTCCCAGAAAAGCAAATGACCCTTGTAACGTCAAAAAGCAGATCGCTGTTGATTACCATTCAAAACTTCATTTGATGCCAACTAATATTTGTCTGTTATGTTAAACTCTGCAACGGTTATTATACCTAGAGGCATATACAATTGTATACATTGAGTGGGGGACTGTGATGTCTGCCCGTGAAATTTGAAACTGTATTTTGATATTTTAATTACTGAAATGAAAAAACAGATAACTTCCCTGCACCCCAGTAATTTATTAATTTAATTTTACTTGTTGCACTTGAATTATAGAAATACAAATATAATTTAATTTTATCATGTAATAACCTATGATTAATATATTAGTGTGATTGTAAATTTAATATTTATTTGCTGCACTTGAATTACACAAATACGAATATAATTTAATTTTACTACGTAATTACATATTATTATTGTTTTAGTGTGACTAGAAATAGTAAATAATTTAATGTTACCATGTACTTAATTACCTATGATTATTGTTTTAGTGTGATTAGAAATACTAAATTAAATTTATAATAAATGAAATTCATAAAGCTACCTCTGGGCATCCTTTACATATATTTATTTAATATAGGTATGTTAGTCTTATGTCATTTAAACATGGCAAGAAAGAGATATCCAATAAAAGCCGCACTTTTGGCAGGAAAGAGATATACCTATATGAAAGATGATAAATTTTATCGCTTTCATTTTACAAAGGTTGATAACTTCGATGACTTATCTATTCATAAAATGCCTCTTCGTACTTTTTATCACTTCATTTTCTAAAGGTTGATAACATATCGAATGACTTATCTACTCTCCCTGCTATATTCTTGTAACATTAAACACTATAACAAATAGTGTAGTAGTTGTAAGGCATAGATCATATTTTTGTGTGATGGAATATACATTAACTATAGTCAAACCACTCAATACACCAAAATGTTTGATACGTATATTAGTTTTATTGAAGGGTAACATATATGTTAAGTCGAATGGAGGTGTGTTCACGGTATGCTGAACTAGAATCTAGTTATTAATTTTTGCTTGATTTGGTTATTAAAAGTTCTTAGATACATGATTTGGTATGGTAAAATAGTGTTTGTGTAAAAAAAATTTGGTTATTTTGTTTAAACACTTAGATTTGGTCTTTGGCGCTTTCGTTCCTTATTTTTCATTCTTCAACATTCAACATATTGGGCAAGATCACTAGTAGGGGGATCAAGACTTTCTTGGCTCATTCTCGTACGGTGGAGTTTTTCTTCCTTTCATGAAAATGGATGTACTTAATGCTAAAGAGTTGTTCCTCTCAACTCTGGGAGGTTTGGAGAGGGGTCTGATGGTATAAGTAAGTATGAAGGAGATTCATACTAAAATCCCACATATGATAATGATTTGCCTCATCTCATAAAACATTTTTACCAACGGACCACATTTTTATATTGTCGTGTGTGTATACTATTAGTGATCAAAATTAAACTCTTCCAAGAGCTTCTAAAAGGGTTCAAACCCAATTTAGAAGTGTGTGTGTGTGTGTGTGTGTGTGTGTGTGTGTGTGTATCACAAAGATCACAACTTATATCACCATCATTTCTCAAGGTTGATGACATATTAGATGGCTACAGAGGAGTTAGAGATGGACACAGGAGGGGCAAATAAGGAAAGGAATTGCAATTTGGACAAGATTCAGATGGCGAGGTTGAGATGAAAGATGGTACTGGCATGTACATTTGGGAAGAAGAGATTGGTGTCACTCCTACACAGGAGACACATGAGGTATTAGAAGGAACTATCGCCTCTTCACCAATGAAAAGGGTTGATCCGATTGCAAAAGGGAAAAAGGTTGTGTACGCTTGAAATGGGGTGGAAATTGTTGACACACAAGTATTGAAAATTTTTAATGAGGTTCTAGACGTGCCTTTAGAACAAGGACTTCATGAGGCTTTAAATGAGGATAGAGATAGTTGCATTCCTAAGAAAGTTGGGTGGGATCAACAGCTTGGGGATGAGGACATACTTAGCTCATTCTCTTGGGGTGGAGTCTTTCATCCTTTCACGGAATTGGATGTGATTAATGCTAAAGAGTTGTTTGTGTCAGTCGTGGGAGGTTTTGAGAGGGATTTGATGGTCCAAGTAAATTGTATGAAGCAGGTACGTGCTAAAATCATGCATATGATAATAGTCGATGTTGTCTTGTAAAACCTTTTTACCAACATACTACATCAACCACATTCGATGTCGTCCTATAAGAGAGATTGGGACTTCAAGTTATGTTCTCCTATAAATATGTGTAATATTTTTCATTTATCTATATCATTATCACACAATATGCTCTACTTTTACTCACAGATCTACCCTTAAATGTTGTTGTCATGCTAAATTTCTAACATGTAAAATTTAATTTTGAGATCTAATATTTAACTCAAAATTATTGTTTCATCTCTAACTTCCCTTTATTTTTCTTTTGTGAATGGTGCGCCTACTTTTTCTTATGCAGCACCAAAGAGAAGGTGGAAATTGAGTTTAGGGTTTTTTGTGAAAAGGTGGAAGTGCGTGAGATATTTCATGGGCAGGGGCAGAAGCGCAAGATGGGTTTTGGCAGGGACAGAGGCACGGGAGGGATTTTGGCAGGGATGTAACAATCATTCCCTTTATTTGCATTTCCATCTCTTGAGCGGCCACCCAAATGCTCACACGAATTGTTTGAGCTGGTTTAAGAATATTTCTACAGCAATCTCAAGACTCTGGATTTTTGTACTGTGCTGGAAAATTAATAGAGGAGGGTGAGGGACAACCAACTTATAATTCAGATCGCTTTACAATACATTTCGTTGAAATGTTCCCCTACCTAGAGAGGCGCAACACCGAAAGATTCTAGAGGAGCTCGGGAATTTCAAGAAGGCCAGGAGTCTGTCTTGGCATTTTGAGTCCGTCTATAGACGACACTTCCAGATGCTGGACAAGATCCACGCAAAGAGAAACAAATTGGACAAAAAACTAAGGAATGTGAGAGCATGGAAGAAGGTTTCGAGCGTTATCTTTGTGGCGACGGTGTTGATTTACTTTGTGGTGGCCACGGACATCGCAGTGCTGCTAGTAGCGCCTTGGCCGCGGCTGCATCGATTCCCTTCAGCGCCGTGGGTAAATAGGTTAACCCTCTCTCGACAAAATGCGAGGACAACATTAAAGGTCATAGGGAACTTATCAGCGCAATGCTTGTGGGGAATTTTGTGGCACTCAAGGATGTAGACAACATTAGGGTTCCGGTGGACCTCCTAAAGAACACCATCAATTTGATTTTGAGTAGGGTTAACTTTAAACCCCCTCCCCCTGAACAATTATTATAGAATGGGTGGTGAATTTTTAAAATAGGGTTTCGAAAAATGACGAATATTCAAAAAAAAAGAATTTGTACAAAAAAATAGCTAAATATGGAAATCGTACAGTTGTCCTGCTGCAAAGTTGTAAACTCCCAACAAGGCGACATGTCGCATACGCAACACAAGCACCAATGCAAAGATAAATCTGTGAAGTCGCATGGCTGTAGATACAACTGGGCGGCTATATGTGCAACATGAAAATGTGGGCGGGTGACATGACTTTAGAGTGGTCGGGCACCTGCAAAAAAAGCAACTGAGTATTTGGACTTTACAACGGTCGGATATCTGGCTTTAGAGCAAATAACTAGTCGTTTGGAATAAACTCGAAAGAACAAATGTATATGTTCTAGATGTATATGCTATTGCTAGTGAATGTATAATGTAACCCTCCCATTAGGGCAAATGTATGCATTTATATGAAATTTATTATAAACACTAGGCGAGACGACCCCCCAAACTAGCTTGCTCTCAGAATTTTTAAGCGAAAAGCTACTCCATAAAACTTTTAAAATACACCAAATCCAAATTTTAAAAATTAAAATATTCGTGAATTAGCGAAGAATCGCCACTAAAATTTTCCCCGATTCTGAGGAGCACAGAGTTATGTCTTCAGGATGAGGATGTTGTTCAGATTGTGATGGAGGACATCAGGAAAAAATAGTAGACTTTTATGGATATGTTATGTTCCCTCCTGCGCATTTACCCATCAAAAATATGTTGGAAAGGTTAGCGTGACAATACAACCACGATTATGCGACTGCGCCATCTATTTTCATCTCATGCAGCATTGCAATGGATTCCTTATAGGCGGCGGGAAGGCAATGCTCAGGTGCTAACCTTTATTTCATAGAAACAATTATGATGTCTAATTTGGCTTCCCACATCAGGCACATATGGTGCATAACAGGTGCTACCCGGGCTAATCATGTAAAACCCACTGGTGTAAAATAACTGAAGAATAAGAATTAGCTTGGTCTTCGTTTGGGGCGGCAGATAGATGCGTGCCCACAACCCTAATTCCTCACCAAAACATGACATCTTTGTATGTGGATGAATCCCTTTAGGTAGATGTGGGAGGACATGTTATGTACACAGTTGTTTCTACTAGAAGTTGCTTTAGTTGTGTGCCAAATAAATCCAGTGTGGCATCAAGGTTTAGAAAAAGGCGAATCGTATGGCTCCATCCAATTTTCTTATTCAAGGATTTTGCTTGCTTTTTATTTATTATATATAAAACCTGGATTTCGAAAAAATAATCACAAATTTGTTTGAATCCCCTTCTTTTTATTTGTAAAATTGTTCGTATGGTACCCTGTTCAATTAGGGAAAATATTAGTGCCCCTATTCTAAGTTTGGTACCTCATTTCTTCCTAATTTGCACAAATCTCCTATGTCTGTGGATGTGATTTGTCTCCTACAAAAAATAATGTACCATGTTTTGGCCTTCAATCTAGCTACATTCGAGGATCTTTTAAATTCATCTATCTTTCATCAACCGCCTTAGCATTTGAA
Organism: Taxus chinensis; assembly: GCA_019776745.2. Taxonomy (NCBI): domain Eukaryota; kingdom Viridiplantae; phylum Streptophyta; class Pinopsida; order Cupressales; family Taxaceae; genus Taxus; species Taxus chinensis. The sequence continues at coordinate 619,772,525 of CM034155.1, forward strand.
CCTCGCCCCACCTACACGCTTTGCATAAATGTTTGAGAGAAGAACATAAGTAACAGTAATTTTAGGATCCAAATCAAAATGCACTGGCATCGTAAATAGCCCCCACTTAACCACCATAGGTTTAACTGGTATCTTAATGTTAAAATTTTAGGGTATCCTCAAGATAGTCAACAATGGAAAGAAGGTTAACCATATACACATAATGATCAATTGTAGGTGTAATGCAATAAAGGATAATCATGCTATTGAAGTATGTACAACCCTCATCTACTAAACTTGTATGGTTGCATGTACATATAACACAAACAAAGGTTGTGGGATTTGTATTTACGCCTACCAATCGAGTTTTCTTGAAATTTTCTAAAGCCTTTTCAAAAAATATATTTTATGCATATCCTTCTATCATGGAATTCCTCATGCCTTGTCTATGCTTATGAATTTTTCATACATGTCTACAAGGGTGGTTGTAACTTTATCTAACACATTTCCTATATCCTTTATGGTATGATTGATGTCAATCCCTATTCTAAATCCCCCATTTTGGCATAGGTAAGTAGGATGCTGACAAAGATTGTGGAATTGAGCTTTAAACCTACCAATTGTATTTACTTGAAAGCTTTTAAATCCCTTTTCAACAAATTCATTTTTTTGCATAGCTTGCAATCAATGTTATCCATGAGAACACGTCTCTTTGAGGCATTTTGTCAAACAGTTCATGTGTCTTTTCTATGTTTCTGTTATCCATATTTTTCCCCCCTCGGCAAAATATTGGATCAAACGACCCTGTACAGAAAGGAGATTCAAGAAACGGCTCTGTCGAGCGACTCCGTGCCTCAAATCCATTAAACAAATTACATGCGGGCTCGGAAATTGAATAGCAGGTTCGGAGGAGGAGGAGATAGTGTCAAAGAAGCCCTATGCAAGAAAGAGAAGAAACGGCGAAGTTTCGAGGTCTTTAGGCTCACAACAGTTTAGAATGAGTCCAAAAATCAACTAAGTATGGAAGAGACAGCGGACACTGCCAAGTTTCTTAACGACGCATCTTCAAAGTTAAATCCAAAAGAGGAGGCTCGAACAAGCACCAGACCTCCACGTGCCCCAGGCCCAAAACAGAGGCAGAGTCAAAGCTAAAATTCAAAGGATGGACAGGGTGGGCCTCGAAAAAGGGCTAAGTATAGAAGGCTGCCACGCGTCAGCTCGGCCCGTCTCCAAGGGTAAATCCAAAAGCAGAGACTCAAACTAGCGCCAGCTCACCACGTAGTCCAAGGTCTGAAAACGTAAGAAGGGTCGTTGAAAAGTCTAAGAGCCTGTGAAGAATTCCACGTGTCAATCCGACGCTCCTTCAAAGGGAAAATCCTAAGCGGGTTACCAAGTAAGCGCAGAGCCTCCACACGCCCTGTTTCAAAAAAGGGACAGGGTCGAGTTGAATAGTCAAAGCACATAGATAGGCTAGCAGAGGGTGTCAAGCGTCAGCACGGTGCTAACTCAAGAGCAGAATTAAGGGACGATTTTTAGACAAGCGCCAAGATGCCGAGTGTCCCCGGTCATATATATGACCCCACCGAGCAAAAGACTTAGCCAAAAACATAAGGAAATCGAGCAGGTCACAGAAGAGGCCACATGTCGACCCCACGCCACTACAAAGGTAAAATATAGAGGCTACCCTCAGACGTGTGCCGACCCTCCATGTGTCTAGTCTCAAAAAGGGGGCTCGTTTTCGAACTATTTTTTTCTGCTATTTTTTATGGACCCGATCCAAATTTCAAATGGTCATATATTTCGACTCGGGGCTCAAAATCCAACAAATCTGGCACCCGCCGAAAAGATCTCGGCCTCATCTACTCCATGGAGATCTGAAAATTTAAGTTTGAAGCAGTTAGGTGGGTATAAAATGGAGAAACTTCTTCGGGCCTTTAATACAGGATCTTCTGCCCCAACAACCAGATCGGATTTGATCTAATCTGTCGTTTCCTCCTCCTTCGAGGTGCCGAACCAGTAATGGATGCAGTTAAGATAGATTTGGGGTAGATTTTTTGACAGGAGGCATTGATAGTAGTGGTTGAGCTTCGGACTGTTTTTTCCCACTTCTCTCTCCTTCTTCCCTCTGTGTTGAATCTGTAAAAGCAGGGTCGGGATTCATTGTAAAGAGTTGGACATTCTTAGGTTTTGCAGGCTCCCATTTTCCTCTAGCAAACGAATTCGAGGAGTTTTCAGACCTCCCCTTTGAATTGTAATACATTTCCTACCTTTTAGCTGTTTGTAATGCATTGTATCGATCTGCAGAGCAATAAAACATGTTTGTGATTGATTTTAGATCCTTTCTCGTCTACATTGCTCTCATCTGGTCTTCCATTACAAATCTGGTTATCTGTGCTTGATTATTGTATGCATTTTGTTGGTTTGTGTCTATCAGCAAAACTAATGTTCATCATTCCTTCGGTTCATCACCTTGTAGCTTAGTTTTGATTTCTTGTATTCCTTTATCCTTGTCTCCTTGGTAAAACTTAGATTAGGTTTAGGAATAGGTCATTTGTAAGTTTTCACGCATGCACCTAAACAAAGGAATATGAACCAACCTTTAATCTGGAGAGTTTCCCCATTCGCAAAGTCCCACACTTTGGGGAAAAATCAATGTTATTGAAATCACACCAAATGACTTTGCCTTAGAAAAGCATATATGACAACTCGTTTGGGGGTGCTGTGATTTTGCACTAATAGTTTTGGCATGCCTGGTGGGACCAAGAAGTCTCCATCCTTATTATAGTAAGATTGATGTGCACTTGTGTTTCTAACTTTTAAGAAGCTTTAAAAATTTGCACATCTAACAGCTCCAAAAGGGACAAAATCCACTGATTTCAGTAGTCCAAGCTTGCCAGGTACATGTGAAGAATACAAACAATGTCAAGAACCAGAGAGGAGGGATTGTTTGTACATCTGCATTTGTCTCTAGATATAAGGAGAAGGGGAAGGAGATCCCAGAGGTCTCCATCTCCACCAAACAGAGCCTTATCAACACCTCCTCCTAGTAGGCCATTCTTTCAATCAAGAAGGGTCCTCAGGCCAATCAGGATGGCACAACCAAGTTCTTATGTTAATTTCACTGGCAGCAGCCCACTCACTCTGAATGCACAAAATCCAATCCCAGTGGCAACATTAAAGAGCATCCCATATTTCACTGGAGAAAACTAGACTTCTCCTGGTGACCATGTTCAAGACATTGCGAATGTTTGTACAATCCATGAAATTATTGAAGTGGACATTGCAATCAAGTTGCTAGCCTCTTCACTCAAGGGTAAAGCTTCATAATGGTTCAGGAGCCTAGAAGTAGGCTCTATTCAAACTTAGGACCATATGTGCAGAGCTCTTCATGACCAGTTTGGAGAAAAGGGAGATAACCTATCCTTGTTGAAGCAACTGACAATAATCAAGAGAGCTTTGAATGAGCAGTTGACGGATTTCAACCTCAGATATCAATGGACCTGGGACAGGATTCCAGCAACAGTAAGTCCCACGAAGGAAGGTTCCTTCTTATACTTTCGTAGAGTTTTAAATTTTGATATTGCTCTAATGATTCAATCAATGGGGGCACCACTCTACCTGTAGCTTATACCCTCTCTATAAGAGCTGAAAATCATTTAATTCAGGCTGGCAAGCTTGCTCCTAAGCCCTCCATGCCTCTATACCCTGAATTAGGAAACCCAAGTACCAGCCAAACACCCACATTAGCTCCTATACCTACTCCTAGGAATCAGAGTTCAGCTAAAGCCTCCACCTCATCCTCTAACACCTCAAAAGAGCTTCAGGAAGTTATGAAACAACTTCAGAACCTAGGGAATGAGTTAGTGACTATCAAGAGACAGCGGGCTCAGAATTCCAGACCATATCAGCCTCAAGCTCAGTATCAGGATAGACCCTCGTATCAACAAAATAGACCACCAGATCGTATTGTAAATTAGAGTCAAAACCAAGGACAACCTCAAGCTGGTAGACCTTTCAAGTCATATGATCCAATTACAACTTCAACATCAAGGGCATTGGTCCCAACACAAAACAATTTGGCACAAGAATATGATTGGTGTTTCCCGTGCAATCAACCTCATAACCAATCATTGTGCTTTAATGGTGCACTAACCTAGGCCTTGATGGTACAGACTAGTGGTGTGTCACAAGAATCTAGTCAAGAAGAAAACCAACAGCAAGGAGCTCAGCAAGAGATACCTCCAAATGAAACTATGCTTGTCAATTGGCAAGCTGAGGACTTTTGTGGAATGAATCAGTTCCCTTCTCAAAGTGTGGCTGCCAATACACGGTCCAATAAGAGAAGTATTAGAGAGGGACAATCACCAAACTCAGGTAACCCTCAACCTTCCATTACTCCATAAGGTTTTGGTACTCCAAATGTAACTCCCAACATGTAGAGCCAATCCAAGCCACTTTCCAAATTTACTCAGGCATCGGTTGTAACAACCCATGTGCAAGAGAAAAATGTGCCAGTGAAGGGGCAGCAAAAGGATGGATCATTTAATGTCATTGAACAGATGAAGAAGAAAAGTGTGAAAATTTCACTGTGGGAGTCACTAGCCATCCCAGGACAGAGGGATCTGTTGTAGATTGCTATGGCCAATTGGTCAAGCTCTAATCAACCCCCCAGCCAACAAGAGAAAGTGCTTACCAATGCGGCTCAACCTGAGAGGAACCATGGAGATCAACGAGGTAAGAACCTAAGGCCTCCTCCATTCTATGTTTCACTAATCATTGGGGAAAAATTGGTGCATAATTGTATGATTGATTCGGGGGCATGTAATTATGTAATGCCAAAACAAATAGCTGATCATCTAGGTCTCCAATAAGAAGTCATCTCTAGAGGGGTGGTGCAATTGGATGGGAGAACAATGACAACCGTTGGAGTCATCAAGGATTTGAGCCTCACACTGCATGTCTGCCCCAATGTGACTGTATTGCAGAATATATCAGTTATAGAATTGCCACCACATTTCACATTGTGTTTTTCCAGAGACTTCACTACCAAAATCAGAGGCTATTTGTCTATTGATTGGTCGCATATGCTTTTTAGAACAAGGTATGGAGCCAAGACCAGAATTAGATCTGAGCCCATTGCAGATTACCATATTGAATCTTATGTGCCTAGCCCAATCAATGCCAATTGTTCAGCTTTCAATCAGGAAGACCTCTTAAGCACTTGTGAAGCAGATACTAAGGTGGGGTGTATCCCAGACTTGACTCTCGATGAATGGGCTAACAAAAGACATGCTTTTGACCCTTATAAGGAGATGGAAGAAGCTGAGCTAGGAGTCTATTGTCTACATGAGGAGAATCATCCTCTTCCTGACATCATTAAGCCAAAACACAAAGATGACAATGAAGTATGACAATTGTTCTTTGATGGCTCGAGGAGTAGACAAAGAGTTGGAGGTGGTGCAATGTTGGTTTCACCACAAGGCATCAAGTATTATTCAACCTTCAGATTTTAGTTTGTTTGCTCAAATAACACTGTTGAATATGAGGCTTTGGTCCAGGGTCTTCATTGGGCAAGAAAATGAAGAATCAATAACTTGCAAGTTTTTGGTGACAGTGAACTGGTTGCTAATCAAGTCAGAGGACTTAATGCTATCAAGAATGAACTTCTCAAAAGCTACAAGAATAGGGTATGGGATCTCATTGAGGACTTCGAAGCCTTCAACATTGTGTCCATACCCCGGAAGGAGAATGAAGCTGTTGATAGGCTTGCAGTAGTTGGAGCAACATTTGATGTGGTTGACAGCATCAAAAGAGACAAAGGACAACCACATATCCATGTAGTTGTGAGGCCAATAGTGCCAGATAACAACACATGTTGGCAGGTGTTTGATAATGATCAACAGATCATCAATTTCTTGCAAGAGGAAGCTGAATTCTCAGCTAAGAATTAGCACAAATTAGAACAACAATATGGAAATCAATTAGTACAGCTACGTACAAACAAGCTTCCTAAAGGTTTTGTGACATTGGAATTTATCCTCAATCCTAATGATCAGTTTTGAAAAGAGAAGGCTAACATGTAAATCAAAGGAGAAGATTCAAATTCAATTCTAGTTGGAAAAGGCAAAACACTTCAAATTGGCAAAGTGGCCACCGAGCAAGAAAGGTATGAATTCATGTAACTTTGCCAAGAGTTTCCAGATGTATTTGTTTGGAGCTATGAAGACCTAAGAGGGTTTAATCCAAAGCTAGCACAACACACAATCGAACTAGATCCAGATGCTAAGTCCATCAGGAAAAAGTAGAGACCAGTCAATCCACACATTGAACCTCTGATGAAGAAAGAGCTAAACAAACTGATAGAGGCAAGTATTATATTTCCAATCAAACACTGAAGTTGGGTTGCAAACTTGGTCCAAGTCAGGAAGAAGAATGGAGAGATTAGGTTGTCTGTAGACTTTCGAGACTTGAATAGAGCATCACTTAAGGACCACTACCAACTCCCCTCAATGGAATAGATTTTGCAAGTGGTGTCTGGATCAGGGAGATTCTCTCTCCTAGATGGCTACTTAGGATACAACCAAATAATGGTGAAAGAAGATGATCGATTCAAAACGGCTTTCACCACCAAATGGGGCACCTATGCCTACATAAAAATGCCATTTAGATTGTCTAATGCCGGAGCCACTTTCCAAAGGGTAATGGATATGGCATTCAAAGGGTTGATCAACAAAATAGTACTGATATATCTAGATTACATCACTGTGTTCTCTAAAAATGTAGCGGATCACCTTTTTCACTTAAGATAGGTATTTCAAAGATGTAGGAGATTTGGGGTATCATTGAACCCCTAAAAATGCATATTCTTGGCCCATGAGGGTAGGCTTCTAGGCCATATTGTGTCAAAGGAAGGTGTGGCAATTGAACTAGAGAGGGTTAAAGCAATAAGAGCATTGCCATTACGAAGCCATAAGAAAGCTCTTCAAAACTTCTTAGGAAAGATTAATTTTGTCCGTAGGTTTGTACCAAAATTTGTTGCCCTTGTCAAGTCAATAATGTTGATGTTGAAGAAGAGCTTGGCATTTAGGTGGACAGCTGAAGGAAGAGAAAGCTTTGAGGCCATCAAAGAAGCTATATCACAAGCCCCAACTCTCGTGAATCTATATTTTTGTAAGGACTTCATATTATATGCCTTTGGTGGCAGTGACACAATTGTTACAATCTTAGTACAACAGAACAAAGACAGTACATAACAGCCAATTGCCTTCTGTTGTGGCAAATCAGCAGCACCCCTGGATGTTGATCAGATTTCTAGTTTGATCACCCTATGCATCCAGTGTGATTGCACAACATTGAATCCTCTTCCCAAGTGTGGGACTTGCAAAATGGAAGAGGAATCTCCAGATTAGAGGCTGGTTCCTCAACTCCTCTGATCATCTATTTCACTTGCACAATTGCAGAGGTTTAAACTCCTAAATCTGCTCTAAATTCCAAGGAGACAGAGATAGAGAATGCAAAAAAGAAAGAACTAATGCTAATAGGTGATGCACCAAAGGAGTGGTGAGCATTTTTTACTTCTGCAAATTGACACAGTTCATAAAATGCAACAAAAACAACATGCACAAACTGATAGTTATAATGAAGTGTTAGAAATTAGGCAAACAACACCAGCAGAGGATAAAAACTAATCACAGGGCATGTATTGTTATTTTAATATCAAAATCACTTGCATTCAAACACCTGAAAGGCAAAAATACAGTTGCAGTTTCTAGAAAAGGTCTGTTATTCCACTAAATCACTTCCAAGGTGAAAAAGGGAGCTTGCCATACACAAAAAATGTTCAACCCTTTGAAAATGGGCCAAATCTGGCTTTTACAGTGCAAGGGACGAGCCCAGGAGAGAGAAACGCGGGAAAACATGGAAGGGATTCAACCATTAACAAAAATTCCATCAAAACAGCATGGGCAACCTGACAGACCCATTCCCTGACATTTTTAACCATGCTGGGAGAGAATGCGAGCCATTCTTCATTAAAATCGGTGGTTGAAACGTCATTTTTGTTCATGACCACGTGCCAGAAGTGTTTTTTTTCTCTCTCCAAACTCCACCAAAATAGAAAATTGACCTTGGAATCTTGTAGATAATTTCACCAGCTTTCTATTGATATAAAGAACGTGAAAAACCGATCTCTGGATCGAAAGATATGGCGATTTGAAGTTCTAGGGCAAAACAGGTCCAAATCGGGTCGCTTTGATATTTTTGGCCTGGACACGTGGCGAGTTCTGATTGGTTGTGGGCCTTCTAGGGGAAAATTTCCCACAAAAACTCCGCTGAGCCATAACTTGAAAAATACATGGAGTTAGGAGGAAAACTTTACCTTTTTGGAAAGCTGAGAAAGAGCTCTATCCAATGGTGCCATTTCCAGAAGGTTTTGAGTCCCTGAAAAGCAAAATTTTGTGACTGAGGCACAAGAGAGGGAAGAATGAGAGGAGTTAGCCACAAAATGAGCAGGGGGCACATTTTGGATAACACCTTCTTCAGCCAAGGTATGGAATATTATGAAGTGAGATAATCCTTCATCAAAAAGCATGTCCTTGCAGTGATCAGAGGGTTAAAGAAGTTTAAACATCTAGTTTCAAATAATAAAATCCAATTGTTAGTCTCCCATGCAGGAGTTAAAGAATTCCTTCTCAGCAAGGATCTAAATGAAAAACGTGTAGGATGTATCACTCGTGTCATGGAGTATGACATTGAGATCAAGGTTATTAAACTGGTCCGTAGGAAGGGATTGTGTGAACAACTTTCCTCGAGTCAACAAGATGAAGCAAGAAGTGAAAAGGAAGTTGTTTTTATCCTGGAGAATAGTCAAGAGGAAGAAAATGATGATGTTCCCACTCCTTATTGGACTTAGGATATTATGCACTTCCTACAAACAGGCATGTGCCCTCATGAAATGAGTATGGAAAAAAGGAGACACTTCAGACTACAAGTCATCCCATATGAGCTTATTGATGGTGTCTTGTTCAAAAGGGACATCAATGGCGTTCTGTTAAGATGCATTAGGACAGGTCAGATTGAGAGAGTGTTACCAGAGTTCCATGTTGGAGCAGATGGAGGCCATTTTGCTCCACGGGTGACAACACTCAAGATCATAAAGGCGGGTTATTATTGGCCCAGGGTGTTTAGTGACTGCTATGCATGGATCAAAAAGTGCAAGAATTATGCATTCTTTAGAGGCAAAGAAAGGCTAGCAGCACTTCCATTGCACCCGATTTCAGTTGCACAACCATTCATGCAATGGGGATTGCACTTTATTGGGGTCATCAATCCAAATTCAAGCCAAGGCCACAAATGGATTTTGACAGTAATAGACTATTTCACCAAGTGGACCGAGCCAGTGGCACTCAAAGAAGTTAATGAGTCTAGCATCCTAGATTTCTATGAAGGGATATTGACCAGATTTGGAGTGCCAGCCACCATTATATCAGACAATGCATTGGCATTCATAGGTTCCAAAGTCGCAGAATGGGTTGTTAGGAATGGGATTTACTCGAGCACTTCATCAAACTATTACCCTCAAGGTAATGGCCAAGATGAGTCTACAAACAAGAACCTGTTAAGGATTTTCAGAAGAAATCTTGATGAAAATCAGAGAACTTGGCACACAAAACTTAAATCAACCTTATGGGCTGATAAGACAACACCCAAGAGGTCTACAGGCAGCTCTCCTTTCAAACTTGTCTATGGGAAAGAGGCAGTGTTTCCCATATCACTTGAGTTGCTAGCATTGGAACTCATGAAGCAGCTAGAAATGTCTTAGTTTGAACCAATGGAGGACAGGTATGCAGAGATGATGGAATTGGAAGAAACCAAAGAGCATGCATTTCAAAAAATGGAGAAGGATCAGGTCTCAATCAATAAATGCTTTGATAAGAAAGCAAGAACAAGGAATTTTCAAGAAGGAGACCTAGTCCTAAAATAGGATGTAGATTGGGAAAAACTAGGAAGGCATTCCAAGTTTGATGCCATTTAGAGTGGCCCCTATATGGTCAAAAGATGTAAAAGTAGCAATGCTTTCCAATTGTCTATGTTGGATGGTGAAGAGTTACAGATCCCAGTGAATGGAATCTATCTTAAACATTGCTATTAGAAGGAAATTTCTCACCTTGTACATACTAGTTTAATTTCTCATTCCTCTAAGTGCTTGTGCACACTTCCTTGTTGTAGTTTAGGTTGTTTTTTTCTAAGTGCTTTGCACACTCTGCATGTTCCACTTAAAACATGTATTATTTCAAATTTTGTACATAGTTGTGTGGTGCTGTTTTGTTGCTCTTGCACTGTTTGTTCAGGGACAGGTAAAAGCTCAGGTAAAAAAAAAATTCTACTCTCAGAAACCATCGTTTTGAGATTTCTTATGAAAAATTGAGAGTGCAAACGGTCAGGCTCGTGGATCAGAGGTAGGATCGGTATCAGATCGTATTTCTTGACTCCATGCCTAATGGATATGGCAAGGGAATTGGTCTTTTCATCTAGCAGGCATATACCCCTGCGAGTCGCCAAATTGTTATCCATATTTTCCCCCCAGTAAAATATTGGATCAAACGACCCTGTATAGGAAGGAATTCAAGAAATGGCTTTGTCAAGTGAATCCGTGCCTCAAATCCATTAAACAAATTACAGGTGGGCTTGGAAATGGAATAGCAAAGTCAGAGAAGGAGGAGACAGTGTCAAAGAAGCCCTATGCAAGAAAGAGAAGAAACGACGAAGTTTCGAGGTCTTTGGGCTCAAAATAATTCAGAACGAGTCCAAAAATCGACTAAGTATGGAAGAGACAGTGGACGCTGCCAAGTGTCTGAATGATTCATCTTCAAAGTTGAATCCAAAAGAGGAGGCTCGAACAAGGTGCCGGACCTCCACGTGCCCCAAGCCCAAAACAGAGGCAGAGTCAAAGCTAAAAGTCAAAGGACGGATAGGGCGGGCCTAAAAAAAGGGCTAAGTATAGAAGGCTGCCACTTGTCATCTTGGTGCATCTCCAAGGGTAAATCCAAAAGTAGAGACTCAAACAAGCACCAGCTTGGCATGTAGTCCAAGGTCCAAAAAGGTAAGAAGGGCCGTTGAAAATTCTACGATCCTGTGAAGATTTCCACGTGTCGATATGACGCTCCTTCAAAGGCAAAATCCTAAGTGGGTTACTAAGTAAGCGCGGAGCCTCCATGCATCCCATTTCAAAAAAGGGACAGGGTCAGGTTGAATAGTCAAAGCACAGAGACAGGCCAGTGGAGGGTGTCAAGCGTCCAGGGTGGCGCTAACTCAAGAGCAAAATTAAGGGACGATTTTCAGACAAGCGCCAAGATGCCATGTGTCCCTGGTCATATATATGACCCCCACGGAGCAAAGAACTTAGTCAAAAAAATAAGGAAATTGAGAAGGTCACAGAAGAGGCCACGTGTCGTCCCCATGCGCCACTCCAAAGGTAAAATACAGAGGTTGCCCTCAGACGTGTGCTAACCCTCCACGTGTCCAGTCTCAAAAAGGGGGCCCGTTTTTGAACTATTTTTTCCCGCTATTTTGTATGGACCTGATCCAAATTTCAAATGGTCATATCTTTCGACTCAGGGGCTTGAAATCCAGTAAATATGGCACCATCGAAAATATCTCGGCCTCATCTATGCCATGAAGATCTGAAACTTTAAGTTTGAAACAGTTAGGTGGGTGGAAAATGGAGAAATGTCTTTCGAGCCTTTAATATAGGATCTTCTGCCCCAACAACCAGATCGGATTCGATCTAATCCATTGCATTTCCTCCTCCTTCGAGGTGGCGAACCGGTAATGGATGCAGTTAAGACAGATTTGGGGTGGATTTTTTGGTAGGAGGCATTGATGGCAGTGGTTGAGCTTCAAACTATTTTTTCCCGCTTCTCTCTCCTTCCCTCTATGTTGAATCTATAAAAGCAAGGTTGGGACTCATTGTAAAGGGTTGGACATTCTTAGGTTTTGTAGGCTCCCCTTTTCCTCTAGCGTAAAATGAATTCATGGAGTTTTTAGACCTTCCCTTAGAATTGTAATACGTTTCCTACCTTTTGGCCATTTGTAATGCATTGTATCGATATGTAGAGCAATAAAACACGTTTGTGATTGATTTTAGATCCTTTCTTGTCTCCATTTCTCTCATCTGGTCTTCCATTACAAATATGGTTATCTATGCTTGATTATTGTATGCATTTTGTTGGTTTGTGTTTATCAACAAAACTAATGTTCATCATTCCTTCGGTGCATCACCTTGTAGCTTAGTTTTGATTTCTTGTATTCCTTTTATCCTTGTCTCCTTGGTAAAACTTAGATTAGGTTTAGGAATAGGTCCTTTGCAATTTTTCACGCATGCACCTAAACAAAGGAATAGGAACCAACCTTTAATCTGGAGAGTTTCCCCATTCGTAAAGTCCCACACTTTGGGGAAAACTCAATGTTATGCAAATCACACCAAATGACTTTGGCTTAGAAAAGCAGATCTGATAACTCATTTGGGGGTGTTGTGATTTTGCACTAATATTTTCCACATTTTATATGCATGTTTACCAGAGAATTTGCAACTACAACTTTTGACAAAATTATTATATCCTTAATGCTTGTATGAATGTTTATGCCCATTTCCAAAACTACCATTTTTTATAGGTTGGGAGTACGTTGGAAAATGTAAATCAATCATGTTGGGGACATGTTTGTTACATACAATGAAATAGTGTGACTACTTCGTGATGAAACCCATGTTTATTGTATGTTGCAATAATCATATTCCATGCGAATCTAATTTTTTTTTTCATGCAGTCAAACACTTTATAGGCATCTACAAAACTTGCACACTTGACATACATATAAATAAGTTTATCATGAAAAGTTGTGTGCAACAAATGCAAATCGATCTAGGGCCAATTCAAGGAGGTGCTATACATTATGCTCATTAAACACAACCCCCCCATAACCTCTTCTAGATATCTTCAACTTTTACAGTCCTCCATTTCCAATAAATCCCTTAACCCATATCCTCGATATGTGGGAATTTAAGTTGTCACGCAATTTTTTTTGCAAAGTACTCATAAATTCATGCATGAAAATGCATAAAATTCAATGGATGCTTGCAAAGAGTTAGAAAAATTGATTGAACGTGATTCCTTTTCACGGAATATCCTATTGCAGCTTAACAAAAAATATGGGTATTCTCATAAGGCATTGACATGGTTTTCACCTAATGTAACCAATAAGCATCTAACCTAATAAGTTCACCTTTGTCAGCATATTTATATATGCCCATATAGGAAAGGACAGGCCATGTCCCTTTAAGGTCCATGATGTTGGGAACCTTGTTTGGACATGCAAGGAAATTTATATAATATGAGACCATCTAGTACTTCTAGTAGCAGTAGGCATCTAACTTTGATGTAGAAACAAGGTGTCCATGAAGTTGACCACATTATTTTGATCTACACGGAAGTTTATAGCATATGAGAACATCTTGTACTGCCACTAATGGTAGGCCATATAAATTTGATTCGTAAATAAGGTGTACATACCCTACCCACTACAAGGTTTGAACTTATGACCTATATTTTAAGAGCACAAGCTCTTCACCATCAGATCAAGTTAGGTGTATGTGAATTTCTCAGATGTGAGGAAAATATAAGATTTAAAAATGAAAAGGACATATCCAAATATCTTTGGAAGGATAAATATAGAAGGGCTAAAATAAAACCATGTTATTGTAAAAAATATTGTCAACACCAAACTTGAACATTTGTCTAACCTTATAAGGTGGTATCCTTAAAAAAGAAAACAATGATTACAAGACTATGAACTAACTCACATGAGACACATGGTGAAATCATATATGGGCGTTCTTAAAAAATCCTTGGGAAAACAAAATGCGTAGGCTGCAACTTCAAAAAATTCCCCGCTCTGGTGAAAGTAAAAATTTCAAAAATTTTGAGTTTAACTGTTTTTCTCTGAAGTACCGAAGTCGTGAAATTGAGAAAATCTGTGTTTTGGGTCATTTTGTTCCATTTTCGGGCCTGTCGGACATTTTTGTCCCGCGTGTCCCAAGTTCCGAAGTGCGTTCTGTTCCCCGATCGGCCGAAATCCCCGAAGTTGTTCCATTTTCGGGCCCGTCGGAAGTTTTCGTCCCAACTGTCCCAAAGTTCAAAAGTGCCGAGTTGTTCCAAAGCCGAAACTCCCGAACCGCGTACTTCGCTCTTTCATGTCCCAATTGTCCCAATTTCAAAAGTACGCTCGTTCCATCGGCCGAAACCCGAACCGCGTACTCCGGAGCTTTTTGTCCCAAGTCAAATTGTGCAAGTTGTTCCATTTTCGGCCGAAACACCCGAACCACGTACTTCGCACATTTTTGTTCCAAGTGTCCCAAATCAAATCGGGCAAACTGTTCCACTTTCGGCCGATCCGCCCGAACCGCGCTTTCATGTTCCAACTGTCCCGAAGCCAAAAGTGCGAGCTGTTCCATTTTCGGCCGAAACGCCCGAGTCGCGCACTTCGCTCTTTCATGTCCCAATGTCCCAATTTCAAAAGTGCGCTCTGTCCCCCGTACTTCGAAACATTTTCGTTCCAACTGTCCCAGATCGAATTGTGCCGCGTTCCTTCGGCCGAACTTTTTCGTACTCCAACTGTCCCGAAGTCAAATCGTGCGAGTTGTTCCATTTTCGGCCGAAACTCCCGAACCGCGCCCTTCGCACATTTTCGTCCCAAATGTCCCAAAATGCATTTGTGCGTCTTCTCCTTGTTTCGCCCGAACCGGCCGAGCCGCGTGTTTCGCGCATTCGCGTCTCACATGTCCCAAGCGAACCAAATGCCATTCATACTTAGTTTTTCCCGCTCTACCCGAATATGCTGTTTTTTCAAACTGATGGATATGAATGTAATGCGCATTTGAAATTCTCAACGGCTATATAATGAGCAAGCCGCCTTTGCATTTCTTACACTTTCCTTGCTATCTCTTGCTCGAACATCTTGCTGGCGAATAGAGCTTTCGATGACGAAGATCAAGTTTCAAACAGGAACAAGATCACCGCTCGAGTCTTCAGAACCAGTAAAGATCATCATAGCTCATGTCGAGTTTGCTAAAGAGATGGAGAAATGGTCTTGGATTTTGGACTCAGTCTACGGCCAACACGTCAGTTCCTCGTGGCAGAGACATAGCTGAGGCGTTAGAGAAATTCAGGCAGCGGATTCTGAAGTCGGTGGGTCCCTCTCAGTGACTGGCCACCTGTCTTCTTCTCCTTGTTCTTTTCTCTTCTTCCCTTTCTTTTTCCGTTTTCTTTGTAAGAAGTTAAGGCGTTACGATTGGCAGTCCTTAACTGTTCTTGGTTAAAGAAACGGTTACGAAGAGTAACTGATTTGTAAGCTATATAACGGCATTTCTACGCCATTCTAAAAAAGGAGGAAGAACTTGGCATATTTTCTGAAAGTGTAAATAGATTATAAAGAAATCAATACAGAAGGACTTTCCTATTCTTTGTCTATCTGATCTCTGTTATTCCTGAGCTTTCATTTATTTTCTTTGTGAAGATCATTTGTCTCCAGTTTGTTAGTCTTGCCGATTGGTGATCTTGTATAACCAAGAAGGAACTTTGTGTCCTTGATTAATGAATCTGTGTTACGTTAAGAAACTTTGTGTTCTGGCAGATGTTATTTACAGAACTTTGTGTCTTTAAATTCCATCTTATTTGTTCTATACGAATGATCTTGTTTTCAATTCACTGTGACTTCGCATACATAAAGAATTACTCTGATATCTATAATTCTGCATGTTGCCTTTCTGCTCTTTCCCATACTCTCATTTCCTCAGTCCTTTTGTAATTGATGACCTTCATAGAAAACACTTTCGTGGTATCCAAGTTTAACCAACAAATCATGTCCTGTACATTTGTAAATAAGTTTGTTTCTGAATAAGGGAACCTCTCCCATTAAAGAGGAGGGACTTCTTGTCCCCTGACTGTTGCTCTTCTTAAAAGTCCTATTTGACGACCAACAGTTTTTGGCGACTCCGCTGGGGAAAATCACATTCCAGTTCTGTAATTTTTGATCATCTTTTGATCTGGCGACTCCGCGTTTTACTCGAGGGAGAAGGACCCTTGGTATTGAAGACTCTCAGTTTCAGCTTTTGGAGCAGCAGGGTTTTCCTCTTCCTTCAACAAGAAATAGAAGAACTCGTTCGACGAGCACTCCACCTGTTCAAGAAAGAAGTCCTACGGGTGGTATTCCTTCAGAGCCAGCTAGCCCTAATCTTCAAGCTTTGATTCTTGCTGGTGTTGCAGTTCCTCTCCAAGCCGTTTTTCAAAGAATGGCGGCGCCATTACCATGGGGTCATCGTGTCGGGCCCCTGGCCCTTACTCAGCCTTTGCATGAGTTACCCAGAGGTAACCGGAAGAACTTCCCCAAATTCAAAGGCGATGGCAAAGTGCATCCTGATGAACACATCGCAGCCTTCATTGTTGCATGTGGAGTTCTGGGAGTCGAACATGAAGACGTCTCCGTAAGGCTGTTCGTTGAGACGTTACAAGATAATGCTGCTGATTGGTTCTACCACCTTCCGGCTAACGCTATCACCGACTGGAACACAATGAGAACTCAGTTCGAAAACCGTTTCAAGCCGGCAGAAGATGTGCATGCTTTGCTTGCCCAAATTTCTCAGATAAAGAAAGATTCACAAGAACCCATGAGAGAGTTTGTGGCCCGATTCAACAGACTGATCAACAAAATTCCTGTAAATACTCGACCTGTTGATCAAATTCAAAAGTGTTTCTTCCTAAATGCTCAATCGCCCAAAGTTAGTTATGCACTAAGAAGGGCTAATCTCGCAACATTGGTGGAGGATCAAACTCTCGCTGTTAGTATCGAGGATGACTTGATCATGTCAGGGAAGTTGAGAAGAGACCCTCCCAAATCTAAGTCTGCTGCTTCTTCCTCTTCCACCCCTGGACTAATACTGATCCATTAGTTCAGAAACTTGCAAATGATCTTATTGCTATAAAGAAACAATTGGCTCAGCATGCTCCTTATGCAGATGTTCCAAGGAGAAATTTTCAGCCCAGGAATCATTTGCCTGCTTCTCAAACAAGACTAGCACTTGAAGGACCTCCTGTTAGGGTTCCTGTGAATGCAACCTGTGAAGTTGAAGAGCCAGATGATGATGAGGATAATGAAGCTTGCGAGGAGTTTGTAGAAGAATTTGATGATGAAGCAGATGAACTTGAGGGATCTCGAGTTAATTTCTTTACCACTGAGGGCATTGATGATGGAGATGATTATGATGAAGTGGTAGCAGACATGAATAGCGAATCATTTGCTGTCATGACTCGAGAGCAGACAAGTCGGAGGGAGAAGGTGACACAGCCTATCAAGAAATCTAAGGAGCAGTCGGCAACTATTCCCGTGATTGCAAAAAGAGGATCTCCTATCCCTACTTCGTCTACACCAAAGGTGAGTCCTATCAATCCTGCTACCAAAGTTGCTTCTTCTTTTTCTCCTAAAGTTGATAAGCCTAGAGTACCAAATGATGATGGCCCGTCCACTTCTGGATCCTTTGATATTGTTGATCACCTGAAAAAGACCAAGGTCCAAATCTCAGAAGCTGAGTACTATCAAACCCATCCCAAAGCCTTTGCCAAAATGATCCACTTTGTCAATTCCCACTCTAAGACCACTTCTAAAGGCCTTCTACCTACTCCTCCTTCTGCACCACAGCCTAGTCTGGTAGCTGCTGTCACCTCGCCTGGTGACAAAATTAAACCATTTTATGTAACACTTCTTATAGCTGGCCATAGGCTCAGTAATTGTGTCATAGACTCAGGAGCTTCAGATAACGTAATGCCTGCTAAAGTAGCTCATGCTTTAGGCCTGACCCTCACTCGCACTTATGGATCCTGTTACTCCATGGAAAGTAAAGAAGTGCCCCTGGTCGGGAGAATTAAAGATGCGCAAGTGGCTTTTGCTGCCTTGCCTGAAAAGAAAGTGTTGGCTACCATCTTAGTAGCAGATATCCCTCCTTCATACGGGATGTTGCTAAGTAGGAACTTCTGCAAAGATGTGGGTGGGGAAATCCAAATGGACTGGTCGCATGCACTCGTGCCTGTCAATGGACAAATGAAGAAGTTGCTGCCTGAGAAGCAGTCTGAGTATATTGTGCAGAAAACGGATGATCCTAGAGCACAAATACTCTATGAGGATATGGGTCATGGCAATTACATGATTATGTCCCCTGATGAAATCCAACTTCCCAGAATGTCACCTAAAGATCCTAATGGTATTTGGATTTTAGAGTTTGATGGAAGTTGTTCCTCAGCTGGTTCTGGAGCTGGTGTTCTGCTGGTGTCACCGGAAGGTGTCCTTCATCCTTTTTCATTTAAGTTGCAGTTCGAGAATACTAATAACACAGCAGAATACGAGGCTCTCATTCTCGGATTGCAGGTGGCCAAAGAACAAGGTATAAAGAATCTTCTGGCTCGTGGTGATGCAGAATTGATTGTAAAGCAAGTCAGAAACCTTTTTCAAGTAAAAAATGGAAGGTGAAGGCATTACCGGAATCAGGTTTGGGATTCTATTGAATTCCTTGATGCTTTCTCCATTGAAGCAGTGCCTAGGGAGAAGAACAGCAGGGCTGATTCGTTGGCAGTCTCAGGGTCTCTACTGATTCCTCATCCTGATTTCTCTCAGGATAAGTTCACTATTGAAATGGTCCATCGGCCTAGTGTACCTGACAATACCAATAACTGGCAGGTTTTCAATGATGATCAACATTTGCTTTCCTTCCTGGAACTCAAGGGTAATTTCGAACAACTGTATTTTGAGGGAAGTGACAACCTGCCTCGTGAGAGTGTGCCCTTTGACCAAGCAGTCGCCCAAGGGGAAGAAACAGATCAAGATGGATGCATCAATCTCAAAGGAAACAAGATTCCTAAAGGGTTGGTGAGTTTGGAGGAACTATTTGATAAGCATGACAGGTATGTGAAATCTAGAGCTTCTTCTGGGCCTCAGCAATCAGCTGAGTATGATAAGATTGATATTGGGAGTTCTTCTGACCCCAAGCTCGTGAACATTGGAAAATGTTGCACAGCAGATGAGAGGAGAAAAGCAATTGATCTTTTGAAGAGGTATAAGGATGTTCTCGCTTACTCTTATGAAGATTTGAAAGCTTTCAAACCAAAAGATATGCAGCACTCTATTCCTCTTAAGCCTGGAATTAAGCCTTTCAAGCAGAAACAGAGACAATACAACCCCAAAGTAGCTGACACCATCTTTCAGGAGATACAGAAGTTGTTGAAGGCTAAAATTATTTTTCCCATTCACCATTCAACATGGATTGCAAATATTGTGCCTGTTAGGAAGAAAAATGGTGAGATCCGCATCTGTGTTGATTTCAGGAACCTGAATCAGGCTTCTCTGAAAGATAATTATCCTTTGCCTATGATGGATCAAGTATTGCAAGCAGTAACAGGATCTGAAATGTTATCTATGCTTGATGGATTTTCTGGATATAATCAGGTAGAGGTTGATACTGTAGATCAACACAAAACAGCTTTCACTACTCCTTGGGGTACCTTTGCCTACAAGAGAATGCCTTTTGGGCTTATTAATGCTGGTGCCACTTTCCAGAGAGCTATGGATCTGGCTTTTGGAAGTTTGAAAGGGAAGTGTATTGTCATATATCTTGATGACCTGACAGTGTTTTCCAAGACAAGAGCGGATCATTTTGATCACCTAGAGACAGTTCTGCTGAGATGCAGAGAGCATGGAATCTCTCTGAACCCTAAAAAATCTGTCTTTTGTGTCACTGAGGGAAAGTTATTAGGGCACATCGTTTCCAAGGATGGTATTAAGATTGATCCTGAACGAGTTCAAGCCATCCAGCAAATTCCTCTCCCAACCAGTAAAAAGGGCGTGCACTCCTTCTTTGGTAAGATAAATTTCTTGAGAAGATTCATCCCTGATTTTGCAGAGTTAACTTTGAATATTTCTCAGATGATGAAAGGGAAGCAAACATTTGGTTGGTCTTCTGAAGGAAAGGAATCCTTTGAAGGTATCAAGAGAGCTATCGCTAAAACTCCTGTTTTAGCCTGTCCTGATTTCAGCAAAGATTTCATCATCTATTGCTATGCTACAGATAATACCTTGGCTGCTGTGTTAACTCAAGAAGACTCTAATGAGCATGAGCTACCAATTGCGTTCATGAGCTATATTCTGAAGGATCATGAGTTAAAATACACCATGATGGAGAAGCATGCTTTTGCAGTGGTCAAAGCTGTCAAGCAGTTTCACTTTTACATCCTCAACTCTCACTCCATGGTGTTGGTTCCAGATACCACTGTTAAGTCAATCCTCACACAACAAGAATTTGGATCCAAGAGAGGGAATTGGGTTGCTAAGGTCCAAGAGTATGACATTGACATTAAGCCGACCAAGCTGGTTCGTGGAAAAGGTCTTTGTGAGCTCATTGCTGAAGGAGCTAAGCATGAATTACTGGAGAAGAAAGTTGATCTTCCTACCGTTCTGTTCCTTAGTTCAGTTGACGAATGGTATGCTGACATCGCCCATTTTCTCACCTATGGGGAATGCCCCTCTCATTTAACTGCCAAAGAAAAGAGGACTGTTAAATTGAGGTCAGTACAATATGTATTGTGGGAAAATGCTTTGTTCAAGCGTGGCTTAGATGGGAGATTTTTGAAGTGTGTGGACAGGGAACAGCAGAGAAAATTGCTCTCAGCTTTTCATGATCAAGCATGTGGAGGGCACTATTCATCAACGGTTACAGCTCATAAGATACTCCGTGGAGGATACTACTGGCCTTCCTTGTTCAGAGATGCATCCAAGTGGGTGGATAAATGTGAGGCTTGTCAGACCTTTGTGGGAAGACCTAAATTGGCTTCTTTGCCTCTCAAGCCAGTTGTGATTGAGGAACCATTTCAACAGTGGGGTTTGGACTTCATTGGTACACTTAATCCTGCTTCTAGTGCTGGTCACACTCATGTACTAACTGCCACGGACTACTTCACCAAATGGGTGGAAGCTATTCCAGTTAAGAGCACTACTTCTGAAGTGGTATGCAGCTTCATCAAAGAGAACATCTTGGTAAGGTATGGTGTACCTAACAAGATTGTAACAGATAATGCCTCGAATTTCTCTTCAGCTGAGATAATGGACTTCTGCTATGGGTATGGCATTTCTTTGGCTCACTCTTCAGATTACTACCCTCAGGGAAATGGGCAGGCAGAATCTACTAACAAAAATCTGGTGACTATCATAAGGAAGTTAGTCAATGAGTCTCAACGAAACTGGCACAAGAAGCTCTATGATGCTCTTTGGGCAGACAGGGTTACACCAAAGAGAGCTATTGGAATGTCTCCTTTTCAAGTGGTATATGGAGTAGAAGCTCAATTGCCAGTGACAGTGGAACTGCCGGCCTTGCATCTAATGAAGGCCATTGAAGATACTAGTTTCAGAGATGCCCTGGACAAGAGAATTATGTACCTGCACAAACTGAATGAGGACAGATTGGTGGTTGCTGATAGGATATCTGTTCACCAGCAGAAGGTAAAGGTCCTGTTTGACAAGAAAGCTAGGTTCAGAGATTTCCAAGTTGGAGACACTGTGCTGTTATGGGACAAAAGACATGAACCTCGTGGCAGCCATGGAAAGTTTGATTCCCTGTGGCTCGGACCTTTCAAGATCAGACACTTTGCTGGTGAGAATTCCTTTTATCTTGATTACATGGATGGTTCTTCTCTCCCACTTCCTTATAGTGGGCAGTATCTCAAGTTGTTCAAGTCCTAGGTGATTAGGGAGTCCCTTGTATATTCTGTACAGTGCTTTTGCTTCTGCGTTTTGGCGTGTTTCCCTTCCTCCTTTTGTTTTGGTGTGTTGCCCTCTGTATTGGTCTGTTTTTGACTCCGTTGCCCAATGGATAAGGCACTGGTCTGCTTCCCTGAGTTTGTCTAAGTTCTTGCCTTGTCTCATTCCTTGAATTTATGCCAAGTCATCCCCAGAAGGAGCCAGCTGTTGTCCACTCAAAATTCCCCGCTCTGATGAAAGTAAAAAATTTCAAAAATTTTGAGTTTAACTGTTTTTCTCTGAAGTACCGAAGTCGTGAAATTGAGAAAATCTGTGTTTTGGGTCATTTTGTTCCATTTTCGGGCCTGTCGGACATTTTTGTCCCACGTGTCCCAAGTTCCGAAGTGCGTTCTGTTCCCCGATCGGCCGAAATCCCCGAAGTTGTTCCATTTTCGGGCCCGTCGGAAGTTTTCGTCCCAACTGTCCCAAAGTTCAAACGGGCCTTTTGTTCCATTTTCGGCCGAAACTCCCGAACCGCGTACTTCGCTCTTTCATGTCCCAATTGTCCCAATTTCAAAAGTGCAAGTTGTTCCCCGATCGGCCGATCCGCCCGAACCGCGTACTCCGGAGCTTTTTGTCCCAAGTCAAATTGTGCACTTTTGTTCCATTTTCGGCCGAAACACCCGAACCGCGTACTTCGCACATTTTTGTTCCAAGTGTCCCAAATCAAATCGGGCAAACTGTTCCACTTTCGGCCGATCCGCCCGAACCGCGCTTTCATGTTCCAACTGTCCCGAAGCCAAAAGTGCGAGCTGTTCCATTTTCGGCCGAAACGCCCGAGTCGCGCACTTCAGAACTTTCATGTCCCAACTGTCCCAATTTCAAAAGTGCGCTCTGTTCCCGATCGGCCGAAGAATCCGCCTGAACCCGAACTTCGTGTCCCAACTTTCAGATCAAAAGTGCAGGTTGTTCCAATTTGTCCCAAAGCCCAATCGCGTCCTTCGCGTGCAAGTTGTTCCATTTTCGGCCGAAACACCCGAACCGCGTCCTTCGCACATTTTCGTCCCAAATGTCCCAAAATGCATTTGTGCGTCTTCTCCCTGTTTCGCCCGAACCGGCCGAGCCGCGTGTTTCGCGCATTCGCGTCTCACATGTCCCAAGCGAACCAAATGCCATTCATACTTAGTTTTTCCCGCTCTACCCGAATATGCTGTTTTTTCAAACTGATGGACATGAATGTAATGCGCATTTGAAATTCTCAACGGCTATATAATGAGCAAGTCACCTTTGCATTTCTTACACTGCTTCCTTGCTATCTCTTGCTCGAGCATCTTGCTGGCGAATAGAGCTTTCGATGACGTCAAGGATGATCTATCAAAATCCTGAAAAGATCAGAGTCTTGGGGGAGGCTTGGGAGAACTGAAGAACAGCTAGCATAAGGACGAAGCTTTTCAGGACGCTCGGATCAGTTTTCAAGGATATTCATTGTCATCTTCAAGAGGAAATGGTGTGTCCCGGATTCTGGACTCAGTCGACGGCCAACACGTCAGTCCTCATGGCAGAGACATAGCTGAGGCGTTAGAGAAATTCTGGCAGCGGATTCTGAAGTCAGTGGGTCCCTCTCAGTGACTGGCCACCTGTCTTCTTCTCCTTGTTCTTTTCTCTTCTTCCCTTTCTTTTTCCGTTTTCTTTGTAAGAAGTTAAGGCGTTACGATTGGCGGTCCTTAACTGTTCTTGGTTAAAGAAGCGGTTACGAAGAGTAACTGATTTGTAAGCTATATAATGGCATTTCTACGCCATTCAAAAAAAGGGAGGAAGAACTTGGCATATTTTCTGAAAGTGTAAATAGATTATAAAGAAATCAATACAGAAGGGCTTTCCTATTCTTTGTCTATCTGATCTCTGTTATTCCTGAGCTTTCATTTATTTTCTTTGTGAAGATCATTTGTCTCCAGTTTGTTAGTCTTGCCGATTGGTGATCTTGTATAACCAAGAAGGAACTTTGTGTCCTTGATTAATGAATCTGTGTTACGTTAAGAAACTTTGTGTTCTGGCAGATGTTATTTACAGAACTTTGTGTCTTTAAATTCCATCTTATTTGTTCTATACGAATGATCTTGTTTTCAATTCACTGTGACTTCGCATACATAAAGAATTACTCTGATATCTATAATTCTGCATGTTGCCTTTCTGCTCTTTCCCATACTCTCATTTCCTCAGTCCTTTTGTAATTGATGACCTTCATAGAAAACACTTTCGTAGTATCCAAGTTTAACCAACAAATCATGTCCTGTACATTTGTAAATAAGTTCGTTTCTGAATAAGGGAACCTCTCCCATTAAAGAGGAGGGACTTCTTGTCCCCTGACTGTTGCTCTTCTTAAAAGTCCTATTTGACGACCAACACAATAAGTTACTCCTCTTCTCCAACATAGAGGCATCATTGTTTCTACATGGGATTTACTCATCACTCCCCTATATGTACACCTCTTAATTTGATCTATGAGCATTCCATTCCATTCCATATTTCGAATCTCGGCTTCACTTGTATGCACATTGCTATCTTAATTCGAATGCTTGCTTGAATCTTGCAACTACTTCATCTAGGTTGATTCCAACTCTTTGATGCACACGAACTCCCTCCAGGTATTTGTCCTTCATCCCTCCATCATGGTATCATATCTAGGGACCAAAATTGTGTTGCTCACCACATTTTCTTACTATTATCCACCTTGTAGTTGCTTGTGCAAGCTCTCATTTTTCCTTGTGCTCTACTTACATATTTTAAGGTTCTAGGGGTTGGTTTTATGTCCTGGTTTGTGTGCCTCTTACTGGTGCTTGTTGTGGTCAGATTCAGAGTCAAATTTGCAAGTTCGTAAGGTGTAAGGTTGGTTTTTGGGGAAAGGTAAAAAAGTTGTCAAAAAGGGCCCAACTCAAGCCCCATCTCGCCGACCTAGGAACCGAGCTGTCCCACAGTTCACCCTTTTCACAACTCGTCAAGTTTGACTTGTGATTTGTGGATTGTTGTTCGACTCTACAGTTCAGGTGTTTAGTCTACAACTCTGTTTTTTTACTCATGTGTGGTCATTTTTGTTGTGGTTTAAACATTGGGTTTGATCCTCTATGGGATCCACTAAGGTTGGCTCCAAAACAACCCTGCAACTCGTATTTTCCCTACATCATACAACTACCGCTCAACACACACCTCACACTTGGTTCACTACATCGTACACATGCCCGTTGATAGCTCATCTCTCACCTTGTTTATGTTGGGATTAGCACACCGTTTGTACAAACAATATATCAAATCTAAGCATACATGCAAATAAAAGTGGATATTTACCAAAAGAAATATACAAAACAAGATATATAAATCAACACCAGATTTAACGTGGTTCACCCAGTGTAGGCTACATCCACCAATAAATAAGCCAATATATTATCTAAAGCTTTGACAAGATATACAATTAAAAATTTACAATCTTCCACACCTCTCAGATGTACAATACTTTCTTTCACTCAAGATTTTTTTTCTTCTCAAATAATTCTCTCTCTCACCAACTTTTGCAAGTTCTTCTTAATTCTTGTTAATTCTTACTCCTAAACCCTGGCTTTTATGCTTATATATGTGTTTATAAACTTAGGGCACTTAGCCATGCAATTACAATCAATAGATCTGATTTAATGCTAAAAAAAGATCTAATTCCCAAGAGTTAATTAAAACACTCACGCACAGGTAATCGATGTCGGTTCGCCCTAATCGATGTCGGTTCCTCCTTGCTTGATCGATGTCAGTCCTAGGTGACCAATGCCGGTCTCTCCTAACCGATGACAGTTACTGTGCTTTCTAGCAAGTTTTACATTGCATGTTAATTTGAAGTAATTGAGCTCCACAACTCAACAATCTCCCACTTGGAGATTAATTACTGCACCATACCTATACATCGTCATTATTGGATCCTTTTTTAGCTTTGTTTCTTCCTCTTCAAGCCTCAAACTTGAAGAGCCAAGAAAAGTGGAGGGTAGCTCCAACTTCTCCTTTGCAAACATATTTGTTAGCATATCCACAGGGTTCTCGCTTGCATGAATCTTTTCTAGATTCAACTGTCCATCCTCCAATACCTGTCGTATGAAGTGATACTGTACGATGGAAAAGTGAAAAGCGAGCATGGGAATCTACAAGTAACTCTTCCTTGTACCCGACCTCCTGAGGTCGTGCCGAGACAGCCGGTGGGGATGGAATATACGCGGGGGATGCAGACAAACTAGTTTGGCAATCTTATGCCTTCGACGCGCACTAGTGGAATCTGCGAATCTGAGGCAAAGAAGGCCCTCCTAACCTGAACTGGCGTGATAGATCGATTGGCGAGGATGAATGCTCGAAGGCTTCAATCAATATCGAGCTCTGGCATGATTCAATCTATGGGTTGTGGGATACGTGGAAAATGACCTGGGATAGTTTCGTGTATATCTCCAGACAGGGTCATATGGTGGATGATGGATATAGTTTCCTCTATGGGCGATTCTCTGGTCTAGTCCAAAAATCCTTAGCTTCGTTGGCCGTTATATCTAACAAGGATAATTGTGTGATAATGGCTTGTGGAAGTGGAGTGGATCTAAATACTAATGTGCGTAAGCCAGCGTCAACGTCGGATTGACCTGTGGACTCGTTGGGTTGTGGGATTTGTGGATCACAACCGTAGATTCGTGGTTGTTGTGGACCTGCTATGGTTATACAAGGAATCAATCTCTAATCCCTAGTATCTAGTAGTCGTATTCCTTTTCGGCCTCTATATTTAGAACTACAAGTTGTGCAATCTTCTCAAAGTATCTTATAGGCGTTTTGGTAACCTGAATCCTTAAGCCGGTGTCTGTCAGTGAGAACGTCTCTTGCGTCTGGCTGTGGGACCAAAGGGTCACAACCGAATGTTTGCTCTCTTTCAAGCTCTTCTACATTCATGTGGATATTTATCTAGGGTAATCTGTAGTTTGGCTGATTTGACCAAAACGTGTGCGCTTGGTCGTCTTCTGTGTTTAACCCGCTCAACTGTGAGCGGATCTGTTGTAATTATACTGTTGTTCGAAAGACTTGGAGTCTAAAATTCTGATCTATGTCAGTTATTGCTGTGACGAGATTGGGTTGAGACACGATTGGCTCGAATACGTATTCTCTAGGCTCTCTAGGTCCCGTGATTGTCATACAAAAGAAAATGATATAAAGCTAACTAATGACAGAATAAATTAACTATGCAAGATATATCTACGTATATTCCTAAGTCTGATATTTATTGATAAACTACTGAACATAATTTTTAAAGAGCAATTATCTAATATATCTAAAATTGACAACTAAACTAATAACGTAATTAAAACAAACAAAGCAACCGAGTATAGTTACTTGTCTGTGTAGTTTGTAGATCTATTCTAAATGACCTGATAACTGATCTACTCTATTTGAAAGACCCTCGATCCTACCTTAGAAGTGAGGAGTGAATCATAGTTTCTCAGAAACTATCAATCCCCACATCTTCCCTGGCAATATCAAAAGTGAAATTAACTGAAATGAAATGATTGACTACTTTATTTGATATGCTTTAACCAAAACTTTGAAAGCTTGAACCTGGATTTCGCATAATAGTGGCAAATCCGATTATGTGTGGCTTTGTCCCCTCAGTGTGATCTCCTCGTTATTTCGTGCTCACATGGACCCAGAAAAGCATGTAATGCTAGCATCAACAGAAGTAGATATTGGAACAATGGCAGCTTAGGATATAGCTGAATACAATGCAAGTAGGAGAGGGATAGCGCAAGAGTACAAAGCTTGGCTTATGCAATTCCTAGCGGGATTTATTGCGAGTCATGTAACATAAAACGTCCAGAACTTGAAACTACCTTATTTGATGAACAAAACCTGCAACCTTAATGGCTTCCTTTTGAAAACCAAACTCTTCTACTCCAATTGATTGGATGAAATAATAACAACACTTGCACAAGGAGGATATGTGGCTTTCTGACAGCTAAACAATACTAACCATGCATACAACAAATGAAACTATGAATCCTAAGCAAAATTGAAAGGCTAAACTATTGAAATGAGAAAATTATAGGCAACTTTGAGGGGCCATTTGCTTGAGCACAAGCCAATTATTTATAGCATTCCCATTTACCCAAAGGTAAAACCAAATTGATCTCTTAAACCATAAACAATGCCAAAACACTATTACAGGGAACCAGAATCATTAATGCAAGCCAAAGGCAGTGAAAAAATCTGGTAAACGTTGAAATTTACGTGATTCACGTTAAAAGAACATTCTGGAAAATGCGTGAAGGACCACCACCTTGAGCAGGGCGGCGGTTACAAGACCGCCGCCCTGACTGGGCAGCGGTCACGAGACCGCCGCCGAGGTGGGGTGGCAGTTTCGTAACTGAAGACCAAAACGCAAAGAAAAGAGGGGAGAAGAGAGAAAAAAAGCACACAGGGGCTAAGAGGGACATGCGGGATGTTAACGCATACTTGGAGAGCTTTTTTGGATACCGTACACCTTACGAGGAGACCTGTATCATCATTGGGGCACGTGTTACGTTGTTTCGGCGGTGTAGTACCCTACAATTTTGGGTACGTACATATTGCCCCCTCGGAGAATCATTTTATCCATGAAGAGGCGTAAAACGGTGGATCCAAGTATGGCGGTCCTGAAATGGGAAGTTAGAAGTTATACCTGACACGTCCCGTGTGTCAAAATGACGCCATCCAAAATTCCCGCTGCCTGCAAAATGAAGAGAGGACTCAAGTGCAGATAGATAAAAGAGATCGAATAATAAATACTAAAACATTATGAAATGAAGACGTACCATTTGTGCGGGGATACGAACTTACCTCCGTCGCCGCTCCAAACCTGCGAAAAAGGGATTTAAAACAAGTCAGGGTGCTATATATGTAAAAGTGGGCCCATTTTCCTATTCATTTGCGCATGTTGATTTGGTTTATTTTGAGCTCTGGGACCCACGGTGACGGTTTCTCACGAGAGTATAGTCAAAACATTCGGGACGAGATCGTGATCATGCCTCCACGAGCGGAACACCGACCCTCGAGATCACAGGTTAGTTTTTCTTGATTTACCGTTTTTGCCCCTGTCTGGCATGTGGCCAGGATGGTGACTTCCCTCTATACTGAGCTAGTAGGGTACAGGACAACAGAGCGCCTGATGAGGAGTCACTCTCATGGCGAGGCGGCAGCTGCTCCTCGGGACCATGAGCCCTCCGTGCACTTAGAGCGCCGGTGTAGCCGGAGTCCTAGACGTGGGCGTGCACCCTCAGAGGGATCGCATAGGGATTGGCTCTCTTGGATTGTCTTTATGATATATATTTGTATTTCCTGGGCTCTTTGAGTGTTTTGACCATGCTTAGCGCATGATGGCATTGTACAGAAATTTGATCATTCATATATATATATATATATATTCTTTTTTTAGATCAGACACTTGGTATTAATGTTCTTATGATTTGATTATGCATGTAAATTGTAATGTTGTTTTTAGATGCTTCTTAGAATGTATGCAATGGAGAACAAATGATACAAATGTTTACTTTCATTTTGTGTATTTCATGATGCTGATATATGATAATGTAGATACAATGTGATTTTTAACTTTTAGTTTCTATAAGCAATTTTTGGTACTTCATATCCGTTTTGACAAAATGTGATGATAAACTGGTACAATGAGCAGATAAACTTGCCCCAATTCTAACTCCACGCAACTAGTAAGATGCGAGGGCTCATCATTGAGAGCTAGAAAGGGCACTGTTGTCAAAATTTCACCCCCCCCAGGGTAAATTTCGATAACATGCATCAGAGTTTTGCAATTCCAAGCATGTAGATTGGACCAGGAAAAATCATAAAAAATGACTAAGTCCTAGTCCTAGGGGCAGTCAGGACATTTGGGACATCTAGGCGCGGATCGGCCGAAAAGCCTCCAGGCGGCCCGTGAAGCGAAGGGACACTGGGACAGAAGTACGCGGTGGGCGTGAGAAGCCGATCCGGCCGAAAGAGGAAGAAAAACGACTAACTGCTGAGTGGGACAGTTCGGGACAAGAGTACGCGAAGTACGCGAACCGGCCGGATCAGCCGAAATGAGAACAAACAGTCCGGAAGCAATTGGGACATTTGGGCCGTGATGACGCGAACCGGCCGGTTCGCCTGAAACAGAGAAAGTTCGTACTGGGACATCCGGGACGAAGGGATGCGCGGGACGCGGATCGCCGAAGGATCCGAAAGCCAATCAAACAACGCCACGTCATCGGCCAAATGAGGGACGAGGAAGCCCATTTTGGGCGGATCGGAAGTTTTTGGCCCAAGCAGTTTGGGACATCCGGGGACATAAAGACGCGAAGGGCGCGAAGGAGCCGAAAGGGCCGAGAACCAACCAGATCACGACACGTGTCGCAGGGGAAAGAGTCCAAAGGTCAAAGGGCGAATTTTGAGGGGTCAGCCCGAGCTAATCAAAAGAGGACACGTGTCCTATGGAACACGGAATGCAGAGCTCGGGAAGGAGTTAGAGAATTTGGCATGAGTTTTGGCCGAAAAGCTAAAAGCCAAGGTCTGCCCCGCGCCCCTGTCGGCCAATCAATGCATGCCACATGTCCAAGTTTAAGGGGCCCACAAGGAAATTTCAAAAGAAAGCCCGCTGAAAGGCAGAGGAGAGAGAATCACGTGACCAATCAATGCGTGCCACGTGTCATCCAGGTGGCAGAGCGCGTGAAAGATTTCAAAACACGTTTTCACCTGTTTTGTGCCCTAAAACTTCAGACGTCCATGACTTTCGATCCAAACCTCGGATTTGCACGTTCTTTATATCAATGGAAAGCTTATGAAATTCTCTGCATGATTCTGGGATCAATCTTGAATTTTGGTGCAGTCTGGAGAGAGAAAATTGAGAAACGGATCTGACGCGTGATAATGGCCAGAAGCGACGTTTCAACAACCAGTTTTAATGCACATGGGTCGCATTCTTCTTCAGCATGGCCAGAAGTGATGTCTCAACCACCGATTGTAATGAAGAATGCGTTTTGGTCAATGGTTCGGCTACTTACACGTTTTCCTATGTTTTCTGTCTCCTGGGCTCGACCCATGCATTGTATAAAGCCAGATTTGGCTCATTTTAAAAGGATATATAACAAGTTGTTCATCTTTTCTGCTCTGCCCTCCCTTATTTTCTTCTCTAGGGTTGAAAATGGAGTTCGAACCTCCTCCCTTGCTCTGTAATGGCGTTTTTTGCCTTTTACTATTGAAATGATGTTCTGTGCAAACTTCTGGAGCAACAAAACGTGTTTTGTGATGCATCTGTCCATCCTTGCTCGTTTTTGCTTGTTCTCTTCTTGCCTCTCTTCATTGCAGGTATTTGTGCATGTTTGAATGTTCATTGCAGGTCTGGAGCTGTGTTCATGGAGTTTTGGGACATTTTCTGTGTGAAATCTATCCTTGGGCTTGTGATGCATCTGTCCATCCTTCCCATTGCTCACCTCTCTTTGTCCCATGGCAGTTTTGATAGAGGTTCAACATTCTCCTTCTCTGGTGTATCACCGTTTTAGTGTAGGCTTTTGCTGTTTTTCCCTTCTCTCTCTCTCTGTCTCCTTGGCATTGTTAGATTAGGATTAGATTAGCTTGCCTGCACTGGAATAGCTTGTGGCAGGTAGTTT
Source organism: Taxus chinensis (assembly GCA_019776745.2). Lineage (NCBI taxonomy): Eukaryota > Viridiplantae > Streptophyta > Pinopsida > Cupressales > Taxaceae > Taxus > Taxus chinensis. Next base: position 619,804,027 of record CM034155.1, read on the forward strand.
AGGAGCAGGAACCAGCCTTCTCTGGAGATTCCTCTCTCAGTTTCACAAGTCCCACGCTTGGAGAGAGGTTTCCATGTTGTGCAATCACACTGGATGCCTGAGTGATCAACCTAGAAGCCTAATCTGCATCCAGGGGTGCTGTGATTTTGCATCAACAGGCACAAGTTATGAAATGTGTTGAAATGGTAGTGATGAGAGATAGACAAAGGTTTGGTGGAACCAAATTAGGATGCTACAAGCCTACTCTACTCGAGTGACTCCATAGTTTGGGATGCAACTTGCTTTGCGGTTTATCTAGACTTAGATCCGTAGATGGCCACATGGTAGACAAAATCTAGGTTTCAGGGTTTTGAACTCTCTTGGAATTTTGGACATCTGATTCATTTGTTTTTTACTCAAGACTTCAAAGGTTCATTTGAATTGTTTGCTAACTTCCTTCAACGTTTATTGTCAAGAGGACCCCCTATACCTTGTCTCATGCTACTAGTTAGAAGCATGGGCTTATCACCATGGACAAGGCGTAGGCGAGTAAGGGCATTTCCATCCTTTCCCAACCCTACGTCACTAGTAAGAGACACAAGCTTATCACCAAAGGTTCGTAGGGCAAGGAAATGTGTAAAATTAAAATTTTCTATTTGATCTATATTTGATGTGTTTGTTTGAGAAAAATGTCAGTATGTTCTTACTTCCAAAGAGATATACATGTGGGATAGATTTGACATGATGAAGCTTCGAGAACAGACCATAGACAATACACCTATCTTAGGAAGAAACCAAAAGTGAGAACAAGCCCGCAGATCTTGGTATGGTTACTGTTAAGACTTTGTCATATCTAGCTTTATTTGATGAAATGATTCCGAAGCAGGTGATGATGTTATGAAGAAGTAGGATTAGAGTGTTTATGCCAATACCATCAGAAGTTTGTAATGAATTACTTTGAGAATGAGTTCCTTGATCACAAAATTGTACGAAACAAGCAGACAAAATGATCCTAACTATGTGAAGATGCAATGTAGATATAATTATATAAATAGTGTTGGTCGCTTATGCGTAGAATCGTTTAAGGTGTAGGGAATTGATTGTTTCGCCAAATTCCTCACCTTCTAGTGTACATAAGAGATATGCACCATTTCCATAGTCTTTCGTGACTCGGTATGGGCCCAACCATTTGGGCCGGAACTTCCTTCCTTCACCGGTCTTTTTATCGATCTGGCTGTCTAGGCTTAGAACTAGATCACCTTCATATATGTCTCGTTCATAGACCTTCTTGTTATACTGCCGGCACATCCGGTCAGCATAGACTCTATGCCGTTGTTCAACATCTAACCTAGCCTCATCTAGGATTTCTAGTTGGGAGAGATGTGCTTCTATATAAGCGTCTTCATCTAGAATCCCTTGTAGTGAGATACAGAGACTGGGTATTTCAACCTCAAGCGGGAGAACTGCTTCGGATCTGAATACCAGCGAGAAAGGAGTTTCTCCTGTTGGTGTTCTTATTGACATTCGGTGGGCCCACAAGGCTGGATATAACTTAAAATGCCAATCTCATTTTTTTTCTTTCACCGTTTTAAGAAGAATGGCTTTTAATGTTTTGTTTGTCGCTTCAGCCTGCCCGTTGGATTGAGGGTAATATAGAGAGGCTGTATGATGGCTTATTTTAAATGTATTTCATAATTCACGAACTTCGTCATTTTCAAAAGAAGTCCCATTATCTGAGATAATGATTTACGAGACACCGTACCTGTAAATGATTTGGTTCAAAATGAACTTGGCGATTACGGAACCCGGTACAGTAGTAAGAGGCATAGCCTCTACCCACTTGGTAAAATACTCGGTGGCCGTGATTATGAAGTTATGGCCATCTATAGATGAGGGAGAGAATTTCCCTATCAAATCTAGGCCCCATGTAGAAAAGGGCCATGGAGTAGTGATTGGTTGTAGAGCTTGTGCCAGCATGTGAGTCTCGTGGGAGAATTCTTGGCATTTATGACACCTGCGTAAAAACTCTACTACGTCATGTTCTAGAGTGGGCCAGAAATAGCCCATCCGATGTATTTTACGAGTGGTGGCATGACCACCGAAGTGGCCTCCACATATTCCACTGTGAGATTCGTGGAGAATCTTCTTGGATTCTTCTGTGTCAACACATCTTAGAAGAATTCCATCAAATGCTTTGCGATAGAGCAATTGCTTTATAATGACGTATTTAGCTATGATAATGCGTAACCGCCTTCTTCATTGCGGTGTAGCACCTTCTGGATATGTATGGTCCATGATATAATTAATAATATCAGTATACCAAGGACACTTAGAGATATGAGGTTTGGTTTCGATGTAGTATATGCATTCATCGGGAAAGTCCAGATCTACTAGATTACCTTCGTTTAGTGGGTTATCAGCTAACCAATCCACAATGATTTGTCCTTTAATGGATTTTTGATTTACAAATTTTAATTCGAATTATAAAGCATCCAACCTTCTTAGACAAGGACCCTTGTGTGAGGAAAGTTTGCAAATGGTCTATTTTTACAATGACCCTTGTTTCTTGGTTTAGCATGTAATGTCTTAAGTGTTTGGTTGCGAAAACTATCGCAAGGCATTCTCATTCTACCTGTGTATAACGTGTTTCATAGTCGAGCAACGTTCGGCTAATGAAATAGATCGCGCATTCTCTATTGTCATCGTCTTCTTGAGCTAGTATACAGGCTAGTGAGACATTAGTAGCTTGCAAATATAAGATTAACGGGCGGTCCAGCCTAGGAGGCGTTAGCGTAGGTGGTGATAACAAGAAACACTTAACTGCTTCGAAAGCTTTGTTGCAGTCTTCAGTCCAATCGATACTATAATATTTTTTGAGTAGATTGTTGATTGGATGAATGGCAAAGCTTAAATCTGGGATGAATCTTCGGATTGCACTAAGTTTTATGAGAAATGACCTGATTCCAGATTCATCAGAAGGTGGGATCATTTCGAGAACAACCCAGATTTTGGCTAGGTCAACATCGATCCCTCGTGACGATATAATGTAACCTAGGAGCTTCCCCCTAGTCACACCAAAGACGGATTTTTTTGGATTTAGTGTGACTCCGAATTCTATTAGGCGTGAAAGAATGACGCGGAGCACTTCCGGGTGATCACAACACTTCCTGGCCTTGGCCAACAAGTCATCTACATAGGATTCCACAATTTTATGAATAAGATCATGAAATATATATGTCATAGCCCATTGGTATGTAGCGCCAGCATTCTTGAGACCGAATGGCATAACAACGTAGCAATAGGTTCCCCAAGGAGTGATAAACGTGGTTTTAGCTTGGTCTTGCTTGGATATTCTGATTTGATTGTATCTTGAGAATCCATCCATGAGAGACAAAAGCTCAAATCTGGCTATTGCGTCAACGATGACGTCTATGGATGGTAATGGGAAGTCATTCTTGGGACATGCCTTATTAATGTCTCGGAAGTCTATGCAGATGCGTATCTTCCCATTTTTTTTTAGAACGAGAACGATATTAGATACCCACTAAGAGTAATCAACTGGTTTGATGAATCCTACTTGGAGGAGTTTCATTACTTCTTCCTTCACCATGAGAGCTACCTTGGGTTTCATTGGTCTCGATTTTTGTTTAATTGGCTTTGCATCTGGTTTAGTGACGAGGTTATGTACTATGATGTGTGGTGTAATTCCTGTCATTTCTTTATAATGAAATGAAAAAGCCTTCTGGTGTTTTTTGAGGATTCGAGTGTGTATTTCTATTTCTTTTGGCATTAACGAAGATCCTAGTTTCAAGATCTTCAGTTCATCCTCCGTTCCGATGTTAATATCAATTGTTTGTTCGATTAAAGAAGTGTTACCCTCTTCAAACTCAGGCAGGGCTGGGGGTAATTCCAGATCATCTCCATTTTCTAATGTGTATATGTTGAGTTCCTTTTGTGGGGGAAGCTCTATCATGGGATTTCCAAAGTAGGAAGATGAATGTGGGATCAAGGACAAATCTATCACGTGATGGGTGAGATGTAACACTGCATAGGCGTTTAAGTAATCCATAGTGGCTCTATCACTATCAATGTGGTCTAGGATAGTAGATTTGTTCTCATCTATGTTCGTTAAAAGAGGGTTTGACATTTGTTTCACCAATGGTTCAGTACGAAGGGATACCATGAAACGGGTATCTTCCAACTCACTGTTTGGAGTGAAGCGTGATGCTGAGGTTGCTATAGAATCGGAGAGAAGATTTTGTTCTCGCAGGATTGCTTCAATTGATATGAAGTCAAACTCTTTGCTCAAATCCAATACAGCTGTTTTGTAGAGCTGTAAGTGCTCAACTCTGGTTTCATACACCTCAGAGACTTGGTTTTCTACCAATTGTGAGTCTCTTAACACCCTGATGTTATTAACACGAATCCTATTAGCTAAGATGAGGCCAAGGAGGAGGGCTTCGTACTCAGCGCCATTGTTCGTACATTCAAAATTTAGTTTAAAGGTAAATGGTAGGGTCTTTCCCTCGGGAGAAGTAAAGATTACACCTGCCCCAGCTCCATAACGACATCTAGCTCCATCGAAATGAAGAGTCCAATATTTAGCTGGGAATATGGACGTTGGGATATTTGTTGTGTTAACATCTTCTACTTCGGTTACTTCCACCATGCAAAGATCCTCTGCTGGAAGAGAACCAACACCTAGGGTATATCCCATGCCTACAGAATCAAATGGTAGGAACATCGGTAGATCTTGTTCTAATAATTCGATAATTTTTGTAGTAGTTCCTAACAATACTATTTCTACAATGTTAGCCTCATCCTTGAGGGCTAGGATAGTCTTGATTAGGCTCATAGTCTCAAGATCTATTGTAGGTACCAACTTTTCTTTCGGTTTTGCGTCAGTGGGTTTATTAAGTTGGTTTGTTGGGAGTTCAAACTCTGAGTGAACACCTGGTCTTTTCTTTGAGTCATCTAGGTGTATGTCGAATGGTTTTGGATCACTTTTGGCTACGAATACCTTTCCTAAATGCAAGAATCTTACCTCTTGAAATAATGTAGAAGGGATTGCCTTCATACATTGTATCCATGGTCGGCCAAGGATCATATTATAGTTGGTTTCCCGATCTATAATATAAAACTCAGTTAGGATTGTTTTGGGTCCTGAGGTGACCGGTAGTATTATAGTTCCAATCGATGTGGCTTTAAGGCTATCATAGCCTCTTAATGTATTTCGAGTCATGGAACAATTCGTTTCTCCATACCCTAGCTTTTGAAGGAAAGAGAAGGGGACTATGTCAACTGCTGCCCCATTGTCAACCATCACACATGTTTCACATAATTGTTATAAACCCATACTTGCAAATGTAAGGCTGGATCACATCGGCGTGTAATCTCAGCATTTGTTGGCATTTTTTTTATTTCGAATATGAATTCGATATCCCTATCCAGCTGCCCCGGAGGGTGGATATCAAATTCTCTATGGTTTACCTGTGTTTCGGGAGGTGGAGTGATGTTAATTAGATGGCCTAAACCTAATGCCTATAAAAGAGTAGCCCTGTGGGCAGGAGAATTCTTTAGTAAGTCCAAAAAATAAATGTGCGAGAAGGTTTTTGTTAGATCACTAATTAAATCGTAGGTACCTACGGGTCTTACTAACATTTGTTGGATGTTATCTGTCTCTAGTAGGTAACTTGGATTTGGCTAAGAGGAATACTCTCGTTTCCTTGTTATAGCTTCCATGGGTAGTTCGGCGTCTAACTCAACTAAGCCAACTATCTTAGGTCATGGATGACTTCCTAATTGTGGCGCAACTAATGGATTTAATGAAGTCGAGGCTTCATGATCATGGTTTCCTGTCATTACACCCTTGTTTGTCCCATTTGAGATTTAACTTGTTGTTATTGTGATTTGGGAGCAGATCATTGAAGATCTTGAGGGGCGCATTTTGTGGGGAAACTGCCCCTGTAAAAGTATTTGGTGCTGGTGACGTACGAGATCTGCCAAGAACATATCTATGAAAAGTTGTCTTTGTTCCTCTAGCAAATGTTGCATGAACTTATTGTAGGCATGGCACGTTCTAGTGTCATGGCCTCGGATTTTGTGAAAACCACAATACGAGTTAGGATTTTAATTCCTAGTTTGTTGACTTGGTGCATATTGTGGCCCAAAACTCTTATCAAACCGTTGCCTATTAGGATTAAAGTTTTGTCATTTGTTGTTTTTGTTTTTGGCTTTGGTTTTGATATCTAGTTGAGTTTTGGCTTAGACCCTGTGTATGGTTTTGTCATTGTTGTTGTTGTTGTATGATTAAAATCCACTGCATTGATTGTTGGGGTAAAGTTGTTGTTTTGTTGGTTGTTCATTAGTGGTGGAGTATTCGTAACATTTACCCTTTTGGCCTGATCAATTACTCCATCTGTTGTCACTCCATGATTTCTATTAAGGATTTTAGGTGCTTGATTGATGATTTATGGTAGTAGGATAAGCCGTAGCATTTTGTTTGGAGGTGATTAACCTCTCATTTGTCTCTATATGTCTTACGAACCGCTATCTATTGCCACTTGATCTATTCAGAGAGCACTCTCAAGTACTTCATCGTAATTCCTTAGTGGGAACTTCTGGACTTCTTCCTTCACTTCTTTGCTGAGAGAATGAAGGAATAAATCACATAGTTCCATTTGGTCCATATTTGGAGCATTGGTTGAAGAATAAAGAACTGTATGCCACCTCTGGATGAAATGAGCAACATATTCATTGTGTTCCTGCTTAATGTGCAAGAATTCCCTGATTCCTTTTCTTAATAGTTTGTTCATGTCAAATGCCTTGATGAACTCTGAAACGAGTTGTTTAAATGAATGGATGGAAGCCTTAGGTATTCTATAATACCAATCAAGAGATATACCTTCCAAGGTTTTGGGAAATATTTTAGCAACAACCCCATCCCAAGGGAGTAGTTCTCGAATGGCTGTGGCATAAGCCTTGATATGTGCATTCAGATCTCCCTCCCCTTTGTATTTGGGTAAATCAGGAAGAGGTATTGGAAGCATGACGCTTCGTATGGTAAAATCTAAGGGCTCCTTCAAGTATTCTGAATATGTCCCTATTGCATAGGTTTCGACCATCGATGGTGCCTGCTGAGGGGGCGGCGGTGGAATATGTTGTTGATATGGCACATTGTATGCATTGGCAGGAGCATAAGGTAGCCCCTGTGTTTGAGAAAAAATGCCAGGAGAGGAGAACATGTCCCCTTGTCGTGATATGGAGTATATGTTTAAGTATGAAGGGGTACTGTCTAGGAATGAATTATTCTGTACTAGACTGGGAGGTATCGGAGCAGTGTTAGAAATGGCAATTCTTGTTGGTGTTTGTTGTGAATACTAAGGAGTCATGCCTAATGTGCCTATTCCTATGAGGAGGTCTACTTAGCTAGGATGGTGTGGAGGATTTAGAATTTTCTTACTTGCATGAATTGAGAATGGTGATTTACTTGAGCAAGTTCTAACCCCCTCACTTTTTCTACTAACGTTGAAATGACTTCATTTGGCAAAGTCACGGTATTTTGCCTTATTGGCGTTTTTTGTATATCCTGGTGTTGTATAGGCATGTGATATCTCACTATGAACTGATCATTGTCCTTACCAAGTTTCCCCAAGGGCATTTCTTATATGTACATGGCATGGAGGTATTCTCTTCAAAAGAGACCTCGGGTTGTGTGTGTAAACCTCCTATAGGTGGGTACATACTTCGAGAACGTTGTTCATTCTTGGCATAACATACTAAATGTTCATCATCTAAAATCAGGTATGGGTCAGTTTTTCTACTAATTTGTGGTCTAAGCAGTACTTGAGGAGACAAACTAGATTCTCCTATGAATGTCATATTGTTTGAGCCTGAAGGCTCTGTGTGTTATGTTTGAGTGAGCTGATCCAACTCCTCCGTTTGGAAGGATGAGCTATATCTAACCCTTAGAGATGGAGTTTGTGTTGATAACTGGTTAGTTGAGCTAAGTAATTGTCACCCCATACTGAGAGCGAGGGTGATGATTGTCTATTCAGTTGAGCGTAGTATGCCTCAAGAACTAAGAGAGGCTCTGCCATACGCATCGAATCTTGACATATTCGGGGGGTATATGAATACCCGTAGAATAATGGTGAAAGAGCGAAGGTGGATGAAAAAAGGTGAATACACTAAAAGGAATGTATTATGTTGTTCACATCAGTGATCACCAATTTTGTGGGTCCAAGTTCATGTGAAGGTTAACGAGGTGGAAGTTGATGCAAAGTATACTGATGAACAGGTGGAAATATGACTCCGAACCAACACATAGGTTTGTTCACGTCAGGGTTCACCAATTTTGTACGATGGAAAAGTGACAAGTGAGCGTGGGAATCTACAAGTAATTCTTCCTCGCACCAGACCTCTTGAGGTCATGCTGAGACAGCCGGTGGGGATGGAATACATGCAGGGGATGTAGACAAACTAGTTCGGTAATCTGATGTCTTCGACACGCACTAGTGGAAATCTGTGAATCTAAGGCAAAGAAGGCCCTCCTAACCTGAACTGGCATGATAGATCAATCAGCGAGGATAATTGCTCAAAGGCTCCAATTAATATCAATCTCTTGCGTGATTCAGATCTATGGGTTGTGGAATATGCGAAAAATGACCTAGGATAGTCTCGTGTATATTTCCAGACAGGGTCATAGGGTGGATGATGGATATAGTGGACTTTATGGGTGATTATCATGGACTAGTCCAGAATTCCTTAGCTTTATTAGCTGTTACGTATCTAACAAGGATAATTGTGTCAATGATGGATAGGTGGAAGTGGATTAGATCTGAATACTAATGTGTGTAGGCCAGCATCTATGTCTGATTCACCTATGGATTCGTAGGCATGTGGGATTTGTGGGTCACAACCATAGATTTGTGTTTGTTTTGGTCCTGCTATGGTCATGTGTAGGACTCAGTCCCTAATCCCTAATATCCAATAGTCATATGCCTTTCTCAGCCTCTATATTCATAATTAACAAGTTGTGTGATCTTTTTAGAGTATCTCACAGGCGTTCGTGGCAACCTGAATTCTTAAGCTGGTATCTATATCTGTGAGAGTTTCTCCTACATCTAGCTGTGGGACCAAAGGATCAAAACCTAATTTTTACTCTCTTTCAATCCCTTCTATAGTCATGTGGATATATATCTAGGGTAATCTATGTAATTTGGTTGATTTGACCAAAACGTGTGTGATTTGTCGTCTTCTATGTTTAACCCACTTAACTGTGAGGCTAATCTGTTGTAAATTTGTCTGTTGTTTGGAAGACTTGGATTGTAAGATTCTGATCTATATCAATTATTGCTGTGACGAGATCGGGTTGGGGCACGATTGGCTCGAATACGTATTCTCTGGGCTCTTTAGGTCCCTTGATTATCATACAAAAGACAACAGATGTAAATCCAACTAATGACAGTAAAGTAAAATTAACTATGTGAAGTGTATTTATAGCATACGTATAACTTCTCTTTTTTTGATATTTTTCTGATGAATTTATACTGAACATAATTTTTGAAGGATAAATTATTTTAATATATCTAGAATTTGACAACTAATCTAATAACGTAATTTAAAACAAACAAAGAAACCGAGTATAGCTACTTCCCTGTGTAGTTTGTAAATCTATTCTTAATAACCTGAAATAACTGATCTAATCTATTTGAAAGACTCTTAATCCTACCTTAGAAGTGAGGAATCAATCATAGTTTCTCAGAAACTATCAATCCCCACAGCTTCCCTGGCAATATCAAAAGTAAAATTGACTGAAATGAAAGTGATTGGCTACTCTATTTGATATGCTTCTAACCAGGAACTTTGAAATCTAGAATCTGGATTTTACGTAGAACAGTGGCGAATCCGATGGTGTGTGTGGTTTTTTCCCCTTAGTGTGATCTCCTCGTTCCTTCGTGCTCACGTGAATCCAGAAAAGCATGTAATGCTAGCATCAACAGAAGTAGATATTGGAACAAATGGCATCTTAGGATACACACTTAATACAATGCGAGTAGGAGAGAGATAGCGCAAGAGTACAGAGCTTGGCTTATGCAATTCCTAGCGGGATTTATTGCGAGACATGCAACATAAAACGTCCAAAACCTGAAATTATCCTTGTTTGAAGAACAAAACTTACAACTCTTAATGGCTTCCTATTGAAAATCAAACTGTCCTATTCTAATTGATTTGGATGAAGTAATAACAACACTTTGCACAAGGTGGATATGTGGCTTCCTAACAAAAAAACAACACTAACTAGGCATGCAATGAATGAAACTAAGAATTCTAAGCAAAATTGAAAGACTAATCTATTGCAATGAGAAATTTAGAGGCAAACTTTGAGGGGCCATTTTCTTGAGCACAATCCAGCTATTTATAGAATTCCCATTTACCCAAAGGTGAAAACCAAATTGATCTCTTTAACCATAAACAATGCAAAAACACTATTCCAAGGAACCAGAATCATAAATACAAGCCAAAGGCGGTGAAAAAAAGCTGGTAAAAATTGAAATTTAAGTGATTTGTATTAAAAACAACATTCTGGAAAACGCGTGAAGGACCGCCACCCTGACTGGGTGGCGGTCACGAGACCACCACCCAGGCGGGGTGGAGGTTTCATCACTGAAGACCGAAATGCAAAGAAAAGGAGGGGAGAAGAGAAAAACAAAGCACGCAAGGGCTTAGCGGGGCATTCGGGATGTTAACGCATACTTGGAGAGCTTTTTTGGATCCCAAACACCTTGCGAGGAGACCTTTATCATCATTGGGGCACATGTTTTACATTGTCCCGGTGGTGCAGTACCCTACAATTTTGGGTATGTACATCCATCAACAACTCACCAACTGAATGTATTTCGTTTTCATATGAATTAAAAACCATTACATTTCTTTGCCAAATGAATTACACTATGACTGTCACTAAACAATTTGCAATCATCTTGCTCATTTCTACAACTCTTCCATGAACGACTCATCCATATTATCTCCTTTCTAGCCTCTGTAGCTGCTAAACATACTTTTCCTCTATAGTAGACGAAGCCACAACCTTCTGCAATCTTGAAAATCCAACGAACTGTCATCCAACCTACTGTGAAAATATATCTAGTAGTGTTGCTCCTACCATCCAGATCTCAGAGCCATATCCGAATCAACATAGCCGCATAATGAAATATCCGAACCTCTATAACATAACAACATGACTAGATGTCCCTTTTCAAATACCTGAGTCCCCAATGGACTGCTTTACAATGCTCTTTACTTGGATTGGCCATATATCTACTCACAACTCTCACTGCTTGTGCAATGTCAAAGGGTCTGGTACAAACCATAACATAGATGAGACTCCAAACTGCTACCAAGCATATGAGCACTCGTGTCATGTATTTGACCTCCTCTTATGATGAAGGACACCCATATTTTCTTAATTTGAAGTGTCCTGTAGCCATAGGTGTACTAACAATTTTACATTCTGCATGTGTTGAACCTTTCTAACACCCTGTAGATATAATCCTAAATTGAAACAAATACAAATTCTTGAGTTTTTAGACTATCTCTGTGAATTTACATGCCAATAGATTCTTTTTTCAGCTCCTAAATCCTTTAGAGAAAATGTGTGAGGTAGCTTTCCCTTAAGCTGAACCAATATCCTACATACTAGATCCTGCAATAAGCATTATCATCCACATACAGTAACAAAATAATGCAGTCTTGCTCCCATTTTCCAAGCTTCTTGAAATAAAAACAATGGTCATATTCACATCTCAAGTAACCATGCTCATGCATAAAACTATGTAAACCTCATGTACCATTGTGTTGGAGCTTGCCCTTGAGCACCATATAGTGCTCGTTTTTAACCTATTCTGAACTAATTTCTCTTTACCCCTTGACTTCATACCCAAGCAGTTGTTGTATATAAATCTCGTACAAGTTTGGTGTATCAACATGAAGTTTTTAATTCATCTTAGAGTCATCTAGTTACCCTCAAACCCTAGAAAATTAGTTTACTACAACATACATCAACTAAGGACAGTGACCTTGATACTAGAGACTCGCCTCAAAATAAGTATACCCACAGACATGAGGTGTTTCCATTGTATCTACGAAAGTCAAGAGATACGATTCTGTGCAAATCTCTAGAACACCTAACAAGCCATCTCTCTACAGGGTGCACTTTTGAGAGATAACAATTTTTAGCACACCCAATGGGATCTTGTAATCAGACTATGTGATCTACATTGTAATAATTTACAGCTGACAACTTCACCAGTAAGCAAAAGTTACTGGTTCTATTCAGCAAGCTGCAGTCAATTTATTCTAAATCCATTTAACGAACTCCTGTTGGCGACTTCCGTCTTAAGCTAATATTCAGACTAGTTTTGTAGCATGTTCCATGCCTTCAAGTGACTATCAAGATTATTAATAAATAGGAATTCCTTCTGATTTTATTTGTTTACCTTTGAATTTTGTAAGAAGGAGAAGAGTTGGTACTTACCCTTTGTGACCTTATAATAGGCATGGTTTGGGGTAACTGGACCCTCCTTTTGGATATTCCTTCACCATTTGTATCCAAATATATCCAGTGACAGATCACCAGTTTTTTAAATGGCTATTCAACCGACCTAAGAATTTTGCTGACCTGAGAGAAACTTTGGCTTTATCTGTAACCCTTAACTTCAGTTAAAAATTGCATGAACGATATCGGTCCACAATTTCAAACTGATACTAGTTGAATCTTTAAAATCAGGGTTATGCCCAATTTGGCCTAGATTGAAGCTCCTATACCACTTGTAATGAAATTACTTAGAGTATCATTTTCTTATCACAAAGTAATAGAACACCAATAAACATCCAATATGGGTACCATATATATATATATATATATATATATATATATATATGATTCACAATATGAAAATCACGATTGACTTAGTGACTTTGTGGGGGTAATTCTCTAAATCCATGTAATAAAACATAAGTTTTGAATATCACCCCGATCGATTTACCACTTACTAAGTGCATCTCTTGGATTTATGCACCCTAACTATGTTATTCAAATAATTCAAGCCCGACCTACTAAGCATATAAAATCATAATAACCATGATATGACATTTTAGGAGATAATGTAAGCCATCATGTCAGCTATACATGGTCCACGATTCATATGGTATTCCTAGGCATTAAGGGCACTAAAAACCACCATACTTTAGTTCATATTATACCGTTATATCAACTCATCTAATATGCCACACATGGAACTATCAAGGGCATATCCTATATTTATTAACATCGATACTTTTACCATGTATTCGCGTATCCTTGATGTGTCAAATTTATGTGCTTCATTTTTTACACCATTTTCTTTGTAGTATTCTATGTGCATGACTGTTCTTGTAACTATGTCGTATACCTTCATTCACTGAACTTATTATCATTGAAATCTATATGCTACATGATTCACCACCATTTTCTCATTTTTTCGAGTGATTACTTTTTTTTAGCATGATTACTCATTTGGTTGACAAGGGCTTTTCTTCTTGATTAAAAGTGTTTGGGAATTTCAGATTTAGCATGTTAATACATTTTGGTTGGCATGCTCATTGTCTTATTTGGCATTATTTCAATCATTTTTTCATAATACTAGGATTCTCCATGTTTTTGCAACCTTATCATGGTCCCCACACATCTGTGTGTACAAACTCCAATGTTTTGCTCCTTCTTAATTGCCCCAACTTTGAAAAATACTTACTCTTTTTTGCTGGGTCCAAAGATACAATTCTCACATTATATTGTGCACTATTTATCTTTCTTGTGTGTATTAACTTTCTAATATTCCTCGTCCACGACTAGTGTTTCTGATATGTCTTTATATGTACTGTATGTAGGGCCCATATATGTGTGTGAGTGCCACATACACATGTATATGTAAACATATAGTACATAACGCAACACACACACATATATGTGTTAGAGCAGGTATTTACCTTATCTCATGTTCACCTAGGTACTTTATTTACCTTTATTGTATTTATCCTCACCCATTTATGTATGTGGATATTTATTTTTATTTTATTTAGATACTAGGGGGGATATTATCTAGTTATTAGGTACAATTCTTTCCTTCATCTATGGTATTGACTATATCCTTGATGTCTAGTTTTATCCTAAATCTATGGATCTTGACTAGTTCTTTGATGACTAGTTCTTTCCTTGATTGATGGCTTGATCTATGACCTTGACTGATTATTAGATCGTTATTCCTTACCTATATAAGCAAGGCACATTGTCATTGTATTTCATTGAGTTTCATAATAATATATGATATTGTTTCTCATTTTTTTGCAATGATTTTATGTAAAGTTATTCTGGTGAATTACTTTCATCTTATTGATTGTGGTGTTTGGTTAGCATATGAGTTCCTTGGCTTGGTACAATCTGGTCATCATTCATTTTATGGTATCAAAGTAGGAGATTGATATTGACATCTGTGTATAAGTTTTAGTTTTACAAACAAATTCTTTTTTATATTTATATATTCTGTATTTACTCTTTTTTTTTGTTGCATGCATTTTTATGCAAAAACAAATCCTTTCGTTGGATCCGGAAGGTGTAAAAACCATAATATCAACTATAAACTCGACCATTTTTGGAGATAGTCATTTTTCTTGGTTCAGAGGCACGTGCTAGCTCGTCTTGAAATCCGTGTCATGAAGAGAAAAACTCATAAAATCAATTTCTGGGTTTTCATATTTTTTCGAGATCTTTACTAAGTATTTCTTCTTTTGTGTTGCAACTTAAAATTTTTTTCTATTTCAGGAAAATCCGCAAACTACTATTTTGGGTGGAGAAAGTCATTTTCAACACAGCCCAGAAATAGCGGGTTTTACCAGATTTTCAGCACCATTAAAATCCTTAGCCCTTTGGTCATACGGTATGGCTATATGAGGGCTTAAAGCATGTGATTCCTACTAGTAGGTGCTTAATTCCAACCCCCTTTAATTTTATTTGTGTGGTGAAGGCAAGAGCATTTTATTCTATTTCAGTGGTAACTAAAATAAATATTACAGCTTATTATTCAAAATCTTGTATCTTTTGATTGATAAATCGATTTTGAGTGTCATTTATTGTAAAAGTGCTTATTTTTTTCGTGATCTTTCCATTGGAAATATTTATTTTGAGAATTGCACTATAACTATAAAGTGTCATATCATAACACACGCTCATTATAAAGTACCAAAAGTCTGGGGGGGGCTCTTGTTGTATTGCTTGGGGTTCTTGTTGCATTGTTTGGTTCTTACATTTATTTTGGAGATGTTTTTTAGAATGGCGTCTTTATCTACTTATGAATTAAATCATGTCGAGCCTTTAACAATACATAGTTACCACACATGGAAACTAAGAATGGAAACAATAATCAAGTGAAAAGGATTATGGGCCTTTAACTTATTTAGAATAACCAGTGTTCACTAAAGAATATGAGAAATTTTAGTATTAGTGTAAATTTGATGAGTGTATGGGTTTGATAGGAACTTATGTAAGTGACAGTCTTTTGTTTCATTTGGAAAATTGTGACTTTCCTTTCAAAAAATGGGAGAAATTAGAAGGTTTATTTAGTAAGGTGGATCATATGAGAGCCATGTAACTTGAAATTGATATCACCTCTCTTAATCCTGAAGATATTTTCCAACAATTATAGACTATCAAGTACAAATTTCATGCATTTGTTGACATAGTTGAAGGGGAGTGGAAGAGATAAAAAAGATGAAGAGTGTGTTTACTTGATTCTATCCAAGTTGAGAGGACTATTTCAATTATTTTCTACTACCTTTTTCTCTAGCATGGATTCCTTAGGTGACTCATTCAAAATGTCTAACTTAGAAACATTTTGTGAAAGACTTACTAGGGAGGAATCCAAATTATCTCATCTTGAGTCTTCCACCTCTAAAAAGGAATTAGTTGTATCTAATCCTAAGGGAAACGGAAAACCAAAAAGTAAAACCAAATACATCCCTTATCCATCTCTAAGTGCTCATAAAATCCAAAGAAAAACATCTCTAAACCTAAGGAGTCTTCAAAATCCAAGAACAAGTCTATCCGATCATGCTCTTTTTGTCGGGCGTAGTGGTCATGAAGAACATAGGTGTTATAAGTGAATGCAAGCCTTAGAGTATGTAGTCAAGAAACACAAAAATTCTATCTCCACTCCACCATCCTTCTAATCAAGCATGGCAAAGCACTTAATTTTTTTGGGAGATCTCAGTTACCACTCTTAAAGAAAGTTACGTTATATATTTTGGTGCTTCTCATCACATGAACTTCTTTCAAGGAGTCTTTCGTTTTCTCTAGGTTTGAGTTCTACTTCCAAATTTGAGGTTGGAGATTCTTCCTTTATTTCTATTAAAGGAAAAAGGTGATATCCAGCTTGATGGTGGTAGTATCCAAAAATTCACCATATGTTCCTAACATCATTACAAATTTGCTTTATGAATATCAAATTTTTTCAGTTCTGGTCAAGGGAAAACTAGTAAATTTTACACCGCATGGGGTAGAAGTACAAACTTTGTTGGAGCCTCATTCGCTTGGTTTCTCAAGGTATTTTTGATCATAATTATAGATTGTATCACTTTGAGTGTTTTAAAGAAACTTCCTCTATAGGGACAAGGATTGGTTTCTCATGCAAATTCAAAGAGTAATATTTAGCATGAAAGATTTGTACATCTCAATTAGAGATATTTGAAGGAGTTGAGCACTCATGGTATGGTAGATGGTATTCCTAGACTTTCTTTTGTTGAGGGAGTTTTCTCTAGCAGTGCATTAGGGAAACAACACTAAGATCCATTTCCTAAGAATTTATCCAAGAGAGTTTCTTCACCACTTGAGCTTGTGCATAGTGACTTGATGATTTTTCCTACCCCATATTTCATTGGAGCTAAGTATGCACTTACGTTTATTGATAATTTCTCGAGGCATACTTGGGTTTATTTTCTCAAGTACAAAAGTGATGTTTTTTCACACTTCAAAGTCTTTAAGGATTTTGTCGAGAAATAATATTCTAGTAGCATAAAGAACCTTCGTACTGATAATGGGGGGAGTACTTCAACAATGAGTTTTCTGAATTTTTGGCAACTCAAGATATTATTCACCAGCATTCTGTTCCTCATACTCCACAATAGAATGACTTAGCAGAAATGAAGAATATAAATTTGAAGGAAATGACTAACTGTATGATGCATTCTAGAGATTTACCTCCTATCTACTGGGAATAAGTAGTTAATTATGTTAACTACATTCAGAATCGCACACCCCATAGAGCACTTGAGCATTTAAATCTAGAGGAAGCTTGGTCCAACACTAAGCCATATGTCTCATTTTTTCAAGTCTTCGGGAGCCATGTTTAGGCCTTTGTACCAAAAGAAGAAAATGAAAGATTTGGATAAGAAGAGAAAACCCTTGATCTTTGTAGGGTATTGTGAGGATATGAGAGCTTATCACCTTCTAGATTTTGATACTCATGACGTTATTTTTCGAACACATGTTCAATTTGATGAGTGCTTCACTCATGATTATTCATCTTCTTCCATGCCTCCTTCATCTCATCTTAAGGATATTTTCTTTGAGGAGGTTATAGATGTTGTTGAGGATCCTATTCCCACCGATGTTATCACTATGCCTAAGTGGGCTTGTACTTCAGTTTCTGAGGTAACACCTTTCATCGAGGATCTTCCACCCACTAGGCATCATCACGCACATTCTACAAGTTCTAGAATTTTGTGTTAGGAAGTTTCTGAGGATTCGTCGTCTTTTTCAAAGGCTCATGGGATACAAGAGTGGGATGCTACGATGGAAGCTGAGTATTCTTCTTTGATGAAGAATCATACTTAGGATTTGGTATCTCTTCCTAAAGGAAGAAATATGGTTAGGTGTAAGTGGGTATACCTAACCAAATATGTAGTTGATGGGTCCATTGACAAATACAAGGCTCATCTTGTTGCAAAGGGTTTTTCACAAGTTGAAGGTATTGATTACTCTAATACTTTTGCACCCATTACTAAGATGGATTCTGTATGTCTTGTACTTGCTATTACTGCATCACAGGGGTGGCCCGTATACTACATGGACGTGAAGAGTGCCTTCTTACATAGAGATCTAAAAGAGAAAATATACATGGAGAAAATGACTAGATTTATTCAGGATTCTTCTCTTGTTTGTAGGCTCCGAAGGTCTTTCTATGGTCTCAAACAAGCCCGTGGGCTTGGTATGAGAAGATGGATTCTTTTCTTCTATCTACTGGTTTTGTTCGTTGCCACTCCAATCATACAATGTATCTCTAGCATGTTGGTGAGAATATTGTGATACTTGTCTTGTATGTTGATGATCTGTTACTGGAAGCTCTTTTTCCCACGTTCAGAGTATTCAGAGGGCTCTTTCTACACAATTTGACATGACAGATCTTGGGCTATTGCATTATTTCCTTGGTTTGCATATTTTTAAGACAGATTCATGGATTCATTTGAGTTAGCAAAAGTACACCCATGATCTTCTTAGGAACTTTGATATGGCTTATTGCAAGCCAATTTCCATCTCCTTTTCAGTCTAGAGTTACTCTTACTTCCACATGTACCACACCACTTTGTGATCCTACGTTGTATAGGTAGTTCATTGGGAGTCTCATGTACTTGATCCATACTCACCCTAATATTTCATTTGTAGTAGGGCTTATATCTTGGTTTGCACATTCTCCTCATAGTAGTCACTGGCAGGCTGCTAAAAAGATTTTGCGCTATTTACAGGGCACTTCCCACTTTTGCCTTCACTACACTAGGGGTTCTACTTAGTTGGTTGGGTATACAGATTCAGATTGGGCAGGTTCTATTGATGACAGGCGTTCCACTTCTGGCTATCTTTTCTATCTTGGTTCTTCTCTAGTTGTTTGGGCGTGCAAAAAGGAACAACCTATTGCACTTTCATCTTCAGAGGTAGAGTACAGGGCAGCAGTTACAGTGAGTCAACAGATTCTTTGGCTTCGCCAGTTATTAACAGAGTTTGGATTCCCACAGGATTCATCGACTGTACTTTGGTGTGACAACCAAAGTGCGATTCACATTTCTCGCAACCCAATTGAGCACCAGCAGACCAAGCATATTGAGATACACAACCACTTCATTCGTCAACACATTCAGGATGGAGTTCTTTGCTTGAAGTACATTCCGACTCAACAACAAGTTGCAGACATCTTTACGAAGCCTTTTGTATCACCTCGCTACCTTGAGTTGCATGGAATGCTTGGGGTTTCGGAAGTTGTTCTTGGGGGTATTTGTGAGAACATCTTCCTTGTTCTTCTTTTTTCTCTTTCCTTCTAGCA
Source organism: Taxus chinensis (assembly GCA_019776745.2). Lineage (NCBI taxonomy): Eukaryota > Viridiplantae > Streptophyta > Pinopsida > Cupressales > Taxaceae > Taxus > Taxus chinensis. The sequence continues at coordinate 619,823,412 of CM034155.1, forward strand.
TGATTCTTTCCTTATTTTGGTTCGAAATTCTTCATGGATATATTGTACATGAGTACCTCATCCGGCCTAGTTGTCATGAATCATACTGTGGACATGCCACTTCTATTTTGGCCCCTAGCTTCACTTGAGGGGGGGTGTTAAAGTAGGTATTTACCTTAGCTCATGTTCACCTAGGTACTTTATTTACCTTTATTGTATTTATCCTCACCCACTTATGTGTGTGGATATTTCCTTTTATTTACTTAGATATTAAGGGGATATTATCTAGTTGTTAGGTATAGTTATTTCCTTGATCTATGGTATTGACTAGATCCTTGATGTCTATTTCTCTCATAAATTTATGTACTTAACTACTTCTTTGATGACTAGTTCTTTCCATGATTTATGTCTTGATCTACAACCTTGATTGGTTCTTAGATTGTTATTCATTTCCTATATAAGCAAGGCCCATTCTCATTGTATTTCATTGAGTTCCATAATAATATATGATATTGTTGCTTATTTGTTTGTAAAGGTTTTATGTAAAGTTATTTTGATGAATTGCTTTCATCTTATAGATCGTGGTGTTTGATTAGCGTTTGTGTTCTTGGCTTGGTATGATCTAGTTATCTTTCTTTTTAAAAGAATCAGTAACACAGGTAGATAAATATAATGTTCCTACCTTCTTAAATCTTGCCACAACAAAAGCACCCTTGGTGACTGTACGATGGAAAAGTGACAAGCGAGCATGGGAATCTACATGTAACTCTTCCTCGCACCTGACCTCCCGAGGTCATGCCGAGACAGTCGGTAGAGATGGAATATACATGGGGAACAGGAAAAACTAATTAGACAATCTTATGTCTTTGACACACACTAATGTAATTTGTGAATCTAAGGCAAAGAAGGCCATTCTTACCTGAACCAGTGTGATAGATCGATTGGTGAGGATGACTACTCAAAGGCTCCAATCAATATCAAGCTCTTGGTGTGATCCAATCTATAGGTTGTGGGATATGGGGAAACTAGCCTGGAACTGTTTTGTGTATATATCTAGATAAGGCCATAAGATGGATGATGGATATAGTGGATTCTATGGTCGATTCTCCAGTCTAGTCCAGAAATCCTTAACTTGATTTTCTGCTACGTCTATGTGAAGATAGTTGTGCGATGATGATCTGGTGGAAGTGGAGAGGATCTAAATACTAATGTGTGTAAACCAACATCAACATATGATTGACCTATGGGCCTGTTGGGTTGTGGGACCTGTGGATCACAACCGTAGATTTGTGGTTGTTGTGGACCTCCTATGGTCATGTACAAAGTCAATCCCTAACCCCTATTATATAGTAGTCATATGCCTTTTCAGATTTTATATTTAGAACTAACAGTTGTGTAATCTTCTCAGAGTATCTTATGGGCGTTCTGGAAACTTGAATTCTTAAGCTAGTGTCTACATCGGTTAGAATGTCTCCTACATCTGGCTGTGTGACCAAAGGATCACACCTGAATGTTTGCTCTTTTTCAAGACCTTCTACATTCATGTGGACATTTATCTAGGGTAATTTATAGCTTGGATTGTTTGACAAAAACATATGTGCTCTGTCATCTTCTATGTTTAATCCTCTTAACTGTGAGCTAATTTCTTGTAGGTTTGATGTCGTTAAAAAGACTTGAATTCTGAGATTTTGTTCTATGTCAATTATTTCTGCAACAAAGTTGGGTTGAGGCATGCTTGGCTCGAATACGTATTCTCTGGGCTCCCTAGGTCCCGTGATTGTCATACAAATGAAACAATGTAAATCTAACTGAAGCAAAGTAAAACTAACTATGTAAAGTATATCTACAGCATATATAACTTCTCTATTTTTTGTGTTTTTGATGAAATATTTGAACGAAATTGAAAGAGAAATTATTTTAAATATCTAGCAATTAACAACTAAACTAATAACAAAACTTAAAACAAACAAGGCAGCCAAGTATAGCTACCTACCTATGCAGTTGTGAATCTATTCTAAATAACGAAGTAACTGATCTAATCTATTTGAAAGACTCTCGATCCTACCTCAGAAGTGAGGAATGAATCATAGTTTCTCAGAAACTATCAATCCCCACATCTTTCCCTGGCAATATCGAAAGTGAGATTAACTGAAATGAATTGATTCACTACTCTATTTGATTTTTTTAACTAGAACTTTGATAGCTTGAACCTAGATTTTGCAGAACAGTGGTGAATCCGATTGTGTGTGGCTTTGTCCCCTCAGTGTGATCTCCTCATTCCTTCATGCTCATGTGAATCCAGAAAAGCATGTAATGTTAGCATCAACAGAAGTAGGTATTGGAACAATGGAAACTTTGGATGTAGACTGAATACAATGTGAGTAGGAGAGGGATAGCGCAAGAGAACAGAGCTTGGATTATGTAATTCCTAACAGGATTTATTGCGATTCATACGACACAAAACGTCCAGAACCTGAAGCTATTATTTTTGACAAACAAAACATGCAACTCTAATGGCTTCAGACCGAAAATAAAACTATCCTATCTTAATTGATTGTGTGAAATAGTAACAACACTATCACAAGAAGATTATGTGGCTTCTAAACAGCAGAACAACACTAACTATGCATGCAACAAATGGAAACTATGAATTCCTAAGAACTGAAAAAATAAACTATGAAATAAGAAGATGAGAGGTAATTTTTGAGGGGCCTTTTTCTTGAAGATCAACCAGCTATTTATAGAATTCCCATTTACCCAAAGGTGAAAACCAATTTGAACTCTTTAACCATAAAAATGCAAAAACACTATTCCAGGGAACCAGAATCATAAATACGAGCAAAGGTGGTGAAAAAAGCTTGTAAACGTTGAAATTTATGTGAGTCGTGATAAAAGAAATGTTCTGGAAAAACATGTGAAGGACCGCCACCCTGAGCAGGCGGTGGTTATAGGACCACCGCCCTACCTTGGCTGCGGTCACGAGACTGCCGCCTAAGTAGGGCGGCGGTTTCGTAACCGAATATCAAAATGCAAAGAAAAAGAGGGGAGAAGAGGAAAAAAAATCACACAAGGGCTAAGCGGAACATGCAGGATGTTAATGTATACTTGGAGAGATTTTCCAGATCCCAAACACCTTGTGAGGAGACCTATATCATCATTGGGGCATGTATAACATTGTTCTAGTAGTGTAGTACCCTTACAATTTTGGGTATGTACATATTGCCCCCCTCGGCGAAGCATGTTAGCCATGAAGAGGCGTAAAACTGTGTGGGTCTAAGTATGGTGGTCCCGAAATGGGAGGTTAGAAATTATACCTGACATGTCTGTATGTTGAAATGACGCCATCCAAAATTCCCGCTACTTGTAAAATGAAAAGAGGACTCAAGTGCAAATAGATAAAATAAATCGAAAAATAAATACTAAAATAATATGAAATGAGGACTTACCATTTGTGCGGGGATAAGAACTTACCTCCGTTGGCACTCTAGACCTGCGAAAAGGGCATTCAAAATAAGTCAAGATGCTATATATGTAAAAATGAAGTCAAGATGCATTTTCCTATTCATTTGCGCGTGTCGATTTGATTGATTTTGAGCTCTGGGACCCATGGTGATATTTTTTGATGAGAGTATAGTCAAAACATTCGTGACGAGATAGTGATCATGCCTCCGCGAGCAGAACATCGACCCACGAGATCATATGTTAGTTTTTCTTGATTTAATGTTTTTACCCCTAAAATGTTAAAATGGTGAAATCTTTATCATGGGTGGATTATTTTTGAAAATGTTCAGTGTTAATAGGGTCACTTAGGGGGGGCACCTAATGGGTAGGCTTTGTTTTAGTCAAAATAGTATTTGTTTTGTGTTTTTAGGCATTTTTTAGGGCACGTGACCCGTGCAGAAATTCAGGACATGACCGCCACCCTGAGCAAGGTGGCGGTTACACGACCGCCGCCCTGATCAGGGCGGTGGTTACAGGACCGCCACCTTTAAGGCGGAAATTACGGAACTGCCACCCTACTCAGGGAAGCGGTCCTTCATAGAATGCCAAAATAATACTTGTTTGAATTCATTTTTATGTTTCTAGCATTCTTATATGTTTTAATGATTTTTCCAATGTGATTTGAATACTAACTTACTCCTTTTTGCATGTTTTTGGGTGTATGTAGGCGAAGGAGGAATATATTAGATGGAGTCGAGAGAGAGAGTGTGTGATTGGATTCCAGCAGTGTTGGATGCACTTTCTCAGGATGAGCAGGACACTCTTCAGAGGGCCGACATATTACGTATATCACGGGTCCCGCATGTTGCACCTTCTAGTCACATACTTTGTGACTTGTTTTCATATTGGGATGCTGATCAGAACACTTTTCCGATTTCCAGGATTCAGGGGTGAGTGGACTATCACCCTAGAGGATGTCTACCATATCTTGGGGGTCCCGATCATTGGGAGATGGCTTACACTTGAGACAGCAGGGTCACGGGCTTAGATAGCACAGTGGGCTACATACATGGGAGACACAGTTATCTCCACTAGTTTGAAGAAGGGGGTGAGGGTCCGTTCTATTCCTAGCTTTCCTATCCCCTTGATTCTTCAGGCTATTATGGGGATCCTTGCCTCAAGATTGATCGGGGACAAGGGAGGGGACACCTTACTCTACTGCTGGTCCCCCTATTATTGCACAGATTGAGGCACATGGCCAGATTTATGCCTGGGGAGCTGACATACTTGGGACCACTTATCATGATTTGTACCAGGTGGTTCACTTACAGGGGCAGTCATTGAGCCATCCAACCCTGGTTATGAGTTGGGTCTACGAGCGTATCATCCCTTATGGGAGAGGTGTAGAGGTGGCGGATCCCAGAGCCATGAGGGCAGCCAGATGGATATATATGTCGGTGCTTAGAGCACCCCACCAGCCAGTCACCTCCCTGACTACTGATGATATGGAGGCCACACCTTATCAGGCCATGGCAGGGTTATGGGGCGAGGAGACCCTCACTTTGATCTCTTTCTCTACCATAGGGAAACTTGTGGATAGGATGGGGAAGGTGGAGACACACCCCTTTGATCGAGTGCCTCATCAGTTTGGCCTTCCTTATGTCGGTATGCTCCCCCTAGTGGTGCCAGTATTCAGATCAGTTCAGGAGGCTAGGGGAGGTCCTAGAGGTCGGGGTTGGACCGTTGTTACTCCTGGTGTCCCTATTGCAGCTAGGTGGGTAGTACGCACTTGAGGGAGAGCTGGTGCTCCTCAGGCACCCTTACTTCAGATTACCATTGGTCCTACCCACAGCAGCAATGACCCCATTGATATAGACTCTGAGTCTGAGGAGTTCATAGGGGGAGAGACAGAGGAGGAGACTGAGGCTGAGGTCAGTGAGTCAGGTGGAGAGGAGGATAGCGATCCCGAGTGGCATGACACTCAGGATATCTTACAGGCCGAGAGGGCAGAGCAGAGTGTGGAGAGGGTGACTCTAGTTTCAGAGGAGCCACCTTCTCAGGACCTGGGCGGGGAGGATGAGTCTGTAGCAGGATGCTATGTTGCCCAGGAAGACATGGGAGGAGCACATCAGTCAGCGGTGGCATCTGTGGCAGGTGCTGACCCTAGGGATCCTTCTTGGAGGCCCGGAGATCTGAGTGAGTTATCATCCTTCTCTTAATGTTTGTTTCTAGCTAGGATTGCCTTAGTTTTTATCTCTCCTTTTGTTTATTTTTGTTTTTACCTTTTGATTATTTCTAACTTGTTTTCTCCTTTGCTTGCAGAGACTGCTGATGAGTGGCGAGACCTGATTCGCCGGGTATTCACTGATACCCTGATGATCCCCATGGAGAGGACTCATGCCAAGCTATCCGTGGATGCAGGGGAGCCTTCAGAAGCTGGTAGGCATACCAACATTTTTTCCCTATCTGGCATGTGGCCAAGATGTGACTACCCTCCGTCACCGAGTTGGTTGGGTATAGGACAACAGAGCGCCTGATGAGGAGTCACTCTCATAGTGAGGCTGCAGCTACTCCTCGGGATCGTGAGCCCTCCATGCACTCAGAGTGTCGGAGCATAGCCAGAGTCCTAGACGTGGTCGTGCACCTTTAGAGGGATCTCATAGGGGTTGAGAGGCCACTTGGCTCTCTTTAGATTGTTTATATGATTTATTTTGTATTTCCAGGCTCATTGAGCATTTTGACCATGCCTAGCGCATGATGGCATTGTACAGGAAACTTGATTATATATATATATATTCTTTTTGGATCAGACTCTTGGTATCTAGGTTTTTGTGATTCATTTCCACATGTATATTATAATGTTGTTTTTATATGCTTTTCAGAATGTATGCAATGGAGAACAAATGATACAAATGCTTTCTTTCTTTTTGTATTTCGTGATGCTGATATATGATAATGCAGACACAATGTGATTTTGAACTTTAGCTTCTATAAGAAATTTTCTGGTACTTCGTATAGTTTTGACAGAACGTGATGACAAGCTGGTATGATGAGCAGATGCACTTGCCCCACTCCTAACTCCATGCAACTAGTAAGATGCGAGGGCTCACCACCGAGAGCTAGAAAGGGCACAAGCTATGAAATTTTTTGAATGGTAGTGATGAGAGATAGACAAAGATTTGGTGGAACCAAATTAGGATGCTACAAACCTATTCTACTCAAGTGACTCCATAGTTTAGAATGCGACTTGATTTGCGGTTTATCTAGACTTAGATCCGTAGATGGCCACATGGTAGACAAAATCTGGTTTTGGGGTTTTGAGCTCTCTTGGAATTTTGGACATCTGATTCATTTATTTTTGACTCAAGATTTCAAAGGTTTATTTGAACTATTTGTTTACAACCTTCAATGTTTATTATCAAGAGGACCCCCTACACCTTGCCCCATGCTACTAGTAAGAAGCATGGGCTTATCACCATGGACAAGGCATAGGTGAGTAAGGGCATTCCCATCCTTTCCCAACCCTACGTCACTAGTAAGAGATGCAAGCTCATCACCGAAGGTTGGTAGGGCAAGGAAATGTGTAAAAATAAAATTTTCTATTTGATCTACATTTGACTTATTTATTTGAGAAAAATGTCAGCATGTTCTTATTTCCAAAGAGATATACATACGGGATAGATGTGACACTATGAAGCTTCTAGAATAGACCATAGGCAAGACACCTATCCTAGGAAGAAACCAAAAGTGAGAACAAGCATGCAGACCTTGGTATGGTTACCGTTAAGAATTTGTCATATCTAGCTTTATATGGATGAAATGATTCTGAAACGGTTGATGATGTTATGAAAATGAAGAAGTATGATTCGAATGTTTCTACCAATACCATCAGAAGTTTGTAATGAATTTCTTTAAGAATAAGTCCCTTAATCACCAAGTTTTATGAAATGAATGGACAAAATGAACCTAACTACATGAAGATGCAATGTAGATATAATTATACAAGTAGTGCTGGTCGCTTCATGCATAGAACCGTTTAAGGTGTAAGGAATTGACTGTTTCACCAAATTCCTCACCTTCTAGTGTGCACAAGAGATATGCTCCATTTCCATAGTCTTTCATGACTCGGTATGGGCCCAACCATTTGGGCCAGAATTTCCTTCCTTCACCGGTATTCTTATCAATCCGGCTGTCTAGCCTTAGAACTAGATCTCCTTCATATATATCTCATTCATAGACCTTTTTATTATACTACCGGCACATCCGGTCAGCATAGACTCTATGTTGTTGTTCAGCATCTAGCCTGGCCTCATCTAGGCTTTCTAGTTGGGAGAGACATGCTTCTCTATAAGCTTCTTCATCCAGAATCCCTTGTAGTGAGATGCGGAGACTGGGTATTTCAACCTCAAGTGGGAGAACTGCTTCTGCTCCGAATACCAATGAGAAAGGAGTTGCTCCTGTTGGTGTTCTTATTGAGGTCTAGTGGGCCCACAAGGCCGGATATAACTTTAAATGCCAATCTTGTTTGTTTTCTTTTACCGTTTTGAGGAGAATAGCTTTCAATGTCTTGTTTGTTGCTTCAGCCTGCCCATTGGCTTGAGGGTAATACAGGGAGGCTGTATGATGGTTTATTTTAAATTTACTTGCATAGCTCACGGACTTCATCATTCTTAAAGGAAGTACCATTATCTGAGATAATGATTTTTGGGACACCGTACCTGCAAATGATCTGGTTTAAAATGAACTTGGCGATCACAGAACCTGGTACAGTGGTGAGAGGCATAGCCTCTACCCATTTGGTAAAATACTCGGTGGCCGTGATTATGAAGTTATGGCCATCTGTTGATGAGGGAGAGAATTTCCCTATCAAATCTAGGCCCCATGTAGAAAAGGGCCATGGAGTCGCGATTGGTTGTAGAGCTTGTGCGGCATGTGAATCTCATGGGAAAATTCTTGGCATTTATGACACTTGCGTACAAACTCTACTGCGTCGTGTTCTAGAGTGGGCCAGAAATAGCCCATTCGATGTATTTTGTGAGTGGTGGCATGACCACCAAAGTGACCTCCACATATTCCACTATGAGATTCGTAGAGAATCTTCTTGGATTCTTCTGTGTCAACACACCTTAGAAGCATTCCATCGAAAGCCTTATGATAGAGCACTTGTTCTATAATAATGTATTTAGCTACGATAATGTGTAACCACCTTCTTTGTTGTGGTGTAGCACCTTCTGGATACGCATGGTCCATGATATAATTAACAATATCAGTATACCAAGGACATTCAGAGATAGGAGGTCTGGTTTTGATGTAATATATGCATTCATCAGGAAAATCTAGGTCTACTAGATCGCCTCCATCTAACGGGTTGTCGGCTAACCAATCCGCAATGATTTGTCCCTTAACGGAATTTTGGTTTACAAAAGTTAATTTGAATTCTCCCATTAAGGTTATAAAGCATCCAGCCTTTTTAGACAAGGACCCTTGTGTGAGGAAAGTTCGTAAATGGTCTGTTTTTATAATGACCCTTGTTTCTTGATTTAGCATGTAATGTCTTAGGCGTTTGGTTGCAAAGACTATGGCAAGGCATTCTTGTTCTGCCTACGTATAACACGTTTCATAATCGAGTAATGTTTGGCTAATGAAATAGATCACGTGTTCTCTTTTGTCATCATCTTCTTGAGCCAGCATGCAGGCTAGCGAGACATTGGTAGCTCACGAATATAAGATTAAAGGGTGGTCTGGCTTAGGAGGCATTAGCGTAGGTGGTGACAACAAGAAACACTTAACTATTTGAAAGCCTCATTGCAGTCTTCGGTCCAATCGATACTATAATCTTTCTTGAGTAGATTGTTGATTGGATGAATGGCAAAGCTTAAATCTAGGATGAATCTTCGGATTGCACCGAGTTTCCCGAGAAATGATCTGATTCCAGATTCATCCAAAGGTGGGATCATTTCAAGAACAGCCCAGATTTTGGCTGGGTCTACATCGATCCCTCGTGATGATATAATGTAACCTAGGAGTTTCCCTCCTGTCACACCAAATACACATTTTTCTATGATTTAGTGTGACTCCGTATTCGATCAAACGTGAAAGAATGATGTGGAGCACTTCTGGGTGATCACAACGCTTCCTGGCCTTGGCCAACAAGTCGTCTACATAGGATTCCATGATTTTATGAATAAGATCATGAAATATGTATGTCATTGCCCATTGGTATGTAGCACCAGCGTTCTTGAGACCGAATGGCATAACAACGTAGCAATAAGTTCCCCAAGGAGTTATAAACGTAGTTTTGGCTTGGTCTTGTTCAGATATTCTGATTTGATTATATCCCGAAAATCCATCCATGAGAGACAAAAGCTCAAATCCAGCTGTTGCATCAACGATGACGTCAATGGATGGTAATGGGAATTCGTCCTTGGGACACGCCTTGTTAATGTCTCGGAAGTCTATGCAGATGTGTATCTTCCCATTCTTTTTTAGAATGGGAACGATATTAGATACCCACTGAGAGTAATCAACCGGTTTGATGAACCCTACCTGGAGAAGCTTCATTACCTCTTCCTTCACCATGAGAGCTACCTTGGGTTTCATTGGTCTCGATTTTTGTTTAATTGGCTTTGCATCTGATTTGGTGACGAGGTTATGTACCGCGATGTGTGGTGTAATTCCTTTCATTTCTTTATAATTAAATGCAAAATCCTTTTGATGTTCTCTGAGGATTTGAGTGTGTATTTCTATCTCCTCTGGAGTTAGCGAAGATCCTAGTTTTAAGATCTTCGGTTCTTCCTCCGTTCCGATGTTAATATCAATCATTTCCTCGATTAAAGAAGCGTTACCTTCTTCAAACTCAGGTGGGGCTGGAGGTAGTTCCAGATCTTCTCCATTCTCTATTGTGTATATGTCGAGCTCCTTTTGTGGGGGGAGCTCTACCATGGGGTTTCCAAAGTAAGAAGACGAATGTGGGATTAAGGACAAATCCACCACGTGATGGGTGAGATGTAACTCTGCATAGGCATTTAGGTAATCAAGAGTGGCTCTATCACTGTCAACGTGATCTAAGATAGTAGATGTATTCTCAGCTATGTTTAAAAGAGGGTTTGACATTTTCTTTATTAATGGTTCAGTACGAAGGGATACCATGAAATGGGTGTCTTCCAACTCACTGCTGGGAGTGAAACATGAATTTGAGGTTGCTATCGAATCTGCAAGAAGGTTTTGTTCTTGCGGGATTGCTTCAATTGATATGAAGTTAAATCCTTTGCTCAAATCTAATACTGTTGTTTTGTAGAGTTGTAAATGTTCAGCTCTAGTCTCATACACCTCAGAGACTTGGTTTGCTACTAATTGAGAGTCTCCTAACACTCTGATGTCATTAACACTGAGCCTCTTAGCTATGATGAGGCCAAGGAGGAGGGCTTTGTACTCAGTGCCATTATTTTGTACATTCAAAATTTAGTTTAAAGGCGAATGGTAAGATCTTTCCCTTGGGAGAAGTAAAGATCACACCTGCCCCAACCCCATAACAACATCTAGCTCCATCAAAATGGAGAGTCCAATATTTAGTTGGGAAGATGGATGTTGGGACATTTGCTAGGCCCACTTCTTCTGCTTCGGTTACTTCTACCATGCAGAGCTCTTCTGCTGGGAGAGAACCAACACCTAGGGTATATCCCATACCTACAGAATCAAATGGCAGGAAAATTGGTAGATCCTGTTCTAGCAATTCGACTAATTTTTGCAGTAGTTCCTAGTGATATTGTTTCTACAATGTTAGCCTCATCCTTGAGGGCTGGGATATTCTTGATTAGGTTTGTAACTTCTAGTTCTGTTGTAGGTACCAACTTTTCTTCCGTTTTGAGTCGGTTGGCTTGTTAAGTTGGTTTGTTGGGAGTTCAAACTCAGAGTGAACGCCTGGTCTTTTCTTCAGGTCTGCTAGGTGTATATCGAATGGTTTCGGATCACCTTTTGCTATGAATACCCTTCCCAAGTGTAGGAATCTTATTTCCTGAAATAACGTAGAAGGGATTGCCTTCATACGGTGTATCCATGGTCAGCTGAGGATCATATTATAGTTGGTTTTCCGATCTATAATATAAAACTCAGTGAGGATTGTTTTGGGTCCTAAGGTGACTGGTAGTATTATAGTTCCAATCAAAGTGGCTTTAAGGCTATCATAGCCTCTTAGCGTATTCCGAGTCGTGGAACAATTTGTTTCTCCATACCCTAGTTTTTGAAGGAAAGAGAAGGGAACTATGTTAACTGCTGCCCCATCGTCAACCATTGCGCATTTAACGTAATTGTTATAAACCCACACTTGTAAATGTAAGCCGGATCACCTCTTCATGCAATCTCGGCGTCTGTTGGCATTTTTTTTATGTCAAATATAAACTCGGTATCCTTATCCGGCTGCCCTGGAGGGTGAATATTGAAGTCTATATGGTTTACTTGTGTTTCGGGAGGTGGAGTGATGTTAATTAAATGACCTAAACCTAATGCTTCTAAAAGAGCAGCCCTATGGGCAAGAGAGTTCTTCAGCAAGTCCAAAAATGAGATATGAGAGAAGGTCTTTGTTAGGTCATTAATTAAATCATAGGCACCTACGGGTTTTACTAATGGCTATTGAATGTTATCTGTCTCTAGTGGGTAACTTGGACTTGGCTGAGAGGAATACTCTCGTGTCCTTGTTACGGCTTCCACGTGTAGCTCAGTGTCTAACTCCACTAAACTGACTATCTTGGGTCGTAGCTGATTTCCTAATTGTGGTGCGACAGGTGGATTTAGTGAAGTTGAGGCTTCATGATCATTGTTTCCTGTCATTGCACCCTTGTTCATCCCTTTTGGATTTAATTTATCATGATTTGGGAGCGGATCATTGAAGATCTTGAGGGGAGCATTTTGAGGGGAGATTGCTCCTGTGAAAGTATTTGGCGCAGGTGATGCAGGATTTGCTAAGAACATATCTATGAAAAGTTGTCACTGTTCTTCTGGCAGACGTTGCATGAACTTATTGTAATCGTGGCAAGTCCTAGTGTCATGGCCTCGAATTTTGTGGAAACCACAATACGAGTTGGGATTGTAATTCCTAGGTTGTTGGTTTGGCACGTATTGTGGTCCAAAACTCTGATTAAACTGTTGACTATTAAAATTTTGCATTTGTTGTCTTTGGTTTTGGTTTTGGTTTTGATATCCAGTTGAATTTTGACTTGGACCCTGTGTCTGGGTTTGCCTTTGTTGTTGTTGTTGTGGATGATTAAAATCCACCGAGTTGATTGTCAGGGTAAATTTGTTGTTTCGTTGATTGTTAATTGGTGGTGGAGCATTTACAACATTTGTTTTTTTTGTTTGGTCAGTTACTCCATCTGTTGTTACGCCATGATTTTTGTTAAGGATTTTAGGTCCTTGATTGATGTTTGTGGTAGTAGGATAAGTTGTAGTATTCTAGTTGGGGGTGATTAACCTCCCATTTGTTCCATATGTCTTGTGACCGCTATCTATTGCCGCTTGATCTATTCGGAGGGCATTCTCAAGTACTTCATCGTAAGTCCTTAGTGGGAACTTCTAGACTTCTTCCTTTACCTCTCTGCTGAGAGAATGAAGGAATAAATTACATAGTTCCATTTGGTCCATGTTTGGAGTGCTTGCTGAAGAATAGAGGATTGTACGCCATCTCTGGATGAAATGAGCAACAGATTCATTGTGTTCTTGCTTAATGTGCAAGAATTCCCTGATTCCTGTTCTCAACAGTTTGTTCATGTCAAACACCTTGATGAACTCTGAAACGAGTTGTTTAAATGAATGGATGGAAGCTTCAGGTATTCTGTAATACCAATCGAGGGCGATGCCCTCTAAAGTTTTGGGGAATATTTTGGCAACAACCCCATCCCAAGGGAGCAGTTCTCGAATGGATGTGGCATAGGCCTTAATGTGTGCATTCGGGTCTCCCTCCCCTTTATATTTGGGAAAATTGGGAAGAGGTCTTGGAAGCATGATGCTTCATATAGTGAAGTCTAAGGGCTCTTTCAAATATTCTGAATAAGTTCCTATCGCATAGGTTTCGACCATCGATGGCGCCTGGTGAGGGGGTGGAGGTGGAATGGGTTGTTGATATGGCGTAGCGTATACGTTTGCAGGGACATAAGGAAATCCTTGTGGTTGAGTGAACATGCCAGGAGAAGAGAACATATCTCCTTGTGGTGACTTGGAATACATGTTTAAGTATGGAGGAGCATTGCCCAGGAATGGATTATTTTGTACTAGACCGGGAGGTATCATATTTTCCACCGGAACGGTGTTAGAAAACGTGGTTCTAGTTGGTGTTTATTGTGAATACTGAGGAGGCATGCCCAACGTGCCTATTCCTATGAGGAGGTCTACTTGGCCAGGATGATGCGGAGGATTGGAATTTCCTACCTGCATGAATTGAGAATTTTGACTTGCTTGAGCAAGTTCTAACCCTCTAACTTTTTCTACTAAAGTGGAGATGACTTCATTTGGTGAAGTCACAGTATTTTGCCTTAGTGGCGTTTGTTGTATATCCTGAGGCTGCAAAGGGGTATGATACCCTGCTATGAACTGATCGTTTCCCTGCCAAGTTTCACCGAGGGCATTTCCTATAGGTAGAGGTATGGAGGTGTTTTCTTGAAAAGAGACCTCGGGTCGTGTTTGTAAACTTCCTATAGGTGGGTACATACTCCGAGAGCGTTGTTCACTCCTGGCATAACACACTGAATGTTCATCATCTAAAAATAGATATGGATCTGATTGTCTACTAATTTGTGGTCTAAGCAACACCTGAGGAGATGAACCAGATTCTTCCTGTAAACATCATGTTGTTCAAGCCTGAAGGCTCTGGTTGTTACGTTTGAGTGAGCTGGTCCAACTCCTCTATTTGGAAAGAAGAACTATATCTAGTCCTTGGAGGTAGAGTTTGTGTTGACAATCGGTTAGTTGAATAGTTGTCACCCCATGCTGAGAGTGAGGTGATGGCTGTCTATTCAGTTGATCGTAGTATGCTTCAAGACCTAGGAGAGGTCTGCCATATGCATCGAATCTTGACATATTCAGGGGGTATATGAATACCCGCAAAATAATGGGAAAGAGTGAAGGTGGATGGAAGAAATGAAAATAAAAGAGGAAGAACTGTTTCTTTCACGTTGGGTTCACCAATTTTGTACGATGGAAAAGTGACAAGTGAGCATGGGAATCTACAAGTAACTCTTCCTCGCAACCGACTTCCCGAGGTCATGCCGAGACAGCCGGTGGGGATGGAATATACATGGGGTATAGGAAAAACTATTTAGGTAATCTTATATCTTTGACATGCACTAATGGAATCTGCAAATCTAAGGCAAAGAAGGCCCTCCTAACCTGAACTGGGCATGATAGATCGGTTGGCGAGGATGACTGCTCGAAGGCTCCAATCAATATTGAGCTTTGGCGTGATTCGATCTATAGGTTGTGGAATACGTGGAAAATGACCTGGGATTGATTTCGTGTATATCTCCAGACAGGGTCATAAGATGGATGATGGATAATGTGGATTCTATGGGTCGATTCTCTGGTCTAATCTAGAAATCCTTAGCTTGATTAGCTGTTATGTCTAGTGAGGATAGTTGTGTGATTATGATTGGTGGAAGTGGAGTGGATCTAAATACTAATGTGTGTAAACCAACATCAACGTCTGATTGACCCGTGGACTCGTTGGGTTGTGGGACCTGTGGATCACAACCGTAGATTCGTGGTTGTTGCGGACCTCCTATGGTCATATGTGAGAATCAATCCCTAACCCCTAGTATCCAGTAGTCATATGCCTTTTCAGCCTCTATATTGAGAATTAATAGTTGTGCAATCTTCTCAGAGTATCTTATAGGTGTTCTGGCAACTTGAATTCTTAAGCTAGTGTCTATGTCAGTTAGAATGTCTCTTGCATCTGGCTATGGGACCAAAGGATCACACCCGAATGTTTTCTCTTTTTCAAGCCCTTCTACAGTCATGTGGATATTTATCTAGGGTAATCTGTAGTTTGGATGGTTTGACCAAAACATATGTGCTTGGTTGTCTTCTATGTTTAATCCTCTTAACTGTGAGCTAATTTCTTGTAGGTCTGTTGTTGTTCGGAAGACTTGGATTCTAAGATTCTGATCTATATCAGTTATTGCTGTAACAAGATTGGGTTGAGGCACGATTGGCTCGAATACGTATTCTCTGGGCTCCCTAGGTCCCGTGATTGTCATGCAAAAGGAAATGATGTAAATCTGAAGAAAAGTAAAACTATGTAAAGTATATCTACAACATATATAACTCCTCTATTTTTGTGTTTTTGATAAACTATTGAACGAGAATTGAAAGAGCAATTATTTAAAATATCTAGACAATTGACAACTAAACTAATAACGAAATTAAAAAAAACAAGGTAGCCGAGTATAGCTACTTGCCTGTGCAGTTGTAATTCATATTCTAAATAATGAAATAATTGATCTAATCTATTTGAAAGACTCTCGATCTTACCTCAGAAGTGAGGAATGAATCATAGTTTCTCAGAAACTATCAATCCCCATAAGCTTCCTCGGTAATATCGAAAGTGAGATTAATTGAAATGAAATGCTTTACTACTCTATTTGATATATTTAACTAGAACTTTTGAAAGCTTGAACCTGGATTTTGCAGAACAGTGGCGAATCTAGTTGTGTGTGGCTTTGTCCCCTCAGTGTGGTCTCCTCGTTCCTTCGTGCTCACGTGAATCTAGAAAAGCATGTAATGCTAGCATCAACAGAAGTAGGTATTGGAACAATGGCAGTTTTGGATGTAGACTGAATACAATGCGAGTAGGAGAGGGATAGTGCAAGAGAACAGAGCTTGGCTTATGCAATTCCTAGCGGGATTTATTGCAAGTCATACGACACAAAACGTCTAGAACCTGAACCTATTCTTTTGACGAACAAAACCTACAACTCTAATGGATTCAGACTGAAAATAAAACTATCCTATCTCAATTGATTGTGTGAAAATAGTAACAACACTCAGCACAAGAAGATTATGTGGCTTCTAAACAGCAAAACAACACTAACTATGCATGCAACAATTGAAAACTATGAATTCCTAAGAACTGAAAGACTAAAACTATGAAATGAGAAGATGAGAGGCAAATTTATGAGGGGCCATTTGCTTGAAGATCAACCAGCTATTTATAGAATCCCCATTTACCCAAAGGTGAAAACCAATTTGAACTCTTTAACCATAAATAATGCAAAAACACTATTCCAGGGAACCAGAATCATAAATACGAGCAAAGGCGGTGAAAAAAGCTGGTAAACATTGAAATTTACGCATGAGTCGCGTTAAAAAGAACATTCTAGAAAATGCGTGAAGGACCGCTGCCCTGAGCAGGGTGGGTGGTTACAGGACCACTGCCCAGGCAGGTAGGGTGGTGGTTTCGTAACTGAAGATCAAAATGCAAAAAAAAAGAGGGGAGAAGAGAAAAACAAAGCACGCAAGGGCTAAGCAGGACATGCGGGATGTTAACGCATACTTGGAGAGATTTTCCGGATCCCAAACACCTTGCGAGGAGACCTATATCATCATTGGGGCACGTGTTACATTGTTCTGGCGGTGCAGTACCCTACAATTTTGGGTACGTATAGTCACTTTCCAAGAGTCTCTTGTAAAAGTAACCATGCAACTAGTTTCACCTAGTTTCCCTACAAAAATAAGATTCCTACTAAAGCTTGGCACATGCCTCACATATTTCAATACCCATGTATTTTCATTCTACAATTTTAGATGAACTTCCCCTTTACCAGTAACATTTCAAGGTTCTTCATCACCCAAATAAACATGCCCAAAATTTCCCTAGACATAATTTCTAAAATAACCCTTATTAGTGGTTGCATGGAAAGAAGCTCCTGAATCTAAAACCCATGATTCAATTCTATTATCTAAAGAAAGAATAAGAGATTCTTGCATTACCTCTGCTACAACAATATTTGCTTCTTTACCTTTGTTTGGTTGTTGGTTCTCTTTATCCTTTGACCAACAATTGTTCTTTGTATGTCCTTTATTTCCACATTTCCAATAAGTAATTCCCTTACTTCTGGATTTAGATATGTTATCCCTTGACTTTGATTTCCCATTACTCTTACTCTTGGATCTCTCCTTCTACGTGCCCTTGCTTTCTACATTCAAAGCATTCCCAGATGATGATTCCTCTGTATTCTTCCTATAAATTTTTTCATTCAAGATAATGCTAACCACATCATCAAAATTCAAAATATTATTAGCATATGTTGTATTACTAATAGCCATTACCAAGTTATCCCAACTATCAGGAAAAGAACATAAGAATAAAAGTGCTTTCAATTCATCATCAAATGGTATATCAACTGATTTTAATTGATTTACAATAGATTTGAAATCATTCAAATGACTAGATGCAGATCCACCTTCATGCATCTTAGAACTAAATAGTTTCTTCATCCAATAAAATTTATTTGAAGCACTAGGTTTTTCTTATAAATTAGCAAGAGATTTCATTAAACCTACCATAGAAGTTGCTTCTGTAATACTGGAAGCCACCAATTTTGTCAGGAAAAAATCTTATAGATCCCAAAACCTTTCTGTCAAGAATATTCCATTCTTCATTAGTCATCTTCGTAGGTCTAGGCTTCTCATCCAACGGTAAATACAAATATCTTTGATACAGATAATCCTCAATCTGCATCTTCCATAATTGATAATTTCGGACGTCAAATTTCTCTACCTTGTATTTGTTTTCTCCTACCATTGATGTAGCTCCTACTCAATCAGGAAAACCCTCTGTGAGTAAATCTTTCAACACACAAAACCTTAAAAAAAGCTCTGATACCATTGGTTGGGATTAACACACCAGTTGTACATACAATATATCAAATCTAAGCATACATGCAAATAAAAGAGGATATTCTACCAGAAGAAATATACAAAACAAAAGATATAAATTAACACCAGATTTAACGTGGTTCACCCAATTTGGGCTATGTCCACCAAGAAACAAGTCAATCTGTTATCCAAAGCTTTGACAAGATAAATAATTGAAGATTTACAATCTTTCACACCTCTTAGATGTACAATACTTTATTTCACTCAAGTTTTTGCTTCTTCTCTAAGAATTCTCTCTCTCACCAACTTTTGCCAGTTCTTCTTAATTCTTGATAATTCTTACTTCTAAACTATAGCTTTTATGCTTATATAGGCATTTATAAACTTAGGGAACTTAGTCATGCAATTACAATCAATATATCTAGCCGTGTTAATGCTGTAATTCATATATAAAAAAATATGAGAATCACTTAAAATCAAACTTTATTGCATAAAAGTAACTAATTTATGAAGTACACCCTAATTAACGAAGTCGGTTCCTCCTTTCCTGAAAGATATCTGATCCTAGGTGACCTATGCCAGTCTCTCTTAACCGATGAATAGTATTGTGTTTTCACAGCAAGTTTTACAGTGCATGTCCAAATAGCGAAGGAAAAGAAGACTCCAGAATGATCAGCACAGTATGGGAACATCTCAGTATTGGCTCAAAACTATCCTCAGTGTGGACCTTAGCCGATACTAGATCAGTCAGGTTCTGGAAACCGTAGGCTATGGCAAATTCGATGTGCAGCAACCTTGTTCACCTATTACCGATCTCACTTTTCTTTTCTCAAAGATGTAGCATGGATCTTCGAGAAACATCTGATCTCACCCGTACATACCCTAACGTGGAAACAACACTCTTGCGAAAACAAACTAAAAATTGGAGATGTTATTGTAGGGCACTATATTTTCCTTCCATTATTATCATTACCCTTTGATATTGTGCATTATAGACTCATTCTTACACGAACAGAAAGTGGTGCTAATGAAACACAGACAACTAGTCAGCCTTGCATACAATAAAAAACAAGCCATACATACACATGGCTCGCATCAGCATCAATCACCAGTAGGCATATGCTTAACTTGGAAGTACAATCCAAGGACTATGCAGTTTGTACATACATATTGGCTTTAGTGATCACATGAACACATCCCTTAATGCATGCATACATGTCATATTGTAAGGCAACTTGGTCAATGCTAGCCAGCTAGCTTATAAACTATATTGTCGAGATGAGATGGCACTCTTACTAACCCTAAGGATTAATTCTGAATCATTCCCTTGTCAATTCAGCTGATTGGTTTCAGACTGCAGCGACCACAAATAACAATTAATGAGATGACACTTCCAATTAAAATATGCTAATTTCAAGGGGAATATCTAATAATTACTGGGGTGTTATTACAAGTCCTGCTTTATTGTAACCCACATATATGCATCCAGATATGCGTGCGCATAAATGTGCACGTCCACTAGCAACCTTGCAATAATTGTTACAAAAACACTCCAATAAATCCAAATTAACATGCTCTGTTGTAAACAATTTTTAAAGTTCAACTTTCTTTCCACATTATCCATTGCACACTTAAATTCTAGTCATGGATCCCAATGCTACTTCAGTACAAGCTTACCTCTTGTTGATTATTGAGAAAGGTTGAAAAGTTATGTACTTTTCCTTAAAACTGAAACTATCTGTTGGGGTTTATAACCAGAAGTTTGGACGTTAAATCTAGAGATGCAGCAACTTCTGGAACAAGTATCTGGAACAACTGTGATGAAGCCATTGACGTCCTGTCTCTATTGTGTAGCTCTCACTTAGAATTAAACAACTACTTTTTTTGCGCTACTTAGCAAGATCAGCAAAGGCAGTTTTGGATATTCATAACAACAGGGCTGTGACCCCTCATGAAATTTGCTCACCACGGCCACTTTTCACTGGAAAAAAGCATCCGGATGCAGACCTTAACAGTTTAATCCATTAGTTTTTAAATTTTTCAGAACTTCTTCACCATAGTTCCAATCCAATCAGATCTGCACATCTCCAATAATTATGTTTTAGGTCAAATAAGGAACCGTAGCTAACTATCTTAGTCCTTACAAGAAGCATGCATCCACATATACTTTGTGCATAGACGTCTCCAATATCCAGTGCAACTAAACAATGACACTGAGGCAGAAGACTGGTCTATGCCCTCCCTTGATGATTTCATTGTTGATTTAGTCCAACCACGTCATAAATCCTGATTCATTTGAGCACTCCTGAAATCCACAAATTATCACATGCATCTCACTTCTATGGCCTCTGCTAAAATATTTTTTGTTCTTCAAAGGATCTAGATGAGTTGGACAAAACATCTTTAACATCTGGATGATTCTAATGCTCGACTATTCATTCAATGTCAGTCTTCCATTGTTCAATCCTCCCTATTCATTTTCCTGTTCAAAATCTGGGTATTACAATGATATAGAGCATGATCTAGTTTCTGCTTCTGAGTCTGAATAAAATTGAATGATCTCCTCAATTGTTTACTTAAAAATCTACAATATTAGAGTTCTAGAATATCTCATACCATCTTCAGATCATTTCAATGTTAGAGTTATAGGATTAAAGACAGTCAATTTTACTGAAAGTCCTCTATTCATTTGAAAGACTCATGCATAGGAGAAAATAAAGGGATTATCTCTAGTGAGAGTTGTGCCACCTACTCCGATAAAGATCAAAGATTTTTGTTGCAGAATCATCACATAACTTAACATCCAGAACATTTCAATGTTCAATTATTCATTTCAGTGCCAATCTCACATGTTTATCTCTGTTCAGATTGCATGACATCACTACTCCACGGCTCGTACATAGAACAGGACCAGCATCTTCTTCTGGGTGGTGCTAAAAGAAAAGGCTATGTTCTTAGTCTCCAAAATCTAGATGACTTTAAACCGTACCTCAATGACAGTATTTTATGGTAGATCAATCACCTAGGCACAGGGCATAGTTACCAAATAGGGTAAAATAAAAATATGGATTCCATTCTTATCGTATAGAGAGCTTGACAATGACGCTTTTTCTGTAGTTTATAGTTTTTTTTATCGACCTTCACTTTATTTGTAAGACCATCTCACGCTTAATACTCTCTCGTACCAGATTGTTCACCCTGACTCACCTTGGACTTGAGGATACCCGATTGAGCCCACTTAAAACATTTGTTGAAGACATGTTTTGTTAACCAAAATCTAGATTAAAATAAAAATTAAAACATAAAATCCAACATTCCACTTATCACTTATCACATCTTGAGGACTTGTCTCTAGATCCACCTAATTCTAATCCACAATAGCAAAATGGTAAAGAAACAGTGCACTATGGCATACCAGGCCTCATTAAGCATTAATCACACGTAATCAAATGTTTCAGAAAATACGAACTTTACTTTAATATTATTGCTTATGATTGAAATGCAACATAGAAACAAGGATGACATTAGTAAAAATGGCATTTCCAGTGTCACGTAAAGAACGTTTTTACATTTATTGATCAGAACATTCTTCTCTCTCACAAAAATGGGAGTCTTCTTCCTCCTCTTGACTTAGACACTAGAGATAAAATCGTGATTGGGTCATCTGTCTTTAAAAATATTGGATAACACCTGGAAATTCGCTCTCCTGAATCTTGCTTAAAACTTAGTCAGTCAAGGGTCTTGTAGTGCTTTAGAATATGCTCTGTGTGCTATCTCTGACATGTCTATCCAGGAACAGTTTTCAGACAGAGAAGAAGACCAGATAATAATATTAGATGAGAAATGGAGGGACCAAAATTAAAACAGAAGCATAGCTCATCAGGACCCATTTCTCATTCTATGTAATAATATTGACAAAAAAAATTGCCAAGCCTCAACTTACAGATATGAGGCAACTGTAAGAAATTACAAGTACCCGTCAGGTAATTTTCAGACTGATAGCTACATGTATTGGGAATAATGTTAGAAAACTTACCATATGAATCAGATCAATTATTTAAACATGAGATCTAATATAGATCATATGAGTCTATGATCTATTCCCTTATGAGAACCTAGTGTCATAAGAATTTAGGTAGTGTATCATAGGATTTGCATTCTCCATTCATGCAACCAACTCCTCTTGGCATCCAAAGCCTTTGAAGCATCATTGTTATCGAAACTAATAGTTAAATTATCAATCCCCGAAATTTATCACAGCTTTACATAAAGTAGTGAGGATTCCATCTCTCATTCCATTTTTAAAACCAAGGGAAAACACTTGAAAGCACATTCAACAAAAATAAGTTGAATGCTTGTCCTTGAATATAGCAACTCCATCAGAAGAAAAGGAATGAGAAGACAACATTCAACTTCTTGATGCACATCGGGTATCCCTCCAGGTCTTCGTTCTTAAAGCTGGTACATCTGAAAGTTCTTAGAGAACTATGGTGGAAAAGATTATACAGGCACTTTGCAAGGACCTGCATAGTTCCATGTAAATACAAGTAGCAGCATATGTTAACCGTGTAGACATGGGCAGAGAACATGAGGGAATGCACTTAAAAATAGATGTGCCAATTATGTATACTTCTTATTGAGAGCATGAGACAATGTGACCTTCAGATGCTATCTAGACAATCATACAAACTTTCCCATGATCACACTATCCATGCACCTCGGTTTGGTGTTTTGGTGTAGCCCTCTAACATTCACAAGTACAAACTTTAAGACCTGAAATATATCGTCTTGATGAGTTATTGTGACCTATATTGCAACATGGATGTCACGCGTGTGAGCTAGTCTCATCTTGTTGTGGAAAATTAGTGTCATCTAAGGTGTCGCCTTAGTAAACTAATCAATGTACGGTTGTAGTTGTGTTGTCATTTTAAGGAATGCTTGATGATTTATGAACACTAGACTATAAGGGTCTGGCTTGTGAGCACCGTCGTAGCACTCAAGAGAGATATGGTTTACTAGTAGATGCTAACCTGAAGTGAAAACCATCGTAGAAATAATAATAATAATAATAATAATAATAATGGTTTTTACAGTCCACGATGCCGGGCGGCTTGTTTTTGGGTCTACAAGCGGCTTATAGCATATGGGACTACCTTGTACTCACATGCGGGAGGCAACTAACTTTGCTACAAACAAGGCGTACATACCCTACCCCCTGCAGGATTTGAACTTGTGACCTCTATTTCAAGAGAAATGTGCACTTTATGCAATCTAATAATGCTTTAGACACGTAGAGTTCAATTATGAAGAATTTACCGTGAATCGTAAGATAGAGGTTTTGAGAATCCTGATAAGAGAATAAATAACTTATCTTTGTTTGCAATTTTTTTCATACCTCTAAACCTTTTGATTAATATCCATGGGGATCTGATACAAGTTTCATATTCAATAAGCTAATCCTAAAAGTGCTCCATTTTCTCTAGACAATAATTTTTACACCTGAATTGCTTTTGCTCGTTTTACCAGTACATTGTCCTTGGTTAAGAAATTTCCCTTAACAAGTTTATTTTGGCTGGATTTTGTTTACTGTGTAGTTTGATACTAATATATCAATGCTTTGGTTTATACCCCGTGGGGTTCAAGTTATTGTAGAGAGGAAAACTAGATTTGCTGCTATTTTTTCCTTTATTGATCAGGATTGAAATTTGATTATCAAGTTTTTTCCTACCTCCTTAATTGTAATTGGATTAATTTATTATAAGAGAAGATGCAGCAGTTATTCTTATACTTGCGGATTTGGCTATTATTTTTGTATTCCTTCTTCACAGAAGTGGGGTATCTATGATTTTTTGAATGACTTTCCTGTTTTAACATTTTTCCTACTAGTTACTGTGGAGTTCAAGTTAGAGAGGCAAAACAAATTTGTTATTAATATTTCCTTTATTGATCAGGGTTTAAAATATGATTATCATGTTTTTTAATTCTACCTCCCCAATTTTAATTGGATTAATTTATTGTAAGAGACTATGCAACATTTTATTCCTAGAATTGTGGATTTAGCCTTTATTTTTGTATGCCTTATTCATAGAAGTGGGGTATCTCAAATTTTTTGAATGATTTTTCTGGTCGTTTTAAATCCTTTTCCGAGATGGTAGATTGGCCTTTTTGGTGCTATGCATAATATAATGATAGACTTCAATATAGATTAAAATACTTCATGACTTGTACAGATTTGGGAAGTGGATGGAATGGACAGACCTTAAAGCTTTCTATAAGCTTCCTTAATCTAAGTTTAGAATGTATACAATGCTTAAAAATTAGTGAAATCATTTTTTAGTATTGTATAGATTCTGAACTGAGATTAAGGAACCTATTAAAAATATTTAAGGTCTATCCATTCCATCTACTTCCCAAATGTGTACAAGTCGTGAAATATTTTAATTCCTTTCTCAAACCAAAGGAGGGCAAAGTAGTCTCTTGTCAAGGAAAGGATCTTATCATTATTTTTTTGATTCAACAAAATTGATTTGTAGGTTTGACACCTAGTGTCAAAGGAAGAGAAGATAGGTTGCCCAACCACCAAGTGCTTTTCTCTCTTTTGTATAATAATGTGTACTTTAATTATTTCATTTGAAACCAAACTTTATCCAACCTAGGAAATAAGAAAAGTTGTAAAATTTACTCCAATATTTTTTTATAAAAGGTTTCTTGTTGAGCTTGATCACTTGGTGTTCGTTTTTTGTTTTTTGAACTCCATTAAGAAACATACTATGGTCCAAAGTGGGAGATAGTTGAAAACACATAATTCTCTCATGCAAATTGATGCAAAATTACATCCTTGATATTAGTCCTGATATTGAGCCAATTGCTCATATGGGTAAGGTCTGCCTCATGCAGAACCTGGGATTTTAATGATGGGATTTAACCTTTTTTCCAGTTCTAATAAAACTGCACCTTGCATGTCAAGTTATACAAAATATATTCCAAAAATATCATTGATATTCATAAGGAAAACAATGTAGAATCAAATTTTAGCAGTAGTGCTCTCCAATTAGTTAAGTATGAAGGTAATCAAGAGTTCTTAGGTTATTATGACTTATAGAATGACATGAGTGGCCTTTATGGCCGCTCAAGGAGAAGTAATATATGAATAGGTCAGTTTTGTTGTGTATAAACCAGAAATTATGTTTATAAGCTTGGCACGATTGAGAAGATTTTGATGATTTTTCCTCCAATGTGACCTTTTCCAACATCCTCCTGACCTCTTCCAAAATGGTAGATATAGATTAGAGCATAGACATCCTTTGAAGCATAATGGAAGTAAGTTATTTTCAGATGTATTTGCAAGTGTCCTAGTTGTATTCCACGAGAACACATCTCTTCTAGGATCTATAAAATAGTTCACGTGCCTTGTCTATGCTTCCACATTTTGCATACATATCTACCAGGGTGGATGAAAATTTCATTTGAAATGTTTCCTCTATCCTTTATGGTTTGATAGATGTCCAAACCTTGTTCCAAAGCCCCCATTTTGGCACAGGAAGGTAGGATGTTGGAAAATGTTTTTGAATTTAGCTTTAAAGATGCCAATTACAATTTCTTGAAAGTTTCTAAATCCTTTTCAATGAACCTATTTTGTGCATAGCTTGTAAATAATTATTTCCATGAGAACACATATCTTTGAGGCATTATGTCAAATAGTTCACATGCTTTGTCTATGCTTGCACATTTTGCATACATGTCTACTAGGGAAGTTGCAAGTACAACATTTGGCAAAATTCCTCTATCGTTTATGCTTTTATGGATATCCATACCTTGTTCCAAATATAGCGTTTTTGCATAAGTTGAGAGTACACTAGAAAATGTAAATTGGGGTTAGAGACCTATTTGTTGCATATAGAGAAATCATAGAAAAGAGAGGAATCTGCTATTATCAATATCAATATTTTGTATACCATCTCCTATTTGGAAATTATAACTTTGCATTATTGACTTATAAGTTTAGAGTGTATGAAACAATGTTGAAATCATTATGCAATATGTAAAGGTGCATGTTAAAAAAACCAGATGTATTGAATGTGATCATTTGGGAGGTATAGAGTAATGTTTTGTATATTTTGAGAAAGTTGTTTCTTATGCTAGAGACTGATACGTCAATTGTTTAATGTTACAGTTCCATTTAGTTCATGGTATGCAAAATATCGATATTGAGTGCAGTTGTTAGAGTTGGATTATAAAGCACACTATTGAATATCTGTCAATCGCTATTACCTTTACATTGACAATTACATGACCAAATTGACATAGTTTTGAAGGTTAGTTCTCTCACATGACATATTTTATTACATTTGAGTCTTACAAAACAAAATAACTAGTTGTGTTTTGAACCATCTCTTTCCTATTGACTCTCTATTTGCTCATTGCAACATTAGTGACAAACAAAAGCTCATCATTGTCTTCTTCTGCCATATTTAGATATGGTTTATGTCTAGTATGTGGGAGTTAAATATAATAGTCATATGACATGCAATTTGAAAACAACTTGTGAGTTCATACTTTTTAATCATAGAAATTTGCTAATGATAATTGATTCTCTTTTATTGGTATTTTGTTTTGTTGAATGTTCATGTGATTGTTTCTTCAAATATTTTTAAAGACTT
This sequence comes from Taxus chinensis, assembly GCA_019776745.2. Taxonomy (NCBI): domain Eukaryota; kingdom Viridiplantae; phylum Streptophyta; class Pinopsida; order Cupressales; family Taxaceae; genus Taxus; species Taxus chinensis. Next base: position 619,850,354 of record CM034155.1, read on the forward strand.
TTACATAAGTAAATTAATGCAGTCATACCTAAAATTCTGATCCAAAATTGATAAAACACTAAATACAAAACACCATGTTGTAGTCTAGAATTATTAAATGAGATACACAATCAAGAACAACATGTACCACATGCACATGTGTTTCTTCTTAATTTACTTATGATGTTCGGTGATATAAAAAATTCCCTCTTCGATGACTCCATTTTTTACATAGCTTGTATTCAATGTTGTCCACATGAGCACATCTCTTTGAGGCATTCTTTAAAAAAGTTCATTTGCCTTTTCTATGCTTACACATTTTTCATATGTCTACTAGGATGATTGCAAATTTACATGACACATTTCCTCTATCCTTTATGGTTTGATGGATGTCCATACATTATTACAAAGCCCCCATCTTGGCATAGGGAGGTATGATGTTGGAAAAGGTTGTGGAATTTGTCTTTAAATCTTCCAATTACATTTTGTTAAAAGTTTCTAAACCCTTTTCAACAAATCCATTTTATGCGTAGCCTGCAACTAATGATGTCCACACGAAACACATCTATTTGAGGCATTCTATCAAATAGGGTACTTGCCTTGTCCGTGCTTCCACATTTTACACTCATGTCTACCAGGGAAGTTGCAATTACATTTGACAAAATTCTTCTATCCTTTATGCTTTTATGGATGTACATACCTTGTTTTAAATCCCCCCATTTTGGCACAGGATGGGAGTATGCTAGAAAATGCAAATTGATATGAAAAAAGCAAGTTACAACATTAAAAAAATCCATGTTCCTCAAATCAACGCGTTGAAGCCCCAGAAATACCCCTGTAAAATGCTCAACCTACATCTTAATGTCAAATGTTTAGGGTGTTTTCTAGATAGCCAACGAGGGCAAGAAGGTATACCATGTAGACATAATGATCAATTGTAGGTGTAGTGCAATAAGGGCTAGTCATATGATTGAAGTATGTACAACCCTCGTCTAAATAAAAAGTTTCCACCATACAAAGTTAATTTTTTCACTGCAAGGTTTGCATGTTGTAAATGATTGTGTTATTTTGAATATGTAGAACATCTCGTGCTTTTTTGTTTTCATTTGTCATAGATTACATTGCTTTGTCTCATCTCATTTCTTCTTCATTTCCTTTTTTTTCAGGGCATCTTGTTTCTTCATGCTCCATAAGGTGTGGAGTTGCTTTAGTGCAAGAAAGTAAGATAAGTTTTGCCTCCATTATTGGTTGTATGCTACTTTTTATCTATCCACATATATTCCTTAACTCATTATGCTTGAATAAAAAAAAAATCTTTTAAATAAATGTCTTGAATATGAAAAATGTCTTCAATCTGAAAAATAGATTGTTGCCTTCATCTCCCAAGCCAATTTCTCCAACTTTACATAGCTTTCTTGTGTCTATGGATGTGATATGTTTCCTACAAAAAAAACATGTATCATTTTTTGGTCTTCAATCCAACTACATCTAGATATCTTTTTGATTCCTCTATCTTTCATCAATCTCCTTAGCATTTGAAGCTCACCACACATGCCCACATTTGCATAAATGTTTGATAGAAGAACATAAGTTGCAACATAACTAAAGTGTTACGTTCCAAAGCCCCCATTTTGGAACAAGAAGGTGGGATGCTCGAAAAGGTTGTTGAATTTGGCTTTAAATTTGTCGATCACATTTTCTTGAAATTTTGTAAATCATTTTTAACATATCCATTTTGTGCATAACCTACGATCAATGTTGTCCACAAACATGTCTCTTCTCATCATTTTATCAAACAATTCACTTGCCTTGTCTATGCTTCCACATTTTGCATACATGTCTATTAGGGAAATTGCAACCACATTTGACAAAATTTCTTAATCCTTGATGCTTTTATGGATATCCATACCCTGTTCCAAACCCCCCATTTTGGCAAAGGCAGGAAAAATGATGGCAAAGGTTGTGGAATTTTTCTATAAATTTGCCAATTGCATTTGCTTGAAAGTTTCTAAAGCCTTTTCAAAAAATTCATTTTGTGCATAACTTACATTCAATGTTGTCATCGTGAACACAACTCTTTGAGGCATTTTGTCAAACAATTCACTTGTCTTATCTATGCTTCCACATTTTGCATGCATGTCTACAAGGGGTGTTACAACTACAACATTTGAATTGAACTGCAACTTATGTTTTGATTTTGTTTTGTTAGAGTTCATAATGTTAGCTGAATTATGCTTCAACTTATTAAGGACATGATCACTTTTTTTACCATCATGTTCCTAATTTGATATTAACTAAGGAGTTTCGTGTTATTTTTTCAATTCTTCTTGTTACAAATGGCCAACAAACTTGACAACTTCTAAAAGATCTAATTGACCATTTTGATCTTGTTTTAATAGAGGTAGTCATATGATTCCTTCAAGGGATTGGTCTATTAGCGAGTCACCAAATCCATAAAAATATTTCTCGTATTTAAGTAAGTTTTATAACTAAAGTAGCCTCTATTTTTATTAAAGATCAATAAAATGATGTTTTAAAATTATAAATACTTAATGATGTAATGAAAATGATGGCGTTTCTTCTTGTCTGCATTGATGTCAACACATGATTATATTGATATTGTTTCAAAATTCCTCTCATAGGGAGTTGTATATTTCATTGTAAAACTAGTTAGAAAGAATCAAATCAAGAATTTATGACATCATGTTTGAAGGAGGTCTCACTTTGTTTTGTAAAACTAGTTAGAAAGAGTAACTAAATAATCTATGACAACATGTTTGGAGGAGGTGCGAGAGTGTAATTCTAACACAATAAGTAAGTGTACCATTTTATGTCAAGGGCTAACGAGATTTAGGCACCATTTTGTATTCTTTTCTTTTGATGTTGATAAAATGTTTGTGGATCCATTTGTGAGCACAAAATTCAATGTAATTTTTTATATAATATTGATCACCAACTCACTTTGGTTGCATTAACGATATGTATCCATTCATTGCACTAGAAGACATTTAGTTATTTATTATATTTGAAACTTAGTTTTTAATTCTTTAAATTTGTATTGTCTTTACAGAGATAAAAACTAAAATTCATGTTTTTATCTCTAGAGAGACAAATATGATATTGTCTCTCAAGAGACAAAGTATGTATTAATTTGTATTGTGTCTAAAGAGACAATATTAGGGACACCCGCTTTGATACAATATACAATTTTTTTATCGTCTCAATTTGAGACGTTTTTGTCAATTATTGTCCCTAATATTGCCTCAAATAACCCCGCTTTGTAATAGTGTGAACCTTTCCTCTGGCCAACATTTCAAACTGTGTCACCCTCATTCTGGTTGAGAGGAACATGCTAACAAGATTTTTTAAGTGTGTTTCATGTGCAAAGAAGTGTACCTAAATTGATTCTTGAAGCTACTGACATTTATGCTAAAAGCATTTCTCCCAAATGCTTGAAAAGGGTTTTTTTTGTCTTTTTGTTGCCAGTGAACACCCTCCATAAGCTTACCGAGACAATTCAAACCATTTGGGATTGTATGGGAAAATAATAAATTTTTCTGAGGTAGTTTAGGGAAATTACATGGATATGATTGAGGTCAAGAATAAGTTAAGCAAATTTGGGTCTTTTTGGGCAAGGCACTGGGAAAAGCATGTTTCAAAGGAGATAGTCACCTTGTTTAAAGGGTTTTAGGAACCTCTTGAAGTGTTGTAAGATCATATCCTAGGAATTGGAAAGTTGAAAGATCCTACTTCATGGTAAAATAATCAAGGAATAATTTTGGGAGAATAAAAAAGTGGAAATCTTCCATCATTGTAGCACAAGATTATTTCTACTATGTGGAACTTACTCAAAGGGTTTCACACACCTTGGGAAGAGTTAGAATTCTAACCAAAGGTCAAATTGGATTACATTTGACCCTCCTCGTGGTACATGTGTTGTATTTTATCATACTCATTTCAGACCCCGATGGAAATTCAACTTACTAGCACACACACCTGGGCAAAAGTGGAAAGTGGATTGAAAAGGAAAATTTCAAGCTGAATTAAGTCTTGAAAATGGTGGTAATAGAATGATTAGGTATTTTGAGCCAAAATTATATAATTTTGTCCCTCCAAACTCCACATATTTCTCCTGAACCCGAAAAACCACTCCTTAGTCTATTTTCATGTTGAGATTGATGACATCAACATTCTAAGAAACTTGGATGGGGTTTTACATGTCTGATGTCCCTTTATCCCTTTGTCCCTTGGTGTAGGGGGGCATGGGGGTTACCAGATTACACTCCGCATTGAGTTTTATGTTGCGTCACTTAAAGTGACAACTTAAACTGATTAGAACATGATATAAAGTTACCTTAAGTTGGATATCGACCACTTTTCATGACAGATAGACCCATGATAGCCATTTGAATGTGTGATGTTACTTTTTAACTTTATCCTAACTTATAAGCGGATTTTTGGGACACAAAAATGCACTTCTCTATGGAGGCAACTTTTTGTCACTTAAAAGTGACAACTGAGGTATTATAAAAATGTCAGCAACTCACTTTTTTCATGAAATTCCCCCCTTCTCATGAGAGCTTCACCCATGGAATATTTTGGAGAGGTGGATTTCCTTTTGTCCCTTTGTCCCCTATTTTTAGTGTGCAACAACACCTCTAACCTCCACCAGACTTTGGTTAGCCAGTTTGAGTCTAAGTTGAGTTAAGATGTGTAAATGGGAGGGAAAATAATTTGGAAAACGGGAAAACCATTTAAATACAAAATTCAAACATTTCAAGATTGTTTTTGTTATTTTACCTCCTTGATTGTTGTTGGTATGTTGTTATGCTGCTAAAAAGTTTCTTTATGTCCTCCATGCAAAAACCTTCTTTTGCTTATATCTCCCAAGTCCCATGTTTGATTGCCATGAGATTTTAACTGTAGCTTCCTTAAAAAATGTTTGTAAGAAGAGTATTTACATTCCTCCATTGATTCTCTATGTAATTTAATGCATCCATTTGAAATATTCATCCATAAAAATTCATTTTTCAGATCTACAAAAACCTAGAAATTGAAATCCTCCAAAAATTGGAGCAAAGCCTCCTTGTGAATTATGAGAATTGTTGAGACTGATTTCATTCCAATCTGACACTAAAAAGACCCACTTCTAAAAATATTAAGGCTTCCTAAGCTTTGCTACTATAAATAGTGAGTGTAGAAAACAATTCATTTTTACAGTTGTCATTTCCCTTTGAACATTAGGGAAACTCAGAATGCCAAATTAAGCAACTGGTAACTAAAATGGGCTTCTCAAAATAAGAATTACTAAAATAGTGAGTGTCATAATATTGGTAAAGAAAAAAGGATGTTGAGCCTCTCATGCCAAAGAAAGAGCACCTGGATATGTTTAAAACAATGTAGAGCTTCATAGTCACTTGAAAAAGCCATGATTTCACATTATGTAGTTTTAGTTGAATTATGGCTTAGGTGGAAGGGAAGCCCTCTCAGTTCCCTGAATCCAGCTTCAACATTTTTCTCATCTCATCAGATGGGTGGATTAAAATTTGGAAGCATTCTTCATTCAACCTCTCTCCTTTACCCATCTCAGTTAAGAAAATATTGATTTTTGCTTCACTATGTCTTGCAAGCCACCATGGTCATTTGGTGACATGATCACCAAGATCACCCCATGCAAACAAGTAGTCTCATTACGCACACAAGGTGTATCAAATGTAATAAATATTTCATATTAGTGCAGACCTTCATAATGGCTTGAAAAATCCATGATTTTACACTATGCATTTTCAGTTGAAATATGGATTAGGCAGAATGGAAGCCCTCTCATTTCCATAATTTTGGTCTCAAAGTGTTTCTCATTTCATCATATGGGTGGATCAAAAGTTGGAATCATTCTTCATTCAGTCTCTCTCCTTCACCCATATCAGATCAAAGGATATTGATTTTATTCTTCACTGTGCCTTGCAAGCCACCATGGTCTTTTGGTGACATGTTCACCAAGATCACCCTATCCGAGTAAGTTGTCTCATAATGTACTCTAGGTGTATCAAATGCAAGAAATATCATAGGGATATGGTAATGTTTTAGAGATTGGAAGAGTACCTAATCGAGTTATAGAATTTGATCATTCATAGGAGTACCCAAATAGGAGGTTTGGGAAGGATTTAGTGTACTAGGAGGCTTCATCGTGTTTAGGGAGTGTTCAAAGGATCATAAGTTCACTAGAGTGGATCTTTACAAAGAAGATCAAATATTATTCATCCTTCTTCATTCCACATCTCTTCTCTCTTTGTTCTATCTCTCTACTTTCTAATTCTCCATTTTAGATTTTACTTTATGGATCTTTCATCCTATTCACTTAAGTGACCATTATAATTTTTCATTGTAAAAGTCCCCTTTTCATTTTAATAATAAGGGTTTTTTTGCAGAGGAATGTGAAAGGTCACAAGTGTTGGGACTATGAAAGAGCAATGTGGAGGGTAGATGAAGAGACTAATTATAAAATTATTTATTGGAATGGCTTCTCCATTCCAAGGGGTTATATTTTCTTGGTTAATAGCTCACATTATCTTACTACAAGAAAGAAACTACAATTCTTCTATAATTTCCTTGTCTTATGTTTTCATCTTCATCTCAACTTTACTCTATGAGCATGGTTACTTGTGCAAAAATATGAAAATGAACTTGGATTTATTTGTTTTTTGTTCCTCTTTCCTTGACATGGTGTCTTCTCATTGTTAACTTGGAAATATTTGGGTTTTATGTCAATAAACTCGGCTTGCTATTTATTGAGTAAAACCCCCTTCTCACTTTCTCCCCTCTCCCCATACACACACCTTTCCTATTAGTGTGAGTTATCCTATGTGTCCTCCTCTCATATTGGAGGGTCATCTCACATGGGTTAGGTTTAGGGTTTCATGTGTGTCTTGCACTAGGGTTACTCAGCACCATATATGTACCCCTTTACTATTCATTTATGAGAATGCCAAGACACTCCGCTGTCTTTCCTCTATATGCAAGCTTTGTTTCTGTTGAGCAAGTTCTTCCATTACTGATCAATTCTTTCTTGCAATTACGCTGGAACTATCACGATTCCGTTGGAGTGCAACTACTTCATGGTGCCTCGTTTCCAATTTGATTCTCGCAAACTCTTTTCATGGTATCAGAGCTGAGATCGGGTAAACATGCACTCGTTATTTTTTGTTGCGATTACTCTTTCTTGGTTTCGTTCTTTTATTTTGCATGCAAGTTTTTCAATCGCTATTTTCTGGAATTATTTTGCTAATCTCTCTAACAATCTTTCTCGGAAAGTTGTGTCGGTTTTTGTGCCTATTTTATGTACTTGTGCAGGTATTCCTGAAGGTTTCAGGGTATTTACAGCCACATTTAGCTATCTATAGCTAAATTTGGCTTTTCAACCAAAATAGAGATTAATTTCATTTTTTTTTAATAAATTATTAAAATGGAAGTAAATTTTTTTTAAGATCTCTATTTTTTGTAGTTCTAGGAAATTTTTTTGGGTTCTTTGCATTTTTTTTGCATTTTTTTGTAGCATTTTGGAGGATCTCTGCTCGTGGTTACTTCTGTCATGGTTGCTCGTGGAGGATCTCTGCTCGTGGTTGCTCGTGGTTTCTCCTACATATTTTTCCTCGTATGTGTGTGGACTATCTTTCCCGAGTTCGATCTGGAACCAGCTATCTCTCTCCTGTGCGTGAATGTGCCTGTTCTTTGGGTTTTTCTGTCCCATGGCGTGGTTTCGCTATCCCACGGTGGGGTTTTGCTGTACCATGGGTTTTGTCTGGCCGCTACTGCTCTCCTATCTTCCACATGCCCCATGTCTTGTTGTCTCATGTCCTGCCATGGCATCCCACAAAACACGGCTGATCCAAACAAAACCCACCATACTCGGCCTCGTAACCCTGCGTTTTTTGTTTTCAACAGACTATTTTTTCACGGCTGCACCAAACGTTTTTCACGGAGGTAAGTCATTTTTTGGGTAAGTGTTTTAGAATTCATTCCTTTTTTGGTACAGTTTTTTAAAATACATTCTTTTTTAATCAATAGCAGCCTTTTAAAATTCGGCCCGTATTTATTTGGTAAGTTTTAAAAAAAAAACACTTTTCTTTTTTATAACCGTAAGTTTTTTTAAAAAATATCCTTCTCTTAATATCTCAATATACAACTTACGGTCAACTTTTTTTAACTCATTTTCTATTAATAAAGATAATTAGTTTGATTTATATTGATCTTAAGTTTTTCAATTTTTTAGATTTATTTGAATCAAATCAATTATCTTCATTAGGATTTAATTTTTTTAGATCCTAATTAGTTTTGTAATTAATTAGATTCAATTTGATTTAATTACAAATTAATTTGCTCCTATTTACGATTTCTAGTAAATTAAAAATTGTTCTTTCAATAACCCTTTTTTATTGTTTTAAAACAAAACTCCAATAACTCTAAAAATAGAAAAATTGGGCATTTCCAAACGGTAAAATTTAGGTGTTCTTGTTGATTTTTTTTCACTAATCGTGCGCTTAAGTGTGCAGCATCACTTTGACCACCTGTTTTCCTTCCGAGCTCTTTTTCAGCGTTTCGAAGATTCTCTAAACTCCTTGAGTTCATTTAAAACCTTGTCTTTCACCCTTATTATTGCTTGCGACTAGTGAGCGCATCCACCATAGTCTGCAGCAAGGGGGTTTCCTTTTACGACGTGAGACGTTTTTTTCTCACCACCAGGGTTGGATTTTGCCTCCTTTCTTGTCCTTTGCTTGTGCTTGTTTACGGTGTCCTATTTGTTGCGCTCCATGAAACACTGTTGCAGTCTCCTCTCTTACACGTTATTACGCTGATTGCAAGACGAGTTACCAAGTGTTTCAAACCACACGCACGGACCCGATTGTAATCAACGCACTAAACTATAAAGTTCCGAAAGTAGGGGGGTTGTTATTGTCCTGGGTGGTTGTGTTTCTTTTCTGCATTTATTTCTCTCTCTCTCACTATGGATGGACTTTCAATTCCCTTGCTTATGCCGTTCAACTTTTTTGAATGGAGATCGAAAATAATAATGAAACTAAGGGGTAAAGGGTTATTCCGCATCACCATAGGAACTGAGATTGAACCAGATGACGAACCTAAAAAATCTAAGTGGTTAAACCGTAGTGATGAAGCTTTAGGTCTACTTTGCATGTCTATTTCTCCTGACTTGCTCTTCCACATTGAGGCGTCCGAAACACCTAAATCTGCATGGAAAATGCTAGATGCGATGTTTGGACAACTAGATGTCATGAGAGTGCATGAGTTGGAAAATGAACTACTAGGGTTAAATCCTAGTGACTTTGAAAACCTACAAGATTTCTTCTCAAAATTTGTCCACATTAGATTGTTGTTAAAAGGATGTCAAGTAGAAAAGAAAGATTCTCAACCGATCTTGTCGATTCTCTCTAAGATAGGTCCCGAATATTCTGTCTTCGTGTCAACTTTCTACGCTACAAAATCTACTTTGGGCGATACTTGGACTATGCCCTCCTTTGATTGTTTTTCATCCCAACTCATTTGAGAACAGGACAAACTCATTCAAATGGGGTCTCTCAAGTCCAAGTCACATGCCCTTGTAGCAAGTACTAGCAAGGGAAAGAAGACTGAAAATAAGAAAGAAACAAAGGATCAACCTAAGAAAGAAACCAAGACCAAACCTAAAAATGACACAAACACTTCGACTTCTGAGCCTAAGGCACATAAAAGCAAGTATTTGTGTTCTTATTACAAGAAGTCTGGTCACAACGAGCAACACTATTTTCGGAAACAGATTGATCACTTATCTCATTTACTTGAGAAGAATAAAATAAGTGTTCTTGAATCCATTAAACAAAGTGCTCCGAAGGCCGAGTCTTCTGCTACAAAAGGTGCTAAAAATGTTAAGAAGAAAGGAAAGGCCCTTGTAGCTAGAGTTGCTCCTTCATCGACATGGATTATAGATTCTAGTACCTCGCACCACATGGGTTCTTCACATGTTGAGTTTTCCAACACCGAACCTTGTGGAATGTCCCAAATCACGATGGGTAGTGACACGACAGTGTCGGTCTCCGGTAGTGGATCGGTAGAGATGGATGGGGGAACATTTAACCAAATCTCCTATCGGTTTACCAAATTACTCACCTTGGTGAAGGAATGCGAGTGGAATTTGGTCCTAATTCAGTGATTATTCGTGAGCTTAACAATGACACTATAGTGGCTGAGGGAAAGGTTGATCACCGTTCACGGTTATATACCTTTTCCCACTTTACTTATGATTCTATGCCCACTGCCTTGCTCACTCATGCAAATGAGGTTAGTAAGCTATGGCATGAGCATTTTGGACATCTAAATTATCGCTACCTTGAACAATTGAGCCAAAACGAAATGGTCAATGGGTTGCCTCGTGTCAAGTTTTCTAAGGGTCTTTGTGAGGCTTGTACCCTTGGAAAGCATCTTGAAAAGAACTTTGACAAAGGAAAAGCCTAGAGAGCCACTCGTCCTTTGGATCTTGTTAAAAACAATGTTTCTGGTCCATTTCCTTCTCCTTCGTTTACTAGAGCTCTTTATGTGCTAACCTTCATTGATGACTATTCGCGATATACTTGGGTATATTTTCTTAAGCTTAAGTATGAAGTCTTTGACAAACAGGTGAAACGGTCTATCAAGGTTCTTCAAACTGAAAATGGAGGTGAATATGTAAACAATAGGTTCATGGATTTCTGTACTTCTGAAGGGATATATTTGCAACATACAGTTGCATATAGCCCTTCGCAGAAAGAAAGAACCGTACTCTTAAGGAGATGGCCACTTGTATGATTCACTCGAAATCTCTTCCTCTGCAGTATTGGGCCGAAGAAATGAATTGTGCAAATTACATTCAGAACCATGTTCCACACAAGGCAGTAAGAGGAATGACACCCTTTGAAGCCTGGTTTGGATGCAAGCTTGATGTTGAGCACTTTCAAGTCTTCGGATCCAAGGCTATGGCTCAGATTCCCAAGAAGAAACGCAAGGCCTTGGAACCACAATCCAAACCTTGTATCTTTGTAGGGTATCCTGATAGCGTGAAGGGATATCGATTGATGAATCCAACTTCTCATGCGCTGTATATTGAGAGAAGTGTTAAGTTCGATGAGTCTTCTTTGACTTCTACTTCTCCACCTATTGAGGTTCTTCAACTCACTGATTCAGATTTTGACTCATCAGATGATGATACTGTTGAGCATGCTCCTCTTCATGATCCTCCCGACCATCAGACCTTTGAGTCTTTTGATTCTGACAGTAGTGATGATGAGGACTATGTCCCTTCTCACTCAAGTGAAGAATCTTCTGAATCTGAGCCTGATCCTCTTGGTCCCCTTTAGGCCAGGAAAAATTTGCAAAGTGTTGGAGATTTAGTTGGAGATACTTGGAATATGAGATGTACTCTCTCAGATTTTGCTAGACCCATTTCTTTCTTCACCTCTACTTCTGATCCACGGTCTTTCCGGGAGGCTTCTGGTATTCTTGAGTGGGATTCTACCATGGATGAGGAGTATTCCTCTCTCATGAAGAATGATACTTGGGATCTCACCACTCTTCTGAAAGGAAGAAAAATCGTTCGGTGTAAGTGGGTGTTCCGAACAAAGTATGGAGTAGATGGAGACGTCAAAAAGTTTAAAGCGTGATTAGTAGCAAAGGGTTTCTCCCAGATAGCTGGGGTTGATTATACTGAAACCTTTTCTTTAGTTGTGAAGATGACTTCAATTTGACTGACCTTAGCCATTACTGCAGCGAACAGATGGAAAGTTCATCAAATGGACGTTAAGAGTGCCTTCCTTCATGGTGACCCAGAGGAAGAGATCTATATAGAACAACCTTCGGGTTATGTCCAAGATTCCTCCCTTGTTTGTAAGTTAAATAAATCTCTTTATGACATTAAACAAGCCCTTTGGGCTTGGTATGCCAAGATGACTCTTTTTTACTTACATCAGGGTTTACCAGGTGTCACTCTGATCCAAATGTTTATATTCTACGGCAAAATGACTCCATACTCATTCTTATTCTATATGTTGATGACTTATTGATCACAGGAAGCTCTTCCTCTATTATTGATTTTGTGAAGATCACATTAGCCAACAAGTTTTCCATGACTGACTTAGGTCTGCTTTATTACTTCCTTGGGATCCAGATTTCACAATGTGACTCAGGAATCTTGATTTCACAACCTAAGTATGCTCTTGATTTGCTAGCTCATTTTCAGATGTCTGATTACAAGTCTTCTCCTACTCCTTTTATTTCCGGGGTTAAGTTGGTTTCATATTTCTCTACTCCCTTGGTTGATGGTACTCTTTATCGACAGTTGGTGGGGAGCTTGATTTACTTGACTCACACTCGACCGGATTTATCGTATGCTGTTGGGATCATGTCCAGATTCATGCAGGGATCCACATGAGCTGCATTGGAAAGCAGCTAAACAGATCCTTCATTATGTTCGTGGAACCTATGTTGATGGCATTCACTATCATGGAGGGGTATATATTGACTTGATTGGGTTCACATATTCTGATTGGGCCGGTGACTTAGATCATCGGAAATCTATTTTTGGCTACAGTCTCTCTCTTGGTTCGGGTTCTATTAGTTGGTCTAGTAAGAAGCAGAATACAATTGTGATATCATCTACAGAGGCAGAATATAGAGGAGCAGTTAATGCTGCCACAGAAGCTATTTGGATACAGGGTATTCTGATAGAGTTTGGCATCCACTTTCAGCGGCCTACCATTATCTACTGTGATAACATGATCACAATATCTATTTACAGAAATCTAGTTCAACATCAATGGATGAAGCACATTGAGATCCATATGCACTTCATACGGGAGCTTATTCATGATGGTATCATCGACATTCAGTACATTCAGACAACTAATCAGATTGTGGATTTATTCACCAAGCCCTTCACTGAGATGAAGTTTCTTCACTTACGGTCTCTTCTTAGGGTGAGGTCTTCTACAACTTCTCATCTTCTTCGGGCTATGTAGTCCTTATTTTCTTCTTCTTCTTCTTATAGGAAGATTGTGTTTGTATATAGGCACCTTATCAGGCCTTTAGTTTCCGGGCCCCATTGACACATCTTTCTTAGTTGTTTAGGAGTGTCTTCCCTTTCCGTCTGACTCATCATAGCTGCTACCCCCATCTTCGGTGAAGGGGGGGGTGTTAGTGTGAGTTATCCTATGTGTCCTCTCATATTAGAGGGTCATATCACATGGGTTAGGTTTAGGGTTTCATGTGTGTCTTACACTAGGGTTATTGCGCACCCTATATGTACCCCTTTACTATTCATTTATGAGAATGCCAAGACACTCTATTGTCTTTCCTCTATATACAAGCTTTGTTTCTGTTGAGCAAGTTCTTCCATTATTGATCAATTATTTCTTGCAATTACGCTGGAGCTATCACGATTCTGTTGGAGTGCAACTACTTTGTGGTGCCTCGTTTCTGATTTGATTCTCGTAAACTCTTTTCATTTCCTCTAACTCCTTTACACATAGGTTTAGTGGATTATTCTTGTGTGATCCTTGGTCAAAAGACCACCCACAATGGTTAGAGTAGTGTACAGATTTCCTACTTTCAATAAATGTAGATTCCCCATTCCTAAGAAGATGTATCATTTATGTTTCCCCCAAACGTGATTTTGACATCAAAATCCTGCAGTCGTGTTTTCTATTATGTTGGATCTAGCTCCCATGATCATCTGCAAATCACTACGAAGATTGGAATTGACAATGGCACCACAGATAAGAGGTAGGCAAAATTATTTTCTATAAATTCCATTGAAATTTAGTAAAATTATATATTAGAATTTGAATTGAATACATGTTTTTTTTTGTTACAGTTCCACCTCAACCACAACCAAACCCTGCAATTCCTGTGAACCCTCCTAGCCCTCCTACAATTGTGCTAAACATCCCCTGGGTAGTCAGGAGGATTTAGCAGCCCATATAGTGGAAAATAAGATTGAAATTGAGGAATTAATTTAAAAAATGAGGGATTCCCATTCTACAAACCCCCATCGTGCGTCTCTTGCAAACACATTGGAGGCATTAGTGGCTCAAGTTGACGCGACAACGAGTCAAATTGATCGTTGGACATCTTATAGAGAGCATTGTAGGGAATATTACGCCAACAAATTGTCATATGCAGATGTAAAGAAACAAGAAATTACAAAATACCTCATATGTGGCTTATTCACAGACCCCTCGAACCAATTTTCTATTCCGTTGTCATGCAAATGATTTCCAATCCACTGGTGCAATAGTGATTTGATAAAAAATAATTTTTGGACTAATGGTGGATGGTGTTTGATTTTCCACCTTGCAATAACAACGAGGTTCCACTATACTTCTTGAGGAAACTCTATTGCGAGTTTATCCTCAACGAGATCCCAAACTATTTTGATTTCCATGATTTTCAGGGCCGAGGAAAAGGCTCTACACATGATAGACCAGGTGCCCAACGTGCACCTATTCAGTAGGGTAGAGTCCCCACACAAAATCCCCCTCATCCTGAGATTGTCCCTCCAGCAGTGAAGGAGACAAGTAGAGATTGATACACTGCACGCACTTCAGGCGCTATCTGATATCCTTGTTTGACATACGAGGGATATTTCTAATACAGATGTTCATGGAGGTACATAAAGTATTCCTCCAGGAAGTACTAGCATGAGGCCACATCTTTGCACGTCATGTGGTAGCATATGCTTGGGGCCCGAGGAGGATGATACTTTCATGCTTACTGGTGTTGGTGGAGTTTCTGCTGGTGGTACACATGATAATGTCGCTATGTTAGACACCTTTTTGAGTGATACATTTGGATTCTAGACATCGACTGACACCTTCTAGGTATTTTTTATTTTTTATTATGTATGTTACAAAAAGATTTGAGTACTTGATTTACTTATATATGTTAAAATTTTAAAATTATTGTATTTGTACATGTATACATTCATATTACAGCGCGCGGGAGTGATGTCATCATCCCGACCATAGGCTGCGACCACCATGCCTAGACATACATTCACAGAGGTAATTTAGAATGTTAATTTTGTAAAATTTTCACGAAAATATATATATGAATATATATATATAACTTTTGAACTCAAATATATGTATATATATGTATGTTCTTGTATATATATTATATATGCTCAACTAACTTGATGTGATATATGTTTGATAAAGTTGATGACCTCACTAGACACACCACCATCTCTGTGAGGAGTAGAGAAAGGTGTTTCCATTGCAATTTCATCTGTGCAACAACTCACTGAGGTATTCAAACTACATGTATTTTCATTAAATAGCTCATGTAATTCATAATAATGTTAAATTATTTTAATAATTTCCTTCATTGTAGCATCATGTAGATAATCAATGTGACTGCATTGTGTATACACAGGAGTTACCTGTGACAGGTAGCAACCCTGTTCATATGATTCACAGGCGTGGCGTGGTAAAAAATTAGTTGTATATTGATAAAATAGTTAAAATATTGTCATTACACATACATGTACTTAGTTGGCATAAATTTTTTGTTTTGCATTCAAAAAATTTATTGTTAATATACTTCTATAAGCTAATTTTGATGTTTTGATTTTTTTATCTTATGTGTATGTAGGGTTCAACCCCTTCCATTTTTACTTCGAGGGCACAGAATCCTCGAGCTCATCATTTTGATACCCCCATTCGTGATCCATCTGAGTGTGAGATGCGGATTAGGCGTGACCGAGAGATTGCGGTAAGTGCGTGTAAATGTAAATAGTTTAATTATCATGGTCTTATACATGTTGAAAACTTATATATTAAGTTTTGACAAAAAAAATTGTTTTGCATTTACAGGTTCAACTACAGGCGAGTTTAGAGCGGAAGAGGACTTGTAGTCAGGCCATGGAGGATCCAAAGTCATCTCACAGATCTCCATCTACGTCTAAGGGAGGGCCTTCTTCGAGCAAGGACAAGAGAGGGATATATTTTGATGAATAGGATATATATATCTTGTGTGTGTGTGTGTGTGTGTGTGTGTGTGTGTGTGTGTGTGTGTGTGTGTGTGTGTGTGTCTTATGACATTTTTTTTGTATGCTTATGTGCATGGCATTGTATGCAGGTTCGACATTGTATGTATGCCTATATGGCATTCACTTGATATTATATGACCTATTCACATTTTTATATTTATTGTGCATGTTAATACTATATGGAACTCGATATTTTTGTATGAGACCTTACATTTCTGAGATTATTTTTGTATGAAACTAATATGATGTGCACTTGACAATATAAGACAATTATGGATATTTTTTCATTTATTGGTGTTGTACACTAGCATTTTTCAATGTATAATATGCATGAAATTTTGGAAATCAATATTTATATAACGTGTATATAAAAATTTATCTAATATGAGTAATTATTCGTTCAATTTATCAATGTGTATATGTGTATTTACCTTACTTGCGCTTCTTCTTGCTCTTGGTCTCTTTGTATTGGTTCCTATCTTATCATGCACCTACTACATTATTCAATGCTTCTTAGTCTTATCCCCTGTTAAAACACCTCATACAATCATTAGGACCATCATTAACTTGATTCATAAGGCTCCAAACACCACTGTTGTTCATCTTACCAAAATTATCAACTATGCTCCTTAAGACAATGTTTTTTACACTAAGCATGGATAGAAGGATCTAAGGATACCCAAAACGTATTACAAGCTTCACTAGTTCACTTTTTCCATCCCTAAGGTGCTCCGAAAATCTCAGACTCCAACTCCTACAACTCCTTATAGCTCACCTTTTCACTTTTTGCTCTTGAAGCACTAACTAGCCTTGTCCCACTGTACTATGTAGCATATATCCACTTGTATGAGGTTCTCAAGTGATGCAGAGCATCAACAAACAAAACCATCCCTCAATGATAGAATCAAGAAAATTAATCTAAAAAACTTGTCTATCAAAACTTGCAAAAATTTTTGGCTTACTTCTTCTTAACAAGAACCTTGCTAAATCATGCATTTCTTAGTTTAAATGCTCAAATTGGCTTATGAAATCATGTCGATGTAGGATCCTTTTTAACCCCTAGTCCATACATGCTTAGATCACCCAATTCATACCTTTTCGTTTTAGAGGCATGTCAAATTTCAAGAAAAACTTCAAATAGTTATCATTCACTTTTCTCAATAGTTCATCTTCGACTTACAAACAATGCACCCTTTATCTCATACTAGCTCAATATGCCAAAAATTTTTAGGTTTTAATAGGGTTTCATGTCAAAATTGTGGTTTTGGATTATTTTTAGTATATAAACTCCACATGAACCTTATAATACCTATTTCAGTCTTGTACAAACACCTTTCAATCACTTTCTATCCCTTTTTTCATCATTCAATCCACTTCTCATATTCTTTATCATGTATGGGCTTTGTTTTGTTCTTAGACTCTCACTTTCCTATACTCTGTACTCCTTTCCAAGTTTTGATTCTTTCTTAACTACATTTAACTTCATGCCATCATCATTCTTCTATACAAAAGGTTATTTTCCTCTTCTTTACTTCATATACCTAACTCACTCTTTTGAACTCTTGAGGATCTTACTTAAGTCTTGACCTGCAGTCCTTGCCTACTTTGTTACACTTCTTTTTTCTTGATCTTGATCTAGGTTCTCTTAGACACTCCACACTCATCCCCATTGATATCACTCTCACTCTTTTCTCCAAAACCACTCATCCATACTTGTTATTTTCACTTACTTCCAACTCCCTGTTCTATGGCTCTAAAGGAAACTGTATCAGAACTCACAGTTAGGACTGTACCACAAAGTCAAAGAATCTCCTCATGTTTCTTTTCCCTCAAATGATATTGCAATCACCTTCCTTGGTTTCCATTCTTACTAATACCCTTCCACCTCATTACTCCACTCCTTTTCCAATTTTAATCTCTCCCAACAACTTTGTCTAGAAAGTTAGAGATTTAGACTGTAACAATTTTCTACCATCCTGACTGAACCATGTTTTACTTATCCTTGACATATAATTATTTGAAGTGAGTTTATATCCTTGAGTATCTCATTATTGATAACCTAACAAAACTATTCACACAGTTCTAATCTCATCAACATATAGTATTTCATCCATCTCCTCAAAATTTTATCATCAAGATCTTTCAAACTTTGCACACACAGTTAGAAATTCAATTAGTACATTTTCCCCTCAAAAGTGAGAGTGAGAGAGAATGCAAGAGAGTGAGTGAGAAAAGAAGAGAGAGACAATGAGAGTGAGACGAGAGAGAGAGATACAACATTCAATAAGACACTGAAATTAATCATCTAAGCACCACAACATAGTCAATAAGCCACAAAAAGAGAGAGAGAATGAGAGTGAGAGCTTGTGTAGAGACAAAGAGCATGAGAGAGAGAGAGAGAGAGAGAAGAGAGCAGAGAGAGAGTCAAAGAGAGTGAGAGAGTGTGTGTGTGAGATAAATAGTGACAAAGAGAGTGAGAGAGATGTGTGAGAGTGAAAATGAGTACAGAGAGAAAGAGTGAGAGTGAGAATGTGAGAGAGAGACAAACAAAGAGAGTGAGAGGTTTTCAAACGCATTATTTTTCAAATGGAAGCTTCATGGCACCAAATCAACTGCACCAAAATGTTTGGGTGGCTGGGTAAACACTAGTGGAGGCTTATTTTTTGTGTAGATGGTGCCGTTGATTCCAAACTA
This sequence comes from Taxus chinensis, assembly GCA_019776745.2. Lineage (NCBI taxonomy): Eukaryota > Viridiplantae > Streptophyta > Pinopsida > Cupressales > Taxaceae > Taxus > Taxus chinensis. The sequence continues at coordinate 619,869,096 of CM034155.1, forward strand.
CTTTTTCCGGGCGTAGTCCCTTAAGAGCCTTGAGACCAAAAAAGGCTATAAGTTTGACTAGGTGATTTCTCAAACTCCATGGCACCTGGAAAGGTCTCGTCAGATCCTACACCTTTGCATCAGGGACCCTCTATACAAAAACATGTCTCAGTTTTGTCCATCTCGATCTAGTTCTCTCGTTGTCCTATTGTTTACAAGAGTGTCAAATACTGCGGTTTGAGTCAGTGTAAGGTTGTCCAATGCATTATTTTGCAAATGGAATCTCATGGCACCGAATCGATTGCACCAACACATCTGGGTGGCCAAGTAAACAACTAGTGGAGGCTTTTTTTTGGTTTGGATAGTGCCGTTTCTTCCTGGGCTAGTTTGATGGGCGTAGTCCCTTAAGAGCCATGAGACCAAAAAAGGCTATAAGTTTGCAAGGTGATTTCTCATTCTCCATGGCACCTTGAGAGGTCTTCTATGATCCTACACCTCTACTTGGGACCCTATACAAAATCCTATGTCTTGGTTTTTCCATCTTAATTTGGTTCTCTCATTGTCCTATTGTTTACAACCATGCAAAATACTTGCAGTTTGAGTCAGTGTAAGGCTATCCAATGAATTATTTTACAAGCAGAAGCTCATGGCACTGAACCAACTGTACCAACATGTCTGGGTGGCCAAGTAAACACTAGTGGAGGCTTTGTTTTGGTACTAGATGGTTCTATTGATTCTAGAGCTACTTCATCCGGGAGTAGTCCCTTAAGAGCCTTGAGACCAAAAAAGGCTATAATTTCGACAGGTGATTTCTCAGACTCCGTGGCACCTAGAGAGGTCTCATTGATCCTACACCTCTACATGTAGAGACCCTCTACAAAATCCTATGTCTTAGTTTTCTCCATCTTGATTTGGTTCTCTCGTTGTCCTATTGTTTGCAACCTGTGCCAAATAATGCAGTTTGAGTCAGTGTAAGGATTGTCCAATGCATTATTTTGCAAACAAAAGCTCATGGTACCAAAATAACTGCACCAACATGTCTAGGTGACTAGGTAAATGCTAGTGGAGGCATTCATTTTGGTGGCCAATGATACCGTCATTGCTTTCGGGATACTTCGTCTAGGCGTATTCTCTTAAGAGCCCTGAGAACAAAAAAGGCTATAAGTTCGTCGGGTGATTTCTAAGTCACCGTGGCACCTTGAAAGGTATCGTTTGATCCTAAACCTTTGTGTTGGTACCCTCTATGAAAACCATCTTGGTTTTCTCCATCTCAATTTGGTTCTCTCGCTGCCCTATTGTTTGCAACTGCTAACAAATAGCTGCAGTATGAGTTAGTGTAAGGCTGTCCAGACACTATATTTTGCAAATGGAAGCTCACGAAACCAAAACTGATAGCCAACACATTGAGATGGCCTAGTAAACACTTAGGGAGGCATTTTTTTGGTCCCCTATAGTCCCAGTGCTTCTGGGCTACTTCTTCTAGGCGTATTCCCTTAAGAGCCCTGAGAGCAAAAAATGATATAAGTTCGTCTGGGTGATTTCTCGGTCACCATGACACCTTGAAAGGTATCATCTAATCCTAAACCTCCACTTTAGTACTATCTAATAAATCTTGTCTCGGTTTTCTCCATCTCAATTCGGTCCTCTCGTTGTCCTATTGTTTGCAAAAGCACCGAATAGTCCAGTATGAGTCAGTGTAAGGTTGTCAGATGCTATATTTTGCAAACGGAAGCTCGCGGCACCAAATCAACAACACACACACATCGGATGGCCTGTTAAACACTTAGGGGAGGTTTCATTTTGGTTCCATATACTCTTGGTGCTTCCGAGCTACTTCGTCTGAGCGTATTCCCTTAAGAGCCATGAGACCAAAAAATGGTATAAGTTTGCCGGGTGATTTCTCGGTCACCGTGGCACCTTGAAAGGTATTTTCTGATCCTACACCTCTGCATTGGTACCCTCTACAAAATTCCATCTCAGTTTTTTCCATCTCAATTCGGTTCTCTTGTTGTCTTATTGTTTGCAAAAGCACCAAATGGTCCAGTCTGAGTCAGTGTAAGGCTGTCAAATGCTATATTTTGCAAACAGAAGCTCGTGGAACCAAAATGATAGCAAAAACACATCGGGATGTCCTGGTAAACATTTATAAAGGCATCATTTTTAGTGGTTCCCTACGCTCTCGGTGCTTCCAGGCTACTTCATCCGAGCGTATTCCCTTAAGATCCCTGAGAGCAAAAAATAGATATAAGTTCGCCGGGTGATTTCTCGGTCACCTTGGCACCTTGAAAGGTCTCTTATGATCCTACACCTCCATGTTGGTACCCTATATGAAATCCCATATCAGTTTTTCTCCATCTCAATTCATTCCTCTCGTTGTCCTATTGTTTGTAAAAATGTCGAATAACCCAGTTTGAGTCAATGTAAGGTTGTCAGATGCTATATTTTGCAAACAGAAGCTCCTGGCACCAAACAGAGTGCACACATGTCAAGATGGCCTGGTAAATGCTTAGGGAGGTGTCTTTTTCTGTTCTCAATGCTCCGGTGCTTCCGGGATACTTCATTTGGGCGTATTCCCTTAAGAGTCCATGAGAGCAAAAATGGTATAAGTTCACTGGGTGATTTTTCGGTCACTATGGCACCTTGAAAGGTCTCGTATGATCCTACACCTCTGCATTGGTACCCTCTACAAAATCCCATCTCAGGTTTTCTCCATCTCAATTTGGTCCTCTCACTGTCCTATTGTTTGCAAAAGCGCCGAATAGTCCAGTCTGAGTCAGTGTAAGGTTTCCATTTACAACCACATGAATAATATAGGTGGTTCATACAATATAGCTGGTGAAATGAGAGTTTTAATAAGATATTTTTCCTAAAATATAGGTGGTGAAATGATAATTTCTTTTTATTGTTCCTTTCTAATATTTAATTTCCCTTAGCTTCTTTTGGCTTCGAGAATAATAAATTCTCTACTAACAGTGCCAACCACATGAAGGTGGAAGATTTTTTTGGAACCACTAACCTACATAAACATGTTAGTAAGCAATTAAATAGAATTTTAAATCCTACAAAATTTAAACAAAATCATTAAAGTAAATAGTCAAATTAAATTCATGAAGAACATATCTTTATAAATTCAATAAATGAACCGTAAGGATCAACTCTACTCTTGAATATAGCAATAAATACTTCATGATCTGATTAACAAACCTTACACAGATTCTTATTTAATGGCCTAAATATTTGATCAATTGAATATTTTTTGCAAGAACCAAATGTGAATAGTGAAGTATCTTTCGATGTACTTCATAATATTCAAAACAACCAAGTATTGAATTTTTTGATAGGCTATCATCCAAACCAAGTTCTAGTGACTACCACTGACCTATGGGATACTCAAGGTTTTCACCATTAATGATTGTAGAAGTCAATTTTTCCCCTCTACACATGAGACAAGAAGTAGTCTGTTCCCTCTTTATTAAACTGTCACAATATTTGCAAAAAATGTCTTACATCACAAAGGTCAAATTTAAAATACATTAAGAGTTGTCATATAATAATTTATAAATTTAAAACATGATACCTTGTTGCATTAAAAGAGACATCAAAATCAGGTGATGTTGTCATATGATCTGAAGACACTGTGTAATGCTCGTGGAACTTGATATGTGTCGAGTGGAATTAGAGGTCTACAAGTCCATTCCTCCACCCACTGCTGTGACTCACATTCATTCCATGTAAAATCAATGCATGATATACAAAAACATGTCATGCACCTAGTATAAATAGTCCAAGAACTTACATTTGAACTATGGAATGAGTGCATATCACTTGATCCTGCAAGTGTCATACAATCTTCATAACTTGCCAAATGTTGTTCCTCTATCAACCAAAAATATATACGAACCATTGAACTCTCTTGAGATTCATGGCGCATGTTCTTGACACACCAATCAACATTGTTTTCTACACCTGTAAATTTAACACCATTGTTGAAATTTAACTCTTCTCTTGCAAGTGCTCTTTTCACACATGCTCCTGCACCATCATGCTCTCTTTCCCATGTCTTGTATCAGTAAAACTCCAGATATGTTGTACACCTGTTTCTTTGTGCATCCTTCTCAACCAATAAAACATTCGTGCATTCTCAAATTGTGATGTGTAGTTTTTCTGACCAAATGTAATGTTGATTGAAAAAAATGTTCCTCTCATTCAAGTTCACATAAAACACCATTGCACATATTCTGTAGAATGTGTCCGATCATCACTGATGTAAAAATGATACTCTCTTAATATTTTTCAATCTTGCTCAGTGCTTTCTGGAGAGTGCATGAATGTTATATGCACAAAAATAACAACTTGCACTGAGTTATAGTATTGAGACTGAACCTCTATTTGTGGCTACAATGTGTAATTCTTCACGAAGTCAACTACTGAAACAATAGTACCAAGTAGGAATGTGTCCTTTCTTAACTTGAATTTTTCATCCAACCATCGAGCTCTATGTGTGTGCCTTGCATACTCATAAACAATTTCCTCTCTGAATTTGACCATATATTCTGATACAGGTAGTTGTTCTGTAACAAGCTCACACCTCTTAGATTCTTTACCATATTTTAATTGATATAACATTGATTTATATTTTCTGAAACCAACTAATTATTTCCTATTGAATCTGTACTCTCCTCATGGATACAACTTTTCAATTTTGGCAAGCCACCACATACGTTGCATGTTTCATCCAAACACACTTTGTTATAAAAAAATTGTCTAGTTGATTTTTCACAAAATATCGTAGGAATAAATTCCTTTGCATATTTTGGTGGGACATTTAATCCACACTCCTGCAACATGATGTCAGTATGCAAAACACAACGTATTTGACAAAAAACATCATAATGCATTGAAAATTCAACATGATGCCTGTAACAACAAGTGGTACACTGAGTGATTGATTTTCACATAAAAGGGTTTGTTCATTTCAAAAAATATTTGGCTAATGTTAATTTATGGATTTTCATTCTTAAACTTAGAGAAAAATTATTTTTGAGTCATATCCAAGAAATATTTTTGACACGATTCACGATTATGAGAACCTATTCTTATTTTAACCGTATCTCTTATATTCGGTGACACCCTTGTATCCTCATTTAAAAAATTTACAAGTAATTATTTTAGAATATTAGACTTATTCTTGTATTTTTTTGTGGGAGTCTACTAGAGAATTCCCAATAGTCAGTGTTATTGACTAACTCAAGAATTTTGCGTCTCCCTATTGCTTTCATTAGTATTTTTCTATTTAGCTTCAAATCTTTGCTTATTTTTCTAATCAAGCATTTATTAATTATTTTATCACTTACTATACAATTAGTAAGTGCACAGTGTAGCATTACTATCTTTGGTGCGTCTATTGACACCTACATTTTATTATGCTTTATGTATATTTTCAACAATTGACGCATTTCGATCAACAACATTAGATATTTCTTAACCCTAGGGTCTTTATTGTAGGTCTTATCTTAATTAATTTCATCAACGTAACAAATAATTGACATCTTTGTGTATCATTTAAATTCTTAAAGTAATTATCCGAAATTTCCCTAGATTTTCTTCTCGTATTTCTTTTAGACATTTTGTTAGGCATTGTTTTTATAATGTTTTCATCAATTTTAATTAAGCGAATCGGTTTTCTTTGCAAAATGGAAGGAGATGTTCTCAAAGGTGAAGATTCATTAACAAGGTTACTTTCTTCATTCAATGTTTCCATACAAATTTCAGGATTAACATTTGGATTCTCAGTTAAAGGTTTAACATTTAAATTCTCAAGTAAAGATTCAACTTTTGCATTCTCAGGTAAAGGTTCAACATTTGGATTCATATCAATTTTATTCATCCATACCAATTCATTATCAATCAATTCATTATCAATATTCATTGCAAAATCATTATTCTCTACATTTTCATTATATATTTCATCATCATCTTCTAAAACATTAGGTACATTTGATATAGTAGATGTCAGAGGATTATTGTGAGGAATATGAGAATTACCCAGAAAAGACTTGATTTTAGTCACACAATCAGGATGAGCCTATAAAAATTACTAGATGGAGATATTTGTGGTGAGAGAATCCTTTGATATTGATTCTAATGATTTAATAAAAATAAATTTTATCAAACCCTAATTACAAAGTAACTAATGTAAACAATGATATACAACTACTAAATACAATATGATGCAAGAAATGAAGCATACAAAGTGAAAAACCTAAGCAAGAGATAAATCAAAGATGGCTTAGCTCATTTGCACTTGATCTTAAAGTGCTATGGACTAGGAAAATTGTTGAACAAGTGGTGAACAATGTCGTATATGATTAGGATAAATTTTGGAGCTCACTGATGATTTCAGACATGGGCGCTTGGATTGTAGAAGGGGAACCTTGGTACAAGAGACTTCTACTGGGCACTTGTGACTGTGAAAATGGTTGGAACCTGATTTTTACAGTGTCATACAAGTATTACAAATAGTCCCTTTCGATCATCTATATATCGCTCCTTATCCACCGAAGTTACCTATAACTAGCAAAATAGAGGTTCACCTACGAAACCCACAAAACCACATTAAATCCAAAAAATATGTAATATGGGGATTCAGAATGACCTAAGTGGTCACCCAAATGAGTGAAATTATGACCAAGTGCTGCACTACATCTCAGAATCCACGTATTTATTTTGTGTATGTGATAGAATCGTGCCCTAGGAAGCCCTTGTGCAAGTGCACTTGATAACATATGATAGTTAGATGTACCAAAATAAATAGATGTGTGGATGGATAAATCAACTTCTCGTTCCTATGAAGTGTATGCAGAAAATGCAGTCCATTTTCCCTTGAATGGATGCTAGATGTATGCGTTTAGTGCTCTTGGATTCCTTTGGATGGAAGCTTAGGTGATAGTAATAGATGCTTAGGGATTGGTCCTTTATTTTTTGTCACATAGCTTTGTATTTATTTGATTCCCATGATTGAATTTTGTAATTGACAACTATAAGGTTGACCTACAAAAAAATAAGATTCCCAAAAGATAAAAGAGGCCCAAAAGATGCAAGTAAGATAGAAAGAGGATATGGGCACCCAGAGGGGACGAGGCTTGGCTTGCATGCACCTGCTGCCTTTTTAAAAAAAAAATACAAGCCTTTCTAAAACCCACATTGTGTAATTACTACAGTCCATACAAACACATTTCTTCCATGCATATGGTTGAACAACTCACATGCCAAGTGTGAGATTTCACTTTTTCTTGTGCTATCAGAAAGGGTTGGTCGACTAGTAGGAATACAGGTTAAAGAATATTGATTGGACAACTGAAAATGTATTTTCGTGAAAGTCTCTAAGATACTTTTTTAACCCATTCACCCACATTACCATGCCATATTTATCAAAAGGCATGTACATCTTGTCTTGTCTCAAAATATAGTACCAAGTGGCTTAACCACACAACTCAACACATTATATCCAAATATCAAGTACTAGGTGTATATGTTAACCCAAAATAATTCACACCAGACGTTGACGAATGACTAGGAGGGGGCACTACATCTCCCTCCCCTTATTAGAACATTGTCATCAATGTGACACAATTCCATGTAGAAAAGATGATTGGTAAGTAAGGAAAGTTCAAAAATGACTAATTTTGTTTAACAAATTTACTTTTCAGTGCAATGCAACTCTCAGAAGTCAAGTAGAATTTACAATTTTCTTATAATTTTTATGTTATGTGAAGATTTGTAGTTCTATCTATCATAATGAGTCCAAAATAAATTTCATTATGAAAACTTGGATGATATAGTGTTTCTTGTAAGAATATTTTTAGTTATTAGTTTTCTGATACGCCCAAATGGGTTGGTGTGATTTTTTTAATAATCATTTTCATCGTTCATTAGTTATATCTCATTAGTTCTATTGTTTTACAAGTAAATGTCACTATTTTGCAAGATTTTCAACAATGCAATACAACACGAGGTCGTCCAAAACCTAAAGCCATAACATAGAAAACTTCACATTTTTATGACAGTACCTCAAACACGACCTTTATCCCAAGTAAAAACTGGCTCCACAACAAGGAAGTGTATACACATAAGATTCATCACATCAATGTGGAAGAGAAAACTATTTAGATATAAGTCTATGATGACACAAGTAGATTACCATAATACCACCATCATTCCTCGCCAAGAGGACACCACATACATATGAGGGGAATATAGCATAACATTCCCAAAAAATTCCCCCACAATATATAATCCATACAAAAAGGTATGCCACGAGGTTTTTCTAAGATGTATGAGAAATGGGTATGATGAAAGACTCCTATAGTTAGGCCCCCAAGACCAAAAGTAACCTTATCACTTTGTAGAGTGCCTGATGAATCCAAGTATAACAATATTTATCAACTAAATCTGTTGTCTGGCATCTCAAGTTCCCTTCCTCAAAGAATCTAAAATAACCAAGCAAAATTATCAATTGTCCCATTTGCATGTTTTTTAGTGTGTCCGAAATTCCAAATTACAATATTCTCAAGTAATCCAAAATCTGAAAGAGTGCGTAATCTCAAGCTTAACTCTAAAGTTTAAAATGAGTAAACTATATTTTACAACGGTGAAAACACAAGTAACACTAAAGACACTATCCCAACTCACTAGACACAAGTAACACTAAGAATTTCCTTTGCAACAAATCAATGTACCCAAGGGATTCCATGATACTTTTGTATGCATCACATGTTATTATTTTATGAGTAATATCCTAACAAAAAAATGATTACAACCATCATGGCTCTCACTGCCTCACAAAAAAGGAGGTTTATTTTGTTCTATGGTTTGACCATGCATTAAATTCCATAATTTTTTTGTGTTATCTCTTTCTAATTAGATTCGTAACACAAAGGTTAGGTCTAAGTCTTTAAGCCAGCTTGGTGTGACCCATAATGCACATTATACCTACACTAAGTAGGCAATAGCCCCCCAATGCCAAGAAGAAACCAAAACTATCCTCTGTAAGAGATCATTCACACAAGTGTAATGCACATGCAAAGGTTGAAGAGAAGATCATTTACCTACCACAAGGATTCATATAGGACGTCCTCTTAGGGTAAGACAAAACTTGGTTTATGATACCCTTTTCATGGAATATTTTAAGTCATTCCACAACAACAGTTAACAAAGGAAAATCATCCAATCACATATGTGCATGCCACCATTATTCAATGTGTGCGACAACATGGTTCACGTAAATATCAAAGGATATTTATTACAAAAACTATTGATAAGGAGGCTTAAATTCCTACATAGGAGTAGAAAAGTACTATCCCTTAATCCCCAAGGTGTTATCGTCACCCAATATTCTTTGTAACATTACAAACTTTATCTTGTTTGATTCCTCTCGAAGTGTGGCATGATAATTCCCTTAGGATGGTACACATATCATGTCTCTAACACCATTTTCCAATACGTTCACAATTATTCCCATTAGTTAGATTCCTCAATTGAGCAAGTTCTACTAGCACCTACGCATTTCATACATTTAGTGAACTAAAGTGAAGACAATAAGCGTAACCTTAAAGAAGAGAGAGAAGGTATTCCAACCATAAATATGCACCAATAACATGAATAAAATTTTATTCTTCTAATCCATTGGTAAATAACATGGGTTAATGGTAACCAAGCCTCATGAGCACATTCCATCCACGAACGAGATGACCTTGACAACCATAATCACTCATACAAATGTAGTCTAGCACAATTAAAGAGGACTAAAAACAAGAAATATTGAGTTAATAACAATCATTCACATAGGTCTCAAGATTGATATTTTTCCTTAGATTTCCTTGTGTTAATACACAATGTTGTTCCACTTATAATCATCATCAAACCATCCACCATCATTTATAATTTACGAGTTTCTTCATCTTTGCGTTAGCTCATCAAGAGTAATTTACTTTACTTTTATTCGTATTAGAATCATATTTTGATTTTATTCAATTAATAAAAATCGGGGTGCTTATGTTCTAAGAGACCATACATTTGCAAGGTTCTTCTCTTGAACTTGTATTCTTTCTACCTCTACATTGAGTAGTTAAGTCTCTTATTAACATTTTTTAAAAGATGAATGCAAAGTGATGAAATTTTGGTTTCCTGTTTAGATATTTAGGAGCTCCTAAGGGAAATGTCCCACATTAGAAAGTATTTTTATTAATATTTTTTACAATACAATAAAGGTAAAAATAGATGCAGTTTCATTTCGCTTTCAAGCTGGAGCGAGATAGTGAGAGAAGAGAGACAAAAACACACCAAAATTTCCATAAGCAATAAAATACAAACAAGTGTCATCAAGGATATCGATAGAGTTTATAAGTTTTTTAATATGGTTTCGGATAGGAAAAATTTCCACACAAAAAATTTGCACTTATACTGCAAGATTATAAAAAAGAACAATTTGGCCAAAGTGGCCTAGAAACCAAGTTGGAGATCCTTTTTTTGAAACTAAAACACACTACATGTAAGTTTTTGTCAGTTCCCCTATCCACATGGAACTCCATGGATTATAAAGAAAAAAAATCTTGTGACTAAGATTAAAATGGCCACTACATTTCCAAAGCCACTTGTCGTAATTATGCTAGTTGGACTTCGTCATCGAAATTCATGGGGCAGTCAAAAAATTGTTATAAAAAAATATTCTGAGGTAAATTTCTTGAAGCTATTGATGGATTATGATAGTCCTCTAGAGAAATACTAGAAATATTCGGTGACAAAATTTCTTTTCTCGGTATGGGGGCCTAAATCATGGGCCAAAATGAAACTAACTTTTTTAATTTTTTTTAAAAATTGACCAAAGCAATAAAATAGTTGACTAGGTCCCCAAACGTGTAATGGAACAAGGTCAAAATATCATTGAAGGGAATTAAAGAGATTGACATGACATCTCATGTCACCAGTGAACATGTTCATTCCATAACTTACCCACGACGGGGTTTGGAGCGGTGTTTTGCACGTTTTTAAAAAATTTGTATTATTAAAATTTAGCAAAGTGAACAAAAGACAAGATTACATGGAAGTAAAGTTTAATTCCCTAACTAGGTCGATACGGGTAACCAGTTCTATCATCAAAAAAATTTATAGGTTTCACATGACATGGTTTGAGCGTATAGTTTACACTAAAAGGATCATATCAATTCTGGATGATGTAAGGTACATATATATATCCATTATGTGTAACAATTCATTTTGTTAACCATAACCATACTCTTCATTTAATTAAGAATTTCACTAGCGCTATGAAGGTAAAACCATAAATATGAAAGCATATTGGAAATATGGAGAAAACCATGTCTGTTCATAGTGAGATGACAAGGGAGGTGCTCCAATCTAGTTTAAACAAGTGTAAGATACAGTTATATCACCATGAAACCATTCTCTAACCAATTCATTTGCATTAGAATGCTTCCATAATTTTCATACATATTTTCCCAACATATACAAATAAAACAAGTGACAAAAGACTTGCTCCTATCTCCATTATGTTTGGTGAATGCCCATGGATTTGTTTCCAAGTTCCCAATGTGTTTTAAACAAACCCAAATCTGGGCATCTCTCACAGCTACATCATCTAATAGATGTCCTCCCCTTTATTCTTTGATGATTTTCGTAAACTAGTTGCAATGCATTTATTTTGATCACAGACATGAGAATATACTGGAAACAAATGTGGGTATTGTCCTACTCCTTCCACTGCATGTATGCACCTATGAACAATAAAACAATAATTGAAGCCTATATAACCAACTACACTCCTAAATTTCCAGACGTGTGCAACTTATAAAAACACAAAAAATCCCTTTTCAAGAATTGGTAGAGAATGGAAAAACAAAGGGTTTAATACAATGAAAGAGTGAAAGAGATAAATATTATAGAGACATAAGTGGGATATTAGGAAAGGGAAATTTCAATGTCTTAATCAATACAAGAACTACTTGAAATAAAAATATAAAGAGCTAAGGAAAAATGAATTGGTAGCCTTCGTCTACCCTGAGAGTGGTGTTGCAAAGGCTACAATGCACATAACAAAGGTGCTCAAAATTAGAAGAAGCAAAATCAATAAAGCTATACATTACATCTGAATGAGGCGACTCCTAATCCTCAATCTTCTACTTCTTATTATGCATACAACAAAAAAATAATGGCAGGTAGTAGTTTCCTTTCTTCTAAGAGACAAAACAACCTACTTGAGATACATTTAGAAATCCAGATCAATACATTTTTATATAGTAAAATGAGGAGGTATTACAGTTACATATTTAACTTCACGTGTAGGGCTGATAGAGAGTTTACAAATAAAATACTTAAAAATTGTCTCAAACTTGTTCCCAATATTTTATTCGGAAGCATTTACAAGAATGATGGGAGCAAGGTTCGGAGGCTTGGCTTACATGCACCTATTACCTTTTAAAAAAAACCCAAGCCTTTTCGATACCTGCATTGTGCAATTGCTACACTCCATTCAAATTTATTTCTTCCATGCATCTGGCCAAACAGTTCACATGCCAAGTGTGAGCTTCCACTTTTTCTTGTGCTTTCAGAAAGGGGTAGCTGACTGGAAGGGATGCATATTTGAGAAGATTGATTAGGCAACTGAAAATGCATTTTTTTGAAAGTCTCTAAGTTCCCCTTTTTTAAGCCATTCACCCACATTACCATGCCATATTTATCAAAAGGCATGTATATGTTGTCTTGTCTCAAAATATAGTGCCAAGTGGCTTAACCACACAACTCAACACACTATATCCAAATGTTAAGTACTAGGTACATATTTTAACCCAAAACAATTCACACCAGACGTTGATGAATGACTAGGAGGGGGAACTACACAAAGGAAGAGCATAAATTATTTTTAACATGGCTTGAAAATTTGGTAAAATGTAACCAGAGAGGAATATCCATGAGCTTTACAAGGACAAGAAATCCCACTCAAGTTTTGAGCCATTCCTAGAAATATTATCTTAGGAAAAGACATGGCATTAGAGACAAATTATGTTGAATATTATTTAATATATGTGCCAATGATTATAGTCAAATTGTAATTTTATGATATATTCATAAGGCAATTTTAGGATATAATATCATCAAAATGGATCATTTATTGTCCTCCTTATGAATTTTTTACTTGTATAATCTCATCAAAATAATAACTTTAAATTTCATGAAGAAATGATCCAAATAGATATCAAGTCATTATGACCTATAATATTTTCAACATAAAAAATCAAACATCTTTCAGGTGTTCCAAACATATATTGGACAACAATCATTGTGACCTCTTTTGAGAACCGAGATAAGTTGAGTTGCTTGTTGTCATTTTTAATTATAATTATCATTCTTAAATGGAATATTGAATTAAAATGAACGAGATTATAAAATCATAATTTTCATGGAAGTGAATTTTCAAGCACATGAACTTTCCTTATCCTTACATTAAGTGATTTTATTCCTGGAATATTTTTGAGCAAACAATACCGTAAATTTGGGTGTCATGGAATGGATATTGCTAGCATATATATTCAAGGGATTATTAGTATTGGATATGATTTACTACTTTGTTGGTATTTCATTCACTAGAGAAAACTAGGCATTTTGCCACAATTTTTCAACGATATATTTGTGGTTATATAGTATTCCAAAAACTAAAATTGTGGCTGGAATTGTAGCTAATCCACTTTTTGATATATTATTGTCCTTTTTCCACAATTCATTATACCATGGATAGTCCACGATTTATAAAATTTATAGATAATCTCCATTTTTTAAATTGTACATTGTCAAAATTTCTTAATAGTTGTAACATTTCTACAATTTCTATTTTTTTAGTATTCCACAATCTTCACAAAAAATGTAGATTTTCTATATATTACATCTTTGTAGAAATTCCACAATTTACAATTTCGTAACCCTCATCAATGTTATATAGTGGTAATTTCAACATTTTTTTCTATAATTTTCATTACTACATGTAAAACTTGTAGGTAGAAGCTACAATTTTATCGCCACAATAATTAATTTTGAAATTATCTTTTTTTAAAGTAGAAATGTTACTATTAACAACATTTTTTTTTCTTTTTTTAATTGTTTGAAATACTTTATTTTTTAAGGACACACACACACACACACACACACACACACACACACACACATTTTAGTGAAGAAATTAAATACAAAACTATAGTTTTGTCTCTAATTTATGTCTCTAAATACCCCCTTGTTGTAATGAAACTATAAGGTAAATGGAGAAATGTCATTTAATATATAGTATGGAAGATAAAAAATTACATCCACGGAAGAAAAAGTAAGCTAATTCAAATTCTTGTTTAGTTTTCCCAAATTCTAGGTAAACATAGTTTGATAAATGAAATATGGGGCTAAAAATAATGTTTAGTATTTGTGAATAGTTTCAAAACTATATAGCCACGTTGTTGGTTTATCCGCTTAATTTATTTGATTTTTCTCTTATTTGATAGATTATAAAACATTTTCATGTGCAATAAAAAAGGAAGGAATAACATAAAAATACATATAAAACTTTTCCGTTCAGCCTAAGTCTCACATACGTTGGGAAGTCAAAGATAAATTTAAGAACTCCCAAATCCAATGTTAAATTGTGCTGCAGCGCAGTGGTGGCCCCCAAAATTAGCGGGCAATAGGTTGCGGGTTCCATTTTGGCTGGGACCACACGAACCTACGTGATAGATAGGCCCAACTTCATGAAAGGCCTTTAGGAAGTGGAAATAAGAGAAAGCCACAACACCTACTAAAATGATAACAACTATAATCACTAGCTATCGATACACTTATTAAAAAAACTAATAAAAATAAATGATGTCATTGAGGGCTCAACCTAAACGTCACATATGTTTGTAAGGTTGACTGGTCAACCAATCAATGATAAATACACCCCAAAAAGTTATAAACAATGCATTGGTTGTTGACCAGTCAACCTATGCAAACACATGTGATTGATAGGATCTTCCAGTATTGAGCTTCGAAAAATGGACCAGCCATGTTTGAAATACATATCAAAGCATTTGATTTCTCAATAACATCTACATATTTCTATTGATAACATTGGTTAGAATTTCATACACCATACAAAAGCCTAAAATTAATAACTTTTGACAACATACACTGAGGGAAGAAAATAAGGTGGTTAGTTTATTTCTTACCCTTAATAATATATTGAAAGATACATCACTCTGAAAGTGGAAACGATAAAGGATACCAAGGTTGTACCAACACAAGTAAACCATTATATTATTATTGTCCAAGACATATTGGACATGAAATAAGTTTAGAATCCCATAGATAGGAACATAATAATCAGAGCTCACATGTAAAAACTTTTTGGTTATGGAATGTTTGCATTATCGGCTTTAAAACAATGAGTAATCACAGTTAAATTCATGGAAAATGTAACATCTAGCACATTCATTCTATTGTGCACAAAAACACATGATACAAAATGATAGGAATGAATGTAATATTCATAAAGTAAAATCCACACATCCAATGAGCTCACCTTGTGCACTAGTGAGCTCCATTTTGAGCTCTATAGTTAGCTCAATGTCTCACCTTGTATATAAATATTCATATCCTCGGCCATCATACCTTCTCGAGGAAATTATAGCTTGGCATGCATGCATGCATGTGTATCTAGCCCATTCAACATTTTCAACGTATCTACCTCATCATATTCATATACAATTTAATACAATTTGAGACAATTGTAGAATATATGTGGCACCTCTATGGTAATTCAAAATTTCCAAATTTTCCATATATATATAGTATTATTAATTTTAAATTTTAATTTTTTTATAAAATATGTAAAAATAATAATGTTTTGATAATATAGTAGTTGAAAATAGAACGTTATATTAGTTTTTTCAAAATATTTCGTAAGTGTAATGTCGTAGATCAAACTTTAGTAGACATTTTAATTTGAATTTCTAAAAAATATAGATTTTCGATAAGGAAGGGTTGGATATGCGAGTTCTCTACAAAATATTATCATTTTATGAAAATTGTGGAACATCCACAATACCTAAAAATGAATAAATGAAATATTCCTAGAGATGCTACAACTATTTCACAATTCTTCCAAATCGTGGCAATTTTGTGGAATAAACAATAAAATGTCCCACTTTTTGGTATGTTTTGTACCATTATAAACATGAATTTTCAGTTTCATTGATTTTCTAAAGGTAATAGCCATAAAACCGTACACATTCATGAAATTCGACAAACTAACGAAATGTTGTGCTTAGAGTGTAGAATACATGTAATTTTTTTTTTTTTTTAAATTTGAAAAAAAAATGGTCTTTTTCTTAATTTTATTCATACATTGTTTCTTATGTTATAAAAGAGGAATGATTGTCCCCCGGTGGTTTTTTAAATGAAAATTTATTTTTTCATCATGAAATTTTAGATATATGTTCAAGATTTGAATTTTGAGGTGCTGTCAAATTTTCATATTTTTTGGACATATATATATATATTTTTAATTAATTATTAGTAAGAATATTTTCAAATAAATGGTGTACAAATGTTTATGCCAATAACTTTTAATATTTATATCTAAAGTGATTTTTTTTTTCACAGGTAAGAAGAAGACTTCATAAAATAGTAATTTTATTTTTTTCAATTTTTTTTGATATATTTTGCTATTTTTCAAATTGGGTTGATTGTGTACGATTGATTGTCCTAAAAAACCATATGTTAGCAAAATATAAAAAATAAATAGTAAAACAGATTTTTAAAAAATGAAAATTATATTTTTAGAAATCTAATAAAGTTATGTATTTTTTGTTAAATTTTTGTAATTTTATTCATTCGTTAACCCTAATTACGTGGCACCTAAGTGGCACATTTTGGCATAAAATTATCCTCCAAATGGATTTGGCACCAAAATGTGCCACATAGGTGCCACATAGGGGGGTTCGCGCGAAGGGGGTTCACGTGAAGGGGGTTCGCGTGAACCCCCCTTCACCCGAACCCCCCTAAACCCTAAATTTTCCTCCCAAAAATATATAAATATCTGTATATAACTCTTTGCCGCCAAAATTATTTGAATTCGAGGGGTTTGCGCGAAGGGGTGTTCGCGCGAACCCCCATTCACACGAACCCCCATTCGCGCGAACCATTTTATTTGTCCTATGTGGAAGTTCAGGCGAAGGGGGTTCACGCGAAATGGGTGTTCGTGCGAACAACCTCGATTTCCGATCCCGCCCAACCTCTTACTCACGTTTTTGGGACACGAAGTGGGACACAACATTGTGCTTTGACGTAGTGATTTTTCTTCAATGTGATTTAAACATTTGTTCTTGAGTATGTATCTAAATTGAATTTTGTTTCAATACATTCATGCATATTATCCTCTTCATATTGGTCTCTTTTTTACGATATTTTCCAGATATGAAATAACAGGGGATTTGTTTCTTGGTGGCTCTTTATAAACATCAATATTTGTTATCTTAAAATAGGATCTAGAAGAAATACAAGCCCAAGAAATTTTTCCAAAGCATTGATTAAAAGTATCAAGGTCAACAAAATGGTCCTTGTGATGGTCATTGTCTTCCACATATGGAAATAATGTTGAAGGGATATTTTAAAATTCCATGGACCAAAAATTCTTCATACTTGAATAAATTGAATTTAAGTAGATTACATATGAACTATATTATAATAGATGATTAAGAAATTGTGATTCAGGGATGATTATTTATGTAGTTGAAATCCGAGTCAGATGAATGAACAAGTGATCAAATAAATTGCAAAGAAATGACGAGTTAGCATCAGAGACTATAATAGGATTTACTCAAAACAACGAATGGTTGTGCCATTTCAATAATTATCCATGTATTTTAAAGATGTAAAATACAGTTTTGAAATTTCCATCTTGTATCCAAAATGAGCCTTGAGATAGATCTATTACTTGATTCAACATTTTTTTAATTTGTGGGTTATTTTACTTGAGGTATTTTAGAATACAAGATTTCACTTTGACTCATAGTAAATGAAAGAACAAGGGGTGAATGGAGATATGTTTCTATTATTATGTGATGATATAGGGGAATTTAGATCTAGTGTGTTTACAACATTGATGGGTGCCTGATGCATTATTTTTAGTAGGAACTTGAAAAGGTCATAACTAGTGCTCCGGGTGTTCGTTTGATAGGGACACAAGGTTCTTAAGTCATTTATGGAGGAACTTATAGTAGAAGTTGGGAACTAAACTATAGTTCAATAGTGCCTATCATCCTTAGACGGATGGGAAAAAGAAGGTGGTAAATAGGATTTTGGGAAACCTGTTAAGGCGCGTAATTGGGGAAAATCCAAAACAATGGGACTTAACATTACCACAAGCTAAGTTTTCTTAAAATAGCTTTGTAAATAGATCTATAGGAAATTCCCCATTTTATATTGTGTATGGGAGTAATCCAAAAGGGGTGTTAGATTTGGTGCAGCTACCAATGGATGGTAGAGTTAGTGATGATGTAAAAGCATTTTCCAAACATATATAACAATTGCAGGAAGAAGTGCGGAAGAAGTTGCAGACGAGTAATGATCAGTATAAGGGAATAAAAGATGTGCACATGAGGAAAGTGTATACAATGGGTGAGTTTGTTATGGTATATCTTTGGAAGGAAAAATTTCCAAAAGGAACCTATAACAAGCCAAAGTACAAAAAGATTGGTCCTTGCAAAATCGTGAAGAAGATAAACGATAATGTTTATGAGGTAGAATTGCCAGGAAATTTTTATATCTCTCTATTGTTTAATGTTTATCACTTATATTCTTTTCATGGGGATAGCGACGAAGGGGATTTTATTGATGAAGTGGTAGATTGGAGGCAAAATATTCTGGTGAGAAAGAAAGAAGAAGTGGATATGATTTTGGACAAAAAAAAGTGACCACACGACATGGACAATACAACAAATATTTGGTACATTGGAAAGGATTGGCACAAAAGGACAACACATGGTTCATAGAGTGGGAGATTAAGAAGCTAGATAAATACAAATGGCAGAAATTTGAAGAAGACAACCTACATGAGGTATGTTTTTTTCAAGCAGGGGAGAATGATGCACTAGTTTTAGCAAGAACTTGGAAATGTCGTAACTTGTGCTCTAGGTGTCCGTTTGAGTACTTTTTATTTTGAAACCACCTGTTTCGACAAGACACATGCACATGTCAACCTACACTATCGGTTGGAGCATGTTTCAGCACATTTTCGGGCCCGAAAGTTTCCATCTTAAGGCCAAAAATTAGGATCTAAGTTGTAATTTAGTTCTTTCCTATTTTATGGCATTAGTGAATTTTAGTCTCTTGAATGCATAGTACATTAGAAAGTTGGAAATTCTTCTAATTTAGGCATGTAGAAGATGCATGGCAATTTCCGTGCCCGTATGAATAAGCATGCAAACTTACTAAGAATAGAAGGTTCTAGTAAACTGTTAAAAATTAGTAAATTCCACCACCTAGAGTAGATTTAGTCAAAGTTAGTTAGAGTTTTCTTGGAAATTGGATTTGGGAGTTGTTGTCCTATTTATGAAGCATTATAATTCTTGATTCAATAACGAAGAAGACGATTTATTTTCTTTGAGTTCAAGATATTTACAATGTATTGAGTTTGTGTTAAAATTGGCTACATTAGTGCCAGTGGTGCTTGAAAGACAACTCTCATGAATGTCTTAACTAGAAGAAAATATTTAGGTTGCATAGAGTAACCCATGTTTGTAGTAGACAACGATTTTAAGTGTTTCGTTTAGACTACTTGACATTAGAAAATAGGCATGGAATAGATTTTCGAATCCATCTTGCTTTGCTATGAAGTTATTTTTGCATTGTTGTATAAAATCCACCACGTTAGGGGCCTCATTATAGGCCACTTGACTATTTCCTTTATTTTGTATATGTTGGTTCTTTAGTACTAGATGTCACAGAGGAAACCCATCAAAGGCTTTGTAGAATACTTTGATCACTCTTATATGCTTTGTTATACCTATAACACTTGCATTGAGTCTTCACATTTAATGGCCACCTATACTTTTACAACATTTTTTTATCATAGATTTTTTTGTATTTCCTTTCAAATTGGTTACAAAAGTAGTATTGTATATATCACTATATTTTTAATATAGATGTATATAAATAAATAAGGCCGTATTTCAAAATATCAACTCTAATGATAATAGCTTAGTATCTGTTCAAATGCTTCTTGATCATCCTCTAATAGTTAAACCATCAAAAGACATTACCTTGGATGTTAACTTAGTGTTTACATTGGAAAATAAGGGTCAAAAGAGTTTTTCCGAATTGGAATACAAGATATTGGGTGCAAATACTAGTGACTTTGATGATAATCATGGTGGTGGCATGGTAAGTTGGATCTTTTATCACCTTATATCACATAACTTGTTATTTTATTTAATAAAAATTGCATATCATTTTTAATCACCTGAGGGTTCTTCTTGTGTACTCTCTCAATGCTTTCTCTAGAGATATTCTCGTGCTAGAAAAATAGGAGTTGTGTAGCCACATTGTCTTGCTTTTCTTGATTTTACTTTGTACTGTCAATATAATAATTCATTGAAATCATTTTTACATGTTTAATGCATCTTTTTTGCTTCATTGAGCCTTAAAATTTGAATTTGAATATTTAAATATTATTGGATCAATCGCAACTACATCTTTTGTTTATCTAGCTATGACCATGCTCGGGTTAATTGTTCTTGGTTTTTTAGCTTCAACATCACCATTTGTTCCAACTCTTGGCTTGACTACAATACCTAGTCATATGGACCTACAAGATTCTACAATACCTTATTTTAGACATAATACACCATCTTAACTTGCCCCTCTAAATGGATATGATGTAAGTCAAGAATTTAAAAACTTTGGAATAATTTTCCTAAAATTATGGTTTAACGTGATATCCCTCAACATTTATTTATATCCGTTTCCCTAGTAATTTCTCTCTCTCTCTATATATAATATGATAGCCTTCAACAAATTACTTATCCACTTCATAAAAATGTGTTTTCCTTTCTCCAATTTTGTTTGATGAGAATTTTTTCTACCTCTTATAGTAAATGTAAATTACCATGCTCACATTTATACATATTATTTTTTATTACATCGATTTCAAGTAATGTTTTTACCATTGTTAAATTTATTTAATACGGCAGATAAAATCTACTCAATTATTTAAGTTCATCTAATACGATTAAATCTTCCTCAATTATTATCCATGTAAACAAAACATACACCCTATCATTTATTTATTCATATAAATAAATTTCACACAACATTAGTGACTCTGTGAGTACATATCAATTCTCAAAACTACACAAGTTTAGCGCGCGTTCACAGTAAATGGCAAATCAACGTTAAGCACATGGATCATGTGTTTTCTCCGCGTTATTTTTAACCGTGGATCACTTATGCCAAGGCGGAAAGAGAATCGTTAGATTAGAAAACACAGGGGGGTCAAGCGGCCCAAAAAATATGATTCTCTTTTGTGGGGTTTATTTATAGTTTGAAAATCGCAACACTCTTAAATGGCTCGTAAGAAATTAATAGTGTTTTTGCAAAGATTCTATTGTTAAAAAAACTCGAGTGTTTTCTCTTCCACACATAAGTAATAGTTCATTTTATTTCGTGACGTTTTAAAATAGATTTTATTTGTAACGTTTTACAGGGTATAGGTGATATTAGGAAAATAGATTTATTTTTAAAAATTTCAGCATATTGAGTAAATTTTATAAGATTGGAAAATAAAGAAGTATAGTGTAGTCAATTTCAGCCTCATTATCTCACAAATATAAAAACTAGCAATTGCATGTGTATAATGCAAAGTGAACGCCGAACGGTATATGTTATTTGATTTAGAGGGGTAGTTAACTATTTGGGTGAAATTGTGTTAGTGTTGCAATGTGTTTGAGACGGTGATTGCATCAGTTTTTTGGTTAATTTTTTGTTGAAAAAGCTTTTTTTGTATTGTCGTTAATATGTTGATAAGGAGTGTGATACTTCAAGCCAACAAGTTTGTATTATTGTACATGAATGAAAATGTCCTTGTTGTATACAACACATTTCTCATCAAGCGTTGATGTTCTTGCATATTCAGGGTCAATGTAGCCAATGGTAACCATAACATAGGTGCAGGTGTGGGTTTTGGCCGAGGAAATGTATTTGGCAATGCCAAAGTCTGACAAATGTGCCTTAAAATTATCATCCAAAAGAATGTTACAAGTCTTCACATCCCTATGAACAATGCATGGGCTACAATCATGATGAAGATATGCTAATCCTTTTGTAGCACAATTAGTAGTCTTTAGCCGAGTGTCCCAGTCTAGCTTTTGTCTTCTTTTATGATTCTATACGAAATTAAAAAAATACACTTGTTAGATTCTTCAACAATCCATTTTAATTAGAAGGTTAGATATTTATTGGATTCTTATGAATCTACAATGTACAGATCCATTTTTCTTCATTATGATCAGTTAAACATTTCATCTTTAAGCATTATTTTCAGTGTACAGAGACAAAACATCAAAATGCAATTGCCACCTTCTCACTATGGTGGGAGAGGAATAATTTTTTTCCCTCCTTGTCCACATCAATCAGTCCATGATTTGAATCTGGGAAATATCCCGCTGCCTTCATCTCCCAATACAATTCGTCCAACTTTGCATAAATCACCCGTGTTTGTGGATGTGATGTGTCTCCTACACAGAAAGCATGTATCATTTTATGGCCTTCAATCCAACTACACCTAGGTTTCTTTTGAATTCCTCTATCTTTCATCAATCTTCTTATCATTTGAACCTCACTCCATTTGCTCACTTCTGTATAAATGTTTGACAGAAGAACATAAGTTGCAGTATTTTGAGGATTGAGCTCAAAAAGAAGAGTCGCTGTAAATGATCCTAACCCTATATTCTTATGTGCTCTACAAGCACCCAGCAAACATTTCCACACAACGACCATGGGTTTAATTGCCATTTTGATGATAAAATTTAGAGATTCCTCAAGATAGCCAGCATGGCCAAGAAGGTCAACCATGCACACATAATGATCAATTGTAAATGCAATGCAATAAACCAAAGAAGGTCCTGATTTAGATGTGTGCTTACTCAACATTTTGTATCCTGTTTGTAATCAGAAGACATGGGCAGGGATTACAGTAAAGTTGATAATGGAAATCCTAGATCCAAATGCAGATGTCACCATGGTCCAACCGCCCCTATTTGATTGCAAACAAAATATTTAGCCTATGATGGGTTTTATAAAAAACAATAATTGGAAGAGCCTGTCCATCTGAAATACATAGAGTACAGATAGACTGACTAAAGCTTGAGACAGTAGTAAAACTTAGAATAGGGAAAAAAAAACATGTTAAAGTAAAGGACTTGAATAAATGTCCCGCATTGATAAACTATATAAATACTGACTATTCAATTTGAGGCAATGGTACGAGTAAAATTTTGAAATAGAAAAGGAATTATAAACATGTGCCTACATTTATAAAATCTTGGAGAAGGAATGAGGGGACCATTCTAGGAGGCCTGTACATGGCAAACTTCATCAACAACCTCATGTTATCAAGAGTCTGTGGTAGAAGGATGTCAGCCACAGCCAGGGAATTATTGTTCCTAAAAAGTTCATCCTTTTCCTGATACACCATGCACACACCAGAGCTAATAATGACCACTCTCTCCACTGCCTAAGGGAATAGATGAGCGAGCCTATATGCCACAAACCCACCATAGCTAATCCCACCCAGATGAAATTTCCCCAAACCCAATTGTTTCAAAAGCTTCATCACTGCCTCTGCCTGAAAAAACTCTGTTCTCCCACTACTTGTGGAATAGGATTTGCCAAAGAAAATAAGGTCAGGCACATAGAGATTGAAATTTTGCAGAAGGGGCCTGATTTGTGGATGCCACTGTCACATTGCATTGGCTCCAAATCCATGAATCAGAACAAAGTTCTGTTTTGTGGGAGATGGTGTTGCGAGCACCCAAAAGTGCATCTCTGTGGCTTGGTCCACTTTAATCAGCTGGGAAGTCATACCACAGTAAATGAAGTAGAGTCGCAGTGACCAATCCCTCCATGATATGAAGCTCTGTTTCAAAATTTGCGCCTGACAGATGCATTTGCTTAAAAGCTTCAACAGCTTTTTCAACAAACCCATTTTGTACATATCCTCCAATCATGGTATTCCACAAGACCACATTTTTTTGAGGCATTTTGTCTAACAGTTTGCATGCCTTGTGTATGCTTCCACATTTTGCGTACATATCTAACAGGGCGCTTGCAACTACAACGTTGAAAAAAACACTGCTTTCTATTATGCACACACACCGTGAACCAGAATATGCCTATTATACTTTGATGGATTGCCATACCTTGTTTTAAAGCTCCCATTTTGGCACAAGCTGGGAGGATGCTGACAAATGTTACAGGGTTGGCTTTTACACCTACCAATTCCTGTTGATAGTTCAATAGTTGCAAAACCCTTCTTCGCCATTCCTGCAGTTACTGAACAAGACCTCAAATGTGAGAGAGGCATGAGCATGCACCTGGGAGTATACAACACATCTGGAAGATGATCGAATGCTCTGCACTCAAACCCAATCAAAGGAACAAATGGCGTGGTAAAATACAAGATTTGAGATGCATTTGGCTAAACAAAACTGAAAAAGGTTTTCGGGAGTCTGAGTTGATTTGAACAGAAATACATGCAAAAGAGGATTTGAAAGATTGAACAATATGTTTTAGCGAAAATATGATCAAACGCTCATTCTGCTTCACAAATTTAACAAAACATTTTAGACAAGACCCTTCTCCGAATTCAATATTCTCATGGTCGAATGATATTTCAGAAATAAAATCTCTCACATGACCCTTCTCCGAATTCAATATTCTCATGGTCGAATGATATTTCAGAAATAAAATCTTCCCATATGACCCTTCTCCCAATTAAATGTTCTCACGTAAGGGAGATTTTTTTATGCTTTCTGCTTTTATTTTCAAACATCATTCCTTGGGTCGATCACAGGTTCAAATCACAGAACTGAATCCCCGGTAAATTTGCAACCCAAGTTTAATAATTGAAACGGGCCAGTTCCTGATCACACTGAATGAAAGGAGACGGAAGACTCATTTAACTCAATATAATTTAAAACTTTCTCAGAGCCACCTCAATATCTCAAACTTCAATGTCTCTACAGCACTAAACAAAAAAATAACAGCGATCCGTCAGTTAACAGAATAAGAGCGACAAAATTCTGACGATCTTATGCTATGGGCAAAGGCAACAGACAGAAAAAGCATAGCAATTCTGGCAGTAGCAGCAAAAATAAAGGCCGAATTCCCATCAAAGATCATGTTGCTCACGGAGAAGGACCCACAAATGTGTTTGCAGAAGAAATTACTGCGCTGTAATTTCCCTTACCTTTTTCATTTCTGTTAATCGACGGATATTTAATGCTCTGTTTTGCATGTCGATTGAAAAATTGTAAACCCTAAGGGTTTTAGTTTTAAGTTTGTAAAGTGACGGCCGTCAAATTTAACTTAGTACGTGCATGAAGCAATATATAGTTATATTTTTTTCGCATGAAGCAATATATCTAGTTGTATTGGTGCACTAAAAAAACTTAATTATTTACTTCACATCTAACAAAAACATATGTTTTATGAGCTAAAAAACATACCCATAACACAACACATGTTTAAAGTTATGAAAACATTTTCTCATTGTAATTTATAAAGGACAACCACATTAGAATTTTAACCTCAACATTTTGCACATAAACGTTCAAGAGTACATTTAAACATACCAATGTACATAAACATTCATAATGCACTTAAACATCAAGATATCATACTCCAATATATAAGTTTTCAAATACAATTATTGTAAGTTATCTCTACGTGGTAACCTTTTATGACAAATGGTATGGGGTTCAAATTCATGATAACCTTGTCTCCGCAACCCAAAATCATATTATATGTAAATGATAAATAGAAATAATGATAGTTTTTACTCAAAAACATGTAATTGAACTTGAATTTGAAAAAATTACATTTTACAACCATAGTCATGATTTTGATGTTCTAAAAAATAACACAATAAATTCTTTACAACCATCACACACGACAAGAATAAATATAAGAGCCACATAGTGGGGTAGTACGTGCATGAAGCAATATATAGTTATATTTTTTTCGCATGAAGCAATATATCTAGTTGTATTGGTGGGTAAGTGCATGGAAATGGGGAACCAAAAGGG
The DNA here is from genome assembly GCA_019776745.2 of Taxus chinensis. NCBI lineage: Eukaryota > Viridiplantae > Streptophyta > Pinopsida > Cupressales > Taxaceae > Taxus > Taxus chinensis. The sequence goes on from CM034155.1 coordinate 619,895,471, forward strand.
CCTGTTTAAAGTGGCCACATTTTTCTTGAAATCAGTAAAAATTAAAATTCATCTAATAATTTGGCATGCATATTCTCAAAATTTGGCAATGTGATAAGAATAAGAAATGTAGTGCTTGGAATCTAGTTTCTAAACTACTTTTTTTTTTTGAAAATGATGGAGATTAAGCAGGTCAAATGTAGTGTGCATACAAAGTATTTCTATTTTTTCGTCAAAAAGATAATAATCTATTGTGTGTGCTCCCCCCTTCCTATTTTTTGGGTTCTATAAATTATTTTTCAAATCCATTTGGTATAAAGTTGTCTAAGACCATGTATGAGGTCCCACTATTTTTTCATAATTTTAACTAATTTTTAAAGTGCACACATCTCGAAAATGAAATATTTGTGTGTATACCCCCGTAACTTTGAGAAATTTAGTTAATTTTTTAATGTGTGAAGAATAGACTTCAGATGAAACTTTTTTAAAAAAATTGGATGAAAAAATCATAAATTGTGTACGAAAACTTATACATATGTTTTGACAAAAAAAGAAGGCATTAGTAAAATAAATTAAGGATGAAAGTCTTAAACTAATCAAATTTTTGAAAGAAGTATGTTGTCACAAAGGTAAAACTGAGCTTTACGTCGCTGTATAATTTTTTTGGAATATCGTTATATAACAAATGAGAAATCGAGGTGGACATATGAACTTTTGATGTTTTTTTGTAAAACATGGTTTTATACACATATTACATAGTGCAAATCTTAGGTTTGAATATCATAGGAAAATCCAAGCCTATGGATTGGGGATTTAAAATCCATAGAAGATAGATTTAAAAAAAAAAATGTTTAAGTATAAGTTTTTCGTTTATTAACTTTATACTTAACTTTTTCATTTATTAAATTTTATACTTTATTATTTCTTATACTTAAATTCATTTTAATAAATATAATAAATTAGCGTCACTTTGCACCTTATGGAACTAGTCTCATAGCTCCACGAGTCACAATTTAGGAGATAATTTTTAATAGTATAATCTGATCAGTACAAAGATATTTTTCAGGATTTCAACATTCAACCTAATTATTTTAGGGTTTAAATTCTACTATCAATGTCTATATTGGGAAATCTAATATAGTCATTGTTTAGGTTTTGGGGCCTTTTGGATTGTTTACTAACATTTTAAGGAGTGTTAGATGTGTCAAAATTAGAATTTACAAACCTCATAACTCCTAAAATTAGCGACAATTGATCGAATATATGGACTCATGAATTTTCCCATGAGACTGGAGTTGACTCCCTAATTTCATCTTAGAATATGGTAGAATCATATTATGGATGAGTACCTAATTTGCAAGCTTAGGGCCTGCATCTTTAAGAGGATCACTCAAGTGATCCTCACAATCAACAATGCAAGGGAGTGACCTTGGTTCCTATGTTGGTACATGTATATAATCCTTTGGTTCTTATAATATAGATTAGCAATTGTAAGGTCTGGGTAAGAAGATGATCCATCTAAGAACCTCATAATATCTTCATTTGTTCAATAAAAGAATCAGGTCCACAAATTGAAGAGTTAGAAGCTCAAAGAGTGCATCACATCGATATATTTATAACACTCAACAAAATTTAGGGTAGGAGTATGTGAAAATGTGCAAAATATTCCACACATTCATTTAAATTTTATGGAGAAAGATACTCATGACTTTCATCAAGATTTATGTTAAGTAAATTAGTTACATTCTTACCCTAGTGTATGATTAGGAAGGTTGATTCAAGTAACACATACTTCATAGGAAATAAAATCTATATCAACATTAAGGGAAATGCTTTTCAGATATCCTTTTGTGTTTTTGCCAAGACACCATTGAAATAAATTCATTTATGAACAAGACATCAATGAAATAATTTTGTGCATTGCAAAAAAGAAATTTTGTGAAAGTGGTGAGAGAATGCTGTCATGCAAAATGTATGACATGAAAAATTGAAAATTTGAGCATGAAAAATAAGCCCATAGTTGAATCATTCACTTCCCGGTCACTGGTGCATCCTTCCTCTAGCCAACTTTCTTAAGTCCCACTCTCAACCTGGATCAGAAGAAAAATTTAACAAGGGGTTTAAGTTTATTTCAATGTGCATGGATGATTAAATAAGATTATTGATGATATCATTGTGACTTGATGGAAGATAAATTCCTCTGGAGGCGTAAAATGGCCATTCTAGAGCTAATGAAACACCCTCTGGGAGAGTTCAATAAATATATTAATCATTTAGAGGTCATTTTAGGGAATCTTGGAAGTGTTGGAGGAAATTTAGGAAGATTTGGGAATGGTTTTCTCATTCAAGGACAAGCTGCTCAACAACAAGTTTTCTAAGTACAGGGGAATAACACTCTAATGGTGAAATCTGACTTCTCTGGATGACTTAGAGAGCACTGTAAGGAGTTTTGAGGCAAATAAATAGGAATTAGAAAGATATTTGAATCCTATACATATTGGTAACATTCATTTTTCTATAATACTTGTAGATTTCATGAGGATTTTCAAAACAGTGTAGCTACCCCTTTTGGTTCCAAACAAAAATGGCCCTAAATTTGTAAGCTCCAAAAATATGGTCACTAAATAGTGATAGGTGATTTTTTTAAAATTTTAATAATGACCTCTTGGAATGGGTACTATCATAAATAGAATATTGTTTACCAGGAGTCAGGATCTCATGAGGATGGGGCCAACTTTTATGAGTTGAAAACACCTTCCTACTACCCCAGGTTGTGTTTTTGAGCGACGAAACTTCTAACATGGAAAAGTGGTAACAAATGAGTTACCATGAGTTGGAAGCTTGTTTCTAAAACCTCAAGTGATAAATTAAGTGTTTATAAACACTATTATGACATCTCCATTTAGATGGGAATATGATGCTCTCTTCTAATTACAAGGCAAGAGCGAGGATCACTCTCTTATTTTTCTAGGCCTCCAAAATTCACCATAGTGATCAAAAATCAACTCCATGATGCTAAAACCATTTTTTGATTATCCATCACTTACTACAATAGGTATTCACCATGTAGATGGAAGTATTTATCATTGAATGGAAATATGCTTCCTCCCATAAATGGAAGGATTGATCCCTGAATGATACTTGAAGGAATGTTTGAGGGTGAGATTCATCTTATTGAACTCCAATTGCATTAAAGCACTGTGAAAACCACTCCCTTCATTGCAAGATGTGAGAACACTCCAAGTATTGATTAAGTGTTTAGAAATACTCTCAAGGGATATGTACCATTTGTGAGGAAGCTGTCTTTCTCTGAATCTTATTGGATTAATTTATCAGTTTGGGTAAGCATCCTTGCACACTATTTTTTTTGAAAACCTTACTAGGAATTTCCTCTGAGCCAAGGTGAAGATTGAACTAAATGTAGGTTGGTTAGAGAAAGGATGCACAATGACTAGAATGATGTACATATTGATGTCTATCAAGAGGAAAGAGATTAAATATTATTATGCCCTTAGTCCTATTTAACTTATATTGTATATGCAATTCCAACTTGTTTCTTACTTAATATCTCTTCCTGCCATATGTTATTAATTTATGTTTTCATATTTTTAGTAGGTCGGCCTTGGTGTTGGCCATAACACAGGAATGGTATATATATGTGGTAGTAAGGAGTAGTTAATCATCATATTGAGCACTAGAGTCTTATTGTAAATGAGTCAAGAAGGGTGTGTATGATAAGAAATATGAATTTGATCCCTAATGGGTTATCTAAAACCCTATTTTTGGGGTTTCAACAAGAAAATATTAATATATCAGTTGATAAGGAGTCTTAGAGGATAAATCTACCTAGAATTTGTCTATAAAACTTAGGAGTCTTCTTAAGTCACACCATTGCGGAGTACACCCATTTGATCAATTTTATCCACGTGTAATTAGAAATTTAAGGTTAATCACATGTTCCCAACATCCAAAATTTATTGATATCATTATGAAGCACTAATTAAGTGTTTAGAAACACCCTTTAGAGGTATGCATTGCTTGAGCGTATGAGATGATTACTATTATCACCTTCGGTGGTCATGGATAAAAATAAATGCTCCCACAATGTCAAGGATTATTCAATATTTCCGGTGCCTAATTTTGTTCTTCCTAACTACTTACGTAGCTCCTGGACTCAGCATGAGAAGTCAAGGTTCACAATTTGACTGCTCATTCCTTGCACCTAAAAACTAGTTGTTGAAGAGACTGTCCGTGAATGATCAAACCTTTATTAAATCTTTGAAAAATAACTCCAACACATTCAAGCCTCTCCAATACCACCTTAGAATACTTAATATTTTTTCATAACCCTTTTAGAGGATGCACATAGGATTTGAAATGGCTAAAATTGACCTTTATAGGCTTGTCGGAGAATTAACATGTTTACTGCACTTTATTGAATGAAATAATGGACCTTGTTACACTTTTTTGCAAACTTATACATGTTTAATTAATGCGTTAGGAATACCTTCAAGGACAAGGTGATCACGACATAGGAGGTAAAACATACTCCCTTGATTAGATCCTCTAATCCTATGATACTTATTATGACATATCTATATTTCCCCCTTGATTAACTAAAATAAGAATTTAATATGTTAGTCTATACTAGTAAAAATAATAGAATAACTAATACAAATGAAATGTAAATAATACTAATTTTATTTGATATTTTAAATGAAATAATGGAAATGGGAAGGGATAAGGTTCTATCCTGAAATTAACTTACCTTGTTGTTGTGTAGGATTAGACAGGATGTTGTGCAAATAGGTAAGAGGATGATGGTGTCACCTAGAAAATTGCAGAAAATGAAGATATATCTAGAATGGGGTACCTTGGAGAGGAATGGGGCACCTGTGGGCACCCTGTTCTATAATATGAGTCATCTGGTTTGTGTAAAAGATCAGGCTCTGATTCCTGACAGTATCGTAAGGTCTTCATAGTACCTTCATCTTGGTTGCTTGGTTTTTACATCCTTACTTATGTTTTTGTATTTATGTGATGAAGATATACCTACAAAACCCCATACAAAACATCAAATTCCTACAAAATAAAGATTCAAATGAATGGTTTAGATTGATCTTAGTTTCCACAATGATGGACTTACGACTAAGTGTTGCACTACATTATAGACCCAATGTAGTTTCCTGCGCTTGTGTGTGTAATTGTGTGCCTAGGGTGCCCTAACATAAATGACACAAAAGTAGTGGGAAATGACTAGATGTAAGATGTAAATGGTAGATGAAATAGAGTGAGTATAACCCTTTCCCCATATTCTTGTGTGATGCAGATGTAGAAGATGCCCAATTGTAGTCCTTTGACTTAGTAGATAGCTAGCTCTTGAGATTGTCCACCCATAAGATAGTGAGTATGCTTGTAAGAACCTAAAATTTTACACCCAAATTAGTAGGAATTTTATTTCTTCTAACAAAAAATAGACATTCCTCTGCATATTAAAATAAAATAACTAGATAAATAAAGTTAATATAGCAAGTCACATTAAATTACTAGTAGGTAGACATTCCCCTGCATAATTAAATTAGGTAACTAGCTACGATAAATTAATCCATCCTATAACATAGTGATAAACCTTGTGCAACTGTAAGGGTTAAATATATTTTATCTCAATGACCACCCTTAACATTTGTTTGAATGTTCATACTTAGCCTCGCTTGGTTTGACCGCACTGCAGTAGTGAGAACATGTGACTGATCCTCTAGTGTCTACCTAGAGTCTTATTTAGTAAAACTCCATCCTGTATACTACACTTTGGGATTTGAGGAATCACAATGATTAGCCAATGTACCCAGCAAGCACATTACTTTGGCCAAAAAATTTAGATCTACTATATACGCTTAGTATAGAAGCATGCACATAACATCTACACTTGTCTTCCCATCACCTCACAAATGTCTCATCACAATTTTCTAGATTTATTAAACTTGAGTAGGTGAACCTATTAAGACTTTTTCCTAATGAGTTTAACTTCATGAGTACAAATAACACCAATGTATGCTATTGGTTACCTACGGGAGGTCAATCCGTTGCTTAATATGTTACCACAATAAACAACTTATGGGTCACTCGTAGGTAGCCTGCAACATGAATCAATTAATCAATTCTTACAAGGGTTCATTACCTTCATGGATTATCCAATTACTTAGTGAAATATAGTTTACACATCTTATCACTTTGGGTAGACGGATAAGATCACGAAGGGGTTATCACTTTTCTCCCCTATCCATACATTCTAGCCTTTCTATAGAAAAGGTATGTTAGATCCCTAGTCAAGAATCCACCAAGTCTTATCAACCTTACAATGCCATGATTTAGTATATATCTTGATTCATTATCCATTAAAAAAGTCATATCCATACTTTATTATGATTATATCTTGCATCTTGTTTAAAGATAGAGATAATCTCTACTTAAAATTCATTTATTTTCTTAACGAAGGAAGGTAAGTTCATTTTAATAACCTTTGAATCTTACAAGGTAATAAATTTATTTACAAGACTTATATTATACCTCCTTTAGATGAATTCAAACCTATTATTGAACTAGTCTTATAAATTCTTTACTAGATTACTTTCAATCATTTACTCAATGAATAACACTATAGAATGGACCATTATGTTACCCAAAATCAAATTTTAATCTTTTTAAATTTAAGACTATCATCATGCATTTTATGGAGAGTCAAATAGTTATGAGGTACCACTTTATTATCATAAACCATATCCATTCTAAGCATAAGATAGCTCAATAGGAGAAATTTTAACTTTATCAACATACCAATTAGTTACTAAATCCCATAACATGATAGTGTATTCGAACAAATAGAAATCAGCCACACATTTATATATTACAAGTCTTGTCCATAAATGGACTAGAACAAAGGACATCATGTTCAAGCCAAGTTTATATGTCCATAAATTATAAGTACAATATGATCAAAGATTTGTAATAAAATCATCAAATCTAACACCGTTCTTCACAATTCAGTGATAGAATATCCATGCATCATCACAAAACCTGTGACACTATTTGGTTTGGGGTGTCATTTCAAAGAACTGGGAAAAAATTAATTTACTCACCTAACTATGTTTTTGACAAATAAAGTAGATTAATCATCAAAACTTTATCATAACTATAAGTGAAAGGGTAATGCTTCCACATAAGATAGGGAGCTATAATCCTACAACATTCCCATAGATGATGATTAAAGAGGCATGGGGGTATATATGTGAAGCATTCCCAAAGGAACACTTCGCATACCAAATCTCCCCTCTTCTTCAATCACAAATAATGCGAATGATGGAGGTTTCGAGTTCCCGATCTTGATCAAAACCATTTCCTTTGCACAACACATGAATCAACCTCTCAAAAAATTTAATCGAACTACCAGTTAGGGAAAATTAAATCTGATTTTCTGCAACCATCAACGTAGAATAAATCTCATCCCAAAAATAGTCATCTGAATAATTTTAATCTATAAAAATGAAAAGTATAGAATAATGACAATTTTTTTGACATAGTCTCCCCTTTTATTTTCCACTTTTAAAATTTTCTAGAAAGCAAATTTACATTAATCTAAATCAAATAATGAAATAAATGCATAAAATGAAAAGGTATGGATCATAATTATCTAACCCTCTGAGTCATCCAGGATCTCAGATCAATATTAAAACTAACAAGAAACTAAACTTACCTAATTGAACCATCAGCTTTTATTTTCCATTTATTTTTATTTGTCTTCAAATTTTTCAAAATGACCCTTTACATAAGGTTAATGTAGATTCTATTTCTTCTTCTCAGGCCAAAATAGTATACATTTTTATTCCATAACATCACAGGAATTACATGCATTTAAACTAATTTTCTTTTCATGTAATATTCTCATGTGCGGATTTCACTAACGCCTCGAGGTTTTGGTGTAACGGTTCATTCCATTTGGTATCAGAGAGACCACCCAGGTTCAAGTCCCGGTATGGGTAACTACATCGGCATTGCAGTGTTCGCTCGGGGTTCGTATAGGGCAGGGCGAGGTCCCGCTATACAGGCGCAAATCTAGCTCGGGGTCCAGGCTACAGAAGCGTGGTGGGATGTTATGATTCTCATGTGCAGATTTCACTAACGCCTCGAGGTTTTGGAGTAACGGTTCATTCTAGTACCAAGGAGCTAATTCCCTCTCCATAAGACCCAAGTACGTCTTATAAAAATATTACCATACTCAACTATATAGAAAACACCTTACTGTTATAACACAGTCCTACCTATTTTCTTAATTTCAAAGAGTTATCCATTACTCCATATAATTAGCATTTCACAAGGGTTGCATAATACATTCAACATACACCCTAGACACTCAAGGGTGATGCCTAATTAACTTCCAACATTAAATAACTCGTACATAAATTAGACAAACAACATGCCATACCAACAGATGAATTCTCAATTCCCATTCTACTACAAGCCAACTTTATCGGAGAGAAAAGAAGATCCCAAAAGGAAAACCTTCAAGAGTGTCAAAAACAATCCTAGGCCGGGGCTATTAATGAATAGTACAACACCAAGTCATAACTAAGAGGTCACTAACTCTTCTTATTTTTTTCTAGAAAAACTTCTAGATAAATCTTTCTTTTAGGTAAGGATAAAAGAGAAAACTCTAATTCCTCTTACGAAGGCACAGACTTAAGGACACTGAAATTTTCCCAAAAATATTTAAGTCCTCACAAAACCTTTGTTTGTTTTCCAAAACCAAAACAACCACACAAATTTATAGCAAGAATACAAGTTTGAATTCCCATAAAAACTTGTTTATTCAACTCTTTGTTCAAACCCTCATTCCAACTAATTTTTTTCTATAGATTACACATAGGAAAATAGAGCCATACATTTTTATTGAAATAAAACAAGTTTCGAAATCTCATAAAAAAAATTATTCAACACACATTTTAACCCACATTTCAACAAAATGTTTACAACATATTACACATAGGAAACATAATCATACATTTTTATTGAAGGAGATCTGGTTCAATACCCACTATTTTCTCAGGATGATTTCCATAGACCCTTCCACAACATGAACCACATAAAATGAAAAACATGCATAAAAATTTAATGAAGGGGCTCAAGTTTGAAACCCACAATATATCACATATTATATTCCAAAGCCATAGTATCCATATGAATTTATTGGAAGAATTCAACGTTTGAATACAGTTTCTCATTATATTTTCCATATACCATTCATAAAATGAAACCACGCACAAAGAATACAACCACATTCATTAATCAAAAACTAGTGAAGCAAGAAGAGAAACCCCTTGCTTGAAAATGATTTGTTCATAAAAATTTTTACTTCCAGTTGCTCTCAAAAAACCCTATTGATTTAACCTTGAGTGCAATAGTTCTCAGCTCTCCAAAACAACCAACACCTACTCATTACATTCCTCTTTAAAAATGGAGGGTTTCTCATTAAAAATTGATTCCACACATGCAAAGAGAACTTCGGAAGAGGGTCCCTCCATGACTGGAGCTCCAACTACAAGTAGAATGAAATGCAACAAACTAAACTCCAGCTTTTCCTCTCATTCAACTGTCGAATTCCAAAATTTGTGTCATGCCTTTACTTTCTCCACCTACCGCCTACCAAGTGGATGCCGAATGGAGGCTCATGGTCTCATGAGAGGGGATCTCCTTCTCAAAAATTGAATATCCAATTTAATAATTAAAATTCACCCCTCTACTTGAGTTGTCCACTAAAGTGGATTTAGCAATAATAAAGCTCTTATCCAAGCCAAATATGGTGTTCAACACCATTTTAAAATAGAACGCAATAAATAGTCTAACATAATGTTCTATCCACTCAATGGGTGTGGCCATATGGCCCCCATAACTATATGATTTTAAAAATAATATATAATTAACCTTAAAGTTATCCATCTCATCTTACCAAGGCTTTTATGCCTTATTGTCTTTACCCACCAATACCACCTAAAATGATTCCCTTAATGATAAAACGAGTGCCTCATAATAACATAATACTTCCCAAGCCTTATTAAAACACAATGCACAAGTTGCCTTAGGAGTAACATCACCCTTAGTCCATATGGGCACCAACACAGCTTCATCATTGTGCAGTGACCATATCAATTAAGGACTATGTCTATCCTAATTCAACTTAACGCTCATCAAAATATGAACAAAACAATACATAGTACCACATTATAATTAAACTGTAATAATAATAAGGTGGTATTTAGTTATCTAAATACTTAATATTTGATCAATTACTTAGATGAATAATTATCGTCATCCAAATTTAACGATTAATTATTTGAACAAACATCCATTTTCCCATTATTCATACTTATTTGAATAATTAAATGTCAAAATAAAATGATTAATTAGCAGAGATGCTACATTCTCTCCCTACTATGATGATTCACCTTCCCTGATGAATTAATTATTGTTTTCACAAAAACAGAAATAAAACTATTGCTTCTGAAATTTACTAAATAAATCCTTCATTCAGTATCCCAAAATCTCATAATCAAAAATTTTAAAAGTAACAACATATATTAATATAGCCTTATAAATCTCAATGGAATCATATTTTTACCAGCCTCACCACTAATAAATCAGAATTTTTCCAACTATCATAAAGTAATATCTAGAATTTTTGCAAATAATATAATTTCATCACAAGTTTATAAACGAATAAATGCGGATATACAAACAATTTTAAATTCATCCAAATTCTCCCAAGTTACGTTGTCCTCATAATACTAGTCCCATTGGACCTTGCATTGATAAATTTCTCTATTTCTTAGTAGCAACTTATAGGTCTCTAACAATCTAATGGGCTCCATGACGATGATTCTAGGTTCCAAAACTTGCAGTGAGTCCCAATTAAGTACATGTGATAAATCTGAAACATACTTCTTTAATAATGAAACATGGAAAACATCGTGCATCTTTGACAGTGAAGGAGGCAATGTTAGTTGGTATACAACTGAGATAAGAACTTCTAAAACTTTGAATGGTCCAACATAACGTCGGATAAATCTTGGACAGCCTTCCCAAACGTTATTGAACTCTTATTGGGATTTACTCGAAGAAAAACCTGTGTCCCCATTTTCAAATATTCTTTCCTTCCTATGCAGATCTACATAACTCTTTTGATGATCTGACAACTTCTTTCAAGTGCTCCCATATTTTCTTAACTTTATTTACCATAAAGGAGATAACTGAGTTGGCCCACCTTTATGTCGATATGTGATCAGCTAGTGAGTAATATTTGATGGTTCCTTCCCCTGCACTATAGATTGGTTACGACCAAAGGTTACCTAGGATTGGATAGACAAGCTCTCTAGGAGCGTCCCCTATATACCTTATGATACGTGGGGCCCGAATCCATGTTGCAAGGATGTTGTCTGAGGCCTATGTGTTGGGACATAGAAGCCCCTCATTTCACGCCATGTTTAAAACACATAGACTCTTAGCCAATAACGAAAGTTGTCCTTGAATTTGTATACCCCTCTAGAACACAGGGTGTGTCTACATGCGTGGAGATGAAGCCCATGGTCACGAGACCCCTCGGACTATGGTAAGTGCATGGATGTCACTTCCACGTCACATTACCCCCTACAAAAAGAAAAAGGGAAGGAAGGTTAGTTGCTTTTGATCCTCAAGATCGCCCTATGATGCGAGAGGAGAGTATACACGGTGTCACCTTTGGGTTTAAATAAGTAATCACACAAAGTACAAAAAGGACAATAGACAAATTTAATTAGAAATGGATTATTCAAATGGGGGTCTTCTACAAGAAAACCTCTAAAAACAAAAAGATTAGTTGTTTTGATAAAAATATCAATATTCTTGGACTGATCAGGTTGCAAAACAAAGGTTAGTAGTCTTATTTTTTCTTAATATCCTACAACCATAAGCACTAGGTAAAATTTTATTATTTCGATCAAATAACAAAACTAACAGAGTTTCTCCTTGTTTTTGTGATTTTCCTGCAAAAATAGAATGTTAAATGATAGAAAGATGTTGTAAATCACAAAAATAGGAAAGTTAATATTTAATACAAAAGTGGAAAAGGGTATCATTTATAAACACACTATTATAGAGCTCAAATGCGCTAAAACAGCTAGCACACATGCTAAAGTTTAGAATTTGTAAATATAAAGTGTTAGTTATCAAACGCGCTATTATAGGGTATATATGCACTGAAAGTCTACCAAACGAGATAATAAGTAATCTCATGCACCAGATCTTGCACAAACAAAGCATTAGTATAGATGCTCTAAAATAGTATATAAACGTGCTAAAACTTTTTCAAATGCGTTGATAGTCAAGAATAAACATGGAACCCTGCACAAACAGACTCTTAGTATATACACACTGAAATAGAATATAAACACGCTAAATTTTTTTCAAATGCATCCATATGATTCCAACATCCGCAAGCTTGCATAGAGAAAAATTTAGAGGATAAACGTGCTAAAACATATAATATACGCGCTGAAAGATTTGTAAACATACTGAAAGATCACAAACGTGCTAAACTATTTTCTTGCACAAATAAAACCAAATTTTGACAGGTAAATTCACTAACACATGTGACGAATGCATTGTTTCAAGGCATACGCAATGATATGTCACAGAGACATGAAAATTTCAAATTTTAATCTTAAATCTCATTGAAAACTTTCAAATTTTTGGGAATTTGTTCTTAGTTAGTAATGTGAGCTATTCCAATAATAAATTAGGGGGGTAAGCCCCACGGTGGGTGCCAAAATACAAATGACATTTTTTTGTTAGTGTGCAAACATGAGATTATTATGTAATCAAACCAACACAAAATCTAACACAACTAATACACTGCTTCTAATTGAGAAAAATGGAAAGAAGGGGAAAACAATTTACCTGTACTTACCTACAAGTAGAATTCTCCTCCTTTGTAGCCTTGGATTGTCTCCTTTGATTTTTGCTTTCTTGGATAAATGCAATGGATGCTTTAGATTCTTGGTACAATTTTGGCAACACCTCCCCTTTGATTAATAGCTTGATACAACTCAATGGATTGCTTTGATGATTGCTTGGATTGCTAGAAAATTAGGCAGCATATACTTACAAATTTTTGAGATGCTTGCCATGGAGGGTGGCACCACTATTTATAGTTGGAGTAGTAGAAATAGATGGTTGAGATTTTTCCATGGTGGATTAGATCAACGGTTGAAAATGGATGAGAGGGGACATTGTAGAAAACTCTAGATTTCCTTAGAATTCTCTATTAAATTTAAAATTCAATATAATAGTGTTTTTAATTTGAATATTTGAATAAATGGAGGGAAAGATGGAGAGACTTCTAGAATTAGAAGTCTTTAGGTTTGGGGGATCATTAAATGGTGAATAGGTGAGATTAATTCCATTTAGTGGAGTGATTAGATGGAGAGGCTAGTCATAAAATAGGTACAAGGTAGGTGGCAGGTGAGTGGGTATTTTTAAATTGATGGAAAATAGTTAATGAAACTTACTTAGTGTAATGAATGAAATATTAATAATGTATTAATATTTCTAAGGGTATGAATGGGATTTATGGAATATGTGATAATTGGAACATGGTTGTATGTAGTATAATAATTAATTTAATTAATAATTAATTATTATAAGGGTTGTGATGGGGATGAATGGTTATTATGGGATAAGTGAATTATCTTACTTAGTAAATCATGTCAACATTTATATGTCTACAGAGGGTTTGAAAAAAGATTTGATAAAATAAGGTTTTGTGGGATTTCAAACTTGTATTCTTGCTATAAATTTGTGTGGCTATTTTGGTTTTGGAAAACAAACTGAGGTTTTGTGAGGCTCAAATATTTTTGAACGAAGTTTGTTGTCCTTCATTATGTGACTCCATAAGAGGGATTAGATATTTATCCTTACCTAGAATAATGATTTACCATAAGGATTTTTATTAAAAAATAAGAAGAGTCAGTGACCTCTTAGTTATGACTTGGTGTTGTAATATTCATTAATAGCCCCGTCCTAGGATTGTTTTTTACGCTCTTGAAGGTTTGCCTTTTGAGATTTTATTTTCTCTTCGTAAATTTTCCTTGTAGTAGAATGGGAATTGAGAATTCATATGTTTGTATGGCATGTTGTTAGTCTAATTTATACACGAGTTATTTATTTTTGGAAGTGAATTAAACTTGTGTAGATGAACCTATTAAGACTTTTCTGAATTCCTAACGAGTTTAACTTCATGAGTACAAAGAACCCCAATATACGCTATTGGTTACCTACGGGAGGTCAATCCGTTGCTTAATATGTTACCACATTAAACAACTTATGGGTCACTCGTAGGTAGCCTACAACGTGCATTAATTAATCAGTTCCTACAAGGGTTCATGACCTTTGTGGATTATCCAATTACTTAGTGAAATATATTTTACACATCTAATTGCTTTAGATAGACGAATAATATCATGAAGGGATTATCAATTTGTTTCCATATCCATATGTTCTAACCTTTCTATAGAAAATGTATGTCAGATCCCTAGTCAAGAATCCACTAGGTCTTATTAACCTTACAATGTCATGATTTAGTATATCTTGATTCATTATCCATTAACAAAGTCATATTTATACTTTATTATGACTATATCTCATGTCTTGTTTAAATCTAGAGATAATATCTACATAGAATTCAGTTCTTTTCTTAACAAAGGAAGGTAAATTCATTTTAATAAACTTTAAATCTTACAAGGTAATGAATTTATTTACAAGACTTATATCATACCTCCTTTAGATGCATGCAAACCTATTATTGAACTAGTCTTATAAATTCTTGACCAGATTACTTCCAATCATTTAATTAATGCATAACACTATAGATTGGACCATTATGTTACCCAAAATCAGATTTTAATATTTTTAAAGTTAAGACTATCATCATTCATTTTCACCCTTCCAAAAATAGTTTTATAACTCACTTAATAATCTTTTTCTTTTCCCATAATAACCTCTTTACTGTAATGGAGAGTCAAATAGTTATGAGGTACCACATTATTATCATAAACCATATCCATTCTAATAATATGATAGCTCAATAGAAGAAACCATAAATTTATCAACATACCATTTAGTTACTAAATCCCATAACACGACAGTGTTTTTGAACAAATAGAAATCAGCCACACATTTCTATATTACAAGTCTTGTCCATAAATGGACTAGTACAAAGGACATCATGTCCAAGCCAATTTTATATATCCATAAATTAAAAGTACAATAGGATCAAAGATCCATAATAAAATCAACAAATCTAATGTTGTTCTTCACAATTCGTTGATAGAATGTCCATGCATCATCACAAAACCTATGACACTGTTTGGTTTAGGGGTGTCAATTTAAAGAACTAGAAAGAAGTTAATCTACTCGTCTGACTATGTTTTTGACAAATAAAGTAGATTAATCATCACAAATTTATCATAACTAAAATTTTAAGGGTAATGCTTCCACATAAGATAGGGAGCTAGAATCCTCCAACAATCCCATAGTTGACGATTAAAGATGCATGGGGGTATTGATCCAAAAATAATCAGATTATTACTACCTGATCTCGAACCCTTATAGGCTTCAATTATTTGCCAATAATTTACTCCTTTTAAGGAACCAATTTAAAAATAATGCAAGACAATAATGACAATTGCACACAGATTGATTACGGAGTTCGGCAATTGCCTACGTCTCCGGGTTCGTGGTCGAACCGTTCCACTAGTCAAAACTTGTAAGTTACAATAGTACTTTCACAAGAAAACCTAATGGAAACTATTTAAACTTGCTCAGAAGAATAACTAGACCTTCAGATGAAAAGGGTGAAAAATAGCACCCGACTTCCACCTTCCTGGCGTACAATCTCCTTCGGCTTCGATCGGCCTTCCCGACGCTATCAATGCGACGCTAGCACTCCGGTTGACAATCCAGGATTTGCAAGTAATTGGTGTGGCGCTATGGGCCGACTAGGTAGTTTTAATAACTCCTAGCCACAAATATTTAATTTATTATTGCCTAACAAATAATAGGTCAATAATAATCAAAATAATAATGCCTAAAATAATTTAGGTCTTCACACAACAACAATTTCTCATTCACCTTCCAAGCTCTGAGCTTGTCTTCTGCCTTTTGTGTGTCCATTACAATGAACTAGGTACCCTATTTATACAATTTTAGGGCCCTAAAAATATGCATTGCATATTATCCTTAGGCTATTTTAGCCTCACCTGTAGCATAGTTGATGGGATTAAATCCCAAATTGGGCGGATGCATTTTTAAATGGGTTAAAATCCCATGTGGAGCGGATTGCATGTTTAATGGGATTAAATCCCTTATTTGGTGGAATGATAAGGCTTTAGGCTTTAATAAGCCTCTTCCCACACAAATAAAGTGGTCAAAGGACCACGTGAGCTTAACCGCCCCCATTTAATTCTCCTCTCCACGTGGATTTCCACCCATGGAATAAGCATCGCCCTACAACACCGCTTCACCTTCTTCCACGTGGAATTTGGAATATATGGCGGTTTATGTGGGTTTGCGGTTAGCCATGGTTTAATACTAATGTATAAACATTAATATATAGTCGTTTGGCATATATGCATGGCATTTGGAAAGTGTGTAAGTGGACTTACCAAATAAATAAAATTTCGACCCATATAATGTGGTATAGAAATAATTAACTCGGTAATCCTGTAGTCCACTTGTCGTCTCCCGATAGGCAAATCGAACGAATTCGACGAGTGGTGGCAAGCCACGTGTCACAGTGCGATTGGTCCAAATATTGACCAGTTGACTAGAGTTGACTTTCTCGTTGACTAAACTTTGACCGAACATATCTAGAGCTCCCGATGTCCGTTTGTTGCGTTCTCACAGTCGATGGAAAGCTCTCGAGATGATCTTCTACATTGAAACCATTTAGGTATGTTTAGGGAACTTTAAAAAATGATCCCCTGATCACACCTCCCCATTGAGAAAAGCTTTTTGTCCCAAAAAGCTTCCATACTGTCTTGAATCTAGAAAACTCTGCTGCCACCTTGGAAGTGCTGCTGTAGTAGACCCTTGGGTCTTCTCCTCCAACCTTCTCACTTTGACAACTCTGCTCCGATCCTAGGACCTGTGGGTTATGGGCCCACGACGCTTCCACTGTACCACTTTGATATCCGAAGAAGACCTCTACGCCTCCGCTTTATGGTGATATGTTTCTGAATGAAACCTCAACGCTCCTTCTGTGCGGTGCTAAGCTTCTTGATATCTGACAACAAGGATATTCTTTTACTCTATAACATAGCTCCTGGCTCCGAGTAGATTCCACAGAATCCAAACTGGTTTGAAGGAACTCCATGTTACGTAGAGCTTTGATTGATCCGATGTCACTGATGGACAATGCATTGTCCCTTTAAAGACCTCAATGCCTCCGATGCATGATGCTAAGCCTCTTTCAAGACCTCGAGCCTCTGATGCACGATGCTAAGTCTGTTACAGACCTCAACGCCTCCGATGCATGATGCTAAGCCTCTTTCAAGACCTTGAGCCTCCGATGCACGATGCTAAGTCTCTTTAGACCTCAATGCCTCCGATACATGATGCTAATCCTCTTTTAAGACCTCGAGCCTCCAATGCATGATGCTAAGTCTCTGTAGACCTCAACGCCTCCGATGCATGATGTTAAGCCTCTTTCAAGACCTCGAGCCTCCAATGCATGATGCTAAGTCTGTTACAGACCTCAACGCCTCTGATACATGATGCTAAGCCTCTTTCAAGACCTCGAGCATCTAATGCATGATGCTAAGTCTGTTGATCAGCTACCATTTGTATGTGTGGTCACAATGCCTTGACACCGAATGATGTTCTGAGCTAATCCTTTGAGAGCTCCTCTTGTTGACATACTAATATCAGGTACCATTCTGCTGCACTGTCACAATGCCTCTACACAGAATGAAGTTCCGACCCGATGTCAATGCCAATGATGATTCAGCTACCATTCTGCTGCACGGTCACAATGCCTCTACACAGAATGAAGTTTTGAGCTGGTCTCTGCGAACTCTAATGTCTGCACAAATGGCAGATCAATCTCCAAGCTTTACATGAGTTAAATTCTGTATCCAAGCTATAACAGGTACTCACAAGCTTATTAGGAGATATGTTTGGAGCATTAATCAAATTTTATAAGTAAGAAAATCCACTGAGTATTGTAAACCTTTCTCTCAGCATTTTCTCACAAAATATGATCTCTAAACTTAATACTGCATACGATCCATCAGTCTGAATTATGCAATATATAATTAAAAAATTGTTGACTTACCCATTTTAAAGGACTTTCACTTTCAGGTATTACCTGGTCCTGGGTTGACTTGTCAACTGGTGATGAAGTAGAAACTTCTTCTACCTTTGCAATAGGCCTCCATTCCATCTTTAGCTTGCCATTACTCTGATGGCGAGATGGATGCAGTTTCCAGCAATTTTCCACCCGATGCCCATTCCTCTGGCAATGAGCACAAAAATTCCTCTTAATCTCCTTCTTCTGGGATGAGGAACTCTTTCTGCCATTTCTCGACTCTGCATGATGAGATTGGTCTTTCTGATTTGCCTTGTTCTTGATGAATGGCATCAACTTCTTCATCAGCGTCCTTTTCTTCTAGCATGTGGCCACTGAATGATTATGCAATCCACAAAAAGTACATGGAAAGGAATTCCACATCTTCTGAAAATCATAACCATACTTCTTAAGCTGAAAAAGTGGATTAGAAGTTTTATTGTGCTTACGATTATGGTAAGAAACTGGAGGTGGAATCTCATTACCTCTTCGCTGATTTCTCTTACCACATCCTGCCTGTGACGATGAAGCACAACTTTCCTGCTCATAATCTTCTCGCAGGAATAGTGGGGTATTCACTTTGCTTTCGGAAGCTTGTCTCCCGTCAGTGTTCTTGGAGCATTCTCCAATTTCCATTCCCGCACTAGGATAACACAAACCTGTAAAACAAGGATGATCCTCGACCTGTATTGGGTTAGCAATGCCTTGACCATTTTCCCCAAGGCCTCTTCCATAAAATACCATTTTATCTAGTAACTTGGATCCAATGCCTCTAGTATGCTTTTCAAACAAACCAAAGACTTCATTACTTGAATCCGAAACTGAATGGGAGGAAGAAGAAGATTCCCGTGGTGAACAACTTACAGTGTAGTCATCTGTCATGGCTTCTGCATCTGAAGTTGAAGGTATTTCCTTCCTCTGATCACCACATTGCAACCTTTCCAAGAAGTCATCCTTGGTTTTTAGTTCCAATTTCAAACGAGCATTCTCCTCTTCCAGGGAGGAATACATTGATCGCAGGAGAGAATTCTCTTCCTGGATCTGGTGATTATAAACTTCAATTTCCTCGAGCTTCGCTTGTTTAGACATCTTGCCCATAGTGCACTTGTACCCTATTCACACAAATTGAACCAACTGCACCAATCTTGAAGCAATCACTCTGTTAATTAGATTTACCAGCTCTAATACCAAACTTGATCCGAAAATAATCAGATTATTACTACCTGATCTCAGACCCTTATAGGCTTCAATTATTTGCCGATAATTTACTCCTTTTAAGGAACCAATTTAAAAATAATGCAAGAAAATAAGGACAATTGCACACAGATTGATTACAGAGTTCGGCAATTTCCTACGTCTCCGGGTTCGTGGTCGAACCGTTCCACTAGTCAAAACTTGTAAGTTACAATAGTACTTTCACAAGAAAACCAAATGGAAACTATTTAAACTTGCTCAGAAGAATAACTAGACCTTCGGATGACAAGGGTGAAAAATAGCACCCGACTTCCACCTTCCTGGCGTACAATCTCCTTCGGCTTCGATCGGCCTTCTCGACGCTATCAATGCGATGCTAGCACTCCGGTCGACAATCCAGGATTTGCAAGTAATTGGTGTGGCGCTATGGGCCGACTAGGTAGTTTTAATAACTCCTAGCCACAAATATTTAATTTATTATTTCCTAACAAATAATAGGTCAATAATAATCAAAATAATAATGCCTAAAATAATTTAGGTCTTCACACAACAACAATTTCTCATTCACCTTCCAAGCTCTGAGCTTGTCTTATGCCTTTTGTGTGTCCATTACAATGAACTAGGTACCCTATTTATACAATTTTAGGGCCCTACAAATTTGCATTGCATATTATCCTTAGGCTATTTTAGCCTCACCCGTAGCATAGTTGATGGGATTAAATCCCAAATTGGGCAGATGTATTTTTAAAAGGGTTAAAATCCCATGTGGAGCGGATTGCATGTTTAATGGGATTAAATCCCTTATTTGGTGGAATGATAAGGTTTTAGGCTTTAATAAGCCTCTTCCCACACATATAAAGTGGTCAAAGGACCACGTGAGCTTAACCGTCCCCATTTAATTCTCCTCTCCACGTGGATTTCCATGCATGGAATAAGCATCGCCCTACAACACCGCTTCACCTTCTTCCACGTGGAATTTGGAATATATGGCGGTTTATGTGGGTTTGCGGTTAGCCATGGTTTAATACTAATGTATAAACATTAATATATATTCGTTTGGCATATATGCATGGCATTTGGAAAGTGTGTAAGTGGACTTAC
Organism: Taxus chinensis; assembly: GCA_019776745.2. Lineage (NCBI taxonomy): Eukaryota > Viridiplantae > Streptophyta > Pinopsida > Cupressales > Taxaceae > Taxus > Taxus chinensis. The sequence continues at coordinate 619,916,172 of CM034155.1, forward strand.
CAAATAAATAAAATTTCGACCCATATAATGTGGTATAGAAATAATTAACTCGGTAATCCTGTAGTCCACTTGTCGTCTCCCGATAGGCAAATCGAACGAATTCGACGAGTGGTGGCAAGCCACGTGTCACAGTGCGATTGGTCCAAATATTGACCAGTTGACTAGAGTTGACTTTCTCGTTGACTAAACTTTGACCGAACATATCTAGAGCTCCCGATGTCCATTTGTCACGTTCTCACAGTCGATGGAAAGCTCTCGAGATGATCTTCTGCACTGAAACCATTTAGGTATGTTTAGGGAAATTTTAAAAATGATCCCCTGATCAAGTATATATGTGAAGCATTCCCGAAGGAACACTTTGCATACAAACCTCGCCACTTCTTCAATCGCAAATGATGCGAATGGAGTAGGTTTCGAGTTCTCGATCTTGGTCAGAACCACTTACTTTGCACAACACATGAATCAACAATAAATAAATATAAATGCTAATTATATGGAGTAATGTATAACTCCTTGAAATTAAGAAAATAGGAGGACTGTGTTACAATAGTAAAATGTTTTCTAGATAGTTAAGTATGGTAATATTTTTACAAGATGTACTTGGGACTCTGGAAAGAGAATTAGTTCCTTGGTACTCATTACATGGAAAGAAAATTATTTTAAATGCATGTTTTTCGTGTGGTATTATGGAATAGAAATGGATATTATTTTGGCATGAGAATAAGGAATATAATCTACATTACTTGTTTATTTTATGGATGCCTTAATCTTATATAGGGACATTTGGAAAATGTCGAATAAAAATAAAAGGTAAATAAATGTTGATGGTTCAGCTGGGTAAGTTTGTTTCTTGTTAGTTTTATTTTGACCCGAGATCCTCATGACTCAGAGGGTCGGATCATTTGATCCATACCTTTTCATTTAATGATTTTAATTCATTATTTGATTTAGAATAATAATTAAATCTACTTTATGGAAAATTTTAAAAGTGTAAAATATAAGGGGAAACTCTGTCAATTTTTTTTTCAAAATTCTAAACTTAGCCATTTTTAAGGATTAAAATTATTTGGATGAATTTTTTGGCATGATATTTATTCTGTGCTAATGGTTGCAGAAAATTATATTTAATTTTATTTGGAATGATATCTTTTGGTTGGGGTGTGGTCCCCATATATCAAAAAACCACCATGTTTCTTCTTGTTTATCTTGGTTGTTGAGCCTTTTAGATGTACTAATGGGTAAGGTCCCTCCAAAACATTTTACCTTTCATTAAAAAAAATTTACATTTAATTTTCCCTGAATGATAGATTAATTTTTTTGAGTGGTTGATTCATGTGTTGTGTAAAGGCAGTGGTTCCGACCAAGATCGGGAACCCAAAACCTCTGCCATTCGCATCGTTTACGATTGAAGAAGCGGGGAGGTTTTTACACGAAGTGTTCCTTTGGGAATGCTTCACATATATACCTTCAAACCTCTTTAATCACCAACTATGGGATTGTTGGAGGATTCTAGCTCCCTATCCTATGTGGAAGCATTACCCTTGCACTTTTATTTATGATAAAGTTTTGATGATTAATCTACTTTATTTGTCAAAAACATAGTTAGGCAAGTAGATTAACTTCTTGCCAGTTCTTTAAACTGAAACCCCTAAACCAAACAGTGTCACAGGTTTTGTGATGATGCATGGACATTCTATCACCAACTTGTGAAGAATGACATTAGATTTGATGATTTTATCACAGATCTTTGATCCTATTGTACTTGTAATTTATGGATATATAAACTTGGCTTGGACATGATGTCCTTTGTACTAGTCGATTTGTGGACAAGAATTGTAATATAGAAATGTGTGGCTGATTTCTATTTGTTCAAATACATTGTCATGTTATGGGATTTAGTAACTAAATGGCATGTTGATAAATTTAAGGTTTCTTCTATTGAGCTATCCTATGCTTAGAATGGTTATGGTTTATGATAATAAAGTGGTACCTCATAGCTATTTGAATCTCCATTATAGTAAAGAGGTTATTATGGGCAAAGAAAAAGATTATTAAGTGAGTTATAAAACTATTTTTGGAAGGGTGAAAATGCATGATGATAGTCTTAACTTTAAAAATATTAAAATCTAATTTCGGGTAACATAATGGTCCAATCTATAATGTTATGCATTAATTAAATGATTGGAGCTAATCTGGTCAAGAATTTATAAGACTTGTTTAATAATAGGTTTGAAGGCATCTAAAGGAGGTATGATATAAGTCTTGTAAATCAATTTATTTCTTTGTAAAATTTAAAGGTTATTAAAATCAACTTACCTTCCTTTGTTTAGAAAAGAATTGAATTCTATGTAGAGATTATCTCTAGCTTTAAACAAGATGTGAGATATAGTCATAATAAAGTATAGATATGACTTTGTTAATGGATAATGAATCAAGATATACTAAATCATGACATTGTAAGGTTAATAATACCTAGTGGATTCTTGACTAGGGATATAACATACCTTTTATATAGAAAGGTTATAACATATGGATAGGGAAACAAAGTGATAATCCCTTCGTGATATTATCTGTCTATCAAAAGTAATTAGATGTGTAAAATATATTTCGCTAAGTAATTAGATAATTCATGAAGTTATAAAGCCTTATAGGAATTTCTTAATCAATGCACGTTACATGCTACCTATGAGTGACCCATATGTTGCTTAATGTGGTAATATATCAAGCAAAAAATTGGCCTCTCATAGGTAACCAATAATGCACATTGGGGTTCCTTGTACTCGTGAAGTTGAACACGTTAGGAATTTAGAAAAAGTCTTAATTGGTTCACCTACATAAGTTTAATAAAAATTAGATAACTGTGATGAGACATTTTTGAGGTGATGGGAAGACAATTTTAGATGTTACATGTGCACACATCTATACTAAGCATACATAGTGCAGCTAAAAACTTTGGCCAAAGTAATGTGCTTGTTGGGTATATTGTCTAATCATCATGATTCGTCAAATCTCGAAGTGTAGGATATAAGATGGAGTTTTACTAAATAAAATTCTAGGTAGACACTATAGGATCAATCACATGTTCTCACTACTGCAGTGCAGTAAAGCCAAGGGGTAAGTGCACGAATTTGGGGGGGGGCAAAAAGTTGACAAAAACCTGAAAAATGAATGAAACACGAGCGTGTTATGTTTTCCTAGGCTCGGGAATTCAGAACCTAAAATGTGTACGCCTTACTATGAACACAAAACACGTATGCATTTTCTTATATATGAAGCTTGTAGGGATTGGAAGGAACCATATTTAGTAAAATAAATGTAAAGTATAAGATTTATTTTATTATTTCTTATACTTTAAATTTATTTTACTAAATATAAGAAATTAGGGTCACTCTGCACCTGATGGAAGTGGTCCCATAGTTATGAAAGTGATAATCTAGAAGATATTTTTTCAAAATCTAATCTGGTCAGTACTTACGAATTTTCAATATTTCAGCAATGACCTAAAACTTTCAAGCCATATATATTGTAGTCGATATTTTTTTTGTGAAAACATATAGTCATTTTGTAGGGTTTTTGACCTTCTGGATTGGATTTTAGCCCTACCACTACTTGAATTGGTACTAATTTTGAAATTTGTTCCATAATTAACTTTAGTGACCACGAATCAGCTCTATGATGCTTGTCTACTTCTTACTAAAATGATGTTTAGGGTTTAGGGTTTAGTGTTTAGAATTCAAGGTTTAGGGTTTAAGGTTTAATTTTTAGGGCTTAATATTTAGGGTTTGGGTTTTCGGGTTTAGGGCTCAGGGTTCAAGGAATAGGGTTTAGGGCTCAAGGTTAAGGGTTAAGGGTTTATGGTTTAGGGCTAAGGGTTTAGGATTTAGTATTTAGGGTTTAGGGTTTATGTTTTTTATCTCACGTTTCGGGGTTTATTGTTTAGGTTTTAGGTTCAGAGCTCATGGTTCATGTTTTAGAGTTTATGGTTAGGGCTTAGGGCTTAGGTTTAGGGTTTAGAATTTAAGGTTTAGGGTTTAGGGTTTAGGGTTTAGGGTTTAGGGTTTAGGTTTTAGGGTTTAGGTTTTAGGGTTTAGGTTTCATAGTTTAGGGTTTAGGGTTTAGGGTTTAGGTTTTAGGGTTTAGGGTTTAGGGTTTAGGGTTTAGGGTTTAGGGTTTAGGGTTTAGGGTTTAGGGTTTAGGGTTTAGGGTTTAGGGTTTAGGGTTTAGGGTTTAGGGTTTAGGGTTTAGGGTTTAGGGTTTAGGGTTTAGGGTTTAGGGTTTAGGATTTAGGGTTTAGGGTTTATGTTTTTTATCTCACACGTTTCGGGGTTTATTGTTTAGGTTTTAGGTTCAGAGCTCATGGTTCATGTTTTAGAGTTTATGGTTTAGGGCTTAGGGCTTAGGTTTGAGGGTTTAGAACGCAAGGTTTAGGGTTTAGGATTTAGGGTTTTGCGCTCAGGGTTTAGGGTTTAGGTTTCCTAGTTTAGGGTTTAGGTTTCATAGTTTAGGGTTTAGGGTTTAGGGTTTAGGGTTTAGGTTTTAGGGTTTAGGGTTTAGGGTTTAGGGTTTAGGGTTTAGGGTTTAGGTTTTAGGGTTTAGGTTTTAGGGTTTAGGGTTCAAAGCTCATGGTTCATGTTTTAGAGTTTATGGTTTAGGGCTTAGGGCTTAGGTTTGAGGGTTTAGAACGCAAGGTTTAGGGTTTAGGGTTTAGGGTTTAGGTTTTAGGGTTTAGGGTTTAGGGTTTAGGTTTCCTAGTTTAGGGTTTAGGTTTCATAGTTTAGGGTTTAGGGTTTAGGGTTTAGGGTTTAGGTTTTAGGGTTTAGGGTTTAGGTTTTAGGGTTTAGGGTTTAGGGTTTAGGGTTTAGGTTTTAGGGTTTAGGGTTTAGGGTTTAGGTTTTAGGGTTTAGGGTTTAGGGTTTAGGGTTTAGGGTTTAGGGTTTAGGGTTTAGCTCATGGTTTCAGGGTTTAGGGCTTAGGGTTTACGGTCAGGGTTTAGGGCTCAGGGTTTACAGTTTAGGTGTTAGGGTTTAGGGCTCAGGGCTCAAGGTTTAGGGTTTAGTGTTGAGGGTTTAGGATTTAGGGTTTAGGGTTTCAGGCTTAGGGTTCAGGGTTTAGATTTCATAGTTTAGGGTTTAGGGTTTAGAATTTAAGGTTTAGGGTTTAAGTTTTAGGTTTTAGGGTTTATGGTTTAAGGTTTTGGTTTAGGACTCAGTATTTAGGGTTTGGGTTTTAGGGTTTAGGGTTTAGAGTTTAGGGTTTAGGATTTAGAGTTTAGGGCTTAGGGCTCAGGGTAAATAAATATTACCCAATACAACTATCTTCTTTTTCCCATCACATGGGAAATATTTCACTCGTTGTAATGTTCTGTGTCTTACCCATTCTTTTTAGTAATTGAGAAAGAGTATTCAACTGAAAAGTGTTCATCGAATTTGTAGGTAGAACATTCAAAGAGAGCCATCACAATTTGATTTATTTCATCTGTTGATATTTTGAAGGAGGGAAATGTAAGATTCCTGAATGTCCAATCCTTCCACACACCCGAGTAGTCATCGATCCTTGGATATACAAGGAGACACCGTTACTTGGCATCTATTTATAATGATAGAGATATTTCTAAATTTGTGTTATGACCTCTAAATCGATATGAATTTCAAGTTGCTTGGAAATCACATCACACCCTTCACTAGGATTGATGACTACCCCTATCTTTTTGAAGGCGCTTTTGAAAACATCCATGGGTTTATCATATAAGGAATTATCAATGAATGGAAGGTCACTAAGTTGTAGGCCAGGTGACTCCCATTTAGAACTAAACAAGAAATATTTACTAGGCGATTAATAACCCCTTTGTGTTCTTAGCCATTCCACCGTTTCTATGCTTATTTTGAACACTTAATAAGTTCTATCAAATTTACTATCCATCCGAGTAGAACAAGAACTTTTTCTTTCTCTGGAGAAGAGGATAATACAAGAAATTTAATTATGACCCTACACCTTTTTTGTTTCCTTTAAGATTAATTTTTGTGTTGTGATGGTTATTTTTTCCAACTTCTAATGGGTCATCTTGGCTTGCATAATACCATACATGAAAATATGAGAAATGTAAAATTTGTTTCAATGTGTGAATAAATTTACATTCAAGAGCGCAAGTATATGTGGGGAGAAACAAGTTTGGAAGAGATGTGTAATATGCATTTCAAGGCACAAGGTAGATGTCATATCCATTTAGTTACTTGTCCCACCTCTCATAAACAAGGTAGTTCTATAAGCAGACTCAATGATGGTTCTAGGCACAAGACTAGGAAATATTGATGAAATATGGTTTAGGGTTTAGGGTTTAGGGTTTATGGCTCATGGTTCAAGGTTGAAGGTTTAGGGTTCAGGGTTCAAGGTTCACGGTTATAGTTTAGAATTTAGGGTTTAGGGTTTAGGGTTTATGCTTAGGGTTTACAGATCGGGGTTAAGGATTTAGGGTTTAATGTTTATGGTTTAGGGTTTAGGCTTAAGGATTTAGTGTTTAGGGATTAGGGATTAGGGATTAGGGATTAAGGTTTAGGGTTTATGGTTTATGGTTTAGGATTTAAAATTTAGGGCTTAAGGTTTAGGGTTTAGATTTTAGGGCTCAGGGATAAGACTGTAGGGTTTAAGGCTTAGGGTTTAGGGTTTAGGATTCAATGTTTAAGGTTTAGGGTTTAGGGGTCAAGGTTTAGGGTTTAAGATTTAGTTTTTATAGTTCAGGGTTAAGGGTTTAGCATTTAGGGCTCATAGTTCATGGTTTAGGGTATAGGGCTTAGGGCTTAGGATTTAGGGCTTAAGGCTCAGGGTTTAGGGCTCATGGGTAAGGGTTGAATGTTTTAGGTTTAGGGTTTATGGCTTAGGATTTAGGGTTTAGGTTTTAGGGTCTAGGGATCATGGTTAAAGGTTAAAGGTTTAGGGTTTAGGGCTCAAGGTTTATAGTTTAGGGTTTAGGTTTATGTCCTAGGTTTAGGTTTTCAATTGTAGAAGTTAACCGCTAAAATCTTTAGGCTGAATGCTGAAATCCTAAAAATTACCTATGTACTGACCAGATTATACTATAAAAACTATCTCCTAAACTGTGACTCATGGAGCTGTGAGATTAATTCCATAAGGTGTAGAGTGACCCTAATTTCTTATATTTAGAAAAAAAATTAAAGTATAAGAAATAATAATATGAATAATAATAAATGAAAAACTTATACTTCAACATTTTTTTTGTAAATAGAAGCATGCTAAAGGCACATACAATGTTTATACTATACAGAACATGTACGTATTATGGCACGTACGCATTATAGTGCATACATGTTATAACATGTACATGTTTTACATTTTCACTTTTTTCAAACCATGCCTTAAGGCTTGGGATCTAGTTTGGATCCCCAAGCTTGAGGCATGGACATGGAAAAACACAACAAACAACGTGTTTTTACAGGAAAATGTAAAAATTCCACTTCATCCATGCTACATCAACATAAAACAATTGATTCGTTTAAAAAACATTATACCACGACGTAGAGCAGAGTTTCTTCTTTCTAAAAATATAATTTTTCAAATTTTCTGACTAATATAAGGTTTCCTTATTATTATTTGTTCTAACTATGCAACATACGTTACCATCATATAAATATTTCCACGTCAAACTCCTTACGTTAATACAAAAACAAAACAAAAATCATTTTTTTAAAATATAAACTTAACACTCCCATCTCATCAAATAAATTCCATAATCCCACATTCATTTATCTTTCACTAAACACAACCACACCTTTCCACTTTAAAAAATAAACACATATCACCCACGACTCATCCCATTAATCGCTTGAAAATTCCTATTGGTATCCCAAATCTATCTAGGTCCACAAGGTTTTAAAACTCATACCAATTATATAATTCATCTATCCCAAATCTAGTCATCACCTTATATCATCATATCCATCCTAAACACCCTATTCACGATCCCTTCTTAATACAAGCAGTTTAATCTTATTAATCAACATTTTGCTAATAAGCCAAATATCCTTAATATTTATCTTATTATTCTAAGCCCTTGTAATAAGGCACATCCCTAAGCCCTCTACTAATGAGGCACATCCTTCTTCTACTTTCCCCTCAAATTTCTTCCAATCCTATAAGCAACACAAAATTATTGAGGCTAAACGTCAAGATCATCAAGGAATCGTAATCTCCCCTATCATCTATACATCCTCCACTTCAAATTTTACACATCCCACCAACATTAGAATCTAATGGCACCTAGATGGATAGTAACCAGATCCCAATTTGGAAATGAATATGAAAATGGTAACCACAACATGTAAAATGATTTATTCAACCACAATTATTATGATGCCAATAACGAAGAAAATCGACCAAGAGGAGAAGATAAAGATACTATGGTTAACACTAGTAGTGACGATGACTCTAGTATGTACTTCATAGAAGGAAGATGAAGATAAATGTTAAATCGCTTCGTTGAAAAGAATAAGGATGCCCTTGTGCTCCAATTATATCATAGAAGGAGGATGAAGATAAAACTTCCCTTCTGATTACACTCATGACCAACTCTATAGTCTTCTCCCAGACGACAATGATGACATCTGCCAAAGAGCACCTTCCACACACCTACCAAATCCAAATCACCGTCACATTGTACACAGATGGGATGGAAGAGAGAACAACACCCATATATCCAAAGAAGTTGTATTATTTCAATTACAACAAATGAGCAATCAAATCACCCAATTAGCCTCTCAAATTGAACCACAACCATCCAATGATCATGGATCACATCATTCCCAACCTAATTTCAAACCACCACCTCCTAATCCTCTAGAACCAACCTTGGAGCAAGAAGTGAAGTCTATGAAGGAAACACTTCAAGGGTTATAACTCGGCACTCAAAGGATGTCAATATAAATTTGATGAACTTTTCCCTTATCCTTTTGACCATGATATATTACAGGTTCCTTTTCCACCATATTTCAAACCACCTAAATTTGATAAATATAAAGGAAAATGAGATCCCCATGAACACATTAAAGAGTTCTATATGCTTTGTCAAGAAGTTACCTATGATGACTAATCATCACTAACCATCAAAAAGATCAATCATATGTACATATGTCACAATTGTGACCATGCAAGGTCATCATAAAAAAATTGGTAACATACATATATACATATCTATAGACATTATCCAGAGTATTTTTTATCCTCCCTTACTGGAGGAGGCCATCGTATACTAGCCGTAATCCCAGAAGATGTGGATCGACCAACCTCTGATCTAATCCCTGACCTGTATGCTATAAAACTATATAATCCACATAGCGTACATAGTTCGATCAATCCTACATCGCCATATCCTCATAATATCATGCCTCTGCTATGAATGCCTGATACTATTGAAGTTATACTATCCTAAGAGGTCCCATCTATCCTTTCCTCCTTGATGTACTAGGCCCGCAGTTGTCCCTGTAGCCTGAGATACACTCTATGTGCCACTCCCCCTGCTCCCCTATCTAGAGGACTATACCTCACCCTATAAGCATCACAATCTCCATGATATCTATCCATTTTTCATATAGCATGGTCTTGATCCTAATCTGATCGTGCTACCTCAGACTCCAACCATACAATCTACCTCTCTCTTTGTCCCACCACTACTATAAATCCATGTATCTCTGTCCTGCATCCCTCACCCATAAGCCAACTATCACTGATACTCTTTCCTGTGCCTCCCTCTCCAACATCTATATGTAAGCCTATAAATCATCTTCCCCATCTCCATATCCTCTGACTCCATCACCTCCTTTATCTCCATCTCCTCCCCCTACTCCATCCCCTCCTCCTCCTCCATCTCCTCCTCCTACTCCATCTCCTACTCTATCCTCTCCCTCATCTTCTCCCACCCCTTATCCAATAGCACCTGAGGGACCTACCATATGTGCATGTATAGGAAACACTGTTTGTAGTGGTACTATCGACTCATCCACCTCTATTACATATATATTTGGCCTCTCTGGGCTCTATCTTTGGGACTGCACTACTAGATGTTTCCCTGATGGGACACCTAATATTATCATTGGTGGTGCCATCTGTGCCTCCTTATGTACCTATGGATATGGATAGTAAACAACTAATGCCTGACCTTGGGGAAATCCTATATGCACCTGTCGTCGCCCATGCACAAACCTCATCCTTCCTCATGACCGTGTCAATCATGTTGGCCTAATCTCTATCCAACACTCAACATACCCTAGGGCTACTCTTGGATCCATAATTACTGGAAGCGGTGCCCATACAACCACCTGTATCTTATCTAAACTGGCTCTAGCTACCGCCTCTAGGATCATGTCACCCCAAACCTCTATCTCATGTGTCATCCAAGAAAACAAGTGGCAACCTTTTGGTATACCATGTACAATCCCAAATTTTTATAATACCTAGTATGGACGATACCACTCCACTATATATGAACGACCTCCAACTATATAAAATGGTGATTGAATCCTCCCTAGATGCTGGTGATCTCCCTCCCATACCTCATACTGTCGTTATGGCCTCCATGTGATATCACCAAGTTGTACCTCATCAAAATAGTGTCGATACCAAATAAAATCTCCCAAATGCTCCCATCTCCCTCTCGTCATCCTCCACCCATAAATAAATGGCTCCCCCACTTCATGTTGATCTCTGACCCCAATCGGCTTCCCAACAACTATATGATCATAATTCCACCCCTGCAATAGAGTCCCTGTGCCGATGCCTCCCCCTCCACCATAAATCACTCTATGTAAATCCTAGTATAACATCACTAATACTGTTGGAGGCCAAGAAAACACAGTCTCCTCTTGCCACATTAAATGTACCACCTCTTCTAAACCTAAGCTGAACCATCTTTCCCCACCCTCTGGAAATAATATACAACTCATCAATGAGCATAATAATAATGGTATTTGCTCCATCCACCCTCATCTAAAATACATCCTCAAATCTATCCTCATCCCATCTCATGGTGCACCCTCTACATCTATCAATAATCCCAGGATATCACTTGGTCTACCTAACCACCATACTATAGGCTCCCTCTTTACTAGCAACCGATATACCCAATATACATCCTCTAACGTCACTGTCATCTCACCTTTCGGTACCTAGAAAGTGCTAGTCTCTGAATGCCACCGCTCTGCCAAAGCTATCAACAAGGCCTGATCTTCTTGCATGAATGACATCCTTGCTATGTGAAGTATCCCCAACACATGTAACAACGATGCCTAATCCTCCTCGGCCTCCACATAAGAACCCCCTAGTAGATACTTTAAACCCACCGATCGACACTATCTCACCTGGAGTGGAGCCAACACCACCTGCACCCATCCCTATAAAACATGTCAGTATCTATTTCTAATCATTAACAAAAACATCTCTTCCCACTCTCCATTGCACATTTCTTCTAACAACATTCCCCTTTTCTATCCTCTTCTTAAATGTGTCATTCTAATATATCTACACGTTAATCCACAATAAACACGCCAATACATAGCCTATGCGCGCTACATACAACCACTCCCGCTTCCCATATATACATGCCACTATACGCATGAACGCACTGCTCCATCATCTATATTTGCGAAAATCCCACCTCACCAAACAAATGCACTACTCTACATCCTAGATGCGCTAATTCACAACATACGCGCCAATTTCCTTACCCACCCTTAGCCTATAAGCACTGAAACTACCCAAATACGCTACTATTAACATCCACCCCACTATCCACTAAATGCGCTACCATTTTATATATACATATCATTTTATACCATACGTGCTAAACAATAATAAAGATGCTAAAACCAAACCTATCCCACCCCCAAATGCACCACTTCGCGTCCTAGTCACCTGTATCACCATACGTGCCGCTATGTATGCCATACATGCCATTTTATGACCCGTATGTGCTAAATAGTGTGCCTAAGGCAAAGTTTAGCCCTAAAATCACCTAAAAATCTCAAAAAAACATAAAAATTAATACACATAATAAATTATCACATCACTCACCAACTGTCCCGCCTCCATTGGCCGTTAATACTCCCTCAAAAGATCTACTATGTGCTCCACAATGCTATCGTATGCCATCTTATCCTCTCTCAGGATCTCGTTTTCAAACTTGGTGCAGTGAAAATGACCTACCCATGGTCCCTAAAACCCTTTTATATCCACCACGATAACCCCTAACCTTCTGAGAGCATGTTCTCTCACCCTGTGAATCCATTATTCCTCTCGTTTCTTCCTACATTCACCAAATTTCCTCCTCTATAACCCAAACCTAAAAAATTCAAAATATCTAAAAAAATCGAGAAAATCAAAAATTCCAAAAATCAAAGAAATTCAAAAAAATTTCAAAAATAAAATAAAATTTAAAAATTCAAAAATCTAAAAAATTCAAAAAAATAAAAAAATTCCAAAAATCTAAAAACCTCACAAAGTTCAAAAATTTCAAAAAAAAAATTCAACAACTCCAAAAAATTCAAAAAAATCCAAACCCCAAATCAATGTGTATGTTTTTGCTTTAGCATGTTTCCTTTCTTGTCTATATTTTGGATGATGATATGAGACGGATTTTATATTTCTTATTTTTACATGGTCTGATGATATGAGGACCCACATTTTACATCAATCTGTCCATTGATACAAGGACAAGGGCATTCTACAATATAGTCACCATGGTATTTATGCCAAGGTCTGTTTTGTTTAAATGCCACATTCCAAGCTAATGATGATACAATGGGCACTTTATAATCAACACACACTCTCTCTTGTCATCCTCTTTTATCCATATCATCCATACTTAATTCTCCTCATCATCTAATCACACCCTCCAATAATTCCTTTATCAATCAATACCTACATCCCAATTTTATCATTTCAATCCTACCCTCTCGACTGGAGCATCTACAAATCTAACATCTTCCATTCCAAAATACTCACAACAACATCTACGACCCTCAATCTCACTCACTTTCTTGGGTCATCATATAATCCAACATCCTATACTCCAAAATCCCCAACTCTTAGCCCCTCGATTGGGACATCTAAAACATCCAATATTCTATAATCAACATCTCACCTCTTGAATTGTCATTACTTCACAATAACACTTCAAAGAGGGGCAAAATGTAGAAATATAAAATGTCGACATGATCTGCTAAGTAAAATAATTCACTTATCCCATAATAACCATTCATCCCCATCACAACCCTTATAATAATTAATTATTAATTTAATTAATTATTAGATTGCATACAATCATGTTCCAATTATCACATATTCCATAAATCTCATTCATACCCTTAGAAATATTAATAAATTATTAATATTTCATTCATTACACTAAGTAAGCTTCATTAACTATTTTCCATCAATTTAAAAATACCCACTCACCTACCACCTACCCTATACATGTTCTATGACTAGCCTCTCCATCTAATCACTCCATTAAATGCAATTAATCTCACATAATCACCACTTAATGAGCCCCCAAACCTAGAGACTTCTAATTCTAGAAGTCACTCCATCTTTCCCTCCTTTTATTCAAATATTCAAATTAAAAATGCTATTCTATTGAATTTTAAATTCAATAGAGAAATCTAAGGAAATCTAGAATTTTCTACACCCTCCCCTCTCATCCATTTTCAACCATTGATCTAATCCACCATGGAAAAATCTCAACCATCCATTTCAAAAATCTCAAGCATCTCAAAAATTTGCAAGTATATGTTGTCCAATTTTTTAGCAATCCAAGCAATCATCAAAGCAACCCATTGAGCTCTATCAAGCTTTTAATCAAAGGGGAAGTGCTGCAAAAATTGGTCCAAGAATCTAAAGTATCCATTGCATTTATCCAAGAAAGCAAAAATCAAAGGAGCAAATCCAAGGCAATAAAGGAGGAGAATTCTACTTATAGGTAAGTACATGTAAATTGTTTTCCCCTTCTTTCCATCTTTCTCAATCGGAGGTATTGAATTAGTTTTGTTAGATTTTGTGTTGGTTTGATTGCATAATCATCTCATGTTTGCATACTAACACAAATTTTTCATCTACACCCTCATTCTAGCAAAACATTTTCTACATATTACACACAGGAAAACACAACCATATGTTTTTATTAAAAGAAAAAAAGGTTCAAAATCCCATAAACAAATTTATTTAACATACATTCAAACCCACATTTCAGCAAATCATTTACTATAAATTACACATAGGAAACACAACCATACGTTTTTATTGAAGGAGCTCTATTTCAATGCCCACTATTTTCTCATGTTCATTTCCATAAGCCTTCCACAACATGAACCACATAAAATGAAAAACAACCTTATAAATTTAATAAAGGAGCTCAAGTTTAAAACCCACAATATATCACATATTATATTATAAAGCCATAGAAGCCATACAAATTTATTGAAAGAACTCAATGTTTGAATATAGTTTCTCATTATATTTTCCATAAACCATTCATAAAATGAAACCAAACATAACGAAGACAACCACTTTATCAATCAAAAACCAGTGAAGCAAGAAGAGAAACCCCTTTCCTAAAAATTATTTGTGCCTGTGTTTTTTTCTTCTAGTTATTCTTAGAAAAACCCTATCGATTTTCCCTGGGTGCATAATTTCCCAGTGTTGGTACCGAAATTGATTCTCCTTCAAAGTCTGAGTAGCATCACAGGTTTAGCAGGAAGCTTAGAGACAAATAGATCATAATGAGTCATTTTGTAGTCAAGGATGGGATCTAACTGGCCCTGAGTCACTCAGATGTGGAGAATGGATAACACCCTCAAGAGGATTTGATCTATCCTCACTACTTTATGGCTGTCCCTTTCAACCAAGGTGAGAGAACCCTTTTGTAGCCTACTGTTTGTGGAGGAGATAGAGATTTCCTTTCTTATGAAATTATTAAGAAGACCTTGAAGAAAATATGATCAATGCAACAAAACCTAACTCTCACAAGTTGTCACTCTAGATAATGGATATATTTTCTAAGCAAGGTTCAAGCCACTAAAGACAAATAAAAACCTGATTGTTTCTACATGTTTTGGTAGTAAAAATTTTGCATTTGTATACACACATGGCAAACAGGGGTAGTATGGGTATGATTAATTGTTTTTGAATGATTTTGGTGGGAGGTGAAGTAGGATAAAGTTGATTGTACCAAATCTTTGAGAACTTTTACAAAAAATGGAAAGCTTGAACATCAGAATGCTTTCAAAGTAGCCAGGGTGTTTCTTTAACTAGAATATGTGCTCCAATGGAGGCCCAGATCAACACTTTTCACACAAACTTCAAGGATCCAAAATGAAGGCTCAAATTGCAAAACTCAGCTGAACATTATCAATCTCTATTTCATCACGCCTAAGATACCCTCGAAGGCTCACAAACAATCTTATAGTCATGCTAGGAGTCACAATGATTTTAAATTTGTTTATTTCACTATCAAATGAAAGCCATTATGATAAATGAAATTGCAAATGCCACCAAATTGTAACACTCTGATTTTGTATGTTAACTTGGTGAATGTTTTACATACTGTTATAGCTGCTGAAATGAAGGCAAACATGTTAAGATATGTATTGATCTTAAGAGAATGTGTTGCTAATTTGGATTCTTGCATACTGTGATTTATTGCATGGGACAGCAGTATTGTACTTGTGTGTTTGCTGATGAGACGACAAATTGTCGTATACTTGCTAACTCTCTTTGCTGATTGACAGCATACCTTGAATCAATTTCATTGATCCAAGTATGCTGAGGTCCTCTTGTGATTTCTGTGTCGATTCACACTTGAACCGATTCGAGATAGTTATGAGCGTACAGTGCCTGTTTGCAGGTGTGAACAGCTAGCACGTAGATGCCAACGACAGGGGTTCGATTCTTGAACCCTGTACTGTCGAACTAGGGACCTCGTGAGGCAAGAAATGCCTGGACACGGGTGGCCTTGGCACGTAATCTGAAGGACGGAACGTCCTGCTCTGCATTAACGTGAATGTTAGTAGGGAGGCTGGATGGAAGTTGTTAGTGTTAGTGGTTAGTATGAATTAAACCCTAAATTAATACTAAGTCCTAAAATGCATCCTACCCTACTATCCTAAGTGGATTTTATATTCAAAAAAACAAAAAGGAAAATAACCTAAGCCCTAATAACCTAAGGCTAAACTAAGACCTAGGTTGAATGCTATGTGCAACCTAAACTAATCCTAATCTAAGGGGTACGCAGACCCTTGGAAGGAAAGGATAAGGATGGGAGGAAGGGCATTCATTGGCATTTAATGAACAGTCCCTACGTGCACAGCGCCAGTTTTGGCGGGGCAGTTAGGAATTAGAGGCATCTATTTGGAGATAGAGCCAACTTTGATTTTGCATGGAAATTTGAAATTTAAAAGCTCGCCAACTCAAGTGGCGGTGGCGTGGAAAGTAAGGAAAAAGGTAGAGCCTTTAATGCATTGATTGTTTTCGGTCCCCCGCGACCAGCTCGCCTTGGAAACTGCATGAGGGAATTTGATTTTTCATTGTTTCGATTTGGTTTTGGCAAAGTTGTTCTGCATTTGGTTTTTCAGAATTGGTTCAGTCGAACCAGCTCTTGGCATTTGACGTTTTCTTGGAAATTTGGAGGCTGTTGTTAAGCCTGAAGAAAAAAGGAGTTCTGGGAAGTTTGTGCTGTCACTGTGGAAGAAAATAATGCGGCAAACGGATCTTTCTTCGAGTTCTGGAAGAGAGAATACAGGCATGTTAAGCCCTTCTCTTTAAAAATCTCTGCTTTGATTAAGTGTTTCATTAAAACAACCCTGCTCTTGGGTTGGATTGCGTGATTGTTGTCGAGTCGATTTGACTTGGAATTGGAACAGGCTGTTTAATTGTTTCTTTATAGTGTAATCATTTCTTTGCTGTTGTGCTTGGAACTGCTATTACATGTAAAGAGAAAATGGAAATACAGTCGTGATTATATTGCTGTAATTTGGGAACCGATGACTCTTGCTGTTATTTTGGAAATAAAATGAATCATCGTTATTGGTCGCTGAGTTCGACTGTCCTTGTATTTTTCGAATGAAATGCCTTCTTGTCGAGCGGGATGTTTAACAGTAATGGGAAAACGCCATATATATCTTAAGACTGTACATGTTATATGAGTTGTGTCGCTATGATTTGGGTTGTCGACCCTTGCTGTCTTTTCTTTTGGAAATGATAGGAAAATCGTTCCCCGTTGCTGTGTCTAACTGTCTTGCTCTTCTTGAATGGAAATACCTCCATGTGGTGCTGGTTATGGGTATTATATGAAAATTTTAACTGGTTATTCTTGTGAGATGGAATGTAAAACTGTGTAGGTAGTATGGGTTATTCTATTGCTGTATTATTGTTTGTGTCATCTGAATTTGCGATATGATTGTATTAGTTGTAAGAACGGCTTGAGGTCGTCTTTCCACTGAAGCTTTCTTTGAAGGAAATAGTTTCTTCCTCTCTCTCTGCTGTGTTGATTGTGATGAATACAACATTGTTTCTTTTGTATGAGCATACGAAATTGCCATGGAGAGAGAAATGATAACATGTCTTTGACTGTTCTTTCCTTTCTTGCTTAAGGAAAATAAGACCTTCTTCTTCCTTCTGCTGTTTCGGGATTATGAAGAAATGGTATCTTATATTTTAAAGAAATGGACATTAAAATTTTATATGAATGTTCGTGAGAGTCAGAAAAAGGAATAGTTTTTCCTTCTGAACTCGTAGAGAAATATACTGTTTCTTGCTAGGAAAGTGTGATGATTAGTTGTGTTTATTAATACTGATCAGTCCTTTAAGATCAAATTGTTTTGGTGATTAGGTCTTAATCTTGGATTGCTGTACAAAGAGTAAATGCATAGAGAGTTATTCTTGCTGTGTGGGATGTCTTGACTGTACTAGATTCGTGTAAGGACACCCTGTACGGTTTACTTTACCAAAGGTAATGACATCTGATTTTGCATTCTGGAGTTGTGCATACTATTATGAAATTGGAAAATGGATTGGGTAGAATCCTTTATTGGCAGGGAATTCTTCTTCTGCCTGCTGTTCTCACTTGGTGAAATTCGTAGTCATGAAAACATTGGACTCGTTGTAGGTAACAGCAATGAATAATATGCTATTTTGAACGGGGATACGTTCATAGGATTATGAATTTATGTGATTTATTGACTGCATGATGTATAACTGTTGTTTGGATAACTATACAGTGAAAGA
This sequence comes from Taxus chinensis, assembly GCA_019776745.2. Classification (NCBI taxonomy): domain Eukaryota; kingdom Viridiplantae; phylum Streptophyta; class Pinopsida; order Cupressales; family Taxaceae; genus Taxus; species Taxus chinensis. The sequence continues at coordinate 619,934,454 of CM034155.1, forward strand.
AGTATGTAATCTTCTAAGTACAGCAAATACATAGTATGCATCTTGATATGGCTTGTTCTATGTTGAATACGATGTTTTACTAACTTGTTTTGGTATTCATATGAACCGGAATTAAATGAAATTATTCTTGCTGCTGGAAAGTGAATTCCGAATGGATTTTGTAAGTTTCACTCTGAACTGTTATTTTGATTTGTCTTTCGTTTGGATTCCACTGTTAGGACAGTCATGTGGAAAGAAATAGAGATATGAATGAATGACTTGGAAAAATGATCTTTTCCTCTTTCATTCAGTTGGAAATCTGGAATTCGTGAATAATGAATTTTTATAGTGCTTAGATGGGAGCAACTATATGCATTGCTGTCCACTTTCTTGTTTGCACTTGATTGCTTTGAATTTAATATGATTCATGAACTGAAAGGAAAGTAATGAATTTATATTTCAGTTAGTTTCATCCTTTGCATTTGTTATTAACGAAAGGCGTGGAAAGGATAACAGTATGTTTAATATTATGTGGAAACAGGACAGCAGTCTTATTGCTTATTGTGATAATATTCTGATAGTTCAGTTGCTATGCTGATCTTTCTTTTGTGCCTATTTCGTGATTGATGTATAACTGTCGTTTCATAAAATCAGGGTTCTTTTATTGAGACAGTTAGTTGAAGCACCTTATTTTAAGGATAAGTGCTTAATATGCTTAGTTCATTGAACTGACCCGTGCAATTCATTTTGCAGATGGATTTTGATTAGAATGAAGACTTGGCTGTTTTCTGATGCTTCTTGATTGGCTGTAAAATGAATTGTAATTGTTGCTTTTATTCCTCTTCGAGGAATTGTGAAAAGAAGAAAATATATTCTTCTGTCCATGAGTTATATGGATGTTTTATGTAAACTATGCCCAATCAGCTGGATTGGCAAATGTACAGATTATGACTTGAAATATTGAATACAATTACGAGTGTGATATTTTCAATAGTTATATCAGTTTGATTTTGTTGTCTAATCTGGAATTATAATGTTATTTCTTGATTTGGATTTGTTATTTGTCCTTGGAGGGATGCTAAATGGAAACTGATATCTATTCTTACCTAAATGCAACTTTTAAGTTGAAAAATGCAATTAGTTCATACTTGGGTAAAGATGAATTTTTAATTGACATTAAAAAGGATTAGGAAGAATATGGTTCCATAACCGGAAGGTATTCAGGATTAGCTTAGGAGCTAAGGAATATCAATTCAACTTCGGAGTAATTGAACTTCGCTTTCGAACTCCATTAATGATCCCGTTTGATAAATTCTGAATAAAGGAGATAAGATAGATATATCCATAACTAATGGACCTTAACCATATAACGTTAAGGAGAATAAATGAATACATTTCTTGGAAATTAGACCTTGTTTAAATGATGTCTAATAAGTTAGAATTCTGAATTTAGTTGCAGTTGAGAAAATCTTGGCTAAGTTTAATAGGTTAAACTTATCACGTCCATCGGAACGGACTGCTTAATCCAATGATTAAGAAGAGAACCAAGTATGAAAATGCAGCCCTTCGACATGAAGGAGAAGATGCATTGCAAGACAATGGATGGATTTAGTCCCTCTTGGCTATATACAACTGTAACAGAAACGAGGATCAAGAGATCAGCGTGGATGCTGAAAGTTGATTTTAATTATTAAAATCAGATCTGAAGCACTTGAGCAGAATGTGTATTCTCGATGGGAGAATTCCGTAGGACATTGGCATACGCCAGCTACAGCAAGGTGTCTCCATGAAGACGGGGTCTTCATGATGACACACTGTTGCAGCTGACTTATCGCAATGCCCTCCTGAATTAAAATATCAAGAATACATAGGCTGAATGTGTAACTATGGACAGGGGATAGGAGTATGATCTGGTATACGGAGTGACTCCAGAATACTAAAGATAACTAGACACACGGGGTCGTGGGGAAACGACACTATATGTCTGTGTATCTTTAGTTACCGGGAGTGCCTTCCTATACTCGTTCATATTACTAACTATAATTGGAAGTTTAAACTAACCTTAAACAAAGAGGACTGGTAGGAACCAGGAAAGACCATTCTAGATAACAGGTGAAGTGAAGTGAAGGACGTATTCCGTTGATGTGTATCACATCTAGGAATATGATCATGCAAAGCATGTGAAAATCTTTGGCCAAAGTATCGCAATTGCTGGTTGTGTTGTCCTTATCACTTAATTTAAGATGCAGGATGTCAGATGAATATCAGTAACAGATATTCAGATAGGCTTCTTAAATGGATCACTTCGATAACCGGGGAAGGTTATGTGAACATGTATATATAATAAACTATGCATAAACAAACATGAAGGATCGGTTGTTGCCGAGTCATGAAATGAAGGATTGTTGAAACTCTGAGCCATGAAAATGGAAGATCGGTAGTTCCTCGATTCATTTACAACAGCATATAGAATCTGTTATAAGATTGAATGGCATTGAATGTGTGTTCCATATTGCAAATATGCGAACAGGGAACATTCGTTTAAAAAAAAAAAAAAAATTGTGTGATCCAAACTGTGTTGTTTGGGCAGAGAACAATTATTAAAACTTGAACGTGTGTTTGAATTTTGTAATTCATAACAAGGAACATTATAAAAAAAAATAAAAAAAATTTCCCTTGTTCTGGTATTTTAAAATGGGGATGTTACACAAACTATCACAAGGATAAGATCTTGTGTGATTCACACAGATTTCAATGTAAGAATGCAACAGCAACAAGAAAAACTACTTGCAAACATTCAGGAACAAAGAAAACACAATTTTTGCTCAAGAATAACATAGATTAACTCAAGCTTGGTTAAATTTATTAGCAAGGGAAAGTTTCTCAAACAATCTCTAAGCTTGTCAATGGCTGTACACTTGCGACCACCTTGACATGATCAAATGTAACACAAAGGAGATAAACATGCTTCTTCAGATAGTTTCTCAGAAAGATGGGCTCTATCAAGATTTTCTATTAGGAAATTGGTTTCTGACTCCTAACACTCCTACATTCACAAATTCCCAACCCTTTTCTCGACAAAATCATGCTTATTTATATCATTTTACAACAGATCCCTTCCCCCCCAAAACCAGATACATTAAGTGTACCAGTGCTTTCCATGATCTCGATCATGATTCCCAGAATCAGATCTGTATAAAGTTGTCAGGTGCTCAGGGGGTAGATCTCTTTGAACCTCTCCCACATTCAACTCCTTCCTCTGGTATATCACCTTTTCCTTTACTCGCCAACCACTTCCACCCCTAATCTGTCAAATCTGGTTCCTTGTGTGCTCGGGAAAAGAAAATGTAAGATCGGATCGAGCCCAGAAATCAGATCTCATATTAATGGTAAAAGATGTCCTCAGATTTTTCTCATCAAACCCAGATATTAACAGGTCTTTCTCATGCCAAGGAAATAAAAATCAGGTCGAATCTGACAGTAATATTGCATATTAATGGTAAGAGACATTTTCTAGCCTTCCCCACCAAACCAAGCCTCCAGATTAATGCTCCTCTACATTTGGCATGCAGGAGACTCCAAGAAATGACAAAAAACCATAAGAATATGCATCCCTAAGAGCTATGGAGTGAAAATGGCAGAAAAATCAGATACAGAGGCACAACTGCTGTTGATTTCTATTTTAAATTTAGACCGTCCACGTAAGAGATCCAATTTTAGAGCGGGCATGCGGGTTCCCCTTTCCTTTTACATATTTTGAAAAATGTAAAATTTTCACATTTTGCTCCGCACCTCCGCCTTTGAGAAATGAGCCCGACACGTGTCCTAAGGTGGGACCCAAAGGAACCACGGCCAAAATATGCTATTTCACCTCTTTTTTGGAAAATGGAAAATTTTCCAAATTTTCCCCGCATCTCCGCCCTTCCGCTTTTAGTCTCTGATGTGGGTCCCAACAGAATTACGCTTCCCTTTTTACTTTTAACTCCATTTTTCTCAAAAGGAAATTTTTCCAATTTTCCTCCAAAGGTCCACACCTCCGCCATTGACTGGGGCAAATTTTTGACTATTCTCTGCCAGGTCTGCGAGCCATTTTAATTTTTTAATCCTTTTGGTAACAAGGGGCAAAAATCCAAGTTTCCTCCGATGGTCCGCTTCCCCGCCCCTCTAAATTTTCAAACTACCACTCGTCACAATGGCACATCTTAAGATGGTCCCCAAAAGTTGAGACTTTGAAAGAGTGCGGGCTCACCACGTGTCTTGGCCTAGCAATATTTGTATGAAGGTTTAAAGCTCAATGGAAGGTGCCACATGTTAGGCTCCGAGGTAGTCTCTTTTGGTGGTTGAAAAGTCCAAGCAAAATGCAAAGTGAGCGAAGGCCTTCAAATTTCCTCTTGGCGCTTCTTTAAAGTAAACTTCAAGGGCTAGTCCTCAAACATGTCCAGTCCCTTCACGTGTCCCAGGCCCCTTAAAACCCTTTTGAAAAAAGACTAAGTATGGGAAGACCCGGAGGAATCCTCCACGTGTCTTCATGGTGCAATTTCAAAATGGTGCCCAAAGCGGATACCTTGAATGAGTGTGGGCTCACCACATGTCCTTATTCCGCCAAACTATACTAGCTGCATAAAAATTTGTCTAAGCTTGGGAAAAGTAGAAAAAACCTCCATGTGTCATCCCAGCGCAATTCCAAGGCCAAACCAAAAAGTGAAATTTCAAATGAGCGTTGTTCCTCCACGTGGACAAGTTTTGGGTTAAAAATTTCCACAAAGTTTAGGAGTGCCCCGCTGAGCCGCATCAAATCAAAAATGAACACATAAATAAGAAATTTTCCCCGCCACTTAAATTTGCTTTAATCAGAGTAGCCAAAAATAGCAAGCTCAAAAAAAACTTGTTGTGCCCCATCTAATTAGAAGAAGCCACGTGACCGCTGAATGCCGAGGAATAACTTTGACAAGAAAAAGACACCTGTTTAGATTGTCAAAAACACAGAAATTCACCACTCATGCCCAGAACCCAAATTTTTGTTAAGGATGAAAATTTTCTGAAACAAAACCAAGTGAATCGTGGTTCCGAGCATCTTCCAACCATGGATTTGTATTTTCAAAGGCATGCAAATATAAATCGATCATTCTCGAGCTTCCATGGTTGAGGAAAAATAGGAAAAACGGAAAATCCTACGGATTTTGAAGAAATTATGGCAAAAACAGGGAAAACTCGGAGACTTCTTCAAGGAGGGACATGACAATGGATTTTGCAAACAACTCAAGGCATCCAAAATGGAGGTAAAATCTTTCAGAACACCCACATCGAGAGAAAAAATATTTTAGAACACGTAGACAAAGGAAAATTAGGGGGAAATAGTGAGAGATCAAAACGAGCACCAACATCGGCTCCGAATCGGGGATGGGAACTCCCTGCAAGTGCCACAAGAACAAAGGTAGACCAAGTGCCAAAATATTCATTAGGAAAAGGAGTCAGCTTGCAAAGCAAAGAAACAGAGCCATCTCCCAAAAACGAACAGAGAAACCAGCAAAAATAGGTCACCAAGGACCAGAGCGAGTGAAAACACAAAAGCCATGAAGCAAATAGCAAATTATACACTGTACAAAATATGTTCACCTTGATTCTGGGGAATAAATCCAAGAAATTCTTCAAATTCCTGCCATTAATAGGCAATTTGAGAAATTCCCTATCCAAGTCCTTCAAGAAGAAGTTATGTTCACCAATGCTAATATCGATAGAGTAAGGTCCCATCCATAGAGCATCAAATTTGGCATGCTTACCCTTATCCTCATGCCTGCTATCCCATAGTAGCACAAGATCCCCAACATTGAAAGATTTGGGAGTGACCTTCTTGTCGAACAACTTCTTCAACTTCTCTCTGAAATTTATATGTCTTTGGTGGGATACCCTCCTTTCTTCATCAAGTTCAACAATCTGGTTAATACAGGCATCATATGGACTTCTTGATCTTCCAGTTGTTGCATAAAATGATATGAGGATGATTGCATATGCGGGGGTAGCAGGGCCTGAGTTCCATACACCATCTCAAATGGAATCTTTCCAGTGGCCCTTTTAATAGTAATCCGGTTAGCCCAGACAACAAATTTCAACTGCTCACCCCATTTTCTCTTGTTAATCTCTAAGGTTCTTCTGATAATTTTTAGCAAATTTTTATTACTAGACTTAGCTTGTCCATTTCCTTGGGGATTATAATTAGAAGCATATGTCAAATTTATCCCATATTCTCTGCACATTGCCACCAAGGGTTTAGCTATGAAGCTCATGGCATTGTCAGCAACAACTTTTACTGGCGCCCCAAACCTGTAGATGAGATGGTTCAACATGAAGTCCATGACAATTTGGTGTGTTTCCCTTTTGGTGGGGATTTCCTCTACCCACTTGGTGAAGTAATCTTTAGATATAAGAATCCACTTATGGCCAACACTTGAAGGGTCTGAAATCTCAGTAATAAAATCCATTCCCCATTGCTTGAATGGAGCTTCAATTGATACATACTGCAAAGGAAGGGAGCCTGAAGCTTTCAGTCTTCCATAGAAGCACTCACAACTCTCACATCTTCTAACCAAAAGTGTTGCATCCTTGAAAAGAGTTGGCCACCAATAACCAGCCCTCATGATCTTGTGTACTGTGACCCTTCCAACAAAATTCCCCCCACAAACTCCTCCATGGAGATCAACAATTATCTTGGGAGCTTCATCTTCAGTAATGCACCGTAAGAGGACTCCCTCAGGGTTCTTCCAAGCTAACCCATAATCAGTAATGACATATTTCTAGGAATCCAACTTAAGGGCCCTTCTCTGGTTCTTACTCAAATACTTAGGGTAGTATAAATGTCTAAGATAGAAAATCACATCCTTGTACCACTCAAACTCATTAGTTTCTCAAAGAAATCTACCCTTCCTTCTCCTACCTCATTCACCTCAATAGTTTTCAAGTTACTTTTAGTCATAATCTTAGCCAAGCCCAAACCTCTCACCAACTTCGTGGTTTGGATATACATATCATATTCTTGCAACTTGTTCACCCACCTTCACCTTTTTCTTGAGACTTCCATCTCTGATAAGATGTCTTTCACCATGGTGTGGGGACCATAAGCAACAATCTTAGAACTCAAAATCTAAGGCCTGAAAACCTTTGTTGCTTTTACTAAGGAAAATTCTTGTTTCTCCATAATAATGTATCTCAACACAGCCCCTTGCAATGCCTTACTGAAAAAGGAAATTGACCTCTCAGCCCCTTCATCATCCTTCTACAACAATACAAATGCAATGGTGTTCTCTGAAGAAAAAGATAACAGTTGAAAGGGATTCTTATAATATGGAGCTGCTAGAACAAGTGCATGATTTAATGCCTCTTTAATCCCATTGAAAGCTTGAATGGAATCCTCCTCCCACTTGATGACTTGGTATTTCTTTAACATGGAGGTGATTGGAATAGTCAACTCAGCAAAGTTTGAGATAAACCTTCTGATGAAGTTTATTTTCCTAAAGAAGGACTGGATTCCTTTTTTGGTTCTTGGAATTGGGACCTTGCTGATGGCCTCTACCCTTTCTGGATCAATCATCACTCCTTCTTGTGACACAATGTGACCAAGCAACTTTGCCTTCTACACTCAAAAAATGGCACTTCTTTGGATTGAGTGAAATGCCATACTCTTTACATCTTCTCAGCATCTTTTCCAAGCACTGCAAGTGATCACCTCGCTTTCTAGAGAACACAGTCACATCATCCTAGTAAACATCAACAAAATCATTGATGTAACCAACAAAAGCAACATCCATTGCTCTTTGAAAGGTTTCTCCAACGTTCATTAGACCAAAGGGCATCCTAACATACACATAAGTCCCCCAAGGAGTGGTAAAGGTAGTTTTAATTATTTCTGACTCCTTCATCACAGCTTAGTTGTAACCAGAGGAACCATCTAGGGTAGAAAGTAGCTCCGAACCAATTACTAGCTGCAACATGTTTTCCATGTTTGGTAAAGGATAATTATCCTTCATTGATGCTCTGTTCATATTTCTGAAATCCACACACAACTTGATGTCACCATTCTTCTTTATGACTGGTACTAGGTTTGCAACCCAAGAAGAATACCTTGTGGGCTGAATAATCCCTCCATCACTCAACTTATTCAGTTGCTCTTGCATCTTAAGGGATAGGAGTGCACTGATTGGCCTCTTTTTCTACCTGAATGGTTTTGTAATTGACTCTAAGGGAATCTCATGTTAAAATAGATCCTATCTGTATGCTTTTAGCTTAGAATAAGTCCAAGCCATGCAGTCTTGATACCTTTTCAACAATTGGATGTAGGACTACTTCTCCTCCTTGCTGAGATTGCTTCCTAACCAGATCTTCATTGGTCTCTCCTTTGTGCCAAGGTCATGTTCATCAATATCTCTCGAGGCTTCCATGCATTTGTTAATAATGTCATTAACGTTATCAAAATTGGACTCCAGAGTAACCAGCCCTATAGGAATAGTATTGGTTTTTAGTTGGATGATGCCTTTTCCAAACAAGGTTTATTTACTCTCTGCTACGCACACCATTGGATCCCAATCAATATTTTGATCAAAAACCTCTCCTTTATTCTACAGAAATCTTCTGACCTGAGCATCATCATCAAAAACCTGCCAATGCTTAATGTTGTTAAGTACAAATGGCCTTGTTAGCACCTCAACATCATATTCACAATATGGGGACACTACACAATTATCAAACCGAGATCCCAACACAACAAGCCTGTCTGCCAAATCATTGAATTTACTATCATGATGCATAATGTTTAATGAATCAAACTTCTCAATGAGATCCCAAATTGCATGATTATATTGTTTCATTCGCTAATTTTTTGTGGCATACAGTTTTTTGATTTTCCTGATAATTAATTATGAATCTCCTTTAACAATGATGTCTTCAACACCATATTTCCACGCAATCCTAAGACCTAGCAACAGTGCCTCATACTCAGCAATGTTATTAGTGCACTCAAAGTTGAGCTTGAAGGAAAATACAAACCTTTCCTGGCCTAGAGAGATCAGAACAACACCAACACCATTACCGAACTTGGAGCAAGCTCCATCAAACAATAAATGCCAAGAAGAGCATGCCTGCTCAATACACTTGAATTCTTCAATCTTATGTTCTTTTCCATCAGAAAATCCTACAAAGTTATCAACATTAACACTTGTGTACAATACCTCATAGGATGCATTGTTGGGATCCTCAATAAGGTGCAACATCTTCTTTTCCCCATACAACTTGACAAGGCTGCCCTCAATTGGGATGGTGGCATAGGACATGTCCATTTGAAATGAGGGAATGATTGAACTGGATGATGATGCAAAAGGATCATATTTAGAAATGAGCATTTCATTTGGTCTATAAGTTATGTTATAAACCTTGAAAGGGAGGAGCATCCCCCATAAAGAGTTAATATTTTTCCCTCATGCTCATTATTTAAAGGAGAGATGAAGTGTTGATGGGACACAATGCATGATGCAGATCCATGATAGTCTGAGGAGAGCATTGGTATTAAAATTCTCCATCAGTGATATAAATTTTTTGGTGGATGATCTTCTCACCAACAAATATAGGAAAGAATAACCATTCCAAAGGTAGGAGTGATTTCAATTTTAAAGGCACGAAGGACCACCCGATGTCTGAGTGACCATTTAATTTGGAATCTTAAGTTGAGTCTCCACAATGTTTACACAAAAGGATAGGGTAGTCTTTTCCTCTTTCAGCCCCAAATTCAATCAAAAGACCTTTTCATTGAATGTGTCATTGAATCCTAAGCCACTCAATGAAGATTCGAACAAAAATCATGTTCTGAATAGTAGGACTGTGGGCTAATATCATCAGTTTCATTGACTTTGATATAGGCAACAGTAGAAGCAGTAAGATTGACACACTCATAAGAGATGTGCACAGGGTTGAGCTTTGTCATTAAGTTTTGGAATGAACTTTAAGGCTTCAATAAGAGTTTTGTCTATGATCTGGTGATATTTGAATGACTTTCATAGAGTGACATTTTTGATTAGGATCTTCTTGATGAATTTTTTCTAAGCAATGGAGTTATTCGATAGGCCTTAGGGGCTTCCCCTAAAATAGACAACCTTTGGTTCTCGAAGTTATACAACCAAATCTTCAGGGGGGAATGGAGATATAGTTCCTTAACAACTGCCTTGTCCTCCTAAAGGTTGTTTTGGATTCACTCCAGGTCGTATCTTAGTGGTTATCATTAAAGCTACATTGATGAGTATTCAAGGAGGGTAATCATTGGGTGATTATTCTCTAAAATCTTGAAAAATATCTAGATGCCAAACTATGATGAGGGAGGAAGGGAACTGACTTGGTACCTAAGTGGATGTAATTCTCCTTGAAAATGATGCAGCATTGTGAATGAGCAGGCCTGTACCATTTCAGTTAAAATTGATCAATATCATGCTGAGGCTCATACGATGGAAGGCATCATGCAAACATCATCATCATCATCACCAAAGAGGCTTCTTTCTTCTTGCTGTCGAAAGGCCTTGATAGGAGGAAGCGTAATTGTAGAGCATTTGTGATAATTTTTGTCACACCAATCTTTGACATGTGATTTAACCGGTCAACTAGAAGATGGCTTATGAAATAATTGGTTGTTTGAGAAAATACCTTAGTGTATTTTCCCTATGATTCGGATTGTTTATTTCCAAATCCAACAGGTTGATTGGTGTTTTGTTATCAGATATCTGATCATTTAGATATGGAGAGTTGCAAATGTTTGTAGTTCTAGAGCCTATTATTGCTTGTGATTAGACCTTGTGAGCTCTTCCCAATTCCTTTCTCTGCCCAGGGGTCATTTGAATGAGATTGTATGTGGACAAGACACTGCTCAAGAGGAACATTCACAATATTAACTTGGGAATAAGAAACCTTACATTGCTTGAGGTTTGGTTCAGGTTAATGAGTTTCAAAAACTCCCTCTTAGGAGGTTTTCTGATTGCCGTGGATGTTGTTGTGAGGATTTGCAGTGCCATTGTGGTGAAGGCCTGCATGGAATTGGTAGGGTTTTTATCATCACAATTAGTAAGCAACGTTGATTTTATCAAATTCCTCTGAATCACGGAGCTGTGATCAAAAGAGTAGGTGGCATCACATGTGACCCACAAGTTAATTGGAAATATCCTCTAGAGTGGTTGGAGGTAAACTGGTATGGGTTCCATGGATGTAATGTACAGGAAACGTTGGGATATCTATAGGTGATGTTGACCAACTCTGCTAGAGTAAATGAAACCTGAGTGATCTAGGTGGATAAGGAAAGTGATACAAGGTCCAACCCCATGTATGGAAATGGGTCTGTGAAATGGTTGTTTCAATGAAAGTCCTCTAAGGGCATAAATGCTATATTTACTAATGGGGTTGCATGGTGTTGCAGATGCGGGAGTAAGACATAAAGATAGATGTAGATATAAAAGATATAGGGAGGATAGATATGGTCAATGATGAAGTTGTGGATGGAACTTGCTCCTGATCATTAGTGTTCAAATGTGTTATCACTAGTGTGCATTAGGTGCATTGGGTTCCTTGGTAGACTTTGGTAGCTTAGTTAGTTGATGTATGATCTTGAGGAACTGCATTTGTTTGACCAACCATCCCTATAAGGGGTTGATATGGGTGAAGAATCTAGTTTTTCTACTTAAATGGATCAACCTGGGTGGGGGATGGGCCATGTCTGTTTAGACCAAGTGACCTTGGAGGAAAGTACAAACATGACAAGGGACAAGGGGTATCTGACCTCAGACACTGGTGTATAACCTTCAGTAGTGGTCTTCATGATCCCATATAAGGATTTGTGGTCCTAGAAAACCCTATCAAATGGTTGGATAGGAAGAAGTGTGAAAAAGGTTGATTGAAATTAATTTTTAAATTAAATTGTATTGTATGAATCTCCTAGATGGAGAGTTCAGTTAGGCACTGAGCCAAGAGGAATACTTTATTCAAAAGTACTTCCATGACAATCATCAATGATAGGACACATGAGATGACTTTTAAACAATGGACGATCTCATTGGTTATCACCTGCCAATCTCCAAAATTTAGTGTCCAGGATCTAGAAAATTATTAAATTTGGTTTTATCCTAGATCTGGAAATAATGTCCTAGTATGGAATCCTTAGTGAAGAAATATCTTGTTCCTTCTAGCTATTGAAAAGTCATTAGGTGACAAATCTCACTTGAAAGAGGTTCAAGACACTGGTGCTTATCAAGAATCAGATGTACATGGAGTCGCCACTAAGGATTTCCACCTTAGTTCTGTACATGCACTAAAAAACATGATCCATCAAGAGGTCTGATGAACATTAGCTTGTAGAAGATGGAAATCCCTAACCTCTCTCGTATAGTGAGGTGCCATTGTGTAAATGAATGTCTAGGGCAATAGGATGTCATCTTGAAATCGTCAGAATTGGACATATCGATCACTTGTAACTTTGAACACTTATATGCATGCCTATTAATACAAGATGATGTTATAAAACATAATTGTATTAGCACTTAGGAGCATATCTGAAGTATTGAGTATTTGGGGAATTCTAAATATGTACCAGTCTAGGGTGGGACAAATCACAAGGACATCGGCAATGAGTGTGGAAGCTTCCAGTCTTGGTGATGGGCACAATACAGATAACATGCACTGTTTTAATAGATCATGAATTTTTTTTTATTGTAGATCTGTTGGTACGGGAAATTTAGAAGGATAAGTTAGAAGACTCAATACAAAAATAAAAAATTGAAGATCAAATCATGCCTGGGGTACACCCAGAGGCTTATAAACAATCTCTGTCAACAGATGAAAGAAAATTGATTTTAAATCATTTATTTCATTCCTAGATGAGAGCTCTTCTAAAAATGAAATTTTAGATGCCACTAAACTATCACAAGGATTGAGATCTATGTGATTGAGAGGGATTTTGATACAAGATTGCAAAGGGAACAAGAAAAACCATTTACAGACATTCAAAAAATGAAGTAGACACAATTTTTCCTAGAGTCAACACAAAATAACTCAAATTTGATTAAACTTATCAGCAGGGGAAAATTTATAGAACAATCTCAAAGCTTGTCAATGGTTGTAAACTCACAACCACCTCGACATGATCAAATTTAACACAAAAGAGATAAATAGGTTTCTTAGATGGTCCCCCAAAAAGATGGGCTCTATCAAGCTTTTCTCTTAGAAAGTCAGTTCCTGAGCCCTCTAACACTACAACCATTTACATGGTAAAAATTCATGCAATTTATAAAATTTTTACAACATATTTTTTCCCCTAAAAATCAAAACATTCAATGCACCAGTGCTCACCATGCTCCCGATTGTGATTTCGTAGAATTAGAGTCTGAAAAAAGTTGTTAGGTGTTTTACGGAGGGTAGATCTCTTAAAATATCTCACGAATTCAAATTTTTTCATCTGGTAGACCACTCTTCTTCTTACCTGCACTAACTGCTTCTACCCCCTAATCTATCCAATTTGGCTTCCTTGCGTGCCAAGGAAAGAAAAAATGAAAGATCATATCGATCCTAGAGATCAGATGTCATCTTAATGGTAAAAGATGTCCCCAGATTTTCCTCACCAAAGCAAGATATCAACAAGTCTTTTGTGTGCCAATGGAAAGAAAGATCAGGTCGAATCCGATAGTCAGATTGCATATTTCCTGGTGAGAGATGTTTACAAACCTTCCCCCACCAGACCAGGCTACCAAATTAACTGTTCCTCTCTCATTTGGTGTGCAGGAGACATCCAAGAAATGATAAAAAACCATAGGAATACTCGCATCTCCAGGAGCTTTGGAGTGAAGAATGGTGAGAAAAATCAAATACAAATGCATAGTCTACCATTTATTTCCCTTTCAAATTTAGAACCATCCACGTGGGAGATCTGAGTTTAAAAATGGGCCTATAGGTTTCCTTTTTACCTTTTATAACCTTTTGAAGAAATGTAAAATTTTCTACATTTTGATCTGCCCCTCTACCCTTGAAAAATGGGCCTAACACATGTCCTACGGTGGGTCCCAGCGGAACTTCAGCTTCAAATTTTACTACTCTAACCCCTTGTTTCAGAAAAGGAAAGCTTTCCAAAGTTCCTCCCTGCAGCTCCTACACTTTCTACTTTTTAGTCATTGACATGGGTCCCAGTGGAACCACACTTCATTTTACACTTTTGACTCTTTTCTCCATAAAAAGGAAAATTTTCCAAATTTGTCTTGAAAGGTCCGCACCTCCACCATTGACCGGGGGACATTTTTATTACTATTCTCTATTAGGCTGTGGGCCATTTGATGTTTTAAATCCTTTTGATGACAAGAGCCAAAAAATCCAAGTTGCCCCCAATGGTCCAACTTCCCCACCGTCTTTTGAATTTTCAAACTGCCACACATCTCAATGGCGCATCTTGAGAAGGTACCCAAAAGTAGAGACCTTGGATGAGCGCATGGGCTCACCACATGTCCTAGCCTAGAAAAATTTATTTGAAAGCTGAGAGCTTAGCAGAAGGCGCCATGTGTTAGAGCTTTAAGGCAATCTCCTTTGGCCATTGGAAATTCGAAGAAAAAAGGAAAAGTAAGTGGAATCCTCCAAGTCTCTTGCTAATGATTCTTTAAAATAAAACTCAAGGGCCGGTTCCTCAAACATGCATTGTCCCCCCATAGTGTCCCAGACCTCTCAAAGCTGTTTCGAAAAAAATACTAAGTATGGAAAGACCTAGCGGAAGCCTCCATGTGTCATCATGGTGCAATTGCAAGATGGTGCCAAAGAGGGGAGACTTTGAATGAGTGCGGGATTGCTATGTGTCCCTGTTCTGTAAAACTGTACCAGCTGCATAAAAATTTGTCTAAGTCCAGGAAAAGCAATAGAAACCTCCAAGTGTCCTCCCGACGTAATTCCAAGGCCAAACCAAAAAGTGAACTTTCAAATGAGCATCGTTCCTCCATGTGGACAAGTTTTGGGTTAAAACTTTCCACAAAGTTTAGGAGTGCCCCGCCGAGCCACACCAAATAAAAAATGAACACGTGGACACCCTCGGGGTGAAAATAAGAAATTTTCCCTGCCACTTAAATTTTCTTTAATTAGAGCCTGGTGGGGCCGCGAGGTGAGTTCAAAATTTTTGCCAAAGTATCCAAAAAGAACAAGATAAAAAACAAACCCGTCGGGTCCCATCCAATTAGAAGAAGCCACGTGACCGCTGAATGCTCAGGAATAAATTTGATAGGAAAAAGACACCTGTTCAGACCATCAAAAACATAAAAATTCACCACTCATTCCCAGAACCCGAGTTTTCGTTAAGGATGAAAAATTTCTGAAACAAAACCAAGTGAATCATGGTTCCGAGCATCTTCCGACCATGGATTTGGATTTTCAAAGGCATGCAAATATAAATTGATCATTCTCGAGCTTCAATGGTCAAGGAAAAATAGGAAAAACAGAAAATCCCGCGAATTTTGAATAAATTATGGAAAAAACAGGGAAAACTCAGAGAATTATTCGAGGGACATGACAATGGATTCTACAAACAACTTGAGGCATCTAAAATGGAGGTAAAATCTTTTAGAACACCCACATCGAGAGACAAAATATTTTAGAACACGCAAACAAAGGAAAATTAGGGCAAAATGGTGAGAGATCAAAACAAGCACCAACACCTAGCTCTCTAAAATAGTCAACACCTCCTCATTACATTCCTCTTTTAAAATGGAGGGTTTATCATTAAAAATTTATTCCACAGATGTAGAGAGAAATTCGGCAGAGTGTCCCCATAACTGGAGCTCCAACTACAAGTCAAATGAAATGCAACAAACTAAAGTCCATTTTTTCCCCATTAAACTGTGAATTCCAAAAACTATGCCATGCCTTTACGCCCGCCACCTCCCACCTACCAAGTGACCGGCTAATGGAGGCTCATAGTCTCATAGGAGGGAATCTCCTTCTTAAAAATTGAATATCTAATTTAATAATTAAAATCTAACCCTCTACGTGAGTTGTTCACTAAAGTGTATTTAGCAATAATAAAGCCTTATCCAAGCCAAATATGGTGTTCAATACCATTTTAAAAAAGAACTAAATAAACAATCTAACATAATGTGTATCCACTCGATGGGTGTGGCCATATGGCCCCCATCACTATATCATTTTAAAAACAATATAATTAACTTTAATGTTACGATCTCATCTTACCAAGGATTTTAAGCTTTATTTACTTTACAAACCCATTCCACTTGAAACGATTCATGCAATGATAAAATGAGTACCTCAAAATAACATTAAACATCCCAAGATTTGTTAAAATGCAACACACAAGTTGCCTTAGGATCGACATCTCCCTTAGTCCATATGGACACCAACAAAACTTCATCATTTTTCGGTGACCATATCAATTAAATACTATGTAGTCCTAATCGACTTAACACTCATCAAAATATGAACAATACAATACATAGTACCACATTATAATTAAACAGTAACAATAATAAATTGGTATTTAGTTATATAAGTACTTAATATGTAATTAAGTAATTAGATGATTAATTACTGTCATCCAAATTTAATGCTTAATTATTCGAACAAATGTTCATTTTCCCATTATTCATACTTATTTAAATAATTAAATGTCAAAATGAAATATTAATTACTGAGATGTTACGATGCTATGTTTATATAGGGATCTCTTATTCAACTTTCGACACTAAAGGCCCGACATGCCAACTAGCACCTAAGGGAATGTAATAACAAACCATAAAGATCAACCTCAAAATTATAAATGCAAACAAAGTTCAATCTAGACTGGGGCACCCAAAAAGTGGACTTGGGCACCGACAGGTGTCTCAACGCCTTTCCAGGTACCCTAGCTAGAGACTAAGGACAAAAAATGACCAAAAGACAACAACTAAAACCTCTTGAGAGACGACTAAAAATGTATAGAAAATTGAAAATTATGTGAGACAAGTGAGACTGACCACTAACTAACTGATGAAAGGACTATGGGATGATCCATTAGTGGATAATTTTCTTGCGCGATAT
The DNA here is from genome assembly GCA_019776745.2 of Taxus chinensis. Taxonomy (NCBI): domain Eukaryota; kingdom Viridiplantae; phylum Streptophyta; class Pinopsida; order Cupressales; family Taxaceae; genus Taxus; species Taxus chinensis. The sequence goes on from CM034155.1 coordinate 619,951,506, forward strand.
GCATATATAAAATAACATACTTAGTAGTAAAAATGTAATAGTAAGTGTGAGAATTTGTAACTACATTTACCCCCACTTTATGTTGGTTAGCGAAAGCTTGATAACATATAGCAAATAAAGATACGTAATTGAGAGAAATTTGGAGAACCCCCTGCTGTAGTAGAACATGTAGATGTGTAGTAGAAGCGTTCTGAACCATGGATCAGCGGGTTGATCCATGTAATGTAACAAAAATCATAATAGTATAGTAAAGTGCACTAAACAAGAGTGATGATTATAATGTATGATGATGATGAGGTGGGGTAGGGAGCGATCAATTCTTGACCTGAACGCGTGTACACAAATCATCAACTAGAAGATTTAGGTATCCTGTCACCAAAGAAAGAGTGTAGGGAGAAGAGTGTGTTATCCTCCAATCTCTTACTACATCCTCGAGATCTAGCCACTGTAGATGGAATTAGATCAAATATTTAATGGTTTTTGGATCCATACAATTTTTATCAATCATTTGACCCATATAGGAGTGATATAGGAAAGGAACTCTTTCCCCCACTCCATGGGTGTCACCGCAATGTAATTACTTTAAAGTTAGGTCATTTAGAAGTGAACACGAAGGGTAAGTTGATTTCCAAGTTAGGTCATCTAATATTAATTGTAGAATGTGAGATGGCTTCCAATTTAGTTCATCTAGAAGTGAGAAATGAATTCAATCTCCTAAGTTAGGTCATCTAGGAGGCCACACGTAACTCCTAAGTTATATCATCGGGGAGGCCAATTGTGTTGAATTTGTATTGATAAAATGATATGATTTTGGGTGTTAGGAATATAAACGCATTGATTTTTTGATTGATTAGTTACTCTTGAAGAGGTTTTATGCTTGTTGCCCCTAGATTAGGTCATTAGGGGAAATCATTGGTGAAGTGTCGCATTGTGAACGAGTAATTGATTTAGAATTTTCACATTGGTAATGTTTTCAATACATAGGATGACCCGAATGATATGTTCCCCTTTAGGTGGAAGGGGAAGTGATGAGAAGAATGAACACTAAGATGAAAGTATAGTGAAATGGATAGAAAAGTGATAGATATCACAAAAATGTGTATGATTTGGTTAAAAGATATGTTTAATGCGAGGTAAAGCACAAGTAACATGTTTAATATGGTGGTAGGCGTAATTTTATAAAGAACTCCACAAACGAGGTGCCAATTAGATTAGAAATTCTTGAGATATGGCGAAAATCGTGTAATGTGTATTAGTAGTAGTAATAAGCACAAAATAATGACTATAGTAGAGTGGGTGGTAAAAGGTAACTATAAATAGTAAATTGAAAAAGTAATTAATCACCTTTTTTTTTTTATGCTACTGTGAAATTGAGCACAAGGTGAGTGAAAATGTTGCAAGTGAGAGTAGCGCATCCTAGCCGATTTGAGAGGGTGGCAACTACCATAGCATCACGCACAACTACGTAGTTGGTAAGTGCCTTGTTTCTCACAAAATGTATGGTGTATTAGGTGTTTATACTAAATTTTTGTAATTTTGAGAATTTTGATTTTCTCAACGCATTGGGCCTAGACAATAGTAGTGAGGGAACATGTGACCCTTGAGATAGGAGTTCCCAAAACTGGGCGCTGGTGTCCTTCTCTTCGGAACCCTGGTCTTGCATCTGGACACCCTGGTCTAGAATGTGTGTGTTTGGTCTAGGATGATGAAAAATGATTTTTTATGTATATGAATATGATAAGTGAGTGTGTTTGTACCTATAAGGTGTTCTAACACAACGTTTGTTTCCATTTTGTGTTGTGTAGAGGTATATTCATGTTAGGTTCACCAAAATGATTAATTAAAATTGACTAGACTATGTAGTATCAAGATAGTTAATCTAAGATGTGAACAACTGTAGTAAAATAGGTAAATTTTATGAATAAATATGTAAATAATCTAAAAACTATGTAAGATGAAATAATAACCCTAATATGTGAAAGAGAGTGAGGAAAGAACTCAGTTGATAAAATATGCATGTCGGAGAATGTTGCCGAGCCAACTAGAAAAAATAAGAAGTAGGAAAGTCTATGCAGAAGTCCTAAAGAGGATGGATCTAGAGGATCTATCTAGACTGGGGCACTTAGAGGACGACTAGGGCACCTGCAGGCACTTTGGTCTGCAATTTGTGCGCCTTGGTCTATGAAAAAACTCTGAAACTTGGTTTTTATAAGGTCAAAAGGTGGTTCGAAACCTCGTTATGTGTCACTTCTACTTCGTTGTAACATGCATGATTTCATTGATATGGAAGAAATACCTGCAAAAGCCCCAAAAATAAGTATCAAAATCATATAAAAATAAATATACAAATGAATGGGTCACTGACCTCAGGTGCCATATAACAATGGGCTTACTAACTAAACATTGCACTACATTTCGGAACCAAATGTAGTTTTGGTGTGTGTGTACGCGTGCGTGCACATGTCGTGACCTAGTTTATCTTGTGTCAATCACACTTTGTGAAGTAACGAGCAATAACTAAATGTAGAAAATGTAATAGAATGTGTGCATGGAATAAAATAGAATATCTCTCCCTATGAAGTTTCATGCAAATGTCCTAGCTTGTGCCTTGATGACAGAGCTATGTAGATGCCAATGTAATAAATGGATGCAACTCTAGATGAGTGATAGTAGTAGATGATGCTAGGTCCCTCATCATGGTCTCATAACTTTATATTTATAGGGTTCTCTTGCTCTAATTTCATAATTAACCCCGAAAAGGATGACCATAAGAAAGATAAAGATGTAAAATTCATTAAAAAGGCCTAAAAATTGGTGGGAAAGTATAAAAAGGAATGGGGTGCCCCTAGGTGGGACTAAAGCGCTCATGAGAACCCCAATACTATATTCGGGTGCCCTAGCCAAGGCTAAAATAACATGGGATGTCTGGAAATTGTTGGGCATATGAGTGCAATAGGTCACAAATTACGAAATAAAATAAACAAGATGGTTAAAAAGATGGGGTTTAATTAGTAATTTCTTAACTCAAGAACCTTTTAAATAGTAGCATGACATCGGGATAAATAAATGTCTACAGTGCATGATTTTGTGACAACATTTTCCCCCCACTTTATGTTGGTAAATGGAAAGCTTGGTACCATAAAGTAGGTAGAGATGTGTACCTGATGTCCATGAAGAGTGTAGTAGAAGCGTTCCAAAGGACTATACAAAATAAATGAATGATCAAAATATGGAGGAGCGTGGAAATTATAGATGAAAAATGGGAAAAGAAAAAGTGATGAGAGTGAACCTAGGGTAAAATGCATGGTGTAGTTACCACATAGTCTAGTGTACTTGCATAAAAATGTGATGTGTGTGCTATAGTGTGTTACTGCATAATGTTGTTGTCATTGTTATTTTTTTGCACCTATTTGACTGTTCGTTTCTCATATGGCCGGACATGCAAGGAGAAAATGATCAAGTAATCAAATATGTATGTATGTAAGTGTAAAAACGCTATGTAAAAGACACATGTGTATGAAAAATACACAAATGTAAATGTAAATTTAAATGGAACATATGCACCTGATCCATGTTGAGAAAGAGTGTAGAAGGATATCATGTATTGTGATTTTTTATGCGATCTCACGCCATAGGCCAAAGAAGCGTAGGGAGGAAATTTTGTGTCCTCTAAGCTCTATTTCCCTGAACTATGTGTAGAGATCTCTGTATTGTCCTAGATTTTTGGGCGATCCGACACCACTGGCCAAAGTAGTGTAGGGAGGCACACCCACTGTAACCTCCAAGCCTGTAACTTCTTCCTAGAAATGCTAAAGAAACCACACCCTGTAAAAGCCGTTATGTATGGGGTTCCTAGACTGGTCTAAACCCACTCGTTGAATATAATTGAATCAAAACGATGTAGAATCTCTGTGTTAGTATGTAGAAACCCCCAAATGATGTCCCCCTCTTTGGGGGCACATGTGACGTCCCTAATAGGAGACATGTGACCCCAAAAGAGGGCTAATCACATGGACATTGAAAAGTTCTTGGTAGAAATCAAGGCACACACAAATAATAAGGCTAGCAAAAAAAAGTGAAAACATGCACGCATGAAGAAAAAAGTGTATAAGTTACGTAAACAATGTGTAAGCTACCAAAAAAATTAATGTAAACACACAAGAAGACAAGTAATCTACACAAAGTGGGCTGCAAATATGGGACATCACTCATGATGTCATAAGACATGCAAGGCCATCATGGCTGTAAACTACAAAGAAGTGTGCACACCAAACATAGGACAAGGGCCACAAAAAAGAAAAAACTGACAGACAATGTAACAAAAAAGTAAAAGTAGTCATGGAAACATGTAATCTTACAAAAAAAAAGTGTTGCACATGCAACACCTATTAGCATGTTAGAGAAATAACTAATATGTCAAAGCGTGAATAACCAAGTAATGTAAATTTCTAAGTACAAAACAAAGCAATAACACTTATGAACGATGAATGTGGATTCCCTCAACGACTCGTGTAGGAAGGTTAGAAAGTGATCCATCCATGTTGCTGTGAAGGATCTGTATTTGTGATCACAACTAGAAAAAGATGTGAATGCACATATGTGGATGGTATAGATAAATGACATACAAGTAATCAAACTAGCATGTGTAATAAAGTGATTATGAACAAACAAGAGTAAGAAAGAATAAAAGAAACCATAATATGCAGTATGTTGTGGATGGATGGAATAGAATTCAAGATGGAATGATAGGTGTTGCATTCCCCCCGAGTGAATGGAACTGTATGCAATGGGGTTCATTTTGTTTTCCCCCTTAGCAGTCAAGAATGAACTGTAAACGAGAGTGCATCATCAGGAAATGGTCGAGTAATGTATATCGTGTCTAGCACACTATGAGGAAATGTGTATATGCATAGTGGTGATGATATGAGACATGTAGAATAGATGTGTGTGGACATTATAGCCTAGGTGTATACCATGATGAGATGAAATGTGGAGGGATTATTTAGCCCTAAGATTATATCACTATAAGATGAATGGATGAGTGATGATTTGGCACTAAAGATATATCACTATAAGATGTAAGGAGGGTGTGTTGATATAACCTAAGGTGTAGACCACTAGAAAATGATAGAATAGATGACTATGTATCCTAAAGCGTATGTCACTACAAGATGAATAGTAGGGAGTGGTGATGTAACCTAAGGTGTATACAACTATAAAAGGATAGAATATGTGACGATTTAGCCTAAAGAATATGTCACTAAACTATTAATGTCGAATGATGAAAGGTGGCATAGTAAACATGTGATGAGTGTAGATTCCATTTTATTTTTAAACCCTCGGTAGTTGAGCATGGACCAAAGAACTAAAGTGCGTCATTGGGTAGTGAGTGCAACGTGTAGAAGACAATGTAGTGTATGTGACGGTAACAGTTGACCATGTGAGGAGTGGAATGTGTAAGTATGCCAATGACATATCTATAAAATGTAAGGTGAAATTTAACATATAAATATGTGTGATGTATAGTAATGTAATGTATAGTGTAGCGTGTACTAAGTGTGATATGTGTAAGAGTGTATAATATGTAGAATGTAATGCTAGATGCATGAAACATGTAAGGTGTAATGCGTAAAATGACATGTAATGTATGTAGATAGAATTGTAATGTTACGCTATATTGAGAAATAGTATAATATGTAGAATATGTGTGAATATGTGTGGTGTAATATGTATGGTATGTAGACAAACAAATAATGCAATATGTAGAATAAATAGTGTAGGATATAAGACACATAGACAATGGTGTATGCAACTAGCATGTTGTATGGGGTGTAAAAATGCAAATGACAAAATTTATAATGTATAACACGTGATGCATGATGAATTCCAATGTGTAATTCCTATGGTGCAATGTGTGGGGTTCATGTGTAGTAAGCCCTAAACAGTCAAGTGTGAATCAAAGCACAAGAGTGTGTCATCGAGTAATAATGACACTAAAGTTTGTAATGAGTATGCCTATGCTATGAGATTGATGTAGGAGAACGTAAAAGTGATATATGCATAAATCCTAAGATTAGGGGGGATGTGGGATGTTATTCCCCCAAGTGTATGATAACGCGTGTATACTATATGAGGGTGATGAAGTATTATAGGTTTCCTTTAATTGATGATGTGTAAGGAGTGTTAAAGTATGATAGATGTGTGTATGTATAGGTGTTGATGTAATATCCAAAATTATTAACAAAAAAATAAGAATTTTATATGTAAATATATACTGGTAATAACAATGGAATAACTAATATAAATGAAATGTAAATACTAAATAATTTTATTTGATATTTTAAATGAAATAATGGAAATGGGAAGAGATAAGGTACTACCCTGAAATTAACTTACCTCGTTGTTGTGTAGGACTGGACATGATGTTGTGCAAACAAGTCAAAGAATGATGGTGCCACCAAGAAAATTATAGCAAATGAAGATCTATCTGGAATAGGGCATCTGGGAGAGTACTAGGGCACCTGTGGGCGCCCTTGTCTGTAATCTGGGAACTCTAGTCTGTGGAAAATCTCAGCATCTGATTTCGATAGTGTCACAATGTCTTCACAGCATCTTGGTCTCTTGGTTGTCACAATATCCTCGCTTATGTCGTTGTTGTTGTGTGATGAAGATCTATCTACAAAAACCAATACAAAGAATAAAATTTCTAAAAAAGAAAGATGCAAATGAAGGGGTCGAACTGCCTTAGCTGCCACAATGGTATACTTACGATTAACTGTTGCACTACATTCCAAACCCAACATAATTTAGTGTGCTTTTGAGTGCAATTGTGTGCCTATGGTACCCTAGCGTCAATGATGCAGAAGTAGGCTACATTAACTAGATATAAGATGTAAATGGTGGATGGAATAGAATGAGTATAACCCTTTCCCCCTATGAGTGTGTGATGCAAATGTAGAAGATTCCAAAATGCATTCCTTTTCCTTAGCTCTTGATAGTAGATTGTCTGCCCATAAGATAGTATCCTATGTTTATATAGGGATCTCTTGTTCAAATTTCGACACTAATGGCCCAACATGCCAATTAGCACATAGGGGGATGTAATAACCAACCATAAAGACTGGCCTTGAAATAAATGCAAACAAAGTGAAATCGAGACCAGGGCACCCACAAAGAGGATTGGGGCACTGATGGGTGCCCCAACACCTTTCCAGGAACCCTATCCAGAGACTAAAGATGAAAAATGACAAAATATGACAGCTAAAACCTCTTGAGAGACGAATGAAATTGTATAGAAAACTAGCGATTGTGTGAGACAAGTGAGACTGAGGACTGACTAACTAACGACGTGAATAGGGGATGAGCCATTAGTGAATACTTTTCTTACGCAAGATCCATATATAAAATACCATACTTAGTGGAAAAATGTAATAGTAAGTATGTGATTTTGTGACTACACCCCATTCTATTTCTCCACATGTCTCTAAAACCATTCAATCTGTGAGATCATCTCCAACTCTTCTCTCCAATTTTTCCCAAACACTCCTATATGTGAGCCATGTTGCACATGACTTGAATCTCTTAGACATGATATTTAATATTATAGCACCTATCAACAACACATGAAGAAAATCAAAGTGGAGGCTAAAAGAGATTAAAAAAATTAATCAACCTTATTTACACCAATTTATTTCTCTCATTACTAATTTTTCTTTACGACCAACCATGGAGACCTTATATTTGATACAACAATTTTGAGGGAGCCATGATCCACGAGACTTGTAGAGCCATTCTATGAAATTGGTGATTGGTGAGCATTTTCTTGTAGATGTTGTGTTAGATAAAGGACCAACATGAGCTCTTTCATTTATTTATCATAATCATTGTAGTAGAAACACCACTTCTTCCTTTATATGAAAAAAATAAGTTATAAAATAATAAAAATGCTAACTAGCAATTACACATGAGTTTTAAGATACACCAAAAGGGATGCAAATGTAAAGTTAATTTGGAAATGTTTTTTGGTGTGAAATTCATTATTTAACATTATAGGTCTAACATGGTTAACCTTGGTATAATGCCAACCTATGTCTACAAATTTCTTCACATAGCATTACAAATAATCTCTACAAGAAAATTGTCCTTTTTTGAAGTGAATGAACTAATTTACATATATCACAACTTGGAGGAAAAGTTGGTTTTTGTGTGGCAATTGACACACATGTGAAGGTTATTGAAAATGCCAATAGTTGTTTGAGGGGGCATCTTTAAAAATACAAATGTAAGTGCCAACTTCTCACTATGGTGGCAGAGGAATAAGTTGTTCCATCTCCTTGTCCAAGTCACTTAGTGTATGTTCTGATTCTTAAAATTATCTTGATACCTTACGTTTTTTTGGTGTGATCTGACTCCTACACAAAAATCATACAACATTTTATGACATTAAATCCAATTGCATCCACTACATCCAGGTCTCTTATTAATTACTCTATCCTTCATCAATCTCCTTACCATTTGAACCTCACTGCACTAACGCACTTCTCCATAGTTGTTTGAAAAAAGAATGTAATTTGTAACCTCATGCCATTAAAGTATTTACAACCCTCATCCATTAAACCTACATGGCTACATACTAATTTAAAAATGGAATCTTACATGGTCAAAGAATGTTCTATGAAACTGCATCCCTTTGCTGTGTTTTGTCAAACAATTGACTTCCCTTGTGTATTCTTCCTTAATTTACATACATGTTGATTAGGTTGTTTGCAACGATGACATCTAACAAACATCCAATTTCAATTAAATTTTGATGGATGTCTGTATCTTGTTCTAAAACGCCCATTTTGGCATAGTTTGGGAGGTTGTTGGGAACAATTCATGGGCTTGATTTTAAATTTTCCAATTGCATTTCTGAAGAGGTTTCTGTAATGTCCCTAATCAGCAACTTTCCAACCCCAAATGGAACAACCAAAAATCTCAACCAAAATAGAAAAGTATAGAAGAAATGTTAAAAACATATAGTGCATATATATATTATTAAATAAAATTGCGACTTGCCTAGAGGAAGAAAATCATTAAAAACTGGAGTAAAACTACTCTTTTGGCATCAAAAACAGATCATAAGATTTTATTATTGAAAATACAAATGAAAAGTATAAAATTAGAACAAAACTAAAGGCTGAAATATTTAATAAAAATCTGTAGTTTCACCCGTCACAAACACAGCTGAAAAATACAAATTCGTTGGCTCAAAAATTTCACAAAGTGGCTGATCTAGTATCTAAAAATAGGATGTTGGAACAATAATACAAATCTGATCCAAAAAAGTTCTAAAACACTTCAAAACCACTCTCTATATGGGTCACTCCACCATGAACAAGATGGAAATAAAGGGAAGTCTCAACAACAATTATTATCCTTCAAACCCTTGACCAAATCTGCAAAATATAGCCTTCATGCACTGCTGGAAAACACAATAGAATATTGAAATTCAATGGAAATCCCTAAATGGAGATCCCTTTAAACAGAAAGAAGATTTTTTCTTCTTCTTTCAAAGCTTAGATAGGGTTTTATAAAGCTAACTTCAAAGGTTTTTTCATCCTTTGGAGTTGTTATGCAAAGTTTATAAGCTCACACCAAAATTTATAATTTCTCAAAAATGCAAAAGATATCCTTCCATTGCAAGTCAACTTGCTTTTATAACAATTTTTGTCCGTTTAACCACTCATAACCACTAATCATATTTATTTTCCTACATTTAATATTTTCTTTTACTTTTTTTCCTTCTCCATATGGGTCAAATTTTCCTTAGGGAATATAAAATAAAATAAAGTGACTCTCTTTTTCTAATTTTATTTTATCACTTTATGTTTTCTTTCTTTTTATTTTTTGACTTTGTCATTAATAAATTAATAAAGTTCTTATCATAATTTTGTAATATGTACTTTCTGATTAATTTATTATGACAAGTTTCCCTTTTATTTCTCAATTAGCCATCGGGAAACAAAATTGGGCTAAGGTTCTTTGATTAATTATTTAAGAGAAATGGACATTTCAATTTCCAAGATCTTTTCTAATAACCTATTTTGTATATACACTGTAGCCATGACATTCCATGAGATAACATTCTCTTAAGTTATTTCTGTAAAAATCCTTAAAGCCTTGTCACAAATACCATTTTGTGCTTATCTGGAAATCATGCCAATCCAAGAGACCATATTTCTTCTAGGAATTTAGTCAAATAGTTAACATACTGGATGTCCATGTCCTGGTGTAAAGCTCCTTTTGTGGAACACGTTGAAGGCATGCTAGCAAAGGTGAACTGATCACAATGGACACATGTTGGTTGCATTTGGTGAAAAATGTCAATGGTTTGTAATGATATTGATGTCCTTTGTTCGCTTCAGGTCGAAACCACTATATACACACAAAGAGGGATTCAGTCAAAGTAGATAAACATGGAGAATATACACAACTTATATATATATATATATATATATATATATATATATATATCTAGGAAGTGGTGGCGTAGGCGAAGAGGAACAAATCATGTTGGAAACATGTATTGCATTTGGTGAAACAATGTCAATATTGCGTGAGGGTGTCCATGTCTTTTGTTATCTGTGTCAATGCTATGTGAGGGTGCCTATGTCTTCTGTTATCGGTAAACTGTTAAATTCACATACATGTCATGCATGTTGATAAGTTTTTTAATATAAAAATGTGTGGGGAAAATGTAAATAATCCTCTCATGTGGATTTGTTTACCCTCTAAAAAGGCATTCTTGGCAATGTAGGTCTGCAATAGCTGAAGATATGTGGAAAAAACTAGAGAAGGTTTAGTAAGTAGAATGTCTTGTTTTAAGTGACTCTTTCTACTTTGGCTAAATAGAATGCCTATGAATGCTTCACTTGAAGGAGATTTTGTTTGGGCACTGTCAAGGTGATCCTAACACCCTTTCGATAGCAGGTACTTCTCTTACATAAAATATTGGCCTTGGCCCAGGTGTTGCGTAAAATGTATTTCATCTTGAGCCCTTATAGAACATAGATTTTTATGTTGTAGAAGATGTATGTTTTGTTTAGCTTTGGACCAACTATCAACATACTGGACTTAAATTCTGATAATAATATGGGTTCATGCACAAGTTTTGTATATTTAAATATGGAAAATTGTTAAGGTGTGCTTTTGATTTTCATAGACACAATTTTGGTATGGACGACATGGGATTGGTTATACATGCAATCCTTTCAATGCAGATTTCTGTAATGATCCACCAATTTTCTTGAACATACCGACAGCTTGGGTGGCATGATATAAGGAAAACTTATAAGAAGAAAAATGTCAGGAAGAGAGATATTAGCATAGATATGTTAAATACATCTATCTAAAAGACATAGAGAGATATCAATCTCGAGGTGCCTATATTGATATTCTATATTTTAAATACATCTATCTAAATGACATGGAGAGATATCAATCTCGAGGTGCCTATATTGATATTCTCACATAAGTTAGATATGCACCTCGAAATTGATATCTTAATCTCTCGGTGTCTTTTAGATATATGTATTTAAGATATCTATTCTAGTTTAAATATTTATTTTGATTTTGATTTTTTAATATTTTTTAGGAATTAAATATATTGTGTAAACATCATTTAAAAATGAAGAAAATATAAAATATATTTATTTTTAAATATAATTAATTAATTCAAATATTTATTTTTTATTTAATATTTTTAATGTTTGTTGTGAACTAAATATATTTTGTATTTATTTTTAAATATCGAATTGTAATTATTAAATTATAATTATAAATATTAAACATTTATTTATATGTTATATTCATAAAAATATATTTAGAAGTAAAAACTAAAATAAAACTAACATAAAATAAAAATACATGTAAAAGTAAAAACTAAAATTATAACTAATCTAAAAGTAAAAATACATTTAAAAAGAAAAAATGCATATAAAAGAAAAAACTAAAAAATTAAAAATAATATAGATCAATATAATAATATTATAGTTACTAGCATATATATTTTAAATACATCTATCTAGAAGACAGAGATATCAATCTCGAGGTGCCTATATTGATATTCTATATTTTAAATACATCTATCTAAAAGACATGGAGAGATATCAATTTTGAGGTGCCTATATTGATATTCTCACATAAGTTAGATAGGCACCTCAAAATTGATATATCTCGGTGTCTTTTAGATAGATGTATTTAAGATATCTATTCTAGTTTAAATATTTATTTTGATTTTTAATTACGCCGAAGGCGCTCCCCCTATGGTAAAATTGATGGTTTGACGGCTGTTTGGACGTTTTCACTTTTCCAACTATTTTAACATTTTTTTTGGGCGCCGTAAGGGTCGATCCGATCCACCACGGCATCCGCATAATCCCTGGTTCCGGCCGTGAACAACACAAGCTCGTACCTGTCTTCCAGCTGCCGTAACAATTCGTCCATCCCCAGCCTTTTCAGCACATAAAATGTCACGGGCTCGCCTTCGATGATAGTTTCAGTGGTGACGTCGTAATGGCTGAGAGGCTCCTCGCTGGAATGGATTAGGGTTTCATCCAAATCCAGCACAATTGTCTTCTTCTGCATTTTCATGTCGAGCAAGGCGAGCACCAGGAACTCAGTTTTCAAATAGAGGAAGAGAAGAAATCATTCACTGTCAAGTCCATGGTAAAGAAAACAACTTTTGACTTCATCTTTGGGCCACTCACATGGTTTGATGGAAAACATAACGTCTACAGTCCAATTGCCGTGAATCCAGTTTCCCTCTGAAATTACACAACTTCGCTACTAATTTTGGAGTTCGTTTGTTGGAATTTTTAAGAGCTTTTCTTCACAATTTAGAGTGGCCTCCTTTTGATTAGTGCTTTCGCTATTCTTTCCCTCCATTAATGAAATAATTCAACTATAATTGCAAGCTACAAGCATTATTGTATCCTTTCCAACAACGCTTTTAAGCTGTCTAGAAAGTAGAAATTGAAATGTGTCCTCTCAATTAAAATTTAATATAGTGTTAAAATTTTACAACTATATGAATTGATAATGGGAAATCGAACTAACCAAATATTTCCAAATATAATTATTGAATTTAGTTTTCATTTTTTAAATGGTGGAAAGATTTTGTTTGTAACGGAATTATTTGTTTAATTCAGAATGCACGTGCCCCATTTTAAATCTAATGTGGAAGGTCTAATTACGTCGAAGGTGTTCCCCCTACGGTAAAGGACCTCCGGACATTTCTGCGACTGTCTTAAAATTGATGGTTTGACGACCGTTTGGACGTTTTCACTTTTCCAGCTATTTTAACATTTTTTTGGCAGTTTTTTGGGTTTTTTTTGGCGTTGAATTCTATCAAATAGAGCGTGGGAGATATAGTAGGCAAGCCTCTGCATGGAAATGCCCACTTCGCAAGATATTTTTTCTCCACATGGAAACTGCCTACAGAGAAGACCAACAAATAGATGGAGAACTGGTAGATTTAGTCATATAAATTTGTGGTTAGGGGAGGGCCTGGTGAAAATCAGTGAGCAGGGGCGACATGGTTTCCTCAAGGCATTATCTGACCGATGTTTGGTCGAGATTGAGATCAAAGAGGAAAATGGGATCGATGGAAGAAATGACGATTATACCGAATTTTAGAAATCAGAAGAAATCTACTATGATTTTTTATACTTCAATCATATAACGTCATACATTACCCAACTCAATCAAAACCTCAGAGCGGTATGTAGAGAAGGTCGCATGAAGGAAGATGTACACACTCTGCTTACTACCCAAACTAACCAAAACACTCCTGTGGATTCTTCTACATATATTCATCTATTACAATCTTGCATTGCCAAGAAAACCCTTTCAGAGGGTAAGCAAATCCACTCTCTCATAAATGACACAGGATATACATTTTCCAAACACACATTTTTGCAAAACACACTCATCAACATGTATGACAAATGTGGAAGTCTGGCGGATGCTCGCAAAGTTCTAGAGAACATGACTCAACCAAATGTAGTTTGATTGAATATGATCGTTGCAGCTTACCGAAGACATGGTCTCCCTCAAGAGGCATTGCTCCTGTTTCACAAACTACAATGAATAGGCATCCAACCTGATGAGTTCACCTTCTCCAGTATTCTCCCAGTATGCGCAAACAAGGCATCTGTAACGTATGGTTTGTAGATCCACGGAAAAATCATGAGATGCGGGTTTCAATCTAACGTTATTGTGATGAATACTCTGATAGACATGTATGCAAAATGTGGAAGGACACAGGAGGCGCGTGAACTATTTGACAAAATGACTGAACAAGATGTGGTATCATGGATTGCAATCATTGGTGGATATGCACAAATTGGGCTTGTTGGAAAGGCCTTGGAGATTTTCAAACAAATGCAATTAGCAGGTGTAAAGCCAAATTCGACAACTTTTTTCAGCATCCTCCCTGCGTGTGCCAAAATGGGAGCTTTGAAACAAGGTGGAGAGATTCATCCAAAGATAATTAAAAGTGGATTGTTGTCAGACGATATAGTTTTGACTGCCTTGATTGATATGTATACAAAATGTGGAAGCATAAAAAATGCACACAAATTGTTTGACATAATGCCTCAGCGAGATGTGGTCTCATGGACTGCCATCATTTTTTGGATATGCACAATTAGGGCCTATTGATAAAGCATTGGATATATTTAAGGAAATGCAATTGGCAGGTGAAAATGCAAACTCGACAACCTTTGACAGTATCCTCCCAGCATGTGCCAAAATGGGAGCTTTGGCACAGGGTATGGAAATCCATCAAAAAAAATTGAAAACATACTTTTTCCGGGTTTTATAGTTTTGACTGCCCTCATAGATATGTATGCCAAATGTGTAAGCATGCATAAGGCACACGAGCTGTTTGACAAACTGCCTCAACGAAATGTGATTTCATGGAATGCCATTATTACAGGTTATGCACAAAATGGGGATCTTGATGAGGCTTTACGGATTTTCAAAGAAATGCCTTAACGAAATGTGATCTCATGGACTGCAATCATTGTTGGATACGTACAAAATGGGGTTTTTGATAAAGCCTTGGAAATTAGTACAATAACATGAGTTACATGATGGACATGTTATGTTTACATGATTTCATTTTATGGGTAACAGTTGACAATTTTAGAATTTGTCTTCTCTTTAGGTTTCACATCCCCAAGCATTTTAACATAACCAATAATAAATCTAGTCATGATATGATTAAAGATTGTACCAAACATTGCTATTCCTTCTCATTTCCATCAAGCACATCAAGAACCAACCTGAAAAAACAAAAGATGGCAAATATTTCCCAAATGTAATGTAACTCTAAACATGTTAATTCTTGCATCTCACTTGTACTTTGATAAGTCATCTCACTCTACCCTCTACACGTTAGCTCCAGATTTTACTACTTCCATCTCAATGACATTATTTCAAGTTAAAATAAGCACATGAATTTATAATATTATCAAGATATTCACTAATTACACCACGAGAAGTTATTCCTGAAAAGATGTAATACTGTGTCATTTTACAGAACTGCTAAAACCCCAAAGAGTTGTACCGATACAATGTTTAGAAGTCTACTTGAAATTCTATTGGATTTCGCACCATGGATTTATAATTGTTGAGCATTTGATGTACACGTGTTTTCAGAACATGAATTTTTGTTTGTCGGCAGGTCAAAATTCATCTCTCTCGAATATATTCTTATTTTCAAATTGTTTAATGGTTCATTCTTATTCTTAACAATTAGGATACTACAACTCCCCTGTCATAATCTAAAGCTGTGGATCTCGTGAAGGATATTTTTGCTTCAACTTCATAAAGAACATATACAATGTATGACCTCCATCCTGTATTCATATATTTTCCAATTTTTGCATGTAACTTTTTGTATTTTTTGCTGACATGTTAGAATATTTTTTGTTGTGATTAGTCGTTCAAATATCACATCTACGGTCTTGATAAGTGTGTTATGTTATTCCTCAGGGTGATGGATTATAAATAGTAGTTAATGTGGAAGGTATTAGATGAGAAGAGATTATGAAGTTACGACATGATTAATTTGATGTCACTCCCGAATTAGGTGCACGACTTGTTACATGTTTTTACCACCTATGCATTTCCATTGAAGGTGATTTGAAAGCACATAAACTGATATATTTCATCAAATAAATATTGCTATCATTGTGTTATTTATTTTGCAAATTAGTGTTGCAATACATTCAACTTGAGCTGGGATTGTTATTATGAGTTTTGAACTCCTTATCTTTGTAACTTATTTAAGAACAATACAAAATTTTGGCATTTAGTATAATGTCTTAAGAGAAACGCGCTTCATCTAGGGATACTATCTTGAGTGTTTCCTCGTGGAACTGGGCTGAACATTGAAGTTGTTTATGTTGAAAGGCATGTAGTGAGTTTATTTATTTTGTTTCAAGTGGTTAATCTAATGACATTGCTAAGTAGGGTGCACAAGTCAAAACAATTTCTATTATTTCTATTATATTTTTGTTTTTCTACTTGCACACACACTACTGCCCCTTTTAAGTCTTTATCCAGTATTGGAATCAACTTCTGTGATGATTTTAATGGCCAAATGATGTTGGCATATCTTAGTGATAACTTTTATGGTATGTTATATCTTCGATTTCAGATATATGGAGTGAATGGATCTTATATTTTGTAGGAGTTCCTAGATTTAGCTTTAGAAAGGTTATTTGTAGTCGTTACAGTTCCCATCAGTTTTCCTAATTAATTAGTGTAACTTGCTTTACTTTTGAGTAACTTTTGCCATTCACGAATAATTTCTTTATTTCCATATATCTTAGAATGTAGGTCCACTTCTTGAATTTATGCTACTCATAATTCATGTAGATAGTTTACCCCCTCTGATATGCAGTGGGGTGTAATTCTTAATATATTACAGAATTCAAGTTTACCCCTGATGATCCTTGAGAATGTGCATTTGATGGATCTTTTGAGGGCCTTTAATGATTAAGAATAATAAGAGGGATAGGTTCATATATCTCAAAGATGGGCAGAGCATAAGCAAAAGGCTACCACTCATGATATAAAATCTGCAAATGTACAAAAGTCTTCATGTATTCATGTTTAGTTCAAATAAAATAGCCCGCAAATGTACGAAAGGCTACCACTTATGATATAAGATTTGCAAATGTATATGTACGAATTTGTAACAAATTTGAAACGTAGAGATAACACCTTTAAATGTAATGCTTCATATATATTCCTACACGTACAAAATCATTTACACCCCTTATCGATATCAACTACAAAAATAATAACTATCCCTCTAAATCAAATAACATATACCGTTCGGCGTTCACATTGCATTATACACATGCGATTGCTAGTTTTTAATATTTTTTAGGAAATAAATATATTGTGTAAACATCATTTAAAAATAAGAAATTATAAAATATATTTATTTTTAAATATAATTAATTAATTCAAATATTTATTTTTAATTTAATATTTTTAATGTTTGTTGTGAACTAAATATATTTTGTATTTAATTTAAATATCAAATTGTAATTATTAAATTATAATTATAAATATAAAACATTTATTTATATGTTATATTTATAAAATACATTTAAAAGTAAAAACTAAAATAAAACTAACATAAAATAAAAATACATGTAAAAGTAAAGACTAAAATTAAAATTAATCTAAAAGTAAAAATACATTTAAAAATAAAAAAATGCATGTAAAAGAAAAAAATAAAAACTAAAAATAATATAGATCAATATAATAATATTATAGTTACTTGGTGAATCACACTTATTATTTACTCTGCTATCTTCCACTCTTTTAAATAAATTTTATAAATACATAATCATATATTTATTTTATTATTAAACATTGGCTCAACATTAAAAAATAAATTATTTTAACCATTAATTATTAGTCGACAAATAAGAAGTTTTTTCAATCAACACACATCATTACACTCCTTGCCTGCCACTGTAGGAACACCTCTCGGTGTAATTATGGTAAAATATTTTCAACTATAGTAATGTAGCCAAATTCTAAACAAACTCAATATACTGCAAATAATATGAACTCTAAAACAAAATAGATCTCCTTCTTTGTTATTGAATCATGAATTACAATGTTTCCTAAATAGGAAAACAACTCCCAACTCGAGTTGCCAAGCAAACTCTAACTAACTTTGACTAAATCTACTCTAGGTGGCGGAAACTACTATTTTTAGTTGTTTACTAGAACCTGCTATTCTTAGTAAGTTCGCATGCTTATGTGTACGTGCACAGAAATTGCCACGCATCTTCTACATGCCTAAATTAGAGGAATTGACAACTTTCCAACTCATAAAGCAACTAAGAGACTAAAATTAACTAATGCCCTAAAATAGGAAAAAACTAAACTACAACTTAAATCCTAATTTTCGGCCTCAAGATGGTGGATTTTGGGCCGAAAATGTACCGAAGCATGTTCCAACTAGTAGGGAGAGTTGATAAGTGCATTTTTCTCATTGAAACAGGTGGTTTCAAAAAACAAATGGACTCAAACAGACACCCGAAGCACAAGTTATGACCTTTTCA
Source organism: Taxus chinensis (assembly GCA_019776745.2). Classification (NCBI taxonomy): domain Eukaryota; kingdom Viridiplantae; phylum Streptophyta; class Pinopsida; order Cupressales; family Taxaceae; genus Taxus; species Taxus chinensis. The sequence goes on from CM034155.1 coordinate 619,970,147, forward strand.
AGTTCCTGCTAATTTTGGCACATCATATAGTCTACCAACATCATGCTTCGTTGGATATGTACAAAGCTACACCACATAAATGTATTAAGTGTGGTCATTTTAAATTTTAGAAAGTATCTAAGTCATTGTTAGATATGTGACAACAAAGTTAAGATTTGGGTCTCTTTGCAACACAGTTTGTTGTTGAATTTCAAAAGCAAGGGTGTGGGGGGCTTTCCCCCCACTCATGTTCTAGGGTGGTCCATGGGGGGAGGCGATATGTTTTGGAGGCCCCCTAGTAGAGGTTTGGGGGTGGAGCCCCTGAAGCAAAAATTAAGGAGTCAATCCCTTATTTTTAGAAAGACGAATTCTATATTTTGGAAGGAAAATCCTAATGGTGTTTTTCCACTTTGTTTTTATGAGGAGGAATCCAAATTGTATTTTTGGTTATCCAAATTTGCTCATAATGAGTTCATATGTAATATGTTCATCTCGAGTTAATAAAATCTTGATATCTTACACTATGGATGTTTCTCTAAGCACTCAACTAGGGTTTTACCATGGAAATCTGGTGTTCATCTCTTGCATGTTTGATATTTTATATATTTCTCTCATCTCTATACACATAAACAGTAATTGTGTTTTTCAAATTTTTGCTTATTCATTTTTACGAAGTCTGAGGTTTCCTAACAATCACTTCTATCAGTAACTAACAAAACATAAAACTATCTGGAACACAAAAATAAAAAAATGACATTCATTCCATGTGAACTGCCAAAATGTTTCTACATGTCATCTCAAATATTTGAGATGTTATGTTTGGAGGGAGTTGTTTGCAACTTTGCATGAAATGTTATGCCATGTCAAATATTTGAAGGGTCCTGCTACTCTCTGAATCAATGCAGGCGTGTACCCTTAAAATCTTATTACAGGGCCTTTTGTTGATGACAATATGTAATTTCTATTCTTTTTTCTGAATATTTCTGTATGTTTGTAGCATGATAAATGTGCTAGTCATAATTGACTTCAAATATATTTCGAGAAGACACTTGGAGACAATTTTTGTGTATATCTCAGTCACTACAGTATTTTTTAAACACTCATATTTTAGGTTTTTTTAATTAGGTAAATGTGGGTTGAGGGGACCCATACCCCGTAACAAGATGTTACAAATGGAGATAAAGAGAAAACCATGAGAATCAAATGAGGCCGCCTTTACCAGCTGCATAGAGAAACCATACAAACAAAGCACACCAACAACAAAAAACAACAGAAATCTATCTCATGTCCGAGGATCTTTCCCACGTGATCATAATTGCATTTTGAGGGTTTTTTTAATAGGTTTCCTTTTCTTCTTATTCCCCACAGTAATCCATCATTCATCATTATTCGGATTTACATTCTCCTTAGAGCGAATTATGATGATAATTTCAAGATTCTCAATTGTTGTTTTCTTTTATAATCTTTTCCTCAACTGATGATAATTTTTCCCTAAATTATAAACTTTCATTTTTTATTTTCAATTGTTGTTTTCTTTTATTTTTAGAAGTCAAAATTAAACTTTGTCTCACAATTGTTTTTTGGGTTGTGTATGTTCCACAAAGCTCCACACACCAGAACTTCGAATGCATCGGTCTTAAGGGAACAAACTCTTAAGGAGTGTAGCCATCTCAATGCAACCGTTTGGATATCCAAACAAAATAATTTTGCTTTTTTTGTCGTGATTAACTGTCCCAAATAACATTGCCTAAATGATTTAAATTTATGATAGGAACTTCTTTTGAATTTTATGAGGATTACTTTCTAATTTGTATGTATGAATAGATTTTAAAATGTCTGTGAACACATTACAATGTTGAAAGAGGAATTTTGAAACTGGGATCTAAACTTATGAAATATATGATTCATGTTTACATGAAAGGAAACTAATTCCGAAGGATTCCGATCTAACACATGTTATGAATATTTGGTCTCTTAACATGCCCACATATATCTAGCAACTCACCACCCCGCACCCCCTCCCCCGTGCCCGCTCCCAACAAAACACACCATTATATCAGCAAAAAGGTTGATTGGAGGTCCAAAAATCAGCAAATGGAACATCAACTCATGTCTGACTTTTATCAGCTCCAAACACGTCAATTCAGTCTTATATGTAGGCCGCTTTATCTAGAACAAGCTAGAAATAAAGAAGAGATACAAAAAAAAATCTCCTTTAAACATTTGTTCAAATCTGCATCACAAAGCCTTTAAACTCTACCAGAAAACACAAATAACTCTTCGAATCTTGATCCTCAACGGAAATCCCTGAATGGAGAATCCTCATAACATAGAAGAAGAGTTTTCATTTTCCTTCTAGATCTGATCAAGAGGGTTTTTCGTCCTCTAGAAATTACTTCAATGAGTTTTCGTCCTTTAAAATATTTTGCAAAGCTCTCAAACTCAGACAAAAAATCACAATTTGCATAAAATATAAGAGATGCTTTACAAAACCAAGTACACTTGCTTTTATAGTAAAACTTGGCTTAGTATCCACCCACAAGTACCAATCATATACTTTTACCCACATTATTTCTTTTTTGGCTTTGTCACATTCCCAACATGGGTAGCATTTTTCCCTAAGGGAAAGAAAAATATAAAGTGACTTCTTTTCTTTTTCTTTTCTAATTTCACTTTATCTTCTCTTTTATTTTAGTAAGTCATCAATAAATTAATATAATTACTTTTTTAAAGTTTCTTTTTATGCACTTTATAATAATTTATTAATACTATAGTTTACCTTTTTATCACCACTCAACCATTGGGAAATAAAATTGGTCTAAGGGTCTTCGATTGTTGATTTTAGGAAGTGGGACATTTCATGCCACTTGGTTCGTAAACTGCTTGTAATTAGAAACTTGTTGATTACTTCACATAAAATTCCATATAATGTGAATTGAATTGGTGTGTGTGTTCCATGCATGTTTTGTTGATGGGAATGAAGCAATTTGAACTTCCATATTATATACACAAATTTACGGTTAGAAATGGCTTAATAATGCATTTATTTATAGAAGAACTTTCGGTTTTGAAAATAAAGAGGAGGAATCTTTTTTGTTTCGTATTTAATAACATTAGGCATAACTACACATATTTGTAGTCATAACCTTAAACAAAAAATCTTAAATCAATGCAATCAAAAATACTTGGAGGGACAAGTGAAATAATACATGGAAAATTTAGTTTAAACCTAGATACGCATTCTCTCTCTATATATAAAATAGCACTTATGGAAATGGAAGTATGTCCAAATTGCTTTGGACAATTTACCACCTAGAAATGGCTTAAGTGCGTATGACCTAGTTCGGTGCTTATGTATGAAGAAGTCTTTTTGTACATATTAGGCACTAGTATACATACATAATATATGCACAACCTAATTTTGTGTGTGCGCGTGTCAAAAAAAAATAGTGAAGTAGGAAAAACTTGCTTGGTTGGACTTATCAAAAACACGTATTTAATTGTTAGTTGTTTCTATGAGTTTTTAAGATTTAAAATAAGATCTCCAAGCTTTGTTCAAGTGTCATTACAACATTTGACCCAAATTTTTTATAATGATTATAATTTTTGGATAAATTTTTTTGGGGATTTTGAGGGTGATAAATGTTGGAGTTTCAATGCAAATTTTATATTTTGAAAAATAAAATTATAGAGAAATGGTAGCTAGGTGGTAGTGGGATGTAATGTTTATGAGCATTCATTTTTAATTATGACTTTAATTTTGATGTCCATTTGATTGTCACTTGGAAGTTTTTCCCTTTTATTGGTCAAATGGTGGAGTTTGGAACTCCATTTTTCGTTGGAAATATTTATTCAAGTCTCACACATTGGTGTATTTAGATTGACACCATTCACCATGAGTTAGTGGGAAAATATTGAATAAGGTAATGAAGCTATTAATATTTTTGGTGCGAACAATCTAAACTTAGGGATTTGAGATTGATATGAATCGACTTATTTTAGATAAATGTATTTAAGATATTTCTCCAATATCAAACAACGGAATTCGATGGCAAGTAAGAATCATTTGAGAGGTTGTAGATGATGAATATCACAATCTTATTAGAGGGAAATGATTATATTTGACAGAGGAGGAGAAACCCATCTAATAGATCAATCCCTCATTGTTACTTATTGACATGGCATGTACAAGTAGGAGCTCAAACTCTCTGATTTTCATTTTTACGTTTTTCATTTGTATTTGAAATATGGGGGGTAAGAAATTCAAAAGATGTCTCATCTTTATTTGTTAACCATCTAGTGCTAACTTATTTTGTGGTCCATGTTGTAGTCACCACACCTTATTAGAATTTAAGGCTTATAATTTAACATTGAGACAATATTAGTGAGGTATTAACTGATAAACGACCATAAGCACTTCAACTATTTTGTAACCATTTTTTACATAATAAAATGATGGACACACAATGAATAATGTGTGCATTTCAGTTTTCTCTTCATTTGTTCCCCCTCTATTTGTTCTTGATCTAGTGCTAACTTATTTTGTGATTCATGTTTATTCACCACAGCCTATTAGAATATAAGGCTTATAATTTGGCATAAAGACAATATTAGTTCATTCTTAAATGGCTGTAACCAATTCAACCATTTTATAAACATCTCTTACATAATATAATGTCGAACAGTACATTCCTTTTTTCTCTTCATTATTGTTTTGTGCACATCTTCTAAGATTGGTATCAATGCCATTTTTACTCAAAAGTGTCTCACAGTATTGAAAGCTTGGGATGTGAAGGAGAAGACTATGAAGAAAGATCGAAGAACTGAGAGATTTTGGAAATCTCTAATCATGAGTTTCAGGCTCGTAAATAGTTGTTTTGAGTGTTGTGTACGAGGGCATGAGAGAATACATAGTGTTGAGCTCGTGAAGGTGGTCATGAGGGTTTGGAAGGATTTAATTAAAATGAGGTCGAAGAACAAGCAAGTTGTAATACCACATTGCTTGTGAATACCATGTTGCGAATCTTGCTGCAAACCTATCTATGAACTAGAGCATAATAATCAACACGAAAGGAAAAGACAATCGTAGGGCACACGAATCCAATCACGAATTTGAATATTGCACATTCAAATACCGTAGTAGCGAATTTCAGAGGTCAAGGGCACGTTGGGAATATTTTTCATTTGTATTTTTTAGTCATAACCAGTAAAGAAGATCATTTGACGGACAAATACAATAGCAGTGATAAAAACACAAACCAGTGATGAAAACACAGTATGAGTACTTATCTTCACATTTTTTTGGTTAAAATTTTTACTAGAGTGTTTTTTGATTAAATAAACTTTTTTTTTAAAGAATGGAACTTCGAGTGGAGAAATATTTTGGCTTCAAATTGAACACAATTGAAAATTTAAAATACAAATGCAATTAATAAATGAAAAATTTATGGTGAATAATTAATTGGGAAAAGAAATTGACTATAGATACAACTAAATAATTGGATTATAGAGAAGAGATGATAAAACCAAAGCCATTATCGGTCTTTCTCTCTTCGACTCCGAGTTACATCATATAGAACTAGAAAATTCGTCCAAGGAATCCTAAGATACTCTAAATAAATTGTTTGGAACAAAAGTTATTAATGAATTTTTTTTCGCTAAAGCTTCAACTTTTTTAGATTCCAGATGGTTGACGGAGTCATTATGTCTGGCCACATAAGCAATCTCAGATCTCTCATGAGACAACTAGCAGTTCTAGTGAATGCCATGGTGGATGACAAGGATGTTAGCCACATAAGCAGTCTAACATATCTCCTTAGACAACGAGCAATAGTTAATTCCACTATAGATGGCGAGGAGGACAAAGCCATTTTTCATTCAACTTTCTAATTTCATCAATGGCATTTTTACTCTTAGTCAACTGCCTTCTCAAACTCTGAAAGATATGATATTAACTCACTTAGCTTAATATGTTAATGTCGTAGCATATGATGAGGCGACCAAATCCATTTTTCAATTTGCCTTTTAAATTTGACAATGTCATTTTACTCTTAGTCAACTACCTTCGCAAACTATAGAAGGTATGATTTTAGCTCTCTTAGCTGAAGAAAAGAAAACAATTGCAGGAGATACTAAAGATGATCCTCAACCTAAGATAACACTATACTCAAGAAATAGCCATAGAAAATTGGATAACACAAAAGGGAAATTGAATTTTACTACTACAAAAATGAGGTCAACAACATGGAACTATGCCTTTCGAGCCAACAATCTTCTCAAAAGAAAATTTAAATGCATATCAAATGAAGTTAATGTAGGAAAGAAATTGTACACATTCTCGTAATTTGGGAATTGAATATCCATTGGGTGTTGAAATTGGTGAAGAATTTGTTGATAGAGAATACATATTTTAAAGAAACACCGCACTTTGAATATAGGAAGGGATCTAGGTTGGATGAAGCTTAGTATTGATTGCTACCTAGTTAGTTCAAGAGTCTATGGTTCTTGAGACTTATACCCTTACGTCGAGGGTCATGAGATACCTTGATAGAGCTTTGTTGATGTAGTTCAATATGGATGGTTTTCTAATAATTTGGGAGGTTTTTGACTTGGGATTTTGGGGAAGTGGAATTCATGAACTTGGGAATTCAACTCGGGAATTACACCTTTACGAAGGTTACAAGGTAGCTTGATGGAGTTCTAATTGGTCAAAGAAATGATTTCTAAGGAAAAAGCAAGCTCTGAAGAATGATTCGTCTTATTTGGTTTTGTTACTTTAATTTTCAGTCAGTATGTTTGTTTTTTATTTTTGTATTGTAAGTTGTAAGAGTGGTTATTAGAATATAAGGTTTATAATTTAACATTGGGACAATATAAATTAAGTATTAATTGATAAACGGTTATAACCACTTCAACCATTTTGTAACCATCTCTTACATAATAAAATGATAGACATAATGAATTATGTGTGCATTCTGGTTTTCTCTTCATTCCTTATCTATACTCATCTTCTAACACACCCAACTTTTCCTTCAAAAAGATCATGTATAGAGTAAATTTTTTACTATTGAAGATCTTTGGTAGGATTAAAAAACCTTTGAAAAGTATCACATAGCAGAGACTAGACATCAATATAGAATAATAACCTATTAACAAAAGAAAACACACATAAAATAAATGTTACTAAGAGTGAGATCAAATTCATTAAGCAGAGATAATGTTAAGAACTTCAATTTTCTATGTACCTAATTATGCTAGAATAATGGTTAATGATTATAATGTTATTTCATTTATGTGTGTATTGATCATTGGTTTATGTTAGAGTGTTACTAGCATATGTTTGTGATATTCAACATATGATTTGATTCCTTTATATTTTGCATGATATTTAATTTGTATCATTTATTTATGACTTTGTTTTCTTTTTATCAACTTTTTTATTCTTCTCTTTTTTGTCCTTATCTAGTTTCTTTTCATTTTGATTCATTATTCTACTTTTTTTTTTCTATTCACGTATTTTTCATGTTTATGGATATTTGTTAAACTCAACTATGTATCAACTTACATGACAAAGGATCTTAATTTGAAATCACCAAGTATTAAATCATATTAAAGTTTTATGGAAGGAATCTGTCCATTTGTAAAACATTTATATACACCAAAAATATAGTTCAAACATATCGTAGTCACACAAATATATAAGTACTAAATCATATTAAATTTGTAAGGAAGGATTATCTCCATTCATAAAACATTCGTGTATACCAAAAACGTAATTCAAGCATATAGTATTTACTAGTTGCTTTCATCCATTGAATAAGTAAGGGTTGAGTTACATGTACTACACATTAATCCACTCTTTTTTGAATGCATTATATTATTATATTGATTGCCACCTTTTTCACCAATTGAGGGTCTTGATAAATAACAAAGAAGCTCAAAATTTCTCTAGTTTAATATATACCCCAAAATTTAGCACTTGATATATACCTAGGGTTTTTAAGAAAGAAAAGAGTTTCCTAGCTAATCACATATAATTTATAAAAACAGATGAGGCTTTCAAATATTAAAGACTGAAGAATGCATTCAAAAAATTTATTTTGCAATTACAATAGTTACCATTATTTTATTTGTATGGATTTAGAGAGTAATTTATTTATTTCTATAGATATGACTTATTAGGAGAAGTCCTCTAGCTAAGTTGAAGAATAGGTATTTCCTACGTTACTAATTCTACTTTCTTTTCACTATTTACTGTCGGTAATTTTTTCCAATTAACAATAAATCAAGTACTACCCTACAAAACATAAAGATATTCAATACTTTTATAATTTCATGTTTTCCTATGTTATTAATATTTTAATATTCTTAAGTTAGGTCCAATGCCTAATTTATGTTTGAATTAATATTTCCTTGCAATATTTTATGCTTAGCGTAGTGAATTATTTTGAAAAAAGCTACTTTCCATAAATTTACATTTTGATGAACCCAAACCTTACATGTAACCAATGGTTTCTTTTTCACATCCTTTTAGGGTTGGAAATATTTTTTTAAGACACGGGCTTGTGTTTTATAATTATTTTGATTTATCTTTACATTCATTGTTTTATGATTCTATTTAGGGTTTTTCTCAATCAAATCTCTTGTAGTCATACCCATTCCTTGCGTCTTGTGTTGTAATTTATACCATTCAATGTGTGCACAAGTTATTACAACATTACAACATTTTAATTATGTTCAAGAGTCACATAAAATTTCAAATCTCAATACACATTAATGTTTTTCCATGTGTTGTTTTCCTTAAATTTTGAAAACATAAGTTGTGATTAAGGAACCTTTATGTTATAGAATCTTGTAGCCATTATTTTTTAATTGAGTATAATTCATTAATTCATTTATTATGATTTGGTTGTTCTCTTTTTTATTTCAATAGTTCTAAATAAGGTTGAAAATCTCATTAATTGGTATAAACATGAAAACTTTCTCCAATACATAAAGAGAGTCTAAGGATTGTTATGCCACCACCACTAGGAAGTTTCACGCCCATAATTTCACAACCCAAAACTCATCCAAAAAAATAATAAAATTTGGGAGATTTTTTGAAGTGTTAATTAAGTATTAAAAACTTATTTCGACACTAAGCCTACTTGCTAATCTAATAAATATGACTAGAAATACTCCTGCTCCAGAAAAAATAAGATTTCTAATATTTCAGGATGCATAATTAGTTCACTTCCTTCTTCTTATCTTGGGACGCCATCATTTCATGGAAAATTTCTCTTTGAAGTTTGGAACAACCTTATTGAAAGATTTCAAAGAAAACTAGCTTCCTGGAAAGGGGTTTTCCTCTCCCAAGTAGGTAAATGTATTCTTATTAACAACACTTTTAAAAATCTTCCTATTTATCTAATGTCTCTATTCAAATTTCCTAGGGAGATCATTGAAAGAATTGAGAAAATTCAAAAACAATTATTATTGAGTGGTGTGGAAGAAAATGACAGATTTCATCTTTCTACTTAGGATAGAATTTTTCAACCCAAGATTTTAGGTGGGCTTGGCATTAAATATATTGCATAGATGAATAAAGATATGGTTGCAAAAAGGGTTGAAGGTTAATGAAAGAATATTTACCATGGACTAGATTGGTTAGAGATAAATATCTTGAGAATAATAGAATAATAATTGGCTACATAGAGATGATCTACCTGTGGGATCTCAATTTTGGAATGCATTGATTAACTCTAGATAGCTCTTCATTAAGGGGAGCAAGTAGAATTTTGGGGATGACATGGATATCTCTTTCTGGGATGATAAATGAATTTCCAAATCTCTGCTTAAGAACAAGGAAGATTGGTCTCAACTGGTTGCACCTTATTCTCAAATGATTAGGACTAAAGTCAAGGACTATATTAACTATAAAGAGAATGGTAAAAGATGGATTCAATTACCATTAATTGATCATAATCTCTCTCATAGCATAAAAAATTTGTAGGTTCTTCTTAATGCCAAACATCTTGATTTCAGAGATATTCCTGATGAACTCATTCAAGGGAAGATTTCATGGAAGAATATTATTCAGTGAAAAGCGGTTACACCCTACTCACTCCTAATCACCTTTCTATTATTGAATGGAACATGATATGGTTCAAGGATTTGACCCCCAAGATAAATATTTTTCTTTGGCTCAACATTCAAATTAGGATCTTAACCACTAATAATTGGATTAAAAGAGGGTAGCATATCCCAAATAGATGCAACATTTGCAAAATTACCAGTGAATGTGTTAACCATATATTACTTCGGTGTTACTATGCTAAAGAGGTATGGAATGATTTATTCAAATATATGGGTGTCAAATGGGTTTTAATTGATAATATTCTTTCAGTTTGGCATTAATGGAATCCACCTCTTAAGAATTGGGTTGTTAAAAGGATTTGATAACTGTCCTTTCCACATATCATCTGGTACATTTGGAAGGATAGGAACAATTGTATATTAAATAACAAAAAGCCCACAGTGAGTAGGTTGTTCAACCATATCTTCAAAAGAATTAAGAAGGACATTTCTAGATTTAGGCCTAAGAAGAATATCACTCACAACAACGAGGAATATAATATCATAAAAAAATTGAATGTTTCTTGTTACTTTAACAACATTTCAAGCCATCATATTGATATAACTCTTGCTAAATGGTCTCCTCCTATTCCGGGATTCTTTAAGCTCAACTATGATGGGGCCTCTAAGGGAAACCCTGGAATCTCTGGTGGTGGGGGGTGCATGGGAAGAGGGTCAATTTTTTGTTTCTTTTGCTGGACCTATGGGCATGAATTCTAACCACTTTGTGGAATCCTTAACTACTCTTTGGGGTATTAGGCTTACTTTCTCTATTAATTTAAAGAACTTGATTATTGAAGGTGACTCATTAAATTTTATTAATTGCTTGAATGGTAAATCCAAATACAATTGGACTATAAAATTTTTTTATTGAAGAGTCCATAATGATTTCTAAGTCTATTTCTAAGTGCTCCTTTCATCATACCTATAGGGAAGGAAATAATCTCACATATTCTCTTGCTAACATGGGGGTGATTTCACATAACTACAACAATTGGCATAACTTTGAATCATTACCACTCATTGTCCAAACAATTATTAATTAGGAAAAGGGGTGGATGTCACGAGTCTAACGTTTTGGATTTTGTGGGTGGTAGTGCATCCTTTTATTCTCAGTTGGGAGCTCTCTTCTCTTGTTGATTAGTTCCATTTCACTCGTCCCTCTTCCCAAGGTAGATCTAGAGTTTGGCATAGAAAAATGGGGGTGATATCTGTAGGGTCAAACCAGTCAACAATGCACAATGGAAAGAAGACATAGAGCTTTGGGAAATTATGAAAATACGGGGATTCAACCACTTCACGAATGTGGTGAGAGGGCATGATATCAAAATGATCCAACAGTTCACTATAAACTAGAAAGATAGAAGATTACATTATAGAAATACGGAATTTCTCATCACAGAGGAGATGATGTCAAGCATTGATGGACTCCATCCTAAAGGTATGAGATTATTTAAAAATAATTATGACATGAAGGAAGAGGAGAAAAAATTATTAGAGGTGAATAAAAAGCTCGCTCATGTCAAAAGTAGCTTCTTAAGAGAGTCCCTACACAAGCCTTACAATAAGGTTAGCTTGGTTATCATGTAGTATCTAACTCTTGAAGGTATGTCCAAATTCACTCCCTTCTTTCCCTTGGTTTTCCATAATAATTTTTGGAGGAATGTGACTATCAATTTTCCTTTCTACTTGCTACACTCCCTTGAAAATTCTATGAACATGGTCTTGCAAGGGAAAATAATCCTACCTTTCCATCATGTGGTTAACCTTCATATTTACAAGCACTTTTACCTCATTATTGTTAACACCCCACCCTCCCCCTCCCCCTCCCCCTTTCCATTCCTCCTCCTCCTTCGGCTCCTAGCAAAAGACCCCTCCCTCCGCCGTCTGATTGTTCTCTTCGTAGCAAGATAGCCAATATCAACCCTCTTGATACTCCTCCTGGTGAAGGAAATGTCGCACTTAACTTGTTGGATATGGGGTATAGGAATTCCAAGAAAATGCAGAACGATAAATAGAATACAAGTCATTCTAAAAGCATGAAAACCGAACTATATCTCCACGGGGATTTTTTAACCTTGTTGAGGAAAGATTGTAGGGCGCTGAAGAACAAGGTTAGGGGATGCAAAATTGTTATTGAAATTGGAAGTAAGGATGATCAAATGCTTGAGGAGATGGACAGAAGGATGTCTCACCTTGAAGAAGAACATGATATGACCAGTAGTAGACACTATCACATCCTCTCCATTCTGAACGGTAATATGAACATTCTAGATTTTATCATTCCTATTTTAGAGACTAGCAAGGGAAAGGAGAAAGCTACGAATAACACTTCTTTGAAAGATATCATAAGCAATATTGAGAATCTTAAAAAGTAATTTTCCAATATTATGAAATAGGTTCATGGAGTTGTCAAGTTCCTTGATTTTCATTGTCTATCTCTTTCATGAATCTGGACTGTAATTCTGTTGATGTTTTGTTGTAGTTTGGAGTGGTTGGGATGTTTTTTTCCAAGGTTTTACTTCAGCCCTTGTTGTTCCTTTGATGTACTTCTCCTTAGTTGTGATTTTGATTTTTGCTCTATTTTTTCTTGAATATATTAGCTTGCGGCCCCTTGTATCCTGGGTAGGATCCCAGTCAAAAACATTTTACCAATAATAAAAAATTATGACTAGAAATAATCCAAATACCACTTGCACAAAACTAATGTTTCTTTCATTTTAAAAACTCGAAGTTCTATAAGCTTAGTTACGTATAATGATAATAAATGTAAACTTATTCTCACAACTAAGGTTTCCAAGAATGACTCATCATCAATATTCCAAACTAATAACCAACGAGGGATGTATAAGGTAGACATAGCATTAGTTTCACAATTAATGAAACTTGAGTTTTAATCTTTTCTTTCCCACTAAGGGATCTAGCTTAAAAAGGTGAGGCTTATAATTTGATTTTCATCCCATTTTGTTAAAGTTTAATCAAGTGCGTGAAATATAACCATGTTATTGTTTGCACAAAAAAAATCAAATAAGTTCAATCCAAATATCATTTGCACTAAATAAGGTTTTTATTGCATTTAACCCCATTTTCCCCACCACGGGGTTAGTCTATCCAAGTTAGGATTGGATTAATATAAGGATTATGTTTTTTAAATTAGACATGGATCCCATTTGGACCCATCTAAATGGACACATGCCCCTTTGAAACAAATAAATCTTATTAAATTAGTTTAAAATGAATCTTATACACCCAAATTGCTAATATGAGGTTATTTGACTATTTAAAGTCAGCCAAGTTTTCCTAAATGGGAAAGTGGGAGATTCTAGGTTGATTGAGAGGTCTTAGATCAAAGGGCTCCCCACCATTGATCCAAAGTTCCTTTGAAAAACCCTAATATCATCCTTATAATTCCTTTGCTTTTTATTTTTCTCTAATTTCCTCCCATTTCTCTTTTAGTTTTATTGTAGGTTGCGGAGGAGGGAATCCATGAATGTACTACATGATTCATTTGTTTATTTCCCCTCAATACATTTTCATTTTATCTAAAATTCCCTTATTAGGGTTTTCTATAGTGAATGTACATATTCAAATATATAAAATTATATATATTTATATACACACACATATATATAAATCCATATGTGTGTGTATTCATATTCTTTTGTATGATTGATTTAAAACATATAGGGGATTTTGAATGCATCCTAGCACACACGTGCTCACACACACACACACACACACACACACACACACACACACACACACACACAAATTTAGTGTGTGCAAAATGGAAGGAATTCATAACTAGGAACTTATGACCTACGCATGAGAACAAGGGGACAAACCTCACAGTAACCAACTCTGCATTGTGGGGTTGTGACCCGTTTAAACCTGGAGGTTCGGGGTTGGGTTGTGATAAAGGATAAATGTGGTAGGAATTAAATTTCTTGCACCCTCTCTATAAGGTGGGACTGTGTAGTATAATATGTGAAAGTGTTTTAGGGGGCGTAGCCACGCCATGACGTCCCCATCACATAGGTTTTTTTAACAAATTGTGGTGTAAGTGTGGCGCCATGCTAAAACGACCACTCGAGACCTAAAAACAACCTTGGTTTAGATAGAAAAATTATGGAATAATTTTTTTTGAAAGCATGCCCACTACCAGGCTTCAAGCAATAATTGTCACAGTGAGATTCAAAGTCCATTATAATTTAATAAATGAAATTTTCCTGTTATTATAAACATTAGATCTACATTACAAAATTAAAGAGTATAGTTAATCCCAATATAGTTAAATTTCTCTTAGGTGTTAATTTAATAAATAATTAAATTAACACTATATTTAAATGTTCCTTAATTAATTTTAGAGAGTCAAAGGGGCCAAAACAATTAAATGCCCAAGGTATTTAACTTTACAAGGTCTAAACAATACCCAAGGTCCTTATTTACATGGGTTAGAAAGACATTCTCTTATCCCCTAACGTGACCCTTCAAAAAGGTCAACCCATGCTCAAGAGTTAAACACTTAAGTTAAAAAGGGGTAATTTCCCACTTACCCACTCTCAGACTCATCTTTGCACTTCAACATAATTTTTCACATATATAATGCACTGAAGGTTTCTAGAAAACATATCCATGAGATAGGAAATTTCTTCCTCTTTCCAATGATGTAAAGAAGTCCTCCTAACTCCTCATATTTCTTAAGTTACAAGCCGGCGGGCTTGGGGAAGAAAATTTTCCCAAAGGCGGGCATGTGGGCCTGGGGAAGAAAATTTTCCCCAAAGGCGAGCCTGCGGGCCCAGGGAAGAAATTTTTCCCAAATGACGCAAGGGACATGTGGCACATTTTTAAGCCCACGTGGGAAGGCGGGTCGTTGGAGGCAATTTAGATTTTAACTCTTTTTGTTTGGAAGGGTAAAAAGGTTCAAAAATCCCCGCGCCTCCGCCAACATCCAGGGACGCCACATGTCCTGCCCAAAAATTCATGCGGGGGAGCGGACCGTCAGGGAAAACTTAGAAATGTTGGTTTTTTACGTTAAAATTCATAACGGTTAAAACCCACCCGCACCTTTGCCAATGCCAAGCGAAGCCACATGTCAGTCCAATAGTGAACTGTGAGAAGGTGGGCCGGCAAGGAAACTTAAGATTTTTCACCCCCTTTTTTTCTAAAAGGTAAAGTTTGAAGGTGCGGGCCCACGAACCCTTGGAGATGTTTTTCCAAAGCGATTTGGTAGGGCTGCGGGGCCGCGGAGGAATTTGTGACTTTTTGCTTTTTACAAAAAAAATGCCCTAAGTAATTTTCGGGCCCGCAGGTCTGATTTACAAAAATTCCCCCCCCCCCTTTTTTTTTAAAACTAAGCAAAGTAAAAACTTCATAAGGCCATAAATTTTGACTGGAAGCTCGGATGTGGGAAAATGAGGTCTTTTTGAAAAGGGCTCGAACTCCTCTTTGTATAGGGACCATAAAAATTGATGATGACCCTTATCCCTCTGCCCATAATCTGCATCATTTTAATTGTAGTTAATCAATCCGAATGAGGGAAGTTGTAAAATGAGCTTTTATGAAATCCTTAACTTTAGTAATTGCCACATGGAGAAGTAAAGAAGAGCCACAACCTGCCACAAAATCTTGTGTGGCCAAGGCCTTTTCCAATGCATAATCATTGCTCCCCTATAATATTGCAGTAGGTTAAGAACAAATAATTATAGCTTTGTAGGGGTCCATTGGGACATGTTTCCAAATCGGAAGGGGTGTTGCAAGCCAAAAGACCTTGGTTTGAGTCCCATCAGGCTAAATGCCCTAAGACTATATGCATGCAGTCAGATTTTAGACCCCCATAATCTTGGATGACACAATAATAAAGGAGGTGCCTGATATCATAAAGAGAAACAATAAACTAAAAACTATAGAATAAAAAACACAAAGCATGATAAAATCTCTTGTTACCAGTAAAATTGAAATAGCAATTGCTGCCACAGGTTTCCAAATCAGAAGGGGTGTTTCAAGCCAAAAGACCTTGGTTTGAGTCCCATCAGGCTGAATTCCCTCAAAGTATATGCATGCAGTCATATCTTAGACCCCCATAATCTTGGACAACATAGCAATAAAGGATGTGCCTGATATCATAAAGAGAAACAATAAACTAAAAACTATAGAATAAAAAACACAAAGCATGATAAAATCTCTTGTTACTAGTAAAATTGAAATATCAATTGTTGTCGCTAACCTATTTTAGGTGATAACATTTATATAAATTATTTTAGCTTACCCTATGCGTTGATTGGTTTTCTTTGATTTTAGTACACCTGCCCGACCTCGGTTTGGTTGTTATGGACTCACAAGGAATGGTGATTCACGCCATTGAAGTTGCATCAATCAATGTGCCAAGGGGATTCACCTATGAAATTAATAATGTTTTATACCCTTAGAAAAACATTGTGTTTGAGTTTGTACAATTTTTCTATCAAGATCTGAGGGTTTTGAGTTTGTAATCAAAGTTTGTAAAGGTTTAACCTATTTGGAATTTTTTGGGTTTATTACTATTTTAGTCTTTTTATCTTTTATTTATGAGCATTTCATGAGATTTATATTAAATTGTATCATGACAACACGATATCTTTTAGACTAAATTACTTAATAAGGTTATACAATTTAAATAGAAACCAATGTGCTTCATAGCTGGGTGGATTCCAATGACTGCTCCCTTTCAGCACCCTTTATCACAAGCCAATTTATGGGCCCTCCAAAGAGCTTGACCTCTATAACAATGATTTCAGAGGTACTACATATGGGGAACACAGAGAGAAATGAATGGGTCATGGTTCATGCAGAAATCACAAATATCAACATGGACAACTTCTTTTACAAGGCATGTCCTCTTCAAAAACGTGACAAACAATGCAGGAAAAAGGTGAGAGAGAATGGTAATGGTTCATGGTTATGTTCGAGTTGCAACAAACAAGTTCAAAACTATGATTATAGATATGCATTGAGGATCGATCTAAAGGACCCAACAAGAGAACTTCCATGACCTTTACGCAAGGATTTCCAACCCACCCGTCCCTTCAAACATTACACCCTCACCCATCCCATTCTATAATTTGAACTATCACCATTATGTTTCTTATTTCATATCTATGTTTCACTTTTTTCCCTGCTTCAAAAGAAACTGTTGTATTCCCTTATACACTGACATACTATTGTCTCCTACTACTATGTGGATTATTAGTACTTTTAAGAAAATAAATATAAAATACATGCACTTTTGTTATGTACGTGTTTACATCCTTGTGTACTATGTGAACACATTGTATGCTTCTATATATCTAATACTCTTTTCCTTAAGAAAAAATGCAGTTTCTCGATACTCAAATTGTTACCTCTTTTCCGTATTTCCCATTGGAACTCCACATGCATTAAAATTGAATTTAGTTTTATATTTTGACTTATTTCTGCATTTACATGTCATCAAACTATGTGTCATTCCTTGCTTATAACCTGCATGATCTTTATCCAACAGGTGGTACTCCATAATCTCTTCTCTTCATGGAACAACATGGACCCTGAAAAACAACCTACCGTTCTTGCATCTTTAACCCAAATCGAGGAGATGCTTATCACATGAGTTAATCCATTCGTGCAAGTCGCCCAAGTACATGGCGGGCAATAAAAATACTCAGGACACACCATAAGTTTCCCGTAAAACATTACTTCAATAGTAAATACCCTACCCCACCGTCTTGGAGATTTGGACATAGTTAGCATACAAAGGGAAGGATCTAATTTAAAAAATTATGATTTCTACGTCAGTAGATCTCGTGTTTGTGTAGCCTTGCAATATAAAATCCAACACGATCCCTATTACAAAGATGTATTAATCAACGATGACGCCCTTTCCTCACTACCATCCTAGTCGAAAAATGTTCCCTCCTCTCTCAACACAACCATAATAAAACTTCCCCAAATGTAAACTTTCTCTACAACTCATGGTATTGGTGTTCCCACCCACTTTGATGAAACATATGAACAATCATTGTCTTTCGTGTCAACACCTCACAATACAAGAACAGAAGAAGAGGAAATCAAATAGTTCTTTCTCAACCATGATGGTAACACTCCATTTACCATGCCGTGGCCAGAGCTTGGGCTTTCGCCAATAAATTATTACAATACAGAAGGCTTGTTCTCAATGACTTTCTTGACTTTATTTCTGACAGGATAAGAAATGTGGAAAAAACCCCACATTAAATAAGTTCCAATGCATTAATATGCTCTTCATTTGATGCTACCATGATGGGTGCTTTGGTTCCCACTCAAGATTTCGTTACTTCCTTCTAAACCTCATAATGCGACATAAAAGCCAGTCCATAACAGCAGTTTTAATGAAACAAAACGTCGAATCTAGAATCCCTTCGAAAATTAGAGAGATGCGAAGACAACTACTGGAATGCCCCAAAGATAGCCTCCAAACAGCTTAATGCGATTTGGATCGAGCCTTCGAGGGACACGTTCATTCTGGGCAAGAAAGTAGAACCCACCATCTTCCACACTTCCTTTGTCTCTAGAACAACAAATAGCTTCTTGATACCATACTACACCATTCAAAAAACAAAACCATTCTACCTCCACTAAGATTGATATTTCAAGGAACGGTTGTCACAGGAAAATCATTTCTGATAAATAAAATTTGGAATTCATTCACAACATCAACCAAATCTCTCTCACCTCTACTTGTGCTCACTCCTACTGGTGTTTCAACATTCAACATCTCGGCATCCACAATCCACACAGCCATGTGTATTCTAATCAAAGAACTAAAACCCCTTGAAGGTAGTGCATTATCATCTTTTCAAGGGTCACTAAAACATATAGAATATGTTCTTGTTGATGAAATGAGTTTCATCGGGCCAAAGTTACTGAGAAAAATTGATAGTAGGCTCCGTGAAGCTTTCCCAAACTCAAGAACATCTGAATTTGGGAACACATGAGTCATCCTCCTCGGTGACCTCAGCCAATTACCACCAGTTTTGAACAGTCATGTTTATGTAAGTAATTCCTATGAATAAACCCTTTAGAAGGGATTTCAATCTGCCATTACATTGCAAACAATATTTCGGCAACAAGGAACAACCAATGCATAGGTTTCATTCCAGAATTTTCTACTCCACATGCGAGTGTGAAAAATCTATTACAGTTACTGATTATTAACCTCCTATCTTGTAAGATTATTTGATCAACAAATATTGGAAAATAACACAACTGTAACTTCACAAATACAAACACATAAGAAATACCCAACAAGGTGAACACAATATTTTCAGACAATTGTCCCTGGAAAAACCCCGTAGGGAAAACCAGTACTACAGATGAGAAATATATTAAACTTCAACAAATCAAGAGATACAAATACTACTTGCCTCTTACTGGCAGAGCTCCAACAATCTCCTAATCTTCCTGTTGATATTCCTCCACTGCTATCTCCAACGCTATCAATACGCCCTTGCTAACACTGCAAGACTACTTGCTAACACTGCAAGTTTCTCTAAAAACTTCCTTTCTGCAAATGACCCCAATGACACCCTTATATACTACTCTCGTTGAAAATCAACGGCCAAGATTAATACAAATGAACGGCTGAGATTAAGACAACTCAATAACCATAACAACCTTGGTTATGAGGTGTCACCTAAAAGGAGTCAATATTAGATAACAATTGTTCTTATCCTAACAATATTTGTTTGACAAAAAAAACTATTTCTCTAAATTCTAGGTTGTCCAAACTACCCATAACAAATGGATGAGGACAAACAGCTGTCCAAGCTACTAACTACTAAGATTAACACTCCCTCTTAGCGAGGAAGTTGTTCTGCATGACACCCAACATCTCTCTGAAGAAGATAAATTTTGCCTTCCCCAATGCCTTTGTCAGAATGTCTCCTACCTGCTGATCTATAGGTACAAATTGTAGCTTAACAACCCCTCACTGTACACAATCTCTGATGAATTGATACTTGATGTCTATATGTTTTGACCTATCATGAAACACTGGATTCTCAGTCAACTTGATGCAACTCTGATTGTCGTAGTGTATCACCGTAGTCTCAACCTTCTGACCAAACAAAGTTACTAGCAACTTTCGAAGCCATATAGCTTCACATGTTTCCATGCTAGCTGCTATGTACTCTGACTCTGCTGAACTCAAAGCCACAGACTTCTGCTTCCTGCTGAACCAAGATACAACTCCTGATCCCAGACTGAAACAACACCCTGAAGTGCTCCTCTTGTCCATTGTACTACCTGCCCAATCTGCGTCAATATAGCCCATCAACCTAATTCCTTCACCTCGAGCATATCTAATTCCATACTCGATTGTACCTTGCAAATAACGCAACACATGCTTTGCCGCAGTCCAATGCACTCTCTTTGGCTCAACCATGAACTGACTAAGAGAGTTAACTGCAAAAGCTATATCTGGCCTGGTATTGACCAAATACATGAGAGAACCAATCAACTGCCTGTATAAGGTGGGGTCTACATCCTTCTCCCTGGATGTGTCTACCTTCCTCCAATTCATGATCATGGCTGTAGACATGGCTTTGCAATCTTCCATCCTGAACCTTTTCAAGATTTCCATGCAATATTTCCCTTTCCCAAGGAAAATATCTCCATCTTTCTGCCATACCTCCATGCCTAGAAAGTAGTGCATAAGTCCCAAATCCTTCATCTCGAACTCCACTGCAAGATCCCTCTTGCATTCTTCTATGAGCCTCAGTGAACCTGTAAGAAACAAGTCATCTACATATAGAACAAGAATGAGAATCTCACCTCCAACTACCAAGTAGTAGAGATTAGCATCTGCCTCACTCTTCACAAAGCCAATTTCCTGCAAGTAACTATCAATGCGCTCATACCACGCTCTGGGAGCCTGCTTGAGTCCGTAAAACTCTCTCTTCAATCTACACACGTGGGTCTCTTTGCTGTGTGCTACAAAGCCTTCTGGTTGTTCTATGTATACCTCCTCTTTCAACTCACTATTAAGAAATATTGTCTTGACATCCATTTGATGGATCTGCCATCCCATCTGTGCTGAAATTGAGATTACAGATCGTATAGAAGTATACTTGGCAACTAGAGCAAACGTCTCCTCATAATCTATTCCCTCTTTCTAAGAGAACCCCTTTGCCACGAACCTTGCCTTATATTTCTCGATTCTACCATCTGCACCATGCTTGATCTTATAGATCCAGCGTGATCCAACCACTGCCCTATCTGTTGGTCTAGGCACTACCTCCCACACATCATTCTGCATAATTGAAGTATACTCCTCAACCATTGCTTCTTGCCACACTTGATGTTGTGCAGCCTCCTGATAGCTAGAAGGTTCACTATCTACCAACTTACTAACTAATGCAACATAGTCATCATACCTGGCTGGTGGTTTCCGTTGTCTATTACTCCTCCTAGGAGTACCCACTAACTCCTGAGTATTCTTCTATGTCTGTTGAACCTCACGGTTCTTGCTGCCAACTGTAGAGGATGAAATATCAACCTCCATGTCTTCTTGATGCATCTCTTCTTGCACCTGTTGCTCCATACTTTGAAAACTCTCTTCTCCTGAGTCTATGCTTGTACTAGTAATTGTACTCGAGCTTTGCTGCCCTTGACTCGATTGAGTGATCCTTGGAGCTTCTATTGGCTGCTTACTCTGATCATCTACTGGAAAATCTCTAGACCTTCTAAATGCCTTGTCCTCCATGAACTTGAAATCACGTCGAAAAATAATCCTTCTGGTCCCCAGAATGAATATCCGATATGCCTTAGAGGTTTCACTGTACCCCACAAAGTACCCTCTCTCTGTAGTTTGATCTAACTTGGTACGTGTATCCTTAGGAATGTGACAATATGCCAAACTCCCAAAGATCCTAAAGTGACTGACATCTGGCTTCTTCCCAGTGAATGCTTCCTCTGGTGTCATCTTCCCTAGTACCTTATGTGGAACTCTATTCTGTATGTATACTGTTGTATTGCATGCCTCTGCCCACATATAACGAGGTAAATCTTGGTCATGCAACATAGCCCTTGATGCCTCCGTTATAGACCGATTCTTCCTCTCAGCAACTCCATTCTGTTTCGGATTGTAAGAAACAGTCCACTCTCTCTTGATTCCTTCTCTGGTACAGAACTCCTGGAAATCATTACTTTTGTACTCACCTCCATTGTCTGACCGAAGAATTTTTATCTTCCTTCCTGTCAAATTCTCCACAAGAGCTTTGAACTCTTGGAAGCGACTGAAAACCTCATCCTTGGTCTTCAAGAAGTATATCCATGTCTTCCTGGAGAAATCATCAATAAAAGTAACAAAGTAATCATACTCTCTGAGAGACTTCGTCGACATTGGTCCACATACATCTGAATGTACTAGATCAAGAATGCCCTTGGATCTAGTGTCACTCCTTGGAAAATATGCTTTAGCAAACTTCCCCAACACGCATCCCTTACATACATCATCGTGCTCTGTGCTCACCTCAGGAACACCTGTCACTGTCTCATGAAGTAATTTAAGGGCTCCATGATGGATATGGCCCATCCTTCTATGCCATAGCTCTCCTTGATCTCTAAGATTACTGTTGCTCATGAGTGCCTTAGGAATATCAAACTGCAGCCTATAAAGCCGACCGCTCCTAACTCCAATAGCTATGGGTGATTTCCAATCCTTTTGCTTGATAAACACATGTGCCCCTCTAAAGAGTACATTGTACCCTTTGTCCTGAAGGACAGATACAGAAATCAAATTCATCCCTAAGCCTGGAACATGCAACACATCATGAAAGGGAATCATCTTACCACTCTCCCTCTGAAACTGAACAGTCCCTTTCCCAACTGAGTTGAGTTTGGACATGTTCCCCATAGAGATCTGGATTCTGGTGCTCTCTTCTTTATAACTGGAGAAGTATTCTCTAACTCCTGTCATATGATATGACGCCCCACTATCTATGTACCAAACACTCTGTGAGGTTGAGCTAACCATACATGCTATGAGTGCAAACTCATCTTCCATTCTACTAGAGAGCTCATCTGCACTTGCTGAAGCCGCAACTTGCTTCTTGCCTTTCTTTTCATTCTTCTTCCTTTCTGGGCAATCGCTGACATAGTGGCCAAACTCGTGACAACCATAGCACTTGATCTTCGAAGAATCTTTCTTCTTCTTTTCACCTTGTGAATTTGATCCTTTATTAGACCCCTTCTTTGCTTTCCCTTTACCCGTTAGGGCAACATTTTCCTGTTCCACCTCACTTTTCTGAATCTTACTGTTGGCTCCATTGACAAGACTTAGTCTAAGCTCCTCCTGAGTGAAATCACTCCATAGTCGATCCTTACTCGGTAAGGTGTCTCGTCCATTGATGACTTGAACAAAGACATCCCACTACTTAGTAAACCCATTTAGGGCTATTATCACTGGCTCGTCATCACTTGGTTTGTCTCCAACAGTTGCCAATTCATCCTTGACAAGTCTAAGTCTGGTGAGGTAACTTGTCACGTCTTCTCCCTTATTCATCCGGGTATTCCTCAACTTTTCTCTCAGAATCAGCTTCCGATTAGTGGTAGCATTCTGGTACAGATTCATAATTTGGCATCCCACATCGCCTTCGCAGTAGGGTAAGTGCACGAAGTTGGTGGACAATTCCGTGGACATAAAAACCTGAAATAAAGGTACCGCGATCGCGGTCCTAAAACCGCAATCGCGGTTATTGAATTCTAGGTTTGGTAATTACCAAACCTAGTTCCACGATCGCGGTTTATAACCGCGAGCACGGTTATAAACCGCGATCGCGGAACTCTGAGACAAAATTTAACAGTCCCGCGACTCGTTATTTTCCTAATTTTCATTTCGAACCGTGACTTTTCCTAAACGTTTTTCACTCGCACTTTCAATACTATCTCAAAATTGCTCATCGGACTTCTGGATAGCGATAGATTCAACCATGCCGCCAAGACGAGGAGGTAAGTCCCCGATTGTAATCATTTTTTTGCATTTTAGGTTGTTTAATTTGCATTTTAGGTTTTTTTTGGCATTTTCATGGGTTTTGTGAATTGTTTGTTTATGTATATAATTTTATTGTTTTATCAGTTGGTCGGCAAGCTTGGGCTCGTGCAAACCGTCAAAACATTCCTCAAAACCCACCAAACATTCCTCAAAACCCTCCTCCAAACATAGATCCACCCCCTGTGGCTCCTTCTGTCCCCACTGAGCCAACAGGAACGCAAGATAATATCATTGGAAGAATCCAAGAAAATAAAATTGTCATTGAGAACCTAATTCAAACTATAAGACAAAATCATGCTACAAATCCATCCCGCATGACTTTAGCCAATACATTGCAAACATTGATTGGCGAAGTCGAGTCTGCAACCAACCAAATACATAGATGGAACACCTTTAGAAGTGACTGTAGGCGGTGGTATGCGGATAAACTATCTCATGCGGCCGTCAAAGAAATTTTTTTTGGAAAAGACCTCATTTGTGCATTATTTACCGACCCTAGAACCAATGCCCCCCTGCAGTTACTTGCAAACGGTTCCCAATCCATTGGTGCCATGATGATAGAATCAAAAACAATTTTTGGGACCGATGGTGGATGGTTTTTGATTATCCACCATGCAACAACAATGAGGTTCCTCTTTATTTTTTGAATAAATTATATTGTGAGTTCGTGCTCAATGAGGTCCCGAATTATTTTGACTTTTCAGACTTTTTTGGTCGAGGAGGTGGCTCTGCACAGAGCAGACCTGGTGCACGCGTAGGTCAGCCTAGGATCCCCCATGCCCCAAAACTCCCACTACCTTCAGTTATCCCTCCTACAGTGAAGGAGGTTGTGGAGATTGATACATTGCATGCATTGAGGGAGCTCACTGACACTCTCACCCAGCATAGCACCCAGATTGCATCCGGTGATGTTGGTGGAGGCACCAGTTCTAGTGCACCACACCACTGTGGATCATGTGGTGCTGTATGCACTGCAGGCGAGACATCATTTGCTGGTTCACAGGATTTTTTTTCTATAGATGAGATGCTGGGGAATGTTTTTGGAACTGGAGCCACTGATATTGGTCTTTCACAGGTAAATTTTAAATAAATTTAAATAATATATATATGTACAATAGTTTAATTCACATGTTTGAGATATTAATATATATATATATATATATGATTGTACGTCATGTACATACATGTAAAAAACTAATTTTTTATTTTATTTTAAATAGCAAGAGCCGGTGAAGGAAACATCCGGTGTCGACATGCTAGCTACTGCGGTTGGGCATGTTTCAAACGTAAGTTTCAAGTTGTACAAACTTACATTTTTAATAAATCATTTAATTGCACTAGATTATTATTATAATTTGTTTCACGTGTATGTTGTACATGTATTAATATTTTTCTCTTTTATACACAGGAGCCTGGTGGGTCATCATCTGCTCAGGGAACTGAAGCTACTGGCATGCCTCGCATGATTTTTACGCAGGTTAGTTACAAATCTCTTTACACTTTGTTTCTAATTCTTGGACCTCTGTGTACATGAGTTTCACTTTCTTATACTCAACGTATATAAAATACATACAACAGCTACCATATATAAAGTTGTAATTTGCTTAGAATACCATAGTATCTCACACTTGTACACATGCTCTATTGCATTTTCAATACCTCTAAAATTTTTGTAATTGGAGATACATGTCATAATAGACTTGAGGTGCTTACTTTAGGTGAAGAGGATTATTAAGTGATTATTATGGATGTGGACCCTATCCTCTAGATCCAGAAATAGAAATCTCATAAGTATTTTTTCTAGGTGGTTACTGACCCAATCCTCTTGATCTTCTTGATCCTCTCGGGCCAGTTGATAAATTCCCTTATGTCTTGTTTGTAGTACTAAACTGGATACACATGGTCTACATGTTCCCAACATCCAAAATAATGACACGTACTGCACTGTCATAGGTATATTATTTGTATGATGAACTTCTCAATCCAATGTAAAATGATATCTTCCCATATCTACTTATTTACCTAGACTATATCTTGATTCTCAATAACTACCTCTAGATATGTAACACCATGAGTCACGAAGGAAAAGATACTTGACAAGGTGGAAGCGATCAACTCGTAATCAAAATGAATGATAAGAGTGATGAAGAAATGTAAAAAAGGTTAAATCCTAACGCGATAAGTGTTAAGAGAAATGACGAAGGGGGGAAAAGTGAAATGTGCTCGACACTTAACAAAATTAATGTCAAGGGAGACAAGACTTAAGAAAGATGAATGCGATCAACTCTTAACAAAATGTGTGATAAGAGTGACGAGAAAAGGGACTTAATAATGCTTAACAAAATAAATGATGTCAAGGTGGAAGATGGACTGAAGTGTTGGTTTA
Organism: Taxus chinensis; assembly: GCA_019776745.2. Taxonomy (NCBI): domain Eukaryota; kingdom Viridiplantae; phylum Streptophyta; class Pinopsida; order Cupressales; family Taxaceae; genus Taxus; species Taxus chinensis. The sequence continues at coordinate 619,996,669 of CM034155.1, forward strand.
GAAGAATCTTAGCAAAATGAGTGCTAAGAAATATGAAGGAGCTTGAAATATGTCACGACCGTTAATGAAATTGAAGGTAAAAAGGGAAGAGACGAAAGAAGTAAGTTTTCTCAACTTGCGTCAAAGTAAGTGTGACAAGAGGATACTTAAAACATGATGGATGATGCTCAAATCTCAACAAAAATGTGTTAAAGGAAGAGACTTAGGAAAAATGATGATTTTGTTTGACTTTTAACAAAATGTATGTTAAAAAGGGAGACTTAAGAAGATGATGAATGATTTCAACTCTTAAAAAAAGTGTGTTAAAAGATAAGACAAGACAAGGAAGTGAAAGCACTAAAAGAACGAAAAGGTAAAGGTGATCATGAGAAATGAATAAACAATGAGAAAAAGGTTTGAATCTCACAAAAAATGGAGATAAGAGACAAGGGGGAAGTGATGGATTAGTGATCTCAAATTAAAACAAAGTGAATTCTTTAATGAGAGAAGTGATGAAATAATGAGAATTTCGACAATGCAACAAAATGATTGTGAAGTACGACAACGTAAGATGATAGGATAAAAAATGGAAGACGTCACAACTCAACAAAGTGGATGTGAAAATGCGACAACGTAAGAGTGAGTAGAGAATGATAGTGAATAATTTCAATAAGTTGAGAAATTAAATGCAAAATGCGATGATGTAAGAATGGGGAATGCTTAGAGTTCAAAAAAATAATGTTAAACTTAAGACTTGTAATTTTTAAAGGTCAAGGTGACCAAAAGAGTGCTTGACTATGATAAAGTGAGTATCACAATGTCAAGACTTAGATGAAAATGAAAGTGATTAAGTGTTAATATGGATGTCCACAAACCAAGACTTGGACAGGTGTATAAAGTTACAAGATGGATGAGAGAGAAAATGTGAATGATGAAAGCGAAACACAAGTGTGTACCATGCGAGAAAAATGAAAAATGGTAAAATAAAAGTTGTGGCCTCTATCTTAGATTGGCTTGGACAATGTGTGGCTTCTTAGGTGGCTCTCTCAACTAGGTGTCAGAAAAATATCTGAGTGAGCGCGATGTTATTGCTAGCTAAAGACTTTACGAGCTACCCCCTTTAAAGCCCTGAGTAAAGACCTTTCTCAGAATGAATCGCACTAGGGTCGCCACTAAGGATATTTGTGACTCTAACTCACAAAGGCTTTACTACTCAGGTAGGATAAAAAGGTTCTTGTTTCGTCCACCAGTTACCTCAAGGTATGGACTACTTTAAGGTTCCTAGAACCACCCCCTTTTTTGCAGCTTAAGGCTTATGCAAAGGAGGTTATGTTTGGTCTGGTGATGTTAGATTTAAAAGTTCTTCAAATTTGAATGATGCTCTAATTGTCATAGAAGATGACTATGGGTTACCTAGATTAAATACAAAAGTTTGTCAAAATCTTATGAAGATAGATGGCCTCCGTGCTAACATTTATAGATCCTATGTATTTAGCCTAAATAGAAGATAAAATTTAATAACATTTTTATTCTTTCTTGAGTAACTAAATATTGATTTGTACATGTTTTTTGTATAGCTCTTAAGTAGATTTTAATAAATTGATTTGTACATGTTTTTTGTATAGCTTATGACTGCTAGAGAGACTCCTCCACATATGCAGACTGTGGAGGCTGCTGTAGATACTGACATAACATCTGCAAATCCACTAACCGAGGTACACAATTTTTTAAATTTGTTAAATTTTGGAGGTTCATTATTTCTTATTAAACTTAAATCTATAATATCAAATTTTGTAGGTATATATATGTGTGAAATATTTAATTTGAAAATTAATTATTTGTATGTAGCTTACCCCTCGTGAGTCTATTGTTGTCCCTGCGACGCGTCAACAACAAATCGATAGGGATCATGACATTGCGGTAAGATTGCACATGCATTTTAACTAAATTGTACAAGTTTCTAAATTTTGAAGGTATTTTAAAATTTTGGGTGTTAAAAACTTGTTGTTTATGAATGTGCAGGTTAGGTTGCAGGCATGCTTGGAGACACCTAGGACCACACGGATGAAATCCGTAGTGGCATCTCCCTCCACTACATCCCCAGGTCGTGGACGTGCTACTTCTAGCAGGGCGAAGAGAGGGAAGATGTTTCATGAGTAGATTTATAGTCCACTTGGATGCCACATATATGTGGTCATGAGTATCTATTCACAGTCATATATATATATATATATATATATATATATATATAGCCTTTTGCGACCGCATGTGGTCCCATATGTACATTATGACACGTGCTTAGTTCGAGATGTATACATACATTATGAACTTATACATGTACATATATATTTTCAGAGACGTGCGCGTCTGGAGCACACTTTATTTGATTCTTGTGTGTGTGTGTGTGTGTGTGTGTGTGTGTGTGTGTGTGTGTGTGTGTGTGTGTGTGTGTGTGTGTGTGTGTTGGTTAAATAAGGCTATAAATTTTGTTATTTTGGTATTATTGCTAACTTTGAGAAAGTGGTTTTTGATCTCTGTTCGATGGATTTAGTGTATTACTTCTAGTTATATATTTTCTAGTATCTTTCTGATTATTATTTGTGGTATATTTCATGCCATGGGCATTTTGAATTTTTATTTTTCAAACTAAAACAATATTGTTAGCTCTATATCAAGCCAACTTAAGTATTAGTAACTAAAGCTTATTTGAGTACCTTGAAAAAGTTCATTGGCATGATGGAATCTAGTCGACGGGTGACTACTCAGACTCCGTGGCACCTAGAGAGGCCTCGTCTGATCTGACACCTCGGCATATGGACCCTCTACAATAGCCTCTCTCATTTTTTTCCTTCTCATTTCGGTGCTCTCGCTGTCCTAATGTTTGCAAACGCGTGAAATAGTGCAGTTGGAGCCAGTGTAAGGTTGTCAAACGCTGTATTTTGCAAACGGTGGGCCGTGGCATCAAACCGCCTGCGCTGGCACGTCCGGGTGGCCAGGTGAACGCTAGAGGAGGTGGTGTTTCGGTGCGCGAAAGGGTCGTTGCTTCCGGGCTACTTCGTTCGGGCTTAGTCCCTTAAGAGCCCTGAGACCAAAATATCGTTCAAATTCGACGGGTGACTACTCGAACTCCGTGGCACCTAAGGAGGCCTTGTCTGATCTGGCACCTCGGCATACGGACCCTCTACAATAGCCTCTCTCATTTTTTTCCTTCTCATTTCGGTGCTCTCGTTGTCCTAATGTTTGCAAACGCGCGAAATTTTTGTCTCCCATGATGTTTTGCTTTCGGTGATAAAAAAATGTGCCTGGAAAAAGACAAAATTTCACAGTAATTCGTACGGTAAGGTCAGAGAGTAAAAATCACATGGTAATTCAGACATTGGGATGTGTGTAAATATGATTTATAAACTACGAGCGCGCTTTATAAACCGCGAGCGCGCTTTATAAACCGCGAGCACGCTTTAAAAACCGCGTTCGCGGTATTTTTACAAAAACCACGATCGCGGAGCTATTTTCCGAACCTAAGCCTCGGAAAATCTTTGTTTTTCCCCAACCAAAGCTATGGAAGGTCATTATGAAGTGCAAAAGGTCAAAAAACCTCAAATCTACTCTTCCAAAGACTTGAACCATGCTAAAAAACTGAAAACATTTCACAAAAATGGTGCCATCACGTAGGGTAGACTCTTAGCTTTGTAAAAATATTGTTTTTAAAGTGAATAGAATAAGATAAATATCATTTTATAATTTATTACTAACAATAGGTCCTTAAGACATTTTTTCCCGTGAATGTTCATGTCTACGTTTAAGACTGTAACTTTTGTTTCGCTTATCAAAATATGATAAAAATTATACCATCCCAAGCGTGGACAAATTCTATACACCTTAAAAAAAAAAATTGATTTCGATATTTTTTGATATAGTTATGGCGGGCAAACGGAAAGCGCTCCATTTTCTAAATATTTTCAGACCACTTTCACGGAAAAAATCATAAAAAAAAAAAATATTGCTAAAAAAAATACAAAATAAAATCCATCCCAAGATAAACAACTACATCTAACGTTTCACCAAAGGAAAAAAAAAATAACAAGATTTGGTCATCCAAAATGCGGGCAAACGGACTACAATCTTATAAGTTTTTTCGAAAAAAAAAAGTAAGTCATATAATTTTAAGTGTTTAATATAGCTAAACTTGTCCGTTTTTTACAAAAATTAATATTTTAGAAACTAGATTCCGAATGCTACGATTCATATTTATATATAAATTTTTCTAATTTATAGTGCATGTATAGCTAATAATCCCTACAAGTTGAGATTTCACTGTTTTTTGCAATATGACGTCCACGGATGACCCTATATTTGTCCATCAACTTGGTGCACTTACCCAGTATCTAACTCTGTAATATGCGGAACAATATGATCCTTGACATCGTCAAGAATCAGCCTCCTCGCCTTGGCATCTTCCTTCTTATATGCTAAGAGTTGTGTTGCATCTGTAGGTACACGTACAATAGTGGTCACATATTCCTTGATACCATTCTCTTCCAGCAATAGAGAAATTCTGGCTTTCTAGACACCAAAATTTGAGGCTCCATCCAATCTGTCCTAATCTCTTAAACCTGCTGAGGCCATCTTAAAAGAAAATAATAATAATAATTTTGAAGAGGTTAAACTGGGTTTTATAAACCCTCACTTTCTTTCACCTAGGGTAAATCTCTTCTACCCGAACTTAGCTCTGATACCATGTGAAAAATCTATTACAGTTACTGATTATTAACCTCCTATCTTGTAAGATTATTTGATCAACAAATATTGGAAAATAACACAACTGTAACTTCACAAATACAAACACATAAGAAATACCCAACAAGGTGAACACAATATTTTCAGACAATTGTACCTGGAAAAACCTCGTAGGGAAAACCAGTACTACAGATGAGAAATATATTAAACTTCAGCAAATCAAGAGATACAAATACTGCTTGCCTCTTACTGGTAGAGCTTCGACAATATCCTAATCCTCCTGCTGATATTCCTCCACTGCTATCTCCAACGCTATCACTGCACCCTTGCTAACACTGCAAGTTTCTCTAAAAACTTCCTTTCTGCAAATGACCCCAATGACCCCCTTATATACTACTCTCGTTGAAAATCAACGGCCGAGATTAATACAAATGAACGGCTGAGATTAAGACAACTCAATAACCATAACAACCTTGGTTATGAGGTGTCACCTAAAAGGAGTTAATATTAGATAACAATTGTTCTTATCCTAACAATATTTGTTTGACAAAAACAACTATTTCTCTAAATTCTAGGTTGTCCAAACTACCCATAACAAATGGATGAGGACAAACAGCTGTCCAAGCTACTAACTACTAAGATTAACAGCGAGATTCAACCCCTCTAATTGAGGATTGGGAACTCCTAATGTCTTGCACAGACACACACCTAACTCAGCAGGAGCTCAACATTTTTAAAGACACACCACATTTGTTTACAAAAAAATGATCTGGTGGACTCCCACAACCTACAAATGTTGAAGACATTGAACGTTTCGATCGCCCAATCCATTGCTGAAAGTAACAGGTGGACTGGACCAAGAAATCCTGATGATGATCAGTTGGAATACAAAGTTCTATTGTGCAAACAACAAAAAATCATGCTTATTGCAAATCTATGGGTTGATGCATGCCTCATGAATAGTGCCACGAGAATAGTCACCGACATTGTCTACAACACATCAATGCAACCACCAACATTACCTTTATTTTTTGTTGTAAAATTTGATAGATACAACGACCCATATTAGGATCCCTCCAATCCATTACATATTCCCATACCCCCTATTCCGAGAGGGAATCGAAGACAATTGCCAATTAAAATGGCCTGGGGATTAACTATCCACAAGTCACAAGGACTTACTTTGCACAGAGTAACCGTCGACATTGGAACCATTGAAAGGAAGGGTCTGACATTCACAAATTTCTCCAGAGTTCCCTCGCTTGCAAATCTACGCATTTCACCTACTTTTTCATTCGAGAGATACTCAAATATGGCGCATGTACTAGCACTCGGAGCAACAAGAAAGGAGGAAGCAAGACTACTATCACTCAACCCATCGTAAATACTATCCTCTGCTTTGATAACGCCTCCACTACTACTATACTCAACACTTCTTCTATCCAAACCGACACTGTCGTTCAAGGGGTATCAAATGTAATCATGTTTATTTAAACTAAAATTGCCCACTAAAGGCTACCATTCATGATATAAATACTGCAAATTTATACATGTCTCATTATGTGTACGTATATCTTAATTTATTTGATGTTTTCAAATATGAAAAGCAACTTTAAATGTACGAATCTGTAACACAATTAAATGTACACATACAACAAATCAATGTAATGTTTCAACTAAATTCCTATACTACAACTTTCAATCACACACATTATCAACTATACAATAAATGTGCTTCCAACAAAACACTAACCGAACAATCAATGCACAACTAACACAATAAAGCCGAATTAAATACATACAACATCAACTATAAAATAAATTAACTATTGAAAATAGTATCAAATGTATTCATGTATATGTAAATTAACATATACCGCACGGCGTTCACATCTCATAAAACACATGCGATTACTAGTATTAATATAAAATGAATGTGTCATCTTTAATGTCAAACTACATCTACAAAATATTATTTACCACATGGGCAACAACCATTATATATGCATGACTCAATTTTAACCATTTGTTTGCGCTGAAATGTGTGAGAGGAATCAACCGCTGCAAAAGACGTTGGACGGTGAACGTCGATGCACGATAGCACTGGAGCCGTTGATGGTCTGCGTTGGAAATTTGGAGACCGCACAAATTATGTCACAACTAATTTCTTGATTCCCAATGCGGCCCAGCTGGATATCTTGCATGCAAATCACGGAAAATATTTTCTTGTCCTGTAATATCAAGTTTTTCGTGCAAGGCCTGAAAATCCACCATTTCAGGATAGATGTTGTTGCTATCTTATTTAGTGCAGTACCAATTTCGCAGTTGAAACTAATTTAATGGCCGAATCTGCGGGCAGCCAGATAATATTGGATAGTGGAGAGGAAGGTGTAGCGATGCGTTGATGTACACTAGGATTTCAACTGTCCATGTAGTTGTAACTCGCTTCTTTACTTGAAATGTTGTTTGGGGTTTTACTTTGACGAAAATAATAAAAAAATGTATCTTTGCATCAGTTTTTTTCTGTTTTACAAGTTTTTTGATCATTCGACCATGCAGGAATTTTAAGTTCTTTGGATGGACAATGTCAAACAGTGCACGCTGGGAGCGAAGTTATGTACTTAATTCTCATAATGGTTTTTTAAATAATTACATTTTGCTGTGTTTAATTTTTTTGCCTTTAAAAATCCTATTGGAGTGAAAAGCCTCCAATACTTCAAGTTTTGACATAGAAAGAAATTTCAGACAAACAAACTGGTGATTTTCTTTTGGTGGAAATTTTTTAGTCATTTAGTTTAGTGTTTTTGTTGGATTTTGTATGGAAGTTTTTGCTTAATTGAATGTTAATTGTTTTCTTTATTCTTTATTAAAATCTAAGAAATTTATGTGTATTTTGGACAATTTTTGTATCATTTTGGTTTCATTTTTTAAGTTGAATATTATTACACAATTTAATGATATTTAAGATGACTAATCTTTTGGTTATTTTTCGACACGCAACTTGGTGGCAGGGAACTCCATTGTAGTATCATGAAGCTCTATATTGATATGATATCAAAACTTGGCCGAAAATTTTTGGGTGCGTGCGAAGGGCATCGTCCATTCAATAATAGTTTTGCATTTTTAAGGGTGCAAGTTCCATTCAATAATTTGTTCAATAGTTGAGTAGCATTGTCTTGAGCACACCTATAAATATAAAATTCTTGTTGGCCTCCACATCAATGCTATTGAACAAAGATTAGAGAGAAGATACCAATGATGACTTGAAGGGTTTTTTTTTTATGGATGAAGAAGATTATCTCTACCTGTTCTCCTTTGAAACAAGCTCCTCTCCTCTACCCTGCACTCTACCATCTTGAATAGGTCAAATCAACATTTGCATTAGGAAGAAACTTAACACTTAGCTCGGTTCTTCTTTGCAAGCGTCATAATGGGTGAGCTCCTCAAGTGATTGAACATTTGTTTTGCCTGAAAGTAAGCCCCAACTACATTTCCCCCGAGCTCCTTCTCCATTGCATACAAATAGAGATGATCCAATCATCTTGGCATGTGGCTTGCCTACATACCGAGATCAAATTGATCCAGAAAATCTGGATCAAGACCATTGCAAGCTCAACTCACCCTTTGGCACCAACATGGCTCCCATAGAGCATTCTCGACATCCTACATTGTGAGTCACAAATTGAATTAAGTCTTTGAGATAAATTCAACACTTTTCTCCAAGATCTTCCCCGACCTCAAATATCCATCTCAACCCATATCCAAACTAGTGACTACTCTACACGATGGATTTGTTTCAAATCTTGTTGTGCAACTTCCCAAGTGGGCAAATATTTGTGTGCAAGTTGATCCTAGCTCTGTTCTATGTCTCTCAAGGTGGCTCCTACAACAAAGAAGCGAAAAGAAGTACAAGGTTGGTAGATAAGACATCTGAATGAATCCCAAGAAAAGGACAAAAATGTAAACAATAATATTAAATCTTTTGTTTTTAGGCATTTGTGCTCAAGTATTCGTTGAGCTAGCATCAACAACTTGCTAGAAACTTGTGATTTGAGCTTAATAGTGTTATAGTAGTATATTTCTTATATTGAAACTTTTGGTAATTGCAAGTATTACACCTTGTCTGACGTATCTACAAGTCATGCACAGAGTTTGAAAAGATGGAGGTGATTGTTGTTTGTAGAAGTCATCAACAATATGTTTTAAGATTTAAAAAATTCACACAAATTGTTGACATGTGTGTTTTCACCATAGCCATTATTTGATAGTTTTAAAAGCAACTTGCACTTTTGTATAGTCAAATGACTTTTTACATTTTGATTTTTTTTTACATACAAATTTTTACCCACCATTTTCTGACGGGTTTGATGCCTTGAGAAGGGTTGTGACGGGCTCAATTTTGAACCCTGTAGTTCCCATCACTTCACGTCAGATTCATGATCATGGGCAGCATTGTCTGACACATTTTTGACGATCCAACAGAATATTGAGAAATGAAATAGTAAATGCGGTTTTCGAGACGTCGAGCTATTACGGATTCTCCAGACTTCTCTGGTGCATATTTTCTCAGCGCTTGTTTCCATCACATAGTTGGTTTTTTTTTGTTGACCATGTACATCCCAATGTGAGGTTATTAGAGTGGGCAAGAAAAAGAAAAACTTTTAAAGTCTATGAGGCTACCAAAAATAGCTTATGGGACAACTTGTAACAAATCTTTGGCATTCCAATTTCCTATTGGTGAGTTTGATAATCAACTGGTCTATTTTTCAACCATTTCCTTGCTGAAAATATTTGGTAAGAATGCAACAACCACCGTACTAACAAACTGGGATATACAACGGCTATAAAATTGGAAAACTATTTGGTAAGACATAAATATAGTACACCATGTGCCATTACATGCGTAGACTATTGGTAAATCATTTTTTTCCCTAAAATTTTGATAAATCATTTTTTTGCTATACAAAAGTATTTAATATCCCTATAAATGTTTAATTGGGATGAATTCAAATAACCATTCCTGTCAAATCAAATGAAAGAAAATATTCCCCCGCAAAATATGAAGTGGGGAACCCCTCTAAATTGAAGGATCACAAAATACACGTAAATGGTTTGACAAAATGGTTTTGCCAAAATGTAGTCTCATAGAATACAATGCTAATTACAAATGCACAAAATAGGCGTGCTCACAAAATATTGGAGTTTTAAAAGCATAAAATAAAAATAATAAATGTACCCTAACATATAAGGGCTTGTGTCTACAATGCGAGATGCACTATCTCAATGTATTAAAATCAAAATCAAATAAATAAGACAATTTTAGAATTATTAATTTACGTATATGGCCATACAATACAAGATAAAATTAAATCCAATCACACTAGCAAAATAATAGTGAAACAGAAAGAGAATACAGAAATTGATGGTGTAAAACCAAAAAATATCGAAGAACTCACTATAGTTTTCCCTCATAAACGAAACAGGTTTTATAAACACTCAAAAAGCAGTTAATACCATCAAATAAAAATTAAGTTTTAATGTAAATTAAGAAAACAACCCCACAACCCCAAAATAAAATATTAAGAAAGAGTATTATTCAAATACAACAATAATTGATCTTCATGAACTTTTTCTGATGAATAAACTAATTTCACAAAATTCTCCATATTTTCATCATTGGAAATCACATTGAAAGGTGTATTAATAAGTTCATTGTAACAATTATCCATTTTTATATATTCAGAATATGTGCATGCCACCAATTGGTCTAAAGCCACACAAAACATGTATCTCCTTACACCATAGCAATCAGTGTTTTATAACCTAGATATCCATTTTATGCAATAGGTGAACCAATATTCTTTGTGAGGTAAAGGTTCATGCAAAAGATGGAAAAGGTGTTAATACTCACCTTAACCAAGCCCAAAAATAAGCTTTATTCAACGCATTCGTACACAAAATAGTAGAGAGGATCAATTGAAGGAGACATTCTACTTGCTACAGAAAAACTCCTGTAGAATATTTCTCCATATTTTTATATAAATACATACTTAAAAAGCAAACCACATGTAGATTCTTCTACATTCCTTCAATTATTCCAAGAGTACCTTTCCAGAAGGTATGTAAATCCACTCACAAAGTTGTAATTCTATGTGGGTGGAGAATCAGATGTATATGAATTTAACTGATTATGGATGATTCTGAACTGAGTTGGGTGATCTAAAGGATAGAATATGGAGATCTAGACCTGAGAGTGCCTCAATACTGAAATTGTGACATGGAGAATAACATCTAGTATTTAATTAGTGGACTTAATGAAGTCAGAGATGCAGCGGAGGGCTTCAGCCGCACTTTCGTCCTCCATTTTGAGGGCAATGAAACTGTGGTCTTCCTCCTCGAAAACATGCACCTGAACCTGCTTCCCGCACCCTTTTAAAAACTCGCAATACTGCAACTGTTTATCTCTCAATATATCTTGCCCTGCAATCACAAAAAGCATGGGCGGAAGGGCGACACGGCTTATAAAAGAGGACTCTTTATCCCCTCCTACCGGATTACAAAATGGATGATCTCTGTTACTTCCCAGCGGCAACGCGAGCCTCCACATGGTGTCCGACATCTCCAGATTAAGCACCGGCGAGCTGTGATTTCCCGACGGCGTCCGCTCTTCTCCTCCGGAAAAAGGGCACCCCAAAATAATTCCCTTGATTTGGACTTCAAGATTGCCATCACCAGCTGCTGCTGCCCACATACCCACATGGTTTGCAATGTTCCCACCTGCACTATCGCCCGCCACAAACACCTTAGAAAAGTCGGCGTGGGAACGGAACCACGGATCCACCTCTACTGCTGCGGCGCCGCCGCCGCCTTCGCCGCCTTCGCCGCCGCTCGCCCTTTTCATGGAATGAATCCACTGTAGTGCAGCGATGGCGTCGTGGTAGGCGGCGGGAAGGCGGTGCTCGGGAGCCAATCTGTATTCCGCAGAAACAATGAAAACGCCTAGTGTTGCCGCCCACTTCTGCAACATACAGTGAATAATGCTGCTTGCCGGGGTAACTTTGTAGCAAAAGCCGCCGCCATGATAATAGAGTAGTACAGGCACCCTGGTTTTAATGGTTTGAGGAGGAAGGTAGACTCGCGCCCACAATCCAGTTTTATGGTCGAAGACGATGTCTTTGAAGGGCACAAAGTTGTAATCGTCTGTGGGTGGAGGTGAATCTTGTTGCTCTGGTCGAACGATGGATCCATCGCTGTAGAATTTGGTAACGCCGTCGGCCAAAGTCTCCACCACCCGACGCTCGCTGATATCCGCCATTGTTTTCGTTTCTTCTTCTTCAATTGATACCTGCAACTGCAATAAAATTGGGATAAAAAATGAATGGTCGGGGAAAGGGTGCGAATCTGGGAAATAAAGAATGGTTTTCGACATGTGGGAAATGAAGACCTCCACGTTTTGCGGCGCCTTTCATGGGAAGCTGGAGATACTCGCCGGGAAGTGTCCGCTTCCCGGCTGCTGTTCTCTGCTTCACATTTCCGGTGAGCCTGTTCCGATTACTACTGCGCATGCGTGACAGTGCTGTGCGGCCCTCAAATTCGGCTTTCCCATCACTCCACGTTGGATTCGTGATCGTGGGCATTTCCCACCATGTCCATTTTTGTCATTATTAGTACCTGCAGTTTTTTGCCTTTGAGTTTGCTATTAAAGTCTGTGGTGGGGCGGTGGTTTGCTAGTCGCTGAGTTTTTTTGGAATGTTATGGTATACTCTAACGTCTCACTCCACTTTTTAGGGAGACTATCATTTATCTTGCCAAATGGGGTATGTATATTGTTTTGACCAAAACAAATATTCATTCTTTCTTTCTTTTTCTTTTTTTTGGGTATAAATCACATGTTGTCATTTCTATGGGAGGGGAGCCAGTCACGGTGCACCCTAACTTTGGTGCACTATTTGCAACAGCAAAAAAAACAGATGAATCACAAAAATCAGTCAAAAGAAGCGCGCCAAAATTCTCTGCACAACCATCGCCTTTGCCAACTCAGCAGACACGTAAATCTCCGTACGCATGAGCTGGAGTGTGAGGTGTCCAAAAAACTAAGTTTTCGCGCGCTTGACCAAATTTGGTGAATGTCACCCCCCACCGGTTACTATATTCGATGCCACTTAAGGCACATTAACTCACTGTATATTGAGGACAACGAAATCCGCGCATAGGGATATGGATGTCATAAATGGTTAAGGCGCCGTGTCAACCAAGCAAACGACATCAAGAAAGCCACCACGCGGATTCAATGCTTGTGCTTCATGGCACCACCTACTCCCAAACCGCCTCCAGCAGATAGACTGTATACCGCTCGAACCAGCAAAGAATGCAACAAAACAGTGGAAGCCATCGGACCAGGAGGGGAATGTTTACGGTTTTGGCGTGATAATTTTCTTCTTGCGACTTCACGTGTTCATGCTTACGGTTACGACGTTGGGAGCTACTCATACTTGCGACTTCTTTCTTCAGCAATAACTCAGTGTTTCAGTTATAATCCTTCTGATCTGCCATCTTTAATCTTGCCGTGGATGCTTCAAGACAGGTTTCGTTCTGTACATTGTTCTGTTCTGTGTCATTTACTTCTTTTAGACAAACCCTCCTTAGTCGTTTTAAAGTGAAGTTCAATTTGATTTGGTGGTTTTACATATTGAAAACTGACAGTTTTTTCTGTACGCGTCTTGCAGTGGTGGGGAGGAGCTCGTTCGATTGACGGAGAATGATCCACGTAGATGCAGACACATTCCTTCAAATGTGTTTATCAACACATCAAATGAGCTTGGAAATTGCTTGATTCTCTTCGAAACAGTCCATTCGGTTCTAATAGGTGAGGTTTTTACCCTCACTGAGGCAGTGATAGAAACAATTACTAATACTTCTTCTATACTGGTAGATTGTGTTATATGTCTTCCTAGTTACGTGATTCCTTCTTGCAAAGACTTAAACTCCTATTGTTTCTGAAAATTACAATATACTGAACATTAAAAAAAGCTGGGTGATCCAAAAAAATGTGTCAAAAGAAGTGCGTGAGAGTTGAATCTTTTTACTTGTTGAATTTATATAAAATATGTCAAAATAAGCACGTGAGTATTGTATCATTGTATCATTGTAGCATTCGATTGTGCTCAACTGAGCGTGCTCAAAGTGTGATTTTTGCTCTCACGTTTCCATTCTTGTAGCTATGTACACGGACGCTTCCATTCTTTTAAAGACATTACATTTTATCTCCTCTACTTCTCAATCACTCTTAATGGAACTTGTGCATTTGGCAGCGTAAAATTTGGTTTGATCCTTCCCTTTTCCTCTCTCTGACACAATTGTAACTGCATATTTCTTGAACCTCAAAGCAACAGGCACATACCCATTGTTTGATATACATTATACTTGTTGAATGAATGTAAAAACAGTTCAGTGGTTCTCTAAAATCCACATCGACAAGTATGATGCCACGACCATTAGTAAGGTTCCTATAAGAAGATGACCACCTACTGATCACTGAATCTGTAGTTGAGGTTGAAGCTGGGGTGTTACTTTGCAATTGCCTCCCAATGTTGACATCCCTCGCAGGCGTAGTTGGAAATGGATCAGAACTTAGAGAAGCATTCACTCCGACTGCAGTATTATGTGTTGAAACTGATAAAGGGCAATGTATGCCCATTAATTCTCTTAGCATTGGGTGTTGATCAGGAAAAGGATTAATTGGACTGCTCAATCTCCTTTTCCTTTCTAACTCTCTTCTTGCCTTCTCAAACTCCTTCTCCTTTATCTCTTGATCCCTTTGAATCCTTTCCTGTTCCTTTTTCTGTTCCCTTTCCTGCCTTTGAATCAACTTTTGGTGCTCCTTTGTTTTCCTTCTATATTCTTTTTCAATCTTTTCCTGCTCCTTCCTCTCCCTTTCAACAATTCGTTCAGCCTTCTTCTCTTGGATTTGTTCCTTTTTTCTTTGCTTTAATTCATCTATTTCTTTTTTTCTGTTCTCTTTCTCAACCAGAAGCTCCATGTACCGATCTGCTGTAATTAGTAGAGATTCCCTACTCAATCTTATACCAGAAGCACTATTTGACCTTGATGATTCTCTAACCTTTTCCACAGGGAGTTTCAAGAATCTACCAAGAGTTTTATGTCCTTGGTTTGCCTCACAAGTTTGGTTCGAATCTGCCCCTAATATCCCTGCTACCTCTAACTGTGAATCTGCATCATTATCTTCAGGTTGACTGCCAACATAGTAGTGCACCAAATCTGAGTCGTGAAGTACTGCTGGCTGAGAGGGTAAAGAGAGGCTGACCTCTTCATTATTGAAGTTCAAGTTGACACCAAGATTAAGAGCTGCTTCTTTCATCCAATCAGGAGGGCTTTCTTCTGTGGGCAAAGATAGTGATTCATCGATTTGATTAATTCTGTTTGGAGTTTCCAATTGTTGAGCAACACATTCATTTATATTTATCTCCATCTGCTGAGGTTCTGATTCTTTCTCCAATTGTGTGTTAGGCACCATCTGAGCATCTTCACTTTCCTCTAAATCAACCCTAGATAGATGAAGCATATTTTCTACTGCACCAGCATCATCTTGAAAAGATGTGTCAAATGTTCTGCTTGGTGCCATGTCTTCATCCAAGGCATTGGGATTAAGAGGCCATATCCCTGTTCTTTTGAATCCTGATTTAATGTTGCTAGGTGTAAGAGCCATTCTGAATGCTTTGCTCCCTAACTCTGCTAATTCAGCTCTTTTCACATCTATCCCATGGTTTGCAACTATCCATTTGCGTCTCTCCTCCTTGAAGTATGTTTTGAATGGAGCAAAGACACTCACATCCAATGGCAATAATTTATGAGAGGTGTGTGCAGGCAATGTTAATAAATCAATCCCCAAACTCCTGGCTTCTTTAATTGTCCCCAAAGCAACATGTGAACCGTGGCCATCAAAAATTAGTAAATGCCTATTGGTAGGAGACACTCCACCAGGTATAGATGATGCAAAGTGATGTAACCAATTCATGAATAAATCTTTTGTCATCCATGCATGTGATTGTGCTGCCATGCAAGCTCCAGGCTCACAACCTGCAATATAATTTTCTAAATGGCTCTTCCCCTTAAAAAGATAGAATCCTGGAATACTTTGTGCAACAGCATTTACACAACACAAAATGGTAATCCATTCTCTACTTTTTGGGATGATATATGGCACACTCCTACTACCCCTTTTAGCAAGCACTCTCATACCGCAGTTCCTCCCTGCTTGTAATCCAGTTTCATCACAATTCCATATTCGGTTTGGTCCATATGGGTTGGCCTCATAAGCTTTAGACAAATTAATGTAGAAGGAACTGACAATTGATGGCCTCAAACACACTGCTCGATCCTTATCAAGGCCTTCAGCTGTCCTTAATGTTAGATCCGGGTGTCTTTTTTTAAAACCTGCCCACCATGACTTACCCGGAAAACCATCCGTGAATGGGTTAGACCTTGTTTCGCAGATTTGTGCCACACATGTCTTAAGTTGTATAATTTCTAACCCATGTCCCATGTCAGCCATTTCATGACACCAACTCACTATCTCCATCTCTTCTTCTTCTGTTAGAATTGTTGGTGGACCCTTTCTTTTAGTGGTGGTTAATGCCCATTAGCCAAGAAGTAAGGGTGGTTGCTGGTATACCCCATTTTTTTGCAGCAGCGCGTGTAGAGTATCCATAATCTTCAACATCTTTCATGGCATTATTCATATCAGACTTGTTCCAATCAGATCTTGGCTTTGACACATTTTGTGTTGAAGGGCTCACTCTTATTGCTTGGACATTTACTTCTTCATGTGGTGTGTCATTGGCATCTTGAGGTGGGGTATTGATAGCCTCTTCTTCACGTTCTTCACTTGGCGGAAATCTTGCTCCCCTAATTTTGGCACATGCAGGTCTTACTCTTTTTGGAAGCTGCCTTCTCCTCATGATGTCAATAAAAACCTGCTAATATAGTTAAATTCACCAAACTGATGTAACTTACAACAATGAGATATTCAGCATATTGAATCATCAAACGTAATTCTCAAGTGCAGCCATTTGATATGAGTGCCTATGTTCTGAGCAATGGATACTTCAAAAATCAAAGGTAGATGAATATTCACAAGTAATTCTGAGCTAAATTAATGAAACTGTATACTTTATGCTGCCTCTAAATGTAGATGAATATTCACAAGTAATTCTGAGCTAAATTATTGAAACTGTATACTTTATGCTGCCTAAGTAATTCTCTACAGCCCAATCTACTTTGCTAACTAATTCATGTAAGATGTATATCAACAAGTAATTCCAGTCTAAAGTAATGAAACCTGCAGATGTATGTGTACATGTAGATTTATATTTACAAGTAATTCCAGGATAAATTGAAGAAATATGTATATATACTTACAAAAAATTACATGTTAGATGCATATTTTATGCTGCCTTTTCATGTAGTTGTATATTTAATGCTTCATTTTCACGTAACTGTATTATTTATGCTGCCTTTTTTGTCGTTGTATATTCTGTAGATGTATATTTAGATTCAGAAACAATATCCCTATATCATCCATATCCCTATGCGCGGATTTCGCTGTCCTCAATATACAGTGAGTTAATGTGCCTTAAGTGGCATCGAATATAGTAACCGGTGGGGGGTGACATTCACCAGATTTGGTCAAGTGCGTGAAAACTTAGTTTTTTGGACACCTCACACTCCAGCTCATGCATACGGAGATCTACGTGTCTGCTGAGTTGGCAAAGGCGATGGTTGTGCAGAGAATTTTGGCGCGCTTCTTTTGACTGATTTTTGTGATTCATCTTTTTTTTTTGCTGTTGCAAATAGTGCGCCAAAGTTAGGGTGCACCGTGACTAGCTCCCCTCCCATATTAGGGAAGTGCTGTTTTTTTTAAATGAAAACGTTTTTAATAATACAAAATTATTATAAATCAAAACCTTAAGGAATAACACTCAATAGAACTCTCGGCAAGTGACAGTATTAAGGACATAATCATTATACAAAAATTCTTATAAAAGGAAGAGGAAACTAAGAATGAATTGATAAATTGTTAGTGAGGGACATTGTTTGGCATCAATGTTTGAATACGTTCCTTTATCTTGACGATTGCATCACACACCTTTGGATCTTTACTATTGAATTAATACATCTGTAAACATAGAGAGGACAAAATTTGAGATTTCTGGATAACCAATCATGGTGCATTACCACACAAAAATTCATGTAAGATGTATATCAACAAGTAATTCCAGTCTAAAGTAATGAAACCTGCAGATGTATGTGTACATGTAGATTTATATTTACAAGTAATTCCAGGATAAATTGAAGAAATATGTATATATATACTTACAAAAAATTACATGTTAGATGCATATTTTATGTTGCCTTTTCATGTAGTTGTATATTTAATGCTTCATTTTCACATAACTGTATTATTTATGCTGCCTTTTTTTGTCGTTGTATATTCTGTAGATGTATCTTTACAAGTAGATGTATATTTCTTATATATCTATTTGCAAATACAGAGCCTTTCCGTAACTCAGCCTGGAATTTCTTGTAAATATACGTCTACATAACACACAGCTACTTGTAAATATGAAATACAGGTTTCATTAATTTAGACTGGAATAACTTGTTAATATACGTCTACATGAAAAGGCAGCATAAAGTATGCACCAGCAAGGGGATACATACTTTTACTGTATAAATGTGAAATACAGTTTTCATTAATTTAGACTGGAATTACTTGTTAATATACATCTTACATGAATTAGTTTGCAAAGTAGATTGGGCTGTAGAGAATTCTCAAGCGCTTCTTTTGACAGATTTTTGGGATCATCAGGTTTTTTACAGGCTCCCCTCCCATATGGAGATTGACAATAAAAAACAATTAAAATTAAATGAATGTGCATCAAATATAAGAACAAAGTTAAGAACTTACTGTATGTGGCACTATGATGTGGAATAACAGTTGATTATGGCAGCTTGGAACTGTAATTGTCATGCACTAGCAAAATAGCTCTAACTGAATAAAATTTCAGAGCAGTTGAGGAACTAGATTTATAGGAGATATGAAAAGTGTTGTAGTTGAGTGATCCCTGTGCTTTTTTTTTGATTGGGTAAAATTGGTTGATCCTTGTGCTTGTTTTTGATTGGGTGAAACCGATAGGGGTGGATCAATATTTATGATATTTTATTTCAATACTCATATTTGAAGTTCAATTTGATTTGATTTCTCATTTCAATTCAATGTTTGTTTCTTGAGCCTCACATTTGTTGAAAATATGCAGGTACATAATTTATGGGAGTAGCTGGGATGGAAAATGGTGACAAAGTTAATGCTTAAAAGAAAACTTGTATCTGAAAATGGTGCACTTTGGACTTCTTCTTGTGAGAACCTAGCCTAAAGTGTGTGAATGACAAGACCTTTTACACAGTAAACTAGGAACTTAAATTATGTGAAAATTGACATCAAATTGATATGATGATGTGATATCAATTTTGTATAGGGATGAAATACAATTATATATCCTTGTATTAAATACATGTTGACTTTAAATTTGGCAATTTTTGAAGTATAATATATGTTATTATATGTTTAAAAGTTATACTGACTATTCTACTGTTGACATATTCATGGCTGTACATGAAAAGTGACAGACACATCAGTTTTGAGGATACTTTGTACATTTATAGGATAGTATTCATTCCATTATTAATATTTTACTGTGCAAAAGCTGACAACAAATATGTCAACTACCCTCACCACTACTGGGTAATGCACCATGATTGGCTCCTCTCCCCTATGTAGATATTTTTTTGACTAGAGTTTGATTGTGGAAATTCATTTTATTTGTAAAAAAGTAAACATTTTTACTTAATTCTATTCCCAGAAGCCTTTATTCTCAAAGTGTGATGAATGATTTGGTAGTTACTCGTGGATTAATGGTGCAGTTTGTTGCTAGAATTTCTGGGCATATCGGAGAGAATTAAATATACTAATTCATTTTAAACCCCCATCCATATTCCCACTCCTATGGCACTAACTGATGCAAGATCCTAAAATTTGAACTATATTTAAGCATAGTAATATTCCAAAACTTTTGGGTAACTGTTGTCGATAAGTTCTGGGTTGTACTATATACGCGGAGATTTATGCATAATACAAATTTCTGCTTTTAATTAACCAAGTTTTCAATTCTTTCTTCAGCTTCCTCTTCATAAGTGGACAATGGACTCTACCTCAAAATTTTGTTGATCAGGTTGTCCTCCTGAACTCTGTTGAGGTTTATAATTATTGTAAAGGCTGTATGTTTTCTTCTCGAGGACTTTATAACAATTTTTGCATTCTTTGCTAAAAATTGAAAATGTTTCTAAATTTATAGTGGTCATAGTTCAGAGAGATTTTGTATCTGCTGACAGAGTTAATGATGGACTTTCTATTGTATTTTCTCTCACCATGGCTAGCCAGTGTAGTCTTGTACTCATATTCTATTGATTCTTCTTTCTCCCTTTTTATACCCTTTTCGTATGCATGCATACATCATATGCCTGCAATTAACAGATGGGTCAACACACATACATTTAGGTAATGGGCATACAACAACACACTTATTTTGTATACATTGATCTATATGCATGTACATGATAAGGTATCCTGATAAGGAGTTGATATCAAGTGATTTATGGTTTGTGTATGATGATTTAGTGTTTTGATTTATCCTTTTTTTCTTTATCAACATTTTCAGGACCAGGAGCAGGACACAAAACAAAAACTATATTATTTAGGGCTTCATGCACATAGTTTATCAAGGTTTGATCATAGATTTATTTATGTCATTTTTAGGATAATATTGAGATTCTGCATGGAACTTAATGTATCTTGAATATGTTAATTCTAAGTTAATATAATATTAGTTTTTTGCAAATCATTTTCTACAGACTTAATAACTAGACAAAAAAAGAAAAAAGAAAAGAAGTAATTTAATGTACCCAGACTTAAACGAGAAGATTATTATAGTCATACGAAAGGGGTAGCATCACAAGACGTCATACCATCTCCATTGGAAGACAGTCACATTATAAATCAAGAGAGAAATCCATCCTTGTGACAAATTAACAATGAATAGGGCACCTACATTATCAAGGCAGTAACAAAGGTATCATGAAAGCTCGCCTTTCAGGATGGCCTTGAGAGCATCTCTAATAAGTAAATTAGACAGGATCATATCTGGTTAACTATTAAATGTCGGACAAGTTAACATGGGCAAAGACAACTTTAATGTCAATTCATCATGTCCAAGCAAATAGAAACACATATTATTGAAATTCAAACTGCACATCGACATCTGCAAATGTTCTCATAACATTCACAATAGTAGAGGTGAATCCCGCTAATGCTCTATAATCATCACAAAGTTTTGCCTCACAAATGTTCTCATGGATTATGATTTGCTTGAGACTTGGACATCTTTGAAGAACCGCTGATATCCATTGACTGAAGAGGTCATTAATTGTTGTTGATCCTATTTCTAATATTGTCACATTTTTCAGCATAGATGACCCTCTTAAGACACACTAGAGAAGCCCATCCTTGAGATCATAGCTCAAGGCAAGATGCCTCAATCTAGGAAAGCTAGTTGTTATTGTCTCCAGATCCATAATCTCGTCTCCATCATCAAATATTGCATCTCAAATTCACAATATTCTCAACTTACTTGATTTCAATATCATCTAATGAAATTTCAGCCACACAAGTGTAAAAGTACTAACATCCACAACCTCCAATCTCTCAATTGCCTCTCCCATATCAAAATTAACGACAGTCACATCTTGAAATTTTAGGTGCTGAAGGTTTCCCTTACTATGACTTCAAAGAGCTCAATTGTAGTCTCTTTCAAATGTAAAATTTCCAAGTTATATGCTTCAATAATCAAGGTGTGTAAGGACAGATATTTTAGGTAGGGAAATCTCTTATAGCTAGGCTCCACACCTGATAGTATAGTATGCCCTAAAACTAAGGTCTCCAACTTCCCTCTCCCACACATTTCCAGAATACATAAACTGGGTTTTGAGTGTACCATATATACCAAACCGTGCAATGTCTCTCTGGTGTGCATAAACCAAGAAACTATAGAGGCTGCTGAAAATTTGACTGAATCACCCATGCATATGGACATATTTTGCAATATATTTATTTGTAAAATGGTGTAATGTCCCCTTTCTGTAATGCCCCTTCCTCCTACACCAAATGGCCCAAGGGCCAAGTCGGACCCAAAACGTGGACAGACCCAAGCGGGTTGTGGACGCTGGAAACTTGTGGAAGGGGCCCCGTGGTTTTAATGTCTCAGTTTGGCGTTCGGGGGTCACTTTTGGACTCGGCGACTCAAAAAGGGGAGAAAGTAATTATAGACACTTTTACATTAGTGGCCCCTCCATGGAATGAAATGCGCTAGGGTTGTGGGGGCTCGTTTACCAAGGACAAGTATATATGGAGACGGGGAAGGAGGAAAAGGGACTTTTTGCACATACATTTTATCGACCCCTTCACGTGCAGCTGTAGCTATTCGCATCTACAACTTGTGGAGTCAAATCCCACAGGGACCCTAGCTTCGGTGGTGAGAGACCCGTCCCTAGCTAGCAGGGCATTCTTCGGTGGTGAAAGATCTACCCTAGTCTGTCATCTTGGAGCCTATTTTCTAGGCCGTACTACAAAGATATTTCTAGAGGGTCAGAGGAAGGGTTTCGAGGATTTTTGGGGGCTTTCGGGGAAGACAATCAAAGGGGCTCTAGATCCGACTCACGGCAGCCATCTAGGCTGGGCGTGACAGCTCGTGGAAGGTGCCTCCCTCATTTCCCAACTCCATTCCTTGCGTGGCGACTTGCAACCTCGATTTGGGGGTTTTTCCAGTCGGTCGGGTTAGATCTGCAGGTGGCAGTGCTATTCCCTATATCTGCCTTGTTGTTTTCAAAGACCCTTATTTTGCACTTGTATTTAGAGGGTCACAGACCTCTGAAGCGGACTAGCCGCCTAGGGCCTTCTGTACCTTGTCAAGCAGCAATATATTATTCCATAAAATGTCTGCTTAGTGTCCATTATTATTATTGTAAGCTTCCCTTGTAATTTCATGTACCGTGGGACAAATATTTTTGTGTGATATCAATTTAATACCATTCATTGTCCCAGCTGGACATTTTCATTAAAAATCAGTATTTTTCTTTGCTGCAAATTTTCTATATTTTGTGCATTTTTAAGTAATATCCTACAAGGGATATTTCAGTGGTATCAGAGCGGCTGTTTCTCTAGCCTGTTGGGATTGAAAAATGGGTGACAGAGACAGTGAGGATATAGGGGTGGAGCTGATGAAACAATTGTTCACCAACATGGTAAAGCAGCAGGAGACTACCAATATCTATTTGAGCCAGCTCACCAGGAGATTAGCACAGGACAGGTCCGATACTCATGTGGAAAAGAGGAGAGAATAGCAACATGGGAAAATGTGGTCAAAGAGGTGAGGGTGGACATTCAGGACAACGGTCCCCCCATTCTTCTACCAGGCCTCTGGGGTCTCACGAACCTTCTTTCTTGAAGGATCCAGAAGTTTCATAGGTACGACAACCAGGGGATGTGCTAGATGAGGAGTCTTGTTGGGAGACGTACTAGAATTTAAGTGATGGCTTTCGTGACAACATGCCATTCCAGGAATATTGCAAAATGAAGATTGATAGCAGGCCTAGGAGAGATTACTAAGCACAAGTACCGGAGATGCAAGGGAGGTTGGGACAGATTTTTGTTCCACATTTCGACAGTTCTAAGAAGAGTACTGCACAGTCTTGGGTGCAGAAGTTGAAGACACACTTCGACCTGAATCTAATGCGGGAGGAAGATGCAATTAAGTTTGCAATTCTGCATCTAGAGGGAGACGCTCATGATTGGTGGCATCATGGGTTGATTACATAAGGACACATATACATCACGACTTATGCAGAGTTCACAAAGAGGCTAGTGAGCAGATTTGATAAGAGAGACCTCGACGGGTATTTTAGAGAGCCGACCCATCTAAGACAGACCGGTTCCGTGGACCAGTATATCACCGATCTTCAGAGACTATCGGTCATGGTACCTGATATTACAGAGATGAGGCTGATTTCCCTATTCACAGCAGGATTGACAGACGCTCTCGTTGGATTTGTGAGGGCCTTTGAGCCTTCTTCGTTGCATGAGGCTATTAGTAGAGTTCATGACCTAGAGCTATCCACTCCTAAGTCGAGGTTTCCACCTCGAGTGTAGCCTAAGGGTTTCCCTTCAAGAACCAGAGGGTTCGCAGCCGAAGGCACCTCTACCTAGGAAGGATACAGCCTGGAGACCATTCAGAGCTAGTGAGGACAGGAAGGAATTGAGGCGAAAGAAGTTGTGTTTCGATTTCCGTGCACCTTGGGTCACAGGACACAATTGCAAGGGCCGAGGGAGGGCCCAATACATAGAGGTCTTTGAGGTGAGTGATCGTGACGAAGAATTGAACACACAACCATTGGAGGATGATGATGATGAGGCATCAGATGGTGCAGGTGTGGAGCAAGATAGTGAGACTTTCCCCTAGGAGACTATCACCACATTGTCCAGTACCCCGAGGTACAAGGCATTTAGAGTTAGGGGAGTTTTGCAAGGACAACGAGTGGTGGTGCTCATTGATAGTGGGACAACCCACAACTCTATTGATGCCTCATTGGTTAAGAGGTGGGGGTTACAGACAGAGGAATTTGAGGGCTTCAACGTGGTTGTAGCCAACGGAGAGTCTATGAGATGCACATGACAAGTTCCCCAATTGAGCATCGCGATGGGTAACTATACAGTTACCAATGATTTCTATATTGTTGGAATTGGAGAGACCAACATAGTGCTTGGGGGTACAGTGGCTCCATTCCCTTGGTGAATTTTGAAGTAACTTCCAGACAATGGAGCTGAAGTTTAAGTCCGAAGGGAGGAATGTGATCTTGAGGGGCTTATCTTTAGGGGAACCCCGAGTTGTTACAGCCAAGAGGATCGAGAGGATCTATAGGCACGACAAGGTGGATTGGGCAATACACTGTTTGGTTTCGAACAAGAAATCAGAAGACAGCCAACAATAGTAGCATGTGGATATACAGGGCCTATCGGACAAACACAGTGCCGTGTTTGGTGACATACCTCCAAGGCATACCTCCAGATAGGGGATTTGAGCATGTAATTGACCTCAAGGATGCTAAGCCGGTGGTCACTTCACCTTACCGTCACCCCAAACAGTTTAAGGATGAGATCGAGAAGACTATACAGGAGCTCATGGATATGGGGCATATTAGACCGAGTTCCAACCCTTTTGCTTCTTCGGAGGTTTTGGTGAAGAAGAAGGATGGGACCCTGCGGATGTGTATGGACTACCGGGCCTTAAATAAGAAGACAATAAAGAACAAGTATCCCGTACCACGCATTGATGAGTTGCTAGACGAACTACATGGTGCAATCTATTTTTCGAAAATAGATTTACGTCCTGGATATCATCAGATCAAAGTCAAGGAGCAGGATGTGCATAAGACAACATTCAGATGCCATTATGGTCAATTTGAATTCTTGGTGATGCCTTTCGGATTGTCTAATGCTCCAGCTACATTCCAGGCTTGCATGAATCATGTGTTCAACCGCCACTTGCGGAAGTTTGTGTTGGTTTTCTTTGATGATATTTTAGTCTACAGCAGGACATGGGAGGACCATATCAGGCACTTGGGTGAGATATTGGGGATATTAGAAGCTAATTCGTTATATGTGAAAGCCTCTAAGTGCAAGTTCGGCATGACCGAGCTTCTTTACTTGGGATATGTAATTGGTGGGGGTACAGTGAAGGTAGATAGAGGGAAGATATGGGCAATCCTGAATTGGCCGCCACCTAGGACATTGACACAATTGAGAGGATTCGTGAGGCTATGCACATACTACCGGAGGTTCGTGAAGAATTTCTCGTCGGTTGGCTGCTCCATTGACCAATTTGACCAAGAAGGGGGATTTTGCTTGGACAGTCGCATCACAACAGGTTTTTTATCACCTCAAGGAGATGATGAGTTCGTGTCCCGTCCTCGCATTACCAGACTTCTCCCACCCATTCATTCTAGAGTGTGATGTATTAAGAGAGGGTGTTAGGGCAGTTCTCATGCAGGACAGGCATCCCATCGCCTATGAGAGTCGGAAGTTGAAACCCGTGGAGAGAGGGTATTCAATTTACGAAAAGGAAATGTTGGCCATCATGCATGCCTTGGCCAAATTTAGACAGTACCTTGTGGGCAGCAAATTCGTGGTTCGTACGGATCACAACAGTTTGAGGTTCTTCCTGGGACAGAAAGAGCTCAACGATCACTAACAGAGATGGGTGAATAAGGTGCAAACCTATGACGTTAACATAGAGTACACTAGAGGTAAGAACAATATCGTTGCTGACACCTTATCTAGGAGGCCTTACCTCACTTGCTATGCTTAATTCTATGTTTGAGATTTCAGCAGATTGGAAGGCTCATATACTTGTTGAGTACTCCAAAAACCAGTTTACCTGTGAGATCATGGATGGTAGTATACAGGACGACCGATACAGAGTAGTAGATGATCTCATTTTCTACAAGGATAGAATTTTCCTTGTACCAGGATCCAATATGAAGGAGAATATCCTTCGAGCAGTACATGATACACCCCTAGCTGGACATCCTGGGTATTTCAAAACATACAGGTTCATCAGGGAAAGATTTGCATGGAAGGGAATGAAGGAAAATGTCCTTAATCATGTCAGGGAGTGTATGGTTTGCCAGCAAACCAAATCTGAGCGTTCTTTCCTAGCAAGACTACTTCAGCCTCTCCCCATTCCCGAACAGAAATGGGAAAGAATATACATGGACTTTATCACTGGGCTTCCCTTGGTGCATGGGCATAGCTGCATTTATGTTGTGGTTGATTGGTTAACCAAGTATGCTCATTTCTTTTCCCTACCCAAGGGGCACGAGGCAGTGGATGTGGCCCGGATCTTCTACACCGGTATTTTTAGGCTACATGGGTTTCCTAATAACATTGTCAGTGACAGAGACAAGATCTTCATGATCACCTTTTGGCAAGAGATCTTCCGACTAGCAGGTACAGAATTGACCCCTAGCACTAGCTACCATCCATAGACTGATGGGCAGACAGAGATAGTCAATAAGTGGTTAGAAGGCTATTTGCGGAGTTATGTAACAGGACACCAGTGGGCATGGATTAAATGGTTACACATGGGCGAGTATTGCTACAATACCACCTACCAGATGAGCATAGGTATGACCCCTTTCCGAGCTTTGTATGGGTACGACGCCAGGGCATTTGTAGATTTGGTATTACCAGATAGCCGAGCTCCCAAAGCTCGAGACTGGTTACAGTAGAACTAGGATATTCTGAAGGCTCTCAAAGAGAATCTCCAGAAGGCACAGAATCAACAGAAGGTATACGTAGATCGGCATAGGACAAAGAGGTCTTTTGAGGCCGGGGATCTAGTGTTCCTACGTTTACAGCTATATAGGCAGTCCTCGCTGAAGCAGAAGGGTGCAGAGAAATTGAAACCATGATTTATGGTCCGTACCGAGTAGTTCGTTGAGTTGGGACAGTGGCATATGAGCTAGAGCTACCGGAGCGCAGTAGGATACATAATGTCTTCCATGTTTCATGCCTTAAGAAGGCGCTCAGACCGCATATTGCACCCTCTACAAAGCTACCGTCGCTAGATGAGGAAGGGAAGTTGGTGCTGGAACCAGAAACCATTATTGAAACGAGACGGAGGGGGCTCAGGAGCAGAGCAATCACTGAGTATTTGGTGCGATGGAAGGGATTGCCACTTGAGGATGCTACTTGGGAGGGGGAGTAGATTTTGCAGCATCCTAATTTGCGTTTTCTTGAGGACAAGCAAATTTTGGGAAGGGAGGACTGTAATGTCCCCTTTCTGTAATGCCCCCTCTTCCTACGCCAAATGGCCCAAGGGCCAAGTCGGACCCAAAATGTGGACAGACCCAAGGGGGCTGTGGATGCTAGAAACTTGTGGAAGGGGCCCCGTGGTTTTAATGTCTCAGTTTGGCATTTGGGGGTCACTTTTAGACTCGGCGACTCAAAAAGGGGGAGAAAGTAATTATAGATATTTTATATAAGGGTAAGTGTACAAAATTGGGGGGCCAAAAAGTGAACAAGAATGTGAAAAAAAAAGTAAAATGCATACGCGTTTTGTTAGAATGCAGCTTGTTTTGGCTCGGGAATCACCAAAGCATAACGTGTACATGTTACATAACGCGTACGTGTTATGTTGACTATAAACAAAAAAAGAGGCCCGAGCCTCTATCATTTTTCCTCCCTCAAACACAAGTTTCAGAGCTTGTTCGTGCCCTCGCGTTTTTCCATTCAGTTGGATCTCAAGCTCAAAGGATCATTTTTGGATCGCCAGGAAGATCTGAATCGACGATGGTGCCACAGAGAAGAGGTAGGCACATTTCTTTTCTCAAAATTGCATTGAAATATGATAATTATAGATTAAAATTTGAATTGAGTACATATTTTTTATTGTTACAGTTAGAGGTCAAGGGAATCAACCACAACCAAACCCTATTATTCCTGACATCCCTCCCGACACTCCCATAATTGCTCAACATCCCTCGGGTAGTCAAGAAGATTTAGCAGCCCAAATAGTTGAAAACAAAATTGAAATTGAGGATTTAATCAAAACAATGAGGGATGCACAATCTACAAACCCCCACCGTGCCTCTCTTGCAAACACATTAGAGGCATTACTTGTTCAAATTGACGTGGAAATGGGGAAAATTGATCATTGGACAACTTACAGAGAGGGTTGTAGGGTTTATTATTCCAACAAATTGTCATATGTGGATGTAAAGAAAAAATAAATTTCAAAAGAACTCATATGTGCCTTATTCACGGACCCCCGCACTAATCTTACTGTTTCCGTTGACATGTAAACGATTTCCCATCCATTGGTGCAATAATAATTTGATTAGAAATAATTTTTGGGACCGATGGTGGATGGTGTTTGATTTTCCACCTTGTAATAACAACAAGGTGCCACTATACTTTCTGAGGAAACTCTATTGCGAGTTTATCCTCAACGAGATCCCAAATTATTTTGATTTTCGAGATTTCCAAGGCCGAGGAAAAGGATCTGCACAGGATCGACCAGGTGCACAATGTGCACCTATTCAGCAGGGTAGATTCCCCGCACAAAAGCCCCCTCACCCTAAGATTGTCCCTCAAGCAGTGAAGGAGACAGTAGAGATTGATACACTCCACGCGCTTCAGGGGCTATCTGCGACCCTTGTTCGACATACGAGGGAGATTTCTGAGCCAGATGCTCATGGAGGTACACAGAGTATTCCCTCAAGGAGTACTAGCATGAGGCCACATTTTTTCTCGTCATGTGGTAGCATATGTTTGGGGCCCGAGGAGGACGATACTTTCATGCGTACTGATTTTGGTGCACCTGGTGCTAGGGATGAACACGATAATGTCACTATGTCAGATGTCCTTTTGAGTGAGACATTTGGATTACATTCATCGGCGTCACCTTCACAGGTAACTTTGTTATATTTTGTTATGTGTGTTACAAAATTTTTGGAGTACCTGATTTACTTATATATGTTAAATTTTTGAAATAATTGTATTTGTACATGTACATGCATTGATATTACAATGCGCGGGAGGCGCATCTTCATCCCGACCACAGGCGGCGAGCACCATGCAAACACATACATTCACAAAGGTAATTTAGAATGTTAATTATGTAAAATTTTCACATACATGTGTATATATATATATATATGTGTGTGTGTGTGTATATATACATGTGTATATATATATATATATATATATATATATATATTCATGTATATATATATATATATATGTGTGTGTGTGTGTGTGTATATTAGTTTTGAAGTCAAATATATGTATGTTCTTGTATGTCCATCTAACTCACGTGATATACATGTTTGATAAAGATGTTGACTTCACTAGACACCCCACCATCTCTGCGACAAGTAGATAAAGGTGTTGCCATCTGCGATTTCATCTGCGCAGCAACTCACTAAGGTATTCAAACAACACGTAAATTTTGTTAAATTTCTCGTGTAATTCATATTATGTTAAATTACATGTTAGTAATGTCTTTCATTGTAGAATTATTAAATTATGTTAATAATGTCCTTCATTGTGTGTATGCAGGAGTTACCTGCGACAGGGCGCAACCCTGTTCATTTGATTCACAGGCGTGGCGGGGTAAAAACAATAGTTCTATATTGATAAAATTAGTTAAAATATTGTCATTATGTAGATACATGTACTTAGCTCTATTTTCGCTAATTCTGATGTTAGATTTTCTGATCTTATGTGTATGTAGGGAACTTCAACCCCCTCCATTTTGACTTTGAGGGCACGGACTCCTCCATCTCGTCATCTTCGTACCCCCGTTCGTACTACAGGAGCTCCCGATGACTCATTTGAGCGTGAGATGCAAATTCGGCGTGATCAACAACTTGCGGTAAGTTTGTGTATTTATGTAAATACTTTCATTCTAGCATGGTCTTAAATACATGTTGAAAACATATATAAATTAAGTTTTGACAAAAAAAAATTGTTTGCATTTACAGGCTCATCTACAGGTGAGTATTCAGCGGAAGAGGACTCGAAGCATGGGCTCGGGCGATCCAAAGTCATCTCATGGATCTCCATCTTCGCCTAAGGGAGGGCCTTCTTCGAGCAAGGCCAAGAGAGGGATAGATTTTGATGAGTAGGAAATATATATGTCTTACATGACATTGTTTTTGTATGCCTATGTGCATGGCATTGTATGTAAGCCTATATGGCATTTGAACTTGATGGTATATGACCTATTTGGGCATTTTTGTATTTATTATGCACATTAAAATACTATTTGGAACTTGATAATTTTGTATGAGACCTTACATTTCTGAGATTATTTTCACATGAATCTAATATGATGTGCACTTGACAATATTTAAGACATTATGGATTATTTTTTCATTTATTGGTGATGTACATGTACTAGCATTTTCAATGTATAATATGCATCAAACTTTGGAAATTAATATTTATATAATGTATGTATATAAAGAGTTACCTAATCTAAGTAATTATTCATTCAATTTATCAATGTGTATATGTGTATTTACCTTACTTGCGCTTCTTCTTGCTCATGGTCTCTTTGTACTGGTTCCTATCTTATCATGCACTTACTACATTCTTCTATGCTTCATAGTCTTCTCCCCTGTTAAAACACCCGACAGTTGTCACAATTTGATGCCTTTCATCTGTTGATATTTTGAGAATGTCTCTCCATATACATTACTCCAATGCTTGAGAATGTCTCCAGATGCAATGACATTCTGATTCAGACACTCAATGATTCTTGATTGTCTAATCCTATCCAATTCATGTTACTACCTTTAAATCTGTAGGCATTTCAAGTTATTTGGAAATCACATCACACCCTTCACTAGGCTTGATGACTACCCATATCCTTTTTAAGGTACTTTTGAAAGCATCCATGGGTTTATCATAACATAAATTATCAATGAATGAAAGGTCACTAAGCCGTAGGCCAGCTGACTCCCATCCAGAACTAAACAAGAAAGATTTACTAGGTGATTGATAACTCCCATGTGTTCTTAGACATACCCCTATCAAATTCATTCTTAAGCCAATCTAGTCATTCAGGGCTCTTAAGCGACTACGCCCAGACGGGGTAGCCCTACACTAACTCAGACTGCACTATTTCTCGTGTTTACAAACAATAGGACAACGAGAGAACCAGATGGAGAAGGAGAAAACTGCAAGAGGCTATTTCGTAGAGGGCCCCGACATGGAGCTCTTGGATCTGATGAGACATCTCTAGGTGCCACAGAGTCTGAGAAATCACATGTCGAAGATATGGTGTGTTTGGGCCTCAGGGCTCTTAAGCGACTACCAAAAAAATCCCAAATGTGTTTACCAGGATGGGGTAGTCCCGAGAGCACAACATCTTGGTTTTTCCCTAGCGGTGACTCAGGGAACAAAAAAGGTAGTGAGAAAACCAAATCCACTAGTGTTCATTTAGGCCTACGTGCCACTTGGAGAGACATGTGTTGGCATGTTTGGGCCCAAGGCTTCTTGTAAAGACTACGCCTGGATGGGGTAGCCCTAAAGTGACTCATGGGAGTGTAGGGAACCAAAACTTTAAAGCCTCCAATGCATTCACTCAGGCCACCCGACATGTGTTGGCGTAGTTGGTTTGGTCCCACGAGCTTCCGTTTGCAAACTACAACCTTTGGCAGCCCTACACTAACTTAGACTGCACTATTTCTCATGTTTACAAACAATAGGACAGTGAGAGAATCTGATGGAGAAGGAGAAAACTTCAAGAGGATTTTGTAGAGGGCCTTGACATGGAGCTCTAGGTTCTGACGAGATGTCTTTAGGTGCCACAGAGTCTGAGAAATCACCCGTCGAAGATGGCATGTTTGGGTCATGGCTCTTAGGACTACGCCACGGGGTAGTCCGAGAGCACGAGGAGCATAGGGAACCAAAAAAAATCCTCCACTAGTGTTCACTAAGAACCATGGCATGTTGGCGTAGTTGGTTTGGTCCCACGAGCTTCCATTTGCAAACTACAGCCTCTGGCTACATTGACTCAGACTGCACTATTTCTCACGTTTGCAAATAATAGGACAGCGAGAGAACGGATGGTAAGGGAGAAAACCACGAGATAGCCTAGAGGGCCCCGACATGGAGCTCTTGAATATGATGAGACATCTCTAGATGCCATGGAGCATTCAAAGATATGGCGTGTTTGGGCCTAGGGGTCTTAAGCTACTACGCCCGGACGGGGTAGTCCCCGAGATCACAGGGACATAGGGAAAAAAAATGAATCCAAAAAAGCTATCACCAGGCCATGTTGTAGTTGGTTAGTCCCACGAGCTTCCGTTTGCAAACTACAGCCTCTGGCAACCCTACACTGATTCAAACTGCACTATTTCTCATGTTTACAAACAATAGGACAGCAAGAGAACTGGATGGAGATGGAGAAAACCATGAGAATGATTTCATAGAGGGCCTCCACATGGAGCTCATCTCTAATTAATCACGGAGTCTGAGAATGTCGTAAGACAATCTCTTCAAGAAATAGACATTTGCCACAGAGTCATGAGAAATCACATGTCAAAGATATGGCGTGTTTGGGCCTCATGAGGCTCTTAAGTGACTCCCAGGAGTTGCCATGAAGGTAGTAAAGGACGGAAATAGTAGCCAAAAGAAAGCACAAGGAGTGTAGGGAACCAATATCACTTTGAAGCCTCCATAGTGATTTCTTGACTTCCGTCATGACCTAGAGCGTAACCATACCTAGAAAGAGCTCAGGAACATGTGTGACTAGGCCCTGGCAATATGAAATTTATATCATGGTTTTCTCCCTCTCCAATCTGGTTCTCTCGCTGAGCCTATTGTTGGCATAGTTGGTTTGAGTCAGTGTAGGGCTGCCAGAGGCTGTAGTTTGCAAACGGAAGCTCATGGGACACAAAGACGAACTATGCCAAAACATGTCATGGCTTGGTGCACTAGTGTGTAAATTTTGGTTCCCTATGCTCCTCGTGCTTTCGGGCTGTCAGCGTAGTCGCTTAAGAGCCCTGAGGCCCAAACATGCCATATCTTTGACGGGTGATTTCTCAGACTCCGTGGCACCTAGAGATCTCATCATATTAAGAGAGCTCCATGATTCAGGGCCCTCTATGAAAATCCTCTCGTGGTTTTCTCCTCTCCATCCGGTTCTCTCATTGTCTTATTGTTTGTAAACGCAAGAAATAGTGTAGTCTGAGTCAGTGTAGGGCTGCTAGAGGTTGTAGTTTGCAAACGGAAGCTCATGGGACCAAACCAACTAGTACGCCAACATGTCAGGGTGGCCTGGTGAATGCTATTGGAGGATTCATTTTGGTTCCCTACGCTCCCCGTGCTTTTGGGCTACCCCATCCGGGCGTAGTCGCTTAAGAGCCCTGAGGCCCAAACATGCCATATCTTCGACGGGTGATTTCTCAGACTCGTGGCACCTAGAGACATCTCATCAGATCTGAGAGAGCTCCATGTTGGGGCCCTCTATGAAATCCTCTCATGGTTTTCTCCCTCTCCATCCTGGTTCTCTCATGTCCTATTGTTTGTAAACGTGAGAAATAGTGCAGTCTGAGTCAGTGTAGGGCTGTCAGATGCTGTATTTTGCAAACAGAAGCTTGTGGGACCAAACCAACTATGCCAACACATCCAAGGTGGCCTGGTGAATGCTAGTGGAGGCTTCATTTTTGGTTCCCTATGCTCCCCGTGCTTTCGGGCTACCCCGTCCGGGCGTAGTCGCTTAAGAGCCCTGAGGCCCAAACATGCCATATCTTCGACATGTGATTTCTCGGACTCCATGGCACCTAGAGACATCTCGTCAGATCTGAGAGCTCCATGTCAGGGCCCTCTACAAAATCCTCTCATAGTTTTCTCCATCTCCATCCGGTTCTCTCATTGTCCTATTGTTTGTAAACGTGAGAAATAGTGCAGTCTGAGTCAGTGTAGGGCTGCTAGATGCTGTAGTTTTGCAAACGGAAGCTCGTGGGACCAAACCAACTACGCCAACATGTCGGGGTGGCCTGGTGAAACGCTATTGGAGGCTTTTTTTTGGTTCCCTACGCTCCCTGTGCTCTCGGGCTACCCCGTCCGGGCGTAGTCGCTTAAGAGCCCTGAGGCCCAAACACGCCATATCTTCGACATGTGATTTCTCGGACTTGTGGCACCTAGAGACGTCTCGTCAGAATCTGAGAGCCTCCATGTTGGGGCCCTCTATGAAATCCTCTCATGGTTTTCTCTATCTCCATCCATGGTTCTCTCGCTGTCCTATTGTTTGTAAACGTGAGAAATAGTGCAGTCTGAGTCAGTGTAGGGCTGCCAGAGGCTGTAGTTTGCAAATGGAAGCTCGTGGGACCAAACCAACTACACCAACACATCGAGGGTGGCCTGGTGAATGCTAGTGGAGGCTTTTTTTGGTTCCCTATGCTCCCCGTGCTTTCGGGCTACCTCATCTGGGCTACGAAAGCCTCTCGTGGTTTTCTCCGTCTCCATCAGACTGTCAGTGTAAGGTTGTCCATTGCCAATCACCTGAATAATATAGGTGGTTCATACAATATAGGTGGTGAAATGAGAATTTTAATAAGATATTTTTACAATATAGGTGGTGAAATGAGAATTTTTGTTTGTTTTTCCTTTCTAATATTTAATTTTTCTTAGCTTCACTTGGCTTCGAGAATAATAAATTCTCTACTGACAGTGCCAACCACGTGAAGGTGGAAGCTTTTTTGGCACCACTAACCTACATAAACATGTTAGTAAGCAATTAAATAGAATTTTAAATCATACAAAATTTAAACAAAATCATTTAAGTAAATATTCAAATTAAATTCATGAAGAACATACCTTTGCAAATTCAATCCAATGAACCGCAAGGATCAACTCTATTCTTGACAGTAGCAAGAATTGCTTCATGATCTGATTCACGAACCTTCCACAGATTTTTGTTTGATGGCCGACCTCGATATTTGATCAATTTAATATTTGTTGCAAGGACCAAATGTGAATAGTGAAGTATCTTCCGATGTACTTCATAGTCTTCAAACAACCAAATGTTTGATTTTTTGATAGGATATCATCGAAGCCAAGTTCCAGTGACTACCACTGATCCAGTGGGATACTCAAGGTCTTCACCATCAATGACTGTGGAAGTCAATTTTTTTCCCCTCTACACAACGAGATAAGAAGTAGTTTGTTCCCTCTTCATTAAATTTCATCACAATAACTGCAAAAACGTGCCCTATGTATCACAAAGTAAAATTGTTCAGTCAATTTATAAATACATTAAGAGTTGACCATTTAATAATTTATAAATCTAAAACATGGCATGTACATATATGTATGTACCTTGTTGCACTAAATCAGAGACTTGGTCAAAGTCAGGTGATGTTGTCATTTGATCTGAAGACCCTGCAAGTTGTAATGCTCATGGAACTTGATGTGTGTCGAGTGGAATTAGAGGTCTACAAGTCCACTCATCCACCCACTGTTGTGACTCACATTCATTCCACGCAAAATCAATGCATGATATAACAAAAACATGTCATGCACCTAGTATAAATAGTCCAAGCATTTGCATCTGAACTACGGAATGAGTGCATATCACTTGATCCTGCAACTGTCATACAATCTTCAAAGTTTGTTCAGATGTTGTTGCTCTATCAACCAAAAATATCTATGAACCGTTGATCTCTCTTGAGATTCATGGCCCATATTCTTGACACACCAATCAACAATACTTTTTACATCTGTAAATTTAGCACCATCCTTGAACTTTAACTCTTCTCTTGCAAGTGCTCTTTTCACACATGCTCCTACACCATCATGCTCTCCTTTTCCATGCCCTACCTCAGTAAAACTCCAGATATGTTGTACATTTGTTTCTTTGTGCATCCTACTTAGCCAATAAAACATCTGTGCATTCTTGAATTGTGATGTGCAGTTGTCTGACCAAATGTAATGTTGATCGAAACTAATGTTCCTCTCATTCAAGTTCGCATAAAACACCTGGAAACACCCTTGTACATATTCTGTAGAATGTGTCCGATCATCACTGATGTAGAAATGATACTCTCTCAATATTTTTTGATCTTGCTCAGTGCTTTCAGGAGAGTGCATGAATGTTATATGCACGAAAATAGAAACTTGCACTGAGTTATAATATTGAGACTGAACCTCCATTTGTGGCTGCAATGTGTAATTCTCTGCGAAGTCAACTACTGAAACAATAGTACCAAGTGGGAATGTGTCCTTGCTTAACTTGAATTGTTCATCCAACCATCGAGCTCTATGTGTGTGCCTTGCATACTCATAAAAAATTTCCTCTCTGAATTTGACCATATATTCTGATACAGGTAATTGTTTTGTAACAAGCTCACACCTCTTAGATTCTTTTCCATCTTTTAATTGATATGCCACCGATTTATATTTGGTGAAATCAACCAATTCTTTTCCTATTGAAGATGTACTCTCCTCGTGGATACAAATTTTCAGATTTGGCAAGCCACCACATACATTGCACGTTCCATCCAAACATGCTTTGTTATAAAAAAATTGTCTTGTTGATTTTTCACAAAATATTGTCGGAATAAATTCCCTTGAAGATTTTTGTGGGACATTTATTCCACACTCCTGCAACATGATGTCAGTATGCAAAACACTACGTATTTGACAAAAAAACATCATAATGCATTGAAAATTCAACATGATGCCTGCAACAACAAGTGGTACGTGAGTGATTGATTTTCACATAAAAGGGTTTGTTCATTTCAAAGAATCTTTGGCTAATGTTAATTTGTGGATTTTCATTTTTAAACTTAGAGAACATATTTCTGTTTGAGTCATATCTAAGAAATGTTTTGCACACATGATTCACGATTACGAGAACCTATTCTTCTTTTTACTATATCTCTTCTATTCGGTGACACCCTTGTGTTCTCATTCCAAAATTTTACAATTAATTCTTTTAGAATATCAGATGTATTCTTGTCTTTTCGTGGAAGTCTGCTAGAGAAATCCCAATAGTCAGTGTTATTGACTGACTCAAGACGTTTACGTCTCTCTATTGCTTTCATTAGTGTTTTTTTGTTTAGCTTCAAAGCACTGCTTGTTTTTCTAATCAAGCGTTTATTAATTGTTTTATCACTTACTATACAATTAGTTAGTGCACGTCGTGTAACATTACTATCTTTGGTGCGTCTTTTGCCACCTACAACTTGGTATGCTTTATGTATGTTTTCAACAATTGACGCATTTTGATCAACAACATTAGATGTTCTTAACCCCAGGGTCTTCATTATAGGTCTCATCTTAATTAACTTCATCAATGAAACAAATAATTGACATCTTTGTGCATCATTTAAATTCTCAAAGTAATTATCCCAAATTCCACTAGCTTTTCTTCTCGCATTTCTTTCAGACATTTTGTTAGGCATTGGTTTTATAATGTTTTCATCAATTTCAATTAAGTGAATTGGTTTTCTTCGCGAAATGGAAGGAGGTGTTCTTAGAGGTGAAGATTCGTTTACAAGGTTACTTTCTTCATTCAGTGTTTTCATACAAATTTCAGGGTTAACATTTGGATTCTCAAGTAAGGGTTCAACAATTGGATTCATATCAATTTCTTCATCCATACCAACATTATCATTCAATTCAATATCATTATTCATTGCAAAATCATTATTCTCTACATTTTCATTATGTATTTCATCCCAATTTTCTAATACATTAGCTACATTTGATATAGCGGATGTACCTTGCCCTGCTCGAAGTTTTTGCATTCTCTTCAATTTCTTTATTCTCTTCTCTTCCAATTGCTTCGGTGTCTTATTCTTGACTTTCCTCTTGTCCTTAGCTCGACGTTTATCACCCATGATTAGAAAAAATCAACTAGTGGGGTAGGGGACAAAATGAAATACTAAAAAATCATGCAAGAATGTAGAGAATATTGCAGACAAAACAGAATGTTTGCAGAATTCCCATGAAAGAGATGAAAGGGACGTTGGGGGGCCACAAGATATAAAACAAAGCAAAAATGTGTACATGTTTTTTGTTTTCTCTTTTCCCAAGCCATGCCTCAAGGCTTGGGATCTGGTTTGGATCCCCAAGCCTGAGGCATGGACCTGCACAAACACAACAAACAATGAGTTTTTACAAGAAAATGTAAAAATGACACTTCCTCTATGATAAATCAAAATAAAACAATCGATCCATTTTAAAAAAATTATACCACGACGTAGAGCAGAGTCTCTTCTTTCTTAAAATATAATTTTCCAAATTTTCTGACTAATATAAGGTATCCATATTATTTATTTTCTAACTATGCCTTTTTATAGCTATTTTTTGAAGTGTAAATATGTCTATCTTTCATGGTGTATCTTTTTTTTGGGTGATCAAATTTAAAAAATATTATACTAGCCCAAACTAGGCATAATTCTATACATATTCAAAAAAAAATCTAATTTTTGATATTTTTTGAGGTAGTTAGGGGGGGCATGGTCGGAGCTCCGTTATTTTTCAAAACATAAAATTTTTGTACTAGAAAAATCATAAATAAAAAAATATTCGCTAAAAAAATCTTTAAAAAATGGAGCCCAAACTAGATGCTCCTAGCTATCTTTCTACCAAAGGGTTTTCAAAAATACTAAATGGTGCTCAAAAAATGGTGGGGGGCACGAAAGTCACTCTATTATGTTTTTTAACAAAAACAAGAGCATCTGTTGGTATTTTAGTTGTTTGACCCACTTAAACTTATTTGTTTTCAATAAAATTTAGTAGCTTAGAAACTAGACTCAAAATGCTAAGATTCATATTTCTACAACATCTTCCAATTTTGAGTGTAACTATTTCAAAAAACTCATACAAGTTGAAGTTTTTTTTTTCAGAGAAATGCATTCACTGAAGACCCCCTTTTGGCCCCCCAACTTGGTGCACTTACCCATTAGTGGCCCTCCATGCAAAGAAATGCGTTAGGGTTGTGGGGGATCGTTTACCAAGGATGGGTATATATGGAGATGGGGAGGGAAGAAAAGGCACTTTTTGAAACATACATTTTACTGCCCCCTTCATGTGCAGTTGTTGTTGTCGTGCATCTGCAGCTTGTGGAGTCAAATCCCACAGGAACCCTAGCTTTGGTGGTGAGAGACCCGTCCCAAGCTAGTAAGGCATTCTTTGGTGGTGAAAGATCTACCCTAGTCTGTCATCTTGGAGCCATTTTCTGGGCCGTACTACAGAGATATTTCCAAAGGGTCGGAGGAAGGGTTTCGAGGATTTTTAGGGGCTTTCGGGGAAGACAATCATAGCGGATCTAGATCCAACTCACGAAAGCCATCTAGGTTGGGCATGGCAACTCATGGAAGGTACCTCCCTCATTTCCTGACTCCATTCCTTGCGTGGTGACTTGTAGCCTCGATTTGGGGGTTTTTCCAGTCGGTCGAGTCAGATCTGCAAGTGGCAGTGCTATTCCCTACATCTGCCTTGTTGTTTTCAAAGACCCTTATTTTGCGTTTGTATTTAGAGGGTCACAGACCACTGAAGTCGACTAGCCGGCTGGGGCCTTCTGTAC
Organism: Taxus chinensis; assembly: GCA_019776745.2. Classification (NCBI taxonomy): domain Eukaryota; kingdom Viridiplantae; phylum Streptophyta; class Pinopsida; order Cupressales; family Taxaceae; genus Taxus; species Taxus chinensis. Next base: position 620,036,679 of record CM034155.1, read on the forward strand.
CTTGTCAGGCAACAATATATTATTCCATAAAATTTTTGCTTAGTCTCTATTATTTTTATTGTAAGCTTCCCTTGTAATTTCATCCACTGTGGGAAAATATTTTTGTGTGATATCACTTCAATACCATTCATTGTCCCAGCTGGACATTTTCATTAAAAATCAGTATTTTTCTTTGCTGCAAATTTTCTATATTTTGTGCATTTTTAAGTAATATCCTACAAGGGATATTTCAAATGGTTTGGGTGATGAGCATTTCAGACATGCTCGTACCGAGTTCCCTGAAAATAGAACTATCTGTGTAGTGAAATGAAAGGGTATGCAGGTGAGTTTTTCTAGCTTATCTTTATTTTCTACATGTTAAGGAAGCTCTTGCCACATTATGGGTGCACCAAGGCTAGAAAGAATTTTCCCAATGACTTCAATAGGAAGTTTTAAGCGAATTTTGGAACTGCATTAGTAAAAGGGGCAGAGGAGGAATATGAGATAGTGTGTATGTAGTTCTGTTTAAAGTGATCAATAGAGATCATTGCTAGAATTGTATGTAATTATTTAGAAACTACCTTATCTACTTTGGGTAAACACATCTCATTTCCAGCTTGGCAATGTTATGTTTTATAACCACTTGCATTCCCATGACTGTCTCCATAGTTTTCCTCTTCACTTTATAATTATACCTGGCCATTTGTATCAAAATATCAACCAATTTCCATGTTCCAACCTCGCACAAGCCCATACAAACTGCAAAAGCGATAAAAAATATCATAATTGAATCAAAAACTGCTATTTTCCACAGTTATTTATCCAATGCAGAGTTTAGTAACATATGAAACAAAACAAAAATACCATATTAAGATGATGTACAGTCGTTTCTAAATCATGGAAACAACTTTAAGGAATTCAGAAATAATCATGTGTACAGAATTCTAAGTGGATACTAGATTTTATCATATGAAAGTTCACAGAATAGTTAAATGTAGATTAACAAAGTATATTTGAAAGATAAAATATCTGGTAGAGATGCTTATTCAAATCATCTGCATTCATAGAATATATTAGCATGTATAATTGTTTGGAGATTTCATACTGAATTTGTTTTTATTCCTATTTTTGCAGAGAAAAGAGGAAAGACGATAGGGGGATTTCATTGTCGGTTGCTTGCATCGATTTTTTTCCTGTGGCCAAGGTATATCTATCAGCCTTTTTTCCTATGCTAGGTTCAACTCTGCTATTTTCTTGCAAGGAAAAAAACAAATGCAACTATAAAAAAAGATTTCATGGCGACCACACCTGTGGATGTTGAAACATATAAGGTGTCCAACCGTGTTATTCAATGCATTAATTATGCTTTGAAATGGACTCCATCTTTTTAGAGACATTGCATTCAAATATGATGTTGGCCATTGTTTGTGCAATGCTTTTGTTGTTTTGTTGCATTTGTGATACACTTTCTGTTGAACTGAGTGTTGGTATCATCGAACACTTTAAAAATTTGCTAGCTCAAACAGATATTGATGCAATAGCATCTTTCCAACTAGAAATAGACCCTAAAACTATGTATGTTTTACATGATGTCCATGACTCTCAAACATATTTAAATCATATTAAACAATCAACAATCCACATTCATGAACAAACCAAAGAGGGTCTATGAGGGGGACACTTTTTTTTGGCATAAAATGGCTTTCAAAATGGCTAGACATATCAATATGGGTTTGGTCAATGACTAGAGGCAATAATTACCTTTGTTTCAATGTAAACACTGACAACCTCCCATATTGTATTCTTTTTCATGATTCCAATCCTTTAAGCGGTCATTATGAACCACTATTTTGGACAAAAAAGCGTGGACTACGTTGTGCCCACCAATGATGCTCATCTAACATCCCTTCATCTAGATATTGATAACTATTGGGCTGACTTATGGCATGACCTTGAACACTTTGGCCTTGAAAGACTACTAGAAAACAAAAACATTTACTACGATAGCCTTTACAGTTCAATTTTCCATCTCCATGACTATGAATTTGATCCTCTTTACTTTCGTTGGTACGCTGCTAAGTCTTTTTGTAGTTCATTCCTCCAGGGAGACCACAAAAATTTGGAATTTATCCATAGTTGGCTTGCTCAGAAACCATTACAGAACACGGCTACAATTGTGACTTGGAAAGGGCATGAATGAAACATAATAGAGGTAGACGACTTCTACATTCAATGGTTGTGTTTTCTTTTCAATATAAACATTCAATTGTGGCATTCACACCCATTTCAAGTTTCTAAGGTTTATTTTGCCCACCCATAATCCTTAGTAACACACAATCTTAAACGTTTTCACTTGGTCGGAGGACATTTTAATTACAAACTACTGATTGAAAAACCTGACTTGATGTATGTATTATTAGTTGCATACACATATCACACGTATTTCCCTCAGTCTCCTGGGCAACCAAAAACAAGATCTGCACATACACATACATCAAACGTTAAAAACCAATCCAAACCATTGACTTGTAGACTGTCTCTTCATTCACTAAAAAAATAATACGAAAACATACACAACATATAACAAAATCATCTCGTTGCATATCTCAATTCCCTGCTTGGAAAAAAGAAAAAACCAATCCATATATGCCCTATTTGTAAGAAGCTGCCTTTTAAATTCAATATGGTATGTTTTACTAACACTGATAAAAAAACATATCTCAAACTGATATCCTCTGAAACAATGCCCTGAAAAAGAACAATATGTCACACATGTTTGAGAAGCTTTGAACATGGAACTTTGCCAAATACTTCCATCTCCACATCATATCAAGATGATTCCAATGCACCCCCATATTGTATTTCTCTCAGATCTGGAAGAAAGGCTAGTATATCTTCGGCTTGCATCAGCACAAATTAGGCATCGAACTCACAAACACCCTCAATTCACCTTGAAGGGAGCAATTATAAATGTGCCAACAAATATTGATATAATCCAACAAGCATTGCCAAGATATCCACACGACACAAAAATAATTGTGATTGCACTAAAACGTTGTCTTGAATATAAAAATGTGTACCATTCAAGGAATATTTTCACAACAGTCAAACAATGTATGCAGCATCTTAAACAATTATATCACATGCAAGACATAAAGCTCAATCATGATTGTGATCAGATGTTTAATATAGAGACAAACGGCGAAGAAAGCAGCCAATCAACCACATGGACAAAGCCCTTTCGAAAGTGGTTCTTCGGATGATGATAGTGAAGATATAAACACTTGTGATACATTTATTCATGGCTTTACAGACACTTCAACTATTCATTATCTTAAGGACAAAATGATACAAATTGCTCCTTAAGAGAGCTTTACACCACTTTGGATTTTCCAAGACATTTATTTTGAGGAAATGAATTTTCCAACACTATTTTTTGGATAGCCCTGATGAAGAAGCAACCCAAAAAAAATGATATCGTATCAAAAAATAGTGCAATGGGAGCTGTTGAATTTAGATCCGTAGATTTTCTTATCACATAACTGACATTTTCTTCAAGGCAATAAAAATACTTATTGACCAAGTTGGGCGCTGCATTTGGGTTAGGATTAGAAAGGGGCAACTAAAACAGACTGAACATTGACTGCAAAAGAGGTCAAATTCAAACCTAATCTTGAAAAAATCCTTAAATATGATATTGGTTACATTGATTTTAAAAAAAAATCACATTTCCTTTAGATTACTTGCAATAAACAAGGAAAACCCTATTTGTCATGATTCGTCAACTAGGTCCACCAACATGTTTTGCCACATTCTCAAGGGTTGAACATTATTGGTTGCCTTTAACAAATGCCCTTAAGAGACTATACACATGCTATCGACGTACGATTCCTTTAGACAAGTCGTCGCCATACTGATTACCATGACAGTAACTTCTTTATCAAAAATGACCTCGTCACTTGTACTCGTTATTATAAACACAAACTTAATACATTAAAGCAATTGATTTGTGAAGAAAACTCTTTCTTCAGAGAAATACATGATTACTTTTGGATCACATAATTCAAAAATAGAGGGAATGCCCATAGCCATTAGCTAATATGGACAAAAAATGCACCCATCTTTGGAGATGATGACAATGAAGCTATTGAGTCTTTCGTTGACGAGTACATAACATGTGATACTAATTTATTTCCTCCCAATATAGCAAAATTGCAGTTTCACCATCACACTCAGAGCTATAAAAAAAACATTCAAAGTGTAGATACAATTTCCGCCAACCACCCATGAAATGCACAAAGATAATAGAGTTGTGTGAAGAACCGACAAAGGATGCCCTTGTAGATGCACTTTCTATTTTTTCCATTCTTGAAAGAAAACATTATGACAATTTGATTTCATATGATATGTTCCTTTGAGAACTAGGCTTGAATGAAATCAGCTACACACAAGCAATACAAATAACACTTAAGCAACCCACCTTGTTCTTGAAAAGAAAACCATGCCATTCATGGAATAACACCTTTTCCAAAAACATGCCTTTGTTGTGGCTAGCGAATACGGATGCCCAGTATGTGCTTAATGCATATGCAACAACAACTTATTGTTTCTCGTACATGACAAAAATGGACCGTACTAATACAAAGGCATTTACCAGAATTCGTACTAAACATAAAAAGATGCATGTTGACACTTTCCAAATGATTCACGACCTAGGGAATGCAATGTGAAATACACATCAAATGTCAACACAACTGGCAGCCCATATAGTGCTTTCCATTCCTTTATACAATACGTCACGAAATTGTGTATTCATAAACACTTCCAATCCTGAATATTGTACATTCATTCTAAAACCTCTGACATTACTACAATAAGAGCCAGAAAAAAACTGAAAACATTATGTGTAGGTCTATCATAGACCATTACATAGCATGCCCCCTTTCATTGAACCGCATATGCCTAACTGATTTTTTTTCCATACAAAATAATGGTAAAAAAATAGATCCTCGAGTTAAGCCAAAAATCGTGAGGTTTGTCAATTACAATAAGCATCTCGATATTGAGAACTATTGTCATGAAATACTTTTGCGATACGTTCCATTTGCAAGTAATGAAGACACACTCAAAACCGGTTTCGCAACTTAGAAAGATTTTTATATATTTCACCAAAACATCATACATAGCAATTAAACCAGATTTTGTTATGCTATCAATACAAAATGGGGAGACCTAGAAACAAAAGTTCAAGACTTGCAATTTGTTGGACAAATCTTTGACAAGTCAACATTGTCGAATAAACAAGAACTACACCCTTTCGAAAATTATGACATACAACATGATTTTCCTTTCCAAAATCCTCTACAACATTCTACTTCAATAAAAAAAAGTTTTGAAATAACAAACACCCATGCATTCAAGACAATGCAACGTACTACTAAAACATGCAACTTCTGAACAAAAAACAATTGGCCATTGTGAAAGACATATCTTTCAAGAAAAATAAATACCTTTTAACTCCAATTTACTTTTCCCTAACTAGAGGTGCTGGAACAGGAAAAACCTTTGTTGAAAAACTCATTTTTGAAACATTGACCCGTATTTACAACAGTTCCATGGGCAATGACCCCTTGAAAATTAAAGGTTTGATTTTGGAATTCATAGGAAAAGTTGTTTACAACGCTAGTGAGATAACACTCCATTCTATTTTTCTCTTACCATTTAATAGATCTGAATTGCACCCACTCAACAATGAACGCTTATACCCCTTAGCGAAACATTATGACCAATTGCAACTTGCTCTTATAGATGAGATTTCCTTAGTCGGAGGTCAACTTTTATACTTCACAGAAAACAGACTTTGTCAAATAAAACATACACCCACAACTTGGTTTGGCGGTATAGATATGATATTTTGTGGTGAATTTTACCAAGCACAACTAGTTAATGATTTCCTCGTATTTGATAGCCCCAAAATTTCAAGAGAGATCATTAGATATGATTTTTTAAAAAGTGTAGTGCCCCCCCAATTTCCAATCCTCGAGCCGCACACCTGTCAGATGACAGAGCATGAAATGACACATCCTAAGAACCTTTTTAGACCTATCATTTTTCTTACATAATAATCCGAGCACATTGCTTGAGGTCAAGAGGAGGAAATGACGTGAATCCCAAGTTAACATTGTAATTTAGCAGTTTTTGGTTTTTTACAGCTAAACATAATGCTTGTGGGAACAATGCTACAATGGGAGCTTTGGAATAGGTCCCTTTTTTGGTTGTAGCTGCAAGTGCCTCAACAGACATGCATGCAAAACCTGAAAGCATATGCAGGTCATGAAATGTTTGGCAGAATGTGTATGGAATGATGTTTTAGATGGAAAGGCACAAATGGATCGATTTGCACCTGTATATGTGTCTAAAGAATGTTTGATTACCGTTGAGAGGAGAAGCAGATCTATTGTCTATCGTTGGAGTGTTTATTTTATGTAGAGGAAGACAAATATTGAGGTTGAGGAGGCACTCCATCCAGGCGTATTATCTAGTTGTATTGATTTTGCTCCATCCATTTTTATGTACATGTGTTACGTGCACCGTTACCCTCCCAACAATTTTCTCACGGTACGTAGGTGATAGATACCACTTCATTTTATTTTTGCCCCTTAACTTGTATTTCAAGTAACTGGTGTATTGATTTTAGACATTTAAAATGCCCATCTTGCTAACTAATGTATGTCTTTGCAAGATTTGTCTCTTTCACACTACCTGTGTATGAAACCTTTTGTTTTTCGTAGTCTCAACAATGTATTAGCTAGTATTAAGTTCTCGTTTTTTGGCGGAGATGATGATAACTGATGGCTCATCTGTTATTTTTGTTTTGAGTAAAGATTCTTTAATAACTGAGCTGAGCCATGAGTTGAAGGGTATTCAAGGAGCTTTCTAGCTTGGTGATTTCCTTACACCAGTGTGCCATGTCATTTTTCTAGTAATCAAGGGACTTCATCATAGGAGTCTTTGGAAACTTATGCTAAGTTTTGATATGCTTAAGAAGGGGATACTCGAACCATCTCTGCTGAATTATGATATAGTGGGCGTTTAATTTCAAAGATCTAGTGCAACTTCTGAGAAAAGGAGTGAGACAATTTGTAGGATAATTCAACTAAGTTTTTAGTTGATCCCGTTTTACTCCACACAAGTTGCGTGAATAGGGGTGCTCTTGGTACAATGTTGTGGGGTTAGGGAAAACATTGCCTCTTTATTTTTAATTTGTTATCTTTTAGGAGGAATGGATCTATCTAGCATTTCCCATTGTGGATTCATTATGATTATAAATGAGATGTTCTATCTGGAGCTCCCTCTCAGTCAAAAATTATAAGAATGATATGGAATGGAAATTTATGTCTATTAGTTCCCAGAGAAGATATATTGAGATACCTATTGATGGATCAAGTTCTAGTGGAGTCAATTTAATTGTTATCCAGTCAAAAGCCTCGAGACATGTGTTTAGTTGGGTCATAACCTTGTTGGTGTTGCAAAGTGAGGAAGCATGAGAGAGACCGAAATAGTTACCGAAATGTCTGAAGTTGATGCAGTGACGTTGAATGCAGGGATCACGAGTTTTGTGTAAAAAGGTATGGTTCTCTCCTTTTCACTTGCACTAAATTCCGCTTTCATCATTTCTTGCATTTGGAAATTAAATTTTAATTATTAACAAATGCATAACTCCAACCAATGATACAAAAAAACCTTACTTCATTTGGTACTTTCAAACATTAAAAAAGTTATTGACCCCGAAAGTTATGCGCATAGTAGCGCCACACCAAAATATACTGTAAAAATGAAACTCCTTGCATGACCCCTGGGTAACATGATACACTATGTGGAAACCTTAACCAAGCTGTTTGAACTAAATTAATTCCCTTGCATGTGGAATTTTTCTAAGCACACTTAGCTTATTAGTCACTTGCAGTGACATGCTCATTTTTAGTAAAAACATGATTAGTTTTGGCTTATCACTTTTCATTTAGCTTGAAGCAAAAATGAAAAACACTTTCCACCTCATACCTCTAGACCGCCAGCAAGATGAATCGTAATACACCTCAAGTTTAAATGAAAACAAGGATGAATTTATGTAAGTCCTTATCAGGGCCCACTGGTAATTGTGCGACAATCAGGCTCATACGAATTACCATAATTGGCCCCAGGTTAGTATTGTAACATCGTAGCTCTACTCATAGTAACAAGCAGTATCAAAGATGTATGACTATGTACTATACTGTACTGGGAAGATTCCATACTTCTTAATCACTATACTTTTTTTTACCAAACTTAAACAAACAGCCAGTCACTTTTCAAGACCAGTTTGTGAGCACTTTTCACATGTTTCTATATCCATGAATTGTATACAGTTCATAATAACCTTTTTTACACATTGCTGTTACCTACAACAAGACCTTGTAATTCATATTACACAGTAAGCTCTATTATTGCTATTTCCAGAACTCAATCAGCAAATGTATGATGAAAAATCTCATTCCCTTAACTATTTCAATAAGAAACATCTGATATTTTGATTCTATCTGAAAAATACAACAAGAATCAGTCAAGTCGGATTCATTTTTTTGAAATGATAGTGCAAAATCAGAGATCTCCTGAAACATATCCAATCTTTCATTTGTGACAGGAAAACACAACACTTAGGAAACAATTTTAATGCCACTGTCATCTCTATCAAGCTGAACTTATAACGTTCAATAAAACCCAATTAACGTTTCTTCAAAATTTAAAACAGCAGAAGTAAGAAGAACTCGTTTCCTTTTTAAATCCAGAAATGATTTCAAAACCAAATCGCACAGTGATTTGAAAAGAAAACGAAGTCTGCACAATTTTCTTCCTCCATCCCATACTCTTTTGAATCTCTCTCTTCGAGTTCTATCTCGATCAACCATTTAATCTAAAAATGAACATGGAATCTCCTATGCTTCCTAATGTAAGGGATTTACAGACCCACTCTAGGAATACGCAATATTCATATATCAATACCTCTATCAAGAGCAAACCCGCATAGGGTATGTAGATACGTAAGCCTGGTACAGTCAATGACAGACTCAAACAACAAACTAATTCCCATGCATTTCATTCCTTTGCATAGCAATCCAAAGTCAAGTGCGTTTTCACGATGACAGTTCTGAGTATAGAAGATCAAACCGAATTCCAATGTGGCTATAATTTTATAGTGTCCAATTGGATGTGAAGTTGTACTCAATGTTGTGCCTATGTTATAAGATATCAAACCAATCTTTTGCTATGTTAATTATGGAAGTTTATCGCTTCCTTAACAACCACAATGCTAGGTAGAATCTCCTCTCATCAAAACCCTAACGAAATTTCTTTTACAAAAGAAAAAGAACGAGCTATAATTCCTATTATACTTCCTACTCCCATTTGAGTCCTTTTCCAGGGTATAAAACATTGATCATGTTAATAAAATACTCTGATCTCACTAATCATCTTCCATGTTTCGTACCTAATGTCTTATTAAGGACTATTTCCTTGATATTTTATGATGTGGTGCTTATATGTTGTGAAACCTATCATATTGGGATGAGTGAGGTGATCATGTCTAGCTGTTAAAGGTATTCACCATAAAGAATCAATGTTAACCCTCTTGTGTGTAATACGTTCATCCTTGGTACCCTAGTGAGTGGCCAAATGATTTCTCAAGATAATTGGTGGTTGTACCTACGATTGATCTCTTGTGAGATTCATAAATATGTGAGTGGAGACTACAGTTTGAATTACTTGTGTATTTACTATCAAACAATTGAAATAGGTCCTTAGGAGGCTTTTGTAATGCATAATTTATGGGATATCTCTCTTTCAATATATGCTTATATGTCATCCATGTCCAAGAGCATTCCAAATGAGTTGTCTTGTGCAAGGTTATACTTCTTGTAGTCTTAAATTCCTTAGTGTTATGTAAGTTTTAGAGGAAGTTTTATTTGTTCCAAAGTGATGTTAATACAGGACCAAAGTAACCGCGTAAATGCAGTTAGTGAAAGGGTAAATAATATTAAACTAAGGAATGACCTCTACAAAAAAAGTACACCTTCGAGCGATGTCAAAACCAATAATCAAAATGTCAAATGTGATTCGTAAAATGAATGTAATAAATTAGAGCTCCATGAATAATACAACCACCTAATAAATCTGGAAAAACCAATATGATCAACATGATCACATGCTTTGTCCATGCATGAACATGATTAAACAAAGATGTTAATGAAATAATGAAATGTAGCCTTGAGAATGGGATAACTTCCTATTTGTAGCCAAGGTCTTGTGAGTTAAGGAGATTGCACTCTAGTTGGACTTGTAAATTTTGCATGCAGAACCCTTGAGTCCCATAACCAACTAGGAATATATTCCACGCAAGGACTCACATTTAATGCCATTAAATTTCCTTCCATCCTTAAATCTAGGATCAGTCAAGAAGTATAATTTATGGTCAAAACATCTAATTAACCCATTGTTACCGAGAGAAAATCCTTAAGATGATGAAACATAAGTAGTTGGAAATGTGAAATTAGTCATTTAGATTCAAGGAAAAATATATATAAGGGGAACATAGGTGTAATGTACCCTTACCATTTACAACATGATTGTGAAAATATGAATTCCTAATGTAAGGAGCAACTTAGGATTGTGAATCAAGATTGATACAACTTAATTAGTTAACCAACTTCCAGTCAAGTCTATCCCGACTTGAACATCCAATTCAATGTATGTGCAGGAAATTTCGTCCCACGTTGGGGATACATACCGGGAGCCACCCATAGTCCACGCATTTTCTCGCCTTACGAGGTCTTCAACGTTACGTACGAGTGTATGGTTCGTGAATCGTTACACTTTTCAAAATTAGAAGCATCTACGTGCCAGCTGTTCATACCTGAAATCAGGTAATGCACATTTATGAGTCAACCTTCAGTTTGGTGCTAAGAGTAAATCGACAAAGCGAAAACGGATAAGTTTAAGTGGGCCATTTGTCAACAACTAAAATACAAACAGATGCTCCTGTTTTTGCTGTAAAAAAACATAATAGAGTGACTTTCGTGCCCCCCACCATTTTTTGAGTACCATTTAGTATTTTTAAAAACCCTTTGGTAGAAAGATAGCTAGGAGCATCTAGTTTGGGCAACACATTCCCTTATAGATTTTTTTATCTTAATATTTTTTTATTTATGATTTTTCTATGTACAAAATTCACCAATGTTTTGAAAAATAACGGGCTACATCGACTGAGTGCCCCCCCCTAACTACCTCAAAAAATATCAAAAATTAGATTTTTTTTAATATGTATAGGAAATTATGCCTAATTTGGGCTGGTAAACAATTTTTAAAAATTCAAGATCATCCAAAAAAAAAGATACACTATAAAAGATAGACATATTTACACTTCAAAAAATATCTATAAAAAGGCATAGTTAGAAAATAAATAATATGAGACCTTAATAAAAGGCTTGTAAATATGAAAAATGTATTCTAAGTAAAAGAAGAGACTCTGCTCTATGTCGTGGTATAATTTTTTTAAAATGGATCAATTGTTTTATTTTGATTTATCATAGAGGAAGTGGCATTTTTACATTTTCTTGTAAAAACATGTTTGCTTTGTTTGTGCAAGTCCATGCCTCAGGGTTGGGGATCCAAACTTGATCCTACAAGCCTTGAGGCATGGTTTGGGAAAAGAGAAAACGATAAAATTGTTAACGAAAAGTATAATTTTTTCATTTATTATTATTTATATTTTATTATTTCTTATACTTTAAATTTATTTATGTAAATATAAGTAAATTAGGGTCACTCTTTACCTTATGGAATTAGTCTACATGCTCCACGAGTCATGGTCCTTAGGAGATAGTTTTTAAAGTATAATCAAGATGGTCAGTACATAGGTAATTTTTTAGGTTTTCAGCATTGAGCCTAAATCTTTTAGACGAGTTTAACTTCTACAATCCAAACCCTAAACCATAGGCCATAAACCTAAACACTAAATTGCTAAACCTTGAGACCTAAACCCTAAACCTTAAACATTCAGCCCTTACCCGTTGAACCTAAACCCTGAGCCTTAAATCCCTAAACCCTAAGCCATAAGTCCTAAACCCTGAACCATGAACCATGAGCCCTAAATGCTAAACCCTAAACCCTGAACCAAAAACTAAATCCTAAACCCTAAACCCTTACCCTTAAACATATACCTGAAGACATTTGAACCCTAAACCCTAAGCCTTGAACCTTATACCCTGAGATCCTTGATCCCTAAAATATAAATCCTATGAACCCTAGACCATATACCCTACATTCCTAAGCCCTAACAACCTGAAACCTAAACCCTAAACCCTAAACCCCGAGCCCTAAACCATAAACCCTAAACCTTAATCCCTAAACATTAAATCCTACAACCCTGAACCATAAACCTTAAAACCTGAACGGTAAACCATAAACCCTTATCCTTAAACACTAAATCCTTAACTTGTCTAAAACCCTAAAACCTAAAACCTAAACCCTAAACCCTAAATCCTTAACCTCGATCCGTAAACCCTAACCATAAACACTAAACCCTAAACCTAAAACCTAAATCCTAAATCCTAAACCATAACCCTGAACCTTGAACCCTAAACCCTAAAACCTTAAACCCTGAACCATGAGCACTAAACCCTAAACCATAAACCCCAAACCATATTTCATCAATATTTCCTAGTCTCATGCTTAGAACCATCATTGAGTCTATCTTTAGAACTACCTTATTTATGAGAGGTGGGACAAGTAACTAAATGGATATGACATCTACCTTATGCCTTGTAATGCATATATTACACATCTCTTCCAAACTTGTTATCTCCCCACATATACTTGCACTCTTGAATGTAAATTTATTCACACTCTGAAACAAATTTCACATTTCTCATATTTCCATGTATGGTATTATGCAAGCCAGGATGACCCATTGGAAGCTGGAAAAAATAACCATCACAACAAAAAAATTAATCTTAAAGGAAACAAAAGAAACATAGAGAATATATCAATGCAGAGGTGTATGATCATAATTGAATTTCTTGTAGTATCCTCTCCTCTGAAGAAAGATAAATTTCAAGTGTTCTACTGGAATGGATAGTAAATTTGACAGAACTTCCTAAAGTGTTCAAAATAAGCATAGAAACAGGGGAATGGCTAAGAACACTAAGGGATTATCAATCACCTAGTAAATCTTTCTTGTTTAGTTCTAAATGGGAGTTAACCTGGCCTACGACTTAGTGACCTTCCATTCATTGATAATTCCTTATATGATAAACCCATGGATGTTTTCAAAATCCCCTAAATAAAAAGATAGGGGTAGTCATCAATCCTAGTGAAGGGTGTGATGTGATTTCCAAGCAACTTGAAATTTATATAGATTTAGAGGTCATAACATGAATTTACAAATATCTCTATCATTATAAATGGAAGCCAAGTGTCTCCCTGTACATCCAAGGATTGAGGACTACTGGGGTCTTTGGAAGGATTGGACAGTCATGAATATGACATTTCCATCCTTCAAAATATCATTGCAGATGAAAAACATCAATTTTTTATGACTCTCTTTGAATGTTCTGCCTACAAATTCAAATGAACCCTAAACTCTGTGACCTAAATCCTTAACCCTCAACCATGATACCTAAACCCTAAACTATAAACCCTAAACCCTAAAACCATTATAATAAATCCTAAACCCTAAACACTAAATAATAAACCCTAAAACCATAACCCTAAACCCTTGACCCTAGACCCTAAACCCTGAGCCCTAAGCCCTAAACCCTAAATATTAAATCTAGAGCCCCGAGCTCTAACCCCGAAACCTTAAACCAATAACTCTAAACCCCAAACCTTAATCCATAAACCATGACCCATGAACCCTAAAACAAAATCCCTAAACCATAAACCCTAAACCTTAAGCCTTGAACCCTACACCCTAATCCTTGAGCCCTAAACCCTAAACCTTAAACCCTGAGCCCTAAACCCAAAATCTAGAGCCCTGATCTCTAACCCCTGAACCTTAAACCCATAACTCTAAACCCCAAACCTTGAGTCGTAAACTTTAAACCATGCACCATAACCCCTAAACCCTAAACCTTGAGCCCTAAGCCCTAAACTGTAAACCATAAACCTTGGGGCCTAAATGTTAAATCCTAAAGGTCCCTAAACCCTAAACCCTAAAAACCAAATCAAAAACCCCAAGCACTAAATCATAAACCCTAAACCCTAAGCCCTAAACTCTAAACCCTAAACCCTAAATTCTAAGCCATGAACACTAAACCCTAAACCCTGAACTTTGCGACCCTAAACCCTTAACCCTAAAACCTAAACCCTAAACCTCGAGCCTTAAACCCTAAACCCTGAACCCTTTACCCTAAACCCTAGACCCTGACCTTTAAACCTTAAACCCTAACTCCTAAACCCTAAAACTTAAACCCTGAGCCCTGAACCATAAACCCTATACCATAAACCCTATGCCCTAAACCCTAAACTCTAAGCCCTAAATCCTAAACCCTAAACCCTAAACCCTAAACCCTAAAACCTAAACCCTGGCCCCTAAACCCTAAACCTTGAGCCCTAAACCCTAAACCCTAAGCCCTGAACCCTAGGCCATAAGCCATAATCCCTAAGCTAAAACCCTAAACCTCGAACCCTTAAACATAAACCCTCAACTCTAAACCCTAAAAACTAAACCCTGAGCCCTAAACCCTAAACCCTAAACCCTGATCCCTAAACCCTAAACCCTAACCTTTAAACCTTAAACCCTAACTCCTAAACCCTGAACCATAAACCCTAAATCCTCAAACCTAAACCTTAAACCCTAACTCCTAAACCCTAAACCATAAACCCTAAATCCTCAACCCTAAACCTTAAACCCTGAGCCCTAAACCCTATACCATAAACCCTAAGCCCTAAACCCTAAACTTTAAGCCCTAAATCCTAAACCCTAAACCCTAAACCCTAAAACCTAAACCCTGACCCATAAACCCTAACCCCTAAACCTAAACCTTGAGCCCTAAACCCTAAACCCTAAGCCCTGAACCCTAGGCCCTAAGCCATAAGCCCTAAGCCAAAACCCTAAACCTTGAACCCTCAAACATAAACCCTCAACCATAAACCCTAAAAACTAAACCCTAAACCCTGAACCTTGATCCGTAAACCCTAAACCCTGAACCTTGAGCCATAAACCCAAGACCTTGACCCCTAAACCCTAAACCTTGAACCTTGAGCCATAAACCATAAACCCTTAACCATAAACCCTAAACCCTTAACCCTTAACCATAAACCCTAAACTCTAAACCCTAAACTATAACCCCTAAACCATGAACAAGGCATGAGCCCTAAACTCTAAACCCTAAAATCTGAACTATGAGCCTTAAACACTAATCCTTAAACCCTAAACTCTAAACCTTGAGTCCTAAACCCTTAGCCCTAAACCCTAAACCCCGAGCCCTAAACCATAAACCCTAAACCCTAAATCATAAACCCTCACCCAAAGGAAAGTCCTACAAAGATCATTCAACGTGTTTCAGTGTGTAGGGAATAGTGTTTAAGGTGATCGATCAACTCATTTAGTTTTTATGAGAGACTACTTCCTTTGAAGGCCTAAAAAGGTATTTTTGGCCATTTTGTAGTTAATTGAACACCCTTCAAAATAGGCTAAAATGAGCTAGTCATGTCACCGAGTTATCAACGACCATTATTTGTGAATTATTAAAGCATCGTTTGTCTCCATAAGATACATATGAGAAAAAGCATGTATGAGAATCATGAATTTGATTCCATGAAAGGATGCTTTTAGAGCTAGGAAAGGTGAGGGGATGATCTTTATATGGAGCACCATGTTTCTAAGAATGAGCAATCATCTTAGTTCACTTGATGTAATTCACTTTGTACTATTTGTAACAACTCATTCAACACCTAGTAGTGTTATCACACCTTAAGGAGGAGGCACATTACAATCACCTCATTTTGGCCATAGGACAGGAATCCCATTCAGGGAACAATCCTCTATCTACAAAGTGAGGATCTCTTTTTGGTAAGAAGTAGACAAACATCATAGAGTAAATTCATGGTCACGAAAGTGAATTATGGACCAAATTTAAAAATTGGTACCAATTCAAGCAGTGGTAGGGCCAAAATCCCTTTTAGAAGGTCAAAAAACCTAAAAAATGACTATATGCTTTCCCAAAACAAAGACCGACTACAATATATATGCCCTAAAAGTTTTAGGTCGTTTGCTGAAATCCTGAAAATGAGTAAGCACTGACCAGATTAGATTTTGAAAAATTCTCTTCTAGATTATAACTATTGGAGCTACGAGACCACTTCCATAAGGTGCAGAGTGACCCTTATTTCTTATATTTACTAAAATAAAGTTAAAGTATAAGAAATAATAAAAGAAATCTTATACTTTAACATTTATTTTTGTAAGTATAAACCACCAAAACACATATGCATGGTCCATGCTACACAAAACGCGTACGCGTTTTGACTTCTTTGAAACATGTATGCGTTATAGGTTCGGTGATTACCGAGCCAAATAAATTAAAATGCGAGTGCATTTTAGCAAAACGCATATGCGTTTTGTCTGTTTTCAGGTTTTTGTCCACTTTTTGGCCCCCCAACTTCGTGCACTTACCCTATTGTTAGTATTAAACAATGCTATGAAATGAACTTGTGATAGGTTTTCTATTGATCTAGTAACCTTCTTTTTTTCTTCTTGTGAATTTTCCTCCTTGTAACAAGAGCATTTTCCAAACCAAGTAAACACTGATCTTTCTAACAAATCCTTAAGTCAAATCTTAGAAGGTGCATGTGTGTATATACGTTCCTAATCACAATCAAGATATAAAAATTTATTTCCATAAGAGAAACGAGAAAATTCTAAAGGAACATCTATAGGTGAAAAGTTAAACAAAAACATGTAGCCTAGTTGTAAAGGAACAAAGGGTCCCATGTTATGTGTTCTTCAGATAATTATAGTCAACTAAACAATTTTTAAGAAACAAACCTTTAACACAAGAATTGAATATTAGGAGACTCATAGTTGTTCAAAATGAATTTATTTAATAAATGAGCTATGGATAACTAATGGAATTGGAGAAAGGAACCAGCCACGTATTCTTCGTTAAAGACTAATGCGCTGCAAAGTAAAGTAATTGAAGTATGAAAAATAGGAAATTTTAAACCTTATGTGTTTAATTCTGTTGAAAACTATTAGGTCATACAATGGAAACCTAAAGGTAATGAATATGCAAACCATGAAGAGGCCATGTCGTGGAGTATGCCTATCCTATGTTTCTTACTATTATTGGGTCATTGTCCTGGTTTACATCGTTTGAGTAAGACATTGATGTGTACCCTATGTTATCATATTGTATGAGTGAGTTCATGTTTATGTAAGTGTCCTACGTGATGTTGAGTTTCTTAATTTGGATCCCATGTGGTGTTGTGTAGCATGCAATAGAAGTAAAAAAAATTATTCTAATAATTTTACTGTTGTATTTTGGTGTTGAAAGTGTGGTCGTTACAAAAATAACATCAAGAGTTTTGAGTTATCTAAAACAATGCGTCAAAAAGATCCTCTCTTCGTCTCGCTACTGAACATAATTCGTATTGGGACACATTCTAAATCAGATCTTACATTCTTGGATGATTGTTGCATTTGACCAGTTCTACTGATCCTACATTCCCATTCCTTTTCTACAAAAATACAGATGTTCTCAAACACAATAACACAATGCTTTCTCTTACTCCAGGTGAAAAAAAAATTATTCACTCGATTGACCACCAACAAACATTGTTTGAAGAGACACAAGCCTACTCAAAAACTATAGAGCTCCCAAACAAAATAGAACTCAAACAAAACATTCTTGTGGAGCTCTTTGCTGGAAACTATGATCTCCAAGATGGACTTGTTAATGGCTCAGACAAAGTTTTCAAATCATACATGCAACAGAACTAGACTTTGATGTCATATGGATAAAATTTAATGATCCATGCATAGGTCAACGACAAAAAACTAAGTACCCGCAAATGCTTACACCTCAAATAGAACTTGACTGGGTCCCAATAGTCTGTGTGGAAAAACCCTTGCGTAGAACATCACACAAGAGACTTGTCCCAATTTATGAAAATAATTTCCCATGTAGATTTGTTGCGCTCATACAGTACACAAAGCCCGAGGAATTACCATGGATCAACCATGGATAGGCTTGTATTTATCCCTCTTGGTGTGTCTACACATGGTTTGACATACATATCTCTTTCACATGTCAAAAGCATAGTCAATTTGTACTTGTTATCCCCCCTAACAAAAAAAACCAAAATCCAACAATTGATTTCTACAAAAATGGCACACCTCCAAAGTGAAGCAAAGTGGAATCTTCACCATGACTTTTCCTCCATTGATTTGTCTTCATTTAGTCTAATTGCATCGCTAAATACCTATAGCTTCCATGCTCATAGAGAAGACATCTTGCATGATCATGAATTAATGCAGTCTCAGATTTTGTGTTTGCAAGAAATGCATATGCCTTTTCCAATTCCAACTGACTTTCTAGTAGGATACAAATGTTTTTTTGCACACCATGTACATGGTCTCGTCATTTGCATTAGAAACAATATATCTTTCCTACAAACATTGCAGTTTGAAAGCTCAAATGTGGAGTCACTTTTTACAAGCATATTGCTACGAGGCCATTGCATTGCAGTTATAAATGTCTATGCCACACCTGTTACAAATCTGAAAAAACATCTTGAACGTTTTGGAAAATGTCTTTCAATATGTTGATGCCAATATCCCAACTTACATTTTCAGAGATTTCAACATTTATATGCAAAAACAAACAAAAAAAAACAATGGTCCTTACAACAACTATGCAAAAAAACAAATTCAGCTTTCATGTTCAACAACCAAGCATATTCACAAAATACAATATCAACCATATATGGTCAAACATAACAAAAGACACTTGTCAAACATATGAAAAGTTTGCATATTGGAGTGATCACCCGAAAAATTTTGCTGCATGTGTACAATGCAATGTTAATGCCGAATGGTATATGTTATTTGATTTAGAGGTATATTTATTACTTTTGTAGTTGATGTTGATAAGGGGTGTGATTGATTTTGTAAGTGTAGAAATATAGATGAAGCACTTCATTTAAAGGTTCTATCTACATTTAAAACTTGTTACAAATTCGTACATATACATTTCTAAATCTTATATCATGAGTGGTAGCGTTTTATGGGCATTTTTTTGCAAATCTTATATCATAACAAAAGTGCAAGTAATATTCATTTATTTTCTTAATAGTACTTTCAATCCACATAGTAGTAGGAGACAATGGTATGTTAATGTCAAAGGAAATACAACAATTTTCTTTTAAAGCGGGGAAAAAGAGGGAAACATAGATATGGAATAACTAACATAGTGTTGATAGTTCAAAGTATAGAAAGGAATGGATGAGGGTGTAAAGTTTGAAGGGACGGATGCGGTAGAAATATTTGCATAAAGAAGGTTATGGAGGAGATGCACTGCCATCCGCTTTCTTTGAACTGAGGATGACACATTTCAATCTGTTGATTCTGCAATATGTCTCTTTTTTCAGGGAAAGTGTGAAGTAGTATTTGTTGCCGATGACATTGCTTGTAATTTCACTATTCGCATCTTTGTCTATAGACAATAGGTGGAGGTTGTTAGCTGCAACACCCATGATTGACTCAGTTATCTCATCAAAAGCAGTAACTGATTGAAGTTCCCCTGTTGGGTCCTTTAGATCGATCATGAGTGCATATCTATACTCATAGTTATGAACTTGTATGTTGCAACTCGAACAAAACCATGAACCATTTCCATGCTCTCGCACTTTTTTCCTGCATTGTTTGTCACCTTTTTGAAGAGGACATGTTGTGTTAAAAAAATTGTCCATACTGATATTTGTGATTTCTTTGAACTGAGGATGACATATTTCAATTTGTTGATTTCGTGGTATGTCTCTTTTTTCAGGGAAAGTGTGAAGCAGTATTCATTGCCGATGACATTGCTTGTAATTTCACTATTCGCATCTTCATCTATAGACAATAGGTGGAGGTCGCTAGCTGCAACACCCATGATTGACTCAAATGTCTCATCAAAAGTAGTAACTAATTGAAGTTCCCTTATTGGGTCCTTTAGATCGATCCTGAATGTATATCTATACTCATAGGTCTAAACTTGTACGTTGCAACTCGAACAAAACCATGAACCATTTCCATGCTCTCGTACTTTTTTCCTGCATTGTTTGTCACCTTTTTGAAGAGGACATGTCGTGTAAAACAATCTGTCCATGTTGATATTTGTGATTTCTTCAGTAACCATGACCCATTCATTTCCCTCAGTATTCCCCATTTGTACGACCTACGAAATCGTTGTTACAGAGGTCAAGCTTTTTAGAGGGCCCAGAAAATTTTCTTGTGATAGAGGGCATCGGATGGGAGTAGTCATCAGTATCAACCCAACCATGAAGTGCAGTAGTTTCTGAAATTGGGGGGTTGACGTAACATTTGGTACTTGAAACAGTGTCAACTGAGGTCCCATCGAAACTGGAGACGTGAACAACTTTCAAGGCAAGGACCGGAAGATGTTGTATACAAAGAATGTCTTCAAGTTCTTTGCTTATCTCATCTAAGTGTTGTCCCCACAAAGTGACAATGAAACTGAATCCTGACATGTCCTTTAATTGTAGAGTTCTTCTTTTTGTTTCAGACTGGTCATGCCTATGAATAGTTGAGAATGATGACATCGTAAAAAGAATCCCAATCAAATCAACAAAAGAACCGACAGTGTTTGTAGGTATGTCATTGATTTTGGTGAAGAGAAAGTGATGAGAAGGTAGTGTATCCTCATTTGCTATGAGAGGAGTTATGGTTGAGGACAGTTGCAGGAAAATCTCCAAAGTATTGTTCAAATGGTTGTAACATAGCTTTGCATCAGCAATCCTCCCAATCCTGCCATTTGAAATTGTATGTATGTAAGATATGTGTTAGCTCAACTCAGCCTGGTTCTTATCCTTGAATTTGATGCAAATATAATCTCAAATCTATAAAGTATAGTAAAGAAATTGTGTGACACAAAGAAGTCCTTCTGCCCACTACATCTTCAACTCAACATATCCTAGACAACCAACATTGGTAGGAATGCCTATTTAGATGGAATTTAAAGCTTGAAAATTCAAAGAAACAAAAGAAATAATGAAGAATAGACAAAATTATAAGAAATAGTTTGGCTTGTACGATTTTTCTCTAGATACAATTGAGTGAAAGTGTTCAAACCTTGAATATTTACAATTACAAAAAAATATAGAAAAGTACTGAGGGGTGGATAGAAATGAATATAAATGAGTATTGTATTTTACGAGTTAACATGTTGATGGTTTAACCTAAATAGGGCTTACTACTTCAATTATGACAAAACAATCCAAGCTCAACCAGAGTGATGAATTCCTTTGGAGGGCCTAGTCTCTTTAAAATTGTGATCCAGAATATCATTCACACTCAATAGAATACTATTCCAAGTTCTTCATCCTTGGGAACACAACAAACTCTGAAGATTTAGATAACATTTTGTACATCTAACGACAAGGAAACATGGCCTAAACACAAGGAAAGGGCAAGTGGATGGAAAATATGGCACTATTCTTTCCCCAGATTATTGTAAATAAGTAGATGAGCCCAGTAGTGAACTTGAGTTTTAAAATAAAAATTCATCAGGGGTCACTGTGTAGAAGGTTCTCATAACAATGATTTTTGTCAGCAAGAAACAGACTAATCAAGACAATGCATTTGCAGGATAATTCAACACCCAATCTTTTACAAGGAATAAACGCTTTGCATATACATAGCTACAAGGAGATTTTGTTACTTGAGATCAATTACTCACAAGAGGAAAGTTATGTAAACATCTTTAAGACTTACTAATACAACAATGCCATGTTAGAAACAATAGTTTAGACAAATGGTAGTCTAGAGATCTAGAACTCAAGTACCAAAGAAGAGGTTCTCCTGTGCACAGTTTGATGTTATATGCGATACATTGAGCCAGTGTATCTACAATCCATGAAGCTCAATATATAATGAGGGAAATGTCTCGTAAGGAAGGGTATATGATCATCAACAAGGTTAGTACCCAAATAAACCTTGAAAGAGATGGTAAAAAATATTTCTACAAGGGGTACTGGTAGGTAATGGGAAGTGAAGGTGAGCCTGTTGTTAACAAGTTAGATATTTTCTAAGAATATGGAAAATGGAGGAATCCTCTTAGATGCAATAGAGAACAAATTAGGCCTTGGGTGCTTATGAAACCCGCCCTTACAAATTAGCACACTACCATCATAATTGTATCTAGTTGTTTTTGAAAGATAAGCCTTGATTTTGAAGAAAACATTGAAAAAGATCATGACACTTGCTGAGAACAGTTCTTCATATTTGCTAATGAAGTATTAGGAAACAAAAGGATTATTCAAACACCAAGACCAATAAGTTGGTTACTGCATACGAAATAAAAAGAGAAACTCAGACAATTACATAGAACTATAAAAGAAGGTGACTTATGCTCCGTTTATTGTATAGACAAATGTTGCCCATCAAAATATTGATAAGTAACTGGTGCTATTATCACTGGTATAGGTTTCACACAAGCTTTCTTTTACCATTAGGTTGGGAAACAAAAGTTCTTAATTGTTTTATGATTGTATTTTAAAACTACTGAATATGGCTAGTGAAAAGGAGGCATTTCATCAAACACGTCGGGTGCCCTGTTCTAAATCTCCCATTCTAGCAGAAGTTGGGAGGATGCTGGAAAAGATTGTGGAGTTTGCATGTACCCTTGCCGATTGCATTTTTCAAAAAGATGTGAAGGCCTTTCGAACACAACCATTTTTTTCATCTCATGTGATAAATGAAGTTCATGAGGTCACATTTGTTTCAGGCATTTAGTCAAACAATTTGCATGGCACCACTTTGTGTGATGGAGGACATGAGAACTGGTAGACAATGGACACCTCCGATGAATAATCTTCCAATGATCCACTACCATGGCTTTGATTGAAAATACGTCTGAAATGTTTGAATTTTATGTGGCTTTGATTGAAAATTTGTCTGAAATGTTTGAATTTTATCTCAGGAGTCGTCTCCGTGTCAAAAGGCTCATAGAGGTCTACCTCTTTTTCGGGCTTATAACGACTTCTGTAAATTCCATAGTGTCCCTGTAGCCAACTATCATGAGACCACCGACTACCATAAATGACATTAAACTCGTTGCAGAGCAGATTACGAAAAAAGGTTTGCCAAGAAGAAATTTAATCATGTTTAAAAACGTTCAAACGACCATCAAATTTAACATATTGGGTGAAACGATCGGAAAGGGCTTTCCCATAGGAGGAAACTTTCATACCTTTGGAGTGGTGTTGTTGGAGGTGGTGAGTGGGATGAAAGTGACGGATGAGGTGGAGTATGGTGAGGGTGTGGACATCGTGAAATGGATATGCACAATTTACAAAGGGTGAGTTGGCAGTGTTGGATTGACAGATAGTGGATGAGAATTGTGCGGAGGAGATGTTGCGTGTGATGTGTGTGCTGGCATGTTATGCGTTAACGCATGCATAAAGTAATGCCTCCATAAAATTGCTAAAACCATGCGCTAAATGTCCCGTGAGAATAATATGTAAAACCACTTTTCCCCTAACATGCCTCAAGAGAAACGGAAAGGGGGGGTTCCGTTGATGCAACCATCGAAGAATCCATCCACATGATATTAATGGAGTCCAAATTGGAGCCGACATCAATAAAAGGCAGTGGAGTGGGCTGAACCAAAATCTTTGTACTGCTAGTTAACATCTACACAACATTCGACATTGATGGTCTCGTCTCTGGAGCGCTTTGCGTGCACAGATGAGCAATGTGGATTACCCTTACTATCTCTTTGTTATCGATTTCAGATTCTCCTTTTGCAATTCTTCTGTCTACCAACTCAAATGCCTCATTTTTCTCGTGTAAACTCCACGCTTGTACATAAACACAAAGGATTCTTCAAGATGCCCCTCAGAACAAGTAATCTAGGAAAGATCTTAAATGAAGTTTCGAGTCTTACCCATTGTAGAAGGAGCTCCATCTCGAGGGGAAGTTTAGGATCCCTGACCTTTCTGCCGCTCACAATCTCCAAAACTAGCATGCCATAGCTGTACACATCTGCCTTATCTGTCAATTGACCATGAGTTGCATACTCTGGCGTAGTATAGAAGATTTAATGGAGAAGAAAGCAATGGTGGAGTAACGCAAATAAAAGCCGGCCTCGAGAGCCTTTCCATCTTGGCGCGGGGGGCAGCCATTTATATATTTGGTGGCATCTTGCAGAAAAACGTCACAGCTATTGGTGGAAAGGGTCTTCCTACACATAGCCAGTCCATAAAGGGGGTGTCAACAATCCATTGACGCTCATTTTACCAGTGGCAAAACCCTCATGGCAAGGGATGAGAAAACGAAGGAAACGACCCCTGTAATTTCCATCATGAATCAGACATTTGGTAGTTCTTCAAATAGACAACTTGGCATCGGTATCTCCTCAAATAAAACTAAATTCCTACCTTCTTTAATAGGTAACTATTTCCATGATGATGGAAGCATATACTCTTCTTCAATAAAATCCATTGAAGTTTTTATGTGAAGGCAAAGGTTTTTAAATTTCTTGGCAGGGTTTCAATAAAGTAAAAAATAAAGGGTTTTAAGGGTTTTGAGCGCCCTGATTTCAATCTAACACACACAATGTGCAGCAAAAGAGAGAAACGGCGTGAATCGGTGTATACATACTAGAATTCTCACTGCAAGAGACTATGAAGGACCCCTCCGAGAAAGAGTAATGAGAGCAACTTCTGCAGTTGCGTGCTCGGCCTGACGTAGTGTAGTGCAAAACGTCCGGAGGTCCTTTACCATAGGGGGAACGCCTTCGGTGTAATAATCCCAATTTTGTAGCCCCGAGGGAGGGTTGGATGAACTGTGCACGATACTTGATATTTGTGCATGCAAACCTGCAACTGTTTTTGAAGGTGCTGTCTTAGTAGTCTACGGACCGGCACATGGAAATAACAATTCTCCATCAAAACTGGAAATCCTCCATGCCAATCTAGTTGACAAACAAGGACAAATTACTATTACAGTGAACATGAGCAACACCTTCGTTCAGAAATTTGCAACAAAACTAGTTGTGGGATTAGGACTTCATATTACAAGCTTTGGTGTCAAAGAAAAAACCAAATATGAAAGAGGCGATTCAAGTTGCTCCATCTCTGTAACTTCAACCACTACAATGAAGAACATTCCTATTGTCTGTGAATGTCATCGATTGACACCTGACACGACAATCCAAGATCTTGTAGACTCACCTGCAACATACTCGATTGGATCCTTTGGAGCAATTGTGACCAGCACCCAGCACAACAATGACCAGTTCATCCTTTACGTCAAAGACTTAGACATTGACCTCAGAAAAGCAATAGTAAACACTATTTCCCTTCTCTTTTTCAACAATTACTCTCTCAAATATTATTCCTTACAATTATATTTATACCTATTTTTTTCGCTCTTTCAGGTGCAGTTGGGCGATTCCCACCTTCCCCTTTGTCACACATTTTAGCAAAAACATTTTTCTCTCCTCCGCAGCGTTTGCAGCATTTTGGACAGTCAATATTGTTCAATATCGTATATATTACATAAATTTTGTCTCTCTAATACTGCAGCGATTGCTTGAATATGATTTTAATGATGTTACATGACTTTATTGTGGGAGATTCACCTATTTTGTTGGTTGCATTCTGAGTTTTCTACTGCATTTATGATCTGCTCACATTCATGTTTCAGGGGAATGATTTGTCTCGTCTTGTTAAGGAATATATTTCAGTAGCTGTGACAGATTCCAATTTTTTTTGTCTTCTATTGGCATGAAAGGTTTCCACATATATAGAATTATTAAGAGCTTTACAATTCAAAATTGATTCAATTTTTTCCTTATTTGCATTACAAGATATACAATTAAATTAACCCTGCAATTAGCATTATCTCTAATATTTGTTTGACAATCATTCTATGATTTCTTCACATCGTAAATTGTCTGTGTATATTTACATTTTTTCCTTCAATCAGCTAAATAATCATTTGTCCTATTTTAGCATAACGCATACATTTTCTTAAATATAAAATATACAATGAATGGCAACTTGAAATTTCTTCACATTCTATACAATTTTTCACAAGTATTTATATTGTAAGGTTCTCCATCCTTTTTTTTAATATTGAACATTGGTATTTTACTGGAAGGCTAGCAACATATCTTCATGTTTATGACTTTCTCCTGGACATGCAGAACTATCTTGATGGCACGAACAGGCTTCAGATATCTGGATTGAATTTCTTCCAACAAAATTTTAAGAGAATGACCAATCACTTTTCTATAATGCAATCAAAATCACATAAAATTGTTTTTTTCTGGACATACATGAGGCACTAGATTTTGCTGGACATGGAACAGTATCCCAATCACTTGTGTAGCTGACAGCATATAAATGTTCCAATAGATTTTTTTGAACATATCCACTTAATATATTTTATTCAGTAGCAAATTAATGGGAGTGTTGTTTGTTCATGTAAATGAGGTAATCCTGCTTTGTCCCTATAGACTTAGTTTTTCATAACTCCATGCATACTTGAATGCACACAGTAGGATCTGATCAAACTGAAGATTTGGGTTTGTTGGAGAGCTTGTAAAAATGATTCAAATTGAAGATTTGGGTATGTTGCAGAGCTTGTACAAATGATTCGAACTGAAGATTTGGATTTATTACAGAGCTTATAAAAATGATGTTACTGCAACGTTTACCCTAAAAATTTTCTTGTGTTAACAACCTACATATCTCAGTAAGGTGAAATTTTGCATCTCAAACCAAAAACATAGAAAATTTGTAAATATGTTGCAGGGGAGAAGAGTTTCTACATACTTCATAAGTTTAGTCATCCAAGATAGCCCATTCATTACCCTTGCTTTTAATAGTTAAAACCATAGTCACAGAAATCGCAGACTAAGGGAATGTAGTTTTGCTGCACATAAAATTTTACAAAAACATTCTTATACACATGTATGACAAATGTGGAAGTTTAGTTGCTACTTGCCAAGTGTTTGATCAAATGTCAAAATGAGACGACTTCTCGTGGAATGTGATCATTGCAGCATACAGAAGACATGGGTATCCTCATGATGCATTGAAATTGTTTCACCAAATGTAACAAACAAGTGTCCAACCAGATCAGTTCGCCTTTGTCAGCACACTCCCAGCCTGTGCCAAAATAAGAGCTTAGGAAAAAGGTATGGATGTTATCTGAACTTCATGCTCAGTATGTCATGATGGTATTTTCAATCTTTTTCTGCCTATGTCCATAAGGAGGCGCATACATTGTAGTTCTATTAAGAATTTAAGTGTCTGCATAACATTCTATGTCATTTCTTTTCCTTCATCTTCGTTTCTTACTGATTACAACCTTGGTTTCACTAACCTTGCTGGTTAAGAATTTACTAATTCATTTGAAGAATACAACCTTGTAAGATTTTGGAAAGACAAACATATTAGGGACACACATATCTTCTTCAAATTTACCGATCAAGGACACTTAGTTCCTTCTTGGTCGTACAATTTCAGCACACCTACATGGATGAAAATATGAGAGAGAAATAACAACACTTTCAAACAAGAAGAATGCAGATCTTGTTTTACTCTTGTATGTCAACAAAACTTGAGAACATACATGTCTACATAATGGAATTTACCATAGTGAACAAGATTTAAATTGAATCAAAGTTCAATAATTATTGATTTATGAGAAATAATGCAAAGTTTCAACATCCAAATAATGGAAACAATATATAATATGAAACAAAATCAGGAAAGGAAGGTAGACATGGCAAAAAAATGAAAGAGAAGGAATAGTTCTTCTTCTGTATTCGAAATCAGTATTTCTTACATCCAAAATGCAGCAACATCCAACCCCTTTACAATACAAAATGGAGCCTTATATAGGTAGGAGGGCAAGAATAACCACCCTAACCAACTAGTTGATTAATTAAGTGATAACACTTAATTAGTACATTTACATTCAAATGAATTTATATTACATATTTCCATTTTCTACAAAATAAAGTCAATGACAAAATAAAACAACTAGTTACATTAAGAGCCTGAAGAAGAAGGAAGAGAGGAGATAGAGAAGGCATGAACTTTTAGATTAAGCACGTACATGCAAAACTTAGTGATTGTAGTTGATATTTCCATGTTCTTTGGTATAATTGTGTTAGCCAGATTCACCAACCATCTCCCAAGGGTAATCTCCATTTCCTTTGCCACTCCTCCATACTGAGCTAAACCTTTGGATGCTTCCACAATCACATTATTTAACTCAGAAAACTCCTCCATTTTGTCTTTTTTTACATTTTTCTTTTTGCAAAAATCTTCCTTGATCAATTTCTAGAAATGTTCCTTAATCTGATTAGCTGAATTCCATTGAGGTGAATTGTCCTAAATAATATCATAACTGAGGGCTCTCAAATAAAAAAAGATCGAAGCTTTTAAGGATTATCCCCTCTGAATGGAATTTTGTAACTTATTGGATGCTTCCTCAAGAACCTTTATCCTCCATTCCACACTGAATGACCAAGCCAGAGATAGGTTATTCTTAGAATCATCAAAGATCTTCTCATAGAGAAGGATCTTCTCACAAGTTAGAGCCATGATAGGGAGATTTTGTATGACATCAACCCAAAGCTTCACCTCTTTCTCAGTTGTCTCAATAGCTGAACTAATTTTATTTTGAGCTAAAATTATGTTGTCATATGTTTTGCAAGCTTCATCAATTAACTCTAGTCCAGTGAGGAGAATTTTCACTATACATGCCTCTAAATATTTTCTAAAAATTATATACCTATGGATCTCATTAATTTATTTGAATTCAGTATTAGTAGTGGCAGCAAAACGTGGGAGAGAATCCAATGGAGAAATATCCAAAGAAATCTTGGAGGAAATAATGGACTTAATGGAGGAAAGGGTTTGAACCTGTTCTTCCAACTGTTCTTGAGTCTGCTTCCCCTTCTCAACTCTCTCAATCATTTTAGAAACAATTTCCCTGAGGTTGTGCTCTTCACCTTCAGAAGTTGATTAATCCAATGAGGAGCTCATATACAAAAATATCTTTTTCACTCTTTTCTCCCTTTGGTTTGGAAATTTTTAGGAATTGTTGTCCCATGGAATCAGAAACAAGCTAAGAAATAGTCTTGGATTTCTTTGGAGGATGAGGAGAGGTACCAAGGAGGGCTTCCACTGCATCATATGAAGAAATTCAACCTTGGACCGAGCCTTCCTCTTCTTTCTGTGAACCAAAGGTTGAACCCAAGTAAATGAATCCCTTGATGATGTTCCTAGTGGATGCAAGGCGAGTGCAAGTTGTGAAGGTGGGGGCTGAGAAATGGAGACTACCACAAAAGTGGTCACAATGGAAGAAGAGGTTCTTCTCACATCCAATTTGGGTATGGAGGACACTTGTTTTTCCTAAACCAAAGGTTGTCACCTTAACTACATCTTCTTCTTCGTCATTCACCTCCATCACTTTCTTCCTCCTCTTCCTCTTCTTCTTGATTCTTTTCACTGATTTCCTCCTCACTTTTCTTGTGTTCTTCCTCTTCTTGTTCACGAGTTGTTTATCCTCATACTTCATGTATTTCATCTTTACTATCATCTTCTTTTCTAGGTGACTCAAGCTTCTTCTCACCCTCTTTATTTTATCTTTCTTAGCATAGACTTTAGTTTCAAAGTCTATCTAAGAGGGATAAGGAGTTTGGTGAGAGGGAGTAGCTTTTAGCTTTTGTGAGGAAGTTGTCTCGTGAGAAGGAACTTCCTATTGAGAGTCTATGAATTCTTTAATCTTCTTATTGAGCCAATGCCTTGTTTTTAATAGAACATGAATATTAAGATCATTCGGGTTGTCTTTTTCCTTTTGAGACCAATCAATGGTGGGAAGAGGACTAAATTGAAAGGATTTAGTAAATTTAGGAGTAATTTTTTTTTATTCATCATAAACCATATCTTTTGGCATTGTGTATAATTTGAAATGTTGAATTTTCTATAGATTTAACCTGTCATATGATCTTTTTCTGACCTCATAGTCATCCTCACAGTCTTCCCAATAGTCTTTAAATGCTAGCAAATGATGATAACAGAGTTAGAGGATTTTGATGATAAAATTCTTACTATCAAAAGAGGCCTATTCTGATAAGCATGAAGATTATAAGGAGAGACGATTCTCTCAACATTTTGGGCATCAAGGGAAGATCTACATGTGTAATATCCCAAAGATATGGTAAATTAGATGGCAGAAATATTTTTATGGAGGAGATCTAGTTGACCTACTACTCAATCTTGACCATTTTGTCACTATAATAAATAAGAAGCTTGAAAGGAGCTCCCTCAAATCCTCTTTTCCATATATATGAAGACTTTTGAAATTGGATAAACAAACCACCAAATACTGAAATCAGTTTCCCAGGTTATTGTGATACTCTGCTAGTTACATTTCCTTTCAGTAACCTCACCAAGAACATTGTGAAGGCATCATTCACCCTTTTGTGATGACTTTTACTGTTCTCATAGGTCAACTAAGTATAGAAATCATAAATATAAGAGTTTTGTTTACCTTATTGACTTGATAAGCCAATCCATATTCTATACCCAACTATAGTGTACATCAGATATGAAGTCATGTAGAAGGTTTTGGTTTGATGTACTTGAGTGAGTTGATGAGTCATATTTTCACAAATAATTTATCCCCAAATCAATGCATGCTTGCCCTCACAAATCAAATTGATGTAAATACACATCTAGTCATGGAATTCTTGAGTAGAAGGTAGGCCCATCACTCTTTCCAGTAGTTTTGATAGTATTTGATAATTCTTCGATAAAATCAATTATGTAGAGGGTTTTAGGAAGTTTTGATGGCCCTCTCTTTTTGACCTTAAACCAAGATTTAGAAATCATGGACTGGTATTTGTTGGGGGTGAGGTCAAATTTCTTTTGAGCATCAATATTGGTCAAAATATTGGACTAATCAAAAGTAGGTATACCTAAGGCCAGGTTGATGTGATGGGTATCTAGTTGTGTAATAATTTTCCCTTGAGGATCCTTCAATTCCTTGGTCTGTGGGTCAAAGCAGGAAGCACAAACTAGGATTGTGTTAGCACAATGAACAGATGTGGGAAAACCATTATTCAGAACTCTCTGGTATAATATAGTTGGGTTGTCATTATTCATTCTAGTCCAAAAATCATTCAAATCCATATGTTTAGTATCATTATCCCCTATTTCAGGGACTGAGGTTTCCAGAGAGGAAATGGGTTCATACCCGACATATTAAAACTTCATTTTGATATAATTGGGCACTATCTTGGAGACAAATGGGTTTTACAAAGGATTTCTGAAAGAATTGAGAGGAAGGGCACCAAGATAAACAAAATCTTAAAAGTGAGAAAACAATGATAATGTTACTCACCAGCTGGATGAACACAAAAACGACCTCCCAACGTCTCCAATGTAGTTTGAATTTTCAAATTTGGCTTCAAGACAAAGGAAATATGGGGGAAATGGTGTATTTAACACGGGAGAGAAGACAGATAATGACAGGGAAGTGATAAATGTGAAGGTGAGGATAAAAATAGAGTGAGGAAGGGTTATTCTACTACTTGGCAACTGAATTTATCACCACATCCTCACTCAAACCTTTTAAAATGACAAATCGAATGTAGGAATACCCAACGGAACAATGCTCAAAAGGACCCTAACTCAATTTGACAATTTGGCGTTAAAGGAAGGAAGATCGACAATGTGGAGAACAAGAGGTACACGGGAACATGGGAATGAGTTTTGTTGGTGCCCTGATTTGTTTGATATGGCCAATGCAGAAGTGGGCGGCGGATGAAGCAGTGAAATGGAGGACAAAAGGCCCGACAGAACAGAGGATTGAGTTCCATCAATGACCAAAATGGACAATTTAACCGATGAGGCGAGGATGTCATAAAGTCAAAGAATGGAAGGAAGTGGGGAACAGGGGCATGAGTTATGTCAATGCCCGAAATGACTGATGGAGCTGACATAACAAGTGAAGCGGATAAGGCGGGAAATTGGGGAATAGGGGGAACAACGTGAACAATTCCTCCTATTCCTCATATAGACGATTCACCTAGTTTGAGCCATGTCACCCCCAAAACTCAAAAAATTGACTAACTCCCAAACTCCATGTTTCAACAGTGACTCAACATAGGGAAAAGGTGACCAAGAATGCAAAGGACCTACCCAATAAATAAAATTTCAAAAATTTCAACATTTTAAGACCCACGCCAACAAGTTTTTTACTCCACTATATTAATGTTCACTTTTTAAAATTCACAAGTTAGTTTGGTTAGCATAGCGTCAATTGAGAAGGGAAATATTTCATAACATTCACTTATAAAAACACACTTACTCCACCCATTCAAAAGGCCTCTTATCTCACACCTTTGGGACTATCAAGGAGATTACAACAAATAATCCACTTGTTAAATCACTCTCTCAAGCACATCATCCAACACTAAGTCTACATAAATCTCATATCGTGTACCTCGACCATTTCTCAAAGTTATATCCTACGTGCCCAAGATCATTTCCATGTGTGAGAGATCTACTTTAGGATCTCGTCAATACATAGCTTATTACATGTTTTTATACATTCATCATGGTGAGAACTATGTGAGCTTGATGCCTATTTAGATTATTTTTACATAGTGGAGCATTAATCACATCACGTGGTGGGTTAAGATCATTCCAACCCAATTGGACAAACTTATTTTTTAGGTCTTCAAGGATAAATTTAAGGTTTGAAGAATTTGCATCTCTAATCTTTTCACAAATCATGATCATGGAATTTTGAACATCAGAAATGAGTGTAAAGATATAATATTATAGTGCTAGAGGTAGAATTCAACAAAACCCTACATGGGAAAAAGTACATCAAACATTAGGAAAATTCATCTAGACAAATTTTCCAGGTACACATACGATTTCATCCTCCCTTTAGTTTCATCTCCCACAGAATTTTAAGATAACTCAACGGCACCCTACATAGCTTGGTTACATAATTCTCATATCATTATCACTTCACCTCATCCAAATTTAGATGAAGATGTTCCAAACCCTAACCCTAACATCTAAGTCTAAATTTCCACAGTTTGTATGAGATCGTATAGTTGGAATACATAAATTTAGGATATGTGATTTACTATCATTTATAATATTTCTTAATTTGAATTTATATTTACACAATAATTAATCTAAACTTGAAAAACCCTAATTTGCATATTATAATGCTAAAAATAACACATAAAACCATTGACAGTTAAAGAAAATTAACTAATTGAGAGCTACCATTCTTTCTCAACCCAATTTTTTCCCTCTATCTCATATAAGTAGAAAAGATTTGGATTTGATTGTGAAGACTGATAGTATAATGCATCATTCTGAAATATCTATGTAGATCAATTATGACTATATAGATAGTTATGAAAAATGTTATAACTCTCAGGTGCATTGTTCAATCTTCTTTGTTGTTTTTAGTCCTTATACATGATTATGATAATGATGATCTAATTTATATGTATCATATGTCTAGTCACTTTCATCAGTATGGGTCTATATGTAAGGTCACTACAATAATCTTATTTACATTTGCATAACTTGATATGGAAAATATTGTACTGTACAAGTGCAATTTTGAAGTGGATCATGATTGACTAATTTTGTCCCATTATAGTTATAACCTCTATATATGCAAGCATTATTGAATTTATTTATATATTCATTGGATTTCTATTGGCTTTTGTTGGTATGGGTTTTTCAACAAGGTCATTGCTACAAAAGTCTCAATTACAACTGTACTTGAGTTAATATCGAAAATCTTGTACTTGTATGTACACTTCTCAAGTGGATCAAGACAGGTCAATCTTATTCATCGAAATTATGTTCTTTACATATAACACAAGATAGAAAGAACAAAAAAATAAAAAATTTAACGAGAGCACAATTATACAAAAACAAATCATGTAATGTTGACACACAAATTATAATGCAAAAAGTAAAATGCATGGTTTATGCATAAACGAATTTTGATATTAAAAATATACAACTTAAAATTTTGAATTTTTTACAAACACATGGATTTTACAAATTAAAAAACCTTTTGCAAAAACAATCTAACATAAGAATGGTAATTTGTAAAAAATCATGACAATTGTCAAAACCCATATTACTGTTAAACTTCATTTTTAAAAAATTAAAGAGGTATTTGGTGCAGAACAAGTTGATGCAAAATAGATCACCAAAACCTTTGGAGTAGACACGCGATTCTAATTTTATAGTTCATTTTGTGCCTAATTTTGATGCAACTACTAATGAAAAACGAAAAAAATATTTTGGTGCTCCTTTGAAGATATGATTAACGCATAAGACTAATGTTGTATATCGAGGTAAAAGGATGTATCTCATTTTTTTTAATTTCCATATATAGCATTTATTATTTTTTACTTGCCCATTCAGTGCATGATAGTGGTTTTCCATGTTATGAAATTCGTCATTTTTGTTTCAAAGAGCCATATTGATAGTATTATTTTTAATATCCTTTTATGTTCTACTTAGGAAACCTCACATATGTCACCTCTTTTGTGGTTAAGCACACACCCCAAAGAAGGGTGAATTGTAGCAACCTAAAATTACCCCTCGACCTTATTTACTGTTAATTAATGTCATTTTAGCACATTTGCTTATATATATAATTACTTCCAAATCGATTGATATTGGTTGTTTTTAAATTGTGAAACTCAAATCCTCATGGACTCATATCCCCAAGATAACCTCCAACTGATCTTATTTAGCCTTCAATCCAACAGTAAAGATTATATTATACAGTCTTCGTAGTTTTCTAGACAAAATTGTATTGTTCATGTTGACCACCTTTCTCTCTCCTCTTTTCTATGGTGGGACCATTCAATATGTTCTACTTTTCTATAAATCTAGCCATTAGAGGTTAGAACACATGCCAATATTGTAAAATTTGATTTCAAAATCAGCTACATGCAAACAAGTGTTGTTCATTTAACATGCTAGCATGATCAATTATTCTTCGACTAGTATTTATTTTACAGCACTCTTGGCAATCTGTTTTTTGTTAATTGATTTATCCATTTTAGTATGTTCCAACATTTTTATTTCCCACATAATGGTCTAATAAATCAATGGCGTCCGATTGAACACATGTTCTTATAATATTATTTTCTTGACACTATATCATAAATAATTATATATTTCATGTACACGAGTCTAAATAAAATATTTGAGCATGACAAGACAAAAGGTGAAATTAGGCAAACAAAACTTAGAAGTCAATTTTTTTGTGCTTCATCAAGATTGAAGGTCTGTTGCTAATATAGTTTGGAATTATGTGCATGGTCAAGACATTAGTTTTTTATTACCGCCAAACCCTTTGGTTATGATCATATTTGCCTAAGTTGTATGCTTGTAAATTCAGATTTCAACATGTCTTCTACAACATTGTACATACAAATATATACAAATATATCATGTATATCTTCTTATATTTAATTTATTATTGTCTCATTTATTAATTATGCTCTATTTTTGTATCGTACATAGATTGTGATGATTAAATTAGTGACTCATTTATTATTCCCTTGCATTACATGTACTAATGCATTAAAAAATGCATATTGCAATTAAATCAAGAGCTCTACCAATCAAAATCCATATTTTCATCTAGTTATTTGCCTTGACAAACTATTGTTTTTATCTATTCAATATTTCCAAAAATTTGACAATAAAATCCATTTTATTTTATGTAAATAGGATAGTGAATTGGTCATATCCAAGGTTTTATATAAGGATAAACCATGCAATGTGGTTGTGATAAGACTTCATATAGTTGGGATGCAGTTGTTGCTACATCTACAAATCACAAGATCCCCACGATAAGTGAAGAAATTGTTACAATATGTCTTGAAACTTCTAAATTACAATTCTCTTCCTTTAAACTTAATGCAATCA
The DNA here is from genome assembly GCA_019776745.2 of Taxus chinensis. Lineage (NCBI taxonomy): Eukaryota > Viridiplantae > Streptophyta > Pinopsida > Cupressales > Taxaceae > Taxus > Taxus chinensis. The sequence goes on from CM034155.1 coordinate 620,072,937, forward strand.
CGTCTGTTTTTTTGACATTATGTTATAGCAATAAATTTTATTACATTTCTATAAATATATCATAAAATGATTTTGACCTAAGTTATCATTTTTGAATTTTGTCTGAAGTTGTACAAAATATCATCAAAGTGATATAATACATGAGATTGTGTTAGTAATGTTGTAGATATATCCTCACACCTAACAATGAACCAAGGATATAATTTTGTAGTGTGTGGTGTAGAGTGTACATTGTTTGTTGGTTTTTACTCAGTCAGTATATGTCTGAGCATTGGGACAATGGATTATGGTATCTTGATTGGGCATGAGCGACAACACAATGGTTTTCGACAAAAGGTCAAAAACTATATCATTTTTCTCACTTAATCAGGGCCAAGTTTTACGAAAATTAAACCCCCCCTCGATTTCCTTGCGAAAGGAATGATAAAAATACTATAGTCAGGATAGTAAGGGGTAGTAAGGGTTAAATAGCATTTCAATCAATGAGTACATTAGTTGAGAACGATACAAAAGGATAAGTGTATGGAGAAAGAACACATGTTCAATAAGGAATTGTTGAGAAATGGGATGAATTGAGGCAAAAGTTAAGAAATTTGATTTGGTGTGGAAAATAGATAGATAAAGATTATAAGATTTTGAATGAAGGCTTGCAAAGAGATATATGTTGTGATTTCGTTTCAATATATTTGCAAATGATGGATAGTTCTTCAACTCCAAAGAAGAAAAAGGGGAGAGTAAAACTAGAGGAGTACAAGGATATGAATCATCAATTGATAGCTCATTAAAATGCTTAGCTATGAAATTTTTAAAATATTTTTGGATAGATTTTTGTTATTTTATCTTTATGTACATGATACAATTGATTTCTAGGAAATGCAACTTCTTAATAATAAAAAGTTAGAAATAAAGAAATAAACTAGTATACACAGCAAAGCGTAGTTCTGCACCTCCAAAGAACAACAAAAATGGGAGAAGAAAATATGATAAGGTGTAAAAAGAAACAAAATCATCTGTTGAACACCATGTAAACTTCTCAATTAGGAATTACAATATATTGACTGAGGTTGTTTTTGTTATTTTTATTTCTTCGTATAAATGATAGAATTGACCAATGGAAATGCAAGCATTTAATCCTACCAGAGAAGTTAAATATAATTACATGCATCCATTTATATGCAAAATTTGAAGAGAGAGAATAATAGGACAATAATTAAATTATTATACATAATAGCAGACAAGAAAAAAAATGATTTAAATATCAATGTTCATTTTGATGACATAAAAATAACTCACAACTTAATTAATCTTGTCAAGTTTTTAACCATATCTACAAAAACATTTCTTATTATAACAAAGTAATTACATATATTTCCAATGGTCCCTTTGGGATACTCAAAAAACACTAGTGTAACTAACTAAAATGTTAATATTTCGAATGTCGAGGAAACAACATTTAGTAAGTTTAATATTCCATTATGTGTTCCATTTGGTGGGTATACACCTAAGGTGAATTTGTTAGCATTTATTTTTCTAGCCACAAGTATGTGTTTTTCATTTCAATTGTTCCTAGAGTCACAACCTTGTTTAATCTTCTCTTTCATGCATCTCAACAATCAATATGATGATGTACTCAAGGTCTTTGGCTATTGGTGAGTTACAACTAGTTTGTAATTATCAACCCAAGTTCCATTCCCATTGAGTTCATTGGATGCTTTCAATAAGTAGTCATGAGGACACCTTGAGGTAGGTGTCGAACTTCCCCATATGGACCAAGCGGAACATAACAGGGCGCTCCGAATGTGGATCGCTCAACGGACATTAAGGACCCAAGCCCACTCCCATGTCCCACTTAGAGAAAGTGATCCTCCACCACTTCAGTTCATAACTCTGATATAAAAAAAAGTATTTACCATCCAAAGTTTAACCCGGTTCATAGCTCCGGTCAAAAGCATTTATCTATAAATAAACATTGAAGATGATGGGGAGTATGTTGTGAAACAAACATCAAACCCACATTTTAAGGTCAACTTGTGACCGAATGAAAAAGAGGTAATCACAAGGAACATTAAATGTAGAAAATTAACCCATATAGAAAATTCAAAAGTATACAAATGTGGAGCATTATAAAAAATTATTTGGCTAAGCATTTTTTAATCAAGAAAAGTTGCAAATGCTAATAATGTAGGAGAAGTGTTACAAAATGAAGGTGGTAGTAAGGATGTCATTGAAGAAAAACATTGGAGAAGGAACGAGATATCAAGCTGGTCATTGATGATTGGGACAATGAAGATCAAGTGTTGGTCTAGGAAGGAGATAGAAATGTTAGATATGATGACGACAATAATAATGGGGATAAAGCATTGGAGAAGGATGTAGGTCATAAGGTTTCTCCAATTGAGGGGAATAATGTGTCCATAAACTTATGGAAAAAGAAAGGAGATAATAAAAAATGCCAACAAGAACCAGTATGAGGGGGAATGAAACAAGTTTAAAATAACAAATCCATTGTGATGCCACCACGTAGCCCAAAACAATTGATTTAGTAGATCTTTGAGGTATTAATTATGAGAAAAATGGGAAATAATGTAACCTAAGGCAAATCTAATGCAAAAATTAGGAAATAATCATGTAAAGGAAACTCTAATGCCAACTCTAGCAAAGACACATTTCAATTTAAAATTGGAGATGTGATCGATTTTCTATCAAGGGTGTTTACTATTGTGGAGGGATGTGTGTGCAACTATTAAAGGGCCATGCCTATCATTCATAAAAAGTGTCCTAATCATTTGTTAGTGCATATTATCAAATGGTGTAATCAATGTATCATCGCATTTTCATATTGAGAAATACATGATGGGAAACACCAAATCACACTTGAACAAGAAATGAAATTTAAAGTCCATTAAAAACAATTTAATATAAAGAGTAGGTATGAGAACACAATATAAGTTGTTCTAATACGATTGCGTTGGCGTATGGAAAATTACATTCATTTTGAATAATTATTTCTTTAACATATAACACATGTCAAATTAATGTTTTCTATTTCATGTGACCAATATTGATAATATTCTCACGACACGGTCTTTTCCCAAGTGAGTAGCACGACTATAAAATGTGTAACCTAAGCTCACACTATGGTACACAGAAATATGTCTTAAAGATAAATTATCATTCTTCTTAGAAGATGTAAATACCTCTTTTAATCTCTCTAATTTGTTCTATCTTGTTATATTACATGTTTTACTTTCAATTATTATTGTAGCATAGAGTCCGTGAACATATTATTAGTTGAAGCTACACCCTTCCAAACCCGAGATCTACCTCTAGTACTATATTTCCAATCAAAGTATTGAAGTTTCAGTTTATGTAGTATAATGTATTTTCCACCCAAATTTTTTATTTTCAACCTATAGTGCTTTACCTCATCACAATGCTTCATAATCCAAATTGGCTATGTGAATAGCCTTAGTTGTTACTCCGCTTTCCTTTTTTACTACTTTTTGGTATGCTTCTACAATATACCCACACCTTTTGAATTTACAAATATAAATCTAAAAAAGGAAACTACATTTAGTAAGCCTTAATATTCCATTATGTGTGCCATTTGGTGGGTATAAGCCTGAGGTGAACTTGTTAGCATTTATTTTTCTAGCCAAGTATGGGTTTTCATTTCAATCATTCCTAGAATCACAAGCTTGTTTAATATTCTCTTTCATGCATCTCAACGATCAAATAATCGGCAGTATATTGTGAAACAAACATCAAACCCACATTTTGAGGTCGACTTGTGATTGAATGAAAAGGAGGCAATCACACGGAACATTAAATGTAGAAAATCAACCCATATAGAAAATTCAAAACTACACAAATCTGGAGCATTATAAAAAATTATTTGGCTAAGCATTTTTTTATCAAGAAAAGTTGCAAATGCTAATAATGTAGGAGAAGTAATACAAAATGAAGGTGGTAGTAAGGATGTCATTAAAGAAAAACATTGGAGAAGGAATGAGATATCAAGGTGGTCATTGATGATTGGGACAATGAAGATCAAGTGTTGGTCTATGAAGGAGATAGAAATGTTAGAAATGACGACAACAATAATAATGGGGAGAAAGCATTGGAGAAGGATGCAGGTCCTAAGGTTTCTCCAATTGAGGGGAATAATGAATCCATAAACTTATGGAAAAAGAAAGGAGATACTAAAAATGCCAACAATAACCATTATGAGGGGGAATGAGAGAAGATTAGAAAAAAAAAATCCATTTTGATGCCACCATGTAGCCCAAAACACTTAATTTAGTAGTTCTTTGAGGTATTAATTATGAAAAAATTGGGAAATAATAAAACATAATGCAAATCTAAAGCAAAAATTAGGAAATAATTATGTGAAGGTAACTCTAGTGGAAACTCTAGCAAGGACATATTTCAATTTGAAATTGGTGTTGTGTGCAATTTGCTATCTAGGGTATTTATTATTGTAGAGGGATGTGTGTGCAACTCTAAAAGGACCATGCATATAATTCATAAAAAGTGCCCTAATTATTTATTAGTGCATATTTATCAAATGGTGTAATCAATGTATGATTCCATTTTCATATTGATAAATACATGATGGTAAACACCAAATCCCACTTAAACAAGAAACGAAACTTAAAGTCCATAAAAACAGTTTAATTTAAAGAGTAGTTATGAGAACAAAAGATGGAGTTGTTCTAGTACGATTGTGCTAGTGTATGGAAAATTATATTCATTGTGAAGATTTATTTCTTTAACATATAACACATGTGAAATTAATGTTCTCTATTTCATGTGACCAAGATCAATGATATTCTCAAGGCATATCCTTTTCCAAGTGAGTAGCACGACTATAAAATGTGTAAGATAAGCTCACACTATGGTACAAGAATTCCGTCTCAAAGGTAAAATATCATTCTCCCTTAGATGATGCAAACTCCTCTTTTAATGTCTCCCTAATTCATTCTATCTTGTTATATTGTATGTTTTACTTTCATTTATTATTGTAACATAGGTGAATATATTATTACTTGAAGCTACACCCTTCCAAACCAAGGATCTATCTCTAGTACTATATTTCCAATCAAAGCTTTGACTTCTCAATTTACATAGTGTAATTGATTTCCACCCAAATATTTGGTTTTGAACCTATAGTGCTTTACCTCGTCACAATGCTTCATAATCCATATTGGCTATGTGAATAGCCTTAGTTGTTAATTGCTTTCTTTTTACTATTTTTTAGTATGTTTTTACAATAAACCCACACCTTGTTAATTTGCATACTAAAATCTAAAAAAGGAAATGTCCCAAATAGGCCTAACATTTACCTTATCGTTTTAGTTTATTGAATAATAGTTAAAAGTACTCATAATAATGAGGTCAAAAGTTAAACGAGGTATGTAGGTGCAAACATATTAGAGCCACTTTAGTTGATTTGTCATTTTAGCATGGGAAGATGTTGTGAACAACTAAAATTCAATGTTTGAGCCTAAGAACTAGATGAAGTGCATGATAAATGCCATACTTGGGATCCATTAGGGCTTAGGTGGCATTTCTTGTTCCAATTTAGCATTCATTGCCCCCTCTCTAAATATATATGTTTTTGTTTCGTATTTATTTAACTAGAATCAACATCTAAAGGTGAGCATCCATATTTGTAAACCTATTGGTTTGGCCCTACATGAAATTCCTTATAACAAATAACCATGTAAGTTCAAGTGAATATGCCCTATAAATACAAGCGCCTATCTCTAGTCTATACATACCTATCAAGTTAGTTAGAACCAATTGTTATTTGTTGTGGGAATTTAAATGCTTCGCAAAATAAATTGCACTTAGATTACAATAAGAATTTATATGGCAAGTCAAACTCCATCAATACTACATTTCAAAAAGCAATGTTTTATCTTGCCAACTTTGTTTTATTATTACTTATTCTAGCTCAATGTGACACTTAAAAACATCATCTACTTGATTGAAGCCATTTTTTTCCAAAACATGGAGAAAAAGAAAATAATCCAGTTACCTAAAGACTCCAAAACCAAAATTTAAACTCAACAAGCATCTGATATAAATAAGGCATCTGTTCTTTTCAACTCGAAAAATGTGAGCAAGGAAATTGCTTAGGACTGTCATATACATAGCTAAAGTGCTTTGAACTATAGGAGAGCAATCAACAAGTCTATTAACCGTGCAAAGTATTGAATGATCCCAATGTCGATCATTTGGGGTTAAAGTTGTAATAAGAAAATAGAAGCCAAGCTCAACTCTTTATTGTGAAATGAATGAATTGGGATTTAATGAGATTAGTGTTTCATTTAAAGGTGAACTATATTTAAACCTTGAACAAAATCTAAAGGAGAGTGCCTTACGCTTTGGGGCCATAAATGCATTTAGTATATAATACCATTTTAGTCAAAATAGTCTAAGGGTAGTGCGTAGGTTAAAGTGTTCAAAGTTGTGGCTCTCTTAGTTGTGCACAGGGTGAATCTCGTTAACTTCATGACCTTCTAATGGTATTATTATTATGACTTTAGCCTGCACATCCACAACCTACTGCTACCAGAGGCAAAAGAAACTCATTTTCCTCATCCTCTGCGGCAAATTTTTAGCTTTCCATTATGGTCTACTCGTGCTCTAACTACCAAACATGTGTATGATCTTCCAACATTTCGATCCTGGAGTTACAATCATTACCATCATGCCTGTGATTTAAAGTGTAATCACTGTCATCATGCCCAGGCTCAGTCCTTTGTATTCATTGATTTTGAGAGAAACAAATGGTAAAAAAAAATCAAAATTTACAATTAAGACAACTAATTAAATTCACAAATGAGAAGCAATTGTAACTGCAAGTGCATCCTATATTGGCTTATTTGGCCAAATTATAACTCAAGTGGATTCATTGGCCTATTTGGCCAAATTATAACTCAAGTGGATTCATTTTGTTTCATTGCATGTTTTTTGATCTGATATTCGTGGTGGCATTGATTATCAGTGTTCTGACCAGAGCTCTAATTTGAGAGGAAATAAACATGGCACATGAGACGAACACAAAGTTAAGAGACATCAAACATCTAAATTCAACAATCCATAAATGACAAGCTTCAAGTAACTACAGCACTTCACCCTCACAGATTTTTGGTGTCCCATATTGTAGGTCCACTTTGACTACAAAGGATATTTGAACCTGGATTGCACATGTACAAATTTTCAACTTTACCCAAGGCTCCACCTTTGGATACATATCTACAACTCGCACAAAGAACACAAAGTTAGAGATTTCAATCTTCCAAATTCCACAATCCATAAATAACAAGCTTCAAATAATTACTGCACTACAGCTTGCATGCTTTTTTTTTTGGGGTCCCCTACTATAAGTCACTTGAATGCAAAGGGGATTTGAACCTGCATTGCACATAAAAACTTTCCACTTTACCCAACCCAAGGGACTGCATAGAAAATTTTATGATCTATCATGAAGATATCAATCCAAGTCGGAAAACAACAGCATCAATACGAAGCCCCATAGTTGAGTACATATTTATCTAGCAAGATCAAGCAAAGTACTTTTGCTTGTTGGGCACTTCGTAATTTGGAGAAACCTTCATTGCATGTAAATACTAGTTCACAAACCTATTCATGTCAATTCACCACAAGCAAGCTTCGTGGTGATTATAAGAGAGATCTATTACGTGTTCATTTATTCTGTCGATTCAGTTTATTAGGTGTGCAGCCTGCTCTTGGCTTCTGTCATTGCATTCTTGCATTCCACCTCCATCGGATGCTTCTGGTACTCAAATCCATGATCCATCTAATTCACTCTAATTGAAATGTGGCCAAGCTCCATGACAAGTGGGTATGAGATTAGTAGATTCTATACGGCCCCCAAAGCGGGTACACATTTATTTAATTTAGCCTCTCATGGCATAATCACACATGATCTTTATCACTTGCTTCAATCATCCTGCCATTCCCATAAAATATCTCTGATCAAAATTGCACTGAAGCACTCGAAACAAACATTTCTCAACACTAAAGCAATAACTCCTCTCTAACAAGCTTGGACGTAGTACATTTTATGCAATAGTGCAATTTTTTTTAGCAATTTCGGTATCTGCAATGTATGGTGAAGGTGTTAGGCTCCAAATGAGAATGTCCAAACAAAAGCTGCCTTCAAGATGCACAATTCAAAAAAAGAATTCAATTTTCCATAAATAAAACAAACCCTAGAGCCAAAGGAATGCATTCAATGCACGCACAGCGATGCACATTTATTTTGCATAGAGATTTAAACAGACATTATCAATGCATCAATCAATATGATCGTGGATCTCAATGGCATTTCTTAAATCCTAAATAACCACTATCAACAATTAGAAACAATATGAAAAGATCATGTAATTCATTGATATACTGAACACAGAAAACGATATTAAACTTGGAAGAGAAAACAACTTGCACAAATAAAATACCAGTCATAGCCATTCACATTTAAAATTAAACTCTTCCAGGAAAAATAAATCAATCCAAACAATGTCTCAACACTCACAAAGGTATTAAAATTATGCTCACCTAGAAATAATCAGATTATCTTTGTTTACAGAGCCTCCTAGTATTCCCCTTCAATCAAGCATCAAACAACCACTCCCTACTTCAAAAAACCACACCAAATATCTGAAAGAGTTGCACAATTCAGAGGGTACCATTGATTCGAACCCCCTCGTCATTTCTTCTAAAATTCCCTATACCCAGTTAAACACTTCTTTACTTGCAATATGCACAAATCAAAATATCGCGTCACTTCAGGTGAAAAAACCCATCTCATAACAGAAGTGCACTAATTCACTCAGTCTTATCTCAAATCAACAGACAATCAAAGAATTGTAACACCAATCAGGAAGCAGCCATACCATAGTGTCTTAAAACTCCTCCTCAGCTTTTACACCTTGTGTATGACATACAATGCATATCAAAGAGCCATTTTCTTTGCAAAAGTGTCTAACTTGTTAACTCAAAACAAGCCCACATCATCTATTTTCAAAACTGGCACAGGGAAGAGTGTAAAATAGATGAAATTGAACATCAATAATTTCCATGTATGGCTATGCTATGTTATCAATGAAAATAAGTAAAGGATAAAAACACATTATATAATTATCCTAGATATGAGCAAGTAAGATTTGAACACTCAATTAAGAAGTTCAAGAATTTTTAAACACTATTTTAGATTGCTCTGAAATTGAATGCAGTTGATCTAATCTTGAGAGATTAAAGCTCGAGATTGCAAATGTAATATTTCAGTCCCACAGATATTCCCCTGGCACGTAAATAGAAAAATTCACTTCATTTTATAGTTCGACATGTTATTAAAATAGTCTGAGATATGTTCATCCATCCATCTGTGAACAATCTAGTAAAAGGAATTAACTGTGTCATTAACTGAAAGAAAGAAAAATTATGGCCATTCTAATAAAACCAAGACCAAAAGGTGAAATGGACAGTTATCAATCCAAGACAGAAAATTACAGCATAAATATGAAGCCCCATGTTGATTTATCTAGCAAGATCAAACAAAGCAATTCTACTCACCATATCCCTTTTGCACAGCAAGGCCTGTGATGATTGCAGGAGACATCCATTTTGTGTTCATTTATTCTGTTGATATCCATTTGTTGTCTGTGCGGTTTGCCACCTGGCTTCTCCCCTTTGTGTTCTCTCAATGCGTCTACATCTAGGGCTTTTGGTGCTTTGGATCCATTATCCCATCCAGTGCCTTTCGAGTGCAATGTGTCCAAGTACATTTGGGTTTAGTAGACCAGAACCTCTTGCAAAGTGTGAACCATTTTGCTTGCATGCACCTCCCAAGGCACAATGTAAATTTCTTTAATTTTCAGATGATCTTTGATAACTTTCTTCAATCTGTCTGCCTTCCCCACAAATATCTCTGATAAAATCTGCTAGTGTACACAGTACGCATCTCCAAATCAGGAGAATTAGTTCTCTCTGACAAACTAGGATGTAATCCATTCAATATTACAACCTATCCAATTTACTTGACAAAAGTACCTGCAAAATATGGTAAAGGTGTTAGGCTCGCCTTGAAAGTGTCCAAACAAAATCTTCCTTCAAAATGCACAATTCAAAGGAAGCATACAATTTTCATATAGATAAAACAAAAGTCAGCAGCCAAAGGAATGCATTCAATGCACACAGCCATATGCATTTATTTTGCATGGAGATTTGAACAGATACAAAATGGATACATCAATCAATATGGATACAAAATGCCCTCAGTTATAACTCAGTGGATCTCAAAGCCATCTCTACAACCCTAAAGAACTTCTATAGACAAATAGAATCAAAATTGACATCAAATTGCATTAAACCATTGACATATTAAACCCCAAAAAAGATATTAAATTTGGAAGAGAATAGTTTGTACAAAGTTAAATACCAATGATAAAATACTTAAAAGTTGATTAAACTAATCCAAAAATGTCTCAACACTCACAAAGTATATATACTATGTTCACCTGGAAATAATCAAGGTATCTTTGTTTACGAAGTCTCTTGGTATTTCTATTTCACAAACATCTAACAGCCACTCACATCCTCAAAAAGCCACACCAAATAACTGAAGAGTTGTACAATTCAGAGACCAACCTAGTTTCAAAGGACTTTTGACATTCCTTCTAACCTTCCCCATACCTGATTTAACTCTTCCATACTACAGTACAGCACAAACCATAATATCATATCACCTCAGTCAAAAGACCCATCTCAAGAAATATGTGTGCATGCTTCACTCACCCTCTTCATCTCACATTTAGATTCAAGGATCAATCAAAGAACTGTAACAACATTTGGAGGGCAGCCTTTTCTTACAAAAACCTTTTTAGCTTTTATACATTGTGTATGAGATGCACCACATGTCAAAGAGCCCTTTTACTTGCATAAGTGTGTGAACTTGTCAGGTCAAAATAAGCCCACATCACCTATTAGAAAGTTGCTTAGGGAATATCGAAAAATAAATGACGTGGAGTTGGAACATGAATAACGTCCATGTATGCTATGCTATGTAATCAATGACAGAAGTCACAGACCAAAATCCAGAATGCTTAATTGACCTAGATATGAGCAAGATCTCAACACTCAATTAAGCACAAAGCAGTTCAAGAATTTAGAAATACTATTTTAAATAGCTCTGAAGTTGAATGCAATTAATCTACTCTGGAAACATTATAGCTCAAGTTCGAGCGTGTAAAATTCCAGTCACATAGATCTTATGGGGTCTCCCATTGCATGTTAATAGAAAAAATCATGTTATAAAATATTTATGTGAAATGTCAATCCTTTGATATGTAAGCAATCAGTCCATTCATGGTTTGATCATATGAGTTCTTTGGAAGGAGGACCGAAATGTGGCATTAACAAAAGGAAAGAAAAATTAAGGCCATTTTAATAAAACCAGGACCAAAGGTTCAAGTTTTGACACCTGACCTGGACAGTTTGATGATTTTATACATTTTAATGTGGGCATTGATACCCGCCCATCATCAGTGGATCAACCTCACCAAACATCACATAGGGTGATAATTACGAACTAACTCGTTTCAAGTATGGGCATTTCCTGTAAACTTACTTTTATTGCTTTTACAACATATGGTGCTGCTGGTGCAGTGTACACTGTGTTCCTCCCAAGATGTGCCAAAATGGGCATTTTCGAATGGTATATAAAAATCCATCGAAACATGAAGAAGAAGAAGAAAAACTTTTAACATCCGCAATGCTACCATAATTGACAGCGTATTTTTGTCAGATGATGCAGTTGCGAGAGACATGTATGCCAAGTGTAGAAGCATGTACAATGTATACAGCACCACTTGCACCATATGTCATAAAAACAACAGGAAGTCTAAGGCAAAATCAGTTTTGTCATTTCCTCACATTCCCCATGCTTTACTGAACTCTTGTATGCTAAAGTATACAGTGCATGTAAAAATCAGAACATTATAGTATGTACATCACTAGGAGAAAGGAGCCAATGACTATGCATGGGCCAATGACTGTGAGTAGATATGTGAAATAAAGTACCATTAGTTGTTTATATTAAAGTTAAAAATGAAATAAAAATTAGCCAATAAAGTAAGTCTCATCAAGTCACATCAATAAATTAACCAATGAAATGGTGACACATAGACAACCCATAAAAGGTGAATTTATTCTCAAGTAATGGGTTGCCTTAAATTTCTTTGTGTTCAAAAGTACTTATTTTAAATCCCTTAAGAATATATTCTCCACATAATTTAAATTTGTGAAAGAAAATCTGCATATTAAAAAAATCATGATCTATTAAAGAGTATTTTTTTTTTTTTAAATTATGATTGTTAAGTGGCTCCAGCAACCTCTGACATTATCATTCACGATAACTGGCTCATTTCCCCTAAAGTCGGAGACAGCCGTTTATTTCCAAACAAAAGTGTACATGCTTTTATGGATTAAAATTAACAGTTAACCTCGGCTGTCATGTAAAAATTTTATTACTTTAATCCATTCACTATTGCCCTGCAAAAGTTAGGACAGTTTATCTTTAAAGAAGGGAACATCAAGAAGTAAATATATGCAACTCTGAAGTTGAATGAGGCTAGTGTAACATGGCACGTATTGTATATGTAATGTTAAATCCCTGTAGATCAGGCCCCCCCCCTCAGGTGTTAATAAAAAAACCAATTACTTCCATTATTTTGGGCATAGGCACGGAATAAAAAACATTCCCAAGAGATGTACATCCTGCCACCTCTGAACAATATTTTTGTAATTGCATTACATATTATTTCATTAGGCAAAAAACCAAAAAAAATCATTAACAAAGGAAAAAAGAATCATGACGATTCTAATAAAGCAAAGTCCAAAGATGTCATTTGACTCGAGTCATGGACTCTTTTTAAGGTTTTATACATGTGTGTGTACCACACTTCATCAACTCAATTGGTCATTATTCTCAAGTGAATACAAGAAAGTATGCAAATTTATATATTTATATATGAGAGGGAGAGCTACATATATATTTTCAGTTCATTATGTGTAGCCCACTCTCTCTTTCTCTCTCACAGACAATATTGTAGGCATCTAATTTTGGTACGGGACTAGTTATTTGTTATAAACTTACATTGTTCTAGTACGGTTGTGTATTTATTGAGTGTTGACCCAGATTATGCTCTTATTGGTGCATGTTTCTTGTTCCTAGTCGCCTGCTAACATTATATTTATTCAGTTCATTATGTGTAGCGCTCTCTCTCTCTCACACAATATTGTAGCCATCTAATTTTTGGTGTGGGACTAATTATTTGTTATAATTTACATTGTTTTAGTATAGTTGTGTATTTATCAAGTATTGACCTAGATTATGCTCTTATTGGTACATGATCCTTGTTCCTAGTCACCTGCTAACATGTTCCACTTTGTTCCTCTCTTTCATCCCTCGTTTTCTCCCTCTTCCCTTTGTTTTCCTAATTTTCTAGGTTTTTGCTCAAAACCATAGCAATACGATTCTGGTTCTCCCAAAAACATATTGTTACAGTTATTGTCCTCTTTTCTGTGTGGGCCCCTCTGACCATTATTCGGGTCCTTCAAGGTTTTTGAGCCTTTGGCCTTCTTCATCAGTGTTGGTTGTCCATTGTGTGTTAGCATGTGCACCAATAGATTTTGAAATTTGAATTCAATAAGTCTATAAATACATGGATTCATTAGTACATTTAGGACAGACAACAATACCAGGAGTGAATTATTATCGATTTGAGAGATAGAAAAGCATCCCCATGCCAAAAGCAATTACAAAGCATAAAAGGAAATATGAAGAGCATCTAGCATTTATTTAGTTGTGTTTTATTGAAAGTGGTATGGGTTGGCTCCTTACATTGTGTATGTATATATATATCTGTGTGTGTGTGTGTGTGTACAAACACATGCTAAGTGTGTACTGTGTAGATGTATGTCGAGTCGCTTTCAATGTTTTTACCAAGTATCGAGTGCGATTTACCATCTCGACGTGATTGCTCGAAGAGTGAGCTTTCCAATGAAAATATTGTTTTTTTTGAAGTATGGAGTGGGTTTTACACCTGGGTGGGTGAGCTGGGCAGTCGGGTTTGGAGCTGAGCAGGAAATGAGCATATATATATATATATATATATAGTGTACTTATGTGTTTATTTATATTTGGTGTTGGCTGAAAATATTGTATTCCTTGAGAATCTACATACATATGTTGTATACAACTCATTTTGGCATAGGACTAGTCAATTACATTGGTTTTGGTGTATTTATGTGTTTATTCTATATGTGTGAACGTGTGCATGTGATTGTGTGTGTGCACACATGCATGAGATTGCAGCTAACACCAAAACATAATAAACACATAAATACACTAACAAGAAAGCAATTACTTAGTCTCGTACAAAAAATTAGGTGTCCTACACCAACATATGTCCATATATGAGTGTATGCTAGGCATGTAGACATGTGGTCTTCTCAAAGAATACAATAATTGCAGCTAAACACGAAAAAGAACCTAGGTAGCTGGTATGTGCCCTGCAAGGCATGGGTACGGGTACAGTACGCACCCAATACGTGGTATGGGTACAGTACGCCTTGGGTACGTCTGGGTACGTCCTGAGAAGTACCCAGACGTACCCGGGTACTGCTGGCCATACCCACCAGTAAAAACAACAATTTTTTAATTTTTTTTTTTTTTTTTCTTTTTTTAACTATTTTGTAAAAAAAAAGAACTATTTTTTGGGGGTCAATAAAGGTCAATAGATGCGATTACGTAAATGATTCAACTGTGGTAAAACTTCACAGAAGTACCTAAAACAATGGCTGAATCTGCAACAGTTGAGATGTGTTTGGGTAATGTAGGATCAAAAAACACAGTGGCAGCATCTCCACTAGCAAGTAAGACTAATGCAGGAATAATAAGAGAAACCCCAATGGAATCTGAACTACCAGATTTGAAGGGAGCTGGTAATAGCCAGAATTCCAGTCCAGTTATGTGATTTGTTATTATTTATGTTAATAATTGGACATTGTAACATTTGGAGTTTGGACATAGTTCAATCAATGAATATCATGACAAAATGCATTGAATTATTAATACATTATTTGGCTATATTTTTTAATATTTTATATGTATATTGTACTGCCGTACACAGGCCCCCAAAAAATTTGCAGTACCAGATCCCCGTACCCGTACCCGCACCGTACCCCCGTACCGGCTACCCAAAAAAGAACTAAACACAAAAGTACCTTGACACCAAAGCAATTAACTAGTCTTATATTAAAATTAAGATTCTACAACATATGTGCCTATATATGGATGTACACACATATGTTATATATATACACATAAATGCAATGTATGTATGTGCATACATAAATACTGATATATCTGTGTGTGTGTGTGTGTGCATAACACATATATGTAGATGTTTAATGTCACCTTTTCCGCGCTAGTTCGTTTTGGAGACTTTGAACCCATTCCACTTTCCTTTGGCAAGAAGAAAATGAACAAGGGAAGTGATTGTCATATTTTTCAGTTATTTTCATGAGCATTTGCACTCTTCTTTCATAGTTTTTTACATGAGTCAGGTCGGCTAGATTATGAAGGTAAAAGGCCAAAGAGAAAATACAAGAAAAGCATCCTTATGGGGTCGGTATTAGTTGGAGGCTTCCTAATTGGTTTTGGCGCCACAAAGGGGTATTTAACAGGGCAGTCAGGTTGGGAGCTGGGCGGGAACTGAGCAGCAATATATCTGTGTGTGTGTGTGTGATACCATACACACACACACACATGTATATTGTTGTAGAAACCTAATAATGGTAAAGAATTGATGAATTGCTTTGGTGTTAGTGTACTTGTGTTTATTTATTTTTGGTGTTGGCTAAAAATTTTGTATTCCTTGAGAATCTACCTACATATGTTGTACACAACTCATTTTTGGCACAAGACTAGTCAATTACATTGGTTTTGGTGTATCAAAAAATGAATGTTTCTTTCATTTGTGTCCTTATCCGTCGTGTGACAAGTCTTTTTACATATAACTACTATGGATAGAGGTAGGTCATTACATGTTTTTCATTGTACGCTATGTTGGCGAGACGGTCAGTGAGCCGGATGGCGAGTTGTGCGGCGAGCAATCTCCGCAACGAGCTACATTAAAATTGAATGTTTTTTATATAATGTTGTGCAAAATCTTGCAAAATGAGCGGTTGGAAACATGAAAATATCGGTTTGGTTTGGAATTTTATTGAGCGTGCCATGGCTCAACTCTTGCATTCCAAAATCGTCAACATTGGACTTGCCGAGCTCGTCGGCAAGCTGGCCGTCGAGCTAAAAAAAATGAATGTTTTTTTCATTCGGATCCTTATCCGTCGTGTGACAAGTCTTTTTACTAAGCAGCAATATATATATATATATAGACACACACACACATACATACATACGTGTGTGATATCATACACACACACGTATGTTGCTGTAATTATGGTAAAGAATTGATGAATTGCTTTCGTGTCAGTGTACTTATGTGTTTATTTATTTTTAGTGTTGCCTGAAAATATTGTATTCCTTAAGAATGTACATACATATGTTGTACACAACTCATTTTGGCACAGGACTAGTCTATTACATTGGTTTTGGTGTATTTATGTGTTTATTCTATATGTGTGAACGTGTGCATGTGATTGTGTGTGTGCACACATGCATGAGATTGCAGCTAACACCAAAACATAATAAACACATAAATATACTAACATGAAAGTAATTATTTAGTCTCATACAAAAATTAGGTGTCTACACCAACATATGTCCATATATGAGTGTATGCTATGCATGTAGACATGTGTAGTCTTCTCAAAGAATACAATAATTGCAGGTAAACACGATAAAGAACTAAACACAAAAGTACCTTGACACCAAAGAAATTAACTAGTCTTATATTAAAATTAAGATTCTACAACATATGTGCCTATATATGGATGTACACACATATGTTATATATATATATATATATCTGTGTGTGTGTATGTGCATAACACATATATGTAGATGTTTAATGTCCCCTTTTCCATATATATATGCTATGTATGTATGTACATGTACATACATACATACTGATATATATATATATATCTGTGTGTGTATGTGCATAACACATATATGTAGATGTTTAATGTCCCCTTTTCCATATATATGTGTGTGTGTGTGTGTGTGTGTGTGTGTGTGTGTGTGTTATGCACATACACACACACAGATATATATATATATACATATATATATATATATATATATATATCTGTGTGTGTGTATGTGCATAACACATATATGTAGATGTTTAATGTCCCCTTTTCCAAGCTAGTTCGTTTTGGAGACTTTGAACCCATTCCACTTTCCTTTGGCAAGAAGAAAATGAACAAGGGAAGTGATTGTCATATTTTTCAGTTATTTTCATGAGCATTTGCATTCTTCTTTCATAGTTTTTTACATGAGTCAGGTCGGCTAGATTAAGAAGGTGAAAGGCCAAAGAGAAAATACAAGAAAAGCATCCTTATGGGCTCCGTCTTAGTTGGAAGCTTCCTAATTAGTTTTGGCGCCACAAAGGGGTATAAAACAGGGCAGATATGTTGTTGTTGTAGAAACCTAATTATGGTAAAGAATTGATGAATTGCTTTGGTGTTAATGTACTTGTGTTTATTTATTTTTGGTGTTGGCTGAAAATATTGTATTCCTTGAGAATCTACATCCATATGTTGTACACAACTCATTTTGAAATTGCTTTGGTGTTAGTGTACTTGTGTTTATTTATTTTTGGTGTTGGCTGAAAATATTGTATTCCTTGAGAATCTACATCCATATGTTGTACACAACTCATTTTGGCACAGGACTAGTCAGTTACATTGGTTTTGGTGTATCAAAAAATGAATGTTTCTTCCTTTCGGGTCCTTATCCATCGTGTGACGAGTCTTTTTACTTATTACTATGGGTAGAGGTTGGTCATTGCATATTTTTCGTTGTACGCTATGTTGGCGAGTCGGTCAGTGATCCAGATGGCGAGTTGTGCGGCGAGCAATCTCCGCAGCGAGCTACATTAAAATTGAATGTTCTTTATATAATGTTGTGCAAAACCTTGAGAAATGAGAGGTTGGAAACATGAAAATATTGGTTTGGTTGGAATTTTATTAAGCGCGCCATGGATCAACTTTTGCATTCCAAAATCGTCAACATTGGACATACCGAGCTCGTCGGCGAGCTAGTCTACGAGTTAAAAAGAATGAATGTTTTTTTCATTCGGATCCTTATCCGTCGTGTGACAGGTCTTTTTATTTGTAACTACTATGGGTAGAGGTTGGTCATTGGATGTTTTTGCTAGTTTATGTGTTTATTTTGTGCATGTGATTGTGTGTGTGCACATGCATGAGATTGCAGCTAACACCAAAACATAATAAACACATAAATACACTACCACCAAAGCAATTATTTAGTCTCGTACAAAAATTAGGTGTCTACACCAACATATGTCCATATATGAGTGTATGTTATGCATGTAGACATATGTATTCTTCTCAAAGAATACAATAATTGCAGCTAAACACGAAAAAGAACTAAACACAAAAGTACCTTGACACCAAAGCAATTAACTAGTCTTATATTAAAATTAAGTTTCTACAACGTATGTGCCTATATATGGATGTACACACATACGTTTTATATATACACTTATATGCTATGTATGTATGTACATACATACATATATATGTGTGTGTGTGTGTGTGCGCGCGTGCGTATAACATATATATGTAAATGTTTAATGTCCCCTTTTCCAAGCTAGTTCGTTTTGGAGACTTTGAACCCATTCCACTTTCCTTTGGTAAGAAGAAATTGAACAAGGGAAGTGATTGTCATATTTTTCAGTTATTTTCATGAGCATTTGCATTCTTCTTTCATAGTTTTTTACATGAGTCAGGTCGGCTAGATTAAGAAGGTGAAAGGCAAAAGAGAAAATACAAGAAAAGCATCCTTAGGAGGTCGGTCTTAGTTGGAGGCTTCCTAATTGGTTTTGGCGCCACAAAGGGGCATAAAACAGGGTTCTCTTGACTCATTTGGGCATTACCTCTTATCAAAAATTATAATTTGCATGGTTTTTGGGTTGATTGCTCAATCGCTTCCACTTAAGAGCGAAAATCCTTGTGTGTGGCTAACAAGGATGACGAAACCTTTCCTTGTTTGATTGAAGAATGAAGACTCTTAAATTTGTATTTTCCAAGGACTTCAAGAAGGTTTATGCTGCATATTTTCAGCTAGGGTTTGATTGGAGAAGAGCTGCTAGGGTTTGAACGCCATTCTTAGACCCTCTCCTAGGGTAGCAACTTGGTGGCAGAAGTTGGGTGCTATCTAGGGCACATTTCTTCATTTGGAGTTGATATCCATATTCCTCATAATTTTAGAGACTGATTTCACAATCTCATGATATTTTTGGGGGCTTGTAACCTCCATTTCCAGCCATTATTGTGAGCTGTAATTCTGTTGTCACTAATTTAATTACAGCTGTATAGAACTTCACAATTTGCATATATTTTGGAGTACTTTGCTTGGTGTTTATTCCATTGGTTGAGTATAATATTTTGGAGAATTAAAACATCCATTTTCAGCTTGTTTGGACAGGGTTTGATGCCCTAAAAGTGCAAATACAGTTCGTTGCTAGGGTTTATAATATTCTTTGGTTGGCTGTTGTAAAAATCAGATTACTCTCAATTGGGATTTTTGTTATTTCCTTGTTTTTTCAGTTTCATCCCTAAAAGGGACATTACAAGATATGTATATATGCATACATACTTTACATATACATATATATATGTAGATGAGTATATATACATATGCAAACATACATATGTATACACATATGATGGATGTACATGTACATATCAATCCTTAAGGTGGAGAGTGTGAAACAATATTGCTCGAATGACACCAATGGTCAAGATTTTCAACTAGCTTCGTATCAAATCCCTCTGCAAACAATTTGTTGCACTTACAAACACGCAATACACCCAAAACGTCAAGAATACGTAATAAGTAGCAAGCATTCCCACTGAAATGCCAAACCCAATCTGAGATGCCTATCATCGATTCCGCATAGAGGACAAGCTTAGGAAGAGGCAAACTAAGGAAGCACAATTTCGAAACATATTAACATTCTTCCAACACCAAGACGGTGGCGGTGGGAACCGTTATTCAATGAACAACCTCCTCTGATAGTAGCTCTACATAAAATGACATATTACGCGTCACATAAGGGAGTGGTGAAAATTATGTATTCATTTTAAAACCCACCAATCTCCTTGCTAAATATCTCACTAAGCAGATATTCAAGCACCTTGCAAACATTCCCACCGGGATGATGCCAAACTCAAGCCGAGATACCCGTCATCGATTTCGCTAAGGAGCAAGCATATGAGACATGAATTTGAAATATATTAACCCGCTTTGGACATCAAGCTCATCACAAAGAATTGAGGCCAACGCAATAATTATACACACACACACACACAAAGATATATATATATGTATGTTATGCTTGTAGTATAGATAAATATGTATGTTATGTATGCATATATACATGTAGCTCGGTGTTGGAAGCAGGTTGATACATTTTGAATTCACATTTCCTACACTTGCTCCTTTCTATCAAAACAGATGACATGCATTTCAGGTCAGGTTTATAATATGTACTTGTTTCCAACTCCAAACTCATAAATAAGAATCCAATTACTGCTAAATTTACAACGTTGACTTGGGTTTCAGCGTGGTTAACGCATTTGGATCTCAAATAAAGTGCTTGTATTATTATGCAAGGAAAATGACAGGTCTGAAAGGCCGTTTAGGATGTGTCACTCTCCATGTTCTGCTTTGAGTTTTGAAGAGCGCTTAACCCGGTTGGTGGGTTTGTTTGACATGGGTCTATTTTTACCACTCAATTTTTATTTTGCTGTTCAATACATGGAGAGACAAACAGCAGATACGATACTTTTGAAGCTATATGATTCATATCATATCTATTCAACCGGAATCTTATCACTCTAAGGAATATCTATATTGAATGCCCTTAAAAAAAACACATAAATGCGTTAACACCAAAGCAATTAATTAGTCCCATACCAAAATTAGGTGTCTATATCAACATATGTACATATATGCATGTGCTATGTATGTACGGGGCTAGTTAATTGTTTTGGTGTTAGCTACAATTACATAAATATATACAAACACACACGCGCGCGCGCGCGCGCACACACAGATATATATATATATATATATATATATATATATCAAAAAGGAAAAAATATACACATACACCAACACCAAAAAGAAATAAACACAGAAGTACACTAGCACCAAAGGAATTAATCAGTTCCTTACCATAATTTAGTTTCAACATATATATATATATATATATATACAAAATGTCGTGTTTTTTTCTACCAAGTATAGAGTAGGATTTCCAAGGAATAGCATGTGTTTATTTTGCCAAGTATAGAGTGGGGTTTCAAGGAATATTGTATCTTGGTTGCAAATGTTGAGTCATTGTCAATGTTTTTACCAAGTATCGAGTGCGATTTACCATCTTGATGTGATTGGTTGAAGAATGGGGTTTCCAAGGAAAATAGTGTATTTTAAAATTATAGAGTGGGCTTTCCAACTGCAGAGGCGAGCTAGCAGGCGGGATGGGAGTTGGGCAAGGAGCTGAGCAGTGATATATATGTAATGTGTGTATGTGTGTATATGCTATCATACATACATATACACACATGTATGTTGTTGTAGAAACCTAATTATGGTAAAGAATTGATGAATTGCTTTGGTGGTGTTGGCAAAATAATTTGTCGTGTTGTGAATTATTGAGTCTTCACCAACAGTACGTGGCTAAGCCCCTCCTTGTGTAAGGGAAGACTCCCATTATTGAATGTAAACTACTTTATCTATCAAATGTTGTGGGGTGGCCAATAGGTCGGGGATCACACAAGAACACTCCATTGAACCTGCGACAAAGTGCTTGTATTAAGTACAAGAGAGGTAAAGGGGAGTTGGGGAAATCAAGAGGGAGAGGGTTGTTGTTGTGAGTAGGCACTAGAAAATTTCACACACAATAACCAAAGTACATCCACATTCAATTAAAAGAACACAACAATGCAAACCATGATAAGACAAAACAGACCATAGACATAGACTTCCATTGATTCATTCATCAAAGGCCCAGAAACCTTTCTTGGTTTTACAAAATTATCATATATGCAAAGTTGGAAAGAGAGAGTAGAGGAACATGAAACAAGAAATAGACGAATTGCAACTTTTATTGCTTGATGTAGAAGTGGAACTCTCAACAACATACATTCAATCAACGATTGTCAACCCCTTAGAATGAAGAAACCATTCCAATTTATAGCATTTCAATCTATCCTTTCATCTACCCCCCACATGACTCTTCACCTATCCTTGTCACTTGTGACCATTCATATTCCTAGGAAGTGAGCATTTTTATTATCATTGGAAAAAGTACTCTTACAATGTTTAGTTAATGGTCACTTAAGTGAATAGGATGAAATACAAAAAAGTACATTCTCAATTGAAAATTAGAATATGGAGAGAGAGAGAAGAGAGAAGGGAAGGGGTTGATTGATCTGTTGCTAATGAAGAACTTGTTGATTTGAGGCATGGTGATCACAATCTGCTCCTCTTACAAGATGCACAAACACTTCAGAATTTTGAATAAATGTTTACGAACACTGTTGTGAGACCTCCCAGTGTGACTCTAGGATGATTGTGAGCATCACTCATGATAGCTCCTTCTTGATCTCACAATGAGAGTGAGGATCACTTTCTTTCTCCTTAGGCTTTCACAATTGGCCCTCGTGGTCACAAATCAACTTCATGATGCTTGAACCTCTCGATGTTTGTCCCCCACTTACTACAATAGGCCTCCATATGTGGGTGAAAGAGATTGCCCTTGAATGGAATTCTTGAGAAGTGGTTGCCGGCTGGAATGATGTGAGGAGATGGCAATGACCACATCACATGACTATGCTGCTCAAACCTCTTGATGCTCAACATTCATCCACCAAAGCAATCTCCCGCATTGCATCCAAATGAGATTCTTAAGAAGCGACCACTTATTGGAATGGAATGAGGTGATTCCTTGATTCTTTGCATGTGGTGATCTTGAGTGCCTTGAAAGTTCAATTAGCTCACTTCAACCCACTTTTAGGAGAGATGAAATCCTTTACTACCTCACAACTCACTTCTTCAACTGAGAGGCCACTTGGGGTGGAAGAATTTTGATCAGAGATATTTTGTGGGAATGGCAAGATGATTGAAGCAAGTGATAAAGATCATGTGTGATTATGCCATGAGAGACTAAATTCAATAAATGTGTACCCCGCTTTGCAGGCCATATAGAATCTACTAATCTCATACCCACTTGTCATGGAGCTTGACCACAATTCAATTAGAATGAACTGGATGGGATCATGGATTTGAGTACCAGAAGCATCAGATGGAGGTGCAATGCAAGAATGCAATGAGAGAAGCAAAGAGCAAGCTGCACAAGTAATAAACTGAATCGACAAAATAAATGAACACGTAATGGATCTCTCTTATAATCATCACGAGTCTTGCTTGTGTGAATGGACATGATTAGGTTTCTGAATTAGTATTTACATGCAATGAAAGTTTTTCCAAATTACGAAGTGCCCAACAAGAAAAAAATACTTTGATGATCTTGCTAGATAAATATGTACTCAACTATGGGGCTTCGTATTAATGTTGTAGTTTTCCGACTTGGATTGATATCTTCAAGTAAGATCATAAAAAAAATTTGTAATCCCTTTGGGTTGGGTAAAGTGGAATGTTTATACATGCAATGCAGGTTCAAATCCCTTTTGCATTCAAGTGACCTATAGTAGGGGACCCCAAAAATCTGCAAGCTATAGTGCAATAATTATTTGAAGCTTGGTATTTATGAATAATTCACAAGAAAACAAGCGGTATGGAAACACGCCCCAAAGCCACGAACCAAACTAGGCCACAAAACATCCTAGGAACAAAGACGATTACAAAGCATCAAAGAAAGCAAGAAGGCAAAAAGATTAGGCTGCCGCTGCAAATTGTTGACTAGCATGGCGCAGATCCTAATCAGGCCAACCAAAGTTAGGCAAGTCTTTGCCATTGTTTGGCATGTCCCATCTAGAGTCGGGTTGGTCTCCTTCTGTATATTCTTCAGGGGCCCGAGAGGGCAAGATGATGAGAGCCATCCTTGGAAATTTGTTGGGCAAAGGCGGGAGGCTCCAACCATCATGTGTGCGCTTCTCGGGGGCAGCCGGCGAGTTTGAACCAGATTGGCTAGGAGGCATCCCATTCACTACATCGAGCCAAAGGTGGAGGAGTGAAGCTCCTCCGAGGAGGCTAGTTAGGAGGGGACCGGCGAGCACGGCTGAAGGAGCAGTGCTGTGAGCATCTCCTGTGATCGCCACCTCTTGGGCGACCCCTAGCACCACCAAGCGACGGGAAATGACGAGATAGCGACAGAGGTTCATGAACAACATTGCAAGAGTTGTCACCCCAGTGGCGCAAAAGTGTTTGCAAGTGCTCCACCTTGATTGCCACTTTGTTGGCTTGGACTTGTATAGATATATATAAATGATAACGAAATATTTTAGTAGAGCTTAACTTCTAAATTTATAATATGGCTATTTTTCTGTATTGTATTATTTACTTTTAATTTTTCTTTTTAGATTTTCCAAGATCATTTCTTGAAACATTTCTAACCATCTTGTATTTCCTTAAAATTACATGAAACGCTAATAAATTATATTAGATATCAATGAAATACCTTTTTTAATTAAATCTCTAATACTTATATTGCTTTGATTTTATTTTATTTTTACAAATCTTCTAATTTAAATGTTTAGTGGAGGGTATATGTTTCAAATGAATTGTCTCAAAAAAATTATAATTATTGCTTTCCCGTCCAACACATGTCCACCCAATAACAAACTTGACATGTGTTGGGCCATTTTATGACTGCTCCTGGAGATATTCTCAGCATGTAACCCAGCAATGAGCTCGGTGATATCTCTGTGATGATCTTGGAAAAGTAAAAAAAGAAAGTGATTTTTATCGGGGCCCTTATCAGACCTGTGACAGATCTTTTCACTCATAACGACTATAGGTGGAAGATGTTCTTTGGATGAAACTATACAGATTGGTAGTTCATATTGCAGTCCCTTAGTAGCTTAAAATGTGTTTGGATTTTGAATGCTGACACATTTCGAAATTGTGTTGCCTCTTCATGCTCCATCCTAAGCTTGTGCTTTGTGCAGAGCAAAAGATTGGCATCTTGGTTTTGCTTTCAGGTGGGAATGTTGGCAAGCAATCTGAACTAGTAGGTTGGCAAAAAGACTTCCTTGTAGCTCGGCGCCGAGATTGGCAGGAGCTTTTCGTTCATGTGGAATGATTGACACATTGTGGGTTTGTGACTATTATTCTGAGAAGAGTGGCAGGTTGCAATTTTGAGGTCTTTCGAGTCAGTCTAACCTTGGCCTTCAGCCATTGAAAGGGCTGTTGAAACCTCCTTCCAACTCATGTTCACCCCGTATCAGACTTGAGGAAATGCATTTCACTTTCTAGTAGGAATCTTGGCAAGCAAGTTGGGCAAGTAGCATGTCACAATGCTCTTATTGTAGCTTGGCGAGATATCTTTGTTCTTTCATAATAATTGGTGAATTGGGGGTTTGTGCCCATTATTCTATAAGAGTGGCGGGTTGAAATTTTGGGGTCTTTCGAGTCAGTCTAGCCCTCTCTCACATGTAGTGCTGACATAAATTAAAAATTGAAAATTAAGTATTTGAATATATTTAAGAAGGATGAGAATATCAGAGATAAAAGAAAGCTACATTACTATAAAAATATCATCAATCCCAAACTCAAATGGTCTTTTACCCAATATGAAGTTGTCACTTTCAAGAAAAAATTAAAAAATTATAAATGCAAAACCAAAAACTAAGTCACATGAGCTACATAACAAAAGTGGCTGGATACTCCCAAAAGCAGCAGACAAATTGAATGTTGAAATAAGTAAACAAAGGTTGTTAATTATCATCTCTTTCTTTTGCCTTATTCTGAGTTTTTGTATTATTATTGGACTTGTCTACAAACCCACATTCTCAAACCCACTATACCAACAAATTAAATACAAATTGGTCATATGAACTCTAATTAAATCATTCAGGCAAAATGACAAGCCAAATAGGATGAATTTATTTGAACAAATTCGAAGTTCATAGCCTAAGAAAGGATTCAAATATCCTCACCTGCCACTTAGATGAAGATCCGCCTCATAAACTCCTTTCATTCTTCCTCATCTCAAAGATGCCTGCGGAAACGCATCAAATTATGACCATTTCAGGTCTTGCTTTGCCCTCTCTAGAAAATGGAAACCCAAAACTAAACCATAAAACAAGAATGAATTTGAATTTAAAGAGAAACAAAGAACACAAAACTAAGGACTATCACCCAAAGAGTCACAGTGGGTGTGCAAAAACTGGAGAAGCCAGTAAAATAACCTACCAAACTTTCAAATGTGAACATTTCAAATACTGGTTTATACAATACTAATAAAATATTATAAAAGATTAATCTGCATTTATATAATTTTTTGAATATTTATTTATGTATATTTATATATTTTGTAGATAAATATATATTACAATATAACGGTCATCTTTTAAATACGCAAATCATATGCAACGGTTATTTCAAAAATTTACAAGTACTTTACAATTAAAATCATGAAAAACATGTAACGGTTGTCAAATTTAACCCCTCCCCCTACCTTACAGTCTAGACCCATTACAGATGCTCCCACATTACATCTTGAAGGACAAATGAACCGATCCAAAAAGTCTTAGTTAAAGTCCTCATGATGGATTGTCCAAACTATCGTTAGTCATCGGTTGAGCCGGGTCTGTAATGCAGATATGGTTTGGTGGTTTTTATCTATCATTTTTATTTCATTTGTTATTCCATGCAGGTTCATATTTCTTTATTCATGGAAATTTTTAGTGTTACACACCATTTCCATGTATATCGTTTATGTCTCCTTTAAAATAATGTTAATATTAGTGTTTTTCAAAAAAAATTAAGAGGATTGTTTGCTAGTGCGTTTCAATCTAAGAAACATTTTATGGATTCTTTTCCCTCTAAGACCAACTGTCAGTGTTGTGTCATTTGCTACTGCATGCAAGTTCATCTTTCATAGTTCATAGAATCTTTTGATGGTTTACAGCATTTACAAGTGTCTCCAGTATAAACCCTCGTGTTGTTTTTGTACTTTCATGGACTCTCTAAGCTTCAACAGTTCCATGTTCCCCTAACTTTGTTATAATTTTAGACTACCTAGCTCCCAGGTCCTTTGTCTGCTTTCCTTTCCTCCAAAAGATTCACAAATTGATTCAATGGAAACTACGCTTTACAGCATGAAGACCGTTACTCAAGTTTCTTTTATATGTTGTGCTGACATTTATGAGATATTATACCACGTCAGGAAATAGATTGCTCTGCATACTAATGCCCCATCAATGGGATATTCAGGGCTACACTGCAACGTGAAAATTGTGAAAATCCAATGCCCGATAAAAAAACATTAATATCATGTGGACTCGGATTTCTTGTTGACCAGTATCTGGCAGTGTATGATTGGAGCTTTTATCACTGGTGACAGTTTGGATATGCCAAACTGCGAAGTTTGTTGTTTAGAGATATTACTCATCTCATAAATCTTATATTAGGAAAAATTAAAAACATCAAAGTATTTGATGCATGATCTATCATAAGGACGTAGCATGACCAACATTAATCCAAGATTATAGTTTTAACTTTTAAGCGCACAGTCACATGATGGTTGTGTAATTCAAACTTACCATGGAGTCAGAATGTCACTAGCAAATGGAATGCTATACCACCTTCGGTCTTCCTTATCTCATGAAATATCTTCACTGACAAATGCATCTGTGTTTTCACTTTCAAGAAAATGTGCATGAGACCCTATTTAGATTGACAAGTATAATTTGTATGATTAATCATTTATAGGGGTTCCCGCACGTATAGGCATTTACAATTAAAACATTGTGGAAGATGTATGTATACAGGCTATATGTACATCCCATAGGTGGCTAGCTTGCAGTATAGTGGCTACCTATGCAGATATTAAAAATATAAATTTACTATCACCGAAGCAATCAATGTAGTCCCATATCAAAATTAGTTGTCTACAACAAGTTCTGTGCCTGTGTGGGTATCGGTGTGGCTACCTGTGTCTGCTTGAGCTAAGGTTGTTTCCATATGTGTCCATTGTGGCATATCCACGCTATCAGGAATAAACACATTTATACAACAACAAAGCAGTTACCTGATCTCGTGCCAATATTTGAGGCTATGAGGCTCCCTAGATAAAAATGTATACAGGTGATGTTCGTAAGTTAGGGTCAAGGAAGTTTCTACTTCAATGTTTATATAATCTAACGTAAAAATTTAAAGTCTAGGAAACCATCATAAATGTTTAGCCAACATCTTAAACCCAACTTAAATATTTCAATTTTCTCCTATGACCCATAACATAGCTTTAGATACTATCATTTTTTATATCACGACCACATTCATTTATTTTCTTGCATTTATTATTAATGCTGTGAAATTAGGTGTAAAACTGTTGGGCCACAACCACTCTGTAACTCTCAAACTCTTAGAAATAACTTTTAGTTCATATAGTAAGACACTAATTACAAGAGGCCTACGTGAGGATCTTTTACTGTCCAAAAACAGCTATTAGATGACAAAACTTAAATGACGTATATCAGTAGGGAGCAATTGTTCCCAAAGGCATATGCCAAAGATTACTTTTGTTTCCAACACCAACAAGCAATAAGATTACTGTCAAAGAGACTAACATTTCAAAGCAATTAATCTGTTCCTGAGATTCTTTAACAGCTTTCTATTACAACACAAAATGCATGTGTTTGTGTGAGTAGATGTATGCAATTGAGTAACCTAAAATCGAACTTCTCCTCTAAATTGAGCAGATTGGAGCACCAACCTGCAATCAAATATTTATCCACAAATTAGGTAGTCTACCAACAATGATCATTTTTCCATATATGCTATATAATATGTATGTACACAGTATGATAGCACTTATTCGAGGAATGACGATAAATTGCAGCTAACAGCAAAATGGAATAGAGCACATTATATACATGTTTCATCAAGCACTTAACTAATGACATTACCAAAATGAAGAGTTGGACAGCATATGTGTCTACATAGACATTGATATCCCACATGTACCTGTTTGTACACTATTACATTTTCATCAGATCAGCAGATGTCATCAATTTATGAATGTGCGATGTACTGTATGATCAAAAATGTTAGAAATGTATAAGCATCACTCTCCTGTAAGTATACATATATAAGAGGACTTGTGCATTTTGAAAGATGCAATCTTCCAAAGTGGAAACATTGCAAGACAATATTGCTAGGAGATTACAATAGTGAGTCAAGTTTGTCATACTAGGGACTTCATATCCTAAAAATCCCTGTAAGATTATCATGATCTGTTGTAATTGAGATATCATATGGCATTACACCCAACATGATGAGAAGGATCTAAGTAGCCTATAAATTCCCACCAAAATTTCATGCCATAATTAAGATGCCTAAAATCGATTGTGACTTTGTAATTGACAAGGTATCATATGGCTAAATCGAAGCAAAAGATTTCTCAAATTTTACTGCTAACCAATGCGTCCTGAAAGGAACGCTCATATTTGCAGTAAGCAGTCATCATCCAAGGAACAACCTGGTCCGATTGGTATAGCTATAAACAGAAAAATAATGTCATGTGTCACATAAGGGTATTGGATGAACCCACCACTATGCTATAATAGTACCATTCTCTCAACATCCTGGTCTCAATAGCGATCTAAACCAACACTATTTCACCAGATACAATAACTAGTCAATGCACTTTGGCTAACATGTTCCAAATATTGACATTGATAAAGGCATTATTTAAGAAGGCTATCATCAATTTTGTTGGGAAGTGTATGTCACTTGAAAGTTTCAGGTCTGGTAAAATTTTATTGACACGTCATTGAAACAATGGGAAAGAAACCCAATGCTGTGACAACTTGCTCCTTGGGATAAACCTTCAATGGAGGCACAAGGCTTTCTAGACAGAAGAACACTAATGCTAACAATAAACTCCTAAGCTAGGCTACAGGTCTGTACGGGCCTTGGGCATGAAAGCAAAAAGTTACATCAAGAGTGGTGATCAAATTATTAAAACCAAGATATGAAATAAGCATAGAAGCCCTTCATAGTCTTGGCATCAGCTTACTTGCCTCAGCTCAGTTTTAAGTTTTAACTCTTCTCCGACCCCACTACAGTACATGCATATGAAAAGCTTTCCTTGAGGCAAGAACACAATAATGGTCCTCCAAAATGAAAATACAAGCAGACATTCAACATGCATATTCCTGGCTTATAACTATGTACAGTCTATTACTTAGTCACTCAGGGATGTTTTGGATGCATTACAAAATCTCATATCAGAGGTCTGCAACTCTAGAATGCAAGGATCAGTTGACAATCTTCTCAAAGCTGTTGACCACATTGATCAGATCGATCAGTCCTGGATGTGAATCAACTGAGCTCTGAGTTTCTTTCCAGATATAGTAGCCCCCACAACTTTCAAGAGAGCCACTCTTTTTTTCAACGCTACCAGATTGGAACAGTAGCCTCTCATGCACATTGACAACTGCTATGGGTTCTTCAAAAGATTACTCATGGGATGATCATCCCTGATCACAAAGTATGCATCCATTTCAAAGGGCCCAAAATTGCTTCCATCATTTTGTTTTCCTCCGGAGCAACTTTCGGAAGAAGGATTGGTGTTCGAGTCTCTTTTGGAGGACTTGGTTAAAATTTATGCCAGTAACAAGATTCCAAGGTGGTCCGCACAGATGACGAAAGAGGTTGGGCGTCAAATTGTAGATACTAGAGGTCTAAGAAGGTCAGGAGTCAGATTATGGCCTCTCTTCTCAATAATATAGATTAGGATATAGATGACAAGTCTCGAAATTCAAATGGCATTTTGCATGTTGTGTGTTGATATGTTGACAAGTCCCGAAAAGATCGAAACATTAGATGTGTTGACAAGTCCTGAAGAAATAATCGAAACATGCAAATGTGTTAACAAGTTCCAAAGCCTATGTTTAGGAAACATCCAATAGCGTTCTAAAGCCCCAAAGTCCTGACACATCTAAACATGTTCCAAAGAAGGCTAAGCATCTCGATACATAAGAATATGTGCCGGAATTGACAATACCGACATATGTTTACTCTGTTCATGGAACTCTATGGATATCATGAAATACATTCAATGTGTAAATCAGTCAAGGATCAAAGTGATACATAAAAGAAAACAAGTGAGATTTTTATCTATCTAATGAAGACGCCATTCAAAGAGCATTGAACCCTCAAGGAATTGCACTTAATGACAAGAGATTGTTGGTGAAGTTGAAGATTCCACAACTGCTTGAAACACATGAATAGGAAGAAGACCTAAGTAGCACATTTGAGGACTGGAATACAAGGTAGACCATTTGCTCAAAGTGCAGCTCCTCATTTTGAGTCATCATTTTGACCAAATGCTCCATATGATAGATCCTGCTTGCTAAGTGTATGAAACTAGTATCCTTCATCAGTTCCATTGGGCATGGAGTCTCGAAAACGTGCATACCAACTAAGCAAATTTGTTATGGAGAAATGACCTCATTTGACAACTAAAATGTCAAAGGGGATCAAATTTGCCTAGTCTAAAAATCCCATAATCTAACACCCATCAGCCAATTGTTAACTCTGCTTCGACTGTTAACAACCATTCTAACTACAGGGTACTTGGCTCCTGGTTTTGGACAGCTTGCAACTTCCAGCATCAAGGTCCTACAGGGGGAAAGGGAGGTACAGTGGAGCAAACATTTGGGAGTGGCTGATGTGAAGGAAACATGAGGATTTGTTCTAGGTGCTTGTAAGTCTCCATTTGTTCATTATGTCGCATTTAAGCATGGTAAGGAGACTGGTCAAGGGATGGATAATAGCATAAGCAACACAACATGAGATTGCACAACAAGATCTCCATGACAAGATTGAGGGAGGGCAGCCCAATCCCTGACTCCTGGTGACAAGGCCCTTATGGCATGCCCACAAGGACAGGAATGAGAAATGGTCAACAACAAAACACTGTTGTACAAGGTGAAAAATAACCTGTATTGTAATATCCCTTTTGGGACAAAACTGAAAATTAAGGAAATTAGCTCAAACCCCAAACAGATCAAATCTTGATTTTAATTAATCAACAATAAATTGAAATTAAATCTGAAAATCTGCAATCTACAAGGGCAGCGAACCGTTTATGGAATTCAAGTCCACTTTTCACCATGCAAATCAATGAATAATGCCACAAAACAATTATTCTAGCCACAACAATATTTATGAATCATAAACTACATCAAAAGATTGAAGGAATATCTGATTTCAGAGCTGGAATTAATTATTTAAAATCAGCAGCAAACTAACCAAAACCAAGGTGCTAGGAAAAAATAGTAAACCCTTGCCAAAAATCACCAAAATGGAGATTCCGCCCTTATAAAATATGCCAAATCAAATAATGAAGTGAGATCTCAATTTTATGCCCTCTAGGGCACCAAACCCACCGTCCAAGGTAGGTCGTTCCACCTAGGGAAGGCTGCCCAATGCCAATGCAAAATTTGTAGATCTCTATCCTTTCCTCCAATGCCTCAAATCTGCAATTCTCCACAAGGTCTTCAAACTCAATCAATGTTGAAGGGTTTTCTGTCCTCCAACAAAACCACTAGAAGGGTTTTCGTCCTTCTAGGAAACCACATAAGAGGGTTTTTGTCCTCAAGTGGAAGAACATGGAGCAACAAGCTCACTGCCCAAAAAGAACAATGCGCCAAAGTCTAGATGCTCTAAATGAACCCTCTAATCTTCTTTTATAACCTCCTTTTGGTGCCAAGGCTTGGAATAGCAAGGCCAACCTCTTAAAGTCATTATAATCTTTTATTAAGCCTCATTAAAAGCACTAAACCCAGCACAACCCACTAAGAATAGGTAATACAAAAATAAATCATGAATAGGGATAATGAAAATTGAAATATAACCCATAATTTTCCATTGTTCAACCCTTGCTTGTTAAGGAAACCTTTATTTTAGATTAATTCGATAAAAGGGGGACATTACACTTCAAAGGAAGGATTACAGGTGAATCCCATCGACTGGGATTGATAGTGCTTCTCCATTCAATTTTGAGAGTTGAAAGGCATTGGCTTGTTTGCAATTGGTGATAATATATGGTCCACTCCATATAGCAGCGAACTTTGTTTGCCTACCAGCTCTTGCTCTATCTTCATCGGGCACTTTAAGTCTAAATCCCCTTCATTCAAAGTTCTAACAGCAGATTTCTTGTCAAGAGTTCTCTTCGCTTGGACTTGATGAGCCTCAAGAGTATGCATTGCTTCATTTCTTACCTCCTCCAACTCTATCAACTCAACTATTCTCACCATCATTGCATCATTATTTAACATTTCCACCTATCGTGCAAGTTCAAGAGAAGGTAACTTCAATGACAAGGGAAGCTTTGACTCTCTTCCATATACCAACATGAAGTGAGAGTTCCCAATGGCTCTCTTAGATGTGATCCTATTAGCCCAAAGGGTTTTTTTAAGATTTGTGTGTCAAATCATTTGATTGTCCATCATTGTCCTCTTTGATAATCCTTATCAGGGTTTTGTTTGTAGGCTCAATTAAACCATTGTCTTGAGGGTAATAGTTTGAAGAAGTTTTAAGATATATCCCATACCTAACAGACTATTCACTAATTAAAGTGCCGACAAAGGCTTTAGCATTGTCAGGAATAATGGTAGATGGGACACCAAACCTTGTAACAATACCTTCAAGAAGTCTAAATACCATCTTTCAATGTGATTGCTTCAGCCCATCTAGTGAAATAATCTGTAGCTATCAACACCCACTGGTGCTCAACACTAGATGGTGGATTTATCATGCCAATAAAATCTAAACCCCATTGAACAAAAGGCTGGTCTGTTTGAATAGGATGAGGAGGAAGGGAAGCCAATTTTGCTTTCTTGTGAAGTAAAGCACACTTCTTGTAATTTCTCACCCACTTCCAAGCATCTTTGAACAAATCAGTCCAGTAATAACCAGCTCTCATGATTTTAGCAGTAGTAATCTTGGTGAGAAATGACCTCTTGATAGGCTGTCATGGAACTCTTCAAGCACCCTATCAACTTGATCACGTTCAATACACCTCAATAGAACTC
Organism: Taxus chinensis; assembly: GCA_019776745.2. Classification (NCBI taxonomy): domain Eukaryota; kingdom Viridiplantae; phylum Streptophyta; class Pinopsida; order Cupressales; family Taxaceae; genus Taxus; species Taxus chinensis. The sequence continues at coordinate 620,107,482 of CM034155.1, forward strand.
CATTCATATCCTTTCTAAACAAAACACCACCAGGAAGGAAAAAAGGAATGAATTGCAACCTCGAATACCTCCTCTTTGCCTTGTCAAGGCCTTGATAATACTCACATGTTTGTGAAAAGGTCACCATATCTTGGGTCCAGTTGTTTGGAGCATGGAGGAGAGTCGGTTGGTCTTCTTGTAACATGTATATTGTCTTCTTATTAGCTTCCAAATCCAATGCAAGCACTCCCACTGTCATTTACCCCTCACAAGATTGGTGGTTTTAATATGAACATCATATTCCATGAACTTTGTGATCTAGCCGGCTCTCTTTCCATTCACATCCCTACTCAAAAAAAAACTCTTTCACACTTTGGATGAGGCACTGTCAACTAAATCTTGTTATTAGAAAGCATGTGCCTAAATTTTTTAAGAGCTCTTATGACAAAAAAGACTTGTTTCTCAACAAAACTATACCTTAACTCATAGTTCTTGAGTCTTTGAATGAAAATTGCTCTCACTTCCTCCATAATCATAAACAATGAAATCTTTATCAAAGTCAAGATTCATAAGAATAGGGGCTTGAGAAATGGCTTGCTCCATATTTTCAAAACTGTTTTTACCTTCCTTTGACCAACTGAAAACAATATTCTTCTTGAGCATGGAGGCAACAGGCTTAGAAACAAAGTGGCAAAGTTTGGTATGAATTTTCTTACGAAGTATTTTCTCCTTGGGAAGCTTTGAAGACCTTTTTATGTCTTGGGAAAGGAAGAGACAAAAAGGCATTCACTCTCTCTGGATCAATGACAAGACCATCCTTCGAGACTATCTGTCCTCATAATTTTCCCCATGAACATGAACAGACAACAAAAATACTTTCTAAAATCTCTACATCTATCAAATACTTTCCTAAGATAATCCAAGTGTTCATGTGTATGCTTTGAGCATTGAATAAATAGTTATGCCATCCAAATATACCAAAATCATGTCATCAATAAGACCCTTAAAGGCCATGTCCATTACCCTTTGAAAAGTTGCACAAGCATTGGTCAACCCAAAAGGCATCTTCGTGTAAGCATAGGTTCCCCACTTGGTTGTGAAGGCATGTTTAAACTGATTTGATTCTTGAACAAGGATTTGGTTGTACCCCAAATAGCCGTTTAAGAGAGAGAACTTATCAGCCCCAACTACTAATTTGAAGGATTTGTTCCACGGATGGGAGAGGATAATGGTCTTTGAGAAATGCTCTATTCAGGTCTCTAAAGTCTACATAGTATGATCTCTCCATTTTTCTTCTTGATTGGAACTAGATTAGCCACCCAAGAGGAATGTTTGATTGGGAAAATGATGTTTGTCTCTATGAGCTTTTGGTGAGCTCCTTCCTCATTATGGGTTCAATCTTTGGATTTATTGGGCTCTTTTTTTGCCTAATAAGCTTTGTATTGGGATCCAACTCAATACTATGTTGTGCTAAGCCTAGGTCAAAACCTTTAAGATCCTCATAACTCCATGCGAATATATTTTCATATTCTCTACAAAGATTAATGAAAGCTTGTTTTTCAAAGTTACTACATACCTTTCCAAGATTTACAAGCTTGTCTTTTGAGATGGCCACTTGTTCATAGTTTTCTTATTTGGTATTCATATTCATACTTTCCTTCTTAAATTGATCATGGGTGTTAAAGACCCTCTCCAGACGTGATTAACCCTTTTGCTAGCATGTTGGTCTTTTGTTAGATGATTTGGTCTTCATATTGCTCTTTGACACTTCAAATAATTTTTAGCAGAAAATTCTGCCCCCTCTTGCAAAAACTTGACAATCTTCATGTCACCATCAAACACTTGCCAATTGGTTTGGTTATCTGGGACCACTGACCAAACCACATGCATGACATGTTGATCTGAACCTTTCATGATGTCTTAAGGAATATCATATATGAGCCAATCATGTCGCAAGTCTATCAACATCTTTGTTTTGCATTCTCGGTATCACCTAGAAGTTGAAAGCATCAAAGCCCTCAACTGTGTCCCACACTCTGTGTTTGTAGGCTTTTAGCAAGTTTTCTTAGTTGTACTTTGAGCTCTAACCTAATGTATGACAAGTTCACTATCTCTGAATACCTGTAATACTTTAATTCCCCTTTTTTATGCTAATTGGAGGCCTTGGACCAATGCTTCGTATTCAATTGCATTATTGGTACAGTTGAATTCAAAGTCTAAATGCAAAGAAATATCTTTCTTTATTAGGAGAGACCATCATAACCCCAGCTCCAACACCATTTTTACTTCTCAAACCATCACAGTAAAGTTGTCATACTACCTCAAGATCTTCTTACGACTTCATAAGGCTAGGTATAACGGAACTCTCCTCATGTACGCAATAAGTACCCAACCATGTTTCCTCCATATGGTCATATGGATCAAACTCATAGTGTTCCTTTGCCCAATTATCAAGCAATATATCCAGAACATCCTCCAAGTATGTAGCAACCTCATGAAGAACATTACCTTCCCCTTGGTCATCCATAATACAATTTGTGTTGACGTGACTAGGCATGTGTGGCTCAATATGATCTTTAGAAGTAGGCTCAACCTTGATGGTTATTGTAAGGAAATTACTTGGATAAATAAGAATATCAACAGCAAGAGAACACCAAAGAACACAATATTGCAGATAAATGATCACAATATGCAAGTAGAATAGCTTAGCCACTACGAGGGGGTTACCTCCAAACCATTCAATAAGACTCGAATGCTCAATACGATGATGAACTACTACCGACTAACATCTATATATATTATTCTTATGTTATGGCCATCACCAAGGCCGACACACTAATGATAATATAACACATGTAAAAGAGATACATCATGATAAGAAGTTATGATAGCCACAAGTCGCCTATATACATCCAATGTAAAATATATGATTAAGGGCATAGGCTAAATACATCCAATGTAAGATTTATGATTAAGGGTGTAGCAGTTACCCATGTCACATATCTAGTCCTAAGAAACATGTGTGACCAGTTTGAAGACAAATATCCCCCCATTTTTTGCGGTAAAATCTCTAGAAAGGCATATGGCAAAATATGGAGGGAGATCAATAGTTGAACTTGAAATGTCTCGTAAGATTGAAAGACTTGGACATGCATGAATGGTAAGGCTCAAATTCCTAATGATTTCAACTGTAATCATGGCAGTGCCATCTAGTTAGACAACCCCCTTAGTGATTTATGTATATTATATGCCTAACAAATCAACAATTTTCTTGGGCATAACGGAACTAATAGCTCCAAAATCTATCATACGATTTTGTACAAGATACTTACCAAGGACTAGGGAGATATCAAAGGGAAGTGGCTTAATGATCTTACTTGTTTCTCCTTCCCTTAGTTGGCATAAAGTTGTAGAAGCGCCTAATGTACCCCTTTGCTGGTTCATTCATGTCATAGAGATGATTCAAGGCTTCCTACAATAAATCCCTCTGTGATGGAATGGAGAGTGCTTCCCACATAATTACTTTAAGATTGGTTATTTTCATTTGCTCCACATTTAAGGTAATATGGCCAACTTTTAAATGAGCCTTGGTAGCAGCAACATTCCTCTTTTGACTGTTGACCAATTGGAGGCTGATTTTTGGGCTGATTGTCCCTTCTAACAGCCTGATTTTCTTGTAGTTCAAAAGCTTTAGCAGTTGTACCCTCTCTTGCAATATCTTGTAGTGTTTGGGAGGTAGATACTTGAGACCAACCATGTAAGATGTTTATCCTTTCATTGCTCTCTTTTTAGACCTTGTGTTATATGCAACTAGATTGCCTCCCTTGTTTGCTACTTTGACTCTGATTTACACCACAAATCGCTTTCTTGCCACTTAAAAACTGTAGATTCATTTGTTACTTGTACATGAGCTTCTTCCTCTCTTGGCGCTGATTCTACATCTTCCCAGAGTACTGATGCACTTTGTACCATCAGAACTTGGCTGAGAACTCCATTTTTACAATAATTTTGATCATGGGGCTGATTATATGGGTAACCATTCATAATCTTGTGTTAGGTTGTTCTAAACTGGAACAATAGCTCTGGAAGAGCTTGCAGCAGCAATATGTTGAGTGTTTAAAGGCTTAGCATGGCTTATTTGGCCTTGCCTAGGGCATTACCTTGATAAGGTGTAATATTCCCTTCCCAGTCAAAGACCCTTAGCCCATTTTGTCTCCCCGACGGCTAAGAAACGAATAGAAGGGGGAATAAAGTTATAATAATTTATTATGAAGTGCAATTACAAAAAATGAAAATATTATAAAACACTTGTAATAAAATATTATGAACTTAATAAAAAAATTAAAAATAGAAAAAGGGGAAAAGCATTTAGCAATGTTTTATTTGTTCAAGGGAAAATGCGAACTCCCTAGTAGATAAAAACAAGTAGGGAAAACATTAAATGAGGTAAAATTTGATTGGGTATTGAGGGAGGTTAGTTGTCCCATCTTCTCTATATAAGCAAGTCGACTTGCTTGAGGAGGGCATCACTTGTTTTATCTTCTAAATTCTAAATTGTATGTTGAGCATTTTTGCTTGCATCTTCACTCTTGAGGACAAAAACCCTTCCTCTAGTTGAGAGGATTCTCCACCTTGGGGTTTCCATTGCATATCAGGGAGTTAGCCGATTTCCCAGTAGTTTTCCAGCAGTTGTTAAAGACCGATTTCAAGCTAAAGTCAAGTAGAGATCAGATCTGAAGTGTTTGATCAGTTTTGAGGTGTTTTTTGGGCCTTTCCTAAGTGGGGCAAAATTGTATTTCCAACTTTCACTTACTGTTAGGTTTTATCTACACATTTCCAGATTTCCTGAGCCTGTTTTGGGTGTCTTCCCGCCATTGTAAAATTTTGATTTTGAGTTCATTGGAAAGCTTATTTTTCAAGCTTCAGTTTAAGCTATCATTTGCCACGAAATTTGGAGTATTTTGCAAGTTATTGAATTTCCAAGTTCTACTGCGTTTTTTGCCCTAATAAATCTCAAAATTAATTTTTTTTTTAATCTACTTGAAGATCCTATTCTGATTATTCATTATTTGCAAACAAATTTTCATAATTTTTGGAGGTATCTCTGAGGTGGAAAAATCGATATTTGCTAAATCACTGGCCTAGGGCAGAAAACTAGGGTTTTCTGGAAAATATTCAGTTTGTAGCCTAATTTCATTTTAAATTTCAGTTTGATAGCAATTGAGATTTTTTGGATTTTTGGATTAATCAAATTTCAGTTTGATAGCAATTGAGACTTTTTCACTTTTTGGATTAATCAGATTTTGGGGACATTACAATAGGATTTCCTATTAGACCAGAATGCTTGATTAGAAGGCTGATAAGGTTTGTTATGTTGGGCTTGTTGCCTCTTTAGAGCCACCAACTCATTTCCAAAACTTTGTAACAAAGTTTTCACGCCATACACTTCATTGGAAGTTGATTAGAAGGCTGATAAAATCTGTTATGTTGGGCTTGTTGCCTCTTTAGAGCCACCAACTCATTTCCAAAATTTTGTAACAAGGTTTTCACTTCATGCAATTCATTGGAAGGGGAAATAGGCAAGATTAGTTAACTGATTACTCCAAGAAGAGGTGTCAAAGCAGGCCAACTAGGCGGGGGATCAGGGAAAAGAGGCATTGGCGGTCTAGGAGCTATTTTCCCAACCTGAATCATAATAGCCACATCACAATTCAAAGCCCTTAAGTAATACAAGAATGCAGTGCTTGGAGAAGGCTTGACTAGAGGTGGGATCCTATCCCAAGTCTTTTAAAACCTAAAATTATAATCCATCACAAGTTCAAGAAGAGCTCTTCTAATAGTGATAAGTGTTAAGTTGCTCCATGAGAGATAAATTATCACTCTTGTCCTCATAATGCTTGCAAATCTTCTCCCCAAGACCATCCCATGCATAAATAGAAACAAGTTGCAAACTTTTATACCACTGTACTTCTTTTCCTTTAAAAGATGGTGCAAAGAGCCTGACTACTACATAATCTTCAATGACAAGGTGGACTAAACATACATTAACAACATCAAAGATGTGCTCTATAGGGGTGGTTGAATTTTCTCTTGTAAAGAATGGAATGCTTTTAGGGAAGCTATTGGGATGTCATGTTGGGCATTCAAAGCCAAGGAGCTACAACCATTGAGAGTCACAAAAGGTTGATTTCTTTGATGGGCCATAAAGGGAATGGTTCTTAGATTCTTAGATGATGAGGGATAGGTCTGTGAAGGGGAGTTAAATGAACTCTAGGCGGTGGAGATGGGAATCTTTGAACAGGTCTTCCTCTCCTCGGTAAAAGTTGCAGTTATTCAAAAGAATCTCCTCTTGTTGTACTTTATCTTGTATGCACCCTTCTCATAAAACTAAAACACTTGACTACTAAAACCAATGGCTTTGAAGTTAGGAGTCGTGAGATGTTTCGTTGTTTGCCTCCAAAGGCAAAGTTTCGCTAAAACACACACCAATCTCAGTGTAGTAGATTAAGATTGCATTGTGGATGGCAAAAATTGCTCCCCTAAGCATGCCAAAAACTGTTGTCACTTGAAGTTGCACCCCTATTGAAACTAGGCTCAACACCTCAGTGAAACAATGGGAATGTCCCCAAAGTGTGGGACCTTGCTCCTTGGGACAGACCTCCAAAGAAAGTCGACTTCCTCTAGCTATGTACTCTAATGTTAACACTACTCCTAAACTAAGCTATTGATGTGCAGGGGAAAAGAGAGAAGGAATGCATGAAAGAAAGACTAAGTTAAAAGAGTGGTGATGACACCAAAGAAAGGGGATCTCTCTCTCCCTAAGTTTTAAAAAACAAGAAAGACTCGTGCAAGGCTCAAAGGGCAAATAATAGCCACAATACAGCTCTACAACTTCATCAACTTGAATCAATGCATATATGACACGGTGAACTGAAAGTCATGCAAATTTAGTCCATACACAACTTGAAATAAAAAGAACAAAGAGGCAAGAAGACAATAATCTAAGCCAAAAGGCGGATACAAGCCACATTCAACATCATATTATTGCTTACAAGTATGCACAGTCTATTGCAGTCACTTGGGAGGCATTACAAAAGCTCGTATCAGAGGTCTGCAACTCTAAAGTTCAGTTAACATTTTATAAATGGCAACTTTACCAAATACAAAGAGGATGTATCAAATTAGCTATGAATTAAAATATATAGAGAAAGAAGAGGGGGAGAAAGAAATCCATCATCGAGAGAGCCACCCACTTCTTCAACCACCAAAGTAACAGTAGCATTTAATGCGCATTGACCATGTTTGGGCGCCAAAAGATTCCTTACAGATTTGATAACAAAAAATGCACTTGAAAGGGCCCAAAATTGCTTCCATCATGAAGTGCTCCTCCATAGCTTTCCAACAAGACTGATTTTATCTTATTTGGAGGACCTGGTCAAAAGCTATGTGCAACTTAAGATTGCATGATGACCCGCACAGGTGACGATCGAGAGAGCATCAAATTTAGACACTGGAGTTTGGAGCGGAAGTCAAATGGCATTTTCCATGTTGTTTGTTGATATGTTGACAAGCCTTGAAATCCCAAAACATGCAAATCTGTTCTGAAACCCCGAAATCCCAGCACGTGTAAATATGTTCTGAAATCCCGACATATGTAAATGTTTCAGAACTCCGAAATCCCGACACATTTTTATATTGTTGACAAGTCACAAAATGCCAAAATACACTAAATGTGTAAAATTTCAAAAGATCTTCCTGATTTTATGTAATGTCCCTTTCTAGGACTGAATCACAAAAACAATGAAATCACACAATCGCGAAATGAAGTATTTTCTGATTTTTACTACAGCCAACTAAGAAAAAGGAACAGCAGTGCACAGCTAACTGAATTTTTAGAACAGCTATGAAAGAGCAATAATTTATCAAAACATCACCATTAACATTATCTACACCATGTCGAAACACTTTAGGAATATTTCAGAAAAAAATATCACTCAAAACTCAATCACACATGTAGCTAGAAATTAATTAATTAACAGCTGAAGTACAGCTCTCAAAAGTGACTGAAAATGAGGTCTCGAAACCCCAATAAATACCAAATAAGATCAAACTTATAAATTTATAGAAATCTGAATATCACCTTAAAATGCCAAAACGTGCCCTAAAAGGCACCCAAACACAATCCTATCCAAGTTGCGACCCTAGGAGAAAGTGCCAAAAGTGATGGAGAACCCTTGATATTTCTTCTTCATTGCCCTAGCTGCTCAACCAGCAAGATAGTCTTCGTAGAGTCTTTAATACGACCAAATTGTAGAGTTTTCGTTCTCCAACCTTCAACAAGGAAGGGTTTCGACCTCCTTGCTTGCCACACTAACGGATTTTCGCCCCTTACTGGATTGGAATAGAGCAACCAGCTCTAGAACCAAAGAGATAAAAGTATATTAGCGAAAAACATGCCCAAATTGAAATTATGCGACCCCTTATATAACCTTAGGGTGGTGCCAAGATTCTTTAAGGGAGGATTCCCCAAGACCGACCTCTCTTAGAATCTTATTTCATCTTTAAGCTTATATTAAAAGCTATCCAACCCAACCAACCTGCTTAAGAAGACAGATATAAAAGAAAATTTTACTTATTAATTAAAGAAAGACTCAAAAATAATCCAAGGGCTTCTCATGTTCATCTTTTGTCTTACCCATAAACAGTGGAATGGACAAGAAACCTTCAAATGGATTAGTTCGAAAAAGGGGACATTACAATCCTCCCTTCCCAAAATTGCTTAACCTCAAACGATTGCAAACTCATATGCCCAAATGTCATCATATCCAAGTAGAGGAATATGCTGAAGTGATCTTCTAATTTGGATCTCGTGCTTGTCAAATGAAGGAGCTTCGACCCAAACAAACTCATACCTTTGTTGCTCCTTTCCTCACTAAAATCTTCATCTTCTACTTCAAGAACAACAGTGACAACTCCTTTTTTCTTAACTAGTTGTACCATAATCCTTCCAATCTGTTGTAGTTTTCATCATAAGGCAAGTAATGGATGAATAATCAACTTGACCATCCCTCTTATTACAAAACAGAAATCAGATTGTGAATGGGTTGGAAACAATTCACTACAGCCGTTCAAGCTCCCTCTGGTGGAGTTGGGGGCGTCCATTTGGCTACCTCAGACACTGGAACATCTCAGGTTGTACTGGGAGATCACCCTGTTCTAGGCGGGACTGGCCAAGGAGCCTCTACCACGGCATTACCTACTTCGTCGCCCCTGAATCTGCGTGATGTTTTCCATGGCCCTACCGTAACCTCCTTCAAAGATGCATTAAAGGGCAAGGATACTTCTATGAAGCCTACAGACATTACCCCATTTTCCATGGCCCTACCGTAACCTCCTTCAAAGATGCATTAAAGGGCAAGGATACTTCTATGAAGCCTACAGACATTACCCCATGCATAACATTTGGGGAAGAGGTGATTTCAACTGAGAAATACTACAAGGAACATGCTTTGATCTGCAGATTCGGAGGAGTTTGGCCCGGCCTTCTTGCCCTTCACTTGTGGATCTCCAAGCACTGGACTCCAATGCTCGCTGGGAGGTTAGACTTATACCCGCATGCTAAAGGTATCTTCATTGTGACTTTATCTTCAATAGCTGATAAAAACACCATTGCATCCAAGCTTTGGGTATGTCAATCTAAGTACCTGGTCATTAAACCCTGGCTCCCCACTTTTAACCCGTTCACTGAGTCTTTTTCATGCAAACCTATTTGGACCCGGTTGCCCCATTTACCCCTCCAATTCTGGAGTTGTGACTGTCTGAAATCTATTGGCAACACCTTGGGAACTACACTTTATATAGATTCTCAAACCTCTTATTACACCCATACTACCTATGTCCGGATCTTGATGGAACTTGACACGGCTAAAAACCTTCCTGCAACCATTGATCTTAGAGTGCAAAACAGAACTTGGTCACAACCTTTAGATTACGAAGGCCTTCTGGTTCGGTGTAGGTGTTTCTGTTTAGGTCACACCTCTACCGATTGTGGGATGGCAAAGCGCCAACATGAGAAACGCATATGGTGGAAAGATGCCCTCCCGGATCACTTGGTTTTCTGTGCAAAAGAGGACCTAGACTCGAATACAAATACAGAAGCTGAATCTGACTTTGTCCAAGAAACCCCTTTACCTGAAATTCCAATTTTTGACAGCAAGGAAAAAGCAACAAAGCTATCGCATTCAGTTGTTGACAACAAGGAAAATGAAAAAAATATATCTCAAGTTAACAATGTTGTTGTTTCAGTTAGAATTAATGTGACTAAGGAAAATACTCCTCCTTTATCTAACCCTCCAATTGTGGAGGCCTCATCAAGTTGGGTAACGGTCCGTAAAAAGAAAAAAATTATTACAAAGAATGCCACTTCTCTGCCTCGATGAATTGATTCTCTACTGCTGTTCGGTTGTTCTATATTGTTCCTTTGTCTTTGCCGAGCAACAGCTTGTTGCTCTACAATGGTGCTGCAATGCTTTGCAGATTTGTAGCTGTACATCAGCTGTTTCTTTGCTGATTTGATGTTGGTTGTTGGTACTTTTCTGAGCAGACAGTTTTTTGTTGTTGGGCATTCATGTTCTATCTTGATTTTGTTCATTTTGTTATGCTTTAATTGAAATATCTGGCTTTTGAGCCTTTTTGTACAAGGGTATAGTCCCTTTCAAAAAACTATTTGCCAAAAAAAAAAAAAAATCACTACAGCCATAAATTTGGTGGAATCTTATCTAAATAAGGGTTATCAAATCTGATTTGTTTCTTCCTTTCCACTGTAACCTTCTTCCCACATCAACGCATGATGGAAATCCGTATGAAAATGTAAGTTCACAATTGTTCATGACTGAGAAATGGCAGTCCCAAATCTGATTTTTGCATGTTTAACCTTAAAACAATGGCGTAACAACTATCAAACTGAAATCTTATAGAAAATGGCAAATTCATGAGTATAGTGTAGGAACTGAAAATTGTCTTACACAAGCGGGAAAATGAAGATCAACAAGTTTATAGTTGAAATCAGCAGACATATTGGCCCTCAACTCAAGATCCTTGCAACCCATACTTACCCCAACTTGGCGTAGAAGATGGCTTTCAACAAGAAAGCTCTAATTTGCACATAATTCTTCAAGTGTTCCCCACAAGGAGATAATATTGTGCATGCTCGGAACCAACCAAAAATTATCACCATGAAGCACCTTACCCAAGAGTAGACCCTTGTTAGTTCTTACACAGAGTGTTCTGATGATATGCCTCTTCCTTCTTCATGTTAGCCATGCTTGAGACTTCATCCATTCAATCTTGAAGCATTGCCTTCTTCCCTTTATCATTAGATTCCAACATAAGATGCAAACAATACATACCCATACTCGTGCTCACCTCTTTTGGATGGTTGTTACCTTGCTGATTTGGATTTCCAATTGTTGTCTTCAAGTTGCCCCACTAAATTTTCTTCGCGATTGGGTTTGGATCAGACCATTGGAGTGCAAATGAATGGGTGTAGTGTCCATGTACAGCTCTAAATTTCTTTGTAAGCAACGGCAAAGATGTTGGGATGTTGTCTTTGTTCAATCTCAATGTGTGCACCCTCTTACCCATCATATTAAGTGGGAAGAGTGTCTCCAAACCTGCTTTTCTCTTGCTGTCCATGGAAAATATGCACAGCCCCATACATAAATTCGTAAAGGACAGCCAATCATGGCCGTAGTATAGCATTTCTAACTCAAAAAACTTGGATGTTACTAACATAGGAAGGGTGCAACAGCCGCAATACTTAGAATCCCTTTCACACATCATATTAAACCCAAAAAGCTTCATCATAAATGTCAACCTACAATTGTCCAAAGAGAGTACTAACCATCCAAAATGTGAATTTAAGAAGAGCATCTTACCATGGCTGTAGCATTGTATTGTCTCATGCAAAATTGGAATGATTGGGGTGGGAGACCATCTTGCATCCGATGTAAACACTAGATCCTTCGTCATCACTGAGAAATTCCTCTTTCTTGTGGCTACCATAAGGATGAAGGCATAATAGGAAAAGTCGATGAATACTCGCCAAGTTGGGTGAGTACTTGCCAATCGTTTGCTCAAACGAATACTCGCCGAGTTTTGGGCGAGTTCGTGCCCAGAACTCCTTGTCGCTACTCATACGTGGAAAAACGGTTTTGACAATCAAAAAACGCTGAAAAAACACGGTTTTTTCTCTTTTTAAGGCCCTACACTACATCATTTTCACTCACACAACCATTTGAGCTTACACTACTTGTGTTGAACGGATTTTGGAGTGAACTCGAAAAGAGAATTTGGAGAATTGCATTTGGAGGTATGTTTTTTTTTTAATTTCTTTCTTTCAATTTTTTGTATATTATTTATGTTTTATAGATTCATATTGTAATTCTAAATACATGTAATGTAAAATCAAATGCTTGTAATTTTTTTATAGTCATTTGCAGCTAGAGGTATGTATTTTTTTTTACGCAAATTCATTCTAAACTATTTAAATTTTATGTATATGTGTTGTAATTAATTCATATTGTAATTCTAAATACATGTAATGTAAAATCGAATGCTTATGAATTTTTTATAGTCATTTGCAGCCAGAGGTATGTATTTTATTATTTTTTTTATGCAAATTCGTTCTAAACTATTTAAATTTTACGTATGTGCATTGTATTCAATTCATTTATTATGTTTTGTAATTTTAAATGCGTTCACTGTCATTGCGAATCATATCAAAATTTTAATACTCATTTGCAACCGTAAGTACATATTTTTATTAAATTACCGTGAAATTTGGTTATTTAGGCACTTTTTTTTAATTTAATTAAGCTTACGTTTTTTTAATTTTTTTAAATGTGCATTGTGTTGCAGCTTAGAGCTTAACAATGGCATCGGGCTTGACATATGGGTCAGCATCTCTAGTAGAAACCGTTCTTACGAATGCTCGTACCAAAGCTTGGAAGTATGGTGTACATGGAGCAGCTGGAGGAGACATTATTTTCGATTTGTGTGGCAGAAAAATGTCTAGAGGCATCAATCGTTTGAAGTATCACCTTGCATGTATTGTTTGTCAGGATGTTACGGTTTGCCCCAAAGTTAAGGAAGAGGCAAAGCAATAGATGATAAGATAATTATATTAAATGTCCAACAAGTGACCATAAAATAGGTCAATGGGACTGCACCATACAAAGAAAAACAAAAGCAACAGTGAAACCAAAAAAGGTCCTGGAGAACAAAAAAAGAAGAAAAAAAAGAGAACAAAGAAGGAGAGGAGGTGGAGGAAGAAGCCTCAACACCAACTCTCAAGACTATCGCCCACGTCCAGCCGGAAAGAATCCAGTGATGTGCTAGTGTCTGGTATCAGGAACTGGGAGATGTCTGGGACGCCTATGATCCATGGAAAGTTGAGCTCTCTGAGTGGAACTAGTGGTCTGCCGCCTATGAGAGGGGGCCCTTGGCCGTGTCCGAGTGCTTCTGATCTGGGAAGAAGCTCCTCGAGTCTTGACAAATCTAACCTGGAGATCACCACTAGAATCAGGTCCCCAATTGGTGCCCCTCTCATCCAGCAGCACAACAAAGAAAGATGTGATCCGTCAAGTAGTAGTCTTCTTGGAAGGGGGATGGAGGACCCCTTCACGGAGCTTAAGAGCTTCCTGTAAGTAGAGAGCGAGACACCTCTGATCATAGTACCTGAAGAAGCATGTAAACGTTGGACGTTCATAAAATAGACGATGAAACCTTCTGCCCCATCTCAAAACAGATGGGGCACCGGAAAATGAAGTGTTCCTTTGTCTCAACCTCCTGGAGGGAGCAAAGCTAGCAGATACTCTCGAAGCGATCCAATGGGTGAGCGCTCTTAGACCATAAGCTAACAGAGCTAGAAGAGAAAAAACTAGAGAGGGAAAGGGTGTAGGCAGTCATAGCACAAACTATTAGACCTGGGGGTGCAATGACAGAGGATTCAGAGGATGATGTGACAACAATTGTGGGATCTACTAGTGGTCCATGCATATGAACCGAAAAATCCGGAAGAGGCACATCTTTATCGAGTTCGAGCAAAGGCATACAAAATTTTTGTGGCAAGGAACACACCTGGAGCACAGCCTACATTGCAAGGTACAAGTTGGAACAAGGATATGCACGAGGAAGCGGATAAAGCATGTGCAAATTTCTAGTACTACAACAACCTTCCATTCAATGTGGCAAAGATCTCATACTGGAAGTACTTGGTGACAGCGTTGACAGTTGCAAGGAAATGGTACAAGGCACCCTCCCCAAAAGATTTGAGTGGGAAATTGCTACAGGGTGTAGTTGCATATGCCACTACAATTCTAGAAGATCAAAATAAACAATAGAACAAAATACGGATGCACCATTCTTTCAGATGGGTGGACGGATGGAAGGAACCGCACCCTCATTAATTTTTTAGCAACTTTAAATGGTGAGATGGTGTTTTTGAAGTCTATTGATGCCTCTAACATAGTAAAAAATGCAGGAAATTTGAGTGTTATGTTAGAGACAGTTATATTAGAGATTGGTGTACATAATGTTGTGCAAGTTGTCACAGACAATGCAGCAACATATGTGACAGTTGCGAGACTACTGCAAGAGAGACATCCATCACTCTTTTGGACTCCCTGTACAGCTCATTACCTTGACCTTCTTTTGAAGGACATAGGCAAAATTGATTGGGTGAGGCCGGTTGTAGAAGATGTAAAAAACATAACAAAGTACATATACAATCACCCTTGGGTTCTGAGCTTGATGAGAGAACATACAAAGGAAAAAGAGCTTGTTCATGACGGTGTCACAAGGTTTGCAACTAACTCCTTGAAGTTACAAAGTATTTCTAGTTTGTTGACATCTTTGAAGTAAATGTTTGTGAGTCAAGCATGGCTAGACTCACAATATTAAAAAAAAAACAGATGGAGAGAGGGTTACAAAGATAGTTTTTGAAGATATCTTTCCAAAGAGAGTTATAGAGATCTTCAAAGTAATTTCATACTTTGATTTATATTTCATTCCTTTATTTTAATTTGTTAAATTATAAATATATTGCTTTAACTTTTTTACTTTATTTGTAAGTTTGTAGCCTTACATTTTAATGTGTGTAGGTGTCAGAGCCGTTGGTGAGGGTTTTGTGTTTGGTTGATGGGGAGCAAAACCCCATGGAGTATATTTATGAGGCTATGGATAGGGCCAAAGAGTCTATCCAAAACTATTACAGGGGATATTATCAGATATGGTCTCTTTTGGGAGATTATTGATTGGAGGTGGAACAATCAACTCCACCAACCTATTCATGCAACGAGGTACTACCTAAACCCCAAATATTCCTTCTCTGACGACTTCATAGATGTGAACGGCGAGGTTATGGAGGGCCTTTCAACATGTATTGAGAGGATGATACTAGATGTTGAGACTAGGGACCTCACCATTTTAGAGCTGCAAAATTACAAACGTGCTGCAGGAAGGCTCTTTTCTTCGGTGTTAGCTATTTGAGGGAGAACCACAAAGACACCAAGTAATAAAAATTAAAATGTTTACCAAGTTACTAGTTACAGATTTGATTTTATTAATTTCTTATAACCTTTTGATTACCTTGTTTGTAGGCTCTTGGTGGGAGGATTGGGGAGGGAATACCCCTCATCTTAAAAAGCTAGCTCTCGGAATTCTATCTCAACCTTGTACCGCTTCTGGATGTGAACACAACTGGAGTTTGTTTGAGGCATTCACATGAAGCGCAACTAGTTGAGTCAAAAATGGCTCAACGACTTGGTTTTTGTGCAATACAATCTTCGTTTTTGCACAAGAAAAGCGGAGGCCACATCAAAGGATCTTATTGATTTGGATGAGATAGATCCATACAGCGAGTGGACTAGGCGAGAAGAGGAAATTTTTGCATTCAAAGAACACGAGATTTTTTGAGAGGGAAGCCATGGAGGGAGAAGATATTGTATTGGATGACATCTTGGAGATGATTTCCAACATGCAGCGGAGGAGCTACAACCATCTACTTCCAAGTTGGAGCCAAAGTCGCAGCATTCTATGATGAGCGAGGAGACGCAACCGTGTGTGGGGACTAGTATAGGCACTAGACCCTCTCCCCAAAATTTCTCTATAATGGGGAAGAGGAAAATGTAACTTATTGTATATTGTAACTTGCATAGATATGAAATTTATGATGATAATTTTCAATGTCAATCATCATAAATTCATATTACTTATCAACGGGCTATTGTATTCGCACGATGATGTGATTTTGTACTGTATTTGTATTCAAATTTAATAGAGAACATTTCTTCAACATTTTATGGACTCATTTGATACATTTTGTAGCTATGTGTTGATTCAAATTTATGTTTTTTATATAAATTTGCGTATTTTCTAAGTTACCAAGTATTCCCGAGAATTCATCGATTATTGCCGAGTTTTTTCCAAGTCAAATTTTTTGGTCTGTCGAGTATTTGCGGAGTACGAGTATGCAAACTATGGATGAAGGTAACAGCAGTCTTCAAGTTTATATCAACACCCTTCCAAAGATTTCCCGGATCTCAAACTTCTATGTACAAACAATTTGGAATCGACAAGGAAGAATCAATGTGTCCTTTGTCCCTCAACTTATTCTTCCTCTTATCAAATTGACCATGTTGCCCTACATGATACAAATATGGCAGCAGCATAGGAGGAACCAATAAGTCTGAAATGTGAGAGTCATGCTTAAGATTGTCAACAAAGAGTTCACTTCCTACGGCTGAAGTGGAATCCTCTTCCCATTTGGTACGCTTCATCTTCACAAAGTTGTTAGGATATTTCTTAGAATGACCAAAACATTGGGAAGACATAACATGAAGGTGATGTAGCAAAGCCTTGTTAAGAAGATGAAATTGCTTACCATAGGTGGTTGTCATGAAATTTCCAGCAAGATGAAGATTACCATAAGCATCAAGACAGGCCCTTATTCCATGGGCATGCCTCCCAACAAGGTCATCTGGAATCTTAGCCCCATTAACCTCTTGCAATTTTAATTTTTCTCCATGTTTAGCACCATGAGAAATACTCATTTTCCTTGATTTACTATGGAGCATCAAACTTGCCCCGTGGTCATCATTTTCAACAAATTGCCTATGACCACAAATTTGACAAGTTACAGGAGAAAGCAACAAACCTGAATTACCTTCATACCTTCGGTTGTCTTCATAGTGTTCATCTTCCTTATCCTTTGGCAATTGAGCTCCAACCTTCAACTTCTCTTCATTGACTATTGTTAAGATAACTCCAACAGGCTGAAAGTGATTATGAACACCCGGAAATATCCTTTCTTCATGGGTATGACTTTCAACAATGCCATGCCCACGTTCCTTCCCCAAATCTGATTTTTCTCTACTAATATTCAGCTCTATGCAACCATTAGACACCAACAATTCATCATCAAACACTAAAATATTTTTACCTTGGGTTGCATGTTCCTTAATCTCCTTCTCGTTCCTTAGCACGAGCCCCATAATTTCTTCAAATCCTCGTGTCTTTGTGGTGGTGTTTGGAAAATCAGTCAAAATATCTAGTTTAGCAAGGGTGATGGAGGCTTCTTGGGCTCCCATGGGTTGCTCTTTCTTTGTGATCAGCAGCTCAGGGAGATTTTTTCTTTTAGAAGGATGGGCATTTCCACCATTGCATAGCGAACTTGGGAGTTGGCTCCCTCTTCATCGAGCTCCTTAGCCTCTTCTTACTTTGCTAACATGAAGGACCTCTTCTCCTCTCAGGTTGGGGTATCCTTCCCATGACCCTTATCGATGGGTCAGGGCTTGAACCAAGTTCCAATTCCCACTATCTTTTCTCCATTCTACAAACTCCGAAAATGATAGGGCATCACGAATAATGTCCTGAAGAGCCCTATACTCCTCATACCATGTAGCAATTTTGTCTACTTTGGATGACTGAGTATTATTAACTTCCTTTGAAGAGCTCCTTCCACCATTCTGATCTTGAAGGGTATGGATCAATTGAGCCATTTTATTGGTCAATCTTTCTTTCCCTAGGGCAAGCCTTTCAAATCTAACATCATCAAAAATTATACCTGCCATTTTATCTTCTTATATGAAAACCCTCATGCTAGGAGGGTGATGTCCCTATCTAGGGCTAAATCACAAAAACAATGAAATCACGCAATCCCAAACTGAAGTATATTCTGGTTGTTATAACAGCCAACTATAAAAATGGTACAGCAATGCACAACGAATTGATTATTAAAACAACTATGAAAGAGCAATAATTTATCAAAACATCAGCATTAACATCATCTACAACATGTAGAAACACTATAGGAATATTTTAGGGAAAATATCACTCAAAACTCAATCACATACACAGCTGGGAATTAATTAATCAACAGCAGAAGTACAGCTCTCAAAAGTGACTGAAAATGAGGTCTTCAAACCCCAATAAATATTAAATAAGTGTTAAATCAGCCTTATAAATTTAGAGAAGCTTGAATCAACTTGAAATGCCAAAACGTGCCGTAGAAGGCACCCAAACACACTCCTACACAAGTTGCCACCCTAGGAGAGAGTGCCAAAAGTGATAGAGAACAGTCCATATTCTCCTCCTTCAATGCCCTAGCTTCTCAAACAACAAAATGGTCTTCGTAGAGTCTTTAACACCAAATTGGAAATTTTTCATTTCCAACCTTCAACAAGGAAGGGTTTCATCTTCCTTGCTTGCCACACTAATAGATTTTCACCCCTTGGTGGATTGCAATAGAGCAACCAGCTCTAGAACCAAAGAGATAAAAATATATTAGCCAAAAACATGCACAAAATGAGCTTATGCGACCCCTTATATAACCTTATGGTGGCACCAAGAATCTTTAAGGGAGGATTCCCCAAGACTGACCTCTCTTAGACGCTTATTTCATCTTTAAGCTTATATTAAAAGCTATTCAACCCAGCCAACGTGCTTAAGAAGACAGATATAAAAGAAAATATACTTATTAATTAACAAAAGACTCAAAAATAATCCAAGGGCTTCTCATGTTCTTCTTTGTCTTGCCCATAGAAAGTGAAATGGGCAAGAAGCCTTCAAATGGATTAATTTGAAAAAAGGGGCTACATTTTATGGGAAAAGTGATTTTTTGATCAAGTGAAAGATATTTTTGAAGAGAGTGAACCCAGAGCTGATCAATAGAAGTGATTTTGGTGAATTTGAAGATTCCCAAATGCTTAGAACACATGAATAACCAAAATCTAAAGCCTTCAAGTGGAAATTGGCACCAATTGTTCAAAATGAAGTGTGTACTCATTTTGGTCAACAGGAAGGAAGCAAACATATGAGACATTAATTGTTGAAAAATATAAACTTACTTTCGACATCCAGCTTGTCACAAAGAATTAAGGCCGCCGCAATAAATATACATATGTATGTAGTATAATTAATATGTAAAAGGTTTTGTATCCATACATGTACATGTAGTGATGTCAGAAGCAAATTAATACATTTTGAATTCACATTTCCTACATTTTCTCCTTCCTGGTGGAATGGATGACATGCATTTCAGGTCAAGTTTATATATATACTTGTTTCCAATACCGAGCTCATCAAAGAGAACCACAGCAACCACACTATATGTGTGTGTGTGTGTGTGTGTGGGTGGGTGGGTAAATAATATAAATATTAATGATTTGATATTTATCTCGTAGTTAGATAAGTGAGATTATTGTTGGATATGTTGCATAAGAGTTTTCTTATGGATATATGTGTGTGTGTGAGCAGAAATAAACTTCTAAATATATAATATCTTAGTTATTTTTCTATACATAAAATATCCTAATTAATTTTCTATATTATTCACTTTTAAATTTACAATATCTAAGTTATTTTTCAATATTTATAGTATTTAGTACAAATTATTATAATTTACTTTAGCTTTCTTAAAATATTTCTAATGTATAAAAATATATAAAAAAGTTTATTTCAAGGATAATAAGAAAAATTGTAAGGGTAAATTTGAGGTTTTTGAAAGTCCCCCAAAACCTTTTACGAAAAACCAAAAGCTTTAAGCATTGCGGCACAAAGAGAGACTAAAACAATCAAACCAAAGTACCAGCTGAAATTTAGCAGACCACAAACAGCAAACTTGCAGCAAACTCACAGCTAATCATGCATCTGTCCAGCAGATTTTATTGGAAATCCTTCCTTTTTTTTCGAACTGTTATCCATTCATCATAGACATTTTCAGTATCAAAGTGACAAGGGATACAAACTTCCAAGGAAGTGATCTTTTGAAACTTTTTGGAATGTAACTCTTCTTCCAAAAATGTATCTAGACTGGCCAACATCTGTTTCTCTGTATCAGCCCCAAAAGGGTCCATCAGTTGCTCTACCAACAAAGGTTTTCCGACAAGGCTCACTACGCTACACCTGGTGGCTTCCCGTGAGAGCCTAAATCTGAATCTTTCTCTAAGTATAATAAATATCTTAGTAGCACTTAACTTCTAAATTTATAATATTTTGGCTATTTTTCTATACTATTTCAAATATTTCTAACCATATCTTGAAACAACAATTATAACCATCTTGTATTTCTTTAAAATTACAAGAAAAGATAATAAATCATGTTGGATATCAATGAAATAACAGTTTCTAGTAAATTTTTAAGTGTATAATATGCATATTGATTGGATTATTATACAAACCTTCTACTTTTAATATTTACTTTTAATATTTACTATAGAGGATATGTTTGATATGATTTGTCTCCATATTTTTTGTTGCTTTCCCTTCCAACTCATGTCCACCCAATAACAAACTTGAGAACATGTTTTGGGCCATTATACAACTGTTCCTGACGGGGTTCTATGCGAGTAGCATTGTAGGAGCTCACATTTCTAAAAAAATGAAAGTAATTTTCATCCAACCCCTTATCATACCTATGACAAGCCTCTTCACTTGTAGCTAATATGACCCATGGAAGATGTTCTTTGGATATGACCATGCACATCGGAAGTCCAGTATTACAGTCATTATAGCAGCGCCTGTAAGAGCTCGCTTGTGTGAAAATGAACCTGATTTTAGCACCGTGACAGATATTTTCACTTATAACTACTGTGGGTGGAATTTGTTTTATGGACGACTATGCCCATCCGCAGTACGTGATGTGGTTCCTCAATAGCCTACAAGGAGATCAGATTTGGAATCTACTAATAAGTTACAAAATTGTGTTACCTCCTCAAGCTCCTTCCTAAGATTGTGCATTGTGCAGAACAAAAGGTTGACATCTCAGCGACAAGCTTGATGGGAGCTCTTCCTTGTTGCATAAGGATTGAAGAATTGTGGGTTTATGCCTAGTATTTTGCGAAGAGTGGCGTGTTGACATGTCGAGGTGTTTTGAGTGAGTCTGAGCTTTGACCTTGGGCCATTGTAAGGGCTGTCAAAACCCCTGTCCACCGCATTTCCACCCGATAACGAAAACGACACGTGTTTGGCAACTATTTGATTGTTCCTAGAGGTTTTATTTGGAACACGTGGGTATTACGGTCCCTTGATTGCTTATGCGGAGCTCGGATTTGGAATCAACTAATAAGTTTTGAAATTGTTGTTCTTCATCAAGCTCCTTCCTAATTTTGTGCATTGTGCGGAACAAAAGGTTGGCATCTCAGTTTTTTTTCACTTATAACTAGTATGGGTGGAAGTCATTCTTTTGATGACTCTGACCATCGGTAGTCCATATTACAGTCCTTAGTAGCCTAAAAGAAGCCCGTGTTTGGAATAGATTAATACATTTCTAAATTGTTTTGTCTTTGGGAATGTTGGAGAGCAAGCTCACAGCTCTTGGCGTTCATGCGTAACAATTCTGCAAAGAGTGGCGAGTTGAAATATTTGGGGTCTTTCCAGTCAGTCTAACCCTCTCTCGCATGCAAAGCTTACCTAAATTAAAATTTGAAAATGCTTTGAGAAAGAAAATATCACAGATAAAAGAAAGTTATGTTACAACAAACACATCATCAATCCCAAGCTCAGACAGTCTTAACTAATATGAGTTTTGCCACATTCAAGAAGAAATTATGTGTGCAAAACAGCGAACTAACTCACGTGAGCTATATAGCTAAACCAATAATAGTTAAAATAAGGCTATTCATTATCATCTCTCTCGTCTTATTTTGGGTTTTTGTCTTATTATTGGTGGATGTATCGACAAACCCACATTCCCCAACCCACACTACCAACAAATTAAAAGGAAATCCTCATACATATCGGACTAACAAACTGTAATTAAATCAATCAGGTAAAATGAAAAGCAAAATAGGACGAATTTTATTTGAACGGTGACCAAGTTCATGGCCTAAGTAAGGATTCAAATATCCTAACCTGCCACTTAAATAAAGTTCCGTGTGGTAAACTCCTTTCATACTTCCCCATCTTAAAGATCCCTTGAAACCCATAAATTTATGGTCATTTCGAAGTTTTGCTTTGGTCTCTGTCGAAAACAAAACCCAAAACTAAATTGCAAAACAGGCACAAAGTTGAAAATTAGATGTCTACAACAACATTTATACATATATGCATGTTTGTACATATGTGTAGATACATATATATTTATGTACATGTATGTACATATGCACATACATACATATACATAGTCGGCGACAAGCACAATATGAGCTCTGTGAGGAGCGCACTTGATTGAAAAATGAACATGATTTTCTCCAGCCCCTTCTCGAACTTGCGACAGGTCTTTTCACTTATTACTATGGGTGGATGTTCTTTCATTGACTCTGCCCATCGGTAGTCCATATTGCAGTCATATGGTAGCCTACAAGAAGCTCAGGTTTGGAATAGGGCTAGTATGTTTCGAAGTTGTGTTGCCTCTACATGCTCCTTCCTCACCTTGTGTTGTGTGCAGAAGAAAAGATTGGCATCTCAGCTCGGGTTTTACTTTCCCATAGGAATGTTGGTGAGTGAGCTAGGGAATCAGCTCACCAAGAAGCTCAACTTGTAGCTCATCAAGTAGCCCCACGATGAACTTGGCAGGAGCTACAGCAGGAGATCACTTGTTTGAAAAATGAATGCATTTTTCTATTTATATGTATGTACATGCATAAATGTACATATGTATATGTGTGTGTGTGTTGATAATGTTAATTGCACCTAACACCAAAAAGGAATAAACACAAATACACTAACACCAAAGCAGTTAATTAGTCCCATATGGGGTTTAAATTTGATGACCATTTACACTTTTTTTTTTTGTTTTTAGTCATAAAATACTTGCAAATATTTAAAGATGAAGTACAATGTTAATCATACAAAATCGGGTGGAAAAGATCACACCCCATAAGTAGGATCAAAGTAGCCATAAAGGCTACGAGTAGCAAAGTGTCATGTCAACAGAAGCATTTTCAATCAAAAAAGCTTAAAACAGAAAAGCAGAGAACTAGAGAAACTCCAAACACGAAGCCAGGCAACAACAACAAACATGGAGGAAGGTGGCGGTGGTAGTGGGCTCTTTGGACGGTCACCCCAACCACTAATAGTAGTATTGGGGGCGTCATAAGGCTGCTCCCAGCCATCAGTCTGATGTTGCTCCTCCTCGTTTCCCCGCGTGGAGGGCGAGATAGCTAAAGATAGCCGCAGAAACTTTGACTGGTTGGGCGCCTGCCTCCCGGAGCCACCACTGCCAGAGCCCAGCCGACCAAAAACCCCGGAAGCAGGCGAAGTCCAAGACGGAGGCGGAGAGACCCACCGGTGAGGAGAGGCGCTACGCCGCCCACAAGCCGAACCTTGGTCGAAGTTGCACCGCCCATGGGACGAGCGACGACCTTGCAAGCGAGAGCGGCAGCGAGGGGAATCAGGCGGGATGCGACTAACAACAGAAGGGGCACTCCCCCAATGGTCTAGAAGTGTTTGCAAGTGCTCAAATTCTATGAAGACTTTCTCCGCCTGTACCTGGATCTGAAGCGAAACATTGGAGATGACAGCAAGCTTGTTAGAAATAGCAAAAATTCTATCCACTATCCCTTTATTAAAAATAGCAGCATCTCTAGATTTCCAAATGTGATATAAAATAGCCGCTTTGAAAGAATGCCAAATGTTGTAAAATTTTGCAGGAATAAAGGCCGGATCCCCCAGAAGAACCATTTTCCACGTGAAGAAGGTGGGAAAAAAATGTTGGAAAAGGGTATGAATCCAGTGCCAGGCAGACTAAGCATGAGGGCAGAACCAAAAGAGATGAAGAAGAGTCTCAATGTGGTTGCAGAAAGGGCAACGTGGCGTGGGAACTCCCAAAAGAACAAGACACTTGCCCACATGAAGCCCTTGATGAAGAAAGCTCCAAAGAAAGTGCACAACTTTGGGCTCTATAGGAATGACCCAAACAACATTGAAGCGTTGTTTCCACCCAAAACGAGTGGAATGCAGGCTCCATCGAGCATTTAAATTTTTGAGAGGAAGCTATGTCTAGGTGAGAAGCTTATAGCCCAACCAAGGTTGATAGTTTCTGAAGGGGGTGACAGAGGGCCAATGCCAATCAAACCACCACGGGCGCTGCGTAGTAACACCAATTTTATGCAAACAATCGCTAGGTATGAGATCTTGAATGATAGAGATGGCTTGTTTGTCATTGTCATTTAGAGCAAAATTAGCTTTTAGGCTATCCCATGGAAGCCAATCCCTGGTGATGGGACAAAAAAGGTCCTAAATATACTGAATCCATTTTTTGAAAAGACGCAAACCCTTGAGCTACAAGGAAAGAGCAAGGGGTTTGTCATGAAATTGAAGCACCGGATTCCACCACAAACTAAGAGAGTTAAGAGAGAGCCCGTTCCAGAAATCATCACCCTACCAGAGCAGATGGGGTTTGAGAAGTTCCTAAGCTTTCCATATGTTTTTGCCATAAAAGAGCCACCTATTTTAATAGTAGTTGGGCATAGAAGTAAGGAGTAGTAGTTCAAACCCTGCCATGCCTTTCGATTAAGCAGAGACCCTTGAGATATACAGTTTATGAGAAGAATTTTCCAAGATTCCTCACCTTCAAGGCTGCAAATAATCCATTTGGCAGTGAGAGCAAACCCCTGCATATGAATGTTGATTAGGCCAAGACCACCAATGTCCTTGGGCATACAGCATATGTCCCAAGCAACTCTGTGAAAACCATGGTTCCCTTCAGAGTTGGCCCACAGGAAATCACGCATAATTTTCTCCAGCCTATGGTAAGCGGCTTTAGAGGGTGCCCAACATGATGAGTAATAGACATGAGTGGCGGCCAGAACCTTGGAGCAGACTTGGAATTTTCCAGCAAGAGACAGATGCTTGGTAATCCAAAAAGAGATTTTTTGCTCAACTCGTTGAATCACATAGTTCCAAAGGTCAGCAGGGGATGCCATAAAGGAAAAAGGAATGCCTAAAAATTTGAATTAAACACCAGGTTCAATCCAAATCCATTGGAATCCCTCTAGCCAAGGAGGTTTGGGACCCACCGCCTATCTGTAACATTGGGTTTTCTTCCATTGGATAGCAGAACCAGAAGCAAGACAAAAAATATCAAGGCATTTCATGGCATTAGTGACAGAGGCTTCAGTTTCAGCCAGAGTGAGAAAAGAGTCATCTGCAAAGTGACCATTAATCAACTGCTTAGGAGAGGAAGGTAGTTGAATACCTTTAACTAAACCAGCATTGGCAGCATTAGCAAGCAAGTAGCTCAGACCTTCAGCAACAATGACATAAAGAGAAGGAGCAAGAGGGCAACCTTGCCGGATGGAACGATGAAGAGAGAATCTCTCAGACTGCTAACCATTGATAGTAATACAGGCACCCACATTTTGAAAGAGCATATTGACAGAGTGGATGAATCTGGGTCCAAAACCAATAGCCTGCAGCATGGCTAGAATGAAAGGCCACTCAACTCTGTCATAGGATTTTTCAAAATCAATTTTAACAAACAGAGTCGGTTGAGAAGTCTGACGGGCATATTCCATGCCCTCCCAAACTGCAATAATGTTGTCCAAGATATATCTGTTCTTGATAAAGCTGGTTTACTCACTCCTGATGATCAGGGGCAGTAAATTAGTGAGCCTGATAGCAAGGGCTTTGGCAATAATTTTGTATGAGATATTGAGCAGAGTTATTGGCCACCAACTGGTGATAAGCTCGGGATCCCCAGACTTGGGAATGAATTTGATGTTTCCTTGGTTGATCAGATCACCCAGGGTGTTGGAGGACATAGCTTCCAGATAGACCTGATGCAGATCCGGACCAACAACCATCCATAGAGACTGGTAAAACTCACAGGGAAAACCATCAACACTGGGGGCTTTATCAGAGGCCATCTGCATAACAACTTCCTTCAAGTCATCAAGAGTGAGAGGTCTATCACAAGCGATGCACTGACTTTCAGAGAGCTTGCAAGGAACAACTTCAATGCATTGGAGGAGAGCAATATCACGAGCCGGAGTAGCAGGTTGAGCATCAAAAACAACATGATAGTGATGCACAAAAGCTTGCAAAATGTCAGGTAAGAGAGTAAGCCTTTGATTGCCATCCTTGATTGCTTTGATTTTGGTGAGAGTTTGATTAGATTTAAGGGAAGCAAAAAACTCCTTAGTAACTCTGTCACCAATGCGAAGCCAGTGCAGACAGGCTCGAACTTGGGCTCCTCTAGCCTTATAGTGCTCCTCAATTTGAAGCTTATGTTTCTAGCGAGTAGCTTGCACTTGCAGGTGGGTGTTGAAAGGAGACAAATTAAGCTCTTGAATAGCCCTCGAATATTCAACATGAGAGGCTTCATGAGCATTCTTGTGAAAAAGAGTAGCTTTTTTCCCATATAGCCGAAGGAAAGAAGTGGTAAGAGCAATGGCATGAGACCACCAATCAATCCAGCCAATCCCATCAACAGGTCTCGGGTCAAGATTCCAAATACGTCTTATATAATCCAAAGTCTTGGGATGAGAAAGGTGAGACATATTTAAATAGAACTGGGTGGACTTGGGGTTGGGGTACTGAAAGTTCCATTGAATCCCAAAGAAAATAGGCTTATGGTCAGAAACCAAAGCAGTGTCCACCACCGAGACCGGGAGGCTGTATGAAGAGTCAAAGGAAAACCATTGTTGCTCTAAAAGTAGAGCTCTGTCAAGACGCTTATAAAATCTGTCATCACCAGCTCTAAAATTAGACCAAGTGAACCAAGGAGTGGCAGTAGAAGAGTGCTTGCGTGGTTGGGATAAAAAAGATAAAGTTTATTGCGCAAATAAAACCAGGCTTCACATTTGCCAATACACCAACGCATTGGAAGCTGGCCCAATTTGTCTTCAGGGGATTCAACCATGTTGAAATCACCGTAAAAAAGCCAAGCAGTAGAGGGCAGATGATCAGCCAACCACCGCCAAAAAGAAGAACATTCAGAGGCATCGTTGGAAGCATAAATATTGGCCAACCCAAGAATGTGGCCGTCAAAATAAAAAAGGGTCCACACCACCCGATGAGTGGGGTCAGAACCCCAAGATATGATATTAGAGTTGAGGTCAGGGCTTAAAAGAGTGACAACACCACCTCGACCGTTATCATGAGCTGACATCTGGTAGAGAGAACCAGGCCAGATGGTACGCATAGCAACAGAAAGATGGAAGCTAGAGATTTTGACTTCCTGTAAACACAACACCTAAAACTTTGCAAAATGCTTGCAACTGTCTCTGACAAGATATCTATGAGTCAAATCAGTAAGCCCCCTGACATTCCATGAGTAAACTAACATGGAGAACTATCAAGGTGCATGTTTTCCTCCTCGAGGCCGGCTAATGCTCCAAAGCGGTTAGAGAAAGTGACTTGCCGTACATTCCCATGAATAAAATCACTGAGCTCGAACTGCCAGCGGCGGGGTCTCTATGAGAAATCTTCCTCAGAAGGAGGGGAAGGACTTTGGGAATGGCGTAAGGCATCCTTTCTATCTATCTGAGTAGCCGAACCACCGGCCGTGAGATCCAGAAAGCTTGAGGTCTCGAGAAATGAGGGGTGTGAAAGAGCAGGAGCTGAGGGGTGAGGGCTGATGACAATTATAGCTTGTAGAGACCGAGAGATGGTGGGCATGGGCTTGGGAGGGGTCGCAACAGACAACTTCAAAGGAGCAGAAGAAGAGGTAACCACCGGTTTGTAAGTAGCCATGTTGGTGCTTATTTCGGGTGAGGTCGAAGGTTTTCTGCCATTGACAGTAGTCCATCCATCAGAGGAGGGAGTGCTGGATTTAGGGTCTATTGGGGTTTTCTCCAAAACTGGTGGTGGGTTTGGAGTCATGAGAGGACAATCCTTGATCATATGGTCAACAGATTGGCACTAAAAACAAGTGTTGGGCAGATTGATGTATAGAACTTTTTGCGCAAAGCACGTGTCTCCAACCTGGATATCAAGGGTATCTTTGAGGTCTTTTGAGAGATCAATTTCTACACAGACCCATTTTTGGGGTCGAGCTGAGTAGAACTTACTTTTCTCGTGACAGATGAGGTGACCCAAGGGTTTGATAAGTTGATCAACGAATCCCCACAGAGGCAAAGGGAGGCCTGGAAATTCGACCCAGATAGAAATTTTGAGTTTGCCTTGCTCAGAGACTTGAAAATCTCGAGTCTAGTGGGAGAAAACCACAAGGGTATTGCGAATAAACCAAGGACCGTGGTTAACAATGGCTTTGCAATGTTCAGCATTGGTAAAGCGAAACAGAAAGAAACCCTTGGTCATGTTTTGGACTCCCTCTACCTTGACTCCATGAGGTTGCCAATGATTATGAATCCATTGGCGGAGGATACCTTCAGGGGGAACTCGGCCCACAAAATAAGCAACAAGAGAAAATGATTCAAACCAATTGCAAGCTTTGTCAAAAGCTGGTAAATCAAGAACAATATCCGAGGAAGGAGTATTAGTATCCTTACCTCATCAAATACCTTCGGGATGAACTTCCTCGCTCGTTTCGATGCCATTGTCCAGAGCTCCTGCAATAAGACCAACATCAATAGATGCATGGCCCGAGGAGGTGGTCATTTTATAAGCCACTGCCCAAGGGGTGGACTGGCGATCAATACAAAATTAATGCAGATAATCCCACCTGGATCTGCAGATCAGCGGTGTGACACGATGGTGGCATATGGCAAGGTCGAGCATTCACTGCGAAAATAACTCGTTGAGCCTAAACCCTTGCAGCTAACACCCAAGCTAACATCCAAATGGGATAAACACATAAATACACTAATACCAAAGAAATTGACTCCTTCCATGCCAAAATTAGGTGTCTACAACAACATTTTTGCATACATACATTATTACGTGTGTATACATACATACATATATGTATGTGTGTGTGTGAAATTCTGAATGTGTGCATGTACATGTATGTATGTTATATATTAAAATTATCAACCTATGTATCATAAATGAAATAGTGGAGAAAAGCGAATGAAGAATGAAGATTTTTTTGTGGATTTAAACAGACACCAAATTGACCATTTAAATAAGTAAACAAAGGGTGTTATTATCATCTCTTTTATTATAGGTGGACATACCCTCGCATGTTTAAATGTTATAGAATCAAATGTGCCTATCGTGCAAGCAATGATGATATCCAGTTTTATCATCAATCACATTCCCAAACCCAAACTACCAACAAATTAAAAGCCGGTCTCCTTACAAACCCAACTTATAAATTCTTATTAAATCATTTAGATAGAATGAGAAGCAAAATAGGGTAAATTCATTTAACGCTGACAAAGTTGAATCATTTTGAAAGGATTCAAATATCCTCACCTGCCACTTAAATGAAGTTTCACACAGTAAACTCCTTTAAAAGATCCCTGCAAACACGTCAATTTATGGCCATTTCAAAGTCCTAATTTGGCCTCTGTGGAAAACAAAAACCCAAAAATTAACCGTGAGACAAACATGAAGTTCTATTTACGAACAAAAAACTAGAATCCAAAATTCACTTCACCCACTTAATTTGTACTATTTCAAGCTATCACTTGTATTTCAATATCAATATTATATCATGCATGTAGTTTCCTCCGCCCTAACAGTGGAAGCATACTGTCTGCCTAAAATCCTCGAACATAATTAGTCCGTCCCATCAAAGCGTGGACACCCTCCTTGTCATAAATAAAAGTAAAGTTAATCTCAATGCTTTCTAAACGCTCAGATAACCAGGCTTAATACATTTATGTGGTGCTTGTTCATTGTTCCTTGCTGTGGCTTGGTACATATCCAAATCGCAAAATTTCTCTATCTTGTATTGGTGATATCCACTCGGGCCATCCAAAGAAGCAAGATGTTGGGGGACTAGTTTAAAATATCTTGACCAACAATATCATTCTTCATGACATTCCTCTCTTATAAGCTCTCCTTATATCCTGCTCCCTGACGCTGCCGGTATGTTCAAAGAAATTGGTGGATATAAAGCCACAACTTTGTAAGCCCATGACAGCCCCTTGGATCCATATAGATATCTGCATTGAAAGGATTAAACGGTACTGTCAATCCCATGCTGTCCATATCAAAATTGTCTGTTCAAATCCACAGCACACCTTAACAGCTTTCCATCTATAAATATGCAAAATCTGTGCATGAATCCAAACTATTATCACACTTTTAAGTCCATCATGTTAATAATTGGCCCAAAGCCAGACAAAACATACATTTCTCTACACCATAAGAATCTATGCTCTATAAGAGCCGAAGATGAAATCTATCTTATGCAACAGCTGGGCCAATAATCTTTGTAAGGCAGAAGTACCTGCAATATATGGGCAAGGGTGTTAGGCTCACCTAGAAAGTGCTCCAACCAAAAGCTCCTTCAAGTAAAGTATTAAATGAAGCATTCATAAACAAACTATTCAACCAAAGTGCTTAAAGGAGACATTCTGTTTTACTAAACCTCCTTTAGATTTTTCCACATATCTTCAGCTATTGCAGACCTACATTGCCAACAATGCCTTTTTAGAGGGTAAGAAAATCCACACTCAACAGTGAAAGGATTATTTACATTTTCCACACCCGTTTTTATAAACCATTTTTTTTGAAATGCATGACAGGTAAGGGATTTTAGTGGGTGCTCAAAGTTTTGAAACATGACTAAACAGGGAACTAGACATCTTCTCAAGGGATCAAAATTGCACCCTTTCCAGCCCTTCCAACGGGTTCAAACCCATCGTATAAGTGCATTTAAAACTTACCAGTCATAAAATTCAATTTTTGAATTCACTCATCATTGATGAAGCGAATCTTTTTCAACAAAATTTCAAAATAAGGGTTACAACCCAAACATCGATGTTACACTATCTTAAGACTTTTATTAGTGAGAGACTAATATCCCTTAAGCGTCAGCTTGACAACTACCCTAGTAATATTATATGTATCCATGTTTATTTGTTGGTTAATGCATGTACTCATTATAATTTAATTTAACAACAATCAATGTGAATGTGAAGAGTTACAAATACCAATTACACTCCTCAGTCCATCACTCCTTGTTGCAAATATCATTTCACCCATATTTCTCTTCTTTCAAGTCAATTCAAATAGGGAGATGTTTGTTGATCTTTTTTCCTTCCTATTCTTCCTCTATATTTAGTACCGAAAAAATATTTGAATTTCGTTAACATCCTAGTTCATATATTTTAACAGTACATTGGGTAAATTAGTATTTTTTTGTTGTATGACTTCTTATTTTTCCTGTGAAGGAGGAGATAGTGTTTTTATTACAATGATTATGACGAACAAATGAAAGAACTCATTGTGGTCAAGTATCTAACCCAGCATTAACAAGCCATTGCTCGCCAATCCAAGATTTCACATAATGCCTCTATAAGTCTAGTCGATCATGGCTCTCTTGGAACCAGTGTTACACGAGGACACGTCCCCCCTAAAAATCAGATGTCCTAGAGGGCGGGGAAAAGGGGGAGGGGGACGTCCCTGAATATCAGGGAACATTTCGGGGACATCCCCCTTTTTTGGGGACGTCAGGGATGTCTGGACATTTCAAGGACTTCAGGTTTTTTTTTAATAATTGTTTTTTTAATTTTTTTAAAAATATATTTTTAATTAATTTATTTGTTGTTTTCTCTTTAAAAACATTTCTAGTACACTGTAACCATAACCCGATTGTATTGTATTACAAATACATATTAAGAATCAAGAGTGATATATGTAAACAGAAATTTTTGAGCACAAATACACATGGTGGACTATCACAACATTCTATGAAAACCAGCAGAATACATATAAATATTAAAGGTTATATGGACATATAACATTAGTATAGTTAAATGTATGAAGCTGAGTTTTTAATATGGACGTCTGGACGTGGACTGTAAGCACATGGTGGACTGATATATAAATATGAATTGTTATTCATAATGTTTTTACAATTTATCTGTGTATTTTTAATATTAATAATTTTATATATTATTTTAATAGCCATCCCCCCGCCGTCCTGAAATTTTGGTAATTTTTTGCTGTCCCGGAAACTCTAGGTCCATGCGTCCCACCGTCCCAGGAGGAGTCTTATGTAGCATTGCTTGGAACGGTTGCATCAAATACAAGATCTCCATGGTTGGTGCTTTTCGGTTAATGCTCCCTATAGGTGGCTGGTTAGAATCTAGGGCCACAAGGGAGTGCAGAGCCCAACTCTCTTAAAATGTTATTGAAAGGCGTGCCACCTACAATGCTCTCTTAGTACACCCTCAATGCCTAATATTTATACATGTCCATCCTCATATATGGCTACAATTTATCCATCACCATATATCCCTAAAGAGTCTCAGTCAAATGCATATACCTAACTTGCATCAACAATTTGAACTTCAGATGCATGCTTTTTGTTAAAGTGAAAAAAACATTGTTATGCCATGCCATATAAGATCACATTCTTTGCCTTTAACATCCCTCAAGTGTCATTGCAAGACATCCTACGAAATTGTTTGATGTGCAAACCCAATAATTTATCGTGCCTCTGTACGAATGTTCGTCTCCAAACTTACAATTACTCCCAAGACGATCATACCAAGCTCATTACATACTCTAGAGATGACCATCTAATCAATTTCTACCTTTATTGAAAACAATTGAAAGTTATTTTACTGTGCACCTTCATTGTTTAAATACCTTTGGATGTTAAACTTCTAAAGCAAATAAGATTATATATCAGCTAATGAATGCATACATGTAGGTTGCATATAATACTTTTTGTGTTGGCATAAGCATTACCACTTTTACTTTTAATTATGTTACTAGATCCACAAAAACAAATTATATTTATTTCATATTGAATTGCATCATACCTAATGTTAACGTGAATGGAGCTATTTTTAAGGGTATGTTCAACTAGAATTTTGTTATTTTCTCTCGCTGATCTGGGTGCTAAAATGGATTATTGTTTTCTGTTAGATGTGTGATTTCGTTGGCAAACGATGTGTGCATGGATTTATTTTTTTTATTTCATACTACACAATTGTAATTGGGAAGGACAATATATTTATGTTATTTATTGGTTGAAGACTAATAACTAATGAGAATCAAAGGAGAGGAGTTACGATGAATTTAAAGAGTTCAATTCTATTTTTTAATTTTTAATGTTTGATCTATTTAATTGTAATACTTAACATATTTGATAATTTTAATGGAAGGAAATAATCCCAAGAGTAATCCAAATTTATTTTGAATGGATGGAAATGAGGATTGTGTACCTCTAAATATATGTAACTCGTAAGAATTCTTGTAATTAATGAAAGAACACTTTCAAAAGCATTATTTCTTGTTTGATCAGTCTTTATGAGGAAATCAAATTTGACCTTTGAATTGAATTCTCTAAAATTTGTAAGAACGATATTAGAGTTTGGCAAAGTTTTTGATTGAATACAAAGCATGCAATTAGGTTAGGTGCACAGAATTCTTAGGCTTAGCTGAGCAAGGACTGAGGTGTTCCATTCATACCAAATTCGTCAGGGACACGATCTTGGCCTTATCCCTTATTATTTGCTATCTCCTAGGATCATTTAACTTGGTGGATGGCTAGGCAACACCTTTTACACTATCATACACACCGCTGGACTACAACCCATTTAATTATTTTAAATAAAGTATGTACTTAAAAAATCCTACACCACATTTTTGTAAAATAAAGTGTCTGCTTAAAATACTCTTGTCAAATGAAGTGCAACTATTTCTTCCAACTTCGAGACAGAAGGGCTGAATGAATATATATCCTTTTAATTGAAATGTTTTTAAGATTAGCCCTTCTGGTGTTGACCACTTGACCTGCAGCTAATGCCCCATTTGAATCAAATTACACTCAGACCAAAGCAATTAACTAGTCCCACAACAGAATTAGAGGTCTGATAATAACAAGTGTATAGAATAAGACAATATTTCAGTGTATACATATGCAAATGCGAGCTTATCATGTATGGTGAAAATGCTATCAGACATGCATCTTCTGATGGTGGAATCCCATGTATTTATGAATACATTTGCTGATTTTCAGCTAACACCATTTAAATTAAACACATATACACTTTCACCAATGCAATTAAATTTGCATCATACCAAAATTAGGGTGGATCATTACAACAACATATGTATATCTGTATAAACATGTGGTTTGGTGCAAACATCAAATTGGAACAAGCACATAAATGTATGGTGCACCATGATGTATAATTCATCTAGATCTGTATCAAGGTTTTTGGTGCCATAACATCTTTATCCCTTTTGAGGAGACTGTCATCCCGTTTACAATGTATGTAAATTGTCTAGGTATTTCAATGGATTGCAGGTAGCACCTAAAAGAAATAACTTTGACACATATATACACTAACACTCAGGAGGATGTTGCGGTGAGCACAGTTCTCTTACCATGAAGCTTATGCAGATTGTACAACAACATTTACATGCATACATGTATGTATACTGTGTATCTAATTGTAAGCTATCACCATTTAGGAATTTACACATAAAAGCACTAGTCAATGTCTTAAGAACATTATGCTCATACCAAAATTAGGTGTGTAGAACAGCATATTTGCTATATGGTATCTGCTAGGTACATTTGTATAACATCAACCTCGGTGATGGGATAAACGCTTTTATATATTGTTCTTCTTTCCTTTTTGTAAGCAATTAACGGGGGGGGGGGGGCGATCACTCTACCAAAATTTAGGTCTTTTGGTAACTTATCGTTTGTGTTTGAGTGGATTGTATACATATGTTGCAATATTCTCATGGGGATACAATCATTGCCCC
This sequence comes from Taxus chinensis, assembly GCA_019776745.2. Taxonomy (NCBI): domain Eukaryota; kingdom Viridiplantae; phylum Streptophyta; class Pinopsida; order Cupressales; family Taxaceae; genus Taxus; species Taxus chinensis. Next base: position 620,142,768 of record CM034155.1, read on the forward strand.
TAACACCAAAAATAAATATACACAAACACCAAAGGGCTGTTGTGGACATTTCGGGGCACGTGGTTGGAATGTTGCATCCTCCTGTGTCACTATTTTTTTCTGCATTTTTTTCTCTTCTCATATATATGTATGTACAAGCCATAAATGAAAGGACTCTGTGTTTCCAGCGTAAGGGGAGTAATGGAAAATTTCTTTCTTTTGGGTTTGAAAAGTTGGGGGCAACTCGTTGAAATGTCTTACTTGGGGAGGTTGTAAAGCTCCACATCAGGAGATGCCCCTAATTTGCTGAAAATGTCCACGAGGACGAATCTTAACCCATTCCAAGATGTTTGTCAACAATTGTTGCTAGAAGGAGCAAGCATAGAAAAACATGATTTGTAAAATATCTTAACATACTTTTGAAAGGGGAGCATTTTCATGAAGAAGTAAGGCTCATGATCACTGATAATATACATAATTAAATATGTCATGTTTACATTTTTCGTATTCATATGTATGTAGCATTTCACTCAATATTTGTGCTTTGATTTTCAATAGTATACATGTAGAGGATCTTTTTAGTTCGAATGTTCAATGTTATAGATGTCAGTGTTTGAATTAGCAGTCTCCTTCCCTCTTCCTTCTTCCTAGCTGATTAGTTTCCCATGAAGTCTCAGGTCTGGTGTACATGTGTACCTACTTTCAACTTAATACATGTTTAGCATTGAGTTTACCAAAAATGTTGTTTACAGCTCTTATATACATATGGATGCATCATGTTTTGTATGTATATGTTGTATGTTTAACATTTAACCATACGTAATTGAGTAGAGCTATAAAATATGTTTTAAGATATAATCCACCGTCCTTTTGCTGTCCCCTATAATCTGGGTTCTAGTTTGTTTGTCCCAGAAATGCCTTCCACTGCCTTGTAAATTTGGAGAATATTTTATAGGTCGAATCTCAATATTGCTTTTTAATATCTACTACAGTTTTGTTGGTTAAATGTGTTGAAACTAGTTGATATGTGCATTTTTCTAGGTGATCCAAACCAAAATGGTAACTGTAGTATATCTATCTTGGGTTCTTGACGACAATATTTGCCTTAGTTGCGGAGGGAAAATGGTAGTTTTGGTCTTCAATGCTGGATGCCAAGAATACTATTACCAATGGTTCACCTTCAGCTAAGCAGTTCTACGGGTTCTGGGCATCCACGCCGTCATGTGTTTACCCAGAGCACGATTCTGAAGCCTGGATTATTTTGGGACTCCCTATTTTGGTATCTCGGATTCATTAACTCAACAAGACTTGATCCCTGATGAGCTCAATGAAAGCCATACATCAACACCAATAGACAAAGGAGCCCTTCGACCAAAATTAATTATAATTTTACTTTAGCTTTCTTAATATATTTCTAATGTATAAAAATATATAAATGTTTATACACATACATGATAAAGAAATATCTTACCACAGCTTAACTTCTAAATTCATAAAATCTTGGCTACTTTTCTATATTATATTATGTACTTCTAATTTCCTTTTTAGCTTTTTCAAGAACATTTCTAGCCATTTCTTGAAACATTTCTAACCGTCTTTGTATTCTTTAAAACTACAAGAGAAGCTAATAAATTATATTAGTTATTAATGAGATACAAATTTCAAGCAATTTTTTTTGCTATATTTATAATATTCATAGTGCTTTGATTTTTTTAACAGATCATCTATTTTTAATGTTTGTGTGAAAAAATCCAGCTCATGTCCACCCAGCAATAGACTCGATTTAACATGTGTTAACATAGTTACCCAAGTCTTGGGGACAGGGGGTATGGGGTTTCTGAGACGGCAAAAAATTTCCCAAATTTCAGGGGACAGCTTTTAAAATAATACATAAAAATTAATATTTCAATATTTTAACTTTTTTCAATGACATTTAGGGATTTAAACTGTATTTAATGTATTTTAGGTATTTTCAAGATTATAATTTGATGTTCTTGGTAAAACTAACAACTTTTTAAAAGTAAAAAACATTAGAAATATTTTGAAAGATTTAAAAAAAATTGGGGACATCCCCTCAAGTCACCAAGTCCTCGAAACATTTGGGACGTCCGGGACGTCACCAAAATCTAGGGGACACGTCCCCACGTAACACTGATGTGTTGCACCATTATATGAATGTTCTTGGAGATATTCTATGCAAGTAGCTCGGCACAAGCTCTGTGAGGAGCTCACGTTTCTGAAAAATGAACATATTTTTCATCCGGTACCTTATAAAACCCATGACAGGTCTTTCCACAGTTTACAACTAAAATCGTGTTCTTTGGATGAGAATGCACATCGGCAATCCATTATTACGGTCATCATAGTAGCCTACAAGGAGCTCGTTTGTGTGAAAAATGAAGGTGATTTTCATCCGGCCCCTTATCCTATGGACAGAAGTCCTTTGGACGACTCTGCCCATCCATAGTCAATGCTCTGGTCCCTCGGTAGCCTACAAGGAGCTCAGATTTGTAAACTGCTAATAGGTTTCGAAATTGAATTTGTGCATTGTGCGTACTAAAAGGTTGACATCTCGGTTTTTCTTTTCAGTGGAAATGTTGATGAGCGTGCCGGGTGAGTAGCGTGGCTCAAAGCTCTCCTTGCAGCTCGGTGACAAGCTCACGTGAAAAATGAACATTACTTTCACCAGGCCCCTTATCAGTCCTGTAAAAGGTATTTTCACTTAAAACTCTGTGTTGCTATGGGTGGAAGTTTTCTTTGAATGACTCATTCCATCCATAGTCCGTGTTGCAGACCCTCGGTAACCTACAACGAGCTCGAATAATAAGTTTCGAAATTGCGTTGCCTCCTCAAGCTCCTTCCTAACTTTGTGCATTGTGGGGAACAAAAGGTTGGCATATCGTTTGGACAACTATTGCCCATCGGTAGTCCATATGGGGGTCTCTTAGTAGCCTAAAAGAAACTCGGATTTGGAATAGGATAATACGTTTCAAAACTGCATTGCCTCTGGTAAGGTTGGCAAGCGAGCTGGGCCAGTAGGTAGAGTGGGCGGTTGAAATTCTCGGGACTTGCCTCTTTCTCGGGCCTATCTGGCTCGATTTGCCTTGTATTTTGGGTGTTGTGACCTTTTCAATTAAAAAAATTAAACGTTTGGGGTCTTTCGAGACAGTCTAACTCTCTCTGCATGCTGACCTAAATTAAAGAGGACGAAAATATCACAGATAAAAGCTATTTTGCCATAAACATATCATTATTCCCAAACTCCACTTTCAAGGAAAAATTATGGGAGTAAAACTGAGAACTAACTCACATAGCAAAACCAGTGGATGGACGCTTCCAAAAACAGATGAAATAAGCACACAAAGGCTGTTCATTATCATCTCTCCCTCTGCTGTCTTATTCTGTGTTTTTATCTTACAAACTTGTAGTAGATCATTCAGGTAAAATGACAGGCAAAAGACGATGCATTTATTTCAACGCTGACAAAGTTCATAGCCTAAGTAAGGATTCAAATATCCTCACCTGCTACTTAGATGAAGTTTCGCCTGGTAAACTCCTTTCATACTTCCTCCTCTCGAAAATCACGCGAAACCCCATCAATTTCTGTCTCTTTCAGAACTCTGCTTGAGAATAACAAAAACCTGAAACGCGATTGCGAAACCAGAAAATCACAGTGGCATGCTTCGAAATCGAGAAGCAGGTGAAATTGCCCTACCGAACTTTCAAATTCGAATATTTCGAAATGCTTCGGACGTGGTAAATGTTAATAAATGGAGGGGAGCGAGTTACAACAGCAAGCTGCATGAGGTGGCAATAAATGATATGCCACGTATCGAGATTTTCGCAAAGGGAAATTAAGCGGTCATACGAACGTATTTTATTGTATTTATTATTATCCTGCCGTACGCTGGTCTTATAGGCACCAAAAAAATCATTTCATTTGTATGAAGAAGCCAATTGCAAAATTCCAAGTGGCACTTCATATATCTATTGTATAGTTTTCTATAATTTTTTATTTATTTATTCATTTTTAAACAATTATTGCAATTTCCTGATTGGTTGAATTAATTTTATAGGCCTTTTTTATTTTTTACATTAAAAAATTATGATTTTCTGAAATTTTTTCCTATGCATAGTGTGAACATTAGAAAAGACAATAAATGTCATTAATATCATGATTACACCACTGTGACAGGAATAAATCTTATTTATGACATTTATTTTTAGTGGATGCCAGTTGTTTATATGAATCTGTGCATCTTGTATTCCCTCATAAATTCGTTCAAGAGGGCTGAAATTGCTGCTCTTGTTTAACACTTTGAGATCAAAATCTCTACCTCTGCTGGAAATGAGCTCGAATTTCATGTTTGTGGTGCTAACATAAGAAGATGTTACAGTGAAAGGATTCTGCAGGAGTTCTTGTATATTTCATGTCAACATTTTCCCATTAGAGGGAAGCTTCTTCTATATTTATGGGTGCGGAACTCAGTGCCTCAATTTGACATAACCGTAAAGCTATCACATTAAATACAATGAAATCGTGAGTAACACAAATATATACAATATTTCACGTTGATATGCATCTCCTTTTGCCCGAGCCTACCTGCACTGCTGGCATCGACGGCCGTTAGGTTTTCTTACGCCATGTAAGACCGTGGAATTGTTTTGGGCCGTCGGAGGATTTACTGTGAAGCATCTGTTTTTTTGTGAGGCTCCTGCTGAACACCCTTGGCCTGGTAATCCCCTATTGCGCTGCTAGGGTAAATGATACATTTAATTGAAACACTATGGATGGGTGGACAAGATTTTAATGTGTGCCGTCACAGGCATGGCTGCAGACGGCCGAGTTTTAGCGTACGTTTCTATGTTGGGTCTCCTTTCATTCAGCGCCATTTTGTCAAGGGCGGCCGCTCCATGCACCAATAAATAATGGGCAGTAATCCTCTACTGCCACAATCGAGTATTGAGAACTACAGTGGTTTTGGGAAATGGTTACATCCCATTTGCTATAAGAATCAATACATCTTCCAAGTTTCCAAATTATTAACTGCATGCATAAACACACGCTATTTGTGGTGAAATTTGTAAACCTTTCAGTTCATTCTCCATAGCATTGTTTCAGGTTTTACATCGCATTGTAATGAGATAGTGTGATTTTCATGCTTTCCTCAAACAATTGACGGAATGTGACAAGCTGTAACCTCCAAGTGTTTATTTTCTTCCCCCTAAATAGCAGAACATTTATCTCTCAAGAAACTTATTATCCCCTACATCTTGCAGGCCTGTTAAACTACGTTTCTTTTCTCTCCATTTATTATTTCTCTGCTTCGAATGGATGGTCTTAACTGCCAGAAAATTTTTCTCTCCCTATCATATTATCTTCTCAGGCATTCATTACAATGGTATGCCGATTAGAATATTTTATCTTTGTGCCAGGTATATTTTATAATCTTCCAAAGGCATTTGTTTTAAATAATGATTTTGTTCCACACATATGGATATATGTGTGACAAGTACAACAGGTGCTTCAGCAAGTCGCCTCTTTTCCTCCCTGTATTCACAATTACTCATTTTCAGCGACTCCAATGTATGGTCTAAACTACCTGGCAATTTACGTCTGCCTGGCATGTTATGTTCTCATGCATTATTCACTTTGGAATGGCAATTTTATTTCTTTAGCAATGCGCAACGTGTCTTACTTTCTCTCTCAAATCCATTTGTTTTTAATGAAAAAATTGACATTGACAATAGCATATATGCCATTGCTACAGCGGGTTTTGAGCGTAGTATTCCCATAATATATTATTATACAATTCAAAAATTAACCAGATTGTTTTTATTTGCGTTGGGAAATACAGACCCTTCTAATACCTCGGCCATTTTGGAAACTAAACATGTCACTTAGAACTTACTTCTTCAAAGGAATGGCACATCTGTTCAATTAATAAATCAGGACAAAAATATAGTGAGCTTTGCATCAACACTTCATGATCATAGTTGTAGTTATTTCTTTATTTCCTTCCGGGTTTTTTTTTTGTACATTTGCAAGAATTTTTTTTTGGGAATTTGGATGAACTCAATTTTGCTGCATATTTTTTTGGGGAGTGATAATTGTGCATCTAAAAAGTATGTTAGAATGTTCTTGACAAACACATTGGCCTACACACCTGCATGTTCCACATCCCTTTCCCCACTTTTATTATGCTATCTCAGCTTTCCATTACTCAAAATACTCCTGTTATCTCACACTCGAAGGTGTTGCATCCTATCGGCGTCTACATTGCATCCTTCGGCACAATTGTTAGTAAACAAAAGTAACGGAAAAGATTTCTAAAACACCCTCATTGTTATAGTTAATAATCTTCGAACTAGGTAATAATGTTGTTACAAACTGATTATAATATGTATACCTAAATGTGACCTATATATGTATGTATGAGATGGAGATTCCCATCGGTGATTTGTGAGTTACCACAATGGTTGTCATTATCTCCATTACTATAATTTTAAACATTGATTACAATGGTCAGCATTAATTTATATGTGGACTTCAATATTTACAGATTCATCGTAGTGATGACAATGTTGAATGTTTTCAATATTCACATTACTCTTTGTACGGAATAAATATCTTCCACTAAAAATTAATACAGTTACTTACATGTAAAAGTAAAAAATACATCCAAAAGTAAAAATCTAAAAATTTGTTACTTACCTAGAATTTCCTTCAAGTAATAACCTTGCACAATTATTTACTTGTTATCTTTCGCAACCTATTTACCCATTAACACTTTTTTATCTTCCATATATTAACACATTGCTGCAACTAAATACAAAAGAATAAGGGATGCATATCCCTACCTGCATTTTGAGAAGACAACAATACTTTTTCCCAGCTTCCTTACCAAGTCGTTCCAGCAAATAGAAACACGAACCTCATTGAAAAACCCCAAATTTCGCACAGAATAACTCCACAACCCACATAACTAGGTAGTATGGCGGCAGGGATTTATTGAGTACTTCAGAGTAATCCTCGATTTCTTTTTGCTTCCCCGGATTTGTGGCAAATCTTGTATGGAAAATCGATGGCAAATCTCTGCGGAAAATGTATTATATAGGTGTCACTCTTCTAAGACTTCTTCCGCACATTTATGAGTGTATTCGACCACCAATTTTCCCTTCTTCCTTTACTATGGACAATTATGAATATGAAAATCCAGGTGCAAGCTACCACTCTACGCTTGGAAACACACCAATAATAATAATTTATGCGATGCTTGTTGTTTTCATATACATACGGCAAAGATGGAGTAACCTCGAGTTGGGTGAAGCATTGGTAATGGGTTTAACACTGAGAAGGGAAAGGGAAGCAAACTTGTATGATAGATTGGCCACAGAGACATTTGAGGCAGAGCTAACAAATGACACTCCATACACGAGCAGCCATGCTGCCAGCTGCTGCCACACACGAAACTTACAATGCATATGCTGATAGTATGTTGGAAAAGGTGTAAATTACCATGTCTTTCTGCAGCTGCATTTCGCAGCATTTTTACTAGTCTTTGCCATCGCATTTGCAAATTTTGCTGAGCGCCCCCAAACAACATGTTTCTCATTTCTGTGTTTTTCCTCACGTGTTCTTAGCTTTCTGCTCGGTGCCTGCCCAAGTCCATTCAGGCCCAAACGGCAGGATGTGCCATTCCATGGCCTTGTCTTATTTTGTCTTCGTGCCACTTTTCAACTTTTGATTAATATCCAATCAAATCACAATATTTACATATTTCAATGGTTGTAAATAGTATATATTTAACTAGCAGATGTAATAGCGATACCAAAGGGAGGAATAGAAAGAAATTTAAGTTGTTGGAGTGTTTGGGAAAGGTTACATGGAGAATAGAGGAGATGAAGTAGATTGGGAGAGGAGCACTAAAGATATAATCATTCTATTTGAAATATTTATTATTCCCAGACGGAACCCACCTTTTGAAGGGGGTGTGATTGGTAGAAGGGGTACTTGGCCTTGAGTTGGCACCAGTCATGACAACACTTTGTACGACTTGTGGTTCAAGCCTTAGTCCCAAAGATCTCGGTGTGGTCTTCACTTGCAAGATAAACAATCCCAAGGCATCTAATGTTTGAGGCAATTCTCAAGCAACTAAGATGGTAGTAAACAAATCAATAAGTCATAAATAGACCATGTATTTGTTTTGTAAATAGTTCAAAGGAGAACAGGGGTACATTGTTTTGTTGTGAAACCATGCATCTTAGATTTTGAATAAGGGCCCAAACCAATACATAAAAGACTATTCCATTATCACTTTATATCATAGCATTCACACGAAATTTGTTTAATAAAATTCAACACCAATATCTTGAGAAGGTAAGCAAGTTGCCATAATCTTCAATATTTAGGAAAAATAAGGAAATAATTCACTAATGCACAATTGTAACATTGTTTTTAGGCCGATATAACACAAATTTGATTAGGTTTCAAAGTTTTTTCTATTTGTTAAAGCAATGCACGTGATTTTTATTGCATGTATAGCTTAGAATTTAAGGTTCATTTTTAGTATTTGGATAGGTAATTTCAATGATGATTTTCGAAGTAATTTTTTTTTAGTGTTGAATTTGTTTTTTTTTAACGTATTTCAATTTTTTTATGGTTACTTTTGAAATTATTTTAAACTATATTGACAGTATCTTTTGGGTTCTTAGGGGAATTTTGATTGGTCATCATTGTTTGCTAATGGTGGTCTGACTTCATTGGATTTTTCATTTGGCATTGTGGTTTATCTAATTAGTATGATATCCCACTCGGCTATAGATTCAACTTAACTTAATCGAAAAAACATTCTTTATAATAATCTTGTAACTTTTTGTAACTTAGTGAATGTGAACAGATCATTACATGCAGATCTTAAACATGTCAATAGCATACATTGCCTAGATTTTTTGTCTTCTCAGAACTATTGATATACCCATGGTAGTTGGCTTGTACAACAAGTGAATAATGGTATTATTAGATATATTATAGTCTTGTAAGGTCAAATAAAAGTGTTTTCTACGAAAAAGACAAGGTAATTTCTTTCGTGTGGCATACACTCAACCGCTAGATTACTATTATAAAAAAAACATGAAAAGGAATTTTCCCTGACCAGACTTTCAAGGACTCCACTTTTTAAATACCACAATTAATAAATTTATTGAAGGTCCAGGAGGACCTCAAAATTCATTGAGAAATATGTTGCACTTTCAAATTTTAATCAAACATTGACACAATTTATGTAGACACCCTTAAAATATTAGATTAAAACCATAAACCATTCTCAGATGAGATTTTTGAAGTTTCGTATGAAACCTTGTAGCGCCATTTGAGGATATGTGTATCTATGTTCCTTGAAACGAGCTAAATTTTTCTATTTAAAGACATAATATTTTGAAGACGAAGTACAACTACTAAATCAGATGAGATTAAAACCATTACGAACCAAAAGATGATATTAAAACCATTAGGAACCACAAGATGATATTAAAACCATTAGGAACCACAGATGAGACTAAAACCATTATGGTCTTGCACCACAAGTATATGGCCATTTGAAATGACTGCTCCTCTATGACTTTGATTGAATTCTTCATGTACCATTAGTTGTGTGCCCTAATAATGCAGCCCCCAATTTCTTTGTTGATCAGTAAATCTGATGAATTTGACACCTTGTCAACTTTTTGTTCAAAGCACCCTTTATTTTAGGAATAGATGGCTCAGTTCAAGGAAAATCGGTTTCTTTGGGAATCATTCTTTCAAAAATTCAGACCCAGTAGCAAATATAGTAGATTGTGCTAGTCCTTTTTTAGATGGTTGAAAAACAGTTTGTGGATGCATGTTCTACTTGAATGGCTTTCATCAATAAGCAGTGACATTTGCTATAGTTGGTATTTCCCTTCCCATGGGATGAATCAAGTTAACTTGTCTTCTTTTTAAGACTAAATCTCATAAAAATTCAGGTTTAAATATTCCATCACAGAATGTTCTGTCAATGTTTCAAATAACAAAATGGATAAAGGCCTCAATTACTTGTTGCACAAAGTGCAAAATTCCATATCCAAATGGCTGAATGTCTGGGATAAATGTACTAGCAATCTCACTCATGTCAATTTTCAAACTTGAGATTGAATTCAAATCGGTAACAACCCTAGTTGTGGACAATTTCTAGGCCTAAAGCCAAGTAATATCAAGTACCCCATTAGGGAAAATGATTTTGAAATTCAATAATTAGTATGACTAAACATTATAAGTTCTATCATGGTCAGTTGGAAGAACCATTTGGCACCAACATGGACAGTAATCATGTCACTCAGTTGGAATTTGACAATAGTTACCGTGTCTGTCATTTGTCAACATAAAAAATATGTAGGATGAAAAATCTACAAATGGAAATGGAAGGCTATATTGGGGGTTCCTGACATTTCCATTGTTTCAGAAAACCTTTTAGCCATTGATATTGATTTATGGCCCCAAGAATCTACTTCCAAAGACTGTAATTTTGATAATAATTACCTAGCTAATGTTTACCTACACATGGGCATGACAACTTTTTAGTTCATGATGCACATCATGTAACATTTATGGGGTATCCTCACTTTTTTATGATACATACAAGCTTTAATTACTAGGTGATTAAGGTAAATGTGAAGTGTATTCAACACTTACAATAGTTTGTTTTATAGGATACATCATAGAACATATATGACTTTGACCAACCGAAAGAGTTGTCATAAATAAACTACAAATCACATCCATGTACAATTTCATTTAGAAATTAAAAACTTATGTCGGGCTTACTTCATAAAGTAACTACCTTAGTCATGGCTAATTAGTAGACAAAAAGACAGACAATAATACAATATCAATTATTACAAATGGTAAAGTGGCTCTAAAATAATAGTCTTTGTGCATTTTGACTAAATCACGATAGGAATATGTCATGGATGGGGAAAAAAAATAGAATGATAGAAGCCTAGACTACAATCAAACAGTTTATAAATAGAGAAACATAAGAGCAACAAGACATCATGCTAGAAATTTGAATGCAAGACTGTATTTGCAAAGCTTGTACAAGAACGCCAGGCTTTGTACATTATGACTAATTACAACAGGAATATGTTTCAGATGCAACAAACAAATGAGAACTATAGAAGTCTAGACTACAATCAAAGTGTTTGTAGACAGACAAGCAAGAGCAACAAGACACCATGTTAGAACCTTGTATGAAAAAATTTATTTGCTAAGATTTGTATAATGATCAGAGAGGTTGGATATAGGCCACAAGGGTCTTCCCAATAACTATTGCATCTTTTGAAAAGAATGAGTAGAACGGATTCTTATAAGGGTCTACCTAATAGTTAATTTTCAAGAAAATTTGTAGGCCTTGTTTAGGGAGGAGATATGAAGAAAATCCTTACCACTCTCCATGTTTGATTTAAAGTGTAATCTATACTACGAGATTTTGCTCTATTTCTTGGGCAATTAACTTGTAAACCAAAAAGTGAAAAATGTCAACAATATCACTTTCGCACTTGCAATATTTTTCTTACACTTTACTCAACTTTTGCTTACACTTTACTCAACTTTTGCTTCTAATTTTCAAAAAAAATGTTGGCCTCGCCTAGGGGATGTATATGAAGGAAATCCATATCGCTCTCAAAATCCAGTTTAGAACTTATAACATATAGTATGATATTTCACATTATTTCTTGCATTCTACTTTTAAACCAAAGTGAAAAATGTCAATCTAATCAAATTGACAATAACCTTGATGAAATTGGGATAACTTATTTTATTATTCAACTTATAGTTTCAAGAAGGTAATAGTTTTCTTTAAGGGATTCTACAACACCTCTTTGTGTATCTACAAATATCAAGTTATCCTCATGGAAAGAGCAATTATTCTCATACCATTTCTTAACTCACATGGAAAGTCTCAAACAGTATGAACAAATATTATTATGACAAAAATGCATATGCATCTACTTAACCTTCAAATATATGAATATATGAACTCACTGAGTAAATTGATAAATACGATCAAAGCCTAAGTTGTCCCACACATAATGGTTCTTTAGACCATCTTGTTATTTATACAACATATCTACTAATACAAATATCTTGAAAACATCTACTTGGAAAATGCAAAAGAAAAATATGTCAACCTCTAAGCATCGTTCTTAAATTTGTAACATACTACATTGATTGATGATGCCATATGCATCTATTTTGACTTCAAATGTAGAAATTCATAACTTCACTTGTACCTTGTAAAGAAAAGGATTGAAATCACTTTACTCGGCTTTTGCTTCTAATTTTCAAAAAAAATGTTGGCCTCACCTAGGTAAAGTATATTAAGGAAATCCATATCACTCTCAATGTTCGGTTTAGAACCTATAACATATACTATGATATTTCACACTATTTCTTGCATTCAACTTTTAAACTAGAGTGAAAAATGTCAATCTAATCAAATTGACGATAACCTTGACGAAGTTGGGACAACATATTTTATTATTAAACGTATAGTTTCAAGAAGGTGATAGTTTTCTTTAAGGGATTATATAACACCTTTGTGTATCTACAAATATCAAGTTATCCTCATGGAAAGAGCAATTATTATCATACCATTTCTTAACTCACAAGGAAACTCTCAAACAATATAAACAAATATTATTATGACAACAATGCATATGCATCTACTTTGCCTTCAAATATATTAACTCATTTGTACCTTGAAAGAAGAGGATTGAACTCACTAAGTAAATTGATAAATACGATAAAAGCCTAAGTTGACCCATTCATAATGGTGTTTTAGATCATCTTGTTATCTATACAACACATCTACTAATACAAAGATCTTGAAAACATCTACTTGGAAAATGCAAAAAAAAAAAAATGTCAACCTCTAAGCACTATTCTTAAATTTGTAACATACTACATTGATTGATGATGCCATATGCATCTATTTTGCCTTCAAATGTAGGAATTCATAACTTCACTTGTACCTTGTAAAGAAGAGGATTGAAATCACTATAGAAACTGAAAAACGTGATCGATGAACCCTAATTTGTTTCATGCATAACTTTTTAAAACAAAAGATGTCTTGAATACATCTCTTTGGAAAATGCAAAAGATGCCAATCTCTAAGCACCCTTCTTAGATTTGTAAGATACTACATTGATCAATGATGTCATTGCCTTATACATAAATTTCTTGTTAATAGGTGACAGTTGGCCTTAAATCTAGTTGCACCACTACATTAGGCTCAATTGAATCTTTCCTAAAAAAGGGATTCAAACTCTACTATATGTTTGAGATATTATAATCTTTTGATAGACTTCTCCAAGAAAGAGAGTGATCCAAATGAGCTCTTAGAGCAATACTAATCCATGTCATCATTCAGAGAAAGGTTTATAAAAAATCTATTTTTAGAAAGTCCTGAAATCTATTTTAGCAGGGTTTGACAGATTTGGCATTTTACATTTTAAGGGTCTTGAAATAAATCATGGGATTCAAATTGTATGATAATACCATAGTATATTTTCATAGATTATATTTTCAAGTTCACTCTCTTATCTTTCCTATGGATCCAACGGTTCGTCAATCAGGTCAACAAGCTAGAAGATATGACCCCAATAAGGAACACTTAAAAATAATAATATTATATTTGAATTTTGTCATCTTTTGCCTGTTCAAATTCACTCCAAACGTGGAAGGATGACATCTCCATGAAGGATGACCATTCATATTCCATTTGGAACCCTTCATTTGATGACCTTTTGGCTTCTATTTCAAACCCTTCATTTGATGACCTTTCGACTTCCATTTAGAACTCTTCATCGTTGACATTGTGTGACTATAAATAAAATGGTTTTGAATGAAGACACAAGTTTGAAAGTGGAAAGATTTTATATACGAAAATTGCAAGTTACAAGTTCTCAATTTTGGAGGCATACATCTCTCATATACAGAGTTTGCCCATTTGTATACATCTTCATTTGCAGAGAATTGCAAGGCATACATCTCTCCTATAGAGTTTTCCCATTTTGCATCCATTCTCTTTTGCAAAGAGATTTGACATACAACTCTCCTATAGAGTTTGCCCACTTTGTATACATATTTAATAAAATTATTTTACTTTTATGGTTACAGTTTTATTTCTAAAATTCTACAATACAATTCATTGCTTTTACAATTCCAGTTATTTTATTATGAATGTGTTTCCATAACACATTAAATACCACCATTAATGTGTTTTCCACCGAATTCCAAAAAATAATTTGGATCGGTGGTATCAGAGCGTGGAAACTTTTTCAAAATTTTGCAAGTTTGAAAATGATGGAAAATTCCAACGAAAAAATACAAGAAGAGGGCATATGCCAAGATGTGGGGCCATTTCTACCACAACAGAATGAACATGAGTCAATTCTTGCAGAAAACAAGTTTTTGAGGGAAGAGAACCAACGGTTACAAAATAACTTGAGCATGATCATGGAGAAGATGATGAAAATGCAGAAAAATATTTCCCATTTTAGAAGCCCCATTGTGGAAGGATTTCTCCAAGCTGAGGCAAGATGCAATAAAGTTATACATAATTTACATAATCAACTTAGAAAAAAAGAAATATTTTGTGAAGAAATTCAACAAGACCTTGCCCTCCTACAAAGTGAATTTGAAGAGTTGAAAGAAAATAAGAAAAGTGTTGCAGATACACATCCAAAGATGGATGAAAACATGGTATGTTTTTCTTGTTTAAAACATCATTATAATTCTCCATATGTAATTGGTAGTTTTTAAAAACACACATAAGATATTGGTTTCAAGTTATTAAATAAAATGGGGTATGATGGACATGGCCTTGGAAAAGATGGAAAAGGAATTCAAGAACCTCTCAAAGTAGAAAAGAGACCCAATAACTTCGGTCTTGGGTACACTGGGGAATCAAATCAACCCTCCATGGGTCCCACATTCATCAAAGAAAGCATGCATCCAAAATATTCTTCTCAAAATTGGTGTGAACCTCGTATTCATGCATATGGAAGGTAATTGATACATCACACCATTTGTAGTCATTGAGGTAGAACATGTCATGATTATACTCATTGTTGGAATCTCCATCCTTGTGATATTTTTGGGAAGTGCAACCATAATAGTTCTACATGTTTGTTTACTAATATTCTTACACATAGATCTCTCAAAATAATAAATAAGAATTTCGGGTGGGCCACCCCACTCAAGTGGAAGGGGATCACTTCAACACTCAAAACATCTTATGTACATCAGAGGTCAATTATACAAGCAATGGGGCCTGTTGCTTCTCAAGGAAGGGCGAATGATCCAAATGAGCTCTCAGAGAAATATTATGAAATATCCCTAATGGGATACCACTTAAAAATTCACAAAATATTGAAAACTTGCAGCCATATAAAATACTAATTTTACCATATTTTTACAGTTGGGACAGCGAACTAAAGAAACTTAATATTTGCCAAAATGTCCACCCGAAATACTTGAAAATTTAAATAGAGCTTGATATTATTATAAAGGACATAAGGAAACTATTTCGGGACTTTTTCATAAATTAAAATGCTGCCAGAAAAAGCACAACGTGCCCTCGACAGCTGGAGATTTCAAAGGCTCGTAACTCTCCAAAAACAAGAGCAAAAATAAGGGTCTTCGGAAATAACAGTAATAGATACAGGCAATAACATTTCCACCTTCAGATCTAAAACTATCGACTGGAAAAACCCTAAATAAAGGCTGCAGGTCGCCACGCTTAGTGAAGGGGTCGAAAAATGATGGAGGCGCCTTCAGCGTGCTGCTACGCCCAACCCAAAAGGTTGTTGTGAATCTGACCGAGGCCCCTCCGCTTGTCTTCCTCAAATGCCCCCAATACCCATGAAATCCTTCACGAGATGCCTCCAACGAACTGTCCCGCTCTGCCCAAATGGCTATCATGGATCTGATCTACTGCCGGGACTTTCAGATCTGGAGCCCACTGATTGTCCTCATCCCCATGCCGCTAAATATCTGCGATACCCTTTCTCTAAGACCTCTAATATTGTCTCTACCACACAACCCTGAAAATGGATCCAGAATGACAGAATAGGGTAAATCTCTCACTACCAGAAGAATGCCCTACTAACTAGGGACGGGTCTCTCTCACCAACGAACGCTAGGGTCCCTGTGGGATTTGACTCCACAAGCTGTAGATGCATGACAACAACAACTGCACGTGAAGGGGTCAGTAAAATGTATATCCAAAAGTTCTCTTTCCTTTCTCTCTCAGCTCTTATATACTTCCCCTCGGCAATCGAACTCCAATAGCCCTAGGCGCCTTTCAAACCATGGAGGGGCCAATAAAAGAAAAGTAACTAAAGTTACTCCTCAGCAACTAAAGTTAAAACCACGAGGCCCCATCCCAAAAGCCCCCAGCATCCACCGCCCCTTGGAAAAGGTCATAGTTTGGACTCGACTTGGCCCATGGGTCTTTGGAGTAGACAAGGGGACCATTACATATTAATCCATGTTAGCAGTCAAAGAAAGGTTTTCATAAAAAAATTATTTTTAGAAAGTCTTGAAATCTATTTTTAGCAAGTTTTGACAGATTTGGCATTTTACATTTTAAGGGTCTTGAAAGAAATCATGGAATTTAGATTGTATTATGATACCATAGTATATTTTCAAGTTCACTCTCTTATCTTTCCAATGGAACCAACGATTCATCAATCAAATCAACGGGCTAGAAGATATGACCCCAACAAGGAACACTTCAAAATAATAATATGATATCCGGATTTTTGTCATCTTTTGCCCATTCAAATTCACTCCAAACGTGAAAGGATGGCATCTCCATGAAGGATGACCTTTCATATTCCATTTAGAACCCTTCATTTGATGACCTTTCGACTTCCATTTGGAACCCTTCATCTTCGACATTGTTTCACTATAAATAAGATGGATTCAAATGAAGAGACAAGTTTGAAAGTGGAAAGATTTTATAAACAAAAATTGCAGGTTACAAATTCTCAATTTTGGAGGCATACATCTCTCATATACAGAGTTTTCCCATCTGTATACATCTTCATTTGGAGAGAATTGTAAAGGCATTCATCTCTCCCTACAGAGTTTTCCCTGTTCCGCATTCATTTTCATTTGTAAAGAGATTTGGTATACATCTCTCTTATAGAGTTTGCCCACTTTGTATACGTATTTAATAAAGTTATTTTACTTTTATAGTTACAGTTTTATTTCTACAATGCGGTTCATTGCTTTTACAATTTCAAATATTTTATTATGAATGTGTTTTCAATCACACATTAAATGCCACCATTAATGTGTTGTCCACCGAATTCCACATAAATAATTCGGATCAGAGAGAAAAACTTCATTATGGTAAATCAAATGGGCATTAATTATAAGGTTCAAATTATACCATGATCATCAAATAGACATCAAATTAAAGAGTTTGAAACTACACTATGATAGTCAAATAGAAATTGCATTTAAGATTAACCATTTATCAAAATATCATATACATTACAACTGACCACTACCACCAATTGCCGTTGTAGGTTACACCTCTCAATGTAGTTATCTTTTGTAACATCTCAAAAGTTTATATCTTTGATTTCAATCTGTTTTCCATTTGTTGAGATCGTGAAGGTACAAAGTTTGGTCACGAGTTTTGAGACCAAGCTTATAGAAGTAAAAATAAGGATTCAAACAAAATCTACAATAACAATATATGAGACTAGTATATGTTTTAATAGCCCTAATCTCGTGCCCAAGAAAACAAATTCACATTTGTTATGGATGTGGAAAACATACAATAATTATGAAAGGCAAGAGTAAGCTAGAGCTCTCATAAACAAAAATTTACATTTTGTATGTTGTAAGGTGTTTTCCAACAACTATTAAATGCTCTAAAAAATGAACAGAATACCTTATTATCTGGGTGTGGAAGATGAAAAGATGATTAAGACATCACAAGAAAGATAACTACTCATCGTGTGACAATTCAAATTCTCCTTTTAGTCAAATTCTAACAAACATTGCAACACAATTTCACTAAAAAGTTGACATCATCAAATTTGTGACATGATTGGTGAAGAATTAGAGCTTTGAGGTATGAAATGTACTAGAGAAGGTCTAGAAGCCAATGATGTAATCATTTTATGGCACAATGTATCACCATTACACCACAAGTCAATCAAGGTGCCATATCCTCCTTAATCAAGGATCCATTACACGCAACTAACAAAATAGTTTAGCGTCAATGTGGGACATATTCGACACTGCAACTCTCAAGAAATGCCACATTACTTATTCATATGAATAAATTGAAATTTGACTCACTTCCATAGAGAAACCTTAGCAAGGAAAAATATCATGGGCAATATAAATCTGAATTTAAAAGGCTTACTTGCAATAATTTATGCTTTCCATTATTTTAGAGGTTCTTTCGATTACTAATATGGACTATGGCTTATTGCCCCAAAAATTGCAAATTAGTTCACTAGCTAGCATGTGGTTGCACCTAAATATGCTTATTCTATTTTGGATTTCTACCATGGAAAATTAAGGCCTCCTCCCAAGATTCTTTTCATTTTAATATACTAAGATAAGATAAGATAAATACAAATTAATGTCCAATGAATGACCTCAAAAGTAGGTCAATGGGGCTGCAGTCCAAATAATATACAAAGTGCGGGGCGAGGACAACTCAAATGAGTTCCCAAAAACAGAAGAAAGAAAAAGAGACGAAATAGAAACTCCCATTGTTTGGTGAGTAGATTTGATACCCAATCGAGAGAGGTAATTATATCAGATCACAGGAGCAATCATTGACATTTGAATGATTAATTTAACACAACTTGCTGCTAGCAACCAAGTGAATATTACAAATCCTCCATACAAAAGGAGGCCTAAGTTACAACTGAAATGTTACTACAAAATTCAACATGTTACAGAGCTAGAAACAATCAAACAAAAATGGCTTGATTTTGTGCAGCAAGAGGAAACTGTGAGCTTCAAAGAAAAAAAACTTTAAAAGAACGAGGAAATCTCTATGAACCTTATTTCGTTTGATGACCATTCAAAATCAATATACACAACTGACAAGATGTGGGAATTTATCAAGCCTCTATAGTTATTGGAAATTTAGTCGCAACCACAGTTGCGAAGAGCTAACATATTCATCTCAACATGTTTAATTACATAAAACACTACTACAAGGGGGGTGTTTTGAGACAATAATACAGACAATACTTAACCAAATCGTCTCAAATAGAGACTAAAAAAGTTGTATATTGTCTCAAAATGGGTGTCTCTAGTTATCGTCTCCGGAGACAAAATATATTAATACATATTGTCTCTTGATAGGCACTATTATTTTTGCCTCCCTATAGATAATATCATTTTTGTCTCTCTAGAGACAATAATTTTTTTAATTTTTGTCTCTCTAAAGACTATGAATTTTAATTTTTGTCTCTATAGACAATACAAATTTTAAGAATTAAAAATTTAATTTCAAGAATAATAAATAACTAAATGTCTTATACCATGCAATGAATGGATACACATCGTCAATGACACCAGAACGAGCTGGTAATCAATATTATAAAAAAAAAATTAGTTGAATTTTGTGCTCACAAATGGATCCACAAACATTTTATTAATATCAAAATAAGAGAATACAAAAGGGTGCCTAAATGTCGTTAACTTTTTGACATAGAATGGTACACTTATTTATTGAGTTACAAAATTTCACTATGACATCTCCTCTATATATTCTATCATAGATTCTATAACTAGTTCTTTCTCACTATTTTTACAAGACAGAGTGACACCTCCTTCAAATATGCTACCCTTGATTCTTGAGCTAAATTTTTTTAACTAGTCTTATAATGAAATATATGACTCCCTATCAGAGGAATTTTGAAACAATATCCATAGAATCATGTGCCGACATCACTGCAGATAAGAAGAATCGCCATCATTATCACTACATCATTAAGTACTATAAAATAAGGCATCATTACATTGATATTTAATAAAAAAAGATAGGGGATGACCCTGTGGTGAACTGGTGGGGCACTTAGTCTGTAGAGCCAACAACCCAGGTTCAAACCCAACACCCAGGATTTCATTTCCTGATTTACCTGCGGCATGTGGAGTGGGGCATTTTCATCTCACCATGGGGGTTGGGGATGACCCTGTGGTGAACTAGTGAGACACTTAGTCTGTAGAACCAGCAACCCAGGTTCAAACCCAGCCTCTTCAATTAAATTTTTAGTAGAGGATGACCCTATGGTGAACTGGTGGGGCACTTAGCCTGTAGAGCGAACAACCCAGGTTCAAACCTAGCCCCAGGATTTCATATCCTGATTTACTTGCGGCATGTGGAGTGGGGCATTTGCATGTCACCTTAGGGGTTGGGGATGACCCTGTGGTGAACTAGTGGGGCGTTTAGCCTATAGAGCTAACAACCGAGGTTCAAACGCAACCTCTTCAATTAAATTTTAAAGGGGATGACCTTGTGGTGAACTGGTGGGACACTTAGCCTGTAGAGCCAACAACCCAGGTTCAAACCCAACCCCCAGGATTTCATATCCTAATTTACCCACAGCATGTGGAGTGGGGCATTTGCATGTCACCTTGGGGGTTGGGGATGACCATGTGGTGAACTAGTGGGGTGCTTAGTTTGTAGAGCCAACAACCCAGGTTCAAACCCAGCCTCTTCGATTAACTTTTGGTTTACAAGAAAGGAGTTTTTTCGGCGACTGATTTTTGTGAAGAAAGTGCGTGTTGAGGGCGAGCGAAATTTGGGATTTTTGTGCCCTAATCCTTCTCTTGACAGGTTAATCATGGCAGCGGTTGTGCATGATGTGGGTGGAGATTGCAAAATAGAGTACATGGACCCATGGGGTGACACCTATGGGAGTTAGGGTAATCAGATGAAGGAGTGGTGAGCGGTTGGCAATGGAGGGAAAGAGTGCGAACCCAGCAACTGAGAAGGAGGTCGACTACAAAAAACAGAATGTTGCCCAGGTCAAGAAGGGAACACTGAATGATTTCGGCAGCATTTTGAAGGGGTCACTGGTTGTTGGTGGAGCGCGGGACCAAGCCGGTCGAGATAAGGAGCCAGAGCTGTGCCCTAACCCTAGGGCTCCAAAAATGAATCCATCTGGAGCTGGTGGCCTGTGCAGGGACGGTAGTAGGGATAAGGTAGCTGGAGATCTGGACAGTCATTGCAGGTGCATACCTAGAAGGCTACCTCCTTCAAATATGCACTTGAAAACAAGGGGTGGTCGTCCCTTGGGAAAGAATACATCAAATAACCAGTCCTATATAGTCAACCTGGCTGAGGAGATTCCTTTGCTCACCATAGACAATCCAGAAATTGAAGAATATTTCAAAACCTTATCACGGGATGTCGTTATTGGCAGGTTTAATGGGTTTTGGCCTTCCTCCTCAGATCTGTATCAGTGGGTTTTCAAAAATTGGACCAAAAAATGTGAAATTTCTCTCTATTCCAAAGTCTTTTTCGTTATCCATTTTAGGGAACCTAAAGATTACCAATGTTGTTTGACTGATGGTCCTTGGTTCTGGGGACATGCAGGTTTATTTATCACTCCATGGTTCCCATATTTTGATCTGAATACTTATTCAGTGGCCAAAACACCGGTTTGGGTCAGGCTTCCTAACCTCCCATTACATCTGTGGTATGCCCTGGATGATATTGGGAACATTTTGGGAAAATTTATAAAAGAGGACCTAGACAAAACACATTTGGGTCTGTGGTTCGTTTGCCCAAATTTGCATTGAAATTGATTTAAGCAAAGGAATACCTGATCGAATCAACCTTAAATTTGGTGATTTTCAGCATACCCAAGTCTTAGACTATGAGAACACTGCATTTTGGTGTAGATTATGCAGAAATACGGACCATTTCCAAGCTTCATGTCCCTTCAATAAGAATCAGAAATCTGGAAAAACAAACCAGATCGACATCTTCGAGTGGATGGGGCTCTATAAACCCTGACTTGGTATTTGCATCAAATTTTAAAGATAATCTGAATAATTTTACCTCTGACGGTAAAATTGTTATAGAGAGAATGATACAGAGATGGGATTTCAAGAAAATCACCTGGTTATAGGTGGTTTGAAAAGGGGACATACTTCGGAAAGTTCGGAATCAGAGCAGGATTCAGTGTCAGAAAATTTGATGGATTCGGCAAATTCCAGTGACCTTGCGCTGGTTATTTCATCTGATCTAGGCAAATGGCAAGAGGTAAAAAAGAGGAAAAATAAAAAAGGACGCACGGGCAACATTAATGATTATTTTCCATCCCAGGGTGGGAAGTATTTCTAGGATATTTTTATCTTTGTTAAGCTGGTAGACAACTGTTGTTTTGGCTATAGTAGCCCTTTTGTTCTCCTTAAGGATTAGGGAATGGGTTCCTTCAACCCACTTTATCAATAAAAAAAAGATGTTAGTTTAGTTATAAAACTTACTTAAATACAAACAATGTTTATGTGGATCTCATGACTCGTAGTGATCTTGCATAGTAAATCAATCTCTTGAAAATAAGGTATGACTACCTCTATTAACATAAGATCAAAATGGTCAATTGGATCTTTTAGTAGTTTTCATGTTTGTTGGTTATTTGTAACATCAAGAACTAAAAAACAACATGAAACCCCTGAGTTAATATCAAAATAGGAACATGATGGTAAAAAAGTGCTCATACCCTTAATAAATTGAAGCATAATTAAACTAATATTATGATCTCTAAGAAATAAATCAAAACATAAGTTTGCACTTCAATTTAGATGTTGTAGTTGTAACAACCCTTGTAGACATGCATACAAAATGAGGAAGCATAGACAAGACAAGTGAAATGTTTAACAGAATGCCTCAACGAGTTGTGTTTGCACGGAAAACATTGATTGTAGGCTATGCAAAAAATGGAGTTGTTGAAAAAGCTTTAGAAACTTTCAAGCAAATGAAATTGGAAGAAATAAAGAAAGAATCCGCAACCTTTGTCAGCGTTTTGTTTTCCTGTGCCAAAATGGGGGCTTTGGAACATGGTATATATATCCACAAAACATAAAGGATAAAGGAATTTTGTCAGATGTTATGGTTGCAACTGCCCTAGTAGAAATGCATTCAAAATGTGGAAGCATAAACAACGCAAATTAATTATTTGATAAAATGTTGAGAAGAGATGTGCTCACGTGGACAACATTGATCGAATGCTAGGGACAAAATGGATACATTGAAAAAGGATTTAGAAACTTTTAAAAAAATGCAATTGGCAGATTTAAAGCCAAATTCAACAACCTTTTCCAAAATCCTACCTTCCTATGCCAAAATGGGGGATTTGGTACAGGGTATCGACATCCATAAAAGCATAAAGGATAGAGGAAGTTTGTCAGATGTTGTGGTTGCAACTTCCTTGGTAGACATGCATGCAAAATGTGTAAGAATAGACAAGGCAAGTGAATTATTTGACTGAATGATGAGAAGAGATATGTTTGTGTGGACATCATTGATCATAGGCTATACACAAAATGGTTATGTTAAAAAGGATTTAGAAACATTCAAGAAAATGAAATTGGCACATTTCCAGCCAAATTCAACAACCTTTTCCAGAATCCTACCTTCTTATGCCAACATGGATGCTTTGGAACTTTTCTTCTCTCAAACATCTATGCAAAAGTGGGCAGGTGCGGCGAAGTTCAAATGCTAAGGAGATTGATGACATATAGAGGAATCAAAAATATCTTTGGATGTAGTTGTATTGAAGGCCAAAAAATGATACATGCTTTTTGTGTAGGAAACATATCACATCCATAGACACAAGAGAGCTATGCAAAGTTGGAGAAATTTTTTTGGGAGATGAAGGCAACAGGGTATTTTTCAAATTTAAGGCATTTTTCAGATTCAAGACAGTTACGTAAAAGACATTTTTCAGATTCAAGCATAATGAGTTAAGGAATATATATGGAGAGATAAAAACTAACATACAACCAATAATGGAGGCCGAACTCATCTTACTTTCTTGCATTGAATCCAATCCACACCGAATGGAGAAACAAGATGCTTAGAATAAAAGGTAAGGAAGAATAAATGAGATGAGACAAAGTAATGTAATCTATGACAAATGAAAACAAAAAATCACAAGAACTTCTAAATATACAAAATAACACATAATCATTTGCAACATGCAAATTTTGCAACAAAAAAGACAAAAAAATTAACTTTATACGGTTACATCTTATTACCATAAGTTTTGGTCAGCACTCAATGCCACATGCTTTTGTATTTTCCATTGGTAATCACCAACAATACATTGGATTCAATACAAATGAATCTTAATCAGATCATATGTGCCTATGTGAGAGCTTTAGAACAAGGCATAGAGATCTATCAAACAATAATTGAAAGTAGCTTTTCATTCAATGATGTCAATGTGAATGCCTTGATAGACATGTATGTAAAATGTGGAAGCATTTACAAGGCATACAAATTGATTTAAAATATGAATCATAGAGATGTGGTCTAATGGATTGTGATGATATCACAATTATCAGGATTGCAATTGTCACATCACTAGACTTTTTTTATACTTGGAATACTATGTTAAAGAATGACTTTATTTATGTTAGAGAATGTCTAATGTAAACCATGAAATGAAATACAAACCCATATTTTGTTTTGTAAGACTCAAATGAAATAAACTATGTCATGTCATAAAACTAACCTTCAAAACTATGTTAATTTGGTCATGTAATTGTCAATGTAAAGGTAATATCGATTGACAGCTCTTCGACAATGTGTTTTTTAATCCAACTCTGATAACTGCACCCAGAAAAAAATACACAATAGTATACTCAATATCGATATTTTACATACTATGAACTAAATGGAACTGTAACATTAAACAATTGACGTATCAGTCATTAGTGTAAGTAACAACTTTCTCAAATATACCAAACATTACTCTATACCTCCCAATTTATCACATTCAATATATATGGTTTTTTTAACATGCACCATTACATATTTTATAATGATTTCAACATTGTTGCATACACTCTAAACTTACAAGTCAATAATGTCAAGTTACAACTTCCAAATAGGTGATGGTATACAAAATATTGATATTAACAATAAAAAATTCCACTCTTTTTTATGCTTTCACTATATGCAACAAACAATTCTCTAACCCCAATTTACATTTTCTAGCATACTCCCACCTTATGCCAAAATGGGAGATTTGGAACAAGGTATGGACATCCGTAAAAGCATAAAGGATAAAAGAATTTTACTAGATGTTGTAGTTGCAACTTCCCTAGTAGACATGTATGCAAAATGTGGAAGCATAGACAAAGCACATGAACTATTTGACATAATGCCTTAAAGAGACGGGTTCTCTTTAGATAGAATTGATTACAGGTTATGCACAAAATGGATTCATTGAAAAGGCTTTAGACACTTTCAATAAAATGTAATTGTCGGGTTTAAAGCTAAATTCAACAACCTTTGCCAGCATCCTGCCTTCCTGTGCCAAAATGGGGGCTTTGGAATAGTGTATGGACATCCATTAAACCATTAAGGGTAGAGGAAACATTTCAGATGAAATTTGCAACCACTCTGGTAGATATGTATGCAAAATGTGGAAGCATAGCCAAGGCACGTGAACTATTTGATAGAGCCTTAAAGGGATGTGTTCTCGTGGAATGCAACTAGGACACTTATAACTACATTTGAAAATAAATTACTTCCGTTATGCTTCAGAGGATCTCTATGCTCTTCTCTAGATCTCCCATTTTGGAAGACGTCAAGAGGATGTTGGAAAAGGGTGTAAAGTCTATCCTCACATCGAAAATTTTCCACTATTAATAGAGGATATCCATTTATCTCTATAGCAGAGTTACCCCAATCATGTCGAGAAGCAATGTACTGGATGTCAACATTCAAATTATTGGCTACTCTGTTTTTTATTTTGCATTTGATGAGGCATATGAGGAGTCATTCCATTTGGTTGATGGGAAGCCCCCTCCAAAGCCCAATTTTGGCCCTTGATGGAGGTTTCAGCAACAGAGACAGTTGCCTCGGAGGAAAGACGAGGAAGTTGAGGCCAATAAAATGGAGGAAGACAAGGATCGACAACGACGAGATCAATTTCACAATCAAAATAGGAATAACAAGCAGCGCAAGGAAGCAACAGTGTTTAAGAGCTCCATGGACATTCAACCAGAATGGACCATGCACGATTAGATTCCCTTCACTAGTTCCACTAAATTGAGCTTCAATGTTGGTGAGCCAAAGGATCTAGTACTTTTTGGTGCACTTGAATATTATGACAAGGTGTATGATCGTGTCATACCAAAGAGTGAGAAGGGTATGAATCATTTCAAGAATAAGAACTTCTTCAAGGTAACTACTACAGATGTTCCTATAATAAGGTGTCTTGCAAGTGAAGATAAGGTTGTTGTTTTCACCACAGATACTATATTGGCCACACTAATGTGTTCTCCTCGCTCACTGTATTCATGGGATATTGTCACCTAGATGGTGGGCAACAAGATGTTCTTTGACAAGAGGGATGGTTCTCCGTTGGATTTGTTATCTGTGAATGAAACCTCACATGAGCCTTTGTTGGAAGCAAAGGAGGATATAAATTATGCTCACTCTCTCAGTATTGAGGCAACATATATCGACTAGAACTTTTCGAAACAAGTTCTAGTTAGAGATGGAAATAAGATAGAGTTTGAAGAACCCAATCCATTTGCCTTGGAGAGAGAGGAGGTTGCATTTGTTGCTTATTTATATAGGCGCTGGAAATTAGATGATGATATATCATTGGGGACGAGGTGTGAGGTCCACAGTGTTATGGATGTAACGGGCCAAACACAATTTCTCACTTTGAGCGCTCTGAATGAATTGGATCCTAAGTTTTCTGGAGTTGATTGGCATTAGAGATTGGAAACTCAATGTGTTGTTATTTTGGCAACTAAACTCAAGAACAATGCAAATAACCTTACAAAATGGACAATTTAGGCCCTTATTGTAAGTGTAGATGTCATGAAATTGGGTTGTGTCCAGTATTCACCCTCGAGATCACTTCAATCATGTTATTCTAAGTGTTCAGCGGTACAAACCTGGGGAGTTTGCTATGAAAATCAATTTGAACACTTCGAATATGTGGGGTATTCTTAAATTGATTGTTGATCTCTATCTAAAATTGAATGAAGGAAAGTATGTGTTTTTCAAAGATCCTTCGAAGCCTCAGGTGCATATACATGAGGTTCCTAATGATGCATTTGAGAATGATTCAAGTCAGATATTGGAAACTCAACTTATTGTTTCTTTGGCAACTGATCTCAAGAACAATGCAAATAAGCTTACAAAATGGACAACTTAGGCCCTTCTTGTAAGTGCAGATGTCATGAAATTGGGTTGTGTCCACTATTCACCCTTGGGATCACTTCAACCATGTTAATTTAAGTGTTTAGGGGTACAAACCTAGAGAGTTTGCTATGCAAATCAATATGAACACTTCAAATATGTGGGGTATTCTTTAATCGATTGTTGATCTTTGTCTAAAACTAAATGAAGGAAAGTATGTGTTTTTCAAAGATCCTTAGAAGCCTCAGGTGTGTATATATGAGGTTCCTAATGATGCATTTTAGAATGATTACGTGGAAGAACCTCTTCTCGAGGAAGAACATGTGTCTCCTCCAGCAAAGGAAGAAACTGCAACTAAGCCAAATGAAGAGAAAAGATGTTAAACCATGATTCAAGTTGAAAGAAACTACATCTAGTTTAATTATTTTTCCAATTGATTTCACATTTTTAAATGTAAGCAAAATTACTAGTTATTTTCAAATTGACAGCTTGAACCATGATTCAAACGGTCTATAGATAACCAAGGACTAAGTGTCAACAGTAAGCTACAACCCACAACCTGTTGTATAAAATATTAAAAAATATATAAATTCTAGCCTAATAAATAATAATTAACCACACATACAACAAAAAAGCTAAATAACAAAAAAAAGAACTCATAATATGATTAATCCAAGGCTCCAAGTCTCCAAGAAGTACCATAATGCATTGCAATGTGTCAACAATATCATTAAAATGATTTGTTTAACATTACTTCAAAGCAAACTAAGAGTTGGTAATATTCTTCCAGACAGTACACACATGCACACACACAATACACAAATAATTCCTCCCACCGTATCAACAACTTAGAAAATCTACATAGGTCTGAATGTCATATTTGCACTCCCTCCTCTCCAAATATTGCACTCCCTCCTCTCCAAATATTGATTGACATTAAAACCAATGAAAATCATTTGTCATAGTCGTGAAATGAATCAAACACAATCTAGAGTTGTCATAAAAATAACAGTTCTAAGAGAATAAAAACAAACTTTTCTAGCACCCTACATGCTTGTGCCAAAATGGGGGCTATTCCACAATTCCCCCACAACATTTAAGGAAGTAAACTAATCCTTTTGATTTCAGTACATGATTTCAAATCCAATTCATTTGTCACACATAAAGCAAAATCTATTTAGTACTTTCTAACTCGACTACTCACAAACCATGCAAAACTGCAATGTTAATAATGAAATATCCCTTGTGGGATACCACTTAAATAACACAAAATATTGAAAATTTGCAGCCAAATAAAATACTGATTTTTGCAGATTTTTACCAGTTAGGGCAGCGAACTGAAGAAAATTAATAACTCCCAAAATATCCACTCAAATCACTTGAAAATTTAAAGAGAGCTTGCTAATATTATAAAGAACATAAGAAAACTATGTTTGGAATTTTTCAGACAATAAAATGCTGCCAGAAAATTACAGCGTGCCCTAAACAGCTGGAAAACTTCTAAAATTCATATCTTCCCGAATACAAGTGCAAAAACTATGAAACTTTGGAAATAACATTTACAAATATAGAAGATGATATTCCAACCCTCAGATCTGAAAATGGCCAACTGGAAACCCTCCAAATAAAGGCTGCAATCTCCAAAACAAGTCACCCTTTTTGGTAGATGGTCCAAACCCCTTTGAAATCTTCTGGAAATGATGCCAAACCCCCTTTATTGCTGTTGTAAGTCTGATATGAAAACCCACTGATTATCTTCACAAATTATCTCAAAACCCTCAAAATCCTATCTCTAAAACCTCTGAAAATATCTCTGTAAATCAGCCCTGAAAACAACTCCAAAATGACAAGCTAGGGTAGATCTTTCACTACCGAAGAATGCCCTGCTAGCTAGGGATGGATCTCTCACCACTGAAGCTAGGGTTCCTGTGGGATTTCACTCCACAAGCTATAGATTTGCAAACAACAGTTGCACATGAAAGGAGATAATTAGGTATGCAAAAGAATCCTTTTTCTTTTCCCCCAACTCCTTATATAACTTCTCCAAGGCAAAAGAGCCCCAATAAACCCTAGTCGCATTTTTCCCTTGGAAGGGCCAATAAAATAAAAGTAACTTAAGTTACTTTTCCCCTTTTAAGTCGCCATGGTCCAAAAGTGACCCCCAACATAAAATTAGAATATTAAGTGTCATGTGGCCCCTTCCTAACGACAAAACATAATATCTAGTCCCTCCAAAACACTTTATGCTTATGTCAATGAAGAAATATAACAAAATGGACTAGATATTCATACCCAATAGCTCCCCGCGTCCATAGCCCCTTGGGTATGACCAAGGCCTGGACTCGAATTGGCCCTTAGGCCTTAGGCGTAGGAAAGGGGACATTACAATCCTCCCTTCCCGAGAAATGCTTGACCCCAAGCATTATCCTGTCATGCTGCAGAAGTTGAATACCACAAAGTAAGTTTCTCCACCTCACCCTGTCGTCAACCAAAGATCGGTGTAATCCGAAGTAACCAAGAAACCCCATGTAGTCATCATATTCTCCATATGCCGTATCGAGAGCAATGTTGCTCTTGAAGTAGAATGATGCCCAAACCGACTCTCCACTGGTACCCACATCGAGATTGCTCAATCTGTCCAATCCCTGCCAATGCAATGCTATCATCATGTGATCACTCACTGCCTCTCCAATCAACTCCTGGGTATGAAAGTCCACTCTGAATCCTGTAGAATCCCCTGAATCAACCTGAAATCAACCTGTATACGCACAAATGGTGCTAACTCTCCCACATGACCTGCACTCGTGTGAGAGCAAGGCTCCTCATAATGTATCTCAATGTGTCACGTGGAGGAAAAGTCCCAAGACTCCAGTAGACAGTCAACCGGCAATATCAACTCCACATAGTCCACCTCCTGCGCTGAATGTGAACCTACTGAATAACCATGAGTCAATTTCATCTCTCCACTGACTAACATGTGGGTGAAGTGCTCACCGTGGCATAGAAGCAGTAAAATACATAGGAGTGTTATCCCATGTCGATTCAAAAAATGATGAACCCGTAAGCTCAGACTTGTCATAGTGACAAACCATACATGCCTGTATAAAGTTGAGGATATCCTCCCTCAACCTATGCCATATGAACCTCTCTGACATGAACCTATAGGTCTCATCGAAGCTCAAGTGCCCAGTCACGGAAGAACAATGCACATGTCGCAATATCTCCATCCTCAACCATGAATCTGACACAAGGTACAATCTTCCTTGATAGAAGATCATCTCATCCTCCAATCTGTAGTTGTCATCCTGTATGTGACCATCCAGAATCTCACAAGTGTGTCGGTTCTTGGAGTACTCAACAAGCAAATGAGATCTCCAGTCTATCGAAACCTCAGATAACCAACATAATGATAAACTCGGATGATCTGAACCTGTAATCCCAATCTCTGTAACTGTCTCATGTGCAACACTACTGGTTACACCCACATCCATGACTCCACTCACCCCATCTAGAGTCAAAGTCTCCATCATATCTAACTCACTCCCCAATTCAACATCATCCGACTCACTCTCCACATAAGTCATCATGGTGTGCTCTATGTGTCTGCAACAAACAATCCGTCAGAATAGGAGTCATCAAATATCCCACTTGTCTCATACCTTGTGATGTCACCATGATCCACAAGAGGCTGAGTTCCTTCACAATTCAACCACTGCAACGACATGCTTCTTTCTTCACCAATCACATCTTTTGCAATTTGCCCTTGTATACCATGAAATCTGATTTCTTTATTTTCCTTGAAAATTTTCAGTTTATCCACATGAGGGATGAATGCAAATTTCCCAAAAGATGGAAGCCAATATGTCCAATGAATGATTCCAACTTCAAGTAACCCAAATGTACAAACACATTCAAGTACTTCACATCTCTTAATGACAATAAAGAAATGAGTTACCTTCTTTGTGCAAGACATATCTTTCCATGGACATAACTCATCAATTCCTTCTATGTTGGGAATACACATGGCTGCTTCCTCATCATACTTTATTCTCTTTCCCCATATTTTCATTTCATTGTAAATGCAAGAGAAAGGGAAATCAACATTAGAACTCATGCATCCATAAACTTTATCATAAGGAACTTCATACCTTTTGTTGTACCCATTGATTCTCGTCATGAGAGAAGACAACACATCTGAAATAGCATAATTGGGGCTGCTCATCATACCTTTGCAACTCAAATTTCTGATATAGGATCAACATCTTCATTCTCCTTTGATTTTTCAACCCATGCATCATCGTCTTCCTTAACATCATGCAACCATTGCATCCCAAAAACATTCTTACCTCTAGCAAATTCAACCACAATAAATATACCACATACCTCATGTCCTTTCAATATCATGGGCTCATGCATTATTTTCTTTGCCAACATATGCTTATTAGCTGAATCAAGAGCAATGTGAATGGAGGATGTGTTTATCCCATCTAGCATACCTTGAAACGTGATTATGAAATAGTCTTCCTCAATCATCCAAGCATGTAAATGTTGTCCCAAATAATAGAAACATGGCAACAACATAGGAGAACTCAACAAGCTAGGAAAATGGTAACCATTCTCATACCTTAGGATGCTAAAGTCATGAATGCACCTTGAATTCAACTCTTCTTTTTTAACAGCAAAGGGCACCTTGATTCTTTGAGCACTTTGAGGACCAAATGCCCCCACTAACCCTTCCAAGGGTTCCACCATGTAGCTGGTATAAAAATCAGTCATGGAATCTATTAATAAAGCATTTTCTCCTCTCTTTATGACTGTTGTTATACACAGTCCAACAGGCTGAAGATGATTAAAAAATATTCTCTTACCCTTTTTAGCAATCAGAAAACCAA
Organism: Taxus chinensis; assembly: GCA_019776745.2. Classification (NCBI taxonomy): domain Eukaryota; kingdom Viridiplantae; phylum Streptophyta; class Pinopsida; order Cupressales; family Taxaceae; genus Taxus; species Taxus chinensis. The sequence continues at coordinate 620,175,109 of CM034155.1, forward strand.
CGCTAGTACCTTGAGAGGTACTCTCCCTTCTTGCACCAGAGTCTCCAATGAAGAAATCATGCTTGCCAACACTTGTAATCCCAAAAGACACATTTGAATTCCTTCTTTTGCTTATGAAATCAGTCACAAAGTTTTCAAAATCAGAATTGATAGTTTTGGATAATTGCAACATATTACCAGGATCCCATACCTTATAATGCCCATGAACCCTTGTATCATGTAAGGTCTTCCATCTTTGCTTCTCTTGTATCTCTTCATAAAGAAGATCATCACTCTTTGTCTTCATGATGACTTGACTTTGATGTACCAAATTCTTAGCATTCTTATCGACAATAGGCTGAATACCATCATGATAAAACTGTTGTAATGATATAGGATGAAGATGATGAAATACATCCATGCTACTACTAACCTCCTTATAAAGAATATCATCAAAAGGTTCACCTTCTATTGCTGATTTAGAAACCTCCAAAACAACACCATCCCTATTGTGATTCATGATTTTAGATGGAGAATAAGTGGGAATCAACACCTTTCACAAATTTATGCTCATTACTGCTTGGTAAAGCCATCCCATATGATAATGACTTATTCAAGATAGGTATATTTTGGATTGAAATACCTTTCACAAATTTTGTTTTCCCCACTAACACAATTATTCTGTTCATTAGGTAAATCCAACCATATGATAATGGAGTTGTTGGTTTGAAATAGGTACCTTTTGGATTGAAATTTCATTTTCACTAGAAGCTTCTTCTTCTTTCACTTGGTCTTCAATCATCTTTGGTCTTCAAACGCATTATCTCCATCATCTGAAATTACCTCATGTGGTGTTGTTATTGGTTGTTCAAATGAGTTCTTTTGTAATTCAGGTACCGGCATATGATGACCTCGCTTGGGCTTGCTACCAATCTTCATCATGCAATAATCTAGAAATGACATATTATCTCTGAAACCCTTACTCAAAGATTGGTATTTCCTCCAACAAGAATCCTCATCAATCACCTCTATTGGCTGCCTCTTTATCACTGTTCTCACCATTTTCCTTATTGTCCCAAGATTTGCTTTGATTCAAATTCTGAGTGAGCTGGCTCAAATAAAGGTTAGTGGCTTCCTGTTGTTTCACCATGTTGGTGAACATTTCCTTCATAAAACCCACATTGAGATCTTTCCAAACTACCATATTTAACCCACACAGGCTGGAGGAACAACAACTCTGATACCACTGAAATATCCCTTGTGGGATACCACTTAAATAACACAAAATATTGAAAATTTGCAGCCAAATAAAATACTGATTTTTGCAGATTTTTACAGTTAGGGCAGTGAAACTGAAGAAAATTAATAACTCCCAAAATATCCACTCAAATCACTTGAAAATTTAAAGAGAGCTTGATAATATTATAAAGAACATAAGAAAACTAGTTTTGGAATTTTTCAGACAATAAAATGCTGCCAGAAAATTATAGCGTGCCTTAAACAACTGGAAAACTTCTAAAATTCATATCTTCCCGAATACAAGTGCAAAAACTATGAAACTTTGGAAATAACATTTACAAATATAGAAGATGATATTCCAACCCTCAGATCTGAAAATGGCCAACTGGAAACCCTCCAAATAAAGGCTGCAATCTCCAAAACAAGTCACCCTTTTTGGTAGATGGTCCAAACCCCTTTGAAATGCCTTGGAAGTGATGCCAAAACCCTGCCTTTATGGCTGCCATAAATCTGATATGAAAACCCACTGATTATCTTCCCCAAATTATCTCTAAAAACCCTCAAAACCTATCCTCTGAAACCTATGAAAATATCTCTGTAAATCAACCCTGAAAGCAAGCTCCAAAATGACAAGCTAGGGTAGATCTCTCACTACCGAAGAATGCCCTGCTAGCTAGGGATGGATCTCTCACCACTGAAGCTAGGGTTCCTGTGGGATTTCACTCCACAAGCTATAGATTTTCAAACAGCAGTTGCACATGAAAGGAGATAATTAGGTATGCAAAAGAATCCTTTTCCTTTTTCCCCCAACTCCTTATATAACTTCTCCAAGGCAAAAGAGCCCCAATAAACCCTAGTCACATTTTTCCCTTGGAAGGGCCAATAAAATAAAAGTAACTTAAGTTAATTTTCCCCTTTTAAGTCGCCATGGTCCAAAAGTGACCCCCAACGCAAAATTAGAATATTAAAGTGTCATGTGGCCCCTTCCTAACGACAAAACATAATATCTAGTCCCTCCAAAACACTTTATTGCTTATGTCAATGAAGAAATATAACAAAATGGACTAGATATTCATACCCAATAGCTCCCTGCGTCCATAGCCCCTTGGGTATGACCAAGGCTTGGACTCGAATTGGCCCTTAGGCCTTAGGCATAGGAAAGGAGACATTACAAATAAATGTTAAACAAAATTATTGTACATGCCCTATACTGACTGTCAGTCAAATTAATCTGGATCCTGCTAGGGTGATGATCATAAAAAGGTCACTGCAGAGAAATAAAATTTTTACCCCACCATTGACTGCCAGTCAAATTAATCTATTTCCTGTTGAGTGATAATTATAAAGGTCATAGCAGAATAATACAATTTAGCCCCGGGTCAAATTAATTTGTTTCCTGCCGAGTGATAATCATAAAAAGGTCCTTGCGAAGTAATAAAATTTAGCCCCACCATTTTCTCTCCTAGGATCCTATAAAACTAGCCATTTATGTTTAATGCAGGGGTATTTGATATTTTTCCTACAAATAGACATCTTCTAGAGGTAAATTGAGTGAATTATATACTACAATTTTGTTTTTATAGCAAAAATTATCACCTTGCTATAAGGTTTTCTTGACTCGGTCCAATCATTGGAATCAAATCCAACTATAGAGTCCATATAAGTTTCTATTGGATGAAATTATTTCAGACTAAAGTAGACTATTAATAGAGCACAAATTTCTGGTTAGTAATGGAAATTGAATTTTCCAGAAGAGATAAAATCTTTAATTCTTAACTTCAAAAAACAACCATATTTCAAATTGGATGGCATAGCTATGAACAACTCAATAATGGCTCCCCAACTATTTAAACCAAAATATGGTGGTCTGGAGCTTCCAATCACTTTTAACTTGACTCTGAAGAAAGACCCCGATGTTTTTGCAGCCGTTCAATCTCAATAATAATTACACATCCATCTGGCATAATCAGGGGCGTGTCTTGCCCTAGGAAACCTAGGCAGTTGCCTAGGGCGGACAAAACAAAGGGCCCCAAAATTTCAAAAAAAAATTCTAAATTCAAGGTCCGGTAGGTCGGCGACTCAAGGGCCTAGGCAGTCAGCTTTGAAATTTTACCGAAACAATTGCTATTAAACCGTAAACGGGGTCCGAGGAATGATGGAATCTCAAATTTCAATTGTTGTTTATACTTTCAAATTCAAATTTTAGCGACTGCTAGTGCCGACTATACATACTACACTTGTGACTTGCGGCTTGCCCTTGGACAGTGTTGGAGCGGGCAGCGGCGTGGCTCTTCTCATTGCTTAGACATGAGACAGAGACTTTAGTATACTTTTCTCCACTTCTGACTTCTCCACTGTCCAGTCTCCTGCAGGCTCCAACGAACTCAACAGACACTACAGACTACACTGTATAGTCTACAGACACAGTGTGACTACTACTGTCTACAAAACAAGACTAGTCACTACATCATACATGCCGCGACCCACTGTCCACATTGCAATGCAACTTGTTAGTTGTTACTTCAGACTTCTGAGTCACTGTCAATGTTGAGTGAGTTGACAGTTGTTGTAACAGTTAACTGAGTTCTAAGGTTCTTAACTGTCAGTGCTGAGTGAGTTGACAGTTGTTGTAACAGTGTAATCTCCTTAGGGTATATACTGCACCAAATTTTCAAAAGATAGACTGATAGTAATACAATTATTAGTGATAGTGATCACGATTCATCAATATCATTCACTGTTCACAGACTATTACTATAGTTTCTGTTACTTTGTATACAATATCTTAATCTTCCGAGTCCCACAGGCCACTCCCATGCGGAAGGCTGTATGCCTATGGCTGTATCTAATCTCTAGAGGCTCTGAGGCAGACTCCCACCGTCCACGGGCCACTGTAGTCTGTCCACAGATAGTAGAGTCTAGACAGAGACTACAGTCCCACTGGCACTCAACACAGTTACACAGAGTGATAGACTAAGGCTAAGAGTCCTAAGACAGTCCGTCCACTGTTACAAGACTACAAGTACAACTTACGGTTACCTTGAAAGTTGAATCAGATTCAAGAATCTATTTCTTTTCAAGAATCAAATGCACTACACACGCTGAGGGTCGAGGCACTGATCGTAGATTGTATGCTTTGCCTTTCGGTATTGGGATTCAGAAAGGAAAATTATATATCTTAATGATTAATTCTACTTGTAAGTTGTAAGTTGTGGACAGTGGACTGTGGAAAATTGAGCTTCGTTTCGACGCTGAAACTGTGAACATTGAGCACATGAACTGTGAAGCCTGAAGGGATTCAAGAACTAAAAATTTATCAGGTATTACCATATTAAAATTTCAGGACTTCAGTTGGTCCGGACTGCCTGACTGCCACTCGCCGGTGGGAAGAAGATTGCAAAATTCAATAGGCGCTTGCATCAGATCTTTCTCCAAATTCCAAAGCCTAAAGTTCCTTTTAAATCAAGTTCAACACCGGATCTGGTAGATCATCATTCGTCTTGGGGGAAGAACATAAAGCTAAGTGATCAAACCCTAACTGCTCTAGCATCTTACATTTGATGTTGCATTAATTTTGTTCTCAATTGCATCAATTATATTATTACATTTTGATTTAAATTTTTAATTATTCTTATTATGTAATTGATTGTATTTATATTATTTCACTTTTGGAATAGTATTGATTATAATTTATAGCATCATTATCAACGACAACAAGTATTCAGGTAGTTATTGTAACTTGATAATTGTTTAGTTCAAATGGATAAAACTAAAAATTAAGTGGTGCTCAATTTCGAAAAAAAGCTAAACAAAAAATTGAGGAGGAAAAAAACCTTTTGAAAAAGATACCTAAAATAAATATATTTTTAAGTGCATCAAAGAAATTTAAAGTCAAATCAGTTTTTAATGAAAATGAGAATTATTGTTCGGTTAGTGACAAAAATACACAATCAAAGTCAATAGGAGATGAAAACACACAAGAGAAGGAGAACACACAAACAAGAGGAGAACAATGAAAATACTATTGTTCAACCCATCGTTAATGAACATTTCATTGTTGATCCTGATCCTGCAAAATGGGTAATAGACAACAATACAATAGAATATATAATTTTAAATACGCCAAAACAAGATATGAATGTTGATTTTTCAAATTCAAAACGCCAATACTTAGATTGTTTTAGATATGTTTCTAAAGATTTGTTTCAACGGAAACTTTTAAACAATGAACGAAAATTAAGAGAATGGTTGCTTTACTCAGAGTCAAAAGGAGTTGTTTATTGCATTCCTTGTCACCTTTTTCAAGCAAAATCAACCACATTTTCTAAAATTGGATTTAATGATTGGAAAAATGCATCGGCTAGTTTAAGAGAGCATGAGGATTCCCCTGATCACAGGACTTCAATTCTTAATTTCATCACTCGAAGTAATGTTTTGGGAAGAGTTGATTCTACACTTGCAAGTCAATACCAAAATGAAGTAGAGTATTGGAGGAATGTTTTAAAGCGTATTGTTGCAACTGTGAAATTCCTTGCTACTAGAGGTATTGCCTTTCGTGGTGGTGACAATTTATTAGGATCTTCTAGAAATGGAAATTTTTTAGGGTGTTTAGAACTTATTGCAGAGTTTGACCCATTTTTGGCAAATCACATTTCACAATATGGAAATGCAAGGAAAAGGAGTTCCATCTTATTTATCTACGACAACATGTAATGAATTTATTGACCTTATGGCACAAAAAGTTATAAACAAAATAGTTGAAGAACTCCACAACGCAAAATATTTTTCAATTATTGTTGACTCAACACCTGATGTATCTCACACTGACCAGTTAGCATTTGTGGTAAGGTATGTTTCTCAAGAAGGAATTCTAGTTGAACGATTTTTAAAATACATTCCTTCAGTTGGACACAAATCATGTGATTTAGAAGCTTCTGTACTTACAACACTAGATGACTATGACATTAATATCAAAGATTGTCGGGGGAAAGCATATGATAATGCAAGTAACATGTCTGGAAAATACACAGGTCTACAAAATAGGATTAAAAATCACAACTGTATGGCTGAGTTTGTACCTTGTTCAGGGCATTCCTTAAATCTTGTTGGATCTTTAGCTGCAGAATGTTGTACAACAACTATAGATTTTTTTTCAGTACTTCAACTTATTTACACTTTCCTAAGTGCCTCAACTTATCGGTGGGAAATTTTATTAAATTTTTTGGATGGAATTTGTCCCGTTGTAAAATCTCTTTCTGAAACAAGATGGTCAGCTAGAGCTGATGCAGTTAAAGCACTTTTCTTGGGATATAGTAAAATTCAAGATGTTTTCCTAAATATAGCACAAGACAAAAATCAAACAACTACCATGCGACATGAAGCAAAGTGTATTCACAAAAAACTAGACAAGTTAGAAACTTGTGTGATGTGTTGTATTTGGCATAGTATTCTTGAAAGAATGGATGCAACTAGCAAATATCTACAAAAGGTAGACATTGAACTTAACCATGGTTGTGACTCAAGTATAATTCATTGATAGATTATATTCAAAATATTAGAGAGAATTTTGATACATATGAGCAACATGCTAAGATCATTAGTGGAAAAGAAGAGTACGAAATTGATAATAAAAGAAAAAGAAAAAGAAAAGTTCACTTTGATGAAATGAGAGATGTCGAAATTCCACAAATAGGAAGGGATCGTATGAGGGTGGAGGTATTCTATGTTATTATAGACAACTTAATAAGGGAATTATCAAGAAGAAATGAAGCATATAGTGTGTTAAATGATAGGTTTGGATTTTTGAACAATTTAAAAGATCTTGATAATGAGACAATATCGAAATGCTCTAATTCTTTAGTAAAAACATATAACACAGACTTGGAAACCTCCCTTGACATTGAATGCATCCATTTCCAGGCATTAGCAAGACGTGAAAACTTGACAAGTATATCATCAATGTCAAAATATTTAAGAAAAAGTGGACTAGACACCACGTTCCCAAATCTAGATGTTGCAATACGAATGTTTCTTTGCATTCCTGTTGGAAATTGTAGTTCTGAGAGAGCATTTTCCACTCTAACAAGAGTAAAAAGCAATTTAAGGTCAACAATGGGTGAAACTAGATTGAATAGCCTTTCTATTTTGACAATTGAACGTGACATTGCTACAACAATAAATTATGATGATGTCATTGAAAGTTTTGCTATGGCAAAGGCAAGAAAAAAACCTTTATAGCTTTAATAAAATGTGTCAAGAGTTATACTAAGTCTATAATTGTTTTAAAAACATTCATATACAGGTGGGTCGTTGGTCTCTGGGTGGGAGGGGGGCACATGCTCCGAGTACTGCCTAGGGCGCTCAAGAACCTTAATTCGGCCCTGGGCATAATTCCATAGTTCTCTTTCACTTGCTTTTGCATAACTTTCTAAATAGCTGAAACAGAATATTGGTTATAGTATTTACTATTTCTTACAAAAATATAAAATGGAAATAACTGATGCTCTCCTCTCAACCTCTTTCCGGACTAGTATACCATAATATAAGTATCTACTACTAATGCTATACAAAATCTCGGGTGACAAAATTATGGCATTACCAGGACTTCACACAAGCAGCTTGTCAATGTGAATATTCATACTATGGCTATAGCTGATATTTCAAAATTGATATTCACAGAGTTTTCAGTTTGACTTGTCCTCCAGCTCCAGATGATTTGTTTGGAAGTGACACATATTGTAAAATCTTTTGAACAGCAAGAACATCAAGCTGAAATTTTACCGCAATATCCTTAGCTTCCATTGGTTTCTCTTGATTTTCTGCCTCACCTTTATGTAAGAGCAAAATCTGGCGCAGCTGAGAAACATTCAATGTTCCAGGTGCCAGAATTTTTTCCCCGCCTGTACCAGTAATATCACTAGTCTTTCTAAGCTTTGGCAATGGTCTGTTATATTTTGGCACAATAGAAGCCTGCATTGGAAAAGCAAATAAGTCTTCCTTATGACCAACAAAACTTGTCGAGATGCAAATTGATCTCTTAAATTTTAAACACTATTGAATTTATGTTTTATCTTAAGCCTTCATTGTGATCAATCCAACTTAACAAAATATATCTTCAAGTTGGAATGGGAAAATTTATGTCCTTGTTAACAACAGGGGCCTGAATAAGAAGGGGCAAATACTGGGAGATAATGTTTGACAGAAGATACTGTGATGGGTACAAACATTCAAGCCCAGCGGTAGGTACAGGTTTTATTTTTTTTTACTAAAAAAGGTATTAACAGGTATGCCGAAACACACAGACCCCAGGTTCACAATGAGGAAGACAAGCATAAATCACAAGGAAAAGGAATGCAAGGTAAGATTCTTTTATCAAGAGTTCAAATGCAGCATCTTCATCTAAAAGGTAAAGGTGATGGATAATAATTAGGCTAGAACAATGTTGCGATTGAAAAAATGATAGTATTTCTAAAGCTACAGAGGTTTTCCAAATATCAACTGCCTTACTGCAGTCAAATCTCTGCTGAAAATTTTCAAGAAATGCACTTATATAAACTATAAAGCTTTTCATTAGGCATCAATGAAAAGGCTAGAACCTTATAAGTGAGATCATACATTCAAGCTACGTAGTAAGGATGATCATACATTCAAGCTATGTAGTGAGGATGCACATGAGTGTCTCAGGGCGGAGGCTACAGACGCACGACAGTGAGGGGCGAAGGCTGCAGACACACGACAAAGAGTTTGTTGATGCACGACAGGGAGAGTTTGTTGACGTGCGATAGGGAGAGTTTGTTGACGTGCAACAGGAGAGTGTGCGGAGGAAGTAGACGCGTGATAGAGAGTTTGAATGCATGCAAAGAGTTCTGCAAAATCAGAACAAGGATGAAGGCAAAGTTACGCGCGACAAAATTGATGATTTGATTCAATGTGGCAATTGCATTCATGTCTGAACCCATCAAATCACAATGTTTGAATGGGACGAAACCTTGCTGATGTGCGTCAACGAACCTTGCTGATGTGCGTCAAGAACCTTATTGATGCGCGACAACAAAATCTCATGTTGCGCGTCTGTAGCCTTCTGTCACAACACTTAAAAATCAGGAGCGAAAATTTTGTTGTCAGACCCCCACAAAATTTTCCTTCCCGCGAATACAGTTCCGGGGAATTCGTCAGGTATTTTTCCACCTTCGATTTTCAAGAGGTCTCTTAAAATAAACCTGGGATGCACATGAGTGTCTCGGGGCTTGTGAGCCTCTGATACAACTAGAGTGTCTAAAAAATCGGAACATAGGATGAAAGCAAAGTTTCAAAATTGATGATTTGAATTCAATGTGGCCATTGCATTCATGAGGACCCATCCCCCTTGTGGAATTCCGCAAGGGAATTGTTTTTGCATTTAATTAATATATTGTTCAAAAAAGGGTACAACCCTACCCTTCCAGTTTTGAATATATGAGATCCTCTATAATACACATGCCTTCACCATCAAGCCCACTTCATTAGATCAAAACTGCCTACCAACCTAAACTGATCTACCCGATATATTATTAAATATTGTATTTTATACAAAGTATAATATACTTAAAACTTTGGACTTTGAAAATATATTAGCACTTCGCATTGATATTTTCAGGGTGAAACCAAGCCAAACGAGGCAAGATTACAGGTAGCTTCCGAAATCGAAGTGTCAAAAACAGTTTTTGGTTAAGGTTGATGTAAATTTCAAATTTGAACACATACTTTTCTTTCCCAATTACACACATGATAACAATTGTATCCAGGACCATGGGAGCTCAACCCTATAGACCCCAAAACAACCATAGGTTGTAGATTTTGCCTAAAACAAATCGCAAACAAGCATATTATGAACCTTGAAACAGAAAAGGTATTAAGATTCAACTGGATGCATACTGCAGAAATGCTACTAGAAACTAAAATGCCACATGAGTACTAAAGCCCCTATCTGTTTGTATGGGCATTGCCAGCATCTCCAATTGGACTATGAATAAATTTAATTAGACAAACAAAACTTCCAACTTGAGAGAAAACTCCAGAAAGAAGGTTTCTCTGAAAACAACCTGGGAGTTGTAGCTAATGATAGTTTATGACCCGGGGAGTAAACACAAATACAAGGATGAACCTACACAGTTGAAGCCTCTTTCGGATATGCACCTTCAAACTTCTTTTATTACCAATTCTCTGCATCTTCATCAGCACCGTCAAAAGTTATGCATTCCTCAGGTCCAGACACAGTCTGATTAGTCTCTGAAAAAAATTGTTCGAGATTTTCTAGCCCATCATTATTATCTTCTTCATCCTCAGGGGATTTCTCAGTTTGTAAATCCTGCTCTTGAGAAGGCAGAGACTCCACTTCTTGCATTTCACTTTGCTCTTCCTCGTTGTCGTTCATATCCACCTCATTTGCAAGGCCCGGTAAAACCTCGTCTTTGATCTCCCCATTGAAATTTCCCTGCAAGCATTCTACAGGAGCATTTTCCTCAACATTAGGGCACTCCCCCTCTGCTTCAGAATTCACTGGGGCTTCCGTAATCATCTCTTGCATAGATTTGCCAGAGATTATGCCATCTATAGTTTATTGCAGATTAACCAGTTCACAAGTCACAGCCTTTCTCGACTCCCGTACAAACGAATTCACTCCCTATAAATTTCACAGAATTGAAAATGTTCAAGACATAAAACTTTAAAGTTTTCTCAAAAAAACATCTGCAAAAGCATATGACGGAAAACATGTACAAACTGTTTGGAGCTACAAAAAATGAAGTATGTAATTAAAATAAATTAATGGTAAAATGACCTGAATTGGTATTAACGTTGCCTGTATTCCAGTTAATATTAGACAGAATCAGCTAAAATTGGCTGTTTAAAATATTTCTATAATGAAAATATAAATACAGTAGCAGAGCAGGAAAACATTGAATCCAGTCCTAAAATTTGCAACCCGAGAGCCTAATTTGACGCAAACTTTTTTCCTGTGAGCCTCAAATTACACAGACGAGGACCATTTCAAAGGAATAAGCTCTTTCCGTTCTTGTGTTTCACCAGAAATTATCGAGATCTTGTGAAATATACATAAAATTAAACAAATTAGTAAAGAAAAGACAACACACCTGAATAGCGTCGAGTCTGAGCAACAGAGACATGATGCATTCAGTTATCTTGAGTTGCTCCTCCTCATCCCTCCGTATTAAGTCCACTAGATGGCAGTCAATTAAACGCCTTCTCATTTCTGCAGCCTCTGCCTTCGTTTTCATTATGACCCTCAACTCTTTTAAAGGTTGGGGTTTCCTTACGCAAAACCCTCTGAAAGCCGCCTGTGATTTTACGGCCGCTGTAGTTTTGTCCATCTGTTTTCTTACACACCAAGATGCCGATTTCGTGGCTTCTAAACTGGCAAAATTGACAGGAATCGAAGCGACCCTGTAGAGTTTAATCTTGGGCTATAATAACAACAGCTGTTCCTGCTGTTCTGGTTGCTCGTGTTGTTCCTGAACTTAAAGAATTCGACACAGCATCTTTGCCACCTGAAGAATTTGAATGATGGCAAAGATGTTATGTGTAATTTGTCAGCCACAAGAACAACAGGATCAACCGGAACAGCAGGAACAAACTGAATAGCAGAAACATGTTGTTGGTAGCCACGACTTGCCCACTCTATCAAACCATCTGGTTTTGGGAAGTTGAAGAATACTGAAAATGGGCCGAAGTGCCTTTTAAAATCTCTAGAGATAAATCAACTCTCCCTTCTTGTCACATTCTATACAAACTTATCTGCAGGCTTTCTGGTATACGTGAAAGATTGACGTTTTTGTTTTCTTTAATCCTTTAACCGTTTTTTTAAAGACGAATGATTTGATTGCAGGACCATGATCTTTTGCCACTCACATGTTTCTTTTTAGAATGTTATTAGGTGGGATTCTGCCTAGAAATTGACCAGTGAACCAGACGTGGACATGACGGGTTAATGAACTCTCTAAATTTCTCCCTTCCTCTGTCACATTCCATACAACTCGTCTCTCCCTTCCTCTGTCGCATTCTACACAACCTTCTCTGCATGCTTTCCGGTATAAGAGCTTGGCTACAGTTTTTCCTTTAAATATTGCCTACAGTTTTTCCTTTAAATATAAAGGTGAAAGCTTGACGTTTTTGTTTTCATTATTCGAATAACCTATTTTAAAGGACGACTGATTTGATTGGAGTACCACCACGGACTCACATATTTCTTTTTAGAATGTTATTCTCCTTGGAAATTGAGAGACATCAATAGTTGAGCAGGGTTGGATTGTTGATATAATGTCTTGAATACACAACACCCAATAGTTGTCATAAAAGTACCTAGTCATTTTTGATATGACAACACCCAATCCCATGATGCCATGTAAGATTTGTCATTTTTAAATTGTTAATGTTCAACCATTATCACCAGGTCTGGAATTTCAAATTATCTGTGCCTGTCAAAGCAAAATTTGTTGACGGTTTAGAACTTTCATGTGGCTGTAATTTCTACAAATTTTTATAGATATATGTATAATCTATTCATACCTATATATACAGGTATTATGTTTTTAAATAAACCTCTTAAAAAATTTGACGGTTTTCAAAATTTTCACCCTGTTAATGTCTACGGTTTCTATAAGATTTCGCCTGTAAAATACAGTTAAAATCACAAAAAATAGCCTACAGCCTGTCAATTTCCAAGCCTGATTATCACCCATGATCAAGTATGAGTCCTAATCAAAATGTAGTGTAACTCAAATTTACAATTTTAAATCAATTCAAAATATGTCTTTCCCTCCAATTCAACACTAAAAAAAAACTATAATTTAAAAAAATATTGAACTATGCGTTGGTGAAAAAATCAGGATCTTATATTATATTTAAATTGATTTGGTGGGCCCCTAACTTAGGGTGCACCACTACTAGGTTACACCATAGGATTTTTTTTGTTTTGTTTTTTTTATCCATTAAAAAGCATATTTTTATATTAATAATAAGGATGTACAACGCTAATCATATAAAAAATATGGGTGGAAAAAGTTACACCTCACAAAGCCAAGAGTTCTAATAAATCGAACCAAAAAGGTTTTGAGAGAGGCCATATCACCTCAAAAAACTAGAGTTAAAACCACATAGTGTGAATGTCAATAAAAAAATGAGAACATAAAGATCAAGCAGTAATAACGAACATGGTGACATGTGGCGGAGGAGGAGGCGGACTATAAGACTTGTCGCCCCAACCTGAACTAGAGGGGGAGCCTCATCGGAGACAAACGCCCAACGATCCCAGCCAGAGTCATTTTTCTACTTAGCATCAATACCATCATCAACTTATTAAGAGAAATGGTCAGATGCAGTCGAGAGAATTTCCCTTGAGACACGTCGAACCAACCAAAACCACCAAGAGGAAAAAATGCAAGCAAAGGCAGCCTCGAATGAGGGGATTACTGCCTCGGTGGAGGTGGAGAGCTCCGTCAACGACAAGGACCACCCCAACACGAGCAGGCGGAGGCGAACGGTGGTGCCAAGGTAGCGAGCAGTGGTGTAGAGACAAATTTGGGGGCACCTGACCGACTTCACAGGGCACTGAAGCCCAATGTTTGAGGAGGCGCTAGAGATGCTCCACCTCCAAACACACTTTTTTAGCTTGATTTTGAATTTGATGCATAACAATAGAAATCACAATGACCTTATTAGTAACAGAGAAATCATAATCCAAACGATCATTATTAAAATAATATTGTTTCTGTCTTTCTATAAGTGGAACAAAATTTCAGTCCTAAAGATGTGCCAAATTTTGTTGTAAATTGCAGGTAACGTGGTTGAATCCCCCAAGAGAACCACTTTCTAGGAGAAGAACTCAAGAGAAAAGGGTTACAAAGGGGTGTGAATCCATCTCCAAGTCGTCTGAGCACGGGGGTAACACTAAAACATGTGTTTGATAGACTTCAGTTGGTTTCAACACAAACAAACAGGGTTAAACCCAAAATGTTTGAAAGGGGAACCAGCGAGGAGACCTTGATGAAGAAGGCACCAAAGGAAATGAGCTTTTTTAGGCTCAACAACGGCCGACCAAACCCTCTGGAAGCGACGGGACAAAAACGAGGTCGAGGAGGAAAGTGACCAATGCCTATTGAGCGTGTCACTATTAATTGAACGAGGAGCCAGAAGAGAATAACCAAGGGAAGGTTTATATCTGCAAAAAAGGGTAGCAGCAGGTCAATTCCAATCCCGCCACCAAGGAGCTCCAAAGGTAAGCCCTATCGTGTGTAAATAATCTTTAAGAATGCATGTAATTAATTATCGGATAGGAGTAGCATCTTTAGTAGGAAGAAGGTGGAATTTAAAAACTAAAGTCTCCCAATAAAGCCAAGAATGAGAGTTCATGCAGAACAAATCCCTAATAAAATTAATTCCATTTTAAAAAAGGCAGAGGGCTTTACCCCAAGGATGCAAAGCCAATGGTAAATCATGGTAAGAAAACAAAGAGGACCACCAGAGAGAGAATTAATTGAGGGAAATGCTAGATCAGAAACCATTGTTAACCCTGGTAAGGTGCAGTCTGAGAGATTCCCATGCCTTCCAACTACTATGCAAAATAAAAGTGCCCTTAATTTTACCTGGAACGAGATAGAGAAGAAGAGATTGAAAGTTAAGACCCTTCCAAGCCTGCCTGTCGAGAGGAACACCCTGACAAATACCATGCCAAAGGATAATTTTCCAAGCTTCATGTAGACAACTATAATTATGCCCAAGCATTTAAATACTTAAAATGTGTTAATTATCTCATTTCCTACAAATTGACGACATATTGTCAATAACGCTCATCTTCTCTTCCATTGTCGTTAATTGATTACATTACGCTAATTAATTAAGTCCCCTATCCAACACGTACCCTAATTAACAACCCTTCGTTAATCAAGACCTTTTGTCTAGTCTAATTAATTATTATTAATTAATTAGCCTTCCTTCTCATTAAATCAATAAATCACTATTTAATTGATTTAATTCCCTCCTAATGGTCCAAATCACACTAAAATCCATCTAAAAGCTTATAAAAGCTTGCACATGTATTAATTAATCATCTTGATTAATTAATACACCCCCTTTATCCACATGCGCCACTAAAGGACAAACTAAACCATCCTAAAGTTAACTCCACCCCATCTAAACCCCCCTTATCCATAACTAACTCTACATCTCCATTAGTTCCACATTCATGAGAATGTGTTGAATCCTTTATCCTTTGGGCTATATAAACAACCATCCCTCTATTTCTACACCTACACCTAAATCTCTCAAGAGACAAAAAAAAGCACATAGTTTCATACTAATAGCCTTTTGTCATTCTTGAGCCCTCCATCCTCCATTCTTGAAGAGCTAAGACTCACACCCAAGCATCCATTGAAGGATCAAAGCAAGCAAATATAATTTGATTTCCATTGAACTACTTAGGTTCATTTTTAATGTTAAATTAGGCAATTAAGGAGAACAGAGTTCATTAATTTACATTATGTTTTGATCATTTCAAAGTTATAATGTTGAGGGTAGGACTTGCTTATTTCTTCATCATGATGGTGCACATTTCTCATTTCTAGCTAGGTTCGGAAGCTATTTCTAGGTGGTAGTTTCTTGCTTTAAACTTAGCTAAATTGTAGAAATACTTGTACACACTTCATTCCCTTCCAGACTACACAAAATACATTTAGCATAAAGAGCCCACCATTGGTATTTAACATCAATTAAGCCTAGACCACCAACTTCTTTAAGCATACAACAAATTTTCCAAATCAACCCCATGGAACCCCTTGTGCCCTTTAGTGTTGGCCCAAATGAAATCATGAAGAAGCTTCTCAAGTTTGGCAGAAGTAACATATGATGGAGCCCAACATGAGGAGTAGTACACATGTATGGCCGCCAAAACCTTAGAGTAAATATGAAATTTCCTTGTAAGAGAAAGAGGTTTGGTAATCCAATAAGAGATTTGGCGTTTAACCCACTGGACCACATAAGACCATAGCTGAGCTGAAGTAGCCTGAAAGGAGAAAGGGATCCCAAGAAATTTGAACTGAACCCCAGGCTGAACCCAAATCCATTGCATAACAGCCAACCAAGCGGGGATGGGAGTCTGATTTTTCCACTAACATTGAATTTTCTCCCATTGAATAGCAGACCCTGAAGCTAGACAAAAAGTGCCATTACAATCTAGACAATGATGAACAGATTGCTTCTCCCCCAAAAGTGTGAGAAAAGAATCAACAACAAAATGAACATTAATAAGTTGTTGAGTAGTATAAGGAAAAGAAATACCTTTTACTCGTCCTTAAGAAGTACTTGTGAGAGCTAGAAGATAGTGAAATCCTTTAGTAACCAACACATAAAGGGAATGAGTTAGGGGGGAAACCTTGCCTAATAGATCTAAACAAACCAAACCTGGAAGATTGGGGCTCCAAGTGACTGTAATACATGCTCCAACATTTTGAAAAGCATTTGCATAGTCCGAACGAAGTGAGAACTAGACCCTAGGGGCTTGGAGCATAGATAAGATGAAAGACGATTCAATTCTATCTTAAGCTTTAGCGAAATCAATCTTGATAAACACTTCCTGCTGAGAGAAGAGACGAGCCCATTCCATACCTTCCCAAATAACTACCATTAAAACATTTAGGTGGTCGCAAATAATGAAATGTTGAAATTTTTAAAAACCTTATAATTTTTTTAATGATTTAATGTGTGCGTGTAGGTTATAGACAGGTTAACTAGGGTGATGAAAACTCAATGTCTACTTTTTCCCCTTTTTGTTAAGTGGTTTGTGATGGTCAAATTGTTGGCCAAAAATTAAATTGAGATTATTTAATTTGTTTTTGGATAGGTGCCCCCCCTCAAACTGGGGGTGCTTGTGACGAAGTGAAATAATCAATAGTTTGAAAGTGTATTTGGATGAGATATGTTTATATGGTGTTTATTTTTTTATTTAAGATCCTCTAAGACAAGGAATGAAAGAAAATTGTCATAAAGATGGACTTACGCTATCATAGAATCAAATGATAGGGGAACCAATGGGTTCACAACCTATAGATGTATGACTCATAGGAAACATCCACAAGAAATGATCATGACTGATTATGCTATCCATGATATAGATAGACATGTGGGATTTGACAAACAATGTTTCCACAAAGGTGGGATTCTATATCTAGGAAGTTAAGTGAGAGGGGAACCAATGGGTTAATGTCCTATATACATATGACTTACGAGTGATAAGGCTATGAGCATCCGACGTGGATTTTGATAAGGGCATGCTTCATATAGATTGATGTTACCTCAAAGGTGGGCTTACGTGACCAAGAAGTCAAGTCACGGGGGAACCAAAGGGCTTATTTCTGATAGACATGAATTAATGACAACAAGGAAAATGTTTTCTTGATTGCTCTGAAATCCATAACAAATTTGATAAATGTAAGCTCTGTATAGATTAACAATTTATAGATAAATTATAATTGGATAAGAATACATAACTGTATAAGGATGTTATTAATAAAGGGGAGTAAATCATCGTTGATTACCTAGATCTATGGAAATTGGAGAAAATTTCCAACTATCACACAGATAGCTAGTGATTGGGAGGGTGGGAAAAAAATTTAATATATAAGGGGCACGGGAGATTCATTTCAACCATTGTTTGTTTGTGAGATTAATATTCTTAGAGAAATATTTGTGTTTTTTTGAGTTTGATTGAGTGATTTGGAGGCAGATGGAGCTAGAAAGAGACGTCTGAGACCCATGTGTGCTAAGGTATGTAGTTTACTTTTAAAAAAATTGTATATATATAACTAGGATCTAGCCTATGGGATCATGGGTGATTTCTTATGAAATTTTCAGTGATTCATAGGATTGACGTCGATTGTTTTTTATCGCTAGCAATTGCGTGGGATTGTTAGCAATTTAGTTGGTTTTTTATTAATGTTTAGATAAATGTTATATTTGACAAAGTGATTTCAATTTTTTTTGTGTCAAATGTTTTTTTATTGTTTTCATAGATGCAGGATAAAAAAAAATTGACACAATATTAAAATCCTCATTCATTTATACGTAAGGGACTAGAGTTTATACAAAAGGACCAAGATAGGAAAACAAAAGTTTCCAATAATAATGGAATAGTCTCCTGTGCTAACTCTCTGATTTACCTAGTTGATTACCTGTTAATTATTTTTAAATAACTTTGTGTTTCTAATCTACTAACATTCCTCCCTTATTAAATTATTTTTACAAATGTACTCCCTAAACAACTCAAATTTCACCTTTCCAAGGGACTTGGTGAGTATATAAGCTATTTATGCATCTGTAGGGTAGTACTGGAGCTGAATTTGGTGGTTTAATATTTTCTCTTGAATATAGTGGCATTCGACCTCAATATTCTTGTCCCTTTCATGTAGAATAGCATTCTTCACAAGCTTGGACAAACCCTTATTTTCACAATGAACAATTGGTGGATATTCTTCACAAATGTTCAAATTAAACAAAATATGATGTAACCATATCACCTTGTACACAACTCAACATACAAAATGATACTCTGCCTCAGTGAATGAAAGAACAAAAACAATTTACTTCTTACTGATCCACAAGATTGGTCAAGATCTGAGTTGATATATGAATTCTAACGTTGATTTTTTGTCATCAAATTATCAAACATACTCCGCGTCAGTGTATCCCTGTAAGAATAATTGAGTGTTCTTATTGTTTTCCAAACCATATTTAAGTGTACCTTGTAAAAGGAACGATAACCAGATTATACCAAGCCAAGAACTCATATGCTAATCAAACACCACGATCAATAAGATGAAAGCAATTTCCCAAATTAATTTTACATAAAACCTTTGCAAAAAAATGAGCAGAAATATCATATATTATTATGGAACTCAATGAAATACAATGAGAATGGTCCTTGCTTATATAGGCAAAGAATAACAATCTAAGAACCAGTAAAGGTCATAGATCAAGCCATAAATCAAGGAAAGAACTAGTCATCAAGGATCTAATCAATACCATAGATCAAGGAAAGAACTATACCTAACAACTAGATAATATCTCCCAATATCTAAATAAGATAACATAAATATCCACAAACATAAATAAATAAAGGTAAATAAGGTACCTAGTTGAGCATGAGCTAAGGTAAATACCTACTCTAACACCCCCCCTCAACTGAAGCTAGGGGTCAAAATAGAAGTCGCATGTCCACAGTATGAGTCCACGAAACTAGGTCTGATGAGGTACTCACGTACAATATATCCATGAAGAAATCTCAAACTAAAATAAGTAAAGAATCTTGCTAGAAGGAAATATAAAGAAGAAGAAGATGGAAGATGTTATCACAAACACCCCCCAAGAACACCTTCTGAAACCCCAAGCATTCCACGCAACTCAAGGTAGCGAGGTGATGAAATAGGCTTCATAAAGATGTTTGCAACCTGCTGCTGAGTTGGAATGTACTCCAAGAAAAGAAATCCATCTTGAATGTGCTGACGAATGAAGTGTATGTGTATCTCAATATGCTTGGTCTGCTGGTGCTCAACATGGTTGTGAGAAATGTGAATTGCACTCTGGTTGTCACACCAAAGTAGAGTTAGAGAGTCCTGTGGGAATCAAAACTTTTTCAATAATTTTCAAATCCAAAGAATATGTTGACTCATTGTAATTGTTGCCCTGTACTCTGCCTATGAAGATGAACTTGTAATAGCCTGTTGTTTTTTTGCATGCCCAAGAAACTGGAGAAGAACCTAGGAAAGAAATATTGCTAGAATTGGAACACTTTTCATCAATAGAAACTTCCTAATCTATATCTGTATATCCAACCAACTGAGTAGAACCTCTAGTGTAGTGTAGGCCAAAGTGGGAAGTTCCCTACAAATAGAGCAAAATCCTTTTAGCATCCATGTCAGTGACAAATATGAGGAGAATGTGCAAACCAAGATACAAGCCCTACTACAAATGAAATATCAAGATGAGTATGGGTCGACTACATGAGACCTGCAACAAACCACCTATACAAAGTAGGATCAAAAAGTGGAGTGGTACATGTGGAAGTAAGAGTAACCCCAGACTAAAAAAGATATGGAATTCACTTGTAATCACCCATATCAAAGTGCCGAAGAAGATCATTGGTTTAATTTTACTAACTCAAATGAATCCGTGAATCTGTCTGAAAAATCTACAAACCAATAAAATAATTCACGAACCCAACATCTGTCATGTCAATCTGTGTAGTAAGAGCCCTCTGAATACTCTTAATGTGGGAAGAAGAGCTACCAGTAAGTAATAGATCATTAACATACAAGGCAAGTATCACAATATCCTCACCAACGTGACGGAGATACACTTTATGATCGGATTGGAAATGAACAAAACTAGTAGATAGAACAAAATAATCCATCTTCTCATACCAATCCCAAGGGGCTTGTTTGAGACCGTAGAGAGACATTCGGAGCCTACAAAAAAGAGAAGTATCCTAAACAAATCTAGTCAGTTGCTCCATGTATATTTCCTCTTTTAAATCTCCATATAAGAAGGCACTCTTCACATCCATCTGGTATACGTACCACCCCTGTGATGAAACAATAACAAGTACATAGGCATACAAAATCCATCTTGGTAACAGGTGCAAAAGTCTCAGAGTAATCAATAGCTTCAACTTGTGAAAAACCGTTTACAATAAGACGATCCTTATACTTATCAATGGACCCATCGCCTGCATATTTGGTTCGGTATACCCACTTACAACTTAACCATATTTCTTCCTTTATAAAGAGATACCAAATCCCAAGTATGATTCTTCATCAAAGAAGAATATTCGGCTACCATCACATCATCCCTCTCCTGTATCCGATGAGATTTTGAAAAGGACTCTGGATCCTGAGAAACTACCTGACACACTATTCTAGAAACTGTAGAATGTGTGTGATGATGCTTAGTGGGTGGAATATTCTGTATGAATGTGTTGCCTAAGAAATTATAGTATGATCCCACTTGGGCATGGTGATAACATCAGTGGGAATAGGATACTCAATGACATATATAACCTCCTCATCAACCTCCTCAAATAAATGATCCTCAAGATGAGATGAAGAAGGAGGCATAGAAGAAGATGAATAATCATGAGGAGTGAAGCACTCATCAAAATGAACATGTGTTCAAAAAATAACATCATGAGTATCAGGATCTAAAAGTTGATAATATCTCATGTTCTCACAATACCCTACAAAGATCAAGGGTTTTCTCTTCTTATCCAAAGCTTTCATTTTCTTATTTAGCACAAAATCCCAAGCATGGACTCCCAAAGACTCAAAAAAATGAGACATCTAGCTTAGTTTTGGACCAAGCTTTCTCTAGAGTCAAATTCACAAATGCTATATGTGGTGTGTGATTCTGAATGTAGTTAGCATAATTAACTACTTTTTCCCAGTAGATAGGAGGTAAATATCTAGAATGTAGCACATAGTTAGCCATTTCCTTCAAATTTATTTTCTTCCATTGTACTAAGCCATTTTATTATGGAGTATGAGGAACAAAATGTTGGTGAATAATGCCTTGAGTAGACAAAAGGTCACAAAACTAATTACTGAAGTACTCCCCCCCCATTATCAGTATGAGGGTTCTTTATGCAACTATAAGCTTGTTTCTCAACCAAAGCCTTGAAGAATTTGATGTGTGGAAAAACATCACTTTTTTACTTGAAAAAATAAACCCAAGTACACCTCGAGAAATTATCAATAAAAATAAGAGCATACTTAGTTGCATTGAAAGAGGGGGTAGGAAAAACCATCAAGTCACTATGCACAAGATCGAGTGGGGAAGAAACTCAGAAAAATTCTTAGGAAAAGGATCTTGGTGTTTTTTTCCTAATGCACAACCATGAAAAACTCTCTCAAGACAAAAAACTCTAGGGAGACCATCTATCATACCATGAGTGCTCAAATCCTTCAAATATCTATAATTTAGATGTCCAAATATTTCATTCCAAAGCTTACTCTCAGAATTTGCATGAGAAACCAATCGTGTCCCTATAGAGGAAGTATCATCAAAACTCTCAAAGTGATATAGTCTAGAACTATGATCAACAATACCTTGAGCAGCAAGTCAATGAGGCTCTAACAAATTTCGTACTTCTACCACATGTGGTGTAAAATTCATTGTTTTTCCTTGACCAACATGAAAATTTTGATATACAAAAAGTAAATTTATGGTGATGTTAGGAACATATAGTGCATCTTGGATACTATCGCCATCAAGGTGTATATCACCTTTTCCCTCAACATAAAAAAATGAATAATCTCAAACCTCAATTTGGGAAGTAGAAATCAAACCTAGAGATACAAAAGACTCCTTGGAAGAAGTCATGTGATGAGAAGCACCAGAATCTATAACACCATCACTTGAGTTGTGATGGTGTTACGGGATGGTGGTGGATATTGGAAGAGTAATGTGATATAAGCGTGATGTGAACTATGTCATAATTGTGATATTGTTAGCACACATGTTGTGCATGTCACTTAGTGTGTAACTCTTGGCATGTTGATGTGTTAGAGATGAGAGTATTCTATCTATTTTTCATGAATTCGAGTGTGATGTACTATCTTATTGTGTGTGTGAATGGAATATTATTGTTGATTACGGAGTCATGGAGCCTTTTGGCATTTGTGATGTGTAGTTGTGCTGATGTGTTGTATGACAAGGATGGTGTAAAGTGAATTGGATTGTATAGTGATGTCATCATCATGTTATGAAGAAATGTGTATATCACCACGATTGTATTGCTATTGACTGTATGTTGTGATTGTGTTTGTCATAAGTATATTCATGTAATATGTGATGGTTCATGTCACGACTTAAGTGTATATGGTGAGCATATGATCCCTATTGTACAGTATTGCACTTTGGGTGCTGTACGTGGTAATGTGATGTAATGTAACCTGTGATTGTAATGGAAGTGATATACCCTATATCAGTACCATGCGTAAGACGCTATGGTTAATGTGCATGGACCACCATTATGTTTGTGATATAGTTACGTGTTATGTTGTGAACCTTACGCTCACTGACCTTGAGGGAAATAAGTAATAGTGTATGTAGAGAGTGAGGGAATGGGTAACATGGGCCAATAACTCCAGCCAACCTTAGGCTCAGTAGATGATGACCTGTGCTCCTCTTTCTCTCTCTCCTTGTGGTTGTCGTATGGATTCAACCTAAGTGAAGCTATGACTATGTTTATCCTTTTCGAAGTGGTGGCGGGATGATTCAAATAGAGATGATGACAGTTGTACTATTGATATGTTATTTTACGAACTGAGGCTCAATGTTTCGAGTGCCAAAAACTCATTGAGCACCCCCTTGGTGGCCATATAAGGCCACATAGTCATCGTAATGTGCTACTTCTATATATGGATTTTATTTGTGAATTGAGCCTTTTCTTTTATTTTCACTAGGACCAACAATTTTCTTGATTGATATGTTTTTATATTTTGGGCATTTCCTTTGTTTGTGGTACTAACATGTGGATTTTTTTTGCACTATGGCTATTTGGCCATTTGTTTTTCTTGTATTTGTATCCTCTTTTAAATTTAAAATTTTGCAGCCTAGGCCAAGGCTTGTAGTTTGCCACTTGGCATTTGAATCAGATTGTTATGTTGGTTCTATTTTCGTAATATGTGGAATAGGATTATGGGATGCACCATGGAATGGTTGGACCTATGTACCCACTTTGTTGTATGGGGGTACACCACAAGGAGTTACAGATAACTAGTGGGTTGCTGAACCACGAGTTATTATGTCACTTGGGTTAGGGGTATCTGGACTCTACGTGCCTAGGGCCATAGGGTGACCGACCTCTTTGGGGAGTGAAAAGGAAAATTTATTTATATATTAATTCTTGAAGGAGACATAAGAGATTTGAGGTAGGCATAAGAGACTTTAGAGAGGCATAAGAGATTTGTGTGTGTGTGTATGATTGATGCTTCGGGAGGTATACATAGTTGTTTTGATGCTTTGGGAGTAGTGTTATGATGTATGTGTTACTCATGTGAGTTGGTTATGTGTTATGGTGTCGTGGATACGTTCTTGATTCCCTTGTTGACTCTATGTGTCTGCAGCTATTGTTCTGAGTTGTGTGAAATCTTCATCTGTGAAATTATAGGAATTTCATATTGTTATAGTATACTTACGTCTGAGTACTTTTGTGTTGGTCAACTGTGTGACAAGTACTATTTTATGTGGATCATGTATATTTCTTTCATGGTTTGATCAAGCCCTTGTAATATGGTGCGATCATGATAATATGTGAATTTTTTCTGTGAATCATCAGTGTTACGTATGACCCTGGTATGTTATTGTGATAGTGGTTCCTATTGGGAACCCACAAGAAGAAATAATATAAAACCTTACAACAATGAAATCTTAAGGACTTAAGTTTAAGGAATAATGAAAAGGGAAAGAGAATTAATTAAATAATGAAGTAAGAGAAAATTACCAATCTTCACAAAACTTTGAAATTTAAATAATCTGCCAAATTTTCTAGTCTTCCCTATGGTCGTGCTTTAACGACAGAAATTTCAACCATAAGATGAATCCTTGTCTTTGCCTAACCATTGTTGCATATCTCTTTTACGTTCTTCAGCGTTGTGTTGCATCGAGGATGATGCTTTCATAAGGGGAGGAGAATGTAATGCCCCCTTCGGTGTGACTCTTGTCTTGTTTTTGACCCCAGTTTGGTAGCATTGAAGGTCGTTTTGTACTCCTTTTATTGAGTTTTGAAGCTCAATTTGTGAACTCAAGTAATTGGTGAAGGCCTGGTCTTATGGCACTATGGGAAAGTTACCCTAGTAACAAAATTTGTTACCCATGTCGTAGTCCTTTCTGCTGTTGTGTGGAATGATCATGCCTTGGATCAATTTCAGTGATCCAAGGCATACCTCTGATCATTAACTAATTTTGATCCTTGTTGCGAAGTAAATTTGACTCCTTTCCTTCCGATTATACCCTTTTGTTCTGTCGCTAATGCTTATGCATTTCTGACGGTACTTATAACACCTTGTGAAGACCTACATATTAATGACTATCAGTTGCTTAATGATGTTTGTTAGAACTTCTAATGGAATTTTTAAGAACCATTTCAATTTATTTTAGGCATATTTTATTGGAAGGTACCTATTTTTTTAGCTAAGTTTAACTAAATTGATCTATCACTTAAAAGACTTGGAATGATGGCATCTATGACCAATCTTGGCATGTGTGGAAGTGAAGGGAAGTTAGTGGTGGTGCCAAGTTTTGAAGGGCTATTAATTAATGCCAAAGTTAATGTTTTTACCTACCACCTTTCTCTACTTTTGGCATCGACTTGGTCCTTGTTTCGTGGCCCTTCACCAAATGGAAATTACCTCTGCTGGGCATTGTTCCTTGTTTTCTTTTGCTAAATTTTTTGTTAATAGCTGGTAGTTGGGTGAATATTATGGCCATTCCTTTAATGGTATTCAATTCTATTAAAAGAAACATGTTTATCACTTGTGCTGTTGGACTAAACACCAATTTGATGTTGGCCACATTCATTGTAATTGTTGTTTATTAAATATCTGCTCTGACTTTTAAATTGCTGGTTTGTATACGCCAAACTGAAAGTTGGCCACTTATATTGTTTTTATTGTTTTATTTAAGTATGGTTCTTGTTAGTGTGGTCCTTGGAAACACCAAAAAGGGAGGGCCATGAGGACTGTTTGAGGAGGAGTGTTTCCTAGACCGTGGCGATTGAGAAGGCGTTGAAACCTTCTTTCAAATACGTTTTGCATACATTTCTCCTAGGGCACTTGCAACTGAAACATTTGACCAAGTATCTTCTCCATAATGCTTGGGTGGATGTCCATACCTGTTTCAAAGATACTATATTGGCACTGGCTGCGTGTATGCTTGAAAATGTGAACTGAGCAGGTTGGACACCTATTAATTGCATATGGTGAATCAAGGCCATTTTGCAAACTCGTTTTGTGCTTATACTGTAATATTGCAGTCCAGGAGACCACATTTCTTTCAGGAAATTACAGCTCATTGTTTTTGGGACTCCATGCCCTGGCCGCCTACCCTTCCTGTGCTAAACATGGCCATGGGAAAAGTGTGGTCACCCAACATGTTTGTGAACAATGGAATTTTGACTTGGGTGGTTGTTGTAGGCACTGTTCAACGTGTAAGCATCTCGTGGAAGCGTAAAAACAAGCATGATAAACCTACACATCCCAATAATTGCTAGGTTTTTAAAAATATCCTAAAATGAAGCATTGTCTTTCTTGAAATTGGTATTTCTATTGTGATTTTGTGTATTTTGTTCAGTCATTGATTACTAGTTGGTTGCTTCTTGATTGGTCTCTGGTTTTAAATTCTAGATATTCGAATGTATGGGCTATTCAGTCTTTTCCTTGTTATTTCATTATATAGTTAAATAAAATGAAGGTAACCTTTCTGTTTATTAATATTTCATTATTATGGAAATTTATAACTGTAAAGGAAGTTAAAAACCTACTAGAAATAATGGGTTTCGATGGAGTTTGCGATTCTAGAAACATCTATTGGGCTAATTTGATTTTTGCAAATTTGCAAATTTGCATTCATTTCAATAAGGGAAAAACAATGAAGTGAGTTAGAAAATAAATAAGAGGGTTTCCTGGGGATTCAGAATCGTGAATAATTCATTTTTACTCTAGATATTTTGAATCTGTATTTGTGTGTTTAGATTAACATAAAAAAAATAAGGAGGATGACAACTTGAAAGAAAAAGGGGAAAACCGATAGGATTTAGTGTTGTTCCCAATTATTTTCTTTTAAGCTCGATTCCTTGGGGTTTTTGAGCATTACCAGATATAGTTGTGAAATTTTATGACCATGCTGGAGGGTGACTTCCTTGTAAATTAAATCTTGAAGCTTTGGTGCTTGGTTATACGGGATTTATGTTATTTTGATCTTGCAATGATTTTTGTGAACGAAATAAAATTTAGAAAAGAGACTTTATTTTAGAGTGTTCAACCACATGATTTTGTTGTGTTTTTGAAAACAACATTATTTTGGTATATTAATTGATGGTCGTGACAAGTAGGATGATTATGAGATCGTTGGAAATATATGATTTATTCCCGGATGACATAAACAATAATAACATGTTTTTTTGAGAATATAAGGTCATACTAAATCATTCTAACTTAAAAAGTGTTTAATAAGTTCGATCATGTGAATTCGTGTTTGGTTAGATATCTAGTCCTAAACCTGTAAATGAGTTAAGGATAGTTGTTTTGGAACTGTTGAAAACTTTTGGAGGTAGTCCCTTTCACACCAAGGAAAACACTCGTGGGGTGTACTGATGCATTTGTGTAGTTAGGTATAGTATTCAGTTAATATTAGATCTATTTTGGGGCTTAATTCTCTTACGGGAAGACTTTTGATGGTATATACATTTATCTAACTCATTGTTTTTAATTGTTAATACTGTTATTGACAATTGGTTGGTTCATATATAGATAAATATCCTGATGGATTATGATAGGAATTATCAAGAGGGTTAATGACATTTGGGGTATATATATATATATATATATATATATATATATATATATATATATATATATATATATATATATATGGATACATTGTTTTTGTTTGACAGGAATTGTTGTTAAGGAAATGGCATTTGGTGATATATGTAGATGTATTTTTAAGAGTGGTTTTAAATGTGGTAATGAGGGTTACTTCAAAAGAACTTGTGACGAGGAAGTGGTAATCCTTTTATGTAAACCAAAACTATAGATTTTTATGGAGGGTTATAAATCTAAAGTGATATGAAACTTGGATGGATGTTTTAGAATGCTTACTTGCTTAATGAACTTGGGTAGTTGTGGCTTGTTGCTTTTCCATGCTTGGATTTACCAACTAGATAGGCTGCTAGGCAATTTCTAATTCAGACATTATAGCCATCACTTTTTTTTCCTTATTAATTGTGAAGTCACTTTTAGTTATGGAAGTATATATTGTTGGTTTGTATATCAGTTTTCAATCATATGATTACGGGGTGGAACTCTCTTTTTCACTCGATTGTTGTTTTCTAACTTAATAGGCCAATAACCCTTCTGGAATGATTGGTTAACTAGTGTTGTTTTGTGATAATAATCGTAAATGGTATTTTTGACTTCTCCATGAGAATGTAGATTGATGGGTTGAGTATTAGATTTCAATCACGTAATCTATAGGATTACATGATTGAAATCCTAATACTCTCGACCCTTTGTTTCTAATCTTAAAAGATCTATGGTCTTACCTGATTGGTTGTCAAAATCTTGTCGTTTTAGAGATATTTTTTATAACTGAAACATATGGCTTTCTTTTTTGTTGACACGGTGAAAATTTTACTGTCTGAAGAATTGATCCATGGTGAGAGCTTTGATCCATTTCTTGACACAAAATGTTTTCTTTCATGATATTGTTAAATAGTAGCATATTGTTGTTATGTGTAGTTCTTATCATGCTCAGTTCTTGCGAACTGACTCGGGCTAATAAATGTGCAGATGAATTTGTAAGTAGATGGGGAAAAGAATTGTAGAAAGTTGCATCAGTTTACTGATGGAGTTCTTTGGTTCATATGCTTAATGTGTTTTAAAACTCTGGAATGGTTTGTGAAAATTTCAGAAGAGGCTCAATGCCTTAGAATTTTGTCTTGTGGAGTAATGTTGTCATAGCTAGCTAAAACCTTAACTTGTAAACACTATTGTGAAAGATATAAATTTAATCACGGAATTGTTATGAGAAGATTTAATGTATTATACTAATCTTGTTAATAGTATAGTGTTGCTTGACCAATTTTGATCACCCTTTTTTTCCAAGTCAAGGTATTTTTGAATCAGTTGTCACAGTTGGTTTGTGAGCTTTGTTGAATAGTAAATGTTGTAATCATGTTTAGTTTTCATTATTAGGGTTTTGGTGAACTCCTTGAATTATAGCTTTGTGTTTAAAACCTCCCTTCTCGGTTATGGAAATAATGCCATTTTGGGCATGATAAAGTGGTTTGGTAATCCTCATAACAGTTTTACAAAAGAGATAAGAGGTTGTAATCCCTTCGATGAAGTCAAGAGTCTTTCAGTGGAAGATAAGGAAACTTTATTCCTGCGTTAAAAAGATCTTAGCCTTTTACTCTAAGCTGTAATAATAAACTCTAATTTTTGTTGTGGGGCGTAAAAAGGTAATGAAGGTGTAATCAATGTTTGGCTTTTGGAAAATGGCTAGACCTTAGTAAGTAGGGAAGGTTGATTAATAAATAATTAAATTCTAACTCATTTGTTTAAAACCTAATATGTTTTCTTTTGTTAAACTTAACCAAGAGAAGCCTAAATGAAGATTTTACCCAATCCATACAAATTCCTTATTCTCAATAAAAGACTGGTTAATAACTAATGAGATCATGGAGATGAATTCAATCTGACCTTCCTCCACTAACCTTTGCCAAGGTGCTTTATAATCTTCTCTTTAAGTGTGGTTAAATGTTGATCCTTGCACAAATAAGATTATAGTTTCGAACCTAAATGAGACTCCATCTAAATTGAAGCTTGCGCTTGTCTTCTGGTACAATGGAGTTTCGAAACGAGTTTCAGTAGCATGAGTTTAGATAGATAGCCTTGTGGAATTGAATGCCTCCTTTATTAAACAAATGAATTAAATAAATAATTGTAACATTAGAGATGATCTTAAGCTAATTACCCATTATTATAAAAGGAAGAAATCATGTTTTATAATAACAGTTGTGTGAATCATAGTATAAATCTTCTAGAACTTAAGTTTTAAAAGACACTTTTAGTAAATAAGTAACCTTAAAATATTTTACACCATGGTATACCCTAACTATAAGTGTGTTTTGTGGTTAGAATATTATGTGATGTCTTGTCAAAATGGGAAGTGATCATTTTCATGATGGGTGTCGTATGTTCCCTTGTGCCGAGGGGTCAATGTTGTGTGTCAAGCTTATCATGAGTTGATGGTAGCCCTTGTGATCACCTTAGGTGTCGTTTAATCTTCGAGCATGTCAAAAAAATATGTATTTGCTAATTGTTGTATTGTTCTGGTGTGTGTCTTAAGTAGGCATTACACTTGGTATCAGAGCGGAGGTTCATGCTCTAGAACCTCTGGGACAAATTTGAGTTTTGTGATGGTCGTTGTATGTTCTCTTATGCCTAGGGGTCAATGTTGTGTGTCAAGATTACTGTGAGTTGGTGGTAGCCCTTGTGATCACTTATAGTGTCATTTAATCTTCAAGCATGTAAAAAAAATGTATCCATTAATTGTCGTGTTGTTTTGGTGTGTGTCTTAAGTGGGTGTTACACAATTATCCACAAGTGTTGACTGAGATCTCCCAACAACATTAAGTGCTTTTCCATACTGATTAGAAGGAGGTGGAGTGGAGATGAAAATTTTGTGTTTCTTGACTGCATCCTCTAAGGCTTGCATTCATTTATAACACCTATGATCTTCATGACCAATACCCCCACAAAAAGAGCACGAAAGGCTAGACTTATTCTTAGATTTAGAAGACTCCTTGGGTTTCGAGGTGTTTTCTTTGGGTTTAGGAGCATTTTGAGATGGAGAAGGGGTGTATTTGGTTTTACTTTTTGGTTTCCCCTTTCCCTTAGGATTAGATGCAACTAATTACTTTTGAGAGGTGGAAGACTCAAGGTTAAACAATTTGGATTTTTCCCTAGTAAGTCTTCCACAAAATATTTCTAAGTCAGGCATTTTGAATGTGTCACCTAAGGCATCCATGCTAGAGAAAAAGGTAGAAGCAAAAATTTGAAATGGTCCTCTCCACTTAGACTAAAAATGGAATTTTGAATCCAATGGTGGGGGTCTCAGATCTTGATTACTCCATTTAGTCCTTGAAAAAGTGGATTTTTTTATCTAGTCCTTTACCTGTGCCTGGAAAACACCAGTTATAAACCTATTGTGCCAAGGTGTTGTGAAAAATAAGATTTAACCATATTGTAGGGATTTCAATTCTATTTCCAACGATGTATTTTTTGGCTCCTAACTCCATTCAGAGCTCTTGAAATCACTTCCTGAAGCTCAACAACTCTTTTGAACCTTTGCACTACCTAGGCTTGTGAACCCTGTTTTTGATAAAACTGCGCCAACTCCTCCAAATCCTTCTTAAATATTCCTAAATATATTCCATGATGTTTTTTGACCTTTAATTCACTTTGGTGTTGGATTTTTCTCCTTAATTTCGCTCCAGGGGGTTTCTTTAGTTCTGAGAAGGCCAGTGGTAGCCCTTCCCAACACTACCCAATGATAGCATTTTTTAAGAACTCCTAAAATCACTTAGGGGGTTGAATTGAATTTCCTAATTCACCTAGGGGACTATGTTAACTTCAACTGGGAGGTCATCAGAACTAACTGGGTGGACCTTGGGTGCCTCTGAAAGGTAAAACTTGAAAGGTTCGACACAAGGGTATAGTTGTCATGCTCAAAAATTGTCAATTTCCCTGTTGCACATTTGCATGACAAAACGAAGTCAAGCTACAACAATTTTTTTCATAAAATAGGATATCCAACATACCTTTCCTTAAACTATAGTGGCTTTCTGCTAAAGGCTTCGTGATTCCCCTAAAGATAGCCTCACAAAAAATTGATGTGGTTCACAAACAATCTTCGGGGGATGCATTCTTTTTTTGGAATAGAGGCAAGGTTTCTGACATGGTTGAACAAATAAAGTGAGCTTTCTAACATGGTTGAACAACTAAGTTGAGGTTTATGCCTTAGTGAGGTTGTCTAATCTTGGTCTTTCAACAAATTCTTTAGGGAAAATAGAAGTAACACCATGTAGCTATAATTTTATGTGTCTCCCTAGATTTTATTAGATTCCTGCTCTAAAATCCACTTCTTTTGAATTTTTTTGTTCCATTGAAATCCTATACAATCCATTATGTAACATTTCCTTAGACATAACAAGTACATATCACTAAATTATTTCTAATTGGGAGCTTCTGCAAAATAACTATAAACCTTGGCATGTCCTATGAGAGCCCACCGTACCTAAACAATCATTGGGAGATGAATTCATTGTTGAAGATGTAATGGATTGGGATTCCTATGTAATATATTAATGGGAGCTTCCATCCCAACTCAGACCCGAAAATCACATGGCCCATGATAGGCTGGAATGCTATGTCACCAGTAATTTGACATACATAACAATTGGTTTGAGCATCATGTTCCTCTTAATTAACAAAATATCGGTTCATATTTCATTGAAGCATGTAAGGGTATTACTTAATTCTCTTAACCTCTACACCAAATTATTTTCCTTCGTCACTTGAAAACAAACTAGTTTTTGATACTACTATTCTTCAATTCATGTACAAAACCCGTTGTCGTTGTGAAATTAATAATTCACAGTATTTCAGGGGTTGTTAAATGATATCTCATAAATCTAGTATTATCATGTCAGCACTCTCATATTAGTCCTTTTAAATAATTCACCTTTATTATTGGTTGCACCTATTGAAGTTATCACCTCTAATATTTCCAATTCTACTTTGCATGCTCTCCTTCTCTTATCGATTGATGATATCAAACCTCTTCAGTGGAAAACACTAACATATTTTCAAGAATCCCTCAAATATATTAAGTATATTTTCATAAATGTGATGAGCTTTATTAATGGCCCCAAGATACTTACTAATATTGAATATCACCTTCATGAATCTTTTCCCCACTTCAAAACATCTTTTTTTGGTAATAGATCCATGACTCTCATCAGAGACCTTTCTCAGTTTCCTCCTGTCAAGGACGTTCCATTATATGTGAGTCACTGTTATGGCAAAAACCTTTAGAGGATATTTCCCACGGCCAATACACTAAAAACATTCTTCCACTAACAAGGTTTTGATTCAATTTAGATGTCTTTTCACCAACTCTTGCTCAACAAATGGGACGCAAACCGCCGCATCTAAGAGTGGAAACACTTTTGTCTTCCCATGTTTCTCCTCATCCATCAATTACACTTGCCACCCCTTCCTTCAACTTCACCTTATTTGTTTTCCCTAACTTCATTCATCGTATGGTAGATTCCCCCACACATCCCTTTTGGCATTCCCATCGCACAAATTGCATGTGATTCCTAGTAGATCAAACTTGCTTATTTTGAAAAATGTTTCAAACTCCGTATAAACGACACATTGTATTTTAGTTGAATCATTAATGTTCGTACATTCTATCATATTCATGTTTCCCACACATGCAAACAACCATGTTTCTTTCTTGTTACACTTTCTTCCACTTGGGTTAACACATGGTGGGGGACAGACGAGAATGAACACAAAATATTCCTCTTCAAATTAGAGTATGTACATCAAATTCTAAATTAGGAAATTAAGGAATGTCTTTTTCACCCATACATTACAAGGTACATTTTTATGGTTTCATTTAAAAATCCCTTTGTGTAAGAGTGAAATTTACACTCAAAACATAAGAAATTATGTTTAGTCTCAGTATAAATTTTTTATCAGTAGAGAAAATATACTTGGCACTCATATGAAAAATTTCTGGAGGATTTCAATTGTTGACGATTGATCGTGCATTCCTTGTTTCAGGACAAAGAGATTCATCACACATGTATGTATACTATTGGTGTAGCATGTCAAGATCATCTAAACTTATGATATACTTTCTAATATCATTATTTCCATATTTTCCCGGCTACTATTATTCTCTATGTTATCTCTCTCTACAACCACATATAGATCCAATGTGCAAGCAGTTACATTTTTTGGATATATATATGGTTATTGATTCTTTTCTTCATGAATTACATGACTAGAATTGGCAAGAAATCAATTGCTTCACAATAGAGTAAATACATTAGATCTTGAGAGGAAGTGATGCAACCTAGGTGCAAATCCCATGAAAATTTAAAATTTTTGCATTCGTAAAGGACCGTTGTGGAGGAATCTTTCAATTTTGAGGCGCCTAAGCTGAAGGTGCCCGTCTCTAGCGCGAACAAGGCTCCACTCGGTCTGAGTAGAGGAGAGGAATGGATTGGGCCTGGTGCAGAAGCTAGGGTAAGGGATGGGGTATCTTTGTTGGTAAGGTTGTGTGGCCCTGGGGTGGTCATTAAATCTCTAGTCTTGTAGCTAGGGTTCTTGGTAGTAAAAAATTTGATCGAGGAAATTGATCCTAGGAAAGGGCCTCCTTCTTCCCAACCCTCAAGGAAGGAATTCCCCTCTTCTGATGATAGGATTGACGTGTGTGGTCTGTGCCCCCTGAGGAATTTAAGGTGGGTGGGATTGAATTCAAAATTTCCAAGGAATCAGTTCCTGTTGATCTCCCTTGTGAGCGAAAGAAGGTCTTTGTGGATATCTGTGTAAGGAGGGAAATTTGTTGTAAATTCATTGGTGTAAAATTATCTAGGAGGAAAATTCGGAATTGGATTGATTGGTTTTAGGGCAAGGTGGGGAGCCTTAAGGTCCTCTTTCTTTGGAATGGCTTCTTTTAAGTCTTATTTCATTCTGTGACCTCTATGGAAAAAGTTCTTAAAGGGGGGCCCTGGTTTTTAAACTCCTTCAAATTGTATATGAGGCCTTGGTCCCTTGACTTTAATCCGAAGGTGGAAGCTATTCACAAATCTCTGCTCTAGCTAAATTTCCCGAATCTCCCCGTGGAGTTCTGGAACTCTGCCTCTCTAAAATCCATCACCAGCTTGCTCGGTGTGCATTTGTGTTGATATGGACTTATCTTCCCCCGTGTTGAGTTTTGTTTTGCTACCTTCTCATAAGGGCCCCAGATCGACAAATATAATTTATGAAGGGCTGAGCTTTAAGTGCTTCTCCTGTGGTGCCTTTGGACATTTGAAGAAGGATTGTCATAGTTTTGGAAAAAAGGATGGCTCCCTCTTTTCCTCTCATTCATCTGGTTCGAGGTTGGTTCTGGCACAATCCTCCACCCCTTCCCCCCATTATCTCTCACTATTATAGGAGGTTCAGATGGGTTGGAAGTCCCTCTGTTTCCCCTGGCTAGCCTTTCAGAAAACTTAACCCCTCACTTGTTGTTGAAGGAGACAGAGGATGTTCATAGGGATCCAAGAGCTCTTGTCTCCTTGATTAAGGAAGGAATCGTGCAGGGGCAAGCATCCTCGATGGAAACTCTTAATGGGTGGATCTCAATTAATAATTGTCGGGCTTTGGATCTGCCCAACACTTCAGTCGGGAATTTGGAAGATGGAGAGATTATTCTGGAAGTTTTAGTTCCCGTTTTGGTTCCATCTAAATTAGCTTCTTGTGAAGATGGTATGGGGGTTGCTTTGTGTGGCTCTGCAGGTAAAAGGGGGAGAAAGTCAAAGTAGGAGGTGGCCCAATTGGAGGTAGATGCAGGGAAGCAAAGAACCCTGAAATTTGATCTTTCTGATCCCGG
The DNA here is from genome assembly GCA_019776745.2 of Taxus chinensis. Classification (NCBI taxonomy): domain Eukaryota; kingdom Viridiplantae; phylum Streptophyta; class Pinopsida; order Cupressales; family Taxaceae; genus Taxus; species Taxus chinensis. The sequence goes on from CM034155.1 coordinate 620,210,821, forward strand.
GAAGGTGAAACCCCTTCCCAATTTTTAATGAAGTTCTTCTCCTGGAATGTCAGAGGTCTTAATTCCTCTGACAAACAACACTTCATCAAGCGTTATATCCCCTCCTCAGAGGCTTGTCTGGTTCTTCTTCAAGAGATTAAGTTACCCGCTGCTGAAGCTGAATGACTTTGGAATAGGACTTTTAGAGGCTAGAAAGGAGTGATTACGGACTCAACTGGTGCTTCCGGGGGGCTCAAGATTGTTTGGAAGGAAGGCGATGTTATGGTGGATTTGCAAGCTCAATCCCTTAGTTGGTAGTTTGTAAGAGTAAGTTTCCGTCGATCTCAGCTTAATTTTCTTATGTTTAATGTTTATGCTCCTTCTAGTATACTGGGTAAAAAACCCTCTGGATGGATTTACTACATTCGGTCTCTATCCTAGGTAATCAACTGTTCATTCTTAGCGAGGACTTTAATGTTATTTCTGATAGTAGGGATAAGAAGGGGGGATTATCTGAAACCTTCAGTCCTAAAAATATTTCTACTCCTTCATTAGGGAGGGGGACCTATTGGATTTAGAACCTAAACAGGGCTAGTTTACCTGGAGTAATAAGCGTAAGGGCTTTAGCAATATTGTGGAAAGACTGGATAGATTTCTGATTAGTCCCAATTGGAATCTCAATGACAGTGTACTTAAAAGTTCCGTTTTGCCATGGTCTGGGTCAGATCATTTCCCAGTGTCCCTGTCTTTAAATTTTGATGTTTCCGCTCCTAGATCCCCATTTAAATTCGAGCTAATGTGGTTAAGGGATGCTTCACTTGAAGGCTGGGTTGACTGTACGTACCAAAAATTGTAAGGTACTGTACTGCGGAACAGCGTAATAAGTGCCCCAATGATGATACAGGTCTCCTCGCAAGGTGTTCGGGATCCAGGAAAGCTTTCCAAGTATGTGTTAACATCCCGCATGCCCCGCTTAGCCCCCGCATGCTTTGTTTTTCCCTTTTTCCCTCTTTTCTTGCCCCTTTTCTCTTTAGTAACGAAACCGCCACCCCGACTGGGCGGCGGTCCTGTAACCGCCGCCTTGAACAGGGCGGCGGTCCTGTAACCGCCGCCCTGAGCAGTGCGGCGGTCCTTTACGCGTTTTCCAGAACGCTCTTTTGACGTAACTCACGTAAAAATCAACGCTTCACCAGCTTTTCTTGCCGACTTAAGCTTGCATTTATGTTTTTAGTCCCCTGGAATAGCGTTTTTCCTTTGTTTATTGTTTAGGAGTTCAGTTTGGTTTTGATCTTTGGGTGATTGAATTCCTATAAATGCATAGCTTGTGCTGAAGAAAATGGCCACCATTTCCTTGTTAGAGTCTTCTCATTTTCAGTGGTTTCGTCTGTCAGTTTGCTTAGGATTGATAGTATAGTTCATTTCATGCTTGGTTAGCATTGTCCAGCTATTGGTAAGCCACATATCCAGCTTGTGCAAACAGTGTTGATGTTTTATCTAATCCATTAGAGTAGAATAGCTTAGGAAGCCATTAAATTTGCAGGTTTTGCTCTTCAAACAGGATAGTTTCAGGTTCTGGACGCATTATGTTGCATGATTCACAATAGATCCCGCTAGGAATTGCATAAGCCAAGCTCTATACTCTTGCGCTATCCCTCTCCTATCCACGTTCTATTCTGTCTGCATTTTGAAGGTTGTCCCTTGTTCCAACACCTATTCCTGTTGCTGCAAGCATTACACGCTTTTCTGGATCTACGTGAGCACAAAGAACGAAGAGATCATACTGAGGGGACAAGGTCACACACACCATCGGATTTGCCACTGTTCTGCGGAATCCAGGTTCTAGCTTTCAAAGTTCTAGTTAGAATCATATCAAATAGAGTAGTTAATCGCTTTATTTCAGTAAATTCTATTCTCGATATTGTCAGGGAAGCTGTGGGGATTGATAGTTTCTGAGAAACTATGATTCATTCCTCACTTCTGAGGTAGGATCGAGAATCTTGCAAATTGATTAGTTATTTCATTGTTTAGAATAGATATACAAATTGCACAGACAAATAGCTACACTCGGCTATTTTGTTTGTTTTTAATTTATTAGTTTAGCTGTCAATTCTAAATATTTTAAATAGCTGCTTTCTTAAATTCATATAAATCATCAGAAAATACAAAAAGAAGTCATATATGCTATAAATGCGTTTCATATATTTAGAGTTCACTTTATTGCAATTTATCTATATTATTGCTTTCTTATGACTATTACGGGACCTAGGGAGCCCAGAGAATACATTTTTGAGCCAATCGTGCCTCAACCCAATCTCACAACAGCAATAACTGATATTGACCAAAATCTTAGAATCCAGGTCTTCCAAACAAACAACAGACTTCCAACAGGTCAGATCTCAGTTAAGAGGATTAAACATAGAAGACGACCAGGCACATGCATTTTGGTCAAGTCAGCCAAACTACAGATTACCCTAGAAAAACATCCACATGACTGTAGAAGGGTTTGAAAGAGAACAAACATTCAGGTGTGATCCTTTAGTTCCACAGCCAGATGCTGGAGACACCCTCGTAGATATAGATACCAACTTAAGAATCCAGGTTGCGAGAACGCATGTGAGGTATTCTGAGAAGATTGCACAACTGTTGGTTCTAAACATAGAAGCTGAGAAAGCGTATGATTATTGGATACTAGGGATCAGGACTTGATTCTACATATGACCATAGCTGGCCCACAACAAACACAAACCTACGGTTGTGACCCACAAATCCCGCAACCCAACGAATCTATAAGAGAATTAGATATAGACATTGGCCTACGCACACTAGTATTTTAGTCCACTCCACTTCCACCTATTATCATTGAACAACTATCCTTGCTGGACACAACAGCTAACAAAGCTAGAGAATTCTGGACTAGGCCAGAGAACAGTCCATAGAGTTGACTATATTTACCATCCACCATATGACCCTATCTGGAGAAATACACGAAACTATACCGGGTCATTTTCCACGTATTCCACAACCCATAGATCGAATCACGCCAGAGCTTGATATTGATTGGAGCCTTCGAGCAGTCATCCTTGCTAACCGATATATCACACCAATCCAGGTTAGAAGGACCTTCTTTGCCTTAGATTCGTAGATTCCATTAGTGCGTGTCGAAGATATTAGATTGCCTAACTAGTTTGTTTGTATACCACGCATATTCCATCCCCACCGGCTATCCCGGCACGACCTCGGGAGGTCGAGTACGCAGAAGAGTTACTTGTAGATTCCCACGCTTGCTTGCCACTTTTTCGGCGTACAAAATTGGTGAACCCGACGTGAAACAAACAACTGTTTCACCTTCTGTGCCTCATTAGCCTTCACATCAGATTCACCAACAAAATTGGTGAACCCGACGTGAAACAAACAACTGTTTTACCTTCTGCGTTTTCACAAATCACTTTCGCTCCTTCCCATTATTCTGCGGGTATTCATATACCCCCTGAATATGTCGGGATTTGATGCATATGGCAGACCCCTCTTGGGTCTTGAGGCATACTACGCCCAACAGAATAGACAATCATCACCCTCACTCTCAATGTGGGGTGAGAACTATTCAACTAGTCAGTTATCAACACAAACCCCAAGGACTAAATATACTCCATCCTTTCAAACTGAGGGGTTGGAACAACTCACTCAAGCACAACAAACAGAGCCTTCAGGCTCAAATAATATGACGTTCACTGGAGAATCCATTTCATCTTCTCAGGTACTACTTAGACCACACATTAGTAGACAATCAGACCCATACTTAGTTCTAGATGACGAATACTCAACGCATTATTCCCAAAACGAACAACGCTCTCGGAATATGTATCCACCTGTCGGAGGTTTACAACCAAAACCCGAGGTCTCTTTTCAAGAAAATACCTCTATGCCATTACATATAGAAAATACTCTCGGAGAAACTTGGCAAGACAGCGATCAGTTCATAGCAAGATATCACATGCCTATACAAAATCATGATATACAACGAACGCCATCAAGGCAAAATATCGTGACTTCACCAAATGAAGTCATCTCAACTCTAATAGAAAAGGTTAGAGGGTTAGAGCTTGCTCAAGCAAGTCGAAACTCACAATTCATGCAAACAGGGAGTTCCAATCCTCCACACCATTCTAGCCAAGTAGATCTCCTCACAGGAGTAGGCACATTAGGCATGACCCCTCAGTATTCACAACAAATGCCAACTAGACCCACCATCGCTAGCACCATTTCTCCCGGTCTAGTGCAGAACAATCCATTCCTGGATAGTACCCCTTCATACTTAAACATGTACTCCAAATCCCCGCAAGGGGATATGTTCTCCTCTCCCGGCATCCTTGCTCAAACACAGGGACTTCCCTATGTCCCTGTCAGTGCATACCAACAACCCATTCCACCGCCGCTCCCTCAACAGGCACCATCAATGGTCGAAACATATGCGATAGGGACTTATTCAGAATATCTGAAGGAACCCTTAGACTTCACTATACGAAGTGTCATGCTTCCAAGACCCCTTCCTGATTTACCCAAATACAAAGGCGAGGGAGATCCAAACATGCATATCAAAGCTTATGCTACAGCCATACGTGAACTACTCCTATGGGATGGGGTTGTTGCTAAAATATTCCCAAAAAATTTGGAAGGCATCGCTCTCGATTGGTATTATAGAATACCTGAGGTGTCCATACATTCAGTTAAACAACTTGCATCTGAGTTCATCAAGGCCTTCGACATGAACAAACTGTTAAGGACAAGAATCAGGGAGTTCTTACACATCAAGCAAGAACATAACGAATCTGTCGCCCATTTCATCCAAAGGTGGCGCACAGTTCTTTATTCTTCGGCAAGTGCTCTAAACATGGATCAGATGGAACTATATGATTTATTCCTTAATTCTCTCAGCAGAGAGGTGAAAGAAGAAGTCCAGAAGTTCCCATTAAGAACTTACGACGAAGTACTTGAGAGCGCTCTTCGAATAGACCAAACAACGATAGATAGCGGTCGTAGGACATATGGAGCAAACGGGAGGTTAATCATCTCCAGTCAGAACACTACAAATTATCCTGCTACCACAAACGTTAATCAAGGACCCAAAATCCTTAACAAAAATCGGGGTGTAACAACGGATGGAGTAACCGACCAGCCCAAAAAGGTAAATATAGTCAATACTCCATCACAAACAAACAACCAACGAAACAACAACTTTACCTCGACAATCAATACAGTGGATTTTAACCATCCACAACAACAACAACAACGGTGTAATCCCATACAAGGGACCGGCCAAAACTCATTTGGTTACCAAAACCAAAGCCAGAAACAACAAATGCAGAATTTTAATCCTAATAGGCAACAGTTTGATCAAAATTTTAGGCCACAATATACACCAAACCAACAAAACAGGAATTACAATCCCAATTCTTATTGTGGCTTCCACAAAATTCGGGGTCATGACACTAGAACGTGTCGTGACTACAACAAATTCATGCAACGTTTACCGGAAGAACAAAGACAGTTCTTCACAGATTTGTTTTTGGCAGATCTTATATCATCACCACCCAACACGCTCGTAGGGGCAGTTTCCCCTCAGAATGCTCCTCTTAAGATCTTTAACGATCCACTCCCAAATCATGATAGCAATAGGTTGAAACCAACTGGAACAAACAAGGGCGCGATGACAGGAAACAACGATCATGAGGCCTCGACTTCGCTAAATCCATTAGTTGCGCCGCAACTAGGAAGTCAACCACGACCTAAAGTAGTCAGATTAGTAGAGTTAGACTCGAAATTACCCATTGAAGCTGTAACAAGAACATGAGAGTATTTCTCTCAAACAAGTCCAAATTACTTGCCAGAAACAGATAACATCCAGCAAAACGTAACCAAACTTGTGGGTGCTTACGATTTAATTAATGATCTAACAAAAATCTTCTCGCATATTTCGTTTCTCGACTTGCTAAAGAACTCTCCTGCCCACAGGGCTGCTCTTGTAGAAGCATTAGGTTTAGGCCATTTAATTAACATCACTCCACCACCTGAAACACAGGTGAATCATATAGACTTTGATGTTCATCCTTTGAGACAGGCAGATAGGGATGTCGAATTCATATTCGAAATAAGTAAAATGCCTACAGATGCTGAGATCGCACGCCGAGGTGATCCAGCCTTACACTTACAAGTATGGGTTTATAACAATTACGTAAAATGAGCAATGGTTGACGATGGGGCCGCGGTTAATATAGTCCCCTTCTCTTTCCTCCAAAAATTAGGGTATGGGGAAACAAATTGTTCCACTACTCGAAATACATTAAGAGGCTATGATAGCCTTAAAGCCACTTCGATAGGAACCATAATACTACCGGTCACCCTAGGACCCAAAACAATCCTGACTGAGTTTTATATTATAGATCAGGAAACCAATTATAATATGATCCTCGTCCGACCATGGATACACCGCATGAAGGCAATCCCTTCTACGCTATTTCAAGAAGTAAGATTCTTACATCTAGGAAAGATATTTGTAGCCAAAGGTGATCCAAAACCTTTCGATTTACACCTAGCTGATTTAAAGAAAAGACCAAGTGTACACTCGGAATTTGAACTTCCAACAAACCAACTTAACAAACCCACTGACCCAAAACCAGAGGAGAAGTTGGTACCTACAACGGATCTTGAAACTATCAGCATAGCCAAAACAACCCCAACCCTTAACAATAAAGCTAAAGAAACCGTATCATTAGGGACTACTGCAAAAATCATTGAATTAATAGAACAAGATTTACCAATGTTCTTACCTTTTGATTCAGTAGGCATAGGATATTCCCTAGGGGTTGGTTCTCTTCTAGTAGAGGATCTCTGTATGGTGGAAGTAAAGTGTGCAAACACAGCAAATACCCCAACATCTATATTCCCAACTAAGTATTGGACTCTCCATTTTGATGGGGCTAGATGCCGTTATGGAGCGGGGGCAGGTATAATTCTCACCTCACCCGAGGAAAAAGTCCTGCCATTTGCCTTTAAACTAAATTTCGAATGCACAAATAACGGCGCAGAATACGAAGCCCTCCTCCTTGGTCTCACCTTAGCCAAGAGAATTGGTGTTGATAATATTAGAGTCTTAGGAGACTCACAATTAGTGGCAAACCAAGTCTCTGAGATATATGAAACTAAAGCCGAACACTTGCAGCTTTACAAAAATGCCGTATTAGATTTAAGTAAGGCATTCAACTTCATATCTATTGAAGCAATCCCACGAGAGAAAAATCTTCTCGCCGACTCAGTAGCAACTTCAGCATCACGTTTTACTCCAAGTAATGAGCTAGAAGATACTCACTTCACAGTGTCCATTCGTGACAAACCATTGATAAAAACAACGACAAATCCCCTTTCAAGCGGAAGTGAGTCTACCACCCTAGACCATGGCGATAATAATATGGCCACTTTGGAATACTTAAACGCCTATGCGGCATTGCATCTTTCCTATCCTATGCTAGATTTGTCCTTAATTCCACATTGATCTTCCTATTTCGGAAATCCCATGATGAGTTTTTCCTCACAAATGGAACCTAGCATATACGTAGTAGAGAATGGGGATGATCTGGATTTACCTCCAGCACCACCTGAGTTCGAAGAGGGTAACGCCTCTTTGATCGAAGAAACAATCGATGTCAACATTGGAACGGAAGACGAGCCGAGAATTTTAAAACTAGGATCTTCGTTAACACCAGAAGAAGTAGAAATACATACGAGGATCCTCAAAGAACATCAGAAGGCGTTTGCATTTAATTATAAGGAAATGACAGGAGTTGCACCCCACATTGCGGTGCACAACCTCATCACTAAATCAGATGCAAAGCCAGTTAAGTAAAAATCAAGACCTATGAAACCCAAAGTAGCTCTCATGGTAAAAGAGGAGGTAATAAAACTCCTTCAGGTAGGATTCATCAAGCCAGTCGATTACTCTCAATGGGTATCTAATATCGTTCCCGTTCTCAAAAAGATTGGAAAGATACGCATCTGCATAGATTTCCGAGACATCAACAAAGCATGTCCTAAAGACGACTTCCCGTTGCCATCCATAGATGTCATTGTTGATGCAACAACTGGGTTTGAACTGTTGTCTCTTATGGATGGATTCTCGGGATACAATCAAATTAGAATATCCGAGCAAGATCAAGCCAAAACTACATTTATAACTCCTTGGGGAACCTATTGCTATGCTGTTATGCCATTCGGCCTCAAAAACGCTGGTGCTACGTACCAGCGGGCTATGATATATATATTTCACGATCTAATTCATAAAATCGTGGAATCTTACATAGATGACTTATTAGCTAAAGCCAAGAAGCGTTGTGACCATCCGGAAGTACTCCGCATAATTCTTTTACGCCTAATAGAATACGGAGTGTCACACTAAATCCAGAGAAATGCGTCTTTGGTGTAACGGGAGGGAAGCTCTTAGGTTATATTATATCATCACGAGGAATAGATGTTGACCCAACTAAAATTCGGGCTGTCCTCGAAATGGTTCCACCTTCGGATGAATCTGGAATCAGGTCATTTCTCGGAAAGCTAGGTGCAATCCGAAGATTCATCTCAGACTTAAGCTTCGCCATTCATCCAATCAACAATTTACTCAAGAAAGACTATAGCATTGATTGGACCGAAGACTGCAATGAAGCTTTCAATGCAGTTAAACGTTTCTTGCTGTCACCACCTACACTAATGCCACCTAAGCTAGACCGCCCGTTGATTTTATACTCACGAGCTACCAATGTTTCGTTAGCTTGCATGTTGGCCCAAGAAGACGATGACAAAAGAGAACGCGCCATTTATTTCATTAGCCGAACACTGCTCGACTATGAAACATGCTATACACAAGCAGAACGAGAATGTCTCGCCATAGTCTTCGCGACCAAATGCCTAAGACACTATATGCTAAATCAAGAAACAAGGGTCGTGGTGAAAACAGACCACTTACGAACTTTCCTCACACAAGGGTCCTTGTCTAAAAAGGCTGGACGTTTTATAACCTTAATGGGAGAATTCAAATTAACATTTGTAAATCAGAAGTCAGTTAAGGGACAAATAATTGCGGATTGGTTAGTTGATAACCCATTAGATGGGGGCGATCTAGTAGATTTGGATTTTCCAGATGAGTGCGTATACTACATCGAAACCCGACCTGCCATCTCTGAGTGCCCTTGGTATGCTGATATCATTAACTATATAATGGACCATACATATCCAGAAGGAGCTACACCACAACAAAGAAGGCGGTTACGCATTATCGTAGCTAAGTACGTCATTATAGAGCAAGTTCTCTATCGAAAGGCGTTCAATGGAATGCTCCTAAGATGTGTCGACACAGAAGAGTCCAAGAAGATTCTCCATGAATCTCACAGCGGAATATGCGGAGGCCATTTCAGTGGCCACGCCACTACTCGAAAAATACATCGAATGGGCTATTTCTGGCGCACTCTAGAACATGACGCAATAGAGTTTGTACGGAGGTGTCGTAAGTGTCAAGAATTCTCCCATGAGATTCACATGTCGACACAAGTTTTGCAACCAATCGCTACTCCGTGGCCCTTTTCTACATGGGGCCTGGACTTAATAGGGAAATTCTCTCCCTCGTCCACAGACGGCCATAATTTTATAATCACGGCCACTGAATATTTCACCAAATGGGTAGAGGCCATGCCTCTTACCACTGTACCTGGTTCTGTAATCACCAAGTTCATTTTAAACCAAATCATTTGCAGGTACGGTATCCCGCAAATCATTATCTCCGATAATGGAACTTCTTTTAAGAATGAGGAGGTTCGTGAGCTATGCAATAAATTTAAAATAAGCCATCATACGGCTTCCTTGTATTATCCCCAAGCCAACGGGCAGGCTGAATCAACAAATAAAACACTGAAAGCCATTCTCCTTAAAACAGTAAAAGAAAACAAACGAGATTGGCATTTGAAGTTATATCCGGCCTTATGGGCCCACCGAACCTCAATAAGAACACCAACGAGAGCAACTCCTTTCTCGTTGGTATTTGGGGCAGAAGCTGTTCTCCCACTTGAGGTTGAAATACCCAGTCTCCGCATTTAACTATAAGGGATCCTAGATGAAGACGCTTACAGAGAAGCACGTCTTTCCCAAATAGAAAGCCTAGATGAAACTAGGTTAGACGCCGAACAACGACATAGAGTCTATGCTGACCAGATGTGCCGGCAGTATAACAAGAAGGTCTATGAACGTGACATATACGAAGGTGATCTAGTTCTAAGACTGGACAGCCGGATCGATAAGAATACCGGTGAAGGAAGGAAATTCCGGCCCAAATGGTTGGGCCCATACCGAGTCATGAAGGACTATGGAAATGGTGCATACCTCTTATGTACATTAGAAGGTGAGGAGTTTGGCGAAATAGTCAATTCCTTGCACCTCAAACGTTTCTACGCATAAGCGGCTAACGCTACCTATATAACTATCTACATTGCATTTTCATATAGATTAAGATCATTTTGTCCATTCGTTTCTTACACAAATTGTGATCAAGGAATCTATTCTCAAAGCAATTCATTACAAACTCATGATGTTGTTGGCATAAAACTTTCTAATCATATCTCTCCATTTTCACAATATCATCAATCATCTCAGAATCTTTTATCAAATAAAATCAGACATGACGAAGTCTTAACGGTAACCATACCAAGATCTGCAAGTTTATTCTCGCTTTGATTTCTTCTTAGGACATGTGTCTTGCCTATGGTCTCTTCTAGAAGCTTCATGGTGTCACATCTATCCCATATACACATCTCTTTGGGATCATAAGCACATACTGACATTTTACTCAAATAAACAAATCAAATATTGAACAAACAGAAAATTTTAATTTTACACATTTTCTTGCCCCACCAACCTTCGGTGATGAGCTTGCGTCTCTTACTAGTGACGTAGGGTTGGGAAAGGATGGAAATGCCCTTACTCGCCTACGCTTTGCCCACGGTGATAAACCCACACTTCTTACTAGTAGCGTGGGGCAAAGTGTAGGGGGTCCTCTTGACAAATAAATGCAAATGGTCATACGCAAACAATTCAAACTTTCAAACTTTGAGTCAAAAACAAATGAAACAGATGTTCGAAATCCCGAAAGAGTCAAAAATCCTAAAAACTCAGATTTTGTCTACCATGTGGCCATCTACGGGTTTTAGTCTGGATAAACCACAAAGCAAGTTACATCCAAAACTATGAAGTCACTTGGGTAGAATAAGCTTGTAGCTTTCAATTTGGTTCCACCAAAGCTTTGTCTGTCTTTCATCATTGTCATTTCACCATATTTCCTAACTTGCACCCTTCTTAGCTCTTGGTGATGAACCCTCGCATCTTACTAGTTGCGTGGAGTCAGGAATCGGGCAAGTTAATCTGTTCATCATACTGGTTATTTTCATTACTTTGCCAAAACAAACATGAGATATCCAAATTGCTCACAGAAGCTAAGATTCAAAATCACAATATATCTACATTGTCATGTATCAAAAAGAAAAGTAAACATTTACAACATTTGTTCATCATTTGCATAGATTCTAGAAAGCATACAAAACATACATCATAGTATACACGAAGAAGCTGGAAATAGAAAGGGAAAACATGAGTGACAAGCTTTGATCCAAAAACAAATGCATATATATAAATAATCAATGTTTATATACAATGCCATCATGCACGAGGCATGGTCAAAACGCTCAAAGAGCCCGTGATATACAAAAAAATCTATAGTACAAAATACATAGGAGCCAAGTGGCCTCTCAATCCCTACGCGACCCCTCCGAAGGTGCGCGCCCTCGCCTAGGACTCTGGCTACGTCGGCGCTCTGAATGTATGGAGGGCTCAGGGTCCCGAGGGGCAGCCGCGGTCTCACCATGAGAATGGCTCCTCATAAGGCGCTCAGCTGTCCTATAGCCTGCCAACTCTGTACGAAGGGTCGACACCATCCTAACCATGTGCCAAACGGGAGAAAAGACATCAGTATGTCTACCAGCTGCTGAGGGCTCCCCGACATCTACGGACAGCTCCGCGCGGGTCCTATCCATGGGGATCATCAGGGAATCAGTACATACCCTGCGGATCAGATCCCGCCACTCATCAACAGTCTCTGCAAACAAAGAAAAACGAATTAGAAACTAGGCAAGAGGCTAAAAGATACAAAATTAAAACACAAGGAGAGATAGCAAATCCTAAATTAAACAAACATTAAAAGGAAGAAAGGATAACTTACTCGGATCACTAGGCCTCCAAGATGGGTCGCTGGGGCCAGCACCCGCCGCTGCCGACTGAGGGGCTGCTCCTGTAGTGGGAGCAACATGACACCCCGCAACGGACTCATCCTCTCCACCGTGGCTCTGGGAGAGTGGCTCCTCTGAAACTAAGGTCACCCTCTCTGCGCTCTCCTCAGCCCTCTCTGCCTGCATAATGTCCTGAGTGTCATGCCACTCAGGATCACTGTCATCTGTCTGCTCCTTCGACCCTCCCTCTGTAAGCTCCTCAGAATCGGAGTCAACGTCTATGGGGTCATCACTACTATGAGCAGGACCCGCAGCAATCTGAAGCAAAGGTGCCCGAGGCGCACCGGCTCTCCCTCTGGCCCAAACTATCCTCCTGGCTACAATAGGAATGCCAGGAGTGATCACTGTCCAACCACAGCCTCTAGGCCTCCCTCTAGCCTCGCGGACTGATCTATAAACTGATGCCACTGGGGGAAGCATGCCCGTATATGAAAGGCCAAACTGCTGAGGAACTCTTCCAAAAGGATGTACCTCCACTCGTCCCACGCGGTCGATAAGCTGCCCTGTGGTGGAGTAAGAGATCAATGTAAGAGTCTCCTCTCCCCATATACCGGCCATGAGCTGGTACGGTGTCGCCTCCATATCTGCTGTGGTAAGGGAGGCAACTAGCTGGTGAGGTGCTCTAAGCACCGACATATCTGACCATCTGGCTACCCTCACAGCCCCAGGATCTGCCACCTCTATGTCTCTGCCATAGGGAATAAAATGCTCATACACCCAACTCATGACTAGAGTTGGGTGGCTCAATGATTGTCCTTGTAAACGGACCACCCTATATAAATCATGGTAGGTGGTCCCCAGAATGTCTGCACCCCAGGCGTATATCCGGCCATGCCCCTTTATCTGTGCAATGATGGGGGCCCATCAGTATAACAAAGTGTCCCCTCCCTTGTCCCCGATCAATCTCGAGGCAAGGATCCCCATGATGCCCTGTCGAAATATGGGGATAGGAAAAGAAGGGATGGATCGAACTCTCACTCCCTTCTTTGACCCCGTGGAGATAGCTACATCTCCCATGTAACCTGCCCACTGTGCAATCTGTGCCCGTGAGCCTGCCGTCTCTAATGTAAGTCTCCTCCCGATGATCGGGACGCCCAAAATACGGTAGACATCCTCCAACGTGATAGTCCACTCACCGCGGACCCCTGGCAGTCGGAAAGTGTTCCGATCTGTGTCCCAATATGAAAATAAGTCACAAAGGATGTGACTAGATGGTGTGACATGTGGCACACGTGATATGCGTAGTATACCGCCCCTCTGTAGTGTGTCCTCCTCGTCTGGTGAGAGGGCATCCAGTACCCCTGATAGCCAATCACACACTCTCTCTCGGCTCCATCTAATATACTCCTCTCTCACCTGCATACACCCAAAAACACACAAAACAGAGCAAGTTAGTATCTGAACAATACCGAGAGAGTCGTAAAAACGCGTAGAAGTGCAAAAAAGTACAAGCATAATCTCAAAAATAAGTTCTTTTACATTCTGTTGAAAACCGCCGCCCTGAGCAGGGAGGCGGTTTTGTAACCGCCGCCCTGGCCAGGGCGGAGGTCGCGGTCCGAAAACCCGCGCGGGTTTCTAATCCCAAAAAGCCCAAAATAAGTAAAAAAAGACCATTTAACCTAAAAATGGAGCCTACCCAGTAGGCGCCCCCCCTAGGTGGACCTTTTGAACCTAACATTTTCAAAAATAATCCCCCCATTACGACAAATTTAACATTTCAAATTTAAAGGGGGAAAAACACAAAATTGAAGAAAACCAACTTGTGATCTAGTGGGGCGGTGTTCCGCGCATGGAGGCATGATCACGATCTCACTGCGAACGTTTTGACTATACTCACGCAAGAAACCGTCGCTGTGGGTCCCAGAGCTCAAAAACAATCAAATCAACTCGCACAAATGAATAGGAAAATGGGCCCACTTTCATATATATATCGCTCTGTTTCATTTTAAAATGACTTTTCACAGGTTTGGAGCGCTGATGGAGGTAAGTTTCTATCCCCGCACGAATGGTACGTTCTCATTCCCTATTATTTTAGCGTTTGTTTTCCAAATTATTGTATCTATCTGCACTTGAGTTCTACTTTCGTCTTGTAGATGGCGGGAATTTTGGATGGCATAAATTCAACACACGGACGTGTAAGGTATAACCTCTAACTTCCCATTTCGGGACTGCCATACTCGGACCCACCGTTTTATGCCTCTTCATGGCTAAAACGCTTCTCCGAGGGGGCAATATGTACGTACCCAAAATTGTAAGGTACTGTATTGCGGAACAACGTAATAAGTGCCCCAATGATGATACAGGTCTCCTTGCAAGGTGTTCGGGATCCAGGAAAGCTTTCCAAGTATGCGTTAACATCCCGCATGCCCCGCTTAGCCCCCGCGTGCTTTGTTTTTCCCTTTTTCCCTCTTTTCTTGCCCCTTTTCTCTTTAGTAACGAAACCGCCTCCCCGACTGGGCGGCGGTCCTGTAACCGCCGCCCTGAACAGGGCAGCGGTCCTGTAACCGCCGCCCTGAGCAAGGCGGCGGTTCTTTACACGTTTTCCAGAATGCTCTTTTGACGTAACTCACGTAAAAATCAACGCTTCACCAGCTTTTCTTGCCGACTTAAGCTTGCATTTATGTTTTTGGTCCCCTGGAATAGTGTTTTTCCTTTGTTTATTGTTTAGGAGTTCAGTTTGGTTTTGATCTTTGGGTGATTGAATTCCTATAAATGCATAGCTTGTGCTGAAGCAAATGGCCACCATTTCCTTGTTAGATTCTTCTCATTTTCATTGGTTTGGTCTGTCAGTTTGCTTAGGATTGATAGTATAGTTCATTTCATGCTTGGTTAGCATTGTCCAGCTGTTGATAAGCCACATATCCAGCTTGTGCAAACAGTGTTGATGTTTTATCTAATCCATTAGAGTAGAATAGCTTAGGAAGCCATTAAAGTTGCAGGTTTTGCTCTTCAAACAGGATAGTTTCAGGTTCTGGATGCATTATGTTGCATGATTCACAATAGATCCCGCTAGGAATTGCATAAGCCAAGCTCTGTACTCTTGCGCTATCCCTCTCCTATCCACGTTCTATTCTGTCTGCATTCTGAAGGTTGTCCCTTGTTCCAACACCTATTCCTGTTGATGCAAGCATTACACACTTTTCTGGATCTACGTGAGCACAAATAACGAAGAGATCATACTGAGGGGACAAGGTCACACACACCATCGGATTTGCCACTGTTCTGCGGAATCCAGGTTCTAGCTTTCAAAGTTCTAGTTAGAATCATATCAAATAGAGTAGTTAATCGCTTTATTTCAGTAAATTCTATTCTCGATATTGTCAGGGAAGTTGTGGGGATTGATAGTTTCTGAGAAACTATGATTCATTCCTCACTTCTGAGGTAGGATCGAGAATCTTGCAAATTGATTAGTTATTTCATTGTTTAGAATAGATATACAAATTGCACAGACAAATAGCTACACTCGGCTATTTTGTTTGTTTTTAATTTATTAGTTTAGCTGTCAATTCTAAATATTTTAAATAGCTGCTTTCTTAAATTCATATAAATCATCAGAAAATACAAAAAGAAGTCATATATGCTATAAATGCATTTCATATATTTAGAGTTCACTTTATTGCAGTTTATCTATATTATTGCTTTCGTATGACTATTACGGGACCTAGGGAGCCCAAAGAATACATTTTTGAGCCAATCGTGCCTCAACCCAATCTCACAACAACAATAACTGATATTGACCAAAATCTTAGAATCCAGGTCTTCCAAACAAATAGCAGACTTCCAACAGGTCAGATCTCAGTTAAGAGGATTAAACATAGAAGACGACCAGGCACATGCATTTCGGTCAAGTCAGCCAAACTACAGATTACCCTAGAAAAACATCCACATGACTGTAGAAGGGTTTGAAAGAGAACAAACATTCGGGTGCGATCCTTTAGTTCCACAGCCAGACGCTGGAGACACCCTCGTAGATATAGATACCAACTTAAGAATCCAGGTTGCGAGAACGCCTGTGAGGTATTCTGAGAAGATTGCACAACTGTTGGTTCTAAACATAGAAGCTGAGAAAGCGTATGATTATTGGATACTAGGGATCAGGACTTGATTCTACGTATGACCATAGCTGGCCCACAACAAACACGAACCTACGGTTGTGACCCACAAATCCCGCAACCCAACGAATCTATAAGAGAATTAGATATAGACATTGGCCTACGCACACTAGTATTTTAGTCTACTCCACTTCCACCTATTATCATTGAACAAATATCCTTCCTGGACACAACAACTAACAAAGCTAGAGAATTCTGGACTAGGCCAGAGAACCGTCCATAGAGTTAACTATATTTACCATCCACCATATGACCCTATCCGGAGAAATACACGAAACTATACCAGGTCATTTTCCACGTATTCCACAACCCATAGATCGAATCACGCCAGAGCTTGATATTGATTGGAGCCTTCGAGCAGTCATCCTTGCTGACCGATCTATCACACCAGTCCAGGTTAGAAGGGCCTTCTTTGCCTTAGATTCGCAGATTCCATTAGTGCGTGTCGAAGATATTAGATTGCCTAACTAGTTTGTCTGTATACGACGCATATTCCATCCCCACTGGCTGTCCCAGCACGACCTCGGGAGGTCGGGTATGCGGAAGAGTTACTTGTAGATTCCCACGCTCGCTTGTCACTTTTCCGGCGTACATTGACCTTTGGTGGAACTCTTATAAAATTGAGGGATCCAAGATGTTTGTGTGGGCCCAAAAAATGAAAAGACTAAAAAAGGATTTGCAGGAATGGAACATCAAGTATTTCAAAAACCTCTTCCAAGAAAAAGTTAGAGTTGAAGCTGAGTTGAAAGCCCTTAATCTAAAATTTTTCAGTGATGGGATGCACTAAGAAGATTTTGGTCTTGAAAAATATCTCTTAGGTGAGTTAGGAGAGCTGCTTCTTAGAGAGGAAATATATTGGAAACAAAAATCTAGGGAGCTTTGGCTGAAGGACAGTGATAGAAACACCAAATTCTTTCATGCCTCGGTAAAAGCAAAAAGGAGATCGAATTTCATTTCAGAAATTAAGAATAGTGAAGGGGTTCGTCTGGTTAAGCAGAAGGATATCATCTCTGAAGGTGTTAATTTTTTCTCCTCGTTGCTTGCCGAGGATGTTGCCTCCCATGAGGCCGAGCAGACCTCCTATTGATTCTCAAAATAGTCTCACCCCATTTTGACTTTGAAAATCCATTGATTTACGGCTTCTGTCACATTTTATCCTCCCGTGTTGTGCTTGGGAAGTCTCTACTTTCCTTTTTTGCCATAATTAATCTTTCCATGGGACGAAGATCACATATGGATCTATATTTTTATCCTTGTTTATCTGTTTCTCTGAAGAGGTCAGAAATTTGGATATCCCATCCACTATTCATTCAAAAAATCGGGCTTTCCTATTCTTTCCATTTTTCATACTGTCAGGATTTGTTGCCCTTGTCGTTTTGCCCCAAATAATTGATGAAACATTAATGGATGTAGCTATGAAGAGCGTATTTTATCCTTGCAACATTTCTAAATCCTTTATCCATAGAAAAAACTTCATCCCTCGGGCTCAAATGGTTGTTTTTCTGTATTTTACGGTTTAACGGGCGTTTCCCTTGGTCAAATTTACATTCTTACATTAACAGGGAACATGGCCTCTTTTGGTTAGACGTGGCTCAACAGTGGTGCTTCAAAAAATTCTATGAAAATCGCCTCAAGTTAAAGATTTATCCACATGGAGGAACGACGCTCATTTGAAGATCTACTTTTTGGTTTGGCCTCGGAGTAACGCTAGGAGGACACACGGAGGTTTCCGCTACTTTCCCCAGACTTAGAAATAATGTTTATGCAGTTGGATACAGTTTGGTAGGAAACGGGGACATGTGGCGAGCCCATGCTCATTTAGGGTCTTAAACTTGGGCACCATTTTGATGAATCATCAGGAGGACACTTGGAGGCCTTCACTCACTTTGCATTTTGCTTGGAATTTTAAAGTGACCAAAGGAGATTTTCTTAGATCTTGACACTTGGTGCCTTCCTGCTGAGCTTCGAGCCTTCAAACAAAACTTTGCCGAGCTAGGACATGTGGCGAGCCCGCACTCATTCCAAGGTCTCAACTTTTGGGAACTATCTCAAGATGTGCCATTGTGATGCGTGGTAGTTTGAACAATTCAGAATGGGGTGGGGAAGCGGACCATCGCGGGCAACTTAGAACTTTGGCCCCTTTTTCTCAGAAGGGTTAAAATATCGAAAATAGCCCGCAAGCCCGACAAAGGATCAGTCAAAGTTTGTTTCAAGTAAAAAGGGCAGGGAGGTGGACCATTGGGGGCAACTTACATTTTTTTCCGCCTGATATTCAAAAGATTAAATCATCAAAATTACCCGTAAGCCCGATAGGGGAAAGGTCAAAGCTTGCTCCAGTTAACGGTGGAGGTGCAGACTCTTGGGGGAAATTTGGAAAAATTTCCTTTTGGGAGAAAAGAGTTAAAAGTGAAAAAGGAAGCGCGGTTCCACTGGGACCCACATTGGGACACGTGTAAGGCCCATTTTCAATGGACAGAGCTGAGGGGAAAACTTGGAAAATTTTCCCTTTTCCAAAAATGAGGTGAAATAGTAGAATTTGGGTCGCGGTTCCATTGGGACCCACCTTAGGACACGTGTCAGGCTCATTTCTCAAGGGCGGAGGCTGCGGAGCAAAGTGTGAAAATTTTACATTTTTCCAAAAATTGTAAAAAGTTAAAGAAAAACCCCGGGGCCCATCTTAAATTGAATCTTCCATGTGGACGACCCAAATTCAAAGTAAAGATCAATTACAACTGTGAGTCTGAATCTGATTTTCCCCCCATTTTTACTGAAACGCTCTTGGAAGTGTGAGTCTTCATGATTTCTTGGTATTTCCTACATGCCAAACAAAGAGGGAGAGTTAATTTTGATATCTAAGTTTGGTGGAGGAAATCTAGAGACGTCTTTCACCATTAAAATGGTCTGACTCTCGGGCTCGATATGATTTTCCATTTTTCTTCTCCTGGAGCACGCAAGGAGCTGGATTTGACAGATTAGGGGCGGAAGTGGTTGGCGAGTTGAAGAAAGAGTGATCTACCAGAAGAAGGAGTTGAATGCTGGGAGATATTCGAAGAGATTTTCCCCCTGAGCACCTGGTGACTTTTTTGTAGATCTGATTCTGGGAATCGCGATCATGATCATGGCAAGCACTGGTGGCACTCAATGTTTCATTATTTTTGGGGGGAAAAGGTAGGCTCTGTTGTAAATGTTATAAATGGCACAAATTTATCGTGCAAATGGTTGGAGGTTGGAGTGTTAGAGGTCGAAGAAAATTCCCAAGAGGAAAATTTAACAAAGCCTGTCTTTTGAGAAGCCATCTAAGAAGCCTCTATATCTCTTTTGTATTAAGTTTGATCGTGTCAAGGTGGTTGCAAGTGTACAACCATTGAAAATCTCTGAGATTGTTCTAGAAACTTTCCCCTGCTGATAAATTTAATCAAACTCAAGTTATTCTGTGTTGATCTTGAGAAAAATGTGTTTGTTTCATTTCTGAATGTCTGCAAATAGTTTTTCTTGTTCTTATTGCAATCTTGTATCAAATTTCTATCTTAATCATTCATAGGTCTCAATCCTTGTGATAGTTTAGTGGCATCTGCAATCTCATTTCTTAGAAGAGCTTTCATCTGGGAGTGAAATAAATGATTTAAAATCACTTTTCTTTCATTTGTTGACATAGATTGTTTGTAAGCCTCTGGGTGTACCTCAGGCGTGATTGATATTAGATTTTGATGTTTTATTGGGTCTTCTAACTCAAGCCTTCATGTTAAAATCTCATAGATTGTGTGAAAAAGTGCTAATCTAGGCCTCCATTGAAGTACATATTCTGGTTTAAAGGAACATTTTAGCTATTCTGAAGCATTCTGTTATCTAGACTTTCCATTTTGTAAGAGTTCTCAGAGATTTGGCAAATCAAGTTTATTCTGCCTCACCTCCCACCAAAACTTATTTAAAAACAACTAATCCTACCCATACTACCCCTGTTTGTCATGTGTGTATACAAATGCATAAATTTTATTACCAAAACATACAGAAACAATCAGGATTCCAAATGTCTTTAGTAGCCTGAACCTTGCCTAGAGAATATCTCCACTATCTAGAGTGAAAACTCGTGAGAGTTAGATTTTTTTGCATTGATCATATTTTCTTCAAGGTCTCCTTAATAACTTCATTAGGAAGGACATCTCCATCTCCTCCATAAATAACAAGCTACAAAAGGGTTCTCTTACCTTGGTTGAAAAGGAACAACCTAAAATAGTGAGGATAGATCAAATCCTCTTGAGGGTGCTATCCATTTCTCCACATCTAAGTGATAGAAGGGCCAGTTAGATCCCATCCCTTGGCTACAAAATGACTCACCATGATCTATTTTTCTCTAAGCTTCCTCCCAAAACTTGTGATGCTGCTTAGACTTGAGGGAGAATCAATTTGGGTACCAACACCTCCCTTCTAGATGGCTTCCCTACTCTTATATTTGAGAATTAAAATGCATAGCTCTTGAAGCCTTTCTCCTTCTTAGAAATTGAGAAAGTTGTATTCTCCTTGGAGAAGAATAAAGCCCCTACCCCGGATGGCTTCCCTGCCAATTTTTTTAGAAGTTTTGGAGCATTGTGGGTTATGATGTATGGGTGGCTGTTGAGGCTTCAAGAAGATCCCGATCGGTGCTCAAGATGCTTAATAATACATTCATCTACCTCTTTCCTAAAATGCATCAATCTTCCTCCTTCGGGGACTTCATGCCAATTTTCCTTTGTAATACATCATACAAAATCATTTCCAAGGCCATTTCCCTTCGTTTAAAACCTATTTTTGATCCCCTCATTTCTCATGAACAAATTGGTTTCATGCCTGGTCAATCTATTCTTGACGGTGTCATCTTGTCTCATGAACTGAATCACTCTCTCTCTTCCTCTAACACCCCTTGTATGATGTTCAAATTAGACATCAGCAAATCCTATGATAAACTAAACCGGAGGTTTCTCATTAGGGTCCTTCTAAAGTTTGGCTTCTCCAAGCATCTATGTGAGTGTATTTTCAGTTGCATTTCTGGCCCCTCCTCTGTTCTTATTAATGGGAGTGCTGAGGGTTTTTTTGGTAGTAATCGTGGTATTAGGCAGGGGGATCCCGTATCCTCCTTCTTGTATATTCTTGTGGTGGAAGCCCTTGGCAGATCTATCAAAGTCAAATTAGGGGAAGGTAAGATAAATGGACTAAAAATTGCGGATGGTATTCCTCCTCTTACACACCAGCAATTTGCAGATGATACTTTTCTATTTGGTAGGGCCTCCATCTAGGAAGCTAAGGAGTTAAAGGATTCTTTGGACAGATACTCTAGGGTGGTAGGTCAAGAAGTTAGTGTGGCTAAATCCTGCATTTTCTTCTTTAATGTTTCCTTGCAAACAGAGTCAAGAATTCTGAATATTTTCAATTTCAAAAAAGGGCACCTGCTTGTCAAATATCTCGGTATTCCTTTATTTAAAGGTGCCGGTAAGAATTCCCTGTGGAATGATTTACTCAGTTCTCTAGATGTTAAACTGAATGCTTGGAAAGGTAAATAGCTCTCCCTCGCTGAGAGACTTATGTTGATTAAATTAGTTCTATGCGTTGCTCCTCTATTTCTTATTTTGGTTCTTTAAACCCCTATGGGTGTTCTTGATAAAATTAAGAGCATTTTGAGAAAATTATTGTGGCAAGGCCACTCCGAGGAAAATAAGCTTCCCTTGACCAACTAGGATACATTATCTAAGCCAAAAGAGCTTGGTGGCGTGGGCATCCTAAATTTGGGCCTGCAAAACCTGGCACTTAGTGTGAAATTGGTTTGGAGGCTTATCTCCAATCCCAACAATCCTCTCAGCCTAGTCTTTGAGAAGAAATATTGTGGTGCTCCCCTCCCTGAGTCCATTCTCTGAGTCGTGAATCCCCCTAAGGGCTCACATATATGGAATTTCATAATTGAATGTAGATCTGTGTTCATTTTTTATGCGGATTAGAAAGTGGGAAATGGATAGAAGGATCTCTTCTAGGATGATCCATGGAGTGGATACCCTGCCCTTGGGGACTCTCCTGCTTTTGAAGACATCAAGAGGAGACTGCTGGGTGAATGGAGTCCTTTCATTTCAAACTACAGGGAAATGAATGATTTCCTTCCCTCCATGTTGTAATGGAAAAATGTGGACCATCTGAATCTTTCTCTTGATTTAAAAGCTAATTTTTAATCTATTTTTCAGGAAAGGCATGTTCTGATTTCAAATAAGCATGATGAAATTGTTTGGACTACAGCTCCCTCGGGATCTTATTCCTCCCATCTTAGCTACCTTTTGCTTCATGAGGACATTGCTTCTGAGAAACCCGTATGGAAGGATTGTTGGGATTCCTAATGTCCCCCAAAAGCTAGTCTTTTCACTTGGATGGCATTTAAGGGTAAGATTTTAACTCAAGAAAGAAGGAAAAAATTCAGTATTCAAGGTCCTACCAGATGCCTTCTATGCAAAAAGGATGTAAAAGATAGAGACCATTTGCTTCTGCATTTCCCCTTCGCTATTGAATGTTGGATCTGGTTGTGTGCCAAGCTTAACCTTCCGTGGGTCCAGCCTAAATCCCTCCCGGATGTTATCCTAGCCTGGCCTATTAATTCTCACCCATGGGATTTTTCTTCCATCTGGTTATGTAGTCCGGTGCTTCCATTGTGGCATATATTGTGGGAGAGAAATAAAATATTTTTTAGGGAGGAATATGGTATAATAGAATCGGTGATCCTAAGACTGGAAAGGGCTATATCTGAAGCTGTGTCCGCTAATTGGTCTAGATCTTGTTCGTTTACTTCCCATGACAGGTTTCTTGAAAGAAGCTGACCAATGATAATAAAGCCTGGATATGGTGCCATGAAATCTTCTTTATCTTCCTCCTAGGCACGAAGAAACACAAAATGGGCTCCCCCTCCCAGTGGGTTTTTCAAACTAAATTTTGATGGGGCTTCTAGGGGGAATCTAGGGGCCTCTAGTGCTGGGTGTCTCATCCGCAATTCCTCTAGAGTGGTGGTTAAAGCTGCTTCATACAAACTCAAGGAGGGCACTTGCAATGCCGCCGAGCTATAAGCCCTTAGCAAAGGTTTACTTCTTGCTTCTTCCCTTAATATTGAAAATATTGAGATCGAAGGAGACTCCATGATAATTATAAGCGCCATCATAAAAAAAAGAGTTGTGTCATGAAAGTTGGATATTGACATCCAGAAGGTCTTATGGATGTTGTCTAAATTCAAAAAATGGAGTATTAAGCACATTTACCGAGAAGGCAATTAGTGTGTTGACTGGTTAGCCAATAAAGGTGTCAAGCGAGATTGTGGGGAGAGGGTAGCTAATAACTGTTCTGTGTGGGAGGGCTTGCAAATGATTGCCTTGAAGGACTCAGCTCATTATGAAATCGATGGCTGCCTCCCTGCATGTGAAACATAGAACTCTTATTTAAGGCCATTTGGGCAGTTGTCTCATTCATTCCACTCTGCTCTGCGAAATGGCTCCTCCTAGGGCTCATGTGCTGGCTCTTTCTTGTGACGTGCAGGAAAGGACATTCAAGAATAGGGTTACTAATGGTAGGATATGGAAGATCTTTCTCATATCTTGTGTTGACGACCTGGAGGTAGTCAAATAGGTTCTAGGTCAGGAATTTTTAAATTCAGAGGGGTGGCCAAGGGTAAATAGTGGTATTGCCTCCATTTTCGTGGAAAACTTGTTGGTTCTGCATCCTTTGAAGGTGGAGGTCGTAAAAGTTGCAGCTCACTGGATTTTCCCCATCTTCTGTGGGAACCTCACATTGGAGGTGGCCAACTTCAACCTGGCTTCATGGCCTGCTCACAATGTCACCTCAGGCTTGTCGATTGGTGATGTCTTAGCCTTCTCGGAGCTTGAACGTCGCTTCAAAGTCTTGCTAGAGTTTGCTGAGTCCCTCGTGTCCTATGTGAAAAATAAAAAGGTGGGGTGTATTTGCATTTAGCTACCCAACGTCAAGGCTCTGGGGGCACCGCTTGCTCCTGTTCCGACCTGGTGAAGTGATCTGCGCTCCTCTGCGGGTGATGCATTTTCTTTCCTTTGGCATAGATGGCTTAAAAGTAACTCGCAGGATGGTGCGTCCGGTGGAGGGCCCGAGCTGGATCAAGACTTACCCAGTGTGGGTATTATTATTTCTGCCGATGTAGCCCAGTAAGCATAATTTGGGCATAGATATAGATATAGAATAAATAGTGGTTTTTGCTAGTATGCCACTTTGATGACTATGGATGCTAACTTTTTACACTTGAGGTTATGCCTTCTTTTTTGTAAATAGGGAACGGGTCCCTTCAACCCACCTTAAATATAAAAAAAAAATACATCAGATCTTGAATTAAGGAAACTAGGCATATCATTCACACTAGAACAATACATAATAAACTTTGATGGTTTTATTTGTAAAAAATCACTTCTTGTAAATCAAAGAAAAATATCAATCATCATAGAAAATTTACTCGGCGTTCATATCACTAACCATTAGAGTGGCTTAATTATCAATGATTTTTTGTACAGTCCTTGTGTTCATGCTATAAAGTAAGTTATGACATTCAAAGCTAGATGTTACACAATACATTTTGATGGTTTTATTTGTAAAAATCCCTTCTTATAAATCAAAGAGTAATTTTCACTCAATAAGGGAAGAAAAATATCGATCGAGAGAGAAAAATTACTTGGCGTTCATATGAAAAACTGCTAGAGGGGATCAATTATCATTGATTGTCTATGCATTCCCTATGTTCATGTTATAGAGCGGAATCATATAGGTAGGCAGGTTATTGGTCAAACATGTTGAGATTATCTAAAGTTGTGATGTGCTTTCTATTATCATCATCGTCATATTTTTACTACTAGTTGTTATTCTATGTGTTATCTCTCTGTAACTATATGTAGATCCAACATCCATAAAGTTAAAATATTCTACATTTATTTATGGCTATTGATTATTTTCTTCACAAATTCCATGGCTTGAATTGACAAGAAATGAAATTCTTTAAAATAGAGTAAGTAAAACAAATCTTAAATTATGAAAATAAGGTATTTCAATCATATATAGACATTACATGACACACTTTTGATTGTTTTATTGTAAAAAATATGCTCTTATAAATCTTAGATTAATTTACACTCAACAAAAAAAGAACATTTTTGATTGGTAGAGAAACTTTTCTTGGCATTCATATGACCAACCATTGGAGGGGATCGATTATTGTTAAATGTTCATACATTCCATGTGTTTATGTTATAGAGTGGCATCATGTCCGTACGTACGATGTTGGTTCATCATATGAAGAGCATCCATAGCCATGATGTACTTTCTAATATAATTTCTGCCATATTTTCTTGGCCACCAGTATTCTACGTGTTAGCTCTCTTTGTGGCCACATGAAGATCCAACGTGCATCAAATTCAAATCTTTTGGATTTATATATGGCTATTGATTCATTTCCTCATGAATTTCACAATTAGACTTAACAAAAAACTAGTTTCTTCAACATAGAGTAAGTGCATTAGATCTTAAGTTAAGAAAACACCTGGACATTAGATGGTACACTTTTTTGGTTTTATTTGTAAAAAATACCTTCTTCAAAATCAAAGAGAGTTTCATACTCAACTATGTAAGAAATGGTATGAAATATTAGTCTAATTTTTTTATTGGTAGATAAAATATACCTACCACTCATATGACCAACCATTGTAGGGTATTAGTTATCATTGATAGTTCATACATCTCCTTTTTTCAAGCTATAGAGAAACATCACACATGTAGGAAGGTTGTTGGTCCAACATTTCAAGAGAATCTAAAGTCATGATGCGTTGTTTAATATCATTTTCGCCATCATTTTACCTATCCATTTTTTCTCTATGTTTGATCTCTTTGTGACGGCATGTAGATCCAACATGCTTGAAGTTCAAATATATATATTTTCTGTGTATATGTTTAATGATCCTTTTCTTCACAAATTCCATGACTAGAATTGGCAATAAATTAGTTGCTTTGACCTGGAGAAATTACATCATATTTTAAATTTAGAAAACATGGTATCACATTCACACTTAGACTTTCCATGGTAAACTTTGGTAATTTTGTTAAAAATCCCTTCTTGTAAATTGGAGAGAAATTTGAGAAAAATCCCTTTTGGTAAACTTTAGTAGTTGCTTCGACTAGAGGTAAGTTGGGTATCACATTCACACTTAGATTTTACATGGTAAAGTTTGATAAAAATACCTTCTTGTGAATTAGAGAGAAATTTTCACTCAAAAACATAAGAAATCATATGAAGTCCATGTCTAAGAATTTTGATCAACAAATAAAATATTTATCACTCATATTAATAACCATTGGAGGCACTAAATTATCATTGATTATTCACACATCCCATGTTTTCATGCATGGAGTGTCTCTATGTGGAGTACTTGTTGAATATGGAACAAGTATTCATCCTACACATTTGAAGATACAAGCATCATTTGTCTAAGGATATATCTTAAGTTTGAATATATGAGCATTGTTTGTCTTAAGATATGAATGCCATTTGTCTGAGCATATATACGTGGCTTCAAAATATTGGAAAAATCCTACAAAAATCCTACAAAATTACTTCTAAATATATTCTTACTATATGATTCTTGATATTCCTCTTCATTACATCTTGGAATTGATTATACTACTCTAGAAATCCTCATTAGTATAGCCATATTGAAACCACTTTCCACTATTTGGTGGGAAAATTTTGAAGAGCATATAAATGTTATTTCTAATTATGGTATACTAATGTTAAAAATCCAAGAGAAGGGATTTATTTATTGATATCTTCTAATGTCGGTCGGACATATGTTTAAAATATTTGTAATAGTAATAATCCTCTCATGTAAAAATATTAAAAAAAAACAAATTTGAAAGTTTTACACTTAACACTAAATAATACTTATATATGTATGAAAATAGTCATATAGAAAGTGGTTTTACATTAAATGTAGTATAACCTATTATATGCATCAAAATTCACATCTAAATATATATAAACTTGTGGATTCATATATAATTATATAAAATAATATTGATGAAGTATAAATAACTAACAAGAGGATATTTTATAAGAATATTTAATTTGTTGTAATAATGGGAAAATTATAAGAAAAAGATAACACCGTTGTCCAAAATTACACCCCATGTAATTTTGAAAAACTCCTCTAAATACTTAACCATTTTTGTGCTCTAGAAATGCCACGGGAAACTAGCTCAATATTCCGCAAATTGCAGGAACATAGTGTTCCGCTGATTTTCTCAACGCCATGGAACAAAGGAATGAGCAATGTGGGGAATTAAGTAGGAATGTGTGAAATATAGTATTGTTTTGCTTCTCTTCAAGCATTTGAAACACTAAGGAAATAGGTTTCTGGAAGGAAAATTTAGACAAAGCACCGTGGAGTTGCATATCCATGTGGAATTGAAGAAATCGGCTAAGTTCAAAAAACATGGGCTCACTATTTTAGTGTTCTGTGGATTCACTAATTTGTAGTGTTCTGTGGGTTTTCTCAACCCCGTGGAATTAAGGAAAGTAGCTAGGAACAAAGGCCACAGATCAAAGTATTAGATCCTCACGGGTGGTGCAAAGTGTTTCCACTCATCAAGGCTAACAAGGGGAGGTTACGAGCATTTGCAGAAGGAGGAAAATTTGAAATATCATGGTGTAAGCCATAGGACAAAGAAAGATCTATAAAAGACATCAAAGTCACCGAAGACTCTAAACCAAGAGCCAATCACCAAAATTTAATGAAGTATGGCACTGTTATGTGTAATCTAATGACAATTGATAGACTTAAGGGGTTGTGTTATGGTTATTGGTTGCATTTGGAGGCATCCATGCCTATACTATAAGGAACTCTACAAGAATTCATGGCACTCACACTCATTAAATGCATTTTCAAAAGCGGTCAGTTCTAGATTGGTCCTCCTTCTCCATTCTCCCTTCCCTCTCTTTCTTATTGGTACCAATTGTATCAATGTAAGTTCTTATACAATTTGAAACATTTATTCCAACTCTTTCCATCCTTAGCATATTTTCGAGCTCTTATTAGAAACTCAAAACTTCATGCTTCTGACCCCTGTAACTCATGAATTGTGATTTTCCTTGAATCTGTATGTAAGTTCTTGAAGATTCATAAATTCAAATGTGGTTTATCTATTTCCTTCAAATATATTGTGTTTTAAATGAATATTTTGACCTCTTTCACATTTCATGTACTCTAATTTGTTTACATATGAATTACACATGTTTTCATGATCGTTGTCTTGTGGCTTTACATCTATGTCATTTGGATTTGGGAAAGTTCCAACTTTTTAGTGCTATTACTACCCCTCTAGCTTAGTATTTAATTTCCTTGCATCTCTTGTCATGCCCAAAATTTTTCGACACAAAATGAAACCAAAAATGAGGCAATGTTTTTACATTACTAGTTGTTATAACATTAACCACAATCCTTGGTTTGGTTTGTCTCCAAAGTCCACACCAACACACACCACTACACAGACATGGAACTATGTTTCCAACATTCCCTTTTTAATGAGCCACACCAAGAGATAGTGGTGGAAAAACCCTAAGCCAAGCTTGACTCGAATGAAGGGTCCATGACATCAAGTTCAAGCTTCATTGAACACATTTAATAAGATAGATAATCCAAAACAAAACATAAGCTAATTTGACATTGTCCTCAAGGGAGAGGGGAAAAACAATGACCTAACCCCATTAAGAATTTATCCACCAAAAATATATACGTCATAATATGATTTTCTCCCTTTAAAGAAGTTCTGACTAAATGATAATTAAAATTCATAATCATGATCACTAAAAAATGATACAATTGCTAACTACACCACACTTGATCAACGAATCTAACATACAACATAAATATTCCCAAACAAAGGTTTACGACATAAGGTTTTTTTCCACCATACACATATGTTATGTGGATCAAATCTTCACTAAAGTTAATTTTTCCATTTAACTTTATTGTTCATGGAACAACTAATCGAAACTGTTCACGTACTCACGAATAGTCTACACAACCTAGCCTCAAAATAGGATTCCATGATTTCCGTTAGCTACTCGCTTAGAACCATTAGTTTTATTGAATTACATAATGAGGGCTCAAAAAATTTAAGGGGCGGGCTCAAGTTAACTTTCACACATTATTTTACATCACCTAAGGACTCAATAGAGGAAAACAATGATCACACATTAACATAGAAAAAGGATTTCATTTGATAAAATGATGTGGCAACATTAACTTTGAGATAACCCACTGTAAGTTATTTTCACAAGTTTCTAGTTATGAAAGATTGACTACCTATTTAGGACCACGAAGGTTCTCTCCCTTATTTTTTTTCATGTCATCATCTCCCAATAGAGTTGTACTATAAAATATTTACCTTGTTTGACCCTTTCTTCATGGGATTTCACATGAAAGGTCATGGAAAAACTTCATTAGTCTCCATGTGATATTCAAGAATAACCCATCAATTCATTTCACGTCACATGTTTAAAGGGCTTCACTTAGATCCAAAAGTAATGAGCATTTAAACATTGACAGAGGAGTTACACCTTATTCCATTTATTACTGATTAACAATAGTATTACCTTTATTCATTGTTATACATTTTCCTATGTTGAACATAAGGTTCCATATTTTCTTTACTTATAGTTCACTTTACATGAGCATGATGCTACTTAGTCATCATATTAAAAGCACTTAATTGCGCACAAAAACATACTTTATAGTTCGTAAAAGAATAAGACAATGAGGGTTTCATAATTATTATGGTAGGTGTTTGAATCATTTAACAAGGTAAACATTAATTGTGTGCCCAACTTAATTTTGTCTTTGTTTAGATAAGTAATTTCTCTTAAATTCCTATTTAACAAGGGAATCTCATTTTACTCGTTTTGCTAAACTCACCCTCCATATGAATAGTGTGAACACTTCCTTAAGATGGTACACAACTCAAATATTTATGACCATTTAGCACTACACTCACAGTTAGATACATAGGTTGATTTCTTCAATAGAGAACAAATTCCACTACGCACTACACATTACCTACAATCATTAATGTTGAACATTAATATATGACACATATTTTGCCAAAATAAAGTTTAGTTTTAAAATTTAATTTTACTTTCTCTATGTTCCATGATCAACTTACACAGTCACAACATTAGATAAAAATATTATTCTCTAAAAAATGCTGACGTTATTTTCCTTTACTATATTCGAATAACCAAATTATTCTCATACAATCATACCAATGTCCTTTAATTCCTATGCCCATCTTTTTTTCCTTAGAATTCTCAATGATAATCATTCAAGGATATGCTTCAACTGTTTTACACACCATACAATTACCATTTCCTCACAATGTGACAATGTAGTTCTTAAATAGATCAATATAACAATGATACTTACATAAAAAAACTAATAAGATGAGGCCCCAATTTTCACTACATACAATTCATTATAACATGCAACTGAAAAACATCATGATAACACTACTAAATCCTTTTGACCTGAGTACTTGCCACTAAATGCATGATCAACCCAAAATAGTTACATAGAAATTTTGTATGATCTAACATATTCCACATACATATAATTTCCATTCACAAAGATAACAAAAATCTTACAAGTAGTTGGAGAAGGCAAGAAGTACATTTTTAGGTTAAATGCATTTGAGAGAGAGAGGAGAGAGAGAGAGAGAGAGAGAGAGAGAGAGAGAGAGAGAGAGAGAGAGAGAGAGAGAGAGAGAGAGAGAGAGAGAGAGAGAGACAAAATTCTTTACACTAGTGAATAATAAAGGTTTTATGCAGTCTCATGAATATGTCCTAATGTCTCTCAAAAGTTATTAACCTTATCCAGTTTCCCAAGGCAAATTTTCGGTTATCATTGTAAGTTTACCAAAAGATACCAATTTAGCTTATGTGGCTACAAAATAGAATCCTAAACCAATACCCAAGACTCAAACGCTCACTATGTTAGTTCCCATTTATTCCTCCATATACAGAGAAACCATCAGAATTGACAAAACTCGATTCTAGCAGCCAGGGTTCAATCTACGCCTACATCTCTAGAGCGAATTATCGTAAATGCACTAGTACACCCTTGTCGCTGAATGACTAGTGGCCTACAAAACACAGTTTCTAAACTAACTTTCAATGTAGTTTTCTCTTAACTAAATGTTGATTGCAATTTTCATGGTGAAACTCTAGAGGTATGCAGTGGTAAAAATATGTTTCCCAACATT
Organism: Taxus chinensis; assembly: GCA_019776745.2. Taxonomy (NCBI): domain Eukaryota; kingdom Viridiplantae; phylum Streptophyta; class Pinopsida; order Cupressales; family Taxaceae; genus Taxus; species Taxus chinensis. The sequence goes on from CM034155.1 coordinate 620,242,601, forward strand.
GACCCCTAAACCACGAGCCAAAACCAATTTCCAACCATTAGCAATTACATCCCAAACTGCAAAAATAGCCAACAGGCTCCAAAACGTGTGCCATAAGGTGATCAAATGACCATCTAAAGGTGTTTTAAAGGTGAACGTGACATCTCATGCCACCAAGGAATATGGTCAAATTTGACTTCTCTACCACGGAAGATAGAGAGTTATTTGGTATGTTGGTTTTAAAGTAACTTTCACTAACGTTTACAAAGGCGTATAAATGAAGTGTTTAAATAAAAACTCGTAATTCACTCACAACTTCAAAGAGTGTGATTTCTAAATTATTTTGTCTAAGTTTGTTTTTCCTTGACGTGATGTGGGTTCGTGTTCAACACTATAGACAATTATTTTGGTTGCGCAAGACAAATTAATTGTTGATGTTTTAAACCACAACCAAGGTCGATTTAATTAACCAAAACATATTCATCAATAAAATTTAATTTTTGATAGCAATATGAATGGAAAACAACACTATGAGAAACATGCAAGATACTGATGAAGCAATGTAAGAGAGGAGCTCCATGGCTGGTTTGAAGAGGCCAACTCTACAAGTCCACCACGAGTATTTTGTCAACCAGATCACCCGCATTGTGTATGCTTCCAAAAATTCTACAATGAAAAACATTCATTTTCAAAAATTGTTTGAAAGTCCATACCCTGCCCCAAAGTTCCCATTTTGGCATGGGCGAGTAGGATACTAGCAAAGGTTGAGGGATTTGGCTTTAAAAATACCACTTAAGACTGCGGTGTTTGTGAGGATGTGAGTGCATGGTGCTTATAAAGCACATAAGAATATGGGGTAAAGATTATTTACAATAACTCTTCATTTAGAGATGAATCCCCATAATGTTGCAACTTATGTTCTTCCATCATGCATATATGCAGAAGCCCGTAGGTTAGGAGAGGCTAAAAAAACGAAATTGACGAGGAATAGAGGGATTGAAATTTAATGGATTTTGTTGGATTACAATCCATGAGATGGTGCATGCTTTAGTTGGATTACAATCCATAAGATGGTGCATCCTTTTCATGTAGAAGAAAACTCTTTCCTACAAACACATGATATCTGTACAAAGTTGGAGATAATGTCGTCATAAATGAGGCAAAAAATAATAATTTACGATTCAAAGCCTGTATAGAAGAATGGCGGGGAGGAGAAGAGTGTTCATCTGCCACCAAAATGGGGAGTTGTAAATTGCATTTGGATTGTTAATCATTCCCCTAGCCACCCGTTGGAGTTGTCAAGAATCTCTAAATATGTGTTGACCACCACACTGCACTCATGTTTGGTGCAGCTAGGGAGCATGCTAGCAGATGCTTGGTATTAGCTTTTCTGAAACCAAAAGAGTTTGTATGAAAATTTCCAAGGCATTTTAAACAAAACCATTCTGTGTATACCCAAAATACTTTCGTCCACACAACCAATTGATAAACTATTTTTAAATAAATTTGTGTCACATAGCTTAGTTTCCACGTCTATGTGCTTCCACATTTTGCAAACTTATCTAACAACACACTTTCCCATACAACATTTTTTGAAACTCCTCAGTCCTATACATTTTGCTCGATGACCATACCTTTTTCCAAAGCTCCCATTTTGGCACAAGCTATAAATACGCTACGAATGATAAACTGATCAGGTTAAAATCCTATTTGTTGCACATGGTGAAGCATGTCTATGTCATGAGAACGGACGCAAAGTCGAAGTGACCAGGTTGTAAGAAAGTCAATTGTTTTTAGTTAACAAATAAATTCTCACTCACCCAACTTGTTTAACAAAATTCCAATGGAGGATTCGAGAGAAAGAACCTATCACGGGTCTGAAAAGGAGGGCTGAGCGTAACTTCCTGGCATGCTCCCGCTGACTTCATGCAAAAGACTTGAATTTGCGACCGGTCGTTCAATATTGTATAGACCCCACCAACTGCTCACCGAGCACGCGCAATGTGGTAAACAGCCGTACGGGACTATTTAACTCGACTGTTTATGAATCCGGAACGTGCCGACAAGATAAGGCGAAAAGGAGTTGGGGAAATTCTGATAAAAAAATTCCTTTCCTCTAAGCTTTGAAAGCGACCAAATGTGTGGGAAAGGATGAAGTTGGAAGGGGGAGATGACCAGATTGGTACACTAGTCAAACCATTAACATGAAGGTATAATCTCAAAATGCTAGGCTATGCTTCTACATTTTTTAGGAATTTTTATCACGTAGCTTAAACTACAAGTAACAATCATAAGTAAGCATTATAATGTGAACACCAAAAGGGATCAGGTAAAGGAGTGAAGAGTGGAGGAGGTTTGAAGGGTTGAAATTAAACGCAATAAATTTGTTAGCAAAATTTGACAAAAGAGAACGTGAAGCGGAGGGACACATGGACGGAACCATAAACTGAGATAGGGAAGCTTACATAGAGGGAAGCTTGCAAATGTCCTTTTTAACCTTTTGATCAAGTGTTGTAAACTATCTTGATCTATGATTACAAAAATTATAATTTGGCTTTATTTTAAAATAAAAGAAGCAATTAAATTGCTTAACAAATTAGAAATGAGAAGGCGTGTTTTGTTGTAGGAGTTCACAGTAGAAAATACCATGTTGATGAAATCTTGTTAAAGCAGGATGGACAAATTATGCACTCTCAGTATCAATGCCAGTGTTATGTGAAGCGTAATTGTAGTAGAGGCTTTGGCCTTCGTAGATGATATGTGGAAGCGCAAGCCTGACAACCTCAACATTGTGATCCCTGACTATTTTGGCAAGGTGGCTAGCACGAAAAAATGTGAGAATATTGACAATAATTATCTATTCTAACAATCTCATGCAAAATAGAGGAATGCTATCTCATAAGACAAATGGAGGACCTAAACAAGTCCATGGGATGCGATGAATGGAGTTGTCAACGTACCCACCAAAAATAATAACTATCTGCACAATGCACATGCCCAATAGAGGAGGCAACACAATGAAATGTTGTATGTTGTTCCAAATTCAAACTCTTCAAAGGCTACTGAGGAACTATGATGACCCATGCATAAGGGGAAAGACTTGGGAAATTGACTTTGGTATCCACATTTTTCTCACCCTCGATTCCTTTGTGGAGTGCCCTACACTGTTGACTGTAGATAAGAAGCTTGTATATGCCCATATACGTCACACTTAACCATATTGTAGTCCACGACAAGAGGGCACCAAGTGGATGCATACATAGAGACTTTTTTTAGTGGCCCCACTAAAAAGGGAAGGTTGTTACCCTAGCCTACTATTTTATTTAGCTCATCCTGCACCTTCTTTCTACAAATCTATGAACATAAAGTAAATCCTAACAAAGTACATGGAAACTAGAGAATCAGAGAGAAAATATAAAATATGATGTGTTGTATGTAGAGAACATAGATCGCATCATTGTCATCAATCTTATCCTCGAAGCCAAAAGTGGGAATGAATCAACAAAAGAGACAAAATGGGTTAAAAGGAAAAATGGTTTGTTAGGTTTGTTTGTGCTTCAAATGCATGTTTTTCATCAGTGAGAAATTGTACGGATTCTTAGTCTAAAAGTTTTGATTAGAAGATATAATCCTCATTTTTTTCATTTGACCAACCATTAGTAGGGCTCAATTATCAATGATTGTTTGTTCATCCTTGTATTCCCTACAATTATATGAGACATTAAAACGTTACCAATGATAGGGTGCTTGTCATATTTGTGGCTATTAGGCCTCCTATGTGCTCAGTTCAATAATTAACAATAAAATGACATTTCCCAAACTTAATGGTATGCCTTTCAGTTGTTTTCAGTTTTCCCATGGATTTTATCTTTCATTTCACAATTAAATTCTCCATCAAAGGTTGTTGAAAATCAATTTCAAAATAAAATGAGTAGATTGATTTTAATGGATAATCGTCCCTAATGTCCGTTTGCTCACTAATTATGATAGAATTTAGAACTAAAGAGGAAGATGTACCTAAAGTTAGGGTTGGGGATGAATAAGGCGGGCCAAGAGTCCTCTTTGATAGTGGGTTGCAGGCTACATCAGAGTTGGCATGGGAAAAGATTTGCGAATGCTTCACATTCATTCTTGACTGACCCTTTTCCAAGATGGGCCTCTAGTCGGACCATATTAATATTGTTACCACTTCAACCTTCATCTCAGCCCCTTTATATGTATCGTGGATCATGAACAACTATCAAATGAAGGATAGCATAAAGACATTCTTCATCTCTTGCATGGATTGAATCATAAATGCCATTGGCATCAACATGGAAAATAATTTGTTCAATATCTACAAAGAAATAAAAAAATTAATAGATAATGAAACAATAAACAATTGTATGTCATTGACACGATAGCTACATGAGTGTGTCAGACTCATCAAGTTGTGAACCACTTGATCGATTGTTCACATGAACTCGTACTTCAACATCATCCATTATTTCCTCTCCACCATGGATCCCATTGTCATTTGTTAGTTATAAGGGATTCTAGTCCACAATGATATACACCATTTAGCGTATTTATGCTTATAATAAAGCATGACCAAGTCTATATTGTAATTATTATGTTGTACATTCAGACATGACCACAATTATCATATAATAATTTTTGGGGACATTCATGTATGAACAAGGTTTACAAATCTTAGAAATGAAGTCTATACTAGGTTATGTGACAATGATTAAGAGGTACACTTGAGCATGGCATATATCAAAATCAAACCCATGTTGTGTAGTTCCAATACTATTAGAAGAATATGATGATGTCAAAGATGAATATGTATTTTTTTTCTTGCTAGAGAGTCTATATCCAACTCTATTGTGGAGAATAATGTTTCCCTGCTTGTCCATATAATGGATTTTTTCTACAAAAAACATGGTCATCGATAACCCCTATAGACACAAAATTTATGCACTTGGGTACATTTCTAGGTCCTAAAATCATGCTAGCATTTACATGGTTTCTAAGAAAAAAAAGTAATTGACAACCCCTTTTGGCCTTTTACTTTGTCGTTTGAACTTTTATTGGCTTTATACATCTTGTGTTTTATCTGGAATTTGATTGTTTTATCTCTCTATGGCCTCAAACATTAGCACCCAGTTGGGAAACTAGCGCCAAGTGCTCCTATCCTTCTTTACCTTCTTCTTATATTTTTGGATCCATTTTGCTTCTTAATTACTTTTTAGTAATCTGGGTTGGCCTTTCAGTTGTTAATTGCAAAATTCAAACAAGGGAATCATATAAATAAACAGTAAGGTTTTCAAAATAAGGGACCAAGCACTAAACATTACATACTATCACCTAAGGTTACATCCAAAGGCACAAAACACTCCAAAGCCTCCATCTAGCACACTCATTTAGGGGACAAGGGTTGCATTCTTCTACATACACAACATAAGAGGGGAAGTTTATTCTATTTCATCCCACACATTCTATACATCTGTTAAATTATAGATCTAGCCCGGTATCATTATACAAATTACACATGGGAATACTATGGAATCATTACAAACACCTTCACACATAACTACATGGAGTCTGAAATGTAGTACAACACTCAGTACTAAGTTCACTCTTCGGGTAACCGTCGGGGTCAGTGTGAATCCACATTCTCCATATTTTTAATAGATTTGATGTGGTTTATTGACATGTGTAGGTAGACAACTTGTTTTGGAGGTTAAAAATACATTCGATGATCAAGGAGTGAAATCATAGTGATAACCATGGACTAACATTGAAGCTCTTTTTGAACAGAAGAGATCAAACTCGGATCATTCATACAAACACTAACACCCAAAATGGAAGCTAGCGCCAGGTGCTTCTGTACTCCCGTGGGCACTCCCGTCTGGCATATTCCTGAGTGTTAGAACCTCCAAGAAGCATTTACGATACTCTTCCCAGTATTTTTCAGTTATTCACTTGCCCATATCACTTCCAAACTGCTCAGAAATTAGCTAAGTTTCTCTATCACCCTCTCTTTCTTAGGGTTTCATATTTTTACATGCTTGTTTTCTTACATCTTACATTATATTCTCATTTGTACATCATACACTAAAGTAGTTACTCTGCAATTAGATTTAATTCAATTTATATTGAATCATTTGGTGAACACCATTGTTTAAACCCTACCTTCCTTCAGGTTTTCTTTTAATGTCCACCACCTGTTATCACATTCTCAGATCATGATTATCATGTTACATTTACTGCTGATTCATTGCATATCAATACCTCCATTGGTTACTATATCGTCAACAACACTATCGTCTATCTATATGTTGTTACCAACATATGCTATGTGGCACTTCTCTTAGTTATCAAATACCCAATGTTTACTATCACATTTCCAGTTCCTAATTATTATGGTCATGTTAAGCTTCCCATTATAGTTGGTCCCCTCACCATGCTTGTACCATTCATTGTTTACATTTTCAATTGAAGGTTGTGACATGCTATTAGGTCTCCCTTGTCTCTGCACTGCCCAAGCCATCCCTTCCATACATCACATATGTCTCAAGTTCATCCATAACAAACAACTTGTCACTATCAAAGGTATTCCACCATGCACAGAATTTCCTCGACCCACTCTTATTAATATTTATGAACCAGTCATGGCATATAAATCTCCTACATTTCTCAATTCCAAAACTACTTCTCTACCTAGCTTTTCTATTTGCATGTGGCTTATATCCCCAACTTTTTTTCATCATTGGTCCATTAATCTGCCTCGTCAGTCTAATTCCCCTATTCCGGTAGTCCATTGTCATAAGAATTCTTCAGCTTTGTCGCTCCATTGTCCCATTAGACCACCTCTTCGACCTAAGTCCTCCACTTGGGCAGCCCCTTCTTATAGGTGATCTCCAACCCCTTCACCACATCAGTCTCCTTCACATGTACATAGTTACTCTCCCACACCAAATCCTTTAGATCATGGTCACATGCCTTTATCTCCTTTGATATTGAGTGGGGGGGCCTCACCCTTCACTATCATCAGATAGTAATCTATCCCTCACACACTTGGGGGGCATCATGCTTTCTCCCCCTTCCATCACTATCAAGTTCTCTCTAGTATCTACTACAACATTTCACGCTCTGCGCTTTACGATTAATATTCGTAAACACTCCTACATATTTAGTACACACATTGTACTATCATTTCCTGATAACACACTCTAGTTCTATAGTTCACACTTGACTATTAAGGGCACATTTCATCTATAAACCTCACATCATAAAAACTTCATGCTTTATGCATTCAAGATATATATTTCTAGCATCTACTCTCACATGCTACACTCATTTATCATTGACGCATTGTTGTTCTATGGTTCATTCTTGAATGTTGAGGGAGCATTTATAAATGAACTTCATCTCATACACATATAATGGGGGAAACACTTCTCCTATCGTCATCACAACTTTCATATCACACCATTACACTCATACAAAATTTGTATATCTTGGTTACATTTATTTTTGCTAGCTTATATTGCTTGCATCTTACACTTTGCTTACTATGCTAGACAGATACTCAGTATGTCATTATCTTTATCATATACACATGCGCATTCACTTGGTCTTTGGAAGTGAATGCAAATATCTTACAACTCCTTACATGATTCATGATGCTCGACATTGAATCCCTTGCCAAGCTCGCCACAGCTCTTGGGGGCATCTACCTTGACTACTCACACACACTACATGTTCTATTGTTTAATCATTTACTAATTCTTTATACTAGTACTTAATTTTAGCTAATATATACATGCTTTGCCATACTATTTATCTTTCTAACATGCTAACGGGTGCTTCATGTGTAGAATTTTTCTTAGAAGGCTATATACAACCATGGTTATCTGATACATTTTTCTTACTATTGTTTTTTATTGTATGTTATTTTTGTGGGCTATGCCCTTATGTATTGTGTGATCATTGTATGAATTTACCTGCTTCAGCCCTAATTTTTTTGTGCCATTGTGAGTAATGTGCCATGTATGAAACCACTTTTCATGGTCCATCTTGTCTTCCTACATGCTTGTTACATTTCCTTCTCTTACATGTTATCTACTTTTACTAACTCTTGTTACTATCCTCTCTTGCTTTCATGTGCCTTAGTTTCTACCATGCACATACCATACCCATTGTAGGTATTTCCACTCAGATATGCATATCAGATCGGGTTCCTCTCCTTTAGACCACATTCTCCTACGGTCTTCACACACACCCAAAACGAGGGGGCATCTATTGGGTGAACAAATCACCCCTACAACATCTCAGAGTTATAGTACAGATCAACATGTACAAAATCATCACATGAATATAGTAACAAAATGATCTAGAATCAAAATTGGACCTCACACACATAACATACACTAGCACCTAGTAGCAGAAAATAGTGCCTGACGCTTGTGTCCTCCCCTAGGTACTAATGTCCCCGGGATAGAAACAATCAATTTCTCATATCTTCACAATCTCCAATAGTTTTCATAACCATTCTATAGTAGTAGGAACTTTTCTCCAGATACATAATTTAGTTTATCACTACATTTCAGTTACAATCAGAAAAATCAGGACTAACCGGGACTAATAAGAACAAATTGGGATGTACCATCTATAGCGGTGCTTATTCATGAAGTGTAATGGAAGGTGAGAAAAACCATACCTCTCTCCCCAAGAATATTCTCTTGGCATGAGATCATCCCAAAAAACTTTCTACTTGGTATGAGATCGCCCAAAAAACTCATGCATGGCATGAGATCACCCAAAAAAAATCTCTCTCGAGCATGATATCGCATCTAAAAACCTCACCATCGGCATAATCAAATCCAGCATAACATCTCCAAATCAAACAAGGACATAAATTTATTATCTTTTACTCTCTCAGACATCAAGTGCACACCTTCCTTCTTAACTATTACTTTTACACACTACTTTTTCATACTTATGCACATACATTAATCATATTGATTTCTGCATATACGAAACTTTCACTCATTTTCTCACTCTTATTTTGCAGGTCCATCCTTAATATGCAAGAAGGATCAGCTCACATCTGTAAGCACAAGCTCCAACAACACACTACTACGCATACACTTCACCCCTAGGGTATAATTCCATTTCCTAGTCTTCAAGGCTTCACATTTCAATCACTTCATGCTTCACTTGTTTTACTCAGACATGATATCAGTTACACTCTTCTCTATAAGATTAGAAGGTACACATCTTCTAACTACTTTATGCTATCAAGTATTCACTCAACCAGCATAAAGTGGGGGAAAATGTAGACACAAAATATATCCACTTAGGTACATGTCTAAGCCATACTAGCATGTTAGCATTTACATGATTCCTAAGCAATAGAAAATTATTGGTTAACAACTCCTTTTGGCCTTTTGCTTTATTTTATCTCTTACAATTTTATTGATCTTTACACATCTTGCACTCTAGCCCCTATTTTAGAACATGAACTATTTATTTCTTTATGGCCTCAGACACTAGCGCCTAATTATGAAACTATCATTAGGCGCACCCAGCCTCCTAGGCACTCCTAACCCTATCTATCCTTCTTCTTACCCTTTTGGGTCTCCTTTTACTTCTTGGGGCATTACTTTTAATCTACTTTTGGTTAGCCTTCCATTTGTCAATTATGAAATTCAAACAAGGGTAATCATATATATATATATATATACTCATTTATTACTCTAAAATAATGGGACCAAGCAATAAACATTATCATAATATCACCTAAGATCACATCCAAAGGCATAAAAATCATTACAAAGCATCCATTTAGACACATCTCATTTACAAGGTACAAGGGTTGCATTACTTCTACATACACAACATAGGGAGGGAAATTTTATTTCTATTACATTACAGACATTTTATACATACTGTTGATCATTTTATAGATCTATTCATGTTATCACTATGAATACCACTTGCAAAAGGGGACAACCTAAGGCATCATTTACACACACGTTTACATATATAACTACATGGATTCTGATATGTAGTTTAGCAACTGGTCAATCATAAGATCACTCTTTGAGTTTGACCATGTCAGAGGTCAATCTGACTCCCCATTTTGCATCTTATTTAATTAGGTTTTCTGTGGTTTTTTGGGTATGTGCAACTAGATAGGTTTAATTTACATGTTATAGGTACGAATTCAGTGACCATTAGGAGAAAAATCAAAATAGACAACCAGGAAGACTAACATCGAAGCTCCTCAAGTGCACAGAAGAGACTAGACCTAGATCACTCATACAGATACTAGCTCCCAGAATGGACGTTAGCGCTAGACGCTCCTATCCTCCCGCAAACACTCCTATCCAACACATTACTAAGTCTCAAAACCTCTAGTGAGCATTTACGACACTCTACCTAGTCTTTTTCAGTCATTCACTTTCCAAGATCACTTCCATACTACTTGAAAATTAGCTTAGTCTATCTACACCCTCTCTTGCTTAGGGTTTCATATTTGTACATGCTTTTTTGCTTGTGTCTTACTCTATATTAGAATTTTTACATCATACACTACAATAGTTATTTTGTAGTTAGATTTAATTTAATTTATATTAAATCAACCCCAACACAGAGTTTTTTCTAAAAAAGCTTGTGGGCACATTTAACTATAGGATTGGAATTGTTTTCTTGGATTTATTTTTTGTATTTTATCTCTAATTTATTCCATGGTGGACTTTATATCCATGTTAACCAAAAAAATTATGATATATAAATACACATTTAAAAGCATGACAATATGAATAACCTCATATTACAGTTCAACTGAGAGTTATTAAACTCCAATGAAAATTATCTCGTTGGCTACAGGAAGCCTTGTTCCCATTTGGAATGTCTTTCGACGTAACAAGAATCATTAATGGAGATTGGGAATGAATATATAACTATTTGAGACATGGACATAAATCATTAATATTTTAAGACGTATTAGGAAGGGCCATTCTAAATGCACTTAGTTTTTTTTAGCATCATTCTAGTAAAGATCAGTTTGGGAGCTTAAAGCCTGGTAGTCTGCTAAATTAAAATACCAATTGAAGTTTTTTGTTAATTGTTTCAGTTTCGAATGACCTGTTTTAATAAAGTTCCATTTATTGTTGCAGTTTTTATTACCCTGTTTGAAGTTTATGCAAAAGTGGGAGCATAAAGCACAAGATTGTATTCAACCTCTCTTAAAACTATTGTTTATGGTTTTTAAGTTCCATCAACACAATCTTATTTGGAATCCCCAAGTAAAAACCTAATGCTGCAAATTATTTGATTTATGGGTGTTGATAAAGGATGTGTATAAGTTTAAGCTATTGACAGTATTACTTTGTTGACATATCACCCCATGGGTTATTGTTATCTTTGTTGGGTTGGCCTAAATGCGGCTTACAAATATCTCAAAAACTCTCATCATTCCCGAATTATAATTTGTAACAAATGAGAATTACAAATATCTCAAGGGTCTATTCACAAAATGTGGGTGACATTATTATAAGAATTCACTAGATTGTGCATGAAAAAATTAACTCAAATCTTTGTTGGATATGCCATATTACATATGTATGCAAAACGAGATTTGTTTTTTTAGGCACATAAAGTCATAAATCATATGAACAAGACTTGGATTCAAGGTTTGGAAATCCTTGGCTTCCACTCTCTTAAAGATGTAATTATAGTCCAAAATGCTATAATTGAAGTCTTTGCACTTGTGGTTCTTTCTTCTCATTTTTAGGGGCACGGGAGCAGTTTGAAACCCATATTGATTATGATGAAAAAAAAACATATGTATATTGAAAAATAAAATTCAACACCATTACCAAATTAGACACAAAATAATTCTAGTAGGATTTAGTTAAAAATCTATACATCTGTATCTTTAAAAATAAATAGCCACAAATATGTGATAAACATTGGTAGTCATATTTTAATTTGAATAATGATTCCATTGATTTTGAGTATCCTGCATAATCCGACAATAATAATTAGGATCTCTTCATTGGATAGAAACCATCCACCTTTTGACTAGGAAAGCCAAAGGCTATGATGAAATGAAAAAGACTACAATACAATAAAAAAGGGGAAAAATCATAAGTGAGAAAGATGAGGTAAAGTTGTATGTACTAGCATTTCTCAATCATCAAGACCTCAATTGAATAGTTAGACTTGAAAAAATGATCAAGGGTGGAGGGATGTCATTATAAATTGCTTATAATTAATACTCATTGTTAACATGGTTGCAATAATCACCGCTTAGCCACCCACCTTCGAATCCCACCCATTCGTCCCAATCATCATTCATATCAATATAATTATTATTTGTGTAATATTTATCCTACTCATCTTTCTCTTCCAAATTGGGAATTATTGTCTGCACCAGTATAAAAATACCGTCAACATACGATAAAAAACCCATAGCAAGACTAAAAACATACCATCCATGCTCGAGAGGATTCTCATTGAAGAACATTGATTTATGATCTTCTTAGAATCAGTCACATGAAGTTGCATTGTGTAGATTGAGATCTTTCCATTGATATCTTGTTTACTGAAAACTAAGCCCGTATGCAAAATATATAGCCCACTGAAATTTTTGGCCAACTGGTAAAAATAATGGACTACGAGCATGTGACATGGACGTGTGCACATCCTCCAAGTGGACCAATGAAATTGTGACAAGTGACACAAGTGGTATGAAGAAAAAATTGGTTTTACGACACTAATCTTCGACAATCATTTACGAAGTAGTAGGCCCCGCTATTTGCTGGCTGGGGTCCCTCAACTAAGATCGACACAATATTTTTGCGGGTGGGTGCCTTTGCCTCCAATCTTCATATCACCATTATTGAGCTTTTGTATATATTTTCTTACGTTATTCATATTAGTATGAATGTGGGATATATTGTAGAGTAATTGTAAACATTGTGCATTGTAGGAGGTTTTTCCAATGCACGAAGGAAACATGACTATTTATATGTGGTTGTGGACAAATTTAGAAAAATGTGTGTGTTGATTCCTTGCACTAAAAAAATAACTAGTGAAGGGAAAATGTATTTATTCTTTCGGTTTGTATGGGTTCTTTTTGGTTTGCCCAGTTCTATTGAATCTGACTAGGATTCCAGGTTTTTTGGGGAATTTTGGTCAACTTTGTGGGATTTGATGGGAACTAAGCTAAAGAAAAGCACTACTTTTCTTCCACAAACCGATGGTCAAACAGAGGTTGTGAACCACAAAGTGGTACATCTACTCAGTGGTTATTGTGGTAAATGATGAGGCTAAAATATACTTCATCAATGCATAATGAATGCTCTCATTCTACGTCCTTTTAGCCAAGTTTGTCTGCATTGTTTAACTTTTGTTTGTTCTACAGATAAGTTAGGATGTAATTATCCATCTTTTTTTGATTTAGTTCTAACGTCTAAAAACTTTGTAATTCCTAACAAAGTGTGTGGAAATTCAGTTTTTGTGAATAAAAATAGGTCATATTCAGTCAGATAATCAAAGTATTAAGCAACCCACACTTTTTTGGAACATTGGCTTCAATAAAACTTAGCTTCGGAACCTCCAGGATAAGTTCCAGAACTCCATCGCATAACTAAGGAACTCTATCGCTTAGTTCCGGAACCTTCAGACTTAGTTTTCGAACTCCAACACTTAGTTCCGGAACTCCTGTGCTTAACTCTGGAACTTTCGCAGATTAGTTCTGGAATAGTTCCCTTTGGTTCCGGAACTTCTCCAAGTTTTGGAATCAATGGGGATCTGTTTATTTTGACAAAATACGATCTTAGAGAAATTAGTGGGCCTTCTAATTAGGAGAAGATCAACAGATTGCTGATTCTTCATACTCCATATCTAGAAATATTTATATAGGATCAGACAGTTGTATGTCCAGTAAGGTTTCTAAATTCCACATCTATTTTGGGCACTATTTGGTTCCACTTGAATCGGTAGACAACTATGGTTGTAAATGAATCTTTGATGATGAAATAAATATAAAGACTTGTAGATAGATTAAATAGGATATATAGAGAGATGATAGAGAAATATAGAAAATATTTATAAGACAAAACATTTTTAGTAATAAGATAGCCATTTCATTTTGAGGGAATCATACTTTATCAACTCCTGATTCAAGGTGGAGCAAGGGCCCATTCCTCCAAGAAGCATGATTCTTAATTTTATTGGTATTTATATTTCTAAGCAAATCATGTGAATCTGTTAAGTATTAATTCTGTAAATGCTTTTGATTCTTCAATTGAATTCTGTTATGTACTCGTCCTTACAGGTGTTATAGATTAGACTTTTATTTTCTTGTGAGCATTTTCACAACATTTTCAAATGCGTGTTTATTTCCAAGCAAGTGTGTTTACTTATGAGAACGTGTGTTTATTTCCAGAAATTTATTTCATTTTGCAAACGTGTGTTTATTTCCAACAATTCATTTCATTATGCAAAGGGTGTTTATTTCCAACAAGCTTCTTTAGTTTGGTTTTAATAAGGCTTTGGCTAGAGAATCCTAAAACATTTTAAAACCCCCCAAAAAATAAAAATAATAATAAATACCTACTATCAATTACTAGATCACTAAGATTATTCTTGTTGCATATATCTTCAGACACACCCCTTGGTTCGAATATGACATCAACCAATAGTTGATTAAATGAAGGGAATAACGACACCCATCATTTTTGGCTCCGTTTTTGGGGACATACTAGATAGAATTATCTAATTAGGCATCGACAAGAAAAACAATCATACATCTAGTAATTGAAATTTTTTCCCTTCGATATCATAAAATTTATGAGTAGACCAAGAGACTCAAGGGGTAGATTTCTTTTAAAAATATCTCAACAAGAATTATCAGCACCCTCTAGTTTAAATAAGGAAGTTGACCAAGAATTAAAAGCACCATTTTCCCCTGTTAGATAAGAAGTAGAACTTCTGCCTTTGAAATTTTTGGATCAATCACCATAAGAAAGTGGAACTTTTAGGAGAAGGATTATATCCCACGACCCACTTAGAGTAAGTATTGATTCTCAACTGAGTAGTCAACCTCCTACTCTTGACTTCTCACCTTCTCTAAGGAGGATCACATACCATATTGATTGGGGAAAATATCTAGAAAAAAATATAGATATGGAACGGGAAGCTGAAAGAGAGCCTGATAAGACCTTTAATTATCTAATTCAGCTGGATGATGATGATGCACCCATTAAAAAATTTCACCTGCACACTTGCCTACATTTAGACGGATGTCATTAGATGACCTTAACCAATTTTTGTTTTAATTTAAAGTATTGTGTCAGACCTATGACTACAAGACAGATAATCAAAAACTCAAATTATTCCCATCTACTCTAAAAGATGCATCAATGAGGTGGTTTATAGGATTAACATCCACTTCCATTACCATTTGGAATCAAATGGAAATTGTCTTCCTAAACAAATATCAAGACTACTGTAGAGGGATAAACAGGAAGGAAGAGGATGAAAACATGGAAGATTACTTGGATAGATTCCTCTTTGTAAGTAAAAGATGTGGGTTTGTACTTCAAGAAGAGCTAAACAAAACCATTTTTCTTAAATTTCTGGATGATAGGGAAGCCCTTAACTTAATGGGAGGTGGAAACATCAATCAATTGAGAATGAATGATATTAAAGACCTTTGTAGAAGTTATTCAAGAAAAAGGGGTGGACTTAGGAAAGGAAAAATTGTGAAAGGTACTACTCCAGACGTGAATAAACTTATGGATGAATTAGAAAAATTTAAAGCATATATTTTAGTACAATTAACTTCCACCATGGATGGATTGCAAGCTAAAGCAAATGCTAAAACTGAACCATTAGCTATGTATTGTCCTAGATGCATAAATAAAAATACTATAAGAGATTGTCCTCTAGATAAAACATAAATATGTCTTATTTGTGAATCTAGGGAACATCAAGTCGATGCTTGTTCTCTTCTACAATTCATAAAAAATTAGCTCAAAAAAACTAGCTCTCCATCCACTACAAAAGAAGTAAACTTTTTCCAGAGACAACCTAGCCAGGGGTAGTTCATGTGAAGGACAGTTCCTAATCCCTGGATGATGCCATGGGTGGCTCAGAAAGTACTCAAAAATTGGGGACAACCACCTTGGGCCCCTCAACCAACATGGAATCCCTAGGATTGGGCAGGACAAGCTTGGTATGCTCAAGGACACCAAAAAACATGGTCTGGTCAAGGTATCCCTTATGCTTGATCAAAACCTAGGTGGAACCCTAATAACTATGCTCAAGGGAAAACATATCCCAATCAACACTAACAAGCCATAGTGGATTCCTCAACACAAAGTTCACAAACTGAAAATGTGGTTCAAACATAAATACTAACACAACCTGTGGCTAATCCCAAAAACAAACAAACAACCCCTGTCTATGGAACAGAGAAAGGGAAATTAGTTGATCTTAATGCCATGGACTATAAGTATATTCAAACCAAATCAAGAAAAATAATTAATAGTCCACCTTTCATAATCACTGAAATATCAGATGATAAGTGAGACCCTAGTTTAGTCAATCCTAAAGTTGACGAGAAAGAAAAAGAAAAGCAACCAGATAACAATTCTGCAGAAACTCCATTTCCAGAAAGATTGAATGAAGTTATAGAGACCAAGGAATCTGAGTTGGTTCAGGAATTGAGGAAATTAAATATTGAAATACCAATTTTGCAAGCAATCAAAGACATTCATGAGTTAAACAAATTAATCAAAATGTTATGTTTGAAAAGACCTGGAAGGAAGAAGCAGTGCCTTAGGACTATTAATTCGGAAGGGAAACTTGATGATTTATTAACAGGAAAACTCTTACTTCCCAAATATGGGGATCCTGGAAGCCCTGTTATTTCTGTCTCTATAGGAAACAAACATATACATAATGTTTTGGTTGATTTGGGAGCAACTATAAATGTGATGACAATAGATACTTTGAAAACATTACCATTAACAAGTATACAACCTACTAGCACCACATTGCAGATGACAGATAAGTCAGTAGTAAAACCAAAAGGGATCATTGAAGATGTGGCAGTCATGGTGGAGTCATGGGAGTATCCAGTGGACTTCCTTATATTACGACCAAAAGGTAAAACACTTGGTTATCCCATTATTTTGGGCACACCATGGTTAGCTACAGTTACTGCATTAATTGATTACATATCAGGTGATATGACTATCTCCAATGGTAAAAGTTTCTAAACAAATTTCCCTATATCCTTCTGCATGACCTTTTATTGATAATCAAGAACAATTATGGGTTGATGATCCTGATACTAGTAAACAAAACTTATCTTCTTTGGTTATGATAACGTTGCAATATCATGTACATGAGGTGGAAGATATGATTAATCAACCATTGAATGATCACTAATTATCTTGAGAGAAATCAGTGATAGTTCCGGAACCTACAGACTTAGTTCTAGAACTTTCAGACTTGGTTTCGTAACCATCATATTTAGTTCATGAACACTCAAAGTTAGTTCCGGAACATTCATACTCATCTCCGAAACCATCCCATGCAAATGTAAATAATTTTTCTCCGGAGGAATGTGATTTCTCTTTGGGAGGGGTAGAAATAGCTACAAAATCATTAACCTTAGTCTCAAAGATATTATGGAACAACGAGGAGTCTCTGGGAAATGACAGTGATGAGGAGCTTGACCAACGTCCAGATAAGTATCATAACTTTGTTTACTGTCCTTTATCTAGTATTATGTCTTAAGGGAATTTTATAGATGTGGCTACATATCACATGTTGTTACCTTATTCATGTCAACTACTCACCCTAATATAACCCTTTCAATAAATCAGTTCATCACACACTGGAACCAAACATATTGAAATTCAACCCGGTAAAATTTTGAACATTAATAACTGGTTTGAAAATGATCAAGAAGCTAAATTTTTTGATGTTCTGAAAGGTCATACTAGAGCTTTTGCTTGGGACTATAAAGACATGGAAGGAATACACCCAAGTATTTGCACCCATCACATTTTACTAAAAACGTTAAACCAGTTAGGCAACCTTAAATAAGGATCAATCCAACCTTAAGGGACATAGTCAAACAAGAAATTGAAAACCTATTACAAGTAGGTTTTATCTACCCTATCTTAGATAGTCAGTGGGTGTCTCCCCTTTTAATTGTGCCTAAAAATAATGGGAAATGAAGAATTTGTGTTGATTATAGGGAATTAAAACAAAGCTACACTTATAGATTATTTTCCCTTACCATTCATAGATCAAGTTTTAGAAAACATTTCAGGTAAACAATACTTTTCCTTCCTGGATGACTTTAATGGATATAATAAAATTAGAGTTGCTGCTGAGGAAAAGGACAAAATTACATTTACTTGTCCATGGGGAAGCTTTGCTTATAGGGTATTTCCATTTGGACTATGTAATGCTCCTGTAACTTTCCAAAGGGTTGTACTTGCAATATTTACAGATCTAACTAATGATTGTGTAGAGGTATACATGGATGAATTTACTGTGCATGGAGACACATTTGATGATGCTTTGACAAATTTGGAAAGAGTATTAACAAGATGTGAACAACATCATTTTTCTCTTATTCATGAGAAATGTTTGATGATGGTTGATGAGGGAATTGTACTAGGACACCACATTTCAAAAAGAGGAATTCAAGTTGATAAAGACAAAATTAAGATTATTTCAAACTTACTTGTTCCTAAAACCCCCACAGACATCAAGTCATTCTTAGGACATGCTGGGTACTATAGGCATTTTATTAAAGATTTTAGTAAGATTGTTGCCCCCATGTTTAATTTTCTTACCAAGGAATGTGAATTTTTGTGGGATGAAAAATGTCAACATGCTTTTAAAGAGATCAAAGAAAAATTAATCACTGCCCCAATATTAAGAGGAACTAACTGGGAGAAACCTTTCCACATCCTAACAGATGCCTCAAATAATGAAATTGGTGTAGTTTTAGGACAGAAAGATGAAGAAGGAAAAATGTATGCTATTTACTACCTTATCAAAAATCTTACTTCCACTGAAAGAAATTACACCACCATCGAAAATTAATTTATTGATGTGATCTATTCCATTAATAAGTACAAACATTATATTACATGGTACAAAATATTTGTACATACAAATCACTCCGCAATTATATACTTAATGAACAAACCAGTGGTTGGAGGTAGGGTAATCAGATGGTTATTAATTTTACAAGAATTTGATATTACCATCATGGATAATCCAGGAAAATCTAATGTGGTAGCTGATTTCTTATCAAGACTGACCACTACAAGGGAAGAAGATCTAGTTAAGGATAACTTTCCAGATGAACAATTATTTTTTATTTCAGCAGATGTACCATGGTTTGCTAATATGGCGAATTATCTTGCATCAGGGAAGTTTCCACTTTCATTTACTAGGAAACAAATGAAAATGTTAATTAAAAACCAGTGCACAATTTAAGTGGTTAAATGGAATGTTACTTAAAGGTGGTCCTGATTTGGTTTTACGTAGGTGTGTGCGAGAAGATGAAATTTTTGACATACTTAGGGCATGTCATGATGAACCAAGTGGAGGACACTTTTCAGTGAAAAGAACAACTCACAAAATACTTGGCACTAACTATTATTGACCATCTCTGTATAAAGATGTGAAGACATATATCAAGCGGTGTGATCCATGTCAAAGGATGGGACAACAACCTTTACCAATGAAATGAATCTACAACCTTAAGTGGTGATTGAACCATTTGAAAGGTGGGGGTTGGATTTTGTTGGTCCTTTTAGTCCTCCATCACAAGGAAAGGAGAACATTCTTGTGTGTAATAATTATGTGACAAAGTGGGCAGAGGTGCAAGTTTTAACAAATGCTACTGAAGAAACAGTTGTTGTTTGGCACAAAATTATGATGAATTTTGGTATACCAAGGAATATAGTTTCATATCAAGGGCCACAGTTCATGTCAAATATGATCCAAGGCTTCACAATGCACTATCAAATCAATCACAGGAATTTATCTCCCTATCACCCCACAATCAAATGGACAAGAAAAAGTGACAAATAGGGAATTAGAAAACATTCTTACCAAGACAGTTGAGGAAAATATAAGAGATTCGGTGAAGAGGCTACCTAAGGCTGTCTTGACTTATAACACAACTTGGAATACTACAACAAGGTTCTCACCATATGAGTTATTCTATGGGAATAAGCCCTTGTTAACTATTGAATTTGAACTGCAAACATTGAGGACACCATCTAGATTGGGTATTAAGTTATATACAACACAAAAGGAAAGAATTCTACAACTCAATGAATTAGATGAGCTGAGATTAGAGGCACTTCAACAAACAGAGATAATCTAAGACCAAAGGAAGTAGTGACATGTGATACACACATCAAGGAAAGGAAATTCAAGGTAGGATATTGAGCATTACTGTTTGATTCCAAGTACCAGCAATTCAAAGGCAAATTGAGAACTAGGTGGTTAGGACCTTATCAGATTGAACAAATATATGATAATGGTTCTATTCAGCTTCTTCCTATTGATGGCAGTAGAAGGACACTTTTGGTCAATTGTCATAGGTTAAAAATCTATAGGAAGCCTCTTACTAGGGATGAATTCTTGAAGCAAACAAAGAATTTGATCATATAGAAGAACCTAGTTCTTCTAAAATGATCAAGTAATCAGATGCATGGATAAAAATTAAAGGGAAGAGAATGAAAACCAAAAAATGGCGCTCTCTTCCCCCCCAAAAAAATCCATATATATATACATATACATATATACATATACATATACATATATACATATATACATATACATATACATATACATATACATATACATATACATATACATATACATATACATATACATATACATATATATATATATATATATATATATATATAAAGATATACATAAAGGGAAGGAATGAAAACTAGTAAATGGTGTTCTCTTCCTCAAAAATAAAAAATATCTCAGAGACCAATTGAAAACTAGAAATGGTGGTTAGTCTCCTTAATAAATGGCTAATTCGAAATAAAAGAACTTCTTTGCAATTCCAGCTGTCTTTTCTAACTATTTTTCACTTTTTTTAGGAATGATAAGTCATTAAAGTGATTGGATTACATCAGCAAGGACAGTAATTATATCTTAATCTTATTGAAATATTTAAATTAAAGTTGGCATGTGTGATTAGACTTGACTTAAGTCAGTGGTATTATGAGTCATTCATTGTACATTATGAATAAATGGAAATAATTATGAAGGCGATGGAAATAAATAGGTAAAAGTGGCAACGTATTAATAATGAATTATCATTTAGGTGGAATAAAAAAAATTGAGAAGTAGTTGCAATAGAAATTCAAGGAAAAATAACAGTTCCATAGCCAAAATCAGTAGTTCCGTAGCTAAAACCAGCAGTTCCACAGCTATCTCCTTGTGTAAAAAGGGTTTGAAGGAAGCAAGAATTCGAATTGTCCTTGGAACCATGGGGGGTCAAAAAGAAGTCAGAGCCAGAAGATAACACTCAACTTATTGCAGATGGAGAAGTAGTAGCCATTTTTGAACAAGCAAGCTGACAGGAGTTCCTATAAAAATTCTCAAGGTACAATGACGAATTGGTAAGGGAGTTCGCTATAAATTTACAACAGTCCAGAACTAAGGTTAAAAGCATTGTAATTCCTTTTACTGTCAATATAATGAGTAATGTATCTAGGATACTAATTGTACATGTTCCAAATCTTGTAAAAGGGACCTTAAAAGAAATGGTGGAAACATTAATACAAGATGGTGAATTTGAACCCCAATATATTTATAACACTAAGAAGATCATCAAGGGGGTTAGAAGAGCTAGACTACCCAAACCTTTTGACAGAGTAGCATTTTGGGTAGTTAAGTACCTAACATGCGATGGTGAATATGGAACTGTGGGAAGGGAGGTCCTGAAAATGTTGATACATCTTAGGTATGGGGCTACAAAACCATAATATATATTAAACCTTACTGGTTTCCTCTTTGACTCTATCCAGACAATGGATCAAAGGTATTATTGGGGTGTTGGAACAATAAAACACCATGGATTAGTCCATTTGGTTTTTCAGCATCATTTTCTCTCCAAGAAAAATGGAGAAGAAGCATGGGAAAAATTTCTCAATAAGTTAAGGAAAAACCCTGATATTATCAAAATGGGAATACTAAACCCTTTCTTCCCTAAAATTAACTTGGAGATTGACCCCCCTGAAGAGAAAAAGAAGTAAATAAGTGAGGGTAAAGTGTCAAAGAGAAGGAGATCTGAAAGGATGATCAAAGCTATAAAACCTATTGTGTCTTCAAAAGAAACTCCTTCCTCTGTAGTAATACTAGAAGAACTAATACCTATCTTTGATAGTGACAGTTCACTCAAGCTGGATCATGAAGTAAAAATAAGAAGAAGTTTAAGAATAAATCCCACTTTAGGACAAGTTGAAGCTCCTCGAAGAAAAAGAGTTCATAAGAAGTCTAGGGAAACTCCAGTGGTTATTGAAACACAAGAGGGTTTGGAGAAAGACGCTGTTGATATTTTGGGCATCATGGAAATGTATCCTCCTCTACCAAGCCAAATAGAGGAATTTGAAAAAGATAATGAAATATTTGAAGAGCAGGATTTTCAGGAGATGGGTGACTCAGTAAAGATGTCACATGAGGAAGAACAACTAGCATTATGGGTAAGTGCAGGAAGTTGATGGACAAATATAGGGTCATCCGTGGACATTATATTGCAAATAACAACATAATATCAACTTGTAGGGATTATTAGCAATACATACACTCAAAATTAGAAAAAATTATATTAATATGAATCGTAGCATCCAGAATCTAGTTTCTAAAATACTAATTTTTGTAAAAAATGGACAAGATTAGCTATATTAAACACTCAAAATTCAATGACTTGGTATTTTTTTTTTAAAACACTGATAAGATTATAGTCCGTTTGCCCACAATTTGGATGACCAAAAATTGATATATATATTTTTCCTTTAGTGAGAAGTTAGATGCCACTATCTATCTTGGGATGGATTTTATTTTGTATTTTTTTGGAGTAATATTTTATTTTTTATGATTTTTTCCGTGAAAGTGGTATGAAAACATAAAGAAAACAGAGCACTTTCCATTTGCCCGCCATAACTTCATCAAAAAATATTGAAATCAAATAATTTTTTTTTTGAACATGTATATAATTTCACCACGGTTGGGATGGTATAAGTTTTATCACATTCTAATAAGTGAAACAAATTTTGCAGTGTTAAATGTAGACATGAACATTCACAGGAAAAAGTGTCTTAAAGACCTACTATTAGTAAAAAATTATAAAATGATATTTATCCTATTCTATTCATTTTAAAATCAGTATTTATACAAAGCTAATAGTCTTCCCTACGTAATGGTACCATTTTTATGACATAGTTTTTAATTTTTGGCATGGTTCAAGTCTGCGAAAGACTAAATTTGATGTTTTACTGTTTTTAATGTAAAATTCAGGATTTGATGTCCACTTAATTGTCCCCCAACTTGGTGCACTTACCCTTATGGAGATTGAAAGGAAAATCCCCTTTGGTAGAAGAACAATGTCCATCTCTTGAGGAACTCTTAGAAAAAGAGGAAAAACAACACTTAAAACATACTCTGTTCTTGTCCATAGCAGAACTTATCATCAAGGAAAAAGATGAGGAATTAAACTTCCTCAAACTCAAATTGGAGCATAGGGAAATGCTCATTGAACAACTGAAAAACCCGGCTCACAAATAAGAATGAATAATTGACATTGGTCAAACAACAAATGATGGAAAAAGAAAAAGAATGTCAACTGGCTAGTAAACATAGTGCTATGTCAAAGATATCTTCAATGAATAGAGTTGTACAGACTGAACTGACTTACTGGCCACTTAAGCAGTTGTGTGATGATACCTACAGAAAGCTTAATGAATTCAAAATTTCAAATAAGGAGCTAAGAAGTAAGATGGAAGAGGAGAAGAAAGCAAGGAAAGAGTGGGAAGATAAATTTTACAAAATGGAAGAAGACAAATTTAAATGTCTGGTAAAGATGCAAATGGTCTGTATAATGAGTGAAAGATTAATCAAATGTAGGAGACCTTCTCCTACATGTAATGTCTTTATGGAAGAATGATTTATTCACTGGCAATTATCAAGGATTGCATGTGGTCTTCCCACATGAAATAACGGATGAATCAAAGTTCATAACAACATATTCCTCAGCCAGTGCAAAACAGAAAAATATCCTCTACGAATTCTATCTCTGAAAATTTATGCTGGAAGAGAATACACGCTTCATGATTAATCTGTATGTAAGGGAAAGCCAGCTGAACGCATTTATTTCAATACTCCAAAATCAGGTAGCTTGGAAAAATAGGGATACTGAACATTTACTAAAGGCCATTTCATCAAGCCTATGTATGAGGACTCATTATGGGAAGCCATTTTCCTTTGCCAAACATTTCAGAACTCATGCCTTTGATAATAGATTTAAGGAACATTATATTTCCAGCCTACAATAGAGCATTGATGCCTTCACCTCTTATGATGAGAAATTTTTTGAATATATTTACGATGAATGCTTGAAGAGATGGAGCTGCATTAAGAAGAAGAAAAGTGATATTTCCTATGAAATTAATATGGAGTCTAGAAAGAGCTAGAGTTTTGTGTACACTAATCCCTCATGTCAATGAAAAACACAGGGGCATGTGGATGGGAATGAGAACAAGGCCTGGACTCTCCTTCTCACTCCCATGTCTCCATGGTAGAACAGAGAACCTTAGGATCCCTTTGAGTTTGAGAATTGGCAGATAAAGATAAAAGAAGGATCTGGATACAACACTTATGAGCTAAAGCGCTGGGATATTCAGCTCTAGCCATTTGATCTCAACGATTAGTTAGAATGCAGAATTCATAATCCTAATTTTGAAGAATAGAGTTTGTAAGAGGACTTACAAACAAGTAAGCGTGAGAGAGATGATGAGGCTAAAATATGCTTCATCAATGTACAATGAATGCTCTCATTCTACATCCTTTTGGAAAATTTTATCTGCATAGTTTAACCTTTGTTTGATTTAGAGATAAGTTAGGATGTAATTGTCCATCTTTTTTTGATTTAGTTCTAACGTCTAAAAACTCTATAATTCCTAACAAAGTGTGTGGAAATTCAATTTTTGTGAATAAAACAGGTCATATTCGGTCATATAATCAAAGTATGAAGCAACCCGCACCTTTTTGGAACATTGGCTTCAATAAAACGTATCTTTGGAACCTCCAGGATTAGTTCCAGAACTCCATCACACAACTAAGGAACTCTATCGCTTATTTCCAGAACCTTCGGAATTAGTTCCGGAACTCTAGCACTTAGTTCCAGAACTCATGCGCTTAGCGCCAAAACTTTCACATATTAGTTCTGGAATAGTTCCCTTTGGTTCAAGAACTTCTCCAAGTTCTAGAATCAATGGGGATCTATTTATTTTGAGAAAATATGATCTTAGAGAAATTAATGGGCCTTCCAATCAGGAGAAGATCAACAGATTGCTGATTCTTCATACTCCAGATCCAAAAATATTTATATAGGATCAGACAGTTGTATGTCTAGTAAGGTTTCTAAAATCCACATCTATTTTGGGCACTATTCGATTCCACTTGAATCAATAGATAGCTATGGTTGTAAATGCATCTTTGATGATGAAATATATATAAAGACATGTAGATATATTAAATAGGATATATAAGAGATGATATAGAAATACATAAAATCTTTATAAGACAGAACATTCTCAGTAATAAGATAGCCATTTCATTTTGAGAGAATCATACTTTGTCAACTCCTAATTCAAGGTGGAGCAAGGGCCCACTCCTCCAAGAAGCATGATTCTTTATTTTATCAGTATTTATATTTCTAAGCAATTCGTGTGAATCTGTTAATTATTAATTTTGTAAATGCTTTTGATTCTTCAGTTGAATTCTGTTATGTACTTGTCCCTGCAGGTGTTATAGATTAGATTCTTATTTTCTTGTGAGCATTTTCACAACATGTGTTTATTTCCAAGCAAGTGTGTTTAATTTTGCAAACGTGTGTTTATTTCCAGTAATTTATTTCATTTTGCAAACGTGTGTTTATTTCCAAAAATTCATTTCATTACGCAAAGAGTGTTTATTTCCAAGAATCTTCTTTCATTTAATTTTAATAAGGCTTTGGCCAAAGAATCCTAAAACATTTTAAAACCTCCCAGAAAATAAAATAAATAATAAATACCTACTATCAATTACTAGATCACTAAGATTCTTCTTGTTGCATATAGCTTCAGACACACCCCTGGTTTGAATATGGCATTAACCAAAAGTTGATTAAATGAAGGGAATAACGACACCCATCATTTTTGGGATGAAAATTTGTATTATGTGCATCATGCTTATAACCGTGCATAACCTTCTTCTACAATGAAGTATCCTTTTGAGACTTGTTTTGGTTATCTGCCTAAATCTCCATTAGATTTCTCTTTTGGAAAAGAAATTGTTAGTGTACTTAGTGATAATGAAAAAGTCAAAAAGTTTATGCTGATAATACAACAAGCACGTCAATTTTTCTGAGAACAGTTGGAGAAAAGTCAAGAAAAATATAAAGCTAGGCATGATAAACATGGAACTGATCACAAATTCCAAGTAGGTGATTCAGTTTCACTTCACATGAGCAAAGAAAGGATGAAAGGGGAATGTAAAAAATTTAAAACCAAGTTAGTATGGTCCATTCTAAATTTTGGAGAAAATTGGTAAAATGCTTTCCGGTTGGATATACCACCTTACATGCAAATTTATTCAGGTGTAAATGTTGAAAACCTAAAACTGTATAAACCACCTATGATTATTGATCATGATGTTAATGTTTTACCTTCTGTTGATGATTTTGTACCTGAGTATTTGGATGAGTTACATGAAGATATCATTGTGGAAAGGAAGGTCAGAACCTCACAAAGGGGAGATGTTAAATATCTTTGTGTGTGTGTGTTTGAAAGACATGCATCCGAACAAGTTAATATGGATGGAAACCGGAAAGGTGAGGGAGAAGTACCCTCACCTCTTTATCAATTGAAAACACTTTTGGATGTCCAAAATTTTCTCAGTGGGGGAGAGTGATCTAGAGGATCCTCATTGAGGAACATTGATTTATTATCTTCTCAGAATCAGTCCCATGAAGTTGTATTATGTAGAGAAAATTAATATCTTTCCGGTGATATTTTATTTACTGAAAACTAAGCATGTATGCAAAAGATATAACCCACTGAAAATTTTGGCCAACTAGTAAAAATAATGGACTATGGGTTGGTGACATGGATGTGTGCACATTCACCAAGTGAACCAATTAAATTGCGACAAGTGGTATGAAGAAAAATTTGGTTTTGCGATGCCGGTCTTTAACACTTGTTTACGAATGGGTGGGCCCCACTGTTTGTTGGCTGGGGGTCCTCAGCTAAGATCGACATAATATTTTTGTTGAGGGGTGTCTTTGCCTCTTATCTTCATATCACCATTATTAAGCTTGTATATATAATTACTTATGTTATTCATATCAGGATGAATGTGCGATATATTGTAGAGTAATTGTAAACATTGTGCATTGTACTAGCTTGGTGGACATCCTGACACGGTGAGTCGAGCTAACCCAACTTGACCAACTGAGTCAACCTACCTACCTCACCATCCTAACAATCTTATCTACCAGCTCTATGCCACGTAGCTCTGCCAACTCACTATATCTTATCTGCAATGTTACCACATCAATCTCCTGAACCTCCACTCATCCCAACATAGTTTTCCAGCTTGGTGTTAACCTCCATACAGCCCAACATAGCATATTACCATATGGCCTACACACTTGGAATTAGAGAAATTAATCTTAAGACTGAAATACACTCAACTGTTGCCCAATATAAGCATTTTCCCACAAAGGAAAATCAAAATGAAAGAGGGGGATAAGGGATTCAAACCCTTATCCCGTGCTTTGCAAAATTTATGACTTGACCATTGCGTCAAACGATGATACTAAGCTATATAAGGCATTCAATAGTATTTGAAGGTTAATGGACAATAGAATATGTATTGAAAAATGATTATTGTGAGATGTAGGAGCCAAATTGGAGAAAATTTCCAAAATAGACTAGGCATTAGTTTGCTAGAGGAATATTGTGGCAATTGGAGAAGATCTAATTCTACCTTAAAATTCATTTGTAAGTGTATAAAATATAATACCCAAAACATGGTTTTCATTATATAGAATTCAGATCAATAGGTATATAACGTGGTACATGCAACACATAACAATAGGGTATGAAAAAGCACATCTATTATAGGGAAAAAAAGCACATCCGTAGTGGGGTCTTTAAGACCCAATGTAACAAATCACTTTAGGTACAATGGAAAAATATAGGCCAAAAGAGTCTGTAATATTGTTCGGTAACCTTTCCTCGATGAAAGATGAAATAATCAAGTAAAATTTTTCAAGTGTCCCATCTGTATATTTTTAGGAGAATTCCACATTCCAAAATTACACTATTCTCAAGTAATCTAAAATCTGGAAGAGTGAATAAACTAAAGCTCAATCATGAAGTTTGAAATGAATCCCTTATCTATCTCAACTATGCGTAACATCAACCTGGGGTGTAAATATAATCACAAATCACTGTGAAACCCACCAACTATAGTGCATGTCACAAAGGCCACTCTGCAAAGGATAATTAAGTATCATATATGTCTCTCCACCAATTATGAGAACTAAATATCACATGTGTCACTACATCATAAGAGGACTAAGTACGAGGTAGCCAAGTGAGCTTGTGTCACTCCATGGTATTGGATGCATAAATCCCCATCACTAAAATATCCAGGGTATGTTATTGAAACACCATGCATGCAGACATGACACCTTAGGAGTACCCCCATATAAGATGCATACACAATACGAACAAGATAGAACCATCTCATCAAACAAATAAGGAAATCCCCATTACACTCTTGACGGCATTTAGCCAAGTGAATTCAAAACCATGAAGCTTTGAGATTCAAAAAATAAACAAAACTAATAAATCTCATAAACCAAGAAAGTGGAAAAGTATATGCATTCAAACTACGAAAATATCGTAAGAAAACAAAACTAATAAGAAGAGTCTTGAAGCTTCCCAATAAATCAAATAAATAAGATGTTGGTTTTGAGGAAATTCAAGTTTACAAATAAAATACATGGAAATATTCACATCACATTCATTTTATGACATTTAATGGCTGCCAGTAAGAGTACCAAAATATCAAGTACACATCATAATATATAATCATGATACTAATAAAATAATATAGTTGTTATAACCTATGACTGAATCATAATCCCTAAAATATATCTGCATAGCTCGGATGAGTGCATCTATATCCACCAACAATACACCCTAGAATATCATCCTGATAAGGAACCAATGGTTTTCCAATAAGGTTATCACTCAAAAGGTCACATGATTTGTCAATTGGATAGTCCAATAATGTTGTTTGTGGTTGTCAATGATTGAAGTTTTGAAGATCTAAAAGGAGAGCATAATTGGTCAATTTATTGATGCAGGATTAGATAACATAAAATTTCATGATTTAGGAGAAAGATCGTGGAAATGAATTCATTCAACCATTGAATGTCAAAAGTTGGTATGGAGTCATCCTAGTAATTTTGTACTTCCTTTAACTTCCATGTGAATTTCTTCCAAAAACCTTTTCAGCCACATGGCTTCTTTTGTTGCTTCCATTGCACTTTTGTATTCTACCTTAGTAGAAGAAATGGAAACTATCAGCTGATTTTTACTACTCCAAGTAATGGAACCTACACCAAACTTGAATATATATCCAGATGTAGATTTACGATCTATCACATCACTAGCATTGTCAGAATCACAATATCCATGTAAATATGCATTATTAGATGAAACATAATGTAAACCGTAATTAATAGTGCCCTTTGTATAACACAAAATTTTATTTGCTAACTTCTAGTGATCCCGATAAGGTTCCTGCATAAACCTTGAATCAATCCCTACTGCATAAGAAATGTCAGGTCTAGTAATAGTAAGATAAATAAAACTTCCTATAAGTTTCCTATATAAAGTAGGATTAGCTTTTTCACATGCAGGGTTAAGATCAAGTTTACATCCTACTTCTATAGGAATAGAAATTGGTTTACAATCAAGCATATTAAATCTTTTAAGCATATTATTTGCATATTGTGATTGAGATACTACATTAGAATTTTTATCTTGAAATATAACCATGCCTAAAAAATGATTTAATAAACCTAAATTTGTCATCTCAAAGTATTGCATTAATTTCCATTTAATTTTCATAATTAAAGTGTTAGAATTACTAGTGATTAGTAAATTATCAACATACAATACAATGAGAATAATAACATCTTCTTTAATTTTAAAAAATAAACCGTTATCAAATGCACAGCTAGAAGAACCAATTTCATTAAAAAACTATTGCTTTTAGAATACCAAGCTCTAGGAGCTTGTTCTAAACCATACAATTTTGTTTTTAATTTACAAACATACGATTCTTTTCCTAGTTCTTCAAAGCCTTTCAAAAAAGTATTTTTTACATCTATTTAATGGATTTCCCAACCATACTGAGCAACTAAGGCAACCAAAATCCTTACTGTGCTCATTTTTGCAAGTGGTGCAAAAGTTTCTACATAGTCGATGTCGGGTTTTTGAGTAAATCCTCAAGCTACAAGTTAGGCTTTGAATTTATCTATACTGCCATCTGATTAACTAAAATTAGGAATGTATGGATGATATGTTAATCATAGTTAATATAAATAGGAGGACTAAAACGTTGTATGAACACATTAAATAAAGTAAATCAATGTGTAATAAATGTAAATAAACTATTCTAAGTGAAATAGAAACCCTAATGTATGAGAGAAAAGGTGGAAATAACTTAGCTAATTATGATAGACTGTCATAGGATGTCATAGACTTGAAACAGGAAACTGATTATGCAGACGACCACTCAGGGACCATGCAAAGCATAGATCTGGATTATTCGAAGTGATAGAGGCACATGGGAGTGTACTAGGGTGCCACGAGGAACCCTGGTTTGGATTTTGGGCACTGTAAAATGTGGAAATGGTCAGGATCTTTGTTCAGTAGTGTCGCAAGGATATCTGAAACCCTGCCTGTCTATCACACTGAATTCGCTGAATGAACTAGATGACACCCTGCACATGAAGAAGAAGAAGGGGTTAGAATGACCTCATCCGCCAAACTGGTGGACTTATCATTGAGAGTTGCACTACATTTCAGACCTGGATGTAGTTATGGTTAGTGTTTGCATGTGGTGCCTTAGGTGTTCTCGTGTCAGTCGCACTTTTTGAAGTAATGACCTATAGTAAATAATATAAGATGTAGATAATAGAATAGATAAAATCCCTCCTCCTCTAAGAATGTGTGTGATGCAGAATTTCATAGCTAGAATGTATGGAGACTATGTGGATGCAAGTGATGTAGTAGATGTAAGCCTAGATGAAGTGATAGTAGTGATAAGATGCAAAGACCTAGGGCCCTCATTATGGTCTTATAAGCTTTATATATATATATATATATATATATATATAGGGCTCTCAAGTTCAATTTCAAAATTAATCCTGACAGTGCCGAATGAGGAAAATATAAACATGAAAAATGGCTAGAAGTGACCTAAAAAGAAATAGGAGAGGTTGTTCATAGAATGGGGTGCCCCAGTACAGGCTAGGGTGTCCAGAATCAGGGCTAGAATCTTAGGGAAGTTGCGAAATGGGTAGATACGTAATAGAAAAGATGCGAGAAAGACGAAACAAAATATAAAAGAAATATGGCAAAAAGGGAGGATTAATTAGTACTTTGTACACTTGAGAACCTTTTAAATAGTAGTATAAGACCAGGATAAATATTATCTAAAGTGCATGATTTTATGTCTACATTTTGCCCCTACTTTATGTTGGTGAGCGAACAACACGGTAACATAAAGTAGATAGAGAAGCATACCTGATGTCCATGTAGAGTGTAGAAGAGAACGCGCCAATGGACTAGAAGCGTAGAATGATAAAAAGAAAAAAATGTGAAGGAGTGTGGATTCTAAAGATGAAAATGTGTAAAAAGTGATGAGAGTGAACCTAATGTAGAATGTGTGTGTAATTGCTGTCGTGTAAAAGCAAATGCCTATAGTGGTGTGCTGTCATTGTCATTGTCATTGTTTATTGTTGTTGCCCCCAATTTGACTATTTATTTTTCATACAACGGACTTGTAAGGAGAAAATGCTCAAGTATTCAAATATGTATGTATGTAAAAATGCATGTAAAATAAGTGAAATGTAAAGTACGGTAGAATAGAAAGTGTAAATGGAAAAATGGAACATGTGCACCTGATCCATGTCGAGAGAAGGGTGTAGAAGGATATCTTGTTTTGTCGTGATTTTTTCGGGTGATCTCATGCCACCTCAGCTGAAAAAGTGTAGGGAGGAAATGCTCTGTGTCCTCCAACTCTAACTACTTCTGCTGCAATTTGTTGAAGAGATCTCTTTACTGCACTAGTTTTTTGGTCGATCTCATGCCAAGTGTGAGTTTTTGGGGCAATTTCACACCAAGTGCGAGTTTTTTGAGTGATCTCGCACCAAAGAGAAAGTGTTGGGGAGAGAGGTCTAGTGTTACTCTCATTCCATAACTCTTCCCGATTATACACACCACTATAAATGGTGTGATCTTGTTTTGTTCCTGTTGTCCCTGATTTTTTTTCGATTGTATTGTTTGTTTCCGATTGAAAATGGAGATAGAATGCATTTTCTTGTTGGAGAGTTGTGCTTGTACTGTGAAACTGCTCTATAAATTGATGTGAAATGTGTTGATATAAGAAACTGACTCTGTGTGCCCCCAGGACATTAGTGCTTAAGGGAGGACACAAGCTTTTGGGCACTCCTGTCTAATCCTAGGTGCTGGGGTTTGTGTTGTGCTGAGGACCCGAGTCAGGTTTTTGGGTAATTTTGTATTGTGTGACTACTCTATTCATGTACTATGCAGGCCTGTAATGTAGCTCTGAGTTTTTGTGTGGGGTGACTGATTCACCCAATGTATTCTCCCGCATTTGGGGTGCATGTGATGTCAATAGGAGAATGTGGCCCAAAGAGAGAACATTGTGTTAAGTTGAACTATATCCCTGTAGGAGGGAGGGAATGTGCATGGTAGAAACCAAGACACATGCAAACAATGTTGTTAGATACATGTCTTAATAGCAAAAGTAACAAACATGTTATAGGAAAATAATGTAACAAGTAAATGCGCATACAAGATGGACCGTGAAAATTAGCTTTCATATATGGGACACCATTCACAATGTCACAAGACAATCAGTGTTGAAACGACCAAAAGCATACAAGCAATTATCATAAAAGACATAAGACAACCCGCAAACAATAGCAGACAATATGAAGCAAAGTGTAACAGACAACCCTGGTGGCAAATAGTTCTTGCAAAGCAAATGTTGCACATGAAGCACCCATTAACATGTTAGAAAGATAAAGAGTATGTCAAAGCATGTATGTATCAAGGCAAAGTAGTGTGCTAGTAAGAATAAGTAGTATACGATGAAATGATAATACTTGTAATATGTGAGAAAGTAAATGCCCTAGGAGCTACAGTGGGACTAGTATGAGGTACAGTGTCAAGCATCATTGTAGCATGTAAAGACCTATAAGATATATGCATTCACTCTAAAATACCAAGTGAATGTGCATGTGTATATAGATAATATATTGATATACTAAGTATCCTTGTAGGGA
Organism: Taxus chinensis; assembly: GCA_019776745.2. Taxonomy (NCBI): domain Eukaryota; kingdom Viridiplantae; phylum Streptophyta; class Pinopsida; order Cupressales; family Taxaceae; genus Taxus; species Taxus chinensis. The sequence goes on from CM034155.1 coordinate 620,276,532, forward strand.
AACAAAGTGTACATACTAAGTATCCTTGTAGGGAAACAAAGTGTACATGTAAGTATAAGCAAGAAAGAGTAAATGCAACCAAGATGTGCAATATGCAGTGTATGAGTATGATGGAATGATATGCGAAGTGTGAATGTGATAGGAGCAATCTGCCCCCCAACGGATGTGTATGAGATGAAGTTAATTTATGAAATACCCCTTAACAATCAAGAATGAACCATAAAACAAGAGTGTGTCATCAGGAAATAGTTCGATAATGTGCGTTAGATATATATATCATGAAGCATAGAGCATGAAAAGTGAATATGGTGTGAGGTTCATTTCATATTTAGACCCTCAGAAGTTGAGTATGAACCGTGGAACTAGAGTGCATCATAGGGTAATGACAATACAAGTGTGTATATCAATATGGTTTGTAGTGAATATTATACATTAAGCATGAAGCGTCAAGAGCATGAGATGATAAAGACATTTGATAGAAATGCAAGGGGGAGAAGTTGTGATGCCCCCCCAAGTATGTGAGTGATGGAGATCTATTGGATGATGAAAGAAAGACATTGCAATGGTGACGAGGCTTGAAATGTGTTTTGGCCATGAAATGTGTTTTGGCCATCAATATAAGGAGTAGTTTGTTTAACAAAATGAATTGGAAATGAAAGTGGAGTAGGGTGGGGAGGGATCTGTCAGGGCCGAGATATAAAATTGAAATAATAATTAATATTAAACATAACATTATAATCAATTTTATAAGAATGAAATAAATAAACAAAGTAAATAAAAGGATACAGTGACACATATTTTAACGTGGAAAACCTGTAAAATGGGTAAAAAACCCACGGAAGAATAATCCACTATAGAGAAACATTTACATTACAGTCCACTAACTCCTCCCTCCTTCTACTCCCAGTATTTCCCGGAATCAATAATGATTCACGTGATCATCTCGAATAATATAGTCATATTTAAATAACCTGAAGGGTTATGTCCATATTAAGTGACAGGGCACACCCTAATTTAATAAATAGTTAGTTAATTAATAACTAACAAACCTAATATAGAGTTTATATTTAAATAATAAGAATATAAACTATTCTATATTATTTAACTATAATAAGAATATAAACTATTCTATATTATTTAACTATAAACCAAATATTATGATGCACTTAATATTAAGTGGGGATCCATATGCCAACATTACTTGTTTTTACAACAGGATTTACAAATCCATAAACCCTAAAGGTTTAGGCTAGCACATGTACTTTTGAAGGATTTTCTAACACCTTCATCATGCTCAACTTGCCTTTTGGTACAAAAAGTTTTGGAATCCATAAATTAGACATATGATTTAGGCTAAGCATGATTTGTGAGACTACATCTTACTGTTTCTTGTGAAAATATTCTTATACCGCATATCTAGGAGCCTTTTATAATACAAGGACATCCTTTATGAATATATACACACCGTGCACTGTATTTTCCATAAAGTCTATTAGTTTACATGTAAACTCTATCAGTTTACTTTTGGATCATATAAGATCTTTTTTACAATGCTTTTAAACTAAAGTAAAAAGTATAGAGGAGGAGGATTCAATAAATCGGGCCCGGACATTTAGGAGGTGGCATTGCCATGCACGTACTCCCCCTCAATGGCAACTCTGAAAGGCCAAACATTGCATGAAACTTGTAGAACTTCGTAGCACACAATGGCTTTGTGAACAAGTCTGCAACCTGATCTTCAGTTGGGCAATGCTTGAGATCTATATCACCGCTGAGAATATTCTCGTGAATAAAGTGCATATGTTTCTCTATATGCTTTGTTATTTGATGTTGAAATAGATTCTTTGCAAGAGCAATACAACTCTGACTATCACATAGAAGAGGAGTACTTTCTTTAACTTCCATGTGTATTTCTTCCAACAGCCTTTTCAACCCCATGGCTTCTTTTGCTGCTTCCATTACACTTCTATATTCTACCTCAGTATAAGAAATGGGAACTGTCGGTTGCTTTTTACTGCTCCAAGTAATGGCACCTGCACCAAACTTGAATATATATCCAGTTGTAGATTTACGATCTATCACATCACCAACATAATCAAAATCACAATATCCATGTAAATATGCATCATTAGATGAAATTAATGTAAACCATAATTAATAGTGCCCTTTACATAACACAAATGTCTTTTTGCTAACTTCCAGTGATCCTGATAAGGTTCCTGCATAAACCTTGAAGCAATCCCCACTACATAAGAAATGTCATATCTAGTAATAGGTAGATGAATCAAACTACCTACAAGTTGCATGTATAAAGAAGGATTAATTTTTTCACGTGCAGGTTTAAGATCAAGTTTACATCCTACTTCTATAGGAATAGAAATTGGTTTACAATCAAGCATATTAAATCTTTTAAGAAAATTAGTTGCATATTGTGATTGAAATACTACAATAGAATTTTTATTTTGAAATATAGTCATGCCTAAAAAATAATGTAATAATCCTAAATCCTGTCATCTCAAAATATTGCATTAATTTTCCTTTAACTTTCATAATTAAAGTGTTAGAATTACTAGTGATTAGTAAATCATCAACATACAATACAATTAGAATAATAGCATTTTCTTCAATTTTAACAAATAAATCATTATCATATGCACAGTTAGAAAAACCAATTTCATTAAAAAAAACTATTGATTTTAGAATACCAAGCTCTAGGAGCTTGTTTTAAACCATACAAAGATTTTTTTTAATTTACAAACATACTATTCTTTTCCCGTTTCTTCAAATCCTTTCGGTTGGGTCATATAAATTTCTTCTTATAAATCACCATTCAAAAAAACATTTTTTTACATCCATTTGATAGATTTCCCAACCATATTGAGTAGCTACGGCAATCAAAATCCTTATTGTGCTCATTTTACAACTGATGCAAAATTTTCTACGTAGTTGATACCCGGTTTTTTGAGTAAACCCTCAAGCTACAAGTCGGGATTTGAATTTATCTATACTGCCATCTGCTTAATATTTTATTTTGTATAACCGTTTGGATCCGACTATACTTCGCTTTTTAGGAGGGACTAATTCCCATGTTTCATTTTTAATTAAAGCAATCTACTCAAATTTCATAGCATCTAGCCATCTTTCGTCAGAAGAGGCTTCTTCAAAAGTTGGGGTTCAAGTTCATACAAAGTCATCAAGGCATGATATGTATGATGACTTCTTGTCATTTTCTGAGGGTTGCCTGAGTTAGAGTCTTGAATAACATACTTAGCTCATCTAGGTCTTTTAGTTACAGAAGTACTAATAACAATCTCATTATTAACCATTGGTTCTATACTAGTTTTTTCATTACATATATCATTTTCACAATTTTCAAATTCATTTTTATTTTCATTTAAAAACATCATAAGAAACAGAAGATGAAGAAGAAGAACAAAAAGGTTTTTCTAAGATTTTAACATTCTTATTTTATATAACTTGTCTTTTAGTGGGATCAAAGATCCTAAGACCTTTAGTTTTTATACCATATCCTACAAAGATGCATGGAAAGGAAGTCTAATCAAGTTTCTTCCGTTTTGACTTTGGAATAAAGAGGGAAGCAGGGCTACCAAATATTCTCAAATGAGATACACTGGGTTTTTGGTTTGACCACTTTTCTAAAGGATTCGAATTTACTAAAGCAGTGGGAACTCTGTTCAAGATATGAACAATAGTGTTCATGGCTTCTACCCAAAGAAACTTAGGAACTTGAGCAAAATGAATCATGGTCCTAGCCATTTCCAGAATAGTGTGGTTTTTCCTTTTCACCATCCCATTCTGCTGAGGAGAATAGGGAGTGGTTAATTCCCTATGAATGCCACATTCGATACAAAATGAGTCAAATTCATGACTCACTTATTCTCCCCCATTGTCAGTTCTAAGCCTTTTAATTTTAAATTTAGAAGAGTTTTCGACTAAAGCTTTAAATTCTTTAAATTTTGACAAGACATTTGATTTCCTTTTAATGAAATATGACCAAATCATGTGAGAGAAATCATCAATAAAAGTGACAGCATGCATAGAACCATTAAGGGAGGGAACTTCTAGTGGTCCTCTAACATCGCTACGGACAAGCTCTAAAGGTTCTGAACAGTTATCATCACGATGACTATGAAAAGGATTAGCATATTGCTTACCACACAAGAAACCTTCACAAGTCTCATGATTTTGGGAAATAGGTGGCAAACCAGTTACTAGGTTTAGATGAGACATGTCATATATACTCCTTAAATTGACATGTCCTAGCCTCTCATGCCAGAATTGCAAGTCACTTCTTTGAGTTGTCAGACAAGAAACATAAGGAAAACTAGAAAATACATATAAACCATCTCTTTGAATGCCTTCAACTATAGTTACATTATGTTCATTTTTAATAAACCATTTATCTTTACATCACCTCAAACAATCCTCCCTCCTGACCTATCAAATCTCAACCTTTCAATTATCTCCCTCCTTATCGACCACCTCCACAAAATCCTACCTATCCCCAAAAATATCAATCTCATCCCCAAATTAACCCTTCACATCTTAAAACTAGAAACCACAAAAATAATTCCTCACCCCCACACATCCAATGACCCCATACAAGATTTACTAAGCAGAATGGCCAATCTTGAAGCCACTACTTTGGGTTCTTAAACTTCCTTCTCTTACAAACAAATTTGCAACGAGCCCATTAACCCATCCATCCCTATCAATCCTTATCATCCATACTGATAACTCCCTAATTTTTTAAAATTAAATAGTAAGGAGGATCCACAACATCACCTTCATGCCTTTAGGCACACATGTTATCTTATCGCTCACGATCAGGACTTCACGCTCCGCACTTTCCCCATGTAATTGGCTAGACATGCTTTGGATTGGTATGTCGACATTCCCAAAAATTATATATTCTCTTTCACCAAACTCGTGCAATATTTTTAGAGAAATTCTCTATCAATATTGTGCGTAAAATCACCATTACTGACCTCTACACCACTAAGAAATTTAATGAAGAATTTATCACAAATTTTTTTTCTAGGCGATGTGGCATCATCAACCAATTGTCCTTCTTGAGTCCCCAAACTGAGCTTATCAAACTATTTTCTACATCATGTGCGAAGCACATCTCCTCCACTCTTTAAATCCAATCTTTTCAAACCTTTGTAAAAGCATTCACCATGGCTCGCAAACTGGAACTACGTGACCTTGAGCAAGGCCATTTCAAAAATCAATCTAACAAGCCAAAAAATGAATTTACTAAATCATCCACCACTCATAATGAAAAGCCCAAAAATGCAGCCAATGCCATCGCAATCAAATGTTCTTCTACATAAATGTCCTATGCTAAGCCTCTACAAAGGGCTCCTTGGCCAACTCCTAATTATACTCCCCGCAGAGAATCCTACAGCTCTATCTTCGACAAAATCATGGTTGCATGCCTCATCCAACTTCCTTCTATCTGTCCTATTGATGAATTGCATCCCAAACCCACATGCTATTGCGAGGACCACCATAGTAAACATCACTAAGTCCACAGTCACGATATCAAAAAGTGTTGCACCGTCAAGGATCTTGTAAAATGACTCATCGATCATGGGGAAATTCAATTCGAAAATCCTAACGCTCCTCCTAATTAGCCCTTATATGTCTTCAAGAATCCCTTCCCTAATCATCCACCCAATATCCAAGCTAATCAACCCACATCTTAGCTGCCCGAATCCCACACAATTAATAATTTAAGTCTGGTTTCATTATCACTACCCACTTCCATTATTCCCTCATCTATCATAGCCATTTCAACATCTATTCCTACATATTATATCCTACCCATACCTACATCTATTCCACCACCATCCAAATCTACAAATTCTCCATCCAATGTACCTACATCTACGACTATCTCTATCCCCACATGTATTATACCCACTTCAACATCTACCCCTACATCTATAATTCCATCTATATCCATACCTATACCCACATCCATATTTGAGTCTATGACCATGCCTACATCACCTCAAACCTTTATCAAGTAGGAATCTCCCCTTGAGTCTATCACATGTGATGTCCTTATTTCCACCTCATCTTCAACAAATCGCCCCACTTGTATATCAAAACCTTGAAACACTACATAATCTGCAATCCTTCCTCATCCTACTAATCATATTTTCTGAACATCATCTTCAAATTGAGTCGTTTCATCCTCAACAATGTCCAAATAATAAAATCCTCCTCCCAAGGACAAGCCCGCAGTTGAAATTATTGTCATCCCCGCTAAGGCTAAACCCCACAATCAAAATCTACAGACCTTGGCATTCCCACTCAAAAGTATCTCACTCATCTACATACAAAGTTAGAGATCACTCCTTTAAAACCTCATCCTTCTTAACCATCCAATGCAAAATATTCTATTTTAGGACCTCGCCCATCCATTTTGGGACTAGGCCCTTCTCCTACAACCTTTGTCTGTGCTAAATTTGAATCATAACCATCCATCCCTCCTCCCTATTCTAAATCCAAATCAAAACCATCCACCCTTCCTCCCATATATAAATTTTAATCAAAACCATCCACTCCTCATTTAAAGTCTAAAGCAGAATCTAAGGCCCCCACAAAGCCTCACAAGAGTAAGGCACCGCTTTCACCTTCATCCTCCACTTAATCCATAATCTAAAAATCTCCCTCTTCTAAAACCCCCATTGGGTCATATAATGAAATATCTCATCGCCTCGTTTAAGCTTCTTTAATCATCCTTCCCCCATCAAATCCTTTGATTCACGTGGACAAAAACCCACGTGGTTTGATTCTAACACCATTTGTGTCTATTATTGTACCCATGGACATGATACTGGACATTTTCGGGCTCTCCAAAACCTCATTCACAATCTTATAGAATATGATGACCTTATTATTGAAGAAGACAAACCTCTTTTGTCTAATATCTCATCTACATCCCTGCGCAATCCTCTAATCAAACCTACACCTCCTAAAGCCTCTAAATTTGGTTCTTCATCTAAATATTTTGTCGCAATCGCTTCTCCAAAAATTACTGTACGCACCTAAAATTGCATGTGCTACATTGTTGGAAAACAGTTACCAAAATCCCCAATAATGATTCAAGTCCTTTCAAGAAGGTGTTTGAGCTCCAAAACCCATTCACAATGTATATTTGTAGCCTAGACATCCTTATTTATATTTTCCATGCTTTCTTCCAGATCCCCACTTCTTTCTGTGCAAGTTTTGACCTTTAGTGCAAGGACCGCCGCCCTGCCTAGGCGGTAGCCTTGCCTGAATTTTCCAGAACTCTTCATGTGTGTTTTAATATGTAACGCTTCACTTAAATTCACTTCTAGAATGCATCCGTGAACCAAATTTTCGAAAAATAATTTCAATTGATTGGTTCTCCTTCCCTCTTCTATTTTAAATAGATTTAATTAGTTGGAACTACTTATTCTTGCCTTATGCATGAAGGCACATCCAAGACCAAATTCTTATATATTCCATTTTTTTATTCAAGAAAATGGCCTGAGAATTTTTTTTGTATCTTACATTGTATTGCTGTCATAATCTCACTAGGAATTGCATAGCCAAGCTCAGATCTCTTGTGCTATCACTCTTCTACCTGCATTGCAACTAGAATGCCTTCAAGCTACCATTGCTCAAATGTCTTCTTCTGTTGTTGTTCTTGCATTACCAATTCTTTGGACTCGCATGAACACTCGAAGAAAGAAAGGAACATAATGAGGGGAAAGATACATATATAACTAGACTTTCCAAAGCTCTTGCTCATCCAGGTTGGAGTTGTGTGTTTGTCTTCTTTGTTTATCAAATTTTCAATTTCAAATCATTAATTTCAATTACATATCAAATAGAGTAGCGAAATTGTTCATTTCAATTAATTAGGTAATTAAAAATAGATCAAATCATTAGAAAACCTGGTCTTTGACATTACCTGGGAAGTTGTGAGGAAAAATAGCTCTTCTGGGTTATGATTTGTTCTTCACCTCTGAGGTAGGGTTTGAAGGGTTTTGATTACATTAGATTAATTGTTTTAGATTTAAATTCACAAATCTGCACAAGTAATTAGCTACATCTGACTAATCATTTTTATTTAGTTTGTTTATTAGATTAGATACTTTTCTTAAAAACAGAAAAGAACAAAAACATTTACTTTTGCTAGATTATATTCCTTTCATTGCTTTATTCCAATATATTGTGAAAACACCAAAAACATATATTAGATTTCTTTTGATAGTTAGCTTGTGTTACAACCACTATTCTAATTCAATCTAAATAACCATTAATGGTCTGAAGTAGGAAAATACTTATAGTTGTGATCCCTTGGTCCCACAACCCAACAAGCCGAAATTGATAACTGACATTGATACAAGTTTGCGTTTGACAATTCTATGCACGCCCACAACTTTTGCTGAGAAAATAGAAAAAATGATCACACTGAACATCACTGCTAACCAAGCCTACAATTATTGGACTACCCCTAGCAATAGGATTTGATTACGTGTATGACCATATAAGGGCCACAACCTCCACGAGTATTTGGTTGTGATCCTCAGGTCCCATAACTCAACAGGCCTGCTAATCAATTGGATATTTACACTAGCTTGCGTACACTGGTATTTAGATCCTCACCACTTCTTCCAGATGTCATTACATATTTTTCTGCATTGAACATAGCAGTCGATCAGGCTAAGACCTTCTAGACTACACTAGAAAATTTCCCATAGTCCCTGCAGCTCCATCATGCCTCTTGCTTTCACTTCCATGACCTTTTCTGGAAACCCACACGAGGTGCTTATAGGTCACTTTCTGCGTGTTCAACAACCAAAAAATAGAATCTCGACAGAGCTTGACATTGATTGGAGTCTCTGAGAAACTATCATATCTGATCGATCCATCACACCACTTCAGGTTAGGAGAGTATTCTTTGCCTTGGACTCGCAGATCCCGATATTACGTGTAGAAGACATAAGATTTTCCAATTAGCTTATTCATCACTACCACATCCACTTCCACTTCCATTCTACACTGGTTGTCTCAGCACGACCTCGGGAGGTTGGGTGTGAAGAAGGTCACGTGTTGATTTTCTGTTGTATAAAATTGGTAAATCCAACGCGAAGAGCTATTCTCTAGACATTTCCACTTTTTCATTCGCTTTTTGTTTTCCCTTTATTATTTAGTGGGTATTCTTATACGCCTTGGATATGTCGGGATTTGATAAATACGGTCAACTCCTTTCAGGTTATTACATATACAATTATCAAGTAGGTGGACAACAACAGTCACCTTCGCTCTCAACATGGGTAGACAATTGTTCAAATGCCCAAAATCCTTTTCTTTAGGGAGTCAATGTTGGTTATTCTATACGTATCGAGGAACTTGACCAAAATACACAGATATATCCACATGAACAATTAAGTTCTAACAACATGAATTTCATTGGAGAAGCAAGTTCATCTCCTCGAGTGTTGTTTTGACAGCCCATTAGCATGCAATCAGACCAACTCCCACATCTAGACAAGGAGTAGTTATCACGGTACGCCAGGAGTGAACAACATTTCTAGAATATGAACCGGGATTTTGATAGGCTACAAGGATAGGGTGATGTCTGTTGGTTCGAAAATCTGTCGCGTGGACAGATCTATGGATAGACGAGCCAACAGTGTGCAGGGCTTAGCCCCTCTTTGAGACAGTAAAGCGAAACTGGTTTATTGCTATTTCTACTAGTAGGAACCTATGCAAGTCTCACAGATTCTGCCTTCGGGGGTTGGGATCTCATCCCAGTAGAGTGTTCCAGGCTGCGAAAAGAAAGGAATGAAAGAGGGAGAAGAGAAAGAACAGATCCGAAGGGAGAAAAGAAATGAATTCCAAAGCAGAAAGGTCAGAAGATTTATGTTTTTAGTTTGGTAGTAAACAGAGCCAAACCTACTTGCATAAATAAACAAAGCAATACTGATAAACAAATGACGGAAAAGTAGATATGAATCCAACAGATTAAACACATATAGATCTAACGTAAGAAAGATCTAATGTATAACACAGCTATTGAGCACAAAGTCTGAATAATTGTATTACTGTTCTCTTCTGTTACAAGAAAGCTCAAAGTCTTTCTCTCCTCACTTCTATTTCTATCTAAAAAATGTTCATCCTTGAATACAACAAGTATTCTAGTATTTATAGAAGATGAGGGAGAGAGAAGGCAAAAAGGAGCCAACCACTTATTTACAAAGATATTTACAAAATATCTAAAAGTCATGTTGACTTTGACAACTTGGTGGATGACATCATCCCATGATGCAACATGGATGATGTCATCATTTGCATCAACTTACTTCAGATATTCCAACAAGAAAGTCGGAGAAAAGAGAGAAGAAGAAGAAGAAGAAGAAGTTACTCATCATCATCATCCTGCGGCCGAAAAGGGGTTGCCTGTTTCTGATGCTGCTCAGGAGATGAAATATGGAACTGAGCGCGGTATTCCAAAAACTTGTTAATCATTGGCCCAAATTGATCCTGAGAAGGATCCTTGTGCCGTTCACTGATTGCTTCGCAAGTCTCCCGCTCGTCTATGAGCTTTTCCGGGAGTTTGGAATAATCTTTCTCCGCCTCGATAAGGAACCCGATGAAGTCCCTATAGGCCAGTAGGTTGTTGATAGATTCAGTGTCGAATGTGACCTCTGGCCCTGTCCCTTGAGAAGCTATCTCCTTGAAAATCCGGATAGTGTCATCAACTGATCTCAAGGTAAGGGAAGGAGTAAGCAACCCTGGAGTCATGGCGAGAACAACTTTCTCCATTTGATGCATTGCATCCAGGGCCTCTTCCTTTATCTTGTCTATCTTTTCCAGAACGAATTCTAGCTGATCTATCCGATAGTCCAGAGTGGACATAGTTTTGTTGAGGGCCCTTGGATGGCCGAATACTCCGAACTTGACCAGATCTTCGACTGAACAGTCGAACATTTGCTGGAAGGTCTCGTGCTGGAGTCTAGCATGCTCTAACTCTTCTGATATCGGACCCGCTAATGCTTGGAGTTCCTTATTCGCCTTTCCGATGTTTAGGTATAAACTGGTATAATCGGCGATTACTCTTTCACTATCCTTGAGGATTTGGCTCCTCCAAGCAGAAACGGCCATACCCTACTCGCCGATCTTTGAATACTCATTGATCTTCTCCTGACTGAGCAGCTAAGGAGTCTCGACGGCAGTTGTGGGAGGTGCACTTCCCATCTTCTGTAAGGCTTGAAGCAGGTATTTGTTCTGCTCCTTCAGTAGCCTTTTCTCCTCTTTCGTTTCCTGAAGCTTTTTACAGAGTGCATCAACTGCGGAAAGAGCTTCCCCCTGGAGACTTTCAGAGGATGTCCCCATTGTGACTTGGGTCACGGTGAAATCTATCGGAGATAGATCTTCTTTCTCTTTGAGGGGGTTGGGGTACGCTATTTCCATGACTCTCTCACCTGCAGTTCCCCATCCCTGATGATTCAAAAAGGATTTGGGCTTTGGGGTCTTCAGAGCTAGTAACCAAGTACTTCTTTTGCAATTCTGGTTCTAAAGTCTGCATCACACCTTTGACGGGTATTCTAGCTTTAGACCAGTCCATGTGAATTTCTCCACCAACTTCGCTGCAGAAACTCTTTCCTAGCAGAATTCCATAGTCTGCTGGAATGTCAGCAACGAGAACGATCATCTTTACCCTCTTTTCAGGGAATGCTGCGAACGCAAATTGCGCGTCTTTGATTTGGCCAATCAATGACACTTGCTTGGTCTCCAAGGAGTAACATCTGCCGAAAGGTTTGGTAAGAGTGAGGCCTAAAGCATGGGCGACTTTCACCGGCATGACGTTATCGGAAGCTCCGGAATCAATTATGCAGTTACTCAACTTGTGCCCATTGATTAGGAGAGAGAGATAGAAAGGCTCTATCTTGCCTGATGCAGATGTTGAAGCAACATTTATGTGGGATTCAGGAGGAGTGGAAAGGATTCCTTTTGGGGAAACCTGTTTAGACGTAACAGCTTGACTCTGAATATATTTAGTTAATCTTACAAGCTGTTCGGGGTTTGACTGAAGGTACTCAGCTTCAGACATTTGGATCTTGGTCTTCTTAGCGTGATCTATAATATCAAACGCGGCCAAGGGTTGCGTTGGTGAGGGAATGAGTCCTTCACTTCACGATGGTGGAACAAGGTTACTGATCTTGATAGGAATATGAGGGTACTGATTCGGAGGAGAGATGGGCGGAAAGGACTTCTTTGGAAAAGACTTAGCAGGGAGTTGAGTAGGAAGGGGATTACCTCTTTTAACAATGGTTGGAGGCGCGTTTGACATGGCCTTCTCTTTCTGCGCATGGGCAGCAACCTCCGCTTCCTTTCCTTGTGAGCGGGTAAAAACAGCGTATGATTGTCCGCTTGCATAGCCCTGAGTACTCTCTTCTTCGTCAGATTCATCCTCATCAAATTCCATGTATCCAATAGTAGAGTTGCCAGTCGGCTCACCGACATCTTGATCATCTTCGTCTTGAGGCGAAGGTTCTTCATAGTACTGCTCTTCCTCTTCAATTTCGGCCAAAGCATTGACCGGAGGAGCTTCAAGCGCCAACCGTGGAGCAGTTGCAGGTAGACGCGGTCTTTGTGAAACATTGTTGGGAACAAAATTCCTCCGGGGAATATCCCGGTATGAGGAACTGGGAGAGGCCTGGGCCAGCTGCTTCTTTAGTGCAAGCAAGTCATTCGCCATCTTTTGAAAGGCTAGATCAGACGAAGTAGAGGGGGAGGGATCTGAAGATTTGGACTTTGATGATTCCTTTTTCAACTCGCCAGATATTATCAAATTGTCTTCTATCCGAATGGCAGCAGCCTGAGCAAGCGGCAGGGTAGCTACTCGCTCTTGGAGGAGCAAGAAGCTGACTTTTGAGCTCATGGCGTTTACGAAGAAACACTTTTGATTTTCCGGCGTTGGAAGCATGGCAACCGGGACACGGTTGATTAGCGCATTGAACCGGGTGATAAAATCGCGCATAGTCTCATTGGCCTCTTTCTTCAGGTGGGTGATCCGTGATAGCAACGCAAATGCATCTTCTGAAGGCTTGTATCTGTCTTCAAAAGCTTCCCGCAAGGTTGCCCAACTGGTGATAGATCCGACCGACAAATGCTGAAACCATTCGGCTGCGGGCCCTTGTAGAGTTTCCAGAAAAAGGTGAACCGACACATCTTCATGAGTCACGTCCAAAATACTGCATGACATAATGAAAGCAGATATGTGGGAATCCGTGCTTTGATTTCCGCTCCCGTCAAATTTAGGAAAATTCTTTCAGTTTCCGTGAGGGAGCGCGTGAACTGGATGTGGCAGTGCAAGAGGACCCATAGCATTTCCCCATGGTACCGCCATCTGAAAAGCCGGAAAGAGAACACGAGCTGGAAGCGTAGTTCCGCTGAGTTTGGTGGGTTTCTTGCTTGACGTAGACATGTGTTCTTTCGAACTCAGCTGCTGATCTGCATGAAGAAGAAGTGAGACCCAATCCAAAAAGGTTGAATTAGTCATTTGATCTTCCATTGGAATGCTAGCAGAAGAAAGAGTTAGATATTTTAAGGCTCAGGGCGTGGGAAAAATGCAACTGGCAGGCCAAATAGATAAGGCGCACAGAAAAGGAATGTTGCAGAGGTTATACTGGCGCCAAAGGCGCATGGCGCATGCGATGACCTTCCAGGTCTGCAATTTTATAGCAGGGCGGCATGGAAAGAGTATGTTACATGAAGGTGTACGGTGCTGCCCTTTGGCACATGGATGGATTATGTAACATGTCAACAAATGGTGCAGCCAAAGGCTTTGGCGCGGCGCATGAAGGGTATTAACACAACATCATGTTACTGCAATGAAAGGGGTGTGCCCGCGCCTTGATATGACAAATAGTAGCTTGCGCGATAAGATAAGGCTTGTGTTAGAATAGCAGGCTGGGGTGCGCTCCTTGGCGCATGGAATCAGGATTGTAACATGGGTAAAAGGTGCGGGATTTACACTTGTAGCATGCAAAAAGGGCGCGCTTTGAAGGTGACATGATGTATGTGAGTAATCAATGATGAGAAAATGATAACAAACATCTAGCGATTTCCCCATGATAGGATACATGTATGGAAGAAGGCCCGTTATTATCCATGAATGCTCAGAATGCATAGATTTAAGCTCTCAAAGATGTTGTTGATAAGGTTTTGCAAATTTTTGGATTTTCAACAAAAAGTTCAGATTTGCAAACTGGCAGCGATTTTATTATTTTCCTGATTTTATATTATACCACCACCATAGATCTGATAGATCTATCCGTTCCCCAGCGGAGTCGCCAAAAACTGTTGGTCTGAAAATCGGTCGTGTGGACAGATCTATGGATAGACGAGCCAACAGTGTGCAGGGCTTAGCCCCTCTTTGAGACAGCAAAGCGAAACTGGTTTATTGCTATTTCTACTAGCAGGAACCTATGCAAGTCTCACAGATTCTGCCTTCGGGGGTTAGGATCTCATCCCAGTAGAGTGTTCCAGGCTGCGAAAAGAAAGGAATGAAAGAGGGAGAAGAGAAAGAATAGATCCGAAGGGAGAAAAGAAATGAATTCCAAAGCAGAAAGGTCAGAAGATTTATGTTTTTAGTTTGGTAGTAAACAGAGCCAAACCTACTTGCATAAATAAACAAAGCAATACTGATAAACAAATGATGGAAAAGTAGATATGAATCCAACAGATTAAACACATACAGATCTAACGTAAGAAAGATCTAATGTATAACACAGCTATTGAGCACAAAGTCTGAATAATTGTATTACTGTTCTCTTCTGTTACAAGAAAGCTCAAAGTCTTTCTCTCCTCACTTCTATTTCTATCTAAAAGATGTTCACCCTTGAATACAACAAGTATTCCAGTATTTATAGAAGATGAGGGAGAGAGAAGGCAAAAAATGGAGCTAACCACTTATTTACAAAGATATTTACAAAATATCTAAAAGTCATGTTGACTTTGACAACTTGGTGGATGACATCATCCCATGATGCAACATGGATGATGTCATCATTTGTATCAACTTACATTTTAGACATTTCAACAAGAAAGTCAGAGAAAAGAGAGAAGAAGAAGAAGAAGAAGAAGAAGAAGAAGAAGCTACTCATCATCATCATCCTGCGGCCGAAAAGGGGTTGCCTGTTTCTGATGCTGCTCAGGAGATGATATGTGGAACTGAGCGCGGTATTCCAAAAACTTGCTAATCATTGGCCCAAATTGATCCTGTGACGGATCCTTGTGCCGTTCACTGATTGCTTCGCAAGTCTCCCGCTCGTCTATGAGCTTTTCTGGGATTTTGGAATAATCTTTCCCCGCCTCGATAAGGAACCCGATGAAGTCCTTACAGGCCAGTAGGTTGTTGATAGATTCAGTGTCGAATGTGACCTTTGGCCCTGTCCCTTGAGAAGCTATCTCCTTGAAAATGCGGATAGTGTCATCAGCTGATCTCAAGGTAAGGGAAGGAGTGAGCAACCCTGGAGTCATGGCGAGAACAACTTTCTCCATTCGATGCATTGCATCCAGGGCCTCTTCCTTTACCTTGTCTATCTTTTCCAGAACGAATTCTAGCTGATCTATCCGATAGTCCAGAGTGGACATAGTTTTATTGAGGGCCCTTGGATGGCCGAATACTCCGAACTTGACCAGATCTTCGACTGAACAGAACATTTGCTGGAAGGTCTCGTGCTGGAGTCTAGCATGCTCTAACTCTTCTGATATCGGACCCGCTAATGCTTGGAGTTCCTTATTCGCCTTTCCGATGTTTAGGTATAAACTGGTATACTCAGCGATTACTCTTTCACTATCCTTGAGGATTTGGCTCCTCCAAGCAGAAACGGCCATGCCTTGCTCGCCGATCTTTGAATACTCATTGATCTTCTCCTGACTGAGCAGCTCAGGAGTCTCGGCGGCAGTTGTGGGAGGTGCACTTCCCATCTTCTGTAAGGCTTGAAGCAGGTATTTGTTCTGCTCCTTCAGTAGCCTTTTCT
This sequence comes from Taxus chinensis, assembly GCA_019776745.2. Taxonomy (NCBI): domain Eukaryota; kingdom Viridiplantae; phylum Streptophyta; class Pinopsida; order Cupressales; family Taxaceae; genus Taxus; species Taxus chinensis. The sequence goes on from CM034155.1 coordinate 620,292,593, forward strand.
CCTCTTTTGTTTCCTGAAGCTTTTTGCAGAGTGCATCAACTGCGGAAAGAGCTTCCCTCTGGAGACTTTCAGAGGATGTCCCCATTGTGACTTGGGTCACGGTGAAATCTGACGGAGACAGATCTTCTTTCTCTTTGAGGGGGTTGGGGTACGCTATTTCCATGACTCTCTCACCTGCAGCGCTCTTTGAGAAGCGTGTAACCAGCTTCTGTTTCTTTGCTCCTTTAGCTGGAATGACCGAAAAGTCCATCAGAGCAATGGGGACTTTCCTCTTTTGTTAGCTCAGCTGCTGAGAGATCCAAGCTGGTCCTATAGAAGAAGGACCAGAGACAGAGGAGGGGAGGCAGCAACGCAGTAGAAGAGGGGAAAAACGTGGAGACACGCGGCGGCGGCATTGAAAGAATAGCCGAAGAAATGTCCACGGGAGGAAGGGAAACCGCAAGCCGCAGAAGACATAGGAAGGGAAGGGAGCTCGGAGATGAGGGAAGAAATGGAAGAAGACAAATCAGCGAGGGAGGAGAAGATAGATGAAGAAGCAGGGGAAAGGGTTAGAAGAAGGGGCAGAGGACGCGACCAAAGGGGTGGTCGCTTGAGTCACTCAAGGAGGGGAAGGAAGAGAAGAAGAAGGGATAGAGGGGACCTCTGAAGTTGTAGCGATGCCGACATCCTGGGTGGATGGGCGTATAGGACTATCCTCTGTCAATTCTTTCTCTGGCGAATCAAGAGTTATTACTTGTTCCGGCTCTGAGGGAAGAGGACTTTCAGGGGCTTCCTCCTGAATGGTGCTAGGTTCACCTTCTGCACCTTTGCCTTTCAGCTGCTTCTTTGACCTTGGAGGTTCATTGCCCAAAGGGGAAGTTGTGAAATCTACCCCTAGGTAGATTAGTCCGTTCATGCGGCACCAATGCTCTGTTCTCCACATAGTCTCCTTGACCCTCTCCTCAATTGTTTGAGGAGCCTTGTTCCTGTCAATGGCCGGGAAGGGCCAATTGTCCCCATCTGTGTCGTTATACACCTTATCTACTTCATCTTCCGTAGTCTGGAAGCCTTCGGGGACAATGGCCACTCCGTATTGGATTATTTCCGCCAATGCTAAGCGAGAGTGATCCTTTCTTCTGAGTTCCGCCTCATGGAGAACGTCAATGTAAATATCCTCAATTTGAGGGACATGGATCGGATCGAGCTTCGCTTTTGGTAGGCAGCTTCTTGGGTCGAAGGTAGGCCTGGCTGGGAAGTCATGCTTCAAATTGAGTAGCTCCAGCTCTGCGAACATTTCCTTCGCCTTATGGTGGGTGGAGCATGTGTATCGGCCCACTTTGAGGGGGAAAGGAGTTCCACCCTTCTTTCTTTTGAGGCACTTCTCATGGTATGTGACCAGCTGCCTTGACAGTTCTAGTAGAATCAACTTAGGCCCAGCATACCTTGGTAGCCTGGTTGGCTCTCCCAAAAAGTTGGCAGCCCTCAGATAGGTGAACGTGGGAAATTGGGTGAACAGGGCCCCCCATTTCTCTGTGACTGCCACTATGTTTTTGGTCGTCTGGCTATGAGTCATGTTTGGCCTCAGTAGGCAGATGACATGATAGAAGAATGCATCGTTAACTTTTGCGAAATGTTGGATGCTATTCTCCAGCCTCAGCTCTGGGTAGTAATCAAATATCTTGGCCTGAGGCCATACTCCACTTCGGTTCAGCCCCGGATAATCCCTTGTCGATGCTGCAGCGTAGACTACATAGGAGTTCATATGGAACACTCCTGTTGTGGCGAACTGTTGTAGCTGCTCAGAGATGGTGCTGCTTATTATTTCACCCCAGCAAAAGCGCTGATCGGGTAAATTTTTATTCATTGTCTCCAAGTACCGCAGCATCCACTTATGGAAATAGTGGGCATCTGAAAGCCCGAAGACTCTGCTCAGGAAAGTGATAGTATCACTTAGTTCCTCTGAGAAATCACTTCGGTGGATAGTCTGAGGCCACCGGGTCACCACCTTCTTGTTTTTTAGGTAGACCTCATTCATCAACTGCATGCACTGGTCTTCGTTGTCTTCCCAGGCCTTGATGCATTCCTGTTGGCTAACAGCCACGTAGTTCCGGTGGTGAGGGATGCCGAGCATTATTTCAAAATGACGAGCAGTGAGGTTTATGACTACCTCGCCCTTGCTATTTTCGACACATCTTGTGTCTTTGTTGTAACATTGGGCAATCACCATCATGAATTTGTTGTTGACAGCGCTGACGGGGATTCCTCCGGCGAAGTGCAGGGCACTGCCTATTAACTTGTCCATCCATGGACTTCTTGTGACTTTCTGAGTTCTAACCCAGAACTCATCCATGTCAATGTGACCCAATTCAGAGTCTCTGACATCCATACTGCACTCAGCCTGTGATTCGGGCATCCTGACCCTCTGATATTTGTATTTCATCTCTTCTTCTGTCAGCTTAGCCTTTCCTCTTGGTTTGGTGGGTCTCTTGCTTGACGTAGACATGTGTTCTTTCGAACTCAGCTGCTGATCTGCATGAAGAAGAAGTGAGACCCAATCCAAAAAGGTTGAATTAGTCATTTGATCTTCCATTGGAATGCTAGCAGAAGAAAGAGTTAGAGATTTTAAGGCTCAGGGTGCAGGAAAAATGCAACTGGCAGGCCAAATAGATAAGGTGCACAGAAAAGGAATGTTGCAGAGGTTAAACTGGCGCCAAAGGCGCATGGCGCATGGATGTAGCAGATTGCATTTTATGGTAGGGCGCATGGGAATTGTATGTTACATTGATATTTGGTGTGCCCTTTGGCGCATGGATGGATTATGTAACATTAACAAATGGTGCGCCAAAGGTTTTGGCGTGGCGCATGAAGGGTTTACACAACATCATGTTACTGCAGTGGAGGGTGCGCCCGCGCCTTGATAGCTTTATACTTGCGCGAAAAAGGCTTGTGTTACATGAAAGCTGGGTGTGCTCCTTGGCGCATGGAAACGGGATGTAACTTGGATAAATGGTGCGCCAAAGGCTTTTAACGAGGCGCGGGATTTATACTTGTAGCATGCGAAAAAGGCATGCTTTTGAAGGAGCATGAGTTCTAGATGTAGCAGGAGAAAAGGCTGCGCCATTGGCGCGGGTTTTAATCATGTAACATGGTGGGTAGATGCGCCAAAGGGGCGCAACTGTTTTAAGCGTGACAAGACGTGCCAGTGCGCCATAGAACTAAACTCATTGCTCAATCATTTTCATTCTTTCTTCCATTTCAAAGATAGCATGGACATATAAGGTTTCATATAAAAAGTTTGGCAGACCAAGCCCTTTCAAAACAGCTCCCTTCCAGCAGATCCGGAAAGAGGGAGGGAAAAGAGGAGGAAAAGAAGAAAGGAAGACAGGACAGCACGAGGGAAACTAGCTCAAACCAATCTTATTTTAAAACCGTCCAGCAAGCCAGAACACAGACCAAGAACACTCAAAGAACCGAAAGCACAAAAACGGAGAAGAGGGAGAACCTCTCACCTTAGATATATAGCAAAAGTTTGGAGAGCGGGTCCACATGGCGATGAAAACGACGGAGCAGAGGCTGACAAGTCTAGAACGATCACGTGCTTTGACAAAAAGAATGAAAATGACGTTGGGCGCGCACTGTATATTTATAGAAAAACTGGTCATCAATGCGCCAACCACTTTTGAAATGGCGCACGAAAGTTGTTGTCGACAGGGGAAAGCGTGCGCCCTTTGGCGCACGAAAGTTTTTGACAACAGAAGATTGAGCGCGCCTTTGGCGCACCATATGCATTGTCGACATGAAGTTATGTGCGCCCTTTGGCGCACCAAAACTTTGTGTTGCAGCGAGATTATGTGCGCCCTTTGGCACACCGAGAAGGGGTTCAACAAAAGCAATGTCAACGATAAGGTGCATGCGCCTTGGCGCAGGCAAAAGAGACTCAACATCCTTTGGCGCATCGAAAGACGTGCTAACATGGAAAATCATGCGCCAAAGGCTTTTAAGGAGGCGCACCAAAACTTTGTGTTGCAAGGCAAATCCATGCGCCCAGCCAAAAAAGGCTCAAAAAGACTAAGTTCGAAAACTAGATTTCCCGGGAAGGGATTTTACAACGTTTCGAACGAGAGGGATCCCTAACGAGGGATCGAAACAAAATTTTCGGTATGGTTATCGGTAAAATTTCCCTTGTCAATTTTACGAGATAACAATGTCCTACTTCAAAATAATAACACTACCCCTCTAGTAAATGAAAATATTGCCAACGAGGGGTGGCAACATAGTAAACAATTCATAGCAGGATACCACACTCCTTAACAACCACCAAAAGTTCAAAAAAAAAACACCCAAATAGAAAAATTCCCCATTAATGGGGGACGTCATCTCGGTGTTAGTAGACAAAGTCAAGGAGTTAGAGCTTTCCTAAAATACTCAAAATTCATACACAAGGAAAGTAAGAACTTCTCATTATCTGCAGGGTTACGGACAAAGACCCACTACGCATAATCCTCTGGTTTATACGAGCACTCCAAACCTGGGGGATTTACTAACTGGGACAAGCACCTTGGGTATGCCCCCACATGCCACATATGGATATTTACAACAGGCACCAGCCGGAAAATGCAACGTTCCCTAGCTTCGTGCCTTCAGTTGCATATCAAAGTGGTTAACCCCCCTATGTACACATATACTCTAAGTCACCACAGGGGGATATGTACACTTACCCGGGTACTTATGGTCATCCACAGGGGATGCCATATGCCCCAAAAAATGTTTACATTGTGCCATTTCAACAACTAATGTATCCTTCACCTCCTCAACAAGTACCTTTAATGGCTGAAACATATGCAATGGGAACTTATTCTGAGTATCTAAAGGAGCCTCTAGACTTTTCCATCCATGAAGTCATGCTCCCAAGACCCTTTCCAGATATTCTGAAGTTTAAAGGGAAGGGTGATGCTCATATCAAATCTTACACAATGGACATTCGAGAGCTGCTCCCATGGGATGCAGTTGTTGCAAAAGATCTTCCCTAAAAACGCTATAAGGCATCGCTCTCGACTGATACTATAGGATACCAGAGGCCTCAATACACTCTTTCAAACAACTTGTGTCAGAATTTATAAAGGCTTTCGATATGAACAATATCCTAAGGATAAGAATCTTAGAATTCCTTCACATCAAACAAGAGCACAACGAGTCTACATCCCACTTTATTTAGAGAGGTGGCGACAATTTCTCTACTCCTCTGCAAGTGCTCCAAACATGGACCAAACAAAACTTTGTGATTTATTCCTCCACTCCCTCAATAGGTAAACAAAGGAAGAGGTTCAAAAGTTCCCACTAAGGAGCTACGAAGAAGTACTAAGCAACCATTGATAGTGGTTGTACGACTTACGGGGAAAATGGAAAGTTATTCATTCCTAACCAAACTAACCCCAGTTATTCAAATAACAAGAACAACAATCATGGATCGAAAAATTCTTAATAAGAATCATGGAGTTACGACTGCATGGTGTGACTGACCCAACCTAAGAAACCTAATGTTGTCAATACTCCCAATACAAAACCCACAAACAACAACAGTAACAATGGCAATAATCAAAGAAAACAATAATTTCTCACCCCTCGGTAAACACTGTGGATTTTAATCATCCTCAATAACAACAACAAAAAACAACCTCAACAAAAAAGACAAATGCAGACCCCAAGCCCCAATTAATACCCAGGTGGGTATCCAAACCAATAACAAAAACCAAGGGTAATGGTTCCAAAATTTTAAATACAAGAATCAACAAACAAACAATAATCGTAGTTTCGGGCCATAACAAGGTGCAAAACCAAAGGCCTCGAGATTATGATCTTGACCTATACTGCGACTTCCATAGGGTTCACGGGCATGATGCAAGAACATGTCGTGATTGCAAAAAGTTTTTATAGCGCTTTCAAGAAGATCAAAGACAATTGTTTCTTGACATGTTTTTAGTAAACCTAACCGGACCAACTTAGAACACATAAATGGGACCAATGGCCCCAAAAAACACACCACTCAGAATATTTAATGACCCTCTTCCCATGTGTCCAAAAGATGGTAGATTAGACCCCAATGGTTCAAACAAGGGTATTATAATTGTGGGAGGAACTCATGATCGTGAAGCCTCAACTTCGTTAAACCCACAAGTGGCACCTCCTTTGGATGACCGCCAACAAACAAAAATTGTGGGATTGGTGGAGTTGGACGTCGAACCACAAATTAATGCTGCCACAAGAACCAAAGACTATTCATCGCAGCCAATCCTGATCTTACTCGACTATATCAGATGATGTTCATGATACATTAAACAAACCAGAGTTAGGAGCTTATGATTGTATCAATGACTTGACTAATACCTTCTCTCACATTTCCTTCTTGGATCTATTAAAGAATTCCCATACTCACTAGAGCCGCTTTCATGGAAGCATTGGGTCTTGGTCATTTGAATAATGTCACCCCCTCCTCCAGAAGCAAAAATAAACCATGTGAAATTTAATATCTATCCATAAGGGCTACCTGAAAGATCGATATTGGATTTGTATTTAACATTAACAAGATGCCCACAGATGCTAAAATAGCCCGTAGAGGTGATCCCGCTATGTTTTTACAAGTTTGGATTTACAACAATTATGTGAAGCGTGCGATGATTGATGACGGGGCGGAAGTTAACATAGTTACCTTATCTTTTCTGTAGGAGTTAGGTTATGAACGCGAAACAAATTTTCTCCTCAACACGAAACACGTTGAGAGGTTATGACAGCCTTAAGGCAACATCGATCAACATTATAGTATTACCAGTCACCCTTGGGCCTAAGACAATGTTAACTGAGTTTTATATTATATACTAAGGAAACATACTATAATATGATCCTTGGCCGTCCTTGGATACATCGCATGAAGGAAATTCCCTCTATATTTAGAACACGTTGTTTCAGGAAGTCAAATTCATGCACTTAGGGAAGGTCTTTGTGGTGCAGGGTGACCCAAAACCCTTAGACATACATTTGGATAACTTAAAGAAGAAGCCAAGGGTCCATTCTGAATTTGATCTTCCTACGAATCAGTTAAACAAACCTACAACTTCAGCCTCAAAAGAAAAATTGGTCCCTACAATAGAATTAGAGGGTCACAGGTATTTTTCTGATGGATAATTGAGGGCATTCTGGTAGTCAAAGATGAAACCATCATTATAGAGATAGTGTCATTAGGCACTATAGAAAAGATCGTCAATATATTGGAAAAGGATTTTCCTATTCTTCTTCCATTCAATTCTATGGGGTATGGGATCTACCTTGAGACTTGGTTCTCTCCCAACAAATGAAGTCTGAATATGGTTGAAGTAATTGAGGTGAAAGAGAAAAATTAAAAGGACGATCCAACTTCCATTTTTCTGAGTAATTTTTGGACTCTCCATTTTTGATGGATCCAAGTTTTTCTTTGGCGCCAGGGTAGGTATAATTATTACCTCTCCCAGAGGGAAGGATTCTACCCTTTTCCTTCTACCCTTTTCCTTCAAATTAAATTTTGAATGCACATACAACGGGGATGAATATGAGGCTCTTCTCCTTAGTCTCATTGTGGCCAAGAGAATGGGTACTCTTAAGATTAGGGTACTGGGTTATTCACAACTAGTCACAAATCAATTATCTGAGGTATACAAGACTAAAGCTGAACACCTACAACTTTATAAGACAACAATTTTGAACCTAACAAAGGGGTTCAACTTCATATCAATTGAAGAAATCCCATGCAAAAAAAAACCTTCTAGAAGACTCCATAGTCACTTCTGGTTCTTGCTTTACTCCAAGTGGCGAGTTGGAAGACAAAAAAATTCAGAGTCTTGACCCATGTTGAACCCTTGGTTCGTAAAGCACCGGTTACCCCAAATGTTGACATACATAGAAGTCAAGAATGAGAATATCATCCCAGATAGCGTTGATAGTAATAAAGAAGCTTTAGGATACCTAAACACTTTTGCACAATTACATATTACGCATCATGAGGTTGATCTCTCCCCGATTCCACATTCTTCTTCCTATTTTGGGAACCCCATGGTGGAGTCTTCCCAGGGGAAAGGATCTTGAGATTTATGAGGTAGGAGAAGAAGGGGATTTAGAGTTGCCTCCAACCCTACTTGAGTTTGAGGAAGGAAATGCTTCCTTAATTGACGGAATGATCGATATAAATATAGGGACCAAGGAGGAACCAAAAAATCTTAAAGCTGGGATCCTCCCTAACTCTAGAGGAGGTAGAGATACATACCCAAGTCCCTTCACGTTTAGCTACAAATAAATGATGGGAATTTGCACCATGCATTGTAGTTCACAACCTCATCACCAAGTTGGATACTAAACCTATTAAATAGAAGTCAAGGCCCATGAAGTCAAAGGTGGCTCTCATGGTCAAGGAAGAAGTAATGAAGCTCCTGTAGGTATGATTCATCAAGCCAGTCGATTAATCACAATGGGTGTCTAACATAGTCCCCGTTCTTAAAAATAATGGAAAGATTTCACATTTGCATAGAATTTTGGGATATCAATAAGGCTTGTCCCAACAATGATTTCCCATATACCAATCCATCGATGTTATTGTTGATGCGATAGTTGGGTTTGAATTGTTGTCTCTCATGGATGGGGTTTTCCAGGTACAATCAAATCAGAATATCTAAAAAGGACCAGGCCAAGAATATGTTCATAACCCCTTGGGGAACCTATTGTTATGTTGTCGTGTCATTCGAACTGAAGAACACTAGGACCACATACTAATGAGAAATGACATACATATTCCATGATCTCATCCATAAGATTATGGAATCCTATGTGGATGACCTTCTTGCTAAGGACAGAAAACACTGCGATCATCCAAAGGTGCTTCATATCATCCTTTCTCACTTAATTGAATACAGTGTCACGTGAACCCATAAGAATGCGTGTTTGGTGTAACAGGAGGAAATTTTTTAGGTTACATCATATCTTCGCGAGGCATTAATGTTGACCTAGCCAAAATCTTGGTTTATACTGGAAATGACTCCACCGTCAGATGAGTCTGGCAACAAATATTTTCTTGGGAAAATTGGTGCAATCCAAAGGTTTATCCTTGATTTGATCTTTGTTATTCACCCCAATCAATAATTTTTTGAATAAGGATTACAACATTGAGTGGATGGAAGAATGTAATGAGGTTTTCGAGTCAGTTAAACGATTCCTATTGTCCCCTCCCACGCTCATGAGCCTCCTAGGTCAGATCGCCCCTTGATCCTATACTCATGAGCTACTGATGTTTCATTAGCCTACATGTTAGCTCATGAAGATGACGATAAACTAGAACGTGCAGTCTATTTCATTAGTCGAACCTTGCTTGATTACGAGACATGTTACACCACATGTAGAGAAAGAATGAATGCCTTGATATAGTCTTCATGACAAAGCGTTTAAGACATTATCTAAGAAGGTATCCTTATTGTCAGATCAGAACACTTACAAACATTCCTTACATAAGTATCCTTATCTAAGAAGGGTCGGATGGTTCATAACTCTGATGGGAGAGTTTGGATTAACATTTGTAAATCAGAAATCCATCAAGGGAAAAATCATTGCAGACTGGGTTGGCTGATAATCCATTGGATGGAGGCAATCTAGTAGATTTAGACTTCCCCAATGAGTGTGTATACTTTGTCAAAAGTAGGCCCCCCCATTTTTGTGTTTTCCTTGGTGTACTGAAATCATTAATTTTATAATGGACCATACGTACCTAGAAGGGGCAACATCACAACAAAGAAGGTGGTTACATATCATTACCGCTAAATACATTATTTTGGAACAAGAGCTCTATCGTAGAGCATTTGACGAAATGTTGTTACGATGTGTAGATGTAGAGGAAATCTAAAAATATTCTTTATGAATCACATAACGAGGTATGTGGAGGTCACTTTGGAGGACACGCAACTTCTGGAAAGATACACTGGATGGGATACTTTTGGCCCACGTTAGAGCATAATGTAGTAGAGTTTGTGCGTAAATGCCAAAAATGTCAAGAGTTATCCCACAAGATTCTCGTCAAAAAGAAAATTTGATGCTGAAGTGGAAGAGGTTCTCCCAATGACATCTCAAGAAATTATAGATAACTACGTGATTACAATGGAAGGAAATATTCCAGAAAGGATGGAAGACACCAAAGACTTTACCTGTCAATGTGCATATCCCTTCTAGCTCCTATCAACAATATCTTCTATTCCATTAACTAATCCATTCAATGCAGAATGTGTGATCATAGATTTCTACAATTTGTCTAGTATACTCACTTCCGATGCAATAATGAACCCGCTTACAGTTATCAGATCCAGTCTGGTAAATTGTGTAATTATTGTGCTCTTACTTGTTGCTTCTTCAAAAAATTTAAGAGACACATTAAAAAAATACATGCAAAAAGTAAACAAAAGAGGGAGTCAGTTGTGGAAGGCTGTTACAGATTTTATGACAGTAGTGGAAAATTTAAGAGCTTTTGTCTTATGTACACAATAACTTATGTGCACAATTGTGATGTTGACGATGGGGATATAACAAAAATCACCATGGATTGGTCGGATCAACTTCCGCAGCAAATGATGACTGCAAAAAAAACTTTACCTACAAGGAAAGACACATCCTTTTTCTTTGCGAGAGATCTTATTTGTTTTGGTCTCATATATTCACTCGAATCACTTTCCGATAATTCTCCAGATATATTGTTGCACAACAGTAGTGTTACAGTGCATGCTTTGGTTGACTCAGGTTTATCTAACGAGTTTTTATTGTTGAATCCCATGATCAAGAAATGTTTTTACAACATTAATTTTGTCATTTGAAAAAAGGTATGTTGATTAAGATCACTTAAAACAATTCTATTAGTTTAATGCATTTGAATAGGTACATACAATATTTATGCAGGAAACCAAATAGTAGAGGAAGACACAGTCTCTTCCTCTCCACATACAAATAGAGGAGACAATGTCAATCTTAGAATGTCGGAACCAATTCAACTTGTTTCCCTAGATGTTGTTGACCAGCCATCCAATAAATCTATAAAAGGTGAGTTAGAAATATTCGTTTTATAAAAAAATATCTACAAGATGTTTTTTGATTTTCATTTTTTACATATTTTTAATAATAAATTCTATTTTTTTTTTTCAGATTTGATGCCAAATGGAGATGTTGTTGGCATGTCACGCATGAAATCACAGATGGAAAATGGTATGATAGTCATATACAATTATAAATAAAACCATTTATAAGACCCTCATAATTGAAGGAACCTATAACGAAGTAGTTTATTTGTAATATGTATTACCCTAGTGGTCGTTAACACGTCCATCTTTTAATTAGATTTATTTTGAATTGAGTAAATTTTTTTGGTTTATTGGTTAATATTTATTCATGGAACAATTGAAAAAAACTTTACTTTTGTATAGTTGGCTATTAGTGGTCGCTAAGCCCATCATATACTGTCAACCCAAACATAGTCTAGGCATTAATAGATTTATGCCTATTGGTTGTTAATATATAACTACATCTATGCAGTATTATATAAAAGCGAGTTGTTTCACATATTTTTTTACATCGACTTAAAATTTATTTTGAATTGATTGTTGTTTTTTATATAGAACGAGCATCACAAGAACCTGTAGAGGGGGAGTGCGAGGGAATCTAAGATAGAGTCCCAATCAGTAAGTGTTAACATACTGAAATTTTTATTATTTTAATTGGTTAATATAAAATTGTGGACAATTGAGAAAAATCACTTCTATGTAGTTGGCAAAGAGGATTGTTTAATTATTTTAGATTTGGAGGGTTTTCTCTATGAGCAAAACCAATCCAACAAATATTTCACAATCAAGTTCGGTAAGGAGACTCTCTACTTGCGAGGTGGGCTCAAAGAATTTTTAAAGATACTGGAAGCAAAATGTGAAGTGGGATTTTGTTCTAGCTATCTCTCTTGCACCGAAGTTGAAAAGATGATTAAGGCTTTGAAAAAAAAATTGCATTTGAATTCAAACCATTTATTATTTTAGGTAAAGAACATTTTTGTGTAGAAGACAAAATTGCAATAAAAGATCTCCAAAATATTTGGAGTAGAGATGGTATTGTTTTCGGCCTTAGAAACACATTGTGTCTTACAATGGGACCAAAGGGAAACCCTCCAGAAAATTTTATGGTGGGGAAGAAATCCAATGAATAAAATTGTTTCAAAGATAAGCGGTTGATGATGGATTTCTACATAAACATAATATAGATACAGTGTCAGGGTTTGAGTGTTGTGGAGGGCATCCAAAAATTGCAGCAAACAAAAAATATATAACTATTAATTATTTCAAAATATTTTTTACAATGATATTCATTTGTACAGTCATATGGTCACTCTTTATTTTATATGTTGAGATTACAAATTTAAAAGTAGGCAGATATTTATATCTACACTGTGATTGAGATGATATTATAGTTTTATAAGTTGTTTTTTAGTTGTGATTAGATAATTTGATGCCTTGTTTTTAATCACTTTTGGAATCTTACATTGATTTTGAGTTGTTTTTATAGATCCTATTGGGAAGCCTTAGAAATTACTAGTTTTGGGAGTTGAAGGTTGTTGTTTGGAATTTCTGGTATTGGCTACAAAATATCTCGTAATATGCTTCAAGATTATAGATACAGGAATACTGAATACTTTGAATGAGATTTTAGTGTTGAATTTTTAAGTAATACATCAAAATATTTTGACAGTTCCTTATGGTCTTCATTTATGGATTCAACAATAGTGAAATACATATTCATCAAAAAATTTAGATGGTTGTGAGAAACCCACTTCAGGTTCATTTGGGGATGCCAATAATGTAATTATCAAAAGAATAGACAAGCCATCATGATAGTAGACATTTATGGTAATGTACTACGGTGAAAACAATATAAGCATTTTGATCGATGATGCGAGATTGGTTGTCGCACATGAGGTTAAAGAAGAAATTATTATCTTAAAACTCCAACATACTGGAGATTTCCCTCCAATGGAAACTATAAGACTGATTCAAAAATATATACTAAATTATGTACATGGTTGAAACATATTAGGAGAGCACAATCAACATGTGTAGATCATTTAATTATGTTCAAACTTAACAATTGGCAATTTAAATTACTATACTTTGGTTCCAATCCATCAATGTATTGTGTATTTTTATAGAATAAAGTAGGCTAGCCTTAAGATTCTTAAATATTCCCAATATTCATATGTTAATTTTTTCGATTATTTTTTGGGCAAATGAAAAACCTTTTTCTATAACTTGATTGAAGAGATAAATCGTGGATCATGGACCAATAAAAGAACGATTTTCTCATATTTACATCAGTATTTAAAAACTTTTGTTTCACACATTGATGTTGGCTTCTCTGATATAAATGAACCATTTTTTTCCCCCAGTTATGCATAGATTTTAATCTTAGCAGACATTTTGAAGATTTTGATAGTGAACCTTATTCGCAAGTAATAAATAAGCCTAGCATCCTCTAGACCAGTATAAAATAAAAAAATGTTAGGGGAGAGGGGCCAATAGATGTGATGGGGTCCAATAGCTTAACTAGGATTAATGATCAATAGACCAATAGTTTATCATAGCCACTATCTAGTAGTTATTTATTTTTGACATAATAATTATGTAGAGTATCCAATCACATCATGACATAGTTAGACCTTTTACCCATGTATGAAGTATAAAAAATTCAATGTTCAAGCATTTTCACCCATATTCAAGTATTGATTTCCACCACGGTTGTAGTGTAACTCAAATTTATTATTTTAAAACCAATTCAAAAATATAGTTTTCCCTCCAATTGAACATTCCAAAGAAAAATATAAGCTAACAATAAATTACTAACTACATATTAGTGGGATCCAAAAATCAAAATCTCGTGGAGATACAACAATTCTATTGCGTGGACCCCTTAACTTAGGGTGTGCGGTACTAACATCCCCTATCCCCTATACTCATTGCTTCTTCAGATCTATGGAGGCTTCCTGAAATCATAAAATGATTTTTTACCAGATCTTCATATGTTAATCATAATGACAATTTGAAAATGATTAAGGCCATTGTTCCAAAGAAAAAATAAAACCTAGCGGTCGCTAGACACATATAGAAACTGAAACATTTTCTATTTATTATTTTGCAGATCATATATTTGAAAGATTTTTTAGTTTATTTTTGTGTGGATGGATTGCATCCAGTGACCAAATGAACCATTTATCGATGATCCAGGAATGAATAAAGATTTCTCAAAAATATTAGCATTGTTTGGAATGTTGATTTTAAGATTCTTAAAAATGTTATTCTGGAAGCAACAAATAAAGTCTAAAGCTTCCACTAGCCAGTATAAAATAGAAGCAATGATGGCATATAGTAGAAGTGTGATGGGGGGAGCTTAACAGTTTTCAGATAACGTAACACACATAGATTTTCATCACCCACCATCGAATATTATTGGGCTAGATGATAAACAATTGGCATAGAAGAATGGGCCATCTATGGAATACTAGTTCAATGAGCATGATTAGAAGGTGGTTCACACCACTAAGACAATGCATCCACAAAGTGGCCAAAGACCATGCCTTGACTAAGCACGATCTCTAGTGCCATGAGTCATACAATTTTGAGTTGGTTTCTTTTTTAACTAAGAACCCTCATGAGACTTTATCCTAGGATAGTGTCCTTGCTGATATGCGTGGAGATATTGACTGCTAGAACCTTTACCCGGCATCATCCCAGACTGATAATTCAAAATCTATTGGAGATGCATTGCCCATCGTAGACAAGGCTCCAAGGGTGGTGTGGTGCACATGGTTTTCTGTATCTACAGTAAGAAGGGCGATCACTGGACATCAAAATGGACTTATAAGGATCTCACCCCTATTAGTGTCATAAACACCTTAAATATGGATAAGGTCATCGAGGTCCTCACCATAGGTGGAAGAATTACTAGTGGTACTACCACTTATTCCATTGTTGGGTGATCAACCTATGTCCCTCCCAGTCTCAGGGGTGTCGTGGACCGCTCCGGTGACACCATGCACCGCAAAAATGATGAAAATTATGATCGAGATACGAATTTGTTCAAAGACACGATGGATACTAATCTGTACAAGATTTTCAAGCCTTTTGGACATATCATGTGTGTCTACGTGGTCATGGTTCAGAAGATAGGGGTTAACAGGGGGTTTGATTTGGGTTAATTTCATCAACAGGGAGGATGCAAAGAGATCTATCAATAAACTCAATGGTTATGGTTATGATAATCTTATTCTCAGAGTCAAATGGGCCACTCCTGTGGTATTTTTCTAGATGATTTGTATTCTACTTTTATACCCCTTAAGACAATGCAAGATGTTGATTTTTTGTATTGTTTGATGTCTTCCACAAACTTTAATGTAAATGATGATACAAAGAATTTGAATTGGTTTTTTTGTTCTTCTAAGAAACATGTTCTCCTAAGAGAGTGTCTTGTTGACATGCATGGAGAGATCGACTACCCCTGCAATGTAATATGTTGTTTCTCTCAAACAAGGTTATCATATGTTAATTACGTATAAACAACTATCTACTTTAACAAACACATTTTCTTAATTTTATTTGTAATAGTAATTTACTAGTTAAATTCACTTAAATCTAAATAAAATATGAAGATTCAACGGGACCGTAACCCTAATTTTTTCAAGATTTGTGGTAGAGATAATATGGAGCCCTCAGTCCCCTCAAACCCTGAAAACATATTAACTCAAAAACCTTGACAAGAAGTTTACGTGAGCATAAGTATTCTTATTTTTATTTGTAGGGTTTTATTGCCTTAACCGGTGATTTGAGTGAGTAACGGGAATGATACAAGCGTTACACATTACAACCTTTACAAGAAACAGGTTATAAATTTTAAAACATATCGTTAATGACATTTTAAAATTTTTATAAACGTTATTCCAAGGCAAAAAATAGAGCTTAGTGGCC
The DNA here is from genome assembly GCA_019776745.2 of Taxus chinensis. Taxonomy (NCBI): domain Eukaryota; kingdom Viridiplantae; phylum Streptophyta; class Pinopsida; order Cupressales; family Taxaceae; genus Taxus; species Taxus chinensis. The sequence goes on from CM034155.1 coordinate 620,308,618, forward strand.
GCTATCAAGTATAAGATAGAAACATTGATGACGTCCGACAGAGTGTGATGGGGGAACTTAAAGAGGAGGATAACAAAGACCTGGATTTTCATCATCCACCTCCAAATATCATTTGGCCAAATGAAAATGGTGTGAAGAAGATCGTGGAATACAAGTTCAACGAGCTATGGCCAAAAGGTGGTCTACACCACTATGATGTGCATTCGCAAAGTGGCCAAAGCGCGCCTTAACAAGCATGATCTCTACCACCGTGAGTGGCGCAAGCTTAGCGCTGCTGCCGACCAAGAACCCTTAATGAACTTTATAGGCATCCCCTTAAAAGAAATCCTATTGCAACACCCCCACCTGACGCGATCCAAGGTCGATGATTCAAAATGTGGTGGAGATACGTTGTTCATCCTGGCTGGCTCCAAGGGTGGTGTGGTAGATTTAATTGATAATATATTTTTGTATAATTTTTGTGACTGTCTCTAGTAATGCAATGTTTTATAATGTATGTTTATCAATCCAGAGTATCCTTTATTCATAATCTAGCCTTTGTTTTTGGTGTTCCTCAGACTCCCTTATAGTTGTTGCTTTGTTATTTTACTAGGCTTGGCCTAGTGTGCTTGTGGCTTTGGGGATTTATCTCATCCCATCCACTTATTTTTTTGAGAGAATATTGTATCATGTTGCATTTAATATAATATAATATCCTTTTCGTTAAATAATCTAACCAATGCATGGGAAAAAGTTGATGACGCCATCCATTTTTAATTAAGTCAAACTTCCTCACACGAGTCATGGGACTATTTAATTGTTGGGTTGTGCTTTCACCTGTCCTCACTCTTTTTCTCACATTTTGTCTCTTGTTTTCCCCTTCCCTCTCATGGCATCTACCTATGTTCCATTCATCCTCTTACAAAACAACAAGTGGGAAACGACTTTCATCTCTACTATGTCTGACAACCGTCTTCGCCATGTCTTCCACGTAGACTCTGTAGATGTTATGACTACGATTATGAACGTCCTGGGTGAGGATTATCACCAGAGCACCATGAGAGCTCATGTAAAATATGAGATTGCAGGCATATTTGTGCTAAATTTCCTGGTGTTGTGTGTAGATAAAGCAGTGGTAATGGTGGTCACATCCCATTTCATTTACCTAGATCATCTTGTGGGTTTGGTCAAAGCTCTAGCAGAGGTATGCCTTCCTTGTCTCTTTGCAAAGATGAATCCTTGTCCATCACCTTTTTGGGTTTATAGCAGAATTTGTGATTCCTTGGAATTGAAAATTTGGGTCCTACTTCAATTTTCTGACACTGTTCAAAGCATCTGTCGATCATATGGGGCGTCTATCTACAACATGCCATCCCTAGACCTGGTCGCGCTTGCAAAACCAATCTTGCCCCTTCCTAATCACGCGGTGTACTTGAAGTCTTTTGTTGACATGTCTTTTTCCTTTCTCAAGATGATTGCAATGCTTGGTTGGGTGGAACCCTAGGGTTTCTCTATCATGCCTGCTCTATTTTTTTGTATTCACGGCTCTATGTTTTTTACATGCCTGATTATTCATGTTACATGTTGGCCTCATTATCTTTTGTACTCCTTTTTTATTTTTTTAATCTAGCCTTTCATCGATCAAAACGTGGGATACTTGTAGGGTGGGGACCCATCAACCCTTCGGTTCATAGCTCTGGTCAAAAGCGTTTAACTATATAAAAAACAAAATAATGTAATTTTTCCCTAAATTTATTTGACAAGTTTTTGTATAATTTGCCTTAATATCTTAATAATGTTTATATGTATAATATGTGTGATTATCTTTAGGAAATTTATAATACAATAAAGGATTTAAACGATAATAGATATCTTAATATAAAAAAAAGTGTACACAACATTTTTATTTCTGGTGAATTCTTATTTGATTAATGTTAATTTACCTCGATAAGCTACACTAGAATTACCTAGAAAGAGTTAATGTGAATTCTTATTTGATTAATGTGTGACAAGGATATTAACAATTTCCGAGCATGACAACTATCCCCCTGTGTTAAATTTTTCAATTCCTATCATTCCAAGACACCCTGGGTTTGTCCAGACAGTCCAAGTGACCTCCATATTAACGATATCTCATTCCCCTAGGTGATTTAGGAAATTCCATTCATCCCCCCAGGGGATTTTAGGAGTTCATTAAAAATTGCAAGCTACAGATAGTTGTGGGAAGGGCTATCACTGGCCTTCCTTGGGATGGAACAAACACATGGAATAGAGAAAAAAATCCAAAATAGACATGGAGGTGATTCAAAGGTCTTGGGACATCATTGAAGTGATTCATGAAGATTCTGGAAGGGATTAGAGAAGTTGGGGAAGTTTTGCCAAAATTAGGGTTCACATGCCTAGTCAGTACACAGGCCAAAATAGTCGTTGAGCTTCATAAGGTGATTCCGAGAGCTCCAGATGGAGTTAGGAGAAAAAAAAAAACATCGATGGAAATATAATTCCAATCCCTAAAATATTGTCAAATTATTTTTTTCACAACACTTTGGAGCATTAGGTCTGCAGGAAGTTTTTCTCAAGCACATGCAGAGTACCAAATTAAAATTCAGATTTTTCAGGGAGCAAATGGAAGAATAAAGAAATTATACCCCCACCATTGCATTCAAAATTCCATTTCTAGTCAAGATCATATATCATTTTTCTGAAAATGTCCATCGGGAGCTCAAGATATCATCATCACAAGTTGTCCTCTTGGAGTGAGTTCTGGACTTAGCCAAATTTTGGGAGGACACCTATTAGCTTCAGGAGCCTAGCGGGATTTTGTGTCCCCAAAATCCTAAAGTTAAGGTACAAAAACCTTGGAAAAATATTCCCAGCCCCCAGTGACCTCTGGAACCCCATGCGACCATCAGGATTGCCAATTCAGCCCCCGAGCGCAATTTGGAGCTCAAATCCCCTGCCGTCGGATCTCTACCATGTGTCATCTCCAGGACCACCATGGAATTTTATGTCCCTAAAAGGTCAAGGATATAAAACCTTTAAAAAATTTCCCATCCCCCTAGAATATACTTCTGGTCACCCATGTGACCCACTTCCAGCCCCTCAGTGCTTTAACGCTGATTTTAGAGCACTCACTTTTTGTCGTTGGATCGTTACCACATGTCGCATTCTTTCTCACCATGAAAAATGATGTCCCTCATGTCCCTTTGAGTTGAGGGATGTCAGGGAAAATAAAATTTTCCCAGACCTCTATCAGCATGATTTTAAAATTTCAAATATTTACCTGCTTCCCCGCTTCTAACTTCTTACACTCTTGTGCACAACCATTTCTCCATACTTCCTGTAACCGTCTACCAAAACTCCACCATTGAAAATTCTCATACCATATCAACCAAGGCACTGAAATACATTTCCCATGGCGATATGCAGGTATCAGAAGGATTTTTCATCAAGTTAAGAAGGAGAAATGAAGAACAACAAAGAAGAAAAAAACGAAAACCTTCATTGTCGTAAAATGGAAGTTCATACAAATCTTGCAAACCAACGCATGAAGAAATGAACCATATTTTTCTGTTTATTCCTCTGTCCAAGACCATCAAAAACATACTTTCAAACTCTCCTCTCGTGCAACAAAACGTTCACAGCGAAGAAATCTCCTTTTCGGATCAACGAAGAAAAAGTTGAATTTCCCATCAAACCGGTTGTCGGATTGAAGTAAAATTGCACGTGAAGCACCAGAAGAAAAAACCCATATCATAAATTAAAAAAATCTCAAATGGAGGAGAAGTCTAGACCTGCAATTTTGAGGTCCATTAATGGCTGTCGCGTCTACAAGTACTATTAGGTCCAAAATTTGAAAGTTTAAATCTCCTGGACTATTAAGTGGGTAGGTCTAAAATTTCAGAGGGGCCATATTGGGTAAAAACTCGTATCACAAAATTTTTTTCCGTGTCAATCCGACCTCCAGAATCCCACTTTCTAAAAATATCAGGTCTTCTACATAGGGGACTGCTATTCTGGGAAAGTCATCAGCAAAACAACTTGCAAAGGAGACAAAGAAATTGGAGGTGCACTGCAGCTGAGAACTTATCGGAACGAGAATTTTTAGCACTTACTAAAAATAGTAAGTGGTCCCACATGCACCTACTAAAAATAGAAAGCTGATCCATAAAGAGGGAGGAATGTAATCCCTGATATTTGTAACTCAAAATACAAACAACTATCTGATAAAAAATTGGATAAGTTTTTTTTTTTTTTTCAAACAAAAGGAACTATATTTACTCGCTCCAAATTCCAAAATTCTCGTTAGTAAAAACTTACTAGGTTTAAAAAGATTTCAACCACCCAACCAAAAAAAATGACAATAAAAAAATAAAAATAAATCATAAACTTAAAAGTCGTTAATTTTTTTAACCAATATTTATTATTATTATTTAAAAAAAAAACAACCCTATTCAAACTTATTTAAACACTCAAATATTAAAATCTTTCCCAAAATATACCCTTTATAACTTTTAATATTTTACTCCCCCTAAAAGTGATTTGCATCTTTTTAATATTAATGAAGTCCATTATCTTCTTTTTCCAAAGTAGAGGAGGGGAAAGATTTATTTAACCATTAAAATTAAACTTATTCAAACCTAAGGTATGAAAAGTTTAAATAGTCGTTTGATTCTTTTAATCTTAGCCATAGGATTTCATGTGCCCTAACTTCTCTTTTATTCTTTATTTTCTTTGGGAATGTTTATCTCTTTTATTTTATTTTTATTTTCTTCACTGCAGGTCGACTACCTTGGTTAAAAGGGGAGATTTTATAGATTCACTTCAACTGAGGGCGGCCATGAATTCAACTTCTTTTGTGCTCATTGATTACATGGGGGTTGATTTATTATTATTTTTTTTGATGTTCTACTAATGGAGGCGGCCCAATCTGAAGAGGGTTTTCTAATTTTTATTTATTTTTAGATTTTCCAAGAAGAGGGTTTTCATCTTTCCTACTGATTTTTTTAAAAAAAAATTAGCAAGGGTTGTTTCCAGGCGGCGGCCATGGAAGAACAACATTTTATTTTATTTTTTTTGTATCCTCCCAATAGGGGTGGCCATGGAGGAGGAACTCCATTTATTCTTTTGTTGCAGGGCAAAGGTTCTGACATTTGGACGTCCCTAAAGAAAAATCTGATTTTTTTTTAAACTGAACCGTTCCATTGTTGCAGTGCTCCCTAGTGGGGCGGCCATGGATAGAAGGTTTTCTGGTTTGTTTATGTGATTATTATATATTGACTGCACTATGCATGTCGTAGTATTTTAATACCAATTCCATTTATCTTTTTTTTTAACACACGTTTTACCTTATAATTTTTTTTGTTTTCCAGTTTTGATATAAAATCAGAATATGCTACTATGAAAATACATATATTTTTGTTTAATTTAAAACTCACAACATAAATAACTTATTTTGAAAAGTGTAAATAACATTATTTTCTTTGATCTTGACTACATAAATACTAGCTCAATAAACAAGATAAATGCACCTATCATACAACAAAATAGGCTTGCCATTTATATTTTCTACTAAGAAAGGAGAAACCGTTTATATTTTATATATACATATATTCTTTTTGGAATAAAGAGATCACTCTTTTTTATTTCATACATTATCCCATGTAAATTAATGCTAAACCCAAAATTTATTTAGAATTTACACACAAGTTTGATAATAACATTATAGTATTTTGCAAAACAATAAAGCTAATATTTAAGATAATTTGCAAAACAACAGAGTTGAACCTTAGGATCATTTGCAAAATAATATAGTTCTTTTCTTATTCAATCTCGTCCCAAATACATTTTCAAAATAAAATCCCAAAGAACTAATTTTTTTCCTTTTCTTACCCACAATAAATTTCAACAAGAAAAGTAATTTTTTTATACCTACATAAAATGAAGTAGACTTCTTTGGATTTCAACCCACATAAGAATACAATGACTATATACACTTCCAAATCCCAAACAAGCTTCCTTACATTATTTCAAGGAAACAAAAAAAGGCTCATTAACAACCACACATCTATCTTTCATTTTGTTAGGTGTATAAACATACAAGAATACTAGAATGAAGATTTATTTCCACATAGAGAAGCAAAGTGCAATATAACTATGTTCCCTATAAGTAAGAGTGTGTTTCTCCTCCAATATGGTATAACCAAGATTTTCAAACACAACAAAATTTCCACTCAAGAAGAGATTCAAACGTCACTAAATTCTTCAATAAACAAGAGTATCCCCACAACTTTTCCTTTTGAAAACAATTTTCAACAACAAGCTCCATAACAAGAATAGGAGACATTACAACAAGTAGACAACCAACTTACAAAAGGCCAACATTCCTTCACAAGAAGGTAGTTCCATTCAACCCTTACAAGTGCAAAACTACAGGTTCTTTCCAAGAATATTAACTCTTAACAATATTCATAAAATTATTTGCAAAAACCATCAAGTATCCAAATGATGAACAAGGCTACCCAAATGCTGGGAACATTATAACAAAGTCTTCATTCTTCTCCAACAATTCTCAAGCAAAGGAATCTTCATGATTTTTTTTTTACTTCAAAGGATCTTCAAACACAAGGAGAAAGGCCTGATTTACCACCCAACCTATAGGCATCATTACATGCCTATCCAAGGGTTGGAAGACATGTTATCCTCCCCCAAGCCCATGGGAGAGAGAGCTAGCTTCCACAAATGTGCACAAAATTTAGGGAGAAATAAACAAGAAACACATTCACATACAAGACCAATCCATACATAGAAGAAACACAACATTTACCAATCAAACGAAAAGAAGAGAAATCCATATTCCTCCTCAACAATGGGGAAGAGTGGATGAGACATCCAAATTGCCAAAGAGTGTGGTCCAACCATAGGATGCACACTTACAATATTCTTCACAAAACCTCCTTATCCCTTCAAAGATAACAAACCCGCCTTATTTCTCCACCCATTCACCTAAAATCCTCCTTGGGAGGATTTTCAAACCCATTGGGTTTCCTCTCCAAGGATGGGGAAGGGGGGGTTCAAACCATATGAACCACCTTCCCCACCTCAAACCATACGAGGGGAAATAAAAGAACCAACATGGCTTTACCATCAAGCCATGAGGTTTAAGAGGTAAAATCCCTCCCTCTTCCCCTATAAAGCTCCAAAATCCATCAAGCCTTATGATGGATGGAGAAAATAATCAAATAACCCATCAAGTAAACCATTCAACACAGGCAACAAAACAATATTTCAAAACTTATAAGCTTATAAAACTAAATCTAACATGCCAATTTACATAACATAATATCAAGGGGCCTACCTCTAAGAGCTCTCTAAAACTCAAAGCTATTTTCAAATTCCTTGTCCAAGCAAAGCTTCCACTTTCAAAATTCTCCAAGCCCAAAACAAAAGCCAAAAGAACAAAAATATGAGTCCCCATTCTCCCACATGAGGGAGTATATGAATAAAAACAAATAAATTTCCTCACCAATGAGGGGGTGACATGTGTCACCCCTCTCTTCCCTCCAAGTCAAATTTTCCCTAAATAAAAATAAGAAAAGATAAACTCACTTTTAAACACCCTTCTCACAAATTTACTAAAAAGAAAAAGAGACAAGTTAGTGAAAATTTTCACACACACATATTCCAATCCATCTTACATGGATGGTGACAAAAGAGTGGCTAAATGGGAGGGAAACTCCCTCCATGCTTTGGAATTAAGCCCCCCTACCTAATAGGTAGGGTCTAAGGGTCTATTTTCATGCTAAGTGAACTCCCAAAACTTAAAGGGGTCACTTAAAGTGCCATAAATAGCCCAATTTCGGGTTTGGCACATTTGGGCACAAGTGTAGAGGATGTGGGGCCCACTCAAGGGTGGACATGTGACCCTAATACTCTATAATTAACAAACAATTACCCAAATACAAAACTTAATGCAAGTGGGGATCTTTAAGTCCCCAAGCCTAGTTTAGTTAACAAAAATAAACATCCTAAATAAAAATAATTTTACATGATATACAACATTACAATTAAGGGTCACTCATGGTTCCCAACAACTCAATTCAAAATATAAGGCCTCATACAACTAACATGGTTAGGGTTTAGCCCCGTGGATTGCTTCTACACAATTTGCGTAACTGCCTTAAAACCCACGTTCTCATGGGACCTGTCACCTACACACTCAATACACACATTAAACACATCTGTACAATACAAGTGTAAACCAACTACTCAATAAATGATAAAGTCTAAACATGAAAATTTATGATATCACAACATCACATGGAATCATAAATGTAAAGCTTACACAATTTCACACAATTCTTCATATGTTAGCCATCGTAATACATATAGATGTCATATAACCATGTTGTCACGTGTCCTCATCAATAATCGAATATTCTATATCATCAATACATGTGGCTAAGCTATGTATCCACCATATGTCAATTAATCCTGAATATCATAGCAATAAATTAGTATCCCCAACATCTGATAAAATGTTCCAACATACAAATCAAAGCTAACTTGGCGATACACGCCTGAATAACCACACATGTCCATGAAGGTCAAATAACATAACATAATGTTCAAAATATGTCAAAATTCCTATCGAATCATAACTATGAGTAAGGACGTATGAAAATAATTGAGGTTGGAAAATACAGGCACTACAAGGAATGTAGGGAGAAGGAGGAATCAAGGTCGTAACATCTAGTTGAAGTTTGAGGGAGTTACTTTTTCATACTTACTAAAAATAGTAAGTTTCTATTCTAGGGAAAACATAGAGCAGAAATGGATGGGACAGAAGCTAGCATAGCCCTTCACCCATGAGTAAGAGATAGAAGATAATAATGTCTTGTACATGGACCTGAATGACCTAAAAACTCACATGACAACAAGATACCGAAAGAAGATTGAAGATCAAATATCCACAAGTGGCTTGTTCACTACCACAAGAAATCAAGTGTCTGTCCAAAGTCATGAGTTGGTCCTAGCCTGCTCTCATCACTATGAGCCTGGAATACGAACCATCCGAGCCGAAAATGGCATGACAATGGTGATCATCATCCCTAGAACCATTTCTCTTTCTCTGTAGATATCGACATCACTTAGCATGGTCATCATCTCAAAAGACAGATCCTTGCACGATTGGGAAACAATGGATGCATACGTGTAAGGGGTTGCGCTTGGATAGTGGTTGAAAATAGGGAGAAATACCTCAAGGATGCCCAAGAACCTTCCAAGGTGTGAGTTCCAAGAAGGGTATTTGGATTTCATCACTCTCCTCAGTAGATTAATGGTCGAAGAAAACACAAGAGACTTCCAAGACTGGATGGGAATTTTCATCTTGACGTTGACAAAAGGAAAAAAGAGAATTTACTGGGGGTAGATCATCAGCGATGACCTCCATCTGCAACTGCTCCAAGTACCCATGACAAGGAAGTTCCACATGAATTCTTACTTGGTCTACCTCGTCTTTAGCTCAAGATCATTCAAGGGATTGGCTCTCATGCAAAACATTTCTGCCAAGGTGCCTTCATTCGAAAAACTTATACAAATGGTGATGGAGGAAATTCATAGGCATTTTTCTCATGTGAATGATGCATTCATGATGTACGTAGTCCAAAGCTTGGAAGGATATCTGGAAGCTAGGATGTCGTCACAAGCGGTGTCCTTAATCAAGAAGTATGGCTCCCATTTCTTACAATTCTCAAAATTCTCCTACCTATGAGTTGATGGCTTTGACCAAGCGCTGCTAAGGCTAACCAAGTAGCTTTATGACCAAATTGTATTGTTTGAGCTCTGCAGATAGATCATTCAGGTGAATAACAGGCTTAGAAGTAGGAGGAATAAGTTGATTCCATTTCCTATCTCTCCCAAGGTATTCACGTGTAAGAGCTCAAATGACACATCTCACATGGAGGCTTCTTTCGATCATTTGAATTTGCATTTCTAGATTTTTATGCCTAACTTTGACATCCGAGAAGATCCCGACTCTTTCCATATCCTGAAATTGTAACATGAGCCACAAGTCGAGGACTACTGGGCTAATTGCATGGATGAATTTGAAGTGTGTAAAAAGGATCATATGAGGATGACAATCAACAAAATGAAGAAATTGAAGTTCTCATGGTATGAAGATATTTTACAAGATTATGGGATAGAGATGTATGATTCTGAGTATGAGGTAGTCAAGATCTCCCCTGTACCTCCAATCAACTGGTATGTTCGTGAATCAGGGGATATATTAGAGTGGACTAAGAAGGTGGTGAGGAGAATGAGGAATTTGTTTTAGAAGAATAAAACCATGATCATCTAGTCACGAGGAGTTCCTTTGAGTCAAAAGCAAGCCTCGCATCAGTCATCTTCAAAATTCATTAAGGTGACTTCCAGTTCTAAACACTTCGGATTGAGTTCGAAAAGGAAGGCCATAGAATTGGAAGCTTCTCCTCATGAGAATATTCCAAAGAAACTTAGAGTAGATGAAGGCTTGTTTGCATCATTGGTAGAGGAAGATTTGATCGCAAAAATGTAGGAAGTACACCCCATGACAAATCTACCAGTGGAAGAAGAACACATGGTTAAAGATTCAATATTTGAGCCACCATAGGAGGTTTCCCCTCTTGATGACACTCATGCCTCTCTCATTCAAGATTTTCCTCCTCCTTCAGAATAGGGTACCATTGGCACACCTATCATTGAGCCCGAGTCTGCGAAGATGTTTCCTTGGATATAGGAAATAATTTTCCCTGACACCTGCACTGTGTAGCAAGTGGTAGACCCTGATCTATCAACAATTGTCTGATTGGCCAAAGAAAAAAGATCAAGGAAGCTCACACATACAACCTCATGGTTCTATAGTGGGGAAACAAGTAATCAATACATCGAAGTGGCTCGGCCCAAAGTAATCAAGTCAGTGGATGAGATGACACCAGCTGAATATAAAATGAGCATAATTCAACTGGGACTAGCAACTCATGAAGGGGATTTTTTACATCTATCAGCAATCTTCCGCTCACATGGTGGCAAGGAATAAGGAGTATAAGAAGAAGATTGATGAACTGAAAGAGAAAGTGTGAACTCAATCATTATATGTGCAACATCTATTTGATCTTAATGCCATGACAATTCCCACTAAGGAAGTTATGCCCATCAGTAGCTTCAATCCAAAATCCATCAGGAAGACACACGAGTTCACAATATAGGGGTGAGCAAATAATGAATGGGTTAATTAAATTTCTGAAAAAGGGAAGTCAGTGCTCCAAGAAGCGGTCAAAATATTCACTTATATGTGTGCGAAAGTAAATAGAACACAGAAACTCAAGGAGGACTTAGAGAAATAAATGGACTATTGGGAACCTTTGGGCCCAGTAGTAGATGAAATGAAAAACACTCGTTGTCAGGAGTTGATCGATAGGAAGATATTTAAAACTCCTTCAAAAGACTTGTCACATGTGTGGGTGAGGGCCTTAGCAATCCGGTTTGAGGAAATTAATCGGGCCATCATAGATTTGGAAGAGAAAGAGGAATAAATTTACAAATTGCATGATAGTGTAAATTAAAAAACTCAAAAACTTGGAGTACCCGCAATGGGTGAAGATACAACTGCCGATGAGTTGATTGGCCCATTTTAAGAATACGTCAAGAAAGAGGTAGGCAACCCATCTTCCTTCACTAAGGATACCCTCAACTTCCTCTCAAATATTCAGGCCTCCATTGCACTTGTCGCAGAGAAACATTCATCATGGTTTCAGGAAGTGCAAAGACAAAAAAATGTAGCTGATGGATGGACAGAAACCTTGTGCTACATTCACATTCCTCATGCCGACAAATTGGAACCTACAATGGCTTGTTTCAATAAAGAGCTTGGAGGAACAGAGGCCTTCTCAGGAACGCGAAGTGGAAACCAGTCAAGGAGTAAGATCAAATCCACTGCAGTGGCTCATCCTTTTGCATAATTCTTCTTCTTTCTTCTTCTTCCTCTTTTAAGTCTTTCTTCTCTTCTCACCCAATGCTCTCTCTCATCAATGTTATATTTTTGCTTTGTGGTTTGCACATTTTAATATAAAATTTAAGTGACTTTAGAAACATAATGTAAAATTTAAGGCACCTTGTTTTTATAAAAGGGACTTAAATATTTATGTGGAATATGAATAGTCTAAAGTCACATTAAAGTATTTGAAAATTCATTGGGAAGATGAAGAGTTGCCTTCTCTTCTATAAATTGTAACAAGCTCCTCATTTGAGTTTCTTCTTAAAAACTTTTTATTCTTCTTAGATAACTTTTGAAATTTCTTAGATGTTGGACTTGTTTTTTGTGAATTCATGAGAGAGATATCATTGTGAAGAGAGAAAAGATATATAAAATTTCTTCCATTTTCCCTACTCAAAAATGTCTTCTACTTCTATGTTATGCATAATTTTTGTATGAGCTTTAATAAAGGAAGAAGAAATTTAAGCCTTTTTTGAATGAGGATTTGAGTGGTACTTTGTGCTCATTAAACACTATTTGGTCTTGTTGTTACGCAATTTTTTTTTCTTCTAAATTCAAATGCATGTAATGAAACTTTTGGCTGGTGTATGAGAGTCTCTAATTTTCTCTACTTGCAGCATTAGTTTCTCTTTTCAAACTTTCTCACTCCCTTTCCCACTTTCCTAGAAAATTCCTCTATTTTAGATATATGCAAGCCTTTTTCCACAGGATCAGTGGAGTTCCCCTATTAGATCCTCGACCGAAAGGCCACCAACATAAAAATCATTTTTACTCGCGTATACACATACAACAACTGCACCGATTAAGTAGAGGGACTTAGACTTCCAGAGTGTTGGCAGGATAACCACCAATTTTTCCTCGACAAATTTTCTCACCAATAGTTTTTGGTGCCCACCATGGGGCATATTTAGAAGCATCTGTACCTGAATACGACCAGAAGGTCAGAAGAACATGTAGCATCGTTTATCACCGCTTGCAATGTATTGGGCGTTGAGGATGAAGATGTGTCCTTTTGTCTCTTTGTAGAGTCACTCCAAAAAAAAGATACCGAATTGTTCTACATGTTATCCTCGAGGTCTGTCACCTGTTGGGAAGATATAAGAAGTGCATTCAAACACAAGTTCAAGACCACGGAAGGCTATCAGGATCTCTAGGTCTAATTGGTATAAATGAAGAAAGAAAACTCTGAATCAATGAGAGACTTCATAATAAGATATAACAGAGTGATAAGAAGAATCCCTGAAGATGTGGTGCCTCTTGAAAATAATCTGAAGAGATTCTTCATCAGTGCCTTGCCATCAGAAGTAGGTTTCTTCCTTAGAAGAACCCAACCAAGAACATTGAGGGAAGATTAGGGACCACACAATAGAAATCGATGATGATCTAATCTTGTTCGGTAAAGTGAAAGGCCCAACTAGAAAGCAAAAAGGCCAGAATTCAAGCTCAGTCACCACGGACCCAATGTTCCAAAAAATGGCAAATGAATTAGTTTCATTGAAGAAACAACTCTACCAGATCACAATGCGGAATACTCCAAGGAAGCCAAATCCTCCCAATAGACCAAGGATTACTCAACTTCCCTCCAAATTCACTCTCGAAGCACCACCAGTCAATTTTTCTAGTGACACCAAAGAACCAGAGGAAGAAGTGGAAATTGAAGAACCTGAAGAATAATATGCGGGTGATGACGACAACTATCTTGAGGTTGATAAAGTTGATGATGATACACACAATGACCTAATTGAATATGTTGATGATGAAGAAGAAGCTCCAGCTTCTCATGTGTAGTTTTCACCCGCGCATAGTCCAAGAAAGGTGCTCCATCCTCAATGGCTACGGTAAAGGAAAAGAAGAAGAAAGAAGATTCTCCTGTGGAGGTTCCACAAAATAAAATCATCAGCAAAGGATCACCACTACCACCTTCGATGGAGTCAGCTAAAGAAAAAGTAGACCCACTGGTTAGCAAGGATCATCCTGCCACACCAAGTAAGTCACTCAGTCCTCCTCCCAGCTCAAAAATTGATAAAAATAATTCTCCTTCAATTGTTGTTTCCTACAAAAACATCTAAGGTTCCATCAAAACCTACATCCCCACCTCCTTCCAAGCCAATTACTGCATCCGTGAAGGAAAATTAAACCCCCAAAGTAGCAAATATTTCACCATGTAAATCTTCTATCATTCCTAGAACCTCTACCTTTCCCGCCATAACCCCATTTGACTTTGTGGAACACGCAAGAAAAACTAAAGTTCAACTCATCAGAAATATAATACCTATAAACACATCCTACCTAATTTGATAGGTTCATTGATGTAGTCCATAGTGGTAATCCTATAACCTCAGGTCCAAATTCCAAAGGCTTACTCCCCACACCATCCACACCACCTTCTCAAAACATGCTAGCCCTCAGTGCCTCCAAAACCAAAAAGGTTGAACCTTTCTACCTGTCACTCCTTATTAAAGGCTTCCAGCTAAATAATTACATCATAGATTCTGGAGCCTCAGATAATGTGATGTCCCGTCAAAATTATAAATGCTCTAGGCCTCACCTTGACCCAAGAAAATGACACCTACTATTCAGTGGAGTCCAAACAACGTGCCATTAGTAGGAAGAATCAAAGATGCACATGTAGCATTAGCTGATTTTCTAGATAAGAAGGTGCTTCTAACCATCCTGGTGGCAAACATCCCAACATCCTTTGGCATGCTACTGAGCCAAAGATTTCTGTAGAGACTTGGGTGGAGAAATAAAAATGGATTGGTCATCTGCAACTATTCTAGTGAAAGGTGAGATGAAGAAGTTACTACCAGTAAGAAAGATGAAGTTCACAGTATGAAATTTTGATGACCCAAAGGAAAACATTCTTTTTCAAGATAGCGGGCTAGGCAACTACTTCCTCACATCAAAAAAATATGAGAATTTTTCACTTCTTATGGAGGAGGAAGAAGATCAAGTTTGGACGATGGAATTTTATGGTAGTCATTCCAGTGCAGGTTTAGGAGTAGGCGTGGTGTTGTACTCTCCTTCCGATGAATTGTACCCATTTTCCTACAAGCTATAATTTGATAATACAAATAACACGACAGAATATGAAGCTCTCCTCTTAGGAATGGGCATGGACAGAAGACATGGGAATCAAGAAGTTGAGATGTAGAGGTGATGCAGAGGTGATAGTAAAGAAAGTATGGAAACAATATTAGGTGAAAAATCTCAAGACTCCGACATTATAGAAACTGAGTATGGGATTGCATTGAATCTTTCGATGCATTTTCCATCGAAGCTATCCCAAGAGAAAAGAATGAAAAGGTTGATTCTCTTGCAAGTGTCGGCTTCCCTAGTGACACCTCATCCTTATTTTGGTAAAGACAAGGTGACCATTGAAATGGTATTCAGGCCTAGTGTACCAGATAATGCAAATCATTGGCTGGTATTTAATGATGATAACCAGATTCTAGGATTTTTGGAACAAAGGGATAATTTCAATAATATCTTCTTTGAAGGAAGAAAAAATCCACACCGAGAAGCGGTAGCTCAAAGAAGAGAAAGAAGGAATTGAAGGGATTGATGAAGAAGGAATGATCAAATTGAAAGGAAACAAGATTCCCAAAGGCCTAGTTTCTCTGGAAGACCTCTTTGACAAACATGACAGATTCATTCAAGAGAAAGAAAAACAATCTTCTCGGTGCCCAACTGATTTTGATAAGGAAAACATCAGCACCCCAGAGGAGCCAAGGATGGTCAATATTGGAAAATGTTGCTCACCTGAGGAGAAGAGAAGGTTTGTTGTGTTACTCAAGAAATATTCAGATGTTTTGGCCTACTCTTATGATGAACTCAAATCCTTCCAACTGAAGGAAATGCATCACTCAATTCCCTTGAAGTAGGATGCCAAGCCATTCAGGAAAAAATAAAGGCCATATAACCCAAATATTTTTGATACCATCAAAGAGGAGGTAATGAATATGCTTAATGTAAGGATTATCTTTCCCATCCATCATTCAACATGGGTGGCCAACATTGTGCTAGGTACAGAAGAAGAATGGTGAAATAAGAATATGTGTAGATTTCCACAACTTGAACCAGGCATCACTGAAAGACAATTATCCTCTCCCTATCATGGACCAACATTTTGCAAGTAGTCACTGGATCTGAAATGCTTTCATTGCTTGATGGATTCTCAGGGTACAATCAAATCAAAGTGGCAGAGGAGGATCACACCAAGACAACCTTCACAATGCCTTGGGGCAATTTTTCCTACAACAGAATGCCTTTAGCCTAATCAATGTAGGAGCTACATTTCAAAGGGTGATGGATTTGGCATTCAAAGATTTAAAACATTTACATTGTCATATATCTTGATGATCTCACAGTGTTTTCAAAGAAGAGGGGAGATCATATCCATCACTTAGAACAGGTACTTGCAAGGTGTAGAAAACATGGTATATCACTAAACCCAAAAAAGTGCATTTTTGGAGTTACGGAAGGCAAGTTACTGGGGAACATTGTGAATAAACATGGAGCACATATTGATCCTGAGAGAGTATGAGCCATTCAAGCATTATCTCTACCCACAAGTAAGAAAGAAGTTCATTCCTTCTTTGGAAAGGTGAATTTTCTTTGTCGCTTTGTTCCTAAGTTTGCTGAATTGACAAAGCACATCACCACCATGATGAAACCACAGGAAAAATTCAAATGGAACAATGAAGGGAAGGATACATTTGAAGATATCAAAAAATCCATCGCTAAGGCTCCAACCCTTGTGTCTCTATATTTTAACAAAGATTTCATCATGTATTGTTATGCATCATAACATACCCTCTCTGCCATTCTTGTTCAGAAGAATGATGAAGGCGTGGAAGAACCTATTGCTTTCATGAGTTGTCCATTGAAAAATCATGAACTAAACTACAACCAATTGGAGAAGCATGCCTATGCAGTGGTCAAAGCTGTAAAAAATTTCAGGTTTTACATCCTCAACTCTCATACGGTGGTGATGGTCCCAGACAATGCAATCAAGTCCATCTTAACACAGTAGGATCCCAGGAGCTAAAAGAGGAAATTGGATTGCAAAGACTCAAGAATATGACTTGGAAATTCAACCCTATAATTTGGTAAGGGGAAATGGTTTGTGTAGGTTGATTGCTGAAGATGAAACACTCAAATCTCAACACGGTGAAGAAAATTGTGCTTGCTCAACTTGTTCTGAAAACAATCCACATGTTCTCTTTGTAACCACTACTGATGAGTGGTATGCTGATATTTCCTATTACTTAACTTATGGAGAATTCCCTTCTCATCTTGATTACAAGAAAAGGAGAACACTCAAGATGAAGGCAACAAATTTTGTAATCTAGAATCACACACTTTACAAGAGAGGTCTGGATGGATGCTTCCTCAGGTGTGTAGATAAAGAGAAACAAGAAAAAATTCTTAAAGCATACATGACCAAGCGTGTGGTGGAAATTTCTCAGTGATGGTCACTGCACACAAGATCCTCCAAGGAAGGTATTATTGGCCCACCCTTTTTGTAGACACTCAAGAATGGGTTTCCAAATGTGAAGCATGCCAAAATTCATTGGGAGACCATAACTTTCTGCACTACCACTCAAGCCAGTTGTTATTGAAGAACCATTTCAGAAGTTGGGACTAGATTTCATCGGTGTTTTGAATCCTCACTCAAGCGTGGGGCACACCTATGTGCTCACAGCAATAGACTACTTCACAAAATGGGTGGAAGCCATTCCAGCCAAGAAAGCCAACACCGAAATAGTATGTAACTTCATCAAGGAGAATATCATAGTACATTTTGGAGTGCCACAGAAGATTGTAGCAGAAAATGCTACCTATTTCTCTTCAAGGGAGTTGATTGAGTTTTCTATGGCTACGAAATCTCTTTATCTCATTCAGTAGACTACTATCCATAGGGAAATGGACAGGCTAAATCAAGCAACAAGAACATTATAACCATCATCTGTAAACTCGTAGATGAAAACCAAAGGAACTGGCACAAAAAGTTGTATGATGCATTGTGGGAGGACAGGATCACTCCTAAGAAGGCAATAGGTATGTCACCATTCCAACTATTGTATGGGTTGAAGCAAAATTCCCATCACAATTGAGATGATGGCTCTCAAGTGGCTATAGGGAATAGAAGATGGACAGTACAAGGATTCCATTGACAAGAGGATCCTCTTTCTTGAGAAGCTATAAGAAAATAGACTCCGAGTGGTGGACCATATTAAAGAGAACCAGTTGAAAGTAAAGAATATTTTTGACAAGAAAGCCAAAGTGAGATAATTCAAAGTTGGAGACTTCATCCTGCTATGGGACAAGAGAAGGGAACCAAAAGGCAAGCCATGGAAAGTTTGATTCATTATGGCTCGGCCCATTCCAGATTAGTGCAAAGCTTGCAGTGAGAATGTTTTTCTACTCTCATATTTGGATGGAACGCTGCTAGAATTGCCTCACAATGGGAAATACCTAAAATTGTATCATAAGTGAAAGTGGGTTGTCCCCCACCTTGTACCATAGGTGATTTCTAGGTGTGTTTTCCCTTTATTTTGTGTGTCGTGTGTTTCCTTTCTGTGTGTGTGTGTGTTTCTTTCTTCCTTATCCTTCTCTCTTGTAATTGTACATGACTCTACAGGGCCCAATGGATAAGGCACTGGTCAACAGATCATATGGTCTAAAATTGAGATTTTGGATTCCTCATGTCATGTATTCATTGCACTCAGTCCATGTCATGTCCCCAAGCTAGAGCCAAATGTTTTCATGCAAATGTGCAACAAGGAAATTAACAATTTCTGAGCATGACAACTATACCCCTGTGTTAATTTTTTCAATTCCTATCATTCCAAGACACCTTGGGTCTGTGTAGTCAGTCCAAGTGATCTCCCGAATAATGTTATCTCATCCCCCTAGGTGACTTAGGAAATTCCATTCATTCCCTCTAGGTGATTTTAGGAGTTCATTAAACTTTGCAAGCTATAGGTAGTTGTGGGAAGGGCTATCACTTGGCCTTCCTAGGGCTAGAGAAACCCC
Organism: Taxus chinensis; assembly: GCA_019776745.2. Classification (NCBI taxonomy): domain Eukaryota; kingdom Viridiplantae; phylum Streptophyta; class Pinopsida; order Cupressales; family Taxaceae; genus Taxus; species Taxus chinensis. The sequence continues at coordinate 620,327,672 of CM034155.1, forward strand.
ATGGAGTGGAGTAGTGAAGTTTCCAAAATCCTAAGTGGACATGGATGTGATTATAAAGGTCTTGGAGGACAAAAGGTCATGGAAATCATATTCATTCATGAATATTTTGGAAGGTCTCAGAGAAGTTGGGGTAGTTTCACCAAAATTAGGGTTCACATGCCTAGTTCAGTACACATGCCAAAACAGTCGCTGGGATATTTTAGAAGGTGGGAAGGGATTATGAGAGCTCTTCAGGTGGATTTAGGAGCTCAAAGAAGTTGGGGCAGTTTGACCATGAAAAGTTCACTCCAAAACAACCACTGAGCTTTGGAAGGTGATTCCGGGAGCTCTGAATGGAGTTAAAAAAAAAAACATCACCAAAAATAGAATTCCAATACCTACAAGATGGTGAAATCATTTTTTTCACAACACTTTGGTGCATTAGGTCTACAAGGCAAGTTTTTCTCAGGCACAAGTGGAGTACCAAATCAAAAATTCTAATTTTTCAGGGATCAAATGAAGAATCAAGACATGATACCCTACCATTGGATTTAAAAAGGCCATTTATAGTCAAGGATCATATAATTTTTTTCTGAAAACGTCCATCGGGAGCTCAAGTTATCATCGTCACAAGTTGTCCTCTTGGAGCGAGTTCAGGAGTTAGCCAAATTTTGGGAGGACACGTGTCAGCTCCAGGAGCCTGGTGGGATTTTTTGTCCCCGACAGTCCCTTAAGGGTCAGGGAAATAAACCTTGGAAAAATTTACCCATCCCCCATGTGACCTCTGGAACCCCATGCAACCATCAAGATTGCCAGTTCAACTCCCCGGTGCAATTTGGAGCTCAAATCCCCTGATCGTCGGATCTCCGCCACGTGTTAGCTCCAGGACCACCATGGAATTTGATGTCCCTCACAGTCCCTCACAGTCAAGGACATAAAACCTTGAAAAATGTTCCCATCCTCTATAGGAGATATTTTTGGTCACCCATGTGACCCACTTCCAGCCCCTCAGTGCTTTAAAGCTGATTTTGGAGCACTCACTCCCTGCCGTCAGATCGATGCCACGTGTCACCTTCTTGATTACCATGGAAATTGATGTCCCTCATGTCCCTTTGATGTGAGGGACATTAGAGACAATAAAATGTGCCCAGCCCTCTCTCAGCATGATTTTAAAATTTTAAATATTTACTTGTTTCCTTTCTTCTAACTTCTTACACTCCCGTGCACAACCATATCTCCATACTTCCTCTACAACCTTCTACCATCACTCCATGCCATTGAAAAATTATCAAACCAGCTCAACCAAGGCATAAAATACCTTTCCCATGGTGATATTAAGGTCTCAAAAGGATTTTTCATCAAGTTAAGAAGGAGAAATGAAGAACAATGAAGAAGAAAACAATTGAAAATCTTCATTGCCGTAAAACAAAATTCATAGAAATCTTACAAACCAGTGCATGAAGAAATGAACATTTTTTTTGATTTTTTTCCTCTATCCAAGACCATCAAAAAAATACTTTCAAACTCTCCTCTCGTGCAACAAATCATTCACAATGAAGAAATCTCCTTTTCGGCTCAACGAAGAAAAATTGAATTTCCCGTCAAACCGGTTGTCAGATTGAAGTAAAATTTCACGTGAAGCACTAGAAGAAAAAAACCCATATCAGAAATATAATTTTTTCACAAACAATGGAGGAGAAAACTATACCTGTAATTTTTAAGGTCCATTAATGGTTACCATGTCCAGAAAGCACTGCTAGGTCCAAAATTTGAAAGTTTAAAATCTCCTAGGACTATTAAGCGGGTAGGTCTAAAATTTTAGAGGGGATGATATTGGGAAAAAAGACATATCGAAAAACTTTCATTCCACGTCAATCCAACCTCCAGAAGCCCAATTTCTAAAAATAGTAGGTCTTCTGCATAGGGGACTACTATTTTGGGAAAGTCAGCAACAGAAGAACTTGCAAAGGAGACAGAAGACATTGGAGGTGCACTGCAGCTAAGAACTCATTAGAACAGGAATTTTTGGAACTTACTAAAAATAGTAAGTGGTCCCACAAGCACCTACTAAAAATAGAAAGTTGATCCAGAAGGAGGGAGGAATGCAAGGAAAAGGTCGGGAATCGAGGGAGGTCACTAATTCACTAGCCGATCACTTGACTGGTTATAGAAGGGAGTTGTCCTGTGCCATTTTTCATACTTACTAAAAATAGTAAGTTGTTTCCATATCTTATTAAACTAGGAGGGGGGGCATAAATGTTAACCCTGCCCCCCGGTGGGAGATAGTTTAGATCCGAGTGCCAACTAGAGCCCATAGAGAGTTAAAATAGGACTATATAAAGAGAGGGGGATGGGACGGAAGCTACTTAATAAAAATAGTAAGTTATTACTATGGTGAGTGGATGGGATAAAAGCACAACCCTTTTCCCACAAGTATGAGATAGAAGACAAAAATTTCTTGTACATGGACTTGAATGACCTAAGAAATCACATGACAGCCAGAGACCGAAAGAAGATTGAAGATCAAATATTCACTAGTGGCTTGTTCACTGCCATGCAAGCCACCCAGTGTCTGTCCAAAGTCATGAGTTGGTCCTAGCCTGCTCTCATCACTATGAGCCTGAAACATGAACCATCCAAGCTAGACAATGGTACAAAAATGGTGGTCATTAGCCCTAGAACCATTTCACTTTCTCTGCAGATACTGACATCACCCAGCATGGTCATCATCTCAAAAGACAGAGCCTTACACGATTGGGAAATGATGGATGCATACGTGTAAGGGGTTGCGCTTGGGTCAGTGGTTAAAAATAGGGAGAAATCCCTCAAGGATGCCCAAGAACCTTCCAAGGTGTGAGTTCCAAGAAGGGTATTCAAATGTCATCACTCTCCTTAGTAGAGTAATGGGTGAAGCAAGCACAAGAGACTTCCAAGACTAGATGGGCCTTTTCATCTTGACATTGACAGAAGGAAAACAAGAGAATTGACTTGGGGGTAGATCATCAGTGAACAACCTCCATCTGTAACTACTCCAAGTACCTATGATGAAGAAGTTCCACATGACTTCTTACTTGGTCTACCTCCTCACTAGCTCAAGATCATTTAAGGGATTGGCTCTCATGCAAAACATTTCCACCAAGGTGTCTTGCATTCGAGAAACTTCCATACAGATGGTGATGGAGGAAAGTCATAGGCATTTCACTCGTGTGAATGATGCATTCACAATGTACGTAGTCTAAAGCTTGGAAGGAGATCTGGAAGCTAGGATTTCGTCACAAGCGGTGTCCTTGATCAAGAAGTATGGCTCCTATTTCATACAATTCTCAACATTCTCCTACCTACGAGTTGTTGGCTTCGAAAAGCACTGCTAAGGCTGCCCAAGTACCTTAGTGACAAAATTTTATTGTTTGAGCTCTGCAGACAGATCATTCAAGTGAATAACAAGCTTAGAAGTAGGAGGAATAAGTTGATTCCATTTCCTATCTCTCTCAGGGTATTCACGTGCAAGAGCTCAAATGACACATCTCATATGGAGGCATCTTTCGCTCATTTGACTTTGCATTCCTACATTTGCTAGGCCTAATTTTGACATCCAAGAAGATCCTGACTCTTTCTATGTCCCAGAATTACAACATGAGCCACAAGTCGAGGACTACTGGGCTAATTGCATTGATGAATTTGAAGTGCATGAAAAGGACCATATGAGGATGACAATCAGTGAGATGAGAAATTCAAGTTCTCTTGGTATGAAGATATTTTTCATGATGATGGGATAGAGATGTATGATCCTGAGTACGTGGCAGTCAAGATGTCCCCTGTACCTCTAATCAACTGGTATGTTTGTGAATCAAGGGATATATTAGAGCGGACTGAGAAGGTGGTGAGGAGAATGAGAAATTGGTTTCAAAAGAAGTGAGCCATGATCATCTAGTCACGAGGAATTCCCCCAAGTCAGAAGCAAGCCTCACATCAGTCATCTTCAAAATTCATAGAGGTGACTTCCAGTTCTAAACACTCAGAGCAAGTTTGAAAAGGAAGGCCACAGAATTGGAAGCTTCTCCTCACGAGAAGACGCCAAAGAAAATTAGAGTAGAAGAAGGCTCATTTACATCACTGCGAGAGGAATATTTGATCGCAAAAATACAAGAAGAACACCCCATGAAAAAGGCACAAGTGGATGAAGAACACATGGTTCAAGATTCAGTCTTTGAGCCACCACAGGGAGGTTTCTCCTCTTGATGACCCCCATGCCTCTCTCATTTAGGATTTTCCTCCTCCTTCAGAACAGGGTACCATTGGTGCACCTATCATTGAACCTGAGTTCGATGAGATGTTTCCTTGGATGCAGGAAACAATTTTCCCTGACACCCGCACTATACAACAAGTAGTAGCCCCTGATCTATCAGTGATTGTCTCATTGGCTAAAGAAAAAAGATCAAGGAAGCTCACACATATAGCCTCACAGTTCTATAGTGGAGAAATGGTAATCAATACATCGAAGTGGCTTGACCCAAAGTAATCAATCCAATGGATGAGATGACACCAGATGACTATGAAATGAACACAATTCAACTAGGACTAGAAACTCATGAAGGGGATTTACACATGTATCAACAATCTTCCGCCCATGGTGGTAAGGAATAAGGAGTATAAGAAGAAGATTGATGAACTGAAAGAGAAGGTGCAAACTCTATCATTCTATGTGCAACATCTAGTTGATCCTAATACCATGAAAATTCACACTGAGGAAGTTGTGCCCATCAGTAGCTTCAATCCAGAATCCATTAGGAAGACACACAAGTTCACCATACAGGGGTGAGCGAATAATGAATGGATTAACTCAATTTCAAAAAAAGGGAAGTCAATGCTCCAAGAAGCGGTCAAACTCTTCACTTATATGTGTGCAAAAACAAATAGGACACATACACTCAAGGAGGACTTGGAGAAATAAAGGGACTATTGGGAACCTTTGGGCCCAATAGTAGATGAAATGAGCAACACTCATCATCAGGAGTTGATCGACAGGAAGATCTTTGAAACTCCTTCAGAAGACTTGTCACATGTGTGGGCAAGGGCCTTGGTAATCAGGTTTGAGGAAATCAACTGGGCCATCACAGAGCTGGAAGAGAAAGAGGAACAAGACTACAAATTACATGATAGTGTAAATTCAGAAAATTCAGAAACTTGGAGTACCTGTAATGGGTGAAGATACAACTGTGATGAGTTGATTGGTCCATTTGAATAATACATCAAGAAATAGGTAGGCAACCCATCATCCTTCACTAAGGATACCCTCAACTTCCTCTCAGAGATTCGGGCCTCCATTGCACTTATCGTAGAGAAACATTCATCATGGTTTGGGAAGTGCAAAGACATCAACAATGTGGCCGATGTATGGAAAGAATACCTTGAGTTGCATTCACATTCCTCATGCTGACAAAGTGGAACCTGTAATGGCTCATTTCAACAAAGATCTTGGAGGAACAGAGGCCTTCTCAGGAATGCGAAGTGGAAACCAGTCAGGGAACGAGATCAAATCCACTGCAGTAGCTCATCCTTCTGCATATTTCTTCTTCTTTCTTCTTATTCCTCTTCTTTCTCTCTCTTCTCTTCTCACCCAACGCTCTCTCTCATCAATGTTATATTTTTGCGTTGAGGTTTGCACTTTTTAATATAACTTTAAGTGACTTTAGAAACATAATGTAAACTTTAAGTCACTTTGTTTTTATAAAAGGGACTTAAATATTTAAGTGGAATATGAACAGTCTAAAGTCACATTAAAGTATTTGAAAATTCACCAGGAAGATGAAGAGTTACCTTTCTTCTATAAATTGTAACAAGCTCCTCATTTGAGTTTCTTCTTAAAAACTTCTTATTCTTCTTAGACAACTTCTGAAACTTCTTAGATGTTGGAGTTGTTTTTTGTGAATTCATGAGAGAGATATCCTTGTGAAGAGAGCAAAGAGATAGAAAATTTCTTCCATTTTCCCTACTCAAAAATGTCTTCTACTTCTATGTTATGTACAATTTCTACTTGAGCTTCAATAAAGGAAGAAGGAATTTTAGCCTTTTTTGACTGAGGAGTTTAGTGGTACTTTGTGCTCATTAAACACTATTTGGTCTTATTGTTGTTACGCAGATTTGTTTTCTTCTAAATTCAAGTGCATGTAATGAAACTTCTAGCTGGTGTATGCAAGTCTCTGATTTTCTACTTGCAGCATTAGTTTTTCTCTTTTCTAACTTTCTCACTCCCTTTCCCGCTTTCCTAGAAAATTCCTCTCTTGCAGATATATGCAAGATTTTTCCATAGGGTCAGTGGAGTGCCCCTATTAGATCCTCAGCCAAAATATCACCAGGATAAAACTCATTTTTACTCGCGCATGCACATACGGAAGCTACACCGGTTAAGTAGAGGGACTTAGACTTCCAGAGCATTGGCAATATAACCATCAATTTATCCTTGACAAATTTTCTCACCAACAATATTAACTCTCTTACTTTGATTTTTGAAGGTCATATTATCCTCTCGACTTTAAACTGTCTACTGAAAAAATTGTTCAAATCGGTTTAATGTGTATAAAGAATTAAAAAAGTGTCAGGTACTTCAACAATCAATGTGTTCATAGATATCATGAAAATAGTTTTAATTTTCAAAGAATTATTTTGTGAATTTGGGATTCTAGCATGATGAATAGTATTACAATGAAATTCAAATTCTTCTTAAAATGATTTACCATAATTCTACGTTTAGAAAAGGAGTTTTAATTTATTTCATATCTATATTTAATTACGAAAATATATCCTCCTGACAAGGGGAGTAGGATAATTTTAATTGTCATTTAATGTGTCAAGTGTGTGAAGAAAATGTCCACAATGATTTCATGTCCCTTCTTTCGAGGTATGCAAGGATGGCGAAAGGTGACGTAGGGAGTTAATGATGAATAACGCCGCACATTTATTACTATTAAGGGGATGTTCATTTTCTTGTAATCCGGGTTTATTCCTCTATTGGAATCCGGGTTTAGGGGATTTTAATGTTCTTATAATGCGAGCGCCATCGAGGTTTATAAATCTTAAGGGGATTTTAATGTTCTTGTAATGCGAGCGTTGCCGGGGTTTATAAATATTAAGGGGATGTTAATGTTCTTGTAATACTTGGTGTAATTGTATTGCAGTTATGTGGTCGGGTCTGTGTAGCATTGAACAGAGAGTTTTTCTTCGTGATAGCCTAGTTGTTAATAGGAATATGGGGGAAGATTTGGTTTACACTAAGCCTTGGGATTTCAATGATGTTAAATATGAGGCTATGGAGGTGTTCGACCAAATGGGATTATAAGGGTAATTTACTATTTAAATTCATTTAAATCTAAATAAAATATGAAGAGTTGACGGGATGCTAACCCTGAATTTCTTAATATTTGTGGCAAAGAGAATAGGAAGCCCTCAGACCCTTCAAACCCTAAAAAATATTAACTCAAAAACCTTGACAAGAAATTTACTGTGAGCATCAGTATGCTGGGTTTTACTACGATAATCAATGATAACTTTGCTCCAGACGCGTGAGGATTTCACTGTTTTACCCTTTTCTTGAGCTAGGGATGAAAACGATGGCGTCAAATAGAGTGAGATTCTTGGAGGGTAATGAAAATCTAAAATTTATTCTCCCATTGCCGAATATTATCAGGCTGGACGAAGAAGATCGTTAAAGATCTTTCTATGGAGTCTTTTTACTTATCTCCGGTTAAGGTTTTGTAGGGTTTTTAGTGTTGATAGGATAAGTTTTGTTTCACTTGAATACAATGATTCTCCTTTTATTTTGACTTTCCTCATTTACTATAATGATTTATTTGATTTCACTATAGCAAAGCTATCAAATATTGATTTTTAAAATTTATTTTGACATTTTTTCTCATTGTGACGTTTGTTTATTTTTATTTGTATGGCAATTTGAGTGTCTGCAAACCATAAAGCTTTACTCTGGATGTGTGAGGATTTATTGAATTTTCCTATTTATTGAGTTAGGGGTGATAGTGATGGCGTTCGACAAAGTGAGATGTGGGGAGCTTGAATAGAAGGATAATGAAGATCTTGAATTTTTCCTGCCATCACCAAATATCATCGAGATGGACAAAGAAGATCGTGGTTCGCACCACTACCATGCACATCAGAAGATGGATTACATTCAATTATATTCTCATAGTTTGGATTGACTCCCTCTATTATTTTATTCATAATATCTTTAGTCATTCTCTAGTTACACTGAGGTTCAATCCCATCATAGTAAATGAACCTGGAAGTGTGTCACATCTCTTGAAATTCATTAGCCTAGTGGTCGCTAGCCTGTATAAAAATGATAAAAGACGTCTAAATGAGTGTCAAATATAACACCACATTGTGGTCTTTGTTACAACCATTTAAGGACAAGAGAATATGTTCGTTATCCCATATAAATCAAAAACATGTTCTATAAATAACATGTCATAAATAATGCCTAACGTCAGCTAGACCATATAGGATAGCATAAATAATGGTTGGTGGCCTCTAGCCCTTATAACATAGCATAAATAATGGTCAGCGGACGTTATCCCTTATAACATAACATAAATAATGGCCAGCAGTTGCTAGCCCTTATAAAACAGAAGCATGTTTTGTACATAACAAATCATAAATAATGTTTAGTGGATGCTAGCCCATATAATGGATTCCAATATATTGATTTTTTGGATTCCATATATATGGGACTTTGGAGTGCATATAATTCCAATATAGCTGATTTTGGATTCTAATATATGTGATTATGGATTCCAATTTATGCGATTTTGGAATCCGATATGTGTGGTTTTGGATTACAGATAATTCCAATATTTGACATTTTGGAATCCAAAAATAACAATATTGGATTCTGATATATGTGATTTTAGAATCCAATATGTGCGATTTTGGAATCCGATATGTGTGATTTTGGAGTGTAGATAATTCCAATATTTGACATTTTGGAATCTAAAAATAAAAATATTGGATTCCGATATTGGCTATATTTTTTAGCTGTTGGGACTGGAATAAGTCCCAATTTAGTGAAATAAGTATTTTAATTTTAGGCACCTAGTCCACTTAACACTTGGGTCTAATTTACTTATTCGAGGTTGGTCTTTGTCATTTTCCCTCTCAATCCCCTAGGTACTAGTCAGCATGTTGGGTCATTAGTGTCAAAATTTGAACAAGAGATCCCTATATAAACATAGCATACTCACCATCTTATGGGAAGACAATTTACCATCAGGGGATAGCTATCTACTAAGGCAATGGAATGCATTTTGGCATATTTCCATCACACACACTCTATAGGAAAGGTAAGTTCATTCTATTCCATCCACCATTTGCATTTTACACCTGGTTATTGCCCCTATCTCCGTGTCATTGATGCTAGGGCACCCTAGCCACAATTGCACACACAAAGCACACAGTTCTACATTGGTTCTGGAATGTAGTGCAATGCTTAGTTGTAAGTCCACATTTTTGGCCACTAAGGTCAGTCTGACCCCTTCATATGCATCTTTCTTTTTTAGGGGTTTGATCCTTTGTATGGGGTTTTACAAATGAATCTTAATTGCAGTTTTACAACATCATCAATGAGGGTATTGTGACATTAACACGATAAGGAGCAAGATATTACAAAGATCTAATAACTCTTCCGTATTCAGGTTCTAGGTTATTCGGAAGACCAGAGCACCCATATTGTAGACCAGGGTGCCCATAGGCACCCCAGTCCTCCTCCAGGCACCTCAGTCTAGAAAAATCACCATCTACTGTAATTTTCTAGGTTGTTCTATCATACTATTCCCCGTCCGCACATCATCCTGTTCATTCCCGACATACAACAAGGTAATTTATTTACAGGTTAGTACCTTATCCCTCTTATTTCATTTAAATATCAAAATAAAATATTTAACATCATTATTTCAATTTATATCATATACACCATTTATGTACATATTTAGTTTAACTTAGAATATAGATGTATACATTTCATATTTTAGTTAATCAAGTATATATACTAGAAACCATTTCCCATGGGTGATGGCATCGGCTATCGAAAAGAAAAAACTGACACCATCTCCCATAGGTGATGGCATCAACCTTGTGGGAAACCCTAAGGTTAAGAGATAAAAATCATGGGAGATGGAGGTAAAAGATAAATAGGGATAGATAATGAAGGTACATAGTGATTGAAAAGAAGGATATTAGTGTGTAATAGGTAGAAACAAGTAGAAATAATGGGAAAAGTGGAAAAAATGGGACAAGTGGACATAATGGATGTAATGTGTGAATAAAGGAGGAAATGAGGAAAGGATATGGTAGATACACCGTAATAATTACATATCTCAAATTTTGTGGTCTAGCCCATGTGACCAAGTTTGATCATAACCTAAGCTCAACATGCCCCTTAAGGTACCCGCTCAGAAGGAGAATGCATCAACAACCCTTGCACAAAAGAAATGGTTAATAATTATAAATAATATGGCGTATATATATACCCAAAACCATAGATCATCAAGTTGCACAATATTGAAACATAAGACGGTCTTTGGAAAAATATTTGTGTAACACCCAAAATCAAAGTAAATGCCTAAATTAAAGATATACCTACCTCATACTTACCTATTGATGTCACTTGTCTCGTATGTAATGTAATTGCTATACAGAAATAAATGAATCCAGCAAATGAAATATACCTACCTCATACTTACCTATTATAAGAATTGCTATAGTTAGTAAAGGGAGTGATTCATTTGTCACTTTGATAATTTGAGATTAAGAGAAAATGAGCTTCGATATTAACCAATGTGAGTGATTTTAGTGATGATGGCTAGAGTACAAGGCATTTGGATGAGGTGGTCAAGATAGGGCACACAGTCTTTTGAATCCCACGGTAGGTGTTTTTTGTAAATTGGGAAAGGGTAGCTAGGATATAAATGGAAAATGTATGTCGGGAAAATTTAGCTAGTGAAGTTTTTCCCAAAGATAGTTAAAATGTAGATTGCGTCACGGTCTTGGTAGGTTTGAGAGCATGTCAATTTTTTGGATTAGCTTAGGTTTTTTAAATTAATGATAGAAATGTTGTGTGACCTTGAAATAGACAAGATCAGTTAAGGTAGGACGACCAATCACATCATGGACAGTGGGGTATATCTTATGTTAATTTTCTAATATGGACAATGGCATTTTTCTTGTGGGGCCAATGGTGTTAACCTTGTGTAGACACTAAATCACGCTTGCTTTAAGTACATTTATAGGTCTTAATCATATAATATTATTCATATGATTCATAAGTGAGAAAACTAGTAATTGACATCTATCTTTGGCTTCTTTTCTGTCTTTCTGGTTTCCTCTTTCGTCTTACACACCTCACTGCCCAGTTTGATCTTTATTGCTTTATCTTTATCAACTCTGGACACCAGCGTTGAACCAAGATGCTAATACCCATGCACCCTCGTCCCCTCTAGGTGCCCCCGACCTCTTTGTATATTGCTCACCCCTTCTAGGCCTCCTTTATCTTTTAGGCATCTTATTTTCTTATGGGTCGGTGTTTTAGTTGTCGATTCCAAAATTCAAACAAGGGAACCATATAAATACAAACTTACTTGACCATAATAAAGGACCAAGCTCTAATCATATACTATCACCACCTAAGGTTACATCCAAAGGCATTCTAACAGCATCAAAGCATCCATCTAGCTTCACTCAAGGGACAAGGTACTACTTATTCTACATACACGCATAGGAGGGGAAATTCATTTTTCCATACACACATCTAATTACATTGCTACATATAGTTATTGTTTGTTATTCGCTGCATCTTGCACAAGAATTTCCTAGGGTAGGATTTAACACACACACACACACATAAATACATGGAATCTGAGATGTAGTACATGGCTCGGTTGTAAGTTCACTCTATCGGGTGACCATCAGGGTCAATCTAACTCCCCATTTACATCTTTATTTTTTAGGATTTAATGGGTTTTGGGGTTTTGTAGCTTACAAGTGAATTCTACGAGAATAGTGTGGCATGCAAGCGATCAAAGATGAAGGTTAATCAAACACCTTGCGACATAGAAAAAAATCAAGTTCCGGCCATTTTCGTAGACACATGCACCTAAAAGTAGATTTTGGAGCCTAGGTGCCCTTGACCCAGTCCAGGCACCCTATTCCCGATGGATCTGACTGCTCCTGAATTTACTAGGCACATTTACATCATTTTTCTCCTCAATTTTATCAAATTTCTAGTCTAGCACACTTTGAGATCAATTATGAAATAAACTAAGTTTTTATTCCTTCTCTGACACCTAGGGTTTCATTTTTTATTTAGCTTATTACTTGTGTCAGATATGTAATTTAATTTTTATTTATCACATGGGGCTTTGAAATATCTAGGGTTTTACAAAAAATACTCTATTTTTGTTTAATCACCTAATACGGCCGATGTGCTAAGGATAATTTTTTTTACATAGGGGTCTATGGCGTTAAGCCAACAAGGCCAATGTAGTTTAAGAATCTGAATTTTTGATAGTTTGAGATGTTTCTTTATGATGAATTTGAATTGATATCTGATGGGTATATGTTGGTTGAAATTTTGCATTTTCTACAGAGGATTTGAATATGGAGATCAATGGATGTATTGTGGTTACAAAATTCATTACATGGGTTATCCACACAAGACACTTCATAGATACCTGGCCTTGGTTTTGGAGGAATTATATAAATGGTGTGGATCACATTGGATCTATATTTGATAAAAATGTTTTTGGTCCACTAGGATTTTAGGTTCAACACCTTTAGGTGGAGGATCGGTTGACAAACTATAGAGGTTACAATTACATTTTAGGATGTTCACATGATTTATGGGGCTACCCATTTAGGGAGTATGCATATTTTTTGATGTGCATACGAGTATTTTAGAGAGGAGGGTGCTAACATGGTAGGACAAAAGTAGTGAGGAGTATCATCCAAGCTCCTTGAAGATCCATTTGAGTGTTGTGTTTGGTATATTGATTCTAGTTATCTAGAAGTCTATTATTGGTATGGTTATGGCATAGATCTTGTGCCAAAAGGCATATGGAGAAATGTCAATTTTTATTTTAGTGGCATGTAGGGATTCCTTAAAGGATAACATACAATTTAATTGGGGATCAACCACATGGGTGAACTAGTGCATGATTTATATTAGATTCATGTGATACAACATAGAAAATTGGGGGCTAATTATGCTATTAGAGGCCTATATTTATGAGTTTTTATTGATGTATAGGCCTACATGGACACTATTACAAGTATCATGGCATGCCTAACAGATTATATAGTAGGAGAGGCTCAAAAACTATGTTAGCCATTGGATATAGGGGACTAATACGAGTTACAAAGAAGCATGTAGTGTGGGATCCCTATAGAGGGATGATGGATCAATGGCCTAGTTGTTTGACTATAATGGTGGCCTAGGGGACCTTGTAAATTATGGGTCATTACCCTGGTGGGTGGAAATACACAAAGTAAATAGAGTTCCATTATAGTTTGGGCATCCAACTCATGTGGGATCCATACCAATTTCAAAGTATTGATTATGACATGTGAGAGAGAGAGAGAGATGAAAGAGATTAGGACCAGTGGTATCAATGTCATCAATATAACCATTCTGAGTTAGCATGCCCCATAGCCAAGTGGTAGGCAAAAATGACATAAAGGGGAAAGAGAGGTGCATAGGGACCTCAGGTGATAGAGGTTGGGGGACAACCTAGAGATATATGATGTCATAGAGGATGATAGGATAGAAAGGCCTTAAAGATGGCACTAGGAATGGTGGTTACATAGGTTGGGAGGGAGTGTATTTGTTAGATATAGATTCCCAAATAACAACTTACATGATGGGGTGGCTAGAGTAGAGAGAAAATGCTTACAGAAACCATTGATGATATTGGTTCCTTGAGAGAGGTGGGAACAATTGGTATGAGCCTACCATTTGAGATATGAGGAGGCAAAGGTAGTTTTTGAAGGTTGGGTAGATGGAACTTATCATAATGGAGTAGCTTCGTGAGCCAGGTGAGCCTCAAAGTTAGATTATTTGATAGTGTAGATTATGATGTTTGAATAGATGTTGAGTAGAGTGATAATGAGGTCTTATGATTTATATGTTTTTGTAGAGTGGACCATAACTGAGTGGCACAGGATGATTGAGGGTGCACATAATGAGATCTTGGATGACATCCTAGACTTGGTAGATACGGCCATGATGGTGGATCTAATATCAATGACAACTAGAGGCTTGACAAGTGCATTTAGACTTGATGGGAGAGAGAATTCATGAGCTTCAGGGGCATATAAATTCTCAAGTGGTAGTGAGTGTGGGAGATATGTAATCCTTAGTGCATTTCCTTCTCTAGGCACATCTGAAATTAGCATGAGACCAGAAAATGAGATTGTCATATGTATAGGTAAGGATTGCACGCTAAGGTAGCTGATGCAATCCACATTGTGACATTAGAAGTTTCACATGGCTAGGGTAGAGGGAGAGGTTGATGGGTCTCAGTCTTGAGCCACATCCTTAACAATGATCCTTGCATGTGACTAGTCAGGAACCATCATCTCAAAGCATTAGCCGACCTCCATCTAAGGGAGGGGATGCTTGAGGGATGGATTGTATTATTGAGAGATATATTGTATTGATGTATAAAATGATTCAATTATAATGAGTGTTATATCTTGATATATGTATGTACATGTATATGTATGTATGTATGTATGTATGTATGTGTATGATATGTCATTATTTTATATGATATCATTGTGTATTTGATGTTGTATGCAATGTAATGTATGTTTACTTTTATGATTCCATTTTCTTATGTATGCACAAATGTAGGAACATTTGTGAATAAGAAAGAAATGAAATGATAAAAGGTTTAAAATTGAATGGGATGGGGACCAATTTAGAGGGAAAGTACAAAAAATAAGAGGTAATCCTAAGCGGGAGATGAAAGGAAAATTATGAAAAAAGTATCCAGGGTAGGAATCCATGGTTGTAAAAACCCAAGTGGGAGAGAGAAACCCAAAGGGATAATAGGATTTACCAAAATCCAAGATATGAAGGTGTAGTCACCATAATTTAGCCCAATAATTATTGTGCTAATTATCCCCTTTCCCGCAAATTGGTGACATATCGTCAATAAATCTTATCTTCTATCACATTAATTAATTACAATAAGAGATCAACAAAACCCTAATTAAGACCTTCCGTTAATTAAAGACTAATTAATTATGGTTAATTAAAGCTTCCCCTTTATCCATCATTATTAGGAAGCCATAAAGTCTAAATAGAAACCTAAAAAGATTTAATAAGGGAGAGATAAACCCCTTTAAGTGGGAGACTAAAACAAGCTAAAATCTCCTAAAGTTAACTCAACCCTTTCTAAAGATCCACAAAATCAACATCTCTATTATCCCACATGCAAAGGGTGTAGAGATTCTTTTATCCATTGGGCTATATGTCCTCTTCATACCTTTACATACACCTAATTGATATATTACATACACTATAAGCCTTCATGTCATCCTTAAGCATTTCACCATGGAAGAGTTAAGCCTCATTCTTGCAATTCATCCATTTTAAGATTTTGGGTCATGGAAATAATCAAAGTGGTCTTGTGATGCTTTGATGAGATTCCATTCCTAATCCCTTAAAAAAATCAAACAATCAAATTGCCATGAATCTACCTATCAATTTAGTTGTTTTAGTAATCTAAAGAGTAGAGGTTTTTTTAAATAATTTGATCATTTTAAAGTTATGATGTAATAATGTTGTTATTTAAGATCTTGATGGTGAGGACTTGTTATCAGGTGTTCGTTTTAATAACTTAGTTAAACAAAATCATGCAATCAAAAGGAAGGGTAGAATCCCACATGAGGATAAACCCAAGGGAATAAATATGAGTCCATGAATAGGAAGAATGGTTGTAGATAAATGACATAGCCTAAGAGGGATATAAATGATATAAAAAAGAACAATGGATGATGTGTGAATGATAGAATGCTTAGGTCAAATATGTCGTGTAGATTTTTATGAGGAATCAAGGTTATGGTTTTCATGGATGATTTTGATGCCACAAACTTTTGATTGTACAAAAGGGAGATAACCTAAGAGAAGTGAGGACTTTGTATGGATATCATCAACAAAGGGATGAGGGGGAAAGTCCATGATGAGAAAAAAATTAAGGGGATGGTGCTTAGGCACATGATAAGAACAAAAGAGGTGTTGTAGTAAGGATGCGTGTATTAATTCCTTTTTGGTCTCACCTTAATTCTATTTTGATTCATACTTTCTTCGATATGGCTTTAATAATATGAAATATCATGTCTAGGAGCCTCATGTCATATGTAGTATGGTTCATCTATAGGTAGGCTATGAGAGATAATAACAAGACAGAGATGGTGGTGATTTCGTAGAAGCTATATTCGTAGAAACATGTGGAGAAGTAGAAGGGAAAGGAGTGGGAGATGTCACAATAGGGTGTTTTAGAGGGCTATCTAAGGAAGCGAGTTATGGTTCAAGCATCAAATCGCCTATTAGGGGAGTATATTTCATGAGCTCATCCTTAGAGTCAAATTCAAAATAGGTGTCCTTGTCATCCATAATATCATCTACCTTCGGGATCAAAGGACCTATGTGTGTCTTGCATGAGGAGATGGATGATAGTGTTAATACCATGACAAAAGGTTAGAGCACAATGATTTCCTGATAGAAAAGTATTTCCATATTCTTAGCCTATGCATAACCTATTAAGAAGGTGTCTTCTACAGAATAACCATCATCATAATTGGGATTAATGACATCAATAACATAAGAGTCAATAATAATGTTGGGTTGAGTAATATGTTCTATGAGAGGATGTTTAGTGTGAGTAATTGGGAGACAATGTCATGAAGAAATA
Organism: Taxus chinensis; assembly: GCA_019776745.2. NCBI lineage: Eukaryota > Viridiplantae > Streptophyta > Pinopsida > Cupressales > Taxaceae > Taxus > Taxus chinensis. The sequence goes on from CM034155.1 coordinate 620,344,630, forward strand.
AACGTCGGCATCCTTATTGCGCGGTGAGGTCACAAAGTGGGGGGTAATTAGGAGACAATAACATGACGAAATAAAAGGTGTTAATCCTAAGTTTTATTTCATTGGGTTCATAATCGTTTAAGTCGAGAAGGTTGGGCATAGTACGGCCTACAACCTCATGGATGGACACTATAGCTGCAAAGGGAATCCACATAGGGTAGTTAAAGCATTGATATTCTTGAAATGGGATGGTAGGAACTTCCCATGTTGTTGGAAGTTGGGCGATGATTGATGAATAACATAGTTCATTAATTTATACACCATTATAAAACGTTCCATAATTAGAAATGGAGGGAACTTAGAATTAGGAGAACTAACTAGAGATGAAGGAGGAGAGTATGAACAAATTATCCTGGGTGCTAGTAGATATAAGGCTCTAGGAGAATAATGAGATCAAAGTGTAAATACATAAAGGAGGGAAACAATTTTTTTCTTAGGAACAAGAAAAATACAATACAATTAAAAGCTTCAAGACAAGACAAAATAAATCCTTGAGGAATTGAAACATGTGCATCACTAAGAAATCAAGGAGAATGGAATAAATTGGACATGTCACCTATCAAGAGATTATATTTCTTCATGAGGATCCAATGGGGGATCTTAATTTTCCCAAAGCGGATTATTCAATTTCATGAATGAGTGTTGGCAAAAATTTGGAGAGAGTGGACATGTATTTGATAAGTTGAGTAATTATAACTAATTTTGGCTACCCTTCATAACATTATTTCACTATAAAGAGAGACAGATACCATAAGTTTTAGTCACAAATTGATCATAATAAAATTCAACCCAAGACTAAATTCACTATGAAGTACCCTAAATAAGATTACCAACTCATATGAAAGTTCTTCAATTGGAACTCTTAATCAAGAGTTATGGCAAAAAACAATGCTCTATAACTTTATCCATTCAATTAAGTTTGTGCAAAAAATTAATTTTTTAACTCTAGTTCATTTTCCTCTTTTTTCTAATTCTTCCACTTATCACCATCTGATAAGCTACTCAGAATCCCACATAGAAAGCTCTTGTATCTCTTTGATCATAGGTGATTTATGTTTGCAAGCATGGTTTCAAGGGTGAAATTTAGAGGAGGCTCTGAGATTGTGACACGTGTTGCAATCCTAGAGTCTTATAATATCTACAAATTTTCTTAATTTTTGCTTTCTATATTTTGAGCTTACGAGTGCACTAAATCTCACCACTAAGTAATCTCCTTCTTTGTTCATGGTTATTGGTCTCATGTTTATAAAGCTCTCTTTCCATGTTAGCTACAAAAGACTCCTAGATTGTAACATGTGTCACAATCCCAAAGTCCCATTCATTCTCTAGATCTTTCAACTTCTTTATTTCTCTTGAGCATCTGGGATCACCATATGCTATGAGTTCACGATATTTTTCCACATGGAGAAATCTTAGAGTGTTCTATTTTTTAGACTCCATATCCTTTCCATTTCTCCTTTTCTTTCTCTACATAGAGTCTCAAATCTATGGGGATTATGACACATGTCGCAATCCCACAATCCTAGAGTCTCAGGTTACAAAATACTTCTCAACCTTTGCTAACCCTTCTCTTATCTCCAAATTGACAAGCTCACGAGATCATGTCTTATTGAATGACTTCAAAGCTTCTCTAATGTCCATCTTACTTCCTAATTAACACTTTACTTTAAAAACTAGGCAATCTTATCTCATTGAGCCCTTTGATCCTCCATCTCTCACTTTACTTCACGTTAACATGAAAGTATTTTAACATATAAGCACTATATGTGCTCTCTTTCCAACATATGTGGGATTAAGTCCCAAAGGTTAACTTAACAACTATATACTTCCTTTGTTAATCTTCTCATCAAATTCTATTTATCCTAAAAAAATCTGACAAGTCCACAAACCCCTTAACACCACAAAATAATTCATACTCCCATCTACAAATACTTTGAAGAGCTCAGAATTTGACCCTAAGACCCAAAAATGTTGTAGAAAAATTCAAGCATTAACATAGGGCATGTTACATTTTACACTATATTTACTTATATCTTACCCAACATGGGCATTTTATTCTTGAACTTATATTGATTATATCATATGATTGTGTAAGGTAACTTATTTGTAAAGTACATTCTTGCAAATATTATATCTTTCCATGTTAAACATCAATGATTTTATATCCCATTTTACACATGATGTGCTTAATCGATTTCTTTTGAGATGCGCAATTCCTAGGATCATCGCAAATTTCAATAGGGAGGCATATGCATTCTACTCGCTATAGTCATCTTGACTTCAACTACTCCTATTAAATAAGGTATTAATGAAAGGAATAACTCTTATAAAGGGGAACATTCATATTCCACTTACTCCCATCATGGGATGTACCCAAAACATGATACATAATCCCACACATGGACGTGTTTATAATGTTTTTAAAAGATAATACTCAAACTTTAGTTTAGCTTTGTTTTTGTTACTAAATTTTTAGAAATGTATGAAATAATTAACATATATATGGAGACACTTAAATTCACTTGGCTTTAAAGGGCATCATGCCCACCTTCTAGTCAAACATGTATTGTTTCAATTCTTTTTTTCTATATTTCATAATACTATTGGTATTAGTACTTATCCATGTGTAAATATTTCTTACAGGTAAAGTGGAGTTTTATGTAGGATTTTTAGGCACAAAAAATCATTTCTCCATCCCATACCTTCATTTACAATGATATGTATGTACGCACAAAGAGACACACACATCAAAGTGAGACAAAATGTAGACACCTAAAAATGCCACCTAGACATTGATTATTCATCAAATTGCAAGTTTCTAAAGTGTTTGTGTATTTGTTGATATGTGGTCCAAATTTAGCTTTATTGGCATGACTGTCGAATTTTAGTGGTTCTCAATCACTCACATGCACAATCTAGTTGTTTCCACCATACTCCGCTAAATTCACCCTTGTTGAGCACTTTTGTTTGAAACACGGACTCCCCATTCTTGGCATATGGGGAACATGAAGTATATGGTTCTATCAACACTTCATTGGTGCCTTCCCTTCTTTTTCTCATCCGACCCTTATCTCGTCAGTTTTTACTAATATTTTTTTAATGGTTTGAGGTTGGCTTATGCGCCAATATAATCCTACTTTGACTTTTAATCTTCTACAAATATGAAAGCACCCTACTTCATTAGACATCTATTTCCTATCTAGTAATCAATCTTATACAAATCTAAGGAAACATTTATTATCTATTAATGTATTCCAGAAGTTTTCAAGTGAAAGTTAGAGGAGACAATTATTGAGAATTCACAAGCAATCTCGAGAGTCAATCATTCATTGTAGCACTGAAGTTCATGTTTAGATAAACATTGCATTGCATTGGTTTGTCTAACTAATGAATTGCTACAACTACTTGTGTTTTGTTTGTGTGCCAAATGAAGAGAGTGATAAAAATTAACTACGCGAAGCACAAATCTATGAAAAAAAAACCCTTTTTTCTACTTCAGATTTGGATTTCTCAATTAGGGTTAGGAGAAAGAAGTTTTATTTTCTAGTGATTAGAGTGAAGATGTGATACTTCAAGAGAGATTTTCAGGACATCAAATCGTATTTCACCTCCCTACAATTCTACTAGGAATGTCAAGTGTATGGTCTAGATATTTTGCTCTAATTGATATGAGTATTTTGGGTTTCTTTGTCTCGCAATTTTTTAAATTTCTATTGTCAAAATTAAACAACTATTTTCCAATCATTCTTGAGAACAAAGTAAATCAAACCATAATTACCAAATACCGTGTATGTGGAAAGATTTTTCTTTTTTTTAGCGTTTTTTCCCATCTACCCTATCAAACACCTAATATTTCGAGCTTTAATAAATTAAAATACAGAAAAAATAAAAATAAAAAACAAAATATACATTAGAAAAAAAAATCCACCAAAACATATTTTAAACTCATGTTATATTTATTATAACAATTGTTTATCATTAATTAAAAACAAATGTACATATTTTATTATTTAATAATACTCTACAATAATTTTATAATTCCTAGACACTGTAATAATTTTGAATCTATTGTATAATTATGTGTTTAATTATTAAAATTATCATATTTTTAATATATACAATTTACCGTATTTTTTTCCAACGTTTTTTTACATATTTTAATACTCTCCTTACCAAACTAATTTTAGAAAATTAATTAGATCTGAATCCGTGTTGCATATCTATATTAGACTTTAATTGCAATTCATTTATTTGTAATTTTTCTATCCATTTACCAATCACGAATTGGAAAGAAGGAACTGAGTTTTTGCTTAATAAAATTGTAAAATTATCATATTTTTAATACCGTATTTTTTTCCAACAATTTTTTCCATATGTTTAAAACTCTCCTTACCAAACCAATTTTAGAAAATTAATTAGATCTGAATCCGTGTTCCATATCTATATTAAACCTAAATTGCAAATTGATTTATTTGTAATTTTTCTATCCATTTACCAATCACGAATTGGAAAGAAGGAACTGAGTTTTTGCTTAATAAAATTGTGACAAAGGATATTAATAACAATTATCGAGTGGTTGCATCTACTTCTCTTGATACGCATGAGAAGTCGTACGAGTTTCTTAGGCCCTGTTGGTATTGTTTAACGTTTTTTCAGAAGGGCGGTTCACATTTATGTGGACTCACCCAATGCCCATTTCTTGTTTTTACAGAGATGCTTGCATTACACTAAAACAATCTCTGGATTTGAAATTTATTCCAACTTCCTAATAGAATTGTTTCCCCTGTATTTGAGGACATGCTTGGCAAAACATTAGACTATTCCATCCAACTTCAAATGAGGAGATGAACTGCTCACGTCTTCTCTTCTGAAGTGCACTTGGCTGCTTTGGGGGCACATAATACCTCAACAAAAGTGAAGAACAGACAACACTCAGAGAAGTAGTAGCCATGGCAGCCCCTGCAACCCATGGAGGAAGTCTGAATCCAGTGAAAGGAAACAGCACGCCAGCTGCTATGGGGATGCCCAGTATGTTGTAACCAAAAGCCCACATGTAATTCAGCTTGATTCTGAAAAATGTTTTTCTTGATAAATCTATGGCAGTAATAACATCCACTAAGTTGCTTCTCACTAACACAATGTCAGCAGCCTCAATTGCTATATCTGTCCCTGCACCAATTGCCATCCCCACATCTGCAGCAACCAGAGCTGGTGAGTCGTTTATTCCATCACCAACCATTGCCACTGCCAACCCTTCCATCTGCATTGCAGAAGAAAGATTAAGAAGTATCAAAAGAACATTGCTAAGATTACGGGCTAATTTTTCGTTTATCGTTTAATTCCAATTGGCTAAGTTTTCACAAATTCTTCAAAAATTAGGTTAGTAAAATTTCTGAAGAAAACTTACAGAAATACAAGGCAATGGCAGTTATAAAACAATGTTATATATGACAGGAATTTCATACCTGCAGTTGTCTTATTTTTTCTACTTTTCCATGAGGTGGTACTTCTGCTGTGACAGATTCAATACCAACCTCCTTAGCAATGGCTTTAGCTGTACCCCAATTGTCACCTGTCACCATAATAGATTTCAGTCCCTGTGAATTTAACATGCTTACAACCTCCTTTGCCTCTGGCTTCACTGGGATCAGATATGGCAATGACTCCATTTATGTCTGCATCAATTGCAACCAACACTCCCTGTCCTTGCTTCTTTTTCAATGTCCTTGAGATGCATATCAACATCTTCTGGAACTGAAATGCCAGATGCAACCATCATTTGCCTGTTGCCAACAAGTACTTGCTTATTGTCCACAACAGCCTTGATGCCTTGGCCTGTCACACTTTGGAAATCTTCTGCTTGGAAGAGCTCAGATGTGGTTGATTCGTTATCTTCATTAGAATTTTTTGTATGTTCAACAATTGCCTTGGCAAGAGGATGTTCACTGTTAACCTGCAACTAATTACATTAGCTTGAAATAAACAGAATGTAACAAAACTGCAGAAACTAATACTAAAAGTAAAAAATCAAACACTGGCATAAATTTGCCTCTTCTATAAAAATTGAGAGGCTTACTTCACTTTTAAACCCCAGTGAGTCATATCCTTGAGTAAGAAGTTGTGTTTATTTGGGCATGCTATGCACCTCCAAACCTCTGCATTTTGAGGCATGCAAGCAATACTACTTACTAGAAAGGGTTTCTTCCTAAAGACCCCAGTTTGGCCTTCTGGTTAAGGATCCACTAGATCTAGCCTAGTTGTAAATTATATGCTTAAACAAGTAAAGATTAGTGCTAGAAAACAGTTGTGGGGGACTTCAGCCAAACCTCCAAACCTCAGCATTTTAAGGCATGCAAGAAATACTTACATTCAAGCATTGTACTTATTAGAAAGGATTCTTTCCCAAAGGCACCAGTTAGGTCTTTTGGTTAAGGATCCATTAGTTCTAACCTAGTTGCAACTTATAGACTCAAGCGATGAGAGACTAGTGCTAGAAACAGTTGTGGGGGACTTTGGTCTTCAAGAAATTGATGAATGCATAAGCCTACCATATGCAACAAGCTTACAAATGCAGTGAGATGCAACATGACAATCTATGTTCTCTATGATACTCTGGTTCACAATTTTCAAAGTTAAACCTATGTTTCAGCCACAATGCAGATCTCCAAATTTGACTAGAAAGTTCGAAAGTACTCATATCATGGAAGTTAAAAGGAAGTTTTAGCAGTCCTCGTCAATCCTTCAAGGTGTGGTCAGACTCTTGGAAAGATGGGTACCTTTTTCCTCGAAGGTGGAATTTTCATATTCAACTGGAAAAGTAGTTTCTATGAAAGATATACACCTGATGAAGAACTACAACTTACTTCAGCTGAAGCAACTATATTATAGAAATCCTTCGGAGCAATGTTGGTAAAAATCTTTGTGCCAACAACAATAGGTTTTCCAGCAGTCAATGTTCCTGTCTTGTCAAATACAACGCATTTCACCTGTGGAATCAACACCAAAAACCCAGCAATTTATTAGCTATTTCAAGTCTCAAGATGCAATCCAACTTTGTAAGCATAAATGCGATTCCCAATACCTTGTGGGCACTCTGAAGAGCTAGACCGCCTTTGATAAGAACTCCAAGGGAGGCACCTTTTCCAGTGCCCACCATGACAGCAGTTGGTGTTGCCAAACCCAAAGCACAGGGACAGGCAATCACGAGAACGGAGATCCCAAACTGCAGAGCAAGCTCAAATTCATCCATTGAAGGAGGTATCCATGACTTTGGATATGATCCCACTATTCCTGCTATATACCAAGCTATCCAGGTGACAAAAGCCACCATTACAACCTGCAAAAATAAATAGAAATAGTTTCAACTTCCTTTTACATGTCAGACTGCAATAATTTGTAATCAGCGCCAAGAAACACAGCACTTCTAGAATTCTACATATATTATTACGTTACTAAGAGGGTTGATACTACTAACCATTGGAACAAAATACTTGGAAATTCTATCTGCAAGCATTTGAACTGGAGCTTTCTGCATCTGGGCAGCTTCAACAAGCCTGACAATTTTTGAAAGAGCGGTTTCGGAACCTACATGAGTAGCTATAAGATGCAGCCTTCCAACTTGATTTATGGTTCCTCTAAATACTTTATCACCAATCCTCTTTGTGACAGGATGAGGTTCTCCTGTCAGCATACTTTCATTCACATGACTTTGGCCCCACATCACCATTCCATCTGTGGGTATCTTTTCTCCTGGAATAACTTTGATAATATCATTCCTCTGAATTAGATCGCTGCTGATCTCACGCTCAACCATAATGTTTCCTTCATCATCCAATGTAATCAAGGTTGCTGTCTCAGGAGCTAATTCCATCAGCTTTACTATTGCTTCTGAAGTCTTTCCTTTGGCTAAAACTTTGAGGAACTTCCCTAGCAAAATGAAGCAGATTAGCATGGCACTTGTTTCAAAGAAGTCTATGCATCTAAAGCTCTTTGAAGTTGCAGCCCTTATTAGTGAATACAAGGAATAAAAATAAGCTGCATTCGTCCCAAGGGCTACCAAAACATCCATATTGGCTGATCCATGTCTCAAAGAATTATAAGCTCCAACATAAAATTGCCATCCAACTATGAGTTGAACAGGCGTACACAAAACCCATCTCAAGAGTTCTCCTATTGTTAGCATATTTACTATCCTTTCATCTAATTTGTCTTTGATTTTAGGAACATACATGAATACCATGGAAAGAAAGAACACAGGCACACCAAATATACAGCTCCAAAGCAAGTATTGGCCATGCTGCTTAATTTCTTTGCTTCTCTCTTGTCTGCTAGATCCCAAATTTTGATTTATTAAACTTGCTCTGAATTGGGCTGATTCATGCTTTGCCTGATCAACAGTTTCTACAAAACATCTGGGTCCTGTCAGGTCAGGGTCATAGCCCACTAGAACCTTATCTCCACTTGTATTTATTTCTACAGATTTTACCCCTGGTAAGGCTTGTAATAAAAGCTCAATGGTCTTCATTGCTCCAACAGAATTGACCCCTTGAAGCTGTAAACAAACTTGGTCTCTGTCCTCTCCTGCACTTTTTAATTGAGCTTCAAAACCCATGTCCTCAACTGCATCGATTAACTGTTCAGGATCGATCTGTCTAATATCATAAGATATTTCAGCTTCCTCTGTTGCCAGTGCCACGCAACATTTTTGGACTCCTGCCAGCTTTTTCAGTGAAGTCTCAATTGATGATGAACAGGCTGTACATGTCATTCCTATTATTTGAAGACGACAAACTCTAGCTGGCCTCTGCTTCATATAGTCCTGAAGCAATGTGGCCTCAAACCCTGCATCTTCGATTGCCTTCTGTATATGTTTTTCCTTTTAAAAAATCAAGGCATTGTCAGATGTATGTTGGCCTAGAATGTTTAGCATTGAAGTAAAAATTGTATATTAAATACACACAACTATGTAGTATGAATTGGCAATTGCTAATCTATTTGAGACAGATTCTTTTCTTTCAGAATAGATGTACAAATTTAGTCTGAATGCAACACCAAAGGTTGAACTTGAATTTGTATACTACAAGAAAAGTTAAAACCCAATAAAGCATGTGAAATTTGTAGGCCTTTGAACATTGTTGATACTTACATTCAAAGATGCAGGATGATAGACAACCAGAGCTCTGTTATTGAGAACAGAGACTGTGGAATCAACAACTCCCGGGATTTGTCTCACAACCTTCTCTACAGAACAGGCACAGGTAGAGCACTCCATGCCTGTTACCCTGAATGTTACTTGCAAGGCATTTTCAACTTGTGGGTCGTCTGCAATTCTAACCTCATGAGCTGCATCTGTGAATTCCAGTGCTCCTCCTACTGTGCTGATGTGTACAACTTGATTATACATCTGGTGAAAAAATTTGACACCTTCCTTACATCAGTATATCAAAATCTACACAAAAAAGTTCCATAAACAACATTATCATGATCAGCAACCAACATTCTTCTCAAATATACCAAAACACAATTCATGTAGACGTATCATTATAGACTACAGGTCATTTTCCACTAAACCTGGCTATATATGTACTGTTCCCTCAGGCTGAAGGCACTAGTCAAAAAGGAAATTTGGCAGGGTATGACAATCTTGAGCTTTATCTGAATGTATTTGTCCTTCCAGCAATGAAGTCTTTAAAAGCCAACCTGCTCGTCAGATTGTGGACCTCTGAGCAACAGACCATGATGCCATTAGAATAAACAAAAAGCCATTGTTTTTAGAACTTAAACAGTCCCCAAACCACAAAGGGAAACAGAAACAAGTAGCAAATAACATGAGGATGGCATACTTTAATGCGAGCTTTCTGCATCTAATCTGTGTAAAGAACTCCATTAAAGAGCATCCAAGCGCCGAAAAACACCAGAGATAATATTATAAATGCATGGATTACGTGACCAGGCAAACGGAAAGAGCAAAAGCCCATGTAACAACGAAGACAAATACAGCATCACAAAAAGAAAAATTAAAAATATGGAAATAATAATTTTGTTCTTCTGTCAACTTTGAGAAAGTTATATAATGATAGAGTGTTAACAACCTAGCTTCTTTGCATAGTGGGATACCCTATTCTTGATGAGGTTTTTATTAAAAAAATATAATCTACGTGGGTAAACGATCTAAGGGTTTTGGTGAGGGAATCCTGGGTAGCAATAAAGAAATCAATTGGCAAATTTTAAAGGAATTTGATTATATTATATTGATAATAGAATTATTATTATTATTATTTAATGCAATTTAGATGAGTATTTTGTTAGTTTTAACAAATTTCTATCTACTTAAATTCTTATATGTCATTTTTATCTTGACATTATTGAATATAAATGTGGGTGGAGAGTTTGGAATACTCTTATTATAAATTAGAGTATCATTTCATTTATACTTCTTTTTGCCTTTTTTAAAACATTCTAAATAATTAAATATTTAGTACTTAATATCTTAAATAATAAAATAATTATATATAATATTTTCAATCTATTCTCACACAATAAATTATAGAGCGTGATTGAAACAAAAATATAAAAATCTTCTACAAATCAATATTACATTGACAAATAATGTTATATTACATTTATGAAATAAAAACATTACAAATATTTATTTATAAGATTAATATCAAACATGAATTTAACACATTCTAACTTCAAGATTTGTAAAAAAAAATTGAAGTAACAATGATAAAATGTCACCAACTTAACACCAATCTTCCAACAACCCACCAAATCGTCAAACATTGCATCTAATTATAGGAAAAATATATCTACAAATGAAAATATATCACAAAAATACCTATCATCCTAAAAATAGGTGGTTGTACAAAGCTTGTCAATGTATGAGTTGACACACAATGTCCTAAGTAGCATGTTTTTGGGTTGAGTACACACTTTTGCATTGCATAGTGGAAAATCTTTACCCCCCATTTTTTTGGCTTTTGTGTCATCGCACTCAACATAGTGTTATAACCATGGGAAAAGTATTTTTTATTCAATTCAATTTTAAGTTGGGTTAACCAAAACTTTGGCGGGTATTTCTTTGACTATCATTCAATTTTATGTTATTTTATTTATATAACTAACATAAATGATTTGCAACCAAGAAAAAGGACTCCAAATGATTAGTGACAAATTGTGTCAATCTAGATACAACAATTTATGAGGCTCTAAATAAACATTTTCAACCAAGAAAAAGGACTCCAAATTCCACTCTAAAACTAAAATATTATGATTACAATTAAAAACAAACACACTCACAAAATTCAAAGCGCACCACCAAACCTATTGTAATAAGATATTTTGTTTTATTTTATTTTTGTTTTTGTTTTATAATCGAGAGGGATCAATGAATACCCAACAACCCGGAGCTTCGAAGAGTGAGGATCTAGCACAAGGCGAGTACAACTAATCAACTTCATATAGAACAACATACACCAAGCTCTCAACACATACTACATGTAAATTGTAAAATTTGAGCCGGCGACCTCAACCACCTAAAATGATGAGTGAGGACGAATGAACCAACCCAAATAACTAAAATCTAATTTTATTGTTGTTACCTCTCAATTGTTTTGCATTCCTACTTACTCGACAACCGCCAAAATTTGAGCATTATGGCAAACCCTTTTACGTTTAACTTTGACCTTTGGTTTAAAATGTGGGCTTCGAAAAGTGCATTTTTAGGTGGAACATGACCACGACAAAATGTGTTGCCCTGTCATTCGTGTAACCATTTGGTTGGTTTTAAAGGAATTCGAAACGACAAAGAGAACACCATCATTTTGCAATAAAGACGAATGACATTAATAAAGTGGGATGGTAACATGTTTAGGTGAATTATTTGGCCAAAAATTATATTTCATTTATTTTATCCAAACCATAGGAACAATATGTTTTCAAACATCTACAAATGTTATGATTTCAAGGAAGACCTATAATACTACGAAATAATTAGTACATTATGATGTTTTTTTGAAATTTAATAATGTTTTTGAGTTGTCACTTATGCTTAGTGCCTCCTTTTGAGTGGGATGAGGATTTCAAAAAGCAATCCTTGTCATGCCACTTTAATGTTGAAATCTACCTCGCCTTCCATCATGCCACCTCATTATTATTATTATTAAACTACAATATGGATCACAAGTGTGTTTCAAATGTTGTAAAAATGATGGAGATTAATCTTGTCTAGATTTGGAAATAAACTATTTACACCTTTTCCCTCACTTATATGAATGAATCTGGCCCATTTAACAATTCCTTCTCTCAATAAGGGTGGCATTTTTTTTTTAAAAGACAAACGGGATGGTTGTGAGTATGTTCACTTTTAATTTTGATTTTAAAATTGATGTCCATTTCTTTGTTATTTAAAATTTGAGCATTATGGCAAACCCTTTTATGTTTGACTTTGACATTTGGTTTAAAATGTGGGCTTCAAAAAGTGCATATTTACGTGGAACATGACCATGACAAAATGTGTTGCCCTGTAATTCGTGTAACCATTTGGTTGGTTAAAAGAAATCGAAATGACAAAGAGAACACCATCATTTTGCAATAAAGACGAATGGCATTAATAAAGTGGGATGGTAACATGTTTAGGTGAATTATTTGGCCAAAAATCATATTTCATTTAATTTATCCAAACCATAGGAACAATATGTTTTCAAACATCTACAGATGTTATGATTTCAAGGAAGACTTGTAATACTACAAAATAATTAGTACATTATGAGGTTTTTTTGAAATTTAATAATGCTTTTGAGTTGTCACTTATGCTTAGTGCCTCCTTTGAGGGGAATGCAAATTTCAAAAAGCAATCCTTGTCATGCCACTTTAATGTTGAAATCTACCACGTGTTCCATCATGCCACTTCGTTATTATTATTATTAAACTACAATATGGATCACAAGTGCGTTTCAAATGTTGTAAAAATGATGGAGATTAATCTTGTCTAGATTTGGGAATAAACTATTTACACCTTTCCCCTCACTTATATGAATGAATTTAGCCTATTTTAACATGCCCACGGTTTGGAATTCCTTCTCTTAATATGGTAGTATTTAGATTGTGGAAAACAATCTACTTAATGAAATTTTTTTAATATTGGACTAAGTAAAACAATACTACATAATCACACAATTTATCATCATACATAACTTACTAGTTATAGAAAGAACAGAAGAAAGTAAGCATGATGTTGAAGAAGAACGTATATTAATTTAAAGAAAAAAGACAATCAACTTCTTATAACACAATTAGTTTTATAATGATATTTCAACTTCATTGTTTCTTCTAAATATAAGAAAAATACCCAAAAAAAACATTGAGTGTATACTTTTTTTTTAGCGATTAAACAAAGGCATAACATTCCAAAATAATCAGCCACTCGCAAACCACCGCCCCACCACAGAATTTAATGGCAAACTCAAAGGCAAAAAACAATAGTATCGTGCTGCTGCAGGTACTAATAATGACAAAAATGGACATGGTGGGAAATGCCCACGATCACGAATCCAACATGGAGTGATGGGAAAGCCGAATTGGAGGGCCGCACAGCACTGTCACGCATGCGCAGTAGTAATCGGAACAGGCTCACCGGAAATGTGAAGCAGAGAACAGCAGCCGGGAAGCGGACACTTCCCGGCGAGTATCTCCAGCTTCCCATGAAAGGCGCCGCAAAACGTGGAGGTCTTCATTTCCCACATGTCGCAATACATTCATTCACAGCCCTTCATTATTTCCCAGATTCCCACCCTTTCGTCGACCATTCATTTATTATCCCAATTTTATTGCAGTTGCAGGTATCAATTGAAGAAGAAGAAACGAAAACAATGGCGGATATCAGCGAGCGTCGGGTGGTGGAGACTTTGGCCGACGGCGTTACCAAATTCTACAGCGATGGATCCATCGTTCGGCCAGAGCAACAAGATTCACCTCCACCCACAGACGATTACAACTTCGTGCCCTTCAAAGACATCGTCTTCGACCATAAAACTGGATTGTGGGCGCGAGTCTACCTTCCTCCTCAAACCATTCAAACCAGGGTGCCTGTACTACTCTATTATCATGGTGGCGGCTTTTGTTACCAAGTTACCCCGGCAAGCAGCATTATTCACTGTATGTTGCTGAAGTGGGCGGCAACACTAGGCGTTATCATTGTTTCTGCGGAATACAGATTGGCTCCCGAGCACCGCCTTCCCGCCGCCTACCACGACGCCATCGCTGCACTGCAGTGGATTCATTCCATGAAAAGGGCGAGCGGCGGCGCCGCCGCAGCAGTAGAGGTGGATCCGTGGCTCCGTTCCCACGCCGACTTTTCTAAGGTGTTTGTGGCGGGCGATAGCGCAGGAGGGAACATTGCAAACCATGTGGGTATGTGGGCAGCAGCAGGTGGTGATGGCAATCTTGAAGTCCAAATCAAGGGAATTATTTTGGGGTGCCCTTTTTTCGGAGGAGAAGAGCGGACGCCGTCGGGAAATCACAGCTCGCCGGTGTTTAATCTGGAGATGTCGGACACCATGTGGAGGCTTGCGTTGCCGCTGGGAAGTAACAGAGATCATCCATTTTGTAATCCGGTAGGTGGGGATAAAGAGTCCTCTTTTATAAGCTGTGTCGTCCTTCCGCCCATGCTTTTTGTGATTGCAGGGCAAGATATATTGAGAGATAAACAGTTGCAGTATTGCGAGTTTTTAAAAGGGTGCGGGAAGCAGCTTCAGGTGCATGTTTTCGAGGAGGAAGACCACGGTTTCATTGCCCTCAAAAGGGAGGACGAAAGTGCGATTGAAGCCCTCCGCTGCATCTCTGACTTCATTAAGTTCACTAATTAAATACTAGATGTTTTTCTCCATGTCACAATTTCAGTATTGAGGCACTCTCAGGTCTAGATCTCCATATTCTATCCTTTAGATCACCCAAATCAGTTCAGAATCATCCATAATCAGTTAAATTCATAAACATCTGATTCTCCACCCACATAGAATTACAACTTCGTGAGTGGATTTACATACCTTCTGGAAAGGTACTCTTGGAATAATTGAAGGAATGTAGAAGAATCTACAAGTGGTTTCCTTTTAAGTATGTATTTATATACAAATATGGAGAAATATTCTACCGGAGTTTTTCTGTAGTAAGTAGAATGTCTCCTTCAATTGATCCTCTCTACTATTTTGTGTACGAATGCTTTGAACAAAGCTTATTTTTGGGCTTGGTTAAGGTGAGTTTTAACACCTTTTCCATCTTTTGCATGTACCTTTACCTTACAAAGAATATTGGTTCACCTATTGCATAAAATGAATATCTAGGTTATAAAACACTGATTGCTATGGTGCAAGGAGATCCATGTTTTGTGTGGCTTTAGACCAATTGGTGGCATGCACATATTTTGAATATATAAAGATGGATAATTGTTACAATGAACTTATTAATACACCTTTCAATGTAATTTCCAATGATGAAAATATGGAGAATTTTGTGAAATTAGTTTATTCATCAGAAAAAGTTCATGAAGATCAATTATTGTTGTATTTGAATAATACTCTTTCTTAATTTTTTTTTTGGGGGTTGTTTTCTTAATTTACATTAAAACTTAATTTTTATTTGATGGTATTAACTGCTTTTTGAGTGTTTATAAAACCTGTTTCGTTTATGAGGGAAAACTATAGTGAGTTCTTCGATATTTTTTAGTTTTACACCATCAATTTCTATATTCTCTTTCTGTTTCACTGTTATTTTGCTAGTGTGATTGGATTTAATTTTATCTCATATTGTATGGCCATATACGTAAATTAATAATTCTAAAATTGTCTTATTTATTTGATTTTGATTTTAATACATTGAGATAGTGCATCTCGCATTGTAGACACAAGCCCTTATATGTTAGGGTACATTTATTATTTTTATTTTATGTTTTTAAAACTCCAATATTTTGTGAGCACGCCTATTTTGTGCATTTGTAATTAGCATTGTATTCTATGAGACTACATTTTGGCAAAACCATTTTGTCAAACCATTTACGTGTATTTTGTGATCCTTCAATTTAGAGGGGTTCCCCACTTCATATTTTGCGGCGGAATATTTTCTTCATTTGATTTGACGGGAATTGTTATTTGAATTCATCCCAATTAAACATTTATAGGGATATTAAATACTTTTGTATAGCAAAAAAATGATTTATCAAAATTTTAGGGAAAAAAATGATTTACCAATAGTCTACGCATGTAATGGCACATGGTGTACTATATTTATGTCTTACCAAATAGTTTTCCAATTTCATAGCCGTTGTATATCCCAGCTTGTTAGTACGGTGGTTGTTGCATTCTTACCGAATATTTTCAGCAAGGAAATGGTTGAAAAATAGAGCAGCTAATTATCAAACTCGCCAATAGGAAATTGGAATGCCAAAGATTTGTTACAAGTTGTCCCATAAGCTATTTTTGATAGCCTCATAGACTTTAAAAGTTTTTCTTTTTCTTTTCTTTTTCTTGCCCACTTTAATAACCTCACATGGGGATGTACATGGTCAACAAAAAAAAACCAACTATGTGACGGAAACAAGCGCTAAGAAAATACGCACCAGAGAAGTTTGGAGAATCCGCAACAGCTCGACGTCTCGAAAACCGCATTTACTGTTTCATTTCTCAATACTCTGTTGGATCGTCAAAAATGTGTCAGACAATGCTACCCATGATCACGAATTTGACGTGAAGTGATGGGAACTACAGGGTTCAAAATTGAGCCCGTCACAACCCTTCTCAAGGCATCAAACCCGTCAGAAAAGGGTGGGTAAAAATTTGTATGTAAAAAAAAATCAAATGTAAAAAGTCATTTGACTATACAAAAGTGTAAGTTCCTTTTAAAACTATCAAATAATGGCTATGGTGAAAACACACATGTCAACAATTTGTGTGAAATTTTTAAATCTTAAAACATATTGTTGGTGACTTCTACAAACAACAATCACCTCCATCTTTTCAAACTCTGTGCATGACTCGTAGATACGTTAGACAAGGTGTAATACTTTCAATTACCAAAAGTTTCAATATAATAAATATACTACTATAACACTATTAAGCACAAATCACAAGTTTCTAGCAAGTTGTTGATGCTAGCTCAATGAATACTTGAGCACAAATGCCTAAAAACAAAAGATTTAATATTATTGTTTACAGTTTTGTCCTTTTCTTGGGATTCATTCAGATGTCTTATCTACCAACCTTGTACTTCTTTTCACTTCTTTGTTGTAGGAGCCACCTTGAGAGACATAGAACAGAGCTAGGATCAACTTGCACAGAAATATTTGCCCACTTGGGAAGTTGCACAACATGATTTGAAACAAATCCATCGTGTAGAGTAGTCACTTGTTTGGATATGGGTTGAGATGGATATTTGAGGTCGAGGAAGATCTTGGAGAAAAGTGTTGAATTTATCTCAAAGAGTGAGTTCAATTTGTGACTCACAATGTAGGATGTCGAGAATGCTCTATGGGAGTCACATTGGTGCCAAAGGGCGAGTTGAGCTTGCAATGGTCTTGATCCAGATTTTCTGGATCAATTTGATCTCGGTATGTAGGCAAGCCACATGCCAAGATGATTGGATCATCTCTATTTGCATGTAATGGAGAAGGAGCTCGGGGGAAATGTAGTTGGGGCTTACTTTCAGGCAAAACAAATGTTGAGTCACTTGAGGAGCTCACCCATTATGACGCTTGCAAAGAAGAACCGAGCTAAGTGTTAAGTTTCTTCCTGATGCAAACGTTGATTTGACCTATTCAAGATGGTAGAATGCAGGGTAGAGGAGAGGAGCTCGTTTCAGAGGAGAACAGGTAGAGATAATCTTCTTCATCCATAAAAAAAACCCCTTCAAGTCATCATTGGTATCTTCTCTCTAATCTTTGTTCAATAACAGTGATGTGGAGGCCAACAAGAATTTTATATTTATAGGTGTGCTCAAGACAATGCTACTCAACTATTGAACAAATTATTGAATGGAACTTGCACCCTTAAAAATGCAAAACTATTATTGAATGGACGATGCCCTTCGCACGCACCCAAAAATTTTCGGCCAAGTTTTGATATAATATCAATATAGAGCTTCATGATAGTACAATAGAGTTCCCTGCCACTAAGCTGCGTGTCGAAAAATAACCAAAAGATTCGTCATCTTAAATATCATTATATTGTGTAATAATATTCAACTTAAAAAATGAAACAAAAAATTGTCCAAAATACACATAAATTTCTTAGATTTTAATAAATAATAAAGAAAACAATTAGCATTCAATCAAGCAAAAATTTCCATACAAAATCCAACAAAAACACTAAACTAAATGACTAAAAAATTTCCACCAAAAGAAAATCACCAGTTTGTTTGTCTGAAATTTCTTTCCATGTCAAAACTTGAAGTATTGGAGGCTTTTCACTCCAATAGGATTTTTAAAGGCAAAAAAATTAGACACAGCAAAATGTAATTATTTAAAAAACCATTATGAGAATTAAGTATATAACTTCGCTCCCAGCGTGCAATGTTTGACATTGTCCATCCAAAGAACTTAAAATTCCTGCATGGTCGAATGATCAAAAAACTTGTAAAACAGAAAAAAACTGATGCAAAGATACTTTTTTTAATACTATTTTCGTCATAGTAAAACCCCAAACAACATTTCAAGTAAAGAAGCAAGTTACAACTACATGGACAGTTGAAATCCTAGTGTACATCAACGCATCGCTACACCTTCCTCTCCACTATCCAATATTATCTGGCTGCCCGCAGATTCGGCCATTAAATTAGTATCAACTGCTAAATTGGTACTGCACTAAATAAGATAGCAACAACATCTATCCTGAAATGGTGGATTTTCAGGCCTTGCACGAAAAACATGATATTACAGGACAAAAAAATATTTTCCGTGATTTGCATCCAGCTGGGCCGCATTGGGAATCAACAAATTGGTTGTGACATAATTTGTGCGGCTCTAAATTTCCAACACAGACCATCAACGGCTCCAGTGCTATCGTGCATCGACGTTCACCGTCCAACGTCTTTTGCAGCGGTTGATTTCTCCGACACATGTCAGCGCAAAAAAACTGGTTAAAATTGAGTCATGCATATATAATGATAGTTGCCCATGTGGTAAATAATATTTTGTCGATGTCGTTTGACTTTAACGATGACAAATTCATTTTATATTAATCAGGGGTTAAATTTGTCGGCCATTTAGACGTTTTTTACGATTTTAGTGATAAAATACTTGTAATATTTGAAAACACTATCATATACAACTTGCAAATTGCAGGTATTGTAGATACCAAGTTTGGGTGGCACTCCCTTTGTCCCCTTTCAATTAATTAACGTAATGCATTTACCTAACTGTGACTCCTTTACCCCATATTAATATTCACCTTCACATTATTAATCAATTTAATTATTTTAATTAAATTAATTTAATTCCCACACCTCCACCTCATCATGACACCTCACCTTGAACTCATTCCAGGGGCGTTTAACTCATAGCGACTGAGTCATCGCCCTCAACATTGAATCATCACTCTCAGTGCCGAGTCACTAACTTGACCTAATTAACTAAGACTTCTTCCTAAACCTAATTGGACCTCTTCTAAGTTCTTCCTGCCTTCTCTCACGTGAACTCCACTTCCCTAAGCAGACTCAATAAGGAAATGCATGCTAAATCTGGGTAGATCTAACTATTTTGTTAAATAGGACTATTTCTCCCTTATCGATGTCGTTTTATCCTCAACCGACGTTGGTTACCTAAACCGCCATCGGTTCCTTTATATACAATTTTACAACCCTTTACCCATGTTGGTCATTCATTTTTATGGAGTTCTATTGCAATCAAGCAAGGATCTTAGAGCCATTCCTTCATCAAACTGACGTCTATGCACCCCCAGAGATCAGCACAAGCCAAGGATTCCCTTCCAGATCGTTGGAGTATCTACGGGAACACACAGGTTGTACTGCCACAACACTGAACCAGTCATCACGTGACCGATCAATCGCCAGCCACCTTCAGTCATGAGATCTTCATAATAGCAAGTAAGTAATTTGATTGTAATCATTTGTGCTTACTTTATTGTAAATCTCTTACTTCTTTCAGTATTGCAGTTTCTCTTGCTACCCGGATATCTCCATCTTCCCGCCAATCCACCAACCCAACTATTTCAAGTCCTTTCACCCTTTGTGACCTCTCCCTCTTTATTCGTGAGTCTTCTCAGTTATATTATGAGCATAATCACACCCTCCTTACTCTTTGTGTAATCATAGAGAAGCCTAAAAGCCATTTTTATTAAATTATTACCTATTGCCCCTGCTCGACGTTGGTTTATCCTACCGCCATCGGTTTCATCCCTATACCGACATCGGTCACCTGACCAATATCGGTCTCTGTGTCATGTTATACCCTTCTGACCAACAAGCCTTCCAATCAACCAAAATCAACCTAGACCATACCTGATCAATCCCAGACCCTTTGTTAGACTTGCAAAACCCAAAACAACATTCCAAACCTCCAAATCTAATCATAAATTCACAACGAGACCTTGAAAATTATGGATGACTCTACCAAATTATGGATGCACATTTTCTTTACTTTAGTTGGAAAATATCCAATTCAATGCATTTTACTAGTTAAAATTTACACAAGTTTTGATTTTAGCGGTTGAAAGCCGAATGGATTTTTTTCTTGAGAGTGGTAAGAATCCAAATGGGTTTTAATTTTAGCACTAAAATCTAAGCAAAAATTAAATTTATTTATTTTATTATTTACAAGTTTTCTTAATGATTTTGATAAGACATCCTAGTATCGCACACACAGTTTGATGGTATTTTATGTGTTTACTAATATGTGTTTATGTAGTATTCTTAATTTTTATGACGTGCACAATTGATTTATTCTTTTCATATAAAGTGTAAAATATTAATATTGTTTTTCATCATTGAAAGGTTGGTCCAATATTTTCGGGCTTCATGATAAAATTCAGACTGAACCCTTCAAATTTGATAACTGATGGGAAGGCACATAAGGTAACACTAGCAATTGCATGCAGGCAATGCAATGAAGATGCCGAAAGCCAAAGGGATCCATCGAGGAAGTTATATTCGGCGATGTGCATGCATTAGGGACAAATAACACATGAGCAAATCAATGTTAACACCACAAATTAGGAATGAAGTGAAAGAGATAAATTGGGTGATGAAGAATTAGATAAAGGGAAGGAGAGTTATTGGGGAAGGAAATATGATGGAGGGAAAATAGGTGATCCTCTTCTTTGTTTAGGAAAGTTAGATGTAGACAACTTGTTAGATGGGAAAATCTTTGAAGGTGAAATGGGGTGCAAGGTACAATTTTTGGAGGCAACATGTTATGGAAACAGTTATGAAAGAAATCCCATTTTGTTAAATACTCCCCATGGCCAATTCATCTTGTATGCTAGTGTCACTGTTATCGAAAGCACTAGAGCGTGTAACATGGAATTATATTTAATATTTTTTCGTAATGGAAATCAAGGTCATGTTCACCTTCCTTTTGACTGAGCATCGTTTCTTGGGAATGGGAACAACCACCAACATATTATTCAACATGTGAAACATAAGAATAACAGGATCTAAAAGAAATATTTATACAAAGTTTCAGTTTCACGTTGTTATAATTGTTTGTAATTATTTCATTCTATTGAAGAAAGAAGAGACAACATTTTTGGGCATCCAAGAATTTAAGGAAACAAAATTGCTGGTGAAATGCACGAGAATTTATTTTGTGGATTATGTTTTAAAGGAAGTTCTAACACCTGTAACCTGGGGCACACTCAATGCTTATTTCCAACATATAAATGATAATAAAATATTCATTATTACCATCACTATGCACTAAACCACTTGTTATTAAAATGGGATAGAGAATCATTTAGAGTTGGTTTTAATACCACATATGAAATTGTATGGAACTTTTATGTTGGTTTGCGACCTCAAATTGTATGAAAGGATTTTTCCACAGCGATATCTTTTGTAGAAAAATTAGATAACAATAACATTTGACAAGCCTCTCACATCTCACATTATGTGAGAGCACAACATGTTGTGGAATTCATAGTCAACATCACATAACTATGTTCAAACCGATAAGGAAACAAGCAAAATCCTAATGGACCATTCCCTAATAGGTGGAGGGAAAATTGTTCACAAAAGCCTCTAGAATTTTTGGTTTTAATTATATTTGCAACAAACCCTCTCACACATGGTAAGAGCTGAATACAATGCAAAATGGATTTGAAAGGGGTCTAACAATTCATTTGTAAATACATCGTTACAAACATAAATATTAATGTTTTATACAAATAATTAGCCTATTTTATACAACATTTGAGTATTAAATTTATATTTATAGATGCACCCTCGAAAATCCCTTGTTTTTAATGACATCTCATTTTTTTGCCTAACTACAATTGCAGTATTAAAAGTATTGAACTGATACAACTAAATAGACAAAATTGTAAATACGATGGAAATACATCATGTAGTGCCCACTTCCCTTCGACACTGTTTTTCTGATCGTCAAACTATGGATTATGTAGTAGACACTATTTTGGCATGGTTTAGTATGATGTCGGATTATGGAATTCATTACTGACTGGACTTATACATGATACATGATGATTATTATAAACATTAGATATATATAGATGTTGATGCTTTATTTGACATAGTTATATCATTTATGCTATCCGGATATGTGATGTTTAATCATTTGATTATATATAGAAAATGAAAAATTTAAATGATGATAGCATGGTTGATTTAATTTATAAAATGATATAGTCGCTATTTTGATGTTGTGTTAAGCAATTATACTTTTTTTTATTATTTTAAGCAATTATACTTACGATGCTTAGATTTATATTATATTTTTTTAGCATTCTGATATGGCCACGAGGCCGAAGGAGGTATTTGTATTTTGCAGGCTATTTTATATCACAGTAGACATTGGGGGGATTGGAGACTAACCACAATGGAATTTTGGATGGATTCAACACGATCATCATGGCAACTAGTCGTTTGCATGTTGTTTGTGTTGGGGGTTCCCATGGGGGGATCGCCTTTATATGTGACCATGGGGGTTTTTGTGTGTTAGTATGTGGTCCTTCTTTTATTGTTATCTTGCATGTGTTTTATTTGTGAATGTGTCCATTCCTTTATTTAAATAGAATGTGAAAGATAAATTTAAATATAGTTATTAATGTGTTGATCCTTGCATTTAATGTGTGTAAGAGAGTTGATCTTTGGAGTATAAAACACTTCACCATCTTGAAACTCGGATTTGTACTTGGAGGGTGTTTTTGGAAGCTTGTGGGACAAGCTAAACTTGTCCCACACCCATTAAAATCTTCCTACCAACTTTATCTTGATTGGAGTGTTTACTTTGGCCTCTTAAATGCATTTTTGCTTGTCAATCTTGCTTGTGTAAGTGTACTTTCTTACAAAAATTTAATTGGCTGTCCTTGAGGTGTAATTGGAGGCTTACAAGTAAAGTTTATTTGATTGCATGAGGACATTACATTTTTTGGGGGGGGGGGGGGGGTTTCAATTTTTGGGGGATGATTATTTTTCACGGGCATTTTGGAGAGAGCTAGAAAAAAAAGTCACATTTTTCTCTTCTCCTTTTTTTTTGCTATTTTGGAGCTGCATGTTTTGGAAGCCATTGGAGTTATTCTCTTGTTGAAATGTTTGTTGTTTTGGAGCTGCACGTTTTGGACGCCATTGGAGTTATTCTCTTGCTGGAATGTTGCTGTTAGATTGTCTCCTTGGCATTAGAGAGAGCTGTTGTTTTAGACTGTCATTTCACCTCCATTCAAGCTTGTTGTTGGACTGTCTTTTTGGCGTTTGAAGCTACTATTTTTGGACTATCATTTCATCATCATTCAAGCTTGTTGTTGGACTACATTCTTGGCATTTGAAGCTGCTATTTTTGGACTGTCATTTCATCATCATTCAAGCTTGTTGTTGGACTGCATTCTTGGCATTTGAAGCTGTTGTTTTTGAACTATGATTTGGGCATTCTTGTTGCTGATTTGAGGACTGTTTTGGTGGACATTCAAGTGACTATTGGGGCTGCATTCTTAGCATTTTAAGCTGTTGTTTTTGAACTATGATTTGGGCATTCTTGTTGCTGTTTTGAGGACTATTTTGGTGGACATTCAAGTGACTGTAGGGGCTGCATTCTTGGAATTTGAAGCTGTTGTTTTTGAACTGTGATTTGGGCATTCTTGTTGCTGTTTTGAGGACTATTTTGGTGGACATTCAAGTGATTGTTGGGGCTGCATTCTTGTATTTGAAGACTGTTGTTTCTAAACTATGAGTTGGGCATTCCTGTTGCTATTTTTAAGACTGTTTTGTGGACATTCAAATTGATATTTGGGGTTGTCTTTTCTTGCTTACAAAGGTGTTGTCAATCCTATGGCAAGGTAAGAGCTTGTCCATCTTTAAACTGTTGTTTTCTTGCATGTTATTATGGAATGTAAATGTGTGTTTCTTCTTCATTTGTCTGGTTGGGTAGACGGCCTAGGGATCGTGTAGGAGAAGGCTATGGGGAATCATTATGGGGGGGCATAAGGGAATGCTAGAGGCATTAGATATTGAGGAGGGAGTTTGAGAATGGGGTCCACCATGGAAAAGAAATAGCTTGCATTTCTTACTTTTGGGGGGGCATAAGTGATTTTGTGGGGGGCATAAGGAGGTTATTGGGGGGGCATAAGGATGTGTGTGATGATATTTCATGGAGGGATGTTCAGGTGGATGCCCATTGCTCATTGGGAGGTATAAGAAGCTTCCCACATAGTCCTTGCTCCTTTGGCTTGATTAAATAGAGCCTATGTGTTGTTTGCTTGTGAAATACAGTGGAAATCTGTATGCGTGTCTTGGCTATTTTGTTGTTAAAAATTTGTCTGTGTGTGTTGTGGAAGCCTGTGGATGTTGCCATGTGTTGAACCCCATATTTCATTGTGTTGGGGTTGGGGCTCGGGGGCCAATGACAAGAGAGGCTTCGTCTCTTCATTGGATATCTTGGTTGGGCGGAGAACGTTTCCTTTCTCCCTCTCTTCTTGTTGTGATCGATCGAAGGAAACATATAAAGCATGCTGCTGTTTTGGAATTAGACATGGTGCAGAGTTAACATCCATCAATGTTAGTTTACTTCTTGCTGTAATTTCCTTTCCCCACTCTATGTGGATGGACTGTAACTTTCATTATATTGTAAAGATGTTGTATTGACCATGTACTATGTATTTTGATTTGAGAAAGGGAAAAAATCTTTTCTTCTTGTTGTTGAGAGAATTGTAATGGTATTGTATTTTTGCATTCATGGCATAATTAAAAAGAGATATGTTGATGCCTCTATTGGATTGCATTTGTCCAAGTTGATTGCCCAATCGTAATGTAACTTCATGCTTGAAAGAATGTAAAGGGATCAAGTTGTGTTTTGTAGATTACATTTGAAACGATAAAAAGAATTACTTTGTTGCATCCGTTGGTATGAGTTGGTGTAAGTAAGAATCATTCAAATGCATGTAACTCTCTGTTTTGGAGTGTTGGAAGCAAATCTTGCATAAGGGAATTATGTTATTCCATTTACTTGTCTTGTTGGGAAACATTCAATCTATAAAGACTAAGGACTTCGTTTAGATCTTGTTATCAATCGTTGAAGAAAGAAGTTTGTTTTAACCTAGCATGAAATGACTTTAAATGATGTTCTTACATACTTAAGAGTTGTTTTAGCCAGTTAAAACGTAGTAATATGATCTTCCCTTACTTCTCTATACATGTACGCTTAATCAACCAACTAATGAACCAAACAACCCCTCAAATCGTTAAGTAATGAATGAAGTGAACCAACTAAGCCTTGTAAGACCAAAATAGACCCAAGACAGACCTGCACACACAAGGAATTTACTTTAGAAGCTTTCAATCAAACAAATTTAACAAAAGGACTCACTCAGAAAATTTGTCAGTCTTGACTATAGGAGCCTGCAGGACAGTTTTGCAAAA
Source organism: Taxus chinensis (assembly GCA_019776745.2). Taxonomy (NCBI): domain Eukaryota; kingdom Viridiplantae; phylum Streptophyta; class Pinopsida; order Cupressales; family Taxaceae; genus Taxus; species Taxus chinensis. The sequence goes on from CM034155.1 coordinate 620,370,760, forward strand.
ATTACTATCTAAACCTCATCTAATCCTAATTTTTATGATTGATGTGTAAAGTAGACGTCGTCACCTTTCCAAAAAGTTCAATTTTATCAAAAACCAAGTTCCCAGTCAAAAGTTATAGCATTTTGAAGTTCTTGCTACAGGCGGCTGTAGGTGCACAACCAGAGTTGTTACCAAGCATGGCTAGAGTTGCTACGGGTGGTTGTAGGTGTGTTGGTCTGAAAATCTGTCGAGTGGGTAGATCTATGGATAGACGGGCCAAAATTTTGTAGGGCAAAGCCCCTCTTTGAGACAGCAAAGCGAAACTGGTTTATTGTTATTCTACTAGCAGGAACCTGCACAAGTCTTACAGTATTTTGCCTTCAGGGGTTTGAGATCTCATCCCAATAGGGGTATTTCTGACTGTGAACAAAAAGGTAGGAGGGAAGGAATGGAGGAAGGATAGATTTGAAGGAAGAAAAGAAATGAATTCCAAAATAGAAATGTCAGAAGGTTTATGCTTTGGGCTAGTAGTAAATAGAGCCAAACTTGCTTGCATAAACGAACAAAGCAATACCGATGAACAAATTACAAAAAAGTAGAGATAGATCTAACAGAAAAGCAACACAGATCTAACTTCAGAGAGATCTAATGCACATAACACATTAATTCAGCACAAATTCTCAATCTTTGTATTAATATTTTCTTCTGTTACAAAAAGGCACAAAGTCTTTCTCTCCTCACTTCTATTTTTCATCTAAAAAATGTCCACACTTGAATACAACAAGTATCCAAGTATTTATAGAAGAAGAGGGGAGAAGAAGACAAAAAGAAGCCAACCACTTTTTACAAAATATCTCAAATTCAAATGTTGACTTTGGGGCAATTTTAAGGATGGCAACATCCCATGATGCAACATGGATGATGTCATCACCTGTGCCAACATACTTTTAGACATTTTACAAAAATGGGATATATCCTAGGAGGAAGGAGCTTATTCGTCATCATCCCTTTGCTTGAATGGAGTGTCTTGCTTCTGCTTTGCAGAGGTGATGTGATACTGAGCTTGATACTCCATAAACTTGTTGATCATCATCTGAAGTTGACCATGATCGGGACCTTTGGTGTGGTCTCCGATGACTTCACAAGTTTCTTGTTCGGCTCTGATCTTATCAGGGAGTCTGATGTATTCGTCGCCTGCCTCCATCAAGTACCCAATGAAATCACAAAGAGCTAGAAGGTTATTAATAGACTCTCGGTCAAAAGTGACCTCTGGCACCGGACCTCATGTTGCGATTTCCTTAAAGAGCCGGATGGTATCGTCTGCCTCCCTCAAAGTAAATGTTTTGCCAATCAACCCTGGAGACATCCTCATGACTATCTACTCCATTTGATGTTTTACATCCAGGGCTTCCTCCTTGATTTTATCTATCCTTTCTAGGAAAAATTCCCTCTGATCAACCCGATATTCTAAAGCGTCAAGGGCTTTGTTGTGTTCCTGATCAATGACGCCAAATTTTAACAATTCGTCGGCTGGGCATTCAACCATTTTCTGGAATGTTTCATGTTGCAACCTGGCATGGTCAAACTCTTCAAAGATGGGTCCTGCCAGTGCCTGGAGTTTATTGTTTGCAAGATCTATACTTTGATAAAGGTCTGTGAATTTCGTGATCTCTTCCTCACTGTCTTTGAGGATTTGATCTCTCCAGGAGGACACTGTTGTACCTTGTTCACCAATCTTGGCATATTCATCTATTTTTTCCTAACTGAGAACTTCAGGAGGCTTGGCGGCAGTCATAGGAGGGGCATTGCCCATTCTTTGCAGAACTTGGAGAAGATGCTTATTTTGTTCCTTTAATATTCTTTTCTCCTCCTTTGATTCTTGAAGCTTCTTGCAAAGGGCATCCACTGCAGATAAAGCCTCTCCTTACAGGCTTTCAGATGAGGTTCCCATTGTGACCTGGGTCACTGTAAAATCTGTAGGAGACAGATCTTCTTTCTTCTTTATGGGATCAGGATAGGCGATCTCCATGACCCTTTTGCCTGAAGTAATTCACGAGAAGCGAGTTATAGCCTTTTTCTTCTTGGGTCCTTTTGCCAAGATGGCGGAGAAGTCCATGGGCACAATGGGGACTTTCCTCTTATGTTGGCTTAGGTGGTCAAAGATCCACCCCAGACTTATGGGAGTGGGACCAGAGGAAGAGGAGGAAACGGGGATGGAAAGAGGAGCAACCGTAGTGGACATGGAAAAAAGTGTCGAGAAACTTGATGGTGGCATGTAAAAAGAGGCCGACACACCAACACTCATAGGATTTGGAGTCACTACAATAAAGGAGGTTATGGGGACGGAAGGGATATGTAATATGATGGAATAAATACTGGGAGACAGATCTATGAGGGAAGAGAAAATGGAAGAAGAAGGAGGGGAAGGCACAACCAAAGGAATGGTTGTTTGAGTGACCAGAGGAGGGGGAAGAGGAGCGAGAGAGGGAACGGTTGGAACTTCGCCAGTTGTAGCTGTGACGACATCCTGAGTGGATGTGTCCATTGGAACACTTGTCGCTTCTCCTTCGCTTGGGGACATTAAGTGCACCACATGCTCTTTTGCGGTGGTAGGTGGGCTCTCAGGAGCTTTCTCTTGAGTGCTTGATTCTCCCTCTTTTTCTTTTCCTTTGCCCTTAGGCAAGTGTTCTAGCCTTATGGGTGCATTACCCAGGGGAGACGTGGTAAAATATACCCCAAGATAGATGATACCATTCTATTTACACCAGTGCTCAGTGCGTTGCAGCTTGGGCTTGACCCTTTCTTCGATGGTTTGGGGTGCCTTGTTTTCTATCAATATTTGCAAAAGGCCAATCATCCCCACCCGTGTCTAGGTAAACTTGATCAATCTCTTGACCAATTTCTTAGAAATCCTGTGGGATGATGACAACCCCATAGTGAATGATTTCTGCCATGGCCAACCGGGAGTGATCCTCAGGTTTGCTGGGCCATAACTTGAAAAATATGAAGAGTTAGGAGTACTTCTTTACCTTTTCAGAAATGGGAAGAAATTTCCCATCTGATGAAGAAGTTTCTAGGAGACCACAAGCCCTTAGAAAGAACCATATTTCACAAATTTTTGTTTTCAATATTTTTTAGAGGCACCAACTCAAAATTTTAAGTCTAGTCTTGGAAAATGAGGGGAATTTTGAGGGTGACAACACACGAGATACCTAATCATATAACTACAGTAGGATTTCCTTATTTCATGATATTTGTATTTATATATTGTCCTCTAGACTCTGTCAGTTTTACTCTATAGTTTATTAGCAACATCTAGTGGGTGCTACATTTGTCTGAATTGTAATTGTTGATACGACCATGGGAAAAGGATAGACTATGCTTGAATAGCTTTTTGATGGGATTTGTTTGTTATTTTTCTCTAGCCACCTGAATACCAAATTCATTGGCTACTAATTTTTTCCCTTTGTCAGAACTTTATTTTGGATCATCGCAATGGTATCTGCAGATTTCAAGTTTTTTTGGGTTTAATTTCATATTTGATAGAAAAATTTGTAAAGGGAATGAAAGGGGAAATCATAACAGGCCTTCTTTACTTAATATACAATCTTATGAATCTTATTAAGGCGTTGAATTCTTGGTCTGCGTCTATCTTTCTCAGCTTCTTTGTCACACAATCATCTTCTTCTGTGGCTGCGGCACCATTGACAAGATTGTGTTAAAATCCCTTCATCTGCAGCAACAAATGCAAAAACCCTACGATTGAAGCACTGAAAACATTTACCATCAGTACTCCTTGCTCACTTCGCAAATGCAGATACCTTTTAGATGAAATATTGAAAAGTGAAAACATTTACTCCCAATCCTCCTTGCTCACTTATTATTACGCAGGTAGGCGTTCCCTTTTACAATCAAGTGACTGACCTTTGACTCTTTCCTAGTAAATCAGCAGCTTGGTTTTTTTATTCCTGATGTGCCATCTTTCTCAGCTCCAACACATGCATGATAATATGTTCCTTTGAATTTCTACCATACTCCAAGTTCACTTACTCCACACACCTTCATACTATGTCCTTGCTCCACTCTCCTGCATATTCAATGCTTCAATGTCAAATTTAGCCCTGATTTTAGTCTCCAACATTCTTTACAAGGATTAAAACTCACCTCACCATGTCCTTATACTTTGTTTTATCCTTCTATACAATATGTTAATAGCTATCTCTCCTTTTATAAGACCGTGTCTTATATATTTTTAACTTCCTTGAGATTGCCTAACTTATCTCACCTATACAACCTTTCAAAACCACTATTAGATACGCCACAAAAAAGGATACAAAGACTTCAAACATCAAACTACTAGGCTTATGCATAACCATGGAATTTAAATGACCTATTTTCCCCTTTCATCTCATTTCTCAATCCACAAGAGTTATGGAATCATATACCTTTTATTACCTTGCAGAAGTTACATGTTGAGATCACCCCCAATCCTATGGAGAGAATGAATTCAATACACCTGGATTGATATTTTTCAACATCCAATATCATCAATCAACATGTTAATAATACTCGGGTTTGTGCTTCACATTAGATCTAATTTTGTCTTCACATTCACCTAAGAACAATCAAGTATATGTCCAATGGCCTTCAATACACCTCACATTCTCTATCCACATGTATGAAGTACAAAATCATCAACCCACCATAACAATACTACCATGTTTAGTACTAGGTATAGTTTTGGTTCCATAAGCTCACACTATGGTGGAAATTAGGTTTTGTTATCATCTTGACAAGTTATAATCACTCACTCAATGTCATATGAGTTTTTAATCCCTCTTTCTTCTCATACTAAGATTGGTTCATACCCTAAATCTATCCATTCTTGAAGTTACTAACACAAATGCCATTGATTCCCTCTAGCCATACTTTACCCTACAATGAGTTATACTGCAAATGGATTCACAAGGCCATTCATACCTAGTTTGAAATGTTAAAGGAACCCAATCCAAAGGTTATGGCTCCCTCATGAGTACTCAAGAAATGGTCTTCAATCTGAGTTCTTAATACTTTGTCCCAAAGTTCTCATAGTTCTTGTATGCCAAATTCAATACCTTAAATGTAATTGGAAGGTTTTCATATCATGGATCCTTGTTCTACTGATATCCTTCATCATGTTTGAAGTGATATCAAGATTTCATACATTGGTTTTATGGAAATTTTTCCCAGCTCACCTTCTTTGCAATCCTTCCTGGTGATCTAATGAAGTCTTGAACCTTGCACAGTCAGGTTTAAATTAAAATGACTATGGTAATATCTTCATAATTCCTTCTAAACTCATTCCAAATCCTTAAAATACTCTAAGGTATCATCTTGGATCATACTTGCTCTTGACATATCCCAATTTGTTCAAATTAGCATCGAAATGCCCTCATATAGTTCACTGTGTTTTCTCTTTCTAGCTCGATATTTCTGTCAATGATATCTCCGAATGTGCTTCTCCAATCACCATGAAAATTAAGTAACCTCTAATTCATATTAAGAAAAATATATGTTGAAAATATTACCTCAAATAACCATTTGAAACAAAAGTTAAGAGAAGCCCTATATCGAGCCCGAGAACCAATAATTTACCTGAAAAGCCAAATTACACATTTTCAAAATTTACAAAATCATGATGGCATTCCTCATCACATGTAGAGGCTTTCTATATTAATAGTCAACATAAATTTAATGTATAAATAGGACTGATGATTTTTAGCTCACTTTCCGGACACATCCTCCATGCACAGTCCACTAAAAACATGCAAAAATCATTGAAACAAAATCAAATTCTTTATTTCAATCATCATACCTTCTTCATTCATCATTAAACAACCTCTTCCAAGCTCTTATCCTTCGAATTATTCTTCCAATGTGTGTTTTTTTCCTATTCTAAATCCTTAAGAAGCTCAACTAGCCCCTAAATTGACTAATTCTACCCCTAGGAAGCTTAACCATATCCCAAACATAGGGAATTTGGGATGATCTTCATCTAATAACACCTTACAACTCGTTACAAATCTCTTTTTATGGTCTTCATGACCTTATCTACCTCATGAAAACTCATTTCTTACCTATTCAACCACTCTCACCTAGTCAAACTTGACAATTTACCATTTATTACAATGTTTTCACTTTCACTATTACAATTCAAATTCAAAATTGAATTTGACCTTCAAGATAATGGAGGGGAAAATTTGACACTCCTAGTACTTTCCCTATACCTTTAACTTTATTATACGCTCTAAGCTACCATGATGATGCTCTTGCATCAATTCCATACATGCAACGAAGCATGGACAAAATCGAACTGCATATTTCTGACAAGTGCTCGCAGTAAAAGTTTTTCGTCAGTTTCTGACAGGTTTTTGGCAGTAAAATTTTTTCGTCTCTAGATAACAACAAAACATGAATAAAGTTTTCTTCTCTCACTAACAGAAAAACAAGAATAAATTTTTCATCTCTCGCTAGTAGTGTGTATGGAACCTTCGCTAACCCATACGTGTTTTTAACACATGATTCTTGTTTTCTCTCCATCACATTGTTCTCCACACTCACCAGAGAAAATGATAATCTCTTGAAGGCTTCTTCAATACCTTCATTGTCGGTCGATTCAGGAGTGGATTCCTTCACCTGTCCCAAATACAATTCTTTTGTTGAATGCTTCGACATCAACTCCAACACCGCCATCACCCTTGTTGCATGCCCTAGATTGGATATGGATTTGAGCATGTATGCCTCTGGTTTTTTCACCATATTGGCGTAATGAGCAGAACCTTTCTCATGAACAAACAATCTACTGATGGTGGGGAGATTGTGCATGTATCCTATGTATCCATATTGCCCAAATTTGATGGTTGTGTGGTGAGTAGATGCAATCTAGATTATGGTGGTGATTGCTTCCACCGCTTCCTTCACAGACTCTATCTGGTACCATCCACTTCCATTCTTCAAGTATCCATGCCCCATGTTCACAATCTCCATCCACCATGCCTACACTTCTTTGTCTTGTTTTATTACATCATCACTTTTGTAGTACAGTGACAAGTAATCACTCCCCCATTCTTTCAAAGCAAACCATAAATGCAAGTCGTCCACCGCGTAAGGATAGTATTTGATCACAAACCTCAACTCATTAGGTGAACTTGAATCTAGAACCATTATCCCTCTACATAATTACATAGCTTGTAATTACTTAATTTATCATGGATTTCATATGGCAGTGGGGGAACATCTGAATGTATTATATATGTACCTTTTAATAAGGTCTATTGGCAAGCCTTGCTCATTGAGTTTCCATTTTTATATTCTTGAGAGAACAACTCCATACAGTATCTATACAGTGTGAATCCACCTTCAATAATACCATCTGCATTAATTAGAATCTGATGTGAAGGTCAATTGATGTTCATGGTGTCAATGAGGAAGTAATAACTTGTGAAGAGGATGTTGTTACTACAAAATTACAACAACCTTGATTTCTTGTCATTTGTGCAAGATGCAATCGGTGTAATTTTCATAACATGGGATTATCTTGAAGTGTGGTACCTTGCAAGTAGGATAACCCTCAGGAGAAAGATGGTTCTTCTTCATAAACTAGTACCACAACTGACCCAAAATGCAAAAAACTAATTAATCTAATCCTACCCTAATGTTTTCGAAGGAGACAGGGATAGAAGGATTGCATGAAAAGTAAACCTACACTAAAAGGGTGATACACCAAGAAGAGGGGTATTGAAACATTTTACACTACATGGGAATAAAAACAAGTAGAATGAAGAGGGTGGTCAAGCAGCACTGATCACAACACCTGTCACAAACCCACTTCCATTAAGCACAATCAAATTTGCACCTATGATAAACAATATTATATGCATGATGTACCCACAAGCATCAATAAAGGTAAGTTGTAGCAACAAGATCAAGCAAGGATAGAGAATAATGACAAGACAATAATTTTGCTACTTCAATTGATATTACACAACAATTCATTACATGGGCTATAGGAAAGATTGCTATTAGAAAGCTCTAAAAATGGAGACTAGAGTTTCCATAAATCACTCACATGTGAGAGAGAAGTGATGACAGGTACAAGAATTTCCAACATTGTAAAATTTCCCTCCATTACATTTTATAGAAGAAGAGATGACAGAGAAAGGGAAAATTTTGAATCCATCCTTCAACCATTCCAAAAATCCATCATTACACCTACAAGAGTGATGGGAAAGAGTGCACAACCCATGCTTGATTGCACCCTACCTTATGCAAGAAGGAATGGCCACCATACTTGCATTTACTCCATCTTTGTGCCCTAGTATGGCTTCCATGGATCTTTAGCTTCACCATGATTTTTCGACCACCTACCTAAATAATTTTTTATTATTTATTAGCCCATGATGTGGATCTCTGAATTATCTTTCCAACAAGTACAATTTTGTGAAAAACTGAGGTCCTGGGCGAAAGTTGTTCATGTTTGAGTGTGGGTTACTGCTTATTACTCCCAACTAGCTCACCATTACTCTACCAAGCCACTTGCATGGCTCACCGACCTACCACATTGATTCCTTACACCACCACTTACCTACCGGGCTCTCCATCTAGGGTGCTAAGCTGCTTGTGTTGGGTTTGATTTTTTCATTGCATCGCATTGGAGGCAGGTTGACTTGCATTGTGTTTTTGTTTTCCCCACTCCACTTCTAAATGGCCTAGCTCATATCTGTGTCAAGTTGACTAGGTTGCATGACATGTGGGTCCAAGACCCGAGTTACATTGCTCACTGCCCATGCTTCCACTTCATGCTAACCTAAAATGCTCCTTTGACTTGTTCTTCCGACACACTGTCGCTGACTCATCCATGCTTTTCGGGCTCGGGCCCCAGCAAACACCAACATCACCACCCACTTGCACTCACCTCATGCATTCCCAACATCTACCCCCATTTCACCATATCTGATGCACTACGTCAGTCGACATCCGACATGTTTCCTTTGTGTTTTGTTACCACCTCATCCTTCCGAGCCACACTAACTCCAAATGGGCTTGACCCTTATCTATAACCCTCTGAGCTCAGCAAGCTGATTCTAGTTCTCTCTAAAAGGAATGATAACCAGATCGTACCAAGCCAAGAACACAGATGTTAATCAAACACCACGATCAATAAGATGAAAGTACTTTGCTAGAATAATTTTACATAAACCTTTGCAAACAAATGAGCAGCAATATCATATATTATTATGGAACTCAATGCAATACAATGAGAATGGACCTTGCTTAAATAGGCAAGGAATAACAATCTAAGAACCAGTTAAGGTCGTATATCAAGCCATAAATCAAGGAAATAACTAGTCATCAAATAACTGGTCAAGACCATAGATTTAGGAGAGAACTAGACATCAAAGATCTAGTCAATACCATAGATCAAGGAAAGAACTATACCTAACAACTAGATAATATCTCCTAATATCTAAATAAGACAAAATAAATATCCACACACATAAGTGGGTGAGGATAAATACAATAAAGGTAAATAAAGTACCTAAGCGAACATGAGCTAAGGTAAATACCTACTCTAACACTATCCACCTTGGACCCCACCCCATCATATTTTTTACATTTTCTTTAATTTTCTAGGTTTAAAGGGGGCATGTAGACATAGTAGAGAATTATAAATCAATATCTCTCATTTTGGGCCATTTTTGGATGAAATTTCATGAATGATGGCCCTCAGGGGTTGGTTCTGCATTGACTAAGCTCACAAGTTTCCTCAGAACCCAGAAGAGGAAAGAATACCTTGAATGGTTTCAAAACTTCCGTAATTCATCATTAATGCTTATAAGCCATGAATTGCACTTGTAACTCTCCGGTCTACTGTAGGGTTATGTTCTCTTATGTTGTCCATTTTCTCAAGGGGAAAAATGGATAACAATCTTGGTGACTTGTAGGGACATTTTCCTACTAGATGTGACTGACCAGTATCTCGAATGCATCCATTGGGCATGGAGTCTCTTTTGATAGCCTAATATGATATGAACCCTAAAATTTTTACCCTGGAGCCTATTTGAATACTGTTGAAACTGGGCTGACCTGTAGATACTTGCACCTTGCACTCTTAATTTCACAAGAAAATCTTGAAGTTAAAATTGTGAGAGTGGAAAATTGTCTTAACCTAAAATTTTCACCCTTTCTTCTCTGCAACCCTGAACTGTGAGACTGATAAAGAACTTCTAAACCAATCTCGAAACCTAATTTTTCCAAGTATGAGTACGTTGCAAAGTTAGGAATAAAACACCTACTGGTTTTGGACATCATGGAACTCTATTAGAACATGATTTTTCTCTTCTTCAAAATGTTCCAATTGTGACATGTTGTTAAAGGTTGTTCTCTGATTCGATGGAGGTGCACGAAGCTCAACTCGTGACTGATCCTTAGAGACTGTAAAAATGACACTTATAGGAATGTTTCCCTGATCTAAGTTTAGTTTCTTTGCATTTGAAACCTTTTGAGGATTGCAATTGTTCCCTACAACTTTGAGCTTCCTATTTATAACATTTCCTTCGGGAGGCACCCTGACTTGTGCAATGATACAACAAGGAGCAATAAAACATGTTCCCGAGGCACTTAGGGAAACATAACCTACTCTAATAACAAGACAATGTGCATAAACACTTGGAGGAATTTTAAAATCCTAAACTAATATGTACAAGGGTGAGGATCTTTCCTTCAGTAGCGGTGTTTGAGATAGATTCCATTGACTGGAATTGTAAGTTCCCCTCCATCCAAGGTGGACAGTTGAAAGGAATTGCTACTCTTACATCTTATGACCATGTAGTGGCCGCTCGAAAAATGGCATCAAACTTGGAATGCCTGCCTGGATTAGCCCGATCCACATCCCATTTCAAAACCAAGTCCCCCTCCTAGAAGCTTCTTACTTCGGCATTCTTGTCAAATTTATTTTTTGATCAAGGCTTGATCCTTCTCCATAGTTTGCATAACATGTTCTCTTATTTCTCCCAACTCCATGAGTTCCACATACCTTGCTTCCATGGGCTCAAACTCAAACAACTTCAACTGCTTCATGAGCTCCAATGTGGGTAGCTCTAGTGATATGGGTAACCTAGCTTCCTTCCCGTAGACTATCTTGTATGAGGAGTTTCCCATTGACACTTGTGGTGTGATTCTATCAACCAACAAAGCTGATTTGAGCTTGGTATGTCATGTCCTTTGGTTTTCATCTAGAGTCCTTCTAATGATCCTCAGTAAGTTCTTGTTCATGGAATTTTCCTGGACATTACCTTGAGGGTAATAATTTTATGAGTTGCTCAAATATACTCCATTCCTTACATCCCACTTAGTGATATTGGTGCCCAAGAATGCCAAAGCATTATTTGATATGATAGTGGTTGGAACACCGAATCTTGTCACTATTCCCTATTCCCTGCAACAGAAGTCCAATATGCTAGGCTCGTTCACCTCCTTGAGTGCCACTGCTTTCGTTCTTGTTCGTGGACTTTTCCTGGCCATTACCTCGAGGGTAATAATTTTATGAGTTGCTCAAATATACTCCATTCCTTACATCCCACTTAGTGATATTGGTGCCCAAGAATGCCAAAGCATTATTTGATATGATAGTGGTTGGAACACCAAATATTGTCACTATTCCCTCATAGAAGTCCAATATGCTAGGCTCGTTCACCTCCTTGAGTGCCACTGCTTTGGTCTACTTGGTGAAGTAGTCTGTTTCCATTAGAATCCACTTGTGACCTCAGATCGAGTTTAGATTGATGACCCCAATGAAATACGGTCCCCATTGCATGAATGGTTGATCAACTGATATTGGATGCAGTAGCAGCGCTGCTAGCTTCTCCTTGCCTTTGAAGAATGTAAATTTCTTGCATTTCTTAATCCATGCATAACAGTCGCTAAACAAAGTGGGCCAATAATAATTGAATTTTATGATCCTGAGGGTTGTTACTCGTGGGGAAAAATGATCCCCAGCCTCTCCATCATGGAACTCATGCAACACCTTTTCAGTTTGACTTGTTCTAATGCACCTTAATAAGACATCATTCATGTCTTTCTTGTACAGAACACTACCAATAAAAACATATGGAATGGCTTGTAGTCTGAACTATCTCCTCTTCATTTTGCTCATCTCCAAGGGCCATAAACATGTTTGTAGGAAATGCATCATATATTGAGTCCAACAAGGAGTAGGCACATCGTCATCTATTTATTCCTCATTATCATGTAATACCAAAATAACTTCTTTTTCATTATTTGTCTCAACATGTTGACTTGAATCTAGTTTCTCACACAATCCCTTGCCATGAACCAACTTGGTGACCTTGATCTCTATATCATATTCCATGACACAAGTGATCCAAATTAACCGTTTCTGATTCAAATCCCTGTTTAGAAGGATGTCCTTGACTCCTGCATGGGACACTAGCAATTGGATCCTGTTGTTTGAGAACAAGCATTTGGATTTTTTTAAACTCTTGATAATTGTGAGGATGTGCCTCTCAATGAAGGAGTACCTCACTTCATAGTCCTCCAAACTTTGACTTAAAAAGGCAACTGGTTGTTTAGATCCCTCTTTATTTTGTTACACTCGAATGGTAGAAATGGTGTTTGAACCACCGAAAGTGTAGAGCATGAAATATTCGAAAAAGTTTGGATTAATGAGGGTTGAGCATTGAGATATAACATTCTTACTAGCTTCAAAACTTTCCTTTCCCTCCATTGTCCACTTAAATTCCATGCTCTTCTTCAACATCATGGTTAATGGATTGATGAGAGTGGCAAAATCTGGTACAAACCTGTGAACAAAGTTCATTCTCCCTAAGAATATTTGGAGAGCTTTCTTGTGATTTGGCAGTGGTAATGCTCAAATGGCCTCAACCCTTTCCAGATCAATAGTTAGTCCTTCTTTAGACACTATGTGACCTATAAGCTTTCCTTCATGATATAAAAATATGCATTTTTCAGGTTTAGGGACACTTTGAATCTCCTACACCTTTGGGACACTTATTTGAGATGAAAGAGGTGACTTGTTGCATTCTTGGAGAACACATTGATTTCGTCAAGATAGAAAAGCACTACCTTGTTTATCAACCCCTTGAATGCCATAGCCATAGCCCTCTAGAATGTGGCTCTAGCATTTAACAACTTAAATGGCATTTTTTATAGGCATAAGTGCCCCATTTGGTGGTGAAGGCCATTTTGAATTGGTCTTTTTCTTTCACCATTATCTAATTGTAGCCCGAGTATCCATCTAGGAGAGAGAGTATTTTCGAGCCGGCTACCACCTGTAAGATTTGCTCCATAGAAGGGACCGGATAATGGTCTTTGAGAGAAGCCTTGTTCAGGTCATGAAATTCTACACACAACCTGATTTCTCCATTCTTTTTTCTTACCAGCACCAGATTTTCAACCCAACTTGAGTGTTTGATCAGAAAAATGATACTTACATCTATCAACTTATTTTGTTCTAAGTTCGATCTATGAGAGGATCAATATGAGGAGATAGAATAGTCATTCTGATTACTGGAAGATTGTGCATGTAATAGTGTAACCTAGCCTCTATGAACTAATTGAAAACTGTGTTGATGCCAACTGAGAGAGTAAACTATTTCAAGTCTGTCACTAGGTCATAAGCGAAGACATCTAGGAAAGGTTAGGAGCACCTAGGTGCTAGTCATATTTTTCTAGGCATCAGTGCCCGCCTTTGCTGAACTGAGGACCCGAGTAATCCATCTAGGTATGTGAATCTATGATTATAAATCTATTACCTGTTCACTATGACTATTTAGGCCTTATACTTCCGGATATGAGCTATTCGTATAGGGTTGACTAATTCACCCAATGTATGCCCCAGGCTCATTTGTGGTCTAGGTGACATCGCTATGGAGGATACGACACAAAGAGAGGAATTGAAACTGATACTGAAATTAAATACCCTGTATTGGGGAGGGAATGTGCATGGTAGAAACCAAGGCACATGAAAACATAGAAGATAAAAACATTTGTTAGTAGATAAATTAAGTGAAAATATTACTATGATCAAATAATGTAAAAAAGGAACACTTGCCAAATATCCCTTGTGGGATCCCACTTAGAAATGGCACTTAAATATTGACATGGATTTGCAGCCAAACATAATTCTGATCCATTTGTAGAAAATAAAACTATGGAAGCCACATAGAAATAAATTCCCCTATAAATGCACATCAAATACTGTGCCCGAATCACTTGAAAATTTCCTAGAGTAGCTTGAACTAATAATAAAATCCTTGAAGTCACTCGAGGAAATCCCATACCTTTTTGGAATTTATCTCATATGAATAGATAATTTCCATAAAATTACAGCATACCCTAAGCAACTTGATTGAAAACTTCTAAAATTCATATCTTCCCGAATACAAGTGCAAATTTTTTATGACTTCTTTGGAAATAACATTTACAAATCCATAGAAGATGATATTCCTAAAAGAGGGATTTGCAAGAACCGATGTCGAAAAGTGATGCACCACAACGAAGTTGCACTCCGATGGTAACGTCAAGCCAATGCAATACGCAAGATTCGAAACAATGGAAAGAAGATTGCAAGTAAGAAGAATGGGTCTGCTCATGCTCATAGATCGAAAAATAGGAAGTACAAATAGGGGTGTTGTGTAACCCCCATGCCTAAACATGGAAAGAAACTCAATGACGCCACTGACGCATATGACGTTGACTGATGCATATGATGCCACTAGAAGAGGAGTTACAATTCCAAATAAGGAATGTAACTCCTATGACGCATTGACATGCAAATGACAATGTCAGATTCTATGATGCTAGAATATGACACTTGTCATTTGACTTCCTAAGACCTATGACTCTCGCAAGGCGAGATGACTCACCTAGGTGATGTGGATGATGACTGGACAGTCACACACACCAACACCCCCCCCTTCATCTGAAGCTGAGGAAGAGGTCAAGGTAAGCCAGAACAGAAAAGAAGACTCCCCTAGACAACTAAGAAAGATGTGTCAATGGGCCCAGGCAACTAAAGGCCTGATAAGGTGCCCATGTACAAACAACATCTTTATGGAAAGAAGAAGAGGAGAAGAAGAAAAAAAAAGGAGTGCTATCCAACTCCCCCCGGAAGATGATTTCTGATGGACTCCTAATCAATATGAAGGGGACCAAAGGTTGGTGATTAGAAGGAGGAGGAACATGGAGAGTACCGGAAGGTGGCCCAATATGAGAAGGAGATAAATATATCAAGAGAAGTGGTGACAATCCTGTCAATCTCCATAAGGTGAGAGTCCTCAAATATAGATATATCATTAAGAGATCCCTGAAGGGGAAAATGAACCTGCTGTGGTGGAGAGTCAATGGCGAAGCTGGTGGGATGGCAACTCTGACTCTCAAAAGAGGCAGTAGGTTGAAGAAGATGCTGCACTGTGATGTCGGTATCCTAGATCATGTCATCCAAGTCTGAGTCAAGGGAGATTAATGTCCCGTTGTGGAGGATTATAAGAACCCTTTAAAGAAGCAATTTCTAAGTCTTTGGAAGCAACAAGGGATGGAAGAATCTCCAGGCTAGAATCAATGGACATTAGTAGATGCTCGTGATGGGGAAGAAAACCAGAGATCCAATGCGCAGCATGGTGCCACAAGTGAGAATTCAACCAAAGAGTCTTGTGGAGGAGAGTCACTAGAAACTATGATAGGAGCAATACCTAAGTTCTCAAGGAGCATGCACAGAAATATGTGTGGGCCTGGCCCTTTGTAAGAAAAAGTATCAGTGAACTCACTTTCCTCCATGGATGCAAGATCCACCAGAAGATCCATAACCAGATAAAGGAGGATCAAACATCTCCATGAAATTTTTGAATGAAGATCCAAGCTCTAGTGCGCAGACCTTGGATGAATTCTAATCGACGTTGAAGGTCCTCCGGTATAGTAAGACAAAGAATCCCGTATGTCATATCATTCTCGTTCAAACCATATTTTGGTGACGAATGCGGTCAATAGGTTCAGGTGCCAACCCAAGAAGATGTGGGTAACAAATTATACATAATATAATGATCGAGTATCCCACTCTTCCATTGTAGGCTAGTTTCCCTAGTCCTAGTTGAACAACAGAGCGATGCAAATTCAATGTCCATGACGAGAGGGAGCCTCCAAGGAACATAAGATTAACCCCCACCCTTTTTGTGGCACTTTATAGTTCAGTGTGTTGATTACAACCAGATGCGACTGTGTTCTGAGAACTAATTTGTTACTCACCTTGCAATTAGCATAATAACGCGCAATGGCGGAGACACACAATCAAGGTTCATAGGGCGTAACAGATCGACATTGCAAGCAAGCACAGAAAGCAGAGAAGCAAGAGGGGGGAAGAAAGAGCTTTGTGAGAAAACATCATCTGATGTCACACGAAAGAATCCCTTTATCATAAGATCTGTGGCGCGACCGCGCTCACAAGTCCACAAAAAAAGGAATAGAACAAAGCTCAAGAAAAAATGAGCTGAATTAAGCAATACAAAGACACCCCCCAGAATGCGGCACTTTATAAAATTAGTGCATTTACAAAACTAATGATTCCATCATCTAGAGTGCGAAAAAACATACAACTTTGACTAAATAAGTGCTCAAAACCGGAGCAACGAGTCAAAAGTTATAGCAAAAACCAATTCCCGCAATTGATGAGAAAAAAGCCAATAAGCCTGCAAACGGATTAAAAAAGTGTCGTAAACACATGCAAAAGGTGTTGTATGTATGCCCATTGGAAATGGCATGGAATTTGAGATAGGGTTTGTTTGTATTGCTGAGGGGGGATTAGCCACCTGCCAATCCCGGACCTCACCCTTCGTCTTCGGCACTCGACGGAAGGTTAATAAAAACAAGCCAAAAAACTTACAATGCCAATAAAAATGTAATGTTTTTTACCTTATACCTTTTAAAAGTAATGAAACAACATGTTTTTTAGAAGAGTGATAAGGTAAAAAGAATGCAAACACGTTTTTTTAAGAAAAATGAATAAAAAAACATATTTTTTGGAAGGATATTACCTGGCAACAGACTGAGAAGGCCACATGAGGATGAAAGGCAGGTAAAAATAGACAATGCAGTGATTGTCTACTGTGAAAAAATGCCAGAACAGTCCAAAAATAAAAAATGCCAGCTGAAGGAGAAAACGCTTGAATAGTCCAAAAAAATGCCTAAACAGTCCACAAAAACACCAGAACAGCGTGCAAAAATGCAGCCAGCTAAAAGAAAACACCTGAGGATAGGGGAAAACACAGAGAGCAGTTCAAAAAATGCCTAGAATAGTGCAAAAATGCCTGGAAGTCATAGAAGGTTGAACGTTGAAGATGGGGAATGCAGCAAGGCTCGAAAAAACGTGAGTAGACTCCCAAAAACGTGAGAGATCAGGTAAAAACGTGAGTAGGCTCCCAAAAACGTGAGAGACAGGCAAAAACGTAAGAAGGCTCCCAAAAATGTCAGAGATTTTGCAAAAAACGTGAGAGACCAGGCAAAAACGTGAGAGGTTTTTAACAGGCTCGTAAAAATGTTTTGAGACCAGGCAGAGGTAACTTCGAGACAACAAGGAACCCCGACGAGGAGGAAAAAGCTCGGAATAGTCTGAGTATACACCGGTGAAGAAAAAACAACGATTCCAACCATAATCACAGGTCCACGCCAAAAAACGAGCTCTTCTTTTACCCTGCAGGAGCTGAATCTGAACACAACCAACAAGAAACACACAAACAACCCAGAAACAACAGCCACAAAGATCTAGAAATATCCAAATATGAACTCAGCTGATAAGCAAACCAACCAAATACCTTAACTTGTAACTCCTGAAACCTCAATACAAGGTGAGCAATAATTCCAAAATGATAATGAAAAAAAACTTGCACACGAGGAACTGAGAAGAAACCCGAAGTAATAAACAACTGAGAAATGAAGAGTGCACGTTTACTGAAACCAGTTCTGATACCATGGAAGAGGGATTCGCGAGAACCGATGTCGAAAAGCCAATGCACCACAACGAAGTTGCACTCGATGGTAACGTCAAGCCAACGCAATACGCAAGATTCGAAACAATGGAAAGAAGATTGCAAGTAAGAAGAATGGGTCTGCTCATGCTCATAGATCGAAAACTAGGAAGTACAAATAGGGGTGTTGTATAACCCCCATGCCTAAACATGGAAAGAAACTCAATGACGCCACTGACGCATGTGACATTGACTGAGGCATATAACGCCACTAGAAGAGGAGTTATTCCAAATAAGGAATGTAACTCCTATGACGCATTGACGCAAATGACAATGTCAGATTCTATGACAGAATCTGACACTTGTCATTTGACTTCCTAAGACATATGACTCTTGAAAGGCGAGATGACTCACCTAGGTGATGTGGACGATGACTGGGACAGTCACACACACCAACAGAGAGCCTCATACTCTGTTGTATTGTTTGAACAAGCAAATTGAAATCAGAAGCCTCAATAGTGCTTGATATTTTGAGGGGACCCCCCCACAAGCATTGCACCTCCTTTAGCACCTTGTCTACTTCTTGAACCATCAAAAATAGCTGTCATACTTCATTGTCATCCCGTTTTCTTGCTTAGTGAGGTTAGGGAGAGGTGAATTCTCTTCATGCAAGAAATATATACCCAAATTCAACTTCTTCCATTTCCTTGTATTTATCAAAAGCGTGCATTTTTTCCCATTCATTTAACGTCAAATACGAGATGCCTTCAACTTTAGTACCCATTTCTAGAAGGTTTGATAAATCTTCTTCCTGATCAAAAGTTGGGAAATTTATATTGATGGGACTTATGACATGAGGCTCAATGTGAAAGTTTGCAATGGGCTCTAAACCTGATTGTAGACTTGGCTGCATGCCTCGTTTTAAATAGCATGTGAGACCAATTTGCAGACAAGTAGCCTCCGATCTTGGCTGTGAAGCCCCCTTTAAAGGCGTAATGCAAAGATTGGTGAAAATTTAATCATTGATACATCCTGCATGACTGTGACATTTGGGCATGCATGCAGCGTCAGACTTAATTCTTTAATGACCCCAAGTGTTCTAACTGTTGTCCCATATAATTGCACCACTCCTATAGAGACCAATTCATAGTTTAGGCCTGATTGATTTTTTATCTGCTTTGGCATTACTGAACTGCTTACCCCTGAATTGATCATGCAATTGTGCACCAAATTATTATGGATGACCAATGACACATAAAATGGTGGAGGCTTCAAATTCTCACTTGGTTTACCTCCATCTTGTTGCATTGTGTTAGTGATGGAATTTCTCTTGATTCTTGGATGTCTCATTGTAAGTAGACCAATTTTCCATGGTTATTTGCAACAAATCTCACTACCCCTGGAATTGCTAGTGACTCCCACATGGAAATACTGACATTGGTCTTCTTCATCTGATCTATGATGTTGAAGGGAGATGGATTGTCCTTTTTCTTCCCCTTACTTGTGTTATGTTGTGGAGCCTATTTTCATGTGTGAAAGTGTTAAATATTGTACACTAAAATTATTGTACAGTCTCCATAGTTTTCTCGTCAAGATTCGGGGCTGGCCCGGGCCCTAAGTGGGGGTTTGGGGGTGACAACCCCTGAGAAATTTTTTTAGGCCTCAAAACATATGCCTGATATTTCGAGAAATGTGCTCTTCTCATATGGGTGGTATTTCTAACCCATAGGTTTATGGGATGGTTTTGGTACCCCACGGTATTGTAAATTTGCTTAAGAAATTGCCTATTTATGTGGTTTTGTGCATATGGGTAGGGTTGATGTAACATTGCAGATGTGTGTGAGTTCAAGTGTAAATTTTGTAGAGTTTTTTGAGCATAACTCCAAATACATCTAGGTATTTTATTGAGAGAAAAGGTGGCTTGTAATAAAATCTGAGTAAGTGATTTTTGGCAAATGTAGCCCAAATTGGGTGAACCACGTTAAAAACTATCTCTTTGTGTTGTGTTCTTTTTATTCTGCACTTTTATTTTCAAATTTGTAATATTTTATTCATATTAGTTTCTACTATTGCGATTCTGTGTGGGATAGTTCCGCATATTTTATTCCTTATTTCCTAACAATTGGTATCAGAGCCTGGTTTGGTTTGTTGAAGTGTTGAATCACAAGGAAATTTTTAGCTTGAGTGGGAGCTATGGCAGATGATAGAAGATCAAGGGTTGATAAATTTATCAAGCAAAATTTTAGTCTTTGGAAGATACAGATGGAAGATTACCTTTATTAGAAGGATCTTTATATTCCGCTATCTGAAAAAAGGGAACAAACCCTTGAGTATGATGGATGCGGAATGGGATTTGTTGGATAACAAAGCACTTGGAATGATCCGGATGTGTCTTGTATCTTTGGTATTATTTAATGTTTTAAAGGAAAAGACTACAAAAGAACTGATGGATGCATTAGGGAAGTTGTATGAAAAACCCTTTGTTCTAGCAAGATATTTTTAATGAAAAATTTATTTAATATGAAGATGTCTAAGAATGGTTCAGTAGTAGATCATTTAAATGATTTTAATACGGCTGTAAATATACTATCTTCAGTTACAATAGAATTTTATGAAGAATTTAGGGCTTTATTAATTTTGTGCTCTTTACCTGAGAGTCGGAATAACCTAGTAATGGTGGTACGTAACTCGGTTCCAGCTAACTTCAAAGTTGAAGTTTGAGGATGTTCTAGGGGTGATTCTAAGCGAGGAAATGTGAAGAAAAATCTCTGGAGAATCTTCTACTTTAGGGAATGCTTTTATAGTGGAAAATAGAGGGAGACAGAAGAATAGAGGAAGCTGTGGAAAATCGAAAGATTAAGCAAGGTCAAAATCTAAAAGTAAGATAGTATGTTGGCACTGTGGAAATTCTAGGCATGCAAAGAAGGATTGTTGGGAGATTCGGGACAAGAAGAAACAACAAGAAGAAAAAAAGGAGGCAAATGTGGCAACGGGTAATGTATGTCATGATGCTTTGATTCTTTCTTTGTATACTATTGTTGAATCTTAGGTTTTAGATTCGGGGGCTTCTTTCCATGCTACTCCACATAGGCATTATTTTGTTGATTATGTTCAAGGGAATTTTGGGGATGTTTTTATTGGTGATGATGAACCTTACAGCATAGTTGGAAAAGGTTCTCTTCATATTAAGATGTAGAATGGGAATACATGGCTATTGAAGGATGTTAAACATGTGCCTACATTAAGATGAAATTTGATATCGACGGGGCAGTTGGGAAGTGATGGTTGTATTGTGATATTTACAGTGGACTCTTAGAAGGTTACCAAGGGTCCTCTTGTGGTGGCAAGAGGTAAGATGGTTGGAACCTTGAATTTAACCACCACTAACACTAATGTTTTTAATCTTGTGGCTTCATAAGTAGATACAACATTGTGGTACTATAGGCTTGGTCATATGATCCATAAGGGCATGGAGATCATAAAGAAGGATTTTCTGAGATATACAGAAACATGTTTGGAGTTCTGTGAGAACTGTGTATATGGGAAAAAGAAGCGAGTAAGGTTTCTCAAGGTTAGACTTTCGAAGAAAGAAAGTAAGTTAGAGTTGGTACATTTTGATGTGTGGGGGCAGACTCAAGTATCATCTCTTGGGGGTTCAAATTATTATGTTACTTTTATTGATGATGCAATAAGGAAAGTTTGTGTATATTGTATTAGAAATAAATCTAATGTACTTAACACTTTTGTTAAATGGAAAGCCTTGGTAGAGAATGAAACATGTTTTGAGCTAAAATTTCTCAAGTTCAGACAATGGAGGGGAGTATTGCAGCATTGAGTTTGATGATTATTTTTTTAAGAATGGAATCCACAGGAAAAAGAAGGTTCCAAGAACTCCACAACAAAATGGGGTGTCAGAAAGGATGGACAAAACAATAATGGAACGTGTTAGGAGCATGAGGTTACATGTAGGACTGCCTTTTTATTTTTGGACAGAAGCAATGAACACAGTTGTGTACCTGATGAACAGAGGACCCTCAATTGCCCTGGATGGAGGCATACCCAAGGAGGCTTGGTATGGTAAGATAGTTGATTACTCATTTCTTAGAGTCTTTGGATGTGAGGTATTTATTCATATTGACAAGGATGAGAGGACTAAGCTAGAGGCTAAATCAGAAAAATACACTTTCATTGGTTATAGTGGTGATGACTTTGGATATAAATGTTGGAGTATTAAAGATAAAAATATCATTTGGTCTGGGGATGTGGTCTTTAATGATAAAGTTATGTATAAGTAATAGTTGCAGAAAATAGGGAAGAATCAGAGAAAGAATGTGCAGTGGTAGAGGATCTTTCAGATGGGAAAGTGACACGTGAATCAGTTTAGGAACCTACTCAATAGGAACCCCAAACTCCTATATTGAGGAGGTAATCTAGGGTAAGAAGAGAACCTGAACATTTTTCTCCTTCTCTTTATTTATTACTCACTGACAGTGGAGAGCCATAGAGATTTGATGAAGCAATTCATGTAGATGCCAAGAAGAAGTGGGAGCAAGCCATGCATGAGGAGCATTAGGCTCTCCTGGAGAACCAGACTTAAGATTTGGTGAAGCTACCCAAAGGTAAAAGAACATTACAAAATAAGTGGGTATACAAAGTTAAAGAGGAAGAAGGAGGAAAGAAAAGATACAAGGCCTGGTTGGTGGTCAAGGGGTTTGCACAAAAAAAGTATAGATTTTGATGAGATTTTTTCTTCTATAGTAAAAATGAATTCTATTAGAATTGTTCTTGGATTAGTGGCAACAAAATACTTGCACTTAGAGCAGCTAGATGTAAAGACTGCATTTCTCCTTGGTGATTTGGAGGAGGATTATCTATATATGCAGCATCCAGAGGGCTATGACGTCAAAGGTAAAGAGAAGATGGTGTGTAAACTAAAGAAGAGCTTGTATGACATGAAACAAGCTCCACGTCAATGGTATAAGAAATTTGATAGCTTCATGATGGAGCAAGGTTATATTATATGTCTTTCTAACCAATGTGTGTATACAAAGAAATTTGAAGATGGCAGTTATATTATCATGTGATTGTATATGGATGACATGTTGGTTATATGAAAAAACATGCAGGAAATAAAATTTCTCAAGAAGTAGCTAAGTGACTCCTTTGCTATGAAGCATTCGGGGGAATCCAAACAAATCCTTGGTATGAGGATATCTCGTGATAAGAAGGAATGGAAGCTGAATTTATCTTAGAAAGAGTCCATTAAGCAGGTCTTGGAGAGGTTTAATATGTAGGATGCTAAACTGGTTGGGACTCCTTTACCAAGCCATTTCAAGTTATCAAAGGAGATGTGTCCTAAGATCAGAGCAAGAGAGAAACCGGATGTCCAAGGTACCTTACTCATCAGTAGTTGGTAGTTTGATATATGTCATGGTGTGCACTAGGCCTAATATTGTGCATGCAATGGGAGAAGTGAGTAGGTTTATGAGTGATCTAGGAAAATATCATTGACAAGCTAGTAAAGTGGATCCTTTGGAATTTGAGAGGGACCACGGGGAATTTTTTTTGCCATAATGGATCAGACACCACTTTACGTGGTTATGTAGATTCATTTATGGCTAGAGATGTAGACAATAGGAGGAGCATGACAAGTTATATTTTCATTGTAGGTGGGACAGCAGTGAGCTGGATTTCATGACTACATAAGCTTGTGGATTTGTCAACCACGAAGGTTGAGTATGTTTCTACCATGGAGGCAAGTAAGGAGATGATTTGGTTATAATAATGGCTTGAGGAGTTGGGGCATAAGCAGGAGGAAGGGAAGTTACATAATGATAGTCAAACTTTTATTCACCTATCTAAGAACTCTGCTTTCTACTCTCGGAAAAAGCATATACAGTTAAGGTATCATTTCATTAGGAAAACTTTGGAGGAAGAGAAGTTGAAGCTAGAGAAGATTCATACCAGTCAGAATCCTGTAGACATGATGACCAAGGTGGTCACAAGGGAGAAATTGAAGCTTTGTTCATCAATGGTTGGTCTTCACAGATGATAGTGAAGGGTTGAGAAGCTTGCTCAAAGGAAAACTAGTCTCCAAGTGGGAGATTTTTATGTTGTGGAGCATGTTTTCATGTGTGGAAGTGTTGAAGACTATACACTAAAAATATTATACACTCTCCACAGTTTTCTCGCCGGGGTTCGGGGCCAGACCGGGCCCCGAGTAGGGGTTTGGGGGGCCACTCTAGAGAAAACAAAATTGGCCTTGAAAAATATGCCCAATATTTTGGAAAACGTGCTCTTCCTATATCGGTGGTATTTTTGACCCATATGTTTATGAGATGGTTTTGGCCCATGGTTTTGGTACCCACAATATTTTAAAACTGCTTAAGCAGTTGACTATTTATGCAGTTTTGTCCATATGGTAGGGTTGATGTAACATTGCAGATGTGTGTGAGTTCAAGTGTGAATTCGATAGAGTTTGTTGAGCATTGATCCAAATAGATCTAGGTATTGTATTGAGACAAGAGGTGGCTTGTAATAAAATATGAGCAATTGATTCTTGGTAGACATGGCCAAAATTGGGTGAACCACGTTAAATACTATATCTTTTTGTTGTGTTCTTATTTCCTAACAACTAGTTTCTACTATTTCAATTTTGTGTGAGATAGTACCCGCGTATTTTATCCCTTATTTCCTAACAACTTGGCATAGTATTTTCTGGAGCTTGAATGGACACATGTGTTGCTGCAACATGTGCCATTGGTTGACTTTCTACATTCGGAGTTGTTTTTACACTACTAGTGCCTTGAGTCGTGGTGGGATGATGAGAAGAAGTTGCATGCATCGGTTGTTCTTCGACCATGGCTATTTTCCTATCTCTTGTGTTTTTTGCTACACCTTGAGGAAGTGGTTGATTTTGGGATTGTCCCTGGGGACAAAAACTTTTATACACACCTTTTTGGGTTGATCTGTATTAACCTTTATTATCGTAATATGATATACACTAACTAATAATCCCCCTGGTGATACATCATAGGCACGGTGAGAATGGAGATAATTAAAACCATAAACATGCCCCATATATAGATATGGTGACCCCTATCTATTCCATTGCACCCATCTCCACACCACAACCACAACCACATATAGAGGAAGATGGGGAGGGAGAGGGGCCCGATCAACTAGATATGTCAGATCTCTATATAGCCCCACCCCCCCCCCCCCCGAGGGGCGGAGAGTGAGGTTGAATATAGAGAGAGGGGGCCCGTGAAGGGTGAGGGGAGAGGGGAGAGGGAGATTATGGCCTGGCAGTCAGCCATATAAGTCTTCTACTTGCCAATTTACAAATGTGGTATCACTTGGAGGTGTTTCTTGAGTGTTGGCTTGCTAATTTTCTTCCTCACTTGGCTCTTGGTGTACACCGATTGTTTGTACCATAAATGCTTAATTCAGAGCATCATTGAAGCATGTTACCTAATTATGAGGTTTTCCACAAGGGAAACACCATTCATAGTCTTGTGTCATGTTGTTCTGTACCAAAACCAAGGCCCTGGATGTTGAAGTTCGTATTCAAATTGTATGGTTAGAATGGCATGGCAGCTTGAGGTTGTGCCCTTGATTCTAATTTTGATATGTAGCTTGATTTAGAGATCTATTTGATTGATATAGAGGCTTATTTGCTTGAGCTTGAGGCTAACATAGTCTAAAGATTTAAGCTTGCTGCCTCTTAATGTCACTAGCTCATTTCCCAAATTTTGTAGTTGCTCATGATTGCTCTGATTTCAAGGGGCAAGATTCCTAATGGGATTCAACTCAGGTGCTTGACTAGTTATGAGAGTTCCCATTTTCGAATATAGAGGCATATGTGGCCTAGGGGAAAACTTACGATCTTGGATCAAATAGTTCTCTACTCTGATAGTTATGTCGTAGGCCCCTGGTAGTGTTGTCACTCCCATAGATTATATCATCATAGCTATGTAGGAATTTAGAGCCTTCAAGAAGTAGAGGAACGCACCTTCGGTAGCTGGCCTCACAGAAATTAGGATCCGGTCCCATGTCTGATGAAATTTGAAGTTAAAATCTTTCATCTGCTCATTTGAAGCCCTCTTAATTGTTGTCAATTGTTTTAATAAAGACAGATTATCTTCCCTTTCTCCAAACTTATTATAGAGAGCTGAACACAATTGATCCCAGTTTGTAATGGACCTCACTGTCAAGCTCCTGAACCATTGCAAAGCCTTACCTTTGAAAGAGGAAGTTAACAATTTAACCACAACATCCATCTTATTGATCTCATGAATTGCACATACATTTGCAATATCTTGAATATGATCAATGGGGGTTTTATGGTTTCCCCCTGTGAAGTAGGGAATGTTTTTCAATGTTTCCACCGGAATAGTGTTCTAAGCATTGAGGGCAAGTGGACTGTTGCCTGTGAAGTTGATAAAAGGATTTAGTTGTCCTTGTGGTGGTTGTTGATGTGTCAATCTAATTGGTTTGAGAACTCTGGTTGATTGAAGGAAGGGTCTACCAAGTGGAGGTGTTGATAAGGTCCTATTTGGTGGAGATGGATACCTTTGTACTCTTCTTCCTCTCCTTCCATCTTCCTGGTGATAACAACATATACTTTAAAACACCTTCTTCTCTTGTCCTGGACCTGGTTTGGATCCTTCTCATGAACTTGAGGTACTTGGGTTTCTACACCACTGAGTTCTTCTTTGGAGTCACCAAATGTGTTGAGAATGATCCTCTAAAGGCTAAAGCTTCACCAAGACACACATTAGATCTTGATAAGATAGAATTATTCAACTTGAAAGGTACAAGATTTGTTTCAGAATTTGGCCCTTGTTTTGCAGTTGTCAAAACTGTGAAATACAAGGATTAGAACTTAGGCTATGCAAAATAACCTTCAAAACCTGACATGAAGACTTTCAGAAATTTTCCTCATGCAATGCACCTGTGAAAACCCAAAACACTAGCTTTCGGGATCTATAACCTGTTTTGCAACCTCCAAAACCCGAAACATTGTTTCCTTTGTGTCAGAACTTGGTACTTGTTTTTTTAGTAGTGAAAACCTGAAAATGAAAGCTTTAGAGACTTGGGACTTTTGTATGTATGAAATCCTGAAACACTAAGATTCAGAAGTAAGGGCATACAATGCAACCCCTAAAACTTGAAATGCAAGGACTGGTATTTTTTGATGTTTTTCAATCCTGAAATCCCGATTAGCTTGTGAATGCCTTCAAGGATGTGAAAGATATAACTTATTTTGTCCCATCGAGCATACCAAAATTGTTACTAAAAAATTACAGCACCCATGATTGCTTGTGATTTGTGTGAGAGGCAATCAATGTAATTTTCATAACATGAGATTATCCTGAAGTGTGAGACCTTGCAAGTAGGATAACCCTCCAGAGAAAGTTGGTTCTTCTCCCTAAACTAGTACCACAATTGACCTGAAATGATGAAAATTAACTAATCTAATCCTACCCTAATGCTTTCTAAAGAGTCAGGGATAGAAGGATTGCATGAAAAGTAAACCTACACTAAGAGGGTGATACACCAAGGAGAGGGGTGTTGCACAATTATACACTATATGGGAATAAAAACAAGTAGAATGGAGAGAGTGGTCAAGTACCATAGATCACAACACTAGTCACAAACCCACTTCCCTTAAGCAAAATCAAATATAGACATGAAATAGATAATATTATATGCATGATATACCCAAAAACATGGATAAAGGTAAGTTGCATTAACAAGATCAAGCAAGGATAGATAATAATCACAAGACAATAATTTTATTGCTCCAATTGATATTACACAATAATTCATTACATGGGATATAGGTGAGATTTTTATTCCAAATCTCTAAAAATGGAGACTATAGTTTCCACAAATCACTCGCAGGTGAGAGAGAAGGGAGGGCGGGTATAAGAATTTCCAACATTGTAAAATTTCCCTCCATTACATTTATAGAAGAAGAGATGAGAGAGAAAGGGAAAATCTAGAATCCATCCTTCAACAATTCCTAAAATCCATCATTACACATGTAAGAGTGATGGGCAAGTTTTCACAGCCCATTTTTAATTGTACCCTACCTTATGCAAGAAGGAATGGCTCCCATACTTGCATTTACTCCATCTTTGTGCCCTAGGTATGGCTTCCATGGATATGTAGCTTCATCATGATTTCTTGCCCACATGCCCAAATAATTTTCAATTTTTTTATTATCTCATGATGCGGGTCTCTAAATTATCTTTCCAACAAGTATAATTTTGTGAAAATTTGAGGTCCTGGGCGAAAGTTATGCATGTTTGAGTGTGGGTTACTGTTTTATGACTCCCAACCAACTCGCCATTACTCCACCGAGCCACTTGGATGGCTCGCCAACTAACCACAATGATTTCTCCAACCATTACTTACCTATCAAGCTCTTCATTTCGAGTTCCAAGCTACTTGTGTTAAGTTATATTTTTTCATTGCATCGCATTAGAGGCGGGTTGACTTGTTTTGTGTTTTTGTTTTCCCCCCTCCGCTTTCGATTGAGCGTAGCTCAGATTTGTGTCAGGTTGACCGGGCCACATGACATGTGGGTCTAAGACTCGAGTTACACTGCTCACCGCCCATGCTTCTACATCATGCTAACCCGACGTGCTCTTTTGAATCATTCTTCTGACACACTTCTACCGACTCGTCCATGTTTTTCAGGCTTGGGCCCCAACAAACACTGACATCCCTGCCCACTTGCACTCACCTCATGCATTCATGATAGTTTTCCCCACTTCACCATCTCCGATGCACTACGTCAACTGACCTCCGGACATATCTCCTTCAGCATTATGTTGAGCCATTCCTTTTCCTCCCAAGCCGCGCTAACTCCAAACAGGCTCGACCGAGCTCTGCAACCATCGCGAGCTTGTCGAGTAGCAGCCGAGTTGCTCAGCGAGATGATTCTAATTCGATCCACCTTGGACCCCCCCATCATATTTTTGTATTTTATTGAATTTTCCCAATAGGATCAAAGGGGGCATCATAGTAGAGCATTGTAAATCAACTTCTCTCATTTTGAGCCATTTTTTGGGCCAAATTCCTCGAATGTGGGCCCTCAGGGGGTTGGTTCTGCATTGATTGAGCTCATGAGTTTCCTCAGAACCTAGAAGAGGAAAGAATTCCACTAAATGGTTTCAAACCTTTCTGAATTCACCATGAATTCTTCTAACCCATGAATTGCACATGTAACTCTCTGGTCCACCGTAGGGCCCTGTTCTCTTCTATTGTCCATTTTCCTAGGGGGGCAAAATGGATAACAAATGTATTTTTCTCAGTTGCATGTGCATGAAAATGATGAAGGGATCGATGACAGCATGATTTCTTACCCTAGCACGAAAGGATGGGAAACTTATTCATGAATAAATAATCACTCCATATAGGATGGAAATTAAATTTTAAAATTAAGGATTCTTGGACTTAACTCTTAATTCTTACCAGTGACTAACTAACTAGTGATAAATTGAATCATTGACTCAGGAATGAGCTTTGGCGAGTAGTCATAATGCCACTTCTTCTACCTGGTGGGTGGGAGTATACAAATTTCTTATGGCTTGGCTAACACTGGTGTGAGCCAAACACAACTCGATGGAAACAACACTTTGAGTCCCTTCGGCCGTGAGGAAGTAAACAGTGTGGGAGGTGTACATTTTAAGCTCGTACGATTGTTTGTTAATGCATGTTGATGTAGATCATGTAGGGCACGTAAAAATCATTGAAATCCAAAATGAAAAGTCTTTTCACCTTCACAAGCCTAATCATATCAATCACAATTAATCTGCATCATCAAGTTGTTTCGAATATCACAGACGTCTCTATTAATGATATTGTGTAGTCATTTAAAAGGGAAGATTGATATAATATACCTGTTGCACAAAAATTCCATGTAGGTATTTCTCTAATTGAAAGCATCCCACACAGCATAGCACTCTATTCCTTGCATCCATGCAAGCATGGAAAATGTCATGTCTGTAAGGCCATGTGTGGGATGTGTCCTCTCCATGCTTTGATTTGGGTTTTGAAAAGTTACTTAACCTGATTGGTGGGTTTTTGACATGGGTATATTTTCCTACTCGATTTTTATTTTGTTGTTAAATACGTGTCGTAGCACTAGTTTTGCCACTAGTGAGACGATTTTTTAGTCATAATGTGGAATCTTTTATTGTTTTGAATCTAAAATATTATTTTGTGGATTTTATTATTAACTGTATATTACCAACACAAAAAAATGGTTGTCGTAAAGAATGATATGTTGAATATTTAAAAACCATCAATTTTTTAAAACAATCTTAAAGAATGATATGCTAAAAATTTAAAAAACTCATAAATGTTTTTAAATATATGAAAATATACAAATTTATAAGAAGACATGATAAAAATAAATATAGAAATCCAAATAAAAATTTATAAAAGCACATAAAAGAACTAAATTGTCAACAAAATTTGATTTGACAGGTGGAGATAATTTGAAATTCCAGGTCTGCTCTCGAGGTCTTGTAAGACCCAGTTGATGGAAGCCCTAAACAGGACACCTGACGCTTTCAACCAAGCGACACCTCCACATACCTAAAACTGAAATAAAGTAGTAATTCTTAATATTATATTATTTTTTAATTTTAACATTTGTAATTAAATTTATTCTTAATAAAATTATATTTTATAATTTACAATAAAATAGATTTATTTGTAATAAATGAAATGTTGTTATATATTGTCTTTTTAAAATATAAAATAATTTTAATTATAAATCATTAATAAAGAAATATAATATTAATATATATTTATTTATATACATGTGTGTATTGTAATATATTCTATATATAAATCTAGATAAAAATGATTATCATGTTTACACTTTACATGTCGTATAAAACAATTATTTCAAGTATTTACAAGTATTTAATAGTTAGAATTATGAAAATTGTGTAGACAATTGTCAAATTTAACCCATAGTGGATATTGTATTACCCACTTCATTGATAACTTTCTAAAATAACTCTAATGTCGTGGTGTATAGGTTCAAACATCATCTTTTATTCCCTAAATATGGCAATGAATGGACCTAATTATATTGTAATATTGTTGACGTTGACATGCACCCCCCAAAATCTTTGCATAAAATAGCAAAAAAGTTCTTCCTTTGGTGTTCTTTTCCATTAAGAAAATTTTGTTTCTATTGTTCTTTGGATGGTATTGCCTTTAGTTGTACCTACATAACCTTGTGCTTTATTTGAAACAAAAAAATTTGTGTCGGGGGTCTTGCCACCACTGGCGCTGGCAACAATATCCATAAAATCCACCTTTCGTTAAGCCTTGATGGTTTTTTTTGCCTTGTTATGAACATATGTTTTCACACAGTTGTAGGGATGTCAGTGCATGCCTAAAAATGCTTAGATGGAATCGTGTTCATTTTCAAACAAGTTAGTCCTTGACATAACAACATGAAAGATAGACACTACCTCATAAGGTAGTTTTAGGACCTCAAACAAATCCATGACATGTTGTTAATGGCCTCACCAACATTCCCACCAATAAGCATAGGCCTTTGCACAATGCACAAGCCTCAGAGAGGAGGCAACATAGTTTCAAAATTCTTATCAGATTCCAAAACTAATCTCTACATCAGCCATTGAGGGACCAAAATGACCCCTATCTAAGGGCATAAGCCTTGATCCATTGATTATGATGTCCATATTCTCAATGCCCTCAAAGGCTTCGTAGAGTCTCCTTCACCAACGCCTACAACTAGGAAGCTTCATCATGTTTGAGTCTCTCGTGTTTTTTACCTTACTCGTCATGCCCTCCAAGTCATCCTCGTCATCTAGCTTACCTTCTTCTTTAAGAGATAAAAAAATAAAAAATAGTCGACATTGTCCTTCGAGTTGTGGATATCCAACCCCTTGATTCAGTGTTCCTATGCGATGAAAATTCCAAATTCAACCACTCCCTCATCTTGTTGGCCAACATTCCCACTACAAATCATAGCCAAGAACATGACCATAGGAAAGCAGGAGACTAAACTGGCCATATTTTGATTCAATACTTGTTTCTCACTTTAGATTGAATAGTTGTTCCCTCCTTTTCAAAATACTACTACATTGTGCTTCCTTCTATATATTCACTCAATTAGACTACATGGTGTATTTCCATCTCTCACTTCGCTTTCATATCCTCCTCTGCACATGACACATTTGCTTCTTTTACGACTATCGACGTTTCCATTGCACCCCTTTGGTATAATTGCTAGTAAGTATGCATTTACTGTGATTTATTTCTACAATTCACATTAGAAGCTTTGAAATAAGTCTGTCTCAATCATATT
Source organism: Taxus chinensis (assembly GCA_019776745.2). Lineage (NCBI taxonomy): Eukaryota > Viridiplantae > Streptophyta > Pinopsida > Cupressales > Taxaceae > Taxus > Taxus chinensis. Next base: position 620,403,145 of record CM034155.1, read on the forward strand.
ATGTCTTTTATTGCACATCTCAATATTAGAACACTCGGTAGATAGCGTCAGTTGAAGGAGGCACTTTTGTTTATCATGCATAACCCTGTTGTAGAGATAAATCCCACCAACCATAAGAAAGCTCTTAATGAATCGACAAATCCCCCCCAAAACATGAGATGTTTTCATCTTTTAGGATCCTCTTTTGAACAAAACCACATTAGATATTAAAATAACAACTTCTAAACATTTTTTTGTGAATTCAAGCTAAAATTGAATCAAAATCAGACCGACATCAATGGAAGTTTAAAAGCTCTACAAATTATACATGATTGGATAGGGACGACACTAACAAACATGCATGAGGTGGAAGGTAAACATAAACCACGTGGTAAGAAGAACAGTCGGTTTTATAAATGAAATATGCCAAAATAAACCAAAGACAAAAAATATAGAAAACAACTAAGACGATTAAACCCACAATTACAAAGAAACTTGACTTTAGAAATCCTATCGGCCAATTAACATAACACTAATAAATAAGCCTTATATTTTAATATGGAGTATACGAGAAATTCAAAAGATCATTAAGAATAGTTTAAACTTTTTTTCCCTCTGTTTATTAGTGCTCCAATGCTAACCTATTTTATATTTTATTATTCATGTTGTGGTCGACACTCCCAACTTTTCCTTCAAAGAAATTCTAAAACCATGAAGAATATTTAGAAAGCAATTCAAACACAACTTTGAAAAATTTGCAAGCATCAACCAAACTTTGACACATCTTATATGTTTCAAAGTTTGTTTTCTAAAATGCTAAAGCGCTGATATGTTTCGGATATATGTATAGATATAAAGAATCTGATAGGCGGATACATTGATTTTTTGGCCCTAGATACAACTACACAAAAATATCAAAAAATAAATTCTAGCCTAATAAATAGGAATTAACCACATGGTATGCATTTAAAAATAAAGTAACCACAAAAGACTTGATAGTTTATATAATGTCAATCAAATACCAAATGACAAGTTACAAATATCATCGTAAATATTAAATTTAATTATTAGTATTCAATCCAAGAATCCTCCTTTCAAGCTCTTCAATGACCACCGTAGTAAATGGGCACTTGTATAAGTGTAGGAAGATGATAACATTGTTGCTTGATGAAGTATCAAACTTAAATGAGCAAAGAGAGGTAAGCATGTAATGAGAGGAACACAAGGCAAAAGTGTTGCTTTTGTGTTGTCTTTTTTGTAAAGACTTTTTTGGGTTGGATACTTCTTAGATGTACCAATTGGTCTGGATACGTATGCAGATGTATTCAGCCATGTATGGATTGTCTAAGATGTATTTGTAGATGCTTCTACATTGTATTTGTATTAGATATGTATCGCACATGTATCCAGACATTTAAGGGGACGTATAGATATCATGTCTAAAATATTGTGATGTGAATGTAAATACTCTTTCATTAATGTGAGTGGATTTACATACCTTCTGGAAAGGTACTCTTAGAATTGTTAAAAGAATGTAGAAGAATCTACAAGTGGTTTGCCTGTGGTAAATATGTATGTATTTATATAAAGATATAGAGAAAGATTCTACATGAGTTTTTCTCTAGTAAGTAGAATGTGTCCTTTAATTGATCCTCTCTAGTTTGGGGAGATTTTGTGTATGAATGCTTTACTTTGAATGAAGCTTATGTTTGGGCTTCGTTAAGGTAAGTTTTAACACCTTTTTTGCATGCACCTTTGCCTTGTATAGAATATTGGTTCAACTATTGTATAAAATGAATATCTTTGTAATAAAACATTGATTACTATTTTGTAAAGAGATAAATGTTTTGTGTGGCTTTAGACCAATTGGTGGCATGCTATAAATGTGGGTTCATGCACAAATTTTGAATATTTAAAGATAGATAATTGTTAAGGTGAACTTACTACTACACCTTTCAATGTAATTTTCAATAATGAAAATATGGTCAGAAGAATTTTGTGAAATTATTTGATTCACCAGAAAAATCTTATGAAGATAAATTATTGTTGTATTTGAATAAAACTCTTTCCTAATGTTTTTTTGGTTGTTTTTTTTAATTACGTTAGAACTTAATTTTTATTTGATGGTATTAATTGCTTTTTGAGTGTTTATAAAACCTATTTTTTTTGTGGGGAAATCCATAGCGAGTTTCTTGATATTTTTTGGTTTTTCACCATCAATTTCCATATTCTCTTTTTGTTTCACTATTATTTTGCTAGTGGGATTATATTTAATTTTATTTCTTATTGCATGGTCACTGACGTAGATTACTAATTTTGAAATTGTCTTATTTATTTGATTTTGATTTTAATACATTGAGATAGTGCATCTCACATTGTAGACAAAGTCCTTATATCTTAGGGTACAATTTTTTTTTATTATATGTTTTAAAAACTCCAAGCAAGCATTTTTTATTCGGTACATGTGATGAAGTATGGATGTGATCGAACCTTACATTTCTGACAGGTGTAGGTTTCTAATAGGTGCATTGGTGTTAGCGTGGTTAATGCCTCTAGATCCCAAATGAAGCACGTCTGCAATCGAAGCAAGGAAAATTATATGTCTATAAGGCCGCGTGGGATGTGTTCTCTCCATGCTCTGCTTTGGGTTTTGAAAAACACTTACCCTGATTGGTGGGTTTTTTGACATGTGTTTATTTTCCCACTCAACTTTTATTTTGTTGTTATAGTCTCATTACCTTATTTAATGTAAATGATTTTTTTTGTAAAGCAAGCCCCATGATGATGGAAAGGAAAAGAATGCTCACCTGTGGAGATTAGTTTTAATTAAGAAGTTTCTAATTGTTATATATATGAAAATATTTTATATTTAAATAATGTATTCAACATTAAATAGTTTGAAACTTTAGTTAATATCAATTAGGGCCACAGATTCATCTCTATGTGCAGGGCTGAATTAACCCATAAGGGCATTGGTTTTGGGATGGCTATTAGTGAGAGCTCCTTTTACCACAGTTCCTGCGATGTCATGTTTATTTGCAATCACCCCTTTGGCGTGTATAAGGAAAAATACATAGACCGTCAACCTAGATTTCGTGCCCATCCCTCTTGCGGTCTCTATCGGACTGGTGCTAGAAAACAAGTTAATGTGTAAATTTAGCAGTAACTTGATAGTTGAAGCAAGTGCAGAGTTTTGACCTAGCATCAAAATATTTTGGCATTGAGTAGACGACACTGAATACATTGGCATTGCACCCCAATCCTTTGAATCTCGTGGTTCATAATCTTTCGTACACACCTTTTCTTCGCGGCCCTTAGCTATGTTGGCTACCATTAAGAGTTTATGCACATTCAGTTGCTCCTCAGCATCTTTTAGTGCCTTTTCAATGGCTTCATAGGGCATATTTTCGTCCGCTCCAGAGTCAGTTGAATCGACTAAATTGTTTAGAAAATCAAGAACTTGCTTTTGCAGTTTTAGGAGCCTTTGGAATTCATTGTAAGCGGTCATACATATTATATTTACATCAATGTCGATAACATTAAGCATATTAATGGTATTGAGATGTTGAGGAACATAGTTTTTAACAAAATTCATTTGATCCAAAGCTTCCCGACAAGCTTCAATAGTTTTTCTTGGGCGATCAACCACCCTGTAAAAAGGCAAGAGTATTATGGTTGTATTCAAGAAGGAGAGTGTTGTCATCCCCATGCAGTTTCCATCTAGAGTTGGGAAATGTTTTACAAAATCCTTCAACCGTTAGAGTTGATCTACAAACTTTTCGCTACCATCAAAATCCTAATATTGAGATCTAATCAATGTGATTAGATCAGTGCAGTTCCAGCCTTCCTTTTTGTTGTTATTGGAATGAATATTGGTTTGCTTCATAGATTCCTCATTGGCTACCCACATATTTTCTGGAATTTTTCTAGGCAAACACATTGGCTCCAATATTATTGTATTGTAATGATTTGTAAATTCTTTGCCCATGTAAAATGACCTGCAACATTTCCTATTTATCATAGGACTAATATTAATTTTTTTGTATATGCTAAATACATTTTTTTCTAATTTATATATCACAAATTTTAAAGGAAAAAGCATGGTGTTATGCCCACATAAATTTTAACTTGTTTGTTATGAGAAACTACAAATTAATTTGTTCTGAAATGCATATTTGATAAGAAACAGATGAATCGATTGCTCCATTTCACTTTCATTTCACAGTTACCTTATCCTTTGTATTGATTGTGCAAAAAAATATTAATAATCTTCGCTTCATTTGGGTAATTTAGTCTGTAAAAAACTACATTTCGTGGTTTCCTTTTTGTCAATGAAAGTTTGTATGGTGATTTTGCATGTCTTCCTATAACGTAGAGGAAGAGTTTTTACTTCTCTGGCCTCCTGTTAGAGTAGGTATTTACCTTAGCTCATGTTCACCTAGGTACATTATTTACCTTTATTGTATTTATCCTCACCCACTTATGTGTGTGGATATTTCTTTTTATTTATTTAGATAATAGGAGATATTATCTACTTGTTAGGTATAGTTATTTCCTTGATCTCTGGTATTGACTAGTTCTTTCCTAGATCTATGGTATCCTTGATGTTTAGTTCTCTCATAAATCTATGGACTTGACTAGTTCTTTGATGACTAGTTCTTTCCATGATTTATGGCTTGATCTACGACCTTGACTGGTTCTTAGATTGTTATTCCTTGCCTATATAAGCAAGGCCCATTATCATTGTATTTCATTAAGTTCCATAATAATATATGATATTACTATTCATTTGTTTGCAAAGGTTTATGTAGCGAATTACTTTCATCTTATTGATCGTGGTGTTTGATTAGCATCTGTATTCTTGGCTTGGTACAATCTGGTTATCGTTCCTTTTATGGTATCAGAGCAGGAGATTGTTATTGACATCCGTCTATAAGTTTTATTTTGTAAATAATTTTTTTATATATTCATATATTTTGTTGCTGCGTGCATTTTATTCAAAACAGAGTCTTTCATTGGATCCAGAAGGTGGCAAAACCCTAAGATCGATTGTAAACTCGACCATTTTGGGAGACAGTCATTTTTTTGGTTTTTTATTGTACAGAGAATCGTGGTAGTGTGCCTCGGGATTCGTGTCAGCTGTGAAGGAAAACCAACAAATTGTTTTCTAGGTTTTTTGAGTTTTACAAGATCGGATCTAGGTTTTTGTTTCTGTGGGTGTAGCATTCTCGATCGGCGCACAGGTCTTTTTCAGAAAAGTCATTTCTTTCCTCTTTTGGCAGGGGTCCACGAGTGGCTGTGCATGTTTTGCTATTACGGGAAATCCGCAAACTACTATTTTGGGCAGCAAAGGTCACTTTCAGCACAGTCCAGAAATAGCAGTTTTTACCAGAAGAAGCAGTTGGATGTGACTTTCTCGAAAACCAGCGACACCCCCCAGAATAGTAAGTTGCACATAACCATTATGGTATGGTCATATGAGAGCTTAAAGCTTGTGATTCCTACTAGTAGGTGCTTAACTCCAGCCCCCTTTCATTTTATTTGTGTGGTGAAGGCAAGAGTATTTTATTCTATTTTAGTGGCAACTAAAATAAATAGTAGAGCATAATATTGAAAAGTTTGTAACTTTTGATCAATAACTCGGTTTTGAGTGTCGTTTTTTGCAGAGGTGATTTTTTTTCTGTGCTCTTTCCATTGGAAATATTTATTTGAAGAATTGCACTATAATTATAAAGTGTCATATTGTAACACGCACTCATTATAAAGTTACAAAATCTGAGGGGGCTGTTGCATTGTTTGGGGCTCTTGTTGCATTGCTTGGTTCTTGCATTTCTTTTGGTGATTTTTTTAGGATGAAATCTACTTCTGCATTAGATCATGTTGAGCCATTAACAACACATAATTACCATACATGGAAACCAAGAATGGAAACAATAATTAAGCAGAAATGATTATGGGCTTTAACTTCTTTAGAACAACTAGAGTTCACTAGAGAATATGAGAAATTTCAGTACCAGTGCAAATTTGATGAGTGTATGGGTTTGATAGGAACTTATGTAAGTGACAGTCTTTTATTTCATTTGGAAAAGTGTGACTCTCCTTTCAAAATATGGGAGAAATTAGAGGATTTATTTGGTAAGATGGATCATATGAGAGCCATACAACTTGAAATTGAGAACACCTCTCTTAATCCTGAAGATTTTCCAATAATTATAGACTATCTTACCAAGTTCAAGCATTTGTTGACACAATTAAAGGGGAGTGGAAGAGATAAGAAAAATGAAGAGTGTGTTTACTTGATTCTATCCAAGTTGAGAGGACCATTCCAAATATTTGCTTCTACCTTTTTCTCTAGCATGGATGCCTTAGGTGACACATTCAAAATGCCCAACTTAGAAACATTTTGTGAAATACTCACTAGAGAAGAATCCAAATTGTCTTACCTTGAGTCTTCCACCTCTCAAAAGGCATTAGTTGCATCTAATCCTAAGGGCAAGGGAAAACCAAAGAGTAAAACCAAATCCACACCTTCTCCATCTCAAAATGCTTCTAAACCCAAAGAAAACAACTCAAAACCCAAGGATTCTTCTAAATCCAAGAATGATTCTAGCCGTTCATGCTCTTTTTGTGGGGGTAGTAATCATGAAGAACATAGGTGTTATAAGCGAATGCAAGCCTTAGAGGATGCAGTCAAGAAACACAAAATTTCTATCTTCACTCTACCTCCTTCTAATCAGCATGGAAAAACACTTAATGTTGTTGAAAGTTCTCATTCACCACTTGCAGACAATTGGGTTATAGATTGTGGTGCTTCTCATCACATGACTTCTTCCAAGGAGTCTTTTGTTTCTCTAGGTGTTGAGTTCTACTTCCAAAATTGAGGTTGGAGATTCTTGCTTTCTTTCTATTGAGGGAAAAGGTGACATACAACTTGATGGTGGCAATATCTAAGATGCACTATATGTTCCTAACATCACTACAAATATGCTTTCTGTATATCAAATTTGTCATTCTGGTCAAGGGAAAACAATGAATTTTACACCACAAGGGGCAGAAGTAAGAACTTTGTTGGAGCCTTATTCACTTATTGCTCATGGTATTGTTGATCATAGTTCTAGACTATATCACTTTGAGGGTTTTGATGACACTTCTTCAATAGGGACATAATTGGTTTCTCATTCAGATTCAGAGAGTAAGCTTTGGCATGAAAGATTTAGACATCTCAATTATAAATATTTGAAGGAGTTGATCACTCATGGTATGGTAGATGGTCTTCCTAGAGTTTCTTGTCTTGAGGGAGTTTGTCATGGTTGTGCATTAGGGAAACAACACCAAGATCCTTTTCCTAAGAATTTGTCTAAGAGAGCTTCTTCACCGCTTGAGCTTGTGCATAGTGACTTGATGGTTTTTCCTACCCCATCTTTCAATGAAGCTAAGTATGCACTTACATTTATTGATAATTTCTCGAGGCGTACTTGGGTTTATTTTCTCAAGTACAAAAGTGATGTTTTTTCACACTTCAAATTCTTCAAAGCTTTGGTCGAGAAACAATATTCTAATAGCATAAAGAACCTTCATACTGATAATGGGGGGAGTACTTCGGCAATGAGTTTTCTGACTTTTTTGGAAACTCAGGGGCATTATTCACCAACATTTTGTTCCTCGTACTCCACAACAGAATGGCTTATCAGAAAGGAAGAATAGAAATTTGAAGGAAATGGATAACTGTATGATGCATTCTAGAGATATACCTCCTATCTAGTGGGCAGGAGCAGTTAATTGTGCTAACTATATTTAGAATCACACACCACACAGAGCATTTGAACATTTGACTCCAAAGGAAGCTTGGTCCAACACTAAGCCAAATGTCTCATTTTTTTGAGTCTTTGGGAGCCATGCTTGGGCCTTTATGCCAAAGAAGAAAAGGAACACTTTGGATAAGAAGAGTAAACCCTTGATATTTGTAGGGTATTGTGAGGACATGAGAGCTTATCGTCTTTTAGATCCTGATACACATGATGTTCTTTTTTGAACACATGTTCAGTTTGATGAACGTTTCACTCCTCATGATTCTTCATCTTCTTCCATTCCTTCTTCTTCTTCATCTCATCTTGATTATCCTTTCTTTGAGGAGATTGATGAGGAGGTTATAGATGCCATTGAGGATCTTATTCCCACTGATGTTATCACTATGCCTAAGTAGGCTCGTACAACAATTTCTAAGGTAGCACCTTTCATAGAGGATCTTCCTCCCACTAGGCATTATCATGCACATTCTACTGGTTCTGGAATTTTGTGTCAGGAAGTTTCTGAAGATCCACAGTCTTTTTTCAAAGGCTCATGGGATACAGGAGTGGGATGATGCGATGGACAGCTAAGTATTCTTCTTTGATGAAGAATCATACTTGGGATTTGGTATATCTTCCTAAAGGAAGAAATATGGTTAGGTGTAAGTGGATATACCGAACCAAATACGCAGTTGATGGGTCCATTGACAAGTATAAGGCTCATCTTGTTGCAAAGGGTTTTTCACAAGTTGAAGGTATTGATTACTCTTAAGACTTTTACACCCGTTGCCAAGATGGATTATGTACGCCTTGTACTTGCTTATTGTTGCATCACAGGGGTGGCCCGCATACCAGATGGACGTGAAGAGTGCCTTCTTACATGGAGATCTACAAGAGGAAATATATATGGAGCAGCTAGCTAGATTTGTTCAGGATTCTTCTCTTGTTTGTAGGCTCCGAAGGTCTCTCTACAGCCTCAAACAAGCCCCTCAGGCTTGGTATGAGAAGATGGATTCTTTTCTTCTATCTACTGGTTTTGTTTGTTGCCAATCCAATCATATAGTGTATCTCTAGCATGTTGGTGAGGATATTTTGATACTTGTCTTGTATGTTGATGATCTGTTACTTATTGGTAGCTCTTCTTCCCACATTCAGAGTAGTCAGAGGGCTCTTTCTATACAGTTTGACGTGACAGATCTTGGGCTATTACATTATTTTCTTGGTTTGCAGATTTCTCAAACAAATTCAGGGATTCATTTGAGTTAGCAAAAGTACACCCATGATCTTCTTAGGCACTTTGATATGGCTGATTGCAAGCCAAGTCCATCTCCTTTTCAGTTTAGAGTTACTCTCACATCCACATGTACCACACCACTTTGTGATCCTACGTTGTATAGGCAATTGGTTGGGAGTCTCATGTACTTGACCCATACTCACCCTGATATTTCATTTACAGTAGGGCATATATTTCGGTTTGCACATTCTCCTCATAGTAGTCAATGGCAGGCTGCTAAAAGGATTTTTCCCTATTTGCATGGCACTTCCCACTTTGGCCTACACTACACTAGGGGCTCTACTTAGTTGGTTGGGTATACAGATGCAGATTGGGTAGGTTCTATTGATGACAGGCGTTCCACTTCTAGCTATCTTTTCTATCTTGGTTCTTCTCCAGTTGCTTGGGCATGTAAAAAGCAACATGTTATTGCACTTTCATCTTCAGAGGCAGAGTACAGGGCAGGAGTTACAGCGAGTCAGCAGATTCTTTGGCTTCGCCAGTTATTGACAGAGTTCAGATTCCCACAGGATTCACTGACTATACTTTGGTGTGACAACCAAAATGCAATTCACATTTCTCGCAACCCAGTTGAGCACCAGCAGACTAAGCATATTAAGATACACATTCACTTCATTTGTCAACACATTCAGGATGGAGTTCTTTGCTTAGAGTACATTCTCGACTCAACAACAGGTTGTAAATGTCTTTACGAAGCCTTTTGCATCACCTCGCTACCTTGAGTTGCGTGGAATGCTTGGGGTTTCGGAAGTTATTCTTGGGGGGTGTTTGTGAGAACATTTTCCTTCTTCTTCTTCTTTCTCTTTCCTTCTAACAGGATTCTTTCCTTCTTTTGGTTCGAGATTTCTTCATGGATATATTATACATGAGTACCTTATCAGGCCTAGTTGTCGGGACTCATACTGTGGACATGCCACTTCTATTTTTGCCCCTAGCTTCACTTGAGGGAGTGTGTTAGAGTAGGTATTTACCTTAGCTCATGTTCACCTAACCCGCTTCAAACTACCACTTGAGACCAAGAAACAAACTAGGTTTAGCTAGGAAAATTATGGAATAATTTTTTTTGTTAAGAGTGTTTGCAAAGAAGGTTACAAGATCATAGTTATCACAAACCATGTTTAGGTTAAAAGTCAAGATTGACTTACAGAAATGATTCTACAACATCTCACAACAAGCACAAGGTCAAAACAAGGGATTAAATTCATCACTTAGGTTAGGAGAGTAAATTCTCACTCCTCTCTGCCCTAACAGGCTTACAGGATTCAACTTGATTTTTCACACACTTAGATTCATCAAAACTTTCCTAAATCATGCTCATTGGATAGGAAATTTTCTCACCTTTCCAACCATATAAAGAAGTCCTTCTAACTCCTTGTAAAACTCAAGTTATGGGCCGGCGGAGTTTCAGGGAGAAATTTTCCCTTCCTTAGGCGCAAGGCGCAAAACACCTCTGCGCGCCCATGGGGCCAATGAAAGGGGACAAGTGGCATGCTCTGGTTGGTCTAGAAGGATTAGTGGGCCAATGGAGAAGGTTGAGACTTAAAGTCTCAATTGCCAAAAAGTGCTAAGAGGACAAAAGGGTCCGCGCGCATGCCGATGCCCTAGTGCCACGTGTCGAACGCCTATTGGCTGGCGGGGAAAAATTGTGAATTTTTCCCAAGGTCAAAACCAAAATTTTCCAAAGGAAATTTTTCCTTTCCAAACCTCTGCCCATGCAAAAATTCCATGTGGTCCTATGATTGGACGCGGGTCGGCGGAGCGACAGAGGGAATTAAAATTTTGTGCCAAAAAGGTTTAAAAGGCCAAAGGCTCACACGGGCCCGTGCGTCCCTTAGGACACGTGTCAGCACCCCATTGGTTGCAGGTGTGCGGGGCCATGGGGAAAATAAAGAAATTTTTTCCAAAAGGCCAAAAATTTAAGTTTTCAAATTTCTTTCGCGCGCCCACCAAGCCACGTGTCAGCACGTGATTGGCTGCAGGGCCGCGGGGTTGCGGAGAAAATTGGGAAAATTTTCCCAAGGCAATTTTTTCAAAAGTTAAGTTTTTCAATAAGATTCAGCCCTCCCAAGTGCCACATGGTGACACATGATTGGCTGAGAGTGTTGCGGGGCTGGGAATTTTTTGGGGAAATTTTTCCAAAGGTTCAAATTTTGATTTTAATATAGTTAGATTTATTTTTGGATGGCCATTTTGAAGTAAAACTTCAAATGGCCATAACTTTTGATAGGAAACTCCATTTTGGACAAACAAGGACTTTCCGGAAATCTCTCAGAGTCCTCTTTGCACAAAAATCATAAATTTTGGATTTTGATGAAGTTTTGAGGGTCAATTTTAAGAAATCGATCTGCAGGGTTTTGCATTTAAAACTGGCAATTTTTCCAACTTGTAAGATTTGATTCAATTTTGATTTTTCTTCTTCTCAACATGTAAAATGAACATGGAGGAATGATCTTGGGTAAGTTTAAGATTGTTTTCAAGGTTCAATTTATGATTGAGTTGCATTTGATATATTTTACAACTTTTGACAGGAAAACGGTCCAGCAAGTTCTAAAATTGATTTTTGTGAAGTTCTAAAATGTTTTTCTTTGATGTTGAAGTCAAATTGAATTCATTAGAGATTATTAAATCTGAATTGTTTATTTCTTAATTAAGTTGTAGATTCTGAACTGTACATTTATTGATTATTTCAAATGCCAGATTTATGAAAAGAACAGAGTTATTTCATTAACAACTATAATAATCCAATTTGCCACTTCCAAACATGGAAATATTATCAAATCTGTCTAAACAATTAATTTTATCCATATTCTCATTCAAAAAACAATAAGGCAACATTTGATATTTCAAATTTTAATAAATACAAGGAACATAATACTGTATTTTTCTCCCACACGCATTTTCCTTTTTCAACAGAGATTTCATTTTAAAACAACCATTCCAATTCAAGACAACAATACACAATTGGAGAAAAAGGGATGTAATTCTTTTATTGATTTCAATCAACAACATTACAACTTCATTCTTTCCATAAATTTCAATATACAAATACAAGCAGATTCTCATTCTATCATGTTATTTTCAAAACAGAGTATGAAATAATAACTCTTTACATTTCTCAAATGAATCTCAATCTTTCCTTTGCAATACAAGATGCTTCACAATTACAATAATAATACAATTCATCCACTACAAGGTGGGAATGGATACAATGAATTTCTCAAAGGAAGGGACTGTCAAAACTGTGTTTTCTCCAAGCTCCAAAATAGCAGCATGTTGATTTCTTCTTCTTTTCAATTTGATCACAACAAGGAAGGGGGAAAGGCAACGCTCTCCACCCAACCAAGACATCCAATGGGAAAGGAGAAGCCATCTTTCCCCATTGGCCCCCGAGCCCCAACCATATTGAAATGGAGCATGAATATCAACACATGGCAACATAGGCTTCTTTCACATACAAGCACATTCTTCACACATGCATAAAACAATAAAATGTAGTTCAAAACAAGACATCAGTTCCCAACTACATGTTGAACATTTCATACAACACAAAGGCTTCTTCAAGCAAGCCAAACAAGAGCAAGAGCTATGGGGAGCTCCTTATACCTCCCAAGTTGGAATTGGGCATCCACCAAATGCATACCGCCAAAACATACCAAATCCCATAAACCTTATATCTCCCAACCCCTCCTTATGCCCCCCCAAAGTTTCTCCCTTATGCCCCCCCAAGAGTAAGAAATGCAAGCAATTTCTTTTCCTAGGTGGATCCCAAACCAACACTCCCTCCACAAAGAATAAGTGCCATTGGCAATCCCTTATGCCCCCCATATAAACCCCATAGTCTTCTCCTACACCTTTCCCTAAGCAATCTACCCAACCAGCCATGAATGCAAACACAACAATCACCATTTCATTCATGCAAGAAAAGGGAAAAAATAACATATAAAAAGGACAAGATCCTACCTCTCCATAGTGGAGATTGTTTTCCCAAATACAGTTCCTTCAGTGCTCAAAATGCAGTCCCAAAACAACAAGGTATAAGCATGCAAAATAATTTCCAACTCCTTCCACAAAGCAAGCTCCAACAGCAATAAAAATTTGACCCAAGGATGAGAGAGACAAAGTTTCAACAACCCAAAAAGAGGAGAAATTCAAATTTTATAGGAGAGGGAGGGAGAGGATGATGTGGATTCCAAGTGGGATGCCACATCATTCTTACTCAACCCCAAAAGGAGAAAGTCAACCTCACAATTAAACACAATAAATGGAGATGACAAGCAACTTACACACTCAAAATTAACCCATACTTTAACAAGGACTGAATTAAAAATTTGTAAGTAAAGTGCAATAAAGACTTACACATAGTCATTTCAAATTTTAATTAAAAAGGCTAAAATTTACTCCCAAACCATAGGCATGGTTGGTGGATGATTTTAAGAGGTGTGGGACAAGTCTAACTTGTCCCACAAGCCTCAAAATGCAGCCCTCAAGGACAAATTCGAATTCCTTTGAGGATGAAGTGTTCTACACTCCAAAATCTGACTTACACAAACTTTCACATCACTTACACATCTCTTACATCCTCTTACACATTCTTACAACATGAATTAATATCTATGACTTCATTTATTACATACTTTTGACATAATGATTTATTTATTTAACATATGGTTATACATGACATAAATCCAATTTAATTAATAACCAAGACAACACTTTATTACTTACATTCCACATCCCAATTAAATTAAATAAAGTTTAACTATATGACTATCACATTAAAACTATCACATTTAAATTAAATAATAAAAAGAACACATTACAAATAAAAATACATACAACAATAATAAAAAGGAACACATAAATAAAACACATATATCCCATGGTCACATATAATGGAAATCCCCCCCATGGGAAATCCTAACATAACACAACACACAAACAATTACAGTTGCCATGGTGACCTTGTTGAGTTCATCCAGAATTTCAATATGGTTAGTCTCCAGTCCCCCGACATTGTTGTGATATTTTAACCTACAAAATAACAACACCTCCTTTGGCCTCGTGGCCATATCAGAACATCCAAAATGATATAAGCAACATATAAATATCAAATCCAAATCACAACAATATCAAGAATTCAACATTATCATTTTAAATTCAATTTTGCCACTATATCATCATCCAATGAATCTCTATACTAGAGCTACTCATAATATCAAATGTCACATGTCTAAAATCAACATCAATAACCTGTCCATATCAAGCAGTATATCATCATCCATATATAATAATGTCTCCAATAATCATCATGCATGCTAACTGAATCAAGGTCCATAATAATCCATGATCTAACATATACACATCATACTAAGTCAAAACATAATAATGTCCAAAATGAGATCAACAGTAGCAAGATCAGTATCTAAACAGTGTCAAAGGAAAGTGGGCACTACATCCCCCTCCCCTTAGACTTGACTTCCTCCTGGAAGTCACTAGAACAAATGTGGAAACTACACTCGTAATACTGTGGCATCCTCCCAAGTGGCTGCAGTCTCATCATATCTGTCCCACTGCACTCGTACCTGATCAATCTCTCTACCTCGAAGGCCCAGGGTCCTACGATCTATGATACAGACGGGCTCCACTGTCACCTACCCCTGATCCTGCACCTGCAATGATGTCCAGTCCAACACATGAGAAGGATCTGCAATGTACCTCCTAAGGACATAAACATGAAACACATCATGTACGCGAGACAAGCTGGGTGGCAATGCTAGACGGTAGGCCAAAGGGCCGATACGCTCCAAGATCTCAAAAGGACCAATGAATCTAGGAGCTAACTTAGAACCTTTTCCATAGTGGATAGGGCTCTTGTGTGGCCTAACATGAAGGAACACCTTCATGCCCACATCAAAGCTATGATCAATCCTATGCTGATCCGCATACTTCTTCTTCCTGTCCTGTGCCTCCTACAATCTCTGCCTGATCAACACTACCTGCTGCTCCATGTCCTGCAAAAGAGCTGGTCCAAGAGATACTCTATCCTCCAACCTGTCCCAGCTAAGGGGTGTCCTACACTCTCTACCATATAATTCCTGAAAAGGAGCCATGCCTATAGAACTCTGAAAACTATTATTGTAGGCAAAATCCACTAAGTACAGGTACTCCTCCCACTTAGACTGCTGATCCATCACGTACATCCTGAGCATATCCTCTAAAATCTGATTCACTTGCTCGGTCTGTCCATCTGTCTCAGGATGATATGTTGTGCTGAAATTAATCCTCATCCCGAGGACATACTGCATGGTAGTCCAGAAGTGTGAAGTGTACAAGGGATCGCGGTCACAAATGATCTTCCACGGGATCCCGTGCAACCTGACGATCTCATCCAAATATACTCGTGCCACTGCTCTAGCTGTATAAGTGGTCTTCACCAGAGAAAAGTGAGCTAATTTTGTCAATTTATCAACCATGACCATAATGGCATCGTGGTGATATCTCGACATAGGTAGTCCAACAATGAAATCCATGGAAATGGTGTCCCACTTCCATTCCGGTATGGCATGAGGATAAAGAAGACCTGCTGGATGCTGATGCTCGAGCCTTAACCCTCTGGCACTCTAAACACCATGACACAAATTGAGCCATGTCTCGACAAAGTCCTCTCCAGTGATACAACTGTCGCAAAGTGGCGTGCATCTTCTTCACCCCGGGATGGGCTGAATAGGGTGCATGATGTGCCTCTACCAAGATGTCCTGCCTCAAGCCTCCATCTCTGGGAACATATATCCTACCTCTGTGTCTAAGAAGACCATCTGCCTCTAAGGTGAAACCATCAAACTTCCCCTCAAGGGGTCTCTGTGACTCTATCTCTGCTCGTACTGTCATGTAGAAGCTGTCAAGAGGAAGCTGCTGAAGAATCCTACTCTGCAAATTTGTGCTCACTGTAGTGGCCATAGCCACATGTCTCCATCTACTGAGAGCGTCTGCTACCACATTCTCCTTCCCCTTCACATGCTCTATCTCCATGTCATACTCACAAAGAAACTCCATCCAATGCCGTTGACAAGCGTTTAGATTGGGTTGCGTGAAGAGGTGGCGAAGACTCAAATGATCTGTCCTGAGTGTGAATCTCCATCCAAGAAGAAAATGTCTCCATCTAACCAAATCATGCACAACTGCTACAAGCTCAAGATCATGGGTAGGATAATTAAGCTCGTGATCCTTGAGTTTGCGAGACTCAAAAGCTACAACCCTGCCATCCTGCATCAACACACCTCCAAGCCCTGCTAAAGAAGCATCTGTGCAAACAAAGAACTCACCCTGTGGATCCGGCACTACAAGAATGGGTGTTGTAGTGAGGCACTCCTTCAGTGTCCTGAAGGCCTACTCACATCTGTCCATCCAAACAAACTTCTTCCCTTTCCTCTGAAGGGAAGTGATAGGGTGTGCAATCTGAGAGAAGTCCTGAACAAATCTCCGGTAGTATCCTACTAAACCCATGAAGCTACGCACCTCGGTCACTGTAGTGGGTGTTGGCCAATCCATAATGGCTCTAATCTTGGAAGGATCGACTGTGATACCTTCCCCAGAAATAATATGACCCAAATACTGCACCTCTATCTGGAAGAAAGCACACTTCTCCAAGTTCCCGTAAAGCTACTGCTCACGAAGACACTGGAGAACCTGTCGAAGGTGCCCCTCATGCTCCTCACGTGTACATGAGTATATCAAAATTTCATCAAGGAAGATGAGCATGAAGTGATCTAAAAAGGTTTTGAATACCCCATTCATCAAACTCATAAACACTGCAGGGGCATTCGTCAAACCAAAAGGCACCACTGTGAACTCATAGTGCCCATATCTCATGCGGAAGGTGGTCTTATGAATGTCTGCCTCCAAAATCCTCAACTGATGGTAGCCCAACTTGAGATCAATCTTAGAGAACACCATGGCTCCCTTCATCTGATCAAACAAGTCATCAATGTGAGGAAGAGGGTAACGATTCTTGATCATCACTTTGTTCAACTGGCGGTAATCAATACACAACCGCAATGATCCATCCTTCTTCTTCACGAAAATCACCGGTGCACCCCAAGGGGATACACTAGGATGGATAAGGCCCTTCTCCAAAAGGCCCTCAAGCTGTAACTTGAGCTCACAGAGCTTCGGGGTGGTCATCTGATAAGGTGCCCATGAGATAGGCTCTGCTCCTGGGAACTAGGTCTATATGGAAATCAATCTCATGTGGAGGTGGCATCCCCGGTAGCTCCCCTAGAAAAACATCAGAAAACTCTCTCAAGATGGGATGATCATCTAGCGATGGTCCACTAGACCCATCCTTTGACCTGTCACTGACTGTAATAGCATACATCTGACAACCCCATCGCACACACCGCTTAAGCTACATAGCGGAAATGGTGCGAATAGAAATGGGTCTCCTGACCCCAAGATCACCGACTCTACTCCCAAATCATCTGCACAAGTAATAGTCTTATGATAACAATCCATCCTGGCCCTATGTATAGATAGCCAATCCATACCTAAAATGACTCCATACAAGCCCAAAGGAAGAATACGGAGATCTGAGGTGGTGGTGAAAGGTCCCAAATCCACAACACACTCCTTAACTAAGGAGTCCATAGAGATCTTGGCTCCATAGCCATCTCGACATCCCAACTAAGACCCTACCTAACTGCCACCAGCCTGCATCACTCTACTAAAGATGGTGCAATGAAAGAATCAGAAGAACCAGAATCAAACAATACAGAGGTAGGAATACCACCAATGCTACCTGTGGTCTCAATGACTGTGCTCTGGTGCTCTTCCTGGTGGTTCTCAACCACTGCATAAATCCTATGGCTGCGCCCCATGTCACCAACTGTTGTCTTAGAAACCAGTGCCTTACCCTTGTTAGGGTTCTGAGGGAAATCTCTCCAGAAGTGTCCAGCTACTCCACATCCAAAGCAACCACCTAATCCTCTCTAAGGAGCAGCACCTCTAGTAGGTGCCCTAGAAGCCTGTGGTGTGGATCTTGATGATCTGGATGTAGTCTGTTATGGCCTCTGCTGGTGAGCTCTAGCTGACTGAGCTCTAGGTCCACCCTGTGTCCTGATGGGACCCCTAGGAGGAGGCCCCATGCTCTGACCTCTCTGTGCATCAGCTCTCTATGGAGGTCTATATGGTGGGCGGAGACTGCTTTTGCTACTGCTGTCTAAAGGATGACTGTGTTGAATGCTAACCACCATGAGGGAGAGGTACTGAACCTCTCGATCTACCATCCTGCATCTACTGAATGTGGCTCCTGACTCAGTCTCTAGCCTATTGGGTTTTACCCCGAGTCTCCTCTGTAATATAGGCCTTCTCGATGGCCTCTGCTAATGTCTGTGGGCAGTGAATCCATACTACCCCTCCAATGTCCAAATTCAGGCCCGGATGAACCCGTGAATCCGCACCTGCTCATCCTGCATATACTCTACATACTGAAGTAGATCTAGAAACCTACTCTCATACTCTGTTATAGAAAGGGTAGCCTGTCAGAGGTCATGGAACTTGTCAATCCTCTACTGGATGAACCTCCGTGATAGATACCTGCTCTTGAATCTCTCCTCAAACAGCTCCCAAGTCACTGTCTCTGAATCAACATGGAGATTTTTCTCCTCTGTCCTCCACCACACTCCTGCTCCATCCCTCAGTAGATGGATTACAACACGAGCTTTCGTGTTGCTAGAACAAGGACAAAGCTTGAAGCAACTGCTCAAGCTCACTAGCTAGGCCTCTACCTGAAATCCACCTGTATCTCCTGAGTAATGTGATGGCCTAAGCTTCAGGATCTCCCTGATGTGATCTGCAACTGTGGTCTATCAGCCTCTAGGCCTCTCTACAAGCTCATCCCTAAGCCTAGGGCTCTGAGACCTCTCTCTATACTCTGGAACTCTGTCACCCTGTCTCCTAGGTGGTGAATCCACTCTGACTGACTCCGCATGGGAGTTCTCTCCTCTATGCTCCTCGCTGAGTGGAGGAGGTGCATGTCCCTCAATAGAAGTAACTCTATCATGTCTGCCTGAATGCCCTCCTACTGAGCCTCCTGCGTAAGGCGGCATTAACATCCTGGAGGGTTTGTAAGATCTGTGGCAGGATATCTGCTACACCCCGATCTGGTGGTGGTGGTGGCAGTGGTGGTGGTGGTGACTCAAGTATCTCTGTGAATGTTCCTCTCGCTCCATTTGAGCCTCCTGCACAGACCAAAGCAAGAGTTAGTTCATTACTTCAAACTCTCTTCTTCAGTTTCTAAGTTTACTATCATGTTCAATTTTCAAACAGTTCCGTTTTCTAGATTAACAGTTTTACTAGTTTTAAAGTTTCAAGTCTCAATGTTCTAGTGTGCCCAATGGTTCAAGCCTTTGAACCACTACTCTGATACCAAGTGTGATGCCCGCTTCAAACTACCACTTGAGACCAAGAAACAAACTAGGTTTAGCTAGGAAAATTATGGAATTTTTTTTTTTGTTAAGGGTGTTCGCAAAGAAGGTTAAAAGATCATAGTTATCACAAGCCAGGTTTAGGTTAATAGTCAAGATTGACTTGCAGAAATAATTCCACAACATCTCACAACAAGCACAAAGTCAAAATAGGGGATTAAATTCATCACTTAGGTTAAAGGAGTAAATTCTCACTCCTCTCTGCCCTACAGACTTACAAGGTTCAACTTGGAAGCTACTACGATAACTTCTTTTCGTGATGCTGCAACTGTGGAAATGAGGATTATTATGTTAAGATATATCTTTTAATCTTAAAAAAAAAATCATGTGTCACTAATCTGAACCCTTGCTTACTGTAACCTTGTTTACTTGGGACTGAGGTCATTATAACTTGTGTTTGCAAAGTTGTGAACTAACAGAATTACTTTTGTACTTGATGAACTCATAATCATGAGACAACACACCTTGAATCAATTCCATTGATCCAAGGTATGCTTCAGCCTTCTTTATTATCGTCTTGTCGATTGACTTCCCAGATAAAATGAAGTCTGGAACCGAACAGGAAATTGTTGCAAATTTTAAAAGAATCGAGTTACAAGTATACTTACTAGGCACCATGTAGCCAATGGTAAGGTTTGATTTCCTGAATACATACGAGTTGCGACGCTGGAAAGCATAAGATAGAAAGGGGTTTGATATAAAGTTGGCAAGGTATATGTTAAGCATTGGATGGAACGTCCTGCACTATACTGGTTTTGAACATAGGTCGGTAAAACCTACTTGGAACCTATTAATTAAAATACTATGGGTTATATTTTAACCTATGACCTAAAAATTATCCTATGAGGATTTTCTAAATTAAAAGGATGCAAATTATTACAAATCCTAATGACTTACGACCTAGATGGAAATCTAACTATGGACAATGTAACCTAAACTATTGTTAGCCCTAAGAGGGGCCTATGGATACATGTCAATGAAAGGATAAGGAGGGAAGGTTTAAACTTAATGAAGGACATTAAATTCTGTCCTTGAAGTTTTAAACGCCAAGTTTGGCGGGAGCAGAGAAGTTGGAGGCTCCTAATTAAACCATACTACTAAATTCAAATTACAAGCAAACTTGTGAGAAAAATCTCGCCAAATCTGAGTCGGTGGTGGCATGGGGAAAGAGGAAAAAGTAATGCATTCAATGCATTTATTGGTCTTGGTTTTGGCACCCACCCACCTAGGAAAGAGGAAAGAGGAATTTTGTGAACCATTGTTTTTCATTTGGTTTCAGGTTTTCTCTCTCTCTGCATTGTGTTGCCCTTTCGAGCTTGCAAATTTGTGTTCCGGCCATTGTTGTTCGACCGCCTTCGAGTGGTTCTGGACCTGTGTAAATAAGGAAGCAAGTTGAGAGAACTGTTGAATAAGAAGTTGGAGGGAAGAACTCGGGTGGAGCTCGACCGTGACCTTCCATGAGCTAACCAGAAGTTATACAGGCATGTTGGGCTCTTTTCTTTAAACAGTTTTGCTCTTTATTAAGCGTCTTCATTAAAAGAACTCTGCTCTTATAAATGTGTGTTCTTGTGAAAATATGATGATATGTTGAATGTGATCTTTTGCTTGAGTTGTTGTTTAGAGAGGATACGATGTGAGTATTTTCTCGATGCTTACATGAGTAAAATGAATATGGAAATTGCCTCTGCTGTTTTGATTTCCAAAGTATTGGGTATACAGGTTTCTATTGTCTTTTGTGGATTGGAACTCATTGAAAGTGACATGATGTGTAAACTATTTTCTAAGTTTTGTGTGTGCAAATGGTTATGAAAACCGTAGGAATGCTTGACAAGACTGTTTGTGTGAACTGTTTTCTTGTCATATTACAGTGCTTGGTGGTGTGAATCCTCCCAGGGACAGTAAGATCAAAGTAGCATCTTTACATTTGTTTGTTCTTGGTCGATATGATGTTCTACCTGTTTGTTCTTGGTACCCATGCATGACTGTTTGGAAAGAAATTCTTATCAAATTGGGAACAGAGTAGTCTATCTATTGAATGGACTGGGTAGAGCATACAAATTTTATTTTATTTCTTCGTTGAACTCAAAATTATATATATATTATTATATTATATATATATATATATATATATATATAATTTGCGGATTTAAACTTCTTCATTGTTTTCATTGAAACTGAATCTGAGTAGATTTCTTACTCTTGTGATTGAAAAATGATTTCTTTAATTATTACGGTGAAATCGTGATCTTGTTGTCTTACTGTACACTCTTACTTATTTCATACCTGGATAGATGTGTTTGTTTTCAATGAATAAAACTAATGGAACAGTTGCAATTGAAAGTTTTGTTATTTTGAGTACTTGCGGTTCAGATGCAAAATGAATTCTTGATTACTTTCCTCGAACAGTAGTTAGTAAACTATTAAGACTGTAACAGTCTGGATTGGAAAGAATTATCCTTTGGATAACAGGTCTGTACATCATGGGTCGATATGCGGCTGTGAATTGGCAAGAGGTAACGTGAATCCTCTTCCTTTCATTCGGTTTTGACTTCTGAATATTTCTCTTTTTGACTGTTATCCCTGGTTATTGGCTCCTTTTTCACAAAATCAATCAATTCGGTTGTAATTAAATAAAAACAAGGATTATGGATTAGGTAATTGGAAATAGTATTTTCTTTTCCTTAGTATCCTATCCAAATTTTGTTAAAAAGGTATTGAAGTCACATATGACTGCCCTCAGGAGAATGCAAATGCATTTTACGTTCTGTCTCTCTTTCTCTCTGAAGTAGATGAGTACTACGCTGCCGGATAAATTCTGGAAAGTTAAATATGTTGTTGTTATGATGTATGATTGCTTTTCACTTCTGCATTTGATTTGGTTGAAGTCCAGTGAGTAACCAGAAGGTAAGGGAGTTCTATTTAAATTTATAGTCAATTCATTATATGAAATTCATTTATAATGATGAAATGGGTTGGACAATGAGTGCATTCGAACAATAATATATAAATCAGTTCATACAGATGCTCTAATATGAGATTGTTTAGAGAAAATACTCCTTTTAATATTTGCCTAGATTTGGAATGAACTCTTTTCCTTTTTTTTTGGGAACAGTTATGAAAATGGTGATATATACATCATTACATGTTAGCTGTTATAGAAATTGGTGCGTTGTTAATTATTAGTACTGTTTGACTTGATGCTAATTATTGGAATTGGGTTGTTAAATTGTTCAACCTTATCGGTACTTAACTTTTACGTGATGTCCATCTCAATTATGGGACGTTTCATAAAAGCAGAGTTCTTTTATTGAGACAGTTAGTCAAGAGCACTTCATTTTATTGATAAGTGCTTAACATGCTCAGTTCAATGAACTGACCCGTGCTAGTAACTTTTGCAGATGGATTCCGTGAGTAATAATGAAGACATGTTGTTTTATGATGTTTCCTCTGATTATCTAAAGGATGGATCTTTTTTGAGATTTTATCATTCTTCCCGAAGGAAATGGAAAAAGGAAAAGTTGTATTCTTCTTCTTTTTGAGTTATCAATGCTGATTGGCATGAATGAAGTTCTGTTGTTCGGATTAGCGAAATGTATAAATTTTATCTAGAAGAACGAAAGAAGGGAATGGTGTGTTATTTTAATTGTTGTACCATTGTTGAACTGTTGAAATATGATTGAGAATATATTCTTACTCGTTGAAATTGTATTCATTCAAATGATGGTTGTTAGATTTAAATGGACATAACGTCTATTCTTCACTTGAATGCAACTTCTAAGTTGGGATGTGAAAATGCTTAGTACTTAGGTCAATATGGATTTTTTTAAATTGACATTAGTAAAAGAGTAAGATGCATATGAACTCTTTTATGAATGAAAGACGGAATTAGATTCTAACTAATGAATGTAAAGGAAAGGACAAATGAAATTCTGTATTCAGATTTCGATAAAACTCCTTGGGATGTCTTACCCAAAGGATATTCGGAAGGAGGAATCATACCACCTCTTATCAAACCTTAGACTGATGTAAGGTAATTGTAAATAAATGAAAACATCTATATGAGGAATAGACCTCATTCAAATGACTTCTAATAAAATGGAAACTTGAATTTAAAATCAGTTGCGGATAAACTTGATTAAGCTTAGTAAATTAATCTTACTTCGCTAAGCTGTAGTGGACTGCAAGTCCGAAGCTTTAATTAATGAACCAAGAAAGGAATATACAATCCTTCGGTATGGAGAAGTGAAAGTATATTAAATTACGAGACAATTCAATTCATTTCGAGTTATGCAACTGTAATGAACTATGAGGTTAGAGGATCAGCAAGGTTGCTGAAACTTATTCTTAAATATTTAAGATAAGAATCTAATCAAACTTTTAGCTGGATGTGAAACCCTTGATGGGAGGATTCCGTAGGATGTTGGCACACGCCAGCTGCAATAAGGTGTCTTCATGAAGGCTAGGCCTTCATGACGACACAATGTTGCAGCTGACATGTTACAACACCCTTCCGAATCAAATCATCGAGGTCTACATAAGCTTGGACTTGGCCTCAGTTTTACTTTGGACCAAGCTAGGAATGTGACTTTGTATACGGAGTGACTCGCGTAGACTAAAGGTAACTAGACACATGCAGTCGACTAGGGTCGACGAGGTATGTCTGCATACCCTTAGTCACCTCGAGTGCCTCTCTATGCTCTTTCATATTGCTATCTTGGGTTAAAGTTCAACCTTGGACAAGAGGACTGACAGAAGTCAGAAAAGACCATTCTAGATAACAGATGAAGTGGGGTGAAGGACGTATTCCATTGACGAGTATGACGTCTAGGAATATGATCATGCTAAGCATGTGAAAATCTTTGGCCAAAGTATCGCAAGCTGCTGATTGCGTTGTCCTAAATCACCTAGTTTAAGAAGCAGGATTTCAGATGAATATCGGTAATAGATATTCAGATAGGCCTCTTAAATGGAACACTTCAATAACCGAGAAGGTACAGGGAACCAAGTATACGTAGTATACGATGCATGGATTAACATGAAGGATCGGTAAGTAGCTGAGTCATGAAATGAGAGATCGATGAAACTCTGAGCCATGAAATGGGAGATCAGTAGTTCTTCGAGTCATTACAACAGCATATGGTTATCTGTTATATGATTGAATGGCATGGAATGTGTGTTCCATATTATGAATATGCGAACAGAGAACATTGGTTTTAAAATCCTTGTGTGTTCTAAAACTACGTCATTTGGAACAGAGAACAATTATTAAAACTTGAACATGTGTTCTGAATTACGTAATCTAGAGCAGAGAATGTTATATATAAAAAAAAAATTTCCCTTGTTCTAGTGTCTTAAAATGGGATCAATCGCCTAAAAGCGCTAAGAGGACAAAAGGGTTTGCGCGCACGCCAATGCCCCAGTGTTACGTGTCAAACGCCTATTGGTCGCGGGGAAAAATTGTGAATTTTTTTTCCAAGGTCAAAACCCAAAATTTTCCAAAGGAAATTTTGCCTCCAAACCTCCACCCATGCTAAAAAGTTTCACGTGGAATCCTATGATTGGACGTGGGTCAGCGGGGAAAAATTGTGATTTGAGCAAAAAAAAGTTTAGAAGTCAAAATGACTTAGGCGGGTCCGTGTGTCCATTAGGACACGTGTCAGCAGCCCATTGGTTGCAGATGTGTGGGATCGTGGAGAAAAATATGAAATTTTTCCAAAAAGCTAAAAGTTCTAAGTTTCAAAATTTCTTTCGTGCGCCCGCCAAGCCACGTGTCAGCACGTGATTGGCTGCAGGGCCGCAGGGTTACGGAGAAAATTGGAAAAAAATTCTGAAGGCAAATTTTTCAAAGATTAATTTTTTCAAAAGATTCACCCCTCCCAAGTGCCACATGGCGACACATGATTGGCTAGAAGTGTTACAGGCTTTCAGACTTTTTTGGAAAAATTTTCCGATGTTCAAATTTATATTTTAATATAATTAGATTTATTTTCTTTGGATGGCCATTTTGAAGTAAAACTTCAAATGACCATAACTTTTGATAGAGAAGTCAGTTTTGGACAAACAAGGACTTTATGGAAAGCTCTCGGAGTCCTCTTTGCACAGAAATCATAAATTTTGGACTTCGATAAAGTTTTGAGGGTCAATTTTAAGAAATCGATCTGTAGGGTTTCACATTTAAAACTGACAATTTTTCTAACTTGTAAGATTGGTTCAATTTTGATTTTTCTTCTTCTCAACATGTAAAATAAACATGGAGGAATGATCTTGGGTAAGTTTAAGAGTGTTATCAGGGTTCAATTTATGGATTGAGTTGCATTTGATACATTTTACATCTTTTGACATAAAATGGTCCAACAAATCCTAAAATTGATTTTTGTGAAGTTCTAAAATGTCTTTCTTTGATGTTAAAGTCAAATTGAATTCATTAGAGCTTATTACATTTGAATTGCATTATTTCATTACTTAATTTAACTTACAGATCTGAACTATACATTTATTTGATTATTCAAATCCCAGATTTGTAAAAGAACAGAGTTCTTTCATTAACAACTATAAAAATCCAATTGCCACTTCCAAACATGGAAAGCTTATCAAATCTTGTCTAAACAATTAATTTATCCATTTTCTCATTCAAAACAATAAGGCAACATTTGATATTTCGAATTTTAATAATTACAAGGAACATAATACTGTATTTTTCTCCCACACACGTTTTCCTTTTTCAAAAGAGATTTTTAAAACACAACATCAATTAAATTACACTACAATAGCACAATTTGAGAAAGGGATGTATTTCTTTCATTGATTTCATTCAGATAACATCTTACAACTTATCTCTTTCCTTTTTGATTTGGTTTCAAAATACAATTTACAGAACCCATCATAAAATGCATGTAATATCATTTACATTTCTTTTCTAAAACAGAGAGGAATTACAACTCTTCACATTTCTCAAATTAACCTCAATATGTCCTTTTGCAATACAAGATGCCTTTGATTACAATATTAATACATTTCATCCACTACAAGGTGGGAAAATAACAATGAAATTTCTCAAAGGATGGGGCTTTCAAAACTATGTCTTCTCCAAGCTTCAAAAAAACAACATGTTGATTGCTTCTTCTTTTCAACTTTGATAACAACAAGAAAGGGGAAAGACAACACTCTCCACCCAACCAAAACATCCAATGGGAAAGGAGAAGTCATCTTTCCCCATTGGCCCCCAAGCCCCAACCATATTGAAATGGAGCATGAATAATAACACATGGCAACATAGGCTTCTTTCACATACAAGCACATTTCTTTTCACATGCATAGAACAACAAAATGCACAATTCAAAACAAGACAGCAGTTCGCAACTGCATTTAAACATTTCAAACAGCACAAAGGCTTCTTCAAGCAAGTCAAATAAGAGCAAGAGCTATGGGGAGCTCCTTATACCTCCCAAGTTGGAATTGGGCATCCACCAAATGCGTACCGCCATTAAACATACCAAATCCCATAAACCTTATATCTCTCAACCCCTCCTTATGCCTCCCCAAAGTTTCTCCCTTATGCCCCCCAAGAGTAAGAAATGCAAGCAATTTCTTTTCCTAGGTGGATCCCAAACCAACACTCCCTCCACAAAGAATAAGTGCCATTGACAATCCTTTATGCCCCCATATAAGACCCCATAGTCTTCTCCTACACCTTGCCCTAAGTAATCTACCCAACTAACCATGAATACACAAAACATTCACCATTTCATTCATGCAAAAGGGAAAAACAACATATAAAAAGGACAAGATCCTACCTCTCCATAGTGGAGATTGTTTTTCCAAACAACAGTTCCTTCAGTGCTCAAAATGCAGTCCAAAACAACAAGGTGTAAGCATGCAAAATAATTTCCAACTCCTTCCACAAAGCAAGCTCCAACAACAATCAAAAATTCGACTCAAGGATGAAAGAACAAAGTTTCAACAACCCAAACAAGAGGAGAAATTTGAATTTTATAAGAGAGGGAGGGAGAGGATGATGTGGATTCCAAGTGGGATGCCACATCATTCTTATTCCACCCCAAAAGGAGAAAGTCAACCTCACAATTAAACACAATAAATGGGAATGACAAGCAACTTACACACTCAAAATTAACTCATACTTTAACAAGGACTGAATTAAAAATTTGTAAGTAAAGTGCAATAAAAATTTACACATAGTCATTTCAACTTTTAATTAAAAAGGCTAAAATTTACTGTCAAACCATAGGCATGGTTGGTGGATGATTTTAAGAGGTGTGGGACAAGTTTAACTTGTCCCACAAGCCTCAAAATGCACCCCTCAAGGAAAAATTCGAATTCCTTTGAGGATGAAGTGTTCTACACTCCAAAATTTGACTTACACAACCCTCGCATCAATTACACATCTCTTACATCCTCTTACACATTCTTACAACATGAATTCATATCTATGACTTCATTTATTACTTGCTTTTGACATAATGATTTATTTATTTAACATATGGTTATACATGACATAAATCCAATTTAATTAATAACCAAGACAACATTTTATTACTTACATTCCACATCCCAATTAAATTTAAATAAAGTTTAACTATATGACTATCACATTTAAATTAAAAATAAAAAGAACACATTACAAATAAAAATACATACACCAATAAAAAGGAGGAACACATAAATAAAACACATATATCCCATGGTCACAATAATGGAAATTCCCCCCATGGGAAATCTTAACATAACACAACACACAAACAATTACAGTTGCCATGGTGACCCCGTTGAGTTCATCCATAATTTCAATATGGTTAGTCTCCAGTCCCCCGACATTGTTGTGATATTTTAACCTCCAAAATAACAATACCACATTCGATCTCATGGCCATATCAGAACATCTAAAATGATATAAGCAACATATAAATATCAATCCAAATCACAACAATATCAAGAATTCAACATTATCATTTTAAATTCAATTTTGTCACTATATCATCATCCAATGAATCTCTATACTAGAGTTACTCATAATATCAAATGTCACATGTTTAAAATCAACATCAATAACCTATCCATGTCAAACAGTATATCATCTTCCACATAATAATAGTGTCTGCAATAATCATCATGCATGCTAACTGAATCAAAGTCCATAATAATCCATGATCTAACATATACACATCATACTAAGTCAAAACATAATAATGTCCGAAATGAAATCAACAGTAGCAAGATCAGTATGTAAACAGTGTCAAAGGAAAGTGGGCACTACATCCCCCTCCCCTTAGACTCGACTTCCTCTTGGAAGTCACTGGGACAAATGTGGAAATTGTACTCGTAACATTATTGACATTGCAGACATTGAACACCAGTGCCTTACATTCATGGTTATTTCAATAGTGTTATGCCTGCAAAACCTTCGTATCTACCCAACATTTCTTTTCTTAGCTGCTCCAAGATAGCACTTGGCACATATGTGCCCATGCGCATATTAGAAGAACAAAGACTACTTCAAATGTAAAGCTCCTTACAAATTTAACGCCATATGTTCTCCCTCCACACACATTCTTCCTCCCTCCTCTTCCCCTGCCAAGTTTTTCCACTACTCAATTTTTCGTCTTCTTTTACACTCTTATGGTTCCTTCTCTCCACAACCTTTACTGTTTCAAAACAATCGCTGCCTACCCTGTCGGCGTCTCCATTGCACCTTTAGAATGTGATTGCTACTTTAAACCCCGTTTCAGGTACCACGTTTTACGCTTTGAAAAAACTTAAAAGAGTTGGTCATATGACCGCATAATTCAGCTCACTTAATCTTGGTACGTGGCATATCATTTATGCCGCACCTCATGCAGCTCAGTGTAATTCGCAGTGCGAAATGTTCGCATTTGAAAGTTTGGTAGGGCAATTTTATCTGCTTCTCAATTTTGGTCACAGCCATTGTGATTCAGGATAATAATTCTTCGTTCAGGGTTTTATCATAGTTTTTTGTTTTTAAATTCAAATTCATGCTTGTTTCACAGTTTAATTTTGGGTTTTTGTTTTCCACAGAGGGCAAAGCAGAACTCTGAGATGGCCATAAATTGCTGCGTTTCAAGGGTATCTGTGAGACGAGGAAGTATGAAAGGACTTTATCAAGCGGAACTTCATTTGAGTAGCAGGTAAGGATTTTTGAATCCTTTCTTAGGCTATGAACTTTGTCAGTGTTCAAAAAAATTCATCCTATTTTGCTTGTCATTTTACCTGAGTGACTTAATGATAGTTTGTAAGTACGATTTGCATGAGCATTGCCTTTTAATTTGTTGGTAGTGTGGGCTTGAGAATGTAATTGAAGACAGGACTGTATATTATCAATGCCTGAGGCAAAAACCCAGAATTAGATTAAAGAGAGATGATTGTTAACACCCTTTGTTTACTTATTTAAACAGTCGATTGGATGGGCGTTTAGATTCACAATAAAATCTTTAATCTTAATTAATGTCAGCATTGCATGCGAGAGAGGGTGAGACAGACTCGAAAGACACCAAAATTTCAACCTGCAACAGTCCACTCTTTGCAAAATGATCGGCACACACCCACAATTCGTCAAGAAGAGTCCCCCCTGAGCTACAAGGAGAGTTTCGTGCTGAGCTACTGGCCCAGATCGTCTGCCAACATTCCCATTGGAAAGCAAAACTGAGATGCCAATCTTTTGTTCCTCACTTTACACAAGCTTAGGAAGGAGCATGAAGAAGCAACACATTTTCATCACTCTCCTTACGTGAATGTGATTAAAGAGGGCGGAGGCTATTCTCCTAGAATGCACCACCATAGTACCATGCGACCATCATGTCCATCTGCTGTCACATGGCAGGCAGTTCAACACTTGGTTTTTTTTGCAAGGCTATTCTCCCCATAGAATGCACTTCCATACATAAAACTACCCATAAAACGTACCATGCGACCATCATGTCCATCTGCTGCCATGTGGCAGGAGGTTCAACACTTAGTTTTTTTTTGCAATTGTGTTGTTGAAAAACACTCTGTTTTTCAACACCTAAAAATATTCATGGAAACTTGGTGCACATCCCCGGCTTCTTCCACACTAATATTTTCAACATGAGACCTCCATCTCTTGACTGTATCATCAAATTTCTTCAAAACAAACATATTTCAGCGTCTTCCACTTACACCTAAAGAATGAGACCACCGCCAAAATGAATTAGAAGGAGTCCTCTACATTCCCAAATCATCACATCAGACCAAAAAAGTCTTTTCATGACCAAAATCTTCACATTTTCTCCATCGTTGATAGAGAAGAATTTTAGGAGGGTTTTAAGCTACTTAACTTCTTAGAGATAGTTCATAAAGGATAAGTAATTATTCTTCCTCATTCCACTTGTGAAATATTTTAATGAATCCATGTACCAAATTTTATTAAATACTTAGGACAACATGAAATTTTTTAACATTCCAATGAGCAACTCAAACGCAACCCTCGAGCTAGAAATGTTCATTTCAAGAGCTTATTTGCATTAAAAATTCATTTTTCTTGCTCGTTATTTGGAGTTTTTGCATGAATTTTTTTCCAAAACACTAGAACAACCTCCTTCACATGTCCCAAGACTCATTTCAGTTTGCACTTTCCTGAAACTCATCCACCACCATGGTTTTTACATGTATATCTAGTTTGTTCTCAAGAATAATCTTCCAAAAGACCTCAAACATACCTTTACCAATAAATTTTTGACTTGTGGCACCTTCCACATGATCTTAGAACATAAACATTCTTCATACAATGATTAGCTTCAGGCGCGCAAGCGTGCTTATTACACAAAAACAAAAACTAAATTGACAAAGCATAGCGACAATGAAGGAAATACATTAAGGAAATTCAGAATCGAAAACCTAATCTAGATGGCAATACTGCCTTATTACAAACACCAAGAAGACTTATTTATAGCAGGGCTT
The DNA here is from genome assembly GCA_019776745.2 of Taxus chinensis. Taxonomy (NCBI): domain Eukaryota; kingdom Viridiplantae; phylum Streptophyta; class Pinopsida; order Cupressales; family Taxaceae; genus Taxus; species Taxus chinensis. The sequence continues at coordinate 620,434,635 of CM034155.1, forward strand.
CAGCCTACTCCCGTTAAAGTAACCGGGTAGCCATGTTCCATCAAGTGCTTCTAGTTGGCAAACACCTAATTCAAGTATAGAAGTGATAACATACGGCCCCAACCAATGTACTTTGAGCTTGCCTGGATGGTGCAAGAACTTTGAGTCATAAAGAAGTACCATTTGTCCAATCTCAAACGTCTTCTCCCTTATGTTTCTTTCATGCCATGCCTTCTGCCTGGCCTTTTCTTGCTTCTGAGTCCATCGTGCTATGGCTCGGCGCTCATCCAGTTGAATCATCTTTTCGATACACTCTTCTAAAGCCTATTCATCAGCTAGACCTCCAGCGTGTTTTTTAATACTATGTAAAAATACCTGCAATGTCCAAGGCGATTCAAACCCGCGGCCTCCTCATTATTAGCGTACATTCCTACCAACCCTCTTAGCGCTTGCCACATGTAACCATTTGATTTCAATCAGATATGCTCAAAAAACAATAAACCTGTGAGTTGACTCCTGACGCGCTGGTCCCATACATGGGCATGCATGTCTCTATGGCACGTTTGATGGGTAGTTTTATGTATGGTGGTGCATTTTGTGGGGAGAATAGCCTCTGGCATTAAAGAAAGAGATAATAATTAAGGCAAGGGCTATTCTCCTGATAGAATGCACCGCCTTACAACCATGCCCCATAAAATGCACCATACATGACATTCATGCCCATGACATGCACCATACATGACATGCATGCCCATGCATGGGTGGGTCCAGCGGGCAGCGGTCAAATCACAGTTACATTGGTTTTAAACATATTGGGTTTGTGTTCTCTTAAAATGCTTTCCTTGCATGATCCCAGGTCATGTTGACATGGAAAAGCATAAATGTAGGTCCAGTATTAATCTTGTGATGAACTTCCATCTGGTTGGAGGATTGAACTGATATAAGAAAAAAAGGTATAGTAGTTGATTATTGTATTAATTTTGTGAAGTCAAAAATGACACTAGTTGGGGATTCAAGTGAAATATGTAACCAGTTTTTTAAATTTGTTAGTACTCGAACATAAGTGCAACTAGCCTTGTGGATGTTGAAAGTTCTTAGTTGTAGGATTGAATTCTTATGTGACTTTAGACTGGTGTGGGTACATATATTAACTTGAATCAAGATTGTTCTGTTCCAGGTAACAGTCGGCACTTGGTTGCTTAATTGCATTTCTTTCAATGCAAAATGAACACTATATATATATATTGTAGTTGAAACCTAATTACGGTAAGGAACTAGTTAACTGCTTTGGTGTTAGTGTATTTATGTGTTTATTTCTTTTTTGGTGTTGGCTACATTTATTGTATTCCTTGCAAAATTACATGTTTGTCTAACATATGTATACATACATAGACATACATATATATAGCCATATGTTGTAGACACCTAATTTTGGTACAGGGCTAGTTAATTGCTTTGGTGTTATTGTATTTATGTTTTAGACTTTTAGTCCTTTTTGGTGGTATCTGCAATTACCACATATACATACATGGCATATGTATGTATACATATATGCACATATGTTGTTGTAGACACCTAATTTTGGTATGGGACTAATTTGTTGCTTTGGTGTTAGTGTATTTACATGTTTATTTCGTTTTGGTTTTAGCTGCAACTAGTACACAATATCTTAAATACATCGATTTGAAATATGCCAAGAGATATCATTTTAGAGGTTTTTATCTTAGATTTTACACATACCACATTGATTAATAACTCCAAGACCTTCTCCACCATTTTTCCATTGACCGGAGAAAAATGACATCCATCTAGCTACACCATTGTGATTGGCTCAAATAACTTTTTCCTGGAAAAAGGGCATCAAACTCCACCATATGGCCAAAAAGATTAACTATTTTTGATTGACTTCTCCAAGTGAAAAAAAAAAGAAACTTCTAAGTGACACTTAAATGGATGCCAAATTTAAGGCCGAATTTTCTTTAAGGCCGAATTTTCTTGTGACTATCAAATGGACATCAAATTTAAAGTTGAATATAAAAGTGAACTCCTCACTCCATTACACTCCACCCCTGCTGCCATTGTAGAGCACCTCTTGGTGTAACTAGTTCCGTACGAAAATGGGGAAATTGTAATAATCCTTTCACCGATGTGAGTATGGATTTGCTTACCCTCTAAAAAGGCATTCTTGGCAATGTAGGTCTGCAGTAGCTGAAGATTTGTGGAAAAAGCTAAAGGAGGTTTAGTAGGAAGAATGTCTCCTTTAAGTGACCCCCTCTACTTTGGTTGAATAGTTTGTTTATGAATGCTTAATTGGAATCGTGCATTGAATGCTTCACTTGAAAGAGCTTTTATTTGGGTACTGCCAAGGCGAGCCTAACACTCTTGCCATATTTTACAGGTACTCATGCCTTACAAAGATTATTGGCCCAACTGTTGCATAAACTGGAATTCATCTTGTGCTCTTGCATAACGTAGATTGCTATGGTGTAGAGAGATGCATGTTTTGTTTAGGTTTGGGCTAACTATCAACATGCTGGACTTAAAGTCTGATATTAATTTGGGTTCATGATCAGATTTTGTATATTTAAGGTGGAAAGTTATTAAGGTGTGCTTTGGATATGAACAGACACAATTTTATATGGACAGCATGGGATTGGTAGCACATGTAATCCTTTCAATGCAGATTTCTATATGCATCCAAGGGAATGATGACACGGGCTTACAAAGTGGTGGCAGATTTTTATATCCACCAATTTCCTCGAATATACCAGCAGCTTGGGTAGCAGGATATAAAGACACCTTACACGAGAGGGATATCAGGAAGACTGATATTATGTTCAGATATTTTCAACTATGGTCCCCCAACATCATGCTTCTTTGGATGGCCCTAGTGGTTATCACCAATACAAGAGAGAAATTTAAGATTTAGATATGTGCAAAACCACAGCAAGGAACAATAAACAAGCACCACATAAATGTACTAAGCCTGGTCATTTGATATTTTAGAGAACATGCAGATTAAGGTTACTTTTATTTATGAAAAGCAGGGCATCCATGCTTTGACGGGACAGATTAATTAGGTTCGAGAGCTTTAGGTAGGTAGTACGTTTCCACTGTCAGGGTGGACGGAACTACATGCATGATATAATAATGATTTTGAAATTCAGGTGATAGGTTGCAAGAGTGATATATTATTATGGAAAGAGTACAAATTATATGCCCCGAGATGGACATTAATAATATGCAAACATTTGCAGCACACAAGTATTTCTCAGTCATTTCTATCAGCAATCAACACAACTTAAATCATTACAGTGTATTGCAAGAGAGATAAATGAAGAGTGTGATATATTAGTATGGAAAAAGTACAAATTATATGCCCCAAGATGGACATTAATTATATGCAAACATTTGCAGCACACAAGCATTTCTCAGTCATTTCTATCACCAATCAACATAACTTAAACTATTACAGTGTATGAAGGAGCCATCTAGAGCACAAAACATAAAATGTGACTCGTTCCATGCCAAATCTCAAAACATAAGAAGCCCACCTTTCTGTTCTGGTATGTCTGCATTGAGGGCCTTGTGCTGATGACAATATGTAATGGCCATTCTGTTTGTCAAAATAATTCTCTGCATTTGTAGCATGCCATGGCTATTGATCCTCCTTTCAATTGATGCAGGTAAATCTGTTGCCTGCTCGTCACAATCGAATTTGGAGAATTCTCAAGTAGACACCTGGAAACATTTGAGGAATTTCAAAAAGTCTCTTGGAAATTTTTGTTAGGTAAATCTCACTTGTTGCGGTTTTTTTATAAACACCCATAATTTAGGGTTTTTTCTTCAACTATAATCTTTCATTTTGATATTCAATTCTTGTTTCCCTTTGTTTTTAAAAGTCAAATTGAGGTTTGCTTCTCGGTTGAGTTTTCTGGGATTTGTGTGTTCCATGAAGCTCCAAATACCAGAACTTAGAATGCACTGGTCTTAAGAGAACAAACTCTGAAAGGGTGCAGCCATCTCAAGGTACCTGAATGGCAGGTGGGGATATCCGAATCATTGCTTGGAGTGTGAACTTTCTTGACGTACAAACAAATTACTTCTGCTTTGTTTGCCATGATTAACTGTCCCAAATAACATCACCTAAATGATTTAAATTTCTGATAGGAGCTCGTGATTCTGAGTTTTATAAGGATTAGTTTCTAATTTGTATATATGAATTGATTTGGAAATATCTTTGAAAACATGACATTGTTGAAAGGGGAATTTGAACCTGGGGTCTAAACTTCTGAAACATATTATCCACGTCTGCATGAAATGCAGCCAATTCCATAGGATTACAATCCAACACATGCTATGAAGTTTTGGTCTCCTTACATTACCACATATATCCTGCAACTCACCATATTCTATCTGAACTGACCACATATATATACGTATATATATATTTATATTTACTACATACATTTATATATTTGTAATAATATATCGTATATGTATTTTGGAGGGGCCGATGAAAATTCTTTGCTATTTAGAATAGAAAAGTAGTTTTTGAACATAAACACATAACCAAGCATAATCACACAACATGTGAAACACTGAAATGAATTGTCATATATCTATATACCTGTATATATCAATATGTATGTGTGTATATAATAATAAGACTAGGAACATCTCTCCTTCTCAACCCCAGGTCCGTAGGTTCTCTAGGGTTGCATACAGCTAGAACATTATAGTGGAACAAAATCCTCAACTAGTGGGACATGCCACTTGGTTTGTAAACTATTTGTACTTGTTAATGATTTAACATAAAATGCCATGTAATGTGAATTGAATTGGTTTGTGCGCGTGCTTTGTGGATGGGAATGAAGTATATTTTCATCTTCCAGTTTATACAGACAAATTTATGGGTAGAAATGGCTTAGAGTGTGTTTATTTATGGAAAAACTTTAGGTTTTGAGAACAAAGAGGAGGAATCTTGGTTGTTTGCTATATAATGACATTAGGCACAACTACATATATTTGCAGTCATAACCTAAAACATGAAATCTTAAAATCAACGTGATCAAACAATGCTTGGAGGGACAATCAAACAATACTTGGAAATTTTATTTTAATGCTAGGTACGCATAGAATCTCTCTCTTTCCATGTATGTATAATGGTCAATTCAGTTCATGTCGTGTGTGTGCAGTGTGCAAGCATCGAAAGGAAAGTCTGTTCAAATTGCTTGGATAATTTGCTAGCTAGAAATGGAATAATTGTGTGCATATGACTTATTTGAGTGATTATATACGGGAAAACTTTTAGTTTTTATCAGTAGGAAGAAGTCTTTGTGTACATATTAGGCATAAGTATACATGCATAAATTCTCACACACCCTGATTTTGTGTGTATGCACGTGTCAAAAACAAGAGAGATGAATTTTAACATCATGCAAGGCAAGCTTCCACCGATCAATCTATCAAGTCATGTGTTTAATTGTTAAGACGTTGTTTCTATGAGTGTTTATATTTAAAATAAAATCGCCAACCTTCGTTTGATTGCTACTACAACATTTGACTTGATTTTCGATAATGATTATGATGCCTGGATGTTAAAACTCAGGGTCTTCGAGGGTGATGAATGTGGAAATAGAATGTAGAAACTCATCTATTGAAATTTCAATGCTAGAGATAATGTTGAAATTTTGATGCACTTAATGTAGTGTTGAATTTTCTATTGAAGAATTTTGACGTTTTTCTAATGTCAGGTTTTTGATGTGACTTATATATTTTGAAAAGGAAAAGTATCATTTTGCTGAGAGCAATGGCAGCTGGTGGGAGATAATGGACTGTAATATGTGTGAGTGTGTTCACTTTTAATTATGGCCGTAATTTTGACATCCATTTGACAATCAGTTGAAAGCTTTTCTTGGCCATATGGTGGAGTTTAGAACCCATTCTTCTGGTTGGAAATATTCTTTCGAGCCTACACATTGGTGTATTTAGATTGACACCATTTGTCACTAGTCAGTGGGAAATATGTGAATAAGGTAATGAAGTTATTAACAATTGTGGTATGTGAACAATCCAAGATAAGGGCTTTGAGATTGATACGAACTGGCTTTTTTCAGATGGATGTATTTAAGAAATCTATATTAGTTTGATATTGTAAAACCACTAACAGAATTTGATTGCAGGTGAAAAACATTTGAGAGGTTGTAAATGTTGAGAATCACAATTTTATTAGAACCACTAAGGGAATTTGATGGCAAGTGAGAATCATGTGAGAGGTTGTAGATGTTGAGTATCACAATCTCATTAGAGGGAGGTGATTATATTTGACAGAATAGGAGCCCATCTAACAAAGGAATTCCCCCATTTAAACTGATTTCCATGGCGTGTATAGGTAGGAGCTCAAACCCTCTATTTTTTCTTGTAATCTTCTTTGTGTGTATCTGGAAGATGGGGAACGAGTGCTCTGGTGTTGGCTTATTTTGTGATTCATGCTGTACTCACCACACCCAGCTCCACCTTCAAAGAGATTCTAAAATCATGAAGCACAGTCAAACCCATGGATCGCTCAAAGCAAAGCTGCCAAGGGCCTCAAACCTTTGTGATAGAAATATAATTTTGTGATAAAGATGGTGGAGTGAGTCTTTTTACACCAAACCTTAACCACTCAATAAGTATTTTATTTTTTCCTTTAACGCAGCCTCAATTCTATAAACTTATTTATTAAAAAACAACAAAGCTATTTCCAAAGTAAGTTTTTCTTTCTGTTACTGTACTTCAATAGCAATGGTTGAAAACATTATAGAAAAGGTTACATGGCATTTAAACGAATAATTAATTATTTTATATATGTCATTGCTTTAAAGAAAAGTATATTATGATTTACTGCATTTCCCCCTGGTATTATGTTGTACAGTGTACTATGGTGATTTATATTTTAAAGGATATTAGTTAAGCAACACCATTGTATTATTGATTTACAGGAGTCATTGCCGAGGTAGTTATGTTTTTATTGGACCATACCACAAGATAAAACAACAGAATGATATTACGATAACAAGTTTAAAAAACATATTTGATATGGTTCTCGAAACATACATGGAAAAGAGCGAGTCATCCGACGTTCACATCTATTCAAATCAGTGTACACATTATTTATTACGATCATTGCTCCATATTACATTTCTGGTATGATAAGCCTAGTATGTTATATATTACACAGTTTTATTTTTTTAGTGGTACAACATCACTTTATCTCTAGGATACAACTAGCAATCATACGTGAAATGTAAGATGGAAACGTAAGGGATGCATTGAAGAAGCGGAACTTGAAGGACTGAAATAGTGGGAGAGGAAGAGGGGGATAAAAAGGGGTTAGAGGGAGAGAAGTCAAAAGGTGGGGAAAACACTCCAAGGAATCAATACAAAATGCTTTTTGCTTCAATTTTGTGTCATTTTTATCTATTGTTAGAAGGAGAAAGGGGCTGCAATGTGCAAGGCATTAAGGAAACATGTTTTAGATATATCTTAGAAGGGAAGGAGTGGTCGATTAATATTACCAATTTCAGTAGTATTAGATACATAATTTGAACCCTTGTATATTTTGGGTAGTTAAAACGGAACACATAAATTTAAGGGAAATTTTCTTGTACATCTCATCAGACACTTTAGAGATAGGGATATTTGTAACAAACATGGCATCCTAGGGTAGCGATTTTATGCACATTTACATTCAACGAATCTTTCTAGCTATGAGGGTAATGAGTAGGGTTTCTCTCATCAACAATGTTGGAAGAGCCATCCATCAATTTCCACCAACATAAAATTTATAGTGGTTTTTTTATTAAAAAAATTACAACATCAAGGCATTTGATTGGATGATATTTAAATTGGTGGATTAGACGAAGACATGAATAGAAAGTTGGAAATGAGAAGGTGGCAATTAAATAGTAGCATGCCCCGCACTTATTACATGAATCAGAATGTTTCTACTAAAACAATATATGTTATTTTTGTTCCACATGATCATCTCCAATTCACTTGCATTTTTCACATGAATGTAATTTATACTTAAAGGGATCGAAATAAAGAAAACGTAAAATCCAACAAGGTCCTGGCTCGATACCCAACTTCTTGAATACAACAAATTTTGTCCCTTATTTGTTGTATGGAAAGAAATGGTGCACAAGGCTTTCATTCATTGGTGTTATCTATACTTTGATTAGTAAGGAGGTAAACCATTCTCAACATGCAGTGGGGATTGTTCAATGGAGGTAACCTGAAGAAAATGATAAAATGGGATTTGTTATATTTTTTTTACACATCAAGATGATCAGTTGGATGGAGTTGAATTTGTTAGATAAGACAAATACATGATTGTAAAGTTGGAAGTAAAAAGGAGGGATTTAAATACATATATGCCCATACCTTTTCCACAACTTAGAGTTTCCCAACCTAAAAGGTTTTAGATTGGAAAACATTTAAATTTTAAGATAAGACAAAGTTGTGAATGGAAAGTTGGAAATAAAAAGGTGGGAATTAAATACCTACATGTCCCACACCTATTCCACATCTTAGATTGTTCCTACCAAAATAACATATACTATTTGTGCTTTGCATTATCGCTTGCATTTTTTCACTTCAGTGCAATTTATGCTTAAAGGGGTCAAAATAGATAATGGGGAAAATCAAATGGGTTCCACATTTGAAACCCAATTTCCTAAACATAATAGATTGGATGTTCCTTGTTTACGACCTAGGAAGAAATGGTCCCTATGTCCTTCAACCATGGGCAATGTCTATACTTTGATTGGCATGGACGAAAACCATTCTTTGCATGTGGTAGGGGTTATCTAGTGGTGGCAACATGACGACCACCATAAAATGAGACTCTGTAATGTTTTGTTTTTTTACTTTGGCATCTAAGTTATCAATTGGATAATCTAATTTATTAGAAAAGGCAAAAAATATAAATGGAAATTTGGAAATACAAAAATTCAAATTAAATACTTGCATCTTTGACACCTATTTCACAACAGAGATTGAACCTACCCAAAAAAACATCCACTCTCTATGCTCGACTTTGTCATCTCTATCTCACTTTGTTGTTCACATGAGTGAAATGTGAGCTTAAAGGGGCCAAAATAAAGAAAGAGGGAAATATAGTATATTCAAGGTTTGAAGCTCAATCACACTATTTTAATTCGTATCACGTTGTACACCCCCTTTTAATTTTAAGCTCAAGTAATTGCAAGGAAACATGGGTTACATGATCAATGAATGATAATTGAGCCCCTCCAATGGTTGGTCAAATAAGAAATAAATAGATTATATTTGTTAATCAAATTTTACTATTTTTAATCTATTTATTTTTACAACAACTAGTACATCAGTTGGATGTCATTTAACTTGGCATATAAGATAGACATGAATGGAATGCTTGAAATAAAAATGTGAAAATTGAATACTTGAATGTCCCACACCTATTCCATGGATTAGATTGTTCCTACCCGAATAATATATGTTATATGCACTCCACTTTATAGTCTTGAACTCACTCACAACCAATGCAAAACTATTCTTTCCGTATCCACAGACCATTTCTTCACTTGCTAGAAGGAGAAAGTGGGTGCATTATGTAAGGCATTGAGCAAATGCATAATACAAATATTTTAGAAGGAAAGGAGTAGTCGGTAAATACTACTAATGTCAATAGTTATTGTTTGTAATTTCAATTGTTGTGTTTTTTGGGTAGTTATAATACACATAAATATGAGGGGAATTTACTTGCTCATCACATAAGGCATTTTAGAGATAGGGATATGTGTAATGGACATGGAATCCTAGGGTAATAGTTTCATGCACATTTGTGATCAAGGAGTCTCTCTAGTTATCAGGGTAGTAAATAGGGTTTAGTTCATCAATAGTCTTGATTGAGTCATCCATAAACAACTACCAACATAAAATAGGATTTGTTATTTTAATATCTAATTTTTTTTATGACATCACAAGGCATTCGATTAGACGACATTTTTTTTAGTAAGACAAAGAAATAAATGAAAATTTTGAAATAAAAAGGTGGGAATTAAATTTCTGCATGTGCCACACCTAATCCACGACTCAGATTGTTCCTACCAAAATAATATCTACTATTTGTGCCCCACATTATCATCTCCAATTTTTTTGCATTTTTCAACTTAGTGCAATTTGTGCTTTAAATGTACCAACATAATAAATGGAGGAAATCCAATAGGTTTTGTATTCGAAACTCAACCACCTGAATACAACAAACAATGTTCCTTGCTCACGATCTAGGAAACAATAGTGTCCATGTCCTTCATCCATAGATGTTATTTATACAATTAGATATATTGTAAATTTTATTATATATACAATTAGATATATTGTAAACGATTGGCAAGGAAGCCAATTGTAAATTTTATTTTAACGGGTCAAAAAATAACATCTCGATCATATTATCTTGACTAAATTAGTACTATTGAAGCCTCTTTTGAGAAAGATGGAAGTAGATATATATTCAGAATTTTGATATTACAAAAAAGACTTGATAAGTAGAAAACAAAGTAACATATTATAAGACTTCATAAGCACCAAATTCAAAAGATTAAACTGCCAGTAAAGAATTTTTGTGCATCTTCGGTGGACTGAAATTCTAGCTAAAAATATATGCTTCTTTTTATGTTAATGAATAATGAATAAATTTGAATATAAAATTTGTTCTAACCCTTAATTAATCGTATTTAAGTTAAGGAATTAATCCACACTTCAATTTTCTCTAGATCTAATATATATAACTCAAATTAACTATTATAAAACATTTAACATATAACAAACAATACCTAGTAAAATTCTCAACCAAATATGTTGTGAGATAAAGGGCGCTTTTATATATATATATATATATATATATATATATATATATATATATATATATATATATATATATATATATATATATATATATATATATTGATGTAAAAAGGGATTTGTGTCTATTTTGTTTAAAAATTAAATGAAATCGAGTGTGGCCTGGAATCAAGCGTCTCCAACAAGAAATTGAAGCTCAAGGATATCTGGTCGTGAGCTGAGGGATTTTCAGCTGCAGGGGATTGACAGAAAAACATTAAAATAATATTTCTTTGACATGCATCAGAGATCCGAGGCCTAAACCGTCTGATATGTTTCTCAAAATGCTTGAATCGTCCCATTTTACGCTGATACAGCTTATTTTGTCTGTCTCAGATGCAAGAGGATGCCCCTATATATAACTTGGAACGCCTTCAGCGTAATAATAATGTTATTAACAAACATTTTTGTTGAAGTTTTGATGGAATTTTTAGTTGGATGAAGACTCTGAAGGTGAGACCACCATGCTGGGTAAATTGAGGAAGAAAATTCTTGATCCATGTTGCATTGCAAAAGATTTTGTTTTTTGATGGGAAAATGCTTGTTGTGTTGGGATCCAAGTGCTCAGCACATGGTTTTAACTACAAACTAAATAGGGATTGGGAAAAAGAAATTGAGGATGTATACTCAATGGTTTGTGGATTAAACAAGATCCCAAACATTTCAAGATATATTGTTTCTGATAAGGAAATGTTTGTTGTTGGGGGAACTCAAGTGCTCAGTCCATGGTTTAGACTAGGATTTCAACAAGGATTGGGCAAAAGAAATTGAGGGTGTAAACTGAATGGTTTATGGCTTTAACAAAATCCCAGACAATACCATTTGTCAAGATTTCGCTCGTTGTTGTCTTTCCCATAAGAAGGCCCATTTTATTATGTGATCAAAATTCAAAGATAAGTTAGAGCCTTGTGGAACCATCTCTAGCATCTCATGACCTGGTCTAAAATTAAAGCCTTTTTTGGCTAATTGTTTACATCAAACTCCTCACTGTGGACAACCTTCAACAATGGGGGCTTTATTGGTCCTTACATTTGCCCAAATTGTTTACAAGTGGAGGAATCCATACATCATCTTTTCCTCTACTGCCCTTGGCAAAAGCCTTACCCTTTGGAATGGGAAGCCCTTATCTTGCCAGCACGTTCCGGATTCAAGTGCAGTCAAAATAAATACAAGTGGATGATTATTTACCACATTGCGCGTGCTCGGTGAGTAGTTGGTGGGGCCTATGCAGTGTTAAATGGCAGGTCGCGGGGTCGGATCTTTTGCTAAAACTCAGCTGGAATGTGCCGGCAAGTTACGCTCAGCCTTTGGAATGTAACCCAAACACATCCTGCATCAAGCTTTAAAGACTTGGACAAGAATCAATATGGATATGCCTATTCTACTCCATATTGTCAATATGGCACTAAGGCACTTCTTCGGCATATATGGAGTGGGTACAATTCATGTGTCTTCAACAATGAATCGCATCTGGATCCAACCATCCTCCATCATTTGGAGTATATATCTGTCACTTCAATCACCATCAAGGCAACTTGCAGTCTTCTAGTATGATAGATATTTGGTTCTCCTGACAGAGCATCCAAATGCAGTCAAGGAGAACCAAATGCAATCCTGCCAAAGCCAGTGTTGGAGGTATCAATAGGGACGATCAAGGGGATTATTATTACGCATATGCCCACTACATAGGAAATTATTGTTATGTCTATGCCCACTACATAGGCTTGTATATCAACAACTTTGTTGAATTGATTGCTTGCCAGTGTGGCACCATAATTGCTATTCCCAGTTTATCATTTCATTGTTATCCCAAACAACCCATTTTAACATCTTACCGCTACCAGCTCCTCCTTTTCACTTCACCTCGAAAAAAGATAACATCGTTCACAATATTGTATTAGCCACCTCCCGCTTCACACATTCATTTACAGCACAACCCACGAGGTTGTAACCAAGTTGCAGATGCCTTAATTTACCTTTCCAATCCAGTTTAAACATTGCTCCCATGAGTTTGTTTCCCGGACTCCTCTCCCAACCTGCGTCCACTCACTGATTTCGTTAAGAGCACATTGCCAATCCCTCACCCACTCAATGACCCAAAATGCACCTATCGTACTTCATGGCCCCTGTCATCAATAATTTCCCACTGTCAATTTCCACATTGCTATCATTTGAAATACACAGGTGACTATTTCACTGCCATAACAATCTCATTATTCCCAATTCACACTCTCTGAGTCTAATCCACTCCTACATATTTCCCTCCACTGTCATTTCAACAAGCTGTCCCACCAATTCCAGAGTGTAAGACACGTCGATTTGAAAATGTTTAGAAGCTTGGGCTTGAGCAAAGTGATAAATGCGGTTTATGACCTAAACAACAAATTCTATAGTACTTCACGATACACAAAACTGTAGATTTGTTTTGGGAGAAAGGATCAACCACACACTACGAAGCATTTTAAACCATCTCCTCTCCTAATTGTTGTCAAGTCCCATACTCATACCATGCCCTACCGCCCTCTGCCTATTGACGACATTGATTCACTTTCATTCCTTGTCATTTTCCCTTAGTTGATTGGTTTTGGATTGTTGCCATCTTCTAGTCTCACTTTGCAGGCTTCCATAATAACTTTCATCTCTCTCACCACCTCGTTCCATATCAAACCCTCTGTGTCGATCTGCAACTTCGCTTTGGGTATTAAATTGTCACGAGTTCATATTTATCGACAGCTCCAAAAGACATGTCCTTACCACATGGCAGGTCGACCACCATAAGGAGAATAATATCCAATTTCCACCATCAAAAGCAGAATATCCGAAATATGTCTCATCTAAACTCTCTTTAGATGTCTTCTTCTGACATTTTTTTAGTAATCTTGACTCTTTTTTACTTGAGCTCCTTAAAATGTGTAATTTTTTTTGAAATTCAATCTATTTTACGCTTCTATAAAAAAAAGAGCATTCTAATACTTTTAGATGGGATAAAGAAAAAAACTATTTCAAAAAAATGTAAAATTTAAGATCCTTAAATTACTTGAACCTTTTTCACCATGTAATATTTTTTGGAAACTCAATGTAGTTTAACCCTTTACAAAAAAAAAAAAAACATTATAAGATTTTTAGATGGGAATGAAAAAAAACTCACTTCATAAAATGTATTCAAAAGCAGTGATTTACCTTTTGAGAGGTGGAAGACTCGAGGATAGACATTTTGAATTATTCCTTAGTAAGTCTTTCACAAAATGTTTCTAACATAGACATTTGGAATCTGTCACCTAAGGCATCCATCTTAGAGAAAAAGGTAGAGGCAAAGATTGGAATGAACCTTTCAACTTGGATAGAATTAGGTAAACACACTCTTCATCTTTCTTATCTCTACCACTCCCCTTCAATTGTGTCAACAAATATTTGAACTTAGTAAGATAGTCTATAATTAATGGAAAATCTTCAGGACTAAGAGAGGTGATCTCAATTTCAAGTGGCATGGCTCTCGTGTGATCCACCTTACTGAATAAACACTCCAACTTTTCCTATATTTTGCAAGGAGTCACATGTTTCCAAATAAAACAAAAGATTACCACTTACATAAGTTCTTATCAAACCCATACACTCATCAAATTTGTATTAAAACTGAAAATTTTCATATTCTTTAGTGAACAATAATTGTTCTACATAAGTTAAAGCTAATAATCCTTAGCGTTTAATGGTTGTTTTCATTCTTGAATTCCACGTGTGTTAATTATGTGTTGTTAATGGCTCAATTTGGTTTGATGCATAAGTAGATAAAGATGTCATTCTCAAAATCACAAAAAAAGAGTGCAAGAATAAAGAAATGCAACAAGACCCCTTGTTATAATTGAGTGTGTGCTACAATATAACACATTATAATTTTAGTGTGTTTTTCAAAATAAACAATTCCAATGGAGCAAGCACAAAAAAATAAGCACTTATGAGAAAAAAAAAAAACAGCACTCAAGTCTAAGTTACGGATCAAAAGATGCAAGTTTATGAAGTTTTCGCTCTAATGTTTATTTCAGTTGGCACTATAAATAAAATAAAATATTTTTGCTTTCACCACACAAATTAAATTTAAGGGGGCTTGACTTAAGCACCTACTAATAGGAATCACAAGCTTAAGCCCTCATATGACAATACCATATGATCAAGAGCTAAAGATTTATATGGCTCCTCTTTCCATTTTACAAGCGGATATGTATATGTATCCACCTTTACACAAACAATAAAAAAAAAAAAGTCAAAAAAAAAATTGTCTCCGACAAAGGCCGAGTTTACAGTGGTTTTGGGTGGTTTTCCACCTTATGAATTCAATGGAGCCCTCCATTTTGCATAAAAATGCATGTTGTAACAAAATACAAAGAAATTCTAAAAATATAAATATTAAAAACGCTCATTTGCAAAATAAAACTTACAAACATGTATCAACAAACAATCTCCCGCTTTGATACCATAAAAGGAACGATAAACAGATTGTTCCAAACCAAAAAGAATTTGGATGCTAATAAAACATCACACTCAACAAGCTGAAAGTAATTCACCAGAATAACTTTACAAAAACCTTTACAAACAAATGAACAACAATATCATATATTATCATAGAACTTTATGCAGTAGAATGAGAAGGGGCCTTGCTTATATAGGCAAGGAAGATCAATCTAAGATTTCATCAAGGTCGTAAATCAAATCATAAATTAAGGAAAGAACTAGTCAAGACCATAGATTTATGAAAGAACTAAACAACAAAAAACTAATCAATATCATAGAATAAGGAAAGAATTATACCTAACAACTAGATAATATTTTGTTAATATTTAAATAAAATAAAAAATAATATCCACATATAAGTGGGTGAGGATAAATAGAAGAAAAGGTAAATAATGTACTTAGGTGAATATGAGCTAAGGTAAACAACCTACTCTAACAGACAGAGGCAAGTTGTGCAAGTCAAAAAATTCACAGAAAACTTAGAATATTCAAATAAGTAACACAACGGCTATAAAACAACTATTAAAGGCATGAAACATTTAAATGATCCGCAGAATACTAAAAAAGACACGAAAGACTTATAAATTGTCGTGAAGGCCTGGTAAACATAGAGGAAGATCGTGAATGGTGTAAAATGTAGATCTAGGCACACAAATGGCTGTGGAGGCTAAAAACACATGCACAAGGAAGATTTAATCTTTGTAAACTGATTTAGCACTTCAGATCATCCAAATTCACATTATTTTGGTGGGAATTAGATTTTTTAACCTGATAAACTTGAAGCAATCCGCAAAGCAAGCTAGTGTTTTACAGATTTGAAAAAATTCAAGTTTTTTCACATACGTATATCAAAAACATCCAAATATATCCTACACATGCATAAACACAAGCTTTGATACTATGTTAGGAATTTTAAGGGATGGATAATGATACACATTATAAATCTATAATACAAATTGCCAAAGATTATAGTTTGTGAAGTGCAGGAATTGAAACCATAGATTAAGATGTTTTATAATGTAGATTACAAAATGTAAATACCATGAACACAGTGACAAGATATAAGTAGGAAAACCTTAGAAGGTAAAAAAACCCACTAAAAATCACTTATCTTTATGGAGAATTCAATTTCGCCCTGCAATCCCGTTATTTTCATATATTCACTTGCAGTTACACCTTCAATAAAGGATTACAAACCACCTCATACATTCGTTCATGTGTTTTTCAACATTCGCCTCGTGTATCTATAATTTGCTTGCTCTTATAGCTCACATTCATATGTCACACGATGTGTAACCAATATCTAATGAGATAACCTTTTTATATACAAGGTGGGTGGCCATAATCCATTCTTAAGGTCGACATGCTTTGGGATATATCGTTCGTATATTTTAAATATAAGCTATAAACAAAAAACATACAGTCTTTGGCGAGTTTCTTATATAAGCAGTTTTTTCGCTTAATATTATAAACCCAAGAGCAATGGGGTGAGTCTCATCCCATTGCCCCATGAATCCTCCAACTCCCAAGAAGAACTCCACAACTAACAATGGGGATTGAACATACAAGAATAACTTAACAAACATGCACATTCTAATTTTTCACCAAAAGCAAAAAGAATAGATTGGGACCCAAGAGAGAGATAAAGAGATGTTTCAAAGAAAACACTTAACACACTACCAAGCCAAATAGGGTTGCAAAGGGTAAAAATAGCCATTCATATCCCACTTATCACTCCACTAAGGAGTAGGATTTATTTCTTGGTTCTTCCATGGTTTCACACACAATGAAACAAAGTACACACTTATCCCTCCACTTGAAATTTAACACACTTATCGCTCCACTAGAACCAACCCATCACTCCTTTGTTTCCTCCATTTTTTACATTAGGTTTTTACTTCATATTTTCTCACTTATCACTCCATTATGATCTAAATTTTCCCTCATATTTAACCACACTTACTAGCCCCACATTAGGCACTAATAAGTAGAAAAACATACTTGAAATCTTAGCACGTGCTCAAGTGAGAAATCAAAATACAACATTCTATTTAAAATGTGTGTGTGTGTGTGAGAGAGAGAGAGAGAGAGAGAGATCAACCATTTCACAAAAAATAAAACCAAAAGTAATGTAATCACATTTTTCTCATCTTGTCCCACCAATTCCCAACCACAAGCACTCCAACAAGTAAATTCAAATACACTCCAAATCCAACAACACTTTCTTAAGACAAAAGGCTTCCCCTAAAACAATAACCCAAGATTTTTTAAATAGGCAAGTGCCCAAATGAAGCATTCCATAGGATTGTGACAAGTGGCAACATCCTAAAATTCCAAGACAACTCATATCCCAACAAGAACATTAAATCCCTTACATGCTCATATGGGTCAATTCCATGTCCCCAAAAAACCAACCACCAACCATAAATTTACTTACATGCACTTGAGATAGAAAATCTAAAAGATTAAAATCACAAAATAAAAATATAATTGCAACTCACATCACCACAACTTTCTATTAGAACTACCCTTATATTATTATTAATAAAAGAGAGTTACCTTAGTAGGGACGACTAACAAAATCCACGGTATCACAAAACGCCACATAGGCTAAAACAAAACCACAACTTAATAAAATCAACTTGCAAAAATAATAAAAGCCTTATACACAATTAAAAAACAAAAAGCAAAGGTAGTTGGAGATAATTTCAAGGATCATTACGGGGTCATTTTGAACCCCAAAATGGTCAAAATGAGTCAAAAACATACATCTACCCCATAGGTAGGTGCGAGGAAAGGTTTTTGGTACTGTGGGACAAGGTTTACTTGTCCCACACACCACTCAAAAGTGGCCATAAATCTAAAATTTGAAATTCTCTTAAATGGAATTTTTTTCAAACAATAAAGCAAGTCAAATCCACCTAAAAATAACAAAAAAAAAGATAATACTTAACCTGTAGACACAAAATCTATGCACTTGGGTACATTTCTATGTCTTAGAGCATACTAATGCATACATGATTCTTAAGCAAGAAAACTAGTAATTTAAAATGTCTTATGGGCCTTTTACTTTGTTTGGTATACTTTTATTGACCTTACACACCCTACAGCCCTGTCGGTATTTGACTGATATATATTTTATGACCTTGGAAACTAGCACCCAATTAGGACACTAGTGCATAGGTGCTCTTGTCCCTCTTGGGTGCTCCAAATCCTTTCTCCCCTTTTCTCTCTCTTTTGGGTCTCTTTTACTTCTTGGGCATCTTTTATACTTTTTGGTTGACCTTCCAATTGTCAATTATGAAATTCAAACAAAAGAATCATATATATATATATATATATATATATATATATATATATATATATATATATAGTTACAACTCTCAAATAAGGGGCCAAGCACTACCATTATCTACTATCACCTAAACTTGCGTCCGAATGCATAAGAACATTACAAAGCATCCATCTAGCACATCCATACAAAGGACAAGGGTTACATCACTCTACATACACAACATAGGAGGGGAAGTCTATTCTATTCCATCTCACACGTTCTATACATTTGTTATATTCTAGATCTAGCCCGCTATCACTATTAAACTTACATAAGGGCATCTTAGGGCATCGTTACACACATTTTCACATAGAACTACATGGAGTATGATATGTAGCGCAACGCTCGGTACTAAGTTCACTCTTCGGGTAACCATCAAGGTCAGTCTGACTCCACATTTTGCATCTTTATTTTTAGATTTGATATGATTTGTGGACATGTGTATCTAGGTATCTTTATTTGCATGTTACATGTACAATCGGCAATATTGAAGCAAGCTCATAGCGAAAAAAGGAAACTAACATCAAAGCAGCTCCTACACATAAGAGATCAGAATCAGAGTATCTGGGTGGACACTAGCGCATAGATCCAATCACTAGTACCCAGGCGCTCATGTCTTCTCATGGGCGCTTATGTCCTACAAATTTCTGGGTTTCAGAACCTTCTATGAGCCTTGAGGAATCTGATCCCAGTCTGTTTTAGCTATTCACTAGCCCAGATAATCTCCAGGCTACACGTAATCAACAAAGTCACCATCTCCCTCTCACTTGCTTAGGGTTTCATATTATTGCATACTTGTTGTTTGTCCATTTACTGTATTTTATCATTTCTATATCATTCATTACAGTGGTTACTCTATAATTAGATTTAATCCAATTTATATTAAATCATAACCCAACTTGGTTTTAATTTAAGAAAATGACCCATTAACAAAATTTACTAATTTAAAGTCCAAAATGAAGGGAAAAAAATACAAGGAAAATGCAACATTTCAAATTCATGGGTCATTTCACATTTTCCCAACACCTAACTATTTCAATCCTGGTTTATCTGTATTAGTCGTGGAGCTTCGCAGCAGTTAGACTCCATTCATCATCTTTGGTATGTTTTTATTTGTTTCTCTTTGTACGGATTTTGGGAACCAATTCGTCATGTGCGCACTCGACACACACATCATACCTACTCAAAACGATAACATCAATTCTAAAAAATGCAAAGTTAAGAAATAATATCAATAATCAACAATAATCTAAATATGATAACAATACATCCAATGTCATCATCATGTACAAAACATATTAATCATCATCATGTGAAACATCTGTCAAATGTCATCATCCACACTATGTCAAAAATAAGCCAAGTATCTACCAGCACCTCGTGGACCAACATAAAATAGTAATGCAAAACATAATCTCTAGAACAAGTCATAAAGTTTAGGTGCCCCGTGTTAAACAACATATACACTGAGTGACCTAATGAGCTCAGTAATGTAACAAAAACTAGCTAAACAATGCCTTAGAGGAGTGGGAACTACACCTCTCTTGTGATGAGTGGTGTGTACAATACTATTAGCATTTATGAAATCACATGTCTATTGTGAATAATGTGACCTTTCTTGTAATGTCATTTTATAAATATGTTATCAGATTGTTCAGGTACATATTCCATAAATAAGATATTATTTTAATACAATTTTTCTGAGACTATCACGAATCTCAACTTGATGACTTAAAAAAGATTCTCATGAGTTCAATTTTAGTCGTCTGAAGAGTGTCTAAGTTTAGGCATTTGTCTTGGTCATTAGTCTTCAAGAAACTAACCAACCAATCAAGAGTCTCTTTCAAGGAAAACTTGTGGCACTCGTTTCCAAGGTTATCTTAAGTGTATTTGTAACTCAAGTAAAGAGTGTTGCTACTTGTACTCCAAGGCATTGCAATCTTGAATCAATAAGAACAAAAAAACACAAGAAACCAAGCATGCACAAACTACATAAATATGTAGATTAATAATGACATATCATATAATCAATCAACAATAACCAATACATTACGTCCATGTGTGTGTGAGGTTCCCAAACTCTTCTTTGTATAGGTATCCACCCCGATCTACCACCTTCTCCTTGTTGATTCCATCCCTCTTGGTATCCAAGTTTCAGTAAGGGGGTCATGTCATGCATTCAACTCAGACCACAAAATGGTAGTTAGTCAAAAATAGTAACACACACACACACACACACACACGCGCGCGCGCGCGCGCGCGCGCATATGTATATATGTATATATGTATGCATGTATGTGTGTGTATTCATGCATATATGGGCATGTATGTATATGTCTACGTATACATATATTTACATGAATACATATACACACATGTGCGAGTACACTTATGTGTGTCTGTGTGCATGTATATGTATGTACACTTATATATGTATATGTATATGTATGTGTGTGTTTGTGTATACATGGGTGTGTGTGTATGGACATGTAGCAAAAGCAATAGTGAATGTTATATAAGGCATGATAAATAATCCACATTAACTGTAAAATATGATTAACAATTAATATTTAAATTCTCATAATCATCGGTAAGGAGCAATAAATGTCACAAAATTTGACCCAAAGCCAATTATTGCATCCAAATAAGAAACGTGGTACAATCCTATATTACATCCCTATGCATGTTAGGCTTCAATTAAATCACGTATGCATAGCATTTTTATAGCCTCACTTCATGGAGCAAGCTCCTCGTAACTAAAATTTCATTCACCACTGTACCAAATAGAAGGGAGAAAACTTGGGTTAGCATGATGTCTATGAATTTGTAGAATATAGATATCTATATCCATGCCTCGATTAACATTTTGTGGAAAATGCTTAATACATGGTTCTTTCTACCTTTGTAGAATATAGATATCTATATCCATGCCCCGATTAACATTTTGTGAAAAATGCTTAATACAAATTTTTTGACCTAAAAAAAGTTTGACAAATAACAAGGAGATCGTACATTCAATAAAACATATGTGTGTGTGTGTGTGTGTGTGTGTGTGTGTGTGTGTGTGTACATGTATTTATGTGTACATGTATAAATATAGACATATATGTGTATATGTACATGTTTGTGTGTGTGTACACACACACACACACACACACACACACACACACACACACACACACACACACACACACATATAGGCATATTTATAGATATATGTATATGTATATGTGTGTGTGTGTGCGTGCGTGTGTGTATGTATGTGTGTATGTATGTATGTATGTATATATGTATGTATGTATGTATGTATGTATGTTTGTAGATAGATGAAGTAAAATGAATATTAAATAAGTTGTAATAAATAATCCACATTAAATGCAAAATGTGATTAACAATTAGTCTTTAAAAATTATCATAATAATTAGCGACAAGAAATAAATGTCAACAAATTTGTATCAAAGCCAATTATTACATCTAGCTTAGAAACATGGTACAATTTTATATTGCATCCTTATGCATATTAGGATTCAATTAAATCAAGTATGCATGACATGTTCATAGCCTCTCTTCATGGACAAAATCTCCCCATAACTAAAATACCATTCGCCCATTCACCAAATCTAAGGAAGGTAACCTGGGTTAACATGATGTCTATGAATTTGTAAATCAAGCAAAGACATGGTTGTTTCTTCATATGCGGAATATATAACTCTACATCCATGCCCCAATCAATTTTTTGTGGCAAATCTTGGATAGCGATTTTTTGATCTAAAACATTTTTTTACAAAAATCAAGGAGAGAATATATTCAATAAAACACCCAATTCATAGAGTATATAGACAATAATGGGTCACATATCTAACAACTTATCTATCTCAACATTCAAATAAATTATGGATTTTCATATCCTAACATCAACAAAGGAGAAACATTTGAATACCCTTAATGCAAATCACAAAATACATCAAACATTTGGGTTATAGTGATAATCAAATATTCCAACAACCTCCGTTGAATCATATCTTCCACATACAAAGGAAGAAAAATGGTTAGAAGTTCGAGGAACATTCTTATGAAAGAAATAGAAGTCGACAATGGATTTATACAAAGGATTGGGATCTAAATCTCTTTGTTTGCCAATATATAAACAATAATGGGTCATTTATATAGTAACTTATCTATCTCAACATTCACCAAATAAACTCGGAGTTTTCATATCCTAACCTCATTAGAGAAACAACATCTAAACCTTAATGTAACTCAAAAAATACATAAAACACTATGGTTATAGTGATATTTAAAGATTCCAACAATGACCATTGAATCATCTCTTTAACATACAAATGGATAAGAAAGGTCAAAAGTTCAAGGAATATGCATATGAAATAAATTAAAGTAAATGACAGATTTTTAACCAAGGCTTGAGCATTGAACCTCCTCTCTCACCAATACCCAAGTACAAAACTAGTCCCCAAGATCCAAAAGTAAAAACACCAACTCTTCACTATGATTTTTTACTAAAACATGCATTCAATATAAATAGAAGTTCATCATATTCTTGACCACCATTTTACATGACTTATAATAATGGCTTATCCCTAAATAAGAGCTTGTATGGGCATTTCATAATGCATATTTTCTCCAAATTGTTCCCCTAATAGATTGCATGCTTTTCCTAAAATAGATTACTTTCATGGCTTTCCTAGAATAGATCTATTAAATATTGCGAGAACATGCAATTTTGCTTACGGTTTCCCAATAACACTTCAAAAATTCATGCAATAACCCTTGTTCAAATTAGGGCTTCACATATTATTCTTACACATACAAAATTCCTTTTGAACAATGCTTCTTAAAAGTAGATCAACCACTTTAAGTGGCTCTTATTTAAGGCTATATAATTAACACCTAATGCATGTTACTAAAATGATTTAGAATCATTTTACAAATAATATTTTGTTATGTGCAAGATGCCTTTAGATAAGGGGTATCTAGAAGTGTTTTAAATCCCACTACCATGTAGTGTTAATTGTTTAAGAAAAGAACAATAATCATAATTAATATGTATGAGTTATCTCGTAGGATTTAGTTTCAGTTGGCACCCTATATAGATATATGGCGACCCCTATCTAAGGGAGGGGAGGGGGGTTGAGCCAATCCCTTCCCTCCTCTCAGTCGAGGTAGAGTAGGATTCGGTCACCATTCCCAGATCTCTGGTCACCTTGGACTAACAAGATTGACCAGCCATGATCTCAACGTGACAGGATTAAAAATATTGGTTAAGGAATCCAAATTTTCATACAACTCTTGGTGTCCACTATGTTGTAAGTGGTATTCCTAAATGGTGGTTAAATAAGTGAAGATTCCATTGCTTGTTCAAATTGGTGTAGACCTACAATGTAAACCCCAATAATTTTCATAATAGATAAGGTGTGTTTAGAGTTTCATCTCCCTAGGTTTAAATTCAATAGCATCAAGTGTGAAGGTAGAGTCAAAAAATGTCTCTTTCAAAGAGCTAAAGTCACCTAGTAACACCACAAGTAATGGTGTGTGATACCTAAAATATTCTAGATGGTGTGTAGCATCGCAAGTAATGGTGTGTACTACCCAAAATATTTTGAATGGTACAACCACTTAAAATATCTAAAGTACCACATGTATGTATTTGTACTCTGAAATTCAAATGACTTGGAAAACACTAGGATAAGAATACATCTTAGTAAGCACACACACATCAAGAGGTGCATATCTAACACAATAGAAAATAGAGGTGTCTCTCGATGACAAAACACATTATATGACTTCATGGTTTGTGTGACATCTCAAACTTGGTCTATGCATAAGTGTCTTCCTCAATCTGGTAACTTCTCCCAGATGATTCCATTCCTCTAGGTATTTGAGTATCAATGAGGGTGGCCATATCCTTCATCCACCTCAAGCCACATAAGGTTGTAGTTAGTTTGATACATAAGCAAATTGCCAAAGCAATTGAATAATCCAATATCTTTTATAATAACCAAAAAATATGTAAGTAGTGGCGTAAATATCAATAACTACATAATCTAATGTTTAACTAAATATTTCCATCAATGGCATACATCATAAATGTCAATAAATGGCAATGATTAAGCATTATTATTCATTATGTGACAATAAAGCCAATTGTTGATTATAATTAATATTTCTCCCAAACAAAATTAGAAATGGGATACAATGATGAGATTTGACGTCTACCCTAACCTATTAACCGATTTTTTAGGAAGGTAATTTGAAGGCGTGAAGGCGCACATAAATCATTTGCCAAGAAAATCTTTTAGGATTCACAAATTTTTCAGGGGATCATTTAGACGTATCAACCAGTGTTGAAGAAGTCAGAATATATATGTGGATGAGAAAAGTTATCCAAATAATCATGATTCGTGAGCAGATTGATTTTTATGCCCATATATATTCTATTTTTTCCATTTATCTAATAGTTCTAACTTCAAACTCTTTTTTCCATTTATCTAATAGTCTTAACTCCATACATTTTTCATTTTGACAATATTCTATCAGCCATGCTCATTCTTAACTCCATAAATTTTTCATTGGAGAAATACATTTTTCATTATGCATATCTTCAAATTTCCAATTCCATTATATATTTGCCATAGGTATTTTTTTGTTGATTTGGTGAAACTTTAATGATAATCATGTCCTAAAAGTTGCAATTGACGATAATAATGTAAATTGAAATGACTATTTTCACCAAATTTTCATAGAAAGTTGTAAATTATATGTTCAAATCTACATATGGCATTAACCGTTTAGCAAAGATTTATGTTTTTTATTTATATAAATTCCAAATTTCAATGACCATCATAAAAAGGCATCCACACCACATCAAATCAACATAATTTAAATGCATGCATGTAAAGTGGAGCACCAATAATATTGTATTTGTTTTATAATGAAACTCATTCGTAAAAAAATTATAACTATTAACTGCCAAGTTTACCGCTTGTTATATTCACCTAGTCTCTCATATTACTATGAGAAAAAATTGACATCTTATGCACTTTTATGGATGTGAATTTGACGTTTTTAAACAAATATTAAATATTGCTTGGGACAATTTAAAATTAAAACATGATGTTTAAAATACATCACAAACTATTAAAAATGTTGGGGATGGACGTCAAATCTCGTCCCTCATGGAATGTGGCATGAAAAATAAAATAATACATTACATTTATGTATTCCTTCAAATTGATGCACAATTTCAATAATTTGTTGTAGCAAGGTTGTGCTCACAATTCTTTACATTAACAATGGTTAAGGAAAAAGTAATCTTTAAAAAAACATGTCTCTTATTACAAATTGAATGAAGAAAATTGATTTATATAAAACAAGAGGGGAGAGGTGACTCATAGATTTGCCCAATGAACTTTCTCTTTCATATCTGAAAATAAACTATACCAAAATTAATTAGAACAACATTCAAATTAATGTCAAGCGTTTCTTAATGTATTACGACTATCATTATCTGTAGAAATTCTCACTATTCTTGGTCCTTCTACATGATGGAAAACTAATGATCTTCAAATCATTATCTGGAGAAATACATTTTTCATTATGCATATCTTCAAATTCCCAATCCCATTATATATTTGTCACAGGTATTTTTTTGTTGATTTGGTGAAACTTCAATGATAATCATGTCCTAAAAGTTGCAATTGACGATGATATTGTAAATTGAAATGAATATTTTCACCAAAATTTCATACAAAGTTTTAAATTATATATTCAAATCTACATATGGCATTAACGGTTTAGCAAAGATTTATATTTTTTATTTATATAAATTTCAAATTAAGATTTATGTTTTTTATTTATATAAATTCCAAATTTCAATGACCATCATAAAAAGGCATCCACACCACATCAAATCAACATAATTTAAATGCATGCATGTAAAGTGGAGCACCAATAATATTGTATTTGTTTTATAATGAAACTCATTAGTAAAAAAAGTATAACTATTAACTGCCAGGTTTACCGCTTGTTATATTCACCCAGTCTCTCATATTACTATGAGAAAAAATTGACATCTTATGCACTTTTATGGATGTGAATTTGATGTTTTTAAACAAATATTAAATGTTGCTTGGGACGGTTTAAAATTAAAACATGATGTTTAAAATATGTCACAAACTACTAAAAATATCCGGGACAGACATCAAATCTCATCCCTCATGGAATGTGGCATGAAAAATAAAATAATACATTACATTTATGTATTCCTCCAAATTGATGCACAATTTCAATAATTTGTTGTAGCAAGGTTGTGCTCACAATTCTTTACATTAACAATGGCTAAAGAAAAGGTAATCTTAAAAAAAACATGTATCTTATTACAAATTGAATGAAAAAATTTGATTTATACAAAACAAGAGGGGAGAGGTGACGCATAGATGTGCCGAATGAATTTTCTCTTTCATATCTGAAAATAAACCATACCAAAATTAATTATAACAACATTCAGATTAATGTCAAGCATTTCATAATGTATTATGACCATCATTATCTGTAGAAATTCTCACTATTATTGGTCCTTCTACATGATAGAAAACTAATGATCTTTTTTAGACATGTCATTTCCTTATACTCAATGATCTTTAGATCAAAAAATCTTGACTTGTTCGAACAGAAATCTCCTCAAAAATATACGAGACTTCTCAATCAAAAATAAAGTTGTGCAGCCCCATTGGTAATGTTGCATGGAATCAGATGCACTTCAAAAGATCGAAAGCTATAGGAAACAAGGATCAAGCATATCAAGTATTGGATACAAGCTCATATTTTCCCTAGAAATGGAGTGTAGCTTAAAATTGTGAAATTATGTAGTGGAGTATCTCAATGCAACAAGCCAGAATAAAAAATAGGTAAGTTTCATTACTTCAAATTTTGCAAATAATTTTTTTGCCAAATTAGAAAACTAAAAACATTTAATTGCTACATACTTTTCGGCACATCCTTGTATGGATGTGCAATTGATTAAAAACATTCAATTAATTTTCTTGTAGAGATACCATTTAATTATTTTTCTTGTTATTGTTTGAAAAATATATTTTAAAAATTTAGTTTATAACTTTCTATATAATTTTTGTAAGTTTCGCTGACTTCAAATATTTAGAAGCCATGATCCCATATCCTTCTTTGAGTTTCGAAAACTTAGTATTAGGTTTAAAAAATCAACAACAAATGAATATAAAAGTTTCAAAATAAATAAATAAAAATCTTATTAACACTAGTATAAAAGTTGTAAACATATAAGTTTGTTAAAAGTTTGAAAAATGATCAACTTTTTATCCAAGTTAAAATCATGCTACTTGGCTTACTTGACTTGACCAAGTTGGTACTTCTCCAAGTGAGTTCAAATGTCTATCTTTCTGCCTAGTGTTACCACCATACTTTTATTTCTCCAAATCATTTTACTTCTCCATCGCTATCTTTTTTCTTGTGGATCTAAAGTCTCCGTTGTCACTTCCATCATTTATTATCTTCATTTGTAATTAATATATGTCTCTTTATTAACGGGCATGCACCATGTGGATGAGGATTGGGAATGTTAGGATGGGGATGTAGAGACAAATAAGTCACTTGGAATACAACCCACGCATAGTAGTCATGGTAATATCACTAGAAGACATAGAAATACACATTTGCTCGAGCAAAGAGATAGGGCAAATATTCAAACCACACCCATCATCAAATAGAACACACTTGATGAGGAATGCTTGAATACGCACAATGATAAGCAATGGTGGTCATTGATCTTGATGAAAAACATAGTTGTACAGCTCCATTAGGAAGGTTACATGGAGTAAGATGCACTTCACATGTTTAAGAATTGTTTAACGGTCTTGGATGAACCACGTAGGCCTCTACTGAGTCTTTGAATGTTTCAAGTTGTAGAATACCTTTGAAGCTTTATGCCACATCCTTCGAATGGAGGTTGGTAGAGGTATATTTGTGTTGGGATGATTTCATATTGAATTGGAAGCAAAGGGAAGGCTTAACGGCTGGACCATTTCCTTTTAAGGCAAACAAGAAATATTTATGCAAAATTTAGTAAGTTAAAAGGGCATTTTGAAAATGGCTAAGACATAAAGGAGGATGGGAGTCTCCTTGAGATCATGCCACGTGTTACAATCCAATGGACTTGCATTCTAAAGAAATTTGGAGCTTAGCTAGTAGTTTGAAGAAGTACACAGAATATGGATGTATGTACTTTCACCACGTGGCACAATCCCGAAAGCTTAGAAGCCGTAGTAAACAAGGATGAAGAGAAGCATGTTCAAAGAAGTCTCGGAGCCCTCAAGTGTAGATTGCCACCACGTGGCATAAATCCACAAACCCGCTATTGCAAAAAGGTCAAAAATGAAAAACAAAGGAAAGCAAGGCAGTGAAAAGCATGCAAGATCACATGATTGTGTCACGTGGTGCAAATCTAAGGACCCATAATATTCAAATCCCGAGAGAGATAAAGTGAAGAGGCAAGTATGGAGAAAGCCAAAAAGTGCACAATTCGCCCACATGGAAAGGACAAAGGCATATTAGATAGCATTGCGTGGTAAATTAAGATGCTCTAAGTGGCATAATGAAAAAAATATGAAACAAACTATAGTTGCAAAATTTATAATTTCTCCAAATTAATTTGCATGCGACGCGGTGCAAGGTTTTTGGTTTGTGGTGTTAGAAAGCTTGTCATGAGAGCTCTGCAATGTTTATATAAGTTAAGGGGGAATTGTGGAGGAGATGGTGAGCAATTTATGATAAAACTTTTAGATGTCATTGGTTTCTTGTGATAAAGGAATTTTTCCTTCAAATTGTCATTAATTGAGAATAGTGTAATCCTCCCAAAGCAATGGACGATTCCTTATTGGGTACTTAATCCACATCTGATTAGACATATGGAAGCCCCTTTCTTAAGGAATGTGATTTTTTAGGATTAGCCACTAAGAGTAGATGACTCAAACTCATACTTGCATATTCAAATTAAAAATGCATTAAGAATATAATTTGAACATTACATAGCCTTGGGGTTGGCTCGAGTGGATAAGAGCAACGATTTAAGTCATCCACGTTTCGAGTTCAATTCCTAATTCAATAGCAACATGAATAGTGTGGGGCCTTCATACATCACCTAAGATTATAGGGGCCTTACCTTGTGATTTAGAGTCGGTGATGGTAAGTGCATCATAGAATGTGCGACTCTAGGTCGCTGACTTATTTGTTCCTCGGCTTTCAAAAAAAAATTATCACATAAATAGAGAGATCAATTGTTTTATCCACAATATTCCATTGTACTATGAATTGCATAATCAGATGTAATTGCTTCAATTCCAAAGAGATATATCACACATCCTACATTCAAATGAGCCTACTTAGCTTTAAGGCTAGAGCATTGCAATTGTAATGCGACAGTCATTTATTTGATGCCGATAACATGCTCTTTTCCATTATTTTGTTTCCTTTCATTATCAACCAAGTTTCTTTAGGATCTATAAAAACATCAAAATGTATTGTATGAAGTAGCACTAAATTAGTCGATACCTGCATTTGATTATATTGGGACTAGAAGAAACTTCTTGCAAGAAAACTGGTTCCAAATTTTTGGTATCTCATTTGGATTAAGCATCCCTCAGTTATTATTTCATACAATACACTAGTGACTACAGCAATACATTTGACGTGGAAATCTAAGAGGCCACCAAAAATATTGGTTCCATTTATGGCAGCATAAGCATTATAAAAATAATCAAACTAATTTTCTCTTAATCTGACGTAGCCTCTTCAAGAATCAAAGTGGGCAAAAGATGTTAAAAAAAAGCTAACACACACTTGGGACAACACAGGATGATTGGCCTGTGTTGTTCAAGGGCGTCGTGTCCTTTATAGTCTGTAAATACCATTACAGTTCCTAGCATGATAAAACTATATGGCATAAGCCCTCTAGATACTCTATTTGAAATGAGATTAGACTGCTGAAAAAAAATCAGAAATCCACCGTGAGCAAATTGAGAAAAAGATATAAAAAGAAAGCTAAAGCAAGCTTGGGACAATACAGCATTAAGTAAAAATGATTGGCATGTGTTGTACAAGGGTGCCGTGTCCTTCGTTGTTTGTTGATAGTGCCTGATACCTTGATGGCATAGTCCTCTAAAGTTGCATCTTACACATTTGGTAGGTTCTCAATGGCTTTTAACAATTCTAATCTTCCGTGTAAGGAAATTATTTGTTTTGTTTTATTCCAGTTTGATTTTTTGGGTTGGAATTTCGTGATGGGTTTTGGTGCGAAGAGAGGGCAAAGTTTGGAGGCCGGTGAAAATGGTAAAAAAAATTGCACTGAAAATAGCAATTTTTGTGGGCAAAAATCTGTAGTTTGAGGGACGCGTTCACATTTATCATGGCACCTCGGGAGAAGAAAAAAGGAATGGCATAAACTTGAACCCATCTCTGTTATATAGACGAAACTAGTTGGATTAGGTTTTTATATGGAAGTTTCATTGTCACAAAGATGTGACTTCAAATTACACCGTAATAAAAAATAACAGAAATGGCGTCAGGGTCAATATTTTTCGAAAATGAAGTATGGATTTGGTATAACAATAGTGAAAATGGTGGAGTAACAATAGCATCATTCTTCTTGATTTGAGAAAAAAATGGTTGTAGGTAGAGAAATAAAATAAGGAGCACAAAATAGACACGATTCAAATACTAATCCGAGATGCAATGGACAAATAGCAAGGATGAAATAATACCCGAAACTTGAACGTGGTTCCAATGGCATTCTTCTGCTTCTACGATTTGGGGAGCTTCTGATAGCTTCTGACAATGGTATGGTGGAGACGATGGACGATGGAGGACTGAAATGACAGGAGGTGGTGAGTTGGTGTCCTCCTAGGTTGGTGAGCCATCTAGCCACGTCCAATGTGCCAGCTCACGCAAAACGTCGTCACTTTTCCGGTGGCAAATTCCGGTGGAAACTATTTGGTCCCCGACAGTTTGGTGTCATGGGGGTAGGAGATGGTTTGGTATATGGGGGTAGGATGTATGGTCTATCTATAGTTTATCGCATCAGGGTCATGTGATCTTGTCATCAAGATAGCCTCTCCCCTCCCACTCATTATTTATGGTAGAACAACGTCAAAGCTATACGCGTCACTTTTTTTCGTTAGCTGCCCGTAAAGCGCATATTCGAGATCTAGACACCCATGCATCCCCACCACGTGGTTGGTCATATGGGACTCCCCTTCGATGCTCATTCTCGTTAGCCCAAAATCTAAAACATAAGAAGTCAATTCAGCATCCAGGAGAATATTCTAGGCTTTGATGTCTCTGTGGTATATCGTCGACTAAACCCAGTGGTGGAGATCCCTTGGCCATCCTGAGCATGATACTCTTTTCGTTGCGACCACATTAACGAGGGCTCGTTGATCCCGAACACGTTGTTGTCCAAGCTTCCATTGGGTATGTAGTCGGAAATCATAAACTATTAGTGTCCCTCCATGTCATCGTTGGCCAAGCAACGGCCTCTCAAAATCACTAGGTTTTTGTGCTTGATATGGTTAATGATCTCCACCTCATTGAGGAAATCCGCATAGTAGTTTTTAATTCGCTTCACAGAAATCATATACTAGTGCATTTTGTTTATCTTCTTATCTAGACAACCCTACCCATACTCTGTAAGTCGTTATGGTATACATCAGATATGAAGTCATGTGGAAAGTTTTACTCTGATGCACATTGACCAATTGTTGAGTCAGGTTCTCACAAATGATCTCTCCCCAGTTCAACCTTTGTTTGTCTTTACATATAACATTGATGTACACACACATCCAATATTGGAACTCATTAGTGGAAGGCATGCCCATTATTTTTGCAAGCAATGTAATCTTATCACTGAAAATAACAATTTTTGTGGGCAAAAATCTGTAGTTTGAGGGACGCGTTCACATTTATCATGGCACCTCGGGAGAAGAAAAAAGGAATGGCATAAACTTGAACCCATCTCTATTATACAAACGAAACTAGTTGGATTAGGTTTTTATATGGAAGTTTCATTGTCACAAAGATGTGACTTCAATCTACACCGTAATAAAACTAACAAAAATGGTGTCAAGTTGAATATTTTTCGAAAATGAAGTATGGATTTGGTATAACAATAGTGAAAATGGTGTAGTAATAATAGCATCATTCTTCAGGATTTGAGAAAAAAATGGTTGTAGATAGAGAAATAAAATAAGGAGCACAAAACAAACCCGATTGAAATACTAATCTGAGATGCAATGGACAAATAGCAAGGATGAAATAATATCCAAAACTTGAACGCGGTTCCGATGGCATTCTTCTGCTTTGGCGATTTGGGGAGCTTCTCCTCTATGTTTTGGGGAGCTTCTGATAGCTTCTGGAAATGGTATGGTGGAGATGATGGACGATGGAGGACTGAAATGATGGGAGGTGGCGAGTTGGTGTCCTCCTAGGTTGGCGAGCCATCCAACCACGTCCAACGTGCCAGCTCACGCAAAACGTCGTCACTTTTCTGGTGCCGAATTCCAGTGGAAAATATTTGGTCCCCGGCAGTATGGTGCCATGGGGGCATGCGATGGTTTGGTATATGGGGGTGGGATGTATGGTCTATCTATAGTTTATCGCATCGGGGTCATGTGATCTTGTCACCAGGATAGCCTCTCCCCTCCCGCTCATTATTTATGGTAGAACAACGTTGAAGCTATATGCCTCACTTTTTTTCGTCAGCTGCCCATAGAGCGCATATTCAAGATCCAGATACTTGTGCATCCCCACCACGCGGGTGGTCATATGGGACTCCCCTTCGATGCTCATTCTCATTAGCCCAAAATCTAAAACATAAGAATTCAATTCAACATCCAGGAGAATATTCGAGGCTTTGATGTCTCTGTGGTATATCGCCAGCTGAACCCAGTGGTGGAGATCCCTTGGCCATCCCGAGCATGATACTCTTTTGTTACGACCATGTTAGCTGGGGCTCGTTGATCCCGAACACATGATCACCCAAGCTTCCATTGGGTATGTAGTCGTAAATCATAAACCATTGGTGTCCCTCCACATCGTCGTTGGCCAAGCAACAACCTCTCAAAACCACCAGGTTTTTGTGCTTGATATGGTTAATGATCTCCACCTCATTGAGGAAATCCACATCTCCTTCCGCATAGTAGTTTTTAATTCGCTTCACATAAATCATATACTAGTGCATTTTGTTTATCTTCTTGTCCAGAAAACCCTACCCACACTCTGTAAGTCGTTATGGTATACATCAGATATGAAGTCATGTGGAAAGTTTTACTCTACAGCACATTAACCAATTGTTGAGTCAAGTTCTCACAAATGATCTCTCCCCAGTTCAACCTTTGTTTGTCTATACATATAACATTGATGTACATACACATCCAATATTGGAACTCATTAGTGGAAGGCATGCCCATTATTCTTACAAGCAATGTAATCATATCTTAGAGCTCTTCCTTAAAATCACTTTTGTAGAGAATTTTGGGCAACTTGGAACCTCTCTTCTTTTTTACTTTGAGCCAAGACTTAGCAATCATAGTCTTATAAATATCTTGATTTTGATCAAAGATATTTTGGGTTTCAATCTTCGTCAATATTTTGGAAGTCTCAAATTTTGGTATCCCTAAGGCAACATTTGCATAGTGTGCATCCAATTTAGCATTAATTTGTCCCTGGGGATCCTCAACTTTCTTAGTTTGTGGGTCAAAGCTTGAAGCACAAGCTAAAATAGTGTCAGTGTATTGCACTGAGGTGGGGAAACCAACATCATAGGCATTTCCAGTGTTTTTTATACATTGTGCAATTATACTGGGAGAGTCTTCAGAAATTTGGTCCCAAAAATCATTTAGGTTCTTGTGCCTCACATCACTGTCTCCTATATCAGACACAGAGGTTTCAAGAGAGGAAACATGTTCGTATTCTATGTATTGGAACTTCATTATGGAGGAACTAGGGAAGACTCGGAGGAAATGGAGGTTTATCAATAGTTTTCAAGAGGTATTTGAAGGGGAGGGTTGAAAACACAAATAACTACGAAGCTAAAGCAATGAATGATGAAACCACTCACCTTTAGCATAAAAACATAGGCACCTCCACAACGGTTCCAATACAACTTGAATTTTTGAATTTGGATGCAAAATGGCTTAGTTACGGGCAAAAAACCTCCTTTAGCGCGTTGAAGCAAAATGAACAAGGCACAATGAAAACTCGATTTACAATGGATAAAAATATCTAAGTTATGGCTTTATATAGCAATGGGTTCAAAAAAGGGCCAATTATTGCAAGAACTGTGAAATGCGAGTGTCAACTTGCCTGAGGGAACTAATTTACTCAATTATTTTTTTATTGGTTATGATGGATATTCAAGAAATTCGAGGAACATAGTGCGGGAAACATGGAGTTGTGGGGAACAAAGATCTCAAGGGAATGAGTTCCGTCTGAGTGACCAATCTCCGCATTGGCTACGAAAAGCAAGGCTTGTGGGTTGAAAAAAAGTGTGGGGAACCTATTCCCAAGTGGAACACTTCCTTTAGTTCCAATGTTTGTCGTAAAACCCGCAACAAAAGGGAAGAACAATGCAATGCAATGAATAGAGCTATGCGGGAAACACATGTCAAAACGGAACCGTTCCATGAGTTCTATAAATATCCGCAAAAGCTGCAAAGAAGAAAATGAAACAAAGTGCTTGCTGAGAACAAGGTTGTGCATGGAACCAATGTCAAAATGGAACAAGTTCCACCAAAGTATAGAAAAGCCAATTAATATTGCAAGACAGAGTAATGTGGACAAATCAGTGAATCGGGGAACAGGAGGAACAGAGGAATTGTTCCTCCTATTCCTCCAAAGTTCGCAATAGCCACACAAAGCCCAAAATGACCCAAAATCGACTAATTGTTGAACTTTTTCACTCCATTGACCTCAACAAAGATAGATACATCAAAGGTAATGTGGTCACTTAGCCAAAAATTCAAAAAAATCAAAAATTCCACATTTTTTGGTAGGTGACAACAGAGTACTTCTCCAAGCCAATTCAAATGTCTACCTTTCCACCTACTGCCACCATCATACCTTTATTTCTCCAAATCCTTTTACTTCTCCTTCGTTATCCTTTTTCTTGTGGGTCTAGAGTCTCTATTTTCACTTCCATCATTTCTTATCTTCATTTGTAATTAATATAAGTCTCTTTATTAACGGGCATGCACCATGTGGACGAGGAGTGGGAATGTTATGATGGGGATGTGGAGACAAATGATTCACTTGGAATACAACTTGTGCATAGCAGTCATGGTAATATCAATAAAATACGTAGGAATGCACATTTTCTTGAGCAAAGAGATAGGGAAAATATTCAAACCACGCCCTTCATCAAGTATAACACACTTGATGAGGAATCCCTGAATACGCACAATGATAAGCGATGGCGATCATTGATCTCGATGAAAAACTGAGTTATGTGGCCCCACTAGGAAGGTTGCATGCAATAAGATACACTTCACATGTTTAAGAAGTATTTAGCGGCCTTGGATGAACCACGTAGGCCTCTATGGGGTCTTTAAATGTTTCAAGTTGTAGAATGCCTTTGAAGCTTTATCCCACATCCTTCAAATGAAGGTTGGTAGAGGTATATTTGTGTTGGGATGATTTCATGTTGAATTGGAAGTGACATGAAGGCTTAACAGCCCGACCATTTCCTTTTAAAGCAAACAAGAAATATTTATGCAAAATTAATTAAGTTCAAAGGGCATTTTGAAAATGGCTAAGACATGAAGGAGGAAGGGAGACTTCCTAAGATCAAGCCGCGTGTTTCAATCCAGTGGAATTGCATTCCAAAGGAATTTGGAGCTTAGCTCGTAGTTTGGAGAAGTGCATAAAATATGGATGCATGGATTGTCGCCACATGGCACAATCTCAAAAGCTCAGAAATCGTACGAAATAGGGATGAAGAGAAGCATGTTTGAAGAAGTCTCAAAGCCCGAAAGTGTAGATTGCCACCCCGTGACGTAAATCCACAAACCCGTGATTGCAGGAATATTGGGAAGGACCCTGTAGAGGTCGAAAATGACATGCAATCTACACCTATAGGATGGAAACACCTGTCGCATTTATGCACAACTACACTTTGTAGTATGAAGCGTAAAGAAAAGCTAGGCAGTGAAAAGCATGTAAGATCACATGATTATGTCACATGGTGCAAATCTAGGGACACATAATATTCAAATCTCGAGAGTATATAAGGTGAAGAGGCAAGCATGGAGAAAGTCGGAAAGTGTGCAATTAGTCCACATGGAAAGCACAAAGGCTTATTAGATGACACTATGCGGTAAATTAAGATGCTCTGAGTGGTGTAATGAAAAAAATATGAAACAAACTATAGTTACAAAATTTAAAATTTCTCCAAATTAAATTTTATGCGACACAATACAAGGTTTTTAGTTTGTGGTATTAGAAAGCTTGTCATGAGAACTTTGTAATGTTTATAAGTTAAGGGGGAATTGTGGAGGAATTGGTGAGCAATTTATGATAAAACTTTCACGTGTCATTGGTTTCTTATGATAAAGGAACTTTCCCTCCAAATTGTCATCAATTGAGAATTGTGCAATCCACCTAAAGCAAGGGAAGATTCCTTATTGGGTACTTATGCAAAATCCACATCTTATTAGACATATGGAAGCCCTTCTTCTCTGAGCTCCTTAATTTCATAAGAATGCATATGCCAAATCCCTTGATGTAGTGCCCACACTTTCTATAGCTCAGTAGCTTGTTGTTTATTTGCTCATAGACGTGTGTTGACAGTGATTGGTGATATCTTGGACATTATATTTAGATATTTGATTATATTAGTCATGTGTGACATTCAGGCGTATAACGTCAATTTAACCTAATTTCCTTATTGTCGCATTTTTGTTCTTGTTATGACATGGAAACTAATGAAATATGATGTGCTTGGAAACCTAATTACATTGATGGATAGTTGTTACATGGTGGGATTATATGTCGTTTTATCATCTTGTCTAACTTTTGGAATATGGAATATAATTGTGCACGTTGTTACATCTGGATATCAGTAGGATGTTATGTTAGTTTATCATGCATTGATATCTTACTATGTCATTTAATTATATTGTATTGGACAGGTGCAGTTAATGTGTGCAATGAGTGTGCAGGTGACAGGTTTACAGGAGAACGTGGGATTCAGGCCAGTTACTCAAAACTTGCACAAGTAGCCCACGGGCTGAGTCCTAGCCATGTTCACTGTGTGAAGCTCTAGGATAGATGATTATTACTTTTGGGCACTTTGAGTGACCCCAATGTATGTAAAGTATTTTGCTTTAATTTATTAATTTTTGTTTAGGGTTGTTAGTAGAGTTGTAAACTTGCTTAAGGAGTAAATGATTTCACTTTCTTTTAAATTGTTGATTTTTGTTAATTAGTCTCTTAATCACAAGGGTTTAGGGTCACATGTGAGACCCTTGGGTGGTCCCCACACCCTCTACCCTTGTGCCAAAATGCAAAACCCGAAATTAGGGTATTTTGGGCATTTTTGGGGACCCCTTTGTAGCTTGGGAGTCCCCCTTTCACTAAAATGAGCCCTTGGACCATACCTAATGGGTAGGGGGGCTTGTTTTCAAGGCTAGAGGGAGTTTTCCCTCCCTTTCTACCCTTGTTTTGTCACATCCATGTAAAGGATGTGGATTTGTGTGTTTATCAAAAGTGCAACTAGTTTTGTCTTGCTAACATTTGAGGAAATTTGGGAGAAGAGGGTAAAAAGATAATTTTACCCTTTCTCTCTTTTGTCTTAGCATCTTTGACCATGAGGAGGGAGAGGGGTGACACACGTCACCCCCTCATTTGTGAGGATGTTTGGTTCCTCCTCTTCATATTCTCATTCATGGAGAAAAAAATAGACTTTTTGCTTGGATTTTCTTGCTTGGATGCTTGGGTGATTTCGGAGCTTGGAATTTGCTTGGAGCTAGGGGTGGAAGATCTTGAAGTTAGGAAGCTTTTTGGAGAGTTTTCCTTGAGGTAGGCTCTTGGATCTTGTAGTTGTGTTGCTTTATTTTAGTTATTAGATTGATTGTTGAAAATTGTGATTTTTGTATGAAGTTTTAGTGTTGTTTGTGTGTGTCTTTACTCCCTCCATCATATGGCATGATGGAGTTTGGAGTGTGGGGGAAGAGAGAGGGAATTTTTTTTTCCCTCTCAACCCTCAAGGTTTGATGGCCAAACCTTGAAGGGTCTTATTATTTTTTTTTCCCCTCAATGGTTGAGGTGGGGAAGTGGATTCATTTGGCTTGAATCTCCTTCCCCATCCTTGGTAAGGAAACCCCCTTTTGGGGTTTGAAAATCCGTCCAAGAAGGACATGGAGAAAGGGGGAGGAATAAGGAGGGTTTGTTTTGACTAAGGAGCAATAAGGAGGTTAAGAAGATGTGTTATGTGCATATAATGATTGATGTTTTATCTTGGAAAACTTTCTCCTCTCTTCCCCATTGTTGGGGGATGAACATGGGTTCTCCTCCTTATAAGTTTTCTTTTGGAGTCTTGTGGTTGCTTGTGTCTTATTTTTTCTTTGCATGTTTGTCTTATTTGTCTAGTTTATAACCTTTCACCTTGTGCAAGTTTTGGTTAGCTATCCTCTTTCCCATGGGCATGGGGGAGGCTAACATGCATCCCAACCTTTGGGAAAGGCATGTGATGATGCCTAAAGGTTGGGTGGTTAAACAAGCTCATTTCTCCTTGTGTTGGTTTTGGGAAGACATAGAAGATGGGAAGCTTTTGGAAGATGTACGAAGACCCTTGTGGCTAATATGGAATTCTTCTTAGTCTCCTTCATCCATTCCTTGTGACTACTTCTTGTTCAATGTAATCCCCTTTTAGAGGATAGAATGTGAGAGCTTCACAATCTCTTTGTAAAGGACTTCATGTATTACACATTTTGTATCACTTGTATATTTGATTTGACATGCTACTTGGGTTTGAACATGCATGTAATCCCAAGCTTGTGGAGGTGAAGCAATGAAGTAATGAAGTAAATAGAACTATCTACTCGAATGGTTGTTGTTCCTCTTGCATTTTTAGAAAAGAGGTGTGTTGAAGGAGTTGTTCGTCATAGCCTTGTTTCCTTGCCAACTTTGCATGAGACTATGTTAAGTAAAGAAATCTATTATTCTCTTGCACTTCCTTGTTTTGTAAAAATTTAATGACATACTTGCATGTAGTAAATCTCTCATGTTCAAGAGTATGAAATTTTTTTGTAGCAATTGACATTTTGATATGTTTTCAAGTTTCTTACCTTGTTTGAGCACTGAATGGTAAAGGAAAGGAAACATATACCTTAAAACTCATTACTCTACCACTGCACACACCCATTGTCTCTTTTCTTTTGTCATGGCATGTGAAATGGAAATGTTACTTCTTTTATTCCGTGCAAAGGAATGTAGTGCTGGTTTATTATTATATTTACAAAAAAGACAACACTATCTTTCTCTTGTTTGTTTCCTTTTAAATGGATATATATATATGGTGATATATATATATATATATATATATATATATATATATATATATATATATATATATATATATATATATATATATGTATATATATATATATATATATATATATATATATATATCTTGTGATGACACTTTAATATGTAGATTTACATTTTCTTTTAGAAAAGAAATATGTTTGTATTTATAACTGGAAAAATCCCTTGAATATATATATATGTATGTATTTAAAATACATTATATTCATGCTGTGCTAAACACAGACATATATATATATATATATATATATATATATATATACATACATACATACATACATACATACATATATATATACTTACTCTTTTAAAAATTTAATAGTGTATATTTATATATATATATATAAACGTTATAAAGCAAAATAAAATATATATATATATATATATATATATATATATATATTAAAATTGTGGGGGGGGTTCGCCCCCCCCACCCTGCACAGCCTGCAAATTAGAATGGGGGTGGGGGCGCTGCCCCCACCGCCCCCGCAAAGCACCGCCCCCCGCGCAGCCTCCAGCGCTCCGCCTCCCCACTGACCCCTCCCCAAACTCCAGTCGCTCCTCCCGCGCTCCTCCCCCCCACGGACTCCCCGGCCGCTACCCCATCCACGACTCTGCCGCCGCTGCGCCTGTCGCCCGGACCCCCGCCCTGCCCTGTTGCGGCGCCTCCCCTGTCCGCTCCCCACACTGCCCCACCGAACCCTTAAACGCCGCCTGCGGACTGTCCCCCACCTCCAGCACAGAGCCGCCGCTGCCCCCCCTCGCGCCTCCTCTCTCCCTGCCCGCACCCCTGACCCTTTTCCAATATACAGTATAGTATAAACAATAATTACAAGGTAAACCTAATATGTATAGATATATGTATATAAGGCAAAACTAATACATATCTAAATAAAAACATAAACATATATATATATATATATATATATAACAATAATATATATAATCGAATGCAAACGTATAAACGTAATATAGGTGTATATAAAAACGTAAAGAATAAGTTAGTGAGCATGCATATATCTAAATAAATAAATAAATATAACGATAATAATAAATAAATATAACAAACGTATAAACGTAGTATGGAAGAAAGTGATAATAAGAAAGAGAGGATATAGATATCTAAAACTTAGGTAAAAGAAAATTTAGGGTTGAGATTAGGCTTATTGTAGGGCCACATGTTTTTCCTTCACTCTTTTAGCCATGGAAATATTGTTGAAGAGGACAGATGAATTTTTAAAGGGGGCGTGGAGTTATTTATTATTGTTTATTCTTTCTTGTGGGGGCACTAGCAAAATTAAAATGTAATTAAATAATTAATTTCGAGTTAGGGTTAGCAAACGAGTTAGACAAAAAAAAAATTTAAATGGTATAAGCTTAGTAGTTACCAGGAAAAGATATAAAAGATGTATTAGTAGTTAATTTAAACACTTCAAAAAAAAAATTCTACCTTAAAATTTTACCCTGTCTAGCGCGTTTTTCGGTGTCCCTGATGGGGCATTACAGTTGGTATCAGAGCTTGGGGTTCGCACTCGCGGACCACTGGGTAATTAATAGTTAATATCAATTTTAACACAACACAATTAACTAAATAAATAAAACTAAACAGACAAAATAAACCACCCACTTCCATTAAATTTTAAATTAATAAATTGTTCGCTCACCTCGTGCGCAGGATGGCGCCTAAGCGAGGACGATCAGCCAGAGGTATGGGGCGTAGCGCATCTACGCAGGAGCCGACGACGCCCGATTTTGGGCCTCGGATATTAGAGGCCTTACGCCAGCTGATAGGCGTTGTGGAGCAGCGCCTACCACAGCCACAGGAGACGAGAGTGGAGGCATCTTTGGGAGACGAGGAGCCGATAGGCGTGGACGCGCATTCGGAGCCGCCAGAGCACGACACACCGAGGCGGGAGAGGTCACGCAGCCCTTCCGTTCATCACGAGAGGGCAGCCTCATTCCGTCGCAGCCGATCACACAGTCTCGAGGGACCCTTCGAGGATAGGCGACTCCCTTCGCCTGTAGGACTACATCGCCAGGATCGAGATACTGGCAGTGTGATCCGGGATCTTCTTCGTTTGCAGCCGCCCACTTTCACC
The DNA here is from genome assembly GCA_019776745.2 of Taxus chinensis. Taxonomy (NCBI): domain Eukaryota; kingdom Viridiplantae; phylum Streptophyta; class Pinopsida; order Cupressales; family Taxaceae; genus Taxus; species Taxus chinensis. The sequence goes on from CM034155.1 coordinate 620,477,121, forward strand.
GGCTCTACAGATGGCTTTGGGGCTGAGTCATGGCTCCTTAGCCTAGATAGTTGCTTTGGCTTGCACTCTTACGAGAGCAACGTCAAGGCGAGGTTCGCCATACACCTCCTCCGAGACGCAGCAGGCGTTTGGTGGAGGAATGAGGAGCGGAAGCTCCATCTGACCCGAGAGACAGTGACTTGGGAGTTGTTCGAGGAACGTTTCAGGGCGCGATATATGTCAGAGCATTTTGTTCAGAAGAGGATCGACGAGTTTCACGACTTACGACAGGGATCTGGCACAGTAGCGCAGTATGAGAGCAGGTTCCTGGATCTTCTGCAGTATGTGGATTACCTGCAAGATGAGAAATTACAGGTTAACAGGTTCATTCGAGGGCTCAATGCAGATATAGCAGGAGCAGTTAGGATGTTATCTCCTCCCACACTTGAGAAGGCCGTTGAGAAGGCCTACTTAGCAGAGGAGAACAGGACCAAGGCACAGGAGCATCGTGATAGGAACAAGAGCAAGTTTCAGGAGAGGATACAGGCATTTCAAAGTCAGAGGTCACGAGGTTCTGCACCACCCCCTAGAGGAGGATTTTGGCCTCCGCCAGCAGCCACGAGGGCTCCACCGCACCCACAGCGACAGACACAGCAGCAGAGCCACCCGCAGCAGGGGGCTAGGCAGACACAGGGATTTCAGAGAGGTGTTTCTAGAGGTGGTTTTAGTGGAGCCAGAGATAGGAGGCAGGGCACTCAGCAGACACAACCAGCTCGCACCCAGCAGTCTGCTAGGGTTGGACCAGCAGGATCAGTACACCAGAGTACAGGAGGGACCCCATCTCAGAGGGGTACAGGAGGTTGTTTTATTTGTGGATCTCCAGATCACTATGTGCGCATGTGCCCGCACAAACCCAATACCATGGATGCACAGAGAGCTGCTAGATCCGAGCAGACGGTGGGTGACGTAGGACGCGCCCATCGTGTTTATGCAGCGGTTGACAACCGCCAGGCCGAGCATCAGGCCACGGTCATTGAGACGACAGGTACTATCAGGGGTATTTCTGTCTCAGTACTTTTTGATTCAGGTGCTTCAGATTCTTTTATATCACCTTCTATAGTGGACCAGTGTGGGCTAGTGGTGGCTAGGCAACCAGATAGTTGGCAGGTTGAGTTGGCTTCTGGAGCCAAACTCGCCGTGGACTCGTATGTGGAGAGTTGCGTACTTGATTTAGGAGCCTTCTCCACTACTCTTGACCTCCGAGTTATCCCTCTAGGTTCCTATCAGGTAGTTTTGGGTATGGACTGGCTCGAGTCTCATCGAGCTAAGGTGGATTGCAGAAATAAGGTCATTGAGTGTCAGGATGATCTCGGGAGCGCAGTTGTTATATCAGGGATGCAGAGACCTATCTCCTTGCGCATGATATCGGCTAAGCAACTCAAGCGGAGCATGCGTAAGGGTTGTCAGTTGTTTTCTATCACTATCAGTGATCGATCTGAGAGCATTCCAGAGCATTCACCTTTAGATGATCATGCGGTTTTGAGGGAGTATGCAGATGTTTTTCCAGGAGAGCTTCCAGGGTTACCACCCCGCCGGGAGGTGGATTTCACCATTGATTTAGTACCTGGATCGGCACCAGTTTCTAGGGCACCTTATCGGATGACGACACCAGAGCTTCATGAGCTCAAGATTCAGTTAGAGGAATTATTGGATAAGGGTCTCATTCGCCCTAGTGTATCTCCTTGGGGAGCGCCAGTCATATTTGTGAAGAAGAAAGACGGTTCTCTCAGGCTTTGTGTAGACTTCAGGCAGCTCAACAAAGTCACAATAAAGAACCGTTATCCGCTCCCTAGGATTGATGACTTGTTTGATCAGATGCGGGGAGCGAGAGTGTTCTCCAAAATCGATCTCAAGTCGGGGTATCATCAGTTGTGCATTTCAGATGCAGACATTCATAAGATAGCATTTCGCACACGTTATGGGCATTATGAGTTCACAGTGGTTCCATTTGGTTTGACCAATGCCCCAGCTGTCTTCATGAGCCTCATGAATGGTGTATTCAGGACATTTCTGGATCGCTTTGTCTTAGTGTTCCTTGATGACATATTGATTTATTCTCGTTCCGAGGAGGAACACGAGGAGCATTTGAGGCAGGTACTTCAGGTTTTGAGAGAGCAGAAGTTGTATGGGAACTTGGAAAAGTGCAGCTTCTTTCAGACAGAGATTCAGTACCTGGGTCATATCATTTCAGGCGAGGGTATCTCTGTTGATCCCTCTAAGATACAGGCTATCTTGGACTGGCCAGCACCCACATCAGTTACTGAGGTGAGGAGTTTCATGGGTTTGGCAGGGTATTACCGCAGGTTTGTGCAGGACTTTTCTAGGATTGCTCACCCTATTACTTCTCTTCAGAGGAAAGGGAAGAAGTTTGATTGGTCAGAGAAATGTGAGCAAGCCTTTCAGTTGCTTAAGGAAAGGTTAACCACGGCACCCATCTTAGCAGTTCCAGACCCGACAGAGGATTTTGTTGTTTGTACTGATGCATCACTAGAGGGTTTGGGAGCAGTTCTTATGCAGGAGCGTCGGGTTATTGCTTTTGAGTCTCGTAAGCTCAAGGACTACGAGCTTAATTATCCTACTCATGACTTGGAGCTTGCAGCAGTTGTTCATGCTCTAGTGCGTTGGCGACATTTCCTTTTGGGTAGGCCTTTCATTTTGAGGACAGACCACCGGAGTTTGCAGCATATCTTCTCACAGCCGAACCTTAACGCTCGTCAACGGCGTTGGATGGAGTTCCTATGTGAGTATGACATGGAGGTTCAGTACATCAAAGGGAAGGAAAATGTTGTTGCAGACGCTCTTAGTAGACGACGACATGTGCTTGCTTCTTTGACACTTCAGTCAGATTTGAGAGGCAGAATTCTTGATCACCTTCCAGAGGACAGATTTTATGAGGGAGCTAGACAGATGTTAGAGTCTCAGGGTTCATTAGAGGGCAGATATTCTGGGTGTGTTTTAGAGACAGATGGTTTGCTTCGATTTCTCAGGCGCATCTACGTGCCTAAGTCAAGTGATCTGCGTAGCTTCATCCTCACAGAGGCTCATCGAGCCCCATATGCGGCACATCCAGGAGTGAAGAAAATGCATGCCGATCTGAGGGAGTTATATTATTGGCCAGGTCTTCGACGAGACATAGCAGATTTTGTTACACGTTGCCTTGAGTGTCAGAGAGTCAAGGCAGAGCATTCTCATCCCGCAGGACTTTTACAGCCTCATGATGTTCCAGAGTGGAAATGGGATGTGATCTCCATGGACTTCATAGTCGGACTTCCTATGTCATCTTATCGTCATGACGCCATTATGGTCACCGTGGATAAACTGACTAAGGTTGCGCATTTTTCGCCAACCAAGGTCACCTACAATGCTCAGGCCATCGCCAAGGTTTTTATGGAGGACATTGTTAGGTTGCATGGGATTCCGAAGACCATCATTAATGACAGGGATACTATCTACACTTCAGTATTTTGGACTTCTTTTCAGGCCGCTCTGGGTACTCAGATCAATTTCAGTTCAGCTTATCATCCAGAGATAGATGGGCAGACAGAGAGGGTTAATCAGGTGTTAGAGGACATGTTGAGAATGTATGTCATGGATCAGCAGAGGAAATGGGAGGATTATTTGCATCTAGTTGAGTTTGCCTACAACAACAGTTATCATAGTTCCATTGGTATGGCTCTTACCAGGCTTTGTATGGACGACCTTGCAGGACACCTTTGAGTTGGGATAGACTAGATGACAGGATCATTTTGGGACCAGCCTACCTTCAGGATTTAGAGCAGCAGGTGGTTCTAATTAGACAGCGTCTTGAGCAGGCAAGAGCACGCCAAAAGGCGTATGCAGACACCAAGAGGATTGATCATCACTTCTCAGTGGGTGACAAAGTCTTCTTGAGGGTTCGTCCGCATAAGAGTCCTATCCGTTATGGAAAGGGTTCTAAGCTATCGCCTCGTTTTGTGGGGCCTTTTGATATTTTGGAGGTCATCGGTCCAGTTGCCTATCGCTTAGCTTTGCCACCACGCCTTGCACGGGCCCACGATGTGTTTCATGTTTCTGTACTACGTAGATATGTACCTGATGCTTCTCATGTCTTGGATTGGTCGACATTACAGGTAGAGGACGGAGGACAGTGGAGATTGGAGCCCGTACGCATACTGGAGCACCGGAGGTTGGCCCTTCGGGGTCGAGACTTGGACCAGGTTAGAGTACAGTGGGACCGGTACGACGAGACAGCAGCTACTTGGGAGGATGCGATTCCGTTGAGGGCTAGATATCCCTACCTCTTTCAGTGACTTCCAGGAGGAAGTCTAATTTTAGTAGAGGGGGATGTAGTGCCCACACTTTCTATAGCTCAGTAGCTTGTTGTTTATTTGCTCATAGACATGTTTTGACAGTGATTGGTGTTATCTTGGACATTATTTTTAGATATTTGATTATATTAGACATATGTGACATTCAGGCGTATAGCGCCGATTTAGCATAAGTTCTTATTGTCGCATTTTTTTTCTTGTTATGACATGGAAACTAATGAATATGATGTGCTTGGAAATCTAATTACATTGATGGATAGTTGTTGCTTGGTGGGATTATATGTCGTTTTATCATCTTGTCTAACTTTTGGAATATAATTGCGCACGTTGTCGCAGCTTGATTTCAGTAGGATGTTAGGTTAGCTTGCATTGATATCTTACTATGTCATTTAATTATATTGTATTGGACAGGTGCAGTTAATGTGTGCAATGAGTGTGCAGGTGACAGGTTTACAGGAGAACGTGGGATTCATGCCAGTTACTCAAAACTTGCACAAGCAGCCCACGGGCTGAGTCCTAGCCATGTTCACTGTGTGAAGCCCTAGGATAGATGATTATTAATTTTGGGAACTTTGAGTGACCCCAATGTATGTAAAGTATTTTGCTTTAATTTATTAATTTTTGTTTAGGGTTGTTAGTAGAGTTGTAAACTTGCTTAGGGAGTTAATAATTTCACTTTCTTTTAAAATGATAATTTTTGTTAATTAGTCTCTTAATCACAAGGGTTTAGGGTCACATGTGAGACCCTTGGGTGGTGCCCACACTCTCTACCCTTGTGCCAAAATGCAAAACCCGAAATTAGGGTATTTTGGGCATTTTTGGGGACCCCTTTGTAGCTTGGGAGTCCCCCTTTCACTAAAATGAGCCCTTGGACCCTACCTAATGGGTAGGGGGGCTTGTTTTCAAGGCTAGAGGGAGTTTTCCCTCCCTTTCTACCCTTGTTTTGTCACATCCATGTAAGGGATGTGGATTTGTGTGTGTATCAAAAGTGCCACTAGTTTTGTCTTGCTAACATTTAAGGAAATTTGGGAGAAGAGGGTAAAAAGATAATTTTACCCTTTCTCTCTTTTGTCTTAAGCATCTTTGACCATGAGGAGGGAGAGGGGTGACACATGTCACCCCCTCATTTGTGAGGATGCTTGGTCCCTCCTCTTCATATTCTCATTCATGGAGAAAAAAAGGGACTTTTTGCTTGGATTTTCTTGCTTGCATGCTTGGGGGATTTTGGAGCTTGGGATTTGCTTGGAGCTAAGAGTGGAACACTTGAAGTTAGGAAGCTTTTTGGAGAGCTTTCCTTGAGGTAGGCTCTTAGATCTTGTAGTTGTGTTGCTTTATTTTAGTTGTTAGATTGATTGTTGAAAATTGTTATGTTTGAATAAAGCTTTAGTGTTGTTTGTGTGTGTTTTTACTCCCTCCATCATATGGCATGATGGAGTTTGGAGTGTGGGGGAAGAGGGAGGGAATTTTTTTTCCTCTCAACCCTCAAGGCTTGATGGCCAAGCCTTGTAGGGTCTTCTTATTTTTTTTCCCTCAATGGTTGAGGTGGGGAAGTGGATTCATTTGGCTTGAATCTCCTTCCCCATCCTTGGTAAGGAAACCCCCTTTTGGGGTTTGAAAATCCTTTCAAGGAGGACTTGGAGAAAGGGGGAGGAATAAGGAGGGTTTGTTTTGACTAAGGAGCAATAAGGAGGTTAAGAAGATGTGTTATGTGCAAATAATATTGATGTTTTATCTTGGAGAACTTTCTCCTCTCTTCCCCATTTTTGGAGGATGAACATGGGTCTCCTCCTTGTAAGTTGGAGTCTTGTGGTTGTGAGTCTTAAGTTTGTGTGTTTGTTTTATTTTCTGTTTTACCCTTCACCTTGTGCAAGTGTTGGTTAGCTATCCTCTTTCCCATGGGCTTGGGGGAGGCTAGCATGCATCCCAACCTTGGGATAGGCATGTGATGATGCCTAAAGGTTGGGTGGTTAAACAAGCCCTTTCTCATTGTGTTGGCCTTGCAAAGATTTGGAGTTGGGAAGCCTTTGGAAGATGTACGAAGACCCTTGTCTACTTGGAATTCTTCTTGTCTCCTTCACCATTCATGGACTCCTTTTGTTCATTGTATCTTGAAAAGAATGGCTTGTGTGAGCTTCCAATGTCTTGAAAGGATAATGTATTAAACCCTTTTTTGGGAGGACATGTATTGTGGCATATGTGAACTTGAACAAGAAAATAAAATAGAGCATTGTAATGGTTGTTTTCTCAAGCATGAAACATGGTAGGTAATTTCCTTTTGGAATGCAAGAATATATATGTGAAAATTATGCCTTCTTGTGATATGTATGCATACCATGTTGTAAATCTCTCATGTTAAGAGTATGAAAAATTCTTCATTGACATTTGGAAAGAAAGTTGCTCTTGTTTAACCGTGGAAGAGAACTATTTCATTTGTAAAATGCACATACTCAGTTTTGGATTGCAAATCTTTCTTTTATTTAGTGCAAAGGAATATAGTGCTGTTTTTTATTATATTTACAAAAAAAAAAACTATATCTCTCTTGTTTTAGAAAATGGATTATCTTGTGGTGATATTTTAATATATAGATTTATTTATTTGTTTACAACAAAGCTATATTTATATAAGCACCTGGAGGAAAACCTCTTTGCATATATGTATATATTGTATTTTAAAAAATATATATATTATATATACGTGCTGGTTAAAATACAGACATATATATATGTATATATATATATATATATATATATTTGTGTTCATTTAAATTTCACAGTGTATATTCACCAATAAAGTATGTTTTATGTATATATAACAAAAATGTTACAAAGCAAAATAAGAAGAAAAATAAATTAAAAAATAATAATAATAATTGTGGGGTGGGGGTTCGGCCCCCCCCACCCTGCGTAGCACTGCTGTATAGTATGGGGTGGGGGCGCTGCCCCCCACCGCCCCCCAACAGCCCCGCTCCCGCGCCTCCCCTGTCCTCTACCCACGCTGCCCCACGGACCCCCACCGCTGCACCGGTGGCGCCGACCCGCCGCCGCGGCCTGTCCCGCCCCCCCTCTCCTAACCCTGTTCCGACCTGTCCCCGGCCCGCGCCCAGTCGGCCCTGCCACCGTCGCCTTCGACCTGCCCTCGCGCCCTCCGACCACTGTCTTCTCCGCCGCCTGACCTCCTCCACCTACGGCCTTTTTCAACCTACAGTATAGTATAAACAATAACTATAAGACAAACCTTATATATATATATATATATATATATATATATATATATATATATATATATATATGCATGCATGTATAAATTAACATATGTATATAAAACAAAGAATAAGTTAGTGAGGGCATGCAAATCTAAATAAAAAAATAAAAAAATAAATAAGTAAATAAATAAATATAACGATAATAATAAATAATCGAATAACAAACGTATAAACGTAGGTATAGGTGTAATAAAACGTAACAAAATAAATGCGTAGATATATATATGTATTTTATATAACGAAATATATATATGTATGTATGTATGTATGTATGTATGGAAGAAAGAGATAATAAGAAAGAGAGGATATAGATATCTAGGGCAAACTTAGGTAAAAGACAATTTAGGGTTGAGATTAGGCTTATTGTAGGGCCACATGTTTTTCCTTCACTCCTTTAGCCATGGAAATATTGTTGAAGAGGACAGATGAATTTTTAAAGGGGGCGTGGAGTTATTTATTATTGTTTATTCTTTCTTGTGGGGGCACTAGCAAAATTAAAATGTAATTAAATAATTAATTTCGAGTTAGGGTTAGCAAACGAGTTAGACAAAAAAAAAATTTAAATGGTATAAGCTTAGTAGTTACCAGGAAAAGATATAAAAGATGTATTACTAGTTATTTTTAAACACTTCAAAAAAAAAATTCTACCTTAAAATTTTACCCTGTCTAGCGCGTTTTTCGGTGTCCCTGATGGGGCATTACACTTGAAGATTCTTTTGTGTTTTCTCATGGCATTCTTTTGGTACATAATTGGCTTGTTCTCAAGCAATATTTGTGTTTCCCTCCATCTCCATCTAGAACGGGAAATCTTTGAGTGATCTCAACACACTTTATTCTCTTCACTCATTGGTTGGACTTCTAATCTCCTCTTCTATTTACTATCTGACTTCTTCTTTGCCCCTGATCATCCAACATGGAATATTCTGTGTACCTGCACATTTCACTTCTAAATTTCTTTGCATAGGAGAGATGTTATAAATTGACGAAGAAATTTTTAATCAATTTTTTTTGCTCGTGATGTATTATACTTCCTAAAAAAGCAAGTTTGTTTCCTACGAATTTAAGCAATTGGCAATGATAACACATCCAATTTGAGGTGTCATGTGTTGTGAGTTGAGCATGTATTGCAAATTTGTTGAGGACCATTGAATTTGAAACTCTCTTGGTAATGCAACTATTACTTGTGGCGTGTAGTTATATTGTAGTAGTGCAATTATAAAATCCTCGTTTCATCTTAAGCTCTTTGTATTTCCTGCAAATTGTTTGGGTACTCTATTTTGATTCTTTGTGGATATTAAGAGATATGTGTAAGATTTACATGTAATAGTCTAAATTGTGGTGGGTTCTTGTTCCCTTTCGTGTTATGTCCAATTTGTATAATTTCTAAGAAATTCATCACCCAACGTATTCTAGGCACTGGTCATGGTCCAACCAAACTCTTTTATAATACCTTTATTAGTTATTGAGTGCTATTGAGATCTTCACCAAATCCTACTCTTTGTTATAATTTACAATTCAGGTTTCTAAGCTATTTTATTTGTTTTGCTTAATCTAAGAGCGGTATTCTAGGCACTAGTCATGGTCCAACCAAACTCTTTTATAATACCTTTATTAGTTATTGAGTCCTATTGAGATCTTCACCAAATCCTACTCTTTGTTATAATTTACAATTCAGGTTTCTAAGCTATTTTATTTGTTTTGCTTAATCTAAGAGCGATGGGCTTACAAATCATGGATACCTTTGCCATAAATAATTATTTGTTAACAACCTTTCCTTAATATTTAACAATCTTATAATTCTTCTTGCTAGTGACAAATTGGGCAAGAAATCATACTACTTAGGCTTATTAGTTAGGTGTGGTGTATCTTCCCTAATGACCTTTTGCCCTTTTAATACTTCTAGGTTGAAGGGTCTCTTCATATATTTCACAAAGCCTAAAGAAATAAGGTGTTAACCACCACCTCATTTGTCACTCTGAAATTAACCCTAGTTTGTAAAAAACACCTCAATGTAGCAAACCACCTTTGTTCCTTCCTCCAACTCCTTGTGGGTGCAGATTTGGGCTCTAACACACCTCTTTGACTTCGACCAATAGTGTGAAAAATTGGGAGTGTCTATGAGTTGTTAATCCTTAAGTACTCATTGTTCATAGATTTTCTATTACTACCACAAGTAGTTTTTAAGCTAAAAGCCTTCAAAACATTAAAGCACCAAGCTTCTTCTATTAAGATTTTAAAAACAATATTATTTGGGTAGAACTTTTATATTGCATTCCTCATAATGAAAGCCCTTCTACATTCGAAAGGTATTTTAACACCACGCGTTGCACAATGAGAGAGTTATAAACTAAGAATTTTTGCAAGAATGAATAATAATTTACTAGCACGTTTGAGATTCTACATATAAAAAATCAATGGCTTACAACCAACAATAACCCAAAAGTTGCATTAACAAAATCAAATTTGAACCTATATACAAGACTTGAACAATATAATTAAAATAAAACTCCTAGTGCACTTCTAAAAGCCTCATACACAAAATTGGACCTAAAATACAACTTTCACCTTATACCTTTGACACAATGTTCATCACAAGCATGAAAATTACAATAATTATTCATTTTGGTTCTATTTTCTATATTGTTATGCACTTCGAGTTCAAACAATAGTTACAAGTTAAATTATTATTTGAGTGAGGTGGTATTGGTTCTACTTTTTGTATTGTTATGCACTTCAAGTTCAAACAATGGTTGCGAGTTAAATTATTATTTCAGTGAAGTTACCACTTTATGATACCATTGATGTTTAGTATTGTTGTGTCACCTAAAGTAGCCATTTTTATGATTATCTACCCAGAATAGATGACTCAGCAAATTAAAAATGCATTAATAATATAATTTTAACATTACGTAGCCCTAGTGTTGGCTCGAGTGGATAAGAGCAACAATTTAAGTCACCCACGTCTCAAGGTGATTCCTAATTAAATTGCAACATGCATAGTGTGGGGCCTCCATGCATCAGCTAAGGTTATAGGGGAGCTTTACCTAGTGATTTAGAGTCGGTGATGTTAAGTGCATCATAGAATGCGCTACTCTAGGTCGCTGACTTACCTGTTCCTCAGCCTTTCAAAAATTATCACATAAATAAAGAGATCAGTTGTTTTATCCACAATATTCCATTGAAATATGAATTGCATAATCAGATAAATTCTCTGTAATTGCTTCAATTCCGAAGAGATATATCACACCAGTAATGATGCAATTACATCCCACATTCATATGAGCCCGCTTAGCTTTGAGGCGAGCGAATTGCATTACTACATTCATATGAGCCTTCTTAACTTTGAGGCTAGAGCATTGCAATTGTAATGCGACGGTCGTTTATTTGATACCGATAACATGCTCTTTCCATTATTTTGATTCTTTTCATTATCAACCAAGTTTCTTTAGGATCTAAAAACACATCAAAATGTATTGTACGAAGTAGCACTAAATTATTTGATACCTGCATTTGATTATATTGGATCTAGAAGAAACTTCTTGCAAGAAAACTGGTTCCAATTTTTTGATTACTCATTTCGATTTTAAGCATCCCTCAGTTATTATTTCATACAATACACTAGTGACTACAGCAATACATTTGACGTGGAAATCTAAGAGGCCACCAAACATATTTATCCCTGATGTTGGTTCCATTTACGGCAGCATTAGCATTATAGAAACAATCAGACAAGTGTTCTCTTAATCTGACGAGGCCTCTTCAAGAATCAAAGTGGGCAAAAGAAGTTCAAAAAAAAGCTAACGCACACTTGAGACAACACAGGATGGTTGGTCTGTGTTGTACAAGGGCGCCGTGTCCTTTATAGTTTGTAAATACCATTACAGTTCCTAGCGCCGTGTCTTTTATAGTTTGCGACTTTAAAACTATATGACATAAGCCGTCTAGATACTCCTATTTGTAATGAGATTAGACTTGTAAAAAAAAATCAGAAATCCACCGTGAGCAAAGTGAGAAAAAGATGTAAAAAGAAAGCTAAGGCAAGCTTGGGACAACACAGCATTAAGTAAAAAATGATTGGCTTGTGTTGTACAAGGGTGTCATGTCCTTCGTTGTTTGTTGATTGTGCCTGATACTTTGATGGCATAGTCCTCTAGAGTTGCATCTTACACATTGTCCAGTTTACATGCTCTATTTGCAATGACGTTAGGCTTTTATTATAAATGCAGAAATCCACCAGGAGTAAGTACACTTTGCCATGCAACTACTAAGCTCTTGTCACCCTGTTTACAAGGACATTGCACATGGCGCCAAACACGTTATATTATAAGACACGAATTTGCATTGCAGTCTCATTTGAATAAATTAGACCACATTCACAAATTAATATATGGAACAAGAAAATCTTAGTTCTACAGCTCACAGAAAATAAATGTGTATCTACCATTTACCTTACGAACAATTAAGACAGCAAGGCTTGCATAAAACAGTGCACAATCAAGAACTGGAACCATCATTCAAATTTCAACATACTGCTTGTATAATAGACTTCCACCACCTCATTGACATCTGTTTGAATCAAAAAAATTACCATAGGAAGGAAAATTCTCTAATGTAACTAATGCTTCGCTATTAGCCAAGTGTTGAATCTAGACAAACCATGTGCAAGCATTAGGGAACACCATACTCCAACATTGTCAACAGGTCTAGACAAAAACGGTTGCAAAGTTAAAACCTTAATACTAAAATGAATCCTCCTCCTGTTCCTAGCTACCACTAACAGGACCAAGCATTTTTGACAGCTCTCAATCTCATTGTGAAGCCCAAACAAAACACTTTAACCTCGCTTAATGCTTTGCTATGAGCTAGAACTACAGATCACTGCCATAACCCTTCAACGGATCAGCCTGCTTCCCAGACCGTGCTTCGCTCCAAGCCTTCGATATGGTTCTCTTCATATCCTCGTCGCCCTCGTCGTACATATTCTATAAGAAACAAGAAAAAAGACAAGTTAGACTCGCAAACTTAAAGTCAAAGTTAAGTTACCCAGAAAAAGATCCAAAATGTTGACACGCCAATTTTTCAAAAACCCTTGGAAACAAAACACGACGGAGAAGTCTGCACAATAAATTACAAATATATATTAAAAATGCATGAGATTCATTTTAGTCGATAAAAGGTGAAATGCGAAAAAATATAGCAGTCAATAGTTAAACTTAATAACAAGCAACAATTTTTTTTTTGTTTGACTATGATTAGGGACGGGTTATGGGTTAGAACCAAGTTATTTTTTGTGTTTTCTTTTTTCTTTTTTCTTTTTTCTTTTTGGGGGGTTGAAAAACTGAGGCCTCTGACATTTCTGGCAGATGCCCAGCTATTTCAGCATTTGTGTGGGACCCTGTAGGCATTTCCTGCATGTTAGACCCAAAGTGCTAAGAGATATTTGCTACAAGCTTGGTTGATTGATGCTCCTATCCATGATCAGTTTCTAAGCTAGGCTTCGACTCCATAACCTTGTCAAAAATAATAAGAGGCTTGAGCCAGTAAGGACCATGAAATAGTTCCATTAGATTGTTGTGATTAAAATTAGATGAAAAAAAGGGTATGAGATTATAGCGTGTGAATGTGGGACATTTCAGGTAGAAGCAGATTAACATTATAACAAAACTTATGTTTCTTATGTTATAACAGTTAACTTATGATTGGTTTATTACAACGAACTTATATAACAGATTGTTTCATGTTGTCAATGATTTAAAATTATGAACTTATAAAATCTAGTATATCTGCAGTCGGCCTGATCAGTAATAATACTATTTAGAGTTTAAAACTGTTCATGTAAATAAAATGAGTGTTTGATTACCTATACCAATAACACAAATATATACATTCTAGAAACCTGCAACAACAAAATGTGATCATCTATTAAAAAAAGTTTGAAATAACACATATATACCTTCATAAGATCCATTATTCCTGCCATTGGGTCTGCTTTCTTTTCAAGACTTGGCTTGAACTGCACAATAAGCAATAGAAACAGATTTTAATCTCAATTCATGTCGATTACATAATATGACGCACAAGGAATAAATCTCAAAATATTTAGGAAGGAAGCAATAAGTTATTAACCTTGTCCTCCTTGTAGTATAAATCTAGCCAATTACCCTTCTCAGCCTTTAGAAGAGTGATAATGACACGATTGGGTTTAAAAGTAAGACGACACTTTTCTGGTATAATAGCCTTGTTTAATTTTGGCACTGCACAACGGTAATTTTTCCCCTGAATGTCATGGAATTTGACATCAAAGGACCAAGGTTGGAAATTGGAAACAACGTGCTCTTGATTTACACCCTCTAGGGATACGTATATCTGCATGATATGAAAGTTGATAGCAGTGAGAATTACTTAAAAATACAATCAGTAGTTATAAGCCCGAGGCTTTACAGTTAAGAAACATAACAAAACAGAAGCTTAGTAAGTGAAATTTCAGCTAACTAACCTTGACTTTGTCATTTTCTTGATCCCAGCTGAATGATCCAAGTGTTGTGTAAGAAGTTTCTGAACTTCTCACAGTGGATGTATGCAAGGGTGTCACAGTGGATGTTTGCAAGGGTGTCACAGTGGATGTTTGTAAGGGTGTTACCTTTACTTGATTAGTTGCCCCTTCTGCCTGCCGAGCCTAGCACATAGTGATTAAAGCATGAGGGAAAAACAAAGCCACCCAGTTTCTAAAATATCTTAGTAAAATAATAAAATTAATACAATGTCAGGAATTTGTAATACTAGAATCTAAGATCATCATACTATTGTTATAGACAGATAGAATCAGAATATGGTAATAGATAAATCTTACTAATCTTTAAATGTGAAGATTATATCATCTAATACATGATGCATATCCAATTTATGCATGTAAATAGATAAATTATACAACAGATAGTAAAGCCATTTAGCATCCAACCTCTAAAACTGCAGTTACGTCAAAGAGTTTCAATGAGATTATGTTACTTTTGATATAATTGATATACTACAATAACAAGTAATTATTTTCACAGAGATTAGATGAAATGCAAAACAACTCTACCCTACCGAACATCACAAGCTTGAACCAGTCCCTCTCCATATTAGCACAAATTGCTGTGCATTCCTCCACTACTTTAGTATTTAAATAATTACGTGCCCATATGATTCTATGGTTCCAAGTTCCAACAACATTCAACCAATTCGTAAAAGCCCAGGAATCAACCCCCCTCATATTATCAGTGGCTGTGGATGGGGAATACTGGACTTTCTGCACGTGCAACAAGCATAAATATCATAAACAACTTAAATCATTTACCATTTGGATTTGGCAAGGTAAACTTCCGCAGCTTGGTGTTTTAGGAAATATACATTCTTTGTTTTCATGCCATATTCTTATTTGCTGTCTGTGAAAATAAATATTGATTGCTCAAGAATATCTTTGACAATTTCTCGAGATCTTGCCTGTTACCTGCAATTTTCTTGTCCCGCAGATTCCAGTAAGTTGTTCCAATCAACTCTTCCTACATCATCTTTTTAGTTTCTCAAAAGTTGGATTCCCCCACAAGCATCACAAGTTTGCCATTTTGTTTACAATTTTAGACATTACCAAACCAGCATTCTTAGTATGTGTCCCTGAGCTGAACAACACAGACATGATGATGCTTCTCCCAACAGTCAAATATTTGCAAACCTCATAAGCCACACCCCATTCACATAATTAAAACACAGTTTTCTTTCTTAAAAGCTATGTTCATGCAAACACCCTGTGCATCAAAACAACGCAGTAATGGATACATATAAGTGAGATTCGATTGTTTATCCAAGCAAGAAACTACCCATTAATTCAGTTTCATGTGCAGAAGCAGAGTATGCTGCAACCTCCCCCAATGACAGAACAGCTAATCAGAATAATTTGTAATGAAATGAAACTCTCCCCCTAATGTACAGGTGGAGCTAAAGCACAAATGGAGCCTCCAAAGGATACCCCGGCATCTCCGAAACTGGTGGGATGATGCATGGAACGATATGGCGGATCTAAACCGATAATCTTGGGGGGTCTCAGTCAGAAAGCCATCACAATTGAAAGCAACTCCCTGAAATGGCTGCTTACATGTCCAATGAAAGACAAAGCTTCCAGATGGTGCATACTTTCCACGAAATTGAGGTTATGTATATACTCTTGAGAGATCAAGACAATATGTTCAATTTTTATTGCCAAAACCCAACTCTAACCTTCCTTGTGGTGTCTGTGTGAATATTGGAGATGAGACTTTGAAGAAACCGAACCTTAGAAACACTCAAAATGAGAATACCAATCAGATCATGTCCGTAATCTGATTCTTCAATTGGTGCAGGCAAAACTGCCAATATTATCCAAACCTGCAATTACAAAACCGTTCCAGTAGTTGCGAAACCACCTTTGTTTGCAGAATAGCAATTACAGAACCATAGCGACAATTTTGCAACAATGTAAAGTCTCTCGGCTTCCGAAGAACACACGAATTCAGAATTGGATTTTTTTAAGCATATAACTTTTTGAGAGAGATCCAAATATGTAATCAAAAAGTAGTTTTTGAGGAGGAATACTATTTGTTTCACCTGGATGAAGTAGACGATGCCATTCTCGAGTGCTGCAATGTACAACCTTGCCACTCAACAATCCATGTTTTGTTGACCTTGATATGTCCTTGGAGTCTTTTGGAGTTATGAATGAATTTCATCGATTAGTTGTTTAAACCTTTCCAAACCCTCCTTTAGCAAGCAAGCAAAAGGGGAAAATAGATGATCTTTGATTCAGATTACCACTTCTTCACAACTTACAGGAGTGATTCCCATTAGGTTCACTGTTTCGGTATGGGTACAGTACGCTGATATGCCAAATTTTTAAAAACTTCGGGTACGGTACGCTTTTGGGTACGTTATATGTGTGTGTGTGTGTGTGTGTGTGTGTGTGTGTGTGTGTGTGTGTGTGTGTGAAATTATCAATTTAAAGAAGCATTTGCAGACTTATTGAAATTTCATACTCGTACATTGGGATACTTATTGAAATAACATAGTGGGCAGAAAAATGTTGACTGTTTGGAGGGCCCCACCACCCAATTGCTCATGTGGCAGGAATGCACCGGCAAGATATGGTGTCCGCTTCTTTGATATCCGATACGTGGCTAGTTTTTTTAATATTTAAGAGAATTACAAACATTGATATTATCATTGGAACCTTTTAAGTATTTTAATATTTTAACAAGGCCCCAATTTATTTCTTTTTTGGTTTGCTTAAAAGGGGGCATAAAAATAAGACGTTGGTTTGCTACAAAGATGGCAGGGAAGATGAAACAAAAACATTGCCCTCATTTAGATATTTATTGAAACAAAAACATTGGCCTCATTTAGATTTTAATTGAAAGAAGAGTCTTTAAAGATTCCTGCTCACAGGAATGTGGGGGTCGACACTGAATATGAGTCCACTCTTTACGACAACTGTTACGTAAACTCCAAAAGCATGAAATATCTGTGTTTTCTGGGCATCCATCCATATTTATCACGGTGTCGCCATGCTTTTATAATGTGATGTGTCATCTTACATAATTAAAGACACCGACAACATTAACAAATCATAGGATTCGCAACACTTTTAATGAAGCAGAGGTTTATTAAAATCTATCAATGTTTTATGAGGATCATCAATTTCTCTATTGTTGACAATTAACTGCTCTTCTTCATCTGAAAGTATTTGCTCACTGAATTTTATTTTATTTTGAGTTTCATGAAAATAAAAAAATTTCCCCTGTGGGTACGCTGCAGGTACATACCCACAGGCCCCAGGGACGGTTTTCCGTACCCAAAGCATACACTGGACTTGTAGGTATGTACCCAGAACGTACCCACAGCATTTCCGTACCCGTACCAGTACCTGAAACGTTTCAGGCATGGTACGAAAGGGGGGGGGGGGGGGAACGTTTCAGTGCAGTCTAGGGTTCAGTGGTTGATAATAAAGGGCTTCCTCGTTATCATTGATTGATAATAAAGGGCTTCCTCATTATCGTTGATTGTAGACAATTTCTCAAGTTCATTAGGCTGGGAGTATGAAATGATTATAATGTGGACGTTTACTTGGTTCTAGATTTGTGATTTGGTAGGGGGGTGGAAAGCACCTAGTGTAGGTGGTGTTCAAAAATATTTAGGGTTTGGTGAGAAAAAAGAGCATTACCAAGGACACACATAAAATTGCTCAAAATGGTAACTAGGGCTTCTTGAAAACTTGGATGCACTGGATCACCTTTCTTACCCTAGATTCGAGAGCAAAAACTCAGACAAGTTACCTATCTATTTACTTAGAATCGCAAAAAAAAGTGATTTTCTTACCTAAAATAAGATGAATGTATTTTTGGGGTGGTATTTTTCTAGGGCCTTGACTTATAAAACAACTCTACAGTTTCACAAGTCAACATTGGGCCGCAGCCTCCTTGATACCGCTCAAAATTTCTAGTGTATCTGATGGAATTGTTTGAATTAAAAAATCTAGCAAGGAGAATGAATCTTTTAAAATTGACTGCTTTGTTCCCTAATTTCCCACCCAAAATCATCATCCAGAAAACAGATTAGCAGGGTTAACTTTACATGACCATAACTCCTTTGATGCTGTTCAAAATCCTTTTCATGACAACTCTCCAACTTTGAAAGAATGACCTCAATCACACACTTCTATGAGAAAAACAAGAAAACGTGCACTTTCTGTGAGAACAACGATCCTCTACAAGATAGAGGTTTTCTCGAAAAAAACAATCTGCAATATTTAAACGACCCGTCCAAAAAAATTCTCCTGCTTTGCCCAAATCGCAACTATGCCACTTGTTTGGATATTTCTTCAAAATAAACTCAAAACAATAATAGTAGATCCACTTGAATGCAAAACAAATGAACAAATCCAGATATAATGATGCACAATAGATGAGTACAGTAATATGATTGAATCAGATACATGGCCTCTTTGAAGGAGAAAACCTGCACAATGCAAAATAATTGGAAGGACTTTGAGAATACAACTTATGATGATTTAAGAGAGCCTATCTATCCTTATTTATGAACATAATTAGGTAGAGGAAACCCCTAAGTCCAAATTAGTTTGGTTAAGGAAACATCTAGAACTAATGTATGAAATGAAAAAGATTATGCACAACACAAGTCAGCCAGTCCATGACCTTAATACACTTGTGAAGATAAAAAAAATTAGGGATTTAACATTAGGTTCATTTGTCTTCAATGTTGTCCTATTATACCTCTATAATTTCTATATTTACTCGAAAATTATTTTTCATAGCAAGAAATACTTGATATTTCCAGAATGTCGAGATATGAAGTCGCCAATTATAAAACTATTAAATAGAAACATTAAAAATGTTAGCCCCTTATTGATAGTAAAACAGTTAAAATGGAAATAAAATATATATAACATATAATAAAACATTCAAAAGGCGATGAATAGCAATGGGTGGCATGAGAGCTCTACTAGGGTTTGATGCATGTTGAGCACAGCACAATAGAGACGTAGATCAATGGATTTTTCGATAGTAGAGGTCATTACAGGAAGTTGTCTTTTATAAGCAAGCAAGAGGGGGAGTCTACAATCATTAATTCCCCCAACGTCTAAACTTCCACCATGCAATTATGGGAGAGAGCTCAAAAGTGGTAAAGAAAGAGACTAAAGCAGCAAATATGGGCAGCAATTAAAATATCCCTTATGGGATACTACTTAAAAATGCACAAAATATTGGAAACTTGCAGCCACAAAAAATACTGATATTATTATAAAGGACATAAGGAAACTGTTTTTGGACTTTTACAGAGATTAAACTGCTGCCAGAAAAAGCACAACGCACCCTAGACAGCGGGAAAACTACCGAGGTTCGTAACCCTCTAAATACAAGAGCAGTAATAAGGGTCTTTGGAAATAACATTAACAGATATAGGCAGTAATAGTTCCACCTACATATCTAAAAACGGTCGACTGGAAAAGCCCCAAATAAAGGTTACAAGTCGCCTCGTTTGGAATGGAGTCGGAAAATGATGGAGGCACCTTCAACGAGCTGCCACGCCCAGCCCAAATGGCTATCGTAAATCTGATCTGGAGCCCCTCTGCTTATCTTCCCCAAATGCCCCCAAGACCCTCGAGATCCTTCCTCTGAAACCTCTATTAATGTCTCTGCCACACAACCCTGAAAACGGCTCCAAAATGACAGACTAGGGTAGATCTCTCACTACCAAAGAATGCCCTGCTAGCTAGGGACGGGTCTCTCACCACCGAAGCTAGGGTCCCTGTGGGATTTGACTCCACAAGCTGTAGATGCGCAACAGCAGCAACTGCACGAGAAGGGGTCAATAAAATGTATATGACAAAAGGTTCCTCTCCTTTCTCTCCCAACTCCTTATATACCTTCCAAGGTAAAAGAGCCCCAAAAGACCTAGACGTGTTTCGTTGCACGGAGGGGTCAATAAAATAAAAATAATTTTAAGTTGCTTTTCCCCTTTAAGTCACCATGGTCCAAAACAACCCTCAACGCAAAATTAGAATATTGGAACCACGTGGCCCCTTCCCATTAGCTCCCAACGTCCACAGCCCCTTGGGTCTGACCACAGCTTGGACTCGACTTGACCCTTAGGCCTTTGGCGTAGAAAAGGGGACATTACACAAAGAAGAAGCAGACTTGTCAAGGACCGAAATCGAGACCTACATGTTTGAGGTGATAAGAGGGCTCAATCTTGGAATTGGACTTGGATAGCATTGAAGGTAATATATATTGACTCTTTTATGGGGCTAGGTTACCGGAAACGCCTTAGAAGGCCTCGAGAGCGGGAGTGGCCAGGGATGCGGACAGGGGCTGCGGAAACGCCCGGGTACGGGAGCGGGAGCGGTGGGAGCGGCCAGGGAGCAGGCAGGGGGCTGTAGAAACGCCCGGGTACGGCACAAGCCTACCCGGGCGTTTCCGCAACCCCTGCTCCCTGGCCACTCCCAAGTTAAAAAAAACGTTTTTTTAATTTTTTTTAAATTTTTTTTATGTTTTTAAAGCCACACAACAATAAAAAATTATAAATTCTTCTAATCTAAAACCTAAAAGCTACCTCTAAACAATAAAACAAAAGAACAACACACAAACAAAACATAAAGCAAGCAAACAAACTCACATTGTGGCTCTCCAAAATTGCATTGTGCTTGTCTAGGGTTTGAGGAGCTATTGAGGAGCTATTGCTAAGCTTGTAGGAGTGTGAGGAGCTGCAAAGGAGGATTTGTGAAGGATTTGATTTGTGGTTTACTAAGTGAAGGTAAGTTTTTTTTTAATTTCTAGCCTTGTTCCTCTATTTTTTTTTTTATTATTTAATCTTTCACACATTACATTTTTTTGCTTATGTTCATTTTTATTTTGCTCTTTCCATTTAATTTTTTTAATTTTCATTGTTCAATCACAATGCAATTGCATGCCATTGTTTTCTTTGCTTAATTTTTTTTTAAACCTTGTAGGTATTTCTACAATGGCAACAAGTTCTGCTTCTTCTGGGCAATCTTTGGCCAAAGACTTTGACCCAAATTCACCGTTATGGAGGCACGTAACAATAGTTCGACAACTTGCAGGTGGTGGTTGTTTTGAATGGAAATGCAATGAGTGTGATGGACTATTCAAAGGCTCTTACAGTAGGGTGAAAAGCCACTTGTGTGCCATAACGGGTAATGGTATAAGAGTATGCAGGGGGAGGAATAATGCTGGGGTGCCAAAAGCAAATGTTTTGGCATATATCAAAGAGCAGGAGGATGCAGAGGCTAAAGTGGCTATGAGAGCGGGTTCATCCATTGGCCAAAAGAGGAGGTTCATCTCGTTCAGCAAGGCCTCCAGTTGCTCCATCACCTAGTGGATCCCCAATTGTGGCCATGCCACATCCATTTGTGGCTCCTATCTCCACAGATGAGGATGTTTCCCTTGCACGAAAGAAAAGTAAGACAAAAGGGCCATTGGAAAAGGCCTTTCAGAATGAGAACAAGGAGATTGCAGATGAATGCATTGCAAGGTGTGTATATGCTAATGGGCTTTCTTTTAATGTTGTGAGATCACCTTATTGGCATGAGATGGTGAAAGCCATCAATGAGGCACCAAAAGGGTATAAACCACCAGGATTTGAGAAGATCCGCACCACCCTTTTGGATAGACAAAAAAAAATATGTGGAAACCTCCTTGCAACCAATTAGGGACTCATGGACCAAAATTGGTGTGTCCATTGTTTCTGATGGATGGAAAGATGCAAGAAACCGCCCTTTAATCAATGTGATTGCAGTATGCCTTAAGGGGGCAATGTTTTTGAAAGCGGTTGATTGTGAGGGGCAAGTGAAGGATGCCCAATTCATAGCCAACATTCTCTTTGAGTCCATTGAGGCAGTGGGGCCTGAAAATGTTGTCCAAGTGATAACGGACAATGCCAAAAATTGCAAAGCTGCGGGGATGCTAGTTGAGGCACGGTATGGGCATATTTTTTGGACACCCTTGTGCTGTGCATTCATTGAATTTAATGCTAAAGAAAATGGCAAACAAAATAGAGTGGATCCAGCAAGTGTATGCAGAAGCTGAAGAAATCCAAATGTTTGTCACCAACCACCACATGTCACAGGGCATTTTTAGATCATTCTTGCAGTTGGAGCTACTGAAGGTAAGGAAAAGCTTTATTTCTTTCTTTCTTTTTAATTTAAAATTTAATATAAGTTTTTTTAGTATTCTTTTAGCTTTCAATTTTATAATTTAAATTTTATTTTTAATTTTTGTTCCTCGTTCTTATTAGGTTGCTGAGACTCGGTTTGCATCACACACAATCGTCTTGAGACGACTAGTGAAGGTGCGAGAGGCACTCATGAGGATGGTAACATCCAATCTTTGGTCTGTATGGAGGCAATCAAACACTCAAGGGGCTCAAAAAGTGAAGAACCTGATCTTAGAGGACCCTTGGTGGGATAGAGTGGGTTATCTGTTGAGTTTTACGGAGCCCATTATGAGCATGATCCGGTTTACTGACACGGATCAACCATGTCTAGGAGAGATATATGACGGCATCGACTCAATGATTGAGAAGATAAAAGCCGTCATAAATGCAAAAGAACAAGATCCCGAGGAAATATTTTTCAAACAAGTGAAGTCAATCCTCATTGAGCGGTGGAACAAAATGACCACCCCCATTACATCTACTAGCTTTTGCATTGACTCCTAGATTTTATAGCACAGAGATCCTTTCCTTGCCAGGGAGGGTAGCACCATACAGGGATGCGGAAGTCAGTGAGGGATATATGGTGGCATTGGCTAGGCTCTTCCCTGATCCTGAGGCCCAAGACCAGGTTATGGTAGAGTTTGGCAATTTCATAGCAGAAACGGGTCATAGCCTTCTCGCTCTTCGGAGCAAATATAAGATGGATGCACATATGTGGTGGTACCTCCATGGTACTTCATCGGTTTACTTGCAACCTCTTGCAATCAAGGTCTTGGCACAGGTAAGTTTTTAATTTTTTTATTCTCTTTTCTTTTAGTTTTTTAAAATTTAAGTTTGAGTGTTTAAATCTGAAGTTGAACTTTGCATTGACTTTGAAGTTTGGGTTGCCTTAATAGGTTGCAAGTTCATCTTCCTCTGAGCGCAATTGGAGTACGTATAATTTCATCCACTCACAGAAACGCAACAGGTTGGGGGCTAAAAGGGCTGAAGATTTGGTATACATACATTCCAACTTGCGCCTTTTATCCCACAAGCAGCCAGAGTACAAGGAAGGGTCAACAAGACATTGAGACATTGATCCAGAGATAGTTGACTTGGATGCTTCCATTTCCCACCATGGAGCATATGATGATGAGAGGAGTTCTGTGGCACCACGAGACCTACATGCACAAGGGGGTGCAACTGGCAGTGGCCCTAGTGCGAGTGGTTCGAGCCCATGTGGTTCTAATGAACCACATAATGATGATGATGTAGCTGGTTTTGATCCTCTTGATGAAGAGGAATATGATGAATATTGACAATGAAAGATAGTTTGAGCTTTGAATATTGATCTATGATTGAATTTAATATATCATGAGATTCATGACATTCACATTGTGTTCGATTTAAGTATTTTAAATTTTAATTTAACTTTTAAGCTTTTAAGTTTTTAAGTTTTATCGGTATCCTAGCTTGTTTGTTGTGGTTATTCACTTATTTAGCTTATAACTTGTCTTTTATCTTGTCTTTCATATGCATAATATGTGGTTAATAATTAAATTCCTATTTAGAAGGCTGAAATTTATATATTTTTTAATTTTTATATAGTTTTTGTACTGCCGTATCCTACGCCGTATCCAGGGTCAATTTTTTTTTTTGCCGTTTCCGCGTATCGGATACCCCGCTTCCGCTCCCGTATCCTAAACGTTTCGGTAACTTAGTTGTGGAGGCTTGATTTCTAGAATTTTAGGTGTGCAATTCTTGGGAAAGGATTTGTAGAAATGGGCAAGCAAGAACTAGAAAATCATGGAGATTTTGCGATCAGTTCTTGCTAGAGGGTATTTTATAATTAGTTTTGCAAATGAATCCAACGCAGAGAATATTTTTCTAAGAGGACCACCATGTTTCTTTAAAAATGCAAGTCTCTTCATAAAGCACAGACATCTAGGATTCAAACCACAAAGGATATAACATCAAGAGCCAAATTTTGGTTTTGTCAGTATGCTCACCCTCATGAGATTTCGTTGAACAATGTTTTTCAATCTTTGGGGAACTTCTTCA
The DNA here is from genome assembly GCA_019776745.2 of Taxus chinensis. Taxonomy (NCBI): domain Eukaryota; kingdom Viridiplantae; phylum Streptophyta; class Pinopsida; order Cupressales; family Taxaceae; genus Taxus; species Taxus chinensis. The sequence continues at coordinate 620,501,527 of CM034155.1, forward strand.
CAAACCATTAGGAGAGGGGTGTCAAACTATGCTCGACTTTTCATAGAGTTATAGACAAGTTGTCTCTAGCCAAAGAGCATAACATTGAAATCATTTAGACTACAATGGATCAAACCAATCAACTACGAGTGCATTCCCTTTAGATGTAGCACTATCATGAATATGGTTACCTAGCAAGAGAGTGCTCATTGGCTGAGAAATAGAAGGATCCAACCAAACGACTACAGGTTCACTCCCTTCAGACATAGCCCCTATCGAGAATGTGGTCACCTAGCAAGAGAGTGCATGTAAATAAAGAACCAAATGACCCTTAGTCAAACAGAGAGCCAAATTAGGGCATATGATAAGAGCTTTTAAAAGCCAAATAAAAAGCAAGCAATCGAAACAAAGTGGATAGAAGTTAAAGAGTCCAACAAACAAGAACAGTCGGCCTCAAAGGACTAAAACGAGAAAAGAAAAGGCAATGAAGTGGCAAAATCTAGGCAAGGAGGTATTATAAACAACTTATTGCAAGGAATCATATGCAAAAAAGTCATCAAAAGAGGTAGCCATGGAGGAAAATCAAGGGATCGGAGACAGATTGCTTCAAAGACAAGGAAGAGACCTAGTTGGGATACCATGTAGAAAAGGAGAGCAATGAGAACAAGGTTTAAAGAAGCCTTACCTAGCAATTCACTAGCAAGAAGAAAATGTCCACGTAAGACATAGTCAAAGAGGGAGGGATAATTTGACTACTAATTCTAAAAGGAAACAATGACAAAGGTAGAGCTAATTGATCTCAACCCATGCTAGTAGAAGTGCTCCAAAAGAATAAAATACATAAACCAAATTAGTGGAGCAATGAGAACAAGGTTTAAAGAAGCCTTACCTAGCAATTCACTAGCAAGAAGAAAATGTCCACACAAGACATAGTCAAAGAGGGAGGGATAATTTGATTGCTAATTCCAAAAGGAAATCATGACAAAGGTAGAGCTAATTGATCTCAACCCATGCTAGTAGAAGTGCTCCAAAAGAATAAAATACATAAACCAAATTAGTGGAGCAATGAGAACAAGGTTTAAAAAAGCCTTACCTAGCAATTCACTAGCACGAAGAAAATGTCCACACAAGGCATAGTCAAAGAGGGAGGGATAATTTGATCACTAATTCCAAAAGGAAACAATGACAAAGGTAGATCTAATTGATCTCAACCCATGCTAGTAGAAGTGCTCCAAAAGAATAAAATAGATAAACCAAATTGGTGAAGATATATTGGAACATCTAGGGGATCCATGCCGCAAACGAGAATATTGTTGAAAGGTTTTATTAACCAAGAAAAACTAAGTATTTTTTTGATGTTAGGGACTGGTATAATAGAAAGGCATGGAAAAGCTAAATGGAACACACCTAGAAGTGCTCCAAATGAACCTACAAACCTACTGGGCTCCACCTCAAACCTGATATCCTTTTCGTTGTACCATGTAAACTTCCTCATCTAAATTACCATTCAAGAAGGCGCTCTCTACATCCATCTGATGAACCTTCCAACCAACCTAGGCAACCAATGAGTGAACCACGTGAAAATTTACCATCTTAGTAGGAACAAAAGTCTCCTTTATGTCTACCCCTTCCTACTACAAGTAGCCCTTAGAAACACGACATACATTGTACTTATTTAAAATACCATTTGCTTTACGTTTCTCCTTATACACCCATTTTGATCCAATGGCCCTCGTAGTCTACCCCTATCGTGAGTAACCCTTAGAAACAAGAGATGCTTTGTACTTATTCAAATTACCATTTGCTTTTCATTAGTACGATCCCAATTTGATCCAATAAGCTCTACCTTAAGGCAAAACAACCAATTCACAAGCATGATTCTTCATCAAGGCATTATATTCATCATGTATGGCTACTTCCCAATCAATTTGCCATGGACTTCCAAATGCAATTGTGGTTCATTCACCTAGAGTGTGTTTGATGAAGGAGCAAAAGGAACATGCTCATCAAAACCAACGATCCATTTCCCCACTCTTCAAGTTTGTTCATCTAATTGAGGAAAATCACCCTCAAGTACATCTTACAATGTGGTATAATACCACCCATGCCTATGTTGTTGAGATATACTTATGATGTCTGAACCACCATCTGAGTTGTTGCCACTCGAACCTCCTCCATTGATACACTTAGGGTGGTTGAGCCCCACCTTGAACGGTCTCCAACTACGAAGACCGGTGTGGGTAAATAAAAGGAATATTGTCCATCTCTAAAACTTGATTCCATGTCCTCTAATGATATCACAACACTAATTTTAGTCATATTAGTGACAGCTTGCTAGTTTGTACTACAAGAAAAGAAGGGTTCTTTTCTTTTTACATCATCATATATATTAACAATTAACTTACTAGCAAAAACTTCAAGAAGCCTAGTATAAGCCTTACACTACTCATTGTAAGCAACAAAGGAATGTATGTTACTTTCAAAATCTTACTGTAGACACCTAATTCTAGTCTTTGACACTCACCAATATCAAGTTTGGCACATTTTGACATACTCAAAATATTGACATATATTTACTCTTGATCACACTTTTCATCCTTTCCATTTACCCATTTGTAGTCTTGGTCACCTCTACCTTCCAGCCACAGTTACTCAAGATCATGTCAACATATACAAAAACATCTTAAAATGCCTGCACAGACATTCTCTATTTCTCTAAATCCTACTTTCTTCCTCTAGACAATATCATCCACTAGTCATGTCCACCTTTGCCAGCAGCGTCCTTGCATGGGTCACTAGTTTTCAAATATGGGAACTTCTATGTTCCACAGGGATGTGTCCCTTGCCTTTTTAGACACGTCCCCATACTGGGGACGTTTCGGATACACGAAAACTTGGAAACAGGGTGTATGAACAGAGCATAGAGTAATATGCTTTCCAAAAAAGTTTGTTTTTGACTCAATGTTATGTGAAATCTCAATTCAGCTCCAAGTTTATGTATTAAGGTTCTATAATGTGTGTGGCAAATGCTTTATCAATGTTATCACATGAATATTTGAAATTTCCAATATTTTTTATATTTTCTCTCATTTTTTAATAGTCGTCCCCTGCCATCCCCTAAAAAATGGCCTCCAAAAAAATTAGTCCCAGAAACATGTTCCCCCGTCCCCTGTCGTCCCCGTCCTGAAAAGTGGAACATAGGGGAACTTTCATTCAGTTGGACTAGGGTTGATTCACGGGTTGGCTTTGGCAAGAATTAACAAGAGTCGCCTATATATACAAATAACCCCTTAGGGTCATTATCCATGCACACAACTTGATAGACACCTTGGAGATCACTTTACAAAAAGACGCATCTCAAATCATCCAAGCACAGCTTTGAAGTGGTCTATAAAGCTAAATTTAAGTAGGATTCCAATTGTCAAGATCAAAAGAAAGATCACTCTAGATTACACATTAATTTCCATTGTTGCAGGATATGTTGAGGTCAGTCCAACCAATAGTTCTTAAGGCTTGTCAATGTGTGTCATTCAAGTGCATTATTAAGATTTGGAGATAGGAGAAGTCACACATGCTTTGTCGCATCAAATCCCAATGCTTGAATTCCTTAAACATAAAGTACAAATAGAAGCAAACATCTCAAAAAAATTGTATACCTATCAAATGCTCCCAGACACTACCATCCACCAGAATCACTACCATCAGATATAGTCAACCTTTGTTGGTTGTGTCCAAGCACTATTTTAGATAGTGATTTTCATCACCTTTTCGAGCCAAATCTAAGTCCATGTGTTCATTGTAAAAACATCCTTTGGGTAAAATCAAGGGTCTTAAGGTCTTTCCAATGTGCATTGTCTAGCTTTATCTCTCTGGAACAATTACATTTTCCATAATTTAAGTTCAAATTAGGGTGTTTTAATGATAATCTTATACTTTCAATTAGGTCTAAATACCAAATATTTTATGTACTTAGGTGTAAAAGAAGCAAAACATTTACTTCTCTTACCATGAAGAGCCAAACCATACACAACTAAACAAAAATGCTGAGATAATTTGCCTGATATGTCTTCACCATGATTCTTCGAGAGTAACATCCTATAAAGCTTTACAAAAAACTTCTATTTAGTAGATATTTTGCTCATGAACTACTTCACCCAAAATTTTATATGCCACACCTCAAGCTGTGCATCATACAGCAGGCCATCTCCATAAGAATCATGTTCCTCCTTTCAACAACTCGATTTTGTCAAGTATAGATCTAACAATTGCCTTTGAATCTCTTCCTTCTCACGGTAGTCCTTGAACCGCTTGGAAGAAACTCTCCCCCACTATCTGACATTGAGAGTTTTTACACACCCTCTGGTATATTTTTCTGCCAACACTTCTGAATTTGATAACACTTCTGAATTTGATAAAGGCACTAAAGTATTTGCATTTCTTCTTCAAATATAGGCCCACATTTTCTATGAGAAATCATCACTAAAAGAAGAAAATACCTTGCTCCTAGATTAGTTGGTAATATTAAAAATTCCTCTACAACATGGCAAGCAGACTTTGATCTTCCAAAACCCTCAACTTATAGCTTGAAACTAAAAGCCAATCAAAATTGTTGACATTTAATGCCTACACTCAAATACAATAGAGAGACCGCTTGAAAAAGACTTGGATCTACTCCAAATCATAACACTGTTTTTTGAAGCGATAGTTACACATTCTAGAAATACACACACGTTACATAAAAATCTGAATAAATGGTACACCTACCTAAGGCCTTCTTTTATAGCTAAGAAAGAGACCCTAAAAATAGCCCGGATCCTAAAATTGGATCATTTCAAAATTAAATCACCTTTGACCTAATTTTATCCTAAGGATCTTCTCCCTTAAATAGACAAAGTCATGCTTTACAAGGGCAAAGTGCCAAATAAAGAATTGTTATTCTAAAACTGAAAAACAAACTACATAAAAGCAATTGCTAAACCTGGATGACCAAAAATGGGACTGCCTAGAATAGAACTGATGTTCTCTATATGACTGTACACTCCACTGGAGTGCGCTTAGGTTTCCCACATGCATCCTGCTAGAGGACGCATTCTGCAGCACCATGATCTGACAAATAATTTTCAAACTAGTGTGGGTTGTGGCACAAGCTACCCAACCTTTCTTAAGCTTAGGATGATGAGATTTTTGTTTAGGAATATTTTAAATTCTTGTTATGTTTCATTATTATTTTATAATCGTACTAATGCCTTTTGGTTTTCCAAAGGAATGTTCTGCACTTTGGCAGATTTACACAAATACACATTGTGTGATGTAACTTTTTCCCATTAATAATTATAAGTTATAAACCATCCTAATGTTATAAAACCATTAAACAATAGTTAAGTGGTGAGGATTGTTGCTCAAGTAATCCCTAGGTGATACCCGAGATTCAACACCTCAAGCTATGGCCACATTATCAGGAGGAATTTAACAATTAAAATATCTTCTTGCCCTGGCCAAGAACCATCTTGGTTATACTCAATGTATCCCAATTAGACACCCTCTAGAGTGCCCCTCTCCAATGCCCACCACTTGCCTTCACTCAGAATCAAATAAAAATTACTTAGAGCACCAATTTTAATGTGTGTATATCAAATCCCCACACCACATGTTTAAATAAGTTTCCCTCAAGTAGGTTTGGTAACTGACACACCTTTTCATAAAAATGATTTTACAAGTAATTACATACACTTATAACAGGTTCATTATAAATTTTAATCCCTCCTTTTAAAAATGAGTTCAAGAAACTATTTTAACTTTTTATTCCTCCCCATTTTAAAGGGGGTTTCTATGTACATAACTCCCCACCCTATTTTAAAGGGGTCTTCTTTTATTTATTACCGTAGAATTCATAACTTTAGAATTAACTATTTTTCTTTCAAATTAAATAACATTCAATCTTTGTAAAATAACTATAGAAAACATAATTTTTTTGTTTATATTACCTAGGGAAAGGGCCCTAGCCCGCAAAAAAGATTACATGAAGTTGCCAAAGATAACATCGCTCATCTTTGGCAGTCTTAGTATATACGTGTTAACACAAAAAAGGTGGCAGGATCTGGTAATAAGACATTGCCCATTTAGCCAACCTAATACATCAAAACACAGCCAAGTTTACATGATCGAGATACAAAAAATCTACATAATTATAGTAAATTATGGCAGATTGCCAGTTTAAACTCCTTCGCCACTGCTTCTTCCCAAGAAGACCACATCTGAATCCACGGGCATAGCTTGGTCCAACTCGCTGGAGGTGCCTTTGCAAGGGAAATTCACAATCACCTCGGGAGGAAGCTCTAGTCCCAGGTGCTCTTTTATGGCCTTTTGTCCTGCAGCCAAGGCTTTTAGCGCCCTGTGGCGTGTGCATGAAAATTGGCCTCAACTCCCCTCTTTTCCCCTGCCTGCTTGAGCTCGATGTGGTCCAGGTGCAACAAAAACTGTCGAGAGGCATTTGATAGCATATTGACACTGCAAATCCCCTACACTACATCAAAAATATTGCGCCTCCCAATTGTCTGCTTAGGGTTCAACATTAATCCATGTAAATGGGTTCGGATCTCCTCCACCTCGCATCCATCAATGTCCAAGACAATTGACCAAATTTGCGAGAGCTAGCAACACATTACATGGTTTTGTATCTTCCCATCTAACCAATCTTCAAACGAAGATTCTGCATCACCACTACGAAAGGCAAAGCGACGGGAGCTCCGAACTCCCCTAGGACAGGCTTGGCCCTCATTGTTAACTTGCCTCGACTTCTGCTACTCGTCATCTCTGGAATGATATCTTCTGAGCATTACAGTAATCCAAACCCGACGTACCAAATGACCCCTAAGCCGCAATACTTAAAGGCAAGGTGGAAGAGCCACACAATGTGCTCATTTCAATTAATGCAATCCTTGTTGTCGAACCCGCCACACAAGCGCAGGATATCAACCCCGAATGAGGCTCGGAATACAAAGCCACTCAAATTAATGATTTAAATCATGAATTAAGGCCTTTTGTAAGGCCAATGGGAAATTATTTGTCCATTTCCTTAAGAAAAATCCCTCTGCCCAACAATCCAACCCCCATTTTAGCTAAATGATCTACATAAGAGTTCCTAGACCTTAAATTGTGAGACAAACGGACCTCCTCAAATCCAGATAGTCTTTGAAGGATTTCTTGAATAATCTGATTTAAATTCCAAGCCTTTGAGGAGCGAGAAGAGAGAGCGTCAATGATACTTTTAGAGTCGCCTTAAATCCAAAGCCTCTTCCATTGGAAGGAGCCATTCTACCTAAGATCGTGTAGAAGAGCCATACCTTCAGCAAAATTATTGGATGATCTGCCACAATCTAGAGTCATCATGAAAATTGGCTACCACTGAGAGTCTCGAACTAGACAACCGCCACTAGTAGGCCCAGGATTCCCTTTTGAGGCCCCATCAAAATTCAGCTTTACACATCCATCCGGCGTTAATTGCCACAAATTATCCGATTTTAATCTAGTCTGCGCCCCGTTAACAAAAGAAACTATAGAATACATAATAATTACTTTATTTCATTTTGATTAATCACTAACTGTTAGAAATTTAATATTTTATTAATGTGGTTAAATAACACATAGGTCAATGATCCAAGCATAAAATAAGAAACGAAAACAAGCATTTTACATAAAAAGAGAAAAGAAATAAAAAGCAATTCATGACTTTTGAGAAAATCCCATACAAGGTTAGAATAACACGTGCAAAGTTAGAAAAACTATATGCAAGGATTGACTTTTGATAGAAAAGCACACACCTGCAGATTTTTGGCAGATTTTTAGGAATTAGATTGGTGTGCTTGTGCCCCAACTTAGCTTTCTCATAAAGACTCTTTTATTTCAGTAGAATTTCAGATGCTTTTGGATGAAAAACTTATGTTTTCTTTCATTCCATCTTATGACTAATTAAGAGATTCAAGACAAATCGCTATCCAAACTTCAGTAAATTTCCGTACGCTTTCTTATGGAAGAGGCTAGTTTGAGTATGCTTATTCTAATCCATTTCCTTATGTGAAGGTTTTGTTGTATACTTCTCAAGAATAGATGTCTTATGTTTGACTGGAATTGATTTCACTTACTCCTTCAGATGTAGATTTTATTAGGATTGCTATGAGTTTTTTTTGCATGTCTTATTCGCGTTCAAAACTTTCATTGCTGCCTTACCTTCATCCTTGTGAGTTTTTTAAATGAAATAGGACCTCAATTTTGTATTATATGTAATCAGCTCTTCTAGGTAGTAATTAAATGTGAGTTTTATTCATGGAATAGGACCTAAATTTTGTATTATATGTAATCAGCTCTTCTAGATAGTAATTAAATGTGAGTTTTATTAATGAAATAGGACCTAAATTTTGTATTTTATGTAATTAGCTCTTCTATGTAGTACTTAAATCAGATTTCCTTTCGTTAGCTTAGTCTTTTTCTTGATAGATAAATTATTTCTCTAACTTATTCTTGTTGAATCGGTTCAGATCTGAGTAGTAAGGTGATGGAATAAATCTTCCCATAAGAGGCTTTGAGCCACAAGCTAACTGAGTTATTCCCATTAGGGGTATACAACTCTTTCCTTGGAATCATTAACCAACGAAGGGTGTCTACACCCATCTTCTAGTAAGGTGAGGGAATAAATTTTCCAATGAGAGGCTTTGAGCCACAAGCTAACTGAGTTATTCCCATTAGGGGTATGCAACTCTTAACTTGGAATCATTAACCAACAAAGGGCGTCTACATCCATCTTCTGCAAAGGTGTCAAACCGCATCAATAGAAAGTTGACACTAGGAGGACAGTTATATAACAATCTGGATTCCCCATCCCAAAACATAAGTCTAGATCGGAGTCTGGAAAGAATTTTGTTCAGCCTACAAAAACTTGAGCTTGAAGGGGGCTAAACATAGCAAAAGGTCATTGCTTTTATTTTAGTTTCTCATCAAAATTCAAAGAAAACCAAAAAATTACAAGTATAAAATATAAAAAATATGATGGCTTGGATTTTGCTAAAACAGCCATAGAAATTCCTAGAATCAAGCATGATCTCCCTGGGGATGCTTTCAAACTCCTTCCCAAAATTCAAAACAATAAAAACAGAACCGCTGAAAAGGATGTCCTTGCTTAAAAAAATTGTCCGAAGAGGCTTGAATGATGAACATGAAGATGTCACTTGTAGGTTGTTCCCCTTTATTTTACAGGATCTTTCTTATGACTCGTATTTAAAAACATGTGGTTCAATCAAGAGTTGGGAACATTTAGAAGATACATTTGTTCTACAGTTTGGTTAAATGAATTGATCCTTTTGTTTTCTTTGACTAATTGGTTATGCTCAAGAGAGGACCAAATGAGTCAATAACAGATTATAACTTTTTAAGTTTCAGAGACTCTATAAGAATATTCCAATCAGTCATAGACCCCATAAGACAATAATTCTGGAAACGTACTTAAAAGGCTTTCAATTCAATTAAATTATCTCCATATTTGTAAGAAGATCTACCACAAACACCTTAATTTTAGCTTTTAAGAGGTTATCCAAGCACAAACTCAATTGTTTTCTTGAAAAATAGGTTTTTCCCCTTTGATGAACCATGTTCCTGAGATCAGAATGTCATGTCAGGATAATCCCCAATTTTCCTACATTCAGTCAATTGAATCCAATATTTGGCCTAGTCAATCTTGCACCAATCCTTTTGTAGAACAAACCACGGCTTTTGTTGTCGATACACATGAATCTTTTTCTGAAATATATTCCAACTCTGAAGATGATGGAGAGGAAACTTGTACAACAGGAATTACAGAAGAATGAGGAGAAACCGGACATTGATATGCTTTGCAGAATTCCAATAGATGTCAGTTATTCACTCTCATGTAAACTCATGGGCTACTCAGGATGTATTTAAAACTTCAAATCAAGGTGTGTGTAATGGCTGAATTCATATTTTGCACGAAAAAAAACTGTGTTGCTCAGATTGCTGGAAGTTGTTTTGATATTATCATGCAAATTTCGAAAGACATCACATTGGGATAGTTCAACTACATGTTTTATGCAGACAACACTTTTTTGAGTGTTAATGAATATTGAAAGGAACAATGATACAAGTAAATCTATATTATTAGGAGGTCAATGGTGGTTCTCAACCCCTCCAAGAACAAAAAAAAATTAAAATACCCATTCAAGAAGAATTTCCCTCAAGGCTGTGGATGCCTAATGGCAGCGAAACAAGGCCTGGAGTGAAACCAAAGGAATCATTGTCATGGTTATGGACAACAGGCCAGCAGCAAAGCAATGCCTAGCTTCCCATGAAGCTTGTGCTTAAACAACAGAAAAAATCAAAATTGATGAAATAGAAAAATTTAGAAAGACGTCACATTGGGATAGATCAACTACATGTGTTACCCAGACAAAACTTATTCGAATGATAATGGACATTGAAAAGAACAATTATACAAGTGAAATCTCTGTTGTTAGGAGGTCAATGGTGGTTCTCAACCCCTCCAGAGAACAAAACAAAGTTAAACTACCCATTCAAGAAAATGTGTGTTTCAGGTAATTTCCCTCGAGGCTATGGATGCCTGATGGCAGCAAAACAAGGCCTGGAGTGAAACCAAAGGCATCATTGTCATGGCTATGGACATCAGACCAGCAGCAAAGCAATACCTAGCTTACCATGAAATTTGTGCTTAAACAACAAGAAAAGAAAAAATCAGAATTGATGAAATAGAATTAACAAAAGAAAAAGACCTCAAAATGTTCTTGATCTTTGATTAAAACAAAACTCTCACGACAAGGGGAAAAGAACCTTCACAAAATCACCCACACGACCTTCAAAGATGAGATGATTTAATATTTAGCAGGGATAACACAAGCCCCTATTAACATCCCGCGTTCCCATGGGTTTCGCAAGGTGTAGAGGCTAGATTAGGGTTTGAACAAAAAGAGCATATTCCCAGTGATTCGTAGCAGAACCAAAGAAACTGAGCAAGGTCTCCAGCATCCAAACCCGCATTATCACATTCAGAGATTGATTTTCGCATTTTGGCATAGAATCCCATTTGCATACTCATTTCAAAAGTGGTCATTTGTTTCCATACCCATTTTGAAATAGTCGATGTGATTTTCTGACTCCTACCTTTTGGGAACGATTTCTCTTGTTGTCTGGTCTGGTCTTCTGCCACCTATCACTGACGATTGCCTTCAGATACAAGTAGTCTTTCATTATTTATATTTCGAATGTTCTAAATACCTCCATATTTTATGTAATAAGGCCTGATTTACTGTATTATCTGAATTAAACCTAATAGCAGCCCCAGACATGGTTAGGATAGTATAATCATTAGTTCGAAACCACTTTCCATATTTAAAATCATCAAGGAATCATGAGGGATAGTTGTGGGTTTTGTCACAAGCCGGATCACGAAAGGATTGGTGGCAGGTCTAAAATGGGTAAAAGATTTTGAGATTCACAGAATTATCATGGAGGGGGTTTCCAAATTTATTATTGAAACAATGCACGGGGGTTAGCACGAGAATTGGAGGATCAATAGATTGTTCTAGAAGTCCACGGAGTTAATGAATAGTTTTGATAAAATTCATGTTTGCCACTGTCATGGTTGGCTAGTTGCGGGATTGCCATTAGAGGAAAATGTGTCAGTGGTTCCCTAAAAGACAATCAAGTAGTTTACAAGGCATGAAGAAATCACAACATAAGAGAGATGAGTCATATTATTATGAACTTACAACCTATTTATGCTCGACTCTAGACTCTCATTTAAGGGTTATTTGTATAAAGCAAAATGGAACTTGGTCCTTCAGTTCTATGAAAAAATATGTGTTAGAAAAAAAGTGGCCCAGTTTGGAATTAACTCTTTCCATGTGAAGTTTTTGATCTTGAGTGTTAATGGACCCTTCCAATCATTTCCATGCCATATAACTTCTATATTCCCTCTTCTGTTATTGCACCTCTGTGAGGATAAGACTGTTTTGTTATTCAAAGAGGTGGATAAGACTGTTTTATTATTCATAGAGATGGGCAGGCTTTTGATGCTCTTTAATAGCCATTTTTTAAACTCAGACCATTTCTCTCATTTCAAGATTTGTGTGGCACTCTGCTCTGGATTGAGCAGTCATGCATGCTTGGTCAACAGCTGTGTCGGCATCAACTGGGTGCTGAATTCCTTCTCAATGTTCATCAACAAAGGAGGTTGTGGGTCAATGGCTTAATCCTTGTGGTTGGAGAGTTCAAGGGGATATATTTGGTGGAAGCAGGAAGTTGTATTTTCTTTTCTTGACTGCCATGGGCTCATTGAATACTCCTCAGTTATACAGAGCTATAGTTCTCATCCCACTTTAACATTAGTAGGCTCATCCGACATTCTAGTTGTCATTTTTATCATAAGTGGGTGAAAGTTAGCGTCCACCATGGACCTCGATTTAGTCAGATGTGGCCCTCTTTTTTGTAACTCTATCATTAAAGGCAGATCATGCAGGGTTAGGATGGCCTTCATATCTCTTTCTTTGTTGTCCTATTGCTCCATAAATGCCTTGGTTTGCCTTTGCTGCATGTCTCTTTTTATTTTTTTTGCTGCTTCTTTGATTTTGGTTTTGCTATTTCTCAGCTTGTCTCTCTCACCTCTTAACCTGCAAGTGTCTCCTTTTGTTTTTTTGGTTTTCCTTGTGGTATCTTTCATCCTGTCTTCTTCCTCAGCTCATTCTCCTTAGTTGAACCTGTTATTAAGACCATCTAGCTAATCAATATCTCAAACTCCTCTTACACAGAAATTTCTAATGCCAAAAGTATGACAAGCATCATGAGGAAGGGCTTTTCTGGTTTAATCTTCCTATGAAAACTGTCCGATAGAATCTCAGGGATTAAAAGCTGGAAGAGGTGACCGGATCAGGCTGGAGCCTGCAAAGGAAAAAAGCTCTGGACACGCATTAGGCAGGTCAAATTAAACAAGAAAAGCCTGTTTTACCCTCCATCTAGAGAAACAATGAGATGAAACCCACTGGTGGCAAGCCGTGTCACAAGGTTGAGCGAATTTTTTGCTTCAAGTTCGAAATTCACCAAACTTTTTCCAGGGAACAAATATTCGTTAAAATTTGTGTCTAGTTCGTCTTGAAAAACGTGCAGGAAAATAGCGATCTGAATCACAGGAAAATTAGCGAGGGGATTTGTGGAGGTTTGGCGTTCTATGTGAGGCTCTTGTGTCCCGATAGTTACCAGGTTCAATAAACCCTTCTTTGTTATCAGGGAAAAATTTAAAAAATCATTAAAACTTAACAGTCTCGACTAGCTGTCGATCCCAAACCTGCGAGAAGAGCACCAAGAGTGTGGCCAAGTTGCAGAGGATCGTGACCAGGACTCGCGAGAAGAAGCCCTCTTTTATTGAGCACGCGAAGAGGATCGTATTCGTGACCACGACTCACGAGTTTTATTTTCTGTTTTATGTTTTTTCCATTATAAGTTTTTATTTTACTTTAATGCTATACATTTAATTCCTTAGGTTAGTTTTTAAAGCTATTCGTTAATTTTTTCTTTTATTACATTTAAAAACGTAGGTTAATAATTTTGTTCATTTAATTTATTTTTAATATTTCATTTATATTACATTTTGTATTCATAAGTTTATTAATGTTTTTAATGTATTTATTATTAAGTATTACTATATGAAATATAAATTTTGATGTTTTTTATGTGTAATATTTAAAATTAAATATTTTTTTATGTTTTCTTGAATTAATTTTATAATTTTTTTTATTTTTGTATTATTCGAACTTAATGGCGAATTTTTTTTTCGAACTTTATCCATTGGACGAACTTAAACTGAATTTTATCCTCATCGAACTTGAACTCAAACTCGAACCTTGTGACTTAGGTGGGAAGGATGATAGCTTTACAAGTAGAAGAGATGAGGCATTCATCACCCATTAAAAAATTCAGGATAACTCCAAAACGAAGAAGTAAGAGTTGGAATATGTGGGATCCATGCTACTCAATACAAGCCAACCATCTAATTTTAATTATGATAAGTCCCCTTTGGATCTCAATGCCATTCCCTTGACGGAACACATCTTCATTGTTAGAAAAAAGACAGACTGATGGCATTAAGGAAGTTAATCTCATTCATCAATGAAGGAGGTGCTGGGTCAATGGCTTAATCCTTGTGGTTGGAGAGTTCAAGGGTGTGATATTTGGTGGAAGCGGAACATTGTTTTTTCTTTTCTTGACCACCATGGGTTTATTGAATACTCCTCAGTTCTACAGATCTATACTTCTCACCCACCTTCTACATTAGTAAGCTCATCTGACATTCTAGTTATCATTTTTATCATGAGTGGATTAGTGTCAGCCTCCACCATGGCCTCAAATTAGCCAGATGTGGCCCACCTTTTTGCCGCTCTATCATATAAAGGCAAATCATGCAGGGTTAGGATGGTCTTTATATCTCTTTCTTTGTTGTCATTTTGCTCCAAAAACACCTTGGTCAGCCTACGCTACATGTCTTTTTTTTTGGATCTTCTTTGATTATGGTTTTTTGCTATTTCTCAGATTGTCTCTCGCCTCTTAACCTGCAAGAGTCTACTTCTTTTGCAATTTTCCTTGTGTTATCTTTCATCCTGTCTTCTTCCTCAGCTCATTCTCCTTATTGAACATGTTATTAAGACCATTTAGCTAATCAATATCTCAAACTCCTCTGCAGTAATTTCTAATGTCAAAAGCATGACAAGCAATGTGAAAGACTTTTCTGGTTCAATCTTCCTATGAATACTATCCAATAGGATCTCGGCAATTAAAAACTGGAAATGATGGCCGGATAAAGCTGGAGCCTGCAAAGGAAAAAGAGCTCTGGACCTACATTAGCCAAGTCAAATCAAGCAAGAAAGGCCTATTTTCCCCTCCCTCTACAGAAATAATGATATGAAAGCCACTAGTGGGAAGGATTGTAACTTTACGAGTACAAAAGATGAGACATTTATCACCCATTAAAAAATTCAGGATAACTCCCAAATGAATATGTGTGAGTTGAAATACTTGGGTCCATGCTTCTCATAACAAGCCAGCCCCCTAGTTTTAATTATGATAAGTCCCCTTTGAAGTTTGGATCTCAATGCCAGTCCCTTGAGGGATGGCATTTTCATTGTTAGAAAAAAGACAAAGATAGATTGTTTTAAGGAAGTTAATCTCGCTCCTGATGAAAGAATACACTCCCTCAGAAAGGATAAGAAGAATTTTTAATGCAGCCTTGCAGCCAAGTCCAACGGGGAAAGAAACTAAAAATTTTACAAGGACCAGTGAGCTATTGAAGGTGACCACCAAGATGGAGAAAATGATCAAAAATGAAGGATTAATTTCTAGGCTCAACTGTAGACTTTTTTGATCAGCACGTTTTAAACTATAACTAATTGGAATATAATTGGTAAGTCCCACTTTTAATAATTTGCTTTTTCAATGCAAGTCTTATGTACATCCCCCAACAGAATTACAATTTTGTCTCCTATGCTTCAATGGATCTGAAATGGTAAAAATCATTCAACTTCTAACCATTTCACCCCTAAAGGAGAGTAAGCTAATCTTTTTTAGAAACTTTGGTCCGTATCTCTCCAACAAGATATTTTTTCTAATGATGAACCACAGACAGTGATTCGAATTTCGAAACATGTCAATCAAAGAAGTCTACACAGTTGAGCCCAGAAAATAATCCTTAAAATTCATGGACTGTGATTAAAAATGCTTACCTGAACATCACCAGGAGATCTGAGCAATAGTGTTGCAAACCCACGAACAGTCTTTGAAGAGAAGTGCTACCTGACGAATAGTGTCAAACAATGAAAGTGAAGATATCCAAGCGGAAAGCAACAGGATGGAGGATCTCAGCGGTTTTATACAACACAGGTTGTACATACAGTATTGTGGGGATGAGGGGAACAAGATTAAAAGGCAGCCTTTGAAGATGATGCTTTCAATGCAAGCACACAGTGTACAACTTAGTATATACTATATAGCTTTCTCCCTTGATTGTGCCCTGTGGTAGTGTTGTGATAAAGAGGCCAGAGACTTGGACCTGGCCTCCCTGTGTTTATCATCTCTCCGGGGGTATCCTTAATCAGTTAACCCTTGTGTTGTTTTGTGGTCTCCTGTTGTAGTAGTTGGGTTCCAGAAATTACCTAATTCCAGAAATTACCTAATTGTTTAATGTTTTTTTAAAAATATTTTTGGCCACCAAGTGGAACACACTTATATGCTTTGACCTTATTTGTTAAAATAAATGCAGCATCCCAAGCACACAAACCTCGCTAAATAGTATTCAATTATAAAAATAGGCTCTAAACTCTGATTCTTTTGGTTCTTATGATATATTTTCTCCTTGACAGTGACATTACTCCAGTCCTCCCCACTGAGTTTACAATTACATTCAAGCACCCCAAAGAACGAATCTTAATATGCTGCTAGAAAATTAAATGACTGTTGTGAAGAAACATACAAAAAAATGAAAAATGAACTAGACTCCGCCTTAAACCCCAACTACCGTATCTTAAAAATATGAAAGCATAACCTTTGAATGTAATATTAACAGAAAGAACCTTTGACTTAGCCCCTGAAAAAAACGGTAACCAGAAAAAATAAAATAGCATACCTTGTCTAAATTCTGAATCTCGGCGGAGAGCAACGACAGAACTCTGGGCCTCTTGGCAATAGACTGCAGTTGGCGGAGCTCCTCCAAATCCGCATTCAAATCCAGGGCCATGCTCACTTATTTCGACTCTACACAGGAAAAGGTAAGGGTTTTAGCGAAATGAGAGAGTGGATGTGATTATGTGATATATACCTGTGTATGGCAACAGGGTTTTATTCCAAGAATCGTCTAGAAACTGTTTTAAGTGGGTTTTTTTTTTTTCCAAAGAGACGTCTAGAAACTATTTTTGTCGGCTTCTCTTTTGCTCTCAACGCACATTCACTCGTCCTAGGCGGTGGAACAAAAAATCGAAGATACAAAAATTAATAAATACATTACTAATTGTTGTGGGATTTTTTTTTTTAATGAATGAATGAAAGAAAAATTTTATTAACGTCTACGAGATCAACGAGTCTATGGGACCAAAGAGGTGTAAAAAGATTTTAATACATATGGACTATGTTTAAGTTATTTTTGAAAGATGGATTTGTAGATGTGGAGTACGGTTTTACATTACATTAACCACAATTCAATTGAAATAACAAAAATAGGGTTAGGGTTATGTTCTTGATTCTTTATCACTATCGTGTGTTATAAATTTATAACAAACAAAAATAAGGTTATGTTCCTGATTTTTTTATTACTATTGTGTGTTATAATTTAGAATAAGGTGGTAAATTAGATAGTTTTAAATTATGTTCTTTATTACTATTGTGTGTTATAATTTAGAATAACAAGATGTTAGATAGTTTTAAATTATGTTCTTTATTACTATTGTGTGTTATAATTTAGAATAACAAGATGTTAAATTAGATAGTTTTAAAAAATTACATAATGATATTAGATTGTATAATACGTTGCAAATATAAGAGGTGAAATTACATTAAATATTAGGTTTAGAAAGAAGTCGATGGAAAGATTCCACGGAGGTGCGGTTATATTTGATCTGGGTTTCACTCTACAACTATGGTGCAAAACTGGAGTCAGCTCTTCTAGAGTTTCCCCCATCTAACCGTCATACCGCGGCCTTTGCAGGCACTACGAGGAATTAATTGCTATAATCTCTCCTAAGGTTTTTCGCCCTCTGGGCGTCCCTTATAAAATGACCTTGCCATCTTCAAACCTGGTTGTTTCAACCGCAACAAGAGATGGTGGAGCGAGCAATGGCACTGTCGGTGAAGCGTCCCAGGAAAATCATCCTGAAGGCTTTTCACGATGGTAATATCTCTCCTCTAGATGTTGTTCTACCCATTCCTGAATTTAATGTTGCATGTCAATGGTTAGCACAGTTTTTCCTCATTGGGTATTTTGTGGGTCGAATCCCCTCTGAAAGCATGCTTAAATCCTGGGCTAACACAGTCTGGACCCCTCATGGGGTCTGCCTAGATAGTGTCCAAAACATGACCGAGGGTATCTTTCTTTTTCGTTTCTCTGACCCTGCAAACGTGCCCAACATTTTGGCCAAGCAAGCCACTTGGTATATCTGCAACTCGTTGCTCTGTGTTAACACCCTGGCATAAGGACTTTGTGGTATCTAAATATACTGCCCTTAAAGTGCCTGTGTGGATTGAATATCTTGGTCTTCCTCTATCATGCATTCATTTCCTATTGCAAATTGGTGTTTCACTTGGGTGGGTAGTCTGCCTGGAAGCTGATAAGTTTTACCATGTTCATCCCCAGAAGCGAGTTTGCGTTGAGATTGACCTCTCGTATATAACATCCCAAAATTTCTTGTAAGTTAAATTAACTACGGTTAAGTCTAAACAGGATTAGACGAGATCATCATTGGGTGTAAAATTCATTTGGTTTGTCGTATCATGACCCACAACTTCTATTGCAGGGCATGACACTGCGGAACGAATAACCCCACACCCACCTTGATGATCCTTCCTAAAACATGATTAGCGACTTAATCATAGGTAAAACGGTTCATAAATGATAGTGAATCTTTCGGTTATTTATATTCCGGTTACTTTATTTTAATCAGTTTGGTCGTCTTTTGTTTTGTTCGACGTTTGCATGACCACAATGATAATTGTCTCTGTTTTATTTGACAATGCTATATCAAGCCAGCTTTATGAGAATATTCGAATTATTATTTACGAACTTGGTCATTTTCGTATTGGAATGTTTTATATAAACCTGGAAATTCAACTAATTTTTATGGTAATATATTGTTGGAAATATGTGGACTTGTATTATGAAGGTTAATTTTAACTTAACCATTAAGTTGGGGTAACAACTAAAGTAAAAATAATGTATGAAATATTAATTTGTTTGTGTGTGTGTGTGTGTGTGTGTGTGTGTGTGTGTGTGTGTGTTGTGTTGTGAGTGAGGGATTTGGCATGTAAGCCAAAAGTTTTATTTAGTTATTGAAATTTATGGGTTTCATAAAGTGAAACGCCTTCACATGGCACAAGCGTGCGACATGCACTAAAACACCTACCAGCATTGGGAAGCCCGAAAAATCTCATTATGCCGCCCAACTATAGTTGTTTCATTATATTTTTTTTGTTATTTTTCCTTCGTCTATTTTCATTCTCCCCTTCTGGAATACCTGCGTGAGTTTTGGAGGAAAGAAGGATTCAACTTGTTGGAGCGGGAAGAGTAGAAGGTTATCGATTATGGGTTTACTTCAGGCATGAATATCTTCTCCTTTCTCTGCTACATTATTTGAAAAAAAATGAGGAAATACACATTCTGTTTTTAATGACAATCAAGGAAATTGTGGACAGCTTTTGATTTAATTGTTTGGAGAAGAAGTATGAAAAGGAAATTGATGGATTCTATATTCTTTTAGTTTTCTTTGTGTGGTTTTAACCTAACCCAGAAAAATACACAGATGGGGTTTTGGGTTTTGATCAACAAAAAAAAAGTAAAAGAAAGGTTAAAAATTCTTTCTCTGCATTATAATAAATTATACCCAAAAGGAAAAGAGTTGGGTTTTTCCTGTATAGAAAGAAGGAAAACGTTTTGTGAATTTATGTGTTTAAAATTGATTTGTGCTTGTGGGTTTTCATTTTGTTAAATTGAAATTTGGTTGTGTTTTCTGTAAACAAATCGATTTGGGTATACAAATCGATTTGCATAAAGGAATCGATTTGGGTAACCCAATCAATATGGGTATGCAACCAGTTGGGGTTTTGTATTTTTCTTCTTGGTTGTTATATGCAGGTATGATTTTTAAATTTATTAAGATCTTTTGAATGATAATTTGTGGGTGTCAAAGCTCTTGCATGGGGCTGTATTTTCCAGAAATTTTATTATTATAGACAACTAAATCGGTTCATGTATAAATGAGGGTGTCTTGTTATGTG
This sequence comes from Taxus chinensis, assembly GCA_019776745.2. Lineage (NCBI taxonomy): Eukaryota > Viridiplantae > Streptophyta > Pinopsida > Cupressales > Taxaceae > Taxus > Taxus chinensis. The sequence continues at coordinate 620,521,549 of CM034155.1, forward strand.
TGAATAATTACTAAAAAAAAGGTATTTAGCCTGTAACTTCCAGCCTGGCAATATGACTTGGATTCTTGTAAGACTGTGAACAAGAAATTGGTTGTCTTGGTAAGGGCATGAAAGCCAGGACAGCTTGACCCGGATGCACCAAGGAGTAATTGGAGGCATGATTGGGTTTAAAATAATGATATCTTATGAAAGAAATTATTAGTTGTTCTTTTACTAAAAAGAGTATGTTTAAATGATGTAACCATGGTGTTGTTATATTGTTGGTTGGGTTGTTTGTTTACCAGATAGAACATATTAAAGTGATGTAAATATGGTGATATTTGTGCTAATTTGTAGAGCTGCTCATTGACTGAAAAAATAACTCTTCTTAATCATATTGTTTTTACGAAGTTATGTAGAAATTTTAAATGTCAAATGCTTATTGATTGAAGATGGAATACAGATGTATTGACCTTTGTGATTAGAGGGAAACATGATCGCTAAAATAGAAATTGATTGTTTTATTTGTGTGCATCCATAACTGTATCTTTATAGAAACCAGGTAATAATACATTTTCATTTGTATTACCATGTGCTTGTTGATAAAACAACATGTATATCCTTTCATATTTTATTTATTAATTGCATCAAAAAATGGAGTTAATATTCATGCCAGTGAATTGACATTATACCACTACTTCAGTCTTGCGGGACCATTAGTTGTTACATTCGGATGCGCGGAAACTCATGTCTTGTGAAGTTTTATCATAGCATGGATCTAAATGAGATAGTTGGATTTCAATTGGTGAAAGGATGATATCCTTGAATTTTTGGCTGAATTTTTGGGATCTTGGACCCATTGTAAATATTCAAACCTCACTATGTGAGAATTATTATACCGGTTATATATTTCGCCTTAACGGCATATGTAATATATGATTTTAATAAAGAGATGATTACTTTGTGTGTAATAATATCTCAATATGAGTAAATGATGAATACTTGAGTTGTGAAATCTTACTTTTCACAAATTGTTGAATATATTTATTTGATAGTTATCAATGTATGAAGATGATAATTAGGTAATTATTATAACAATCAATTGTCCTTAATTTCTAAATTAAATAAGCTATTTAGTGGCGTAGCTAATCGAAGGAATAATTAAATATACATGTTTTAATATATATTTAATTCGGCCTTTCGGTAAACTTGGTATTAATATGATAAGATTGTAAATCCTGTTGTATAGAGAATGGAAAAGTATCGTGGTAAAAAGGTAATTTAAGGTTAAAGAATCAAACATCAGGAAAAAGAGACTAAATGGGATGGTAAATAGATGAAAAGATCCATTAGGCATATTAAGGGATAAGTACATGCAGAATGTTGATATAGTTACATTTCAGCATAATGAATGTACTTATCTCATAAAAATCCTAGTTGGCCTTTGGCATCTATCTCAATATAAACTCTTGCAAGATAAGTTTAATTGGAAATAAAATAAAAACAAACTATAAAGATCTAGATAACTATGAAAGGGATAGTTGTGAGGTGGCGGAAGACTTAAAACTCATAAGAATAGTGTGTTGTCTTGAGTTTAGTCGTAACCTGCACGGCGGATAACTTTGGCCAAAGTAATGCATTGATGGTTGTGCATTGTCTGATCACCTAGTCCTCCAATTAAATTAAAAAAAAATTGTCTATAACATGATCATGGGAAGTTGAAATACTGAACATGAGGTAGACAATGGTCGGATACCGGAATACGAAGTCGGGAAACTAGCTTCGTGGTAGACCCAAGGACTTTCACATAGTTCCCATGACCTTTAAAAGGTTGAGCTGAAATGTTAGTAAGCATTGTCACTCGAAGTAGTGACAAAGGGAGATTGTGGAGATTTGGATACACCGTTCTCAACTGCACATGGCTTACATGGATGTTATCGGATAGATCAAAAGAGTAAAAATTGATCAATGAATTTGATTAAAAATAAATCTGTACGATTGTAGCTGTGTAATTTGTTATTATGTTTATGTGTTAAAAAAAATCCTTATTTTTCAGCTCTTGTAATTTTGAGTGTTACATCTTAGGAGCTCAAGGAATTTGTGGATGTTCAAATGGGTGATAAAGGTCGTGTATATAAATCTTCCCAATACTTGCTTTCATTGTCAAGTGTCTAATCACAAGATCAGAGATTGTCCACTTTATGTCCCCCGTAGCCGCCCTATAGCAAAAACAACGCCCGAGCTAGTCAAACCCCAACAGGAGGAAGGTTGGCAAGTGGCCGAAGGGCGGTGAGATAAAAGCAAAGCCCAGCAATCCAAAGCCTCTAGCTCCTATGGTCATCGTGAACTAATTGTTAAGGAACATTATCACAATATTTCAGCCAAAGAGCCCACGACTGCTACTAAGGAACCAACTGTTGTTGCTAAGGAGCCAATTTTTGCGGCCATATCAGCTACCCCATTGCCAAAGTACTCTAGTATGCCCCTTGCGGCATCGATTCTCATGGACTAGACAAATTCTTTTTCTCACGTCCCCATCTCGCATTCATTTCCTCTACTACTTCCAAGCAATTCACAAGGGCCTTCCAAACGACCCCAAAGTCCACCTCGCATCTCTTGGAACCATAGCCCAACATGCAGTGTGGACTCCACTGAATCGAAATACAACATTGAGTACGCCGAACGAAAAAAAAAAATGATCTACAAGATTTTTTACAACATAATGTTGCTCGTTTCCTGCATAATCAATATGATGTCGTTGAGGGCTTGGAGGATGGGGATATGGTTCTTGACTAACGTTCCCCATGAATTGTTTATCCTGGAATGTTAGGGGTCTCACAGACTCCTCTCGTAAGTATGTAGAGCGTGAAACTCAGCAACGATGTGCAAATCTGGATGTTTTTTTGCAAGAAGTTAAAATTACAGGTTTTCAGTTGCAGATGGTTTGTAAATCCATCTGGCCTGACAACTTGGCTTTCTGTAGAAATCATGAACTAGGACGTGGGGGATTAATTTCATTTTTTACCCCTAAATGGAAGCCCTTATTAATTGACCATGGAATCGACCCCACCAACCGTGTTATATGGGTCCCCTTTAATATTGAGGGCTGCCCTTTTGGACTCATTAATATTTACACCTCTAATGATGCAGCCAAAAGGGCCAATCTGTGGCGGTGGATAGCCAACTCCATTCCCGATGTATATTGGGTTATAAGTGGAGACTTTAATATGATTGAAAGCCCAAATGATAAATGTGGCCACCTACTTATGAGGTGGACACCTGGTGAAAGGGAAGCGTGGTACTTCATGCAAAATAAATTCAGATTCTTTGATCCCAACGCATATCGCTTTCCCACCTCTATAACTTGATACACATGGTCTAATCTCCATGGAGGGACAAATCGTGTCCTTAAACGGCTTGACAAGGCCATGTTATCAGCTCAAAACTTTTTTGAGTTTGATAACATTTATTCCATGTTAGTGGAGGTTATGCTTGACTTTTTCCTTTCGGACCACTCCTCTATACGATTTTGTATCTGTTGGTATGATGCACGCCCATTTTTTCATAAAGGCCAATTCTTTCTTAATATTGCCTTGATACAACATGGCCCCACCGTCAATCATATCAAGCAGATTTGGAATTTAATTCCATAACCCAGTCACTATCAGTGATTTCATCCACCTATGCAGGCCAGCTGGTTACTTTGGTGGGAAGATGCACTAACTCAGACTACCAAATTTCTTAGAATCTACGGCCACTAGCTGGCCAAAATTCGGCGCCACTCATACACTGGTAACACCTCAGCTCTCAATTGGGTGATGGTGGCGCTTTAAAGTGATCCCTTCTCTAACACTCTGTAACTACAAGTTGTAACTCTCCAACATCAAATCCAAATTGTAGACAACTATAATGCCATAGGTGCTCAGATCCGGGCTCGATTGCACTGGCTCAAGGTTGGAGATCGGGTCTCGAAAGAATTTTTTCTCTATCTTCGAGCCAGAAAGCCTTCTCAACAGATATGAGTTATCATGGATAACAAAGCTCGAATCACTGACCCACAACTTATGTTGCAAGCTTTTATGTGACATTACAAGCTCCTTTTCCAAGCTCAACCACCCTTTGAAGCTCGTCAGGTCGCTCTTGACCAATGTTTGGGGTTGTGCCTTGCAAGCTTTCAGAGGGTCAGAAGGTGCTCTGCAAAAGAATGCTCACTATTGAAGACCTTCATGAAGCCACTATGCAAATGGCTAATGATAAAGTGTAGGATGTGATGGATTCCCCTGTGAATTCTATAAAACTCTTTGGGATTCCATTGGGCAAGACCTCTATCAGGTCTAGCTTGAAGGATTTCACAACCAATCCCTAGGGTGTGGCATTAACAAGGGGAACATCAAATTTATTCCTAAGCAAGGAGATCACGAGCTAATCACTTGTCGGCGGCCAATTACTCTATTGAATGTCTCCTACAAAATCATTTCCAAAGTGTCAGCTTTGTGATTACGTAATTTGTTGTCTGTTATTATTCATCTAGAGCAAACATGCTTCATACAAGGACGCTTCATCCTGGATAATATCATCGCAGTTTGGGAAGGCATGGAATGGGCCCGCAAATCTCACCAAGCTGCTATGTTTATCAAGATTAACTTTGAGAAAGCCTATGATTGGATTGAATGGCCTTTCATCCTCACCATGCTTCAGGCCCTTGGCTTTGGCCCCATCTTTATTCAATTCATCAATATGCTCTTTGTAGAAGCCTCTACTCAAATTTCTATCAATGGCCTTAGCTCGGAGTCCTTTGGGATTTTCCGGTCTATCAAACAGGGTTGTCCTCTAGCCCTTGCACTTTATGTGATGGCGGCCGAAGGCTTTGGTTATCTTTTAGCCCGTGTCAAAACTCAATGTCTTGTTCATGGAATATCGATGCCTGCTGAGCCCACCTCTCAACTCCTCAATGGGCATTTTACGGACGATTCGTTCCTTATGCTTATCGAGGATGAAAGTAACATTCGCAATGTCATGCAATGTTTGGATACTTTCTTCCTGGCTTCTGGTTCATCCATTCAATGGCAAAAAACCCAATGCTACAGGTAGTCCTTCCTTCATGCGCTGAATTGGCTTGCCACATATGATTGGAAATTTCTTCAGGATGGTGAGATCTTCAAATTCCTTGGTATTCCTTTTACTTTTCAAGCCTCCCTAGCTGATCTATGGCATTACGTCATTCAACGGGTGGAAAAAAAATTGGAATATTGGCTTTCTAGGCCTTTATCTCTAGCTAGCAAATTCCAAATTTGTTCCAAAGTTCTGGTGCCCACCCATGTTTACTAGTCGTCTTGCTAGGTGCATTCCAAAGCCTCCATCCAAAAGCTGGAAAATCTACTCAAAGATTTCTTATGGGCCAATGCTTCTTCTGGAAAAGGTTTTCATCGCGTCGCTTGGGATATATGTTGATTACCTCGCAATTCTGGAGGCCTTGGGCTTATCCACATTTAGCGCCAAGGGAAAGCTCTTTGTGCCAAGTGGATTATTAGAAGCATCACTAGCCAAGAAGCTTGGAAAGTTCTCATATGACATGGCATCTCAAAAAGCTCTCCTTATGGCTATCCCACATAGAAAGGTTTAGGGTTTTTCAACGTGCTCATCACTCCCATGCCTATCAAAATTATAGGCACCTTCGTGCTTAAAAGTATCCGAAAAGCCTGAGAATGTGTCAAACCCTGATTTCTATGGAAAGGGGATGACTTTCGCAATGGGCTATCTCTTAACCAACAATCTCTCTAGTGGTCACCGATTTTTCAATCCCAAGATCAATGCCTTGCAGAGGTCTCAAGAATCTCCGTGCTCAAATTATTCAAACGTGAAATTCATACCATCGAGGATTTTTTCTGCAAGGACAAGCAAACCTAGTTTACTTGGCTGGAGTTTAAAACTCTATTTCGGCTCTCCAACCAGGATCAGGATACTTTCAATATTGTGATCAATTTTGTTCTTGGTCACATGCTACATAAGATTTTTGTGCACTCTTCTCACCCTTGGTGGACAGACTGGAAGTGGTATGTTGATACTCCTTTTTGTAACTATAAAGCTAGCAAAGGCTATTGATGGCTCTCACCCCATTTTCCCACGGTGGACAAGCTTAATACTCGTTAGGGAATTAACGCCACCCCATATGTCTGGAGCAGATAGTTTGAGACTATTTGGACTATATGTGTTGAGCCCAAAATTGCTCATTTTATGTGGTGTATTCTTCACCAAGGCCTTCCTATCGGGGCCCGTCTTGTTCAAATTGGGATTTCGGCTCCCAAATGCCCCTTCTTTGGGCATCTGAAAATGATTATGCATGTTTTCTGGCTCTGTCCTAAAGCTCAAACTACTTGGAACTGGATCCATACTTTTTTCTTTCCTTCCCAGCCCCACTGTTTCACTTGGCAACATATCCTCTTGGGAGAAAATCCCAAACTTCTACCTATGTTCACCCAGATTTGACATATTTTCAGAGGGGAGATTTTATTTTGGATATGGAAAGAAAGGAATGATTTTTTCTTTTATAATTCTGCAGTTGATCAGTTCTTCTCAATTTATAATAAATCTACGGTGATCTCCAATGTGATTCTGTAGATTCAAGTTCAAGCGAATAAGGTGGCGTTAGAGGTGGACCACCTCCAGAGTTTGTTGTGAAATTAGGGGGAAGCCCCGTGCAATGTTTCCCAGGTGCCTGTTAATGCGAAATCACAGCACCCCCAAATGAGTTATGGATCTACTTTTCTAAGGCAGGATCATATGTTGTGATTTGCATAACATGGGACCATCTCTCAAGCTGTGGGACTTGCGGACTTGAGATGGCCCTCCGGAGAAATCCAGATTCTTCTTCCTGATCCTAATGCTAAACTAATCCTAATGTAGAAATGACGTTTACCTACACCTATCCTAACAATTCCAAGGGACCAAGGAGAGAGAGAGAGAGAGCATAAAGAGGGAAATCCTACACTAACGAGGTGATAGCACCAAGAAAAGGGAAGTGTTGATCATCTATCAAAACAGCCATGAAATGAAGGGAGGTGAGGTGAGCAAGGAGAGGATTGACAGCAGCATCACAAACCAAATGTCAGATTCACACAAAACTCCATTTCCAATCCCCATGAATAGAGCTCCTAGATTTGCAAATGAAATTTCCAAAACATGCACAGAATACTCCAGAACGATGAGAGGCAAGAAGATGCAATGAAAACAAGCGAAGGATGGAAAAACGTGTCACAAAAATGAGTTTTATTGCTTCAGAAATTTGCATAGAGCAGCATACACAAGTAAGAGGCAAAAGTGCCATTTTATAGAGCAGGGGAGGAGATTCAAACTCAATTTTGACCCTGGGAAAGAAAAGAAGAGGGGAGGCAGAGAAGAAGAATGAACAACTTTTTACAATGAATCCTGCCCCTATATTTATAGATTTGATCGGAGAGAAGAAAGAGAGAGAGAGAAGTGGGAAAAGTAGGTCTAAACTCAACCACTGTTGTTAATGCTTCTGATAAAATATACCCCCCAAATCCGTCTTTACTGCATCGATCCTTGGTTCGCCGCCTTGAAGGAAGAGGAAATGACAGAAACAGATCGAATCTGATATGGTTGTTGAGACAGATGGATCCTGCATTGAAGGCCCAAAGATGTTTCCTCCATCTGGTTAGTGAGGCCGAGATCTTTCCAACGACATTAGATTTGTAATATTTCGAGCCCTGAGCCGAAAGATATGCCCCTTCGAAGTTTGTATCGTGTCCGTACAGGAGCATGGGAAAACAACTTGAAAAATGGGTCCCCCTTTTGATATGGGACACGTGGCAGCCAGGTTGGAACAAAAATCGGGCCTACGGGTCCACACTTTATCTTTTGCCCTTTTTCTGCGAGAATCACAAAATCAAGAAAAATCTCGCGGCCCTGCTGCTCCGCTTGGATACGTGGCACCCTTTGGTTGGCCAGGGGATGCGCTTCACCTTTTGTCTCCAACTCCCCACTTTGGTTTGACTTGGGTTCAAACTTTGACTTTTTCCCTTTTTATTTTAGAGCCTGCCCGAGTCTGTCAAATAGATTTAAGACACATGATTCACGCGACAGAGCCATTTCTTCTCACACAAAGTTGTGGTTGATCCAATATTTTATCCGGGGGAAAAATATGGATAACAGTGCCTCCCTCTCCCACCAGGCATTCCTCACCCTCAGCTTGTGGCATCCGATGCAGCAAATCCCAACGTCGAGCATTCAGTCGCTCCCACTATTCTCCTGGACCGAGCCACATGTGTGGTCACTCACTTGGGAACCGCCATGGTCAGGGTTCACCACCGCATTCCTCAGCTCGCCAGAAGGGTTGGGGATCACCGCCTCGTCAATTTGGGTTGGGTTTTCTGCCTCAATTTTTGGCTCACCACCAGGGTAGGGGCTCTCCCTCCGCCACTTCTCAACAAGCTGCCTGACATCCGCCACCATCCCTGCCCTCTGCTAGTAAATTCCCCCATATCAGCTCAGCCATTCCTACGCGTGAGGAAGCAGATCCTGAGGAAAAGCATGTTGATGGCTGGGATATTCCCGACACTGGCAAGGATCTGCCTGGTTCGAGGTGGCCAGATGATCAAGATCCACTCGCCTCGGGCATGTTTGTTGTTATAACCTAATTTTGTCTTTGTCTTTTTCCAGGATCGATTTTTTTGTTGTATCTCCCTAGGCTCGGCCTAGTTTGACTTTTGGTTTCCTAGGCTTGGCCTAGTTTGTTTGTGGTTTTGGGGCGTGCTCTCATACCACCTACTTTTTTGTTGAAAGCTATCTTATATCTTATTGCATTAATATAATATAAGATCTTTTTCATCAAAAAAAAAAAAGCAGTCGATGTGTACCAAGCTCAAATTGTGTGATAGTGGGTTGAGGATGGATGAGAAAGTTGTGTAGATTGTCATCAAGTTGTCTATAAAATCTGGAAAACTAGAAATGTGTGAAGGACAAGTTCATCTAGCAGGGGATATGTTTGTGGCCAAACCTATTTGAGGAACTACAAATGTGTCCTTTGGGGATCTGAGGTGGAATCTTTTTCACTTATGTCTTTGGACTTATTTCATGTAACTAGATCTTTGTGATGAGAGTGATGTACTAATATAGGTCATCTCCTCACTTTTTGAGCTAAAAAAATAGTTATCATTTGTGATGGATTGACCTCACCACACCCCCACCAATGTGATGAGTGTTACACTATGTACCAATATTCTAAAGAGGGATCAACCCACATGTAGTTCTTCTAATCTTATGATGAGTTGGAGATTAATAGATAATGCAAACAAGATGGAGCCCTAGAATCACCATTCAAGACTTGGAAATTGACTCTTGGCTTGGTTTTAATGCTTGGATTTGTGATTTAGAGCAACAATATATATGTATTTAGAAGTTTGAGAAGATTTGTTGTGGTGTGGTCTAAGGAAAATACTCTTTAATTCTTTTCTTAATGACCTTCTTAGAATGTCTCTTTGATTTGGTATATATATTTAGATACATGACCATTCAAATGATTTCCGGCTCAACCGACTGAAAAGTGACACTTAGGCCAATCAAGCTAGCTTGTGCATTTGAATAGATGTCCATTGGAAATATATAGGACAAGTTCGTAGCATGTAGATAGGTTCATTGACCCAATCGCTCCTAGTCCCATGAATATGTTAAAGCTAAAGTTAGAATCAAATCTAAGAGAGGAGATAGTATATAAATGCATTTTCTAAAATATGTAGTGATTTTTGAAGTGTTAAGTTGAATATTAGGTTTGACTGAATGGACTCATGATATGGGATAGAGAAAGAGGATTTAATATAGTCAATAAGTAGGTAAATGAGATAATGCTAGAATAAATGCCCAAGAGATATTGCCAGGTGCCCTAAGACAAAAATTTTGGTATTACAAATGCCCCCTTTTTAATCTAGTATTGGAAATGCATGATTTTAAAAACAAGTGAATGAAAACCTCACATCCCAATCATAAGATAACAATGTGTAGCTAATGAATGTGCTCATATGCCAATCTAACATAAAATATGTAATCACATGGCAAAGGTGTGTATTAACACTCAATAGAGATATAAAATTAGCATAATTTTTTTGAAATATGCAAAGTGAAATATATCCATAAAACGATTACTCTTGATTGGTCATTATACGTCGGAAAAGCAACAAGCGAGCGTGGGAATCTACAAGTAACTCTTCCGCGTACCCGACCTCCCGAGGACGTACCGAGATAGCTGGTGGGGATGGGATATGCCTGGGATGTAGAAAAACTAGTTAGGAAATCTAATGTCTTCAATACGCACTAGTGGAGTTTGCGAATCTAAGGCAAAGAAGGCCCTTCTAACCTAAACTGGTGTGACAGATCGATCGGCAAGTATGAGTGCTTGAAGGCTCCAATCAATATCGAGCTCTGGCATGATTCGATCTATGGGTTGTGGAATACGTGGAAAATGACCTGGGATAGTTTTGTGTATGTCTCAAGATAAGGTCATATGGTGGGTAGTGAATACAATTGACTCTATGGATCGATTCTCTGGCCCTAGTCCAGAACTCTCTAGATGTGTTGGCTGCTATATCTAGTAAGGATAACTATTCGATGATGATAGGTGGAAGTGGGATAGATATAAATACTTGTGTCCGTAGGCCAGAGTCTATGTCTGATTGACTTACAGATTCCTTAGGTTGCGGGGATTTAGTGAATCACAACCATAGACTCTTGGTTGTTGCGGTCCTACTATGGTCATGTACGAAATTAGTCCCTGATCCCTAGTATCTAATAATCATATACTTTCTTAGCCTCTATATCTAAAATTAATAGCTATGTGATCTTCTCAGAGTACCTCACAGGTGTTCTTGGAACCTGAATTCTTAGATTAGTATATATGTCTGTGAGCATGTCTCCTGCATCTGGTTGTGGGACCAAAGGATCACAACCAAACATTTTCTCTGTTTCAAACCCTTTTACAGTCATGTGGATATGTTTGCCTACGGTAATCTGTAGTTCGATTGATTTGACCAAAAAGTATGTGATTGGTCATCTTCTATATTTAATCCCCTCAACTGAGAGTTGATCTGTCATAAATCTATTGTTGTTTGGAAGATTTGGATTCTAAGATTCTAGTCTATGTCGACTATTGCTGTGACGAGATTGGGTTGAGACACAATTGGCTCAAATATGTATTCTTTAGGTTCCTTGGGTCCCATGATTGTCATACACAAAGTAATAATGTAAATCTAACTACAACAAAGTGAATTAAACTATGTGAAAATAAATCTAGAACATATATAACTTCTATTTTTGTATTTTCTGAGAAACCTTAAGAATTTAAGAAAGCATCTATTTAAAATATCTAGAATTGACAACTAAAATAACAACTTAAAACAAACAAAATAACCGAGTGTAGCTATTTGTCTGTGCAATTTGTAGATCTATTCTAAACAATGAAATAACTTGCCTAATCTATTTGCCAGACTCTCGATCCTACCTCAGAAGTGAGGAGTGAATCATAGTTTCTCAGAAACTATCAATCCCCACAGCTTCCCTGGCAATATCGAAAGTAAACTTTGTGGAAAAGAAGTGATTATCTACTCTATTTGATATATTTCTAATTTAGAACTTTGAAAGCTAGAACCTGGATTCTGCAGAACAGTGGCGAATCCAATGGTGTGTGTGATCTTGTCCCCTCAGTGTGATCTCCTCGTTCCTTCGTGTTCACGTGAATCCAGAAAAGCGTGTAATGCTAGCATCAACAGAAGTAGATATTGGGACAAAGGCAGCTCAGAATACAGACTGAATATAATGTGAGTAGGAGAGGGATAGTGCAAGAGTACAGAGCTTGGCTTATGCAATTCCTAGCGGGATCTATTGCGAGTCATGCAACATAAAGCGTCCAGAACCTGAAACTATCTTGTTTTGAGGAGCAAAACCTGCAACTTTAATGGCTTCCTAAGCTATTCTATTTCAATGGATTGGATAAAATAACAGAAGTGCTTGCACAAGATGGATATATGGGTTACCAACAGCTAAACAATGCTAACTAAGCATGCAATGAATTGAAACTATGGCTTCTAAGAAAAATAATAGACTGAGCTACTGAAATGAGAAGATGAGAGCAAAAAATGAGAGGCCATTTGCTTGAGCACAAGCCATCTATTTATAGCATTTCATTCACCCAAAGATCAAAACCAAACTGAACTCTAAAACTATAAACAATGGCCAAACACTATTCCAGGGGACCAAAAACATAAATGCAAGCCCAAGGCGGTGAAAAAAAGCTGGTGAATCATTGATTTTTATGTGAGTCGCGTTAAAAACACTTTCTTGGAAAATGCGTAAAGGACCGCCGCTTGAGCAGGGTGGCGGTTACTGGACCGCCGCCCTGATCAGGGTGGCAGTCATGAGACCGCCACCCAGGCAGGGCGGCGGTTTCATAACTAAAGGGAAAAAGGTCCAGAAAAGAGGAAAAAAGATAAAAACAAAGGATGTAGGGGCTAAGCGGGGCATGCGGGATGTTAACGCACACTTGGAGATCTTTTTCGGATCCCGAACACCTTGCGAGGAGACCTGTATCATCATTGGGGCACTTGTTACGTTGTTATGGCAGTACAATACCTTACAATTTTGGGTACGTACATATTGCCCCCTCGGAGAAGTGTTTTAGCCATGAAGAGGCGTAAAACGGTGGGTCCGAGTATGGCAGTCCTGAAATGGGAAGTCAGAAGTTATACCTGATACATCCGTGTGTTGAAATGATGCCATCCAATATTCCCGCTACCTGTAAAACGAAAAGAGAACTCAAGTGCAGATAGACACAATAGTTTGGAAAATAAACGCTAAAATAATAAGAAATGAGAACGTACCATTTGTGTGGGGATAAGAACTTACCTCCGTCGGCGCTCCAAACCTGTGAAAAAGTCATTTTAAAACGAATCAGAGTGCTATATATATGAAAGTGGGCCCATTTTCCTATTCATTTGCGTGAGTTGATTTGGTTGATTTTGAGCTCTGGGACCCATGGTGACGGTTTCTTGCATGAGTAGAGTCAAAACGTCCTCGACGAGATAGCGATCATGCCTCCACGTGCGGCACATCGACCCATGAGATCACATGTTAGTTTTCTTCATATTTATCCCTTTTATCACCTTAATTTTGAAATGTTAAAATCTTTGTCATGGGGGGGTAATTTTTGAAAATGTTAGTGTTGAAAGGTCCACCTAGGGGGGGGTGCCTACTGGGTAGGCTTTGTTTTTAGGTAAAATGGTCATTTTTTTACATTTTTTAGGCTTTTTAAATTTAAAAACCCGCGTGGGTTTTCAGACCATGACCGCCGCCCTACCCAGGGCGGCGGTTACATGACCGCTGCCCTACTCAGGGTGGTGGTTACACGACCGCCGCAATTTAAGGCGGTGGTTACAAAACCGCCCCCCTGCTCAGGGCGGCAGTTTTGCACAGAATGCAAAAGGAACCTCTTTTTGAGATTGTGTTTGTATTTTTAGCATTTCTATGTGCTTTCATGATTTTTCTCAGTATTACTTGGATGCTAACTTGCTCTGTTTTGTGTGTTTTTGGGTGTATGCAGGCGAGAGAGGAGTATATCCGGTGGAGTAGAGAGAGGGAGTGTGATTGGCTCCCAGGGGTACTAGATGCCCTCTCACAGGATGAGGAGGACACTCTTCAGCGGGCTGGGATACTACGCATTTCACGCGTGCCCCATGTTACACCATCCAGTCACATTCTTTGTGACATGTTCTCATACTGGGATGCAGATCGGAACACCTTCCGATTGCCAGGGGTCCGCGGTGAGTGGACTATTTCACTGGAGGACGTCTATCACATTCTAGGGGGATCATCGGGAGACGACTCACCCTAGAGACAGCAGGCTCACGGGCATAGGACAAGTGGGCCATATATATGGGAGATGCAGTCATCTCTACGCAGGTTGAAGAAGGGGGTGAGAGTTCAATCTATTCCTTCTTTGCCCATCCCCCTACTTTGCCAGGCCATCATGGGGATCCTTTCCTCAAGACTAATCGGGGACAAGGGAGGAGATACATTATTATACTGCTGGTCTCCTATTATTGCACAGATAGAGGGGCACGGTCGGATATATGCTTGGGGAGTAGAAATTCTTAGGACCACCTACCACGACTTATACAAGGAGGTCCGTTTACAGGGGCAGTCATTGAGCCACCCGACTCTAGTCATGAGTTGGGTCTATGAGCATTTCATCCCTTATGGCAGGGGTGTGGAGGTGGCAGATCCTGGAGCTGTGAGGGTAGCCAGATGGACAGACATGTCGGTGCTTAGAGCACCTCATCAGCTAGTTGCCTCCCTGACTACTGCCGACATGGAGGCCACACCATACCAGACTATGGCAGGCATATGGGGCGAGGAGACTCTTACCTTGATCTCCTGCTCCACGACAGGGCAGCTTATTGATAGAGTGGGGCATGTGGAGATGCACCCCTTTGGCCGAGTTCCTCAGCAGTTTGGCCTACCATACATGGGTATGCTTCCCCCAGTGGCGCCAGTATATAGATCAGTCCAAGAGGCCAGAGGGGGGCCTAGAGGCCGAGGTTGGATAGTGGTTACTCTTGGCATTCCTATTGCAGCCAGGAGGATAGTTCGTGCCAGAGGGAGAGCTGGTGCGCCTCAGGCACCTTTACTTCGGATTGCCGCGGGTCCTGCCTTCAGCAGCGATGACCCTATTGAGGTAGACTCTGAGTCTGAGGAGTTTATGGGGGGGAGACAGAGGAGGAGACCGAGGACAGTGATCCTGAGTGGCACGATACCCAGGATATTATGCAGGCAGAGAGGGCTGAGCAGAGTGCAGAGAGAGTGACTCTGGTTTCAGAGGAGCCACTCTCCCAGGGCCATGGGGAGGATGAGTCTGTTGCGGGGCGTTACGTTGCTCCAGCTACAGGAGCAGCCCCTCAGTTGGTAGCGGCATCCGTGGCGGGCGCTGACCCCATAGATCCATCTTGGAGGCCGGGTGATCCGAGTAAGTTACCCTCTCTCCCTTCTAGTGTTTGTTTCTTTGTTAGGACCTCCTTAGTTGCTATCTTGTATCTTTTAATTCCTTATTTGGTTTCTAATTTGTTTTCTCCTTTGTTTGCAGAGACCGCCGATGAGTGGCGAGATTTGATTCGCAGGGTATGCACTGATTCCCTGATGATCCCCATGGATAGGACCCGTGCAGAGCTGTCCGTGGATGCTGGGGAGCCTTCAGCAGCTGGTAGGCATACTGACGTCTTTGCTCCAGTCTGGCATGTGGCCAGGATGGTATCGACCCTTCACACTGAGCTAGCGGGGTACAAGATGGCTGAGCATCTGATGAGGAGCCATTCTCATGGTGAGGCTACGGCTACCCCTCGGGATCCTTGAGCCCTCCGTGCATTCAGAGCGCCGGCGTAAGCCGGAGTCCTAGGCATGGGTGTGCACCTTCAGAGGGGTCCCGTAGGGATTGAGAGGCACTTGGCTCTTGTAGATTTTTGTATGATACATTCTTTTGTATATCCCGGGCTCTTTGAGCGTTTTGACCATGCTTAGTGCATGATGGCATTGTACATAAATGTTGATCATTTATATATATATTCTTTTTGGATCAAGCTTTTGGCATTGATGGATTTGTTTCCTTTTCCAGTTTCCCTATGTATACTACGATGTATGTTTATATGCTTTTTAGAATGTATGTAATGGAGAACAAATGATGCAAAGTGTTTTACTTTTCCTTTTGTATTTCATGATGCTGATATATGATAATGTAGATATAATGTGATTTTGAATCTTAGCTTCTGTAAGCAATTTTTGGATACTTCATGTTTGTTTTGGCAAAGTGATGAATATAAAACTGGTATGATGAGCAGATAAACCTGCCCCTACTCCCAACTCCACTCAACTAGTAAGATGCGAGGGCTCATCACCGAGAGCTAGAAAGGGCACAAGTTGTGAGGTGTAGTGAAATGATAGTGATGAAAGATAGACAAAGCTTTGGTGGAACCAAATTAGGACACTACAAGCTTACTCTACCCGAGTGACTTCATAGTTTAGAATGCAACTTACTTTGTGGTTTATCTAGACTTAGATCCGTAGATGGCCACATAGTAGACAAAATCTGGGTTTTTAGGATTTTAACTCTCTTGGAATTTTGAACATCTGATTCATTTATCTTTGATTTAAGACCTCAAGATTTGAATTGTTTGCTTATGACCTTTAATGTTTGCTTGTCAAGAGGACCCCCTATACTTTGCCCCATGCTACTAGTAAGAAGCGTGGGTTTATCACCATGTACAAGGTATAGGCGAGTAAGGGCATTTCCATCCTTTCCCAACCCTACGTCACTAGTAAGAGATGCAAGCTCATCACCGAAGGTTGGTGGGGCAAGGAAATGTGTAAAATTAAAATTTTCTGTTTGATCACTTTTTGACTCGTTTTCTTGAGTAAAATGTCAGTATGTTCTTATTTCCAAAGAGATATATATATATATATATATATATATATATATATATATATATATACATATATATGGGATAGATGTGACACCATGAAGCTTCTAGAACAGACCATAGGCAAGACACCTATCCTAAGAAGAAACTAAAAGTGAGAATAAGCCCGCAGATCTTGGTATGGTTACCGTTAAGACTTTGTCATATCTAGCTTTATTTGATAAAAATGATTCCGAGATAATTTGATGATATCATGAAAATGGAGAGGTATGATTAGAAAGTTTATGCCAACAACATCATGAGTTTGTAATGAATTGCTTTGAGAATAAAATTCCTTGATCACAATTTGTGTAAGAAACAAGTGGACAAAATGATCTTAATCTATATGAAGATGCAATGTAAATATATATAAGTAGTGCTAGCTGCTTATGCGTAGAACCGCTTGAGGTGCAGGGAATTGACTGTTTCACCAAATTCCTCACCTTCTAGCATACATAGGAGGTATGCACCATTTCCATAGTCCTTCATGACTTGGTATGGGCCCAACCATTTAGGCCGGAATTTCCTTCCTTCGCCAGTCTTCTTATTGATCCGACTGTCTAGCCTTAGAACTAGATCACCTTCATATATGTCGCATTCATAGACCTTCTTGTTATATTACCTGGCACATCCGGTCAGCATAGGCTCTGTGCCGCTGTTCAGCATCTAACCTAGTTTCATCTAGGCTTTCTAGTTGGGAAAGACGTGCTTCTCTGTAAGCGTCTTCATCCAGAATCCCTTGTAATGAAATGCGGAGACTGGGTATTTCGACCTCAAGTGGGAGAACTGCCTCTGCCCCAAATACTAGTGAGAAAGGAGTTGCTCCCATTGGTGTTCTTATTGAGGTTCGGTGGGCCCATAAGGCTGAGATATAACTTCAAATGCCAATCTCGTTTGTTTTCTTTCACAGTTTTAAGGAGAATGGCTTTCAGTGTCTTGTTTGTTGCTTCAGCCTGTCCGTTGGCTTGAGGGTAATACAAGGAAGCCGTATGATGGCTTATTTTAAATTTATTGCATAGTTCGCGAACTTCATCATTTTTAAAAGAAGTTCCATTATCTGAGATAATGACTTGTGGGATACCGTATCTGCAAATGATTTGGTTCAAAATGAACTTGGCGATTACAGAACCTGGTACAGTAGTAAGAGGCATAGCCTCTACCCACTTGGTGAAATATTCGGTGGCCGTGATTATAAAATTATGGCCATCTGTAGACGAGGGAGAGAATTTCCCTATCAAATCAAGACCCCATGTAGAAAAGGGCCATGGAGTAGCAATTGGTTGTAGAGCTTGTGTTGGCATATGAATCTCGTGGGAGAATTCTTGACACTTATGACACCTGCGTACAAACTCCACTGCGTCGTGTTCTAGAGTGGGCCAGAAATAGCCCATTCGATGTATTTTGCGAGCGGTGGCATGGCCACCGAAGTGGCCTCCACACATTCCACTGTGAGATTCGTGGAGAATCTTCTTGGATTCTTCTGTGTCGACACATCTCAGGAGCATTCCATCGAATGCTTTTCGGTAGAGCACTTGCTCTATGATGACGTATTTGGCTGCAATAATGCGTAACCGCCTTCTTTGTTGTGATGTAGCTCCTTCTGGATACGTATGGTCCATGATATAATTAATGATATCGGTGTACCAGGGACACTCAGAGATAGAGGGTCGGGTTTCGATGTAGTATACGCACTCATCTGGAAAATCTAAATTTACTAAATCACCTCCATCTAATGGGTTATCAGCTAACCAATCTGCGATGATTTGTCCTTTAACCGACTTCTGATTTACAAATGTTAATTCGAATTCCCCCATTAAGGTTATAAAACGTCCAGCCTTTTTAGACAAGGATCCTTGTGTGAGGAAAGTTCGTAAATGGTCCGTTTTTACCATGACCCTTGTTTCTTGATTTAGCATATAGTGTCTTAAGCGTTTAGTAGCAAAGACTATGGCAAGGCATTCTCATTCTGCCTGTGTATAACGTGTTTCATAGTCAAGTAATGTTCGACTAATGAAATAAATCACGCGTTCCCTCTTGTCATCATCTTCTTGGGCCAACATACAGGCCAGCAAGACATCGGTAGCTCGTGAATACAAAATTAATGGGCGGTCTAGCTTAGGTGGCATTAGCGTAGGTGGTGATAACAGGAAACGCTTAACTGCATCAAAGGCTTCATTGCAGTCTTCGGTCCAATCAATGCTATAATCCTTCTTGAGTAAATTGTTGATTGGATGAATGGCGAAACTTAAGTCCGGGATGAATCTCCGGATTGCACCAAGTTTTCTGAGAAATGACCTGATTCCAGATTCATTCGAAGGTGGGACCATTTCGAGGACAGCCCGAATTTTGGTTGGATCAACATCTATCCCTCGTGACGATATGATGTAACCTAGGAGCTTTCCTCCTGTTACACCAAAGATGCATTTCTCTGGATTTAGCGTGACTCTGTATTCTATTAGGCGTGAAAGAATGATGCGGAGTACTTCCGGATGGTCACAACGCTTCTTGGCCTTAGCCAACAAGTCATCTACGTAGGATTCCATGATTTTATGAATTAGATCATGGAATATATATGTCATAGCTGCTGGTACGTAGCACCAGCGTTCTTGAGACCAAATGGCATAACAACATAACAATAGGTTCCCCAAGGAGTTATAAACGTGGTTTTAGCTTGGTCTTGTTCAGATATTCTGATTTGATTGTATCCTGAGAATCCATCCATGAGAGACAAGAGTTCAAATCCAGTTGTTGCATCAACAATGACATCTATGGATGGTAATGGGAAGTCGTCCTTAGGACATGCTTTGTTAATGTCTCAGAAATCTATGCAGATGCGTATCTTCCCATTTTTTTTGAGAACAGGAACGATGTTAGATACCCATTGAGAGTAATCGACTGGTTTGATGAATCCTACTTGTAGGAGTTTTATTATTTCCTCTTTCACCATGAGAGCCACCTTAGGTTTCATGGGTCTTGATTTTTGTTTAACTGGTTTTGCATCAGATTTAGTGACGAGGTTGTGCACCACAATGTGTGGTGCAATGCCTGTCATTTCCTTATAATTAAATGCAAAAGCTTTCTGATGTTCCTTGAGGATCTGAGTGTGTATTTCTACTTCTTACGGGGTTAACGAGGACCCTAATTTTAAGATTTTTGGTTCATCCTCCGTTCCGATGTTAACATCAATTGTTTCTTCGATTAAAGAGGCATTACCCTCTTCAAATTCAGGTGGGGCTGGAGGTAAATCCAAATCGTCCCCACTTTCTACTGTGTATATGCGTTACCATTTCTAGGATCCATCATGGGATTTCCGAAGTAGGAAGATGAATGTGGAATTAAGGACAAATCTATCATATGATAGGAGAGATGTAATGCCGCATAGGCGTTTAAGTAATTCAGAGTGGTCATATCACTATCAATGTGGTCTAGGATAATAGATTTGTTTTCATTTCCGTTTAAAAGAGAATTTTTCGTTGCTTTTATCAATGGTTCATCACGAAGGGATACCATGAAACGGGTATCTTCTAACTTACTGTTTGGAGTAAAGCGTGATGCTGAGGTTGCTATAGAATCAGAGAGAAGATTGTGTTCTCGTGGGATTGCTTCAATTGATATGAAGTCAAAGTCCTTGCTTAAATCTAATACAACTATTTTGTAAAGTTGTAAGTGCTCGGCTTTGGTTTCATATATCTCAGAGACTTGGTTTGCTACCAATTGTGAGTCTCCTAACACTCTGATGTTATTAATACCGATCCTCTTGGCTAAAATGAGGCCAAGGAGGAGGGCTTCGTACTCAGCGTCGTTGTTTGTACATTTGAAATTGAGTTTGAAGGTGAATGGTAGGACCTTTCCTTCAGGGGAAGTGAAGATTATACCTGCCCCCCGCTCCATAACGGCATCTAGCTCCATCAAAATGGAGTGTCCAATATTTAGCTGGGAATATGGATGCTGGGATATTTGTTGTGTTTGCACATTCTACTTCCACCATACAGAGATCCTCTGTTGGAAGAGAACCAACACCTAGGGAATTTCCCATGCCCACAGAATCAAATGGTAAGAACATTGGTAGATCCTGTTCCAGTAATTCGACGATTTTTGTAGTAGTTCCTAATGATACCATTTCTACAATGTTAGCCTCATCTTTTGAGGTTGGGATTGTCTTGACTAGATTCATAGTCTCAAGATCCATTGTAGGTACCAACTTCTCCTCTAGTTTTGCGTCAGTGGGTTTATTAAGTTGGTTTGTTGGAAGTTCAAATTCTGAGTGCACACCTGGTCTTTTCTTTAAGTCAGCTAGGTGTATATCGAATGGATTTGGATCACCTTTGGCTACAAACACCTTTCCTAGATGCAAGAATCTTACTTCTTGGAATAACGTAGAAGGAATTGCCTTCATACGGTGTATCCATGGTCGGCCGAGGATCATATTATAATTAGTTTCCCGATCTATAATATAAAACTCAGTCAGGATTGTTTTGGGTCCTAAGGTGACCGGTAGTATTATAGTTCCAATCGAAGTGGCCTTAAGGCTATCATAGCCTCTCAATGTATTTCGAGTGGTGGAACAATTTGTTTCCCCATATCCTAATTTTTGAAGGAAAGAGAAGGGGACTATGTTAACTGCGGCCCCATCGTCAACCATTTCTCATTTTACGTAGTTATTATAAACCCATACTTGTAAGTGTAAGGCTGGATCACCTCTACGTGTAATTTCAGCATCTGTAGGCATTTTACTTATTTCGAATATGAATTCGACATCCTTATCTGGCTGCCCCGGAGGATGGATATCAAAATCTACGTGGTTCACTTGTGTTTCAGGAGGTGGAGTGATATTAATTAGATGACCTAAACCTAATGCCTCTAGAAGAGCAGCTCTGTGGGCAGGGGAATTCTTCAGTAAGTCCAAAAATGAAATGTGCGAGAAGGTTTTTGTTAGGTCGTTAATTAAATCACAGGCACCTACGGGTTTTTCTACTATTTGTTGACTCTTATCTGTTTCTGGCAGATGACTTGGGCTTGGTTGAGAGAAATACTCTCGTGTTCTTGTTATAGCTTTGATAGGTAGTTCGGTGTCTAGTTCTACTATACTGACTATCTTGGGTCTCGGCTGATTTCCTAATTGTGGCGCAACTGATGGATTTAGTGAAGTTGAGGCTTCATGATCATTGTTTCCCATCATTACGCTTTTGTTTGTCCTATTTAGATTTAGCCTATTGTTATCGTGATTTGGGAGTGGATCGTTAAAGATCTTGAGGGGAACATTCTGAGGGGAAACTGCCCCTGCGAGCGTGCCTGGTGGTGGTGACATGGGATCTGCCAAAAACAAATCTGTGAAGATCTGTCTTTGTTCTTTTGGCAAACATTGCATGAATTTATTGTAGTCACGGCACGTTCTAGTGTCATGACCCCCAAATTTTTTTGAAACCACAATATGAATTGGGATTGTAATTCTTGGTTTGTTGGTTTGGTGTATATTATGGCCTAAAATTCTGATCAAACTGTTGCCTATTAGGATTAAAGTTTTGCATTTTTTGTTTTTGGCTTTGATTTTTGGCTTTGATAACCAAATGAGTTTTGGCTTTGATAACAAAATGAGTTTTGGCTTAGACCCTGTGTGGGATTTCGCCATTGTTTTTGTTGTTGAGGATGATTAAAATCCACTGTATTGATTGTGGGGGTAAAGTTATTGTTTCATTGATTATTCATTGGTAATGAAGTATTCGTAGTATTTACCTTTTTAGGTTGATCAGTTACTCCATCTGTTGTCACGCCGCAATTTTTGTTAAGGATTTTAGGTCCTTGATTGACATTCGTGGTAATAGGATAAGTTGTAGTGTTATGGCTGGAGGTGATTAACCTCCCGTTTGTTCCATAAGTCTTACGACCACTATCAATTACTGCTTGATCTATTCGAAGAGTGCTCTCAAGTACTTCATCGTAAGTTCTTAGTGGGAACTTCTGGACTTCTTCCTTTACTTCTCTACTAAGAGAATAAAGGAATAAATCGCATAGTTCCATCTGATCCATATTTGGAGCACTTGCTGAAGAATAAAGGACTGTACGCCACCTTTGGATGAAATGGGCGACAGATTCATTGTGTTCTTGTTTAATGTGCAAGAATTCCTTGATTCATGTTCTTAATAGTTTGTTCATGTCGAATGCTTTGATGAACTCTGAAACGATTTGTTTAAACAAATGGATTGAAGCCTCAGGTATTCTATAATACCAATCAAGAGTGATGCCTTCCAAATTTTTGGGGAATATTTTAGCAACGACCCCATCCCAAGGGAGTAATTCTCGTATGGCTGTAGCGTAAGCCTTGATATGTGCGTTTGGATCTCCCTCACCTTTGTACTTGGGTAAATCAGGAAGGGGTCTTGGAAGCATGACGCTTCGTATGGTGAAGTCTAAGGGCTCTTTCAAATATTCTAAATAAGTCCCTATCGCATAGGTTTCAACCATTGATGGTGCTTTGTTGAGGGATTTGTGGTGGAATGGGTTGTTGATATGGCGTAACGTATGCGTTGGTAGGGGCATAAGGAAGCACCTGTGTTTGAGAAAGCATGCCGGGAGAGGAGAACATATCTCCTTGTGGTGATTTGGAGTACATGTTTAAGTATGATGGGGTATTATCCAGGAAGGGATTGTTTTGTACTAAACCAGGAGGAGCGGTGTTAAGAGATGGTGGGTCTAGTTGGTGTCTGTTGTGAATACTGAGGAGGCATGCCTAACGTGCCTAATCCTGTGAGGAGGTCTACTTGGCTAGGATGGTGTGGGGGATTGGAACTCCCTGCTTGCATGAATTGAGAATTTTGACTTGCTTGAGCAATTTCTAACCCTCTCACTTTTTCTACTAACGTTGAAATGACTTCATTTGGTGAAGTCACGGTGCTTTGCCTTAGCGGCGTTTGTTGTATACCCTGGTGTTGTATAGGCATGTGATATCCTACTATGAACTGATCACTATCTTACCAAGTTTCTCTGAGAGAATTTCCTATATACAGTGGCATAGAGGTATTTTCTTGAAAACAGACCCTCAGGTTGTGGTTGTAAACCTCCTACAGGTGGGTACATACCCCGAGAGCGTTTTTCACTCCTAGGATAACATATTGACTGTTCATCATCTAAGACCAGGTATGGGTCTGATTGTCTACTAATTTGTGGTCTAAGTAGCATCTGAGGAGATGAACCAGATTCTCCGGTAAACGTCATTTTATTCGAGCCTGAAGGTTCCGTTTGTTGTTTTTGAGGGAGCTGATCTAACTCCTCAGTTTGAAAAGATGAATTATATCTGATTTTTGGAGTTTGTGTTGATAACTGATTAGTTGAGTAGTTGTCACCCCATACCGAGAGTGAGGGTGATGATTGCCTATTCTGTTGGGCGTAGTATGCCTCAAGACCCAAGAGGGGTCTGCCATATACATCGAATCCTTACATATTCGGGGGGTATATGAATACCCGCAAAATAATGGGAAGGAGCGAAGGTGGATGAGATAAGATGAAACTCTTAAAGAGAAGGTGAAAACAGTTGTTTCTTTCACGTCAGGTTCACCAATTTTGTTGGTGAAGCTGATGTGAAGGCTAATGAGGTATAAAAGGTGAAACAGTTGTTTGTTTCACGTCAGGTTCAACCAATTTTGTTGGTGAAGCTGATGTGAAGGCTAATGAGGTATAAAGCCGGTGGGGATGGGATAGGTGAAACAGTAGTTTGTCTCACGTCAGGTTCACCAATTTTGTTGGTGAAGCTGATGTGAAGGCCGATGAGGTACAGAAGGTGAAACAGTTGTTTGTTTCACGTTGGGTTCACCAATTTTGTACACTGGAAAAGTGGCAAGCGAGCGTGGGAATCTACAAGTAACTCTTCCACGTACCTGACCTCTCGAGGTCGTGCCGAGCAGACAGCCGGTGGGGATGCTATGGATATGCGTGGGATGCAGAAAAAACTAGTTAGGTAATCTAATGTCTTCAATACGTACTAGTGGAATTTGTGAATCTAAGGCAAAGAAGGCCCTTCTAACCTGAACTGGTGTGATAGATCAATCGGCAAGGATGACTGCTCGAAGGCTCCAATCAATATCGAGCTCTGGTGCGATTTGATCTATGGGTTGTGGAATACGTATTCCGTGGGTTCCCTAGGTCCCGTGATTGTCATACAAAAGCAATAATGTAAATCTAACTGCAACAAAGTGAATTAAACTATGTGAAAATAAATCTAGAACATATATAACTTCTATTTTTGTATTTTCTAAGAAACCTTAAGCATTTAAGAAAGTAGTTATTTAAAATATCTAGAATTGACAACTAAAATAACAACTTAAAACAAACAAAATAACCGAGTGTAGCTATTTGTCTGTGTAATTTGTAGATCTATTCTAAACAATGAAATAACTTGCCTAATCTATTTGTCGGACTCTCGATCCTACCTCAGAAGTGAGGAGTGAATCATAGTTTCTCAGAAACTATCAATCCCCACAGCTTCCTTGGCAATATCGAAAGTAACTTTGACTGAAAAGAAGTGATTATCTACTCTATTTGATATTTTTCTAATTTAGGACTTTAAAAGCTAGAACCTAGATTCTGCAGAATAGTGGCAAATCCAATGGTGTGTGTGATCTTTTCCCCTCAGTGTGATCTCCTCATTCTTTCATGTTCACGTGGATCCAGAAAAGCGTGTAATGCTAGCATCAACATAAGTAGATATTGGGACAAAGGCAACTCAGAATACAGACTGAATATAATGCGAGTAGGAGAGGGATAGCGCAAGAGTACAGAGCTTGGCTTATACAATTCCTAGCGGGATCTATTGCGAGTCATGCAACATAAAGCATCCAGAACCTGAAACTGTCCTGTTTTGAAGAGTAAAACCTGCAACTTTAATGGATTCCTAAGCTATTCTATTTCAATGGACTGGATAAAATAACAGCAGTGCTTGCACAAGATGGATATGTGGCTTAGCAACAGCTAAACAATGCTAACTAAGCATGCAAATGAACTGAAACTATGGCTTCTAAGTGAAATAATAGACTGAACTACTGAAATGAGAAGATGAGAGCAAAAAATGAGAGGCCATTTACTTGAGCACAAGCCATCTATTTATAGCATTTCATTCACCCAAAGATCAAAACCAAACTGAACTCTAAAACTATAAACAATGGCCAAACACTATTCCAGGGACCAAAAACATAAATGCAAGCCCAAGGCGGTAAAAAAAAATTGGTGAATCGTTGATTTTTACGTGAGTCGCGTTAAAAAAATGCTTTCTGGAAAATGCGTAAAGGACCGCCACCCTGATCAGGGCGGCGGTCACGAGACCGCCGCCCAGGCAGGGCGGTAGTTTCGTAACTAAAGGGAAAAAGGGCCAGAAAAGGGGAAAAAGATAAAAACAAAGGGAAAGGGGCTAAGCGGGGCATGTGGGATGTTAACACATACTTGGAGATCTTTTCTAGATCCCAAACACCTTACGAGGAGACCTGTATCATCATTGGGGCACTTGTTACGTTGTTTCTGCAGTACAGTACCTTACAATTTTGGGTACGTACAGTCATGTCAAACCATGCCCCCAATGTGTTGTCTTAAAAGTGTTCACCCCGAGCTTGGCCCTATTCTAAGTAGGTGTTGATAATTCATAACTTATGTAATATCTCATGCGATATTAACTTTGGGTGGTTGAAGCCATTGTATTAGTCATTGGGCCCCTTAAAAAGTCAGTGTATCATCCATTAGGCCATTGAGAGAAATGATTACATTACCTATTAGACAAGTGAAGAGTTAGATGTATTAGTCATTCGACTGTTGGAAGAGCTTTAATGATGGACTTGTACGTAGTCTGTGCCAATGTGAACTGAGTAAATGTCATAGGTGTAACAGAATTTGTAAGATGAACATGTCTTAAGCCCATGTAAATGTCATCTAAACTAAATGAGTGTGTTTATACACTAAATAATTAAATAGGGGTTTGATAAAGAGTTATTTCCTTATTTATAAAAGGAGTAAGAATGTTACAAGTAGAATATTCTAAATTAGTTAATAAACATTAACCATGCGAAGCATAATATAACTATTAATACAGTATGTGATGGTAGAACAATGAAATGACTGCGTAAAACACAAAGAGGGATGAGTACTTAGCTAAATAAAGAAGTACATCTAAGTGATCTAGGTATGCAGACAAGATGTATAAGATGATAAGAATATAGAAGTGTTTCATATCTGGAACTATGACTACAAATTAAACATGTACAAAATTATACAACTTTTGTTGGGGCATAGTGCGATTTGGTCCTAGGTTATATGGTCTTAGAAGTACAGGTGTTAGGGTTTTACAACTTCTTGTGGTTTTGGATGGCCTAGAAATATGCTTCATTGTTTGTCATTAGGACTCACAATTGTTCAATACCTTTTTGTAGTAATTTTTAATAGATAAAACCTAAAAATACTTGTACTAGAACTTCATTAACATTATTAATGTAAACACTCAAATTTGATAATTGATCCTTTGGCAGTGACAGGTTTCGTTATGTTCCCATGCTAAGATAAATTGTTACATTTTAAGTCTAATTAGCACATTTCATTAGCTCTTTCTTGACTCGCTCATCTCCACACTCTACTTTGTAGTAAACACATGAATTATTAATTTTAAAATGTAGTAAATCATCTATGTGCATCATTCCAAAACTCTTGATTTTGTATCACAAATTACATGTCCAAAACCATATAATTTGGTCAAGATAAGTTATACGACCTTGGCCATCTTGTATGGTCTCGTCTTATGTATCTTCTGACTTCAATTTCAATTTTAATATCTTTAGTGCACCATTTCATCTTCTCAAGGTCTGCCCTATCATAATATTTCACCTGTTAGAAGGTTACTATATAAGCAAGTCAATATCACTTAATTGACTCACCTAACACTTTCATAATATCATCATAGAAAATATCAATCCAAAAGAACTCAAGGCTCTCCTAAATATTCCATAAAGTCAGGTACACATCACTTAGAGAAATCACTACTATAGGTTTGAAGCTCATTCAACAAGGCCAAAGAGTCTGGATTCCTCTATTCCCAAGAATGCATAGGTATTAGAGCCATGTCTTGGTAAGAGAAAAGTCACTTCAAGCATTGTCAAAGGTATTTCAAGGTACAAAAGGGTTTAGTCTAGTACTTGAAGCACATTACATCACACCATTACCATGTTGGGTACATTCTCTACTTTGTAGTTAGTCTAGTATTCTTTGTGTCAAGAGACATGAGGGAACTCATATGAGGGTTGGATTAGATCACCACTCACACTTATACATACACATAGGAGAACTACACGAGGCTTGATCACGATCAAGGGCATGTATTGTAGACACTTGGATTGGTTTGGAAAGGGTTTGACCATACCAATGGTAGTCTAATCGTCACCACACATTGATTTCTCATTTTTGTCATCTAACACTTTGATGAATGGATAATGTACATGTATATAGGGTTTCTACATCTGTTACAGAGCATTATCCATCATGTGAGGTTGTGCAAGTAAGAGTGACATATAAAATGAATCACATGTTTATATGTATTTGCAAGGGCATACAAAAGTTAGAAAACCTTGACTATGCAGAAGGGGTCATGAATACCATACAAGTACTAGTTAAGACTCATAAAAAATCAGGGTAAGGCCATACAATAATTGTACGGTCCTACACCAGAGGAATTTTCCTATCCCAGTCTAATATCCTAAATGACGTATATCCAGTCTTATGATAATCATGTTTCTCGTTATATGCACATCCAAATCTTCTATGTGTTCCATTCCTGTTTAGCTAATTCTTCATATCCTCATTGTGTATTTGAGCTATCTGCTCTATCACCCATCTTTGTTGCAAGTATTAATGTTGTTGTTTTGATTATGGCATAGTTAATTATAAATTAATTAATTTAGAATAACTTCTTGTTACAAACCTTTTACTTCTTATATATTGTTGTTGCATATCACATTTACATTAATTGTATATAGTTAGGGTGTAAACATTTGGTGAACCCGACTTGTGTTCAAATATATCAACCCTATAGTTTCTGTAGGGTTTCTCCTTACTCCTTGGTTTCATAATCTGTCAATATTCTAGGGTTTGTAATTAGAATTCAATTCTAATTTCATCACTCTTATTGCATGACCTAAAAATGATTTTCACATTTTTTCTTGCTGCTCTCTTGGTTGGTCCATCCTCTTTGGGTCTCATTTTAGGGCTTCTTACGGGCTAAAATCACCTTCCACAACATATTTAACACTTAATAAATACTCTATTTTCAAATTCATTATAAGGTTTTTTATTAAATTTGTGTATATTAAACGAAAACCCTCTTTTTGTTCTTCCTAATTTGTAGCACAATTTTTAGGAATTTCAAAATTACGGTTTTCAACAATAAGGGCATAATCGAAAGACATATATACTTTTTTTTTTGCAAATTCCATTGGAGGTTTTTGTTCCACATATTCAAATTATAAAATATCTCATTTGGTTTCATTAAATTCACTTTGTATTTCTATAAATGCAGTTATTTTAGTAATTTGATGACAAATCATTTTTATGTAAAATGTCACTTTTCATACTGTTAGGTCCTATCCATTATGGTCTACTTGAATGTTGACCGCCCATTTGCTTAGTACTACATTCAAGGTTTAATATCTCATTGAAGTATTACCTCTTATCGTGTGATTATCCCAATGACCCCATCATATAACTCGTTGAAGTCTTCTAACGACACCTCACTCTTTAAGATGAACTTGATACAAATGTAACCCTCACCTCGAATGCATGAACTTGATTAAAATGTTGTGAATGCATTGATGATCCCATTCTAATAAGAGGTCTCCAATTTATCATGTTTTATTATGTCGCTAATCTACATCATCTACTCCATTCTCTATGGCTCTACTTCCCCATCAAGGGCATCCCATACTAGTGATCTAGTTATTGTACCTAGATCTTGAGCATACACGTGATATACGCTCTAATGATGGTTGTAACTGTGATGGCGATTTTATCCAATAATTCTAATAATATTGGATATGGTGATACTTATGCATTTCAACACTCCATTTTCTTATGAAAACAACTATTTGAGATTCAGCTTTCTTAAATAACTCAAGCTATGTTCTGATGATGATAATAATTTTGATTATGTAGACTAGTGATGGTTTTACTGATTGGGCTTAGTGATAATCTAATAATGGCCCTTCCTCTCACTTACCAATCTTGACAAGTCACCTAATTATAATAATAAAGCACTTCCCTAATGACATAATATCTACTAAATGTGCAAGTGGATTCATTTTTCACCGATGATGATGAATGGCTTTTTCCTCCAACTAAATACATTAGAATAAGGGAAATTGTTACATTTCCTTAATCTAATGACATGGAGTATGGATAGTGATGATGAATGTTATTCTATTTCTTCTTCCATAGACGGTGATGCACATGTTGATCTTGATGTTTCACGTAATAATGGTGGTTGTATTGATAAGTTCACCAATTATATGTCTAATTGTGTTTTTCCTCCTCCTAAAAATACTAATGTTGTTATTTGTGTCTTTACTCTTCACAACAAAATGCAAAAATTTATATTCCTATGTGTGTTTCTTCCATGTCTTTTATAAATAACAATGTGGAAAATGCTAATATGTCTTATATGCCTATTATAAAGGTGAAGCATATTAGTATAGATCCTCTTTACTAACTCCTTGTGTTGAAATAAATGTTATTCAAATGGAATTTGATATTCCTGATATTGCTATCACTCTAGATCCATTATCCACAGATGATCACAACAACGAAATTTTTCAAAAGGCTATCCTACAATCAATTAAATCTTTACAAAATTATTTTCAACTACAAATTCAAGTTACAAGTACTGAGACCAAATCACTCAAGGAAGAGGTAACACCTCTACAAACTCTTCCACATATTTCTACACATTCACATGATCACATCCTACTCCATCTATGAAGCCAGATTTTAATGCTATGAATGAATCATCTTATACTTTGGGGCAAGTCAAGGTTTTACATCATGGAAATACTTCCTATCATATTACATCTATGCCTAAATATTCTACACAGCCTCCTCTTATCCCTAAGTAGTTACCATGACATTTTGATAAATATATTGTTCGTCTACATGATATATTCCTCACCCTACTTGATAAGTGCTTGATTCAATTACCCCTAATGATCATCACCCTCCTCATCAACTTGAGTGTGAAAAAGGCCTTACTTTTTGTAACTTACATTGTATTACCAGGCATTAGAACAATGATTGTTATGTACTCAATCAAAAACTCAATTTTCTCAAAGGAAAAATAATTATCACTTTTTTTACTTGAAATTCAAGTAGATCCCCTTCTCCTCCTCTACAACATCGAGTTGCAGAGGTTGTGATATCCCAAGATAGTTTTTCACACCCTGAACTTAATGCATTTTTTTGTCATTATAACACGACTAACTAATGAGGTTGTTGGTTGATTAAAGTTATGTTGATGCTCATTAAAAGAAAGGTGGATGAGATAGGCGAAAAGTTGACATTAATAATATAACTTGTTATATGATGTTAATGACCAAATTAATTAATAATATAATAGTCTAATTATAATCGGCAGTCATAATAATAATATTATATATATAAACACACACACACACATATATACGTATATGTATGTATACATAAAAAAATATATTTTTTATGCTTTGAAGGTATTGTTATTCGATGAGCACCTTCTGGTTGTATTATTATAAGGAATTGGTTTGTTTGAGCTCCATAAGTATTTGCATTGTTTAAGGTTGATTGGTATTGTTTAAGGTAAATGACACTTGGTATGGTCATAGGGACCACCATTAAATGTTTGATTTAATACTTGATCACAGACCATTTATCATTTAAATTGTTTATTGGTCATCAACACGTATCATGGAACATTGTTTATCAAACGAGGTTTGAACTTTGATTAATAAAGTAACATGGTCTTGGACTATTCAAAGGGCATGTAAGATAGTGAGTTTTAAAAAAACTATGTTTGGAGGGAGATAGCCACAACGTGGCACTGATAGTCTTAATGGTATTTAATGAATTTGGGTCCTTGGGAACCGATAGCTTCCTTAGGAAGCTAAAACATGCAAACTCTTTCATTTGCATCATTTTGCATTGAGTTGGTTTTTGGTTTTTTGACCTAGAACATGGAGATTTGTGAGGAAATGTTTATGCAAATCTATTTTTGGGATTGTGCATACAAACATGAAGTTGTTTTTGATGGCATATTTGTATTTAAAAGCTCTTTCAAAAAAAAATTATGGGATTTTTGGGAGCATTCAAATTGTAGGTAGATTTCAAGGGAAGAATAAGGAAAACAAAAGCAAAACCAGACAAGGGTTTTCTCTCTCATGTTCTTTGTTTTTATTAACATGAAATTTTAGAATACGTTTTGGTTTTTAAATATGCTAATATTCTTCATTTTTAATGTGAAGTTTGAAAAAAAAACAAGGGGAAAGGTTAGAAATTAAATAGGTTTTGTTTATAAATGTGAGTTTGGATCCGTATTTGATTTGACATTTTGGGTCTAGTTTTTGTTCAAAATATAGGGATAAAGAATGCATATATGATTATTTTAAAACAACTCATTTAGGATCTCTACTGTTATCTTCTTATCAATACGCTTTTTTTTTTGTTTTTGATTGCAAAATATGGACAAATAGGGAAGGGAGAAGTGATTATGAGCTAGGAAAATGATTATTTTCAATTCATAAATTATATATATGTGGGTTGTTTTATGTTTTTTATTTGGGCACGTTTTTAGATATTGGGTCTAATTATTAAGATCTTTAATGCATAAGTTAATTGATCTTATTTCTCTCTGCTTGAGCACGATTGATTTGGGTGTTCCTTAAAGACTTGAGTCAAATACATTTTTTTGGTTTGTGAGATTTGATAAATAAGAAAGGATAATCACATCCCATAAAGGGCTTTGTTGTATTAGGTTTCTCAACTCATTTTGAGCTCGTCATTTAATGGTTTAAAATTCATTTTAATTTTTGAAAGCTCGCTTAGAGCTGGGCTATTTTTATTCGTCGGTTCTTAAATATTCCTTTGTTTATGGGAGCACCACTTTGCTCCTTATGAGCTTGTTGTTATTATCTGTTATGAGGCTCTCTCCATTGTGAATGAATTGGTTTCATTCTCTCCTTGAGCATATTCAAATTGGGAATTCATTAGGAACTTGGTGTGAAACATGTTTTTGGACTTTAAATTGATTTGGTTAAATAAAAAGATAAACATATCTCAAATAGAGCCTTTTGAGTTAGATTGTTTTAGTTCATCTTGTTTACTTAGTTATCAATGAACTTGATTGTTTGGGTGTAATCTAACTCATTAAGAATTTTGTTGTTCGGTAAGATTTAAGTCATCAAGAATCTTGACTAATAGCATTAATTTTAGTTTTCTATAAACATGATTGTTTGACTTTTCTTGATCATGATTGCTTTTGGATTCAAAACTATGAAAATATGGGAATGCTATGGTTTTTTTATAAGCTAAGATGTTATTTATTTTCCCGTGTAAATGTTATGTGATTTGAAATAGTAAGTTGGATGCAATTTATTCATTTGTAATGTTGTTCATATCTTTGTGAATATTGCTAAAAATTAGTTTTAGGATTGAGAAACTAAAAAGTGATTTGGAATTGTGGCTCTCTTTAGATCACTGTTGTTTGAGTTGCTTAATGAACTTTCACTTAAGTATGACAGATATATATGACTGAGAGGTTATTTCTATATTGTTGTTAATATTCTTTTATGGAAAATAACTTGTTCGTAAACAAAAGTGAGAAGGAATTGAATGATACATTTTGAATGATAATTTTGGATTATTGTATTAAATGAATGAAATAGAATGTCATTTAAAATCTAATAGTTAAGACTATCAATTTGAATTCATGTACTATTTATAAATATATTATTACAACATGAAGTATCATTTCATATGTGCATAAGATAGTTATCTTATTAATAAACTGGATGTTTATTTGTTTTCAATAAGTTAATATTAACATATCTAATATTTCATTTAAGTACAACAAGGAATATGAGTTAGTGAACTCATGTCAATTCTTTGAACTAACCCATATATACATTTTTTCTCTCCCCCAATGTGCAGGAAGGAATGACATTCATTGAAGTGATTGATTATGATTATTTATGCACTTGATTTACAACATGTGTATTATTTGGTTTAAAGTATGATAAAGGATTGTTGTATTTATTTGTTAAATGTGAATGTATTGTCTTCACAAGTTTAGTAATGGGAATTTTTGCCTAATGTATTATCATGATAAATTGTATATCACTACTTCTGAAAAATAAGGGATTATCGTTATTAAATTTTAATTATTTTATTTGTTTGTTTTGTAACTTGATCTTGATGGATTATGAAAGTATTAATATGTATTTTTACATCTGAGTATAAATAAACTTTACTGATATGTTGATGCATGTCTATTAATGATTTCGTTAATAGCTCATTTGAGATGGAAAAATATGTTGATTGACGAAAATAGTATGATAAGGAAAAAAATATACAACAAAAACATCATTAAAGTTATTATTGTACCATTATGGAAATAAGATGGATTAATCACATGAAAATTGATGAACTATGTGAGTTCGAGAACTAGCATGTAATGAGTTATGTAATGGAACAGGTCTCAATGTGAAACATGGTTAGTAAACTTATATTTAACAACAAACATTATGTTTTGTTTGTTCGATAATAGGTACTAACGAAATATATTAACTTGTTGAGTTACTATAAACCTCTTTTGAGAATCCAACAATCGTGTAATCAATACATTATAACTGTATCATGAATGAATGAACTTATTTACTTTATCTTCCATTAAGGATAACTTAAATGTGTAAAAAAAGTGTAGATATTATGTCCCATTATCCTTCTCAATAGGATCCTACCTGTGCTATACTTAGGATGGCTACGGGAAGGTTAGTGAGGAAGTAATGATGAAATTCATTACGTGGGCACTATATTTCCCACAGGGATCCTAAGGGGGAACTGATAGGATACTTTCGATTAGAAAGGTGATTCATGGTTTCTACTTCTTTAAAATTGAAACTTAATTTCTTAATCAATGAAAATGAAATCTTGATAACTATGTGGACACGATTGTGTGGTGGCGGGGAGATAGGTTTCGTAGGCTAGTGTGTAGTCTCAAAACTATCTTTCAAAGAAATCCTAAAAAACTATGGCCACAGTAATATAAATGGTGATTGCATTATATGTTCACCATTTCTTATAATCAACAGTTTCTAGGTCTAGATGGAAGTCATATAAATTCATTACTGGTTAACACTAAGGAGATGCACATACGTTATCATAACCTATAAAAATGTTTAACCAAAAGTATACAATACATACACACTCACGTAAACTGAATAAGGGGATCGAAACAATCTAATAGACCCTTAAATTTACACATGGTTATCAAAAGGATTTTGGAATATTAAAAATTTATTTATGTTGGATTCAATTAATGTAAGTTGGAATAATTGAAGGCATTAATTGTAATTACGGGGTTTATTTTTTAAAAATTTCCTTACTTTGGATGAACCATAACATGGGTGCTACATTTTTGTATCAGAGTTATAGGTTTATCATCTCTTGGACTTCATGGGTTCATAATATTAATTGGATTTTTTATTCTTGTATTAACAGGATATGATGATTAGTTTAAGGATGAATATTTTTGAAAGAACCAGTTCATTTTTAATACTGGAGGTTCAATGGTTAACAAGTTACATAAAATTATAAAAATCCTTCAAGACACTCAAAACCTGGATAGATGCCTTGGAGCAGCTGGTAGGGGGTGAAAATGATAAGTATAAGGAGGAATAACTTGAACAAGAATTTTATTATTAACAACGACAAAATAAAATATCTCACATGACTATTAAACTGTCTAATGAGGACAAGTTTGGGATCTGTAAATCCATTATGGGGTTAAACCAAAACATAGGAGGATAATTAGACCATCTACTATGGAAGAAGTGTTTAAAATTCCATTGGGAAAGAAAATAAATTGTAAAAAATTCCATCTCATAGAAATAAAAAGTGTAAGAAGAGTACCAGCTCACCTGGGTCACAATTAACTTCCAAGAAAACTTGATAGAAAAAACATGAAAAAAAATGAGGACTGTTGACCCAAAGGATATTTAACACTTTATTTGTTCCAAATTTTCCTTAAACCTATTATTTATGGAATATCTTGGAGTCACATTTCTAGCAAATTTTAAACAGATGTCAAAATGGACACCATATGTCCCCTCTATGCTCCAGATATCATCCACGCAAGAACAAGAATTAGTAAGCTGAAATAAGGGCACAAGTGACACAGTGTTAGGACACATTTCAAAAATGAAAAATGGGTCGATGTGGCATTGACAAGTGACATGGAGAAAAACCAAATTCTAGATGTTTATCTTTGGTCTTCAACGGTAGACAAAAGGGTTTTTTCAACTATGGGGTCCAATTTTATTTCAAAGGGGCACCCGATTGCCATGAAATTTCAAGTAGTTCATCGAGCAAAGTTGAATAACAAGTTGTTTAGAGAGACTGAGTTAGCCTAGCCGAGATAGGTAATCTCGTGAATGAGCTAGGATGAGTGTAAGGGACTGATCTATATACCAAGATTGTGGGGTGAGCCAATGCATAACCCACCTACCAAGTTTGAGCACTTCACATTCCAACACTAAGTTATGACTTTAATGACTCACACATAACAACTTACCACATCTCGATACATATCCCAACAACTCGGTAGCATTTGTCAACATGTGGGAAAAAATAGAGTAGTGTGTGGCCTAAGCCAAAGGAGATATACGTGGGGCAACCTTTATTAAGGCTAAAAAAATATCCCTACAAATGTGGGATCTTATTTCCCAAAACAAACAAAGACATTCAATGGGTGGTTGGGTAGTTCAAAGCCCCAACCTCTCCCATGTAAAATTTAGATCTCATTGTTGGATATTAGTGGTGATAAATTCTATAAATACAAGACTTGGATCTTATACAAGTAATCTAGATGGATGTGTTATTGTTGATAACAAGGTAGTTTAAGAAAAGTGATATTTTGAGACGCTTCATAGGAGGGGAGTCTTCCATGTAAACAAGATGTTACCTCGTGCATATGTTATTTTCTTGTTTTGGAGGTTTTTTATGTCTTTTTGAGCTAACGTAGGGACAATTCCATGATGACATAGAACTGAAGGGAAGATATTTTTTAGGTGCTTCAAGAAGGTGGAGGAAGAACACTGATCTTCACTAGGGTCCTTCAAAGTGTCTGAATACACAACCCCTTGCAGCATATTTGAATTTTTTATTGCAAATTGTGATTTTAATTTGTACTTACTGATTCATTTACAATTTTAATGGATTGGTTCAACATGAACCTGAGGATGTAAGAAATTTTTGAACAAGTGTAAACAACTCTAATGTCGTCTTTCCTTCTAATGTTTTCTATTTTTTTCTGCATTCAATCATAAGAGTTCAAACAAGCACTATTTATCATATTAGGCGCGACATTTTTGACAAATTGATAAAATGGAAACAGGGATAAATGGTGCGAGGATCCATGAACAATGAATATGTCATTTGCATTTTGAGAATCATTTAAATAATTTCTGCGATCATTTTTAAGGCATGCTTCATAATTTTTAATCATTAAATAAAGAAAGATTATAAATTTCATATGTGTTACACGCAATAGGGGGTTACATTGTGTATTATTTCAAATTTTAGTACTCATGTTATGTACAAGTAAACTGTACATTAGGATTAGGTTATTATCGTTTACATAATTTATTTATAATCATGTTTGGTTGCATTCATAGGTTTGATTTCTATGTTTTAATTTGATATCAATAGTTGTGCATATTTATAATCCCTTCAGATTTGAATACTTTGTGGTATTGATCCTTCATAGGGTTTTGCAACTAAGACAAGTGTTTGGAAGTACAGGGCTTGTTTATAAGTAGCCATGGGTAAATCCTTAAAAATAGAAAGACTAGAAGAGATTAAAAGCATCAACAGATAGATTCAAGAAGAGAATGATTTCTATGAGATGCAAGATCCATTCATGTTGAATGAAAAAATTACACTTTTGTAAATCAGATTTGGAATCCAAGGATGAAATCTTAATCAGATTACATTGTGGTGCGTCCATAAGATAGGATGTTTCCTTCCACTTAAGAGGTAAAAATACATGACATGATGAGTACATTGTAAGTTATTGACTATTCTTACTCATTT
Source organism: Taxus chinensis (assembly GCA_019776745.2). Classification (NCBI taxonomy): domain Eukaryota; kingdom Viridiplantae; phylum Streptophyta; class Pinopsida; order Cupressales; family Taxaceae; genus Taxus; species Taxus chinensis. The sequence continues at coordinate 620,559,384 of CM034155.1, forward strand.
TTAGATCTTAGATTCAGACTTCATTCAACCTCATTACACAAGTTTAGATTCCTATTCATGTATTGGTGTGCTTTTGGTGATTTTCAAAAACACACTAAAGGCATTAGATCTAATTTATTGTTGAATAGTTGGGATTTGATAGTAGATTGACCTTGGTAAGAATGGCCAAGATATGTCTAACCCAATAGCCAGTCGAGTGATCATCCTCATTTTGCAAGTTTGGGTTATCCTAGTGTGGGAATGGATATTGGAGAGTGCTCCAAGAATTTTGAAGGGAGACAAGCTTCCAATAACAAAGTGAATACACCACTAGTCCTGCAGGAAATTGGAAATTCATCGTCACGGGATGGCCATTTGGTAGGAAATTACAAAGATGAGGTAATGAAGTACCACGTTCTATTTCTTACACACCTTTGAGAAGGCTTAAAAGGGAAAATGTTGTAGAAAATTCTTCTTCTCTCTTTCCTAAGATATGAAAAATATGGCTATGATATTTAGAAAATGTGGCATGTTTTTCACTTGCACTTTTTGTGGGTTTAGTAACCATTCTGCTACCAGTATGTTGGAAGAGAAGGACATTGTTTAAGAATTTGATGTCTTTCATTAGAAATAAGGAAGGTGTAAAAGAAAAATCTCATGGTCATTCATAGGCTTAAGATCTCAAGGAAAATAGATTTCCTAATCCCAAAAGGAGGATAATAGTACTGTTCACACTCATTGTCATATGAATGGACACCAGAGTGGAAAATTGTTCAGGAAACTGCATCCATAATTTGGACCATCATAGAATTTTGGTGTGAGTATGACTTGTCTCGTTGACACTCGACATCTTATCCACATCATGTGGTTAGTAAATCTCACTTGGTGAAACATAGGTCATTATACACATTTTTAAATAAAGTCAACATTCAACCTTCATGCACCAAAAGAGTAACACCATTACTCTAATTGTTAGGTTATGGAGCCTATTTTCATGTGTGAAAGTGTTGAAGACTATACACTAAGAGTACTGTACACTTTCCATGTTGTCTCATTGGGGTTCAGGGCCAGCACAGCCCCTGAGGGTCTTTTTTTGGGCCTTAAAACTTAAAATGTGCCTGATATATCGGGAAATGTGATTTTCTCATATGGGTGGGTTTTTTTGACCCATAGGTTTATGGGACAGTTTTGGCCCATGGTTTTGATACCCACAGTTTTGTAAAACTACTTAAGCAGTTGTCTATTTATATGGTTTTATGCATATGGTAGATATATGAAAAACATTGCAGATGTGTTTTGAATTTGGGTGTGAATTCTGTAGAGTTTGTTGAGCATAGCTCCAAACAGATCTGGGTATTGTATTGAGAGAGCGGTGGCTTGTAATAAAATCTGAGCAAGTGATTCTTGGTGGACGTAGCCCAAATTGGGTGAACCACGTTAAATACTATCTCTTTGTGTTGTGTTATTTTATTCTACACTTTTATTTGAGATCTGTAATATTTTCTACATATTAGTTTCTACTGTTGCGATTCTATGAGGGATTATTCCGCATATTTTATCCCTTATTTCCTAACAATTGGTATCAGAGCCTGGTTTGGTTTGCTGAAGTGTTGAATCACAGGGAAATTTTTATCTTGAGTGGGAGCTATGGCAGATGATGGAAGATCTAGGGTTGATAAATTCAATGGGTAGAATTTCAGTCTTTGGAAGATGCAGATGGAAGATTACCTTTATCAGAAGGATCTTTATATTCCGTTGTCTGAGAAGGTGAACAAACCCTCGAGCATGATGGATGTGGAATGGGATTTGCTGGATAGGAAGGCACTTGGGACAATCCGACTATGTCTTGCATCTTCGGTATTATTTAATGTTTCAAAGGAAAAGACTACAAAAGAACTGATGGATGCATTAGGGAAGTTGTATGAAAAACCCTCTGCCTCTAATAAGATATTTTTAATGAAAAAAGTTGTTTAATATGAAGATGTCTGAGAATGGTTCAGTAGCAGATCATCTAAATGATTTTAATACGGTTGTAAATATGCTAGCTTCGGTTACAATAGAATTTGATGAAGAAGTTAGGGCTTTATTAGTTCTGTGCTCTTTACCTAAGAGTTGGAATAGCCTGGTAATGACGGTAAGCAACTCGGTTCCAAGCTAACTCAAAGTTGAAGTTTGAGGATGTTGTAGGGGTGATTCTAAGCGAGGAAATGTGAAGAAAAAGCTCTGGTGAATCTTCTACTTCAGGGAATGCTTTGACAGTGGAAACTAGAGGGAGACAGAAGAATAGAGGAAGCCATGGAAAATCAAAGGATCGGGCAAGGTCAAAATCCAAAAGCAAGATAGTATGCTGGCACTGTGGAAAGTCTGGGCATGCAAAGAAGGACTGTTGGGAGCTTCAGGACAAGAAGAAACAACAGGAAGAAAACAAGGAGGTCAAATGTGGCAACGGGTAATGTATGTCAGGATGCTTTGATTCTTTCTTTGCACAATATTACTGAATCTTGGGTTTTAGATTCAGGGGGCTTCTTTCCATGCTACTCCACATAGGCATTATTTTGTTGATTATGTTCAAGGAGATTTTGGGCATGTTTTTCTTGGTGATGATGAGCCTTGTAGCATAGTTGGAAAAGGTTCTGTTCAGGTTAAGATGCAGAATGGGAATACTTGGCTATTGAAGGATGTCAGACATGTGCCTACATTAAGATGAAATTTGATATCAGCAGGGCAGTTGGGAAGTGATGGTTGTACTGTGATATTTACAATGGACTCTTGGAAGGTTACCAAGGGTGCTCTTGTGGTGGCAAGAGGTAAGAAGGTTGGAACCTTGTATTTAACCACTTATAGCACTAATGTTTGTAATCTTGTGGCTTCAGAAGTAGATACAACATTGTGGCACTATAGGCTCAGTCATATGAGCCATAAGGGCATGGAGATCATAAAGAAGGATTTTCCCAGATATACAGAAACAGGTTTGGAGTTATGTGAGGACTGCATATATGGGAAACAAAAGTGAGTAAGGTTTCTCAAGGTTGGACCTACAAAGAAAGAGAGTAAGTTAGAGCTGGTGCATTCTGATGTGTGGGGGCCGGCTCAGGTATCATCTCTTGGGGGTTCAAGTTATTATGTTACTTTTATTGATGATGCAACAAGGAAAGTTTGGGTTTATTGTATTAGAAACAAATCTGATGTATTTGACACTTTTGTTAAATGGAAAGCCTTGGTAGAGAATGAAACAGGTCTTAAGCTAAAATGTCTCAGGTCAGATAATGGAGGGGAGTATTGCAGTAATGAATTTGATGATTATTGTTCTAAGAATGGAATCCACAGGAAAAATACGGTTCCAGGAACTCCGCAGTAGAATGGGGTGTCAGAAAGGATGAACAAAACAATAATGGAATGTGCTAGGAGCATGAGGTTACATGCAGGACTGCCTCTTTCTTTTTGGGTAGAAGCGGTGAGCACAACTGTGTACTTGATAAACAGAGGACCCTCAAGTGCCTTGGATGGAGGCATACCTGAGGAGGCTTGGTATGGTAAGAAAGTTGATTATTCATTTCTTAGAGTCTTTGGATGTGAGGTGTTTGTCCATATAGACAAGGATGATAGGACCAAGCTAGAGGCTAAATTATAAAAAAATGTACTTTCATTGGTTATGGTGGTGATGACTTTGGATATAAATGTTGGAGTATTAAGGACAAGAAAATCATTTGATCTAGGGATGTGGTCTTTAATGAGAAATTCATGTATAAGCAGCAGTTGTAGGAAAATAGGGAAGAATCCAAGAAAGAATATGCAGCGGTAGAGGATCTTCTAGATGGGAAAGTGACACATGAATCAGTTCAGGAACCTCCTCAATAGGAACCCCAAACTCCTATATTGAGGAGGTCTTCTAGGGTAAGAAGAGAACCTGAACATTTTTCTCCTTCTCTTTATTATTTATTACTCACTGATAGTGGAGAGCCAGAGAGCTTTGATGAAGCAATGCAGGTAGATGCCAGGAAGAAGTGGGAGCAAGCCATGGATGAGGAGCATCAGGCTCTCATGGAGAACCAGACATGGGATTTGGTGAAGCTACCCAAAGGCAAAAGAGCATTACAGAACAAGTGGGTGTTCAGAGTCAAAGAGGAAGAAGGAGGAAAGAAAAGATACAAGGCCCGGTTGGTGGTCAAGGGGTTTGCACAGAAAAAAAGGTATAGATTTTGATGAGATTTTTTCTCCTGTAGTAAAAATGACTTCTATTAGAACTATTCTAGGAATAGTTGCAGCAGAAGACTTGCACTTAGAACAGCTTGATGTAAAGACTACATTTCTCCATGGTGATTTGGAGGAGGAACTATATATGCAGCAACCAGAGGGCTATGAGGTCAAAGGTAAAGAGGAGATGGTGTGCAAACTGAAGAAGAGCTTGTATGGCTTGAAACAAGCTCCATGTCAATGGTATAAGAAATTTGATAGCTTCATGATGGAGAAAGGTTATATTAGATGTCATTCTGACCATTGTGTGTATACAAAGAAATTTGAGGATGGCAGTTATATTATCCTTTGTCTGTATGTGGATGACATGTTGGTTGCAGGTAAAAACATGCAGGAAATAAAAGTACTCAAGAAGCAGCTAAGTGAATCCTTTGCTATGAAGGATTTGGGGGCAGCCAAAAAAATCCTTGGTATGAGGATATCTCAGGATAGGAAGGAATGGAAAGTTGACTTTATCTCAGGAAGAGTACATTAAGAAGGTCTTGGAGAGGTTTAATATGCAGGATGCTAAACCGGTTGGGACTCCTTTGGCAGCCATTTCAAGTTATCAAAGGAATCAGTGTCCTAAGACAGAGCAGGAGAGAAACCAGATGTCCAAGGTACCTTACTCATCAGCGGTTGGTAGTTTGATGTATGCCATGGTGTGCACTAGGCCTGATATTTCCCATGCAGTGGGAGCAGTGAGTAGATTTATGAGTGATCCAGGTAGAGATCACTGGCAGGCAGTAAAGTGGATCCTTCGGTATTTGAGAGGGACCATGGGGACAGTTTTTGTGCTACAGTGGATCAAACACCACTTTGTGTGGTTATGTAGATTCAGATATGGCTGGAGATGTAGACAGTAGGAGGAGCACAACAGGTTATGTTTACACTGTAGGTGGAATAACAGTAAGCTGGATTTCACGACTACAAAAGTTGGTGGCTTTGTCAACCATGGAGGCTGAGTATGTTGCTACCACAGAGGCAAGCAAAGAAATGATTTGGTTACAACAATTGCTTGAGGAGTTGGGGCATAAGCAGGAGGAAGGAAAGCTGCATAGTGATAGTCAGAGTGCTATACACCTAGCTAAGAACTCTGCTTTCCACTCTAGGACGAAGCATATACAGTTAAGGTACCATTTCATCAGGAAAACTTTGGAGGAAGAGAAGTTGAAGCTGGAGAAGATTCATACTAGTCAGAATCCTACAGACATGATGACCAAGGTGGTCACAAGGGAAAAAATGAAGTTGTGTTCAGCTTTGGTTGGTCTTCACGAAAACTAGTGAAGGGTTGAGAAGCTTGCTCAGAGGAAAACTAGTCTCCAAGTGGGAGATTGTTAGGTTGTGGAGCATGTTTTCATGTGTGAAAGTGTTGAAGACTGTACACTAAGAGTACTGTACACTTTCCACATGTATCTTCACCGGGGTTCGAGGACCAAGGGGGTAGCAGGGGTTCGGAGGGCAGCCCTCGAGAAAAAAATTTTTGGGCCTTAAAACATGCCTAATATATCGGGAAACATGATTTTATCATATGGGTCGAGATTTTGACCCATAGGTTTATGGGATAGTTTTTACCCATGGTTTTAATACCCACGGTTTTTGTAAAATTGCTTAAGTAATTGTCTATTTATATGGTTTTATGCATATGATAGAAATATGAAAAACATTGCAGATGTGCTTTGAATTTGGGTGTGAATTCTGTAGAGTTTGTTGAGCATAGCTCCAAACAGATCTGGGTATTGTATTGAGAGAGCGGTGGCTTGTAATAAAATCTGAGCAAGTGATTCTTGGTGGACATAGCCCAAATTGGGTGAACCACATTAAATACTGTCTCTTTGTGTTGTGTTATTTTATTCTACACTTTTATTTGAGATTTGTAATATTTTCTGCATATTAGTTTCTACTGTTGCGATTCTGTGAGGGATTATTCTGCATATTTTATTCCTTATATCCTAACAAATTACTGTCAATGTTGTCTCTAATACCAAGGAACTTCAATGGCATCCGCCTCAGTGTACATTCACCAAATTCTATATTGCTCCACACCTCATATTATAACAACTTCTTGAGAGCAATATCATCACACTTCCTCCATAGCTTGAGTTAGACCCATCACGACTAAAAGGAAGAAATTACAATGAAAACTTTTTGATGTGACTATCATTGATGTGTGGGAAACTCTACAAATAGGTGTTTCAAACTCCACACAATCATCCAAGATCTTATCAATAACAACAAATTTGAGTTCCTAGATCCTACAGACTCTACGATCGTCAATGAAAAGCTCAAAATATTTAATAACCCACTTCCAAAAAATGACAAGAAAGTTATTAATTCATCAACTAACCATACATATCACGTAGTACCTCCTCCTGTGTCAGGATTCCTTGATTTCTTAGTTGTTAATGCCGACATTTCTCCACCACTCATCTATTTTTCTGATCACGATTATCATGCGACTTTCTCTTCTAATCACTTACATATTGCCGCTTCTATTGGATTTACCCTTATTGATAATACTAAGGCTGATTTGTCCTCGCCCATCAATGCATGTTCTATTCCTCTTCTCATTCCTATTGGCTATCCACTATCACAAATTGCATATCTAATGAACAATTCATATGACATCGTCAAACTTCACTTTACTGTAGGTCCTCTTACTATGCTTGTACCCTTTCTTGTGGGTCAAGCAGTTGCCAGCTATGACATGGTCCTAGGTCTCAATTGGATCTGTAGGTCTAAATCTATCATCTCCATGAATCATTAACCAGTCTAAAATTCATTCATAACAATCAATTCATTTCTATCGATGGTATACCTCCATCTATTCCATGGTCGCAACCACCTCCCGCAATGACTCATGTATCATCTGCTTCATCTAGTATGCCACAACCCATAGAACCTAAAACACCATCTTCTCCTAGTTCACCTACTCACATACAACCTACACGGTCTCATCGCTTTGTTAGTCTAACAAAGACATATATGCCCATTCCTCGGATAGTTACTACCACTCGCCGCAAATCACTACCATGTTTTATTCCACATAGGTTTCTATCACCACCATGTTATGTTGCACATAGGTCTCCATCCCCTACACATTTTGTTAGACCGTGGTATACATCATATACTCATCCATTGCATGTACATAGGCTTCACTCACGTGCGTAGTGTTTATCTGCTATACCACCACTCCTAGAGCATGATCACACACTTTTGTCATCACAATCATCGAATAGAGGATCTTCATCCTTTAATTTCATCGGATAGTTCACTCACCACTACACACTTGGGGGCAACACCAACATTACCCTATGCCGCACTCTTTCCTATACACATGAACCTCATACACTGCATAATCAACACTACATTTCACACATCTTCGCATGTCCTACATTGTTATACATACACATCATTTTACATTTTAGGACCTACATCTTCCATTATACATCTCACTATGCATCCTTCACATCTTCTCCATCTATACATTTACACATCGTACACATTCTAAACATTATACTTATACATATATCATCTACACATCCTGCATAACATACTATACATTCTACACTACACACTACACATTGCATATCACATGACATTTCCTCATTACTACATCTACTACACATATTGCACATTTTACTCATCTACTTATATGTGCCACACTCACTCCCGATGACACACTCTAGTCTCACAGTCCATTCTGGACTGTTGAGGGTATACGTCACAAATGGACCTCATCACACTCACACATTCAACCACTCAATATTTTTTTCATGCAACATTCCTAGGTTAGTGATATACATTATAGGCTAAATCATCACTTCCTCTAACATCCTCTAGTGATCTACGCTTTAGGCTAAATCATCACTTTTTCTACTCATCTTTTGATATACACTATAGGATACATCATCACTTCTTCTAGCATCTTTTAGTGATATACACTTTAGGCTAAATCATCATTTCTTTTGTTATCCTATTGTGATATATGTTTTAGAATACATCATCACACATTCTTACACCTCATCTCTATGTCACATATCATCACTACACATTCATCACATCACGTTACACACAACATATAGTTCGATCGTTTCCCGATGATGTACTCTCATTTATGGTTCATTCTTGACTGCTGAGGGGTCATACATAAATGAACCTCATTGCATACATACACATCCACTTGGGGGGCACACGGTTCCTATCATTCACTCTGCATTCCATTCCATCCATTCACAACATACTGCATATCCTGGTTGCATTTACTCTTTCTTGCATTTACTTGTACATGTTCACTTTATTACACATGTTAGATAACTATCTTGTTTGTCATTATATTTATCATACACACATGTGCGTTCACTTACTTTCTAGTTATGATAGTAGATTACACAAGTTTATTACACTTAATATGGATGCTTGGTGCAGTACCTAGTACTAGTCCCACAATGGCTCCTGGGGGCATCCACTTCGTACATTACAGGTGTAATTGTTCCATTTTATACTTAGCACTTTACATTATTAGATTATAAATGATGTGACATACTTCTTGTCCTTCTAACATGCTTGTAGGTGCTTCATGTACAACATTTGTTTTGTAGGATTATTTTCCACCATGGTAATCTGTTACATTGCATGTACTTGTTTGTCATTATATGCCATTGTTTGCAGGGTTTTCCCTTTGTCTTGTGTGCACACTTGTATGTCTTTGGCTTCATTGGCCTTGATTGTCTTGCGACATTGTGAGTGATGTCCCATGTTTACAACCTGATTTTTCAAGGTCTTCATTATCTTCTTGCATGTTTACTTGCATCTTAGCATAGACATTGTCTATTTAGATTACACTTGTCTTCTACATAAATGTTTTTTCGTACTAACACTTGTTTCCTAGCCACTTGTTTGCATGTGCCTTGATTTCTACCAAGCACATCCCCTCCTTCCCTGGAGGGCATAGTTTTAGTGATTGGTCCTCTTTTGGGCTACATACTCCTAAAATGATGTCGCATACACCCCCAAAGAGGGGGGCATCATTTGGGTGAATCAGTCACCCCATACAACGATCTACACACAGTACACAACACAACACGATACCGATACAACACAGTTCATGGCTCAGAATAAAACTTGGGTACTTAGTACAACAATGCATTTCCTAAAGCACCTATAACCAAGGGTAATTACATAGTAATTGGGTTCAACAAAGTCTACAGAACTCATTCACATCAGCTTTTACAAGACAAGTTGTCCTTAGCACATGTGTTAGTACACACCATTTGTAGTGGTGTTTTATTCCAGGGAGTAGTTAAAGGATAAAAGATAACACCAAACCTTCCTCTCTACGCTACTTCTACTGTGGTGTTGGATTTCCCAAAAAACAAGACAACACAAAGATCTCTAGAGTTTCAAGAAGTGACTAAAGGTTGGAGGATAAATTAGACTTTCCTCCCTATACTTCTTAGGCTAGTGGTGTGAGATCACCCAAAAAACTTGCACTTCATTGATAAGATCCTTTATACACCTTTTTTCTCATCATGGATTATGTGCACATGTTCCTTTTCCACATTTTCAACATCTTTTACATACTTTATTTACACACTTTTACATATACATGCATATTTGACTACTTTATCATCTTCTCTTTTGCAGGTCCATCTATATAGGAAGCAAGCAGTCAACATCAACAAAAACATCAACATGATACTAACAACATGTACATAACACACATCTACATATACACACACACTTCTGCCCTAGTTTCATTTTCATCACCTTTTACACTTTTGCATCTTTAGTCTCCACGCTCCATATTTTTATCACTCCACGCTTTGTCTAGTCTCTCGGCACGCTTTCTACATCAATCTACATGGATACCAGGTACACATCTCTATCTACTTTATATTACCGAGAATTATACTCACCAACATAAAGTGGGGGCAAATGTAGACATAAAATCATGCACTTTAGGTAATTCTCTAGTCTCGATCACATACTACTATTTGCATGATTCCTAAGTAAGAAAAGTACTTATCAACCCATGTTTTTGGCCACCTTTCTTTTCTTTATGCTTCTACTTTCAGTCTTGCACTTGTACTTTCTCAGTATGTCTTTACATCCTTTAGAATTTATCATTCTGGACACTAGTGCCCAACTTGGACACTAGCGCCCAACCAGGACGCCAGAGCTAGGCACCCCATTTCCTCTGGGCATCCTTGTCCTCTTTTTACTTTGGTCACACTTTCTGGGTCCTTTCTTTCCATTTGAGCATCTTATATTTTTGGTAGTCGACATTTTTGGGGTTAATTATGAAATTAAAGCAAGGGAATCATATAAATATAAAGTTATGTGATCATAATAAATGACCAAGCACTAAGCATCTACTATCTCCACCTAAGGTTACATCCATCAAAGGCACTATTATCCATTTTTCCCCTTGGGCAAAAATGGACAACGGGGGTAAAATTACACTCTGAGACTGAAAATTCTTTCACAGAGAGTCTGGGGTTTTCAGGCACAATTTCAAGATTTGAGAGTGTTTACGATAATCTTGGATTTTTCTTTTCTTTTCAGGGTCTTGGAGGCCCGAGTTTTGCTCAGAACAGGAAAATTGCCTTTGAAGGGACCACATTTACCCAACACAAGCAAAATGTTCAACATTAGTGTATAAAATGTTCAGGTGTCCTATTACACCTCCATAGTGCATGTGAACTAGAGGAATAATTGAAAAGTTTAACGGTCAGTGGAAAATTGGAAGAGATTTGTCAAAAGGTCAAAAAGGGGCTCTGAGCTTAAAACAACTCACCGGGTAGCTTGACGAGCTGCTCAACGAGCTAAAGGCGAGTTATGAGTTGTTAGGCTCGACATAGAAACATAACTCAGAGAAATCATCAAGTTCAAAAAGATCACAACAAACCAATGAATTTATGAGCAGGCTAGAAGCACATCACATAATCTCGAGCTATGTGTGAATTCATAGGAGTGGACATCAATCTGGAGCCAAGTGGAGAATAGCCAAGCTCGGCAGTGATCGATGAGGAAAATTTTAGGGGGGTCTGATGATTGGTTTGTCATGGAAGGGAATGGCTCACCAATGGAGCCAAAGTGTTCAAACACAAAGACAAAGTTGAGTCGAGCTCATTAAGCTAGATGCAACACATGAGGGATTGAGCAAGACATTGGAGTTGGCTCAGCCGAAGATGAACGATGGCTCAACATCGAGCTCACGATTGACATAAGGAAGTGAAAGGGTCAAATATGGTGAGATATTTATTGGATTGATGGGTGAATCATGAAGAGGCAAGTCAAGGGCTAAGGTGACTCAATTGAGCCATTTCAGGATCAACGAGTCTATACAATTATAAAATTGAGTGACTCGCATGGATGGCTCAAGGTGTTCACACGGTCGAGAAGTAAAGGTGAACTCACTAGAAAAATAGATGATAACTCGAAAGGTCGGGTAAAGAAATATGTAGATCACACAGGGTTCATGTGAAGTGGCATAGACTGAGTTCAAGTCAAGTTAGCATCTCGAAGGAACCCACAGTGCTTGAAAATATTTGCAATGGGAGGCAAAACGGGTGCAGGTCTATAGCTCAGGTCAAGGTTCACCTAGGGTGAGGTGCTCGTTAAACACAAGGCACCACATGATGAATTCAACACATGGGAATGTTGGTGCATACAGCTAGACGAATTACTTGGTGATGAAATGTAGCTCCAATATGGACTCATATCGAGCAAAGGATACATTAGGCTTAGTGGTGGTAAACCTTAGCATAGGAAGATGAACATTGGTTCGCAGCGGCCGAGCTAACAGATAACTTGTTTCATCAGGTTAAGGTGAAGATATGCTTGGTGGATCGGGTGCTCGAGCTAGGAGCTTGATGCATGTTGAAAGGAATGAAGGATGAGCCAAGTGGGATGACAAGAGTTGTTTGAAGGGAGCTCGAGAGTTTGGTGAGGCATCTGTGAGCGTCAGAATCTTTGATGGTAGGGAAAAACAATTTAAAGATCCTGGGTGAAACGAAACTCAGTGGGCTTGGCTGGGTGAGGTAGTTTTTTGTTTCAAGCGAGCTCAAAGAAATAAAGGTGTCGGGAGTTGGGAGTGTTATGAGTTTTTGAAACTGGTGGCTTCGGATTTTGGGGTGTGAGGCTTTTGGGATTCAAAGAGTTAAGGAAAAAAATTCGATGAAAACTTGAGGAGGGTTCCGAATTCTGAACTCTGATTTTTAGAGTTCGGAACTCATGCCATTTTGGAATTTGAGGGGCATGTGATTGATGAGCTAGTGAGTTGGGGTCTTCAGATCCCAAAATATGAAGTTGAATTGGTTCGAATGCCAAGTTGTTTGAGTAATTGGTGACTAACACGAATGTGTGGATTTTAGGTGTTGTGGTGTGATATCCTGATGCACTCGGCAGTTAAGTCAGGAGGTTGACGAGATTAAAATCCAATGTGGTGAGCCTCAGACTACATGCCAAGGAGCCATTCAATGCAAACATTGGTGAGTTGATATAGAGAGCTCGACGTCAATGTGCCAATGGGCTTGGACATTAAGGAAATTTCAAAGAGCCTCTGAGTTAATCTAGGAGTTGGTGGATGTAAACTTTGAGGGGAAGTTAAAGTGTGGAGCTCACCGAGTGAGTCACGTTAGTGTGAGGTGAGCCAATTCAAGTGGTGAGAAGTTTTCTCACTCATCGAGCCTTTAGAGGAGTTTGATTGGATTGTAGCGGAGGTGGTGTAATAAACAATGGATCTCATGTGTAAAAATTATAAAACCCACCATGTAAAGTAAGAGTCACCAAACAACGCGAAGGGAGGAAATTTCCAGACATCTCGGCAAACTGGCTAGCAAGCCATTTGTTGAGCCATCACCCAAAACACCCCCCTCATGCAAAATTAAACTATGTGGGCCCCGAAGCACATCAAGATGCTTCTAAATGAAATTATTAAAATATTATTTTAATCAAACAGAAAAAATGCAAATTTTTGAATTTATGAAATCATGGTAAGGGAGGAGTTTTCTTCGGATATGATTAATGATGAAATGAAGCCTGAAGGATGATGCAAGCATCATGGGTAGTTACAAGGAGACCATACTCGCTCTTATTTTGCATATAATTTAGGATTTCTCCTTCTTTCTCTCACATCTCAACGGTGCTAAAAAATGTAAAGGGGTGCATTATTTCAAGGGGTTAGACAATTTTTTTCCAAGCTTCCCCTCTCTTCACAAGCTAAGTTGTTATGAATTTAGACGCTTTCAAGCCTTTCTTCTGAAAGTTATAATGATAACTTCTACCTCTGCTTGTTGTAATGATGCACTGTGCATGTGCTTAGAGTAATAAAAACTATGTTTTGTGACTAATTATTTGTCATCTCATCCTTTTTTGTTGCTCTATTTTTCCTCTCTCATGTCTACAGGTACATTGTGCAACCTTGGTTTCCATTACAGGTTTTGGGAGTTGTTGTGCTTATCTAGATATGAAGTATTGTATGCGGTTGGGTTTGTAGTGCATGTCCATTCTTCCCATGTTCATCTTTATTCATTGGAAGAACGAGAATTTTTCTAGCAAATGCCTTTCTTGGTGCATCACCACTACTAGATAAGGTTTTATTTCGTGCAATCTCTCTCCCTAATCCACTGAGATGTTAGTATAAGTCTAGTTAGCTATTTTTCTTGCATTAGGAGTAGTGTAGTACTTAGTTTAGGAAGAGGAAGTCGACCTTCTCCCGAGGTTCACCTTAAGCTCGTAAGTCCCACAGCTTGAGAGGTGATCCCATGTTACCCAATCACTCTAAATGCCATATTCATCACTTAACCATTCAGGGGGGTGCAGTGATTTGGTGATAACAAGCATTTATAGCTCCATTTGCATCCATCTAGCTCCATCACAAGGGACAAAGGTTGGTTCATCTGCATCACACTTCATAGGAGGGGAGTCTATTATTTCCATGCACACATTATTTACATTCTACATCTAGTTACTTTCTCGCTACTCACAAAGTGTGACTAGCACAACAACAACCTAGGGTATAATTTTGCACACACACAAAACTACATTGGGTATGAGATGTAGTGCAGTGGTTAGTGATAAGTCCATCATTTTGGCAGCTGAGGAGAGTCCGACCCCTTCATTTTCATCTTTCTTTTTTAGGGTTTGATGCTTTGTTTGGGGTTTTGTAGGTGATTCATTCATTCCATATTTACGACAATATTTGATAGAGTTCATTGACATACACGTGAAAAAAAGTGAACAAGTGCGAACCTCTTGCGACACCTCAGAGGAGGTTTTCTAAGCATCTGCGTAGACCAGGGTGCCCACAAGCGCCCCTATCCCTCTCCAGGTGCCTTGGTCTAGTCAAATCTACTAGAACTGTAAGTTTCAAGGCTTCTGTGCGACAGTCCTCCATCTCTGTTCATCCAGTCTCCACTGCGAAACAATCTAATAACCTTTGTGAATTAGCTAAGGCTCTTCTAACCCTCTTTTCACATTAGAGTGTCATATTTTCATTTCTTAGTTGTTTGGGTATTATTTAAATATTTTAGTATTTATTTATTTGCTACAAACTTGTATTAGATTAGGCTATTATATTACATTTTAGCATAATCACAAGGGCATCCCAGGGCACAATTATTTCACAGATGCACAAGACCTACATGGAGTATAAGATGTAGTACACCACTCAGTTGTAAGCTCACTCTGTCAAGTGACCATCGGGGTCAGTCTGACTCACCATATTGCATATTTATTTTTTGGATTTGATGTGATATTGTGGCTTTTGTAAGTGAATATTTATCTTGTAGGTTATAAGTACCTCGACGATCTTATTGTGACATACATGTGATCAACAAGGAATACTTGTGACACTTGTGTGACACTCTAGAAATAAGGTTTTGACCATTTTCGCAGTCACAGGGACCCAGTAGAGGTCGTTAGAGCCCAAGAACCCCTATCCTGATGTGGGTGCTCGTGTCCAACCTATTTCATTATCTGCATAATTTATTCGGAGCAATAACGACACATATCACTTCATGTTCATTAGTTTTCCTAGTCTACATCAGTCCCGATTCAAACACAAATAAAAGAAGTCCATTCCTCTCTCTCTTGCACTTAGAGTTTTATATTTTATTAGCTTATTGCTTGTGTCAAATTTGTATTTAGCATTTATGTATCATATGTGACTCTGCAATTAGGGTTTTGAATTAAAATTCTATTTTTGTTAAATCATTTGGTGAACCCCACATTTGAGGACTCTTGGATGCTTGTTTTCTTATCCCCACATATATCTCCATCTATTACTTCTTGCAAGCTCATCCTAATTATAAGGCTAAAATCATCTCTTTCTTGGCGAATGCTTGCATTTCTCCCAATACTCCTTAGGATCATGTAGATCAACAGTTTGTAGCCGCACTTTCCCATCTGATATAGTTACCTCTTTGTCTGTTTATGAAAATGACCCTCCTCTTTATATCCAAGCTTGTATCTATAATATATCTTATAACAACCTCATTTTTCACTTCAATTCTAGGACTTTTTTAATTTCACGCTTCATTGATTTAAATACCCATATATTTAAATCCAGCATAATTCTTAATTTCCTATATCAGGTTTCTTTGTTCTCTATTCTCATGATTTAGAACTAACATCATCTTATTCAATCCATCCTATAACAGTCATAAACCATGTGCAACTGCATGAGAGTATACAGATCCTAATCAATCCCCCTCAACACTCTTTATGAGTGTGTTTACTCTTTACGAGCAATTACACCAAGTGTATCATTTGGTTTTGTATATACAAAGTATACTAATGGTTTCTTCATCTATCAAAGATAGTCAAATATTCCATTCTAAGTGTCTACATAGGTATCCGTCATTGAATCCCATCTGGTATCCAACACTTAGAGCCTTGGTGACTCGGGGACATTATAATGAACAACTTACACTACTTTGCTCAAAGTTTCAGAGACATGTTTTCAATGCTCGGTTCCATGATGGCACACTCGTTGTTAGGAACTTGTCCATCACCTTATTAATTTTTTTATATGGAATTGGACTAAATAGTTACAAGTTCCGTACAAGGTACAAATCTAGATTAACTTGCATGAAGACGTACCACTATGCCATCTTAGGATGCTTAAGGGAAAGTAAGTGTCTCTGTAATGAACTGCATCATTACTAGACGAATTCCCTTCTCGTAGCCATCATAAGTTGGCATTGGGGTACATATCCATGAGGTTCCATCCACCTTTGTAATTTTAATGAAGCTTGTTCTTAAATGCATTACACCTATCACAATTTGAGGTTTTTGACAAGGTAACTTAGTATAGCTGATAAGTAGTAATATCCAATTAACGACCACAATCATTAAATGGATACGACTACGTAGCGGCCATAGCGAGTTGGCCGCTGAGTGCCATAAATTGAAACGTCGTAACTTAATTGTTTCCAAGTAATTAATTAAATCACGACAGGCTACCCTAGATCTCACGATACTTTCACCATAAATGAATTGTACCTAAGGTCTTATCTAATAGTATCCCATTAGACCAAATGTAGTTCCTTGTTGTACTTTACATTCCATTTTACCTATCAATTGTAGATTTAACTTTAGCTCATTGCCTTAGATACATTGTATTCCCCAACTGTATAAATGATCGACTATTTATCAAGTGAGTAAATATTAATCAATGTTGTAATATACCCATATGCATAGTCATGCAAAGCTTACATACTATTCATTAGTTATGATACATTGTATCAGTCTAATTATCTGTACTAATCATCATATATTATATCTTATTAAATTATGTTGTCAAGGTGTACTCTTACACCATTTATGTTAAGAAATAGTTATCATACATTCACTTACATCTACCTCCTCATAGATGTATTAGATGAGTGATACACTAATCTTCCTGATTGACTCTATATTGTTTTTAATCAAAACATCCTTATAGTCCATTCAAAGAACATAATGTCATTAATTCTTAATGGTTGTATAGTTAACCAATCAACTATACTAGAATACAATGTAAGATCTTACTGAACTTTAATCAACAATTCTACACTAGTTGAATGCACCAATTTTATTAGTCTATTTATTCAACAATAGTTGTATTTATACATATATAACCATGCATCTTAAGTACAACCCATATATGAACCGGGTTTAATAAACATCCTTTTCACACCAAAACAAATTATGTCATAATGAATATAAACAACCTCTTATTTATTTCTTGAAGTCAGATACAAAAAAATTGTCCTAAGACATAATAAGTCTTATAGTTTCCTTTGTTGGAACTGATTCAATTGACTAGGCTAACTTGCCTTTGCATTATTCAAACAATAAAAAATTACTTAATTTGATGATAAATACAACAAGAAACATAATTCAACTTTCTCCAATAAAGTGGAATAAATGCAATCTTTACAACTTCATCCTTCTTTCATCTTTCGAGTAGACCATCTGCAAAGTTGCCAGCAACTATCAGTTCATATGAACTAGCATGATAAGATCTATACCTCCTTTAGTATCTTATGCCAACTAGTATTTGCATATAGGAAATACTGAATTAAGTTAGAATCCAAAAATGACCTAATAGGACATAATTCATATTTGCAACATTTCTAAAAGGCATTTTGCATTCACATTAATGTTTACTTCATATAAATGTAATTACATGAATGTAGAAATTCAAGTATAAATTACAACTTCATTTAATGCCAAACAACCAATCACAACTTAACATAATGGGGGTATTAGCTATATCCAAGTATATAAATTCACATTGTTGAGTCACAACCATACCATCAAATAAACAATATCCTATTCAAGGACCAAACAAATTGATAATATAAGGTTACTGTTATAAGATAATCTCTCACCTTATCTTGATTCAACAGTCATTATTTATTCGATTAGATACTATTAATTCATAATACTCAATCAATCATTATATCCATATAATTCAATAGGTACCAAAACATTATAAAATAATGCAAGTCAACCATCCTTGATCAAATAGATAGCTATTGGAATTGAGTTATACTTAAGTATTATAAGCTATACATGTATCTTAATCCCATACCTTTCCTTCTGACATAAAAAATTATATACCTTTTTTTTAATCAATTTTACATCATAGTGTGTATTAACAACGAACACCCCCAACACACATCATTAATTATTAATCACAAGAGAGCTTAGCTTCCTGAACATCGACATACAATATCATCGCTTAATAGATCCTTGATCATTCAAGGATCACTGTAACCACAACTTACATAGCATATTAATCATCAAAACCCCCAAAGGAATAATAACATACAACTAATAACACCTAAGTAGTGAACTCAAGTTCAGATTAAACATAGGTAAAAATTTATACCTTAACTTTCATGAAGGGTCTAAGTGACAAAGTCACTGTAATTTTATTACCAAAACATTATGACATAGATTGACCATGCCACATTGTGACATTGGCCTACATCTAACAACCCAATAATATCATAATTTTAGAAGTAAGTAAAGTTTATACGACTCGAGCAGATGATGTAGAATCTTCTCAAGGATAAACACTCACAACCATTAAGATGAGTACAAAAACCTTTTAAGCCACATAAGGTGAAATTTATGCCTACGAAATTGACATGATTTTGTTCCATGGGTGCCGTAAATATGGCACGAATCCAAACTTAAAAGAACAGAACCCAACTAATATGGCAATGGAAAATTTCATAGCTGAATATGAAATAAATCAACATCACAATAATACCCTAAAACATAATTGTACAATGGCCTAAGAAAATGACCAAGTCTTATTGACATGATGATACTCAATTCAAAGACAAAGGATTTTATACTTGGTATTACCAAGTAATCTAATAACCGAAAAACATATATCAGAATAGAAATATATTGAGATATAAGCTGAAAACAACCCACAATAACAAAAAGAAGGTGCAATACATATCAAGGGTATCAAATATATATACATGTATATGAAGAGTTTACATACTAACATGAAGCATATAATCAAATCAATGAAATACCAAGAATCATTTACAAATAAAGGATTCATTAGACCATAACTGTAATAATCAAACCCTGATAATAAGATTGTATAAGTATAGGTTGTTGAATTAACTAGTGGATTCTCATATAAATGTCACAGAAGAACACCTATAGTCAAACCCTTTAAGTCTAAACTTCTCAAATTCACTGTAGTTATACATTATTTGCCCAAATCGCTCATATACAGAGAATAACTCTATATTTTCCAGATTTAAGTTAAATTATCAAAAACCCAAGATCTCATAAGGATGCAAAGGTCAATACAAAATTTTATATATGAAAATAACAGATAGAGCAATATATTAAGGAAGGGATAAAGCCTATCACGTCTGGTAGTGATTCTTCCTTCATTCCTTTCTTCCTTTTCTTCCCAAGCTTTCTCTTACAACCTAGAAGGTTGATTCTACAGTCAACCAAAACCCTCATGGAATTTTCATTCTTTTTATAAAGATAGATAAACATGCAACTCAAGCTTCTCTTTTTCTTCCCATCAACTCACAGTTTCTTAAAAAATGCAACAACTCAAAACAACCAGTCCCATATTGCCTTACATGTAGAGTTCACAAATAATAGAAGAACACAAAAATAGCAATGGTTCCTTTATGAAGAGCTTCATAGCACAAGACCATCAATGAAAGAATGATCAACCAAACAACTCTGTAACCTCCCAAAGGAGTCACATTTCTCGAGGATCAATACATGCATTGAATGCATGGTTATCAATTTTTCCACCTAAATTTAGCACACCCACTAACTCTTCAACTATCTCTGCCAAATGAACCATATAGTTTTCCAACTCAGCCCACCTTTTTCCTTTTTCAATTACAAGGTTGGTGATGAGTCATTAAATGCAATTCAATGCTTAACAATGGGTACATGGAACATAGGGGTTAGATCCCTTTTAGATTGTAAACCTAGGCTATATCCATATGACTTGAGTGAATCTTCCCCCAAATTTAATTAAGTTTGGGTCCATAGTAAAGTTGAATAATAGTCGATCAAGCTAGCTTAATCAAACTTAAATAACTTTATTCAATGGAAAATTATTGTTAAAACAAATATAACCCCCCCTTATTGTTATGTTACATTAAGGGTATGCAACATTATAACATTGTAACATTGCAAGGTAGGAACCAAGGAGAGTATAACATGTATATGAAGTTGGGTGAATGACCCTCATTTAAAATTATGAAATGTATTTAAAACATAAGATCTCGTTCCTGTAGTTTTGAATACCTTAGATTAGGCCCTTTAAAATTTATGTCATGCTTTAAGGTTAATAAAATTAGCTTCCACGGTACTTACATTGGATCCCACAGTACGACTTACAACATAAACCTTGTTGTTTCATGATCATAATACATAGAGATAACAATTATATTTTTATTCATTAAACAATTAGTCAAGGCTCAAAGTAATATAGTATGATCCTCATACCGGTGTTGGTATTCACTTGAGTTACCTGGGCCATTAGATATAACAATATGATGCAGCACTACTAATGTAGGCTAGGACTTACTAACTGACAACCTAGTGCATTAACATATTTTGCATCACAAAGACATTTGTATCATCAGAGCAATGCTTCTAGAGTAAGATCATAAGTCGTCATGTATATCTTTCAATAATATGTCGTGTGGTCAATATAAGACCTATCAACTTGATATTTATAACCCTTATCAAATATAGTATAGTATAGTTAGACCTTAAAATAGTCATCCATGACCAAGGTCAAGTCCACTAAATTTAACTGGGTCTTCCAAAATCCAATGACGATTAATATTAACTACAACCTCTTAAATATAGTAGGGAGTTCATGCCAAGTGGAAGGTGATGAAAACTCACCATTCAATACATAAAATCTCCATTTGAATCCTTAGCCTAATTTAATATAACATTGGCCCCCAATTCATAAACCATAGGTTGAGATTTTAATAATTTGAACACAAACATAGGTGCTCAAACTTAAATTACTCCATTTCTATGATATAGATAATAAGTCTCCAATCATATGTTGGCTCTAGGTCTTAGTCTAGGCCCTTATTTACCAAGGCCATGTTTTGTTCTAACAAATCATAATAGTAACACATTAGAGATTACCTTATCAATGTCAAAACTGTTACGCTCCAAAGTCCAATTCATAATGACCAAGTGCCCGGAGTTGTCAAAGTTATCACATGATCAGTAAATCAAAGGTAAGTAATAACAACAATATGATCACAGTTTTTAGCATAACTAACATCATATCATCCAGTACAACATGTTACTAATCAAGATATGAAAGTGTGTTATATAAATAGAATTCAGTCTAAACGTGCCAACATGCTTCAGCCGTGCACACAGATATAGTCCTAGAAAAAACACAAAGCAGAATACCATTCCACTGTAAAAGCATGTCAACTCAACACATAATTCAATCAATACTGATAAGACAACATGGGTGTTACATACCCCCCCCCTCCCCCCTTAAAATCATAACCATCTCGATGATTCACTACACTCAGAACAAAATTTAAGCAAACAATAATAAGTCACTTATTCAATCATCAAATATCCCAACAATAAAATCTGAAACTTACAAGAATCGAGTTTTCAGAACTTCATAACAATGTTATGCCCACTAATATTGGAAGAACAATCATCATTTTCCATGTAAGTTTACAATTTTCAGTTCTGAAACTCAAATTTATCAGCTGGAACAATTTTTTATTCAATCCTTCTAAGTCAACAATCTAAAATATGACAATTTTCTTGTCATTCAAGTATCAAATAATCAAAATAATATCAAGTACGTCAAATATTTGACAGATAACATAATAATTTACTCAAAAAATATGATTTTTAGTATCCAAAATATTAAGAAAACCATGGTTTTTAATTTCTTCAAGACAGTACCAACAGTCTAACGTGTATCACCATGATGGTTTCAGAATTTGAAGTTCTCAACTCCATCATCTATCTCTTCTTTTCAGCCTGTTGGTTTATAATTGCAGTCTGAATCCTATTCTGTTGTGGATTGTTCTCCTTGTTTCTCAAAGGATAATCTCTAGCGCGATGACCACTGTCACCACATTTGAAGCAACCAACAAAAGACCTTTTCCTTTCAAACATGTTATTCCCACCAACAACATTTTCTTGTCCATTCCTTTTAAATTTTACAACAATATTACTCCCACCATTATGAGTTTTATTATCATCCTTCTTCCCCCATGTCCTTCCAGGTGACAATGGTGAAGGAGTGTTATTCAGTTTCCGCTTCTCATCCTTGTGAGCAGTAAGGGCTTGGAGCTTCTAATCCTCCCTAATGGCCTTCTCGAATACTACTTATGTTGTTGATGGGCCATGCACATCAACTTCACCACCAATTACAGGATTCACCCCCATTATGAACTTACGAATGCACAATATTATTTAATATATAAATGTTACATAATAAAAAAACAAGTTATTTTCCAAAGAAACAAACAAGGAAAACACAGTTTTTCAAATTTCCCACAAGTCTTCCTAAGATGTTTTGTTTTGTTACTCACCTGTTTTTCCACACCTTTGCTTTGTGCAATCCTAAATTTTCTTTGCAATTCACACACAATTTTCCCTTTTATGGCTGGTTTTACCAAAATATATCTGTAGTTTTCACCCTTCGGATATACTCATCATAAGATCATGGTCAATGATTACTTAAATAATCCAACTGTTCCCCTCTTTGCCTTTTTGGCTTGCTAATTGTTGCATACCCTCCTAGGTATTTATTGTCTTTCTTATAAGAAAAAATGTTGATTCATGACAGAATAGTAAATTTTTTTCACTATTTTAAAGCAAAATTAAACTGGAAGAAGATGTTTTTACTTCCCCATGCTCCTTTTATAGCTGAAAAGTTTGTTAGGGCACTTACTTTTCAACCAAACAACATATTTTAATTACCACATCGAATTTCCAATAATGAAGTTAATCAATGTCAATGTCGTGATGACCAAGAAAAGTTTTTGGATCAAGCAATTTTTCTTATCATACACTAATGAAAAGCAGAATTCTATTTCTATTTTCAATCAATAAATAGATAGGCCGACCTTAATCATTCTATAGTTGTAATAAATCAATATCAGGAAGTCCATAACTTACTTACCTGACATTACGTTAGGAATGAATTGTTCCTGTTCTTCCAGAAAACTACAACGCGCTTTACTACTTTGTTTCACCTTGACTGATCATTATTTCTGTTATTTTATTCATTCAATTAATGACAAACAATCTGGAATAAGATAAAATCCTTGTCATTCCAACATCCAATATGTAAAATATATTCAAGTATGTCTTAAGTCCTTTAAGAACTCATTAACCCCAAATTATGTGATGAGGATCACTCAATGTCAATGTCAGTGTTGCGTTGACAGTCAACGTTAATGTCAGTGTTGCGTTAACAGTCAATGATTTGCACTTTCTTCTTTACATGTAAAGGATAAATCAGATTTCTAATTCTGTTTAAGCTAATCACTAGATGTTAAGAAATCAATTTTACTAGAATCAATTAAAATAGCAACAAGAAGTTTTACCTAACTTACTTGATGTCATTAGGAAAACTTGTTCCTTCAATTTAGCTTTTTAGTCACCGTAGCATTGTTTTGCTACTTGCTAGAAATTACAACAAGTCTTTATTTTTGAAATCATGCTGGCAGTCTACATTTGTTTCCTCATTATTTCCACCACTTTTTCCAATGTTGCAGGTGGAGAAGAACTAACGCTCGTGTATACCTTTTCTCATTTTGAGTAAGAATTTATTACAGATTTCATTATAGCCTAATTGGCCTTTCCAATCATTGTTGTTACAAGAAATAGTCCTCTTCTCTATCTAATTCATCTACCCTTTGTGGGTTTTATTTCATGTTGGATTCAAGTTGAAAAATATGTCATCATGACAGTTCAAAAATCAAGCAACTCCCTTGTTGATTGTTATCATTCAGTTCAATTTGTTCTACAAGGAACTGATCATTTTCACACTCGACCAGCTGCTCCCTGCATCCTTTTGGTTTCATGCATCATGAAGAACTGTTAGAGTATGTTATTTAACTTATTTACCACCAAACTTGAAGCATAATTTGGTTTGGTTTGTTATAAACAGTACATCCTTCTCCCATTCTTTTTATCTTGTTAATAAAATCATAATTCAGTAAGTTTAAGGACTCAATAGCTCCAAGAGCCGACCCCTTAAGCTCTTGATACAAACATGTAACAACCTCATTTGTCACTTCAGTTCTAGGAATTTTTTTTATCATAACTACATGCGTCTTTGCATGAGACTATACACATCCTACTCGATACCCTTAAATACTCTTTATGAGCAATTACACCAAGTGTATCATTTGGTTTTGTATATACAAAGTATACTAATGGTTTCTTAACCTATCAAAGGTAGTCAAATATTGCATTCTAAGTGTCTACATAGGTATCCATCATTGAATCCCATCAAGTATCCTACACTTAGATCCTTGGTGACTCTAGGACAGTATAATTAACAAATTACACTACTTTGCACAAAGTTTCAAAGAAATGTTTGCCATGCTCGGTTCCATGATGACACACTCACCATTAGGAAATTTTCCATCACCTTATTAATTTCATTATCTGAAATTGGACTAGATAGTTACAAGTTGCGTACAAGGTAAAAATCTGAATTAACCTGCATGAAGACATACCACTATGTCATATTAGGATGCCTAAGGAAAAGTTAGTGTCTCCGAAATGAATTGCATCATTACTAGACCACTTCCCTTCCCATCGCCATCATAAGTTGGCATCGGGGTACGTATCCATGAGGTTCCATCCACCTTTGTAACTTTAACGAAGCTTGTTCTTAAATGCATTACGACTATCACAATTTGAGGGTCTTGACGAGTCAACTCGTTATATCTGATAAGAAACAATATCTAAATAACGACCATCATCATTAAATGGATATGACTACGTAACAACCATAGTGAGTTGGCCCATCGAGTGCCATAAATTGAAACATCGTAACTTAATTGTTTCCAAGTAATTAATTAAATCACGACAGGTTACCCTAGATCTCAAGATACTTTCACCACGAGTGAATCATACCTAAGGTCCTATCTTGTAGTATCCCATTAGGTCAAATGTAGTTCCTTATTGTACTTTACATTCCATTTTACCTATCAATTAAAGATTTAACTTTAACTCACTGCCTTAGATATGTATTCCCAAACTGTATAAATGATCAACTATTTATCAAGTGAGTAAACATTAATCAATGTTGTACTATACCCAGATGCATAGTCATGCAAAGCTTACATACTATTCATTAGTACGATACATTGTATCACTCTCATTATCTGTATTAATCATCATAGATTCTATCTTATTAAATTATGTTGTCCAGATGTACTCTTACACCCTACTGTCAATCAATAGTTATAATATATTCACTTAGATCTACCTCCTCGTGGATGTATTAGATGAGTGATACACTGATCTATATTGTTTTTAATCAAAACATTCTTATATCCGTTTAAAGAACATATTGTCATTAATTCTTAATGGTTGTATAGTTAAGAAATCAATTATACTAGAATACAATGTAAGATATTATTGAACTTTAATCAACAATTCTACACTAGCTGAATGCACCAATATTATTAGTCTATTTATTCAACAACAATTGTATTTATACATATATAACCATGCATCTTAAGTACAACCCATATACGAACAAGGTTTAATAAACATCCTTTTCACACCAAAGCAATTTATGTCACAATGAATATAAACAACCTCTTATTTATTTCTTGAAGTCAGATACAACAAATTTGTCCTAAGACATAATAAGTCTTATAGTTTCCCTTATTGGAAATTATTCAAATGACCAGGCTAACTTTCCCTTGCATTATTCAAACAATACAAAAGTACTTAATTTGATGATAACTACAACAAGAAACATAATTCAACTTTCTCCAATCAAGTGGAATAAATGAAATCTTTACAACTTCATCCTTCTTTTATCTTTTGAGTAGACCATCTACAAAAAAATTTGCAGCTGTCAGTTCATACGAACTGACATGATAAGCTTTATACCTCCTTTAGTAACTTACACCAACTAGTATTTCCATATAGGAAATACTGCATTAAGTTAGAATCCAAAAATGACCTACTAGGACATAATTCATATTTGCAACATTTCTAAAAAGCATTATGCATTCACATTAATGTTTACTTCATATAAATGTAATTACATGAATGTAGAAATTCAAGTATAAATTACAACTTCATTTAATGCCAAACAACCAATCACAACTTAACATAATGGGGGTATTAGCTATATCCAAGTATATAAATTCACATTGTTGAGTCACAACCATACCATCAAATAAACAATATCCTATTTAAGGACCAAACAACTTGATAATATAAGGTTACTGTTATAAGATCATCTCTCACCTTATCTTGATCCAACAATAATTGTTTATTCGATTAGATAATATTACTTCATAATACTCAATCAATCATTAAATCCATATAATTCAATAGCTACCAAAACATTATAAAATAATGCAAGTCAACCATCCTTGATCAAATAGATAATTATTGGAATGGAGTTATACTTAAGTATTATAAGCTATACCTGTATCTTAATCACATACCTTTCCTTTGACATAACAAACTATATACCTTTTTTTTCAATCAATTTCACATCATTGCATGTATTAACAACGAACACCCCCAAAGCACATTATTAATTGTTAATCACACGAGAGCTTAGCTTCCTGAACATCGACATACAATATCATCGCTTAATAGATCCTTGATCATTCAAGGATCACTGTAACCACAACTTACATAACATATTAATCACCAAAACCCCCAAAGGAATAATAACATATAACTAATAACACCCAAGTAGTGAACTCAAGTTCAGATTAAACATGGGTAAAAATTTGTACCTTAACTTTCACAAAGGGTCTAAGTGACAAAGTCAATGTAATTTTATTACCAAAACATTATGACACAGATCGACCATGCCAAATTATGACATTGGCGTACACCCAACAACCCAGTAATATAATAATTTTGGAATCAAGTAATGTTTAGATTATTTGAGTAGATGAAGTAGAATCTTCTTAAGGATAAACACTCATAGTCGTTAAGGTGAGTACATAAACCTTTTAAGCCACATAAGGTGAAGTATATGCCTACAAAATCGACATGATTCGTTCCATGGGTGCCGTAAATCTGGCATGAATCAAAACTTAAAAGAATAAAACCCAACTCATATGGTAATGGGAAATTTCATAGCTGGAGAGGAAAAAAATCAACATCACAATAATACCCTAAAACACAACTGTTCGTTGGCTTGAGAAAATAACCAGGTCTTATTGACATGATGATACTCAGTTTGAAGACCAAGGCTTTTATACTTGGTATTACCAAGTAATCTAATAATTGAAAAACATATATCGGAATAGAAATATATTGTGATATAAGCTAAAAGAACCTCACAATAAAAGAAAGAAAGTGCAGTATATATCGAAGGTATCGAATATATATACATGTATAAGCAAAGTTTACATACTAACATGAAGCATATAATCACATCAATGAAATACCCAGAATCATTTACAAAGAAAGGATTTGTTATACCATAATTGTAATAATCAAACCCTGATAACAAGATTATATAAGTATAGTCCACTGTATTAAATAGTGGATTCTCATATAAATGTCACATAAGAACATCTAGAGTCAAACCCTCTAAGTCTAAACTTCTTAGATTCACTGTAGCTATACATTATTTTCCCAAATCGCTCATATACAAAGAATAATGCTACATTTTCTAGATTTAAGATAAATAATAAAAAACCCAAGACCTTATAAGGATGCAAAGCTCAATACAAAATTTTATATATGAAAATAGCAGATGGAGCAATATATTAAGGAAGGAATAGAGCCTATCATTCCTGGTAGTGCTTCTTCCTTCTTTCCTTTCTTCCTTTTCTTCCCAAGCTTTCTCTTACAACCCAGAAGGTTGGTTCCACAGTCAACCAAAACCCTCATGGAATCTCCATTCTTTTTATAGAGACAGATAAACATACAACTAAAGATTATCTTTTTCTTCCCATCAACTCATAGTTGCTTAAAACATGCAGCAACTCAAAACAACCAGTCCCATATTTCTTTGCATGTAAAGTTCCTAAAAAATATAAGAGCACAACAATAGCAATGGATCCTTCATGAAGAGCTTCATAGCACAAGACCATCAATGAAAGAATGAACAACCAAACAAATCAGTAACCTCCCAAAGGAGTCACGTTTCTTGAGGATCAATACATGCATTGAATGCACGATTATCAATTTTTCTGCCTAAATTTAGCACACCATGTTAGGAAATATATATTAGTGCGTACTTTATTGTGTTAGTAATTAAATATTAAAATAATTATGAAAGTGATTATTCTCATGTAAACAATATTTTATTATAGATGAGTTGTTAAAACAACTCTTATTATTTGATAGTGTATTGTTACGAGAGTAACAATTACACCTTGTTAAAAGATTTGTTGGTTAAACAATATCCATGATTATAGGAATATATTTCCTATAAATTTGTATGTTCTTGAATAGAGAAATACAAAGAGAATATTTACATAATTGTGTCATATTCTTGCACAAATCTTGTTCTTCTACTTTATTTGGTATCAGAGTAATCTATGATCTTGTTCCTGTGAGAAATGGAATCACAAAAGATTGATAGGGGTAGTCATTGATGTGTGCATGATTTGCTAAACTAAGTTAATGAAAATAAAGACTAACACCTAGTAGTCTTAATTAACAAAATTAAAGCAAAGTACAAAGCACCATCAAAATAAGAATTAAACAAGGTTAGACACTAACATTTATCATATTAAAACTTTGAAACTTAACATGCTAATTGTCTAAATCATCTATTCTTTTTATTAACAAATAAGTGAATGAACCTATGTAGGCTCTATGGCAAATCAAAGTGGTTGTTCTTGATATTCCAAGAACCTAGGAATGGGGGCTTATCAAAGTTGGGCTACAAGACCCTTTTGACACCTCCCATATGACCTGAGCACTTTTGGCTAGAAAAGAGGCTCAACACTCCAAGTGGTGAATTCTTAAGAAAACAAAGAAAGCTTTTAGTCTATTTTGCTATATGCTTTGATTTTGTCTTCTCAAGAAGTTTAGGTGTAGGTATAAAGGTAGGAGGAGGGCTCCTTATATAGCCCAATGGATAAACGAAACACTTCATCCCTTTGCATGTGGGATAATAGGGATGTTGAGTTAGTTATGGATAAGGGGGGTTTAGATAGGGTTGAGTTAACTTTAGGAGGGTTTAGTTTGTCCATTAGTGACTCATGTGGATAAAGGGGGCCTATTAATTTAATCAAGGTGATTTAATTAATAGATGTGAAAGATTATAAAAGCTTTTAGAGGAATATTAACATGATTTAGACTATAGAAGGGAATTAAATCAATTGAATATTGATTTATTGGTTAAATGAAAGGGGAGGCTAATTAATTAATAATAATTAATTAGTTTAGATAGAAGGGGGGATTAATTGACAAAAGGTCATTAATTAGGATATTTGTTGGGTAGGTGACTTAATTAATTAGCATAGTGTAATTAATTAACAATGATAGGAGAGAAGATGATCCCTTTTGACAAAATGTTGTCAATTTTCGGGAAAGGAGATAATTAGTGCAATTTAAGTATGTAAATTGCTCAGGCATAATTATAGGTGTCTACATTTGCCCCTCTTTGGGGTGGCGTAAGTGACACCACTTCAAAGATAGTAGATGAATGAAATTTTGAAGGGATAGAAGAAAAATTAGCAGGAGGGAGAGATGCCCCTTCTAGTGTCAATGGGGTGATGAAGGAAGACGATCGACGATCGAAAAAGGTGAGAAATAGATAGAAGAATGGGTAGGGGAAAAATGCCCAGGTGAAGTAGAAGGAAAGTGGTGAGAGGAAAGTGATGTTGAAGAAATATGGAGAAGTGGAGAGAAGAGATAGCCTCTAGCCTGTGCATTGGAACATCTTCAGTGTCATCATATTGTGAAGAGATCTACGTCATCGGTTCTTATGAAAAATATAAGCATATGACAAAAGTATAATGACATGAAAAGCCATACTACAAACAATTGTCCATTGCTAAAAATATTTACTCCATGCAACATACAAAATGCAATGCAATATGAGAAAGTAAACAAGCTAACCTAACAGAGAAACATAATGTAATATTTTTGTTATCAAGATTCAGTTCCAACCTATTTGAATTAATGACAAGGGTTAATGACAGTGCCCCAAGCAAGGATACATGCAAATGGAATAACAGAGGACAATTGGATCCAATGAAAAAGTAATGTGCACTACGAAACAGTACCAGGAAACTCATTGTGCCCCAGAGTACAGACGAAGTAAGCAGCCTAGCTTTTGTTGATGGAGGTAAATTAATATGATCCACGAGTCATGCACATGAATAGGTGAGAACCAAAGGGTGACATTTTGTAGGATGATTTTCAATTTTTAGAAGTTTTTTGAAACATATTTGAATGTTTTTATGATTTTTAGAAGGAAAGTGATGAGAGGAAAGTGATGTAGAAGAAATATGGAGGAGCGGAGAGAAGAGCTTAGCCTCTAGCCTTTATATTGGAACAATTTCGGTGTCATCATATTGTCAAGAGATCTATGTCATCGGTCCTAATGAAAAATATAAGCATACGACAAAAGTAGAATGACATGAAAAGCCATACTACGAACGATTGTCCATTACTGAAAACACCAACTCCATGTAATATACAATAATGTTATGCAATACGAGAAGGAAACAAGCTCATTTAACAGGGAAAACAAGTACGAATGCACATATCCAACCCAACAACGGTTAGGACAATTGTACAAATGTTTTGTTATCAAGCTGAAGAGATCCACATGTTTGAATTAATGACAAGGGTTGATGATGGTGCCCCAAGCAAGGATACATGCAAGGGGAATAACAGAGGACACTTGGGTCCGATGAAAAAGCAATGTGCACTATGAAACAGTACCAAGCAACTCGTTATGCCCCAGAGTACAGACAAAGTAAGCAATATAGATTTTGTTGATGGAAATAGATCAAGATGATCCACAAGTCACACACATGAACAAGTGAGAACCAAAGAGCAACATTTTTTAGGATGATTTATATTGTTTAGAAGTTTTCTAAAACATATTTGAATGTTTTTTTATTTTTCTAACATATTTTAATGTTTTTGTTGATTTTGAAAGTTTTCTGAAACTATGTACAGTAAGACGAGGAAGCATGGATGCCCCTAGCGATAGATGGGATGTACAAAGGCATAAGGCCACGTGCGTACGAGAAAGGTGAAGATGTAAAAATTCCCCAACGATTAGGTGGGAGTATTCAAAGGCAAACTCTTCACAGGTAGAAGCAGGACCCAAGGCCATTATGAATAGGTTCAACATGATGGTGAATGTAAACCAATGAAGTGCTGGGAAGAAGCAAGGATGCCCCCAACATAAGTTGTCCTAAAAGCACATGATAGAAAGGAAGGAGAAGATTGTTTTTGTGAAAGGTGACAAATGTTTCCGCAAACAAGTAATCTTATACACATGGATGTTCTAAATGAAGTAGAAGAACGATGTGAATGATATGAATGTAGCTTAGAATCCTTGCGATGAAAAATTGATTAGCCAAAGGTAACAATTATGAGACAAGATAAGGACTAAAGTAAGAGTCTAAATAGGGTCCAAGAAAAGACACCTGGTAACATACTAATCATGTTTACTCATAGAGATCTAGTGTGGTGCATGTGGAATTTAATTACCTCTTGAAGGGAAGGTTTAATAGACAACAAGTGAAGACACTCTAGCCAATGTGTAGGAAAGATACAATTTGATAGGTGATTTTTTTGAATGGATGGTGGAAGGATAGCCATACATTGCTCCGCTGCCATCCAGGCGTCCATAGTTCCGACGAAGATGCATTTGATTCTAATCACAACATTGATCTACTGTCAGTCAGGCGTTCATAGACCCGATAGAGATTATTGGAAATACCCCAAGAGAGAGTTATATATCAATTTGCTTTTGCTTTTAGCTTTTAGCTTTTGATTTTTTTGATTGGTTTTGATTCTTTTTGCTTTCTGAAAACTTATTTCAGCTCTCTTATTTGACAAGGGGTTAAGAACCACAGATGGCTTGATGGAAGGATATGAAAGTGATTGTGATGAAGACATTGGCTAGTGTCAACAAATATGTCCAAAATTTCTTCACAACAAGTTTATTGGATGTTGAATGTGATAAGATCTTTATGAGGCCAGTCATTCTTTAATTTACCAAGGTGATAAAAGACCAGGGTCAAACAAATACTAAAGAGATAAATGTCGCAAAATGCGTGCGAAAAGGCTAACCAAAATATCACCAAAGGGATGAAAATGGCAGGAAGACTTGTAGAAGAATAACAATGAAGGGAAGAAATAACATCCATGTGTACGCAATACCTGATTGCAATGTTTGATATTTGTACCTTTGATTTTTGTTGTGTTTTCTCAATGTTTTTGTATTTTTTTGAATTATTTTTTATTTTTAGATTTTTGATAGTTTTAAGAGGTTTGGGGCTAACAAAGTCACTCTGTGTGGTAAGATCCAACAACAATGTTTGTGACTTCCTTGATAAGGGAGACTAGGCGTGTTTGTTTATCAAGAGTCATGTTTTCCTTAATCTCAATGATCATGGTGAGTTCAAACTCAAAAAAGGACTACAATTTATCCTAAACCATGGATTTTATATGTGGGAGCTTGAGTTCCCTATCCAGAGGTTTATGCACTTTACGCCATACTTGATGGTTACGTTGATATGCGTTCTTGAATCACGCTTGATTTACAACTTTGAGATTGTTCAAGTTGTTGGGGGATTTTGAGCTCTTGGAAGTTTTGATCCGAGCTTGATAACGAACCTTGTTTGGGTTTCTTATAAGCTGACTTGTGACTTTTCTGACCTCGAGAAGGAGAAGAAAGCCAACGTTTACGATTGATGATAGGAATGAGAGAAATGATGGCGGGCTTGCCCCGGTCATTGGTAGAAGGATGATGTGATTGATGAAAAGGATACGGTCCAAGGATTGAAGAAGATGGGCTACTAGGAGGTGAGCCATAGATAGAAGATGAAAGGCTACTAGGATGTGGCCCAAGAATAGAAGAAGAAGGGCTACTAGGACGTGACCTATAGATAGAAGACGAAGGGCTACTAGGATGTGGCCCAAGAATAGAAGAAGAAGGGCTACTAGGACGTGACCCATAGATGTAAGATGATGGACTACTAGGATGTGGCTCAAGAATAGAAGATGATGGACTACTCGGGGGGTGATCCATACATAGAAGATAAGGGGCTAGTTGGACGTGCCCCAAGAATAGAAGATAGTGGACTACTCGAAAATGTCCCACAAATAGTAGAGGGAGGGCTACTAGAAGGTGACCCACACCTAGATGAAGATGAAGGGCTACTTGGTGTTGACCCCATAAGAGATTGTGATTAAGGAATTATGATAGACAAAGAGTTATTGGGTGATGAGAAGATATGTCATGGATCAATGCAAGACCAAGGAGTTTCATCACATAATGCATAATGTGAAGATGGAAGAATAAGAGGAGGGTCAAGTTGCATGATATGAGGCTCTTCCTCTGTTTCTTGATAAAAGGAATCAACCTTTTCCTCACGATATGCAGACGCATCAAAGTATAAAGAGAATCCTTTCTTGTAATCTGCTAAAGGAATATCTTCATATGCCCATATAAATGCCCTGATTGTTTCTTCATTCTGAAAGAGATCAATCGGTATGAGTTGTTGATCGATCACCAGGGGTTGATTGGAAGAAATAGGTTTAAATGGTGTGGAAGAATTAGAAGATGTTTGATGACGATTGATATAAGAAGAAGATGTGGGAGACGAAGAAGATGTCTAGCTAGATGTCTCAGGAGTAGAAGAAGGTGGTGTGGACCTACCTATACGATGGTATATCGTCTGTAAACTAGTAGGATTAATTCCAAAGTCTGTAGATTGTGACGCATGGGTCAATTCATACGTTTGACTAGAAGGACTTTGAGTCACACGAATCTTCAAAGAAGGAAGACTTATTGGGGGTGATTGAGGAAGAAGGTCGTGCGAAGAAGGGGAGGACCGTGATTCAAGAATCACATCAGATGAATAATAACAAGGGTCATGTGAAGAAAGAGAGGACCGCTGATTCAAGAATTGTATTAGATGTTTGACTGAAGGGATTTGGAGTCGCGCATATCTTCAAAGGAAGAAGACGTTGTCGAGGCGACTGATAAAAGGGGTCCTGCGAAGAAAGGGAGGACCACAACGTAGGAGTCATATTAAATGTATGATGAAGATGGTCCTGCAAAGATAGGGAGGACCATGACATAGGAGTCGCATTAGGTGACTTGGGATTTGAATTAGAGGAATCTGAATAGTAGTTTGGATCTGAATAGTAGTTTGGATATGAATCATCAGAAGAGTCAGAGGAAATATTTGGATTGGAATCCTCAGAAGAAGAGGAAATGTTTGGATTAGAATTAGAAGAAGAGTGGGGGGAACTTGAATAATAATTTGGATCAGAAGCGTCTAAATCATACCACCGACTATGAGATGAAGGTGGGGAATGAGTTACCCATATGGGCTCTCTAGCACGAAGAACCAAACAAGGTTTGGTCATGATGGGCGTCTTTTGATTTGCACACCGAAACTTTGATTCCTTATTATCGTATGTATAAGGAACCTTGCGATAATCAGTCATTGCTGGCATTTGTTTGATACAAATACCTAGACCTAAATAGTGTCATTGAACTTCTTCAAAGTTAAGAAGGTTTCATGTTAATTTGGGTAGCATAATGAAAACCAACTAGACATTGTGTAAGTGCAAAGAAGTGTGCATGATTTTCTGAAGAAGCTCTAAGGAAAATAGTCATCGTTATGACGCAATCTCAATGAGATCAAAAGGGGATTTTCCTAGAAAATAAGTTTTCTGAATGAATAATCACCAGGAACAATCATGCAAGTGTAAAACACGAATCCAATCAACAAGGAAATACACCATATGAAAATGCGTTTGCAAAGTCATAGTTTGATGCAAAGGTGATCAACACAATGTCAATATTACGTCAAGCTCAAAATGAACAAGGTGTAAATATTAACAAAGGGTAGATGTGACTCCCAATCAAAGGATACCATGACGAGTTCAACAACCAACAAGGCCTAAATGTTAAATGGTGAGGTTTACAAATGTAAGCCACGTAACCACACCAATTGGACACGTCTATCAAGCATCACGGAGAAATGAGATATTAGTGTAAAAGTGGTATCGAAATGATGCAAACAAAGTAGATGACACCTTTCAAGATTTGGGATAATGTTTGAAATCAAACTAAATCAAAGTATACTAAGGATGTGTTAAAATGTGGGCAGTGTAACACCACAATGTAGACACTTAGATCATATTTACGAGAAACGTGACATAAGTATCTTAATTGTGTCGAGACAATGCAAATGAGGTAACATGTCAAAGGGAGATAAAATGATGAATCAATCCTAGCTATAATGACGATCCTGACGTGGGTATCAAGATCACAAAGGCTACTAATGATATAAATATGTCTCCACACACTTTAGATGTTTAACCAACCCACCCGCGAACATGGATGGGCGTAAACGGAAAAAAAAGTGGTGAAACAATCAATTGGTAACACAAAGGTAGTCACCCTTCTTTTGATCAACAAAGTGTCAAAAGAATGTGAAGGAAGTAGATCAAAAATGGGGATGAAAAATGCTAGCTTCACTTCGGCAGAGTTTCACCTCACCCTAAGGCAAGTAAAAACTAAACGAAAGTAATGTGTCAAACGTTTTGTGATGAAAAGATGGCTCACAACTCAACATTGTTTTGAAGTGGTCAAAGTGGGCTCCTAGTCAAAGAATATCCTCCTAGGTGGTTTTCTCATCCTAGGTGTTAATTGTCTTAAGCGAGAGCGATTTGCCCAAAAATTCACACTGACTAGTTTGGGAGTATCTCGGCTTTACTTTACCCCCTTCAAGCACAATAGGAAACAAGTGCATCTATGTGTGCTATCATTGGGGTCGCCATACAGACAACCGATAACACTATCTCACAAAGGAATCACTAGTCAAGTAGGTAGTGCGAAGCACTTCCTGTTTCGTCCATAAGGTTCCCTCTTGCATGGACTACTTTGGGGTTCCTAAAACCACCCCCATTGTTGTAGCTTAAGGCGTTATGCCAAAGGGGTTATGTTCCAGTTGAGCGGATAAGGACGTACCCTTTTCCCAAATCTGCAATACAATGTTTTGAATATGTTGTTCTTTTTATCTTGTTTAATTAGGTGTGGTTTACTTGAACACCTTTTGACAACCTGTATGACAACTATATTAGTAGTTTTTGACTTCATTTCGATTCATCCTTTATTTGACAAGTGATTTTGGTTCTACATACCAAGGTTAGTAATTTTCCAAAAATTCATATAAAGAGATAAGATGTTTTTGATTTCCCAGATCGTCCTAAGATGCAAGGAAAGAGCATACACAATAAGGTATCTCACTCAAATTTGTAATAAATGGAAAATTCCTAAGTACAATGTGAAAATAAGTTCCTTTTAACCAAATTTGACAGCTAATTAAACCATTTTTCAAGTATGAATAAAGTGGTGAAACGTTTTTGATTCCCAAGATCACTTAGAAAGGCGAGAGGGAAGAGCATACGTGTTTTAAACCTTCACAAATAAAGATGAAAATACTTTTTATTAAGTTAGTATAAAGAAACCTAATGCAAAGGAAATATGTAAACCACTTGTTAGAACCCCTACAAGAGTTAGAAAACCAAGAAAATCAAAAATTCTAGAAATCCAATTTTTTGCACTTTTTTTAACAGTTTTAGTAATTTGCATTTTTGGAGGTCTCCGGGGCATTTTGGGAGTTTTGTGATAAAATTTAGTATATTGGAGGTATCTAATTTTAATAATTTTCATCACAAAGTACACTTCATTATCTTTCCGACACCTATTCAAACTCTGAAAACGGGTTAACGAGTCAAAAGTTATGATCAAAATAAGGAGCACTAAAAATTTGTAACCAGAACCAGATTAAACAGATATACATGCGTGCCCGTTTTATGTGTGTAAGCACCCCCCTACAAAGACACCTATGCCACTAGGAAGGTGTGTGCACCAAGATAAGGGTGGATGTGCCACTTTGTGTTTTTCTGACTCACAGTGCACCTGTGCCACCAGAAAGTCGTGTGCACCAGGATTAGGGTGGATGCGCCACTCTGTATTTTTCGACTTACAGTGCACCTGCGCCACCAGAGAGGTGCCTGTTGACACTGTAAGTGCATGTGCGCCAAGGAGGTAAATAGTAATGTTGGGTTTCCTTGACAGAGCGCCTGCGCTACCAGTGAGGCACCTGCGCCACCGTAAATGCGTGTGCGCCATAACCAATTAAAAACAATGACAATTTCTAATAGAGCGCTTGCGCCACCAAAGAGATGCCTACACCTAGGTTAGTGTGAATGTGCCGATCTGACAGGTTTTCACGTTACAGTGAAGGTACAGTATGAAATGGCGTCTACACCCCTGGTTATTGCGTCTGCACCCTGATCAAGGTATGTGCGTTGGGGTTAGTGCACCTGCGCCAGGGTCAATAAACAGAGATTTCAGGCTCCGACAGTGCGCCTGCGCCACCATAAATGTACCTGCGCTCCTATTAGTGTGCCTGCACCACTCCTGCAACCAAAACACATCAAAAAACACAAAAAAAGCTCACAATATTTCAAATTTTAGCAAGTTAGTTTGAAAATGGCAACAACCCATTAAAATGATGGCTATGAACAAGAACCTACACATATAATATTAGCAAAAATCCCAAGAAAATGGACATTAATTACCACATGTACATATCAAAAGTTAGCCAAAACCATAGAATTTAAACTAAAATGCCAAGGGACTAGGTCCCACCGGGTGTGCCAAATGTGTGCATGATTTGTTAAACTAAGTTAATGAAAATAAAGAATAACACCTAGTAGTTTTAATTAACAAAATTAAAGCAAAGTACAAAGCACCATCAAGATAAGAATTAAACAAGGTTAGAGACTAACATTTATCATATTAAAACTTTGAAACTTAACATGCTAATTGTCTAAATCCTCTATTCTTTTGATTAACAAATAAGTGAATGAACCTATGTAGGCTCAATGACAAATCAAAGTGGTTGTTCTTGATATTCCAAAAACCTAGGAATGGGGGCTTATCAAAGTTGGGCTACAAAGACCCTTTTGACACCTCCCATATGACCTAAGCTTTTTTGGCTAGAAAAGAGGCTTAACTCTCAAAGTGGTGAATTCTTAAGAAAACAAAAAAAGCTTTTAGTCTATTTTGCTATATGCCTTGCTTTTGTCTTCTCAAGAAATTTAGGTGTAGGTATAAAGGTAGGAGGAGGGCTCCTTATATAGCCCAATGGATAAATGAAACACTTCATCCCTTTGCATGTGGGATAATAGGGATGTTGAGTTAGTTATGGATAAGGGGGGTTTAGATAGGGTTGAGTTAACTTTAGGAGGGTTTAGTTTGTCCATTAGTGACTCATGTGGATAAAGGGGGCCTATTAATTTAATTAAGGTGGTTTAATTAATAGATGTGCAAGATTATAAAAGCTTTTAGAGGAATATTAACATGATTTATACTATAGAAGGGGATTAAATCAATCGAATATTGATTTATTGGTTAAATGAAATGGGAGGCTAATTAATTAGTATAGATAGAAGGGGGGATTAATTAACAAAATGTCGTTAATTATGATATTGGTTGGATATGCGACTTAATTAATTAGCGTAGTGTAATTAATTAACAATGATAGAAGAGAAGATGATCCCTTTTCACGAAATGTTGTCAATTTGCGGGAAAGGAGATAATTAGTGCAATTTAAGTATGTAAATTGCTCAGGTCTAATTATGGGTGTCTATAATTGAGTCTCTTTCCCTTAAGAAGGATAGTGCGGGTTTTGTGATTATATTCTAGATAAGACATCCATTGTGCAGATCATCCACTACAGATCAACTAATCCATCAAATGACGAGGTCATGAATTTGGCTATTCCGTCGAAGATCATAAAAAGGTGTAAGAAAATACATAGATCTGTCAACACACAGACTTGTCAAGAGATTCGACATTGTGTTATCAGATTTGTATAGATATTATCAACATGTACTTCACATTCTATCGATGTGATCTTTAGTTCTGTCGTGATCCACCTCGAGATTTTTTATCTCCAAATATAAAGCGCTTATGAACAAAGAGTATTTCATAGAGTTGACTGTTTATTCGCATCACCGCCAGATCTATCTTCTTAACGATTGTCTTATAATATCCACGTATGAATGTTCTTTAATTGATGTGTTCATCACAACGCAACTACCTCAAATTTTGCTTGACAGTTCTAAACAAAAGTTCCACTCCCTTGACTTCTACCTTACATTTGCAGTTCACATTGGTTTGAATGTCCATGGATAGTATCTACAACTATGTATTTCATTAATTTTGTATGAGGGCCTTCTATGACCCGAGATTCAAATCTACATCAGCAAATCGAATCAGGCTACAGCTCTCCTTGGCAATCTATACACGGTATCCGCAAAACAAAATTGCTTACTTGATTCCATATATACCTCATGTTAGATTGTATTGTTAATCACAACCCTAAAAGATGTCTCCTCAGTCCATGCCTATCATATCATGTTCATTGGATGTCTTTGTGATTGATCATGTTCTCTATACAGTCTGTAAGTCCACATATATGTACCTCTACATTAGTGTTTTGAGTTTTAATACTTCATTTTATGTTTATTGGTTATAATTATTACAATTTAAAGTTTTTTCGATTTGTAGTATTTAGTGTCCATTAAAAGTTTCCTAATATAATTGTTCTATTTTTTTGAGTCATAGTTATAATTTTTTTTAAAGTGGTCATTTTGTCAAATATCATTTAAATTTTGAGTTTCTATTGTCTTAAAAGTATCATCTAGTCTTGTTTTTGTTAGCCATTTCATTGAGTCTTTGTCGTTATCACATTGTATCGTTAAAAAAAAGGGGAGAGTCATTTTAATGTCTATTACTTAGTCTATTTGAGTTGTAAAAGTTGTCAAATGAATTTTCAAGCTTGTCAAGTCAATTTTTGTTTAGTCAAATTGAGTCAGTACTGGTATGCCATCTTTTGTCAAAGTATGCAAAATAAAAAAAATTCCTCACTTTTTGCTAGACTCATTTTCGGTGTAACCCGACATCTGAGTTGAGAGGAGAGTTGTAATTGTTCTTCATGATCAAATTCGGATGAACTAGCAATATAACTCTAGAGGATGGAAGCAAACAGAGGTTGGAGGTCATTCAACATCCTCTCATCAGTCACCAATGATAGGGCCGCATATCAAATTTGGTGACATGTGTGTTTGTACTTTGATTTTAGTGCTTCCAGTGTGGTACAATTTACAATTTTCAATAAGTTGAAATTTCACATTGAGGGGGGGGAACATGATCCAATGTTCCATTTCCATTATGTCAGTTTTTTCTATGTATGTACGAGCAAAAAATTTCAACAGAATTTCCTATGTTATTTCCTGTAGTGAGATGTGATGAGGGTTGAGATTAGTACTTGACATATCATGATGTGGTTGTAGGTAAACCACTTGAAAACCTTAATTTGTGGTTTGTGATAAACCAATAACAAAACCACCATTCTTGGTTGTTGGTAATCCATTCGCAAAACCATCACTTTGTGGTTTGCGGTAAACCAATTGCAAAACCACCATTCTCGGTTTTTGGTCAACTGTCTGCAAAACCATCCCTGAGATTTGTGATCATCCCCATGAACATCACTAGATCACGAGCAGGTGCAAGTACAAAGGCAGATTTTCCCCATGTTCACACTAAGGGGGGGAATGTTAGGAAACATATATTAGTGCGTACTTTATTGTGTTAGTAATTAAATATTATAATAATTATGAAAGTGATTATTCTCATGTAAACAATATTTTATTATAAATGAGTTGTTAAAAAAACTCATATTATTAGTTAGTGTATTGTTACAAGAGTAACAATTACACCTTGGTAAGAGATTTGTTGGTTAAACAATCTCCATGATTATAGGAATATATTTCCTATAAATTTGTATGTTCCTGAATAGAGAAATACAAAGAGAAGCTTTACATTATCGTGTCATATTCTTGTATAAATATTGTTCTTTTACTTTACACCCTCCAACTCTTCAAATATCCCTATCAAATGAACCATAGAGTTTTCCAACTTAGCTGACTTTTTTCCTTTTTCCATTACAAGGTCGGTGACGATTCATTAAATGCAATTAAATGCTTAACAATGGGTACATGGTACGTAGGGATTAGATCCATTTTAGATCGTAAACCTAGGCTATGTCCATATGGCTTGAGTAAACCTCCCCCACAAACTTAATTAAGTTTGGGTCCATAGTAAACCTGAATAATAGTCCATCAAGCTAGCTTGATAAAAATTAAATAACTTTATTCAATAGAACATTGTTATTAAAACAAATATAACCCCCACTATTGCTAAGTTACATTAAGGGTATACAACATTATAACATTGTAACATTGTAAGGTAGGAACCAAGGAGAGTATCACACATATATGAAGTTGGGTCAATGATCCCCATTTAAAATTATGAAATGTCTTTAAAACATAAGTCTCATTCTTACAGTTTTGAATGCCTTAGATTAGGCCCTTTAAAAGTTATGTCATGCTTTAAGCTTAATAACATTGGCTTCCGTAGTACTTACATTGGATCCCATAATATGGCTTACAACCTAAACATGGTTGTTTCATGATCATAATACATAGAGGTAGCAATTACGTTTTTATTTTTTTTAAATGTAATCAAGGCTCAAAGTAATA
The DNA here is from genome assembly GCA_019776745.2 of Taxus chinensis. Classification (NCBI taxonomy): domain Eukaryota; kingdom Viridiplantae; phylum Streptophyta; class Pinopsida; order Cupressales; family Taxaceae; genus Taxus; species Taxus chinensis. The sequence goes on from CM034155.1 coordinate 620,601,675, forward strand.
TAATATGATCCTCATACTGGTGTTGGTATTCACTTGAGTTACTTGGGCCATTAGATATAACAATATGATGCGGGGCTACTGATGTAGGCTAGGACTTACTAACTGATAACCTAGTGTATTAAAATAGTTTGCGTCATAAAGACATTTGTATCATCAGAGCAATGCTTCTAGAGTAAGATCATAAGTTGTCATGTATATCTTTCAATAATATGTCATGTGGTCAATATAATACCTAGCAACTTGATATTTATAACCCTTAGCAAATATATCATAGTACAGTTAGACCTTAAAACAATAATCCATGACCAAGGTCAAGTCCACTAAATTTAACTGAATCTTCCATTAAATCCAATAGCGGTGAATATTAACTACAACCTTTTAAATATAAGAGGGAGTTTATGCCAAGTGGAAGGTGATGAAAACTCGCCGTTCAATACATAAAATATCCATTTGAATCCTTAGCCCAATTTAATATAACATTGGCCCCCAATTCATAAACCATAGGTTGAGATTTTTATAATTTGAAGACAAACATAGGTGCTCAAACTTAAATTCATCCATATCTATGATATAGTTAATAAGTCTCTAATCATATGTTGGCTCTAGGTCTTAGTCTAGGCCCTTATTTACCAAGGTTGTGCTTTGTTCCAAAAAATCATAATAGTAACACATTAGAGCTTACCTTAACAATGTCAAAACTATTACGCTCCTGAGTCCGGTTCATAATGACCAAGTGCTTGAAGTTGTCAAACTTATCAAATGATTAGTAAATCAAAGGTAAGCAATAACAGTTCAATATGATCATAGTTTTCAACATAACTAACATCATATCATCCAGTACAAAATATTACTAATCAATATATGCAAGTGTGTTATACAAATAGAGTTCAGTCCAAATGCGCCGACATGCTTCAACAATGCACACACATACAGTCCCAACAAAGAACACCAAGCAGAATACCATTCCGTTATAAAAGCATGTTGATTCAACACATAATTCAAGCAAGACTGACAAGACAACAAGGGTGTTACATACCTCCCCCCTTAAAAGCATCATCGTCCCGATGATTCACTCAACTCATAACAAAATTTAAGAAAACAATAATAAGTCACTCATTCAATCATCAAATATCCCAACAGTAAATTCTGAAACTTGCAAGAATCAAGTGTTCATGACTTCATAACAATGTTATGCCCACTAATATTGGAAGAACAGTCATCATTTTCCATGTAAGTTTGTAATTTCTAGTTCTGAAACTCAAATTTATCAGCTGGAACAAATTTTGATTCAATCCATTTAAGTCAATAGTATGAAATACGGCAATTTTCTTGTCATTCAAGTATTAAAGAATCGAAATAATATCAAGTACGTAAAATATTTGTTAGACAACAAAATAATTTCCTCAAAAAACAATGTTTTTAGTATCAAAAATATCAAGAGAACCGTTGTTTTTAATTTCTTCAAGAATGTACTAGCAGTCTAACTGGTATCACCATGACAGTTTCAGAATCCAAAGTTCTCAGCTCCATCATCTATCTCTTTTTTTCATCCTATTGGTTTATAATTACAGTCTGAATCATATTCTGCTGTAGATTGTTCTCCTTGTTTCTCAAGGGACAATCTTTAGCGTAATGACCACTGTCACCACATTTAAAACAACCGGAAAAAAGTTTCTTCCTTTCAAACCTGTTATTCACACCAGCAACATTTTTTTATCCATTCCTTTTAAATTTTACAGCAGTATTACACCCACCATTATGAGTTTTATTATCATCCTTCTTCCCCCATGTCCTTCTAGGTGACAATGGTGAAGCAGACGCTTCTCATCCTTATGAGCAACAAGGGCTTGGAGCTTCTGCTCCTGCTTAATGGCCTTCTCAAATATTGCTTCCGTTGTTGATGGGCCCTGCACATCAACTTCATCACCAATTACGAGATTCAGCCACATTATGAACTTACGAATGCACAATATTATTTAATATATAAATATCACATAATCAAAAACAAGTTATTTTCCACAGAAATAAACAAGGAAAACACAAATTTTCAAATTTCACACGAATCTTCCTAAGTTGTTTTGTTTCGTTCCTCACTTGTTTTTCCACACTTTTGCTTTGTGCAATTCTAAATTTTCTTTGAAATTCACACACAATTTTCCCTTTTACGGCTGGTTTTACCAAAATATATATGTAGTTTTCACCCTTCGGATATCCTCATAATAAGTTCATGGTCATTGATTACTTAAATCATCTAACAGTTTCCCTCTTTGCCTTTTTGGCTTGCTAATTGTTGCATACCCTCCACGTATTTATTGTATTTCTTATTAGCAAAAACGTTGATTCGTGACAAAAAAATCAAAATTTATCACTATTTTAAAGAAAAATTAAACTGGAAGACATTATTTTTACTTCCCATGCTCCTTTTCTAGCTGAAAATTTTGTTAGGGTACTTACTTTTCAACCAAACAACCTATTTTAATTACCACATCCAATTTCCAACAATGAATTTAATCAATGTCAATGTCGTGATGATGGAGAAAAGTTTGTGGCTCAAGCAATTTTCTTATCACACGCTAATGAAAATCATAATTCTATTTTTGTTTTCAATCAATAAATAGATATAACGATCTTAATCATTCTAGAGTTGTACTAAAGTAGTATCAGGAAGTCCATAACTTACTTACCTGAAAATACATTAGGAATGACTTATTCATGTTCTTCTATAAAACTACAACGTGCTTTACTGTTGTGTTTCACCTTGACTGATCATTATTTTTGTTATTTTATTCATTCAATTAATGATGAACAGTCTTGAATAAGATAAAATCCTTGTCATTCCAACATCCAATATGTAAAATATATTCAAGTATGTCTTAAGTCCTTTACGAACTCATTAACCCCAAATTCTGTGATGAGGATCAGTCAACGTCAATGTCAGTGTTGCGTTGATATTCAACAATTTGCAATTTATTCTTTATATGCAAAGGATAAATTAGATTTTTGATTTTGTTTAAGCTAATCACTAGATGCTAAGAACTAAGTTGTACTAATATCAATTAAAGCAACAACATGAAGTTCTACCTAACTTACCTGATGTCATTAAGAAAAACTTTTCCTTAAATTTAGCTTTTTATTTACCGCAACGTTGTTTCGCTGCTTGTTAGAAATTGCAACAAATATTTCTTGTTGAAATCATTTTGGCAGTCTACATTTGCTGCCTCATTGTTTCCACCACCTTTTCCAAAGTTGAAGGTGGAGAAGAGCTAACGCTCTTGTATACCTTTTTCTCATTTTGAGTAAGAAATTATTGTAGATTTCATTATAGCTCGATTGGCCTTTCCAATCATTGTTGCTACAACAGATAGTCATCTTCTCTATCTACTTCATCTACTCTTTGCGGGTTTTATTTTATGTTGGATTCAAGTTCCAAAATCTGTCATCATGACAGTTCAACAATCAAACAACTCCCTTGCTAATTGTCATCATTCAATTCAATTTGTTCTACAAGGAACTAATCATTTTCACACTCGACCAACTGCTCCCTGCATCCTTTTGGTTTTGTGTGTCACGAAGGACTGTTAGACTATGTTATTTAACTTATTTACCTATGAACCTGAAGCATAATTTGGTCTGGTTCGTTATCCATGGTACATTCTTCTCCAATTCTTTTTATCTTGTTAATAAAATCAAAATTCAGTAAGCGTAAGGACTCAAGGTCTAAAAGCTTCAACATTCAGCTTTGATAGCAAAATGTAACAACCTCATTTGTCACTTCAGTTCTAGGAATTTTTTTAATCATAACTACATGTGTCTCTACATGAGAGTATACAGACCCTACTCGATACCGTTAAACACTCTTTACGAGTGTGTTTACTCTTTACAAGTAATTACACCAAGTTTATCATTTGGTTTTGTATATGCAAAGTATACTAGTGGTTTCTGCATCTATTAAAGATAGTCAAATATTGCATTCTAAATGTCTACATAGGTATTCGTCATTGAATCCCATCCAACATCCTACTCTTAGATCCTTGGTGACGCCGGGACAGTATAATCAGTAGCTTACACTACTTTGTGCAAAGTTTCAGAGAGATGTTTGTCATGCTTGGTTCCGTGACAACACACTCATTGTTAGGAACTTGCCCATCAATTTATTAATTTTTGTTATCTAGAATTGAACTAGATAGTTACTAGTTACGTATAAGGTACAAATCAAATTAACTTAATGAAGACGTACCAGTATGTCATCTTAGGATGCCTACGGGAACGGAAGTGTCTCCGTAATGAATTGCATCATTATTAGACCACTTCCCTTCCCATAGCCATCATAAGTTGGCATCAGGGTACGTATCCATGAGGTTCCATCCACCTTTGTAACTTTAACGAAGCTTGTTCTTAAATGCATTACAACTGTCACAATTTGAGGGTCTTGACGAGGCAACTCAGTATAGCTGATAAGCAACAATATCCAATTAACGACCACCGTCATGAAATGGATATGACTACATAGCAGCCATAGTGAGTTGGTCTGCTGAGTGCCATAAATTGAAACATCGTAACTTAATTATTTCTAACTAATTAATTAAATCACAACAGGTTACCCTAAATCTCACGATACTTTCACCATGAATGAATTGTACCTAAGGTCCTATCTCATAGTATCCCATTAGGTCAAATGTAGTTCCTTGTTGTACTTTACATTCAATTTTACCTATCAATTACAAAATTAACTTTAGCTCACTGCCTTAGATATGTATTCCCAAACTGTATAAATGATAGACTATTTATCAAGTGAGTAAACATTAATCAATGTCAAGTATTATACCCATATGCATAGTCATGCAAAGCTTACATACTATTCATTAGTTATGATACATTGTATCACTCTCATTATCCATATTAATCATCATAGATTCTATCTTATTGAATTATGTTGTCCAGGTGTACTCTTACACCCTTATGTCAATCAATAGTTAACATACATTCACTTAGATCTACCTCCTTGTAGATGTCTTAGATGAGTGATACACTAATCTTCCTGATTGACTATATATTGTTTTTTATTAAAACAACCTTATAGTCTGATTAAAGAACATAATGTCATTAATTCTTAGTGGTTGTATAGTTGACCAATAAATTATACTAGAATATAGTGTAAGATCTTACTGAAATTTAATAAAAAATTCTACCCTAGCTGAATGCACCAATGTTATTAGTCTATTTATTCAACAATAGTTATATTTATACATATATAACCATGCATATTAAGTACAAACCATATATGAACCAAGTTTAATAAACATCCTTTTCACACCAAAGCAGTTTATATCATAATGAATATAAACAAACTCTTATTTATTTATTGAAGTTAGATGACAACAAATTTGTTCTAAGACAAAATAAGTCTTATAGTTTCCCTTATTGTACTTGATTCAATTAACTAGGCTAAGTTGCCCTTGCATTATTGAAACAATACAGAAGTACTAATTTTGATGATAAATACAACAAGAAACATAATCCAACTTTATCCAATCAAGTGGAATAAATGGAATCTTTACAACTTCATCATTCTTTCATCTTTCGAGTAGACCATATGCAAAATTGCCAGCAACTATCAGTTCATACGAACTGGCATGATAAGATCTATACCTTCCTTTAGTAACTTATACCAACTAGTATTTGCATATAGGAAATACTCCATTAAGTTAGAATCCAAAAATGACCTACTAGGACATAATTCATATTCGCAACATTTCTAAAAGACATTATGCATTCACATTAATGTTTACTTCATATAAATGTAATTACATGAATGCATAAATTCAAGTATAAATTACAACTTCATTTAATGCCAAACAACGAACCACAACTTAACATAATGGGGTATAACTTCACATTTTTGAGTCACAACTATACCATGAAATCAACAATATCCTATTTAAGGACGAAACAAATTGATAATATAAGGTTACTGTTATAAGATAATCCCTCACCTTATCTTGGTTCAACAGTCATTGTTTATTCGATTAGTTACTACTACTTCATAATACTCAATCAATTATTAAATCCATATAATTCAATAGCTACCCAAACATTATAAAATAATGCAAGTCAACCATCCTTGATCAAATAGATAGCTATTGGAATGGAGTTATACTTAAGTATTATAAGCTATACCTGTATCTTAATCCCATACCTTTCCTTCCGGCATAACAAATTATATACCTTTTTTTCAATCAATTATACATCACTGTGTGTATTAACAACAAACAACCCCAAAGCACATCTTTAATTATTAATCACAGGAGAGCTTAGCCTCCCAAAAATCGACATACAATATCATCACTTAATGGATCCGTGATCATTCAAGGATCACCTTAACCACAACTTACATAGCATATTAATCATCAAAACCCCCAAATGAATAATAACATATAACTAATAACACCCATGTAGTGAACTCAAGTTTAGATTAAACATAGGTAAAAATTTGTACCTTAACTTTCACGAAGGGTCTAAGTGACAAAATCACTGTAAGTCGCGGTGATAGGGGTGTTGAGTGCTTAGCTGATATGTTGCCCACCAATTATTTATACTCGACCAGAACACCGAGTCAGCTTCCCCCTTGGCAATGAAATCCAAGTAGTTAAACCTGGAAGGGAGTGTTTTAGAATGCCAATTTGATTGTGCATGGTTTGGTTGTGTGTGGGGGAAAGTAGCGAATGAATGATTTAACCCCTACTTAAACTAGATGAGCAAGCGAGAATGCAAGTTCTTTTTAAGACCAGAAAGGAAAATTGATTTCGATGAGGACCAAACACACATGATGTGACGCTCAAAAGAAACTGAAGGGAGGGAAGAAAGAAGTACCTTTGTTCACTAAATACTCTTTTTAATTATTTTACATGTTTTTGAAAAAGCCAACAGAGAACTCTGAGCTAAAAAGTTAGTTAATCTCACAAGAAATGAAGCAAGAAAGGGATTCTACTATAAGAATGCATAATTTGATAAAAAAGATACTAAGGTCCCACTGGGTGTACCAAATGTTTTAGTAGATTTTAGGATTCGATATTGTTAAGTGAAATAAACCAATAAAACTCATAAAATAATAGGGTTTAATGATACCTGTGTCGACAACGTCAAACTGTACGAATACAAACGAACACAAGAGGCTCTTATTCCAGAGAATGAGAAAACTTGCACACAAATAAACAACTTGACAAGAGAGATATTAACGAATAATATGGAAAATTGCTTGGCAAAGGACAATCCCAGGAACCAAAGGGCTTCCTTTGACGGGTGTTAACTCACTTTTAGACAATTAAGCAGGAAATTATGACAAGATTACAAATGATGTATAATAAAAATTTAGGATGTGTAATGTTTGGATGGCAGGACTCAATCAATGTCCTCGATGATAGGCTAGGGGGTTGAAAATGTCTTCCCAGTAACGGTTGGCCTCGTCACTTTGTTCGAGGAGAAATTCTAACTGCTCAGTGATCTCGTCCGTATTGGGTGTGAAAGCGATGGCATAGAGACTTAGATCGTAGTCGATGTCAGATTGTTCCCACATGAGTGGTTATCACACAATTGGTAGGTCAAAGATGGTGTCTAGTTCACAAGCTTCCCCTGGAAGAGTCATCTAACCGAAACAGAGGCTTTCAAACAACAATTGATTAGACATAATTATAGGATTGTTATGACACATTGGTGTTCACCCTACTATGCATTGTACATTCTTGGATTTGGTTAAGGTGCTAAGGGTGTGTTTAGCCAACTTTGGGTGCTTATATGAAAGGATTTCATGAAAAAATTGTGGTTTGCCTCTTTTGGGGTATATCTATACCAATTCATATATACAACTTTCTCACCTTTGTTGTGTACTATTTTTTCATGGTGGCATCTTTCAAATTACTTTCATTGCTACTTTGGTGAAGATCCAATAGAGATTGTTTTTGTCCACGATAAAATTCTTGCAAGGCTTGAAAATGCAATGTTTGATTAGTCATCTAACCGAAACTTAAAATGCAATCTTTGATTCACTATTCTCCTCCAGCTAGAGGTCGTCTAGTGAATCAAACATTGCATTTTCAAGCCTTGCAAGAATTTTATCATGGACAAAAACAATCTCTATTGGATCTTCACCAAAGTAACAATGAAAGTAATTTGAAAGATGCCACCATGAAAAAATAGTGCACAACAAAGGTGAGAAAGTTGTATTTATGAATTGGTATAGATATACCCCAAAAGAGGCAAACCACATTTTTTTCTTGAAATCCTTTCATATAAGCACCCAAAGTTGGCTAAACACACCCTTAGCACCTTAACCAAATCCAAGAACGTACAATACATTGTAGGGTGAACACCAATGTGTCATAACATCATTTGGTCATAATCAACGTGCCCCTAGCTCTGAGTAATACTATTTGGGACACCTTGTGAGTTTCATCAAAGTCATTGTTATCCCAAATTTTCCCCCAGAAAGTTTGGTCAGAACAAGCCTTACACATAAAGAAAATATGAAGGGAAAACATTTCGGACCTACGAGCTCGCATTCCAGAATGAGGCAAAGGAAAAAGTCAAAGTTTGAACCCGAGTCAAAGCCAAAGCGGGGAGGCGGAGGAAAAGGTGAAAATTTTCCTTTTGACAAAATGACACAAAGGAAAAGATTATAGCGCACCTCCCCAACCAACAAAAGAGCGCCACGTGTCCAAGCGGAGCAGCGGGGCTACGGGAGTTTTCTAGATTTTGTGATTCTTGCAGAAAAAGGGGAAAAGATAAATTATGAACCCACAAATTTGATTTTTGCTCTAATCTGGCTGCCACGTGTCCCATCTCAAAAGGGGCACCCATTTTCAAATTGTTTTCCCAGTCCATTCGTATGGATCCGATACAAACTTCGAAGGGACATATCTTTCGACTCAGGGCTCAAAAGATTGCAAATTTGACACCATTGGAAAGATCTCGGCCTCACCTACACCATGGAGGTCTGAAACTTTAATTTTGAGGAGGTTAGGTGAAGAAAGATGGAGGAAACGTCTTCGGGCCTTCAATGGAGGATCCATCTGTCTCAACAACCAGATTGGATTCGATTTGTTTCGGCCGTTTCCTTTTCCTTCAAGGTGTCGAACCAAGGATCGATGCACTAAAGATGGATTTGGGGCAAATTTTATCAGAAACATTAACAACAGTGGTTGAGCTTCAACCTGCTTTTCCTACTTCTCTCTCTCTCTCTTTCTTCTCTCCGATCAAATCTATAAATACAGGGGCATGATTCATTGTAAAAGGTTGGTGTTCATTCTTCTTCCCTGCCCCCCTCTCTCTTTTCTTCCCCAAGGTCAAAAATGAAGTCTGAACCTCCTTTCACGGCTCTATAATGGCATTCTCTTGCCTCTTGCCCACTAACGATGTACTGTGTGAACTTTTGGAGCAATAAATTATGTTCTGTGATGCATTTGTCCATCCTTTGCTTATTTTATTGTCTCTCCTCGCCTCTCGTCATTGCTGGGTATATTGTGCATATTCTGATGTTTGTTGCAAGTCATGGGAGCTGTGTTTAATGGGTTTTGAAGTGGTGTTATGTGTGAAATTTATCTCTGGTCTGTGGTGCATCTTGTCCACCCTCTCCTCTGCTCACCTCTCTCCACTTCAGGCAGCTGAGATTGTGACCAGCACTCCCCTTTTCTTGGTGCTATCACCTCGTTAGTGTAGGATTTCCCTCTTTATGCACTTTCTCTCTCCCTGTCTCCTTGGCATTGTTAGGATAGGTATAGTTAGATGTCATTTCTGCATTAGGAGTAGTTTAGCATTAGGATCAGGAAGAAGAAGATGGCTTTCTCCGGAGGGCCATCTCAAGTCCGCAAGTCCCACAGCTTGAGAGATGGTCCAATGTTATGCAAATCACACCAAATGAGTCTACCTTAGAAAAGTAGATTTTTAGAGCTCATTTGGGGGTGCTGTGATTTCGCGTTAACAGTTTTTGGCACGCTCGGTGGGACAGGTCTAAAGCACCTTACCACTTCACTTCATCAGGTTCGATGTGCTCTTGGTGAAGGTTTCAACCTTTGGAGGCACTTTCAAGCACATCTAGCGACTCCATCTGGTCAAAAACCCATTCTCTGAGTTGCAGACCTTTTCCATCCATTTCCACTCATTTCATCCATTTTCTTCTTCCATCTCTTTCATTTTCTCCCATTCCATGAAGTTGTGCAATCATGACTTCATTCCCTTCATGGAACTCACACTTACAACAATACAATCCACCTCCAATGTATTTCCCAACTCCTCCAAATCAGCATTATAATCAGATCCAGGACCACTATGCTTACCCATATGAGCAGAGTCAAAATCAACTTGGCCATGGAGCTTATCAAGAACAAGGGGATGCATATAATGGCGATAGTTATGCAGAGGATGCTGGTCTACTAGAGAAGATTCAAAAAATGGAGGCTGACATGGTTCAATTTAGGGCAACAACTCAAATGAGGGCTTTCAGAATTGGTTACAGGGCACCTTGTCCATGGGAAGGCCCTTTTCCAAGACACTACAACCCTCATGAGAAGTTGGACTTCATGATTGGAATGCTGCCCCAACTTGCATAGTGGATTGAGGACATTGGGGCTTATGAGCAAAGTGCGGGACAACCTTGTCAATGGGTAAGTCAATCACCAGCTCCCTGTCTTTCATTGTCTCTTCCTCAATCTTTATCATTTCAGCAGAGGCAAAAGTCAAGCCCCTCACTTGCTGCCCCAAGTGTTAATTTCATTTCTCCATCCCCTAGTCTTCCATCCCACCTCAGTTTCTCTGCCCTTTTCCCTTCCAAACCCAATTCCCCTCTACAAGAGCCAAAAGAAACACCTTCCCCTACACCACAAACAATTGCAAAGTCTGTTGTAAATCAACCCATCCTTCCTCCTACTTTCCCAAACCCATGTTGGGAAGAAAACAATAAAAAAACCAGCCAAGGAGAACATCAAACAGAGGGACCCAACAGAGAAGAAATGATAGAAAATCTGAAGAGTTGGGCTGCTAAATTTGAGTTTTCAAAGGTTCCCTTGTTGGTTAAGCCTATGGAGGAGGCTGAGGTCAAGCCGCAAGTGGTGGAAGCTCCAGCTACAGCACAAGCAGGGGAAGAAGGAGCTACTCCTAATCCAAAAGAAGAGGAGTACATTCCGGCTGTGGAGGAGGACCATACAGTTTCAGAGGCTCCAAGTGCAGAGCAGGCCACAGAAGAACCTTCAGTTCTTCCTCCCACTTCATCCCCTTCAAGCTCTGATGTTGAGGAAGAGTTTGAGCTTTCAAACTTCATGTTTGAGGATGAAGGGAACCATGGTGAGTCAATTGTAGATCAGAAGGACACCATGAAGGAGGTTGAGCACTTGCAGCAGGACAACAAGGAGGCAGATTACCTGTCTGACTTGGAGGATTGCCTTGATGGAGGGGAACCCATGGAGATCACATCATTTTATCCTCCATCTCTCACATCCCAAGCACATGAGTCTGCTGCCATGGAGGAGAACAACCAAGGACAACAACCTGCATCTCATGACAGCCCTCTGGAACCAAGATTGGAAGACATGACTCTCCCATGTTCTTCACAGGAGAAGGAAGAGAAAAAGCAGGAAGATGTCGTCATCCCTCTCACACCATCCATCCAAGGTCCACAAGAAGACTCCATTTTTGGAGTTGAATTTTAGAGAAATGGGCACATCCAAAGGATCAGACCGTGCCCAATCAGGTACTTGGCTTCATTGGAGCCAAAGGAGAAACCAAAACCAATCATGCCTACTTCAGGGCATGAGGATGAGCATCAAAGTACCAAGGGTCATCATCAACACCTCCAGAAGTCCGATGCAAGTCAGCTTAAGGAGGTATTTTCCATTAATGTTGATACCTTGATGATTTGGGTGGAGGACCGGCTTATTGTTCAGTTTTTCACTCATTCAACCAGCCATGTTCAGTGCCAAATCAGTTGCATGGCTGCCATTTTTGAGGAAGGGAAGATATTTCTCCCTGCCAGTTGCAGGCTTTGTTTGAGCTCCCTTTGCTCTTGGTTAGAGTAGTGTAGGTAGGTTTGTTTTTAGCAGAAGAAGTGCTTTTGCACACTCTGCATGTTCCATTTGGAGCATGTATGATTTTCAGTTTGTACATAGTTTTTGGTGCTATTGCTCTTGCACAGTGCATTCAGTTGGCTTTTGGTGAAGTCCAACTTCAAGTTTCAGCGGGTTTCCAAGAGGCTCAGAAGTCAGACCTTCAAAGGTTCAGATCAGTTTCATGTTTATCAAGCAGACTCCATGCCCAATGGATGCTTCAAGGCCACTGGTCTCTTCATCTAGCAAGCAGATGTCCCTGTGAGTCGCCAAATTGTTATCCCAAATTTCCCCCTAGAAAGTTTGGTCAGAACAAGCCTTACACATAAAAAAAATATGAAGGGAAAAAATGTTTCGGACCTACGAGCTCGCATTCCAGAACAAGGCAAAGGAAAAAGTCAAAGTTTGAACCCGAGTCAAAGCCAAAGCGGGGAGGCGGAGGAAAAGGTGAAAATTTTCCTTTTTGACAAAATGGCACAAAGGAAAAGATTGTAGCACACCTCCCCAGCCAACAAAAGGGTGCCACGTGTCCAAGTGGAGCAGCGGAGCCACGTGAGTTTTTTAGATTTTGTGATTCTTGCGAAAAAAGGGGAAAAGATAAATTCTGAACCCGCAACCCTGTTTTTTGCTCTAATCTGGCTGCCACGTGTCCCATCTCAAAAGGGGGACCCATTTTCAAACTGTTTTCCCCGTCCATTCGTACGGATCCGATACAAACTTCGAAGGGGCATATCTTTCGACTCAGGGCTCGAAATATTACAAATTTGACACTATTGGAAAGATCTCGGCCTCACCTACGCCATGGAGGTCTGAAACTTTAATTTTGAGGAGGTTAGGTGAAGAAAGATGGAGGAAACGTCTTTGGGCCTTCAATGCAGGATCCATCTATCTCAACAACCAGATCGGATTCAATCTGTTTCCACCGTTTCCTCTTCCTTCAAGGCGTCAAACCAAGGATCGATGCAGTAAAGACAGATTTGGGGCATATTTTATCAGAAGCATTAACAACAGTGGTTGAGCTTCAACCTACTTTTCCCGCTTCTCTCTCTCTTTCTTCTCTCCGATCAAATCTATAAATACAGGGGCATGATTCATTATAAAAGGTTGTTGTTCATTCTTCTTCCCTGCCCCCCTCTCTCTTTTCTTCCCCAGGGTCGAAAATGGAGTCTAAACCTCCTTTCACGGCTCTGTAATGAAATTCTCTTGCCTCTTGCCCACTAATGATGTACTGTGTGAACTTTTGGAGCAATAAATTTTGTTTTGTGATGCATCTGTCCATCCTTTGCTTATTTTATTGTCTCTCCTCGCCTCTCGTCATTGCAGGGTATACTGTGCATATTCTGATGTTTGTTGCAGGTCCTGGGAGTTGTGTTTAATGGGTTTTGAAGTGGTGTTCTGTGTGAAATTTATCTTTGGTCTGTGGTGCATCTTGTCCACCCTCTCCTCTGCTCACCTCTCTCCACTTCAGGCAGCTGAGATTGTGACCAGCACTCCCCTTTTCTTGGTGCTATCACCTCGTTAGTGTAGGATTTCCCTCTTTATGCACTTTCTCTCTCCCTGTCTCCTTGGCATTGTTAGGATAGGTATAGTTAGACGTCATTTCTGCATTAGGAGTAGTTTAGCATTAGGATCAGGAAGAAGAAGCCGGATTTCTCTGGAGGGCCATCTCAAGTCCGCAAGTCCCATAGCTTGAGAGATGGTCCAATGTTATGCAAATCACACCAAATGAGTCTGTCTTAGAAAAGCAGATTTTTAGAGCTCATTTGGGGGTGTTGTGATTTCGCGTTAACAGTCATCTTTTGCCCCCATACAAGGTCATATAATGAATCAATCATTGTATTGTCAAGTCTTGCAAGAGATTCATCATGACGAAAAACAATCTCTATTGGATCCTCACTAAGTTCACAATAAAAGGAGCAAACCCATCGTAGATCATCCAACCCACTTTGTTTGTTAGATTTAGCAGGGGATAAATAATCCACAGATTACATATCCACCATTAAAGTCGAAGATTATAGATTATGATATGTAGTAGATTAGACACATGAATAACTTAAAAATAGATAATGAATGCAGAGTTTAATGAGCTAGAGCTCGAAAGTAAATAATGAACAAGAGTAGAGACATATAACACTAGATTTAAGTAGAGAAACCCGAAGGAAAAACTCCATAGGTAAAGCATTGTCTTTATTAAGAATTCAACACAAGTTTAACCCAACACTTCCACTTCCAGTTCGCAATCATTCACAATGTTTGCTTAGTTATTTTCTTGATTAGATCGTACAATGATCATCAATTGTATCTTATAATAAGATCTCAGTTTGTACAACATGTATACCTTGTAGACAACTAGACAACCAATCCTAAAAGGGATCACCCAAATCAATGTGGGTGGGTGAATTGGTCGAGCCGCTTCACTTTTTAATGTGAAAGACCTTCACAATAAAGTTTGCTTAATAAACTTTTACATTTAATGTTGGGACGTACTGTTGTGGCTGATCCCACTTGACATTATCACCCCAACACTTTGTTCCACAGTAGACCCATTAGCTGCAGCAACAATATGATCACCTTGAATATGCTCAACCAACCCACATGATAACCATATGTCCCCCATCATTTGAGCACCATATTATTTGCATTTGTAACAAACTTCTCTTGGTTTGTTTATCAACCATGCATACATGACATTGGAATGCATAGTTATTACATCACACCATGTTAGTTTAACACTCATATCTAGACATCGCTCAATCAACTCCAACATTATCTCTAATGACCAAAGTTGCTTCCTCATCTTTGCTATAATTCATGCCTACCACAACCCAAGTCTCCACGGCAAAAGTTGCAACAAGTTTGTCGAAAAGGACTCACTTGAGAATTTTCAAGACCAAAAACTTGTGCAAAATGAATACATGGCATTCAACCCCACCTAAATTTGGATGGCACCACTAACATCCTTGTCACAATGAAAAACATTACATAATGGATATATACACCCTCATAACCACTTGGAATTCTCTCTATTTATCCAAAGTTGTAGATTTGGGATTTAAAGTCATGTTTTTTTTCAACTGGAGAACCCGGATTCATATGGATTGGTGTTAGTAGTTAATTAAGCATATGTTATAATGTATGGGCTTTTTATCATGGTAAACTAAACTTGGAGCACTGAAATTTGGTTCCCTCCATTCTAACTTGTGTCGTACCTCCTTCACCATTTTAATGTAATGCAATATTTTAACTATTAAAAAAAAAGTCATGGCAAAGCCAAAGATAATAGTCAATTGCAACATAAGTGATCATGGACAATAGCCATTACCAATTGTGACAATACTTGAGAGACATTGTATGACATTCATCTTCGACATTCATTGGTGAATTATGCCATAAGTGATCATGGAGAACAACCATTACCAATCATGACAATACTTAATAGACATCGTATGACATTCATCTTCGACATCCATTATTGAATTATGCTTACGGCACCAACTCCTTAATCATCCATCCTTACCATAAAATGACTACTCTATGATTAATATACCCACTACTCTCCAAGGAACTCATAAGTCAATCAACTATGCATGAGGCAAAAGGATATCTCATACGACTCCTCCCTTAGTCATCATTTGAAGAGAGAAATTCCGAAGGAGTTATGTAGTAGATCAACCATACCAAAAATGAAGTGGCACTTTAATAATATGGGATCTTATATGAGGGCATCACCTCAATTAAACGAATCTACAACTTACAAATGCATATTTCATCAAAAACCTATGATGCATCATCAATGAAACATAGCTGTCCCATAAACCATTAAAGATTTGTAGAAATAAACTGGAGAACATTTTGATCTTCATCGGTGAAGTTAGATGTCTTTTCCCAAAGCATAAGTTTTCAATTCAGCTTGTGAAGATAAACTATCATCAAAATATTCTAGAGATTTTCCTCCACTTTTCTCCATGAAATTTCTCATAAGATTTTGGCAATTTTAGACGTCCTTTCCCAAAGCATAAGTTTTCAATTCACCTTGTGAAGATAAACTTTCATCAAAATATCCTAGAGATTTTCCTCCTCCAGTTTTCTCCATGAAATTTCTCATAAGATTTGGCTAAGTAGTTCAGGATAAGTGTGGGAAAACTATTCCAAATTTGAATTCCCATAGTTATGTATCGATTTCTCATATTCTTGAAGCATGGAGCACAATTGTAGCCAAAGATGATTTTAAAATGTGGAAAACTAACCTTTGGTTGGGCTTACTTGTACATGTTTATTGCTACATGTCAATTTCTATACTTATGCTGGACAAGATATGTTTGGGCATAATACAAGGTCAAACAACATGCTTAACTTAGCATCAAGATAAGGGACGTTTCAATAGGGGGTTACCTCTTAATAGTTTTAACTAAATACAAATATATCATGCATCACTGGTGCGTTAGTGATGTGTTTTCTACTGGTGTTGCCGTTTGTTTGTAATATAGTTCTAATTTCATTTTTACCCCAAATCTTCATTAAGTTGTTATCTTTGCATTTTGTCATGACTAGGTCCAGTAAGTGTTTGTAATTCACATTTCAAATAGTGTATAGTTCATCCAATATTATCATAGCTATTGGTCCAGGATAAGTTCATTTAGAAAAGAAAAAAATGTAGTGTAAATAGGATGCTTTGAGACGTTCTTCAAATCATGACCCATTGAAGCAAACCACAAAAGAACCTGTTGCACAACAGTGCTAGACATTTCTATAACAGCAATTTTAAGTCAACACATTAACGACCAACATAAAATGGCATGTAGGATTACTAAACATCAGTATAGTGACCGGACTGCTATCACTTGGAAAGCTAACTTTTGATATAGAGTGAAAAGGGCAAAAACAAAGAAGTAAACCCCAGTGATATCTGATGGAAAAAGTGAAAACAAGCATATGATACATAAAACATGAAACCATAGAGCATTTGCAATTGCTATCTCTATCTTATCTGAAAATACAAATAAGACTAAAGGCATGTGGCCTTGAAGATGCTTTAGTTCTAAATATTCACAAGAAAATATCCTGGCATGTGACACCCTCTTTACCAGCATTAAGTATCATTAAAAGCTCCTAAGTGGAAAATCATTTCACACTTTCCTGTTGTAAGAGTCGATAATGCATGTGCATTTCCACCAAAGAGATAGTCAAATGCTGCCCAAATTCGTGGATGCTATAATCATCTCCTTGACAGACAGAGATTCATCCTTTACTAATGGGACAGTTTTCCATGCACGCATCTTTAGACAAGAACTGTTCATTTGACTCATTTCATCCTCTGCAACAAACCGACAGCAAAAGCCTCTAGTCATTTTGGGAAATATAAGAATGATACATGTAACTAAGCACTGCATCTTGCATATGTAATTTGAAGACTGTCCTCATAGCCATATGAAGCTGAATGGATTACGTTCAAGTTGTAAACATTACGTTTAGATCAGATTAAAAGAACAATTTCTTATGGAAGAATTTACATTAAATATATTGCAGCCTTCAAATAAGGAATCGATCGCCACCTTTAGACCAAAGTTTGAAACCTACCATGCAATTTCATTTCATCTTGTTTCATGCAAACTGAAGCGTAGTGCATGCTTGTAGGCTGAAAAAGCAGAAATTGCCAATTGGTTGTCATAGCACCACTCTTTAATACTTCCAATTTTATTGTGTGTACCTGTGAAATAAGCAAAATGGTAAAAGAATTACTTCATAGAATGAAAAAATATCATCTGGTGCTGCTGACATCTTTACAGTATATCCTAAATTGAAAGATCTAGCAAGCATATGAATGTTACTGAAATTATTTACACAAGTTTACTTCCTTTATTTCCATTTTTTGTTTTCGTCATTAAAAAATGCATGCTATATAAAGGTTTGGTTTCATCATACAACGGAATCAGAACCATCATCATCAGGGTGTTCAATCCGCTCCTCCATGATTGGGAGGTGTTGAATATAGACCGAAAAGTCCTTGAGAGGTGCTCCACTTATACCTCTTCCCAAAGCTTTGACATATGCTTCCTGCAACAGGCTACAAATTTTAAAGAATCCATATATTCCTATCAAATTAAATAGCATCCCACATCCTAATGTTCATGCTCATAATCAATTTCATCAGTATTCCCTTAACTGTCAAAGGTTGGAAATGCGTCAACTTCTTGGTGCAAACATTTTCTTAACCATTCATTGTTCAAAATATAAGTTTATAATAATCATCTTGCAAGAGGAGATAATACCAGCTCTTTAGTGTGTTTGATTCAGGCAACTAAAATACAAAAAAGATGAAAAACAGATAAGCAGATTGTGAAGCAAGGAGTTATATCCATAGTTACCAAGTCCAAAAGTCCAGATCCATTTGGGAGGGCCAAAATATCTGAAATTCTTGAAAACGTTCAGAAACATGTGTGCACGTTGGGTGGATGATGCGCATGGGTATGCATGTGTGTGAATGGGTATGTGACCAAGGTTGTTTGTGCGTGGGTTTGCATGCATGTGCACGTGTATGCATGTGGTTGTGTGTGCACTGGTGGTCATGTGTGCATGCATGGGTGTGTGTGTGTGTGTGTGTGTGTGCATGTGTGTTTGGATGCGTGCATATGTTCGTGTGTGGTGGGTGCACACATGCTTGTGTGAGCATAATTTTATAATATGCAAAATTGACAAACACAATGAAAAAAATTAATAATGAAATATAAAATGTTGATATATTTAATATTATATCATATATAAGGTTGTTGGAACTCTGACTTGGCAAAAAACTAAAGGAATTTAAAAAAAAAAAACAAAGGTTATTGACTATTTAATGTCTACTGAGAGATTAGACTATCAAAAACAGTGTACACAGAATAGTACTTGTGTAACATAGCATGGCAAAGCAAAGCATCCAAACAATATCAACTTGTATTCATAAAGATAAGTTTATTTACAATTTCCAAGCACAAGGACCTGATACAAGCACTCTTTCCCAGACGTATATCCTTTTATTTATGACACAAATGACTTATGGTTGTCAGCTGACACAACAGTCAACACCTGGACATAACCTACAAGAGTCATTACAAACAAAATATGTAATTACTAATTACATCGATAACCACAACAATATTAATATGCTGGTCTACATTATACCCCCTCTAAACAAGTAGGAGTCCCTTCTGACACAATTCATAATAGAAATAATGAAACAAGAATGAAAAGGAAAGAAGACAGTCTGGTTGGAGCCAATGTAGAGATTGTCATAGCTGGAACTGTTGGATAAATTGTCAGCATCCATTGGGCTAAGGAGTCAAGGAAAAACATGTTTGACCCAGCACAATCCTCAGCCAATTTATTGTTTTGTCTTTTAAATTCAAAGCAGGGGTTTGGGGATGGCAACCCCCAGCAGGGTCGAGGGGCAGCGCCCCAAGCGTGCTCCTTGTCACAATACAAGGTGAGGTTGAGGGACAACGCCCATGAAGCCAAACACAATTCGACCCTTCTACAACCCTTGAAAAGCCATGACGGCAACCAAATTTCTTTGAAAAAATGTTGCATGTACAATGAGTTGTAACAGCACATACAGAGATGACTTGTGTGCCTAGCACTATACGGTGCTTCCAACATGTTATATCGCTGTTTCCTTGTGCGTTCAAGAGAGGGTAGACATTCAGGTGGGAGTGAAGCATGGTTGTGCCATAAGTGGGTTGTAGGGTAGTGTACGATGTTGGGGAGGAGTTTATGGAAATGTACGGAAAAGGAAATCTCTATATATGTTTGTACAAGCATGTAGTTTACATAGGAGGACACATGGGCTGGACATTCACATGGGGGTTGTACGGCTTGGGCATACGATCTGGGCTTGAAGGCAAGGTTCGTATGAGCTGATATGTGCAAAGCAGGGTGTACATTCAACTCGAGGCTTCCATATAGCCTGGAGGTTTAAACCTTGATGATCAGTTGATGGCGTACAGTGGGGCTGTTCAAGCAAGGTCACTTTGGGTTTAACACTCAGCATCTAGTCAGAGTGCTCGATAATACAAGAGGAGCGTTTAGGCTTTATCTTTAGAGTAGAATGTTCAACATGGGTGGGGCCCAAGTTAATTGTGTTTGTCATAGGACTGAACAAGATATATATGATTTTACTACTAATTATTTTCATGAATTTCATAATTGTTATGAAGCTTTATTTGTGCCTTTATTTGTCTCTAGGTTCAATTTCTTTGTCACCCGTATATAAGGGTTCAATTGTCCATGACGTTGATGTTCTCTTTCCTAGATCGATAAACTTCTAAATTTGAATGGTCGGACCCTTCATCCAATCATTTATCGCAATCCCATTCACTTTTGCATAGTCCATACAACTAATAGCTTTGTACTTACACAACTTAATTTTGCAAGCATCCTTTTATACTTCAATAGGTGGGTCTCCAACCTCAAAGTTAATCCATTAGAGTTGTTTATCGAGCAAATATTTCTCTGACTTTGTGTGACTTTTGTCCCTGGTTGTGCCACCACCCATTCGAACACATATGACATGTGTCCCATTGCCGCTGCAAAAATAAATCAGTGCTTCAAGTGGTTCGTACCGCTCCATCTTTTATTTTTTTTCCCTTGGGTCCACTCATACACGATCATTGGAGTCGAGTACTTTAGACTTCATGTCAGCTGGCACTTTATACTTCGTGTCGGCTGGCACTTTAGACTGCATGTTGACTATCCATTCTAACTGGCAGACCATCTTTCCATTAAACATTTTGTCTTTGACGTTGTATTCATTGAACTCCAATGGGTAAGCCATTTGTGATGTTGACGGTTCAGGAAAGGACTTGGCAATACTGACATTTGCTTCTACCCATCCCATGCTGCAAGTTTTGATTCTTTTTAATCTTGATGATATTGCAGTTTAGTTGGAACACTTCATAGTCTTCCATTTGCCAGTGGAATAGACTGTTGAGGGAGCTCATCTCATCTTCAGAGCATGACTATTAGTACAATGCTCCTTCATCGTTTAGGTATATCAAACCTCGGTTCTCGTCAATTGAGCATCCTTCTTCAAAGTTTGAATCCGTTGTGTTTGATGAGGCCGCTTCATCACTTTTTGATTCTTTAAATCTATGAAACTTCCACCCCTTGTTTTCTATGGAGATTAAATTCTTTTTTGAGTTATGATTGGCATTTGCTGCTATGAACCAGACCTTGGTCCAATAGTGCATCATAGGATTTCTTTGTCAATGAGATGACTACAAAATTCAGCAAAAAGGGTTGGGTTCCAATATCTACCTTTTCACCCATTAATACACCCAATACCATAATGTCTCTATTGATTTGTTTCTACTAGTTGGAATATTGGAGGCCCATTGTTGGCTTCCTAGGACACTCTTCCATGTCTCCTTTGAAAGAACACTCACATCATAACCGCCATCAATTATGGTGTTTGTCAAAAACCTTCTCAAAACTTCCATATGCACAAATGCCAGTTGTTGGGCTAGGTTCAAAGTTAGGAGCATAGGATCGATCACTTGGTCACCTAACAAGGGGAGCTGGACTATGTATTTATTTTTCTGCTTTTTGCTCCCCTCGTCACTCAATGTTAGGTGTGCCATTGTATGCTCCATGTTTGGGCTAATGTTTTTTATGGTAGCAATGAAATCATTCTTGAGTTCTAGAATGCTATACAATAAGTTATCTATCTTCATAGGTATAGGTGGTTTGCAAGACATGTGTGCAATAGCTTTGTTGGAATCCATTTTGTTCGTCGTCGTGCTTCTATGTAATCATTTGATTGACATGTCTTTCTTTGACCATGGTCTTCTCGATTTCCATCCTTTCTTCAACGAGCCTTTCCTTCTATGTACGTTGGCCGGGGTAATTGTTTTCCTTCACACATGCTCTGGTAATTGCCATAAATTCTTTTCCCTTGGCTATGTCGAGTCATATTGATGTTGGATTGTTTTGGACACTTTCCATTTCTATGGTTCAGGCCTACAGCAGTACAAAGTCTTGTGCTCATTTTGGTTAGAACAAACCCTTGTAAAATGGCTCCACTCATTACATTTCCAACACTGTATGATTCGTCGTCCTTCGGAGTTGTATTGAATGCAACTCTTGCCATCCCACTATTATTTTCTTGTTAGGTAGTTTTTTGTGGCGGCATGGTCGGTGGTGTCGATGGCTCTCTTTGTGTAAACAATACTTGGTCAACTCCTATTCCACAAATTGTATGGGTAATCCTTGATTGAATGCCCTATAATTTGACAAATCTCGCACACAACAGATCCTTGCCTTCATTCCTATCGTATCCCATAAATTCCTTCATCATGTGGAAGCATGTGTTTTTTCAAAACTCATGCATTAGTCAAGGTTCACTTTCATTCTTAGAGTTATGGTCATCTTCTTTGTGTCCTTTAGAGCAAGAGGATGTCTTTTTCTCCCTTTCAATGGCCATGGTTTGGTTGTATGCACCTTTGTATGATGAGGGTGGAACAACTTCACCGTCTTCTGTAATGAGGGTACCAACCCTTCAATGAACCATTTCTTTTTCAAGCCATCAACAAGTTCATTTTTAAGTTTTCCTAATTGTTCTCAGTCTTTTGTTATCGGACATGAACGTTCTCATATTTACCCTGTTGGGTAGTATTGATTTCAACAATAATCTCATTGTCATCCCTCAAGAGTTTGAATTCTTTCTCAAATGCATTCATGTGTGTTTTCCATGTTGCTTTCTTTAAGCTTGGTGCATCTACGTACTGGTCAATGATCCATTCCGCAAAGGTGGTTGGAAAACTATCTTAACCACATATGTTCATCTGTATGCCCATTGGCAGTCCAGATGGTGATGCACATTTTGTAGTGTCGTACAAGAACCTTTGATTGTCAGTAGTGATCTTTCGCAACCTCTACTTTTCTAGAGATGATATTGATGGGGTAACCATGGCTCTGGCATGGTTTTTTCGAATACAAGTCTCCCCCTTAAGAAGGTCATCATGGTGGATGTTCCTTTGCTCTCTTAGCACTATCAAACATGCCCCTACGCTCGTCCCTTCCTTCAATAATTAGGGACTATAATGTACGACCATCTCAGGTCCCATTTTGTATGCTTCAACTTGTCGTTTGGGCTGGCCCAGACTTTCACATGATTCCCTTGTAGCACCCTCCGACCCAAACTAGCTCACAAGGTCCACACTTCGTTTCTCCAGAAAGGGGTATGGCAATCTCTAGCCACTCTTATTGCAAATGAGTGGTGTGATAACTAACGTTCTGGTCTGAACCCTTTCTCAGTTTTGAACTCTGACTCGGCCTATGACTTCTTACGCATCAACATTGGCTTCTCGCATTGTACTTCCCTTGATGGATTTTAGAAATTGTTGCTTGTCACATCCTTTGTTGTTTTTCGATATTGCTCCACCAATCATGAGTCATACCATTTAACATCGTGATCTTCTCTACCTAACTGTGTCTCTCTTCTCACCTTCATGTTTGGAGTCAATAGCATGAATTATTTCTTGTATGTGTCGGCCTTCTTCTTGAACTCTTTGTGATGTGCTGTTGTAATATCTTTTGTCGTTGTATTTCATGGTTAGGTTTTGAATAGAGATCTTATAAGATAATAAGGTGCCTCATCTCACTTCTCTGCTCTTTGAACCGACTTTAACTTGACCACACATTCTTTAAGGGAACCGCGCCAAAATGTTGACTATTTAATGTCTACTTAGACATTAGATTATCAATAACAGCATAAACAAAATAGTAATTGCATAACATTCCATGGCAAAGCAAACCATCCAAACAATAGCAATTTGAATTCATAAAAGATAAGTCTCGATACAATTCGCACAGTACAGGGAGGACCTATTACAAGTGCTATTTCCCTAATGTATATCTTTCTATTTATATGACAAATGACTTATGCTTGTCGGTTGACACAATTGTCAACACCTGAACATAACCAACAAGAATCATTACAAACTAAAATATGTAATTATATTGATAACCATGAAATACTAATATGCTGGTCTATAGGGCTGCCCTGCAATGAACTTATTAACGCCTACCTGGACTGAACTTGTCCGGGACAACCAAAAAACTGATCCAGTCGGATTTTGCATATATCAAGCCAAATATGGTAACTATGCTTCTATCATTTTCATGGCAGATGCTTTAGTATATACTGTACAGCACAATAATTATCAATTACAACCATGAAACAGTGAAGATACGTGCTTGAAAATAGAAGTGTATTTATCACATGATCACAAAAGTGTACATAAAAATTTGTTTGAACAAGTATCATAATATCAACTTCTACAGCAGCTAGATTCATTCTAGAGGGGTATTATACCTCATATGGTGAGAGAACTGCTGTGGATTCCCCGAAATTGACATATATAGTCTTCTTACTGGAGAAAGAAATGCATCAGAGAGCCTTAACAAGTTGTGGAAGTTTAATGTACCTTATCCGTGTGGAAATACATTGCATACTCTTGGATTGATATCTTCAGCCCACAAAAAGTGTCCATCTCTACCCTCTAATAGGTTACACTTAGTCCAATAGTAGTGAAATATAGCATTATTCTTCTAAATTCCCTGTACATGGAAAAGATTAACCCATCCTGCTCATCTTTTGAAAATATCCAAAGCCAAATCCATGTGGAAATGGCTTTACTAATTGCAGCCTTGAATTTTGATTTGGTTCTGTCATATTGTTTTAGTTTCGACATAATCCTCCTTTTGGAGCTTGTGCAAACCATGAGGCTTGACATGTGCCAACATGTGATATGTTTTCTTCAAAACTGTGTAGTTCACATTCTAAAAACTCACAAAAAAGTATAACTGTGTCTATATATGCTTGCACATTGAAGTGGAACCAAAGCCTAAACAGTAATTTGTAAACTACGTAAAAATATATTTCTCTGCAACAAGTATCTTCCATGGCAATTTCCTACACGTTGAACTGCAGCTAGCTTGGGGTTGTTGCAGAATATTGGCTTAAAATGTAAAAGACATAAGAAGAATAGTAGGCACTTTTTGATATTGTGAATTCAATAAGTAGGCAATCTTAGGAGTCTAAAAATCATTTACCCTCATAAAATCTCTGGAAGGTGCTTTTTCCTCAGCTAATATGGTGATAGATAGTCACATAGTAATAAAGTGGAATGTTTCTTTCCACTACCAGTACCCTTTTTCGAGAACTCCCCCTGGAAACAATGGGATCCTCCCCCTCCGAGATAGCATAAGCTAAATTTTGATGAAGCTTCCAAACAAAATACAGGGCCAGCTAGTGCGAGTGGTCTTTTTTGGGATTCCTAAGATGAAGTTATACTCTCCTGTGCTCAACAAATTGGTACCCAAACAAATGACTTTGATTAGTTGTTGAACCTCCACATAGGTATATGTCAGGTCTGGGGAAATGTATTCACATGCTAGTAATAAAAGATGATTCAGAAGTTATTATTCAAATTATTAATAAGGCTCAAAACTAGTATCTAAACCGGCGAAGTCTATAAGAACAACAAAATTGGAAATGGGTAACTTGATCACATAGATATATCTAACAGGCAGAGATTTGAAAAGGTCACTCTTCAACACTGAATCGACAACCATGATGGGATGATGGATAGGCTTGCTAATTATGTATTGGATAAATTAGGAGATTATGATCTCGTCTCTTTTCAGGATGCATCTCAATTGCATATCTCCATTCAAGAACTATGGCCTCGGAGAAACCGCCCATTAGTACACATCATCATGTTTAAGTCCATCCCCTTCTTTAAAGTAGGCTACAACACTTAGTTTATCTTGGTCTAATACTTTAAAATACTCCTTTATTCTTCCACATAATGTACTTTATCTTTAGATGGCCACACATTGGACACCATTTCACCCTTATCTACTTTCTATCCACTTCTTTATTCACCTCTCTGAACATTTTGTTAGAAGTCCTAAATATCAATCCCACTCTTCCTTTTCCACACCACCCAACTTGTCACTCACCCATGTGCTGTTATGCATTATTATATTTATCTTGTGCACTTTGTGAAAGTGGCTTTTGCCACCAAACTACATTCTCAAACAACCTTTCTATTGAACCGCTTGTATTTTCCTAATTCAAAAACTTTTAATCATAGGCCCACATTCTTCACCTTTTATGAATCTCTATCAAGATATTATCGCTATTACAAACATGACTTCCCTAGCCCACTGACACCTACTTTTCCCTTCACACATGCACACAGCCACCACGTCTCCTGCTATCCCCAATTCTCATCCATTGTCATGTCCATCTATAGTCCATACCATGGCACTTACTCCTTCATAACTCCCAACCACCCACTTTCGCCTCCAATCTGTCTTAAACAGCAATTCATCGATTGTCTTTGTAATAAACAACAGTTCACTTGTAATTGTTGGGCTAGCCTTTAAAGCCATGACCAACAAATTCATCCAAATCTGTGCAAAATGGGTAGCTGTCAATAAAGAGGGAGAAAATGTCTACTTCCTTTTTTTGTATTCTTCTAGTGGCACTTCAATGCAGGACAGAATCCTCTGATAATCAAGCCATTAAATGTGAGACGAACAAGAGGTGACATTCGCTCAAGATGACAAAATTATGGTAAAAAAAGGGAGGCAATAAAAACAAAGTCCCAGGTTAAGAAATCAGTCTATAAATAATGTGGCCATCTATTCCAAATGCAATTGCCATCTCTCCAACATCAAGAGTCTCAAGGTTTACAAAAAGAAAAACAAAGGAAAACAGCAGCTGATCATGGCTGATAATGTTCAGTTGAGAGCATGGAAAGGAAAGGGTAAGCAAATGCAAAGCCCAAATATCATCCATCCGAATACAAAAAAATGTGTTGGTGACCAGCTGGCTTCTCCACATGTTCTTCCTTTGTTTCCTCATAGTTCACAAGTATGCAGCACTACATTTCCACTGACTGAATTTAATGTATCAATTTCTAATACCAAAAACCGTCTGCACTCCTTTCCGTACATTGCCCATTCCACATTTTTTTCCACGTCTAATTTGCATGTGTCAAGAACCTACACAGCCATTAGAATCTCAAATGCCATATCCTTTTGTTCTCCTACTATGGCAAAAAAATGAGGGAATATTTTTCTAATCTCACTCTCTCACTAAACTTCTCTCATAGATTTCAATGTCCTCTTGTTACTAAAAATTTCAGTACCCCCTCACCAGGATCACTTTACCCAAGAGGCTCTTCCTCAGAATGCTGAACAACATGGAACATATATTCCTTATCCTCAGGACCAAAATTCTCACACTCCCCACCCATCAACCACCCCCAATCCTTCATACAAACCAACACTGCAAGAGGTGGCAAAAATTCATGGGGAACTAGTTAAATCTATTGGAAAAAAAAAAATGCTGATATAGGACAAAACTTCAGTGATCTTGTCAACACGATTCTAGTAAATGAACCACTGCATGGATCAGCTCACTTATACAGTGTTCGGCAATTTGAAGGCATTGAAAAAACTCGTATCTACTTCTGTTCAGCAAGCTGAATGCATCACTCTTCTTAGAAAAAACCAGTAAATTCAACAAATACAGGATTCAGTCTCTTGAATACATGTTTCAGAAATCCACAAATGAAAATAACAATCAAAATAATGATTCAAAGAGAAAATGGAATGTCATGGGAAGCGTCAATTCAATGCAAGTGGATAGGCAAGTTCCTGTTTTTTAACTTGCAGAACACTCATTCTGGCCCTACTTGATGGAGGAATCTACATGCTTCTCTGGATGGCACAACTGGAGCTTCTCAAGCTACTCATCCAACTTAAAAACATCATTGAACATCAAATTATGGTTAGACCAGGTTATACCGCTCTAATCTTTTCTTGATCAAATTTTGGAGATAAAACAGCATTGTTTACTCTTTGGTTCACTTATTTTAGCAAGTCAAATATGGTTTTACAGTTTTAGTAGTGTAGCGAATATTAATATTCACTTTTTCTTGGGTTCTCTAACAGTCCTCTCTATCCAGTTTAGTGAGTAACAATTCAATTTTGGACTGCTGTTTTGAGAGATACCTCTTTTGGTTTCTTCTCTAGCTTGTCTATGTAAAAACTCTGCTTTCCATGCATGGCCCTCTTTGTTGGTCTTTTGTAAACATTTCATAATCATCAGCATCATTTTACTTTTTGTCAAAAAAAAAACTAAACAGACATAACCATGAGGTTACTGTTTACACCACTCTTACTGGCTTTGTCCTATAGTGATAATAGATGGGGAAGACGTAGTAACACACTATAACAATCTGGCTGACTTAATCAATGTTTCCAAAACACCTGCCTCTTTCTCCCTGAGAATGGGTACGCAGAGTACTTGAAAGTTGAGATGTCAGAAATGATGTTGAATGAAGATCCACTATCAAATAAGATGATGAATCCAGAAAATCTGCAACCTAAACTACTTCATCGTGGAAACCTATGTGATCTTACAATACTTAGAATCTTAAGAAAAACAGTTTTTGATATTTTTATTGTATAATCTCTATATTCTTGTCAGACATACGGAAGTAAAAAGAATAACATTCAAAATTATTAACCAAACCTTAAGAGTCCACAGTTGAATAAATTTCTGCCTTTGCTCCTCGGGGTCTGTAAATGCATCTAGCCATGCAATTTCTGGTGAAGAAAACCATCGGTTGGCAAAAGCTAAAATATTGGTCCTCGTTCTTCGTATCTTTTCCTCAACATCAATGCCCACCTATTGCACAAGAAGCAGCAAATTAAAGTGTCCCAGACAGCTAATTAGCACAGCTCTGGGCAAAGATAAAACTTACTGCAAATGTTTTTGATGTTTCAAGTAGAGAAGTTAACTGATCATAGTTATAGTAATAGACTAAAACAGCTCCACTTATCTATGCATATTGTCCACAATCATGGATGTTCCGAATATCAAACTTGAGTTTACCAAAGTATCCGTCGTCACGCCGCAACAAATAAGTGACGAAGTATGTGCAATGTTGAAACATAAGGGAGGCAGCTTCCACTCATTTCCATAACTTGTGTCACAAGGCCACACTACCTGTAATAGAAAACTTACTCGTTGATGCACCTACATAAGATGCACCATAATATATCTATAAAAAACAATCCCCAAAAGCCGTCCAGTTGGTATTCAGACTACCTCTGGTTTTCCGAACTTGTTCTTGCTGAATATTAGTGATTTTGGATTGATATTTCCATCCGTATCTGCTTCAAAAATATTAAAAAATTATAAGAAAGGAAAAAGAAAATATATTATTGTCCACAATTGACCAAAGTAGGTCATTGGGACTGAGAAACTACAATTGGCTATATAGTAATAGAAGAATGCTTCTAAAGCATCTCTGACAATAAGTAACAGGGAAACTGAGGAACAAGTCAAAACTACAGGCATACTATATTAGAGCCATTCCATTCTATGCATTATTAAATGGAACTGAGCTTGACACATGCAAGCTGGTTTCTCTCTCACAGATAATGTTGTCCTTTTCAAAAAAAAAAAAAAAGAACAGTTATGCCTCCATATTGAAGTTGTGAAGAAGTTGATAAAAAGGGAACAAAGAGGTATTTTAACTCTATAAGTTCTCAGTATCTTCTCCCTTCATTTCAGTATGGAAAACAGCTCAGACCAAGATATCATAAACAATATAATAAACAACAAATCATTTTACTTCCATTTAGAGGAAAATGAAAACCAAGCAATCAAGTGATTAAGTCAGTTCCACAACTTCAGAAGGAATTTTTTTTTATGTAATTTAATCATGTAAACAATCCCATGTAATTGCGTCCAGAATGATTCCCTTTACAATTTTTTGAAGCGTATTGGTAGATAGTTTAGCTTGAGCACCTTGAGGTTGTAGAGGAGTCACACATATCTGGTACAATGCTGAAGAGTACCTTCATCTGTCATATTCCTATGAAAATCAAACCCAAACTTTGGGTGCCTTCTACCCCATAGCCCTGTGAAACAATATTTTCAAAGTTATCAAAAACCTTGTTGCAAATTGCCTCAAACTGTTACTTCACCATCTTGTCTACGAGGAGTGAGGCAGTCCCATGGAAGGGTGAAATCATAGTGGCCTAGGAGACAACTCATACACTGAAAAGAGGTAGCTTTAAAAGAGTAGTGATTAAACATGATAAGGTAAATTCTACGATAAGTTTGCCTGAATTTTTCTGTAAGGATTTCTACTGAAACTTGGATTTGACTCCAATTGCGCTTTCTGGATTATGCACCACATTTCCTCAGTCTCCTTTTTGCTCCTTGTTCACAGTTCCCCTGTCCTTTCTTCACTTTATGTTGAATTTGTCAAATGGTGATCCTTTTTTGCCTCATTTTCTTTATTTTGACTGTGCTAAGGTTCTTCAACACTCATTAAATCTAGTTAACTATCAGTGGACAGATTCTAAGACTGTCAACTCCCAGGATGATCCAGGTGGGCTTACCACCAACTCATTGATAATTCTCTTTTGATGAGTAAAGCTTTATTTGGGAAGGTTTTGTCTTTCAAAAGAAGCATCTTGCTTTATTTGAAGGCTTCTACCCAAGAGATTAGCAAAGGTAAATATCATATTTCCCTTTTCACAGGGATGGTGGTACACAAAGAAACATATTCTAGGATATGAAGTGGCAGATCTTCCTTTGATATATCTAGATCTAAAAATCCAAGATTGGACCTACAAGATAAGACATTGACATGATTTACCTGACTAAAAAAGGAGTAAACGATGAGGGTCGTCATCCAAGAAATGCCCATCTTTTCATTCGTGGTATCACTGCTCCCAAGAATGTCTTGGACAAACTCAGCAAAATCACGCTTGAATTCCTTTACCAAAATCCCCAAATAAAAATTAGAATCTGGTTAAATGGCAGAAAATGGTCGTTCTGAAAGGAATAAGACGCTTGGAGTGTAAATGTACTCATCCAGTGAACAAGGCCTTGAACATGAATTGTTTTGGGAGATGGTGTCATTCATAGGAGTAACTATACAGGAAAAATTCTGTAATGTTTAAACACCCTTTTCAGAAAATAAGGACCCTATATGTTTACAAGATCCTCCCATCGATTATCCTACCTGCAACAATAGCATTGTTCAAAACGATCCATTACAAAACTAGACATGATGCCTTAACCCTTTTCAAGGACGATGCCCGGAATCAAGCTCCCCGTTGGCTGACATAAGATGAATGCTGGATTCTTGCACGTAAATGAATATTTGCAAGAGACTCAATTGAGCATAAATAAGAATTAGTTATGCTATAAAACATTAAAGCCACATAAGAATTAGCCCCATCTATCTTGATAATCAAAGGAGTTTCTCTAGCAAATTTGGGAACCAGGCAAATTGTGCTTGCCGAAAGCATGGATGTTTTGGGTTATGACTATCAGAGAGATAGAAATACACTTCAAGCATCAGCTATCACAATGCTCTACGGCATCTAAGGGGGAGACTACCTTGAGCGTATCAATTCAGCCAACAGGTTTGGATCTTATGGCTTTGGTGCAACCTAGACTGTTTCGGTAAGAATACGGTACGCTTTTGGGTACGTTATATATATATATATATAATATAATATACATATAATAGATATATCTATATATATATATATATACTATATATATATATATATATATATATATATATTAAAGAGACATTTGCATACTTACTGAAATTTAATACTCATAGAGTCATACATCAAAAGGGACCATGCGAGAAAAATCTCATAAACCATTGATTCATGGTTGTTGGGACCATGATCCATATAGACATAATTTTGGGGGAGCCAACATCATGACTATGGTATTGGGAAAACACCAAAACACAAAGGACAATAAGGCGAAAAATAAATTTTAAAAAAAAAGAAATATGGAAAGTACAAGGAAGAAAAATCATAATATAGAAAAATATATTGATAAAGACTTAATCTAAACCAATTATTGACAAACACACAAATTCCTTAAAATAATTCTATTTTAGGATTAATATATTTCTTTAAGTAATTACCTAAACATATTTAATATGGAATATGTGACGATGGTAATGGGAAATGAAATACAAAAGTAATTCATATGAGCATCTAGATGGTTGAAATTTATGAGAACAAAATGTTAAATTATATAGACATAAGGATTGGTTCCTTCTAAATTTAACGTTAATTTGACTATAACTTAGGAAGCATGGAATATAATATTTGTAAATTAGGGTTAGATTAACTATTGCATAAAATTTGCATAATGGGACTTGAATGGTCGTGTTAAAGAGAACGAAACTTAAATTTGACATTAAGTGTGGTTGCGTATTAGCTCTTCCTCTCTCAATAGAATGATTATCGCGTTTTCCTCTATATGTGAGTGGAGTTAACATATTCTTTCCCAAAAATGAATGTAGAGCAAATGGAGTATATAAATTGTAATATCAGTGACATCTTTGTTGTTAATTTGGTCACCGAAACCTTAAACATGTTGACCTCAACAATTAATCACATTTTAAGTGTTTCCAAACTTATAATATGAAACGATATATTTAAACGACAACGATCAACTAATTCAACAATATTTAAAACCAAAAACAAAAAACCTCCAAGTGGATACCGTGTCAGCCACAGATATTTCCAATAAAAAGGAAGGTTTTAAAATCATTTTTAATAAAATAAAAAACGAGATTGAACAGTCACGTTGACTTTGTAAAAGTGCTTCGCAAGGCATATGCTTCGTCTACGAGAAATTCCTTACGCCATGTCTATTTACCTGTGGGTACACTGCGGGTATGTACCCACAGGCCCCAGGTACATCTCTACTCGGACATGCCCAGGACCTATGGGTACGTACCTGAAACATACCCACACCGTTTCCATACCTGTACTCGTACCTGAAACATTTCAGGGATGGTACGAAGGGGGGACGTTTCGGTGCAATCCAGTGCAACATTTCTTTTGTTCTCCAAATGATAAGGAAGGATCGAGATCTTACTAATAATATCATTCATAAGGGAGGCCCCTTTGGGTCAAATAGGTGTTTTTTGTGTGAGGTTGATGAGAACAACCATCATATATTTTGCAGGTGCGATAGTGCACAGAAACCACAAAACCCTTGGTTTGCTTGATTCACAGGCATGATACTATTGCCAGTTTCATGTAAAGAGTGTAGCAGGATTAGCTTTCATGTCTATTTTGATCCTTTCTTCTTAATGTTATCTAGCATATGGTCATGAGTTTTAACCTATGGAATAGTTGGCTGGAGTGAAACAAACATATATTCATCAATTGTCAAATCCCTTTCAGTTGTCTAGGAACACATCAAACCTAATATCCAACTTTCCAAGGGACCCTTACTCCATAAATGTCACTTTCTGATCAAATAAACTACATAGGAGAAACCATTCATTGAACTGTGACGTCCAAAATTGTCCTCCACTATTATAGTAGGCCAGGTTTATTACAAAAAAAATTGTACCTATCCCGGACTCCCCTTTATGAAAATATAGATAGTGCCAACTGCCACCAAAAGTAATCCCAAAAAGTCAATCAAAACCTTGGAATTCCTCTGTTTTCAAACTTCTTGAGTTACCAAACTCTCATCAAAAAAATTGTGGATTGCCCCGCTATCAATCAAAATAATTACCTTATGCCCATGTAGTATTCCATGTACTCTGGAAGGATGATACCTAGGAGCACCTGAAAGTGTAGCAAAAGTACCATCCATAATCTTTTCTTCACCTTTATTTTCAGCCACTGGTTCTTCCTCTTCTTTATCCACTTCCGGTTTCTCTTTTTCCCCTTTATCATCTGATATTACCTCTATGTAATGTACTTGTCCCTTGGGAAGACATTTGTGACTTGGTCCCCATGGACCTCTACAAGTGAAACACAATTTCTTCTTTCTAAGTTCATTTCTTGTTTCCATCTCTTTGTTGGTTTTAGGTAGCTCCTTTTGTTGAAAACCACCCGGCTGAAATGGATTTTTTTTGTTGCTCATAAGGTGTTGGTTTTGGTGTTGTTGGTTGTCCTATAGGCTGATATCTTCCTTTAGAAGCTGAAGTTTTCAAATCCAAAGCCTTTTTTATGGCTCCTTGTAGAGAAGTAGGGCTGAAAGCTTTCACTAAACCCCTAAGAGATTCAGTTAAACCTTCCATAAGCAAAACAACCAATCTCCTCTCAGTTAGATCGGGTACCATGACAGAAAGCTTCTGAAATTCAGCTACCTAGTCACTTACTGAATGTAATTGTTTTAGTTGAGCTAATTCCTAGAAATGAATTTTTCGATCCACTATGTCAAATCTCTCTATCAACTTGTCTCTGAAATCAGCATATGAGTGAATGAGATTGTGTCCCTATGTGATTAGCCCATGGTACCACCACTCATGTGTTATACCTTCCATATGAAGGGTTGCAAATTTGATGGCTTCCTCTTCCATCATTGGCCTAAGTGATAAGAAGGTATCCAACTTTTGTATCCATGCCTGAGCGGTACTCTTGCCAGAGCCGTCGCAGGTAGAGAGTGACAACTTCCCTAGTAATTGTTACAAGTCTCTCTGAGTAGCTTGTGGTCTCGTATCAGCTCTTGGTCCACTCTTGTTTTTCTTAAAATTGATAAAATTGGTGAGTGATACCTCTCTAATCTCACCTATAAGTACCATGTATTCCACATAGGTAGCAGCAATATCATCTGCAATAGATGGTTGAGTTTCAACCTCTGGAACTACTTCCCCCCTGTGAAGGAATTCAGACTGGAAAGGCCTGACAATAGATCCAGTGTTCTTCTTCCGAGTGTGTTGGTTATTGTTTCCCCTTGAAGAACTTCCCTCGCCGTTGGGAGTCCTTTGCACATTCGTGCCCTGCATAACTTGGATCAATTGACCCCTCATATCAGCTAACTTAACTTGTCCTTGAACAAGCCTGTCAAAACATGCCTCTTTTGGGTCCTAATTTTCCATGATTCTTGGCTATTTTGAAGCTTTCTTCTTCTCCCTTTGTTGGTATTTGACTTCTCTGTCACTAACGTGCATGAAGTTCAAAGCTACAATTTTTTCTTTTCCTATTTTTTTTCTCTTCCTCTGTTTCTTTTCCCTTTCACAAGCTGGGAGGAAATTCGCTATGATACCACTGTAATATCCCTAAAAAAGAAATTTCTAACAAATCTGGATATTTCCGTTAAATCTAGAAACAACAGTATCACTAAAATGAACTTTTACAACAGCAGCAATAATCTGAATTTTATAAATAAAAACAGCAAACCAATATGGAAAAAAACAATCTTTTATTTATTTATTTCCAACCAGATACAATAAAACAATACCAGTGTCTGAATACAATTGTCTGGAGCTGAATTAGTGGAACAATTGCACCCTGAAAGACCTCTGCAACTCCTGAACGGAGTTGCCTAGCTGAAAAGTGGGGGGATTTTGTCCCTAATTCTTTATGCAAATGAGGGTTTTCATCCTCTGTTGTTGTTTGCAAAAGCAGAAGCTACTTACCGACAAAGAAAAAAATTCATCAATTTCCAAGATGTGTTACAATGAACCCCAAATCTGCCTTTAACTTTCAGACACTCTCCAAAGTGGGCGCTCCCCTTTTAGACTTACATACACAAGCTTTGAACTATAAAAAATAATTAGCCACTCCTCCATGTTGGCGCCCTAATCTAAAAATAGGCTTAAACATATTTAAATATTGTTTTTTCTACCCCTTATCCTAAAATTAGGATTTGCAACAACATGCAGCTCCTTCAACTTTGGCGTGCCCCCTTTATTTATTTATTGATTCCAACTAGATGCCCAATAATAAAAGTCAACCTTCTACTCTTATTTTATTCTAATAATGCTTTATGAATTAAAATATAATTTAAGTGTCATTTTCCAATTAAAATATAACAATATCCTTGGACAACTTTATTTTCCTCTTTTACTTCCCCTTAGCCTACGGAAAATAATAAAAATAGGCATCAGGTATTCAAAATTAATTAATTTTGAAAAGGGGACATTACATATGAGCATCCAGATATCTCTTGTAACACTTGGTATAGCTAAATACATCTTCCCTCTTGTTTAATTGAGCTTGTAGCATATTGTAAACACTAGATTACAAGTACCAATACGCTATTATGACATTATATGATTAATGTTGGAAGTAAATTAATCAGAATAGCTCCTAGTATAGAACCTTACATTCCTTTTTAGTTCTTGTGAATTCCATAACAATCTTAAGTTAATCTTAAAAAGGGTGTACGCGCTGCCCAGCTAAGAGGTGTTTGTTCTTTTCACACACAAAGCCAAAAAAAGCTCCCCTCTGTAGTCTTGCAAATCTGCAACTCCTTATCAATCACGTCTCTATTTTTTTCATCATGGATCATCTTCTCTATGTGTGTATTAAGGCCATTTGCAACCTTTTTCATCGGTCTTAAATTAATCGGAATAGAAAAACTTGGATTTCAAATAGTAGGTTATCACATGGATATGCCGATAGAGTTGCTTGTTCCATCTCTGATCAATCAAGCACCAAATGGGTTCATATTTTCTTTGATTTTTCCAATAATAATTTGTTATGGGCTCCTTGATCACGTCCATGGCCTCATACAAAGAACCCATTGGGTTTTTCTCCCCATCCACTGACCATAGAACTCTAATCAAAGGCTATGACACCTAAACCAAAACAATGCAAAATTTTAAAAATCAACATTAGGAGAAATTTAAAATTTTAAAACAAGAAAACTATAACAAATAAATGATAAATAAAAAAAATTGTGAAGGTTAGCTTAAGGATTTTCTTTGTGCGCTTTGCAAACAAATCATCAAAAATGGTCTTCACGACCATTTCTCATTCAAACTTCCTAACACAGGAAGACTCCAATCACTGTGTGTTCACAAACATCATGCTTAAGAGATGTTAGTGAGGTTGCAATGTGATGTAAGTTGTGACGAATCATGTAACTCTCAATCA
Source organism: Taxus chinensis (assembly GCA_019776745.2). Lineage (NCBI taxonomy): Eukaryota > Viridiplantae > Streptophyta > Pinopsida > Cupressales > Taxaceae > Taxus > Taxus chinensis. The sequence goes on from CM034155.1 coordinate 620,638,724, forward strand.
CACAAGCTACTTTTAGTTGGTGTCCTCTCTCATCAAGCTTAGCACCTATTGGAGCTCAAACTTGCACTCGTCTCAGATCAGGATGAACTGGGGTGTTGAGGCAACATGGGATTGTCTCCAAGTTGTGGGACCTTGTGCACTTGAGATAGACCTCTGGAGAAGGCCGGTTCCTCCACCTATTTCTACTGCTACAGCTACTCCTAATGCTGAAATCAAATCCTAAACTAATCATGCCAAGGGACCAGAGTTAGAAGGATGAGCAGAAATAGAAAACTAATCCAAGGGAGGCGATAGCACCAGAAAGAGGGGAGATGAATACAATTAGCTTTAAGAGAAAATGAAGGAGAATGCGCATAGAGAGGATAGACACGCGTATCACAGTCTGAAACACATCCACGCACTCATTTTCATGGGGACACAATCAGAAAAGGAACCTGCAGAGACGTGAGAAAGCACAATAAACAGGCAATGCAAAAGAAAGGCAAGGAAAAGCAAATAAAACGAGCCAAGGCAAAGAATAGCCACAAAACAAAGCTTCTATTGCTTCCAAAAAATGCACAGTCGATTACAATGGCGTATGAGGCCGATATCCACATGCAAAGAGCCAGATCTGAAGGCTTGCAACTTAAAATTCTAAGGAAGAGAGCTCTTAGCAAACTAAAGGGTCCAACAACAACCTTTACAATGAGCATAGCTCCTACATTTATAGAGGAAGGAGAGAAGAAGAAGAGAAAGAAGAGGGAAACTCGAATTGAAATGCAACCACCAACAACAAGTATTGAATGCCTGCAAAGTTGTCAGATGCGCCTTCCCATGTATGTTTGGCTTGTAGAATAAGGAGAGATCAAAATAAAATCTGGTGGTTGAGTCGATTAGATGTCTGCGTTAATGGCTGAAAACACTTTTCCTTGCTTCTCACCTACCAAATCCTGAGCCCACGTCAGCAGCTTTCCAACAAGACCAACCGCGCATTAACCCGAGCTTTGCAACAGAAGTTATGGCAATTTGAAGTCTACAATGCAAACTAGACACGCAATGACATGTGGTGTGCATTGATTGGCTGAAGGATCGGCCAACCGTTCATCTGTTTTGTCGTTTTCTGCCACGTGTCGTGCATTGGCTTATCGCAAGGATTTGGCACCATGCTGGCATGCTTTGATAAGTTGCGTGTGGCACACTCAAGTCTGACAAGTTGCCACGTGGCACAATGACTGGCGTGGAAGAACACGCAAGGAGCGCGCGGAAGTAAAAGACAAGCGCACAAAGATGACGCACGCAGAGGGAAAGGGTGCATACTTGTAAGAGACAAATATGCAAGTTGGGCACGAGCGTTCAATTATGGAACGCGTGGGTAGCAAGAAAGGAAGGGGTGCGGGGAAATGCGCAAGGGACTTAGCCATATTCGGAAGACAAGTCAGAGGGTGCACGCGCAAGGTGCGCGAACTACGGGGTGCGCGAGGAGTACGCGCAAGGGAAATGGAAGAAGATAAGAGGAATGGAGATGGAAAGTGGAAGGCGCATGAGAGGAGAAGGGCACACAAGGGCACGCGAGGAACTGTAACCAGGGAAATTGTGCCAAAGGGGTAACTAGAGTGCGCACAACCTGCAATATTTGAACTTTAGAGCCAGAATGGGGATGTAAGTCGTCAAAATAACTAGGTGAGTTATTTTGGACAACACCTTAGGGTGGTTGTAGATGAGCTTTGTGATATTTCTTGCCTCTTCAACCAATTTCTTCACCTATGTCATCTTTCCTATGTCCTCACATAGGAAATCAATACAATGGGTTGTGTAAGGGGTCCAAAAAAAAGTGTAGGGTGTTTCTCCTCAAGAAGTCTCCCTATTACTACATATGTAGTTGTCTTGTTTGTCACAATTTGGACAACATTCTTCACACCGACTTTCCATCACCACCTCATTCAACATATCACACAAAGTGTTTGCAATTTTCACTTGGTGGGAAGCATCAATTGACTTCAAAAAGACCAAGTACCCACTTGAAGCCACTAGAAAGTTAATCAATGTGCAATTTTTCCCATACATCAACCCATTAGAAAAATGTTGTGACCTTTCTTTTGCAATGTTTTTTTTTCACTCTTCTATAATAGCTTGTGTATCTTTAATAAAATCCTCCAACAGTGGGCCACTCAAATCATGAGTAGGAACCTTAAACCCCTTTCTGGCAATGATCAATTTAGTAACTAAATTCTCCTTGTGTGGGCTTTCACCACATTGAATGGAATGTTGTTTTAGTACCAAAATTTCACTGCAACTATCCTTGCTTCATTGTGCGAATTCCAGTTCTAACTAGTACCTTCGAGTGAAGGTTGTGCCCCGAAAGTACTTCGAGGGACCAAAAGAAAGCCCAAATTGTCTCCAATAGATAAGCCTCATCCCCATCCTCGACCACCAAGAGTAGGGACAATAGAAATGGCCTCAATCTCGTAATCATCTCTCGTTGCTCTTCTATTCACTATGGCTGCAAGGACATCAACTTTGCTCTTTTTTCTCCACATAACTTGCAAGGTATGCAACCATCTCTCTTTGAGCCTCAAGTGGCACTTGTGTGCACATTGCCACACATCTTTCCGTGTTATATGTGTGATGTGGTATTTGAGGCTGATTGTCACCACTAATTTTTATTGCACGATAATTGCATATCACACAATTGGCCTATACCATCAATTCACAATACTTCCATGAAGGGTCATTAAACCTAGGCTTTCTACAGGCAGCTGAACCGGAAGCCAATGCCATTCTCAAACAAGTTGAAACCTTATAAAACCCAAAAATATGTTTCAGACAAAATCCCTAGCTGCTAATCAAAGGAAGAAGTAGAAGATTCAAGAAATTGAATATGAAACATTCAAAACTCTAAGACTAGCTTTTTGTGGCGTGTTAATCGACAAAAAAAGTAGATATTAGAAAGTAAAGCTTTCCTACTTGTATGCTTTGAATCTCTTATTTAAAACTTGTTATTTTTGCCAAGTACGTGTTGTATGTATGCCTTGATATTCTAAAAAACCTAGCTCTATTGGCATGTCACATTATTCGCATAAGACAAAGCAAACACGACAAAGTTTTTGGGATAAAATGACATTTTTTTGACCTGGGTGTTATAATGCTACAGTTGTCTAGTTGACAGGAGATTGAAATCACTCATCATATTTCTTGATAATACTCGCCTTGTGGATTTCAAGCCAATTTCTTGACTGACAGGTGATTCACGAGTCATTGGTGAGCTACGGCGAGTATTAACTCAATGGTTTCTCCCCCTTTAGATTTCTTAGAAATTAAAGTGTCTTTAAAGGTTATAATATTACCCCAAGGTCCTGTCACCTCAATCCCAAGTGTTCATTGTTCCCACAAATCTCGTTTATTCCCCCAACCACTCTAAGTGCCACTACCACCACTACCCCAATTGTGACTCAAATTTCTCAAGGTGTCTCTCTTGTTGTTACTTAGGGTCCCGCAATGACTAGTTTTGGGAAGATCATGTTCATAGTCCACCAATTTCATCATCTCCTCTCATTTTACCAACTATTAGTGCTCCACTCACTCCACAGCCCATGCCACAAGCCATATTAACTACTCCACCATTGACCACCCCAATCAAAGATCACCAAAATATTTTGCAAGATATTACCATGTTCCCTAAAGAAGAGAAAATTGAAATAGTGTGCCAAGTTCCACCTATTGATATATTTTCCATTGAGACTCTGGCGTCACTTATCTTCAGGAATTACTGTTTCATTCTTTATATATTTGAGTACCACCTCACTATGGGGCCACTTCCACAATGTCACTAAATTTACCATTGGCAGTGCCCTGTCCTAGTGCAGTTTCAGCTTCTTTGCTTCACCTCTGAGGGTTCTGCCACTGCCATTGTTTCCACTCTCCCTATTGCCACTACTCCTAGTACTACAATGCTTGCACAATTGGTTACTCAACCATTATCCTAAGTGTCCCACGGAGACCCTTCAAAGGGGCAAGCAATGACAAAAGAAGAATGAGTAAACATGCATTTGTCAAGAGTTCACATGTCAGATGTGGCCACTTACAAACACCCAGAAGTTGAGCTCATATTTGATAATACAATCACCAAGCTGAAGAGGCTAATCACTGGCGAAATCAAGAGAGGGAACCAGACTGCTGTAGTCCAACGGGAAGAGGACATTCTCCCCTGACTAGAAAAAGAAAGAAATCAAGGAGAGACCCTAGCGGGGATGATGGAATTAGTTGCAGATCCTATGTGTATTGTTAAATCTGCTAATAGAATGTTGGCGGGTGCTGTCGAGAGGATGCAGAGAGAATTATCACAATCCCACTCTCAAATCATTATTTCACAAAGCCTGGCCACTGAGGTACAATCAGCCCTAAGGCATTATTCAGGTCTTCCATTCAAGTTCAGGAAGCTAAATCAAGAAGTAATCAGACCTAGTAGACAGTATTGGAACATAAAAATGAGATCACTGAAGTGGAAGAGAAGCTGGCCAGTGGCCACCATAGGGAATGTGGCTAAGCAGAGCTTAGTTCCAAATGTGACCCTCATGGATTTAGATGAAGTAATTTCTTGTGAGAATATTTTGGCTAAGGCCAAACAAGCTTTCAATGATTCTACAAGTGTATTGGAAGCCTCCATTAGTCACCTTGACATGTTTTTAAACAGTAGTGTCTATATTTGTCACTGCAGGAGTTCCCTAGCTATAAAGAAGATGGCAGTGTTACACTTCAGAATCTCAGACGAATTTGAGGGGGGTACTTGATAATTTCATGAATTCATTTGCAAAGCAGGTGGCCACCATTGAAAAGCAAGGCAACCAGCAAACCCACAAGTTTGTGGTTAATATCACTAGAAAAGTGGAAAGGGTTAATGTTTTCAATCAATTTTTCATTGGTATTTTATTGGATAATTCAAAATTTAATTGCCAATATCACTCATCATTTTAAGAAGCCAATTATAGATAGATAAGGATTACAACACATGCATGAAAGCCAGATACAAAGGGAAGAAAGTAGTTGCATGATTGTTACGTGGGATCTCTAGGTTACAATCGATCATATGTGATCATAGACTGTTTACTATTATGGAGGCCACCAATACAAATAGAGATGCGCCAGCCATGCAAGTGATTAAGAATTGTAACCACAATTGTCACTCTATTCTGGGAATTTCTTCTAGAAAATGTCCGAATTTGGGACTTCAGTGAACTGGGGATCTTCACTTGTTAATTGTTTCTTTTGATTAGTGTTTCTTTTCACAAGCAAACTTTTCATGATGAGGCTGTGTTCCATCAGAATTATTACACGTGCTTTGTTACAAAATGTTTTTAATGGGACTAGAATACAAAAGCTTGGAGGAATCTGTGTATATTTATCTACGAGTTCGTTCTTTTCTCAATATTGGACAGATGTTTTTTTATTTTAGTTAAAATATTCACTATGACTCACATGCTTTTAAGAAGGAACATAGATTGAGTTCTTGATACTCTACACATTTGGGATATTAGGTCCTTGTCCTCTTAGAAATTGATTTGGATGTGCATAAGCAATTTGCAATGAGTGACCCATATAGCTATTAAAATTTCAGTGATCCCATTGTTACTGTAGGTGGGTTTATTTACACTTTTTTTTCAATCATTCCTTGTGAATTTTATAAGTGGTCAAATGAGCTTTTGTTGTTGCTACAATTGCATATTGACTTGAGGGGAATTAACTCATATTTTATCCTTGGACTCTTGCCCTATATTTATGTAAATTTGAGTAAATGCTGGATTGCGTAGATCTTGGTTAATCAAGCAGTAAATCCAATCAGTGTTTGCTTTAGTAAAAGTTGAATCGGCTGAAATCTATTTCTCTTTTCTGCCGTACCCTTCTTTTTGTTTTTTAATGAAGACTCAAAATTCACATAGAGTAGCACCATTGCAAGTAATTCATCTCATAAGATTGTATTGTAGAATGCTCCCAAGAGCTTTTAAGGTCACATTCCTCCCAATTCCTATTCGACCCACAGATTTCTTTTGAGAGCCAAAATCTACAACTCGTGCCTTGGACTAAATCCAGCAAAGTCCTAATACAAGAGGGAATATCCCGTCATCTGTTGGAGCCTGTGTCAAAACTTGCATCAACAACGTGGTTGTGTGTCCTCATTTTTGTCTTTTGCCAAAGCATATATGATTTTTTGATCTTTTGCTCCCGTTCAGCATGATTATTGGTTGTAGTCTGCATTGCTTGTACTGTCACACAAGGTGGAAATAATGTTGTCAATAAGTTGGCAATAATGTTTTCACTTGGTTATCTCTCTCTATTGGCTTTCATATTTGGGACCCTTATGTAAGGGTTAGGCCACTTCCAAGTTATGGAAGGGGTGCGGGGTAGCACGTAGCTCTATGGTTGGTGAAAAGTGCCCCGCTGATATTCTTTCTCTTCATCACCAGTACCATTTGGAGATGTATATCTCTTTCACAGCTTTTACTTGATATATTTTTACACAGCAGTTACATTTGTTGTAGTTGGCAGAAATATATTGTACCAGTTGTGTTACTGTACTTTTTGGAGTACCTGTTGATATGAAAATAATTATGAGCCATGATGTAACCTTTGACAAGTATTTGATATCGTTATGATCTATATTATGTTTACACTTAGTTGCGGCATATTGTTATCTGATGTGTATTGCCATACCACTACTTGTACTCTCTTGTTATACAGATGATTCATGGGTTATGATAGGCATTATAATATCATTACGGTCTGTAATATGAAAAACCTTTGTTGGAATGCAATGAAAACCGCAAGACTGCTTTTATGGCTTTTTATATGACTTCTATTAGTACCTTATCAGCTGCACTTTTGTACTATGTCCTTTGTATGATAATTAGGGTTGTACATGAGGAATGGAATGGAAGTTGTACTTAATGTCAATAAAGTAATTCAGTTTATGATGAATTTAGTTGTACTTAATTTTAATGCTTAGTTTATTAATGCTTTAAAGCACACAATCAGATGATTAATTCAGTTTGTAATCAAGCTTTCACGATTACAACCTTGTTGCATTGAATTATGTGAGTTTTGTTAGGTAAGCCTCAAGGAATCAATATGAAGTTGATCCTTGGTTTTTGCGGTAGAGCGATAGACATCCCGGAAAAAAAATTGGGCATACCCAGCAAAGGGGTTCTTACATCCATCAGAAAAAGTGTGCGTTTAAAAGTGTCATTAGAGTACTTAGAATATTTCATTGACGAAGGAGAGCTGAGGATTGATCTAACAATGATTGAATACATAATAAACTAGTCACAGCTTTATAGTGTGTCTGACACTAGGAGCTCCGTAGGTGTTGACTAGCATTTGATGAATTCCATAGCGTCCCTCAATTGCAGCTATATTGCATGCCATAACTGTAAAAGGTTAGTCTTTTACATGGGATGTGAATTGACAAATGCATTTGATCAGTTGAAGAAAAATTCAGCAACGCACCTGTGTTAGCTTTTCCTAACTTGCAGCAGCCCTTTGAGAAATAAATGGTTGTAAGCAACTATGCCATGGGAGAAGTCCTAATGGAGGAAGGAAAACCGATATGCTATGTGTTGTCATGCAAAATGTGTAGTATGAAAAATTCAATATTTTTGCCATGACAACCTAACCCATATGTGAAAATCCCTCTCCTGGTCAATGTAAACTTGTCCTCTGGCCAACTCAGTCACTGTGTTACCCTCATAATGGTCAGGAGGAATGTGATAATATGATTTTCAAGTGTTTTTCATGTGCGAGTCATTCATGGATTCATTCAAAACCATTCAAAATGAATTGCTCCTGGAAGCCCAAAAAGGCCTTTTTTTAGCCTTTTTGCCCCTGGTGAACACCCTTCGGGAACGTACAAGGAAAAGTTAAAGCATCCAATAAGTGTGTGGTAGAGTTATGCAATCATCCAAGGCAGTTTAAGAATGTTTTAAAAGAAAAATCAGGTTTGGGAACAAGTTATGCAAAACTGGGTCTTTGTGTGCAAGGTATTGGGAAATGCAAGTTCTAAAAAGCTAGTCACCTTGTTCGAAGGGTTTCAGAAGCCTCGTGAAGTTTCGGGAGCTCATCCTCCAGGCATCGGAAAGATAATAGAGCCTACTTCACGATGGAACGATCAAGGAAAGATTCTGGGAACATTAAATGTGGAAAATTGTCTGGCAGTGCAGCTCAATAGTCCTCTTACAAAGTGAAACTTTCTCTAAAGTAACTGGACACTCCAAGAAGATTTGGAAGCCTAACAAAAACTCAAGTATGGGTATTTTTAATGCTCTTCATGATTCATAGGATGGTTTAGTCCGTGGTGGTTGCAAATTCTTCTTGTCACTCAGCTCAACGGTGCACAACTTGAGGAAAAAGTGAAGGTATTGGTAAAACTTGTTGAAGACTTCATTTTCAAGGCTTATAAATAGTCTCATTGGATTGATTGGCCCTTTTCCATAAAAATTTATATATTGGATGAACAAAATACATTAAATTTTGACCCTAGAGTGAAGAAAAGAATTCTGGCCAGGTGACCCGAGGATGTTAACACGTGACCAAAAGTTGTTGATGCGTGTCCACAAGGTTTTAGGCGACCCAAGAATGTTGTCGCGCGACCACAAAATGATGACGCACGTCTAGAAGGTTTTAGGTGACCCGTAGATGTTGTCACGCATGCAGGAGATGTTGTCGCATGTCCAGAAGATACAGTTGGACGTCTACATGATGAAGGTGAAAGGTCACAAGTGACAAAGGAACATCAAAGGTCGCAAAGGAATTCGAAAGGCCAAAAGTCATGGGGGGGAGCCAAAAAATCGTGTGGGGGAGACGAAAGGGCAGTCATAATGCTATAAATAGGAATGGCGCCCCCATTTCAAGGGGATGGTAATTGTTGCTTTCTAGCTCTTATTTTCTCTCTAGAAGCAAGATAGCTAATTTCTTCCATTCCTTAGTCTGATGCATTCTTCTCCATCTCAACTATACTCCATGAGCATGTACTTGTTGAATATAATGCAATGAGACTTTGTGTTTTTTGTGTCACGTTCCTTGTTTCCAAGTGAATGGTGTCTTCTCATTGAATTCATGGTGTCTTCTGATTGCATTCATGGTTATATTCTAGTTTTGGGGCAATAAACTCTTATGTGATATTTATTGTGCAAAACCCTCCTTGCTATTCTCTTCTTACCTCTCTCTTTCTAATTGTTTCCTCCCTGGTAGTACCTACAAACACTTTACCACAGGTGTAGGGAAGTACTCCTGTGTGATCCCCGGTCAAAAGACCACCCCCAAGAAATTAGAATAGTGTAAATAATTCTTGTTTTCAATAAATGGAGCTGCCCCATTCAAGCAGAGGGACTTAGTCCCACACATTGTCAGTTCAAGTTCACTAATTTGCCCACCCGACAAATTATTTCGACAACATTATGATTCAAAACTTTTCTATAGGCCGGCCCTAAACTATAATACATATGAATCGAACACTTATTCAAGTAGTCAAAAGGTGAAGCACTACTTGTTGGGTAAGGAAATAATTATCCACACAGATCACCATCCTCTCCAAATTTGCAAACACAAACTAAATTACTGTAAGGCAGGCATTATAAAAGGATGGGTTTCTTTCAACAATTTCATTTGATCATTAAGTGAGAAAAATGTTACTAATGACATGTTGTTTAAACCACCTTTCATGGCAACTTCAGGCACAATATCTCAGTTATAGCTATTCACACATGACGCTTATAGGGAACTATATGCACAAGTAGCATATTTTGACCAACTATTAAAGCAATTCCAAGATCTAGGCATGGAACAATTGGAAGCCAAAATGTACTACCAACTAAAAGGACTGATGTACAAGCGAGATAAATTTTATGTACCAAAGGAAGAAAAAGTGAAGCTTATGAGAAAAGCTATCACCCCCATGGTAACTGGAAACTTTGGAGTAGCCAAGATACTAGCAAATCTGCAAAAGTTATGTCTTCTACCATAAGATGCAAGATTAAGAATAACCTCCTAACGATTAAGCATAAGATTAAGATTATGAATTCAAATTTAAACCTCCTAAAGAGGTTTCGTCAAAACATATTTTGAATCTCTCCTATTTTTTACTCTTGTGATATTTATTTTGTTCTTGGGTAGCAAAGTGCTCCCATTGATCTATTGTTCGTAGCAGATTTCTCCCATTATACCAATAATGCATGCAAATTATTCTTCCATTGGAGTTCATAATGGTTAATGCATGTTTCTTTTTTTTTCGGGAGCATATCACTAGTACTGAAGTGGTGATTTGAGAAAATTGGGAGAAGCTTGTTTCAAGATCTAGGGTTAATATGTAGACATTTAAAAAAACCAGCTGAAATTACAAAGTCTATTAAAGTTATTAAGTCATTATGTAAATATTAACTAATTACATATTAGTTAATGTACTTTAGTTATACAACATTTTGTTATCTCACCTGAATGTAACTACTTTATGATTAATAAATGATAACACATGGCACATTAACATCTTGTGAGTCTGTCTTTTATCAACCATAGACATGAAGTAGTTACATTCAGGTGAGGTAGTCCGGATTAGTCATTATGATGGAGTTTTAAAGCTATTAAATCCTAATGTAAACATTAACTAATTATGTATCAGTTAATGTACAACCTCCTCAAGATCCACACTCTTGCTTGCTTGAGGTTTTTTTGGGTTTATCAGTTTGACACCCTCCCTCTTAGGAGTTTTTCCAACTGCTTTGAAGTTGTTTTCAATTTGCAAAGCCATGGTAAAGGCCTACCTCAAAGTGCCAGGGTTTTTATCCCTCAAATAGTATGCAGCCTTCTTGTCAAATGCATCAGCATACTTTATAAGACAAGATTCATCACATGGCCTCAAATTCACAGACAATCTTCTCAATGTCTTATTGAATCTTGTATTAAAATCATGCACTGATTCATTAGGATTCTTTTTAATACTTTCAAATTCTGACAAAAGAAACCTAGGGTCTATTTTGTCACCATACTGCAATCTAAATGCATTCTTCATTTCAGTCCAAGAATCAATAGAGTTATCAGGCAGAGCTTTATACCAGTCCCTTGCATCCTCTTCTAGAGTATGAATAAATAATTTAATGTATACATCTTCAAACTCTATTTCGAAATCCTCCATCATATTGACAAAGAGTTTCAGGTGTTGATCACCAGTTATTGCATTATTTCCTTGAAACTTAGGCAATTTGTTTCTTACATCCTGTGGCACAGCATTTGGATAGCCATCCATACCTATAAAACTAATGGGACCAAAAGTATTAACGACAAATGGAGGTCTGGGCGGAGGCTGAGCCATATTATTCTGAGGAGGTGATCTTACAGGGGAAACAGAGTGATGAAGAAACAGAGTGATGAGGAGTGAGGGGTCTGTGTGGTACAGGGATACAATTTTCAGAATGACTATCCCCTAATGACTCTTTTTCACAGTAGACACTACCAGATTTGGAAAATACAGGGGTAGAATGAGATGCAAATTTTTCAAATATAGGGGTAGAATGAGAAGGCCCCTCTCCAGATGGAGAATTCGGATTTACAAAGAGACTACCTGATTCAGAAGTAGTTGAGGAAGTATTGCAGTCTTCAAGCATGTGCCGATCAGTTTCACCAATGGAGATCTCTTTTCTTGATGCTTGATCTGAAACAACCTTCCAAATTCTTCCTCCTTCTGAATTAGACTTTCCAAACTCTGGAAACAACCTTCTACTAGGGTCCACGGCGAAGAAAGATCTTCTTCCTTCCAGCTTTGCAAAGATTAGCAACAAATTTTCAATTGACAGAGGTTAAGACACTAGCATTTACCAAAATAAATCAACACGGAGTCGCCACTAAGGATTTTCACCACAGATGTGCAAAAATGCACTAAAAGATAATCTGTCAAATGTCTGTCAGTACTAGAATCTTGCAAAACTTATCAGATCTGATCTTCTTTTACCCAAATTTATCAATGGTGAGGCAAACCTAGTACAATAACTGCTGGAAAAATTGGACAGACAACACACAGAACTTATAACTTTGTTCAATCCTTACAGATCTTACTAGAGAATGATGTTTACAAAACGTATTTGCACACAGAACTGCAAGAAACATTACCAGGGTCTGGAAAACTTTAAATTCTTCAAAAAGTCCACGGCAACGGCGCCAGAAGTGTGTTGGTACCCGGATTTACTCTTCTTCAAAGGTCGAGCAACATCATGGATTTGACAAGACACTCAGAGGCAGATAGATGATTATGTATGTCGTTTTGTAGCCGGGGAAGCAATCTATCTGACTTTTTAGCACTCAGGCTTTGAAAGAAGTGGGTAGCACGTTAAAAGGATGTGATCTTCTCCTAACTATTTTAGGTTGTGCCTTTTAACCAAAGGTAAGAGAACTTATTTTGTAACCTCTATTATTGAAGGAGATGTAGATACCTTTCTTTTACACAAATTTTATAAAGAAAACCTTGGGAAAATATGATCAACACACCAAATTTGACTCTCACGAGTTGTCACTTCCAGATTATGGAGATATTTTCAACACAGGGCTAAGGTTACTAAAGACATTTGGAATCCTAGTCTGTTTTGCATACTTTAGCAAATGGATTTTGTTCTTTTGTGGATATACAGAGCAAAATAGGGCTCGTTAAGGGTAGGATTGGTTATTTGAATAATTTTTTGGTGGGAGATCAACAAGATAGATTGGACTTTGCTAGATCCTTGAGAAACTTCACAACAAATGGAGAACTCAATAACAAAAAGCTTCAAAAATAGTTAAAACATTCCTTCAACTCGAAGGTGTGCATCAATGGAGGCCCAGACATGCACTTTTTCACACAATCTTTGAGATTCTAGCACGGAGGCTCAAGTTAGAAGACCCAATAAAACATCAAAATCTAAGATCAATCACGTCTGAGGTACACCCAGAGGCTTACAATCTCTATCAACAGATGAAAGAAAAGTGATTTTAAATCGTTTATTCATTCCCAGATGAAAGCTCTTTTGAAAAATGAAATTGCAGATGCCACTAAACTATCACAAGGATTGAGATCTGTGTGATTCAAAGAGATTTTGAAACAAAATTGCAATAGGAACAAGAAATACTACTTGCAGACATTCTGAAAGTGAAATAAACACAAAATTTGCCAGAGATTTGACACAAATTAACTCAAAATTTATCAGATTCATCAGCAGAGGAGAGTTATTTAAACAATCTCAGAGCTTGTTGATGGCTATACACTTGTAACCAACTCAACATGAACGAAAATCTAACACAAAGGAAGTTAACCTGGTTTCTCAGAGGATGAGCTTTTCTCAAAATTTTCTCGTGAAAATGAACTCCAACCTTTTGCAAGAGTAATCTCATTGCATTTATAATACACCCTTTACATCCAATTTTCCCCCCCAAAAGAGGAATATTCGAAGCACCTTTGTTGCACATATCGGATCATGATTTGTAGAAAGTGACATTCAACAGATTCGCAAAAAGGTTGCCAAGTGTTTTCAAAAAAGGTGAATCATTGCAAATATTTGCATCATTGTTCTAACTGGAGGCATATTCTTCACCCTTGGCACCTGCAACGCCTTTTCCCCTCAAAAGAGAAGAATATTCGAGACACCTTTGTTACCAATTTGTTTCAGACAGAGACATTTAACAAATTCAAATCCGAAATCTGCCAAGTGGACCAACTGTGAACAGATCACATTTCTTGGGCCTTCGACTAATGACTAGGATACCATGCCACAACTTTTCGGGAGTCCCTTTAATCATTTTGATTCTGTCATGCGAGAAATCCCCTTTTTCATCATTTTTCGGAGCCTCTGCATAGCTGGACTTTGACAGGTCATCCCTTTTGCTCTCAAGGCAGCGTCCTTTTCACCTTTCGTGCCTGCACTTTCATCATTTCATCCCTTTTCCCTCCTTTTCCTCTAAAATTTTACTCTGTAACTTCTGGATCTGGCATCTTGCGTTTTGCTTCCTTGCACAAGCCCGAGCAAAAAATCCTCCTCAAAAGTACTTCAGATTTACAAAATGAGCTCCCAAATTGATTCAATTGAACCCTGCAGGCCAAAACGACACAAATTTGCCAAAAATTTGATGAAGAATGATGCAAAAATGCATCTCCAAACATCCTGGAGCTTCAATGGTGGCAAAATCAAATGAAATGCATAGCTACCATTGATCTTGCGTTTCAACTTTTAATCTAAGCCCTCCACATGGCAAAATGCGATTGGAAACGGGTCTGGGGGCACCTTTTGACATTTTATAATTTTCAGAAAAAGGTAAAATGTCGACATTTTTCTCCGACCTCAGAAAACGGGCTTGACATGTGTCCCAATGTGGGTCCTAGCGGACCTGCGCTTCAACTTACAAATTTATCCCTTTTTTACAAAAGGCAAAAAACCTTGAATAACCCGAAGCTCCGTCTCTCCATTTCCCCGCCTGCTACGTGTCTCAATGGCGCACTTTGAGATGGTCCCGAAAAGTAGAGACCCCAAACAAGCGCAGGCCCAACACATGTCTCAGTCCGGTAGAGTCTCCAAGTGTCCTCCTGGCACTTCTTCAAAATAAAACTCAAGGGCTGGTCCCCAAACATGCGCTGTCCCTCCACATGTCCCAGGCCCCTTTAGGAAGTTGCGTGAAAAGTCTAAGTACGGGAAGGCCCGGCGGAAGCCTCCACGTGGACATGTCTTGTGTTGAAGTAAGCCTTAGAATTTTTAAAGTGCCCCGCAGAGCCGCATCCAACCAGAAAGGGCCACTTTTCAACTGATGCCAAGAAGTAATTTTGACCGGGAAATTACACCCGTCAAACCGTAAAATGCAGGACAACCACCATTTGAGCTCGGGGAGACAAAACATAATAGAGGCCGCAATCTGAAGAATTTCAATGACAAATGGGGTGAGACAAATTTGAGCACCAACAGGGTGCGCCTAGTAAGTAGGTTTAATTTGTAGTTACCTCCATTGTATGTGTGCATTCATAAGTCAAATACAAAAACAAAAAACAAAAAAATGTTTATTGCAAGATATTTCTATCTGTTTTTAGGATTTTCTCTAGGTATATAGATTAGATTAGGTGTACATAGATTAGATTACTTCAGATTTCTGTGTGATAATTGCTAGGATTGTTTAAATTTCTTTCTTTCTTCTTTCTCTCTCATTCTTACTAACAGAGTCCTCCTAACACAATTATCAAATTCATGTGAATCTTGCACCCTTAGGAAGTATTCTTCAAGAGCTTTCCAAAGAGTGGTTACGATTAAATTTCTACGTAGTATTGAGGGTGCGGTGATCAAATGAAAATAGTATTTCCGATCTAGGGATATTTTACTGAAATTTTCAAAAAAAACATTCAAACTTGCTGAGGACCGTTCTCTTAGCACATGCATCAAATTGGAACAACTCTGGAACCATTAGAAAACATATTTCAAGAGCTATCTGACAAGTGGTTGTAATAAAAAAAATGGTAAATATTGAGGGAGTAGTTAGTTCACAAAGTTGGCAAACTAGACAACCAAACTGCTGTCATTTTCATTTGCATCTTGTAAAGAAAAGATAGAAATTATTTGTATCTTGTGACCTAGAGAGTAAAGCAGTCAGATGGCTTCACCCTTCAACAATCGAGAAAGCATTCAAGCAACAGAGAGAGATAAAACAGTTTTCGGTCCCAAGGCAAGAACTCCGAAGTGACATGCGAATCTAAGATCTCATCCAAAATAGATTTGCAAACCTTTGAGGACAAAGACTCCAAAAGAAAAGGATAGGTTGTGCTCCTTGCACAACATGTCTTTGCTAGTCAGCCGCGTAGCCTACTAATCAAAAAATGTTGGGACTCTTGTGCAACATTGTCTTTTCTAGTCAACCATGTAGCCAACTAATCACAAATTAATAAATCACTTCTATTTAAATCTCCTTAGGGAGTTTCATCAAATCATATTCTGGATTTCTTATCTTTCTATCCTCGAGATATTTATATCATCAGGTAGCAAAGTGATCCCATTATTCTATTGTTGGGTAGTAGAGTGCTTTCATTATTCTAATCGTAGTGTGTAAATTATTCCTCCATTGGAGTTTATATTTGTTAATGCATGTCTGTTTTTAATTGAATTGGAGCACATCAAAGGTATGGAGCAATTGAACTATTTTTCACCAATGTTTGGATCAATTTTTGTTTGCCTAACTTCATTGTTTCCAATGGAAATAAAGTTCAGGCATGCTATGGACTACTTTGTAAGGATGGATGGACACCAAATTGAAGAGGTTTGTGGTATTCTATCCACAAACTGATGGTCATACCAAAGTCATGAATGGGACATTGGTGCATCTCTTAAGACAGTACAATAGGAAACATCCTAAAACATGGGATGAGAACATTCAGCATTCCTATAACAGGGTTGTGCATACATCTACAAGGCCCCTTTTGAAACATGTTTTGCGTATTTTCTGCCTAATCCTTTTGATTTGGGCAGCCACAAGGAAAAGAAGGGACAGATTTAGAAATTCAGAGAGCTAACAGGTTCATTGACAAAGTAAAACAAATCCACTTGCAGGTGCAAGAAAAACTCAAAGAGTCGCAAGCAAAGTAAAACATGAGGCGTGATCAACATAGGACTAAGCATAAGTTTCAAGTTGGGGACAAGGTATGACTGCACTTGAGCAAGGATAGACTCCAAGGGCAAGGAAGGAAGCTTAAGCCCTTAAGATATGGGCCTTTTGAGATTCTCGAGCAGGTGATAATGCTTTCATATAAGACCTGGCTTCTTTCATTCAGATGCATATCATAGTAAATGTGGAAAACTGGTGTCTCTGTCAACCTTCTATGTTAGATGATGAAGAGAGAGGCTTCATGTTACTGACACTCGAAGACTTGGCACTTGTGCACAAAAAAAGTTGCAAGAAGGCAATGGTGTTGCAGCACAAAATGAGGACAAACTGGAGGGGAGAGCAGGAGCATTACTAGGTTGGACAAAAAGGTCAGCTACCAAGCGAGGCAAGCGGTACTCCAAAGAGAAAATAGGGAAGTTATTCCCTAATCTAAGCAAACTAAGCTTATGGGAACCAAACACCTCCCAATTTGGAAGGTGTAATCCAAAATGGATCAAGTTATAAATGTAACACATTACCATAGTTGAATCTCAATTCATGTAAAAGTTTTAAGTTGTTTTTTATGATTTCATATAAACATTTCCTTCCAGGCATGCAATTGATCAAGGCAAATTATACAAGTGTCCCAAACCTGTGGAAAAAAGGTTGAAGAGGACTTGGGAAGGAGTATGGAGGTACAAAAAGGCTTCCTTTCTTATCTGTTTTTTTAAGGGAAACAGAAACAGGTTTGTACCAAATAGAACCTGTCCTCACTCATACATGACGAATTTGGTCATGACAGAACCTGTCACTGAATTAACAATACACTAGGATGAGTATGGCCATGACTGAACTCATCAGTGGAACATCATTAAAAAGTTCAGTCGTGACCGAAACCATCCCGAATAAGACCAAAAGAAACCTACTCCTCAGATTGAAATTTGGGTTGACTAGCATTCTACATTGGTTTTCCAGCATGCTCTAGGAAGTGAGATCCTTGGAGAGCAGCTGAACAACCATCTGGAGGTTGATTCTAAATTGCAGACGGTAAAAGAAGGTGTGATAGCAGAGAACAAAGACAACTGAATGAAAAACAAGGAAGATAGGTGGTTGTTTGTTATCAATGATGCACGCTAATAATTGAATGTATGACTATGATATACACAATATATGCATATTACATGGTCATGAGAAGAATGATAAAGGCACAGATGTCCAATCTCAAGGATATAGTTGATGGATTTGTGATGGTGTTGTGTGATATGGCATGTTTCTATATAATCTCTTTATGTCGTGATAAAGAATTCCCAGCATAGGGGTAGGTTTCTCAAACTTACGCTAGTCACATAAGCAAGCTTAACTAGTCCTAGTGTACCATTTTTATGACTGTTGTGTTTATGTGCACATTGCCCAACTCTAAAAGAGAATTGATTCGGTTTGCTCTAGATTATTATTGTCTAATGGTCCCCCTTCTTATACTTTTGGCTTGATAATAATCCTATTTTTATTGTATGTAGGGTGAAATGTATTTTGAAGAGTCATATGGCACTTGGACAACAAAGGAGATTCCAGTTAAAGCTTGAAAAGGAAATGCTAGAACTGTTGGTTATGGATTATAGCTCTATACTTATCTGAATTACCTTGGGATGCAAAGTCAAGCTGCCATAAACATCCTAACAGAAAGGCTGTCCAGACATAAAGTTTGCCACCATCTCTGTGGAATGTCAATGATCGTCAAATGTCACAGCTTTGTGCGACCTAGAGAATTGGCGGCTATCTCTTAGACTCCTTTGGTACAACCCTTGGGACTTTTGTCTCGACCTAGATTGATGGCATGGATTCAGGACCGTCCCACAATGAAGTTGGCGATAGCATTATCCATAATTCTTGTGTAATGTTGTGTCCAAATAAGAGCATAGAATATAAATTAAGCCATCAAGATTCAATATCCCTTCTATCTTGTTTTGATTGTTTTCTATTACAAGCATACATGGCAAACTTGCAAATTTGGTGCTAGATTTTTCCCTACAACATTGATGCAACTATTGCACTCTGCATTTTTTATCCTAACTTCCTAGTTTATGGAATTATTATTCACCAAAAGTCGTCGTCAAATATATCAGAAGGCCTAAGTACAAACCAAAAAAACAAAATCACGTGCTATTAGCCAAAAAAAATTAAGTGAAGACAAAGACAATGGTAATCCCATTGAGTCCTACATCTTGCAAGGGTAGTGCGCACCAAGACACGAGCAAGCAATGCCTGTTTCTGAATCTGCTTCCCCTCCATTTGCAAAACCTGTGCATATTCTTCAGATGAAAGCAGCCCTTTATATGCATCAATGAGAGTTTTATTTTGCACCTCTTCAGGGCGCAAATACCAAAAGTGTACCTCCCTGCAAATAAAGAGATTAGGAATGTTAAGACTCTAATATTATAATCTATAACATATATGTGTTTTTTTTAAGTTTTAGAATCTAGAAATCTTTCCCAAACTTAACCCTTCAATGTGATGGAAGACCTGCTATGTCTTCTATTTAGTAATTTAAAATAGAAATGGAGTCTCGTGCCATAATATAAGGGATGACTTGGCGTCTTGGTTATATTGGCATGAATGACACATTGACATCCAATGCGTAAGGAATAATGACACTATTTTTGTTATTTAATTAAAACTTAAAAGACAATAATGAATATCTCTCTTTCACAATGCAAAAAAAGACAGCAAAAAACACTGACATTCCAACAAAGTGACGATAAATGAGATGGCAAAAGCAAAATGAAATAACAAGCCTGCTATATAATATTTCTTCTGCCTGACGCTTATTATATTATAGATGTCACTCTTTACAGCTAAATAGAACTTGTATCCATACTAAGGTTGCCTAATCATGGCAACCCATGTGGTACATGTAACTCACTCTATGCCTATAACATTTAGGAGGTCTCTGTCATACATCAGATCAAAATATGTTTCAGGGCTCGGGAGATATACAGGGGAACATGTTAAATGTGAAATTCCTCTGCTATAATGGCAGAAGATTGAATATGAAACCCTCACACAAAATAATTTTAGAATGAAAAGGGCAGACTGAAAGTAGCTTCATACCATGGAACCTCTAAGACGAGGTGTGTTAATCCTTTGGAGATAGAGGAGTTGAGAAACTAGAGAATAGGACCTAAACTAAAGGCAAGGCATCTCTTTATATAGTTCATATGAACAGATCAGAAGATGTTGCGAATAGAATGTGATGTGGATCAACTCCCATTGGTTACTGTTGTCCAAAATAGCACCCATGCTATTTGGACAACTTCATTTAAGTTCAAGACTTAAGCGGCTCTTGTTTGAAAATCCGCGGAACAAAGGAAATCAAAAACTTAGTGTTCCGCAGGTTTTGAAAGCCGCAAAACAAAGGCTAACTACTTCACGGCATTGCAAGGAGAAGATAGTGTTTCACGGAGTTTAAGTGAAGGAACTCAATGTTTTCCGCGGCAGTGAAGGAACATAGTCGTGGGGAAATATGCTGCAGGACAAAGGAAAAAGGCTATGCAACATTACAGAGAGTGAGTAGAGTATGCAGAGGTGATAAAAGTTAAGCACAGAGTACAAGCCACGCAAGGTTTAGAAAGCCGTGCAAGTTTGAAAAACTATGGAACAAAGAAAGTCCAAGCAGAAATAGGAACAATCAGCTGTGGAACGAGGCAAATACAAAGTTGCAGAACAAATAGTCTGCAACTCAAAAGAAAATGCCGCGAAACACAAAAGACTCCGCAAAATGCAGCAAGCTCCACAGGAGAAAGAATGAAAATCCCGCAAGTGGTGAAAAGAATTGTGGAGTTAGCAGTTGTTCGCGGATTAAGGCAAAATCAGAAATGGAGCTGCGGGTCACCAAAAGTTTGCCAAAAAGGATAGAAAGCCGCAAAAGATAAGATCAAGGTGGCGGAATATTAAAAGTCGAAATATTAAAAGTTCGCGAAGCACAACAAAGCCGCACCTAGTTCAAACCAGGCGCTCAACCGCTCCAACAACCAGAATTTAATGTTGAACGGCACCATCCTCCTACATTGGTGATCTGATGGCAGTGCGATTAAAGCAAAATGGGGCGCCCATACCTGGCCTACAAAAATCAATGGCGAATGGTCCTTGGTATAGGTAGGGTGGTTGAATCCATTCATCGTTGGATCTAATCTTTTCCCTCTTCCTCTCTCTAAAATTTCTATAAATGTAAGTGCGAAAGCACATGTAAAGGGTTCGCATTTTCTGCTAAGTCCGAGAGCTCTACCCTTTTGAGTTTGAAGCTTTTGATCGCAACCTCTATGACATGCTTGTGAAGATTTTATGTGCCTCACCTACTTGACACTGTGAATGGATTTCTTGATATTGAATGCAAGTGTGATTTCTTTCTTTTGAATGCTTTGGTGTTTAATGTGAATATTTCTATCCTCTTGCTGGCCTTCAATCTTATTCTATTTATTTCTTCCAAATTTTTGTGCACATTGTTTTTGGTCTTTGCATATGTTTTCATATGTGTCCCTGGAGCCATAATTGGACCCTATTCCAGTTTGGTGCATCACCTTTCTTTATTTTCAACATTTTCTCTCTCAACCCTGGTCCCTTGGAATTCTTAAGATAGGATTAGTTAGCAGTAGTGTAGTGCTGGTTAGTTAGTAATAGTGAGCTAAGATAGAAGGAAGTCGGCCTTCTTCAAAGATTGACCTCAAAAGGCACCATTGTCCCACACTTTGAAGGTCTTTTTGTTTCCCTGAGGTGCTGAACCTAGTTTTAACAGGGGTGCAACTTTAAGCGAAACAATTTTTGGCATACCTTGATGAGACATCTTTGAGTTTATAGCTCACTTTTGGCCTTCTTTCCCTAAGATTGGTGTGTATCTTAGTGGATTCCAGCCTTTGGAGGCATCTTTCTACACATCTGGCGACTCCCAAGTTCAGATCTATTGTTTTCAAGCAGTCCGGTACCATGTTTCATGATAAGGATACAAACAAGATAGAGTGTAGCAAGAGGAGAATCTTTTGAATACCTGCAACTCTCACCCAGAAGAAGAAGAGAAAGATCAGTTCAAAGGTCTACTTCACCTCCCAACAAAAGTCTTTCCACTCCTCCTGGTAGATCCTTCTCTTTCTCCATCAGAAATTCAAGACCTATTCCCTTCATGGCCCATCAAATAAATTTACCCTTTGTAACCTTTAATGGAGGTAGCCCTTTAGCCCTGATGCGTCTCATAATGATGTACCAGTAGCCGCTCTGAAAAGTATTCCATTTTTTACTAGTGAAAACCTTACTACCCCCATTGAACATATTCAAGACATTGCCAATGTATGATTCAGTTCATTCTGTGACTAATGATGATGTAGTAGTTAGAACATTAGCCTTTTCTCTAAAAGGAAAAGCACTTGCAATGGTATAGAAGTCTATGGCCTCCTTCAATCCATTCATGGGATGAGCTTAGGGATGTACTTTGCTGGCAGCTTGAAGAAAAGGCAGACAATATTTCTCTATTAGAACAACTAACAGCCATTAAAAGGGGCCCCTAATGAGCTCATGGCAGACTTCAACTTCAAAAAACATGGGACAAAATTCCAGCTCTTCTGAGACCAACCCCTCAAGGTGTTTTCTTATACTTTCTAAGAGCTCTAAATTCTAATATTGTTGTAATGATACAATCTATGGGAGCTATAACATTACCTGATGCATATACAATAGCCATTAGAGCTAAAAATTCTTTGATTCAAGCTGAAAAAATAGCCCCCATATTACCTACCCCCCTACTCCCTGGACTGCCTCAAAATATTCAACCTTTGCTTGCTCCTATTCCTGAGCCAAATGCTTTATCATCTGCCTCCAGATCTTATTCCTCTCACAAGCAAGATGATAATGCTGACCTTAGAGCATGGGAAAAAAATTTATCTAATAAATTTGTTTCCCTCAAGTAGCAACAGGCTCACATACTTAGGAATTACCCAAGTTTCAACCAAGGACAATCTTCTAATTAGATGTTTAATCAAGGTTACCAACAACAGAGGTGCATTGGCTCGATGGCTCCGACCTCTCCCCCGTTCTCTTCCCCTTTTCTTTTCCCCACTTCTGGTTTTGACGACTTTGGCTCTCAAAGGCTTCCTGTGCAGGATGTGTCTCGGGTCCCTGGCGGTGTGGTGGTGGGCAGTGGTGGATCGGATCTTCTCGCGACTACTGCTATCAAAGGCGGTTGTGAGTCTGATTGCCCTGTTGTTCCTGTTCCTGCTTCTAAACCAGTTTTGGAGCCAGTCTTTCCGAACGGGAAGGTGGGTTTGGCTGGGGATGCCCAACCCCAACAAATCCTCTTTGTGAAGCGCTCCTACTTGCATGTTGCGGCTGCGGCCTCCTTTTCTTCGTCTTCTAAATCGCTTTCCGCTGCCAAATCCTCTCCCTCGGTTTCTTTTGGGGAGTCAGTGTTACAAGCAGAAGATTTTTACTCCAGCCTAGGGTTGATCTATCACTTCAATGGCCTCTGGCCTGGACTGCCACTTCTTCACTCTTGGATTTCTTTGAACTGGCGTCCTCTCTTGACTGGTAAAGTTGACATTTACCCCTATGCAAGGGGGTTTTTTATTGTGGTTTTTAATGTTGTTGAAGATAGAGATGCTATCCTTTCCAAACTTTGGGAACTACAAAATCATCACTTGCTGGTGAAATCGTGGTTTCCATCCTTTAATCCACTCTCTGTCACTTTCAATGTCAAGCCTGTTTGGGTTCGTTTACCTCATCTCCCACTATAGTTTTGGGGGGAGGAGAGTTTGATTGCTATTGGTAATGCTTTGGGAAGGTTTTTATCCATCAGACTCTAAAACGGAACTTTACACACATACTACCTATATGCTGCATCTTGGTGGATCTAGATACCTCTCTTGATCTACCCACTTCCATTGATCTCAAAGTTTTGGATAGGATTTGGTCACAACCTCTTGACTATGAAGGCTTACCCATCAGATGCAGGAAATGGTTTTCCTTGGGGCATCTTGCTTCAGAGTGTCAGAAAGTGAAACATAAGTTGAAGGAAAAAGTTTCTTGGTGGAAGGATTCCCAACCCAACCTGTTGGTTGTTGGGGATGATTCAGATTTCTCTTCGAGAAGATTCGGCGGAGGTTCGTGAAGACCCTGATTTAGATGATAGGGAGATTCAGCTACCAGTTGAGACTCAAACGTTTCCCCCTGTTGCGGGGTTGGTTGGGTCGGGTCAAGTGGAGCAGGTGTTGACACTCCCCTCGGGGGCAGATTCTGATTGTTCTAAAAACAAATTCTTGAAGGAGTCAAATGTTGGAACAAAAGAGATCTCTGATATTGGTTTCCAATACATCCAGATGAAAATTCGGATCCTAATAGGAGTGATGGTTGGACAGTCGTAAATAGAAAAAAGAAAGGAATTTCTCTCCCTAAGATGAGATTACGATCCCATGATCGGGATCCTCTGGAGTAATATGTATGTTGCCGCAGTTGTGGGTGTTGCAGCCTTTCTTTTTTATTCTCATCTCAGTATTATGTACTGCTCGTTAGTGCCTTAGTCGCCTTTTGTCTTTTGCTGCCTGCGAGGCTTCTACTTTTATGTTATGATTCATTGCTTTATTTTGTCTTAAGGGCCTTTTGTATGAGGATCCAGGTCCTTTCAAAACCCCCACTTTTATCTTTTTTTCCAAAAAAGGTTACCAGCAACAGAGAGTTTAGTATCCAAGTCAGAGGTATGGCCAAAATAATCAAATAAATAGGTTCCAGGGCCACAATCCAAATCTACCTCTTCAAACAATTGCTCCTACTCAACCGCTTCCTGTCGCATGCACTAGCAAAGCTCTTCTCCCAGTGCCAAATAATGTTATTCAAGAAGTTGAATTGTGTTTTCCATGCAGTCAACTGCATGATCAGAATACTTGTGCAAATGGTGTCCAAGTCCAGACCCTCATGGTGTAAAATTCTCTTAATCAGCAAGAACCATTGATGGAAGTCATGAATTCCAATTAGGAAGCAACATACAAAGATTATGTGGAATCCAATATTATGATTTTTACTCCTGAAGAATTATGTGCGGTTCAACAACTTACATATAACTTAAATAGACTGCATATTCATGTCATAAATAATACAAGGTTCAAGAAAAGGTAGATAGAGATGACTGTTTCATCCCATTTAGTGCAAAGTAAACATATCAAAGAAAATAAATACATAAAATTAGGCAAAACCACACAAGTAGCTTCATCCAACAACTCCACCCTTCAAACATAAAATCTACAATATATAGAGAACCCACAAAACAAAGAAAGTCTACGTATAAAGTGTTACTTCCACCGATTGAGTAGACAAGAAAGGATAATTCAACACCATTAATGCATAGAACCATAGGTATTAGTTTTAACATTGTCAAACAAATGAAGAAGAAAAATCTAAATGTGAAAATTTGGGATGCCTTATCTATTCCATATCAGAGGGATCTTCTATAATAAGATTTAAATCAACTTTCGTAATATGAACATGTTATGTAGAAGTCAAATTCTTACGGTTAACTTGTGCCAACTGAATGATGAAAAAGTAAGTAAAGTTGTGAAGCCTCCACCCTTCTACATGTCTCTAATTTTGGGAAAACACCTAGTAAATATTTACATGATATATTTAGGTACTAGTACTTCTATAATGCCCAAGAAAATAGTAGAAATTTTAGGCATTGAGTAAAACCCACCTTCGAGGGGAGTCCTAAAACTTGATGGCAAAATTGTCAAAATATGAGGAATTATAAAAGATCTTGAGTTGACCCTTCATGCTTGTCCTAGCTTTAACATTACTTAATACATATAAGCCATTGTCTCACCTCCTTTATTTTCCATCTTCTTATCAAGATATTTCACAACCAAAGTGGGTGGGTATTTTTTATTTTGATTGGTATCATATTATCTTGAAAACTAGATATGATACAAGATTTACCATTACAATTGAGTCAATATCTTCTTATCATGTTGAATCCTATGAACATGTTCCCCTCAACTCGAATTGCATGATGCAAGAAGAAAAAAATGAATCAATATTAGTACATTAGTACACTCCTACTTGTTCAGTCTTTGACCTTTTATTAGATGAGTGGACCAAGGAGTATTACGAATTTGATGCTTACGATACATCTAAAGAGACTGGTTTGTTCACTTATTGCATATGTGAAGAAGAATTCACATTACCTATGTTACATAAAGAAGATGATGCTTCTGGTTTATGGAAAGTGTTTTTTATGGCTCTAGATGTAGAAACGGGGTTAGGGTAGGTGTAGTTCTTGTTTCTAGAAAGGGCACGAAGTTTTTATTTTCCCATAGGTGTAGACACAAAATCACGCACTTTGATTCATTATTTAGGCCCGATCTCATACTACTATTCACATGGTTCTTAAGTGAAAAGATTAATAAATAACCCATGTCTTTGGCCATTTTTGCATTGATTTCTATTATTATTTTTGATCTTACACCCATACTTTCCCAATCTATACTTTCATATTGTGTTTTCCCTATTTCTGAATGGGGCGCCCCATGCGCCTTGGTCCCTTTTGGGGCACCCTGATCCTCTTTACACTTTCCTCCTTTTTTTTGGGAACTTTTTAGCTATTTGAACTTCTTATATTTTTGGTGGTAGTCCTTTTTGGGGTTAATTATGAAATTAGAACAAGAGAACCATATAAATATAAAGTTATGTGACCATAATGAGGGACCAAACACTAAATACTTACTATCTCCACCAAAGGTTGCATCCATCAAAGGCATCTATAGCTATATTTGTATCCATCTAGCTCCATCACAAGGCACAAAAGGTTGGTTAATCTACATCACACTTAATGATGAATTAGGAGGAAAAGAAGTACATGTTTCCAGCAAAAAGATTTACTACATTCACCATTCATCTAGTTGCAGAGATTTTTTGCTACTTCACAAAGTTTGTATAAGAGCACCTAGGAACAATTACAACTTACACACACACACACACACACACACACACACAACACACACCACACACATGGGGTTACACCTAGAAATACATTAGGTATGAGATGCAGTTAAACACTTAGTAAGTCCACCATTGTGGCCACTAAGGGCAGTCTAACCCCTTCATTTGCATCTTTCTTTTTTAGGGTTTTGATGCTTTGTTTGGGGTTTTATAAGTGATTATTCATTGCAAGTTTACCAGTACATTGAATATCGTACAATGACATCCATGTGATAGGAAGGGAACATAGATGGGCATCCAATGACACTCCAGAGGAGGTTCCTAGGAAATTTCCAGACCAGGGCACCCAGATCTTAGAATAGGGTTTCCATGGGAGGTGCCCCACTTCTAATCCCTCTGTATGTGACTAGGTTTCTTCCTCCTGTTCACCCAGTTGCCATGTGCCCCAGTCTAGTTAGATAAAGGCTAGATATGCAGATCTTTAGGCTCAAAATGTGAATCCTGTCGACCCAGTTGCCACAGGGCATAGTCCTGCAATATCACCGAATCGACTAAGGTCCCTCTCTTTGCACATTAGGGTTTTACATTTTATGAATTAGCTTGCTTGGGTGTATTTCAATATTTTATTACTTCATTTATTCATTTATTTTATTGCTCCTATAGCATTAGATTACACTAGGATAAAATATATTTTAGTTAATCAGTAGGTTGCAATTTGTATGCTCAAAAAATATAGTGAAATATGAGGCCTTGGTTCATGGGTTATTATTGTCAGAAAAGAGGCATATTAAAAGGCCTTGTAAGTGTCTGGGGACATTGAGCTTGTTATACATCAGATTAGAGGAAGGTGTGCTACAAAGAATAAGCTCTTAAAAAAATATAGACATAGATTATGGGATCTTCATGGAAAATTTTGAGTAGTGATGCATCATGTACTTAGAAGTGATGTAGAAGGTAGCCGAATGTGTGAAGATATCAAATAGAGGCAATTAGATCACAATTATTTCCATCTGAATACCTCATCCAAGGAAATAAGAAATATGTTAAGATGTTGATAAGGCCATCAATTCAAATAATGATATCATATGGCATGTTTTTGATAGTGATGAGAAAATTTTCCAATTCATCCAGAATGAGGCAAAATTTTCATCAGACTTGCAACATAAATTTTAAGAAAGCCATGGTGATTAGATTATTCAGTTGAGAAAAAAAAAATTCCCAAACAACTGGTCAAAATATGATATCTTCAACCTTGATGATTACTTCAAATGGGAAAATAAGAACATAACAGTAAATGATGAAGAATACCAGGTAGTCACCATTACATAGGTCAGAGAGTTATTGCTTGGAAAAGTATGTAATGAGGTTGAAAGAAAGGATTTTATTTTCTTTGTATCAGAAATTTAATGATGTATTCTCTTGGAGTTATAAAGATATCAAAGGCTTTGATCCAAATATTACCCAACATGCTATAGATCTTGACCCCAATGCCAAACCAATTAGATAAAAGCAGAGGCCTGATAATCCCAAAAACTAAACCCTATTAAAAAATAATTATCTAAACTAATAGAAGCAAAAATCATATTCCCAATCAAGTATTCCTCTTTGGTTGTTAATCTATTCCTTATTAGGAAGAAGAATGGATACATTAGGATATGCATGGATTTTAAAGATTTTAATAGAGCTTCCCTCAAGGATCACTATCCATTTACCCTCTCATGGACCAAATTTTACAAAAAGTGTCATGAGATGAAAGGTTCTCCCTTGTAGATGGTTATTCTGAATCAACCAAATAAGAGTTAAAGAGGGAGATAAACATAAGATAACCTTCACAACTAAATGAGGGAACATATGGCTATGAAAAAATGCCATTTGTCTTAACTAATGCAGGTGTTACTTTCCAAAGAGCCATGAATATTGCCTTCAAGGGCTATATAAACAAGTTTATTATCATATACTTGGATGATATCATTGTTTTCTTAAGATCAAGTGAAGATCATATGAAATATCTTGTGAAAGTGTTTAAAAGGTGCAGAGAGTTTGGGGTGTCACTAAAACCAAAGAAATGCATCTTTTTGGTTCTGTAGGAAAATTTTTTGGGTCATGTTGTCTCAAAAGAAGGTATTACTATCGACCCAGAAAGGATTTCAACCATCATGTCTCTCTCATTACCATCTCACAAGAAAGCACTACAATCTTTCCTTGGCAAGATTAATTTTGTTAGAAAATTCATTCCTAACTTTGGAGGACTTGTCAAGCCTATCACCTTAATGTTAAGGAAGGATGCACATTTTAAATGGACCAAGGAAGGAAAGGAAAGATTTACTAGGATCAAACAAGAAATTGTTCAAACACCCACTCTCAGCAACCCATATTATTAAAAGGATTTCATTCTATATGCCTATGGGGTTGAAGCTAATGTTGTCGATGTATTAACACAACAAAGTGGTAAAGGTTTAGAATAATCAGTGGCTTTCTTTAGTCAAACACTAAAATATTATGAGTTGAGATACAATCATATGGAGAAAAAAGTTTTTCCATCATGAGAGCTCTTAAGAAATTCAAATGTATGCTCAAAATAAACACATTAAGGTATTAGTCTCCCATCCCAGTGTGAGAGACTTCATTGTGGGAGCTAAGATCAGTGAAAAGAGAGATGGATGGGTGACAAAAATCATGTAGTATGATGTGAATATCAAGGCTACCAAATTAGTTAAAGGAAGATAATTGTGTGAGAAACTGGATATTTATGTTGGAAATGATCAAGAAAACTCCTATCTATTTGAGGAAGAGCAAGAAAAATCCACTATGGATCTGCCTAACAAAAAATAGATGGATAAACACCATGCCTATATTCTTATATATTTTTTAGTACCCTTATGGTTTGAGCAAAGCTAAAAGGCGTAATTTGAGGTTGCAATTCATTCCTTATGCGTTAATTGGTGGATTTATTTTAGAAATAACCTGGATGGAATGTTACTGAGATGCATTGAAGGAAAACAAGTGAACAAGGTCTTGGCAGAATTCCATAATGGCTTCTTGGAAGACATTTCTCAGCAAAGGAAACAACAAGTGAAAATATTGGAAGCAGGATACTTTTGGCCCACATTTTTCATGGATGCTCATCAATGGGTCATAAAATGCAAGGAGTGTGCTCTTTTCAGTGGTAAGAAGAAGATGGTCACCCTCCCACTTCATCCAATTCAGGGGGATGAACCCTTCTCTCAATGGGGACTTGATTTATTGGCATGATCAATCCAGTGTCAAGTGGGGGTCATAAATGGGTCCTAAAAGTGATTGATTACTTCACCAGGTGGACAAAGGCTATGGCACTCAAGGAAGCAACTAAATCAGCTATCCTTAATTTCTTGGAAGATATTGTAACAAGGTTTGGGGTTCCCCAAACTATCATTTTTGACAATGCTAAGGCCTTCTTAGGCTATAATTTTTTTGACTGGGCCTCAAGCATGGCATACACCTGAAGAATTCTTCTAATTATTACCCTCAAGGTAATGGCTTAGTTGAGTCTACCAATAAAAACTTGATGAAAATAATGAAAAGAACAATAGAGATGAATCAAAGGCAATGGCATATAAAGATAAAAAAATCTCTTTGGGCTAACAAAATCACATCTAAAAGAGTAATAGGAAACTTCCTTTCATCCTTGTATATGGTAGAGAAGCCAGGCTTCCATTATCTCTTGAGTTTCCTTCACTAGAATTGACACAATAGTTGGAATTGGAGGGCGAAGATGAAAGAATAATAAGAATGGTGGAATTGGTTGAACTTGAAGAATTGAGGAAATCGTGCCATGATCAAATTAGAAGAACATCAGAAGTGTCAACTAAATAGTGGTTTGATAAGAAATCCAAAGCATAAGGATTTCAAAATAGGAGAGTTGGTTCTGAAATGGGGCGCAGATAGAGCTAAACCATAGGGTGAACACCCTAAGTTTGATGCACTTTGGAGTGGGCCATATATCATTACTACATGTAAGTAAGATAAATCTTTTGAGTTATTTAAGCTTGATGAGGAAGCACTTAAATCCCAGTCAATGGGATTTATCTTAAACCTTCTCATTAAGTTTGTTTGGTTGCATCATGTACAAATAGTTGTTGTTTTTCTTTCCTTGTTATGTTGGAGGATCCCTCCTTTTTTCATGTGGTGATCATTGATTGAGTGCCTTTTCCTCAATCCTTGTGGTGATCATTTGAATAAGTGATTTGTTGCACAAGTGTTGGTTCCATTTGCATTCTTTAGGTTGGAGGCCATGAAATAAAGCAAAGTTGAAAAGTCCATCGCAGGAAGTATAATCCATGGAATGAAGAGCAAGTTATTTCAAAGGTTTCTGTGGATGGTGAAAAGAACAACTTGGTTTCAAAGTCAAATATCAAGAAGTATGCTAACTCCATGCCCAATGGATATCCCAAGACTACTGATTGACTCATCTAGTAGGAAGATATTCTCTAAAAGTCACCAAACGGTTGTCCAAAATAATTCCCATGCTATTTAGATAACTTCATTTAAGTGCAAGGACTTAACCACTTTTTTTAAAAGCCTGGAAAGTGAAAGGAAATTATATGTTGACAAAAATCCAAAAATTAGTGTTCCTTGGGTAGGTACCTAAGCTATGAAACAAAGGCTAAGTACTTTAAGTGGAAATCGCGGGGAAATGATAAGTGTTTATGGAGGTTGTAAAAGTTAACTCAGTGTGGAATTGCACCAGTGAAGGAACATAGTCGTATAGGTTTTATAATATCCATAGTTAACAAAGGTGAAAAGCCTACGTGCAACATTTGCAACGAGTAAGTACAACACAAGGTGATTAAACCCACAGCACAAAGGATATCAACTGCAAGGTTTAGAAAACCGCACAAGTTTGAAAACCAGCACAACAAAGAACGACATCCACGAAACAAGGAAAATACAAATCCTTGAACAAAAGAATGATTCTACGAAAAAAATGCCATGAAACATATAAAGAATCGTGGAATGCAAATAGTCCACAAGAAAGGAAAAGGTTGTGGGTGGTGAAAATAATTGCGGAGTTAGCGGTTGTTTACTGGATCAAGGAAGAAGTTATAAATAGAGCATACGGGGTCACCAAAAGTTTTGCAAAAGGATAGAAAGTATGACACATAAGACATGATCAAGGTGGTGGAATATCAGAAGTCTATGAAGCACAACAAAATCAATGCCTACACTTCAAACCAAGCACCCAACCACTCTAACAACCTAATTTAATTTTTAACGACTGTCATCCTCTTGCACTGGTGATTTGATGGCATGTGATTAAAGTAAAATGGGGCACCCATACTTGGTCTATAAAAATCAATGGTGAATGGTCCTTGGTACATGTAAGGTGGTTGAATTCATTGATCACTGGATGTGATAATTTCCCTATTCTTCCTTCTCTCAAATTGCTATATATATATATAAAATTTTAACATATATGCACATATAAGTGTGAAAGCACATGTAAAGGGTTCACATTTTTCTGCTAAGTTCAAGAGCTCTGCCTTTTTAAGATTGAAGTTTTTTCTCATAGACACCTATGTGACATGCTTGTGAATATTTCACGTGCCTCGACTCTACTAGATTATAAATGGATACGTTCTTGATATTGAATGCAAGTGTGATTTCTCTTCCTTTGAATGCTTTGGTGTTTAATGTGAATATTCCTATCCTCTTTTCTATTTTTTAGTATTATTATGTTTATTTATATCCTAAGTTCTATTTTCATTGTCTTTAGGTCTTTGCATAATTTTGTTTTCATACCTGTGTCCCTAGAGCCAGAATCAAACCCTATTCTAGCTTGGTGCATTAGCTCTCTTTATTTCAGCATTTCTGTCTTTCAACTCTGGTCCCTTGTAATTCTTAGGATATGATTAGTTAGCAGTAGTGTAGTTTTTCTTAGT
Source organism: Taxus chinensis (assembly GCA_019776745.2). Classification (NCBI taxonomy): domain Eukaryota; kingdom Viridiplantae; phylum Streptophyta; class Pinopsida; order Cupressales; family Taxaceae; genus Taxus; species Taxus chinensis. Next base: position 620,671,198 of record CM034155.1, read on the forward strand.
TAGTCACAGTAAGCTAGGATATAAGGAAGCCAATCTTATCTGGATATTGACCTCAGAAATATTCCATTTTCCCGCAATTTAGAGGTCTTTCCATGTTTCCTTGAGGTGTTGAACTTAGTTTCAACAGGGTGAAACTTCAAGCAATAACAATTACATGACAGTTGCTTGTAACCATTGTTGGTATTAAAAAAGTGCACAACTTTGGGGCCAATTGAAAAAGTTGTTAAATTGAAAACAAACAAAATGGTGCCAAATTAGAAGGTTGAGGCTTGTCATGTGTTATAGGTTAGTAACAATATTAGGTTTGAACCATTAGCATTGGCACTATAGGCATTTGTGCTAGAACAAGAAATTGGGTTGGCACAAGAACTAGGATCCAGGTTGGTGCTAGAACAAGGAATTGGGTTGATGCTAGAACTGGCACTTATTGAACATGTCATGTCCCTTTTTGGAGGCTGATTTCTGAAGACCTTAACCCATTCTCTCCCTGTGCGTCTAAGGAGAAAAGCAAAGGGAAGATCTGAATTATGTCTTTATTGTTGTTTAGATAGTTGTTTTCATTTAGTATCGTTTATCCTATTAGAAGCCTTGCACTCCAATAGAGAAACTTAAGTAGTTTAGTAATAAAGGTATTATGAGCATGTAGGCTCCAAATACCCTTTGAATATTTAAAAAGCACTTAAGGGGTCAGCCATCATTTCTCATGATAATAAGCACTTCTTATGGCTATTTAAGAAGGTCGTTTGGGCATTATGTTATTATGTTTGGGAGATTATTCTTATCTTGGTGAAAGTTGGCTAGTGTAGCCCTTTTACTCTCTCTCTCAAGGATGAAACTACTTGGGTTGAGGATCTCATCCAAGGACGAAAACCCTTGGTTGGGAGACTTGTGAAGGCCGAAAACCATTCATGAGGTTTTTGGCATGCAAGTTGATTTAAGAAGTAATAAAATATTTTTTTCTTTCATGTGTGGTATCTTTAGTGCAATATTGTATTTGTTTAAAGTGGAGCGACCTACCTTGGAGTGGAATTTGGGTATGTGTGATGCAATTTTGATAAATATGAAATTATTCTCTTGTTCCTTATATTTTCTAAGACCAAGATTCCGAGTTTGGTGAATTTTGAAGGTGCTCTACTATTTTTCTCAGGCTTTATGATGTTCGTTGGTTAAGGTTTCATAATTAATTAATTCCACGTACAATTCTGATTTCTAACAGCTGCAATTGATGGCTAAGGGTTTTCTAATAATTTTGGCATACGTTTGGAAGGGATTTTGCAAGGTTTAACCCCTTTTTGAATGGCTCTTTTCACCAAGGGAAGTCACTGCCCTAGGAAGTGTTTGAAAATTCAGTTTTTGCAAGGTTATAACAGCAGTGCTATAAATCTAATTTGTGAGCTTTTTGCCATTTACCGAGTCCCCCCAAAAAGGGACATTACAGGATAAGGAGATTTTGATGATGTTGAGAACTTAGCATCCATATTGAAGTCGCAAAACTATAACAAAAAAGAAGGCAAGATGAATTTAATAATTTATCATTTAGCAAATAATAACACAAACTTGTTGTAACACTACAACATTCTTATGGCTTGGATGCTTCTTTCTTCCACTCGCATTTTACTTTCTAGGGAAACAGCTCTCCAAAAGTTGCACTCATTGAAATGTTTAATATTTTAAGAGCTACAATGAGAATTTTGATAATCAAGCTTATTAATATTTCTCTATTCTAAATGATCTTGACTCTAAAAGTCATATTCATACAAATCAATTTTATGACTATGTCCAAATGATTGACCAAGACAACTATTTTGCCCCCACAAGTTCAACATACATTCTATCCTTGGTTCATATCTTTTAGAAGTCATAAGTCGATAAGTTAAATCATTATAATTTAAGTAGCCTTGTCAAAGGTTAGGTTTGCATTTCTGTAGTTTACTATTTTTTGGCTGGTATTTTGGGGTGATACTCTTTATGTTGTTGTTTAAGTGGCTTGTTTTTGTACTCTTTTGAATTGAATGAAATGCGTGAACAAATCAGAATACCTTTACAATTTTTATATTATTAATTACCAGTAATGTCACTTGGTTAACAAATTGCTCCCACTACTTTCATCAGAATAATAAATATTTTCAGATCATGTAGACTTTTAGATGATATACAAATTTTCAACAAAGATAGATAGTATAATGGGCAAGCGTACTGTTTTCTCCAGAAGCAAAAAAATGTATATGTTAAAATAAGTGTCAATTCCCAAACAAGGAGGAATCATTTATTGGACATATGTATCGGTTCCTATATATGTCACATAGAGTGTCACATGAGTAGGAACTTGATTAAACTATAATAAATGGAATCACCCATAAATGGATGGGAAAACGGAGGCTAACCAAATCACAAAAGATATGTTAAGGTCCCATGTTGCAACTGGACAAATACATTGGAAAGAAAACCCATCCTTCGTAGAATTCATGTGTAACAATAGAGTACTCACAGCCACCTGTATAAGCCCATAAAAGGCAAATGTATGGGTTTCAACCTCTTGCAACATCAGGTGTTGCATAGAGACCAGTTCATGCCAATAAGTTGATTACATATAAGTTTTGTACCAGCAGAATGTATATGTATATGTTTTTTAGTTAGATGGCAGTTTACATGTTCAAATTTTAAATATCATCATATGTTAACACTTGCATATTTGAAATATGACAGTCAATTTTTCATTTATACTTATATACAAAATGTATTGATATGCATAAATATATATTAAAAAACTGTTAAAATAAATGAAGGTTTTCCCTTTTAAATTTTTGATAGTATTGTATTTATAATACTGTTTGGAAACCACAGGCCTAGTTAAATCTTTGATATGCAACTTTCCAAGGTGGTCAAATTATATTAAATGTTTTTCCATTGTCATTGTAAGGCACCAGGCAATGGCAACGGCACCATCTATATGTTCTGGTTAAAATTTGTGGAAGGGATATGCATTTGTTGACTCATTTTATTGAATATAATTTCAGAATAAATAAGGATAGAGATTTTGTCAACACCATATGATTCTTCCATGGAGGTTGGATGCATATTAGTTTTACATTCTTTTTTATGGGCTTTACGTTTCTGTTTTCATTGTTTTTTTGTAGACCTTTAGTTATTTTTTCTTATAAGTATTTACACATGCACAATTATTTTGCTTTTAAAGGTATACTGCTTTCACAATCAGTGTTTCAAAAACCAGCCGAACTGGAACTGGAACCGGAACCGGAACCGGCCGGTTCGACCAGTTTAATAGTTTTTTTCATGAACCAATCAAAGAACCGGATCAATTGACCGGTTTGAGGCCAGATACTGAACCGGCCGGTTTGGCCTCAAACCGGTCAAACCGGTCTGTTTGACCCTACACAGCTGTATGCAACAATTTTAATAAAAATAACATTTTTTTTAATACATTTTCTATTTTTTATTTGTTCTAAAGCCTAATTTTGCTATAAACACCTTTCTTACATATATATAAGAGCAAACTTTGCATATTTTGTGTGTAATTGTTGGAATCGTGGTTTTTTAACCTTTCAAATATATTGTTAGGATTATAACCAGTTGTATAGATAAACAAGCATATAATGAATAAAGCAAAAAATGTAAAACAGAAAAAAAAAATGCAATAAAATAAAGACACAAATTTAACGTGGTTCACCCAAAATGGGCTACGTCCACCAGAAACATCCAATCCTTATTATTCAGTCCTGCAAAACTCTCTCTCATAAGACCGCCACTATTACTATGAGCCTCATACATAACGACCCTTTAAAGATATTAGGGTTTTTATCATTTTAGGGAAACATAGAAAACCACCCATTAGATCTGTGACCTGATAATTAACGATCCAGATTTCACAATGCATAAATACATATAAAATGTGGCTTTCGGGGGCGTTGCCCCCGGAGCCCAGCAAGTGGGGCGAACCCCCCTTTGCAACCCCCATCGCTATCAGTCTCCACAACCAACATATATTGTTTTCATTAAAAATATAAAATTTTATGTAGTTTTTAAGTAAACCAATTCATAGAGTTTGAACCGGTCCGGTTCCGGTTCGGTTCCGGTCAGACCCTCGGCCGGTTCCGAGTCCAGTTCCGATTTTTAAAACATTGTTCACAATAGTAAATTACTGCTTATTAAATGCACTGACAACATTAGTAAGGAAGTGAGTATATGATGATGTTATATTTTTTTGGGGAATGTTGAAGTGGGAATGAATGAATGAATGAAGGATTTTAATAACATCACAAGACCAAACAATCTATGGGACAAAGAGCCGCAAGAAGAATCTGTCCAAATAAAAACAAAACATCAGATCATAGAGGTTGACCTGCTGATATTGCAAAAAGTTAACTCCTTTCTCGATGTCAACTCTTCTACCATGAATCTTGATTTAAAAACTTGATATTTTGGTTAGTCTTTCCTCTTAAAACAAATACTGTTAACTTGACAACGCTTAAACTATCCCTGTAATTGCTCTGAATGTTATTATAAGTTGCACACTCCATAATGAAATGTCATTCTATCTCCACTACCCCCTTGACACAGAATACGCAAGTTCTTGTTTCTCATTCTTCTTTGGGTATCGTCCACCTATCGGTTTCGCATCTAAGATGATGCGAGCTAGTTCTCAGTTGGGCAATTAACATCTTTGCTTTCCATTTAATTTCCGCTCCTATGTATGTCTTTTATTCGTGCTCCCAGGTGGGGTTAAGATGATTGATGTAGTATGCTTTCTTCCGTCCTATTTGTCTTGTCCACGTGGTTGCCCAGAATTTCCCTTTCACATACTTTTTTATTTCCTCATTGGTATTTGGACATTCACGCATGTTGATGTCATATTTACTCATCCACTTGGTGTTTTGCTTCATCCACGTGCTTTTCCTTTTGCTTAGTTATGTTTCATCTACTATTTTAGGCCATCGATGATTCTCCATTCCCTGTACCTTTTTTAAATAACTTAGAGTTCGAATCATTGTCGATGCTTCCAATGGACCAACAAAAAGGTGCCAGATTCGGCCAAAAGAATCTCATATGGAACCAAGGCTTTAACTTTGAGGCTACTAGTTATTAAGTGCTTTAGGACGATCTCTATTTGTCTCCAATTTAAGTTCGGAACACTACTGCCCCAAACTTCACACCCATATAGAATCACTAGTGTGACTAGCAAACCAAACAAGGTATTTTTGGTTTTCCAATCCCACAATTCTGCATTCCTGCACCTGTTATGCAATGAGTATAGGGCCTTTCACCCCGCTTGGATTCTTTTTGACCTATGCGTGTCTCCCAACTAAGCTTATTGTGAAAGTCAAAAGCCCAATATATTTGTATTGCTCCACTATTTCTAATGTGTTTCCTTCAAAAAGAAACTCATGTTGCCTCTTTTTTCTTTGTCGAGAAAAGATTGTGATTTTTGTTTTGTTAGTATTCACTTGCATTCCCACCTCTTGGCAAAAAAGCTCCAGGGCTTTCAAATGTTCTCTTAAACTTTGGGTCTGTTTTTGCAATTAGAATAAGATTGTCTGCATATAGAAGTAGCTTTACAACATAGCTAGCTAGATGGATGCCCCCTCCACCAACATTATCAATCCACTCCTCTAGTTTATCAATGTACATACCAAACAAGGTTAGAGATAGGGGGAAGCCTTATTTGACTCAAAAGTCGCTTCCAAAGCATTCTGACATACCCTCACTTGTTCTAATTTTGGCCCTGACTTGCTCATAAAGCCTATGAATTGTTAGCTCTATACTCATCTAGAACACCAACCTCCTCCATTCTGCTCCAGAGTTTACCTCTAGGGACCATGTCAAATGCTTTCTTGAAGTCAACAAAGCAACAGAAAGCTTCCTCTCCCTAATTATCCTATATTATTTCCACCAAGTGTCTAAGAGTAATGTAATGATTCATAGTGGTCCAGTGGAGTGTTTCGGCCTAAAACTTGGTTGGCCTTTTGCTCTTTTACCCTCTTTTTTTGCCCAGCTGCTAATTTTTGCGCTCTACCATACTACCAAATAGTTTTCCAATCAGGGGATTCACTATGATGGTCCAATAATTGGACGGATTATTGATGTCCCCACTTTTATAAAGAGGTATAACGACACTATTCATTCAGTCTGTTGGAAAGCCTTTTTGAATGATATCATTAAATGTGTGTTTAATATGTGGTGTGAGGGTTTCCAAGCCCCACTTTAAATCTTCAGCTTGCAGCCCGTCAATGTCTTGTGCCTTACCCCCCTACAAGATTCTTGATGCCTTGAATGATATCCTTCGTAGAAAAAAGCTTAGCTGTTGTGTTGATTACCGAAGGTTTATCTTGAACTCTTTCATATAAGACCTCAAAGTTTTCTTCCAATCAAGAGTTAGATAAATACATTTTCAAATATTTTTAGGTGATAAATATGCAAGTTAAAATTTTAAGACAAAAAATTACCACACAAAAAATACAAGTTAGTGATTAACTTAAACTGAGAATTATAATAACTAGTTAGGCAAAAGCGAATGCAATAGTTCGTATCCTTCGGCATGAACTATTAACCTGCACAACTTCGAGGGAAAAACTAAGGCATCCCATAAATGATACAAGATATATGTGAGCAATGGAACAATGTGAAAAAATAATACAGACAGGACTCAAACAAGACCATAACTAAACCAAGGGAGTATGCACCCTGCTACAACCTGTTTTGGGAACTATGTATCACAACCCGATTACCAGCCCGATGAAGGGGAACTAAAAGAATATCCTTAATCTATGCCAATTTGCATTTCTCTTTGATTTACCTTCTCTTTTGTGATTTTCAATTCTTCAGTCTCTTTCTTACTATTTGTTGCATTTCTTCTCGTCTGTGTCAGTGTGTGATAGAGCCTAATTCTTACAGGCAGCTACCCGTGTGGGGACTGGAAGCTTCATTTTTTCTTAAATGCGACACCTATTTTTTCCGTTTGCTTACTTAGAATAGGAAAAAATCTCGTACAGCTAAAAAGACCCAGTCTCATAACAAATAGTGCACTAGACAATCAGCTTCTGTGTATATCAGTCCTTGTGGATGTGGGGTTATTTTAATGCGTGGGATACTTGTAAGAATGTGACCCAAGTTTAAATTCCCCTGCAGTAAAAAGACAGCCAATAACCCAACGAACATGTGGCGAGACTGTTGTGAAACATTATGGAGTACGTTTAAGTATGATCTAGATTTAATTCTTAAGAACCCCAAATGCCAATAACCTCATCTGAGATTTATCCCAACAAAGAAAAGAAAACAGAAACTTGCTCACACTCAGAGTCGAACCGGACGTATACAAACAACAGAAAACAGAAAATGGTTCTTAGGTGAATAATTCGTTTTAGAGAGTGAAGGTGAAAACATACCTGGGAGGTGGAGGAGGGAAGTGAGACAATGAAACTGGGATTTGGGGTATGCCTGTAAACATTCTCCTCCCAATGCAAGATGGTAATGCCATTTGATCAAGACCAAAAAACTTTGTAGACTCTCTAGTGCATCATCATTATTACTAGAATCTTGCATCCGTTTCATATAGGGATTTCCACAGACGAGAATTGCATTGTAATTCAAGTTACCTGTGTTCCTAACAATTTAAACTTCGTACAGGGGATTGTTCCCTGCCACTGCCACGATCAATGGCTTGTACAAGCGCTTCACATACTTTCCCGGTGTTTTTGGAGCCACTTCTTTAACCCTAATTAAATTTCTTAGTTCAATTTAATAAGGCGTATGATATATTAAAGTTGATTAGTGATCTAACAAGGATGATTTATTATAAACATTAAATTAGATTTACGATTCTTATCACATTAAAAAAATTGCAACACACCACATAATTTAACATGTAATTACAAGTACAAAACGGAGGTATAGAAGCACTGCACTTGTCACAACTGATTTTTGGAAAGCTCTAGGATTGTACAACACAGAAATCAAGAGCACTGAACCCGAGAAACCCTCGCAAACTAGACTAGAATTAGAAAATTTGTCTGGTTCAAGATCGTACAACACAATCTTGACCATACCACATGGTCTAGGACCTTTTGTATGGTTTTGGACCTACTCTAAGATGGTCTTTATGACTTTATAGGGTGTTCGCCTTCCTGGTTTTGTCTGTTGTTATCAAAACCTAGTTGTCGCACATACAATGAAGCTCTTTGTGTGAACTAATCATCATATCAAACCCTATCCATAGATGAAGAGTCGAGTAAAACAAACATTAGAAGGGTTGTGGGCACCCTTGTGCACTGCCGACGTTGACACTAATCTGAAGAGGTCCCAAGCCGTACGTCCTTTTCGATTAGCATGTGATATTTAGATAGATCAATAAAATTTGGCAATTGTTTTAACCATACTTGTTTTGACTGGGTTCTTGCTGAAAGCTTTTGGAGACATGATATTTGGATGTTTGTAAATGAAAGATATGGTTGCTTTGACATTGTTTGTAGCTTCAAACTTGATGTGGGTGCTGCCCTAATGACTATAGATGTACACTTCTGAAATTTAGGGAGCTTTGGATGCTTTTTGCGAGTGTATGAAGTGAGTGCTCTAGTGCATTGCTTTAGGAGTTCTAGATTAGCAAACGAGGTAGTGTTCACTTGCTTATGTAGGGTTTTGTAGATGATTTTTCTAAGAAAGGCCAACTAAGATGAAATACAAGACCCAAAAAATATTTGAATTTGAAAGTGTAGTTAGAAGACATGTTGATCCAAGACCATACAAAGAAGTTGATACCGTATGGTACGATCCTAACTAGAATGTACAGTCCTAGACAGGAGCAGGGAACACGTTGAACAAGATTTGGAACTAGTAAATTGATATTTCTATATAGATTTGGTGCATTGAATTCTCAAGATGTCTTGAAATATCAATGTGCAAGGATAAACAAGCTAAAAAATGAACCTCAAAAGGCATCAAACAGAAATGAGGAAGTTGTGTTTATCATAGCAAGAGTGCATAATCAAATCAAGGGTTGCCAAAATGTAAATAGCAAATTTGAATATCTACATTTTCCCCCTTTAAATATAAAATTGAAAATTGCATGCTTAAAGGAAAATTGTACATGAGTGTGTAAATGTGTCATATCTTTGCTCGTATATTTGTTTTGTAGATGTGTTGTTGTGTTTGGTGTTGGCATGCTTCATGATAAAACCTACAACATAAAGTATAGTCAATTTCCATGATAAATAATTGGTCATGACTTAAATAGAACTTGTAACATAAAAGATTTGCATTTGCATACATGTAAAGTGTAATTAAGGAAATAGTGCACATGTTTATTTATGCTTTGTTTATGCTTTAAAATTTGTACTTGTTGAATTTCATTGAAGGATTGGGGGCGATGAGTCCCCAATCAGTGTTGAGGAGAAGCCAAGGTGTTAGGTGCATACAACCCAACACGGAAATGTGCAAGAAAACTAAAAAGAAAGAGGTACAACTGCGCCCCTGCAAAAGGAAGAAGACTACGTATCAAAGTTATTCAACAATTATGATATCTTCCCCTTAAAGTGTAATAGGAGATAAAAAATTTCCCACAAAGATCTTAGCTACTTCATCGTCTTCCACAATCTTATGAATCACACTGTTACAAATAAATCTAGACCCAATTTTGTAAATAAAGACATACAATATGAAATAGAATAGGTGTCCTCAAACTCTCCCCATATGTCGAACAACTAAGTATAATCGAAAAAAACACTTAAATATGCTAAAAATATGCTAACAACATTGAATTAGGAAGGAGACTCGTGCCCCCAAGATTCCTAAAACTAAAACTGAGTGCTAGTGTGAAAAAGAAATGGAGGATTTCACGCCCCCTGTGCTGATTTGGAATGTGAAAACTTGTAGAAAACCTGTTTATATAAGTGGAAATCTGAAAATGCTAAAATATTTTGCTATAATTGTTCTCGGTTATAAACATGTGGGGGTCAGGATTATACCATACGATCTTGACCGAAGTGTATGGTTTTGAACATCTGCTAATTTTGCCAAAACTGTAAACTATTTGTACTTGTATCTGCCCCCAAAATTATGCATATGTCTACTAAATTTGTAAAATAAACCTGGATGGATGCCCTCTCTTTTGAGGTATGTGCGAAAAACAATGTTTGAGCATGTGGCTCAAAATTAAAATAGGTGTGTACTAGTGAAGGAGATGTCTGAGAAGTTGTGTAGAGTGTTGAACAGGTGGCCACCTTAGAGAAATTACACCTACAAAAGGAAGGGTGTTCGCACATGGTGGCAACCATGGAATGTAGAAAAAACAATGCTAATAACAACAAGAATAGGAGTGTCTAAAGCAATGAGTATAAATAACACATGTAAGACAACGCAAACAATATCAATGTATCCAATGGAAAACAATGACATACAAGAGCATACAAAAAACTTTTTAATCTTACAAACATGGGACACCCTTGGTATCGCAAGACAATCAAGGCTTGTAGGCCTGCAAATAAAAGCAAGCAATTTCAAACAAGATAGACATGATGCCACGAACATGGGACACCCATGGTGTCCTAAGATAGGATGTCTAAAGCAATGAGTATAAATAACACATGTAAGACAACGCAAACAATATCAATGCATCAAGGAATGTAAGCCACAAACAAGTGAAACAATCAAACATTAACACACACACACACACACACACAAGTATATATACATGAAACCAATATGTCCAAACATGATAATGTGATGTAGTAACCAACATAGGTGAGATATATGAAACAAGAGATGATAACGTTGTATAAGACACATGTGTTAGTCTTGTTAGCAAATACATGATATACATAATTGAGCATAAAGGAGGAAGTGCAAATGAACTATAATAGAACAATAATACCTATAATATATGGAACAATTACCCCCAGATGATGCAAATGTTAGATACATGCGTGCCTCTATAAGCATGTACCAATTTGTGTGTCTTTCATCCATCTCAATATACTAAGTGAACTCATGTGTGTAGAACAATAATGCATGGTATTTATCAAACCAAAGTGATAAATATGTATAATGTAAAGTGTAAACAAATCAAGTAAAATGCACAGATCCTGATTTTGTATTTTTACAAATATTTGAATGTTTTTGTATTATCACCATACATAGCTATGTACAAAAGATGTGAGTAACAAGAAAGCTAACCAATGACAATCTCCTGATGAGGTGAAGAGGCTACCGTATAAGATGAAGATTTAAGTGTCAATGAATATGTTGATACTAGTAGGATTGTTGTAATGACATATTCTAAAGAAAACATAATAGATGTAGTATTAGGATGCACAAAGTGGTACTAATGTGGTGGACTAGAGGCATGAGTGTGGCAGCCACTAGGAGGGTATTTAAAAGCTATGATGGTAGCATGTGCACTAGAGGACTGACATAAAACTCTAGTGGAGTGAGCATGATGAGAAGTAGAGCTTGGGATGGCAATACTATGAAGAGGCCTAGGGTCACGAGATGTAAAGTGTACAACTGAAGGCTTATTATGAGACCTAAGAGAATTAACACTGGTAGAGGGAGTGTATGCCACAAGGAGTCTAGTAGTGTCTGCAAATTTGGAACTAGAGTGAAAGAGTATTGGGCTAAGGAGTAACATAGAAGCACTAGAGACATTGTGCACAACCAAAGACTAGTTTGTAGGAGGACTAAGAGAAGGGAACTACAAAAGGAACATTAGGCTTACTAGGAGGAACAACCTCAAAGGGAATACCTCTAATGGTGACAACATGTTGATAATGGATGAACTTAACATGTTGAAGTATGATCAAAGGAATAGCCTGAAGAGTAGGTAACCAAGGGAGACCTAACCATAAGACACCAAAACTAAGGGTAGATGCACCCAAAAATGGAATTGATGTAGTGATAGGACCAACAATTATAGGTAGAGTAATGCAGCAGTAGCGAGGATTAGCATCAAATATAATATTGTGCATAGAAATTCCCAAAGATTGTAGCAGCATAAGAGAATAAACATTATCTCAATTGTGTGGAACGACCAAAACACCCCATACCGGTTTGTGATTAATAGAAATAGGAATAGACAATGTATCAGAAATAAATGTGGCGTTGATATCAAAACTGCTAAAGGTGATGATTGGAGTAGTAGATAGTGCATGATTAATTGTGTCAATCATTACATCCAATGGGTGATCATAGGAAGGCAATGGAGGCATCGTGTGATAAGCATTATGGAAATTTGTAGAAGACTTTACAACGACATGTTTAGGAAGGGGATCATGGAAGGTTTTTAACTTAACATCATCACTGGTTGACTTGGAAGCTCTATGGGTTCATCTCATTCAATAACTTGAGAATCAATAAGATCTTGGATAACATGGTGAAGTTTGAGGTGATTTTCAATAGAGTGTCTGACACATCGATGATAATTATAACGAGCATTAACATTAAACTTATTGCCTTGATTTTTACTCATATCAACCTCAAACGATGGAGTGAGATATATGACATTTCACTTCATCAATTGTTTCAATACAATGCGAGGACTTGGCAAGTGAGTAAATTGACGACACACAAGTTGTGATTGTAACTTACCAGGTTTTGAGATGGCATTAATAGGGTCTTTAGAGGCAATTTTGGCATCATTGAACTTACTCTTTGTTGGTGAAATATTTTTTCAAGGATAAAATGTGGGTTTTCATCAATGTTTATGTGACAAAGTCCCTCCTCTTGGGAATGGGGAGGCACCCATGTATTAAAAGCCAAAAACTATGTACACTAGACTAATATCCTAGGTGGTCAGATGCCGAGGAATGTGCAAAAACACCCTTGTTGTGATTGTAAAAGTAGACTATGGGAGGATAAATTTTTCGGTAAGGGAAGAGAGAGAAATGAGAAGGGGGATTCTATTAATGAGTTGAATTCATATTTCATTTACTACAATTCAGAAGTGATTCCAATTTCAATTGGAGGAAACATGCAAGCAAAAAACAACATCATAGCAAGATAATGAAACAAATGGTGTAAGATAATACAAAACCTTATCAAGATATATTCATTCTATAAAGAAGGCAAACATTCCTTCAAATTCTTACAAATGTCAGCATGTGCTCGATTGTGTGACAAGATGGGAATGGAGGAAAATATCAATACAAGAAATAGAAGAATATGGCCTAATAGAGAGAGCACAATCTGATCCTTTAGAATGGAGATAGCATCCCAATTTATATCCAAAGCAAGTGGCTCTTCACATTCCCATGTGAATCTTCGACTTAAAAGTACAATCTCAATGAAGAAATAAAAGATTTAAGTGACTTAAGTCACTTTTATAAAAGTTATTTCTCAATGCAGAAATATAATGTTCGAGAGATAAAAGAAGAGAGGTGTGATAAAAAGAAGATGATCCGAGATGAAGTTATGTTCTTCCCTCATTGTGGAGATGAATTTTTTAATTGAATAACATCTTCCTCGGTTTCTTCTCTGATCAGAGCATGTATTTCCTTGGACTTAGAAATGATGCTCTGCATCTCATTCTAACTGATCATCTTTGGCCATGCTTGGAAAACTCTCTATCAACTCTTCGTCTCCATAAGAAATGATAGCCTCAAATCAACTCTTTATCACAAACACGATCTCTTGTCTCCTATATGAGAAAACACTTATCTTGAAATCACTAGGAAGCATGCACTCACACCACCCATGTCTAGACTTGGTAAGAAAAATGACACCATGAGATCTCTTGGATTTGACAATATCAAAGATTTATGAGAATCCTCAGCAACAACATAACAATCCTCTAAATAGAAACACTTCCCCTTTGTGAGATGGAGTCAAGCACTAACTAAAATGACTTCTTGAATAATAGGAGATGGTAAGGATATTGAGAATACACTAAAACCATGGTTTTCATCATAGATTCCTTTAATTGATTCAACTGGATGTTTCATGCTCAACAATCCTCTTATGCGTTTTGGCTTAGGTTAGAAAATGTTTTTTCTTTCTTTTTAGGGATTTACACCAGTCCTCGATGATTCTTTTATCTACAACATGGATGTGGTCACCATAGGAACAATACTAATCCAAATCAGGTGAGGCTTAGTTCGTTTAAAAGATGTTTCCAAACAGAAAGAGATGCTCCAATTTTGAGACAATTCTCTCGTCAGGACCAACGGGAAAGTGCAACATCCAATGAAGAAGGAAAAATACTATGAAAAAAATCAGTCAGATATATCTCCAAAAATACTCCACCTCATCATGCAAGATATCTTAAATGAACTATTATTTTAAGAGGAACATTTTCTCCAACTTTTAGGCAATTTAGCTTGCCAAGTCACTGGGAAAATGCAAAATTATTGTCAATTTTTTTGGGAGAAATGGAGTTTTTTGGCTGTAAATTTATTTCTTGAATAAAAAATAAACTAGGTTATGATAGCGCATGAGGTATAACTCTTCTTAAATGTGTTCTGGAGAGGAAGATGTGTGCAAAATTTGAAGGAGTTTTGACTGTGGGAACTTGAGAAATGAGCAAATATAATTTGAGCATACCTAGGACACAAAGCTAGTTTTCATGGAGGTTGAAGGAATGAATGAACAATATGTTATGTTTATGAGTTGATTTTTTCTCGTGTTGTTATTTGGCTTCTATGGAGGTAAAATAAGATTTCAAAATTACTTAAGTGGAGATGGGGTTCGGGTTTTGCTCAAATAAACATAAAAATTCACCCATTTTACATTTTCCACTCCCTAAGGTGCTCCAATCAGCTCAAGGTGCATTTTTAAAGTGCAAGTAACATTGCCAAGTGCACTAATGCCTTTGGGGTTTGCAAGTTATTACTCCATACAAGCCCATCTTCTAATTTGCAGTTACTTTATGCTTTTAGAATGGACCAATGGGGTGAAGGCAAACTTATGGATGTGGAGATTCATAAGACGCATTGAAAATTTTGTTTTCCTCCTTTCAAAAGGCCTCCAAGCTCCATAAGTGCACCCAATTCACCTATTTAGTTGACATCAACAACTCGATGAAGAATTAGAACATGAAATCCCTTCTTCGATTCAAGACCAAAACTTGATATTTATGGGGCATATAATATATCATTTTGACTAGAAACATGCCAAAAAATTCAATGGAACCATTTATAAATCATGAAAATGAATTATTTTTTAAATTTTTACCCAACTCACCCTTTTGATATATGAAGGTATTACAATGAGTTGAGCATCCACAAGATCTTGAGATGAGTATGAATACAAATAACATCTGGTACATGAAGGGAACTTGATAAGATTAAATTTGACCATTTGTTAGGCTCCTGAATTCATCAAGGTTCCATAAACTTTCTAAGAAATTTCTCTCTTTCATAAAGACTAAGGTGCCTCAGTGTCTGAAAAGGTTCCACTTTTGGTGCTTCCAAAACCTTATCTTGACATAATGGCACGTTGTAAACTCAAAAAAATTCCAATGGCTATGGTCTAGGATTTTGAAAGCACCTAAGGCTCGTGAACCCTTTGCACAAAATGATCCTTCTCTGATGACCAAAAAAAACTTTCCTCAAAAATTGCCAAAGGTGAATGTACTCCCAAAACTAGTTTGAATCTTCTAGAATGCTTCTTAAATCATATTGTCATGAAGTAAACTCTGAGACCTTTCTAATGACTACAATATAGACTTTTAAAACCACTCGAAACTTCCAAGCCATTTGACATGAGTTGATATTTGCAAAGAGGCAATTTGGACAATTGTGACCAACTTCCTCAAGAAATGACAAAAAGTTTCATAGGATTTTCAAGTGAAATGCCTTGACATTTTACATGCCAACACTCTTGAATAAGGGTTTGCTAAAAAAATTAACAGTATATGCGAGAGGAGAGATAACAATGTACTTGAGCTTGTTCAAATGTAACAACTTAGCCTCACACTTTTTCAAGGTATGGAAAAGATGGTTAAAAGATCAAAACTTACCAAACATGACCAAATCTTACAAAGGAGTTAATAAGCTTTGAGTAAATAGAGCTTGTAATTAAGTATCAACTAATATATTATTCATCTTGGTGAGAAGGGTCTTATAACACAACACATAAACATTAAGAGGTTCAGTAGACCCTTTTTGTATTTGAGCCAATTGTGTGTAAGAAATTTTATCCTTAATATTGACAAAAAATTATGCCAAGAAGATATTTTCTACAATAGTAAATTCATTCACAAAATGAGTGGGAAGAGTGTAAAACCATTGTAATGCAAAGCCCTTAAGACTTTGAGGAAAAAGGTTAGTAAAAAAGATGCCATTAGAAGCATAATCAAAGCAAGCAACATGAAATGAGTAAAGATGCTCAACATGATCTCCTTTGCCATCATAAATAGGAAATTTAGGAGTAACAAACCCAATAGGTAGCAGATAAGAAACTACTTCAGGTGTAAGGGGATTATGAAGTAACTGTGTAGAATCCATAGTATTAGAAGAATTGAATACACCTTGTCGTAATTGTAAGATTTGTGCTTGTAAAGTATGGATAAGTAATTCAAGATCTTGTGTGCTAGAAGAAGATATACGTGAACCATGAGGAATAAATATGGGATGTGTGGTGATAATTGTAGTGGCAGGAATATGTATAGAGACATTTGGCATTGATATGTGAGGTATACCCAAAGAGGTAGGCACTGCAAATGTGGGAACAATAAATGTCAATAATGTTAAACAAAAGTGGGATTGTTGCCTAATAAGGGATTCTTCACTAGAATTCCTATCATGAGTTCATTTGGCTACAAGAAATATTTTAATGATGGGCTCAATATGGCAAGGGTTTTGGTGGATTTTATTGTGAAAACTAAACTCAAGCTGAATTTGGTCAATATCCACAGTGTTTTTATAATCATGGGAAAAGTTAGCAAAATGCTCACTATAAGTTTAAATATCATGCAATAATACCACATTATCTTGGTCCAAGAAGGAAGGATTGTGCATTAGGGATAAGACCATGGAAGTCTAATGCTTGTGGACATGATGATAAAGCTCAAAATGTTCAATGTGATGATTAGAAATCCGGACGCTACACCAGAAGGGCATATGAGTAAAGCATGTTCAAAGTGAAATAATAGAAGCCAATGAAGAAGGGAAAATAGCATTACCCCTAGGATATTTAGGGTTGGGTATCAACAAACCTAATACATAAGGATTGGGTCCTGGATTAGGTTAAAGTTACGATCAAAAGTGGGTTCACCAAAATATTTATCCCTAAATTAAATTTCTAGTTTAATTTAATAAGGTGTATGATATATTAGAGTTTATATTACTAATCTAATAAGCATGATACATAATAAACACTTATCAAATTTACAACTCATGTCAAATAAGAAAGATTACAACACATCACTTAACCTAAAATGTAATTGAATGTACAAAATGAAGGTATAGAGGCACTTAACTTGCCACAACTAATTTCTGGAAAGATCTGGAACAATATAACATAGAAATTGGGGAAGATAATGACCAAATATGTAATTATTTGTCTAATTAAGTGTTATTGGTGTGTGTATGGATGGGAATTTAGTTGGACTTTAAAATAGGAATTGACACCAAACAAAACCTAGTATAGACCTTAACAAAACACTTTGAGAAAAAGTAAAGAAGATAAACCAAATGCATTACAAAAATGAAATGTAAACCTCCTCTTCTTGTATAGACTTGCTTCAATGAATGTAAATGCTGAAGTCAATTTTTGTAAGATTGGGTAGTGTGCTTGTAATAAAGATGATGAGGTAAGGAACTTTCCAAAACTGAAAGGATTTCCAACTTTGATAAGGCTTTCACATGAGAGGTTTTCTCAATTTTGTAAGGAATCTAAAAATAGAAAGCTTACATGAGAGGATGGTGTACAATGTACCTTTGGAAGGTTATTTATATAGGTTTCAGGTAAGGGGGGTTAGTTGATTTCATCATATGTGTGATAATGGGAATGTACAATTAATGGCTAGTTAAGAGTGATTAATTGGTCATGGGTGAGATCTTTAATTTAATATATAAGGGTAGATTAATGGGATTTTTTTGGTTTAGAAATTATTTGAGAGTGACAAATTTGGTGTGTCTACATTTACCCCTCTTTAGGAGGGTTTTATGGGTAACATAGTTCTTTCAAAGAAAGTAGACAAAATAGGATGGATGCCAAAATAAAATAGGAAGGACGTGACAAGATGATAGGGTGATACCCCCTTGAGATATTGTGTGATGATAGAATCAATATAGAGGCTCTTAAAAGATGAAGAAGGGATCACGAAAAAATAAGAGAGTGAAAAACCAGAGGGGTTGGGCTTATATATAGGAAGGGAGGGTAAAATTCTAGTCATTTTAACCCTAGATTGTGAGATTATAGAGCTCTGGATTTCTAAGAAGAGTGGAGAGAAGAATGGACCACATACCTAGACATAGGCATCATAATGAGCGAGTAAGGGAGTACCAACAATGCGCGAAGCACATGTGAGTAGTAAGTAATGCCTTTATATATTTTTTTCATTCGTGAGGGCTAATTATAGTGTTAAGTCAGTCGTGATAGATACACTATTGTTGAATCTTTTTCGCATAACATATGCGATCATGAAAATGAATTATGTTAGTAGTGTTTTTGATTGATTTTATTTTAAATGACTCATGTGATGTATATAGTAGCGGATGCATTTTTAGATTAACATATTTGATGATCAAAGTAGTACAATTGATTTTTTTTTTATTATTGGTAAATAGTTTTGAAGGGACTCTACCCTGATTACAATGATGACCTAAAAGCCAGATAATATACTAAGAAGTTCCAAAAAACAGAAGGATCAGAATCCAGAATAGGCATTGAATCCACAAGTAACCAAAAAAGAGTTACAACATAACAGCAAAATAGAGCGAACGTTGTAACAAAGCAGCAAAAAAATAGCAATAAAACAACAAAAAACACGATGGAAAGTCAGCATCTGCAGCGAAGAACATCTCTACTTCTTGGCAGCTCTTTTGATTCTGGATTTGATAGTTTACAAAGAGGTAAAAAAAGACAATGCTGTCATGTGAGTGGGATCCTTAGCATCCAAATTTTTAATGGTCTGACTTCTTTCTTTATCCGTACCCCACAGAGTTTCCGGGATCTCACTAAGAACAGAGACACTGCGAACATGTTGTTCAAGGAAGTCACCAATTGCATTAAAAATTACCATGTTGTGATCATGGTGATCCTTAGATTTCCCCAGACGGTTGTCTAGGGAGTTTAAATTTTTATAAATATCCTCAATTTTTGTATTGTCAAGATCAAAATCCTCTTCCCTCTTCCTTTTACCTTTTTGCTTAGTCAAGTTCTGTACTTCTTCTTTCAGGTTGAACATATCTTTTTCTAAGGCTTCCAACCTTTGGGTAGTACTCTCTGTGTGTGAAGCCTCTTGATGACCTGCTCTACTAATATGAAGGAGATTTTGAACATCCTCCAATTCATGGGTGCTCTGAAGAATTCTTCCCGAAACAGGGATATCCAGCTTGGGTGTTTTTTGAGACCTAGTTTTAGGTTTGGTCGTGGTAGAGGTGATGGGGGTGGGAGTCGTGATGGAAGGGAGGGGAGTGGGGGTGGGAGCCGTGATGGAAGGGATGGGGGTGTGAGTGGGGGTAATGGTGGTGGGAAGCAAAGGAGGAGAGCTGGGGGAAGAAGGGAGGCTGGGAAACTTTAAGACACAAAGCTTGTGCAACAAGAAAATTAAACCTTGATGCAGGGGGACCGCATGGGTATGTTTCTGGAACTCCAGAATGGAGCGTTCGAGAGAGCATAGAAGGTAATGTGGGAAACAAACCGTGATATTCCTATGGAAATGGTTGAGGAACACCAAATTTTTTGTGGGCACTGTGATATATCTCCCCTCCAGAGAGATGTAATGAACCATCATGTAGGTTATTTCATCAAATGGCAAGGGTATGGAGCTTACCTTCAAACCTGTAGTACCGTAGATCAGCTCCTCATTGCCAGAAACAAACTTCTTTTCCTCAGTCACTTTATCGATCCTCTTGTTGTAAAAATGAAATCCATCCATCCCAAGGCCTGTAGCTTCAGCGATGAGTTCCTCATTAATAGAGATTTTTTTCCCACCATATTTAACTTTCCGATCCTTCCACTCCATCGCAAACTGAATAGATATGTTCTGATCGTGCCCCTGGATCCTATCAATAAAGTTTATGATTCCTCCCTGCTTAAGAAAATTCCAAAGTGCCTTGTTACTCTTCCAATCAAGGTCTCAGCTGTGCTCAATTTGACAAGGCGCTCCTCATATTTTATCCTTTCTAGAATGCTTGATACTACTTTCTTCTAAACCCTTTTGCGAACTGTTGGATGAAATGTAGTTAACAATCTGTCTTTCTTTGTTTTTAGAGAGGCCTCTCACATGATGGGAGTAATGATAATTAATGTAGCCGCGACTTACATGGGAGTTCCCGCAAGTGACTGCATGAAAGTTGCTTTGTATCTGTGATTTCCCGCATGTGTGAACTTTTAACTCCTCAAAAGCCCACTTTAAGTCATCATTTTCCTTACTGCGTACTTGAGTGCACTCAAAGATCCACTTAAGAGCTTCTTTATATATGAGATGCCCCGCATGTGTGAATTTAATCTCCACAAAAGCCCATTCCAAAAGATCATTATCCTTACTCTGTATTTGAGTGTCTATAATTATCCACATGAATGTTGTTTTGAACTCACTCAGGGATGCAATTACCATCATCCCAAATATTAAAATTAATATTTATGCCATAATTAGCCAATGCATCGGCCACTTTGTTTCCCTCCTTGTATGTATGCTTGATCCGGATATTGTTGAAGGTTTGGCAGATACTTATGGATTCCATGATGAAATCCTTGATGTTCCAGCTTGGTGGTGAAGACTTATTTAGATGGTTGATAATATTTAGTGAGTCTCCTTCCAAAATAAGGTTTTGAACATTATGAGTCTGAGCAATTCTAAGACCCCATAGAGCGGCCAATGCTTTAGCATAATGATTCGTTTGTATCCCCATTTTACCAGCATCAGCAGCTATAGGATTACCTCTGTGATCCCGAATCACTCCTCCCCCAACAGCTATCCCTG
Source organism: Taxus chinensis (assembly GCA_019776745.2). Lineage (NCBI taxonomy): Eukaryota > Viridiplantae > Streptophyta > Pinopsida > Cupressales > Taxaceae > Taxus > Taxus chinensis. Next base: position 620,692,289 of record CM034155.1, read on the forward strand.
GATTTCCCTTAGAGGCCCCATCAAAGTTCAGCTTATGCCAATTAAGATCACGAGGGTTCCAATATATCAAAGTAGTGCATTTGATTGTTGTAGTGTATTTGATGCTTATTATAGCATACTTGATTTGGATATAACACATATGATGATGATAGTGGTACATTTTATTTTGGACAAAGAATGACCAAGTGTATTTTGTTTGTTTTGTGATTATATAAGCATTTTTTAATTATAGTTTCCCATGAGAGATGGTTAGTTTTGTTAAACCTGACCAGAGATTTCATTGACCGAGAGTAAGGACTTTTAGATATCGTGGATTTACACTACATGGCTTAGATGGCAAAGATATGAGTAAATAGGGGTCTACTGATGACTTTAGTACAAATATGCACTCTAATATGAGTACATTTCATAATCTAATAGGGGAGATTATTTTTACCTTGGAGAATGTCTACTAGATTCTTTGGATAATTGTTGTCACTTAAAGTTGCACCCGACCGAAACTAGGTTCAGTGCCTCAGTGAAACATGGGATGATCTCTCAATGTGGAACTTGACTGTATGAGATCACCCTCTAGAGATGGTCAACATCCTCTACCTATCTATTCTAACACTAACACTACTCCTAAGCTAAGTTGTTGATTGTAAGGGAAAAGGGGAAGGAGGAGTGCATGAAATAAAACTAAGCTAAGGGAATGACGATGATGCCAGAAAAGAAAGGGGACCTCTCTCCCTATGAGGGGAAGAATATAAGATGAAAACCACATGATGAGAGGGAAAATACATGCCACATATCAACACCATGTGAACCACTCGATTCCACACATTTTAGACACAAAGAGATGGAAACATGCAAGAATAACCCACAAATGACATGTCAGAATAGACAGGTAAGAGACACAATAAAAATTTGTACAGGGTAGATGTGAACCACAACACAAGATTTTATTGATCCAAAGTATACATAGTCCATTATATTAGTGGGGAAGGTCTGTAACTTATGAAAGCTTGGCCACCATTTTGACATGGTGACTTTGCAATTGGGAGAGGTATTTTTTACAATGAAAATTGAGTTGCTTTTATAGAGAAGAAGAGAAAAGAGAAGGAGAAGATCATATCACACCAAAAATGAAGAGGGCCAACCACTTGCCACCCACTAAGGACCATTCAAGATTCAATGTTTGCAAACATACATGGGAACCTGAAGTTGTGCATCATTGATTTTGTAAGCCAAGTACGGGCATCATTCATCATTAAATTCTAGTTATTAGAATAGTTGAATGCCTAGTTCAAATTATACATGACTTTCTTATGCATAGTGGAATTGTTGATCTAATTTTTTTTTCTTTCCTTTTCAAGTTAATGCATTAGTACTAAAGAAAATTAATTAACTCCAACATGTGAGGGTTTAAGTTATCTCAAATGCGTGATGGATGCAAATGGACGGGCGTAAAGTGAATGACCTCGTTGCAAACTCCATGAACCTGCAAAACAAGGAGAACTAAGAAGAAAATAAAGTAGATGATATATGTGGGGGCTTCCCGACAAAGCTGTTTCCAAGAAGTGTTACCTTCTTTTCACGGATGTCAACCCCCGTTTGATAAAAGATGAAGAAATAAATGATAAATAACTAGATAGCATGTAAAAACTGCTACAAAATAAAATCTGGAAACTGATAGGAATGGATGGGAAGTACTGATTTAATCTAAAATAAAACAAAGTAAATTGTACCTGGTTGGGTCCATGGCAACCCAGACTATAGAGGGGCAGGTCGACGGTGACTTGAGCAGATGAAACTAGACAAGCTGGAAATGTAGATTTGGAATGATCTGAATGCAAAGGGTGATCACAGAGAGCTGAGAACAATGTAAATACCATGTAGAAGGATATATGAGACAAAAAAGAAGAGAGGATGGTAGGAAGCAGAGAATAAGATAGATTGGATGAAAATTAAGACACAGGTCGATGGCGACTGGACTGGGTTGGTGGTGACTGGAGTGTAGACATAATAGTTTGGAGTGATAAAGAACCAAAATAAAAAATCTAAGGACTGGAAACAGTTTCAGAACAGAATCAGATGCTAAGAGGGAATTTGGGAACAAAAAGTATGATGACACAGGGCTGGGTTGATGGTAACCTGGGTGGAGTGACGAAAACCTAGACAATGCAAAACAAAACTGAAGGTAGATGAGCTAAACTGCAAGCAAAGTGGTTGGAAGAACGGACTGAGAGTGGAATTCCGACAGTAGTTGGACCTACAAGAAGTTATATTCTACAAGATAATAATGAAAATAACATATGATAGCATAGATAAGCACAAAATCAAAGTAAACCTCCCAAAGCTTCCACAAGTGATGTATGACAAGCTTCAATGGACTCCAAACTGCAAGATTACTTAGATTCGAAGATAAGTTCACACGGTGCAAGAAATCTCAAGTTGTGTCTCATTTTGGAAGGGGGTGAAATCAGTCTTATAGGGTCAACGACGACCCGACTGGGTCGCCACTGACTACGGGGAAACCATTCCTTTAGATGGTAAAATCACTGATTTACTTAGAGATATGGGGCTTTTAGAGATTGGGATAAGTGTTTTAAAACATGTATGTAGGTAAGGGTTGTTTAGGGAAGTGTCATGAGTAGATAGGAGATAAAGATGGGTAGATAAAAGCTAGAAAAAGTGTAGGGATGTGGATTTAGGTGGTTAGGGATAAAAGCATCCCAAAGAAATCCAATTAGAGGTAATTATTTAATTAGGAGAGATGAAATCTAATTAGGGGTAATTAGCTAATTTAGGTTAATTAACAAGAATTAAAAGAATTAAAGGTGATGGGATAATAGATGGTCATTAAATAAATGAATCAAATTAAATTAAAATGGGTCTAGCTAAGACCATGGTGAAAAATGCGCACACGGGCAATCAAGGGTATGGATACCAAATTTTAGTGTCTACATTTGCCCCTTTTTGTCGCAGTGGTTTGCTTGGGCAAGCCATGAGACAAAAATGATGAGAGATAAAGAGTAGGATGAAGACTAACAAAAGATTGATGATGAGCATCCCCCTCAAACAAGGGATCGATAACGTAAAGGGGAATTGATGACGAGTTTAAAGAGGTAGATGTTGAAGGGCAGGTGGTGAGAAGAAAGATGGGTAAAATGATAAGGCGAGGAAAGATGCCCCAAACAATAAGGATTTACACAAACAATAGAACCTATGGCGGTGATTTTGATATCACTTGGTAGGGAACAAAGGACAGTCTCAATGGAGACAGCGGAAATGTTCTACTGACCAGTGAGTGGGTGAAAATCACTGTGAAATGGAGGGAATCCAATGGGAAATATCTCAAATGGATGTGAAGCCATGTGAGGACCAATGGGTCATAGGTAAGACATCAAACTATGCGTAACCAAATGTGAAAATAATGTGAAATCCTTCATACATGTAAGGAATCAAGCAAAAGGTATGCATCCACAAATGGACGAGGATGGAAGTAATGGTGCCCCAGCAAAGGGTACAAAAATGGCCTGAGAAGGTGAAATATGAAAAAATGATGATATAAAATGCCCCAAGGGGACATAAATATGGCCACAAAGGTGGACTTTAAGAGCAGATGAAGATAAATATAATGTTGAAATAATATCCCCAAGGGGGAATAAATGAAGCCACAAAGGTGGACTTTGAGAGAAAAATAGATGAGGCCTTAACAAAGGACACAAAAAAGGAGGAGGGCAAGCCAAAACAAGGGCTGCCAAGGTGAGTCGAATGGTGACTAAGGTGATTGACGACCCAAGGGGTCAATGATGACTTGGTGTTGGTGGCTATATAAGCCCAAGGGTTGGCCGACAATGCTCATTTTCATGTGTGTAATTGACGATCAAGAGCAGAGAGCTAAAAAAAGAAGATTGAGAGATGGAGGCTGTAGGAGCAGCCAGGAAACGCTAGAGGGTGCAGTAGGATAGTGAGTAACAAAACCCACACTTGTTTTTAATTTATTTTATGTTTTATTTTATTTTTTTACATTTTTTTAGAAAAAATGGATGACGCTAGGGAGGTTGGCAGTGACTCGAATGGGTCACCATCGACCTGGCCCTAAGGTGTTTCGATCGACCCCTACACACGTTGAACTGACCTGGGTTGGGCATCGACCAAGGGCTAGATTGGACAGTTTTGATAAATAGATGAGATGATGATGGAAAAACTAATGTTTGTCATGTTGTTTGGATGATTGCAGGCCAGGGAGACCTTATATTTGAGAGACCGAGTCCTGACATCTATTAGAGTAGATCAGAGGAGATGTGACTAATGATGAAAGGGATCACTTGGTAACTGTGGGGTTAGGAGGATTTAGAAATTATCATAGGATCCCATGGGATGTGGGGTTGATGATAGCTTTGGTTGAGAGATGGGATAGGAAGACAGACACTTTTTGGTTCAGGATGGGTGAGATGACTATCACCCTAGAGGATGTATATCGCATCCTTAGATTACCTATACAGGGGGATCAGATAGTCCCCATCACAGCGTGATAGTAGACTGACAGTATTGACATGGATTTTTGGAGCCGATGTGCCCCATATCAGATTCTCTTCAGGGGATTTTTCATATGAGCTGAGGTACGAGGCTGGGGTACCACGAAGCTGATTGATTTTTCTGGTCATGATGGTGATTTCATGTTATGCATTGCCTGATTCAAGAGGAGCCAAGTTTCCATGGGATCTAGCAGGTGTTGTAGCAAATATTGTTGAGCATCAGACAATATTTTCATTTGGCACTACTTTTCTAGCGTAGGTGTACCATGATCTAGCCATGTATAGAGTAGGGAGGAGATCAGGATTAGATGTAGGCTTCTTGCTACACTATTGGGCCTATGAGCATATTGTAGTGATCCGACCACCAGGGTTACCATGGGTCACTGGGGACCACATAGAGCTCACAGTGGGGTTTTTGAGATGGACGAGCCGATTAGGCTCATGGAGATAGGGGAGAGAGGGGTGTGGATTGGTATGTGGATAGGTTTGCAAAGCTTGATGTGGATCAGATCAGATGGCGGCCATATAGATATTTCCCTGCATGGCCTAGGGTGGATGTAAAGTTAGTTGGTATGTGGAGGATGAGATGGGTGCAGGGTAGATACGAATGTCCAGAGATGATCGAGGCCATACAGTTTGATAGAGTACGATAACGAAAGTTTGGTGTCATACAGATAGTGCCTAGGGATCCTATCTCATATAGGAGAGAGGAGATTGATAGGGATTTATCAGTTCTTGACATGGAAAATCCATTGGAGGAGGCAGTAGTGCCTTGGGATGATGATGATGACGTAGGAGTTGGAGTGGGATTCATTAATTGGATGACCACAACTTGGGAAGCTCGGGTTGTTGGGGAGAGAGGAGATGAGGAGGAGGAGGAGATGGAGGTTGAGGTAGAGGCAGCTCCAAGGAGGTGGTGGAGATGGAGATAGAGGAGATCCTGCAGAGATGGCATGATTACGTGCGGAGTTGGAGTAGATGCATGTTGAGAGGGACACTATGATCCAACAGAGTGAAGTAGTTACACAAGAGAGGGACCGAGTCACCTAGGACAAGGACCGGTACCACAGGTAGAGGGAGGCTTACAGGACCCATTTTGGAGATCTGGCAACGATCTATAACTATCAAGGCAATGTGAGTGGTGGACAGGAAACATCACAGGGAGGATGAGAGATGACACCTCTTGGCATGATTTTGATAGATAGATACAGAGCCTTATCTGTAGAGGCTAAGTATTATGAGGGTATTGTGATCAACAAGTTGCTGAAGACACTATGATATTGGGAGCATCTATAGAGGAGAGTGGAATCTGGAGCTGGAGGCCATCTGGGAGCACAACATGAGTGTGGCTTAGCCACATTGAGGAGAGGGCCAGGGCAGAGGTGACGAGGCTGATAGACAGACAGAGGGACTTGCCTCATAGGGGCAAGAATTTAGGCTTTATGATGTAAACTTTATTGGTTTTATTGATATATCTTCTTTAAGAGAGGACCCTTAGAGGTTGATGATGTACTGATACACTTTATTTTGGTGATATATATATGATATATATATTTTATCATGATATTTAGCATGTGTATATCATGTGATTTTGATTATTTGATTTATGATGATGTGATTGATTTCATGTTTTACTTATATTTGATGATGATGGTAAAAGTATAGGATGGTATATGTTTTATTGATGATGATGTTTGATAATATGTTTTATATTGATGATGATGATGATTACATGTTTACTTTGGATTTGATTATGATGATGAATGTATATGCATGGTTATGTGATGTTGAGAAAAATGTAAATTTGAAAATATATATGATGAATGATGGGTACACAGGTGAAGGGTAGGTAAGTTAATGTGATATCATAGATGGGTAGCATAAATGAGATTTAAATAAAGAAAATGTGCTTGTATAATAAAACAAAGGAGAAATAAAGATAGATGTGGAAAGGTTTAGAATAAAACACAACTTAATGATGGTGACCCATGGGTACGAATGATGCTACATCATATCAAGGAGCACACGAGGAAAGGATGCCTCCAAACACATTGGAGGTAAACAAGAGGGGGATCTAGGTAACACAAGACACATGCGACCAAAACATGATGTTAGCTAGCATATAACCAACAATAGTTAGTTATATCAAAGATCATAAAGAAACATGGATGGAATGAACTCATAAACCTAATGTCAACACAACAAAGGGATTTGTGATGTAACTTGTACATGGGAAGAGGGTTCTCCATAAGTGGTGTTCCCTAAATCTATGCCCTAACTCTGGGAAGGGGAAAGAAAAACTGATCAATGCGGGAAGTTTGCTAGAATTTTTTTTGATCAATGTGGGAAGCTTTCTTAGGATGTTGATAAAATGGAAGGTTGATCAATGTGGGAAGCCTTTGATGCCATGATACAAAAGAGTAACCATCCTTTGAGGGTATGGTCTACTTTATACATATATGATTTCAATGGCAAGAATAATATACATGATATCATCCTTCAAGGGATCAGTCTATTTATTTGATTTGATTTGATTTTTTTTTTTTGACATGAACAACTATCCTTAGAGGGAGCAGTCTATTTTTGATAGCTTTTGAATTTTGATAGAAGCATCCATGAATTTTTATTTTAACATGGGGAAGAGTTAGGAATAGCTAGGTAGACCACTTAGGAGGGGATAATGAATGTACAAGAGACACCCATGGACCCTTTTCATGGTTCCAATAGGTAAATAATAGGGTGATGGATGTAATGATCATGGATTTCTCACCAAGAAGGGAGAACCTATCCATAAGGAAAAATGCTATGGATAGAACCATGGTTCCCATATTTAAGGTCATGCCAAGGAAAGTAACGGTAGACCACATAGTTCCAAATCATTACAATGATAGATGGAAGAGGCTATGATGGAGGGATGATCTAAGGATATGACTAAGTGCTCACTGGTAGACATGCTAACAATAGAATGGTCGCAAGTGCAAGGCGTTAAGTGGTTCCACTTCTGGTTTACCATTAAGGGAGGCCAAATGATAGGCTCCTGACCCATACTTATGTGTGATAATGTATGGTCCAATCCAGTTGGGGAAAAATTTCCACGTTGGATCCTTTCTAGAGTAGTAACGTTCTAATTTTATTTAAGGACGAGGTCATCGATATTAAAGTTGTGCTCTTTGAGGTACTTGTTGTAAGCATGCTTGATGCATTCTTGATAAACATGATGGTGTTCAAGAGCGAGGAGGTAGTGTTCATCTAACAATTTGAGTTGTGTTAGATGCTCCTAGTGATAATCTTCATCAGAGATGAAGTCGTGAAGAGACACACGCAAGGATGGAATTTGAACTTCAAGGGGAAGAACGACTTTAGAACCGTACACAAGAGAAAAGGGAGTTGCTCCCATGGAAGTATGAATGCTAGTGTGATAAGCCCAAAGAGAAAAAGGGAGATGAAGATGCTAACTATGACCTAACTGATCAATAGTTTTTACAAGAATGTTACGAAGAGTTTTATTAGTGGCTTCAGATTTGGCCGTTAGCTTGAGGATAATATGGAGAAGAGAAACTAAGTTGGATATTGAATGAGTCACAAAGTTTCTTGAGATATTTGTTTTTAAAGGACTTTTTGTTGTCTGTGATGAGTTTGTGAGGAATGCCAAAATGGAAAATGATATGTTGGTAGATAAAGTTAATAATTGGACCAGATTTAGTGGAGGTGAGGGGAATTGCTTCCACCCACTTGGTGAAGTATTTAGTTGCAGTGATGATGGAATGATGTTGTATGAAGATCGAGGATTGATAAGACCAATGAGATCAAGACCCCATTATGAGAAGGGCCAAAGATCCTGAGCTGACTACAAAGATTGACTAGGAATGTGAATAAGATTGGAATGTTGATGACATTTTTCACATTTCTTAACATATTCACAACAATCATGATTGAGGGAAGGCCAATAATAGCCAAGATGAAGGACATGCTTACCAATGGCAACTAAGCCACTAAAATTTCCACCACAAATACCATCATGGACTTCTTGGATAACATGAGAAGATTCATGGGATTTAAGGCATTGAAGGATAATACCATCAAATCCGCACTTATAAAGAATGCCTCCAAGGTATAACATAGTGGTTAGTGCACTGAAGGAAATACCTCCTAGAATTCTTGGATAGATCAGGGGGAATGATGGATTTGGATAGATAATCAAAAATTTGGGAATACCAAAGATCTGACAAACTGGATTCGACCAGATTAATGTGAGGTAAGTCATGGAATGGTTGATCACTATGATGAACAACGAAAAAAAGTTTAGATTCTTATATTGTCCATGGGATGAGAGCTTCAGAGGGATGCCATCGTATCAGTGAAATGATTGGATGATCAAGGAACGACTTGGATAGTGTAAAATCAAAGGCCTCAAGGAGGATATGAACGATATCTCTATATTTTTGAAGGGTATCATTTTTACATTGATACTCACCATAACTTGTTTGATGATAAGTTCATAATCCCCATAGATGTCAAGAATTTGAACACCTAGAAAGGAAGTCAATTTCAAGACCTAAGATAAGGGCTTCATACTCTTCCATATTATTAGTGCACTCAAAATTGATCTTTTTTTTCAAGGGGAATAAGAGCATCCCCAGGAGGGAAAGAGAATGACTCTGGCACCTCCCCCTTGTTGGAACTTAGAACCATCAAAGAAGAGGTCATCTTAAGGGTATCCTCCTCATGGTGAAATTGATTGATGGATTCATTTGGAAACTATTCGTGAGGAAGATGCATGTACTAGGAAGAGGGGCTTCAGCTAATTGGTCTACAATATCTTGGACCTTAATGGATTTTTGAGAAATGAACTCGAGGTCAAAATTCAGATCATGAACATGAGCCATCGAGTGATACAATCTTTGTGATACGGTTTAGAATGCATCATCTTAAGAATATGAAAGCTAGTAATGACATAAGTCTTATGATTGAGAAGATAATGTTGAAGCTTAGAGGTGGAAAAGAAGAGAGCACAACACAACTTTTCAGCTTCAGTGTAGCAAGTCTCACAGTCATGAAGGGTGTGACTGATGTAATAAACAACCTTCTCATGACCTTGGTCATCACGATGTGTTAACATAGCCCCTAAAGCATGATCAATAGCAGAGATGTATAGATAAAATGGATCTACCCCTCACGTGGAGGTGTAAGCACTGGTGGGGACAAAAGATATTGTTTAAGATCATCAAAAGCTTTTTGACAGTTATGATCCCAATTGAAGTCTATGTCTTTATGAAGAAGATGATGAAAGGGTTGGAAATGATTCTGAAAGTTTTGAGATGAAGCGGTGGACTGATTGAAGTCGGCCTTGAAGACTACAAAGTTGTTTAAGATTGGAAGGAGGAGGCATTTTGATGATCGCTTTGATTTTTGTGGGGTCAACTTCAATACCCCTAATAGACATGATAAAGCCAAGGATTTTATCAGTTAACACTCCAAATACACACTTGGTTGGATTGAGATGAAGGAATAAATGAATGAGGTGCTTGAAAAGGACTTCGAGAATGGAAATATGGTCATAGCGATGTTTAGATTTACCTAAAATATCATCGACATAATATTCTATGGTTTTATGGATGAGATCATGAAAAATGTAAGTCATGGCCCGCCGATAGGTAGCTCCAACATTTTTCAAACCGAAGGGCATGATGCACGGTAGCAAAAGGTTCCCCAAGGAGTGATGAAGGAGGTCTTATGTTGGTCTTCTGGTGTGATAAGAATTTGATTATAACCAAAAAAACCATCCATAAGAGAAAGCATCTCATGACCTACCATAAGATCCAAAAGTTGATCGATGTTGGGAAGAGGGAAGTCATATTTAGGGAAAGCGAGATTAAGATCTCAAAAGTTGGTGCATATACGAAGCTTGACAGACACTTTAACGACATGTACGATGTTAGAAACCCATTAGGGATAGTCAATGGGATGATGAAATTAGTGGAAAGAAGACATTACAACTCCTCTTTGACAAGGAGGAGCCAACCTAAGGGTGCATGCAGCGAAGCTTTTGCTTAACCAATTTTATATTGGGAAAGGTGATGATATTATGGATGACGATAGAAGGGTCAAGACTGGCATGTCTAAATATGACCATGTGAATTCCTGGCTATGACGAGAGAGGAATGTGATGAAAGACTCAAATCTTGTGGATCAAGATACTGACCCATTTTGAGGATGCAAGGCTCTTGGGGAGTCCCGATATTGATGTCAATGGTGGCTTCATTAAGAAGAGTGGATATGTCAGATGGTAAGGTCTTACGAAGATAAGAATCCTTTTCCCCCATGTGGGAAAGAATGACATCATCATTAGCACACTGAAGAATGTTTGATGGTAGAAGAGTCTTCTTCTATCATCTCCAGATGGTGAAGGGGAAGGGACCTAGTTTTGATTCTCAGACTGATAAGTGATTGGTCCCAAGGTGATGATGCGAATAAATTAAAAAAATCCAGATACAATAGAAACAATGTCATCCATATCCATGGACTCATAGGATGGTGAATATGGAGAAGGCATGTCCATGCACATCTTAGATGGTGGGATGGGGTCAGAGGGTTGCTCCTGATAGCCTAACCCAAAATTTTCGTGAGGCTTGCGACATTGGTCAATAATAAGGCCACGTGGCCCATGCCCATAACGTCCCATGACAAATCCCTTCCATACACAATGATGGAGATAGGTGTGGGTGAAGGATGGTTTTTTGAGGAAGCCAAAACCACCTATATAAGGTTTGGCATGTGGATGATCAATGATATGAGAAAAGGGTGTCGAAACCACCATAGATGAGGTTGGTCCAAAGATGTAGTGGGTTGAAAGGAATGATATCCCTGACATTGGGTTGATACATTGGAGCTTGGTTAGGTTTACCGATATGGTGAGGAGTGGGAAAGGTGTTGAGTGTGAGAAGACGATACTCCCCCAAGGTGAGTTTTTCCATTACTTTATCTAGGGAGTCATCGTTGGGAAGTTTAGATGAAGGGATGGATGAATCGGTAGCATGGCGTAGATAGAATCATTCTTGGGAATGAGGACATCTAATTTGGTCGATGGGTCATGTTGCACATTTGAAAGGGAGGAGAGTCCTTAGGAAAGTGAGGAAATATCTTCGTCCTCATGCTCGTATTTAATACAACGATGAAGTGCATAGGGAACATTTAGCGTAGATGGGAATAATAACCGTTCCCAGGGTGAGACCAATAGACATTATTGAAGGCGTGAAGGACTGTGGGTGTTTGGGTGACAATTGATTTTGGGATCTTGAGCTGATCAAAGGTATAATGATGGGATGATGTTAATGCTTTCCCCATGATCGATTATGGATTTTTGAATGAATATTATCATTGATCCTAACCGTGATGAAAATTGGGAAGGTCGTGTTCATTCCGGTGTGATGTCCAGAATCTCAGTATTATCGAATGAGATAGCAACATGAAGCTATAAGTGATCCCACGAGAGATTGCGAAGGGTTGAGCCTCATCAACAAGATGTCATGAATACACTTCAAGGCTTCAGTAAGGGCCTATCTATGGTCTGAAGAGCTTTGGATGAGCTCGAAAAATAAGTTATGTCTTAACTGAAAGCCTGATGAAGTTATTTAACGATAACTTCAATACCCCTAATAGACACGATAAAGCCAAGGATTTTACCGGTCTAACACTTCAAATACACACTTGGCTGGATTGAGATGAAGGAAAAAATGAATTCATGCGCTCAAAAAGTTCTGAGTGAGAATGGTAAGATGGTCATGGCAATGTTTAGATTTACCTAAATGATCGTGGGACATAATATTTTATTGTTTTGTGGATGAGATCCCATGAAAAATGTAAGTTATGGCAAATTTAATAGGTAGTTTTCGACTTTTTTCAAACCGATGGGCATGACACGGTAGCAAAAGGTAGCCCAAGGAGTGATTGAAGGAGGTCTTATGTTGGTCTTCTGGTATGATAAGAATTTGACTTATAACCAGAAAAACCTTTCCATAAGAGAAAACATCTCATGACTTGTGGTAAGATCCACAAGTTGATCAATGTTGGGAAGAGGGAAGTTGTCTTTAGGGAAAGAGAGATTACTATCTCGAAATTCAGTGCATATGCGAAGCTTTCTAGACATTTTAGTGACAGGAACAATGTTAGAAAACCATTGGGGATAGTCAATGGGGATGATAAATTTAGCATAAAGAAGACATTACAACCCCTCTTTAACAAGGATGGAAACTCAAGGATGCATACGACGAATCATTTTATTTAGCGGTTTAGCATTGGGAAAGGTGACAATATTATGGAAAAAAATAGAAGGGTCAAGACCTGGCATATTTGAATATGACCATGTGAATTCTTGGATATGACAAGAAATAAATGTGGTGAAGGACTCAAGCTCTTGTGGATCAAGAGATTGACCCACTTTGAGAATCCAAGGATCCTAAGGAGTCCCGATATCAATTTTGATGGAAGCTTCATTGATAAGAGTGGATGTGTTAGATTGTAGGGTCTTATGAAGAGAATAATCCTCTTCCCCCATGTGGGAAAGAATGGCATTGTTTTCAACAAACTAAAGAGTGTCGCTGGTAGAAGAGTATTCTTCTATCATCTCTGGATGGTAGAGGGGAAGGGGCCTAGTCTGATTCTGACACTGATAAGTGACCGGTCCCAAGGTGATGGTGGAGACTAAAAAAAGCTAGAGGAAATAGACACAGTTTCATCTATATCCATGGAATCATGGGATGGAGAATATGGAGAAGACGTGTCCATGCACATCTCAGATGGTGGGATGGTTTTGACAGATTATTCCTAATAACCGAGTCCAAACTTGTTATGAGGTTTACAACATTGATCAATAAATAAGCCATGTGGCCCATGCTCATAATGTCCCATACTGAATACCTTCCATGTAAAACGATGGAGATAGGTGTGGTTGAATAATGGTTTTTTGAGGAAGCCAAAACCACAAGTATAAGGTTTTGTGTGTGGTAGATCGGCGATGTGAGAAGAAGGGGTTTTGAAACCACCATATATGAGGTTGGTTCGAAGATGTGGTGGATAAAAAGGAATGATATCTCTGATATTAGGTTGATACATAGGAGATTTTTCAGGTTTACCAAAATGGTGAGGAGTGGGAAAGGTGTTGAGTGGGAGAATATTATACTCCCTCAGTGTAAGTTTGTCCGTTACTTTATCTAGGGAATTATCGTTATGAAGTTTGGATGAAGGGATGGATGAGCTAGTGGATGGTGTGGATGGATCATTCTTAGGAACGAGGACATTGTTGGGTCCATAGGTCATTTTGAACATTTTGAAGGGAGGATCATCCCCAAGAAGTGTTAAAATCTTCCCCCCATGCTCATACTTAAGGCAGCGATGAATTGTAGAGGGGAGACAATGCATAGCGTGGATCTAAGGTCATCTAAGGAGAACATTGTAATGAAATTATCCTTTTGTGATGTATAATACCTTGTGGAGTATCTTCTCACCAATGTGGATAGGAAGAACAACCATTCCCAAAGTGGGACTGATGGCATCATTGAAAGCATGAAGGACCGTGGGTGTTTGGGTAACGGTGGATTTCAATATTTTGAGTTGCTCAAAGGTTTGTGACGGGATGATATTAATTTTTTCCCCATTATCTATCATGGATCATCAAATGAAATTATCATTGATCTTAACCGTGATGAAAAGGGGAAGTTCATGTTCTTCTAGTGTGATGTCTGGAATCTCAGTACCATCGAATGAGATAGCAGTAAAATTTGTAAGTGCTCCTACAAGAGATGCGAAGGGTTGAGCTTCATCACTGGATGTCAGAATACACTTTAAGGCTTCAGTTAGGGCATGACTATGGTATAATGAGATTTGGATGAGCTTATAAAGTGACATCTTAACCAGGTCCTGATGAATATATTTGACTATACTTTTTTCAATGGGCCGAGGGGCAACTAAGATGGAAACATTAGGTTTTGATGATGATGTGAGATCCTTAGGAGGAGGAAGGGTGACAAAGGTCATGGATTTTCACTTAGATGTTGACTTAGGATCATGTGGATTGGATCAATTAGATATACAAACAACATTGATGAGTAAAGGGGGACCATCCTTGGAATAATCTTCATTTAGAGGTGGGATTGTTACAAAAGTCTGCGATGAATGAAGGGACTTATGCATTTGGATAGATGAGGTCAAAGGTGTGGATGTTAGAATGGATGTGGAAGGAGGAGATTGGTTTTCTTCAAAAATAAGGTTATCTTCCTCAATGATTTCATGGAAAATGGTTTGGAGTGCTTTATAATGTTCAATTTCATGACCTAGGGTAGGATGGTAGGCGTAGATGAGGTTAGAATTAAACCACGATGGCTTCTTACTATTTGGGTCAAAGGCCTTAATAGGTGGAAGTGTAATGGAATAAATTTGAATTAATTGTTGACGGACCTCCACATATGATTCAACCAAAGTATTAGGAAATGCCTTGTCTTTGTGATAAGTCTTTGTCTTAGAGGCTGATGCTTGAGATTATTTGGATGTCAAAGGTGGAATTCGAGGTTTTGATGTCTTGGATTCAGTTTTGGTGATGATGATTGGTTTTCTATAATATGAGGTGTTGGATGATTTTGTCTTAGGTTGATTGGAAGGTTGAAGTGTTTTTGATAAAGGGGTTGGTCCTAAAAGAGATGGATGTGGTCCTAAGATGATGATTTAGTGTTCGATTATTTGATTTTAGGAAAGGGGTATCGAATTTCTTATGAGATCATTAAGGAAATGTACCAAGGGTTCTTGTACCTTGTTTTTGAAGAGGGACCCTTAGGAGGGATGATAATAAAATCCACTAGAGGATCTAAAGGTGGCGTTGTGGTTAATAGAGGTGGAGGAAGTAGTCTTTTTATAATGATTTTAAAGAAGGTGAAGATTGGTTTGATGAGGAAGTGTTCTAATTGTGTAGATGATATGGGAGGATCACTCAAAGTTATTACAAGTTTAAGTGCTTTCTGAAATTCTTCAATTGATGAGAGTGGTGTGGGAGGAGAAGATGGTGTAGATGTGGTTACAATAGTTGATGTGAGTAGGTGTGGGTAAAAGTGTGGAAAGAGAAAATGGGATTGATGCTAAGGATGGTATAATGGGTAAAGGTGGAATAGATGTGGATGAAGTGGTTTAATATAATGAAGTGGATGTGATAAGAGATGAAGTAAATGGGATAGGTGATGAAGTGGGTATAGGTGTTGAATCAATGGTGGATGTAGAAATAGATGGGAATGGTTGTTTCATAAATTACTTCAAGGGGATCATTGATAAGCTTGCGAATGGGGGAGATGCAACCTGTGAAGATTTTGGAATAGATGTCAAAATTGATGTGGGTGTGATTGATGTGGTTATGGGGATAAGTGTTTATGGTCTTGTAGATGTAGGAACAATTTCTAAAGAAGTGGATGTGATCGTTGATGAAGAATGTGAGGTTGTTTATGGGGTAAGATCTTGATCAATGGTATGGATAGTGTTTATGGTATGAGCATTGGCTGCTTGGGATGTAGAAGAAGTGGTGGCTTGACTTGTTGGTGCATGGTTGGGGAATGGTTGTTTAAATATGTCAAGTGGTTGGTTAGGGGATGTGTTAGGATTGTCCACTTGAAGGTCACCTTGATCAATGAGTCTTTGGACTAGATATTTAAAGGTTCAACACCTCTCTATATCATGTCCTTGGACTTGGTGGTATTTATAGTAATGATCCTCACAATACCACATTGGTTTTGGTCTAGATTCATCAAATGGTCAGATAGGAGGAAGTGTGATAAGATTAACCACCATCAACTTATCAAATATTGAACTATATGATTCTCTAAGGGGAGTATAGTTGGGCATTCATCTAGGGGTTCGTTGTTGAGGCTGTGTGCTAGATGTAGGTGTAGAAGAAGACTTAACAACCATGGTATTGGCCTCACTCTTATATTTATTGTTATGTTTGGATGGTTTGGTAAACTCAGTTTTGGGTTTGTTCAATTTAAGTTTGAGTTAGCCTTACTCTAGTGCACTATTCTTGAGTTTAGAGCCATGGTGAAGGCTTCTTCGAATGTTTGGAATGATTGGATTTATAATGTAGAAGAAATATTCTTTGCACAAGAACATGAGAAGAGTTCAATGAGTTTGGTTTGTGGAAGAGAAAATGATAGTTGGTTTATAATTCCATGCCATTAAGTGGAAAAAATCTATAATAGACTCGTCATCAAACTATCTAATGGCATACAAGTCAGTGATGGTGATTTTGCACGCAATATTGATTGAAAAGTACTCCAAGAACAATTGTGCAAGCTGAGGTGAAGGAGAATAAGGAATGTTGAGGAATTCCATTGTACCAATCCAATGTTGGACTGGCCAAGGACATAGGGAAGGTGTGAAGCATAAGATCCTGATCATGTGCAATAAGGTAACATGCATGCCTAAATGTGCAGAGATGTTTTTGGGGATATTCCTTACTGTTAAACTAGGTAAACTTGGGAAGCTCCCAATGAGGGGGGTAAGGTTTGATTGGAACTAATGGATGAATAGGCTCATTATAGATTTGTTTGTAAGATAATGTAACCTTGGGTCCCAAGGTAGCGGCCTTCATAATAGCCAACCTATTCATTAGGGCATGCATGGGATCATTTGATGTGATGATTGGTTGGGTTTGTGATTGTGTGCAGCATGGAAAGTAGCTTGATAAGGTGGTTGATAAGTTTGTGGATGTGTGGGTGTTTGAGGAATCATTTGATAAGGATGTATGTAAGTTATGGGTTGAGATTAACGAGGTTTTTGTAATGTTTAATGTTGTGATATGATGTGATATGATTGGGTTTGTGGGCTGTTGTGTAAAGTGTTGAATGGGAATATAGGTATGAGATAGGCTGAAATTTTTGATGAGGTGGATTAGACACTGTATAATGTAAAAATTGTAAAGGAAGGTTGGGAAGTAATGACATGTATGTGTGATGTGAGAGGAAAATAAGGATTATGTTGTTTGGACATGGGATGCAATATTTGATCAGATTGGGTAGGGACACTAGTGATGATAGTGGCTGAAGAGGTAATAGGAATGAATGTGGTGATTATTGTGTTGATTGGAGGAAGATTGGGAAGGAATGGGTGTGACTAACTGATTGGTTTGATGAGGTGGGGGATTGTAGAAGGATGAAGCAAGATCATGTTGGGTTTCTTCAGGGTAAACTTGAGGATTTGAATGATAAGGATAAATTTGTTGAAGTGGTGGACCATCAATAGGAAGTTGGGTTGACTTCCTAAGAAGGTAGTCTTAAAGAGCTATTGGATTTGCATCAAGAAGCTCTTGGAACTCTAAACTACCATGAGGGATAATAGGAGGTCCAAAAGGTTCAAATGTAGGAGATGGAGGGGTGGCTGGTCGAGATGGGATGGGATGATGATATAAGAAAGGATTAGTCTCATCTATAGTAGTAGTTTGAACAAAAGATCCTTGGTGAGAAACATTGATGAGAGGTTGGGTGCCCATGGAGGAAGTAACCAAGGAAACTGATGAGACATTGGTCATGGTAGATGTTTGTTGAGATGAGATGAAGAACTGTTTCAAGGAAAGTTTTGTTCCATTTTCTTGGCTACCAAATGAGTAACTATGGGCATGAAATGAAAACAAATTTTATACTAACTAGATCAAGCAATCAAACACATAGATTTTTTTGTTTTTAATTTATTAAGAAAGTGTGAAAAATTAAAAAGGGGAATGGATAACAAAGGTACCTAGGAAATGGCAATCTAGAGTTGGTTTCAGGTAGTTATGGGGGAGTCCTTGATATATGAAGGTACGTGAGGGAGTCTGAATTTCTCTGGCCAGAAGGTGGCTTCTTGTTGGGTGATGAAATCCCAATCAGTCCACCTGGTAGGAAGATGTTTAGATGTGTAGATTGATGTGTGAATTTTGGTTGTGTGTGATAGAATGTGAGATGCAACCGATTAACCCCTACTTAAGCTATGTTATCAAGAAAGGATGCAAAGGGTTCTTTTTAAGCTAAATCCAAATGTGAAATTTTGATGAAGAAAACACACAAGAAAGGGAAAATGTGATGCAAAAGGAGAAAATAAGACAAAAAAGAGAATACATGTAGAACACTTTTAGTTTTTATCTATCTTCAAGAAGACGCAAGTGAAGAGCAATCCAAGAAATCAAACGCAACATGAATAGGAAAAAAGAAAAGATTTTACCTAAAATGTTAGTAGAAGATGGAAGAAACACTGAAAATAAAAAGAAATGCAAGGAATCACCTAAAAGGGTGTCCCACTAGGCGTGCCAGAATGTTGATCTAATTTTTCTTTCCTTTTCAAGTTAATGAATTAGTACTAAAGAAAATTAAATAACTCCAAAATGTGAGGGTTTAAGGTACCTCAAATGTATGATGGATGCAAATGGATGGGTGCAAAGTGAATGATCTCGTTGCAAGCTTGATGAACCTATAAAACAAGACAGAACTGGAAAGAAAATGGATTAGATGGTATATGAGGGGGCTTTGCCCAATGAAGTTGGTTCCAAGAAGTGTTACCTTCCTTTCATGGATGTCAACCCCCATTTGATAAGAAAATGAAATAAAGGATAGATAATCTAGATAACATGCAAAAACTGATACTGAGAAGAATATGGAAATTGAAATAGAAATGGATGGAAAGTAACTAATCTGATCTAAATGGACTTAAAACAAATTTACCTGACTGGGTCGACGGTGACCCAGATTACATAGGGGTAGGTCAATGATGACCTCAGTAGATGAAGGTGGAAAACAACTGGAAATGCAGATCTACAAGAATTTGATGCAAAGGGTGATTACAAAAGCTTGAGAAGATTGGTAACAACCTACAGAGGAGATCTGAGATAGAAAAGAAATAGGAAAAGGGAAGATTGGATACATGACTAGGTTGAAAAGTTCAGGATGGCGGTGATTGGAGTGAAAATAGACCATTTGGTAATTCAAAGAAGAAGGATAGACTTATAGGGTCTGGAACAACACAGGAGCAGAAGCAGACACTTGAGAGGAATCTGAAACAAAAATTATGATGACATAGGAATGGGTCGATAGAAACCTGGGTGAGGCGACGATGACCTGGGCATTGTAAAACAAATCCGAAAAGGTGGATGAGATGAATAAGAAACCTGCAAGCTAGAATGACTAGAAGAACAAGCTGAAGATGAAATTCTAATAGTAGTTGGACCTACAAGAATCTAGATTCTATAAGATAATAATGAAAATAACATATATAATAGCATAGAAAAGCATTAAATCAAAGTAAACCTTCAAAATTCATCACAAGTGATGTAAAATAAGATCCAATAGAACTCACAAGAGGGTTGACATAGCTGCAAGGATTCTCAGATTCGAAGATAAGTTTGCACAAAGTGCAAGAAAGCTTGGGTTATGTCTTCATTTTGGAAGGGGGTGAAATCAGTCTTATAGGGTCGATGAAGACCTGGCTGGGTCATTGACTGTGGGAAACCATTCCTTGGATGGTAAAATCACTTATTTACTTGAGATATGAGGCTTTTAGAGATTGGGATAAGTGATTTAAATCATGTAGGTGGGTAAGGGTTGTTTAGGGAAGTGTCATGGGTAGATAGGAGATAAAGATGGGTACGATAAAAGATAGAAAAAGCATAGGGATGTGGATTTAGGTGGTTAGGGATAAAAGCATCCAAAGAAATCCAATTAGAGGTAATTAGCTAATTAGGAGATTGAAAGCTAATTAGGGGTAATTAGATAATTTAGGTTAATTAACAAGAATTAATTAATAATTAAGGGTGATGGGATAATAGATGGGGATTTAAATAAATGAATCAAATTAAGGGGGCCACGGAGCCAAAACTTGTTACACAGACTCCTAAGTTTCGAAGATTTTACATATCCATCCTATATCGTATAAAATTTCACATAGCCTTTGACCTTTGTACTGCAAACTTGCTTAGTGTATCATAGGTTTTAAAATCCGTTCCACAAATTTATAAATCTTACCTAGTTCCATGGATGAACATTTTCCTCATGGTTTTTCTTTATTTTCCTTACACAGCCCAAATCATTGTCTGAATCATCATGAAAAATTAATATGTTATCCTATTCTCTCATGTTTTTATGCAAAGTACTTGTATATCTTTATTATACATCATTGAAAAGTCGCGGAACACTACATTATTCTAGTCATTGTATAGAACATTGACCTGTGGTGAATTTAATTAGATTACTAACTTAGTCACTGCCTATTGTACACCCTTACATTTTCCATTTATTGCAAAAGACTACATTTTTCCATACAATGCCATAGGAATTTATTAAGGTTGTAAACAACTGGAGGGATATACTAACTTTTTCTCCAAGTCCGAGGAAGACTATCATTCTTCTCGAACTCCATGGAATTTCACAATAGCCATAACTCTCGTGACTTAAATGAAGTGGGGGAATATACCCTCCAATGACCTAGGCCCCTAGAATAATTGTTTGACCCACTGAAGGTAGGAACATATACCTGCTTGATGTAAGTAGCAGTAGCATGACATATTAATTGGGCATAGGTTAAACATTAAGAGGGACTTATGAACCTCTAATACCACACCATTAGAGAAATAATCCATCAATCTTTATGAAGCACTCGAAACTTGGCATTGGTACTGAAAGGGTATCTTCGAGGATTCCCTGAGAAACCTTTTTAATCAACTGAGCTTGCCCCTTAGTCTATAATCCTTTACCCATGAAGGTGAATTATCTAGAAAGTGTTATAACCACAACAGGTTCACAAAAACTATGTACCCACCCCATAACTTATGAGGTGATCCAATTGGAAACATGGTATAGATCACAAAATCGTGCACATATTACTATCCTTCTATGACGTCAGCATGTAGGTTATATGCATGATAGGGATAAGTGAGATAACTAATCACTGGCTGATACATAATCTCTTATCCATGTCATAGTCTTATATTGCTATTTGTTGTATTCCTCTTCTACATGTGTCATGTTTGTATCTATTTCTTGTCAGGTCACGGGGATCCTTGTCTGTCTATTTTCTCACTATTATTAGTTGTATCATTATAGGACAGTTAGACCCATTCTAGTACATTATCATCATATTGAGCACTTGATGTCTTATTATATGGTTTGGAGGTTACCCCCTCGAAGTGGCTAAGTCATTATTCTTTACTTATTGTGATCATTCATATGGTCATCTTTAGAAGTTTTCTTATCCTTGTCCCATGTTTATAGTCATCCTTTTATGTCACTAGTGTTGAAATATCAATCGAAGTAATCTCGTGTATTATACACATGTTATCAGAGATATTGATGTTGGCTAGTAATTCTAAGGCACAAAAACATCTACATGTTGAAGATTTGACCATCATAGGGGCTTACATACCTGCATAGGAAGGGGAATCTATCTACAATTATTTAACTAAAGCATATGAAATCTATTCAAGCCATGGCCCATTCTCTTGGCATCATCGGTTCAAGGGATACCTTTGGACTAACATTTCACACACAAACACACAAAACTATATGAAGTTTTTCATGTAGTGCAATACTCAACAATATGCTTCTACTTTTCGGATGATCATTAGGGTGAGTCCATCATTATATTTTGCATATTTGAAGTGTAGTTGAGCTTGTGTCCAGGTCTCTAGGATTTCTCTCTAGGTTACAGGTGTGATCAAAACCCTAACCAGTGAAGGAAACCCCAAACCCTAGATATATAAATTGACACACTATATACCCTTTATAGTAGTAGATCCTAAGTCCCTGCACACTCACCAATGCCCAAACTTGGACACGAGAAACTAGGAGACTTTGTCCTCTTGTGAAGGTGCCCTAAATACAGCTCTAGGAATGCAAAGTTACAAAATCCTCAGCAATATCATGTGATTTTAAATCCAGTCATCTTCTACGGTATCAAACATGGTCAACCAAATATCTACAGATCATAGATAAATAACATGGTGAAGTCAGGGATGAACTTTCAACTATTGTGCATGATGAGTTTAGTAATCAATTGAAAATTAATAACACTGGGATATGATGTTACTATATTTTGATCAATGGATTGTACATATGATGAAGGGTGAAATCTAATAAGGATATTGAATTAATGAGGAAGGAGATGATAAATCACTTTTTTAAGAATGAAGAATGACATGTATTCCAACTTCAATTCACATAGGGTCCTTACAGACCTTCATGTGCTCCAATTAGAGGTCTAAATCACACCAAACTAAGAAGGATGACCTTGCATACACTTGGTGGAGCCTATATAGTCTAGTGCCTGTAACATTATTCCAAAAGTTCTGACCTCATGCATAGTCCCCAATGGGAACGATCCGATCATCATGGATCAACTCAAATGTCAAAGACACCTTTCCTTTTATCTAGATCACACGTGGTTTTGACATAGTGGGCATAAGGTGGTCAATGACATTACCTCAGGTATCTCCCTCAACCACCATGGATTCACTAATGGTACTTCATCTGGTCCTCCTCCTCTTACTGGTAAACGAAGAAGAATTCATAGATATTAATGTCACATGGTGTAGAAACTCTTGCATTTACCAAATTTAGGTCACACTTCCCCCTTTACCCATGTGGATATTAATTTAATTAATTCACAATTAAAGTAATGTCCATGCATCACCATATTCATTATTTAATTACCTTAATTAAAACTAATTTCCACCTCACCTAGACACCTCACCCCACCACCTCACCTAGACACCTCATCACAAACCTATTCTTAGCATGTTTCCCTTTTACTAGGACTCAATATTCACTCACCATAACTAACTAAGACTTAGTCCTACCTACCTTAATTAACTAAGACTTAGTTCAACCCTAAAATCACATGCCTATTCTTCCTCTAACCACATTCCCACTTATCTAAGTGCAACATTCCATTTTGATCCGAGAATAGAAGAGCTGGCCAAAAGATTGCCAAGATCTATCATTTTTAGTAAACCTAGGATTTCCCACCTTAACTGACGCCGGTCAACCCTAAAACCATGTCGGTCACCCTAAACCATTGTCGGTTACCATATATTCATTTTGGTAACCTTGTTTGAGAGGTTGGCCACATTCTCGAGTTTTGGAACGAAGGAGATCTGCATGCAAGCAAGAACCAGAGCCCTTTCACACATCCAGACAACCATAGCCAACACCAAGATGGATCCGAAGGTATTTGCATTCATGGTAGCATTCCGGGAAGCACTTCATGCAACACTGAGCACCATTCCATAGATCAACCATCACCATCATCCAGCCATCAAACCTAAACACCAGTAAGTGTATCTTATCTAACCTGCATCATTTCATACTTATTAGATTACAAAGTTTCTTCATCTTTATTTATCAGCATCTATTTGCATTTTTCATCCCACCCTTGTTACCTTCCTGTGAATCCAACCATTCCATCACCCACAATCATTTAATCACCTATACTTGATTCCTGAATACCTCTGAGTACCCCCAACACCATTCCAAACCTAGCCATTTTCCCTTCACACTCACTGTTTACCTCAGAAAAGTTCTCAAAACCCAGTTTATTGAATTTCTACCATTGGTTATCCTTAACTGTCGTTCGATTCTCTCTTAACCGTCATTGGTCATACCTCACCGACGTTGGTCTCTGTATTTGGTAATCCTTCCAATAATAGAAACTTAAAAACCTACATCCAAGAAACCCAAGCTACCCAGAATCTGACCCTGACCTATTCCAGCACCTTGACTACCTACCCTACTTCCAGATCTGATCATAACCTAGCCTGTTATATTAGATTTTCTTATTGTATTTGGATGAGATACCTAAATCATATCAACTACAATAGGACATTATTTATTTACGACATTTCTTACATTAAGTTGTATTAAACAGTGGGTTGACTGCCACCAAGGAAGTACCACACTTCCTGGATCTAGCACACGCTAGGCAACCCACTGACATATATTGTTTAACTCTCTTTTGTGGTCTTGTTGTGTATTTCAGGTAGTTCCTCCTAGCCAAAAGGAAGCTCTCACAGTCAGCATTGGATCAAGAAGTCAGAATGTGCACACAACCTTTAAACTGACCATCACAATAGGTATTCCTCCTTGGCCCATCACCTTATCTGTTTCATCAAATCCATAAAGAAAGCGGTGAAACATTTTGGCATGCCCGGTGGGACCCATCAGGGGTTCTTTTGCATTTTATTCATTCCTAGGTGAAATTTGTGTGTTTGTTTCCCTTTTGAAAATCTTCCACATTAATTTTCTTCTCTAGAATCTTCCCCCTCTTTCTATTGTCTAAAAGCAATCATGTTTTTGGTGCTTTAAAAAGAATACTTCTTTCTTTCATTAGTATTGCATTAGTGAAAGAGCATCCCTCTTCCTGTTCATCACTTGCTACATCGAATATCACATTTTGATTTGGGTTTAAAACACTTGCATGGCATTCTAATTTGTTGCATTATATCTCACATTAAAACTGAGGGCAACCTATACGTTGGAAGTCATGCCCAGCTGATGGTTGACACAACTGAATCATAGAAAGCACATTCTCTCTTCTCTCTCTTTTCCAAACTACACAAATTGGAATTTACACATCTTCTTAAACAACATCTTACCTCGGAAGAGACTTTCAATGATCACACGATCAGAGGATTGACAGTGGGCACCCAGCTGGTTATCTCTATCCAGTCACCCATCAGAGAAAGGCCCACCCCACCAAAACATAACCTGAAACCTCACCTTTAGAATTTCCTTCTTCATAGGAAGCCTTCCCAACCAAAAACTTTGTTCTAAATTCATGAGTCAGTATTTTAAATAGCATAAGCTAAACACACTAAATTCACTTGTAGGATTACGTGTTTTTCTTAGCTTTGTTCTTGACTTGCGTTTTGAGGTGTGAGGTCATATTCTCCATTTTTATTTCCTTTCACACTCCATAATCATAGTTGGTGTATTCTGACTATTTTTCTGAGTGTGTCAGGACTCATTTTTTACCATATTCAGACTTCTAGGTTGGTGTCTCATTCAACTTTAATTCACAAAAAGAAATTTTTTCTTCATTCTATAGATTTCACAGTAACTGGTCACCACAGCATCGGTTTACATCTGACCATCATCAGTTTACCTAACCGGTGTCGGTTCCCTGTGCTTTTGGTCAGTTTACCCAAAGAGCACTCATCTCATCTTCTTCTCTATTTAAAATCTCTAGACATCACCATATCCTCTGCATTATGATATTATTGACTAAATATAGCTTCCACAGTTGAACTTTCCTCAGTTTCTGTCTCACTTGCTCAAACTGTTGCTTTCCCACAGCAACTGGCATTAGTTACTATGACCATCATTGGTCACCTAGTAACCGACATCGGTTGGTCTAACGGCATTGGTCGGTTCCATCTGTTTTTATTTTAATCAAAGCACCTACCAATTCACCTCTCATAATCAATTATTTTCCATCCCTGTTGTTTTCTGTGTCATTTACAGAATACAGTCTTACCAGGTCAACACTTATTCACATGGTGTTGACTCGCAGCCAAACTAATGCCCTCATATTTCATGCCAGCCGTCAGCCACTCCCACCTAGTCCATCACCACCATCCATCCTATCACCTATGGATCTGACTCAGCTTATCCCCATTGCTACCAGTGATGAGGAGTTCACAAGACTCCTTGATCAGAACCCTGCAGCCCTACAATACTATCTTCACCCACTCATCCACCTGGGACTCCTTAGGGATAGTTAATATACGACATGCCTGTATCTATCCCTCCTGCTCTCACCCCCACCTCTGCGTCAGCTAGCACCAGCTCAGCACTACCATCATCCACTTTACCACCTATGGTGTCTCAGCTAGGTCCCACAGCTGCTATAACTACAGTGTCTACGTCATCTATCACACCTACGTGACATCAGTGGTTCCTCCAACAACCACCTTAAGTATAGCCCCATCTACACCCACTACCTCACATATACCTATTGCATCACAACCACCTCCGGTGTCGGCAACTTACACCCCTTTCCAGAACCTCATCCTTTCTATCCCATAGTCCTTACCCCAATCACCACTAGAGTTGTTACGACTACCCCACCCACTTACACATACTACCAACAACCCCTGACCTCATCTATCACTTATTCTGGCTATGTGTCACCTACATCTATTCCTCCTATGCAGTTCTCATACTCAGTCACCACCATACACTAGCATACCACCCACCTCATACATTCAGCATCAACCCCCTTTTTCTGTAGGGGGCACCCATTCATCACAACCTACCAATGACCTCATTAAAATGATGATGGAAAAGATGCAGACCTTAGAAGCATCTGTTTCTGGCTCCCATAATTCTTTAACTTATGATGAAATCTGTAACGAGCCTATCCATCCATCTATTCCCATTTCCCCTACCCTGTGCATTGGGAAATTCCTAAATTCAATCACTTCAATAGTAAAGAAGACCCGCAGCAACACTTGCGGTTGTTCAAACATGGGTGCTACCTAATCACCCACGATGACACTTTGCTCCTATGAACCTTCCCAATGTCCTTGACAGGACCAACATTGGATTGGTATAGTGGACTACCTAGACATTCCATTTATTCCTTTAATCAAGTATCCCAAGTTTTCTTAGACCATTTTTCAATCAATGTTATCAAGAAAGTCACCATGACCGATCTCTATTCAACCCAACAGTATGAAGATGAATCTATCATAGATTTCATTGCCCTGGCAGAGTCTTATCAACCAATTAACGTTCCAGCTACCTCAGACTGAACTTATTGAGTTGTTCACTAGAGCTTGTGCCAGACACATCTCACCAACTCTGTAGGTACAAACCTTCTGAACCTTTGATGAAGCGTTCACCATGGCATGAAAACTAGAAATTCATGCCATTGAAGAAAAGAAAATCCAATTACGAAACAAGAACGCCCCATTCAAATCAAATGACTCTTCTTCATCTTCAAAACCTCAAAATAACTATTCAAAGCCCAAAGGATCTGCCAATGTGGTAGTCCTCAAGGTGGGACCATCTCATCCTTCTAATCAAGCCCAACCTTCTTCCAATCTTTCCCTTGTCAAGCCTTTCAACTCCGGTGGGAACAGCGGAAGTACACTTCAATTGGAGAGCCCTATTCTTCAGTCTTGGAAAAGCTTCTTAAAGTTGGAGCCATTACACTTCCTCCCATAAAACCTCATACAGGTTTTGATCCTGCCCATCCTATGCCTGCATGGTATAAAGAACACGACTACTGTAATTACCATGTGTTAAAGGCCATAGTGATGGTAACTGCATAAATTTTAAGAACATTTTCCAAGAGATGATAGATAATGGAGACCTTGTCGTGGACAACCCGAATGCACCAACAAATCAAAATTTACACATCTTTAAAAATTGTTCCCTAACCATAAACCATCATCTAATCAAAATAGTGAACCTTCATCCAGTGACAACAATGTCTATGAAGTCCACATGGTTTTTGATATCGTACCAACCGTTCCTCAAATCCCACCTATTTCATCTATTGAGGAAATTTTGGCACGAGCTCCTCTACCCACAGAGGAGCATACCTCTTCTACTCCTTCACCCACAGAGGAGTCCCCCTCATCTCTCCCCTCACTCTCATGGAGGAACCCACACTTTCTACTGATGCCATTTCACCATCTACCTCACAACCTACCAAATAGTCAACACTTTTAATTCTCCCATCCACAGGAGAATCATCATCACCTTCTCCTCCACCAAGGATGAAGTCTACATCACCCCACCTATTATCTCTCCTACCCATGGGAGACTCATCAGACATGCCACTACCTATTGGGGGCAGTTCCCCCCAGCATCCCAGGACCCCATTGACATGATCTCGGCTCTTTTACCTACAGAGTCTGAGGCTAGCCAATTCCCTGTCTTGTAAACATATTTTACAGGGATTTCCACCAAACCAATTCCATCCTCTTCTTCAATAGTCCCATTTTCACGGCTGGTGGATCGCTTGGATTACGTTGATAATTCCATGCTTTTGGGACGTCTTTGGCTCCCCTTTTTGACCCAAATGCAAATGTTTCCTGAGGATACTTCCATGATCTACCCAAAGGTATTTTCAACAACCAGATCAACATTGACCATGCCTATTGAAACGGCTTCTTCTTCATCATCCCTACCTACATCCAAACCTCTACCCATAACTAAAATTGTTCCCAAACCTTAAAACCTACCCACACCTATGTCTTCACCCATATCTAGACCCATCACTACTTTGGGTGTCATGTCAACATCAAGCCTTACTCACCCACCTGTCAAATTGGACTTAGCCACATATTCCCAAACCCACACCAACATTATCCCTCCACCTAAAAGGAAAACCCAACCTTCTAGGTCACATACACCGGTCTCACCTACCACACCTTTGTCACCTTCCCCCCTTCCATCCATCTTAGGGCCCCATCCATCAACCCTGATCAAACAGTCTCCTACCCAAGGCTAGTCAAAATCTAAACAACCTACTACTGCATCACAAGCCTTTCGTTACACCTCATTCACCAAAAACCAAACACCCTCACCCTCACCCATGCACTTCTTGCCACCTATACCTCCACTAGTTACTATAACCCCAACCTTTACCTATACGACTTCAACCCATGCCATCTACCCAACCTCTACCAACCACCTCCACCGTAACTCAGTTGCCCCCGTGGGTAACCCATCCTCTTCCACCATCTGCTTTCCCTTCTACATCATGTACTCCCATGTCACCTTTACCCAAGAAGGTGCAACCCAAAGATAAGAATCCACTACCCTCCAATAAGGTAGTTAAACCAACAAAACCTTCCATCGCTAGCTCTTCTACCCCACCTTTACCCAAGCAGATGCCAACAAAACATAAGACCATACCACTTATCAAACCAGTGGACCAACCCATTCCCCCTCCTATAAAGCCTCTTCCCTCACAATCATCCACACCTCTACCCAAACCCACACTCACTTACCATTGTGATTCTGTTAGCGGGGTCCTATGCCAACATTTTAACCAATCTCTTAGAGACTTCCGTCATCACATTACCACCGCTTCGACCTTACGATCCTCTCAAACCCAAACCAAAAGGGTTTGATGAAACAAAAATTTGTGCCTATCATCGTGTGCCAAGACATGATGTAGAAAATTGTAAGGCTCTAAAGACCGTTCTTCTCTAACTTTTTCCTTTTGAAAATAAATTTGACGATGATGACCTTCTTGATGAGGACCATGTTCCACCTTCACCTGTCACCACACATCATCATCCTTTACCCATTCAGTGATCAGATATCTCCACACCCACAAACCATTTTATCCCACCTCCAAAATTTGAGATCAACATGGTCCTTATTAGAGAGTTGGCCAAATCACCACCAAAATGTCAGTGTGCCCTATTCGTTTCACAAGGCTCTTATCCACCACTAGGATTTTTCCCTTCATGTCATTATAACTTTCATGCCACACCCTCTCCATCCACCTCCCCTCAAATTAACGTGGTTCATGTTGCTACCCTCGCTCAGAAAGACAAAGGCAAAGAAAATGTCAACTAGCCCATCAACCAACCCTATGCCCAATATACCATCTGCACCCGTACCCAAAATCACCATCCCCGGACCTACATACCCTATCTCTAATGGGATCACCCATCGCATAATTATAAAACAATTACATCAGTCTCCTCCAAAGATGTTTTTGTATGATCTCATCCAAACTTCTGAATCCCACAAACAAGCCCTTATTGAGGTTTTGCAATCCATTAAATTTTTACCCAATGACCCCACACCAGTGGTCTCCATTATTACCCCTCACCATGTGGCCTTGCTAACCAAATAATCTCTTTCTTCTACACCCAGGCCCACTCGTCAAGTTGCCTTCCTTGCTTCTCTAATGAGGAGCTTGTACCTCTCTAGTCAGATGACCCTGATCTCACCCTGTTGGTACTCGTTTTGATATCGATACCATTTTTCGTACTAATTTTCCTCTATCTGCATGTGGTGCTAGCATTAACATCATTTTCTCTCGATGTGGGTGTTCTAATGAGCTTCTACCTTCTAACTATGCATAATAACCTCGAGTTGTTTGCAAAATCCTTTAATGATGTCATGTACCTCCACCCTTGGCACCAGGAGTCTCTTGAGTTTGCGTCCTTGTTTTTGTCCATAGAATTTTTCAAAATCTTAGAGGGAGGCTTTGCCATTTTTCCTATTTTTCCCCAACCATGGAAGCTCGAGAAGGATCAATTTTATATTTGTATGCCTTTAAAAATCCAAATCCATGGTCAAAAGATGCTCAGAACCTTGATTCACTTGGTTTTGTTTCAAAAAAAATTCATCCTTAGCGAAAAAATCGGGTTCTGGGCATGAATGGTGAATTTATGTGTTTTTAACGGTCTGACGGGTGTCTTTTTCCTATCAAAGTTATTCCTCAACATTCAGTGGTTGCGTGGCTTCTTTTGGTTGGTCAGGGGATGACGGGTGGATGCTTTAACTTATTACTTTTTGCTTTTTGGCAAAAAGGCAAATTTAGTCTCGTAGCTCCGCTCATATCTAATTGGTGATCTTTTGGTGCTTACGTGGCTTCTTCTGATTGGATGGGGTGCGGCGGGTTTGTTTTTTCAACTTGTTCTTTTGGCTACTTTGGCAAAAGTTTGAACCCACCCCATGGCCCCATCAAGCTTTGATTAAAGCAAACTTTAAGTGGCAAGGAAAAAGTCTTACTTTGATCCCGCAGAAGGACACGTGGCAAAGCTAATGGTGGAGATGCGGGCCTTCAGAGGAATGTTGGATTTTTTGCCCTTTTGGAAAAATAGAGTAAAATTCTAAAATGGAAGTGCGCCCTCACCAAATCATTTTTAAGCCTTAAGGTTTTTGAAGTTGCGCCATAACGACACGTGGCGAGCCCGCGCTCATTCAAGGTCTCAACTTTTGGGGACCATCTGCAAGATGTGCCATTATGACGTGTGGTAGTTTGAAAATTCAAAGGGGTGGACCATAGCTATAGACCATCTGGAGGCAACTAAGGAACTTTTTTCCCCTTGAAATATTCAAGAAGACTGAAATCATCAAAATGGCCCGCAGGAAGAAATGGGGAATGGTCAAAGCAATGCAATCCAGATCAACAGAGCGGAGGTGCATGACACTTTGGAGGAAAATTAGATATCAATTTTCCTAATTGTGGAAGCAAAGGGAGCTTCAGATCTAGAGTAAAATAACAGGAGGTGTGGTTAGAAGACTCTAAGACCCAAAGCTAGAAACACGTGTCAAGCTCATTTCTCAAGGGTGGAGGTGCAGAGCAAAATGCTGAAATTTCTACATCCTTTTTCAAAAGTTGTCAAGGGTTTCAGCAAAAGGGGAACACAAGAATTGCTTTCAAATTGTTGATTCCTAACCCAGGTTCTGTATGGACTTCGATACAAACTACGAAGGGGCATATCTTTTGACTCAGGGCTTGAAATATTGCAAATCTGACACATGTTGGAAAGGAAATAACTGGACAATCTCCACTACACCATGGAAGCATAAAATATTACTTTCATGACATGCCTTGATGGGAAAAAAACTAAAAAACAGCTTTCAAGCCATTAAAGTGGATCTGGTTGCTTCCACTACCTGTTTTTTGATATTATTTTCCATTCTTCCTCCTCTAATGACTTTTAAAGCAAGCACTGGAGTTTTATAATTTAATTGATCGCTCAATCAGATTGTCGGAGGAGATTTGCAGAAAGCAAGAACGACTGGTGGTTGAGCTATCAGTCAAATTGTTCTTTTTCATTTTGCATACAGCTGATTCTTTTGCCCTTGCTTCTCACCATACTAAATACAAGAAGCTCGGCTCTTGGTAGGAGGTTGGAATGTCTGGATTGACTGTGCTTAGAGTGTTTCTAAAAGGCTTGATAGAGCTTCATCTTTTGAGGTACTGTTTGAGAAACTTCTATGTATCTTCTCGTGTTAAACTTGCATCAGTGTCAAGGTGGTTGTGAGCGTACAACCATTGACAAGCTCTAAGACTATTCTAGAAACTTTCCCTTGCATGATAAGAAATTAATCAAATTCTGAAAGTTACTTATGTGTTGACTGCTAAGCATTTAGTGTCTGCTTTGTTTTAAAATGTCTGTAGCATAGTTACATTTGTTCCTGGAAGCAATTCTCCATACTGAAATTTTTGTGAAATCAAATAGGATCTCGTCCATGTGACAATTTAATGGTATTTGCAATTTCATTTCAAGAAGAGCTTTTGCAATCTATGAGATGAGATAAATAGATTTAAAATCAATTCACTGTCAGCATTTGCTAGAATAAAGAATGATTTCTGTAAGTCTTTGGGTGTATCATTAGGCGTGGTTAATAAAAAAACTATAGTGTTTAATTGAGTTTTCCAATTCGAGCTCTTCGTATTGGAGCCTTAAAGATTCTGTGACAACCGTGTTGATTTGGGGATCCATTGAAACACACCTTCTAGATTGAAGGAACATCTTCACTGTTCTAAAGCTTTCTGTTGTTAAGTTGCTCTTTTATTGTAAAAGCCCTCCGTAATGAATTCCTGGTATTAATTCAGACTTTATGGCTACTTCGGAACCTGAACACCAAAAATTCACTATAAAAATTTACATTAATCATACCCATACTATCCCAAAAATGTTGATGTCATGTATATATACGAAAATGCATGAATTTTACCAACTTCAACTGAGCACCTGTAAACTTATGCAGACAATTATCCAAACAAATCAAGGTCCTTCATTATCTTTAGTGCGCCAATTTTGAACCTTGCTTAGAAAATATATCCATTATCTAGAGTGAAAAATCCTCGTCAAATGAGGCAGCTTTTGTTGCATTGATCATGCATTTTCTTGCAAGGTCTTAATTAATTAATCTCACAAGGAAGGATACCTCCATCTCCTCCACAAATAGTAGGCTACAATTAATTAGGGTCCTCTCACCCTGGTTGAAAGGCACATTACCATAAAGTAGTGAGGATAGGTCAAATCCTCTTCAAATGGGTGTTGCCCATTTCTCCGCATGCTGATGGCTGACATTAAGAGCAAGACGCATTTTATCCCCGGCTACAAAATGACACACTACTATGCTCTGCTTGTCTCTAAGCTTCACTATCATACTTGTGATGTTGCAGCCAGCTTTTGAGGGAGAATCAATTTGGGTACCAATTACCACCCTATTAAGTATTATGTCTATATCCAAATGGGGCACACACATGAAGGGGGCTGCATTAAATAAATAATATTTATTTAATTTTAGAACTGTCTATTTCCAATTAACATCCACTTCCCTTTGTTGATTTTTCAAGCATGCTTGGGCATCCCTTTGGGTGAATAAATATTAATAAATACTTACCCTAATGCATTGTTATTCCTTCCAACATCGTTGGGTCGCACTTTTTGGCACTGGTGAATTCTATTTTTAAAAGCCAATTTCTAATGTCCCGGATTATTCACCCTAGCAGGGGCAGCTCCAAAAATCCCATGATTCACTTAAGCTGTTTGACTTTCATAATGGATTATTTACCCTGCAAGGCAGCTGTAATAAAATCCCATGAATGCCTTTTAAAGTGATTTTTCTTTTATTTCACAATGGGAATTTTTACCCTGCAAGGCATGTAAGAAATTCCTGCCTGCCTGCTGCCTTTAATTTTCCCATTGTGACTTAAGTGGCGTTGCTTCCATGGGAAAAAGTACCCTGCTAGGCAGGTACAAACTTCCCACTTCACCCATGATCCCTTCCAAAAATCCCATGATCCACATCAAACCCTCTTTTTCCAAAAATGCGGCCAGCCCAGAAGAAGCTGTGCACGACTTCGTCTTTTCCAAGAGAACTAGACCCCTCCGATGCCCAATTCATCTGGCACAACGTGCATATGTGATCTCCAAATACACCAGGCCAATCAATCATTGGCCAAACTTGGAAGGAATTGATCCAGAGAAATTTCATAGAAAACGAAAGGGGAAAACACCTAAAAACACAAAACGTTGCCAGAACTTACAAATAAAGCCCAGGATCCATTCCTGGTTAAAACCCTACTGGTATATGGGAATATTGACATGTAGATCACAACAGGGTTAAACCGGAGCACAAATTGCCTCAAATGGGGCTCAAAATAATTAAATACAAATTTCCCGGAGGCAAACCCCAGCGACAGAATATAACAATTTTGGGCATCTGGGTATTTGGCAAAAATGGCTAATATGACTCTCTGGGGTCATCTTGACAAACACAGATACTTTTTAGCAATTAAAACACAAAACGACCCATTATTTTAAAAGAACAATTTTTTTAACATGGGGTAGTCTCAGATTTCAGGGTGAAATTTGGGGACACTAGCATGGAAAGGCTTTGGCTTCAGTTTTTATGAACAAGGCCGCCATACTGTCATTTCATGTACCACCCATAAACACAATGATCGTCAGTGGCATTGGATTTTGACATCACCTTCCAAGAAGGCCCGCGTTGACCTCATTGAGGAAGACAAACTCTTCTCCACTTCATTCACCAACATCACCATCTTCACCCACAGAGTCCATAGATCCTGAATCTATTCCTCCTAACTTTTTTTTTCGTAAACCAATTTCCCTGGGACCTCTGACCTATCAACGCAATGGTGAGGCTCCTTCTTATCTTCCCTTCTTGTATCTTGACATGATCGATGATGATACACCTTCTATTAACGTCATTCAATGTCAGGATGATGAGTCTATCCTCACCTATCTTGGTGTGGAAGAATTCTTATATTCACATGGTCGTTACCTTCTGAGATGCAAACCATGTTGAAAGAATCGACTATGAAATCAACATTAACACTCAGGCGTGACCCACACATTCTAAAGATAGGTCAATCTTTAGATGTTGCTGAATAGAAGCTTTACCTCTTTCCTCTGGGACCATAGCAACACTTTTGCTTGGTCCTATGCTGATATGCCCAGTATTGACCCAAAATTGTGGTCCACAAATCGTAACCATTCCTAATGCCAAACCCATAAAACAAAAGTTGTGGAAAAGGCATCCTTGCATTGCTCTTCTTGTCAAAGAATAACTTTGAGCCTTCTCTCAGTTTCCTTCATCCTACCCATTGACTATCCCCAATGGATTTCTAACATTCGTGGAGCTGTCACAAAATTGCAACAGGGGACTCCGCATTTGCATGGATTTCTGTGACCTCAACCTAGCTTGCCCCCCAAAGATGATTTTCCCTACCAGGCATTGACCAACTAGTTGATCTCACCACCGGCCATGAATGCTATCACTCATGGACGGTTTCTCAGGTTATAATCAAATATTACTCACTCCAGAAGATCAACACAAATCTTGCCTTCATCACTCCTTGGGGGACCTTCTGCTATCGAGTCATGCCTTTTGGCCTTAAAAACGTTGGTGCTACATATCAGTGAGCCATGACTTATATCTTCCATGACATCATGCATTGAGCATATTGGAAGATTACATAGATGACCTTCTTTCCAAATCCAAACATATAGACTGAATGGGCACCTGACAGTCCTTAAGGTCATCTTTGACCACCTCATCAAGTATTGTGTTTGCCTTCAACCTAAGAAATGCATCTTTGCGATAATTTCAGGAAAACTCCTTGGTTTCATCATTTCTTTGCGTGACATAGAATTCAATCCTGCTAAAGTAAAGGATATTCTAGAAATGCCTCTGCCTACTAATCTCTGTCAACTTCAAAGCTTGCAAGGTAAGTTGCAATTTATTGTGTCATTTTATCTCGTAGCTTTCCGACCGTTGTCAACCATTTCATCATCTCCTCAAGAAGGACGTCTCATTCAAATGGGATGATGAATGCCATAAAGCCTTTGACGCCTTAAAACAATACCTTCTTCAACCACCAGTGCTCATTCCTCCTAAGGATGACCAACCCTTTTACCTATACATTTCCGCTACTGACCATTCTTTAGGTACCATGCTTGCTCATCGCGATGAGCAACACAAAGAGCAAACAGTTTATTACATAAGTCGTACCCTTTTAGACTATGAAACTAGATACACCCATGCCGAAAAACTCTACTTGAGCCTTAGGTTTTTGTTCCACCAAGCTTTCGTCATTACCTGCTCAACCACAAAACCTTTTTCGTCACCAATACTGAATCCCTTACATTACATGTACGCCAAACCCTACCAACATGAGTCACTGCACATTGGCTCATGCTTCTTGCAGACCTTGACCTTGAATTCATCCATCAAAAGTCTATTAACCTTTGGCCAAAGCATCATTGACCAACTAGAAGACGCACCTCTTTCCGGAAATCAACCCTCTAACTTTGATTTCCCGGATGAATCCATAGCTACCCTCTCCTTGGACGATACCACTTACCAAATGACCCTTTTCTTTGATGGTTCCAAGTGTCAGCAGTGGGGGTGGTGCTAGTGTTATCCTCATTCCTCTTGGTGGTGAACATGCCTTTATCTTTAAACTAGATTTTGATTGTACAAACAATATCACCAAATACGAAGCACTCGTATTAGGGTCTCCAGGTTACTTATGCCTTAGATGTTAAGTCAATCAATATCTTTGGTGATTCCAAGCTGGTTGTAAATCAAGTCAATGGTATATACCAGTGTCTTAATGAAATAATCTACAAAAGTATAAGCATCATGTAGACATACTTTTGACCACCTTTGACTGTTATGAACTTCAAACCACCCCACGTTCTACCAATAAATTTGTATACCATGGCCTACCTGGACTTCTCAGATACCCGCTTCCCTGCCGATTCCAAAATACTTTGTCACAATACAAAGGATACAATCACCCTCTTATTTACCTTGTGAGGTCCACTCCATCAAGAACCGTTGCACCTGACCCATGTGACCTTTGGTATAAGTCAGATTTGCAGACTATCTTTCCCTTTCCATTCTACCTCCCGAATCTCACTCGTAATGGACAATGTGCCTTTCTTAAAAGTGTCTCTCGCTATGTCATCATGGGTGGTCTCCTTTATAAGCGTAGACATTCGATGGTATTCTCTTACGATGCCTTACAAGTTCTGAAATTCCCTACACCATCAAGGAAGTTCATGACGGAATTTGTGGAGGCCACTTTAGTGGTTTAGTTGTCGCTAAATGCATTCTTTGCCTTGGCTATTATTGGCCAACCCTAAACCATGACTGTTGTGACTATGTCAAACGTTGTGTGAAATGCCAGCAACATGCTAATCTTCATCACACACCTAGTCATGCCTTACAGGTCACACGAGACCTTTGGCCTTTCTCTCAATGGGGTTTGGATCTTGTCGGAGAGATCAATCCTCATTCTTCACAATGCCATCAATGGATTATAACCGCTACTAAATATTACACTAAATGGGTAGAAGCCATTCCCCTCATTTCTACAAAAGCTGAGAAAATATGTGAATTCATCAACCATCAAATCATTTGTCACTTTGGTGTTCCTCACCGTCTCATCACTGATAATGGAAAGCAATTCAAAAATAAAACCCTACAAAAAAGTTGTGCGACACTTTTGGCATTCAACTCAGTTTCTCTGTCACCTTATTACCCACAAAAAAATGGCCAAGCAGAATCAACCAATAAAACCTTGAACAAAATTCTTATGAAAGTAGTTGACGATACTGGGAAGGATTGGCATACGCACATTCCTTTCGCCTTGTGGGCTTATCGCACTAGTATTCGCACTTCGACTGCTGCCACACCTTTTTCTTTGGTCTACGGTACCAAGGTTGTCTTGCCTCTCAAAGTCCAGATTCCATCTCTCTGCATCTCACTACAAGACATGCTCAAAGATGATGACTTTCGTGAGGACCGTTTAGCCCAACTTGAGTTGTTAGATGAATGTCATCTCAATGCTCTTGACCATCTCCAAATCTACCAAAAACGTATCAAGTGTGCCTATGAAAAACGTGTCCACGAACAAACCTTCCAGGTCAATGACCTCATCCTGAAGGAAAATCAACATGTAACCAAAGAAGAGAAAAGTAAACGGGGAAAATTTTCTCCTAATTGGCTTGGACCCTATATCGTTACTCATGCATATGGATCAGGTGCTTATCATTTGTCTTCACTCAAAGGTAAACCCAAACTTGAGCCCCTTAATGCCTTGCATCTTAGACCATTTTATTGTTGAAATCAAGTCCTATATCACCTTCTGTCTATTGACCACTCATCCCTTGAGCATCGTTCACCTTCCATGTTACCCGTTTTGAGGATCAATGACTAAACAAGAATCATGTGATTACCCATCACCTTTCAACCTTATCTTCAATATGAGTATCATGGCTCTACTCATGGCATGATTCTCATGGATACTTTTTGTCTTTTTTCAAAGATGGAATCCCATGGTCGTTCATCACTTGAAACCATCTCTTTCATAGTTAACCTCTGTGTACTATGGTTTTGTCTTCTAAACAAGAACCTAATCTTCCTCTATAGTCTTGTCCATGACTTAAATGTCCAAAAATAAAATGGGATTCAACTCCTTGAGTCAAACTTCCAACAAAAGATGACTCCCTCAAAAGGGACATCTCTTATCTCTATCTCACCAGCTATAAATAGACTGCTCCCTCGAAGGAAAACTATATAAAGTCATTGCAAAAATACAATAAAATGTTTAGAAGCTTCCCACATCGATCAACTTCACGAAGACCTCAAGGAGATAATATACTCATCCCATATAGACTTCCCGCATCGATCAATCTATCAAAAACAAAAAAAACAAAAGAAGAAAATGATAAAATTTTCGTCATGGACTTCCCTATTTTTTATCATGGGTTTCTTTCCAGGTAAACATGCTATCATACACTAGGTTACGCTAAACCACCCATTTTCACCTCATTGCCTTTTCACCCTAATTTTCTCTCTGCTCAAGGGACTCATCGTAACTGTAACATTTCATGATCATGTGACTTTCTTCACCCTTAGGAATAGTCCATTATGCAATGCCTTTAGGGTCTCACGTTCATAATCCCATCTTGGGTATGGTAGACTCATTAGGGTTCTTATCAATTAAGCATCTCTTTTACCACCTCTTACCATTCACCTTCTTCATTACTTATTGATTACCCTATACAACTAGATCATCGACACCTACATTTTAAAAGATTTCCACTATCACCTAAGACTTAACCATGCCTCTGATAGACTCTACCATGACCTCTCGACCATGCCTATGACCTAGAATCAACCATGCCTATCACCTACGACTCCACCATGCCTATGACCTAAGACTCAACCATGCCTAAAACCATGCTTATACCAGACAATCATGCCTAAAACCTACCAACCCATTCTCCTACCTCATCATATTCTTCCCTAGCTTATGGGAGAACTACATTAGCTTGAGGCCCCTTTTCATCGAGGCTATGTAGGTAGCACTCTTAGGGCATGGGGCCCTTGGAGGTTAGCTCAACCACTCTTTACCCTAACCAATTTCCCCCTGTTTTCCTATTCACATTCTCCCTTAATTAGTTTCCATTTTCTACAACACTTGGAAATTAAAACAGCATACATATATAAACATTTATACCTACCATTTCTTACATCATCATATCATCCAATCAATCATTTCACATTTCTATAATATCAAATATTTTGGAAATATACACCATAACATACATATAACTCATCATTCATTTCCCATTTACCCATAACTTGGACATTAAATCAAAATAACAAACAAGACTCCATCATGCCTAGACTGACCTGACTCCATCATGCCTAAACTGACCTGACTCCATCATGCCTAAACGGACCTAACGCCATCATGCCTAAACTGGCCTGACTCTATCATGCCTGAACTAACCTGACTCCATCATGCCTGAACTGACCTTGACTCCATCATGCCTAATCCACCTAGTTTCCACCCATATGCTTATAACAATGAAAATTCTACAACATAAGCACAACATCATACCATAAATATCACCATCTCTATATAAATCATCAAAATCCATGTGTCCATACATATGTGCACAGAAGAAAAATCAATACACATGCCTCTCATATATAGTCTCAACATCTTTGACATGCAAGCTAGTATAATAATCAAAAGACTCAAAAACTCTCATGTACATCCTCGCTATCTTTAGCATGCAGCTCAATATAAATAAAAAATATACAAAAACCTATACCTTGAACATATATGGTGACTGATCGTCACCCCACTTGATGTCCAAGATAGTCTCATCTGTCTCCTCCTCCTCTCCTCTAGTCCGACACCCTGCCACCATCTCTCTGCCCTGTACAGGTCTAGCCCTCACCTTTGTCTATCCTGTAGCTGGGTCCAGCCTTGGTGAACTAGTTGCTTCTCCCTGACCCTATCCCTGGGCTCGCCAACCCCCTGTACTCTCTATATTATGTGTGTGAGATCTAGTCCTCTCACTCAAGGCCTGCTATACCCTGTACTGCGCATAGGAAGGGATGTCTATCCTGACAACAGTCAAGTGATTCTGGTAGTACCTGGCCTCATTCAGGGCATCCCCTAATTTGGCCATTGACACCATCTGTGGTGGTGCCATGGGTCTCGCAACAACCTATGAACCTTGCCCTGTTACTGGTGGTCTCAGCCTCTGTACCTGTGAACCTTGCCCTTCTCTATGTAGCATGGGACCGTGTCCCGCTGATGCTTGTTCCATGCGAACCTACCTCAGAGCCTGAGGTGCTGCCTGTGTTGTGACTTGGGCCTATAAGGTCATAATCTATGCTTGTGCAGTGGCCAATTGGCCCTGCAAACTTGCTACCTGTGCCCGTAAGGTGGCCACCTGTCCCCCGTCTCCATCTCCACCCTGTGCGGATGCTTGTCCCTATGCAATCTGGGATTGTCAAAAAATTGACCATACTAACCTATAAACCTACCCTATCCTACCCAAACCTCCATTATCTTTCCCCCTACCCTTATTTAACCAACATTGGACTTCTTACCCTTCCTATTTCACCACTTTTACTTCCAAAATTCAAATTTAATTCCTACCCAAAACCATTTCTGCTCAAACCAATTTTTAGAAATTATTTTAACTAACAAGAGTAGAATTGGATCAAATCTCACCTCATCTTAGTTCCGTCGGCGTGGTGGTACGTCTGGCCGATGTACTGGCGGCCCACCCGAGCCCTCTCTTACCTCTGCCATTCCCAAATCCACTCCTCACCTCCAACCAATCAAATCGCTCACATTGTTCTCACAGACCCATCTACTCACTCCTATCACCTCTCATAATTTACACCTCAGCCCAGTACAATACCTTGTACTCTCTCTTGAAAAAGTACTACAAGGTCAAACGACTCTGTCATTTTCTCAAAAGTCACAACACAAGAATGATTCCGTAAATTATAGAATTTTTATTTTATAACCCACACTGACATGACTGACGCTGACCATATTTGTGCCTTAGGAAATCGATGTCAGTCACCGTATAACCGACATCGGTCAACCCTTATAACTATTTTCCCTTGCTAAGCTTCCTTTTTCGTGTAACCATTAGTGCTCACACACCTTTTATCATTCCGGACACCTATGGAACCATACCTACAAGCCCAAACTACCCCTACATTTCCTTCATTGCATCTTGGGATTTGTTATTTTACCTATACCTTGCCTTACCCGTGCCATGACCTATTTACCTGAACCTGACCTACTTGGTGTGACCATTGACCTTATGTACTCGCTATACCTTACGATGTTGTTACCTATGTTTTTACCTAACAACCATACCTTTCCTATTTCTGTGCCGTTTATCCCAACCCAAACCTTTGGTGTACCAGAACATACCTAAATGTTCCTGCACCTGACCTACATTGTGTTTCCAGACCATATCCTATACCTTGGATACCTGAATCACTTCACCCTTGTTTGGATAAACCTATCGACCTTGGACGATGTAGAGTTTGCAAGCTCTTCAACCTAGTACCGTGTTGCAACTCTATACATGTGCGTGCATTTTGATTGTCATTACCCATTACCCAATTTTGGACCCTGGCCTATTACCTATTACCCGAGTGACCACTACCCTTCCCCACCTACCTTCACTTCCACCAACTACACATTTATCAAACCACTCACCAATTTTGTATTACACCTCATCAGTGTCTGGTTTGAGGGGGATCACCTTCACCCACACATGGGGCAACTACTTATTGTTTTTGTTAGCATCGTCACTTACCAATACAAGCTACATGAAAAAAGGGGCAAAATGTAGACACCAAATTTAGGTCACACTCCCCCTTTACCCACATGTATATATTAATTTAATTAACCACAATTAAAGTAAATCCCATGCTCACCATATTCATTATTTAATTACCTTAATTAAAAATAATTTCCACCTCACCTAGACACCTCACCCCACCACATCACCTAGACAGCTCATCACAAACCTATTCTTAGCATGTTTCCCTTTTACTAGGACTCAATATTCACTCACCATAACTAACTAAGACTTAGTCCTACCTACCTTAATTAACTAATACTTAGTTCAACCCTAAAATCACATGCCTATTCTTCCTTCTAACCACATTCCCGCTTATCTAAGTAAAACATTTTGTTTTGATATGGGAGAATAGACAAAGCTGGCCAAAAAGATTGCCAAGATCTGTCATTTTTAGTAAACCTAGGATTTCCTGCCTTAACCGACGCCAGTCAACCCTAAACCGATGGTGGTCACCTAAACCGTCGTTGGTTACCATATATTCACTTTGGTAACCTTGTTTGAGAGGTTGGCCACATTATCAAGTTTTGGAAGAAGGAGATCTACATGCAAGCAAGAACCAGAGCCCTTTCACATCCTCCAAACAGCCATGGCCAACACTAAGACTAATCAGAAGGTATTTTGCATTCACGGTAGCATTCCAGGAAGCATTGCCATGGCACTGAGCACTATTTCACAGATCAACCATCATCAACATCCATCCATCAAACTTGCAACACCAGTAAGTGTGCTTATAACCTGCATCATTTCATCTTTATTTATTTTACAAAGTTCTTCTTTACTTCTATTTATCAGCCTCTATTTACATTTTTATCCCACTAATCTTACCTCCCTATGAACATAACTATTCCACCACCCATAATCATTTGATCACCTATACCTAATTCTTGAATATCTCTAAATACTCCTAACACCTCCACATACCTAACCATTCTCCTTACCATCTCAGTTTAATCTCAGACAAATCCCCAAAACCAAGTTTATTTAAGTTTCTATCATCTCGCCTATACCGATGCCAACTATCCATGACCGTTATCGGTTCTCTCTAAACCATCATTGGTCATACTTGACTGATCATACCATACCGGTAGTCTCTATATTTGGTAATCCTGCCAATAACAAAAACTTAAAAACCTACATCCAAGAAACCCAAGCTACCTAGAATCTGACCCTGACTTGTTCCAACACCTTGACTACCTACCCTACTTCTAGATCTGATCATAACCTAGCTTGTTATATTAGATTTACTTATTGTATTTGGATGAGATACCTAAATCATATCAACTAAAGTAGGACATTATTTTTTTATGATATTTCTTACATTAAGTTGTATTAAACAGTGGGTTGACTGCCACCAAGGAAGTAGCACACTTCCTGGATCTAGCACATGTTAGGTAACCCACTGACATATATTGTTTAACTCTCTTTTGTGGTCTTGTTGTGTATTTCAGGTCGTTCCTCCTAGCCAAAATGAAGCTCTCACAATCAACATTGAATCAAGAAGTTAGAATGCGCACACTACCTCCAACTAACCATCACAATAGGTACTCCTCCTTGACCCATCACCTTATCTGTTTCATCAAATCGATAAAGAAAATGGTGAAACAACAATATCAATGTGCATAATGATTTTCCTACTAGTAGTCAAGATGAATGTAAA
Source organism: Taxus chinensis (assembly GCA_019776745.2). NCBI lineage: Eukaryota > Viridiplantae > Streptophyta > Pinopsida > Cupressales > Taxaceae > Taxus > Taxus chinensis. The sequence continues at coordinate 620,736,693 of CM034155.1, forward strand.
TAAATATCTCCTAATTCTAACATTAGTGCAAGTTTTTATATGTTGATGATACTCTTGATGAAATCCTTACTTGTGAAGATATGATAGATAGTTATTGTGATTATGCTTCTGATCATGAACATGTTAGTGATGATGTTGATTCTATTAAAATTATTGAAGGTGAATTTACTACTCCTATTTATTCTACCTTTGAAATTATTTGCAATGTTTCCCATGATGACTCCACTTCTACCCCTAATGCACCTTTTATCATGTCTAATGAGCCTACGTCTAGCATCCCCATAGGGCCTCCATGTTCCTCTCCTACTCTTACACATCCTTCTTCTCCTTCCACATCCACTCCTCCTTCTCACATTCCCATGATCACTAACAATGGCAAGATCCAACCCCTAAATGTGCCTCTCACTTCCCCAACCATTCCTTCACATGATATCCTCTCCCTCATGCATGTTGTCGGTACTCACAGTCTCAAGTTCATACATTTACCCTCGAATATAAATCCTATTATGCTTTCATTGACAATAATTTCCTTCATGATAACCCCATTTCCAAAAAGATTCACAATTCTGATTTCCCAAAAGACTTCATCATGCCTACTTTATCCTATTTCGATGGTACTAGTAATCCTTATTTACATCTCAAACATTACCATTTAGCCATGGCTACTTATTCTAATGATTGCTTGTTAGTCAAATAATTTCGTTATAGCTATAGACATCAATTTTTCGTTTCGCTACCCCTCATCCCGCGTTCTCTCTCCATCGTCATCATTTTCTACATACATACCTCTCTTCCCATTCAAATACCCCTTTCCCTCCTAAATTCAATTTATCCCTTTAATCATTATTCTCCACCCTTAATCCCATCTTAATCACACCCTTAATTAATCTACCTCAATCTATCTTAATCATCTTTAATTAATTCTAAACCTTCATATAATTCATTTATTCTCCCTAAATCTTCCATTTATCCTTCATAGGCCCGCATTTAATGAATTTCACCTCCCATTTTCCTTTATTTAATATTTTCCACCTCACACCTACCCATTTATCCATCCTAAACAACCCTAACTCATCCTCACCTTTTTAAAAACCTTAATCTCACCTCACAAGGGCTCATTGCCTCAAGCTCGTCACCCTTCCACTACCCAAATGGAGGGGCCTCTGTAATAGGTGGTGACCCATCCAAGGTTGTCGTCGACCCTATAAATTTGCCCCTACCCCTCCTTTTCCTAGGATGCAAATTTGTAGAATTTGGGCTTTCTTGTGATCTTGTCTTCATTTTTTTCTCTCTCATGTAGCTTCCATCATCACCTTGGAGATCTTGTGCTTCAATCTTGGAGATTTGGAGACCTTTTTCTATCTTGCATGGTTGGATCTATTATTGCAATTATCATCATTTCTTTGATGTCTTTTCAATCAAATCATCCAAGAGTCATGTCTCTGTCCTTTTAGATCTTCATTCCCATTTGCAGATCATTTTTCTTGTCCATATTTTTTCCATTAAACCCTAGATCATCCCGATTTACTGTCGACCCTACCTAGTTGTCATTGACCTGGTTCCCATTTTGTTGGTTCTCTTGTCGTTCAGTTTTACAATCATCCCCTTTCTAATCCCCAATAGTCCTTCATATTTCATACTTTGTCATTCTTCCCTTTCTGTCACCTCAAATCTATTCTGTTAGCTCTGTAGTCGCTGCCGATCAACCAGATCATTATTACATTCACTATCAAATTTCATAATTTTCTTACATTCTTTTTCTTCAAATCTGGTTCCAGATATCTTACAGGTTCTTATTTTTCATCTCATATTCATCACTATCTCTAGATATTCCTTCAAAGCCTTCAGATCTACCATTTTTTGTTGTTATTTCACTTGGTCTGCTCCAGTTGCTGTTAACTGGGTCCTGCAGTCTCAGGTCACCGTCGACCTACATGCAGGTTTGGTTTGATTTTCTTAGATTATATCTACATTTTATCATATTCATTACATTTATGGTTTTTGTTTCATTCAGTTATCTGCTACATCTAATTTATCAATTGTTTTCACTTATCTTTTATAGAAAACGTGGTTGACATCCATCCTAGGAAGTTTACACTTCTTAGGACTGACATTGTTAGGTAACCCACCCATCTATCTTCTAATCCATTTTTCATGTCGATTTCTCTTTGTTGTGCAGGTCATCTAGTTCATCATGAGGAAGATCTCTCATTTTGTGCTCATATTCATCATCATCCATCTTAGAGGTACCTTAAACCCTCTCATACTTGGAGTTGCTTTTTCTCGTGTTGCGATTTCACTAATCTGAAACAGGTACGAGGAAACTTGTTCAACATTTTGGCACTCCCGGTGGGACCCACCCTTCTTTGGTGAGTATTTTTATTTGTTCTTTCCTTTCTATTTTCTTTTATCCATCTTCTACTAACCTCACAGGAAGGAGTGTTGCTTTCTTGTGTGCACAGGTTGCTTTGCTTGGATTTTCTTCTTGCTTAAAAATTAAAAATAATAAAAAGGAAAAGTGTTATCTAGGTATTCCTCTTTTTCTATGTTTTTCTCCTTTTGCATTACTCTTTCCTTTCTTGCTCGATTTTATTCATCGAATATAACATTTCATTTTGGATCTAAAAAGAACCTTCATATCATGCTTGGATAATTTAGTCTAATTATGAGGTTAAATCTTTGCATACACTCTTATCACACACATCCAAAACACACGCATAAAAACTACACATCTTAAACATACTCCTTCCTAGGTGGAACTATTGGGATTTCATCACCCAATAGGAAATATGACTTGGTGTTTTGGCTGAGTATAAATAATTTGGTGGGTAGTAATTGGATAAGCACCTGACTCCCTTCTCATTGTGGGACCTGAAGTGAGGGGGTAGGCCCCAATACCAAGCCTCATACCAAAACCAACATAGATTCGGGCCTCATGCACCTTCGGGTATATTGAGGAATCCATCTAAAACTACCTAAAACCATCCATAGATTGGTCATTTCCTAGGATCCCTTCAAGCCCATTTTTCATTTATTTTCACATATTTAATAATTCAAGATAATCAAAAATGTTGCGTGACTTGTTTGAGCTAATTAAAAAGCAACATAGTTTTATTTTATTGTTTTTTTCATGCCAGTTATTACACACTCCCAAACAAGAAAAATGGAACAAAACATGTCATCCAACAACATTCCTATCTCCACTATTGCCTCCCAACAAACTTTTGCTCTTTCTATCATTACCTCTACCCCTTTGGTCACCTCTTCTCGTAGTTACCCAACCAATGGTTCCCATTTCCTCCCTTCAAGAATCTCACATCATCCAACCTAACATCCATGTTAAAACCAATCCCTTTCTTTATCATCATTCCATCCCATCTAGACCAACAATACCCCCTTTCTACCACCTCTATCAAAGCTTTTGGGCCTCCTACCATCCCTTGTGGGTGTGCGGAATTCCAAGAGATTATCAATGCTAATCCAATCGTTCCTCTTCATGATTATCTCCTTTAAAAATCTACCAACCTCCATCTTGATGGACCCCCCATCTAAAAAATGTATGCCTACCATTCCCATCCTGAATCTATCAAGTCCTCACATCACAACTTTATCGTATTCTTCCCTAGAGCTATGAATGAACTTTCATGACCCAACATGAGCTTGATCCTCACCAATATTCTTCCACATTCCCTCATAATCACCAAACTACTCAATTGGTGGTCCCCATTCCCCCTAATTTTCCTCATGTTAACACTAATATCACTTCTTCTATCCCCATCACCTCATCATCCACTTTGGTTATTAGTGCTCCTATCCAATCATCACAAGAGTCTCACTTGCTTCCTCCTCTTCCCAAACAACATAATTCAACTTTACTCCTTATTTCCACTTCCCTCATGTCCATGAAAATGTGATCACTTCACAGCCTCATCATTCTAAATCAGACTCAAACCCATCAACCTCCTCTCCAAGGTGATTTTCGCTACATGTTTCTCAATCAATCAACTCAGTATCCTAACCACCCATTACTTACATCCCAACTCATCCTATATCAAACCAATCAAATGTCCCCATTTCTCAACAACCAACACAATCTCATCAATCTTATCACATGTTCCCATTTCCCAACAAATAACCTTTATCTCAACCCATTCAATCACAACCCTTCAATTACATTCCCCCTTATTAACTACTTCCACCAACACCTACTCATCCTCAAACATATCAACCTTATCAACAACCTATTCCATCTACTTCATATGCATCACAATCTCATCCTTCAATTTCTCAACCCATCCATCTAATGATCCCATGCAAGCATTATTGAGTAGAATATTAATCTTGAAGTCGCTACCTTGGGATCCAAGACCACCTTCTCATATGAACAAATCTGTAACAAACTATCAATCCATCGGTCCCGTAAAGCCTTATCCCCCTCATTGGGAGTTACCAAAATTCTCTAAGTTCAATAGCAAAGAGGATCCATAACAACACCTTCATACTTTAAGACATTCATGTTACCTCATCACTCATGATCAAGACCTTATGCTTCACACATTCCCATGTTGTTATTCGGACCCACGTTGGATTGGTACAATTACATCGTCAACATTCATTATTTTCCTTTCACCTAACTTGCACAATTATTCCTAGAACACTTCTTGATCAATATTGCGCGTAATATCACTATCAAAACCTCTACCATTAGACAGTATGATGATGAATCTATCACAGATTTCATCGCACGATGGCATGACATAATCAACCAACTATCATTCTCCCTTCCACAAACTGAATTAATCAAAATTTTCTCACGGTCTTGTGCGAAACATTTCCTCTACTCTTCAAATTCAATCATTCCAAACCTTTGAAGAGGCATTTACCATGGCTCATAAACTTGAACTTCATGCCCTTGAGCAAGGCCATCTCAAACTTTGATCAAATAATCCCAAGTCCAAATTCACTAAATCCTCCATGCATGGTGATAAATCTAAGAATTCCGCTAATGCCATCATGGTTAAATCTTCCTCCACATCCACTTCTCACACCAATCCTCCACAAAGAGATCCTAGACTGCCTCCTATAACTATACCCCTCTTAGGGAATCTTATAGTGTAATATTCAACAAGTTAATGGTGGTCCATCTTATTTGGCTTCCTCCCATCCTAACCTTTGATGAATCATGACCCAAACCAACATGGTATCATGAGGAAAATTATTGTAAATATCATCAAGTTTGTGGTCATGACATTGAGAAGTTTCACACTTTTAAATATATTGTCCAAAAACTTATAGACTCTGGTGACCTCCAAGTGGATAATCCTAATGCACCACCTAATCAACCGCTTAGAAGTCTTCAAACAACCTTTTCCCAATCATCTACCCAATAATAAAAATCCACCCTCCACATCACAGGCACCTAATGCCCATACAATTAATACTATAAATCAAGAATCAACACCATCACCTACATGCCCATCATCTCGTCATCCATTGCATCCACATCTATTTTAGACTCTTCTCCCCATGATAAATTCATAAACTTACATCTAACATCTACACCTATTATATCTACATCGACTATGTCTACAACTACCACATCCACATCAATCCCAACTACACCACTTCCCCATCCATATCCTCCACATCCTCACCTATCAAATCTAGTCCTTCACCTATATCTACTCAACACCCACCTTAACATATTCATCTCACACCCTACATCCTACACCCACTTCCACATCAATCACATCTACGACTATGACTATACCCACATCAACATCTGAATTTATGTCCACATCCATACCATCCCTTGAATCATCTACATGCAGACATCCTACACTAATATAACTACAAATGAGACTCTCACCCCACCTATAACTCCAATCATTCCTATGCCAAAAAATCCTAAACCTATATAATCTACCACCCCTTTAGATATCGTCAAGCACATCATACAAAAACCACTTCCACCTTCAATATCCACCTCTACAACACAATGCACCTACATTCTACCTCTGTGGATCCCCTTGATTGAAATCATCATCATTCCTGGTAAAGGTAAATCCTCACAACCAAAGTCTAAGAACCTTGGCATGCCCATCCAAAAATCCCTCACACACCCACACAAAAAGTTGGAGCTCCCTCCTCCAAGACTAACCCTCCTAAGTAATATAATATCACATCATCACTTTTAGGATAATCTCCTTCCATTTTAGGGCCAACCCCTTCATCCAAGACCCCATTATCAATTAAATCTGAAACAATCTAATCCTTCCCCCAAATCTGATCTCTCTTCAAAATCATCCACATCCCTATTATCAAATCAGAATCCAAACCATCTAAGTCACCTAATCATCAAAATTGAAACCAAGACACAACCACCTTCTTCTTCTTCTAAGACCAAGATAGAATCAAAGGCCCCCATAAAGCCTCACCAAAGAAAACCATCCCTCTTACCTTCATCCACCATTCTTAAAGTTATTCATCTTACAACCTCTTCTTCAACCATCCCCATCGGTTCTTACACAAAAATATTTCAACGCCTACTTTAAGCATCTACAATCACCCTTCCACCCATTAAACCTTTTGATCCAAGTGGCCCAAGACCTTCATGGTTTGTCTCTAATCTCATTTTTACATACCATCGTGCACTAGGACATGATACCGAGCATTGAAAGGCTCTTCAAGATATTATCCATAATCTTATCGATGAGGATGATCTTCTCGTTGAAGGGGATCACCCTCTTCCATCTACCAATCTTGCTTCTTCATCCCAAAATTTCATCCACCAATATCTCTAAATCTCCTCATTCATCCAAGACTTTCGTCGCCATCCCTCCTCTAACCACGATGTCTCCCAAAAAAGTTCCTCCTCTCTTTATTAATGTTGTTCAAATCATGGCCCATTCTCACCCCCATGAACTTCTAACGACCTACTCAATCAAAATCAAAAGTCATTGTTACCCCTCCCCCTAACAAGCCTAATCTATCCCCTTCTTCATCAAAACCATAAAGTGTCTCTCTTAGCTTCCCCTCAACATGCTGCTATTGAAAAAAGTGTTATGGAACAAATTCATCAAGCCCCTGTTAAGATTTTAATTTTTGAGCTCATCCAAAGCTCCCCAGATCATAGGAAATCTCTCATTAAAGATCTAAAGTGTATCCCTACCCCTAACAATGAGGCTTAAGCCTTTTGTGTCTCTTGTTGGAGAACTTGTCACTTTTGCCTCTATATATTTTGTAAACACCAAAATTCCCGACATATCACCTGAAGAGCATGACCTTCCCCTTTTCATCAATGTGTGTATCAATGACACATTCATTCATCATTCTATGATAGACAATGGAGCTATCATAAGCATCATCTCATCCCACACCTTTGATTAGATCAAGCTCCCTAACTCCATCATTTCCCAATCATCCGTGGTTCTTCACACATTTAATGACGATGTCACCCTCACTGTGGGTATATTTATTTTTCCCATTCATGTTGGTGAAAAAATCCTCCATGAGGTCTTCTTTATCATAGAAGGGGAGTTTTAATATAATATCCTACTTGGATGACCATGGATTCATGCCATGTATTTCATTTCTTCCACCCTTCATTGGTGTATCAAATATGAGCACGAGGGGAAGATTCTAACTCTCCCTATGGACACTCCTCCATTCAAAGCATGTCACGTGACTTATAAATCCTGATGACGTGCTCATCCCCAAACAAGTTTCTTTTGAAGCATCAAAATCTCATTCGTTTTCATGTCCAAGCTTCCCAATGATGATTACTTAGATAAAGTGTTGGATTGACTCTCACTAGGGGAGTTCCGCATTCACACGCTTAATGATCTTCCCATACCTCATAGACTCAATAGACCTAAATAAAGCTCCAATGTATCAACCTAACATCAAGGATATCGTTCCCTTCGTTCCACCTCATCTTCGCACCAATCTCATTTATGGTGACATTGATTTCCCTTCCTCCCACATTGACACTCAAACACACACAAAACAATATACCAACGACTTCAAATTTATTTACAAAAAATACTTTCCTGACACTCATGTTCATTGTTGCGCATGGAAAGGATTTGAAATGGGGAATTATGAACAAGGCATACATGATATCGTCATTGACCAATCTTGAAAATCCCATGAAAATTTTGGGTTGGGTATTTAAGGAAGAATATACCGATCCTTTCCCTCTATCTTTAGCTCTCATGGACATCGATCCTCCATCTTCTCCATCCCATGAGGCTATGGATATAGATGACACTGTGTCCACCTCCTCTATTTTTTTTAATCTCCACCATTACCTTGGGACCGGTCACTTATCAGTGTGAAGGTGAAACTAGGTCCCTCCCTATTCAATTTATGAATATGATAGAGGAAGATTCCCCTAGCATTGAAATTATTTAGTGCATTGATGACGATTCTATACTCTCTTACATGGGAGCAGAAGATTCCTATCTTCATAAGGCCTTACCGTCAGACACATTCACCCTTCTTAATGAGTCCACCATTGACATCAACATAGAAACTTTGCAAGAGCCCCACATCCTCAAAGTGGGTCATATCCCTTGATCTACACAGAGATTGAGTCTTTCACTACCTTCATTTATAGACATAGCCAAACCTTCACATGGTTGTAAGCCAACATTTTGGTCTTGATCCTTCCATTGTTTTCCATGACATCATTACCTCTCCTAACGGTAAGTTGGTTAAGTAGAAGCTTCGCCATATGCACCCTTGAGTTTCCCTCCTTGTCAAAGAAAAGTTACAATGCCTTATTTTAGAGAATCTCATCATCCCTATTGACTATCTGTAATGGGTTTCCAACATCGTATCCGTAGTCAAATCTTCTCAAAAACTCCACATCTTCACTAACTTTCGAGATTTAAACCTAACTTGTCGTAAAGGTGATTTTCCTCTTCCCAACATCAATCAACTTGTGGACATTACCGCAAGCCATGAGATGCTTTCTCTTATGGATGGATTTCCTTAGGGGACTTTCTGCTATCACATTATGCCCTTCAGTTTGAAAAATGCGAGATCCGCATATCAGCGAGCCATGACTTACATATTTCATGATCTCATCCATAAGATAATAAAGAACTATGATGATGACCTTTTGGGTAAATCCAAGCATTGACATGACACTTTGTCATCCTTGAAGTAATTTTTGAGTGTCTTATCTACTTCTTCCTCCGTCTCAATCCATCCAAGTGTGTGTTTGGAGTTATAACTGGTAAACTCCTTGGTTCATCATTTCTATAAGGGATATTAAAGTTTACCTCGCTAAAATCAAAGCCATCCTTGAGATGACTTCCCTTTTAATCTAAAGCAGCTTCATAGTCTTCAAGGTTGGCTTCAATCAATCCACCGCTTCATCTTGTAACTTTTCAATCTTTGCCAACCTTTCCATCATCTTCTTCTCAAAGACATCAACTTCAATTGGAATGGTAAATGTAAAAAATCCTTTGATGACCTTAAATAATATCTTTTATCTCTGATTTTGCTTACACCTCCACGTGAGGGAGAATCTTTCTACCTCTATGTATATGACTCCAATCATGATCTAGGCTCCATGTTGGAACACCATGATGAGTAGGGCATGGAGTAGGTTGTGTATTACATCAGTCACACCCTTCACTAGTATGAGATTCGATACACTAAATCTCAAAAGGTGTGTTGTGCTCTTTTATTTACTACATCCAAGCATCGCCATTATCTTATCAATCATAAGACCTATGCCGTCACTAGCTTGCATCTCCTCAAAGCCATGCATTCTAAACCTTATCCTAGTGATCACATCACTTGATGGATCATGCTCATGAATGATTTTGACCTAGAGTTTGTCTATCGTAAGTCTATAAAGGGTCAAAATATTACTGATAAATCAGATGAAGCCCCTCTTTTTGATAATTGTCCTCTTTATGAACAATTTCCTAGTGAGTCCATCTTCCACTTTGACCATGAGTTTTCTCCTCTCAAAATGAAACTCTTTTTTGACAGTTCTAAGTGTTAGCAAGGGGGAGGCACTGACATCATTATTATTCCTCCTTAGGACACTCCCATTACTATTTCCTATAAATTTATTTCAAATGCACTAATAACATGGTTGAGTATGATACCCTCATTTTGGGTCTTGAAACCGCTATCATGCTCGGCGTTTAAATCCTTGACATATATGGTGACTCTCAACTTATCATCAATCAAGTCAAGGACATCCATCAATGCAAAAATGAGGTCCTTCAAAAATATAAGGAGATTGCCGACTTCCTCCTTGAAGCCTTTGACTTTTATACCATGAAATATGTTCCTCAATCATCTAATCATTTTACAGATACTATGACATCTCTCACATCTCTCATCCCATGGACAATTGAGGAGTCTAAGCTTTCTGTTATTGTCCAACGTCTTGATCAACCATCTCATGTTCATGAGCTTCCTCGTGTCAACCACGTTGACACTAATCAATCATATCTATGGTATTCTCAAATATTTGACTATCTATCTTAGTCCAAGATTCACTCTGACCTATCTAAAAATGGTAGGAAGTCATTTCTTCAATGTGCTAATTGCTATGTAATATTTGGTGAGATCCTTTACAAATGTGGGTTCGACGATATTATTCTTTGATGCCTAAATGTTATGTTGTGGAGCCTATTTTCATGTTTGGAAGTGTTGTAGACTATACACTAAAAGTCTTGTATAATCTCTATAACTTTCTCGCTGTTAGGCCTTGAAAAATGTGCCTGATATCTCAGGAAACATGTTCTTCTCATATGAGTGGTATTTTGACCCATAGGTTTATGGGAAAATTTTGTCCCATGGTTTTGGTACCCACAATATTGTAAAATGCTTAAGCAGTTGCCTATTTATGTTCTTATGGGTATATAGTAGCGAGAAGGAACATTGTATATGTGTGAGTTCAAGTGTGAATTTAAAATATTTTGTTGAGCACAACTCCAAATATATCTGGGTATTGTATTGAGAGAAAGATTTGGATTGTAATAAAATATGAGTAAGTGATTATTGGTGGAAATAGCCCAAATTAGGTGAGCCACATTAAATACTATCTTTGTGTTGTGTTATTTTATTTTTACAATTTTATTTCAGATATGTGATATTTTTTTGCATATTAGCTTCTACTATTGTAATTCTATGTGAAATTGTTTTGCATATTTTATCTCTTATTTCTTAACAATTAGTATCAGATGCTGGATTGGTTTGCTGAAGTGTTGAATCGTAGTGAAAGTTTTAGCTTGAGTGGGAGCTATGGAAGATGACATAAGATCAAAGGTTGATAAATTCAATGGGCATAATTTTAGTCTTTGGAAGATGCAGACGGAAGATTAATTTTATTAGAAGGATATTTATATCCAATTATCTGGAAAAGGGACCAAACCCTCAAGCATGTCGGATGCAGATTGGGATTTGTTGGATAGGAAGCATTTGGGACAATCTGGCCATCTCTTGCATCTTCGGTATTATTTAATGTTTCAAAGGAAAAAAATCTCAAAAAAACTTATGGATGCATTAGGGAAGTTATATGAGAAACCCTATGCCTCTAACAAGATATTTTTTAATGAAAAAGTTTTTTAATATGAAGATGTATAAGAATGATTCAATAGAAAAATATTTTAATGAATTTAATATGGTTGTGAATATGATAGCTTTAGTTACAATAGATTTTGAAGAAAAAGTTATGGAATTATTAATTTTGTGCTCCTTACCTGAGAGTTGGAATAACCTGGTAATGGTGGTAACCAACTCGGTTCCAGCTAACTCAAAGTTGAAGTTTGAGGATGTTGTAGGGGTGATTCTAAGCGAGGAAATGTGAAGAAAAATCTCCATGGAATATTCTACTTCAGGGAATTATTTGATGGTGGAAACTAGAGGGAGACATAAGAATAAAGGAAGCCATGGAAAATCAAAAGATCATGTAAGGTCAAAATCCAAAAGCAAGATGGTATCTTGGAAATGTGGAAATCCTGGGCATGTAAAGAAGGAAAATTGGGATCTTCGGGACAAGAAGAAACAACATAAAGAAAACAAGGAGGTGAATGTGAAAATAGGTAATGTCTGTCAGGATGCTTTGATTCCCTCTTTGGATAATATTGCTTTTATAGTCCTTATTGGTCAATAGGAAAAAGGCTCATTTTCATTTCCTAGGAATGTGGAAGGTCACAAGTGATGAGGAAAGATGAAAATTCACATGGGGGGAGATGAAAGGAAAGTTTGTAATGCTATAAATTGGAATGGCTTCTCCATTCCAAAGGGTTGGAAATTGTTGATTGTTGTATGTTGTTGAGATTTACCACTACTACATCAAGCAATAAAAGCTCTGTTTCTTCCACTTATATGCTTAGATTCCTCTACTCTCTCTCTGCTTTCCAACTTTGTAAACATGGCGATCTTGAATAACCAAGAAGAAACCTTATTTCCTTAAGTGATGAATCTATAAAACTGTGTCTCTAGTTTGTTAGTCTTGCTGATTTCTTGCATTGTTGTGTTCTTCTAATTGAATGCGGACCTATTCTAGTTTATGTATGTGAATTATGTAAGCCTACTCACAACATTAACCCTTTCCCCTTATTTCTCCCACTCCATTTTACCTCCCTTCACAAAACATTCTTCCCTTGTACTCTGTACAACTACTTTGCAACATGTCTAATGGAGTATTCCTGTGTGATCCCCAGCTTAACAACCACCCATAACTTTAGTTAGTTTACATTCAACAATGGGACCCATATCAAAGAAGGATGGGTTTAGCTCCATGACCATTGTTAGAAACCAATAATTTTCAATACAAAAAATTATTTCACCAACAATCTGCAATCATAATTTAAATTTCTGTGGACTCTTCTTAGATTCCATGACTTCTTGCTTGGTTGATGAACTTTTGGTGACCCATGAATTTTTTTATTGTTACGTGGATCCTTGTTCCATGTCCTTACATTTTCCTTGTCCTTTCTTTTCTCCGCAATGTCGCATAGCCTTTAACATTTCTACAGTGGAATTCCTTTATATCATAGGTTTTATTTGTTCCACATATTTTAAAACTTACCTTGTTCCATGGATGACCATTTTTTTCATGGTATTTATTTATTTTCCTCCACACTAAACTTTATCTTGTCCCAGGACATATAACTCCGCAATCCTTTGTTCCTTTTTTGCACGAATTTCTTGTGTTTCTTTGTTATGTGGACTTCAAAACCTGTAGAACACTATACTTTATTCATTTTGTGGAACACTATCTTTGGTGAACCCATGAAACACCAACTTTTTAATACTTTCGCGGAACACTAACTTCTTCATTTTTGCAAAAGAGTGCATTTTCCATTTCCATGGAAGACTAACTTTTTCCACACAATGCCAGAAAGTAATAAATTTTTCTCCAACCTCGTGGAAGATTAATTTCTTCTCCAGCTTTATGGAACACTTATTCTTTGTTCCACAACTTTAGAAATCTGCATAATACTACTTTTCTGATTTTCGTGGAACACTAAGTTTTTAAAGTTCTCGACTTTTCAAACAAAAAGTGCCTAAGTGCTTGAATTAAATAAAGTTTTCAAAATGGCAGGATTGCTATTTTGGAAAACAATACCAATACATGTTAACACAGTTTATTAACGAGGGAAAATACCCCAAGTAACATTGTTGATGGTGACAAGCTGGGATGACTTATGAAAAAGGGGATTATCATTGGATCTATACACTTGCATGAAAGGGAACTTAGTAGATTGATTTCCCTTGGTGTTTATGGATCTTATTAGTGGTAGATTATTTCCTAACAAGACTAGAATATATTTTTTGATAGGGTTTGTTAATGTGGTCTTAAGCACGATGGAGGACCAATTTTTTTTTTGCTCAGGCACCATATGTATTAGCTCAATTATATAGATATCTATACATGGTGGTTTATATGCATGGTTGTAGTATTAAAGCTTCTGCACTACTTTAGATTTGGTCTTGGGATCACATGGTTTTTGGGTGACCATTAGGAGTCCTTCAGGTATGGGAGGATGATGAGACATGAGTTTTTGATGGAAAAACACCAAAAATATGTTTAATATTAAATGAGAGAACTAAATGATTCAATACCAGTACATATCATTTGGTGGTCATACATCATGATGTAGAGATTTCTTGATGACATGTACTACTTAGGATTTGTTATGAAAAATTACTACATAATAGGTCATTGAGAATTAATCATCAAGATATATAGACTAGGAAGGGTTCAAGGCTAGTTCATTCTTAGGCAGGGTATCCCTGTAGGGCCACTTGTGTTTACAAAAGTTCAGAGGGAAAGGAAATGGTGGGGGATTCCTAGATCTAGTAGTAGTAATGTCTAAGATGTAGACATGGATACACCCATAAATGTGATATATGTATGAGTGGATGATGTATATGGTGCATGGTGGTGACAACAATCCTGAAAAAATCATAGTACCACAAGGTGATAAACAAATTGATATGAGAGAGGTCGTTAGAGTAGTGTGATAATGAAAGTTATAGAGGTCCTGATAGAGAGTAGTGCGGGTGGTGAGAGACATGGGTGATGGAGGTGTAGATAGAGGTGGAGGTAGGTCTTCGTTAATAGACATAGATGGAGCTAAAATTTTAGTACCCATAAAAAGGAGATGGAGCCAACAATTCCACCACATAATAACCTCAAACCAAGGCGATAAAGACCCTATAAAGAGGTTTTATCATGGGAATATGAGATTGCTTGATTATTGTAGTCATAAAATCACACACTTACTACTTACATCATGCCTTTAAGTATGTTATTATATGCATGATTCCTAAGTAAGAAAACTAGACATTGACAACACTTATTTTGGTTTTACATTGCTTTATCCCTCTTGATACTCTTAACACTTTCTCTTCTCAAATGGTCACTTTACTTTTGGACATTGAACAACACATGACGAAACTCTATATTTTCCATTATATACTCCAAGCATCCTGGATAGTACCACCCATTAGGGACAGGATCTCCCAGGAGCTACTACCTCGTTTGGGTGATAATGTCCTTTTCCCTCTCTTTTTCAAATATAGATTTCCACATCATTTGCTATCTTTTCTAAAGTATCTTTTATCACTTTAGGTTAGACTTTTTGGTTGTTAGAAATTCAAACAAGGGAATCATACATATACATGACTTACTTAATATTGTTAGGGGAAAAGGAAAAACTTGGGATATTACTTACTATCTACCACTTGAGTAAAGAGAAATATTCAAGGACTACATTTGGGTTGCATTATTCACAGCATAGGAGGAGCTATTTTTGAATTCCATCAAACACATTCATCTTGGATGAAAGGTAGTTGTAGCCCACTATCTTGGAACAAATGACATAAGGGAAACCTAGCTTCAAGGGACATAATTCAATCACACACACACACACTATAACTACTTAGAGTTTGAAATATAGTGCAATGCTTGGTGATAGTCATATTGAGGTGACCATTGAGGTTAGTCCAACTCAAGCACATGCATTATTTATTCCATCTAATGTTTATTTGAGCCTTGTGCAGATAGCTAGGGTTTATTTTGCATCTTCAAGTATGACACAGAAACCCTACAACAAAGTGGATGCAAAAATAGTGAAATGAAGAAGTTAAGTTTAGACCCTAAAAATAGAAGAAGCAAAGCACTTACTAGGGCACTAGCACCCAGATCGAACACCAGTGCCTGGGGTGGCCATGTTCCCATTTAGGAGGTTATGTATGTAGAGGTTTGAGATTTTAATTTCTCAGATAGAGCTTACACAAATCAGATCCAACCTTCTCAGCCTATCTCCTTGCCCAAAATTAGCCCAAATCTCCAGATTCAAGCTAAATCATTCTTATCTCACTATTGCTTACACTTGCTTGTTTCTTACATGCTAGATCTTGCTTGTTACTATTATATTCATTTGATATCATTCCTTTGATAAAAATTTAAATTTCATTAAATAATTTGGTGAACCCTACCCTTACACTCCCATTATAACATCTCTCTTTCATGGACCATACCATAATATGCTTATATCATTTGCTTTAATGACACCCCTCATGTAGAGATACTCTTACACAAATCTTGAAACAAATAAAACTCCCTAATATTACAAAACCTTCCCAAGTGAATACAATTTTGGGTTGTATTTCATCTCTTTATATTAACAATGACGAAACTTCCCAAAAGGCTATCTTAGAATCTATTCACATTTTGCACCATACCTTTCAAGATCAACTCCAAACCATGAATGCTACAAGTACATCTCTCAAGGCTGAAATACTACAACTCAAAGATACTTCCAATGCACATATCAATTCTCTTTCTATGCATCAGTCTGATTTATAGGTCATATTCTTGAAATTTTGAGACCCAATTTCCTCTTTAGGATCCAAGGTATTGTTGTGTCAAAATGGACTTGATTTTTGATCCAGGCACCATCAAAATAGTATGAGAATTCAAGATGTAGAATATAAAATTATTCATTCATTTTACCACTGCATAAGCATGATTTTCCATCCATGAATAGTTAAGCTCGTGATCTTTAAATGGTGATCTCATGGAAGTAATTGGTGATTCAATATATTCATCATTGTTTTACACTAGGATAACAAAAACCATATGCTCAGAGGCAAAACAATACATGATGAAGTATTTATTCAAATATAGCCTTGCTAAAGTTGGAGATTTAGTGATGGATCCTTTGATGTGCTCAAAAGCTTGTTTACCTTCTTGAATCCAACAAAATGAATCCTTTGGTTTCATCATATCATTGACATATTTGGCAAGCTTCACTAAGTCAAGAAAAAAATCTTCTAAGAAGTTTCAATTTTCCAAACTAGTCTTACTTGAGGGCAGGGTCAATTTCATGATTGCATCAACTCTCTCTAGATCAATACTAGTTCCTTTTTATTCACAATATGACCTAGAAGATTGCCTTCTATAAACCCAAATATACTTTTCTTTAGATTTAGGGATATGTTGTGTTCATGAAACCTCACTAGCACTTGCTCCAAGTGGATTATATGACTACTTTTGTGCTTTGAATACACAGTCAAATCATCAAGATATAAAACAATGCACTTAACTTTCAAATATTTGAAGGCTAGATCTATAGCCCTTTATAAAATGCCTCTCGTATTTATCAGGTCAAAGGGAATTCAATTGTAGGTGAAAGTACCCCAAGGGGTGGTGAATGCTGTTTTGAATTGATCTTATCATGCAACCTATACTTGATTGTATACAGAGAAACCATCAAGTGTGGAAATCATTTCTAATCCTGTGACCTCTTGAAGAATTTGATCCTTGACCAATTATTAGAGAGACATAGAAAGGCTCAATTTTTCCAGAGGTAGATGGGGAGGAGGAAAGGAGGTTCTGGTTTTTTTATCATTTAGAGTAGGTAATAAGAATTCTGAACTAGGAACATCAGTAAGAGGGGTTGAAGTAGGATTAGAAATTTTTCCTTTTATGGAATTTATGAGCTTATCAAATTGTTTGGGATGGGTTTGCAAATATTCAACTTTAGAGATTTGAACTTTAGATTTCTTCACATGGTCAATTATATCAAAATGAGGCTCAGATGAGGAGGATGAATGAGTGGATGTAGTAACAAGAGGCTTACTATTTATTAAAATGGTATCAGTATTACTATTGTTTACACCATTAAATTTGGGTGTAGAACTTAGAAAAGGAGAAGTAGACTTACTCATACTAGGAGGTGTAAGGCCAGGTTCTATTACTTCAGGAATATTCCTTAAAAAATCCATGGAAGGAGGAAATGAGGATCCTTTATCAATTATTGTATTTTTTTTGTAGAGTCACTGTTTGAGGATCCTTGAATTTATCCTTCATGTTATTGGTAGACTACTCCTTCTTATAATACTTTGAACAATTAAACACTGCACAAGAGTGATTATTCATATTGGAAACATTATCATCAAATTCATCCTCATCAAAAGAGGCGTATTCACAAAAACAAATGTTTCCAATAGAATAAATTTCTTCAATACCTAATACTCCATTGTTATTTTCATAAAATTTGGCTTCATCAACTTCCTTTTCTAGTCTTGCATCACATATGACATTAATATGAGGTATTTTGAGAGATAATATTCTTTCTCCTCCTGTTATTTTGTTTCTGTTCTAATCTTGATTTTAATTTGGGTGTCCTCTCCTTAGAGCTTCTTTGTATGTAACATTGACATGTGTCAGTTGATTTTTCAATGAAAACACATCATTTGCTAACTTTTAAACAAGAGAATATCTAGCACATTATTTAGAGCTCTAAAATTTCTTCTTACCATTGGGTTTTTTTACTTTCCTAGACAAAATAAAATCATATTATATTTCAATGGCACACTCTTGTGCCTTTTCAAGAGTTTGAGGTTGAGATCTCTGTAGGATAAATCCAAATTCAAAAAATTGTGCGTTTATGAAGAATATATTTTGATTATTAGTGGATGATAGACCTTCTATAGGTATTCTTTTCAGCATTCTATTATATCAGACCACAAAGTATCTCATGAGCTCATTTGATTATTTCTTAATTTAAGCCAATTAAATAAGGAGATCTTAAAAGTCCTCAACTGATTTAAATATTTCTTCAAACCTGGTTCTGATATCGCCCCAATTTATAATAGATCAAGAGGGAAAGAGGTAGAACCATTCAACTTATTTCTCTTGTAGTGACTCCACGAATAAAATTTCTCAAACATCTTCATGTTCGAATCTAAGAACTCCATATGCAGTGATGAAATCTATAATATGTTCTTCAAGAAGTTGAGTGCCATCACCTTTGAATTTGGGAAAATTATGACAGGATCCCTTTGGTAATTCATGGAGAGGTGGTATAAGAGAAATTGAACCAACATTCCTTCCCCATGGAACATGTGTTTGATGTCCTTCCATTCCTTCTTTACTTCTTATTCTAGAGGAAGATTAACTAATGGTTGTGTAACTAGGGAGTCAGGAGGAGTCTTAATTGGGTTTCCTATTGTATCACTCGATTTACCAGATGTGCATGATGATTCTTGGAGAGAAAATAATATAGATCTTGGTATTTATGTAATGTATATTGGTTTTCTTTAGAGATATCAAACTTGTTTGGATGGGTTTGCAAATATTCTAACTGGTAGAGATTTTGAAACTTTAGATTCTTCACCATGGTTCAATTTATCAAAATGAGGCTAGATGAGGAGCGATGAATGAGTGGATTGTAGTTACAAGAGGCTTACTATTATATTAAAATAGGTATCAGTATTACTATTGATTCACCATTAAATTTGGGTGTAGAACTTAGAAAACGGAGAAGTAGACTTACTCATCTAGAGTTGCAGGCCAAGGTTTATTACTTATCAGAATAATCCTTAAAAAATCCAAATGGAAGGAGGAAATGAGGATCCTTAATCAATTATTGTATTTTTTTTTTAGATCACCTTTGAGGATCCTGAAGTTATCTTCATAGGTTTATTGGTAGAATAGGCTCCTTCTTTATAATACTTGAACAATAACACTGCACAAGAGTGATTATCATATTGGAAACATTATCATTCCAATTCATCTATCAAAAGAAGGCGTTTCACAAAAAACAAATGTATTCCAATAGAATAAATTCTCATACCTAATTAACTATTTTATTATTCCATAAATTTGGCTTCAATCAACTTCTTTCTAAGTCTGCATCACAACATAGACATTATAATGAGGTTTGGTTGAGAGATAATATTCTTTCTCTCCTGTTATTTTGTTCTGTTCTAAATCTTGATTTATTGGGTTCCTCCATCCTTAGAGCTCTTTTGTATGTAACCATTGACATTGCAGTCTGATTTTTCAATGAAAACACATCATTTTCGCCTAACTTTTAAACAAGAGACGTATCTAGCAATTCATTTAGAGCTCTAAATTCTTCCTTCTTACTACATTGGTGTTTTGTTTTACTTCCTACGAAAATAACATCATACTTATATTTTTCAATGGCACAGGCTCTTGTGCTTTTCAAGAGTTGAGGTGGATCTTGTAGATAAATCAAAATTCAAAATGGGCGTTTATGAAGAAGTAATATTTGATTTTAGTGGGAAATATAGACCTTCTATAGGTATTACTTTTCAGCATTCTATTATACAGAAACCACAAAGTATCGTCATGAGCTCATTTGATTATTTCTTTTAAGCAATTAAAACTAAGGAGACATCTTCACGAAGTCCCTAACTGGTAACTTAAATATTCTGTCAAACCTGGTTCATGATATCGGCCATATTTATAGATGATCAGAGGCCGAAATGAGGTGAACCATTAATTCTTATTGTCTCTTGTAGTGACTCCCGAATAAAATTTCTCAACTCTTCATAGTTCGAATCTAAGAATCCAATATGCAGTGATGAATATTCTATAGGTGTTCTGTTCAAGAAGTTGTATTGTGCATCACCTGTTGATATTGGGAAAATATATGCAGGGGAATCCTTGTGGTAATCGTCGCTGTAGAGGTGTGTATAAAGAGAAATTAAGCCAACATCCTTTCTCCCATGGACATGTGTTCTTGGTGTCCTTTCAGTTCTTCTTTTAGCTTTACTTATTATCTAGAGGAAGATTAACTAATGGTTGTGTAAACTAGGGAGTCAGGAGAGTTCTTTGAATTGGGTTTCCTATTTGTATCCCGACATCTATTCCCAGAGTGGAGATGATATTCCTTGAGAGAAATAATCATAGATGGCTTTAGAATATGAAATATTGTTTTTCTTTAAAAGAATTTCAACTTTGGATCAATCAATATCCTCTTTAAGTTATGTAATACGGCTAGTTTTATCTTTTTAGCCAACTTGGGGAAAAGATTTGTAAAGATTTTGTGCTCAACTTGGAATAAGGTTTATTTTACACCATAATAACATTGCAAATTTTATAACGTCTTACTTGACTAAATCTAGACTTCTTGCAGCAAGTGGTATTGATTAACTCTCTTCCTCATTGTGTAAGTACCAAATACAATTCCTTAAGATAACACTGTATGTCTCTTGAGTGTCTTTGAATAAAAGGAGATTAGGCGTTTGCCATGAATTTGAGCATTTTACAAGAAATTATTCATTAGTTGGAATCAAAATACTGCATGGATATCTAAGCGAGTTCCTAGAGTTTACAAGATGTTTAGGATTTTTTTAACTCTATTCTTTTGGAGTATGTAGTAAGTAGTTTTAGGAATTTTAAGTGACTATTATAGGGCGTGTAAGGACAGTATAAGATAGTGCCCATAGGTGGGTCACCAAAGTTTTTTCGTGCAACATACATATGTCCACAAGGGGAAAATTAGGGGTTTTCACCAACTCTTTGGGATTAAGGTCCCTAATCTTTAGAAATGGCAGCTCCATTTTTGAAAATAGAAACTATGTACATAAATATAACCATTGTGGCAATGGGTTTCAACATAATAACAGAACAGTTACTCCACTTAAACCTGTGTGTAAAAAGCGGAGGGTGGAACTGAAGGTGTGTGGTGGAAAGGAGGGAGCGAAGGTGGGAAGATCGAGGGTTTTCCTCAAATAAAAGCTAGAATCTTTGGAATGGACACGACATAAAATAAAATATTTATCACAAATTATCAAATGATAAGAACCTACATTTTATTGCATAATATTGCAGGGGCTTATATTAACCCATATCGGCGTCATGAACGTAAAGTTGAGAGATGGAGAGGAAGAACACAAGACAAGAGGTGGTTGCACTCGCACAATGAATTCTGCTAGAGTGTTCCTTTGATTTGTAGTGGAGAAAGGGAGCTATAAATAAAAAATATCACGCCTTTAAAATGGAGAAGACATTTCCATTTAATGCTTACAACTGTGGGAGAGTAGCGATGGAGCGAGAGAAGGTAGGGAAGGCGGAGGGGGAGGAGGGAGAGAAGAGAGAGGAGAAGAGCGAGAGAGCAGAAAAACGATGAGAGAGAGTGTATGATAGAAAAAGAGACGATAAGAATGAGATGAGGAAAGAGTAGAGGAGGACTGAGTAGAAGAGATACTGGAGGGAAGAGGCAATGCACGATGAGAGGAAGAGAGAGAGATGAAGGGTATAGAGGGTATGTAGATGAGAAAAAGATAGGGTAAAGAGTAAAGAAAAAAATAAGGTAAAAAAAAAAACTGTGTAATTAAAAAAAAAAAATAGAAAGAGAGAGAGGTATATGTGAGAGAGAGGAGCGAGAGATGCAGGAAGGAAAGAGAGGAAGAGAGAGAAGAGGGAGAGAGTGAGAGACGAGAGAGATGAAGAGAGCGGGAGAGAGAGAGAGAGAGAGAATGAGAGAGCAGAGAGCAGACGGATGAGAGAAGAGAGAGGAAGGAAGAAGAGGGAGAGAGCAGATGAGAGAGATGAGATGAAGAAGAGAGGAGGAGGGATGAGGAGAGGCAAGAGTGGGGAGGACGAGAAGACGGCAGCGCGGGTGGAGAGGAGAAGAGAGGTGGGGAGAGAGAGAGGAAGGAGGAGAAGAGGGGAGGAAGACGAGAGAGAGAGGCGAGAGAGAGAGAGAGAGAAGAGAGAGAAGAGAGAGAGAGAGAGAGAGAGCGGAGGAAGAGAAGAGAGACGAGAGAGAAGAGAGGAGAAGAGTTGAGGGAGAGAGAGAGAAGATAGGAGAGAGGGAGAGAGGAGGAGGGGGAGATGGGAAGGGAGGGAGGGAGGGAGGCGAGGAGTAGGGATAGAGAGAGAGGGCGAGAGAGTAGAGAGATGAGAGTAGAGAGAGAAGAGAGAGAGAGAGAGAGAGGAGGAGAGCAGAAGAGAGAGAGAGAAGAAGAGACGAGCGAGATGAAGAAGAGAGCAGAGGAGAGAAGAGAAGAGAGAGACAGAGGAGAGAAGAGATAGTACGAGAGTAGAGAGAGACGCCTAAGAGAACAGAGCAGAAAAGAGAAGGCCATGGAAGAGCCAGAGAGCGGTGAAGCCTGAGAAGAGAGGAGAGAGAGGAGAACGAGAGCAAGTAGGATCGAGTGCTTAGACCGCTGTGTAGAGAAGGTATCAGGCCAGAGAGAGAGGACGAGAGAGAGAGAGAGAGCAGAGAGAGATCGAGAGAGAAGAGCGCAGAGAGAGAGGAGAGACGAGAGAGAGAGAGAGAGAGAGACAGGAGCAGAGGAGCAGGAGACGAGGCGAGAGAAGAGAGAGAGAGATTACTGCATGATTAAAGGATCTAGATTCCGGTGGTATCATGATTTGGAAATTCTGGGTTAGGATGATTCCTTCTTTAACCTCCTTGTTGACTGTACCAACTCGATGAACACGACCTTCTTTGGTGCTACGGAATGGCACATTCCCAAAACTGAATGCAATTGTGCTTCGAGACTGTTTTCCACACTGGTGTGGAGTATACCCCAATTATTTGGCGGGTTTGGTTTTCTCCTTGATGGTAATTAAGACGATGGAAAATATAATTCCTCGGATAAGATTCAGTTTCATCCTAAAAGCGAAGAGGGTATCCCAATCCTTTCTATAGGCACTAGGCTGCTATGAAACGATCATGAGTGTATTTCCTTTCCAGAGCGGAATGAGTTTTTGTCATTGACTTGAGATGATCCCAAGCTCTTGCAGATCATTTCTGATAAATTCTAACAAAATTTTTCGATGTTTCAATGGCTCTTATCTTAGACTGAAGCTTCGTAAGGAGATTGTTACTCACACGCGTAACAAGTCATCATGATGCATGCCCAACTGAGAAAATAGTCATGATGGAGACATTAACTCAGTAGATAGTATGCAAATACATTCTGGTTCACCAAAGGAGTAAGAGAAGTCCAAGGATAATCTTCACCAGAGAGGGAGGCCAATGGAGAAATCATAACCAGCACAAAAGTTTTTCTTTCTCGATCCCCACTTAATCACTTTTCATATTTTAAATATGTGGCTGAGAAAAGTTGAAACATGATGAGAAACCTCTAGGAAAATAAAATCTTTTCCATTTTTAAAAATCCTTCTCTTACGCCCATACGCAATTGGATCTTCTTCATGTGTACCCTTCGGGATTTTTTGATAAAAGGGTACATCTTCAAACACAGATGATATGAGAGATCACTTCAGCAAGAGGGGATATGGATGCATGGGTATAGATTATTGCACAATAGGCCAGTCAAGGTTTTTGACATGCTCTCAAAGTTTGTGCCATACCAGTATAGTTCTATTTTTCTTCGTTTTTCTGGCGAGAAATCAGCTGCAGATTGAACAAATGCCATTCCCTCATGTGTAGATTTTCCCAAGGAAATCATATTCTGTCATCATAAATTCAATTAGTGTCATGATATTCATAATATTTTTTCCACTTTACACTTGATAACTTTAACATACTGTTGAGGGCCCATGAATATTTAGTTGAGAAGACAAAGAATTATGAGCTTTGATTGGTTATTGGGTTTGATGTACTTTAAGCTGGTGACAGTATATGGGCCCCAACCAAAAAGGTAAGTTTCTGAAAAGTTTTAGTTTGTGCAAAAGTTTACCATTGAACATAACGACTAATTTATCATTTATTGAATAATGGGATTTGTAATAAATTTACATGATTGTTTCAGGTGATGGTTTTTTCCTTCAGAATGCAAAGTGTGCCCTATTTATGAGGACTTGTTTTTAGGCAGTTTTGGGGTAATTTTGAGTGGTCTAGGAAAAGAGCAATTTTGGAGATGCTACATGTGGTTTCATGACTTGGTTTAAATTTATCGATGATCCTAACTTCAAGAGATTTCCAATGGTATATCATACTTGATTTTTTGTTGATATTTTAACAAGTTATGACCTATTCTTTGAAGGATTATTTTGAGGGTGCTTGGTTTAAAATGGTCTCAAGTATGTTTCATGGTGTGATGATTTTTTTAAGTTGTTTTCATGATTGTTGGAGATTTTCGAGAGCTTAGAAAACATGCATAAGTGGGTTTAATGCCTTACTGAATATTTTTTTAATCTATTTTTCACTCCATGTTTGGTGAGTTGCTTGTTTTGAGGTATTAGGGCTTCTTGTATTCCAATGTAGGTCTAGAAGGTTCTTGGTGATAATGGCGACCTACTTGGTCGTATGAAAGAGATTTTTATGATATTATTATGATGTGGAAATTTATTTTTCTCTATGAATGCCAACCTAGGTGAATTATAATGATGAGAAAAATATGAAGGCAAATTAAAAGGTTCATTTATGTTAGTTGTGTATGAGGAGAAAAAGTATGACCTAAAGGGGAACTTGTGGAGGCATGAGAGGTATTTGTGACCTGTAAAAGATGGAAATGAATATGTGATGATATTATAGAGTGCGATAAGCTATGAAGAGCTAGGGTAAGTGTGAAATCAGCCTTAAGGAAGAGGGTTTTGGAAAGAAGACTTGAGTGATGGTTTGAAAGAGATAGAGAAGAGAACGAGCTTCATGGTGTCATATTCAATTATAACACCATTCCTCACTAAATCAGGGGTTGGTGTTTCTTGTAGGGTTGGTTCCCCACTAAACTAGGGGTTGGTGTTCCTTGTGGGGTTTGTGGCTCACTAAAGAAATCTCCTATGATGTGTAATATTCAAATCAGTCATTTGTTCTGAGTAATATAAATAGAGGTTTTATGGGTTTTCTTCCCCTTATGGGTTTCCCACTTTATATCTTATGTTCATTGTCATATCATGATTATGTGGATGTTGTACATGCTATGATTGAATGCTATAATGGTTAAATGAATCATGAATGATTAATGTAATGGAATGAATGTTTGAAAGGATTGATTCAACCCCCTCTTAGTCCATTGTTATTCTAATAATTGGTATCAGAGAAAGGTCCTTTGGAAGCAAGTTTAACTACTTAAAGGATATCCTTTGAAGCACAAGATGGCAAAGAAGATAAAGAAAGAGAACCAAGAGTTGAGATCTATGTCCAAGAAGGATGAAGAAAAATTTAAGTGTCTCAAGAATCATCTGGAGGATGAAATTACAAATTTGAGGACAAAGGAAGAGGAGTATAAAAAATTGAAGAACAAGCCATGTGAAGTTTGTGTGCATGATCAAGTTGACCTTAAAGAAGTTTTCGTAGACCTATAAGTAGAGTCATCATTCCATATAAAAGAGAACATCAAGTTAGAGTGATTAATCAAGGGATATGAAGGAAGCATAAAAAATCACGAGAGTCAAGTTTAATCCATAATAACAACAATCGAGACCAAGGAAGAAGAGTTTGTAAAGCTTGTTGGGTTGTGGAGCTAGATTGCTTCACAATAAGCATGCATTATAGGTGGCTGGTTTACATAGTAACCGATGTCAGCTGGCTAACCACCGTCGGTCAGCAGAGGAACTACCATCAGTCAACATAGGAACCATTGTTGGTTAGAAAAGGAACCAACATTGGTAAGGGAAACAACACCGGTTTCCTGTGTGTGGAAGTTTATATATAACTCATGGGAATTATATCTAACCTTTGATTTAAAGGTGATATAAAGGTTGTAAATGCATAACTAAGGTGCCCTAAGTTTTTATAAACTTATATAAGTTAGAAAACTAGGGTTAGAACATAAGGATATAGGAAGAATGTTAATTCTCCTTGGCTGAAGATGAAGAAGAAGAAAAAGAAGAAAAAGGTTGCATGAAGACATAACTTCAATGAAGAAAAGTTGAACAAAAGGAAATATCAGGTACATATGAATGGTGAGAAGAGTGTTATGTCTTCTATTGTATTTCCTTTGTATTGTCTTGTCTCAATGTAATGGCTTACATAATATGCAAAGCACATAGTCTTTCATCTTGTAGATCCAAAGGTTGTTGTGAGATTTTTTATTATAAATCCATGAGATCATGTTTTATTGTTGGTCCATAGGAGATCTAGTATTGTATCTCGTTGGAGAGCTTGTGGGTACAAAGAGTATCCAAATATAGTATAGGAGGTTGTCTTTTTGTATGCACAGGTTGATGCAGTGAGATGGAGGAGAGACTTACTTCTCGGTGCACAAATATGGTTGCACATTGGTAGACCCTTGTGAGAGATCTTGTTTGCAGATTCACAGGAGATATTGGTTGTAGTTTAGAGATATAGTTCCTGGTTATCTAAGATCTGATGGTGGTTTGGAGGCATGGTTTGTAGTGCACTCATGTAGATCCATTTAGAGATCTGGTGGAGAGGGAGATACTCTTGGAGAGATGTATTATACATCTTGTATTGAAGAGTTGGTTTGTACTCTTGTTATATTATATATATGAGATCACTATCTTTGGTGGACGTAGCCCGCATTGGGTGAACCACGGTACATGTTGTGTTATGTGTGTGTACTTTTTTTTAATTTGGATTATTCTAGTTTATACTTCCACTACTGTAGATTTTGGGGAATTGTTTAGATCACTGTGTGCATGATTGGGTTTGTTATTGAATCATAGCACTATTCCACAGTCTTGAATTCCTAACAACAGCTGTTTCAAGGATGATTAGGATCCCACATCACCATTAATGTGATTCCAATCAAACATAGATTTGTCCTATTTGAGATCCATTTGACAAGGAATGCCCTTCATCCCCCTCTCTATGTGCTATCTATTAAAGGTTTTAGTCTGATCCTTCTTGTCAAGATATTCTTCCTAGTTAACATGGAGATCAAAACAAGGTATGCTCTCTCTTTGAAAGATGATGACCAGATAACTCTAGTCAATGATCACTTTGCAAATGAGGTCTTTCTTAACTTATTCTTTAGGAAGAAAAAATAGTGAGCAATGTTATGGACTGTTTAGTCATATTTTAAGGCAATATGTTAGGATCATTTTTCAATTGTGTGTTTTCATGGAGCATAGTTAAAGAATATCATAATATGTTTCATAAATTCTACTAAGAGCTTCACTTAAAGACAAGTTGATGTACTACTTTTAAATGGTAAACCAATTAATGGTCATATTGCATTGTTTTTCTTGCATGCAATCATTTTCAATTTTTTTACTTAACAGGTATGAAGCTCCCAAATTTCAATAGATTAATATGGATGCCATAGGTTGTGTGACAAAGTTAAATCAATATCAATCAATTGTACATTACAGGATTGCCTGCTCATGGATTTATGGGGTCAAAAAAATGGAATCTTTATATTGTCAGTCTATCAGGGATTAATCACATGTACATTGAATGGAATCTAGTCACAAGTTTCTCTTAGATTTTGTTAAGAAGTCTCATGGACCATGGAAATGCTCTACTTTAGAATTCATAAGGTATGTTCTACGATTTGTCCTTATTTTCCCTCAGTTCACCCCATCAATAGTCGAGATACCCTTAGAGAGATATCCTGGCCATTGGGCACCCTACATTTATTAAAAAAATGAGTTATAGACCCAAGACAATAGTAATTATCTACTGATTTATGGAAAATCCCAATAAGGGTATGATTCCTTCCATCATATCCTTTAAGTCTAGAGTTGTACTGAAGACCATGAACATCAGTCAATAGTGGAGCAATGGAGATCCTCTTGTAGGTCCATACATTGGACATATACAGCAAACTGGAGTACTAACATGATGTTGGAAACTATTATGGAGTCTTTCAATTACTATTGTGCATAAGTTCATTGGTAAACCATGAGTAAATATATTTCCCACGTGAATATCCAGGTTCTAGACAGATTTATGGTATGTTTATGGAAGATTAGAATAAATATTAAAACACCATAATCATACATGATTTTTAGGTCTTTTGGGAACCAAATGAAAGAATGATTGTTGTGCCGCTATGTCAAAAAAATAGGCATGCATATAATGAGTTACTGTCTTAGAGTCACCCTTAATGGGATAACTCATGAAGTTGGTCATTTTAAATTGTTTGATGATCATATTTGAAACATCAAGCCTAATAAGTACTAAGAGTTGAATGCCAAGAATAAAACATGAAGAATGATGATAAGATAGGATCTCTAGTTTATGATCACCTAGGTGTTCCTGTAATGCAACCAAGGTCTTGATAGGTCAACTAGAGAACCTGCTGAATGTAGTTTTGGTTAAAGTCCCATATTGAACTCTTGTTCATCCCCTTATTAAGTGTCATATCACCTATGAGAGTGTCATAGATAACTAGAAAGAAGTATGTAGTATAATACAAAAAAAATTGAAGTTGAAGGAAATACCCATTTAATGGTATCTACTAGACAATCGCACGCTGGAGGTCTTAACGACTGTTAAGGTCACCGAATCAGGTTTGATTAATGATTAGCGAGGCTGGATAAAGTTGATGACATGAAACTATATCACTATGAAAGATAAAAGAAAGGGAATACAATTGTTAATGTACTAAGGATGCAAGGATGGCTATCGAGGTCCTAAAATCAATAATTGTGAAGTAGTTGGATCCATGAACATGGTATTGCATTAAGAAGACTTGATAGTTTGTTGGTGTCTTGTTAGGTTCATGGAGGTATGTATTGATATGGTTAAATCTTGGTTATGGAGTCCTTTTTGCTAAAGTAATAGACATCAAAGATTGGTAAAGGATTTCTTAGAGGTGTGCATGCTTTAGGTGAGTTGAGATTGACTGTTATGTGTCTAAGCCATAA
Organism: Taxus chinensis; assembly: GCA_019776745.2. Classification (NCBI taxonomy): domain Eukaryota; kingdom Viridiplantae; phylum Streptophyta; class Pinopsida; order Cupressales; family Taxaceae; genus Taxus; species Taxus chinensis. The sequence goes on from CM034155.1 coordinate 620,766,196, forward strand.
TGAAGATTGCAAAATTCATGTTTTTCATGTCAAGTAGATATTTTGTAGGACTATCTTAGCTATGTAAAAAAGAAAGTAACTCTGTATTGAAGATCCAACTTAGAAATCTCTGAGGTTCAAAGTAAATGTTAAGAAGGTATATTTTGCTAAGAAATCATGAAGCTATAGCAAGGGTCTAAAATTTGGGAAGTATGTTGAAAAATTGTTGTTTTTCTATAATCAAGAAGTTCAAATATCACAAGTGGCAGATCATGATGACAATAGAGTTTGAAGATTTCTTATTAAGTGCCTCTTGCTGAGGGTTAAAATTCATGAGAAGGACTAAGACGGCTGTGAATAAGAGTTCAAGTTTTGAGTATACTATTGATGTATCTTAAAGCCTCAAGATGGTTTGAAAAGTGAGTGAGACATTATTTTCAAGGTTCAATATATGCAATGATGTTTGAGCTTAGGAGTCCTAAATGAAGGTATTATATGCATCAAGTACATAGTTGTAAGAAGCAAAATTTGGTGCCTTTGAAGTATTGAGGATGCTACAATTTCATGATGTTGTTAGATCTCGTCAAAAGTTAGGCATGATACATAACATAAGGATTTAGGTAGAAGGTTTGTAATGTAATAAGATAGAGTGTTGTGTCTTAATGAGCAAAGTTGTTGACTGGTGAGTGTAACTTAGTAATATTTAAACACCTTCCTTGAAGCCTTGTGAAAGTATGAGGTAAGTAGGATAGTTTTGATATACTTGGGCGAGACAAAAGTTAGTGACTCAAGATATAATCTAGGCCAGTACATGCAAAAGGATCTTCATGAGCAAGTTGAGATGTTTTAAGGTCTAAGATCTTGTATTGTTGTCAAGAATAATGATGCTAGTACAGGTTTACATATGATGTGTCACAACAAGATGTGTTCAAAGTAACAGGGACTAATGAGAAGAATGTGAAGTACATCTCGAGGTTATCAAAATTTGGTTCATGTTCTTGAAATATCTACAGTGACATTCAACATGAATGATCTTCAGGTCTAAAGAAACAAGAAAGCAAGTGGAAGGCATCACATTATCCATCAAGTTAGTGAGTGTTGATTGACTGTATTTTAAGGTCCTATACATCCTGAAACCAAAGCATGTGTATGGTTTGTGCATGAAGGTATATTTATTCTCTTTTTTTCCATGATGTCAGTACGATAACTTCTATATGGTGAATGAAGACCTATAATATTGGTTGATAGCCTTGATGAGTGGTACCATACATGGTTGGTGTCTTGGTCATTAAGATACCTATATGAGAAAATATAGTGTTGTGCTTTGTTGATCAGGATGCTAAGTCAAGAAGTGTTAAGGTGATCTATTTTAATGATCACATGCTTTGAAGTTGATATGTAAATTGAGTTTGAAGTTGTTCTCCAAGAAGGTGTTTTAAGTTAAAAGGTTTTGTAGGATTGGTACAACAAGTTTGCGTAAGCCTTGCAGAGTTTGAAAATGGTTACATGATCAGAGAGTTATTGCAATATGAAGGCAGGGTGTCTTCAAAATATGAAGAGGTATTGATCTCAAGGGGAACAAGTTTAAATAGTTTGAAAACCTTGAGTTGAGTGAGGTTTGTATGAAGCATGTTCTAAACAAGTTTGTGGCATCATGAAAGCTTGCTAAGTTTTGTGGACTGACTGAAGACATTGTGGGTTACATACAGTGGAAGGTATGTTATGTTTTTAATCCTTATAATGATTGGTTGTTGCTTGGTATTAGTTGAATTACTTGAATATGGTATAAGTCAAATATGAAGTATGCATGTGTTCAGGGGGAGCAAGGTTGCTCTACGAGTCAAAATTAGAGTTGAAGATGAAGTGGAACTTGTTTTTGATTTTGTCATTATTTACAATCAAGTGGTGAGCCCAATGCGTTGTCAAGAGACGATGTATTCAGGTATGTATCTTTTTCATTAATGTCAAAAGGGGGAGAATGAATTGATGACATGTTTCTTAGGAGGAGAATGTTGTTTGTGTGATTTTGCCATCAATGAAAAATGGGGAGTTTATTAGCCATGTGTTGTCATTGATGTTGAAGTATGGCATTGTCAGTATTTTCACTGAGTTGTATTGATGTCAAAAGGTGTACAGAGCATGGAGGTTGAGTTTCTAGGCGAGATTGCATGATGTTACATGGGCTTTGGAGTAGTTTAATGACTTGTAAGAGTGTGAGAATGGGTTGCAAAGGCATGAAAAATGTTTCTGTTAGGAAAATGATATTTAGTGCTCACATTATATGAGCTACTCATATTTATTATGTTGTAAATAACACTTACTAGGTTGTTGTGTTACCTAGGTAAGTGGTTAATTTGTTACACACGTATATTTGTTAAACGAGTTGTTTGTTATAGTCTTCCTATTTAGTAGGAAGATATTCTGTTGTTGTCATGGCTATATAATAGCCAAATGCTTTGTGTGTGAATAATACAATGATTTACTATTGATTAAATATGCTCACAACCTTTTATCTGGTATCAGAACAAATTTTTATGGAATCTTGAGAGCTTATACGGGGCAGATCTAGTGATATCCACAGTTTCCCCTATTTATGAAATTTTATAGGTGAGAGAAACTTTCTATTTTTTGTATTGGTTTGCTTCTAGTGTGCATTGATTCTTTTCCCAAGACCGACTCACCAAAGGCACATTGAAGAAGCATTGGTTCTCATTGGAGCAAGGAGAGAACAACAATGATATTTTGTCTTTGACAGTCTATGAGAGGAGGATTGTGTTTTGGAAGAAGAGAGTTGTTGAGAGAGATATTTATGCACCAATATTTTTTTGTTTATAACAAGATGCTTGTGCACAGATCTGAATGCGTGATCTAATATCTCACAGTCTTCTTTTACCTGTGAAGCTTTTTGTCAGTTGAAAAGAAGGAACCAAAGATGCCTGCGACAGGGTTTGCAGAGCCAGTGACACCTGAAGTGGAATTCAAGGCTCGGATAATGCCTTATGTTATAATAACATGCATCATAGCTGCAAGAAGAGGATTGATGTTTGGCTATGATGTCATAATTTTAGGTGGAGTGATGTCTATGGATGACTTCATAGAGAAAAATTTCCCCATCGTGTATCGTATAAAACATAAGTTGACCGGTAAGGAAAATATGTATTGCAAATATGACAATGAAGGGCTCCAGCCATTTACTTCGTCTATGTATTTGGTTAGTCTGGTTTGTGTTTAGTTTTATAATATTTGTGCAAAAGTGTATCACCATCAAGTCATGGATTCGATATAAAGTTTTTAGTTGCAATTGTGTCATATAGATGACCATCATTATTTAATTTAGAGTCTTTTGAGATAGTATGTTCTTAAATTGTAATATGTTTATTTATTTATTTAGTGGTGTTTATTTATAGTGAAAGTCATTTATTGTAAGTCAAGTCTGTTTATGTTGTAAATGTATGGTCATTAATGTATAATTGTATTTCTCATCTTGTCAAGTCATTTTGTCAAGAGTCGAATTGTTAAAAACACCTTTAAATAAGTGAAAAGATATAGTTTACATACCTTTGTCGATGTCAATGTGTTAAAGTCTTCTAATTCCCTAAATTATCATAAAGTGTCATAAGTGTCACAAATATATTTGTGTCATTTTGTTATCGTCATTTAGGTGATTATTAGGAAAATTGTCAAAATAAAGAAAATTTTGCCTTACAGATGCATTATCGTTGGAACGTGACGTCTAATATGTAAATTTGAGCTCAATGATCGCATCCAGATGATTTAGCAGCTTCACACTGGAGGATGGAGGATACACAGAGGGTGGAGGACATACAGGGTCCTCTCGTTAGTCACCACCGATGAGGTCAGGGATATTGATTTGGTGATATGTGTATGTGTGAATGTGTTTTCTTTTAGCATGGTGAGTTTTGATTTCATTTTTTTTTCAGAATAATGTGTTATCAAACTTCACATTGTGGGGGGAGGGGGAAATGACACAATGTTTCAGTTTGAGTTGATTGATATGTATGTATTCTAAAGAAATCTCTTGAAGGTGAAGACATGATGATAACTGAAGTAGCACTGACACATCGTGATATGGTTTGGGGTAAACTATTTGAAAACCTCTTTTTTCTCAGTTTTTGGTCAACTGATAGAAATCCATATCTTTGCCTTGGTTTGTAATAAGCCAATAGAAAATCACACAACTCTCAGTTTTTGGTTATATGATAGAAAACCATATTTGTCTTGGTTTTTGATCAACCAATGGAAAATCACACCATCATGAAATTAGGTGCAGTGAAAAATGGATGTTTTCCCCATGTTCGCACAAAGGGGGGGGGAATGTTAGGAAAATAATATTTAGTGCTCACATTATATGAGCTACTCATATTTATTATGTTATAAATAACACTTACTAGGCTGTTGTGTTACCTAGGTAAGTGGTTAATTTGTTACACCCGTATATTTGTTAAATGGGTTGTTTGTTATAGCCTTCCTATTTAGTATAAAGATATTATGCTGTTGTAATGGATTTATAATCGCCAAATGCTTTGTGCATGAATAATACAGTGATTTACTATTGATTAAATCTACTCATTGTTAGGTGTCATAGAGTGTATTAAAGATTATTTTAGGTGTTCAAGGTTGGATAAGGATAGTTGAGGCTAGAATTGGTGAAATAAGCATGTTTCAGGTGCTTGTTTGTGAGGTCTAATGAGCGGTATGAAGCATTGGATACTGAAATAGAGTATGTAGCAGATGGTTATGCATTGTAATAGTATGGGGAGTATGAATATGATGTGTTAGGAAACTCACAAGTGTCTCAAGGTGCAGGTATGAGGCTTAGTCATGTTTTCTAGGTCTACTTTAGACCTAACCCTTACGAAAGCATGCCCAGGTGAGATGAGTTGAGAAGTTATAGAGATATTTGGGTATAGGTGAGTATTCGAGATTTGTTATTAGGTTGATATAATGTTGTGGTCCAAATTTTAGGTCTAGGTGTTGAATATTTTTGAAGATATTGAGTTTTTTTCCAAAACTGGGTTTCCAAAGGTGAGTTTTAGAGCTAAAATTTGACTTTTAGATGCTCATTGAGGAGTGTGTGATTTGCAAGGGGACCCAAGCTCCAGGAGGTAGTTGATTAGGTCAGTTATGAAAATTTTCCAATAAGAATGAGGTTGTTTTATCTTCACATTTTTATGAACAATCGTTAAGAAGGTAAACTATTTTTTAACCTTCATGAAACCCTAGCTTTGGAGCGACTTGAGATATCTTGAGTACAATGACCCAAAATTGATTGTTTGAGAAAAAGTGATGATTTTATGTTGTAGAGAAATCTTCCATATTTCCATTGATGTATTTTAATGCTTGTGACAGTATGTGGGCCCCACCCAAAAAGGAAAGTTTGATTTTGCTCAAAAGTTTCCCATTGAACCCGATGACTAATTTATCATTTATTGATGCATGGGAGTTTTAATACATTTCCATGATGGTTTTAAGTCATGGTTGAGCCTTTAGAATTTCAAGTGTGCCCTATTTATGAGGAGTGGTTTTTAGGTAGTTTTGGGGTAGTTTTGAGCAGTCTGGGAAAAGAACAGTTTCTGAGAAGCTACCTGTGGTTTCATGACTTGGTTTGAGTTTTGTGATGATCTCGAATTCAAGAGAGTTCCAATGATATATCATTGTATACACCCAGGTTTTTTTCAACCGCATACTTCACTTTATACACACTTAATTTAAATCTAAAACCTATCTAAAAATCATTATCCTAAGACACCCTCTCTACATCTCCGTAAAAACAATTTTACACTCTCATAAATTACCATTTACACATCTGAACCACCTAACCACTTAGAGTCTACCTCAACCATCTTAAAACCACTCAAATTTATTTTATTCTCACATCTTAACCTCCAGAACTCGTCCATAACATCCCTCCAACCATTTTCTCTCGTTATTTACCCGAAATCCTCATTTAGAAGTGGTTTCAACCACTTTCTAAATGTTTTTCCCAAAAACCCATATCTCTGGAGATTCTAACCAATTGCTAGCGATTATGAATATTAATCCTTTATTAGGGATCTTAAAACACCTTTTACTCGTGTTTGCACTTCATTTTTTCATCACTCAGTGAATCTAATCCATTTTCAGAGATCCCCAAGGACCTACCTCAAATTCCAAGCTCTCACAAACACGTCATTTTGGTGGCTTTTCCATTAATAATCTCCCACGAAGTTCAATAATTGTTTATCAACATACAATAGCTTCATTATTCATTTTGAGACCATCTTTCAACCTGTTTGCTTGAAAAAATGTATTCTTTTATCTTTTTTTGTTATTTAAATTTTATCTAAACATAAAAAATAACCAAAAATCATCATTTTAAAGCTTACATTGTCATTTTCATAGCAATCACCAGTGATTCTGTTTGATTGCCAGTGATTCACCCTGAATCACCAGCAATCCCTGTCAGTTCACATCTTTTTGTCAATTTATCAATTCTATCTCAATTTTCATCAATTTTGTGACTTTAACTTGTCCACTGTAAGCATGAATTTACTTCATATGACACTACCTAGCTAGTATCATCCCATCACAAGTATTTATGACATTCTTATAGTTTAACAACACTTCTTCTGGGAATAATAAAACATCCTTCATGAGTTGACATCGTGTGGAATATAATTTTCCACCGACATAGAGGACATCGAAGATTAGATCAAGTTCCTCCACAATGTATAACAAGAAACATAAGACTTTTGGTATGATTATTTTAAATCTGTTCAGATCTCATCCAGCCTTTCCTGGGCCACCTTTAAAGCTACACATGACTTTCCCTTCAACCTCGAGTTCTAAAGATTCTTGTCTTCCATCTTCCTGTCTTTTTCATTCATATATATTTCTCTCATTGTTATCAATCTACTAACTTGTGACAAAGTGAGCTGACATCCTCCAAGGAATTCCCTTTGGATTCCTTGAATCAGCCTTTGATGAAAAACTCATTTATTAATCTATCTAATCTATTTTGTTTAGTGTCTTTTATCTATAGGTTTCTTCATCAACAAAAGAAAGGAGCTTTAACTCTCTGGTACATTCTGACACACCCGATGGGACCTCATACCTTTTATTTCATTTCAAATTAATTAATTTTCACATTTAGGTTTTCTACTTTGTAATCGCTAACGATATGATCAAATTGCCAATGATTTTGGTGAATCACTAGTGATTCCTATCAAATCAACGATGATTTCTGTAGATTGTTTTTTATTTCTTTTCTAGTCAACCTTTAATATACATTTCTCTTTTCTATTTTTTGTTTCCATCTAACCCTTACAGGTTGCTTTCTTGGAAGATTGTTTGCTACGTTATAGCTGTGCTAGAAAAAAATCAAAAAATTTAAAATTAAAAAGAAAGTGTTTTACATGTTTGTCTCTTTCCTTTCTTATTTTCCAATCATTGAATTTTTGTTTTTTTTCCTCATCAAAATCAATATTTTTTTTAGGTTTATAATGAACCTTTCATTCTTCTTGGTCACATCCAATTAATCTCCCTCACACACAACCAAATCAAATTGATCATAAATTCCATCAAAACATTCCCACCCAAGTGGACCTACTTGGATTTCATCACTAAGAGGAGAATTTGACTCGGCATTCTAACCAAGTATAAACAATTGGTTGTTGGTATATTGGCTAAGCACCTGACTCCCTTATTGATGCAAGACCATAAAGTGAGGGGGTAGGAACCAATACAAGGCCCTGTACCAGAACCATCACAGATTTCAGCCTCATGTACCTTTGGGTATATCAAGGACTCCAGCCATAAAAATCATCTGAAACCATTGTTAGATAGACATTATCTAGCCCCATCAACCATTTTTCACATTTCACTTTTCTAAGTAATCAAGATAATTAAGAAATTTTCCACGTGAATTCTTTGATATTTACAAATAACGATTTAGATTCATTTTAATTTTATAAAGTGGTTTTTTGTTTTCATGGTTACTACAAGGAAACATTCCCGTCTCTAAAACTATAGTAGTATGACTAATCGATTCCAAAAAATTGTCAAAATGCCCAAAAATCCTTACAACAGGGTAAAACCCACATAGAGGATGTCACACATCTTATCGACCAACACAAAGCATTCCTATCATCGTCACAACCATTTGATCAATAAATCCCCTATTCCCCTTACAGTCAATCAACCACATCTGAAATACCCAATCCATCTAGTCCCCATTTCTTTGACAGTGGGGATCCCATCTTTGCTGAAATCCTAGATTCAAACACGGTTTCTCTTAATACATACCTTTCTACTTGAGGTGTTCACCTACAACTGTTCACACCTAAAGCATAACCTTCTGTATACAATACACCATATGACTTTTCTTGGCTCCGCAACCCTGATTATGATCTAATTATCCAAAAATTACATCCTTAATCTCTTAGTAATCACTCACAAGCATCAAATGTCATATCTTTGGCCCCTATCATAGCTTTTGACCTTAATCTGGTCTCTTCACAAGACACGAATACTAAACAGTTCACATCTTGAACAGACCTCTCATCTAGATCTACATCATCCCATAACAATACTAATGAATCTTCATCCATGTCAACTCCTTTAGTTTTTTCTACCATCCAAACTCCTCCCGTGAGCTCCGTAGCCATCCCATCAAGTGTAGCTCAGCCTACCCAGTCTCAACAACCCACATTTGTCATCCAAAATGTAGTTATGTTTATCCTGATATCAACTCTACTTATCAATACCAACTCTATCTCTACTATATTATTGTCCTCACAACAATTGTCTACTATCCCCACTTCATCTTAATTCATACCTCAACAATCTCAACCACTCATTCAAACCTACATCCCCTTTCAGAACATACCTTAGGAGTATCAACAACTCATCTATTGCTCTACTCCCTTCCAACATATTCTGCAGTAATCACAACCTTTTATCCACACATCGGTTCCCTTCCAACATATACGACAACAATCATAACCCCTTTTAACACTTCTATGCCTTTCCAATATCAATACATTCAACCATCACAAGCTTTAGTCTCATAACCCCTCTATAATATTCCTCTAGGCACACCCGTCAACAAAACACCCCGCAAGCATATCGACAACTGAATCAATTTATATATAATCATCTTGGTTATTCTTCCTCCAATACACAACAAAAACCACAAACAGATCCTCTGCAAGCTTTAAAGAACATAATATATAGCCTCGAAGCCACTTCTATCGGTCCTAAAAACACATTATCATATGAACAAATATGTAATAAACCTATTCATCCATATGTATTGTATAAAGATTATCCTCCTTACTGGGAACTTCCTAAGTTCCTTAAATTCTACAGTAAGGAAGAACCCCAACAACACATCCGGGCCTTCCTTCATGCCTATTACCTTATAGTGCATGATGAAGACTTAATGTTAATAAAATTCCCCATGTCCTTAGATGGTCCTTCTTTAAACTGGTATAATAGCATCCCAAAATATTCACTTTTATCATTTTCCTAGCTTGCTCAACTTTTCCTCAAACACTTATCAATCAACATCACACGCAAAATCAAAATCAATGACTTATACACAATTAAATAATTTGAAGATGAATCCATTGCAGATTTCATTGTCCATTAGAGGGGCATCATCAACCAATTATCATTTTCCCTCCAACAAAATGAGCTAATCAAGTTATTCTCTTGTTCTTATGCCAAACATATATCATCCACACTACAAATCTAATCCTTCTAAACATTTGATGAGGCCTTTATGATGGCTTGCAAGCTCGAGCTCCATGATATTGAAGAAGTATTGTCAACCTCAAAATTCCCCTCATTTTCAAGTCAAGTTTCAAAAAATTTGAGTTGGTGCCTGTTATCCCAATTTTGCCCCCTGACAAAATTGATCAAACACGACCCTGTACAAAATAAAATTGGAAGGGTCGGTTTAGTCATGCAAGCCCACATTCCAAATCCAACAATGAAGGGGTAGGGTTGACGAAGGAGGCCAACGACGTCAAAGGAGATCAGAGTGCATAGGAGAAGATTGAAGAAAAGGCTCAAAGTTTTCAGACTTCACATGCAAGTCAACTTGGGGAAAAGAAACAGACCGAGGAAGGCACCACGTGCCTCATCGGCACAAATTCAAAAGGTGCAACCTAAAGAAAGACCCCAAACTAGCACTAGTCCTCCACGTGGTCAGAGCCTCAAAAAGTTAAATCAGCCGTTGAAAAGTCTAAGGCCAATGAACATCGCCACATGTGTCATTGGCACACCTTCAAGGGTCGAAGCCAAAGGCGGTTACCCAAACAAGCGCCAACTCTACACATGTCTAGGGTCCCATAAAAGTCAAAAGGGATCAAGCCGACATTTTAATTGACTAAGTATAAGAGGGTCGATGGAAGCCTCCATGTGCCTCATCAACGTAACTTCAGAAGTGAGACCCAAGGGACAAACCCCAAATGAGCGCCAACCCTCTAAGTGGTCAGAGCCTCAAAAAATTTAAATCGAATAAGGAAAGGAGAACCATCAGAAATCCCCATGTGTCCCTTTGGCGCTATTTTAGGGGGTGAATCCAAAAGTAGGTCCCAAATGTGCGCCAGCTCTCCACGTGTCCAATCGGCACACCTCCAAAGGTCAGGTCCAAACAAAGTTTTCAAATGAGCGGGAAGCCTCCATGTGTCCTGGGTTAGACATAAAGCCTTTGCCAAATAGAGGGACTTAGTCAAAACACAAAAATACAGAACATGCTCATAAAGGGACACGTGGCCATGTTTCAAGCAGTGGTGGAGAGGTGGGCCCTTTTTATGTTTTGATGCTTTGAAAAGTCAAAGCGGAGAGGTGGATTTTCGGGACACTTTAGGAATTTTAAATTTGTTTCCAAAATGGTGTAAAGTTATAAAGTGACCCACGGACCCACTCATGCCAAGGGATAAAGTCAAATGTTGATCCCGTATTGAAAGTTAAAGTGGGAAGGTGGGTCAGCAGAAAACTTCGATTTTTTGAGCTTTTTTTTGAAAAGAGTTATAATTGTAAAAGTGAGCCATGACTCCGTTGCCACTCAAGTAAAGCCATGTGTCAGGCCTATATCAGAAATGGATGGGTGGACCAAAATGTCTAAATGCACAATCTCTATAAAAATCAAAAAATATAAAAGGTGCCCCAGGCCCGCTTCAGCAAATCTCTTCCACGTGGGTGACCCATTTTTAAAGTTGTAAAAGTGGGTTAACGGCTGCGATTCAATGCGTCTGGTTTTGCCGCCACGCATAGAAACTACCAAGGCATTAGAGAAGTTTGGATGTCAATTTCTTGAATTAGTTTCATCATTTTTTGTAACTAAATGTAACCATTTTTGAAAGCTATTTAGCGGGTTCTCTTCGCCATTTCTCAGGGTTGGATCCTGGTACTCTGTAGAGGTAATAGATTTGAAAGTAATAAATACAAAAGATTTTCCCTTTCTTCCTCTGCTATTCCTTCTTTCCTTGTCTAAAATTTGTGAATCATTAATCTTTTATGATAAGAAACTTTTTGTTCTTGTTTATATGATTTTTGTAACTTTACACCTGTGGAATTATATCTGTTATGAAAGTGAATGATTCTATTCTACATCTCCCTGGCTCAAAACGTATAAGGTTATACTCTGCTATCTATATTTCCTGAAAGTATTGTTATGTTCTTCCTCTCTCATCTCCTTAGTTCTTCTATTATTTCGTATTGATGATCTTTCGGGCATGAAACGTTTCAAAGTATTAGGAATCCACACTTTGAAATGTTGTACATTTCTATATAAGTTTTGCTGCTTACTTTCAATAAGGGAACCTCTCCCATTAAAGAGGATGAAATTGATGTCCCCTGACTTTGGTTTGTTAAAGTACCATTTAAAAACCCAATAAGAAGGAAAAGTGAAATTTAGACCAAAGAAACCTAAACCTAAATTTTCATCCAAAACATCCTCCAGCCAAAACAAATCCAAATCATCAGCCAACGACAGTAGTTGTCAAAACTGCCCCCAAAGAACATTACCACTGAACGATCTCATCCCTTAATGAAACTACACTATTATCAGTGAGTCATATAGTCCATTTTTGATAAAATTATAGCTGCTAACATGATCACCCTTCCACCTATCTACCCTATAAATACATTTGTTTCAAAACCCTCTTGGTACATGGACAATGATTATTGTAAATACCATAGGGTCAAAGTCCACAACATCGAAAGGTGTTGCTCATTCTGAAATTTTTCTCCAAGATCTAATTTACAAAGGTGATTTATAATTAGACAAACCTAATGCACCTCAAAATCAAAACTTAGACGTATTTAAACAACCCTTCCCAAATCATTCTCCATCTACTAGCCAACCAAAAACTAATCATGTTCACACTCATCATACTATAAATACAATTAACGAAAAATCACCTGTCACATCCACAACTCTTATCATAAAATCTACATCCAAGCCATCCACCAATGGCTCCATTTTGGAAACATAAAACATCGAATTAGTAACACCTTTAGGATCTATCCTTTAGAATGAATCCCATTCATCCACATTCACTTCATCTTCATCAATCCTATCTATAATATCTTCACAATATTCACAAAGAAACCCCACCCTACAAATTGTGAAAAGTGTGTATGATGATTTTGTATCCCAACATCACACACGTATCCCTCAGAATACCATTACACATATGCATCCATCTAAGAAAGATACAATCATAATCCATGGATTTCCTACTAAAAATTGAAACCCCTGCCTTATATCCTAGGGCCATATCCCTCATCTAAGTTACCTATCACCATCACACAAGAAAAGGCTATCCATTAACACATGTCTAAAGGATCCACACCAAAAATAATGTCCTCCACACTGGTTAGGTCAAAAGAAGCAGTGCTTCCTTTGATGTCTGTATCAAAAGGATATTATGCATTAACCCTAAAAAAAATTCTCCAACAATCACTCATGACGCTACCTCCTCTTAAACCATAAACCTTCTGAGGCTGGAAACCTTCCTGGTATAACTTTGAATCCTTCTGTGAATATCATTTGAACACTAGGAAACTTTGTGGAAGATTGTAAAGCTCTCTCCATGCTGCTATAAAAAACCTTGCAAATAAAGGTCTTCTTCAATTAGAGTTACAAAAATAAAAAATATCTCACAGGAAATCCATAACCACTAAATATAAATCATGACCTAAATCTCCAACCACTAAGGTTTCTTCCAACAAGAGACATCCTCATCAAATCAACATAATACGTATAACACTCGAGCATGTACCCATGAGTCTAGCCCTTCAGAACAAGACAAGTCCAAAGTGTGTGTTCCCCCCACTCCTGAATCATATAATACAACAATTCCCACCAAATCCAAGGTTTCTATCCTTTCCACTCCTACACAACCCACTACCACAGTACAAAATTTCATCATAAAACAACTACACTAATCTCTAGTCAAGATGTCTCTTTTTGAGCTAGTTCAAACCTCACCATCGCATTGGCAAGCTATGATCAAAGCATTTCAATCCATATCAGTGCCTCCAGAAGATCCACAAATCTTTGCAAATAGAGTAGGCACTCTTAAAACATTTGCTGTTATTTCCTTTGATACTTCTGAAACACCATCACTACAACTAGAAGACCATGATCTTCCATTCTTCATTACCACCCAAATTAATGATGTTTTAATAAAAATAGTCATGATCGATAACAATTCCAGTATTAATATCATATCATCCTTTTCCTTCAACTAACATAGAATACCCAACACCATTGTAACCCAAACACCAATGGTACTCCAATACTTTAATGTTACAATTGCTCCCACCTTTGGTACAGTCATCTTACCACTTAAAGTTAGTGTAAAAACTATCCCTGAACTCTTCTATCTAGTGGAAGGAGAGTTTCAATACAACATACTATTAGGCCATCCTTGGATACACGCTATGCATTATATCCCATCATCACTCCATCGATGCCTTAAATACGAACATGAGGGTAAAACCTTTACAATTCCAGCGGATCCCAATCTTGTCATAACTTCCAACATGACATACCATCCAAATGATGTACATGTTCCTAAATCAAGCATAAGATCCTGCAACGAAGCATCTACCAACACATCCTTTCCATCATCCAAACTACCAAATGACTCTTCCATTGATGGCGTTATGCAATGCCTATCACTGGGGGAATATCATGTCCTTATGCTAAATTCACTTCCCGCACCTAAGACATACGAAATGACCTGATAAACAACTCATGTACGAACCCAATGCGGGACATATAATCTCCTATGGTCCCCCACATTTGAAAACAAATATTTTCTATGGAGGGATCAACCATCCCTCTTCATAGCCTACTTATAAACGTCGCACTATGCCTTTTATATCAGACTTAAAATTCTTATATAAATAAGTATTCACACAAATGTACCTCCACCATTGCGCCTAGAAAGGTTTTGGATTTAGACGTTACGAGTAGGGAATTCATGATATAATTATCCAAAATTCACTTAAACGATATGAAAAATATGGGCTAGGATATGAGAAACCAAAGTTTGAATCCTCTCTATTAAGTACCACTACGCCTATCATCGAATTTGAACCATTTCCCTCAATCACCCACGATAATCCTATGGACACTTACGACACCATATCCATCCCTTATAAAGTTTTTTAGTATAATAATATTACATTAGGAACCTTAACCTATTAAACTAAACATGACACTAAGAAACTTCCGCTCATCTAGCCTGAAATGATAGAAGAAGTCATTAATATCCTTCAATGTCAAGACAATCAAGATATCCTCTCCCATATGAGAGCGGAAGACCATTTCCTTCAGAAAGATTCACCCCTAGACACTTCAACACTCCTCAACGAGTTGACTATCGATACTAATATAGGGACTTTATATGACCATCACATAGTCAAAGTCAGAAAATCCTTAAATTCACAAGAGTTAAATGAATTCACTGCTTTCTTATCTAAATATAGTCAGGCCTTTGCCTAGTAATATAGTGATATGTCAGGTCTTGACAAAAACATTGTCATTCACAATATCATCACCTATCCGAACGCCAAACTAGTTAAACAAAAAATATATAGGATGCACCCTCACATAGCTCTTCTTATCAAATAAGAGTTAAAACACATAATTTTTGCTAATTTCATCATACCCATTGACTATACACAACGAGTCTATAAAATTGTACCCATAATCAATGCCTCACGGAAGTTACACATCTATAATGATTTCCAAGATCTTAATCACACGTGTTTGAAATATGACTTTCCTCTTTCAAACATCGACCAGCTCGTCGATCTAACATCCGGTCACAAGATGTTATCCCTTATAGATGGCTTCTCTGGTTACAATCAAATCCTCATCGCCACTGAAGATTAACACAAAATTTCCTTCATTACTCCTTGGGGGACTTTCTATTACCAGGTTATGCCCTTTGGAATAAAAAATGTGGAGGCTACCTACTAATGTGCCATGTCATACATATTCCATGACCTTATCCATAAAAGTGTAGAAGTTAATGAACCCTTAGGAAAATAAAAACAATGTAAAGATCATCTCATTTTCCTTGAATCAATCATTACAAGTGTTATTCAATATTTTCTCCATCTTAACCATGTTAAATGTGTATTCAGTGTTCTCACTGATAAAATTTTAAGGTTCATCGTATCTATCTAAGGTATTGAAGTAGAAGCTACTATAATCAAAGCTATAATTGAAATACCTCCTTCGTTAAACCTCAAACAACTATGCAGCCTTCAAGGTAAGCTTCAGTCCATCTATCACTTTATATTGCAACTATCATATTACTTTCATCCTTTTCATAATATTCTTCATAAATATGTTGACTTTAGGTGGATAAAAATTGTAAAAAGCCTTCAATGAACTCAAGCAGTACCTCCTATCGCCACCTATACTCACACCTCCTCATGAGGGGCCATTCTACCTTTATATATCTACTACAGACCATGCCTTAGGTGTTGTGCTCACTCATCAAGATGATTAGGGTTGTGAAAAATCCATTTATTATATAAGTTGTACCCTTCATGAATATGAAACCCATTATAATGAAGCTGAAAAGTTGTGTTGTGCATTGTACTTCACAAATTCCAAATTACACCCCTACCTACTTAACTACAAGACGTATGTTGTTAATAGTTTTAACCCCCTTAAAACTATACACTTCAAACCATATCACAATGACCACATCACTTGGTGGATTATGCTTTAATTTATCCTAAAAAATCCATTAAAGGAAAGGCCATCGTAGATTAGCTAGCTGAGTCCCCTCTTCTATACAATCAACCACCTCACAAACAATTTCTCGATGAATCTATCAACACTATAACCGAAAAATAATTCAATCCTATTAAAATGACTCTCTTCTTTGATAGATCTAAATGCTAGCAAGGGGGAGGCACTAGTATTGGCAATATACATCCTTGGGGGATTCCCATCCCTTTATCTTTCAAATTGAATTTTGAATGCACTAACAACATGGCCAAATACGAAGCTTTAATCATGGGTCTTCAAAATTCTATCATGTTTGGTGTTCAAATATTAGATATTTATGGAGACTCAGAGCTTGTCATTAATCAAATCAAAGGAATTTACCAATGTAAAAATGAAATTTTACAAAAATATAAAGTCATTGTTGAATTCATCTTAGAATCCTTTGACCATTATACCATCCAAATTGTTCCACGATCTTCAAACAAGTTTTCAGACACCATGGCCTCTTTGGAATCTCTCACCCCCTTATCACTGAAGACTCAACTAAAAAATCCAAACTATTTTTTCTTCTCCATAGACTTGATCAACCAACACACAAAAATCAACTCCCTTCTATCAATACCATCGACAACAATCCAAATGACCTTTGGTACACTCAAATCTTTGACTATATTTTAGAATATAAAATTCCTCCTAATATATCCAGAAATGCTAAACGATCGTTCCTTCAACACGCTACCTGATATGTCATTGTAGGTGGTATCTTTTATAAACACGAATTTGACGAACTCTTACTAAGATGTCCTAAAACCCATGAATCTACTGAAGCCATTTAAGAAGTCCATGATGGTATATGTGGCGGACATTTCAATGCCACTGCTATTGATAAATGTGTCCTTTGATTGGGCTATTACTAGCCCACAATCTATCAATATTGTTACACATATGTTAAGAAATGCATCAAATGTCAACAACACTAGAATCTCACTCACATTCCTAGTCAAGCCTTACAACCTACCCAGGAATTATGGCCTTTATCTTAATGGGGGTTGAACCTCATTGGCACTATCAATCCTCACTCATCATAACAACAAAATTTTATCATCATAGCTACTGCTTATTTCATCAAATGGGTATAATCCATTCCTTTAACTTGTACTAAAGCCAATAAAATTGTCAATTTCATTTATCAACATATCATATGTCGCTTTGGAATTCCTCATAAACTTGTCATGGATAATGGAAAATAATTTAAAAACAAGGATGTAAAGAAACTTTTTGACACACTCAACATCAAACTTAAGTTTTCATCACCATAATATCCTCAGGAAAATGGACAAGCTAAAGATTCTAATAAAACACTTAACAAAATCCTCATGAAAACCATCGACAAAGCATGTAGGAATTGACATCTCCAAATTACATTTTCTCTTTGGGCTTATTGGACTAGCATCCATATTCCTACAGGTGTTACGTCATTCTCATTGGTTTATGGCTCTAAGGTAGTTTTACCCCTTAAATTAGAAATCCCATCACTTTGCGCATCTCTCAAAGACTTCATCCCTAATGAATACTATCGACAAGACCATCTATCATAGTTATAATTACTAGAAGAAAAAATATTAACAACTCTTGAACACCATCATGTATATCAAGAGCGCATCAAGTGCATGCATAACAAACATGAATTTAATATAGGTGATCTTGTTCTCAAAGAAAATAAAAATATCAATATGTTGGAACGGAGTAAACATGGAAAGTTTTCCCCTAACTGGATCCGTCCATATGTTATCACTCACAAGTATGGGACCGGAGCTGTATCATTTATCTTCCCTTGATGGTATACCTGAAAAGGAACCTTTGAAGGCCTTGCACTTGCATCCTTTCTAATATTAACATCATTGACCATCATGACAATAGTCACATCAAAAGATATCCTCCTTCACCATCTAACCAGTCATTTTATCATTGTAATGATTTGAAAGTATGTGGTTCTTCTGTCACTATCCTTCAAAACCTTAAATACGAGCATCATGGCTTTATTCATCACATCTTTCACATGGACAATTTCCTCCTTAGTAGGAACCTCGTAATCATTACATCCAGCCACCTCCTATATCAATCAAAGACATGTCATGGGGAACACATGCTTAGTTTTTTTACACATTCTCTTCTCCCCTCCTTGAAACAGTGGTCTAGTATGGGTTTGCCATCAGTTTAAAAGAAAGTAAAAAATTTTTATGGATGCATCCTTATTAAAGTAAATAGACTGATCCCTCGAAGGACAACTATCAAAAATAAAAATTCGTATTATACAAGAAATAAAAATAGACTAATCCTTATAAAGACAACTACACTGTTTAAAAAAATAGACTGATCCCTTCAAAGGATGGCTATCCAAAATTAAAGTCAAACAGATCAAAATTAGTTGACCACTCCCTCGAAGGATTTTTACTTATGCAAAAAGGCTTCCCGCATCAATCAGACCTTCAAAAATTCAAATATCAAAAAGGATCCTAGGAAATATTCCCGCATTGATCAGCTTTCCCATCAAAGAAAACTTCCTGCCTCAATCAATGCGAATCAAAAATAGAAAATACAGCTAGCGAATCTCCCTATGAAACCATTGATAGGAGAACCTACTCTCCTACACATCCTACATTTTTCAAGCATTCCCCATGTCCTAGGAAGGTATACATTTCACTTCCATCTATATTCATGATCCTACATGTGACTACCCATTAGTAGTCATGTTTTAACATTTCTTCTAAAGGCCAAAGAGTTGCAAGTGCCTTCACTATATTTTATCCCCATCACATATGTATCAAATCCAATGTAAAAGAAATGATTCCATATTTCATTCTTATCAGAAAATTTAGAATCACATTTTGATACACACTTAAGATCACATTAAATTTACACTATTCCTAACACATCATCACTCATAAAAAACATCATCATGTAATAACATCCACATTATATCACATACACATTCACATAATATCAACATAAATCAATAATTAGACATCAAATTGAATGATAATCATAAGTAAATAACGTCACATACCAAGACATGAATCATGAGTCAAAACACATAAATCCATGTATCCACACACATCATACATACATATATATCAAAATATCTTTATAAATCATCTCGAGTCTCACAAGATCCATATATCAAAATCCATACATCAAATATCGAGGCTTCACAAAAGATTCATATACATCAAAATACAGTACATCATATATATCCAGTAAACTAGACACCTGCAAAGAACTCACTTCCATGAAACAATTCTCCCCTGAGTAGTATGACCACCACCACCCTATGCACTACCACCACCAGTCTCCTCCGTCTGGTAGCTTTATCTGGTCCACCTCCATCTGAACCCTAAGGTGGCTAACCCATACTCACTGCACTAACACTAGGGCCTGACTCCTCGGTGAGCTAGATGCTCTACGTAATGAAGTGTGGTAGGAAATTTTTGTATCACTAACACATCGTAATAGGCCAATTCCTCTTGTACTGACTGGTAGTGAGCTAAGCTAACCATTCTCGGCATACCCATCTAACTACTGGCCTAAGCCCGAGCTGTCAACTTGGCACCTGACACCAATGTACCTTGTAATAGTTAAGATCCCTTTTTAGGGTATCTCAGTTTTTTCTATATCTATCATGATCATTTCTAGCCTATGCCAGCTTCTGATTGAGACTATCACGATCAATCCTCAAACCATTCCTATATGTCACCAAGTTATCACACTCCATCTGACAAACCATACCTCTTTATCTCCATTGCGGAATTTTCGGCCATCCAACATGTACAATCATAGCCTCTAAGGGCCGCTCTATTTGCACCATCATCACCCTCACCTTCATCCTCATCATCCCCCTCTCTGTCATCACCTCCATGCCCTCCCTCCATGTGGACCTACACCTACCTATATCTCTTAGATTTGGTTGAGCTCTCCCCCATGCAAGCAAAGGCACTAGGCCACCATCCCTTTTATTTCACAATCACACCAGTATGACATCGTCAATCAGTACCCTATCACCTATTCTCATCAATTCCCATGAATCCCATCCTCATCATGCATAATATGATGAAGCCCCACTACTATGTCTCGAGAGTATAAAAAATCCCCATCATCTCCCCTATAAAAAACTAGTAGCATCTGGACACATCCATTATATCAAGCCAAAATGTCACCTAACAGTGACTAAATATCACTGAGATCCCACTCCCCTCCTCATTTTCAACCCTGAACCCATAACTCCTAATGAGTAGAGTTTCAACACCATATAATGTCCTGCCCACACTTGGAAAAATCAAATATAGGGCCTCCATAATATGTCACCATGCATGTAGCCCTATAACGAGCTGATCGGTAATACTCCCTCACTCTACACTCCCCTAGGCTTCCCTACATTTGAACTCCATCAGCATAAAAACCAGTCCTATCTACAACCATATTAATACCTCCCCATTGTAAACCAAAAGGATGAGCCATGAATAATATGCTCAAAGTCCTAAAACTGTAATAGAAACGTAATACTAGTCCCAAATATCCTTTGAATCCTTCAAGCTCATAACTCCCTGTAAGTATACGCACAAGCAACATAGGGGCTCGTTTAAACACTATTTTATGCTCTATACATCTCTACCACAACACCAATCATCATCCAAGGAAACTGATCACCACCTGAATTGGGAAAAGAAAAACATGAAGTCCCCATCATCATCACAGTCATACGGGCACGACCCTGCCTATCTGTAGTATACAAGAGGATGATAATAGAATCCCCCTGCTACAAACCCCACATCATCTACATCATCTTTGTATAACCTTCTTCATACAATCATCCCTGTCAAGTATTATTTATACAGTATATACCCTCTCCCTATAAATGGGAAATCACTGGTGATCCTCTAAACGTCCTCTAAGGTGATGGTCATCTCATCCGTCATAGGTAACTAGAAAAATGCGTGTGGCAAGATCCTATCCTCTCCATAGAATCCAATAATAACTCTCGATGCCTATGGATACGTTTATAATGACGCGTATCCCCACAAAACCCACATCCTCCAAATGTTCCCAATCATCATCTAACATGTCCTCCCTCACCTTCTACTAAAATGGATGGGAATCCTGATCTCTGATAGTCAACTTCACCTTCACCTACATCTAAAAATTAAAAAAAAACATCAAATTAGAACATATCTCTATGAAAATTTCAACAAATTTGATTAAAAAAAATTGATTGCTAATGATTTAGCCTAACAATGCTAGCAATTCTACCTAATCGCTTGCTATCCAACCCAATCGATGACGATGCTTGACGATTTCCAAAAACGTACCCTAGTACGACATATTAAAAAATAACAAAAAATTAACAAAAAATACACAAAACAACAAAATAAAGGTACATACCTCTACCTATGTGGGCCTCTTATATTGTCACAGATGGTCCTACCGCTACCACAATTGCCCACTTATCTCTCTCTAAAACACATAATTGCATCTTCTCTAATCTCACAAAATCATCAATCGCAAATTACCTCATTCGTTAATAAAATTAGATTATTTATAGCCCCAAGAATATTTTGTGTAGGAATCACTGATGATTTACCCTAATCACTAGTGATCCACCCTGAATCACTAGCGATCCACCTTAGAGTCACTCGTGATCTGTCATTTTCTATCACAAACTATCATTTTTCAAAAAACAAAAAATATTTTCAATCACATTATCACATCCTTCAATGATGCGCCTCATTTTAAGGACCCCAAAATTGGTCATCCTTCACAGGACTCATTTTATGACCTTAACATCGGTAAGCCATACAGCTATAAGCCACATGAACCATTTAGTTCCCCTATCATTTGGATCTCCACATTCCTTTTACCTATCCTTATGGATCATACATACCCATAGGACATACGGACCCTTTGGTTCCACCCTGTCACTTGATCCTACGGTAATATCCATCTTGTTTCAATACCTTGTTTTAGGGAAACTTCAAAATGAAACACATATGTCAAAATTATTCAATCAACATCAATCAAACCGGTGATTCTATGTGACTTCTTCTGCAATCACCCCCAAGTTTTAGGGGGGATAACACATCCAAACACAAAGAAAACTTTATCTCACAGTGTTTTTTTCCAACAAGTTCATTTGTCATGAACTACTCGACAAAAATAAGCAAATGTGGACACCGAGGTTTTCATCAACTTACCTAATTCATATTATACACACTTTATTTAAATCTAAGGCCTATCAAAAAATCATTCTCCTAAGTACACCCTCTTCTACACCTCCGTAAAAAAAAAATTACACTCTCATAAATTACCATTTACGCATCCTAAACCACCTAACAATTTTTAAATGTACCTTAACCATCTAAAAACCACCCAAATCTATTTTACTCTCGCATCCTAACGTCTACAACTCATCCATAACCTCCCCCCAACCATTTCCCCTCATTCATTTACCCATAATCCTCATTTAAAAGTGGTTTCAACCACTTTCTAAACATGTCTTCCCTAAAAAAACTGAATTTTCGGTGATCCTAACCGATCGTTAACGATTATAAATAGGATTTTTTTTCCTCCTCTCTCAGGGATCTTCATGAAACCTTTAGACTCGTGCTTGCACTTTGTTTTTTTAACTCCCACCAAATATAAGCCATTTCCAAATATCATCAAGGTCCTACATCAAACTCCAAGCTATCTCACAAGCACATCATTTTGGTGACCTTTCCATTAATCATCTCTCACGAAATCCAACAATTATCTTAACAAATTCCAGTCAGCTCTCATTCAGACATTTGGAGACATATTTTGGCTCTGTTTCGTCAACAGAAGGTATTTCATTTATCTTGTTTCATCTATTTACACTTTGTCTAAACATAAAAAATAACCAAAAATACATCATTTTTAAGCCTGCATTTTGTTGTTTTCATTAAATTCATCATCTTCAAAGTAATTTTCAGGTGATTCTATCTGATCACTAGCGATTCACTCTAAATCGCTAGCGATCCCTGTCAGTTCACATATTTTTGTCAATTTATTAATTCTATCTCAATTTTCATCAATTTTGTGGCTTTACCTTGTCCTTTGTGAGCATGGCTTTACTTTAGATGGCAGTACCTGGCCGATCTCATCCCATCACAAGCATTTACAACCTTCCTATAGTTCAATAACCCTTCTTCTGGGAACAATACAACATCGTTCATGAGTTGACATTGTGTGCAATCTGATTTACCACCAACATAGAGGACATCAAAGATCATATTGAGTTCCTCCACAACATCCAGAAGAAACAAAAAACTTTTATTACAATTATTTTGAATCTATCTAGATCTCATCCACCCTTACCTAGTCTACCTTTGAAGCTGCACAAGACTTTCCCTTCAACTTGGAATTCTAAAACTTCTCATATGTCATCTTCCTATCTTTTTCATTCATATATAATTCTCTTATTTTTATCAATATAATTACTTGTATCAAAGGAAGATGACATCCTCCAAGGAAGTCCCTTTGAATTCTTGGAATCAACCTTTTCCAAGAAACTCTTTTATCAATCTATCTAATCTATTTTTTAAATGTTTTTGATTTGCAAGTTTCTTCATAACCGAAAGAAAGAAGAAGCTTTATCCAAAGGATATCCAAAAACATTAACATCCATCATTGCGAGTATCGATAAACCCTGCCATCTTCCGAGGTCATTTTTTTTTAATTTCACTTCATTAAGTTAAATTTGGAAAGCACGAACTCTCTGGTATAATCATACTTGAGTTTTTTTTGAGATTTGAGCAAGTAATGACATGTTCTTTGAAGGCTTATTTTGAGGGTGCTTGGTTTAGCATGGTCTCAAGTACGTTTCATGGTGTGATGATTGTTCTGAATTGTTTTCATAATTTTTGGAGATTGTTGAGAGCTTATACAACATGTATAAGTGTGTGGGATACCTTGGTAAAGATTGTTTTTTAATTTTTCACTCCATAGTTGACGAGTTGCTTGTTTTGAAGTTTCAGGGCTTCTTGTGTCCCAATGTAGGTATAAAAGGTTTTTGGTGATAGTGGTGACCTAATTGGTCAAATGGATGATGTTTTTATGATGTGGAAATTTATTTCTCTCTATGAAGGCCGACCTAGGTGAATTATAATGATGATACTAGTATAAAGGAAAATTAAAAGGTTCATTTGTGTTAGTTGTGTATGAGAAGAAAACGTGCACGCTAGAGGGGAAGTTGTGGAGCCATGAGAGGTCTTTGTGACCAGTAAGAGATGAAAATGAAGATGTGATGATATTATAGAGTTTTTTCATCTATGATAATCTAGGGCAAGTGGGAAATCAACATAAAGGAAGAGGGTTTTGGAAAGAAGACTTGAGTGATGGTTTGAAAGAGATAGAAAGGAGAACAAACTTCATGGTGTCATCTTCAATTGTAGAAAAAAAAAAATCAGTGGTGACAAACATATGTAGGTGGATGAGTTGGTGCTTTGTAATATAAGGGGTTTGTAGCCTCCTTGTGGAGTTGGTGCTCCTTGTAGGGTTAGTGCCCTACTAAACTAGGGGTGGGTGCTCCTTGTGGGGTTAGTTCCTCACTTAAGAAATATCTTATGATGTGTAATATTTATAGGAGTCCTTTGTTTTAATTAATATAAGTAGAGGTTTAGTGGGGTTTCTTCCCCTTGAGGGTTTCCCACTTTATATCTTGTGTTCGTTGTGTTATCGATGTTTTGATTGAATGTTATAATGGTTGATTGAATCATGAATGATGAATGTAATGAATTGAATGTTTTAAAGGACTGATTCATCCCCCCTCTCAGTCCATTGTGCTTCTAACACATAAAATTATACCAAAAAAAATGGATGAGAGGAAATATACAAATGAGTTTCAAAATTTGGTTAAGTGTTGCATTTATACGGATTCCCTCCTTTCAAACTTGTTTTCTCTCCCATTCGCACTCTTTAACTCATGTTAAACCCAAACCAGCTTACTCGGGTACAGTGGAATTTGGAGGTATGGTTAAACCATATAAATTAGGGGGAAAAGGAGAACATCCCCTAAAAAATGTGTCATGGGTGTTTGCTTCATGAGGAGGCCAAAACCTGTGAGTTGAAAACATATTCCTAAAACCTTGGGATGTGGTTTTAAGTGAGGAAAATGAGCCAAAGGATGAGGGAAAACATTTTTTTGTCCCCCATGTCCCCTTGGATATTGGGAAAAATGGGAATGGGGAAATAAGACCTCCAAATGGATGACAATGGGGTGCTTTTTCCATGAAAAGTGGTCAAAAATTAGATTTGGTGAGTTTATAACCTTTTTAATAGCTTATGTTGTCACTTAAGTGGTGAAATAAACTATTCCATAGGGGGAGCACAATTTTGTGTCCCCTATGTCACCTTGCACTTAGGACAAGGGGAAAAAATGACATCACACATTCAAAAGGCTTCCAAGGGTCCATTTATCATGGAAAGTGGTCAAATCCAACTTAAGGTGAGTTTACAACTTGTTTCTATCCACTTAAGTTACATTTTAAGTGACATAACATAACACTCAATGGGGGAGTAAAATTTGGTGTTTGGAATATCCCTTTGCACGTTAGGAAAAATGAAAAAGGGACATTAGGCATCCAAAACCCTACCCAAGCTTCTTTGAATTATGATGCCATAAATCTCAATGTAAAAAATAGACTAAGGAATGGAATTTCGGGCCTGGGAGCAAGGCATGGAGTTTGGAGGGCCAAAATTATAGGATTTTGATTCCAAAGTACCAAATAAATCCATTAGAACAACTTTCAAGACTTTATTCAGCATGAATTTTCCTTTTCAGTCCACTTTCCACTTTTGCCCATGTTTGTGTGCTAGTAAGCGAAGTTGCCACTAGAGTATAGAATGAGTACGAAAAAAACCAACACATGGACCATGAGGAGGGTCAAATATAATAAAATTTTGTGTTTTGTTAGGCCCTTAAATTTTCTTGAGGTTTCTGAAACCCTTTGAGTAAGTTCTACCTTGAAGAAAAACTCTTGTGTTAAAATGACGGACATGTTTTCCACATTTTTACACTCCTAGAATTATTCCTTGATTATTTCACCATGAAGTAGGCTATTCAAACTTTCAAATTCCTAGGATGATATATCCCAAAAATTCAAAAGGATCCCCTTTGAATAAGGTGACTAACTCCTTTGAAACAAGTTTTTCCCAATGCCTTACCCAAAAAGACCTGTTTTTTCTTAACTTTTCCTTGACCTCGATTACCTCCACATAACTTCCCTAAAATTCCTTATGTCACTTAATTTATATCCTATGAAACTTAAAAATGATTTTAATTTTCCATATAAGTTTCTGGAGGATGTTTACCAGTGAAAAAAAGACCAAAAATAGCCCTTTTGAAACCTTTGGGAACATCATTCTTTCATAAATATTAGTAACTTCAAGAATGAAGATAGGTACCCTTATTTACACATGAAACAAACTTGAAATTCATGTTATCACATTCCTCTTGCTTAGAATGAGGGTGAAACAATTGAAATGATGATTGGAGGAAAGGTATACATTGATTAGGAAAGGTACTTTCAAGTGTGGGTTTGGTTGTTATCACTAAAGTTTTAAATTTTTCATGCTATACATTTAGCATGACGACATCATGCTTGAAACCTGTTCTCACAAGCTCTCTCTTCTCTCATTGCTCATTGGTCAACTCAATCTACATTGAATCACACTATCTATACCCGCACCTTTAAGTTTAATGCGACTTAGGCTCATTTGTCTTAGCTGCACACTCATCTCGATGTCTAAGTTAAAACCTCTATCACTTAGCTCTGCTTGGCCCTTGTGCCTCACATAGAACTCAATTTTTTGGCTACCTAGAAAATCACTCCCTGGCTCATTCTTTTGCTATCAATGACATCCCTATCAATCTTCCCACTTATGACTTGAGATTTTCACTCAGTGGTTACAATGAGCTCTCCTTCTTGACTATGGTTTACTCAATCCCTTGCTATTTCACTTAAGAAACTCTCTAGCTCAATCATTCCAACTTTGCCCTATCTTTCCCAAAAATTACAAAAGGAAATCTTTTCTTTCTTGGTATGTTTTGTAAATTAGGTTTCAATGATTTGAGTTGGATTTGGATGTCTAGTTGAGCTTGTAGGCCAATTGGTCAAATACTTTGAGTTGTAAAGGGGAGGTCAAAATTTCAAACACCATCTTTACAAATGTCACCTTAGTATTATTAAATTTTGTTTGAATTTTTTTTTAATAGGTTATATGGAATACACAACAACTTGAGACTAGTTACTCAGATTTGAGTTTCATCTTTTGCAAGTGTTGTTGATCAAAGAATACTTGTCAGAGATCACACAAGAAGCCCGTGCAGGAGAGAAGGCTAGGATCAATGGCGCGGAGGGACAGGAAGAACCCACGCGTGGAGGGCAAGTTCAACTTTCAGGACTTAGCTGATTTTGAGCATGAAGACCTATTTTTAGAAGATGGTGTACATAGCACATAAACAAGACAGAGACATGCGTGCCACAAATTGTCTATCTCTAGAGGATCGGATCAAAGTGTTTTGCATGGAGATGAACTAAGAATAGGATTGTCACTTTAGTTAACTGTAAAAGGTCTATAGATAACACACTTGCATGTGTGGCTATGCCTGTAAATGACACGTGGCTATTAATAGCATGCAACCTATTTTTGGAATAGATAAGTGGTGAAGGGAAAGTCCCCACCCTATATAGATAATGTGAATCACATAGTAGTTGAGATATATATAGGTATATGCAGAGCGTAAGAGGTAAGAATAAAGAGATATGTGCATATGACTGGATTACTATATCAGATCTATACACACATCAATATAGATTGCCATTATTGTAAGGAGCTTCTGTGTTTATTAATAGATGAAAGATATTGGTTGAATCTAAGTGTTATTCCTGTGTGTAATTGAGTAGTGCATGTTCTTGATTCAATCATGATTATTGTTTAAGCTTGTTCTTTCCTAGATATGAATATGGCATGCATTGTAGAATGATGGATTAGTTATGGATCTATATATTTCTTCCTTCATCGTGCTAACATCATACTAAAACAACCCTAAAGAGGGATCTGGTACCTTTACACTCTTTGGGTGAGCGCTCAGTCTAGGCTGAGTGATGTGCCAACGCATCTAGGGTGTTATTTGGTAAATTATAGGCTGCATCATTAGTTGCGTTGCCTTCTACAGGTTGAGCTAATATTGTACCAATGGACTGTACATCAGCTACAATAACTAGGTTTCTATGGGAGAATGTTCTTACAAGATATGGATGTCCTTTAAGTTTAACAAGTGATAGGGGTACACACTTTTAAAATTAAACCATAAGGATCCTATTAGATGAGTTTATGGTTTCCCACCATAAGAATACACCATACCACCCTCAGGTAAATGGAACTGCTGAGGCTTTCAACAAGATTTTGAGCCAGACATTGACAAAAATTTGTGATGTTGGAAGAAAGGATTGGGATGATAAAGGGTCAGCTGTTCTTTGGGCATATAGAACCACTTATAAGAGATTGAACAATGCCACAACCATTTCAGGTTGTGTTTGGCATCGAAGCCATTCTTCCTATAGAATTCATGTTACCTTCTTTGAAAATTGTGCACGATGGAGGTCTAGCTGATGAGAAAGATTTATAAGAGCGGCTTGGAAAGATGATTCAATTGGATGAGCAACGAGCCATAACACGTTGGAGTCAGAAGTAAGAAAAGGCCAGGCAGAAAGCATGGCATGACAATAATATAATGGATAAGAAGTTAGCAGTTGGAAAAATGGTACTTATTTATGACTCTAAGTTCTTGCACCATCCAGGAAAGCTCAAAGTACATTGGTTGGGGCCATATGTCATCACTTACATACTTGAATTAGGTGCTTGCCAATTAGAAGCAATTGATGGAACACGGATACCCAGTTACTTTAACGGGAGTAGGCTGAAGCCCTACCATAAATAAGTCTTCTTGGTGTTTGTAATAAGACAATACTGCCATTTAGATTAGGTTTTCAATTATGTATTTCCTTCACTTTCATTATGCTTTGTCAATTTAGTTGTTGTTCTTGTGTAATAAGCACGCTTGCGCATGAAGCTAATTATTATGTGAATAATGTTTATGTGCAGAGGACTGCACATACTTTTAGTGTGGGGTGGTTGTATTTATCCAAGTAAAAGATTGTGTGAATTGAAAGGTGAAAGGAATAAGCTACTATGGGTGTGCTTTAAGTCAAAAGAAGATTGCGTCTCAAAAGTGACCAAGGATGGAGATGAATGAAACGACAGTATAACGTGAGGTATGCAAAGGCCATCATAACTACCAGGAGAAGGTGCAGTGATGAGGTACTCAGGTGCAAGGGTGCACACTGAAGAGAAGTTTGTGACCAGAGAGGAGGAAGGTGCGCTAGAAGGTTATAGATGGGGCGCGAAGATGTACCGCATGGAACACAAAAATTTGGTCAATGAATGAGAGGATATTTGGTAGGTGAAGGAGTAATAAATGCATCAAAATTTGATAAAATATATAAGGATGGGATGTGAATTCATTTTTACCATTGCGACTAAGAGTATTTGAGGAAATAGCTAAGTGCGAAGAGCCGAGTGATTGGGTTAAGGTGCGAAGGGTGTGAAACTAAGCATGACAAAAAAATATGTGTGAAAAGAAGCTTGTGTCCCCGGTGGGGAAGGGTTTGAGTGAAGCAAGGCAATAGAGAGGAGTTAGGTCACAAATTTTCCACCTAGGGCACAATTGAATCAAGCTATGGTTCGATTCGTAAATCAAAGAGTTAAAGAGGAGACGATTGCAAGGTAAAAATGACACCCAAGAAGGCAGCTGTAACCAGATCAAAAGGAAAGAAGAAAGTGGTTGTCGAGGAGGAAGAGATGGCACCTGAAAGAAATTTTTTAGAAATGCAATATCCAGAAGGAGTCATCATTGGCCAGGAATGGGATTCACACATTAGAAAGAGAAAATTAAGCAAATATAATCATAGGACCTCAGATAACAAGGAGCTCGATTCTTTTCTCACTATGGGGATGGACAAACATATGATAGATGACATTCCAATTTATCATGATACAGGTGAGAAACTTCTGAAGAGAATTGGGGTCTGCCAATTATATGAGCTTCCATATTTCAGGAAGTATGAGCCCTTGTACCAGTGGCTCATGAGTAGAGTGCATGAGGAATTATTCTACTTTGCAGGATGCAGAGTTAGAATCTCATCCGCACTTATCTCAACGGTGATAGGTGTGAAGGCCATATGAGAGGATATAAAGAATGATCTAAAAAATAAAGCTATGATCTTAAAGACCAGACATGAGTTGGGGTACTGGCAGGGTTTGTGCGGTATGGATATAGACAAGTTGAAGAACTTTCAGGTTATGCAAGCAACAACACACCTTGTTATAAAGTTGAACGACCAAGAGTAGTGGTCATAGGTAAATACTATGTGGTTACATGTTGCGTGCAAGATGTCAGAAGGAGCAGTCTATAATATTACAGGCTACATTATAGACCAAATAGTTGAGGAAGCGTGCACATGAGGGAAGATCAAATTTGGGGCTGTTCTATTATCACTAGTATTCATGGAATTTGGAATACCAGACGGGTTGAAGGAAAAGGTATGGGAATACCCCATGGAGAATAAGTCACCAGCTGAAAGGTTCAACAAATACCTATGTAAAGGGTCCATGACAAATGATGTCAAGTAAAGGGCAAAGAAATGTATGACAGGCTCCGCGCAGCATTTGAAGAAGAGTGGTGCATCCTGAAGGACCTACCATTAGTAGTCGGGAAACAAGTCTAGTTTGATGTATATCAACATTTCTGCATCATGTGCTTCCCAATGAGAGATGGAGTTTAGAGCCCTTGGTGCAAATTACCTTACACATTCACTGCAAGGTATTTCTAAGCATCTGTTCACAGATTCACAGACACACACTGACTGGTATTCAATGCAGATAAGGTAGACTGCGAATACCACACATTAAGTAAGTAGGTGTATCTAGGAAGAAGTGCCTATGTCAAGAGGCTCATTTCAGAGGTGTTGAGTATTAAGCCAATAAGTCTGGCTATAGCGGATATAGGGGCAACATTAGTGTATCTTCAGCTGAAGCCCAAGATGGAGAACAATAAGTATGTGGAGAATGAATTCACACTCCTAGGGCCACTAAAGGGTAATCACACAATGGAAAACATACCGGGGCAAAGGCCCACACAAACTATTGAAGTAGACGATGAAGAAGAGGAGCATGAAGATAGTGGAGGCTTGGAGTGTAGAAGAAAGCAACCATATGACAGAAAAGAGTCACAGCGCATGACCACTCCACCTTAAGGGCATGATGAAGAGGAATATACAGAGGTTGAATAGGGGGAGCACAAATTTAAGAAAGTATTCAGACGTAAAAGGACTCAAGGTGGAACCCCACAAGGAGACCATTGAGCCAAAGAGGAGAAGAAAGTTGAAGTTAGATGAGGAAGTGGAGGAATCAGGGGAGAGAGAGCGTGCATCTCCTACCCCATTTGAAAAAGAAGATGATCCATAGAACTAGGAAGAGAAAACAGATGAAGAGATGAAGGATGGAGAAGAGAGAGTGAAGGAAACCTTTGATTCCACGTATGCAACTACTTAAGGTGTAACGAGACAAACTCCTAACCTTGAAGCTACAATTCCCAAGGGTCCTAGATCAAAGAGGATGAGTGGGGAACATAGTACATCACTCATGGGCTATGTAAAGGACATCAAAAAAATCATCCGCGCATGTTTCAAAAGAACTGTAGAACAAAATGATTTATTTGGATGGGAATTAATGGATGAGGATATGACAACCATTCGAACTAGAAAACAACTCTCATGGTCAATGCACACCCACATGGATAAGCCTGATTTTGATATATGAGAGGAGTCATGCGTGTCAAGACAAATGAAGAAGACACCTCAAGCCAGACACATAATAGTTAAACCTATTGTTATGTCAGATGAACAAGTTAACAATGCACTGGTAAAGGTTTCTACTGAGGTTGTAAGAAGAAACATGGAAAATGACACAAAAATTAGAGTTCTGTGTGAGGAGTTGAAGACGAAGGATGTAGTAATATCATGCCTGACCCAAGAGAAGGAATTGGATAAAAAAAGAATAGTGTGTTAATTGGCATGGCAGAGGCCATTGGAGATCATGTGATGAAAGAACTCCCGCATCTGAAATATAAGGTACCAGAACAATTCCTCTCGGTAAGGCATTATGTTAGAGCTTTGGTGAACTTGGTAGTGGAAGAGGACACAATCATAATGCCAAAACCAAAGAGTCCTAAAGAAGAGGTGGAAAGGGCTAAGGCTGCAGTAGTAAAAAAGATTACATCATATGAAGGCCTACTGCAAGCGGTCCAAGAAGAATTGAAAAAGGCGGATCATGCCTTAAATATATGCACATATCTAGAGGCATTGATCAAGGTAAAGACTCTCGAAGAAGATAATGAAGTCCAGAAGGCTATGAAGGATGATACCTTGGGCCGCGCAAAATGGTTAACACTCGTAAAGCAAAAGCGCGAGGCCCTAACAACAACATAAGAGCTACACAAGGAAAGATTAGATGAGGTTAGGAAACTCATCGCATAAAAGATGGATGCGCTAGAAGGAGAACATACTGCAATGTCCAACATTATGTTGGTATTGCAAAATGAAAAAGGTGAAGTTACCCAAGATGAACTGGATTCTATTATTGTGGACATACCAAACCAGGCAGAGAAAGCATTCACTGAATGGTAGGCCTTGGAGGCCAAAATAAAGGAGGAGTATCCAGAGTTGATCCTTCAAACTGATATAGAGGAGGTTGCCTCATAAAACGTTCTTATTCATCTACATTCTTTCTTATTCTTTCCATTTAACATTCTTTAATTCAGTTTCAGAGATAACCATTGTCGGGATGACAATGAGATTAGTGTGGGGTAATGTTGATTAGAGAATACTTGTTAGAGATCACACAAAAAGTCCACGTGGGAGAGAAGGCTAGGATCAAGGGCGTGGAGGGATAGGAAGAGCCCACACGTGGAGGGCAAGTTCAACTTTCGAGACTTAGCTGATTTTGAGCATGAAGACATATTTTTATAAGATGGCATGCAAAGCACATAGACGAGGTAGAGACGTGCACGCCACACATTTTCTATATTTAGAGGATCAAATCGAAGCATTTTATATGGAGATGAGATAAGAATAGGATTGTCACTTCAGTTAGCTGTAAGAGGTCTATAGATAACACACTTGCATGTGTGGCTATGCCTGTAAACGACGCATGGCTATTAATAGCATGTGGCCTATTTTTGGAATAGATAAGCGGTGAAGGGAAAGTCCCCACCCTATATATATGATGTGAATCACATAGTAGTTGAGATATATATAGGTATATGCAGAGCGTAAGAGGTAAGCATAAAGAGATATGTGCATATGACTGGATTACTCTATCAGATCCATACACACGTCAGTATAGATTGCCATTATTATTAGGAGCTTCTGTGTTTATTAATAGATGGAAGATATTAGCTGAATCTAAGTGTCATTCCTGTGTGTAATTGAGTAGTGCATGTTCTTGATTCAATCATGATTATTGTTTAAGATTTTTCTTTCCTAGTTCTGAATATGGCATGCATTGTATAATGATGGATTAGTTATGGATCTATATGTTTCTTCCTTCATCACGCTAACATCCTGCTACAACAACTCTAAAGAGGGACTTGGTACCTTTTGTAACATCCCCATTTTAAAACACCAGAACAAGGGAATTTTTTAAAAAAAAAAAATAAAATAAAATAAAAAAAAATAACGTTCTCTGTTATGAATTATAAAATTCAAACACACGTTCGAGATTTAGTAATTGTTCTCTGCCCAAACCACACAGTTTGGATCATACAATTTCTTTCAAAAACGAATGTTCCCTGTTCACATATTTACAATATGGAACACACATTCAATGCCATTCAATCTCATAACAGATTCTATATGCTGCTGTAAATGACTCGATGAACTGCCGATCTTCCATTTTCATGGCTCGGAGTTTCAACGATCCTTCATTTCATGACTCGGCAACAACCGATCCTTCATGTACATGACTCGGCAACAACCGATCCTTCATGTCTGTTTATGCATAGTATATTTTATATACTTGTTCTCATAACCTTCCCCGGTTATCGAAGTGATCCATTTAAGAAGCCTATCTGAATATCTGTTACTGATATTCATCTGACATCCTGCATCTTAAATTAAGTGATAAGGACAACGCAACCAGCAATTGCGATACTTTGGCCAAAGATTTTCACATGCTTTGCATGATCATATTCCTGAATGTGATACACATCTACGGAATACGTCCTTCACTTCACTTCACCTGTTATCTAGAATGGTCTTTCCTGGTTCCTACCAGTCCTCATTGTTTAAGTTCCATTTTAAACTTTCGATACCAGCCAGTAATATGAGCGGGTATAGGAAGGCACTCCTGGTAACTAAAGATACGCAGAAATACGGTGTCGTTACCCCACGACTCCGTGTGTCTGATTACCTTTAGTATTCCGGAGTCACTCCGTATACCATATCATACCCTATCCCCACCCCAGCTAAGATCTACACATTCAGCCTATGTATTCTAAATGTTTTAATTCGGGAGGGCATTGCTATATGTCAGCTGCAACAATGTGTCGTCATGAAGACCCCGTCTTCATGAAGACACCTTGCTGTAGCTGGCGTATACCAATGTCCTGCAGAATTCTCCCAACGAGAATACACATCCTGCCCAAGTGACTTAGCCACGAGTTAATAGTTTAAGCAATTTTCAGCATCCACGCTGATCCCTTGATCCTCGTTTCCGTTGCAGTTGTATATAACTAAGAAGGACTAAACTGTCCTTTAGTTCGTTATGTATCGTCTCCTTCGTACCGAAGGGTTACATTTCCTTACTTGGTCCATTTCTTAATCATTAGATTAAGCATTCCGTACCGACGGACATAATAAGTTTACCTACTAAACTTAACCAAGATGTTTCCAATTGCAACTTATTTCAGAATATTAACTTATTAGACGTCATTCAAACGAGGTCTAATCCTTGAGAAATGAATTCATTTATTTCCCTTCAACGTTACATAGTTAAGGATCATTAGTTATGAACATATGCATCCAATAACCTTTATTCTGAATTTTATCAAACGGGATCATTAATGAGGTTTGAAAACGAAGTTCAAATACTCCCAGTTTAAATTGATATTCCTTAGCTCCTAAGCTAATCCTGAATACCCTCTGATTATAAAATCATATTCCTTTTAATTTCTCTTTTTTTTTTTTTAATGTCAATTCAAAATTCATCTTTACCCAAGTATGAATTAATTGCATTATTCAACTTAAAGGTTGTATTTAAGTAAGAATAAATATCAGTTTCATTTCAACATCCATCCGAGGATTACGAAACAATTCCAAATTGAGAAGTAACATTTTATTCCCAATTTATATAACAATATCAAACTGATATAATTATTGAAAATATCACACTTGTAACTGTATTCAATATTTCAAGTCATAATTTGTACATTTGCCAATCCAACTGATTGGGTATAGTTTTTACAAAGTATTTATACAATTCATGGACAGAAGAATATATTTTCTTCTTTCACAATTCCTCAAAGAGGAATAAAAGCAACAGTTACAATTTAATTTACGTTCTAACAAGAGGCATCAGAAGACAGCCAAGTCTTCATTCTAATCAAATTTCATCTGCAAAATGTATTGCACGGGTCAGTTCAATGAACTGAGCACTTTAAGCACTTATCCTTAAAATAAGATGCTTCAACTAACTGTTTCAATAAAAGAACCCTGCTTTTATGAAACAACAGCAAAACATCAATCTTGAAAAGCACAAAAGAGAGATCAGCATAACCACTAAATCATCAGAATATCATCACAACCAGCCAAGGGACTGCTGTCCCGTTTTCACATAATCATTGCAAGTATCAATTTACAGTATTTGCAAAGTTAGGAATACAAGTAGCTTGCTGCCTACATAGCATACAGTTATCTTTTCCACGCCTTTCATTAATAACAAATGCAAAGGATGAAACTAACTGAATATAAATCCATTACGTTCATTTCCGTTCATGAAGCATGTTAAATTTAGAGCATTCAAGTACAGACAAGAAAGCGAACAGCAATGCATATAGTAGCTCCCATCTAAGCACTATAAAATTCATCATTCACGAATTCCAGAATTCCAACTAAATGAAAGAGAAAGATCATTTTTCTAAAACATTCGTTCATATCTCTATTTCCTTCCACATGACTGTCCTAACAGTGTAATCCAGACGAAATTCAATTTAAGATAACAGTTCAGAGTGAAACTTACAAAATCCACTAGGAATTCACTTTCCGGGAGCATGAATAATTTCATAAATATTCAGCTTTAAACGAAGACAAGAAAGAACTCACCATTCATATTCATACTTCATTGGAATCAGACTCCTTTAAGGATCCAAAACATATTAGTACAACATTAAGTACATCCGAGATCAAACAATATAAGGTTACATACCATATAATTGCCATAATAAAGAAAATTGTATTTCTTTCGCTGCATACTAAACAGAAACAGTATTTCAACCATGCAATCACTTAATCACATAATGATCTAATTCTTAGTAACGTACCCCGTTCAGAATAATATTTATTCATTACTGTTACCTACAACAATCCATTATTCACATGACGATGAATTTCACCAGGATAAAACAGCAGGCAGAAAACAAAGAATTCATTCTCTTTTTAATTTCACTAAGAAACATCATTTGTTCAAAATGAAAATCGAACACCTAATCCGTGTTCATCTCAGCAAGACAACTGATTATAAGGATAACGGAACAGCCGTTCTTATCAAAACAAACTCTCAACCATAATACGCAATGAAATCCATTTTTCCATCATAGTGACTAGAAATATATATACATTCTGTGCATAGAATTCAATCAAGTGGAAACTGTGTCAGCAGTTCATATAAGAAGACCAAACATCATTATATAACACAGTGAAATCACCTTATTCTTTCAACAAGGAGAACGAAATCCCGAAATAAATTTAAGAAGGAAAAACAGTTGTCTTTTTCCTTATTCCATGAATACCCAATACGTATTCGCTTAGTTTCTACTCAAGAAGAGGTACAGCAATAATATTAGTGCTTAAACTTCCTATGGTTCGAGTTCAATTACTCACAGAAAACTCGAATGCCACTTCCAACCAAAACCCAAACAATACAAGAAGAAGGGTCTACTTTCTCAAAAGAAAGATTCTATAAGAACTACTTCATCAATCATTATTCTCTTCCTTTCCGTTTGTTAACAATACACGGTTGTTCAGAAGTGGTAACAACTCATAAAAGAAAGTGTACAGTCACAATATATATATATATATATATATATATATATAATCAATAAATTTTTCCCTTACTGTCAAACGTCCAGCACACGGGAAGATACATCATTCAAGAACTACAAGACAACCCAACTCAGCAGTCAAGACAATATTTCCCTATTGTTTCCAAAATGACAGCAAGATTCAATGAAACCCATTTCATAGAAATATATACGACTGTATCTCCACTTGTCTCTTTTTGTTTACATGCGCGGACAGTTCCTCATATAACAGCAAGAAAAGATTGTATTTAAAGAACAATTTCACCATAAGGCGATCGCACAGTCTATTCCATTTTCAAACAACACGAACAGAGAAAGGAATATCCACATTTCAACCATTTATACAGTCAACAATCAAGACTGAAAATCATTTCCAACATGATTCGAGCAAGAACAAATCAAGGCAGAGCAACCAGAATCAAATCTCATTAACATTTCCCAAAGAAAAGAAGCAAGAACCAATAAAATCCATCTCCAATCAACTCAACAACAATCATGCGATCCCAACCCAAGAGCAGGGTTGTTTTAATGAAACATTTAATCAAAGCAAAGATTTTAAAGAGAAGGGCTTAATGTGCCTGAGATATCTTTTTCAGAGCTCGAAGAAAACGTTGTTTGCCGCGTTTTTCTTCCACAATGGCAACACAATATTCCCAGCACTCCCTTCCTTCTTCTGGCTTATCCACAGCCTCAAAACTTCCAAGAAAATGCCAAATGCAAGAGCTGGTTCGACTGAACCAGACCAAAGAAACCAAATGCAGAGCAACTTCGGCCAAACCAAATCGAAACAATGAAAGATCAAATCCCCTCATGCTGTTTCCAAGGCGAGCTGGTCGCGAGGACCAAAAACCATTAATGCATTAAAGGCTTTGCCTTTTTCCTTACTTTTTGCGCCACCGCCACTTGAGTTGGCGAATTCCTAATTTCAAAATTTCCAAGCAAAACTGAACTTGGCTCCATTCCTAAATGGATGCCTCTAGTTCCTTACCTGTCCCGCCAAAAATGGTGCCGTCCCCGAAGGGACAGTTCATAAATGCCAATGAATGCCTCCTATCCATCCTTCCTTTTCTTCCCAAGGGTCTGCGTACCCCTTTAACTTAGGATTAGTTTTAGGTTACATAGTTCATTCGACCTAGGTCTTAGTTAGACCTTAGGTTTTAGGATTTAGATTTATTTTTCCCCCCTTTTTTTTTATATAATTTAAAAATCCACTAGGATAGTAGTGTAGGATGTATGTTAGGTCTTAGGGTTAGTTTAGGTTTAATTCACACTAACCACTAACACTAACAACTTCCTTCCAGCCCCTTGCTAACATCCACGCTAACGCAGAGCAGGACGTTCCGTCCTTCCGATTACATGCCAAGGCCACCCGTGTCCAGGCATTTCTCGCCCCACGAGGTCCCGAATTCGACAGTACAGGGTTCAAGAATCGAACCCCTGTCGTTGACATTTTCGTGCTAGCTATTCACACCTGTAATCAGATGCTGCACGCTTATAATAATCCTAGTCCAGTTCAAGTGTGAATTAACATAGAAAACACAAGAGGACCTCAGCATACTTGAATCAATGGAATTGATTCAGGGTATGCTGTCAATCAGCACAAGAGCAAGCAATTATACGACAATCTGTCGTCACATCAGCAATCATACAAGTACAATATTCGCTGTCCCATGCAATAAATCACAGTATGCAAGAATCCAAATTTAGCAACACATTCTCTTAAGATCAAAACATATCTTAACATATTTGCTTTCATTCCAAAAGCTATAAAAGTATGTAAAACATTCACCAAGTTAACATACAAAATCAGAGTATTACACCTTTGCATGCTTTAGGTGAGTGCTCAGTCTAGGATGAGTGATGTGCCTGCGCGTCTAGGGTATTATTTGGTAAATTATAGGCTGCATCAAGTGCTTATTTTTCCGTCCCCATCCATACGATATACTATTAGTTTTTTGTAAAAATGTACTAAAATTATAAAGTGACAAAGGGTGGGTCTAAAAGCATTAATTCACGGGGTGAAAACTGCTGCAATTTATTCCTTTCGCATTCTACTTTATATTTTGTAAACACACTCGAAATCTATAAATAGATCCTAATTCATCCATTTTTCTTACTCCCTTGAACTATTGTGAGTGGAATACTTCCATGTCACCTGCATTGCAAAATAAGAAGCTCTATAGGATATCTATGGGATTGCAAATTGAACCAAAAACCGTTGCAGAGAAACATAAATGGTTTAACAAGTGTTAGAACATTTAATTATGATGAAGCTTATGGTTTCTTGTGCCTTTCTATGCCACCATATATGCACTTTCATATAGCTATCACCAAAACACTCAAGGATGTATGGGACACCTTAGAACAAATATTTTGGAAACATGATGAAATGAGATAGTATGAATTGGAAAATGAGATGATTAGTCTTAGCCCTAATAGTTTTGACACACTTTAGGAATACTTCACCAATTTAAAATTTGTGAGAATGTAATTGAAAGGATGTGGAATTGAAAAAATACTCACAACTTATTCTTTCTATCCTTTCCCCACTATCTCCTAACTATTCTGGTTTTGTCTCTACCTTCTATGTAACCTAAAGAGAACTTAGAGAAAAATGGAAAATTCCCTCCTTTGATGAGTTTGTTGCCGACGACTCAGGAACAAGATAAAATAATTCAAATGGGTGTACTAAAATTAACTAAACCACATGATTTAATTATGGGGAATCACATATAGAAGGATTCAAAAGAGAATAAATAGAACCAAAAGGATTAAGAGAACAAGAAGGAACAACCCACCACCAAACCAGATTCCATCACTTCCTTTTCCAGTGTTAAGCCTATGAAAGAGAAAATGAAATGTGGGTATTGCACAAGAAAACATGATGAAAGTAAATGTTTGAAGAAGCATATTTACCTCTTTATGAATCTTATTGATCAGAACAACATAGGTTTACTTGAGTCTATCAAACCATCTTCATCAACCCATGAATCCTCTAGGGAACATGATAATGGAAAAGGGGAAGAGAAAGAATTAGGAATGGATAAAACAAAGGGAAGATATCTAGTTGCAGTTGTACCAAAAAATCCTATATGGGTTATTGATTCTAGTGCGTCACATCATATGGAATCTTCACACATGAAGTTCAATTCATTAGATCCATGTGATATGTATACTATTTGATTGGGTGAAAAAAAGTCTACTTAGGTTTTTGGGAGAGGTTCTATTGAAGTGAGTGGTGGAACATTTAACACTAAGTATTCCATCAATATAAACTAATCTCCTACCAGTATATCATATTACTCACCTTGGTCAGGTAATACGGGTTGAGTTCACTCCACATTTAGTATATATCAGAGAGTTACACAATGATACTATCATTTTAGTGGCTTTAGTTGATCATCAGACTCAGATATATTCCTTCTCTCATTTTTTCACTCGTTTATATTCTTCATCAAGTTCGAGAATTTTTTTGATGATGAGGACCTCTCTTCTAGCAAATATGATTGCAGTAGTGATGGGGATCCACCTCCACCATTCACTTGTCACCTTCTAGATTTTGAGGAATTATTTCTTGATCCATCTACTTATGGTCCACCACATACTTTTCAAGGAGTAGGAAATTTGATTTAGGACTCATCAGACATTGGAAATTATTTTGCATAGTTATAGGGCATTCCACAGTCTTTCTTTGTTACTACTTTGAATTCAACATCTCTTCATGGAGTAGTTGTGATTTCTACCTTGCATGAAGAACATAGTTCCTTGGGTTACGAGATCCATCAGACACTTTGCGGATTCATTCAATCTTCTAAGGTGATTCACTCTTCTAAGGTGATTCACTCTTCATTACATCTACTTCTAATCCATAGTCACTTGAGGAGGATTCTTTGCAAGATACAGAGTGGTTTCAAATAGTTGTAGCTTTGAGTGGGGATTTCTAGTCTTACCCGCTCTTCATTGTATCTCTTTTGAGGAGTTTTTTCCCACTAGATTTTATCATTTTAATCCACTTTGTGAGAGTTATATTATACATGGGTACCCTCATCAGGCCTTGTTGTTGGGACCCACTTTATTTTCCACCCACCTACGATATTCTTAAAGGGGGTGTTGGTGTAGATTATTATATTCCTTGTATTTATTTACTTGGAATAAATACTCACCCTTGGTGACTCATCTTGTTTAGGTGTACTTGGTGTCATATGAGTTATTATGACATGTCTTACATGTCATAGTGTGCCATAGTCTATCATAAGATTTACATTCCTATTCTGAGAGTGTAAATACCCTTCCTATTATGTGATTATTCTAATAGAGAAGTTACACAACACTCCTATTTGTACTTGTCATCACTTGAGCTATTGTAATGGGAAATATATTCTTTGCTAAAATTTTAGTTGTTTTTCAAGCTCTGTTTTTGATTCTTGTGAGTTATGATCATATTTCATTCAATGTTTATTATCTTGATCTCTGCAATTACACGGTACTCACATTGTCATCCAGAGATCATCCTGGGTCCTCTGATAGAAGGGGGTGTATGCATAGTATGTAACCACAGATTACCTACAAGAATATTATAATTGAGATTTTTTAGGTATAACATGACATAGAACATCAATAGTTAAAGATCCCACAGTAATGGGTAGATACATTTTTACCAATACTTGCTTATGTGTATTATCAAAGCCATGAATACATATAGTAGATGGAATTAAATCAACATTAGAAAGTCATTATTTGATGGAGAAAGGAAAATTTTCATATATTAAGACTATATCCATTATTAACTAAAACACGCTTAAAAATTACATTACAAATTTGAACTTGAATATACAATGAAGGAGCATTGTCAAAAATTGTTTGGGAATGAGAAACAAACTCAAAAGATTTTGTGCTAGATGAAGATGCGTGTGAGCTATGATAGTTAGGAGATGTGAGAAATATAAATAGATACTGATAATGATCTCTGAGAGTCATCACGATGAATGAAAGATATTGAAATCCACAACCAAATAAGGAAACCCTACGGTTACTAGGGTTAGGGATATAACGAAGCAAAAAAAATGAGGGGTCCTATGGTAATATGGGATTCAATCAATAAATGGGTTCACCAAATGATTTAAATTTTTATCAGAGGACTGGGATCAAATAGATAAAGCAGTAACAAACAAGATCTAGCATGTATAGTACTAGCAAGTGTGCAAAATAGGAGGTGGAAGTGACTTAACTTGTATTAAGAGATTTGGACTGATTTTGGGATATGAACTAAATGGAGTAAGCTGGATATGGATTGTGTAAGATCTGTTTGAGAAATTGGAATTCAAAACCTCTTTGAACAGGATTGCTCGGGTGTTGGTGTTTGAATTGGGCACTATTGTTGAGGTAACATCTCTCCTTCTAGTCTTTTCAGGGTATTAAATTGTCTCATTTCATTCACTCTTTGTCACATCCAATTCACTATAGGGTATCTGTGTCGCACTTGTACCTATAAAAATACCCCTAGCTACTTGTAAAAATATCAAGTAAACATTAGATGAAATAAATAATACATATTCTTGAGTCGGGCTAACCTCGATGGTCACCCCAATGTGTTTGTCACTGAGCACTACACTAAATTGTAGAATCTATGTAGCTATAGTGTGTGTGATTGAATTGTGTCCCTTAAAGCTAGATTTCCCTTATGGTAGTCACACCAAGATAGTGGCCTACACCTACTTTTCCCCTAAGATGAATGTGTGAGATGGAATTCAGAAATACCCCCCTCCTATGCAGCAAATAATACATCCCAAATGTAGTTCTTGAATCTTTCTCTTTTCCCAAATAGTAGATAATAAGTACTAGCCCAACGTTTACCAACCCCTAATGATAGTAATTCATGTACATATATGATTCTCTTATTTTAATTTCATC
Source organism: Taxus chinensis (assembly GCA_019776745.2). Taxonomy (NCBI): domain Eukaryota; kingdom Viridiplantae; phylum Streptophyta; class Pinopsida; order Cupressales; family Taxaceae; genus Taxus; species Taxus chinensis. The sequence continues at coordinate 620,809,845 of CM034155.1, forward strand.
ATTAACAACAAAAAAAGATGACCCAAAGTAATAAGATATTATATAAAAGGTACCAAATGATATGACATATACAAATCAGGACGAGGGAAAAGAAAAGAAATTCCCAAAGGGGACAGTAGTGCCTAGGTGCTCCTGTCCATAATGGGTGGTACTATCTGGGATGCTCAGAGGATATAATGGTAAATACAAAGTTGGGCCATATGTTTTCTAATGTCCAAGAGTAAAGTGGTCATTCCAGAAAAATAAATAATAAACATGTGTAAGAAGTTAAAGCAATGTAAAAGCAACACATGTGTTGTTAATGTTTAGGTTTCTCACTTAGGAATCTTGCATATAATGACATACTTAGAGGCCAGATGTAAATAGAAAGTGCGTGATTTTGTGACTACAAGATACTTTTCAAATCCTTGTACAATTTCTCAATATTTTACTATCTAAAGTTTAATAGTTCTAAATAAATAAAGAAATGCAATACAATTATTCATAATTATCCATTTGTAATTATGATTAATTATATCAATTTTAAAATTTATTGAATGAAATTTGCATCATTTTTGTGCCACCCTATGTTGTTAATATTGCAGGTATTGCATTAATTTTTGTATCTCAAAGTAGATGCAAAATAGGCACAAAAGTGGTGTAAATATGAAAAAATTAAAATTCTCGAGTCACTTCGGTATTGCGTGTTATAAATTGACGTGATTTATCCCAAGAAACACGTCAAAAACACCCAAAATGGTCGATTTCTAATGCAAAAATGACCTAAATTGTGGGTGTTATTTCCACATTATGTAGTGGTGGAATAAACATTATATTATAAGTAAATATTACGAGTGTATATTAATCACATACAATAGCATATGGCTGATTAAATACACTAACATCCCCCTTTAAGATGTATTCTACACAAGGTGTAGAACTTAAAACTATATGTGTGGAACTCATGTATGTAATTCTCAATCACTAAAAAAATAGAATTAAATTAAAATTCTAAGCTTGAGTAAATACCACCAAAGTTTTTAAAAATGTTTAGAAAACAATAGAATTAAAATATAAACCTCAAATGTAAAGCCCAACATTAAAAGAAGACAAAACCAAACTCTTGTTATAGTTTTGTTGATGTGTTTTTGCTACTAATTTCAACCTATATTTCAAGTGTCTCTCTGTATACCAGTGTGGACAATCAAAATGAGTAACTTATCCTTTACAAATGACAAGTTTGACTTTGTTCATATGCTAAGATAAATGCTCACATTCTAAGCCCAATTAGTGTCTCTCTCCCTCTCTCTTGAATTTTTCACCTTTTCTCACTTCTCTGTCATTCATCCAGAGAGTATTAATTAACTAAAGAAATAATTCTGTTAGGAATTAGTATTTACATTATTATTATATGTACAATAGGGTAAATATTACTTATTATTTGGTATTTTACCGTATGATAAAATAATTAGTATTATGACTATATGCATTTAGTAAGGTTGTATTATAATATAAACAACCTATGTAATTAGACTAATGTTCTACGAGTTGTTAGAATAAATCATATATTCTTGGAGAGTTTTAATAGGTGTTATGTTAGGTCTCCTATATTATAAGAATAACATAGACCTATATATAGTGTGTGAAATAAAATATTAACAAGAGAAGATTATTACTATGGTTTCTTTGATGAATAATTGAGAAGAACGAATCAATTTTTCATGTGTCAATATATTTTTTCTCTATCATTTGGTATTAGAGTGGTGTGATTCCTCAATATGACTTGCTAGTTTGTGAAGGGGCAGTGATTTTGTTCTCCAATTTCCTGTGGATGGAAGCTTTGAGAAAAATTATAGTGCACCTTAATCTATCAATTCTTAAATGCATTAATTTTGACATTAGTATTAACCATATTAAATATCGATCCTTACATACATAAATCCCATATTGTCCTCATCCGAGCTTTTATCTCATGGTTTAGTATAGATACAAACCTCCATGTCAGTTTATATAATCATTTTGAGGTAAACTGTTATGGGATTTGTGTTGTGACAAGGTGATTTTTTTGTCTTATATTTTTCATTGCTTGGTGGTTTCCATATCTTTTGGGTGAAAACTAGGGATTTCACGAGAAGATCAATATTATATTTATTTTCCAATTGGTATAGTAAAGTCCATTCATTTTAAGGAGAAGGAAAGAAATTATGCATATACAAAGACTACATATTTCGATAGCTACAATTTTGATTCATATTCACGTCCAAATCAACCACAAAAATATTTTAGGTAATGTATTTATCAAATAATTTTAGTATCGTTGAAAATATTTTGAAGAAATATTTCCAATGCATTTTATAGTTTGCAAATTGAAGCTTTAGTTCTCAAGTTATCAGAAAAACATCGTCAATCACTTTCTCTTGAATAGAACTCGGCCCACATTGGTCAACAACTTTACATTGTGTATACACCTAATTTTTCAATTTTCATCTTTATATACCTGTTACTAACAATTTACTTGTGCAGATAAGGGTCACTAATGCATCTATTTCTTGAGTGGGTGCCTTAAGGGGCTTGACGGGAATGTGGAATGGTTATTCACGTAACCATTATGGGTTAGAGACTATACACGAAGAGAGTGTCACTATTTGGTTTTGGCCTTATTTTTCCTTGCATTAGTTATCCTTATCCTCATAGGTATCATGCATATCATATTCATGATTTATTTCAAGATTGAATTTCAAAAAAATTCACCTTGTTCGTCCTCTTTCATGATCCACGACACATTGTTTTTACTTTGTATGATACCTACTTCATTTTTGCATCCTTGGACGACACAATCGCATGTGGGAATTTATATCGGTGTTATATTTTCCCATGGCCAATACCATCACCCACAGGTGATGGCATCCTATATATACCCTCACCTCATTTGACATTCATAAGAAAAAGGAAGCTAAGACATCCAAACTTCCATTTTATCTTCTCTTTTGTGCCATCTTCTCATCTTTTCACTCTACTCTTGGTTCATCTTGCATCTTGTTTGGATTGGATTGGACTCTCTTCTTCTTGGATGATTGCTAGCACTATATGGTCATCATATATTGAGTTTAGGACATGAATGGTCTTCCCCTACTCCACCTAATAATGATTCTCTTTTAGTGTGTTGTTTCTTTGGGGAGATAGATGCATCAATGACCACCCTACATGTATAGGTGAGTGATCTTACCCTTATTTTCATTGTGAATAGATTAGTCCATTTCCTCTTCTTCTTTGTGCAATGTTAGCTCAGTATTATACATGTTTGATGCTAGTTATCATAGTACTCTTATTAAATATCATCTCCTTAGCTATCATTTAATTTCATTTTAGTTGTTTCATGCATGCTTCTTTAATTTATTGTTGATCCACACCTCTCCACACCCAACTACCAATATCTCAGTAGGGTTGCTTCCTCTATTTCGATTACGGGCCTTGGAAACCCTAGGTTGACCTAGTGTAAGGGTTACTTCCCTCTAGATATGCGACCCTAGCACTCACTGTAGCCCCTTTAAGTCTATCTCCTTGTATGTCAGTATATGTGTGTCTACTACTTTTTGCCTCGATACCATTGTCAAATAGATAATTTAGGAGTGCATGTTATTAAGACACATTTTGTTCTTATCACCCACACAACATTGTTATAGATGTGGTATTTGGCTTGTATCACAGTCAATAAGTAATTATTTAATTGTTTAGTCTACATGTTTTATGCTATTGTTTTTATGTCTATAGATTAGATTTTAAAGAATTAAATGTGTGAAAATACATTTGTAATTGTCATTCATTACAATTTTTTTTGTATTTTAAGAGATATTTAGTTAATGTTAGTTAAATTTTTATTCTAAGTTGTTTAGAAATTAAATTGGTATTTAATTTTTAAGATTAATTTTGTGTCAATATCTTCAAGATAACATTGTTATCATTGTGTCGTGTTTGGTATTATTGTCAAAATAGAGTCACTTTTTTGTTATATCAAGAGTCATTTCGTAAAGTATTGTCATTATTTTCATTAAGAGTTGTTGTCTAGTCTTCTTTAATCGTCAAAAGTATTATCTTGTGTCCAACTCAATATTTGTTTAGTTAAAATTTGAGTTTTATGTTAATCATGTCGAAAATATTTAATTACTTTTTCGTTGTAATATTATATAATCTAAATAGTCATTAAAAGTGTCATTGTAAAGAGTTATCGTCAAAAGTTTATTGTGGGTGATTGTCAAAAATTCTGTTGAGTCGTGTTAGATTTTTTTTTTCCATATGGACGCATTTTTGGTGTAACCCAATGTCTTAGAAAATAAATGTTTCCACATTGTGGGGGAGATAAAATAAACACAACATGTAAATCATTGAGTATCATGTCTTCATCTGATGGGTAACCAACAACATTAACTGGAAGACGATGATTAATTTAAATATGTAAAACATGATCCTAATTTATGTGTTATGGAAGCAATAAATGAATACAAATAAAATATAAAAATTATACCCAATCAATTAAGCAATAAATAATAAAACCCTAAGTACAAAGAGGGTTAGAAGAGCCTTAGCTGATCCATAGAGTTTTTTGGAATGATTCGCAATGGTGACCAATTGAATAAAGATGGAGGACCATCACAAAAAAGCCTAAAACAATGTAGATCTTGAGGATTTGACTGGACTTGGGCACCTGGAGAGGGACAAGGGCGCCCACGGGTGCCTTAGGCATTTTTCTGGTCGCCCTGGTATACTAAAATGCTAAGAAACCCAAAATTTCAAGGCTGTAAGATGTTCGCTTCTTGTCGCTACAAATTTGCATAATGATCACTGGAGTTACCAGAAACCTGAAATAACTAATAGACCTGTAAAACCCTAAAAAACATCAAATCCTAAAAAAAGAACGATGCAAAATGAGGGGTCAAACTGTCCTTAGTTGCCACAATGGTGGAATTACAAATGAGCATTGCACTACATCTCATACCCAATGTAGTTTGTGTGTGTGTGTGTGTGTGTGCGCGCGCGCGAGCGCAGCGCACGTGCGTGCGGAATTATGCCCTAGGTTTCTCTTGTGAGTGTTGGACTTAGAGTAGTGAGCAAGTAGCTAGGTGTAGAATGTAAATAATGTGTGTATGGAATATAATAAACTCCTCTCCTATGCAGTGTGATGCAGAAAACCAACATTTGTCCCTTGTGATGGAGCTAGATGGATGCAATGGAGCTCTTAGATGCTTGATGGATGCAACCTTAGGTGGTAATAGATAGTGCTTAGTGCTTAGTCCCTTATTATGATCATATAACTTTATATTTATACAATTCCTTTGGTTGAATTTCGTAATTAACCCCGAAAATTCTGACTACCAAAAATATTAGATGCTTAAATGGCTATAAATGACCCAATAAGTGTGAGTAAAGTGTACAATAGGGGATGGGCACACCCAGAGGAGATGAGGGTATCTCTTGGCGCTACTGTCATTCTAGCTGGAAGACTAGTATCCATGATGATAAATACCGAAGTAGTAAAAAGGACAGACTAAGAAAGTAAGGGTGCAAGACAAAAAGTAGAAACAAAAAGAAAAGAAAGGTGGCTAAATACATGGGTTAATTATTAGTTTTCTTACCATAGGAATCACATGAATAGTAGTATGTAATCAGGACTATATAATTAACCTTAAGTCCATGATTTAGTCTCTAGATTTACCCCCACTTTTTGTTGGTGAGTGGAAATCGATCGGTAACATAAAGTTGATAGAGATACGTACCTGATTAAACCATGTAGATCGATGATAAAAAGTCATACTGAGGGACTAGAAAAAACATGTGGAGTTATAAAAGTGTGAATCATGGATGACTAAGGAGGAGAATAGTGCAAAAAGTGATGATGAAAATGCAAATAAGGTGACAAAATGCATGTGTAAATGTTGTGGATGTACTTTTTGCCGATGTTGATGTGTGTGATGTTGTTTGTTGGTATTATAAATGATGTTAATTATGTTGACTACCTACTTCCCATATGGACGGACCTACAAAAGAGGAGAATGAACAAGTAGTCAAATACATGCATGTACATGTGTAAAAGTATGTATAGAAAATGTGTAAGGAAACTATGTAAAAATACTGGAAAATGTGAAAAAGGAACATGTGTCACCTAATATGCGATGAGGAAAGAGTGTAGAAAGGATCTTGAAGATGTTGTAGAAGCACGCGTGTTTTTTGGGTGATCTCACACCACTTGCACCAGCCACAATTTTTTGGGGCGATCTCATACCACGTCATGGAAAAAGTGTAGGGAGAAAAATGTCTGGTGTTATCCTTCTAACCTTTAATTGATCCCCGCTGTAATATGGAACACCACTATAGATGGTGTGTACTAGATGCGAAGTGACGTAGGACCTATGCCCTATAAAATTTGCCATGTAAATGGAGTTTATTTAGACAATGTTGAACTACCAATCGCTGTGTAATATTCCTCCTTGTTTTATGGCATCCACTAAATGCATCGACTGTGCTGAAGGACCCAAGTTTGATTCTGCGCCATGTCCTAAAACTAACAATTGTGTTGGTAACAACCTGTGTATTACTGTTTTATAGGGTGAAAAATTCACCCAAATGATGCCCCCCTCATTTGGGGTGCATGCATTATGTCATTGAAGGAGTATGCAGTCTCAAAAGAGGACCAACCGCTATGTAATGAAACTATTCCCTACAAGGGGAATGGAATGTGCTTCATAGAAACCAAGGCACATGAAAACAAAGTGGCTAGGAGATAAGTATTAGTACAAGAAAACATGCATGTAAAAGACAAGTTTAGACAACTTGTAAGATATGTAGGCTAAGAAGACAATGTGTAAAGATAACACAAAGAAGGAGATAATGTAGACCGTGAAAAAACAGGTTGTAAACATGGGACATCCCTCTCATGATGTTGCAAGGAAACTAAATGACAAAGTGGCTACAAGCAAACAAATGTGTCACACATGAAAAAGTTCAAATCCTGTACACACAACGGAAAACAATGAAGAGAAAGAAGCAAGCAAAGTAATAGACAACCATGGTGGAAAATAGACCTGCATAATCAATGTTGTACATGAAGCACCCGTTAGCATGTTATAAAAATAAAATGTATATCAAATCACGTACAATCTAGTAAATTAGTATGGTATGAAACAAAATTAAATAATAACACGTATAATGTATGAAATTGGATGCCCCCATGAACCACTGTGGGACTGGTAATAGGTATTGTACCAAACATCCATGCTACGTGTAATAGATATGTAGAATATCCGTGATCACAACTAGAAATGAAAGTGAATGCACATGTGTGTATGATAAAGATAATGACATACAAGATATTTATCTATCATTTGTAATAATATGAAGATGTAAAATCATGAGTAAGTAAGCGTAAATGAAACCAAGATATGTAGTATGTTGTGGATGAGATGGAATGGAATGTAAATTTGAATGATAGGGGCAGCATGCCCCCCAAGTGGATGTGTATGTATGCAATGAGTTTCATTTATTTATGTCACCTCAGTAGTCAAGAATGAAATATATGTGAGAGTTCATCATCAGGAAATGGTTTGAATTGTGTTGTATGTACAAGACAAAATGTGAATTTGTCAAAGTGCAAAGATGTATAGTGTGAAATGTGTGAGTGAATAAATGAGTTGATGAAACATAGTGAGTGATGATGAGCCTAAATTTGATATGCATACCCTCAGCATTTGATTAAGTGACCATGGAACATAGAGTGCATCATGAAGGATGTAGATGTGTTTTGTATGATTGCATGTATGTTCAATTATGAGAGAAGGATGTCTTTAATGTGTCGCTTGTGTAATATGAGGTTTTTGAAGTTGTGGATTCAACAGTAGCATGTTGAGTCTAGTTCATTGGTAGTGTAGGTATGTTGTTGAATGCTAATAAAAGAATCGTGAGTTGTAAATACATGGAGTGTGTAATATGCCTTGTTGGACAGTGCACTAAAAATAATGTGATGCAATCATGTGGATTGTATATGTGGTTGAAAATGTGTGAAAAGCATGTCAAGCATAGGGTGTCATGTGTAGTATAACATGTAATGTGTCATTGGTATGTTGATAGATTTTTTGAATGTATAAAGCTTGTGTTGATTGTCCATAAGAATCAAAAGTGATGATATGTTTACATGTATTGTGTTGAATGTGTGATGTTACCATGGTAAGAGAGGTGTGTTTCTTTTTAGTGTGTTGAGTTGGTTTTAATGAGTAGGTGTGAGCAGTATGTAATGTTAGAGTGTTGAATACCTATGATAGGAAGAATAATTTGGAATTATGTTGACCTTGTAAGTGATGAACATGTGCGAACAAAGTGGATATTCTAGAATATTATGTGTAGTGTGTGTGAGTTTCATGCATGAATAAGATGCCCTCAAAGTCAAGTGTGAACTCAAAGCACAAGAGTGTTTCATTGGGCTTCTAATGATAGTATGTGAATGTGAACCAAAGTAAACACTAGTATGTGAAATTATGTGAACCTTAATATGATGTGTGTTAATGTTAAATGGGGGAGAGAAATCTAGCATAACTGCCCCCCAAGTATGGGATGATAAGAACTATCAAGTAATGCTTCATCGAGTGGAAAGTTCATCATTTTCATGGTCAAAGCCAAAGGGTGATAACATCTGACACTCAATAGGAAATAGTGTCAGGTTGATCATGCAAGGATCCACTTGATATGCAAATTAGACATACCCGTAACATATTCCTCATCGGTAAAATGAGGTAATGGAAACCCACGTTGCATACCACCAAGTGAGGTTTCGTTATTTTCCAAGGAATGAGTCATTGCGAATATAAAACAACAACCAAATGGCATGGTAAATGTCTACATTAGTATGATCAAGGTCTAACATGCCACCCAATGTAATCAAGACAATATTGATCCATAATATAATTAGAAATGAGCGATGGTGCTCACACATAGAAAGAATGTGATATGAAAGACACATAGACCATAGGCAACAGTCATATCTGATAAAGCCATCACATAGATGAGGATCATGAGGTGGAGGATATGAGATCCTCAAAATCTATTGATGGTGAATCACAGACATCTGGTTTCCCCTAAATGTCTTGCAACTCGGTGGGTTGATAACTCTGAAGTGTGATTTCATAACATGGAGCTTTTCCCAAGTGTGGGACCTTGCGAAGATTGGAAAAGCTCTCTAGATGAAGTCCAGTTCCTATTCCTCTATTCAGATGCACACGTAAAAATGTAGAGAATTTACTCAAAAAACCTAATCTAAATTTCCAAGGAGACAGGGTAGAAGATGCTTGAGTAAAATAAAACCTAAACTTACAAAGGTGATGCACCGAGGAATGACGAACACCTAATCTTGCCATCATAAACACAAACCATAATAGTTAGAATGCAATGCAAGATCATGCATAGGTAACCAAATTCATGAAGCTGAAAGATCAGGAGGATGAAAATGCAGCACCCCCTGGATGTTGATCAGACAAACATTAGTTTGATCATTCTAAGCATCCAGTGTGACACACAACATTGAAACCTCTTTCCAAGTGTGGGACTTGTAAAAATGAGAAAGGAATCTCCAAAGAAGGCTGGTTCCTCTTCCTAAAATACCTGCCACAACTGTTCCAGTGCAGGCAAGCTAATCTAATCTTAATCTAACCTCCAAGGAGACAGGGAGAGAGAGAGAAAAGAGAAAAAGAACAAAAGCCTACCTCTAAAACGGTGATACACCAGAGAAGGAAAATGCTAAACATCTATCAAAACTAGCTATGAACATAGCTAGCAACCCTGCAATGAATTTATTCAAACTTGCACAAATACCTGCAATGAAGAGAGGCAAGAAGAAAACAAGCAAAAAATGAGCAGGGATGGACAGTATGCATCACGAAACAGTTTTTGTTGCTCTAGAAGTTCACACAGAACATCATTTTAATGGTAAAAGGAAAAAATGCCATTACAGAGTAGGGGAGGAGGTCTGAACTCCATTTTCAACCCTGGGGAAGAAAAGAAAGGACCTCCAGAGTAGAAAAGATGAACAACCCTCTTTAGAAAGAAGCCCCTCCTTACAATTTATAGGAAGAATGAGAGAGGGAAGAGAGAGGAAATCCAAATCTGTCCCCAACCACCTCTGGGTTGCATTTAATTCATCTCATTATGGCGGTAGGTGAGAACCTTAGCAAAAGCGGTGAACTGTATTTTGCATTAAAGCTGGTTGTTGAAACGTCACCTTCTTCGTGGCCATTACCTGCGCCAGGGTGTTTCCATTTTATCTCTCCAAACTGAACCAAAATGCAAGATTGACCCCTGAATCATGTAGAGAATTTCGACCTTCTTTCCATTGATATAAAGAACGTGAAAATCTGAGCTTTGGATTGAAAGTTATGGCCACCTGAAGATTTAGGGCAGGAACAGGCCCAAAACGGATCGGCGGGAAAAATAATTCAAATTTTCATTTACCCTTTTTGGTCATTTGGCACTGTTTACCTTCCAAAATTGGGCGCATCCATTTTCATGTCGACACCTTTTGTTGTGTGCCGTTTAGTTACGTCCATGGGTTCATCCATTTTTGTGTCAAAATTTCTTGTCACTTGGACACGTGGCATGACCTGATTCGCCATGCGGGCACATCCTTGTTCCTGTTTGAGGTGAAGACACGTGGCGAGATTCCATTCATTGGCGGCTCTTTCAGATTTTCGCGTCCCACGTGTCCCTTTCATTTTGATACTTTCTGTCCCAATGTCCCTTGACTGCCTGGGACATCCATCTTCGAATGTCGAAATGGACTGTCTTGTGCCTGTTTAGGCCTTTTCGCCTTTGGGCGCATCCATTTTCGCGTCCCGACACATTCTGTCCCGCAGACCGCCTGGATTAGGACTTAGCCGATTTTCTTCATTTTTTTCAGCCCCAAGCTTGGTACAACGCGCCTCAGTTTACCTGAACCCTTCAGACCCAAAATGCCTTAACACAGTCCTACAACCTTATTTTTGCATTTCTTCCATTTTCTCTACGCTGTTGGGATTTCTTCTTGGTGGGAGAGTTAAAAAAAAAAAAGGCCGAGGGGACCCTGAAAAACATGATTTTGGGCCTGAATCAATCTTACTTGCTATGGGACTGAATAATTTGGTGCATGTTATCAAAATTACCTTGAGGGGTGAATTTTGGATAACAATTTTGGCGACTCAGCGGGGTCATCTACCTGCTGGATGAAGTTACCAGTTGCCTAAAGCATCCATTGGGCATGGAGTCATGAGTTGTAGCCTGCAAACTGATATGAACTTTGAAAACCTCCTCTCTGAGCCACTTGGAAACCCACTGAAATGGACTGTGCAAGAGCAAAACCAGCACCACAAAAACTATGTACAAAACTGAAAATCATACATGCTCCAAATGGAACATGCAGAGTGTGCACAAGCACTTCTTTTACTGAAAGCAAACCTACCTACTCTACTCTAATTGGAAGAAAAGGTAAGCTAAACAAACCCTGCAACTGGTTGTGTAAAATAGCTTCCTTTCTTCAAAATTGGCAACCATGCAACTGATTTGGCACTGAACATGGCTGATTGGATGAATGGAAAATCAACAAGAAGCTGGTCTTCCACCCAAATCATCAAGGTATCAGCTGAAGGCAAATTCAATACCTCTTTTAGTTGTTCTGCATTTGGATTGGAGAGGTATGACAGCTGATCCTTGGTTCTTTGTAGCTCATCCTCATGCTCAGAAGCAAGCATGACTGGTTGTGACTTCTCCTTTGGCTCCAATGAAGCCAAATACCTGATTGGGCAAGGTATGGTCCTTTGATATGCCCATTAGCTCTGATTTTCAACTCCAAGAATGGAGTCTTCTTGTAGACCTTCTTGAATGGATGGTGTGGAAGCAATGGTAGAACCTTTCTTCCCTTTCTCTTCCTCCAATGAAGAACATGGAAGATTAAAATCTTCCAATCTTGATTCCAAAGAGCTGCTATAAGATGCAGGCTGCTGCAAATGAATGCTCTCCTTCATGACCACAGGCTCTTGTGTTTGGAATGTGGATGATGAAAGAGAGAATGGTGGAAACTCAACTGGTTCTTCTTCATCAAAACAGTCCTCCAAATCTGACAGATAAACTACCTCATTGTTGTCCTGCTGCAAATGCTCAACTTCCTCCATGGTGTCCTCTTGATCTGTAACTTGATCATCATGGTTTCTTTCATCCTCCAACATTGAGTTTGAGAGATCAAACTCTTCTTCAGCACTAGAACTCGAGAGAGATGAAGTAGAAAGAAGAACTGAAGGTTCTCCTGTAGCCTGCTTTGTGCTCAAAGCCCTTGGATCTGCAATTTTCTCCTCCACAACTAGAATGTGCTCCTCTTCTTTTGGATTTGGAGCAGCTTCTCCCTCTTCTACTACTTGAAGACAATCTTGCTCTTGATGGAACTCTTCCTCTAGCATGAAGTTTGTCAAGTCAAACTCTTCAATCTGCTGCTCTAGAGGACAAGTTGGGACTGTAAGATCTTCTTCTGAGCTTTCTTCCTCCATGGCAATTGTGAATCTTCCTGAACCACCATCCCTGTTCTCCAACTCCAACCTCTTCTGAAGGCTTAACCATCAAGGGGATCTTTGTCATCCCAAATTTAAGAGCCCAACTCTTCAGACTTTGAATTTCTTCATCTTTGTTTGGCTTTTCTTTTTGCTGTTGTTTTCCTTGACTGGAATTCTGATTTTTATCCTCCCAACATGGATTTGGGAATGCAAGAGGAGAAGTGGATTGTAACTCAAATGGCTTGGCAATTTTTCATGGTGGTGGAGGAGGTAGAAACTCTTGTTTCTTTGGAGGAGGGGTATTTCTGTTAGCTCTTGTGGAGGGGATGACTGTTTGGAAGGAAAAGGGACAGGAAGAATTGAGATGTGGTGGAAGACTAGGGAATGGAGAAATGGATTCAACACTTGGGACAGCAGATGGAGAGTTTAAAACTTGACACTGCTGAGATGAAACAGATTGGGAAAGAGGAAGAGAAAAAGGCATGAGATGGTGTGCTTACCTGTTGACAAGGTTGTTGAATACTCCTCTCATACACCTCTATTTCTTTGTCCACTTTGCAAGCAATGGCAGCGTTGCAATCATGAAGTCAAGCTTCTCCTGAGGGCTGTAAGTGTCTTGGAAAAGGGCCTCACCCATGGACAAGGAGTCCTGGCAACCAATTCTGAAATGCTTTCATTTGAGCTGCTGCTCTTGATTGCACCATCTTTGCCTCCATCTTTTGGATTTTTCCAACAGATCTGCATCTTTCATCTTGATGGTCTTCATTGCATGCATACCCTTGCTCTTGACATGCTTCATATCCAAACTGACTTTGGCATTGCTGCTCATATGGGTAGTATGCTGATTTTGAATTTGATCAAAATGCTGATTTGGAGGATTTGTAAAACATGTTGGAGGTGTGATATACTGCTGTTGTAAATGTGAATTCCATGATGGAAATGAAGTCATGATTGCACAACTTCATGGAATGGAAAAGAATGAAAGAGATGGAAAGAAAATGGATGGAAATGGATGGAAAACGGGTCTGCAACTCAGAGAATGAGTTATTTACCAGATGGAGTCGCCAGATGTGCTTTTGAAAGTGCCTCCAAAAGGCTGAATCTTTAACAGGAACACACCAACCTGTCAAAGATAAAGTGAAAGACCTCTAAGGTCCCACCGGGCGTGCCAAAACTGTTAGTGCAAATCAGCAGCACCCCCTGGATGTTGATCAGATTTCTAGTTTGATCATTCTAAGCATCCAGTGTGATTGCACAACATTGAAACCTCTCTCCAAGTGTGGGACTTGTAAAAATGAGAAAGGAATCTCCAGAGAAGGCTGGTTCCTCTTCCTAAACTACCTGCCACAAGCTGTTCCAGTGCAGGCAAGCTAATCTAATCCTAATCTAACCTCCAAGGAGACAGGGAGAGAGAGAAAAGAGAAAAAGAACAAAAGCCTACACTAAAACGGTGATACACCAGAGAAGGAAAATGTTGAACATCTATCAAAACTGCTATGAACACAGCTCCAACCCTGCAATGAACATTCAAACGTGCACAAATACCTGCAATGAAGAGAGGCAAGAAGAAAAACAAGCAAAAAAACGAGCAGGGATGGACAGATGCATCACGAAACACGTTTTTGTTGCTCCAGAAGTTTGCACAGAACATCATTTTAATGGTAAAAGGCAAAAATGCCATTACAGAGTAGGGGAGGAGGTTCGAACTCCATTTTCAACCCTGGGGAAGAAAAGAAAGGAGAGCAGAGCAGAAAAGATGAACAACCCCTTTAGAAAGAAGCCCCTCCTTACAATTTATAGGAAGAATGAGAGAGGGAAGAGAGAGGAAATCCAAATCTACCCCAACCACCTCTGGGTTGCATTTAATTCATCTCATTATGGCGGTAGGTGAGAACCCTAGCAAAAAGTGGTGAACTGTATTTTGCATTAAAGCTGGTTGTTGAAACGTCACTTCTGGCCATTACCACGCGCCAGAGATGTTTCTTGATTTTCTCTCTCCAAACTGAACCAAAATCAAGATTGACCCCAGAATCATGTAGAGAATTTCACCAGCTTTCCATTGATATAAAGAACGTGAAAATATGAGCTCTGGATCGAAAGATATGGCGATCTGAAGATTTAGGGCAGGAACAGGCCCCAAAACGGATCGGCGAGAAAAATAATTCAAATTTTTTACTCTGATTTTGGTCATTTGGAAAATTTTCCAAAATTTCCCCGCACCTTGCGCCAAACTCCGCCACCTTTGGATGACATGTGTCAGGCTCTGATTCGTCCGCGGGCTCATCCTTTGAAAATTTCTTGTCACTTGGACACGTGGCATGACCTGATTCGTTGGCTGGGGGCAGCGGGCCAAAACACTCCTTTTGGATTTTTGGTGAAACACTTAGCCAAATTTCCAACTTTTCCTCTTCTGACATGTGGCAATTCATCTGCGGGCCTCCTTGTCTCTTTTGCAGGCCATTTCACTTTTTGGTACCACGCGTCCCTGGCGTACCTTTGGCCTGGATTCCAGAATGAAAATCTCCTTCTTCGGCTCGATTCAAGCTTCCTTGTTCCTGTTTGAGGTGAAGACACGTGGCGAGATTCCATTCGTTGGTGGCTCTTTCAGCTTTTCGCGTCCCACTCCCTCGCGTACTTTTGGCCGGACTGTCCCAACTGCCTGGGACAAATATCTCCGAACCGCCTGAAATGGACTGCCTTTTCACCTTTTTCGCGTCCATTTGTCCTAGACTGTCCCATTTGATTTCCTGGGCAAATATCTCCAAACCGCCTTGGACTGTCATTTCGGCCGAATCCGGCCTGTCCCACACGTACTTTTTGTCCCGGATGTCCCAATCCCGAGCGAAACAAAGACTTAGACAATTTTTTCCCTCTTTCGGCCGATTTCAGCTTTTCGCGTCCCACGCGTACCCTGGCCTTCCATCTGTCCCGCATTTGGACCGCCTGGACTAGGACTTAGCCGATTTTCTTCATTTTTTTAGCCCCAAGCTTGGTACAATGAACCTCAGTACGACCCGAACCCTTCAGACCCGAAATGCCTTAACACAGTCCTGTCAACCTTACTTTTTTGCATTTCTTCCATTTTCTCAGAGCCTATTCCTTGATTTCTTCTTGCCATGGAGAGTTAAAGAAAAATCCCCGAAGGGACCCCGAAAAACATGATTTTGGGCCTTGAATCAATCTTACTTGCTCGGGATTGAATAATTTGGTGCATGTTATCAATTTGCTTGGGATTTGAATCTTCTGATGCATGTTATCAAAATTTACCCTAGGGGGGTGGTTTTTGCATATATAGTTCCTCCTCTAAATCACCATGGAGAAATGCAGTCTTTACATCAAGCTACTCTAAGTGCAAGTCTCCTGCTACAACTATTCCAAGAATAGTTCTAATAGAAGCCATTTTTACTACAGGAGAAAAAATCTCATTAAAATCTATACCTTTTTTCTGTGCAAACCCCTTGACCACCAACCAGGCCTTATATATTTTCTTTCCTCCTTCTTCTTTGACGCTAAACACCCACTTTTTCTGTAATGCTCTTTTTCCTTTGGGTAGCTTCACCAAATCCCATGTCTGGTTCTCCATGAGAGCCTGACGCTCCTCATCCATGGCTTGCTCCTACTTCTTCTTGGAATCTACCTTCATTGCTTCATCAAAGCTCTCAGGCTCTCCACTAACAGTGAGTAATAAATAATAAAGAGAATGAGAAAAATGTTCAGGTTCTCTTCTTACCCTAGAAGACCTCCTCAATATAGGAGTTTGGGGTTCCTATTGAGGAGGTTCCTGAAACTGATTCATGTGTCACTTTCCCATCCAGAAGATCCTCTACTGCTGCATATTCTTTCTTGGATTCTTCCCTATTTTCCTGCAACTACTGCTTATACATTTATCATGAAAGACCACATCCCTAGATCGAATGATTTTCTTGTCCTCAATAATCCAACATTTATATCCAAAGTCATCACCACCATAACCAATGAAAGTACATTTTTTTGATTTAGCCTCTAGTTTGGTCTTATCATCCTTGTCTATATGGACAAACACCTCACATCCAAAGACTCTAAGAAATGAATAATCAAATTTCTTACCATACCAAGCCTCCTCGGGTACGCCTCCATCCAAGGCACTTGAGGGTCCTTTGTTTATCAAGTACACAGCTGTGCTCACCACTTCTGCCCAAAAAGAAAGAGGCAGTCCTGCATGTAACCTCATGCTCTTAGCACGTTCCATTATTGTTTTTTTCATCCTTTCGGACACCCCATTCTACTGTGAAGTTTCTGGAACCATCTTTTGCCTACGGATTCCATTCTTAGAACAATAATCATCAAATTCATTGTTGGAATACTCCCCTTCATTATCTGACCTGAGACATTTTAGCTTAAGACCTGTTTTATTCTCTACCAAGGCTCTCCATTTAACAAAAGTGTCAAATACATTAAATTTGTTTCTAATATAATAAACCTAAACTTTCCTTGTTGCATCATCAATAAAAGTAACATAATAACTTGAACCCCCAAGAGATGATACCTGAGCCGACCCCCATACACCAGAATGCACCAACTCTAACTTACTCTCTTTATTTGTAGGTCCAACCTTACTCACTTCTATTTCCCATAATGCAGTCCTCACAGAACTTCAAACCTATTTCTGTATATCCAGGAATATCCTTCTTTATGATCTCCATGCCCTTATGGCTCATATGACCGAGCCTATAGTGCCACAATGTTGTATCTACTTATGAAGCCACAAGATTACAAACATTAGTGCTATAAGTGGTTAAATAGTTTGGTTGCTGTAAGTGTGCGTGGAAGGATTTGTAGGTCGGAAAAGCAACAGGCGAGCGTGAGAATCTGCAAGTGACTCTTCCACGTACCCGACCTCCCGAGGTCGTGCCGAGACAGCCGGTGGGGATGGGATATGAATGGGGATGCAGAAAAGCTAGTTAGGTAGTCTAATGTCTTCAACACGCACTAATGGTATTTGTGAATCTAAGGAAAAGAAGGCCCTTCTAACTTGGACTAGTGTGATAGAGTCGATCAGCGAGGATGACTGCTCGAAGGCTCCAATCAATATCGAGCTCTTGCGTGATTCGATCTATGGGTTATGGGATGCGTGGAAAATGACCTGGGATGGTTTCGTGTGTTTCTCCTGATAGGGTCATAGGACGGATGGTAAATATATTTAATTCTATGGACGATTCTCTGGCCTAGTCCAAAATTCTCTTAGCTTCGTTAGCTATTGCTATGTCTAGTAGGGATAACTATTCGAATGATGAGAGGTGGAAGTCGGAGTAGATCTGAAATACTAATTTACGTAGGCCAGTGTCTATGTCTAATTCTCTTATGGATTTGTTAGGCTATGGGATCTGCGGATCACAACCCGTAGACTTGTATGGTTGTTGTGGTCCTTCTGATGGTCATGTACGGGAGATCAAGTCCCTGATCCCTAGTATCCAATAGTCGTAAGCTTTCTCAGCTTCTATATTCATAACCAACAGCTGTGCTGATCTTCTCAGAATACCTCACGGGCATTCTTCGCAACTTGGATTCTTAAACTAGTATCTACATCTACTGAGGGTGTCTCCTAGCGTCTGGCTGTGGGACTAAAGGATCACAACCGAATAGGTCTGTTCTCTTTCGAGCCCTTCTACAGTCATGCGGGTATGAACCTAGGGTAATTTTTAATTTGGCTAATTTGACCAAAATAGTGTGCGCTTGGTTGTCTTCGATGTTTAACCCGTCTCAACTGTAAATTGATCTGTTGGAATTCTGTACCATTGTTTGGAAGACTTGTATCCTAAGATTTTGGTCAATGTCAGTTATTGCTACTGACGAGTATTGGGCTGAGGCACAATCGGCTCGAAAATGTATTCCCTGGGCTCCCTAGGTCCCATAATTGTCATACAAAAGCAATAATGCAAACTGAATGCAGTAAAGTAAAATTAACTATGCAAAGTATGTCTATAACATGTATAACTCCTATATTTTTGTTATTTTCTGATGAATTTTTAAATGAATTTGAAAGAGCAGCTATTTTAATATATCTAGAAATTTGACAATTCAAAATAACAAATTAAAACAAACAAGATAACCGAGTATAGCTATTTGTCTATGTGATTGTAAATCTATTCTAAGTACTAAAATAACTGATCTAATCTATTTGCAAGACTCTCGATCCTACCTCAGAAGTGAGAAATGAATCATAGTTTCTCAGAAAACTACCAATCCCCACAGCTTCCCTGGAAATATCGAAAGTAAAATTTGACTGAAATAAAGTGATTGGCTACTCTATTTGATATGCTTCTAATTAGAACTTTGAAAGCTAGAACCTGGATTCTGTAGAACAGTGGCGAATCCGATGGTGTGTGCGGCTATGTCCCCTCAGTGTGATCTCCTCATTCCTTCGTGTTCACGTGGATCCAGAAAAGCGTGTAATGCTAGCATCAATAGAAATAGATATTGAGACAAAGGTAGCTTAGGGTATAGACTGAATACAATGCGATTAGGAGAGAGATAGCGCAAGAGTACAGAGCTTGACTTATGCAATTCCTAGCGGGATTTATTGCGAGTCATGCAACATGAAACATCTAGAACCTGAAACTATCCTGTTTAAAGAACAAAACCTACAACTTTAATGGCTTCCTATTGAAAATGAACTATTATACTCCAATGGATTGGATGAAATATCAACATCATTTGCACAAGATGGATATGTGGCTTACTAACAACAAAACAACACTAACTAAGCATGCAATGAAAGAAACTAAGGATTCTAAGCAAAATGAAAGACTAATCTATTGCAATGAGAAATTCAGAGGCAAATTTGAGGGGCCATTTTCTTGAGCACAAGCCATCTATTTATAACATTTGGATTTACCCAAGGTAAAAACCAAATAGAACTCTTAAACTATAAACAATGGCAAAACACTATTCCAGGGAACCAGAATCATTAATGCAATCTTATGGCGGTGAAAAAAAACTGGTGAATCATTGAAATTTACGTGAGTCGTGTTAAAAGAGCTTTCTGGAAAACGTGTAAAGGACCACTTCCCTGAGCAGGGTGGCGGTTACAGGACCGCCGCCCTGTTCAGGGCGGTGGTCACGAGACCGCCGCCCAGGCAGGGTGGTAGTTTCATCACTAAAGAGCAAAATACCAAGAAAAGAGGGGAAAAGGTAAAAAAAAATCACACGGGGGCTAAGCGGGGCATGTGGGATGTTAACACACACTTGGGGAGCTTTTCTAGATCCCGAACACCTTGCGAGGAGACCTGTATCATCATTGGGGTACTTGTTACGTTGTTCCGGCAGTACAGCACCTTACAATTTTGGGTACGTACATATTGCCCCCTTGGAGAAGCATTTTAGCCATGAAGAGGCGTAAAAACGGTGGGTCTGAGTATGGCGGTCCCGAAATGGGAAGTTGAAAGTTATACCTGATATGTTCGTGTGTTGAAATGACGCCGTCCAAAATTCCTGCCACCTGTAAAACGATAAGAGAACTCAAGTGCAGATAGACAAAATAGATCGAAAAATAAACGCTAAAATAATGGGAAATGAGGACGTACCATTTGTGAGGGGGTAAGAACTTACCTCCGTTGGTGCTCCAAACCTGCGAAAAAAAACATTTTTAAAACAAGTCAGGCTGCTATATATATGAAAGTGGGCCCATTTTCCTATTCATTTGCGCGAGTTGATTTGATTGATTATGAGCTCTGGGACCCACAGTGACGGTTTCTTGTGCGAGTAGAGTCAACACGTTCGTGACATGATAGTGATGATGCCTTCGTGAGTGAAACATTGACCCGCGAGATCACATGTTAGTTTTCTTCAGTTTATCCTTTTTACCCCCTTAATTTTAAAATGCTAAAATCTTTGTCATGGGGGGTTAATTTTTGAAAATGTTAGGTTAAAAAGGTCCATCTAGGGGGGGCGCCTACTGGGTAGGCTTTTTTTTTTAGCTAAAACGGTCCTTTTTTTACGTTTTTAGGCTTTTTAAATTATAAAACCCGTGTGGGTTTTTGGCACATGACTGCCGCCCTTAAGGCGGCGGTTACAAAACCGCCTCCCTGCTCAGGGCGGCGGTTTTGCACAGAATGCCAAAATAACATCTGTTTGAGATTGTTTTCACAGTTTTAGCATTTCTACGTGCTTTCATGATTTTTCTAATATCACTTGGATGCTAATTTGCTTTGTTTTGTGTGTTTTTGAGTGTATGCAGGCGAGAGAGGAGTATATCCGGTGGAGCCGAGAGAGGGAGTGTGACTGGCTCCCTGGAGTACTAGATGCCCTTTCACAAGATGAGGAGGACACTCTTCAGAGGGCCGGGATACTACGTATCTCACACGTTCCACATGTTGCACCATCCAGTCACATTCTTTGTGACCTATTCTCCTATTGGGATGCTGATCGGAACACCTTCCGATTACCAGGGGTCCGAGGTGAGTGGACCATCACTTTGGAGGATGTTTATCGCATTCTGGGGGTCTCGATCATTGGGAGACATTTGACCCTTGAGACAGCAGGATCGTGGGCCCAGATAGCACAGTGGGCCACTTACATGGGAGATGCAGTCATCTCCACGGGTTCAAAGAAGGGAGTCAGAGTTCGATCCATTCCTAGTTTTCCCATCCCCTTGCTTCGCCAGGCTATTATGGGGATCCTTGCCTCGAGACTGATCGGGGACAAGGGAGGAGACACACTGTTATACTGCTGGTCCCCCATCATTGCACAGATAGAGGGACATGGCTGGATATATGCCTGGGGAGCAGATATTCTTGGGACTACCAACCATGATTTATACAGGATAGTCCGTTTACAGGGGCAGTCCTTGAATCACCCGACCCTGGTCATGAGTCGGGTTTACGAGCACTTCATTCCTTATGGTAGAGGTGTAGAGGTGATAGATCCTGGAGCTGTGAGGGTAGCTAGATGGATAGATATGTCGGTGCTCCGAGCACCTCATCAGCCAATTACTTCTCTGACTACTGCTGACATGGAGGCCACACCATATCAGACCATGGCAGGTATATGGGGCAAGGAGGCTCTTACTTTGATCTCCTACTCTACCACAAGGCACCTTATTAATAGAGTGGGGCGAGTGGAGATACACCCCTTTGGCCGAGTTCCTCAGTATTTTGGTCTACCCTACATGGGCATGCTTCCCCCGGTAGCGCCGGTATACAGGTCAGTTTGAGAGGCCAGAGGGGGTCTTAGAGGCCGGGGTTGGACAGTTGTTACTCCTGGCATCCCTATTGTAGCTAGGAGGGTAGTAGTGCTCGAGGGAGATCCGGTGCGCCTCATGCACCCTTGCTTCAGATTGCCGCAGGTCCTGCCCATAGCAGCGATGACCCCATTGACATAGACTCCGAGTCCAAGGAGTTTACAGGGGGAGAGACAGAGGAGGAGACCGATCCTGAGTGGCATGATACTCAGGATATCATGCAGGCAAAGAGGGCCGAGTAGAGTGCAGAGAGGGTGAATATGGTTTCAGAGGAGCCACTCTACCAGGGCCATGGTAGGGAGGATGAGTCAGTTGCGGGGCGCTACGTTGCTCCAGTCACAGGAGAAACACCTCAGTGGCGGCATCCGTGGCAGGTGCTGACCCTGGAGATCCATCCTGGAGGCCTGGTGATCCGAGTAAGTTACCACCCTTCTCTTTAATGTTTGTTTTTAATTAAGATTTCCTTAGTTACTATCTCTCCTTTCGTTTGCTCTTGTATTTTATCTCTTGTTTCATTTCTAATTTGTTTTCTCCTTTGTTTGCAGAGACCGCCAATGAGTGGCGAGCCCTGATTCGTAGGGTATGTACTGATACCCTGATGATCCCCATGGAGAGGACCCGTGCAGAGCTGTCCGTGGACGCTGGGGAGCCCTCAGCAGCTAGTAGACATACTGACGTCTTCGCCCCAGTCTGGCATGTGTCCAGGATGGTATCGACTCTCCGCACGGAGCTAGCGGGGTATAGGACAGCCGAGTGCATGATGAGGAGTCATTCTCGTGGTGAGACTGCGGCTGCCCCTCGGGATCCTGAGCCCTCCGTGCACTCAGAGTGCCAGCGTAGCTGGAGTCCTAGGCGCGGGCGTGCACCTTCAGAGGGGTCCCATAAGGGTTGAGAAGCCACTTGGCTCTCCTAGATTTTGTGTGATATATTCTTTTGTATATACCGGGCTCTTTGAGCGTTTTGACCATGCTTGGCGCATGATGGCATTGTACAGAAACTTTGATATATATATATATATATATATATATATATATTCTTTTGGATTAGTCTTTTGGCATTCATGGCTTTGTTTCCTTTCCAGTTTCCTCATGTGAATTATGATGTTATGCTTGTATTCTCTTTAGAATGTATGCAAATGGAGAACAGATGATACAAATATTTTACTTTCTTTTTGTATTTTATGATGCTGATATATGATAATGTAGACACAATGTGACTATTTGAATTTAGTTTCTGTAAGTAATTTTGGATGCCCCATATTTGTTTTGGCAAAGTGGTGAAGATAAGCCGATATGATGAACAGACAAACTTGCCCCTACTCCTAACTCCACGCAACTAGTAAGATGTGAGGGCTCATCACCGAGAGTCGGGAAGGGCGCAAGTTATGAAATGTGTTGAAATGATATTGATGAAAGATAGACAAAGCTTTGGCGGAACCAAATTAGGATACCACAAGCCTACTCCACTCGAGTGACTTCATAGTTTTGGATGCAACTTTCTTTGTAGTTTATCTAGACTTAGATCCGTAGATGGCCACATAGTAGACAAAATCTGGGTTATTAGGCTTTTAACTCTTTTGGAATTTTGAACATCTGATTCATTTGTTTTTGACTCAAGATTTTAAAATTTGAATTGTTTGTCTATGACCTTTTACGTTTGTTTGTCAAGAGGACCCCCTATACTTTGCCCCATGCTACTAGTAAGAAGCGTGGGTTTATCATCGTGGGCAAGGCATAGACGAGTAAGGGAATTTTCATCCTTTCCCAACCCTACGTCACTAGTAAGAGATGCAAGCTCATCACTGAAGGTTGGTGGGGCAAGGAAATGTGTAAATTAAAAATTTTCTGTATGATCCTATATTTGACTTTGTTTATTTGAGAAAAATTTTAGTGTATTCTTATTTCCAAAGAGATATATATATATACGGGATAGATGTGACACCATGAAGCTTCTAGAATAGACCATAGGCAAGACACCTATCCTAAGAAGAAACCAAAAGTGAGAATAAACCCGCAGATCTTGGCATGGTTATCGTTAAGACCTTCTCATATCTAGCTTTATTTGATGAAATGATTCCGAGATAGTTTGATGATATCATGGATATGGAGAAGTATGATTAGAGTGTTTATGCCAACAACATCATGAGTTTGTAATGAATTGCTTTGAGAAAAATTCCTTGATCACATTTATTTGTAAAAAACAAGCGGACAAAATGATCCTAATCTATATGAAGATGCAATGTAGATATGATTATAAATAGTGCTAGTTTCTTACGCGTAGAATCGTTTGAGGTGTAGGGAATTGACTGTTTCACCAAATTCCTCACCTTCCAGCGTACATAAGAGGTATGCACCATTTCCATAGTCCTTCATGACTCGGTATGGGCCCAACCATCTGGGCTGGAACTTATTTCCTTCGCCGGTCTTTTTGTCAATCCAGCTGTCTAGCCTTAGAACTAGATCACCTTCATATATGTCGCGTTCATAGACTTTCTTGTTATACTGCCGGCACATCCGGTTAGCATAGAATTTGTGCCGCTGTTCAACATCTAACCTAGCTTCATCTAAGCTTTCTAGTTGGGAAAGACGTGCTTCTCTATAAGCGTCTTCATCTAGGATCCCTTGTAATGAAATGCGGAGACTGGGTATTTCAACCTCAAGCGGGAGAACTGCTTCTGCCCCGAATACTAGCGAGAAAGGAGTCGCTCCTGTTAGTGTTCTTATTGAGGTTCGGTGGGCCCATAAGGCCGGATATAACTTCAAGTGCCAATCTCGTTTGTTTTCTTTCACCGTTTTAAGGAGAATGGCTTTTAATGTTTTGTTTGTTGCCTCAGCCTGTCCATTGGCTTGAGGGTAATATAATGAAGCCGTATGATGGCTTATTTTAAATTTCTTGCACAATTCGAAAACTTTGTTATTCTTAAAAGAAGTTCCATTATCTGAGATAATGATTTGCGGGATACCATACCTGCAAATAATTTGGTTCAAAATGAACCTGGTGATTACAGAACTCGGTACAGTAGTAAGAGACATAGCCTCTACCCACTTGGTAAAATATTCGGTGGCCATGATTATAAAATTATGGCCATCTATAGACGAGGGAGAGAATTTCCCTATTAAATCTAGGCCCCACATAGAAAAGGACCAATGAGTAGCGATTGGTTGTAGTGCTTGTGCTGGCATGTGAATCTCATGAGAGAATTCTTGGCATTTATGACACCTTCGTACAAATTCTATTGCGTCGTGTTCTAGAGTAGGACAGAAATAGCCCATTCGATGTATTTTACGAGTGGTGGCATGGCCACCGAAGTGGCCTCCACACATCCCACTGTGAGATTCGTGGAGAATCTTCTTGGATTCTTCTGTGTCGACACATCTTAGAAGCATTCCATCGAATGCTTTTTGATAGAGCACTTACTCTATAATGACGTATTTGGCTACGATATTGCGTAACCGCCTTCTTTGTTGCAGTGTAGCACCTTCCGGATACGTATGGTCCATGCTATAATTAATAATATCAGTGTACCAAGGACACTCAGAGATAGAAGGTCGGGTTTCAACGTAGTATATGCACTCATATGGAAAGTCCAGATCTACTAGATCGCCTCCGTCTAATGGATTATCAGCTAACCAATCTGCAATGATTTGTCCTTTAACCGACTTCTTATTTACGAATGTTAATTCAAATTCACCCATTAAGGTTATAAAGCGCCCAACCTTTTTAGACAATGACCCTTGCGTGAGGAAAGTTTGTAAATGGTCTGTTTTTACAATGACCTTTGTTTCTTGATTTAACATGTAATGTCTTAAGCGTTTTGTTGCAAAGACTATGGTGAGGCATTCTCGTTCTGCTTGTGTGTAGCGTGTTTCATGGTCAAGTAATGTCCGGCTAATGAAATAAATCGCACGTTCTCTCTTGTCATCATCTTCTTGAGCCAGCATACAGGCTAATGAGACATTGGTAGCTCACAAATATAAAATTAACAGGTGATCTGGCTTAGGTGGCATTAGCGTAGGTGGTGATAACAAGAAATGCTTAACTACGTTGAAAGCTTCATTGCAATCTTTGGTCCAAGCAATGCTATAGTCTTTCTTGAGTAGATTGTTGATTGGATGAATGGCGAAACTTAAGTCTGGGATGAATCTCCGGATTGCACCAAGCTTTCCGAGAAATGACCTGATTTCAGATTCATCCGAAGGTGGGACCATTTCGAGGACAACCCAAATTTTGGTTGGGTCAACATCAATCCCACGTGATGATATAATGTAACCTAGGAGCTTTCCCCTTGTTACACTAAAGACGCATTTTTCTTGATTTAGCGTGACTCTGTATTCTATCAGACGTGAAAGAATGATGCGAAGTACTTCCAGATGGTCACAATGCTTCTTGGCCTTAGCCAACAAGTCATCTACGTAGGATTCCACAATTTTATGAATAAGATCATGAAATATATATGTCATAGCCCGCTGGTATGTAGCACCAGCGTTCTTGAGACCGAATGGCATAATAACATAGCAATTGGTTCCCCAAGGAGTTATAAATGTGGTTTTAGCTTGATCTTGTTCAGATATTCTGATTTGATTGTATCCCGAGAATCCATCCATGAGAGACAAAAGCTCAAATCCAGCTGTTGCATCAACAATGAAGTCTATGGATGGTAATGGGAAGTCATCTTTAAGACATACTTTGTTAATGTCTCAGAAGTCTATGCAGATGCGTATCTTCCCATTATTTTTAAGAACGGGAACGATTTAGATACCCACTGAGAGTAATCGACTGGTTTGATGAATCCTACTTGGAGGAGCTTTATTACCTCCTCTTTTACCATGAGAGCTACCTTAGGTTTCATTGGTCTCGATTTTTGTTTAATCGGCTTTGCATCTGATTTAGTGACGAGGTTGTGCACTGCAATGTGTGGTGCAACTCCTGTCATTTCTTTATAACTAAATGCGAAAGCCTTCTAATGTTTCTTGAGGATTCGAGTGTGTATTTCTACTTCTTCTGGGGTTAACGAGGATCCTAGTTTTAACATCCTTGGTTCATCTTCTGTTCCGATGTTAACATCAACTGTTTCTTCGATCAAAGAGGCGTTACCTTCTTCAAACTCAGGTGGGGCTGGAGGTAGTTCTAAATCGTCTCCATTCTCGACTGAGTATATGTTGAGTTCCTTTTGTGGGGGAAGCTCTGTCATGGGATTCCCGTAATAGGAAGATGAATGCGTGATCAAAGATAAATCTACAGCGTGATGGGTGAGATGTAATGCCACATAGGCATTTAAGTAATCAAGAGTGGTTGTATCACTATCGGCGTGGTCTAGGATAGTAGATTTGTTCTCATCCTTGCTTGTTAACAGAGAATTTGACAACGATTTTTTTACCAATGGTTTGGTATGAAGGGACACCATGAAACGGGTATCTTGGAATTCATTATTTGGAGTGAAGTGTGATGCCGAGGTTGCTATAGAATCAGTGAGAAGATTTTGTTCTCGCGGGATTGCTTCAATTGATATGAAGTCAAACTCCTTGCTTAAATCTAATATAGCTGTTTTGTAAAGTTGTAAGTGTTCAGCTTTGGTTTCGTATATCTTAGAGACTTGGTTTGCTACCAATTGTGAGTCCCCTAACACCCTGATGTTACCAACACCGATTCTCTTAGCTAGGATGAGGCCAAGGAGAAGGGCTTCATACTCGGCGCCGTTGTTAGTGCATTCAAATTTTAGCTTAAAGGCAAATGGTAGGACTTTTCCCTTGGGAGAAGTAAGGATTACACCTGCCCCAGCTCTGTAACGACATCTAGCTCCATCGAAATGGAGAGTCCAATACTTAGCTAGGAACATGGGCACTGTGACACTTGTTGTGTTAACGTTCTCTACTTCTATCATGTAGAGATCCACTACTGGAAGAGAGCCAACACCTAGGGTGCATCCCATGCCTACATAATCAAATGGTAGGAACATTGGTAGATCCTATTCTAGTAATTCAACAATTTTTGCAGTAGTTCCTAATGACACTGTTTCTATAGTGTTAGCCTCATCTTTGGAGGCTGGGATTGCCTTGGCTAGGCTCATAGTTTCAAGGTCTGTGGTAGGTACCAATTTTTCCTCTGGTTTCACGTCGGTAGGTTTATTAAGTTGGTTTGTTGGGAGTTCAAACTCTAAGTGTACGCCTGGTCTTTTCTTTAAGTCAGCTAGGTGTACATCGAATGGTTTTGGATCACCTTTGGCTACGAATATCTTTCCTAAATGTAAAAACCTTATTTCTTGAAATAACGTAGAAGGGATTGCCTTCATGCAGTGTATCCATGGTCGGCCGAGGATCATATTATAGTTAGTTTCCCGATCTATAATATAGAACTCAGTCAGGATGGTTTTGGGTCCTAAGGTGACCAGTAATATTATAGTTCCAATCGAGGTGGCTTTAAGGCTATCATAGCCTCTTAGTGTGTTTCGAGTTGTGGAACAATTTGTTTCTCCATACCCTAGCTTTTGAAGGAAAGAGAAGGGGACTATGTTGACCGCTGCCCCATCGTCTACCATTGCACACTTTACAGAGTTGTTATAAACCCATACTTGCAAATGTAAGGCTGGATCGCCTCGGCGTGCGATTTCAGCATCTGTCGGCATTTTGTTTATTTCGAATATGAATTCGACATCTTTATCCGCCTACCCCGGAGGATGAACATCAAATTTTATGTGATTTACATGTGTTTTAGGAGGTGGGGTGATGTTAACTAAATGACCTAAGCCTAATGCCTCTAAAAGAGTGGCCCTGTGGGTAGGAGAGTTCTTTAGTAAGTCTAAAAATGAAATGTGCAAGAAGGTTTTTGTTAGGTCATTAATTAAATCATAGGGACCCATAGGTTTTGCTACTATTTGTTGGATGTTATCCGTCCTGGCAGGTGGCTTGGACTTGGTTGAGAGAAATACTCTCGTGTCCTTGTTACAACTTCGATGGGTAGTTCAACGTCTAACTCTACTAAACCGACTATCTTGGGTCATGGCTGACTTCCTAATTGTGGCGCAACTAATGGATTTAGCGAAGTTGAAGCCTCATGATCATTGTTTCCTATCATTATGCTCTTGTTTGTCCCACTTGGGTTTAACTTGTTATTGTTGTGATTTGGGAGCGGATCATTGAAGATCTTGAGGGGTGCGTTTTGAGGGGAAACTGCCCCTGTAAAAGTATTTGGTACTGGTGACGTAGGATCTGTCAAGAACATATCTATAAAAAGTTGTCTTTGTTCATCTGGCAAGCGTTGCATGAATTTATTGTAGTCACATCACGTTCTAGTGTCATGGCCCCAAATTTTGTGGAAACCACAATACGAATTAGGATTGTAGTTCCTAGTTTGTTGGTTTGGAGCGTATTGTGGCCCAAAACTTTGACCAAACCATTGCCTATTAAAGTTTTGCATTTGCTGTTTTTGATTTTGATTTTGATTTTGATAACCAGTTGAGCCTTGGCTTGAACCCTGTGTAAGGTTTTTCCATCGTCGTCGTTGTTGCTGTGGATGATTAAAATCCACTGCATTGATTGTCGGGGTAAATTTGTTGTTTCGTTGGTTGTTTATTTGTGATGGAGTATTGACAACATTTACCTTCTTAGGCTGATCGGTTACTCCATCCGTTGTTACGCTGTGATTTTTATTAAGGATTTTAGGTCCTTGATTGACATTCATGGTAGTAGGATAAGTTGTAGTGTTCTGGTTGAAGGTGATTAACCTCCCGTTTTCTCCATATGTTTTGCAACCACTATCAATTGCCGCTTGATCTATTCAGAGAGCGCTCTCAAGTACTTTATCGTAAGTCTTTAGTGGAAACTTCTGGACTTCTTCCTTTACTTCTCTACTGAGAGAATGAAGGAATAAATCACATAGTTCCATCTGATCCATGTTCAGAGCACTTGCCGAAGAATAGAGAACTATGCGCCACCTCTGGATGAAATGGGCGACAGATTCATTATGTTCCTGTTTAATGTGTAAGAATTCCCTGATTCATGTCCTTAATAATTTGTTCATGTCAAAGGCCTTGATGAACTCTGATACGAGTTGCTTGAACGAATGGATGGAAGCCTCAGGTATTCTATAATACCAATCAAGAGCGATGCCTTCCAAGGTTTTGGGGAATATTTTAGCAACAACCCCATCCCATGGGAGTAGCTCTCAGATGGCTGTAGCATAAGCTTTGATATGTGCGTTTGGATCTCCCTCACCTTTGTATTTGGGCAAATCGGGAAGAGGTCTTGGAAGCATGACTCTTCATATGGTGAAATCTAAGGGCTCTTTCAAATATTCTGAGTAAGTCCCTATCGCATAGGTTTTCGACCATTGATGGTGCCTGCTGAGGGAGCGGAGGTGGAATGGCTTGTTGATATGGCGTTGCATATGCAGTGGTAGGAGCATAAGGGAACCCCTGTGGTTGAGTAAAAATACCAGGAGAGGAGAACATATCCCCTTGTGGTGATTTGGAGTACATGTTTAAGTATGAAGGGGTATTGTCCAAGAATGGATTACTTTGTACCAGACCGGGAGGTATTGGAATGACGTTAGAAGCGGTGGTTCTAATCGGCGTTTGTTGTGAATACTGAGGGGTCATACCCAACGTGCCTACTCCTGTGAGGAGGTCTGCTTGGCTAGGATGGTGCGGAGGATTAGAATTTCCTGTTTGTATGAATTGAGAATGGTGATTTTTCTCGAGCAAGTTCTAACCCTCTCACTTTTTCTACTAACGTTGAAATGACTTCATTTGGTGAAGTCACGGTGTTTCTCCGTAGTGGCGTTTGTTGTATATCATGGTGTTGTATAGGCATGTGATATCCCACTATGAACTGATCGCTGCCCTGCCAAGTTTCCCCGAGGGCATTTCCTATATGTAGTGGCATGGAGGTATTTTCTTGAAAAGAGACCTCGGGTTGTGTTTGTGAACCTTCTATAGGTGGGTACATACTTCAAGAACGTTGTTCATTCCTAACATAATGTACCAAATGTTCATCATCTAAACCCAGATATGGGTCTGATTGTCTACTAATTTGTGGTCTAAGTAGTACCTGAGGAGACGAACTGGATTCTCCTGTGAGCGTCATATTATTCGAGCCTGAAGGCTCTGTTTTCGTGTTTGAGTGAACTGATTCAACTCTTCTATTTGGAAAGATGAGTTATATCTGATCCTTGGTGATGGAGTTTGTGTTGATAGTTGGTTATTTGAATAGTTGTCACCCCATACTGAGAGCGAGGGTGATGAATGCCTATTCAGTTGAGTGTAGTATGCCTCAAGACCTAAGAGAGGTCTACCATATGCATCGAATCTTGACATATTTGGGGGGTATATGAATACCCGCAGAATAATGGGAAGGGGCGAAGGTGATGGTGAAAGCTAATGAGGTAATAAAGATGAAAGATTTTTTTATTTCAAAAGAACTAGTAGAGATCTGACTCCAGAGCAAAAAGTAGAAAGTTCACGTCGGGTTCACCAATTTTGTACGATGGAAAAGTGACAAGTGAGCTTGGGAATCTACAAGTAACTCTTCCTCGCACTCGACCTCCCGAGGTCGTGCCGAGATAGCCGGTGGGGATGGGATATGCGTGGGATGCAGACAAACTAGTTAGGCAATATGATGTCTTCAACGTGCACTAGTGGAAATTGTGAATCTAAGGCAAAGAAGGCCCTCCTACCCTGAACTGGTGTGATAGATCGATCAACAAGGATGACTGCTCAAAGGCTCCAATCAATATCGAGCTCTGGCGTGATTCGGTCTATGGGTTGTGGAATACGTGGAAAATGACTTAGGATAGTTTCATGTATGTCCCCAGATAAGGTCATAAGGTAGATGGTAAATATTATTGACTCTATGGGTGATTCTCTGGTCTAGTCCAAAATTCCCTAGCTTCGTTAGCTGCTACGTCCAATAAGGATAACTGCTCGATGATGACAAGTGGAAGCGGAGTAGACAGGAATACTAATGTACATAGGCCATTGTCAATGTCAGATTGACCTATGGATTCGTTAGGTTGTGGGAATTGTGGGTCACAACCATAGATTCGTGGTTTTTGTGGTACCTTCTATGGTCATGCGTATGTGAATTTAGCCCCTAATCCCTAATATCTAATAGTCATATGCTTTCTCGGCCTCTATATTCAGGATTAATAGTTGTGCAATTTTCTCAAAGTATCTCACGGGTGCTTCTTGTAACCTAAATTCTCAAACTAGTATCTATGTCTGTGAGAGTATCTCCTGCGTCTGGTTGTGGGACCAAAGAATCACAACCGAACGTTTGCTCTCTTTCAAATCCTTCTACAGTCATGTGAACATTTATCTATGGTAATATATAGGTGGGCTGACTTGGACCAAAACGTATGCGCTTGGTCGTCCTCTATATTCAACCCGCTGCAATTGTGAAGTTGATCTGTTGTAAGTTTGTCGTTGTTCTGGAAAACTTGGATCCTAAGACTTTGATCAATATCAGTTATTGTTGTGACGAGATTGGGTTGGGGTACTATTGGCTCAAATACGTATTCTCTGGGATCTCTAGGTCCCGTTATTGTCATGTAAAGGCAATCAATATAAACTAAATTGCAGCTAAAGTAAAATTAACTATATGAAATACATCTACAATATATATTAACTTCTATATTTTTGTGTTTTTCTGATGAACTTTATCAGATGAAATATAAAGGAGCAACTATGTTAATATATCTAGAAATTGACAGCTAATCTAATGACGAATTTAAAACAAAAAAAGTAACCAAGTATAGCTATCTTGCCTGTGCAAGTTGTAGATCTATTCTAAACAAAGAAATAACTGATCTAATCTAGTTGAAAGATTATCGATCCTACCTCAGAAGTGAGGAATGAATCATAGTCTCTCAGAAACTATCAATCCCCACAACTTCCCTAGTAATATCGAAAGTACAATTAACTAAAATAAAGCTGATTGGCTACTTTATTTTATACGATTCTAACTCAGAAATTTGAAATCTAGAACTTGGATTATGCAGAACAGTGGCAAATCCAATGGTGTGTGTGATCTTGTCCCCTCAGTGTGATCTCCTCTTTCCTTCGCGTTCACTTGGATCCAGAAAAGCATGTAATGCTAGCATCAATAGAAGTAGATTTTGGGGTTATCCCCGTTTTGAGTTCACAACGAAAACGATCGGATAACCCCTACAAAATTTTTGAAGTGATTTTGCATCATGACCTCTTTTAGAGAAAATCGGGTTTTCGGGTGTTACTAACAGCTTGACATAAGTTTTAACATGCATGTCTTATGACCTCCGAAACCCGAGACCCGCCTTGCAATGAGACAATCCTTTGTAATCGGGTTTTCGGAAATTCAACTCATCGGAACATTCATGATCCAAAACATGCTTTGTGTCGCGTGACTTCCGAAACCCGAGACCCGCCTTGTGTTAAGACAATCCTTCGTCTTCGGGTTTTCGGAACTCTAAAGCATCGGGATATTCATGATCCAAAACATGTTTTATGCGCCATGTCCTCCGATTCCCGAAGTCCGCTCAATCCTTTAAAATCAGGTTTTCGGAAGTTCAATGCATCGGAACATTCATGATTCAAAACATGTTGGGTGCTCCATGTTTTCCGAAGCCCGAAACCCGAAATGCACTAAATCTCCTCGTGTCGGGTTTTCGGACTCCTCCAACATACTGACGTGGCATTCATGCCGAATGGTTGGTGAGGTGGCACGTGCCGAGCTGAAGTGTATTTATTACTGATTTTCCTATAAATACCCGGATTTCCACGTCATTCTTACCGTTCATATTTTTAATTCGTGGATTTTTCGCATGCTCTTCCGCTCCCAAAACCCGCAAACTCGCGTTACCAGACTGGATCGTTTGTTTTCGATTTTACCTGTCTCGAATTGAAGGTATTTTTCGTTCCTTCTTTATTCTTGATTTTTCTGGATCGATTGCGTGTATTTTCTTTCCAATTTCTTGCCAGTGGTTGAGGGTTTTTCTTCCTTCTTCTTTCTGTGTCGTTTTGGAAAGGGTTTTGGGTTTTTAGGGTTTATTTTCTTCTTGAGACTATCAATTGGTGCTGTTCCTTCCAAATTCCAATTACTTGCATGATGTATGGAATATGAATAACACAAAAAGAAAGGATGTTTTATATGTGAAAATTCAAAGGAAAGACTCTGTTTTTGTTTCCCAGATTTTGAAGGCTGTTTTGCAGATTCAAAAGTCTGAAATACAAAGGAAGCTCGCAGTGACGGGGTTTTTCAACATTCCGACCTCAACAGTGGGTGCCGGGCACCTCCTAAGTTCCGCCATCAACAGTGGACGCCGGGTTTTCTTCAGGTTCCGTCATTAACAGTGGGTGCCGGGTTACCTCCTGTTTCTGCCATTGAAAGCAAGTGTCGGGTTTCGCCAAGATTCCGACATATCAGACCTGTCGGGTTCACTAAGTTTTCCGATATCTTCTTCTGCGAGTCGGGTTCTCCTCTGCTTCCGACGCATTCAGTCAATCAGGTTTTTCAGTGTGCACAGCATCTCCGGAGTTCCGAGTCTTTCTCCTTCCAATATTCTTCATGTCGGATCCTGGTTCATCACAGGAGAAGGCCGAAAAATCTAGCAGGATGAAATACAAATTTAAGAAACCAGAACCCCCGTCATATATCGACTGTAATTATGACATCAGGGATACTGAGCTGGGCAACATAGACATGGACGACTTTTGGAATAGGGTAAAGAGTTCTTCTCAAACCCCATGGATGGTGGCTTTAGCTAACAGTGGCTTGCCCCTTGCAGCAGGCTTCCCCATGTCTGCCCAATGTCCAGAGTTTGTTTTGGCGTGTGCATCCAGCTACGACTCAGCTTCTCGTTCCGTAAGGAATCAGGCTGGTGAAGTAGTTATCAAACTAGATGGAGCTTATTTTGATGATCTCCTGAAACTACCAAATTTTGAAGAGTATGGGGCCCTAGATATCAAGTCGGCTCAGAAGGCCTGGGACAGTAACCAGGAAAATTGCATTAGGGATGTCAATAAGAAGTTCTTGGTCAAGGCAAAACCAGTAATATCTAGATTTCCAAGAACTATCCCTAGATCGGATTTCATACAAGAAATCAACGACATTATCACCCTGCTGAGCCGGGTTTTTGGCTTGCCGGAATCAAATTTATTTCATGGATGGATGTACCAATTTATGGTCACCATCAAAAAGAACAAGCAAGGGATTGACTGGGGAACCCTTATCAGTGATGAAATTGATTCCCAGATGACGACGGTCCTGTCAACCGGAAAGTTTTATATGTTCTCATATGTAGCCTATGCAGCAGCTGGAATGAGGAGCTATCCCGGGCTAGAGACTAAAGGAAGCAGAACGACAAATCCAGTCTATAAGTATTATCCTCAAATAACTAAGAAGGGGTCCAAGGATCATTTTAGGAGGATAAATGACGCCTTTTTCTATGAGAACATCTGCCAGCTGAATCCAGGGCTGAGAAAAACAAGGGTCTCAGACGAGGCATGGGCTGAAGTATCTAAATGGGGATGTATCTTCTTACAGTTTAAGAAGTTTACCTACCTTCGAACGGTCATGTACTCTGGAGAGCCTTTCCGTCTGCCTCGTTATCCTGGAGATAGATTGATACTAATAGAATTGGTCAGACAACTATTGGATTTTCACAAATTCCAACAGAGCAAGCATAAGGCAGCAGTATCCTTCCCAATTTCCATTGGGAGATATACTTGCTCGACAGTGGCTAAGGCCAAAAATGTCGAATGTGAACTTCAGGAGAAATTAAAGAAGCATATGAAGTCTCGGGATGGTTTTGACATCCGAGGAGTGCTGAGAACCTATGGAGCCCTACATCTGCACAGGCCCGACATTGAGGATATCTGGGTGGATCTGCGTAACGAAGTTGCAGTTCGCAGAAAAGATAATAGTCGGTTAACTATTGATGAGATCCAGACGCTGGAGCTTTCTGATTTGCCAGATGGCACGACCGACAATGAAAGTGTGTTGGATATGTCCTATGATGGGCTTAACGAAGATCGATACATTTTTCCACCTATTGATTGGTCGGCCAGCGAGAAAGCCTCTATCACCGATAGGTCAGCCCTAATTTTGGCTCGTACAAAGAAATGGCTCTCTTCTTGGGGCATGAATTTTAAAGATGACAAGTTTCCAAAATTGGCTGCTTCTGAGGCGGGGCCCTCCAAAAAGAAGAAGGACAAGGAATCTACTGGGGGGTCTATAAAAATCAAGATTCCCAAGAAGAGGAAAGAAAGACCAATCTCTTCAATTATCTCTCCAGCTCAAACGGTGGATGTGCCAGAATCACCAACACCACCAGAAATAGGAGAAATTAATTTGGAAGAAGGAGGAAGTCAGCCCTTGACTTCACCATTTGCTGATTGCTCAACGGGAGAGACCTTATCTCTTGCAGTCAAGGCTTTGGAAACTGAATCTGTGCCTCCCCCTCAACAACCACTTCAGCCTCCTCATTCCCCATCCACTTCTTCAAGCATGGCCAATATTTTCTCCGGGCTCTCACCCCTCTCTGCTGGAACCCAAGTGATCACCAACACTCCCCCACAACCTGTGCCTCTATTCATTGCACCTACTACCACGTTGACTGCTGTTCCCCCTCCAATAGTAGAATCTGCTCCCCTTGAGAGTAGAATACCAGTTACTACAACATTGGCAGTTTCCTCTGATACACCACAATGGCTACTCGAGCAAACTCCGAGGAAGAGGAAAGTGATTGTACCCCTACCAGCCTTTGATTTCAGCTCACTTAAGGCTTCTACTGCGAGATCAGCCAAGAAACCCAAAACAGTTTCAAGGGTTTTGGTGGATGCTTCAGGAGATAAGTTCGCAGAGATTGCCACTCCCTCAGCTGACAAAACTAAAGATGATGTAACAGCTGCTGATTACCAGGTAACCAGGGTGGCTCTAGGGAAAGTGACAGCAAAAGGGGCGCAGCAAGATGCAAAGGATTCCATAGACGTCCTGTGCCAAAAGTTGAAAGAAACAAAGGACAGCAGAAATGAGCTTAAGGAAAAAGTGGAGCAGTTGACAGAGGTTTTGATTAAACTCTCAACACCCCTGGAATCCATACCATCTGCTTCTGCTTCTGCCGGATTTGATTTCTCATCGGTGCCTACGATTGAGAAGATTACTAAAAAAGGAAGGGTGGTTGATGAATGGATCCAAAAGTTGCTCCAACAAGGGAAGGAAGTAATTCAAGACGTGGTGAAAGTTCATCAGTCCTTGGCAGAGATTCAGAAGGAAGGAGAGAAGATGGATGAGGAATTCACTGAAGAACTTGGACAGCTTGATTTGACTTGTGAAGCTCTCCAAGTGCTAAAGCAAATACCAGCACATCTCTTGGTAGAAGAAGGCGTTCTTCCACATACAGATAAACACTTCCAGCTGATCAAGGCCATCAAGTTCAGAGTAAAGATCCTCAACGAAGCCTGCAGCAAGTTGAGAGAATCAAGAGATAAATTGATCGATGGGAAAAGTGATCTGGAAGAAGAATTGCTAAAGATTTGTCCAAAGGTGTCAGTTGGGAACTCAAGTGCCCTATCAGCAGATGATCTCTTCAAACAAGTTCAAGAGACTGTTCAACATGAACCTGTAGATGGATTCGACCTTGAAGTCATTGGTCAGTTTGTGAGGATTGAACATACGTTGGAGGCCTTAAGAAAGCTCAGCAAAAGGTTGAAAAAGCTTCCCGGCAGTGCCAGTGATATCCATGAGACCTGCGAAATGTGGAATGATCATTCCACTGCGCCTGATGAAAATGAAATGCAAGGCATTATTCGGAAGTTCCAGGAGTTCCGGAACAAACAGTCTCAGCTGGAGGAAGAGAAAGGAGAAGAATCAAAAGATGATGACTCGGATTGAGCTCCAACGTCCCATGTCATTTCTATTTTTAGAATGACATATCTTTTATTTCCATTTTGTCATTATTTTTAATTCATACTTTGACTTGATCTCCTGCGTGAGAATCATGCAAAGCTGAACTCTAGTTAGCATGCTACTTTTCAGGATCTGTCCTGTTTAATCTCTAGCTTCTTTTGTTATAAATAAGGGATGCTTGTGCATTCTAAAGGGTCGAGAATTTTTGAAGCATTAAGAGGCTATTGGAAAGGAGAAAAACTTTGTGTTTTCTTTCAATCATTTTGAAGAATAGAAGTTGATATTGTTTTGCAGACTTTGTGTTGTGGAATATATCTTATTTAAGACAGTGTTCTTATGTTCATGATCTTAAAGCTATTCTTTGCATAGAATCTCAGTGTTTCTAATTATCTCGGACACTATATCTGTGATCTAAAACTCGTATGATTATTTCGTGCTCTGTGTTTACTCGAAAGAAAATACGTTTCTCCCATTTCTTTTCTACCGTGCTTCTTTCACTGTAACAGTTTCTAACCTATTTCACTTACGAAAGCAATATCCTTGAATCGTGTGAATGTGGATTTCGGGATTTCATCCCAACCCCCAATGGTTAGATTAGTGTGAATATTGTATATATTATTTACTGTGTTTTAGGTTAGCAATAAACAGGCAGCCTCACCTGTCTTTGAGGAGGGATATTATCCCATGTACTGTGGTTGAACCTCATATTTTGGTTTGACAAAATATCCAACCAACAGTTTTTGGCGACTCCGCTGGGGAAATACGGATCAATAGTATAAAGCTTATCCTCTCGGTGTCTGGCGACTCCATATTTGCCTTATTTTTAATAAGATCTCCTTTCAGTTCAAGCTGGCCAGGAGGGTCTTCACTCGGTCTCGCCGAGCTCAAGGTGAAATTGATCCACTCTTTGAGTTGCTGCAACAGCACAATTTCAGCCTTTCTCCCAACAGCGTTGTCTCTAACCGAGCCAGAAGTTCTTCACCTGTTCGGAGAAATCGGATCCCTGAAGAACGGGAAGCATCTGCAACTTGTCGTGCACTACTCTTGTCTGATACCCGGATCCCTGTACGCACTCTTTTCAGAAGGATGGCGGTTCAACCTGTGCCTTGGGGTGCAGTCATTGGTCCTCTTACTTTGACTCCTCCATTGCATGAGTTACCACGTGGATCACGTAAAAACATTCCCAAGTTCAATGGGGATGGGAAGCAGCATCCTGATGAGCATATTGCGTCTTTCTTTGTTGCATGCGGTGTCCTCGGAGTAGCCCACGAAGATGTCTCTGTTCGACTCTTCGTTGAAACATTGCAGGGAGTAGCAGCTGAATGGTTTTATCACCTCCCGAATGCATGCATTCCAGATTGGGCTACCATGCGGACCAAGTTTGAGGCACGTTTCAAACCAGCCGAAGATTCTCATGCATTGTTAGCTCAGCTTACTCATATGAAGAAGGAATCGCATGAACCTATGCGGGAATTCGTGGCTAAGTTCAATAAGCTGATCCGGAAAATTCCAGTTATAGCTGTACCAACTTTGGAAAACCAAAAGTGCTTCTTCATCAATGCTCAACCTCCTGATATAAGTTTTTTATTACGAAGGTCGGTTATCCCAGATTTGGCTACTGCTCAGTCAACGGCTACTGAAATAGAGGATGATCTCATCTTAGCCGGAAGGATCAAGAAAGATATACCCAAAATCAAAAATCAAGGTTCTTCTCAAGGTAATACTGACCCTATGTTTCAAAAAATGGCTAATGATTTGATTGCTTTAAAGAAGCAAGTGTCTCAGCAGGTGAGCAATGTTCCGTACCGGGATATCCCTAGGCGGAATTTTAATAACAATGGTGCACCTGCCAGAGATAGGCCACGGTTAGCTCCTGCTCAGCCGAGACTAGCAATTGAAGCTCCGCCTGTTAATGCAGCAGTGGAAATAATTGAAGAAGATGATGAACCAGAAGAACAAGATTCCCGCGAGGATTTCGAAGCTTCAGGATATGCTGATGAGTCTTATGATGAGTCAGCTGGCGACTCCAGCATTGGTTATTTGGAATATGATGAAGATGAATGTGAGCCAGATGGTCAATCATTTGCTGTTTTCACTCGGTCCCAATCTCAGGTTCCCAGAAAGCCTCTGGAAAATACTAAGGAGAAGAATAAGGAACCTCCTGTATCCATAGTCAAAAGGGGTACCCCTATTTCGGCGCAAACTGAAAGAGAGGTTACTAAAAAGACAGCTGCTCCTTATTCTCCTTCTCCTAAGGTCAGTGCCCCAGCACAAGCTCATATAATTAGAACTGAGCCTACTATCATTCCTTCTTACACTGCTTTCGATATTATTGATCATGCAAAGAGAACCAAAATTCAAATGTCAGAAGCAGAATACCTTCAGTCGAATCCCGAACAATTTGAAAAGCTGGCCAAGTTCATCAGAAGTAAAGCGGCCGTTCCATCACCTGCTAAAGGTCTCCTTTCAAATCCTACTCAACCCACGCCTCAGAATAATCTGACTTCTGCTTCTTCCTCAGGAAAGATTGAACCATTTTATTTGTCTCTACTTATAAATGGGTTTAAACTCAGCAATTGCATCATTGATTCAGGGGCCTCTGATAATGTTATGCCCGCAAAAGTGGCCCATGCCCTTGGGCTTACTTTGACTAAATCATATGGACGGTGCTATTCCATGGAAACTAAACAAGTCCCTCTGATTGGTCAAATTAAGGACGCACAGTTCGCATTTGTTGCTTTTCCTGAGAAGAGAGTGAAAATGACTATCCTAGTTGCAGATATTCCTGCAGCTTACGGCATTCTCTTGGGTAGAGGATTTTGTAAAGATGTCGGAGGAGAGATTAGTATGGATTGGACCAAAGCTAAGATCCCAGTCAAAGGGGTTCAACAGGTTCTTCATCCTGAACCGCAGGCAAAGTATTTGGTGACTAAATCAGATGATCCTAAGGCTCAGATTCTTTTCGAAGATGCTAGCTTCGGGAATTATTTCATGGCTTCAGAGATACCCATTGTAGATGTGGAAGAGGAAGATCCCAATGCAATTTGGACGCTCGAATTTGATGGTAGCTGCTCAACTTCTGGATCAGGCGCTGGTGTTGTTCTCATATCTCCTAGCTCCGAGATTTTCCCATCAGCTTATAAGTTGCAATTTGATAATACTAACAACACGGCCGAATATGAAGCCCTGTTATTAGGATTAGAATTGGCCAGACAGAAGGGAATCAAGAATCTCAAGGTGCAGGGAGATGCAGAGCTGATTGTTAATCAGGTCAGGGGTGTATATCAGGTGAAAAATGATCGGTTGAGGCATTATAGGAACAAAGTGTGGGATAGTATAGAATGCTTTGATGCATTTTCTATTAAGGCAGTTTTAAGAGATTATAATGACAAGGCTGATTCTTTGGCCGTATCTGCATCTCTTCTTCTTCCTCATCCTCAGTTCAAGCAAGACACATACTCTATCGAGATTGTGTACCGCCCTAGCATCCCTGATAATGCAACTCACTGGCAGGTATTCAATGATGATCAACAAGTGTTGGCTTTCCTGGAAAAGGCTGACAATTTCAGTGAACTGTATTTTGAAGGTTCGGAATCAGCCTTTCGTGAAACTATTTTAGATCCATATCAAGAGGTTGATGGTGAATTTATCCAGCTGAAAGGCAACAAGATACCAAAAGGTCTGGTTTCTCTGGAGGGTCTGTTTGACAAACATGATCGCTTCATCCAAAACAAAAGGCAGGTTGAAGGAGCTTCTTCCTCTGAAGTGGATCAAATCAATCTAGGTTCATCTGATCAACCTCGGATGGTGAATATCGGTAAATGTTGTTCTCCTGAAGAGAAGGAAAGATTCACTTCGCTTTTGAAGAAATACATCGATGTGTTAGCATGGTCCTATGCAGATTTGAAATCTTTCAAGCCCAAGGATGTTCAGCACAGTATTCCTTTGAAGCATGATGTCAAGCCGTATAGACAGAAGCAAAGACATTATAATCCGAAGATTTCAGGGACAATCCTGGCAGAAATTCAGAAGATGTTAGATGCTAGGATTATTTTCCCAATCCATCATTCCACTTGGATTGCAAACATTGTTCCTGTCAGAAAGAAGAATGGCGAGATCCGGATTTGTGTTGACTTTCGGAACTTGAATCAGTCCTCGCTGAAGGATAACTATCCCTTGCCGATCATGGATCAGGTATTACAAACTGTAACTGGATCTGAAATGTTATCCATGCTCGACGGGTTTTCAGGATATAATCAAGTCGAAGTAACTACAGAGGATCAACACAAGACAGCTTTCACGACCCCATGGGGTACCTTTGCTTACAGGAGGATGCCATTCGGCTTGATCAACGCAGGAGCTACTTTTCAGAGAGCTATGGACCTAGCATTCAGAGATCTGATGGGTAAGGTCATAGTCGTGTATTTGGATGACTTGACTGTCTTTTCTAAAAAACGAAGTGATCATTATGATCATTTAGAACAGGTACTTCAGAGATGCAGACGTCACGGAATTTCATTGAATCCTAAGAAATCCATGTTCGGGGTTACAGAAGGAAAGCTGCTGGGTCATATTGTGACTAGAGAAGGAACTAAAATTGACCCAGACAGGGTAAAGGCTATTCAGAGCCTTACCTTGCCCACAAGTAAAACAGGAGTTCATTCTTTCTTCGGAAAGGTTAATTTTTTGAGAAGATTTGTACCTGATTTTGCTGACAAGACCAAGGATATCCTTGGAATGATGAAAAGTAAAATTCCATTTCGATGGAGTACAGAAGGGAAGCTGGCATTTGAAGAAATAAAAAAGGCAGTTGCTAGTGCTCCTGTCTTAGTATGTCCAGACTTCAAGAAAGATTTCATCATGTATAGCTATGCTTCTGCCCACACAGTGTCAGCGATCCTGATGCAGGAAAATGGAGAAGGCATTGAAGCTCCTATCGCATTCATGAGCTGTCCGTTGAAAGAGCATGAATTGAAGATGTCGCAGATTGAAAAACATGCTTACGCAGTGGTAAGAGCAGTAAAACACTTCAGGTACTATGTACTGAATTCTCATACTCGTGTTCTCGTTCCTGATACTGCTGTTAAATCCATTCTGACTCAACAAGAGCTGGGAAGCCAAAGAGGTACTTGGATTGCTAAGGTTCAGGAGTACGACTTGGACATCAAACCTACCAAGTTGGTACGAGGAAGGGGCCTGTGTCAATTGATTGCAGAGAATCATGCTGAAGCAGAGTGCGAGAAGGATCAAGATACTTCTTCAGAACTGCCTACGGTGCTTTTTGTCAGTACGACCGATGAATGGTACACGGACATCGCTTTCTTCCTAACTTATGGTGAATGCCCTCCGCATTTAAATCAAAAAGAGAAGAGGACCGTCAAGTTGAGATCTGCGAAATACCTTTTGTGGAATAATGCAATATACAAGAAAGGTATCGATGGTGTCTTCTTGCGTTGTGTTGATAAATCGCAACAGGAAAAGTTATTAGAATCCTTTCATAGCCTAGCATGCGGAGGACATTTTTCGTCTTCTGTAACAGCGTATAAGATCTTACGGGCTAGGTATTATTGGCCTACTCTTTTCCGGGACTCAGCAGAATGGGTGTCTAAATGTGAAGCTTGTCAACATTTTGTTGGTCGTCCCAAGTTAGCAGCTCTTCCTCTGAAGCCTGTGGTGATTGAAGAACCTTTTCGCCAATGGGGGATTGATTTTATCGGAACATTGAATCCTGCTTCCAGTGCTGGACACCACTATGTGCTAACTGCTACAGATTATTTTACTAAGTGGGTAGAGGCTGTACCAATCAAGCAAGCAACTTCTGAAGCTGTTTGCAAATTCCTTAAGGAAAACATAATTGTTAGATTCGGTGTACCTCATAAGATTGTAGCGGATAATGCTTCCAATTTCTCGTCACATGAGTTAACTGAGTTTTGCTATGGATTCGGCATTACTTTGGCTCATTCATCTGACTATTATCCCCAGGGTAATGGGCAAGCTGAATCCAGCAATAAGAATCTGGTTACTATAATCAGGAAATTAGTAGACGAAAATCAAAGGAATTGGCACAAAGCATTGTATGATGCGTTGTGGGCTGATCGGATCACTCCAAAGCGAGCCATAGGGATGTCCCCTTTTCAATTGCTATACGGGATTGATGCTGAAATTCCTATCTCAGTAGAATTGCCGGCCTTACAGTTGGCGAAAGCGGTTGAAGATGTAGCTTTTCAGAATTCAATCGAAAAGAGGGTTATGTACCTAACCAAGCTAGAAGAAGAGCGAATCAAGGTGATTGATCGTATAGCAGATCATCAGAGCAGGGTGAAGAAGATTTTTGATAAAAAATCCAAGCAACGTGACTTCCAGATTGGAGATCTGGTGTTGCTTTGGGATAAAAGAAGAGAACAAAAAGGAATGCATGGAAAATTTGATTCTTTATGGAAAGGACCTTTCAAGATCCACGAGTTGAATGGTGAAAATAGTTTCCTTCTATCATATCTGGATGGAGGGTTACTCCCTTTGCCTTTCAGTGGACAACATCTAAAGCTGTTCCACCATTAATGCAAGATGCTCTCTTGCATTGTACATATTTTGCTTTTGTTGTGTGTTTGCTTTTGTTTTTCTTTCTTTCTTTCTTCGTTTTGTTTTGTTTTTGGTTTTCTCCTTGACCCCGTAGCCCATTGGATAAGGCCCTGGTCCGCGAGACCAGAGATTCTGAGTTCTCTTCCTTTGGTATTACAAAGAAAGTCCCCAACTGGAGCCAGCTGTTATCCCCGTTTTGAGTTCACAACGAAAACGATCGGATAACCCCTACAAAATTTTTGAAGTGATTTTGCATCATGACCTCTTTTAGAGAAAATCGGGTTTTCGGGTGTTACTAACAGCTTGACATAAGTTTTAACATGCTTTATGTCTTATGACCTCCGAAACCCGAGACCCGCCTTGCAATGAGACAATCCTTTGTAATCGGGTTTTCGGAAATTCAACTCATCGGAACATTCATGATCCAAAACATGCTTTGTGTCGCGTGACTTCCGAAACCCGAGACCCGCCTTGTGTTAAGACAATCCTTCGTCT
This sequence comes from Taxus chinensis, assembly GCA_019776745.2. NCBI lineage: Eukaryota > Viridiplantae > Streptophyta > Pinopsida > Cupressales > Taxaceae > Taxus > Taxus chinensis. The sequence goes on from CM034155.1 coordinate 620,854,544, forward strand.
TCGGGTTTTCGGAACTCTAAAGCATCGGGATATTCATGATCCAAAACATGTTTTATGCGCCATGTCCTCCGATTCCCGAAGTCCGCTCAATCCTTTAAAATCGGGTTTTCGGAAGTTCAATGCATCGGAACATTCATGATTCAAAACATGTTGGGTGCTCCATGTTTTCCGAAGCCCGAAACCCGAAATGCACTAAATCTCCTCGTGTCGGGTTTTCGGACTCCTCCAACATACTGACGTGGCATTCATGCCGAATGGTTGGTGAGGTGGCACGTGCCGAGCTGAAGTGTATTTATTACTGATTTTCCTATAAATACCTGGATTTCCACGTCATTCTTACCGTTCATATTTTTAATTCGTGGATTTTTCGCATGCTCTTCCGCTCCCAAAACCCGCAAACTCGCGTTACCAGACTGGATCGTTTGTTTTCGATTTTACCTGTCTCGAATTGAAGGTATTTTTCGTTCCTTCTTTATTCTTGATTTTTCTGGATCGATTGCGTGTATTTTCTTTCCAATTTCTTGCCAGTGGTTGAGGGTTTTTCTTCCTTCTTCTTTCTGTGTCGTTTTGGAAAGGGTTTTGGGTTTTTAGGGTTTATTTTCTTCTTGAGACTATCAATTGGTGCTGTTCCTTCCAAATTCCAATTACTTGCATGATGTATGGAATATGAATAACACAAAAAGAAAGGATGTTTTATATGTGAAAATTCAAAGGAAAGACTCTGTTTTTGTTTCCCGGATTTTGAAGGCTGTTTTGCAGATTCAAAAGTCCGAAATACAAAGGAAGCTCGCAGTGACGGGGTTTTTCAACATTCCGACCTCAACAGTGGGTGCTGGGCACCTCCTAAGTTCCGCCATCAACAGTGGACGCCGGGTTTTCTTCAGGTTCCGTCATTAACAGTGGGTGCCGGGTTACCTCCTGTTTCCGCCATTGAAAGCAAGTGTCGGGTTTCGCCAAGATTCCGACATATCAGACCTGTCGGGTTCACTAAGTTTTCCGATATCTTCTTCTGCGAGTCGGGTTCTCCTCTGCTTCCGACGCATTCAGTCAATCAGGTTTTTCAGTGTGCACAGCATCTCCGGAGTTCCGAGTCTTTCTCCTTCCAATATTCTTCATGTCGGATCCTGGTTCATCACAGGAGAAGGCCGAAAAATCTAGCAGGATGAAATACAAATTTAAGAAACCAGAACCCCCGTCATATATCGACTGTAATTATGACATCAGGGATACTGAGCTGGGCAACATAGACATGGACGAATTTTGGAATAGGGTAAAGAGTTCTTCTCAAACCCCATGGATGGTGGCTTTAGCTAACAGTGGCTTGCCCCTTGCAGCAGGCTTCCCCATGTCTGCCCAATGTCCAGAGTTTGTTTTGGCGTGTGCATCCAGCTACGACTCAGCTTCTCGTTCCGTAAGGAATCAGGCTGGTGAAGTAGTTATCAAACTAGATGGAGCTTATTTTGATGATCTCCTGAAACTACCAAATTTTGAAGAGTATGGGGCCCTAGATATCAAGTCGGCTCAGAAGGCCTGGGACAGTAACCAGGAAAATTGCATTAGGGATGTCAATAAGAAGTTCTTGGTCAAGGCAAAACCAGTAATATCTAGATTTCCAAGAACTATCCCTAGATCGGATTTCATACAAGAAATCAACGACATTATCACCCTGCTGAGCCGGGTTTTTGGCTTGCCGGAATCAAATTTATTTCATGGATGGATGTACCAATTTATGGTCACCATAAAAAAGAACAAGCAAGGGATTGACTGGGGAACCCTTATCAATGATGAAATTGATTCCCAGATGACGACGGTCCTGTCAACTGGAAAGTTTTATATGTTCTCATATGTAGCCTATGCAGCAGCTGGAATGAGGAGCTATCCCGGGCTAGAGACTAAAGGAAGCAGAACGATAAATCCAGTCTATAATTATTATCCTCAAATAACTAAGAAGGGGTCCAAGGATCATTTTATGAGGATAAATGACGCCTTTTTCTATGAGAACATCTGCCAGCTGAATCCAGGGCTGAGGAAAACAAGGGTCTCAGACGAGGCATGGGCTGGAGTATCTAAATGGGGATGTATCTTCTTACAGTTTAAGAAGTTTACCTACCTTCGAACGGTCATGTACTCTGGAGAACCTTTCCGTCTGCCTCGTTATCCTGGAGATAGATTGATACTAATAGAATTGGTCAGACAACTATTGGATTTTCACAAATTCCAACAGAGCAAGCATAAGGCAGCAGTATCCTTCCCAATTTCCATTGGGAGATATACTTGCTCGACAGTGGCTAAGGCCAAAAATGTCGAATGTGAACTTCAGGAGAAATTAAAGAAGCATATGAAGTCTCGGGATGGTTTTGACATCCGAGGAGTGCTGAGAACCTATGGAGCCCTACATCTGCACAGGCCCGAAATTGAGGATATCTGGGTGGATCTGCGTAACGAAGTTGTAGTTCGCAAAAAAGATAATAGTCGGTTAACTATTGATGAGATCCAGACGCTGGAGCTTTCTGATTTGCCAGATGGTACGACCGACAATGAAAGTGTGTTGGATATGTCCTATGATGGGCTTAACGAAGATCGATACATTTTTCCACCTATTGATTGGTCGGCCAGCGAGAAAGCCTCTATCACCGATAGGTCAGCCCTAATTTTGGCTCGTACAAAGAAATGGCTCTCTTCTTGGGGCATGAATTTTAAAGATGACAAGTTTCCAAAATTGGCTGCTTCTGAGGCGGGGCCCTCCAAAAAGAAGAAGGACAAGGAATCTACTGGGGGGTCTATAAAAATCAAGATTCCCAAGAAGAGGAAAGAAAGACCAATCTCTTCAATTATCTCTCCAACTCAAACGGTGGATGTGCCAGAATCACCAACACCACCAGAAATAGGAGAAATTAATTTGGAAGAAGGAGGAAGCCAGCCCTTGACTTCACCATTTGCTGATTGCTCAACAGGAGAGACCTTATCTCTTGCAGTCAAGGCTTTGGAAACTGAATCTGTGCCTCCCCCTCAACAACCACTTCAGCCTCCTCATTCCCCATCCACTTCTTCAAGCATGGCCAATATTTTCTCCGGGCTCTCACCCCTCTCTGCTGGAACCCAAGTGATCACCAACACTCCCCCACAACCTGTGCCTCTATTCATTGCACCTACTACCACGTTGACTGCTGTTCCCCCTCCAATAGTAGAATCTGCTCCCCTTGAGAGTAGAATACCAGTTACTACAACATTGGCAGTTTCCTCTGATACACCACAATGGTTACTCGAGAAAACTCCGAGGAAGAGGAAAGTGATTGTACCCCTACCAGCCTTTGATTTTAGCTCACTTAAGGCTTCTACTGCGAGATCAGCCAAGAAACCCAAAACAGTTTCAAGGGTTTTGGTGGATGCTTTAGGAGATAAGTTCGCAGAGATTGCCACTCCCTCAGCTGACAAAACTAAAGATGATGTAACAGCTGCTGATTACCAGGTAACCAGGGTGGCTCTAGGGAAAGTGACAGCAAAAGGGGCGCAGCAAGATGCAAAGGATTCCATAGACGTCCTGTGCCAAAAGTTGAAAGAAACAAAGGATAGCAGAAATGAGCTTAAGGAAAAGGTGGAGCAGTTGACAGAGGTTTTGATTAAACTCTCAACACCCCTGGAATCTATACCATCTGCTTCTGCTTCTGCCGGATTTGATTTCTCATCGGTGCCTACGATTGAGAAGATTACTAAAAAAGGAAGGGTGGTTGATGAATGGATCCAAAAGTTGCTCCAACAAGGGAAGGAAGTAATTCAAGACGTGGTGAAAGTTCATCAGTCCTTGGCAGAGATTCAGAAGGAAGGAGAGAAGATGGATGAGGAATTCACTGAAGAACTTGGACAGCTTGATTTGACTTGTGAAGCTCTCCAAGTGCTAAAGAAAATAGCAACACATCTCTTGGTAGAAGAAGGCGTTCTTCCACATACAGATAAACACTTCCAGCTGATCAAGGCCATCAAGTTCAGAGTAAATATCCTCAACGAAGCCTGCAGCAAGTTGAGAGAATCAAGAGATAAATTGATCGATGGGAAAAGTGATCTGGAAGAAGAATTGCTAAAGATTTTTCCAAAGGTGTCGGTTGGGAACTCAAGTGCCCTATCAGCAGATGATCTCTTCAAACAAGTTCAAGAGACTGTTCAACATGAACCTGTAGATGGATTCGACCTTGAAGTCATTGGTCAGTTTGTGAGGATTGAACATACGTTGGAGGCCTTAAGAAAGCTCAGCAAAAGGTTGAAAAAGCTTCCCGGCAGTGCCAGTGATATCCATGAGACCTGCGAAATGTGGAATGATCATTCCACTGCGCCTAATGAAAATGAAATGCAAGGCATTATTCGGAAGTTCCAGGAGTTCCGGAACAAACAGTCTCAGCTGGAGGAAGAGAAAGGAGAAGAATCAAAAGATGATGACTCGGATTGAGCTCTAACGTCCCATGTCATTTCTATTTTTAGAATGACATATCTTTTATTTCCATTTTGTCATTATTTTTAATTCATACTTTGACTTGATCTCCTGCGTGAGAATCATGCAAAGCTGAACTCTAGTTAGCATGCTACTTTTTAGGATCTGTCCTGTTTAATCTCTAGCTTCTTTTGTTATAAATAAGGGATGCTTGTGCATTCTAAAGGGTCGAGAATTTTTGAAGCATTAAGAGGCTATTGGAAAGGAGAAAAACTTTGTGTTTTCTTTCAATCATTTTGAAGAATAGAAGTTGATATTGTTTTGCAGACTTTGTGTTGTGGAATATATCTTATTTAAGACAGTGTTCTTATGTTCATGATCTTAAAGCTATTCTTTGCATAGAATCTCAGTGTTTCTAATTATCTCGGACACTATATCTGTGATCTAAAACTCGTATGATTATTTCGTGCTCTGTGTTTACTCGAAAGAAAATACGTTTCTCCCATTTCTTTTCTACCGTGCTTCTTTCACTGTAACAGTTTCTAACCTATTTCACTTACGAAAGCAATATCCTTGAATCGTGTGAATGTGGATTTCGGGATTTCATCCCAACCCCCAATGGTTAGATTAGTGTGAATATTGTATATATTATTTACTGTGTTTTAGGTTAGCAATAAACAGGCAGCCTCACCTGTCTTTGAGGAGGGATATTATCCCATGTACTGTGGTTGAACCTCATATTTTGGTTTGACAAAATATCCAACCAACAAGCACAAGCCATCTATTTATAGCATTTGGATTTACCCAAGGTAAAAACCAAATAGAACTCTTAAACTATAAATAATGGCAAAATACTATTCCAGGGAACCAAAATCATTAATGCAAGCTTATGGCGGTGAAAAAAAAGCTGGTGAATCATTGAAATTTACGTGAGTCGTGTTAAAAGAGCTTTCTAGAAAATGTGTAAAGTGTAAAGGACCGCCGCCCTGAGCAGGGCGGCAGTTACAAGACCGCCGCCCATTTCAGGGCGGCGGTTTCGTCACTGAAGAGAAAAAGGCCAAGAAAAGAGGGGAAAAGGGAAAAACAAAGCATGCGGGGGCTAAGTGGGGCATGCGGGATGTTAACGCACACTTGGGGAGGTTTTTTAGATCCTGAACACCTTGCGAGGAGACCTGTATCATCATTGGGGTACTTGTTACGTTGTTCCGGCAGTATAGTACCTTACAATTTTGGGTACGTACAATAACCTTCCAAGAGTCTGCTATAAATATCACAGTACAACCATCACTTCCCAACTGCCCCGCCGATATCAAATTTAATCTTAATGTAGGCACATGTCTGACATCCTTCAATAGCCAAGTATTCCCATTCTGCATCTTAACCTGAATAGAACCTTTTCCAACTATACTACAAGGCTCATCATCACCAAGAAAAACATGGCCAAAATCTCCTTGAACATAATCAGCAAAATAATGCCTATGTGGAGTAGCATGGAAAGAAGCCCCCGAATCTAAAACCTAAGATTCAGTAATATTGTGCAAAGAAAGAATCAAAGCATCCTGACATACATTATTCGTTGCCACATTTTCCTCCTTGTTTTATTCCTAGTTGTTTCTTCTTGTCTCAAAGCTCCCAATAGTCCTTCTTTACATGCCCAGACTTTCCACAGTGCCAACATACTATCTTTCTTTTGGATTTTGACCTTTCCTGATCCTTTGATTTTCCACGGCTTCCTCTATTCTTCTGTCTCCCTCTAGTTTCCACTGTCAAAGCATTCCCTGAAGTAGAAGATTCACCAGAGCTTTTTCTTCACATTTCCTCACTTAGAATCACCCCTACAACATTCTCAAACTTCAACTTTGAGTTAGCTGGAACCGAGTTGCTTACTGCCATTACCAGGCTATTCCAACTCTCAGGTAAAGAGCACAGAACTAATAAAGCCCTAATTTCTTCATCAAATTCTATTGTAACCAAAGCTAGCATATTTACAACCATATTAAAATCATTTAAATGATTTGCTACTGAACCATTCTCAGACATCTTCATATTAAACAAATTTTTCATTAAAAATATCTTATTAGAGGCAGAGGGTTTTTCATACAACTTCCCTAATGCATCCATCAGTTCTTTTGTAGTCTTTTCCTTTGAAACATTAAATAATATCGAAGATGCAAGACACAGCCGGATTGTCCCAAGTGCCTTCCTATCCAGTAAATCCCATTCCGCATCTGTCATGCTCGAGGGTTTGTTCACCTTCTTATACATCGGAATATAAAGATCCTTCTGATAAAGGTAATCTTCCATCTGCATCTTCCAAAGACTGAAATTCTACCCGTTGAATTTATCAACCCTAGATCTTCCATCATCTGCCATAGCTCCCACTCAAGATAAAAATTTCCCTATGCGATTCAACACTTCAGCAAACCAAACTAGGATCTGATACCAATTGTTAGGAAATAAGGGATAAAATATGTAGAATAATCCCTCACAGAATCGCAACAGTAGAAACTAATATGCAGAAAATATTACAGATCTGAAATAAAAGTGTAGAATAAAATAACACAACACAAAGAGACAATATTTAACGTGGTTCAACCAATTTGGGCTACGTCCACAAAGAATCACTTGCTCAGATTTTATTACAAGCCATCGCTCTCTCAATACAATACCCAGATCCGTTTGGAGCTTTGCTCAACAAACTCTACAGAATTCACATCCGAATTCAAAACACATATGTAATGTTTACATTATATCTACCATATGCACAAAACCATATAAATAGACAACTGCTTAAGGAGTTTTACAAAACCGTGGGTATCAAAACCATGGGCCAAAACTGTCCCATAAACCTATGGGTCAAAAACCCGCCCATATGAGAAAATCATGTTTCTCGATATATCGGGCATGTTTTAAGGCCCGGCCCCGAACCCTGGAAAGACAACTGTGGAAAGTTTGCAGTACCCTTAGTGTATAGTCTTCAACACTTTCTCACATGAAAACAGGCTCCACAACCTAATAGTAGTGAATGCAACGTGTAGAAGTACATGAGTAAAATATGTAATGTGTGTAGAAATAGTGGTGATGAGAATGTGGTATGTGGTATATAAATCATGTAATGTGTAATGTAGGGTGTATAATATGTAATGCAAGATGTGTCCGTGATATAAGTGTAGGATGTATAATAATGTAGGGTGTGTGAGGATGCGTAATGTGTAATGAGTATTATGCATTGTGTGAGGTTCATGTGTATTGTATGCCCACAACAATCAAGTGTGAACCGAAGCACAAGAGTGCGTCATCATGTAATGGTGATTACTAGTGTGTGTGAAGATTTGTATGCTAGAGTATATGTATGAAATGATTTGAATGAAAGATGGTTGTCGATGTTAGGAAGGGGGAATAAATGTAATGCCCCCCAAGTATGTAATGATGAGTGAGATATTTGATAAAAGTAAAGGATGTTGGTCCTCTACCCGATGCTTGTGGTGATGAAGGTGTGTGAGCATGCTCTAAGTGTGGTGGTATATGAGATAGACGTTGTGCAAGTGCATGAATCCTGTATGCATGTGATTAATGAGTGAATGGTGTGCATCATGGCATACAAAATGTGTAGGTGATGGATATCTATGTGAAGTAGCATGTGGTGGTGATGTATGCCTATGTGGAATGAAACGGGGTAGTGAATTATGTCTAGATGTAGTAACTATTCTAGGAATGAGCCTAAACATGTGTACCAGAATAATATAGTGACGAGGTTGTGTAAAGTGCGCGTGAGTAGGTGAGCTAGGAGCCGATTCCACTTTAACAATTAAGGGTTGTGATGTACTAGATGGACTAGATGATGTATGTGTAACCACGAGAGGTAGTTATGACAATGGAATAGATGGAGGTACACCATTTATAGAGATGAATTGATTGTTGTGAATGAATTTTAAATGCAAATTATTCATGGAGATGATATATTTAGACCTGTAAATCCAATGAGGCCTAAAATCATGTCACACCCGTCAATTGCTTGTTCAACAAGGAAGGGGAAAATCATAGTGAGAGGACCGACTGTGACGTGAAGTTTGACAACACCATATGAGTTGTTCATTGGATATGAAATTTGTGAAAGTGGATAGCCAATAATAGCAAGAAATGGAATGGAACGTGTGTTAATGGTCCATGCCGAGTTAACCTTAGCATTATTGATAGGGATGGATCCAATGGAGGCGCTAATGTGAAAATTATTAGAAGAGAATGCTGCATGATAATCATGGTTAGAGAAGGAAATGATCAGTGGAGAAGTGTCAGTATTATCAACTAGAAAGTCAAGAGCCCCCAATGCAGGAGGAGGCACTGTGTGATATACATAATTAGCTGAGGGTTTAGCCAATTTTTTTTATCGTGTTTTGGTAGAATATTGTTAAATATATTGAGCTTATGATTTCCGTTGATAGGTGGAGAAGTTGTAGGTTCTGATAACTCAAATTTACCATTGTCGATCAGATCCTGAATGAGAGTATGAAGCTTGAAACAATGGTCTATAGAATGCCTTGCGCATTGATGATAATCGTAATGGGAGTTTTCATTGTAATTACATCATTTTGGTGTAGATGGATTTAATTGGAGTGGAGGAGGACGTGTGACGAGGTTACTATCAAGAAGCTGTGGTAGTAAAATATGTGGAGGGAAAGTGAACTTGGGGAATGTACGCCAATGCGGTTGTGATTGAATCTACTTGGTAGTAGATACCACGTTGAACATGATTTTTGCATCAGCTGATTTGGTGGCTGATGGTTTAAATGTTAAATTATTTTGAAAGCAAGTTCAAGATGATGATTGATCTTGATATTTAAGCTTTCTATGGATAAGAGCTTGATTTCATGAAGCTTAAGAGTATGACATAGCTGATCAAAATAAGGAGATGTATTAAAGAGCACACTCTCCTGGAGAGGTGGTAATAGACTTCGAATAAATAAATCCTAAAGCTTAGAGTCCACAAACATGTTTGACATCTTAGCTAAGTCATTTTTGTACTGCAAGACATAATTTGCTAAGTGTTTGTTAGATCCTTATTTAATTTGTGCTAATTAAGCATAAGATATCTTAGAGCCGATGTTGATAGAGAAGTGAGCGAGGAAAACATCGGCCAAATGCGGAAATGATGTTACCGAGTGAATAGGTAGGTCATAAAACCAACACATCACATAATCTTATAAAGTGCAGGGAAAGAGCTTTGCTAGTATGGTATGATCATCCACATATTCTAAGCATGCCACATGAAAAAATCACAAGTTTTCTTGTGGGTCACCTTGGAATTTAAAGATGGGTAATTTGGGGGAGATGAAGTTGGGCGGGAATGGGTAGGAAGAAATGGAAGGTGCGAAAAGAGTATGTAGAATTGAAGTGGAGTCCAAATATGGTGATGCGTGAGAGGTAGAAAGTTGGAGTTGGTGAATTTGTGTCTACAGATCCTGATATAAAGAAGTTAAATCAAGAGTATTTAAAGAAGAGCCAGGTGGTATATTAGGAGTACTAGGGTGCATGATTGGAGCAGTCATGGTGGGAATGGAAGTTGAAATATAAAGGGGTTGAGTGGAGGACATGGGAGCTGAAGAATGAGCAACAATAGTTGTTAAAACATCGCGAGTGTTCTTAACAGGAATCAAAGCATGTAGAATATGCGGAAGAAGAGTGGGATTAATTCGTAAAGCTTGTCAAAATTCAGTGAGTGTATTTAATTGTTCTTGGTCAACATTAGTATCCTCATCATATGAATTTTCACTTTCAGAGGCCTTTGTTTTGCTAAGAGGGACATTGCAAGAGTTATCCAATGGATTTTCGGTCATAGTCATGGATGTAGAGATATCAACCATTGATTTAGAATCTCTACGAGTGGAGGAAGGAAGCTCACAATATTGAAAAGACCCAAAATGACCACTACGGGTGATGGGTGTAAGAAGAAGAAAACCCTAGATAGAAGGTGGATTTGAAGGTCAGGTTTACCAAAATGATTAAGCTAAATATGTAAAATAAGAGCCTAATCTATATGCTATGGCATCAGTAAATGAATAATAATACAATATAGAAAATATACCCAAGAAACTAAGCAATAAATAATAAGACCCTAAGTAAAAAGAGGGTTAGAAGAGCCTTAATTGATTCATAGATATTTTTGGAATGTGTCGCACTGGTGACTGGTTAAATAGAGATGGATGACACCCACATAAAATCCTAGAAAAATGCAGATCCGAAGGATTTGACTAGACTGGGGTGCTTGGAGAGGGATATGGGTGTCCACGAGCGCCCTAGGCCTTTTTATGGGTGCTTTAGTATGCTAAAATTCTTAGAAACCCAAATCTGTAGGGTCGCAAGATGTTCATTGATGTTCACTTCTTGTCGCTATGAATTCACACAATGATCGCTGTAGTTTTTGGAAACTTGTAATAAAGAATAGACCTATAAAACCCTCAAAAGGATATCAAATTCTAAACAAAGAAAGATACAAAATGAGGGGTTAGACAGTCCTCAGCCACCAAAATTTTGGACTTACAATTGATCGCTACACTACATCTCAGACCCAATTAATTTCTCTGTGTGTATGAAATTGTGCCCTAGGTTGCTCTTGTGCAAATGTCACACTTGGAGTAGCGAGCAAGTAGCTAGATGTAGAATGTAAATAATGTGTGCATGTAATAGAATAAACTCCCCTCCTATGTAGTGTTATGTAGAAAACTAACCTTTGTCCCTTGTGATGGAGCTAGATGGATGCATTGAATCTCTTAGATACTTGATGGATGCAACCTTAGGTGGTGATAGATAGTGCTTAGTCCTTTATTATAATCACATAACTTTATATTTATATGATTTCCTTTCTTGAATTTCGTAATTAACCCAAAAAAGGCCGACTACCAAAAATATAAGATGTTTAAATGGATAGAAAGGACCCAAAAAAGTGTAATTAAAGTGTAAAGAGGACATGGGCACCCAGAGGGGACAGAAGTGCCTGACGCTATTATCCTGGTTGGGCACTTGTGTCCAAGATGGTAAATTCTGAAGAGTAAAAAGACAAATTGAGAAAGTAAGAGTGCGAGACTGGAAGTAGCAACAGAAAACAAAGAAAGGTGGCTAAAGACATGGGTTGATTAGTACTTTTCTTACTTATGAATCATATGAATAGTAGTATGTAGTCAGGACTAGATAGTTACTCGAAGTGCGTGATTTTGTGTTTACAGATGGAGGCACAGGAGGTTGGAGTTCGATCAACGCTTCTTGTTAGACACCAATGACGGGGTCACATACAAAACTAGTGACACCTTTTTATATTATTTTAGCTGTTTTATTTAAGTGACGTGTGTAGCAATAAGAAAAGGTATTCATTCCATGCTAAGTTTTGAAACGAGGAGAATGTGTATTGTGGATGTTAAGAACAATTGTATAGGATGGTAGTTGACTGTAGTGATCCTATGAATCCTGATATTCTCAGACACTCAGACTTATTCATTGATTGAATGGTGGAAGTGTGATAATTTGGTGATGGAAATCCTTTTGGTGAAATGGATGGTCATGTGTAGCATGATCCAGATAGCAAGATCTAGATGGCAGTATGCAGATCTAAAAGTAGGCGAAGGCATACAATTATGTTTCCAAATTTTAAGATGTGCTTTCTTCCCATGTAAACACTAAGAGGGGGAATGTTAGGAATTGGTATTTACATTATTGGTATATTTACCGTAGGGTAAATATTACTTGTTATTTTGTATTTTATTGTATGGTAAAATAGTTAGTACTACGGTTATATTACACTATTAGTAAGGTTGTATTATAATATAAAAAACCCATGTAATTAGACTAACGTGTTATGATTTGTTACAACTTGTATATTCCTAGAGAGTTTTTATAGGTGCTATGTTAGGTATCATATATTATAGGAATAACATAGACCTATATATATTGTGTGGAATAAAGTATTAACAAGACAAGATTATTACTATGTTGTTCTTTGATGAATAATTGAGAAGAACAAATCAATTTTTCCCATGTCAATCTATTGTTGCTCTATCATAGTCAATCATAGGTATCATTCATGAAATTTAATAGTTGTATCACTTATTGTTTGTACAAAACTATACGACTTAGGGCTATATTGGAGTACCTTCCTTGTCGAATTGTGAGGTCTTGAAACCTTCCATATAATAACTCTTTTTTCAAGTTGAATATCTTATGTGTGTCATTTCATCTTCATAAGTAGAAATTAATGTGAATTTTTGACCTGTGAAATCCTATATAAGAAACTCAAATGCATTTCATACTCACCAGACATTCTTATGAGCTCTCATTCCAAATATCAACAATAACAAACTAAAGGATCTCCAAAATATATCTAAAGTAGTTTCACATCAGTTATAACAAACACCACACATGTATGGAGCACTCAAACCAGATTCAAGTGGTTAAATTCCTCCATTTCAAGCACTCCAAGGTCTTAAAGTTGTGTCTTAGCAAGAACAAGTCACTCCAAACATTGTCAAATCTCTTCAAAGAAAAAAAGGATAGTCTAAGAATATGAAGCACACAATATCACACCACTACCACATCAGGTACATTAATTATTCTATGTTATCCCACCATATTTGTGTCAAGAGACGCAATGACACCAATAGGGGTTGGATTAGATATAAATGCATGAACTTGCACCTATACAAGAACTACATGAAGCTTACTCTTGATTGAGGAGATGTAGTGGAATATTTGCATTGGTTCAGTGAGGGTTGACCTCCAAGGATAGTCCAACCTCATCCACACAATGGTTTATCCTTTTGATTGTCTAATTATTTTATGAAGTTTTCTGCAGGTGTCTAGGGTTTCTACTTGTTGCAGGTTATTACAGGTGATGTAAAATTTGTGTGAGCCCTAAAAATGAATAATGAAACTCATTTATAAGTAAGTGAAAGGCATAAACATTTACAAAACCCCATTGAACATAGGTCCAAGACCATACAAAAAAATTCAGGAACAAAAAAATCAGTCATGTCTAATCAAATTTATTTTAGGTAATTTATCTTAATCATAAACATACTTTTAAAAATAAAAATTAGAGTTTTAAATTACAAAATTTAGTTATTAATTATCTTTTTCATATGAAATTATCTAAATGCTTTGACTAAATTTATATCAAGTATACCTCGTGGAAATTTAAAATCTATTTTGAAATTTGTTTTTTATTGAAATATGAATACACTTTAATTTAAAAACTAAACGGTTATGAATAACAATATTTAATTAAACATTGGATAAAAAAATATATATTCTAATTTTGAATGTTTAATTATAAACATAATTCTTAATCTTAGAACTAGGATTTTAACAAATAATTTTGTTAGGATAATAATTTAAGCATAAACATAATTCTTGATCTTAGAACTAGGAATTTAACTAATAATTGTTTGGATGATAATTTAAGGTTACATTAAATTTCCTTATTAAAAATAAAATTACTTAAAGACTGCATTGAATTTTCCTATTAAAGATAGTGTTAATTTTTGTAAAGGATTGTTTACAATTTGACAATCACATATGATTGTCAAACAATTTTTGTCTATTCTTTTTTTATAATTTTCCTTCAAATTGTGTATCCTAATATACTTATAAAAATAAAAATTGAGTATGAAAGAGATAAAGGAGAATACATTTAAAAAAAAAATGTCCATCATCTTTATAATGAATTAGAAAAAACAACGTGAAATAAGAAAGACAATTTTTCTCTGGTAAAACTTTGCAGTCCACAATATGATAATTAGAACATATAGTAGGGTAATTCACAAACATTCACATTGGCACACAAGATTTGCTAAATCAAAATCATGCATGGAAGGTTTATCTTATAGGTTGTATAGGAAGTTGTATCCATATATAAAGGGAAATGTAATGGAAAAGCATCTAACTAAATCATTATAATAACAACAATATTGTGTGTTTTATATTTAGCAAAGGTTTTTTTAGTTCAACTTTCTTATCATGTTTGGTTGGTTGTAGGTTCAAACCCTATAAAAGTTGTGTTTATGTCTAGATTTACTACTTTTTAATTTTCTTTCATAGATATCATAGGTGGAGGACTAGTTTAATATTTACACTCTACTTTCAACAAGGATATTTTTAACAAAATATACGGAGATAGATATAATGATTGTAGACCCATAGTTAATAGCTATCGAATGCATCATATAACACCATTAATACATCTACTTTATATTACTCATAAATAAATAAATGTTAAATAGAATACATTAGAATTCATAATAACATTGCATATATAGTTGAAATGATCCATAAGAATAATATGAAATATAAAATAAACTTTCAGCTTCCTCCATGATCCACCCAAATCCATCACACCAAGGATATCTATCATTAAGTACATGTAATCTTGCTCAATATCAAACTCAGTTTCAACCTAAGGATCAAATAATACTTCACATATGGAAAGTTCAAATGAAATGCATGCAAAACACTGAATAATATCCATGTTGCATAAGAACATTCAAACATTTGTAATACATTGTTTTGATATTAACAATAATTTTTTGGTAAAATCAATATCATGTTTATTATCTAAGTTGTTTTAACTTTTACATTATAGTCAATAACATTATACAATGCCTTTTTTGTCACACATCTAGACTTGTTTTTTTACATCTTTTTAGGGTTATTTTATACCAATTGAGATTTTTTATATTTATATTTATTTCAAGTGCTAACCTATTAATGCATCATACAAATTAGGTAGGGGAAGTTAGGCTATCGATGTGGCTTACCAATGCATCTATATTTACTATATCAAGAGCCACATAAATTATAAAGAATAATACTTTAAAGATCATGAAAAATGGGAATGGTATCTCACACAATTATCTCGCCTATTCGCTTATTTGTACACATTGAATCAAAAGTGTAGATATTGATTTATACTTAAAATGGTTCTCTGAGTATAATAGGGCATAAGTGAGTTTGTCGTCCAACTCATAATGAGAAAATTCAAACATCTCCATGCATGTTCAAAACCTTGTTGTATCCAAGGAATGGTGGCTGCATCTATTAGGCACATTGAAGGACCCACCCCCAACATTGATTAGTAGAACTAAGAATTCACAAGCACAAAATAGAATAACTCTTTGAAATCACATCACATTACATTCCCCTTTTTATATCCATCTTCAATGTATATAGAATATAATCATTCCACTATATCCTCCTATATGCCTATTGGACCCTCAAATGCACCTATGGATGCATTTGTTAGTATTTACTATATTATAGTTTTAAAAAGATGACCACCTTATTCCTTTTTTGAAAAAAAAGTATATGATTGATTGTCAAGTTTTTCTCCTTATTACATGTTTCACATAAATTTCAAAAAATGATCATTATAAATAATGATAATATATTTATTATTTTTATTAAATAATAATCACTTTTATCAACAAAATAAAATCATTTTTTTAAAAATTTGTAAATATCAATTTAACTTTTTATGTCATTATCGAATAATTTTGTGAGAGCTTGTTATTAGTGAGTTTTGAATTCTAATTTATTTATTTTGCACCTATAAATTTCCATCAAAACATCAAAGTGAAGTGTTTGGTAAGACACTTACCAAATGTTAAGTAATTATAGTTTCCTCAAACAAAGGTTTAAGACTTGTAATCCATTTATTTTATAAATGTAAATACTCGCAGAAAATTAAATTGAAATGCTTAGTAAAGCGCTTACAATTTGTTAACAACGTGTAAATACTTTAAATAAATGTTTAATGCTTGACATAAAACATGCCATTAACGAATTTTTGACTCAAATCCATTTATTAATTAATTTTTTTAGTGTAGATTTATATTTACAAATTAATCAATTAATTTGATTTCATGATCTTGTTTACGATCATCATAACTTACAAGTACTCGATAAATCAAAGAGCATAATCCAAACCTTTTTATAAACGTGTTTGGAGCCAAAAATATAATATTCAAATGGCTGATGAAAAAGGTAAATTTCAATTTTTCACTAGTGAGAGGCAGGGTTACTAGGGGAACGGGTGCAATTTTTTATGGATAATCATAAGGGACACTAACACTTGCCACCATAAATACATTATAGTTTATAAAATGTTTATGAACTATGCCTTCATATAATTATAATTAATGAAGTTAAACTAGATGGTATTGAAATTATAGTTTAGATTTTTTTTTTGGTTTAGGTTTTTAAAGAGTAAATGTAATTATGTTATTTAAATATTATCTATGTTTCACAAAAAAAATAGCATGCTAATTAGTTGGTTTATTGATGAAGTTGTTAGGTTCTCAATGAGTTCACTAAGGACCATTCTTATTGAGTGCAAAGGCCATGAGGTCAACCTTACACTGAACTTGATACTCTATGTGCCACTAATACATGAAGCAAAAAGAAAAGAAGGTTAAAAAAAACATGATTTCAAAACAACTACAAAAAAATATTATATCTGTCAATATAAACATTTTTAAAAAATAAATCTTCAAAATACTTTTAAAAATTACTATAGATTTCATAAATTCAGTTCATAAATCAGAAGGCAATCAATTTTTTAGGCTCAAAAATTTATTGACACAGTTTTCCAAATCATTCATATATATATATATATAGCTAAAAATGTTGGTTAACATTAAGGGCTCGCCCTAGGAAAAATGCAGGGAAATTGTTACGCAAGACTGGTAGGTCGCCACTCGCCATCCACCATTTAACCCAAGAAAAAGAAATATATGTACATAGAAAAATACATATATTTCTTTTTCTTCCACCAACACCAATGATCGAAAGGTTCCATCGTAACAAGAAAAAATAGAAAATAGAGTTCTTTTGAAATAGGTGAAAATGCAATTCCTCGCGAGGAGAGAAGGAGAGGCGGGAATACCATTATACTTTGACTCACTTCTCCTGCAATGCCTGACAAACTCTACTTACTCTGACTGTGACTGTGAGCATTGTTAATGAGATAGGCTCGGAAAAAATCTCTGTTCTCTCGTAGCAGTCCCTTCCAAACTGCCATTCATTCGAGACCCACAACCAATTAGTAAAGAATATATACTTGTGGCAAAATGGGTTGAGAAAAGCGAAAAAAACGAACCTGCGAGAGTGAGGAGAGGGTGAATGTGGGCATGCTTGGCGAGTGCTCGCACGCAGCCGCGACGATCCATGTTGAATAGCAGGCATTTCTCGATGAGATGTTGAACCATGCGGATGTAATTGTAGTTGTAGTTGCCACCATTCTCCTCTAATAATAATAAGCCTGCACAGTTTATATGGCTACGTGTTGCTGGAATTCTCATTTTGGCAAAGTGCTGTCGTCCCCCAGTTTTGATTATTTTGAGGAAAGGAGAAAGTGGGTGTAAGTATAGACAAAACAGACTTGTTGTTTGTCGCAGAAAAATGAGGGGGTTAAGTAAATGGCGGATCAGATAATTATCCAAAGGGCATCATAACCAAGGGCCCAAACACCAGATGTAATCTACAAATGGTACCATCCCATCCTTTCATGCGGATAAGACTGGATGAGTTTATCCTCTCCGAGAAGCTAATGACCACTAAAATCCAACGCAATAGAATTCAATCCAAAAAACAATGGAATATTTATTTGTCCTCTCTCTCTCTTCCTACAAAGTAAGTGCGCGCGCGCGCGGATGGGGCAAAAAAAAAGTGCTTTTTGCCCTAATAATGACAACCACATGTATTGCAATTCAATTCAATTCAATTCAAATATGATTCTAGATGCTCGAAATCAAATAGAGAAATCTAAGTAGAGATTTCAAATATGTAATGACATACTCTATATAATTTGAGACGGGTAAAAAAACCAAATCAAAATCTTGTTTAGTGCAAATACAATATGAAGTCATTAAGGTTCTAAATTAAGACTCACATATACATTTCATTGTGATTTAATATGCATGCAACCTTCAAGCACAAATCTATACCAACCTTTAATATGTTAACATGTTCACTTGGCATGTTCTTCACCGAACAATAACATTGACAACAACCTCCTCCTTTCTAGATCTGGTCTGCTCTTAGGATTCTCCCAATTTATCTCTTGCCAGCTTCAACTAATTGTCCCTTGCCTCTCATAATGAGAGCATGCACTTCTATAACCAAAGAACATCCAAAAATTACCCTTGCTTTTTCCACAAGACAACAACCTAAAATAAGACTTTTAATCTGTGACCTCATTTTTTTCCAGAAGACTCAAGTTAACCAACTAAAATTACTTCCACCACTAAAAGTAGTGATGCATAGAAACTACAAGACACATTCCAACACTGATCATATTTAATGAAATAAAACACTAAAATCAAACTCAATTCCAAAAGCTAATATTCTACAATAATTGAAAAATGTAGAGTTTGTTTTTGCAAGAATATTGAATTGTCACAAAACATGATATCAACATAAGAATTAGGCAATGAATTTGTTTTGCAAGTAATCAAATTCATCTAGTTGTTCTGTTTTCACATTCAAGCACTGAGAGGGGGAGGGGGGTGAATCAGTTCCCTTAAAAACTTGCAAATCAATACTTAGCAATCAAGATCACATTTAGTAAATTCTATTTAACCATAGACCAATCAAGACATGCTATCATGAGAGAGGAAAGCAAAAACACATGGAGACACAAGAATTTAGGTGGGAAACCCAATAAGGGAAAAAACCCACAAGGATCAAAGCAATATTAAGAACACATGTTATACACCAATTATGTAATGATCATGAAACACCTACTTCATTTTGAAGCACCCACTTCAATTCACAATTAAGCACCTACTTGATTGAATTTGCAAGCACCTACTTGCAATGAAAGCACCAACTTTCAACTTTCTGAGCTACAACTTAGGCTTTCATTAGTTTATTTGACCACCTTCTTCATATTTTCCTACATCAACATTTGTGATCTCAGTTTCAGCTTTTCTTCATTACTTATTCATGTATTTTTTGCACACACACCTTGATCTCTACAACAAACAACATCAAAAACTCAGAGAACTAAGCTTCTATAATCAACTATTATGCTCATGTAGATGACTTTTCATTTTCATATCAAAAATAATCTTCATCTCACTCTCTTACTATGTACAAAAGGAGATGGTTTGTCTTCTAAACTGCCTCTATTTTGTACTTTTGAGCATTTTATGACATCTCTTCAGTCCCGTTTTTGAGATCTACAAGCTTGTGGAACTAGGATGAGAGGGAGTCCTTTTAGGTCTCTGAAATTTGGTCATGACTAATAACATTCCATAACAGGGAATCCTTCATAACATTTCCATTAATTAACTCTTGTCCTGTCAGTGTAACAATTTTTTCCTTTGGTAGAATACAAAGGATTTGGACAAATATTATAAGTCATATACACCATAAAACTTTTCAAGTCTCATTTAGAACCCTTACAATTCACTTCCTTATGTTCTTCATTTTCATACCCCAATCTTGAAGGTTTCCTGGTCATTGTTTGTCTTCACAATAATGCATTTAATAACATGTTCTAAATTAAGATAGATTCAACTACATCTGAGCCTCTACATCCACATGGTCTTTAAACTTCACATCATCTCATATTGATACATTTTGAGACATATGGACAAGATTCAAAGATTGTTCTCCACACCTATGATCATGAAGGATGCATGTGGATATGCGATTTTAAACTTAGGCCATCAACCATAAAGACTATAGAAATTTATTACCAACATTCAAGAGCTTGAAGGTCAAGAAGAAAGGAAATCTAGGTCACTATTCCTTCATATTTTCCAATTCACACTCATGATTGCCACACTTAGTCAACCAAGAGCATTTCTATTTCACCAAAGGGATGATTACTCAATATTCACAAAAAATGAACATGATGTCAAAGGATGTGCATTATATTTTGCTATACTTAAGAGGCTAAGTTATCACCAGTACAACTTCTTTGCAAACTCTAGAATGGGCATTCACAATCATAGTGAAGACTTAAAATAGTTTACACAATCTTGCCAAAATATGAGGAACTCACACTCCACTGTTTTCATAGCATGAGATGATGATTTGGGAGAACATGATCACTTACTATGCTCAAGAACTCAAGTCACCAAGAACTTCCAAATCACAAGCTCTAAGACAATACACACACTCTTTTCTCAACTCAGACTGCAATCATGAGAGATTTGAGGAATTTCTCAGTAATTTTGGTCTACCATGACTATAGTGACATCCTTCTAGATCCACATGAGAATTCTAAAACTTCTTAGGACCATTTCCTTGTCAAGGAACATGTTTGTAAGATCAAACAATCTTGTTTTACTCAAAACTATGCAAAAGGAGGGTTTTGTCACACCAAACCCTAACATGAGGTTTGAAAGTTAAAAACACATTTCCATTCATTCTTATGCAACTTTGATTAAATGGATGACCTCATTAGAATCTTTTAAAGTCATTTATCAATCACTTGAATGCATGATTTATCAAGATAGAGGTATCAATTCAGCTCAAGTTATCAACCTTCTTGAGCATACCACTGTGAAAGTAGGAAAACAACAAGGTTTAGACCTCAAATCACTCGGAAGAAGCATAAATTTTGACTCCATCAGATCATTTTGGACCTATGTAGCTGATGATTTTAACCTTGTTATGATCCAATACTAAATCTACACATGAATACTTCCTCAAAACACCATGACTTGTTCCTAGAATGCACAGTTATCAAGTGATAGACAATGGTAAATGCAACTTCAACTCAAATTTTCTTCACATACATGACTCAGAAAACTTTATGATTATTTGAAGGACAACATATAAGCTATCTACGACACTGAAGTTTTCTTCATGTAGATACCCAACATACACTCTGTACCTGTAAGTTTTATCAAGAATACTACGATTTTATGTTCCATACAAGTCCTACATTTACCTGCACAATTGATTTTTATGAAGCCATGGGGAGTCCAATTACATTTATAACACATAAAAATATATTTTCCAATTAATTTTATGTTCAAACTTTGCATATTTCTTCTATTGCTCAAGGAGGGAGTCATTGAGGCCTTCAAACTAGCTTGATAAAAATGGTCATAAATTTTTAAACACATAACCTATTGATCTCAAACCTTTTGCATTTGATTTTTATCTAAATTTCCTATAAAAAATTCTTCTATGATTTATATGAAGAATCCCTATGTCAATTTAGCACAACTGCTAGGAAATTGAGGTGCTTATCTTGACCTTCTCAAAAACCCGGTCTTGGAAAAATTGGCTATATAACCTCAATTTTTACTTTTTGCTCCTAAATGTTTTTTCACACCATTAGGAATCACTCCTCTAATATCTCCCATGGTTTATTTGTCATGAGGCCATCTGAATTTTCTTGACCCATCTCATTTTCCTATGAGTACTAGGCATGTTCTCACCCTTTGTTTACCCTAGGTCTCCTTCAAGCATAAAAAACCCTGATTTCTAGAACTTTTTTTCACCTTTATATTCCTTGTAAAAGGATTCTCCATCCTTCACAAGGTTGAAACATCCATCTCATACATGTAAAACATCTTATACCATGGCCAACTGGAAATAGACCTTTCCACTGGACCTAGTTTGACTTATTTTCACTTTGAACACAAAAATATGACTTGGAGAACACTAAGAGACAACCCTCACATGAAACACCTTTATGGATACTTTGGACACATTTTTCCTTCATACCAAACACCAAGAAGATTTACAAACTCACTTATACATTTGGAATTTGAGATACACCTAAGCAAATGCATCAACACACTTCTAAGCCAAACACTATTTGACCCTTAGAGATACTTAAATGGAAATGAGACATGTATTTTAGACTTTAAGAACATGATTATAAGCTGATATAGACACAAGGATAACTCAATGAAACACAATATACTACTCATGACACCATACACCATGATGACTCCATGCTAGGACCTTGAACTCATGACAAGACCTTGAACACAATGAGACATTGCAATGCAAGACACAAGACACAAGACACTATAACTTACTTCAACATGAAAGTTCATGCAGAGTGACATACCTACTCAAGTATCTTGTTTGACATCAATGAAAACTTTTTTAACAAACTCCCCCTTTTTCATTGATGGAAAACACCTCCTTCACCTTTTCATTCTCCCCCTTTTGCCATGAATTGACAAAGGTATATGCTCAAGGACCATTCCCCCTATGTCCATGCATTTTCTTCTCATTTCTTGGAGCTAAAGCAACTTGTGGTTATCTCCCCCTTGTTGAGACTATCTTCAATGGATTTTAGGAGTAGGAACAACTCCAATTTATCATCTCAAATATTCAAATGCAACTCTTGGTAATGGTTTTGTCAAAAGGTCTGCTAGTTTCTCTTTGGTAGGAACATATTCAAGCTTGAATTTGTACTTGATCTGGTATGTATTTGGTCTTGGAATGCATTACATGATTCTTAGATACATTGATTGCACTTGTGCTATCACAATAGATAGGAGTGGGTCCTTCATACTCCACTTTATAGTATTTCAATGGTTGCCTCATCCATAGTGCTTGTGTACAAAATGTAGTAGCTGCAATGTATTTTGCTTCACAAGTAGATAATGCTATTGAGGATTTCTTCTTACTCATTCAGGACTACAAGACACTCACCTAGAAAGAAGACCCCACCACTAGTGCTCTTTATATCATCCACATTACATGCCCAATCAACATTTATGTATGCTTTTAGACTGAAGTATTTACTCCTTGGGTACCATAGACCATAAGCAAGAGTTCCTTTGAGGTATCTAAAGATTATTTTGACAAAATTCATATGGAGTTTCTCTTGGATCATCCTGATATCTTCCTACTAGTCCAACTGCCTGCATGATGTCAGGCCTAGAGGATGGTATAGAGAAATGTTGCATATCATAGACCTATACAATGTTTGATCCAATTTTGGAGCATCATATTATTTGTCTTAGTTTACATCCTCTGATCATGGGAGTGCTCACTTCTTTGCAATCTTCCATATGAAACTTTTTCAACATGTCCTTGATGTACTTTGCTTGTGTTATAAATATTCCATTTGCTGATTGAATCACTTACAACCCAAGAAAGTATGTCAACTCTACCAACATTGACATCTCAAATTCTTGTTTCATAGCTTCAAGAAATCTTTTTCCATGCTCTCTTTTTGCTACCAAAAATAATATCATCTATATAGACTATCACTATCATTTTTTCTCATTATTCTTGACATATAGATTATTGTCAACATCTCCTCTCTTGAATCCTTTCTCTATGAGGTACTTATCTAGCCTTGCATACTAGGATCTAGGTGCTTTGCTTCAAGCCATAGAGTTACTTTCTTTAGTTTACATACATAATCATGCTCATCTATGAGTATAAAACCATCTAGTTACTCTATGTAAACCTCCTCTTCTAAGGTTCCATTTAGGAATGCTGACTTCACATCCATCTGATAAAATTTGAATCCTTTGAAGCTAGCATAGGATGAAGAACATTCTATTTGCCTCCATTCTTGCCACAGGTGCAAAATTTTCTTCAAATTCGACTCCTTCCACTTGAGTGTAGCCTTTACAAACTAGTCTTGTCTTGTTTCTAGTGATGACTCCATCTTCACTCATCTTGTTTCTAAAAACCAATTTAGTGTTGATAGCATTTTTGTCCTTGGGTCTAGGAACTAGCTCCCAAGTCTCACACTTCTCAATTTGATCAAGTTCCTCATTCATTTCTTTCACCCAATGTTGATCCATTTTCTAGCTTCTTTAACATTATTGGGCTCTATCATGGATAGAAGGGTTGTATTCTCATTAGTTTTCAGATTTTTCAACTTCCTTTTTGTGAGTATGCCTGCATCTTTTCTTCCAATAATTTGATCAGCTGGATGATCCTTCTTTACTCTGCCTTGAAGGTGTTTTTATATCAGGTCTCTCTTGATCTTCATCAACTTCTTCATGAGATATTTCTTCCTCTTTACCATCTTCTTGAGTTTTTATGTAAGGAGATTTGTCTTCTGCATCTTCTTCATCTATTTTGGGCTGAGATTTGATTTTCAAAGGATAGGATTCAACCATTTTTACATTAGTAATTTTCAACTATCTTTTGGATCCTCTTATTATAACACCTATATGCTGCACTCACTAATGAATATCCTAGAAATATCCCTTCATCACATCTAGAATCAAATTTGCCTAGATAATCCTCATCTCTCTTAATGTAACATTTACTCCCAAACACCTTGAGATGTTTTACATTTGCTGACCTTTCTTTCCAGAGCTCATATGGTGTCTTATTGCTATTCACTCTTATTTGTGTGCCTTATTCAAGATGTATACATTTGTACATAACACCTCTCTCCAATAACCATCTAAAATTTTAGACTCATTCAACATTATTTTAGTCATCTCTTGAAATTTTCTATTATTTCTCTCAACCACCCCATTTTTTTGAGGTGTTCTAGCTGATGAAAATTGTCTCTTGCTTCCTATTATCTTCACAGAAGGCATCAAACTCATTAGAACCAAAATCACCACCTCTATCTGATCTCAAGCATTTTGATCCTTGTATTATTTTCATTTTCTACCAAGGATTTGAAGTTCTTGAATCTATCTAATGCTTCTGATTTTTCTTTTAAACATGCAACCCATGTCATTCTACTATAGTCATCAATCAACAACATAAAATATTGTCTCCTTGTATGCTTTCAGTTCTTATGGGTCTAACAAGATAAGTGTGTATTAATTCTAAAGGCCTTGATGTTGAATGTTCCTTTGATTTAAAACTTCTCCTACTTTGTTTAACATGAAGGTACGAATTACAAAGTGTATCAACTGGTTTGATTATCCTTGGCATGTTTCTAACACAACCTTTTGAGCTGATTTTGACAAGGTTATCAAAATTCAAGTGCCCAAGCCTTCTGTGCCAAATCCAAATGTAGTCTTCTTGAGTGGTTAAGGAACTTTTATTTTTAGACTTCCTTTAGCACATACATATTATTCTTTGTTCTCTTAGCTTTGCCAATCTTTTTTCCTAACTTGCTTTCTCTGATGTCACATCCTTTGTCATGGAAAACTAATGTGTATCCTTTCTTACACATATGGCTGACACTTAGTAGACATTTCTTGAGACCTTCCACATATAACACATTTTTAGTGATTGATTTTCCATTATCTAGGCTTAATGATTCCTTACCAACAATATTAGCTGAATTGTTGTCTCCAAATCTAATAGCTCCTGAGGCATTCATGGTTAGAGAGATGCAATTATTTTTATCACCTATCATGTGACTAGAGAAGCCACTATCAAGATACCATATACTTCCTTCATCTTGAACATGAAATGTTTTATTGGGATATCATAGTTTTTTCTTTCTTCTTTGTAGGATCAAACTTTATTACATAGACCTTTCCATATTTTCTCATAGGATTATGACTGCATGTATTTGCAATGTGTCCAATATTTTGTCAAATGTAATATATTACACCCTTGTCTCTTCTCATATTTTGTGAATTATAATTCCTACCATTTCCTTTAGAATTTTTCTTACATTTGATAGCTTTATGGCCAAACATGTTGTATGAAAAACAATAACCATAAAAGGAATGGGAGTATTCTGATTGCATATGAGTTCCTGAAGGATTTTTGTCTGAAGGATTTGTTCCATTTCTTGAAATCATTTTTGATCTTCTTATTGGTGGTGTGAGGTTGTTCTGAAGTACTCTTTCCATTCTTATGACCAAATTATTTAACATCTTTGTTGTCCTCTATGTATCCTAAACCTGATTTGTCTCTTGCATCTCTTTGGCTACTTAGAAGATTCAGCTAGATCATGTGTGCTTTTGTTAAAACTTCTCAAGTAACTTCACCTTGCTTGACATCTGATCTCAGCTTAGTCTTTAGAAGTTTCTATTTCTGATTTGAGTCTTAGAAATTCTTCTTCTTTAGATGTGAAGGATAGTGACATCAATTCTACTTTAGAATTTAGTTCCTTGAGCTCATCTTCCTCCTCTCTCTCCTTAATGCTGAGTTTCATTTCATAGATACTAATTTTATCCTCATAGTATTTCAGATTGGATTTCAGTTAGTGGTACTTATTTCTAGATAGCTTCAAATCTTCAAGAGCACGAGCACCAATTCAACTTCAAGGTGTACCACAACACCTTATTCATTCAAGTCTTCAACTTCAACATGATTTTTGCCTTTAGAGTGGCTTTCATGTGGTGTTTCAAGGGCCATGTCCTTGGATTCCTCCATAATTGATACTTTTGCATCATATTTTGAAGCCAAGGATCTTTGTACTTTCTGGAAAATTATAGATTCCTTTTTCTTCTCACCTACCCCTCTTATCATGTTTGTCACTTCATTCACTCTTTGCAAATATGAAGCAATGCTCTCACCCTATTTCATTTTTATGCCTTTAAATTGTGTTCTATACGTCTACAATCTGGCAAGTTTTACTTTCTCATCTCCCTCATATATAGTCTTTAAATTTTCCCACATTTCCTTGGTAGTTTTTCAATGCATAAAATTTATAAATTATGTCTTAGATAGTCCATAGAGAATGACATTCATAGTTCTTGAGTTGTTCTCATGAGCTTGTTTGTTAGCTGTTGAAGTGATAGGTGTATTAGGAATGATGTAACCGTTTTTAACTGCTGCATATACGTCAAGTCTAAGATACTGAAGATATACACTCGTCTTGACACTCAAAAATGTATAATTTTTTCTATTGAAAAGAGGTGACATGGTCATGGAAAGACCTTGATTGCTATCCATGCTTTTGTAAGAAGGATATCCTTGAAGTGATTAGACTTTCTCTGAAAGGTACCTTCTTTGATACTAATTGTTGAACATTCAAGCACTGATAGGGGGAGGGGGTGAATCAGTTCCCTTAAAAACTTGTAAATTAGTACTTAGCAATCAAGATCACATTCAACAAATTCCATTTGACCATAAACCAATCAAGACATGCTATCATAAGAGAGGAAAGTAAAGACACATGAAAACACAAGAATTTAGGAGAGCAAAGGGCATGGATCTTGGATTTATCCTCTCAATTGCCTTTAATTAAAAGCTTCCAACGTTAATAAAATTAATTCCCCTTTTTACAGAACCCTTTTCTGTTAGTACACTTGCAGGCATCACATCTGAAAAAAATCCCTTAGACACCCAAAAACACAAACCATCCACATATGTCAAAAGTAAAATTCCAATCTCTCCACTAAAATACAACAAAATAAGACATACCCAACAAAAACATCCACTTCCAAACTCAACCTCATAACATAGAGGAGACACGGCCAAAGGAGAAGGTTCATAGGTGGTGGAGCTAGGCTTGACCCCTACTAAATGCCTTTAGAATGAAAAGAAAACCAAAATTTGTTTCACCACTTCCATACACACTTTCTTTTTTTCTTTTTTTTTTTGCCAACACGCATTGCAAGAGCAAGGATAATTTCATTCTCCCATTTACCAAAAAAAAATCTTAATCATCTTTAAATATGGATGACACAAGCTCCAATATTTTGGAGTAATTTAGGAATATCTTATTTTATGATTTATTTAAATTTAATTTAATTCCTTTTTATTGCTAATTTGATGATTTTTATTATTATTTAGATTTGACTCAAGCAAAACCTCAACCGCTGCCCGACAGACCACTTACCACAAAATACTTTTCATTTGAAAAATTAAGCAGATTCCATTTATTGATAATGAAAAATGCTTGAGTTAGATAGACATTTAACATTATGAAGAAATTTATAAATATTTCAAATTTAAGGTTTGAGAATGATCCCGAGAGGGATGATTCTTGAGAAGAATGACTTCACCTCACAAATTGATGGCACAAGGATGAACCTAGGGTTGTAAAAAGGTTAGTTTGAGAAAGGAAACTTCAAAACTGCCCTTAATATTTTATTGGCGCGAATGTTTAATTTAAAAGCTACCATTTTTATGAATTATTCATAACGTCAGAATGAAACTAGATCAACAAACCCACTCAAACCAAGATTGACTCAAGCCCACACCACTAAGATCGAGAGGTGGTAATGGGAGGGGCACTACATAAATCAGCTACCCAATTTTACGTAACAATAATTAGAATTTGAGTGGAACCCCTTAGTGTCTTGCATGTAAAGGCAAGATGATTGGAACCCCTTAGTGTCTTACATGTCCAGAGTCCCATTCACCCCCACATTTAGATAGAAAAACTAGCATATGTTTAAGAGTTGCAAACTTCACACATGCTAGATATGGAAATGCTACGTTTAGGGTTCTTTTTGTCACCGAGTCCATGCAAATTTGTGATTAAGGTTTTTGTTTAGTAATTAAGGTAGTGATTATGGTTTCCCTCATCATCAATCATGATATCGTAGTCCGTTAATGACCATTGACACAAAACCATGATATCCAATTCCCCGACTTGACCGTCCATTTTCACAACACATGTTAGAAAAATCCACTGACACTCCTATTTGGAAATTCATATCGGCACAAATAATGTTTGAGGCATTGAAAAAAGAGAAAAAATAATATTTTTTTGTTCTTGGTTCCTCATTCAATCCTCTAGCTCATCCAATGTTAGAAATAGATAACTCTCTAGCTTTAATATTATAATTCAGTTGATCGGTTTAAAGATTATAAATTGGTTTATTTTTAACATTTGGATTACTAATAGATTCTTTTCTTGACACATTACTAAATTGGTTTTTGTTAATTACATGCTCGCTTTAGAGCACCATATTCCGATTTCCTACATACAAATTCTACACAACAGTGAAGGATACCTATGGCTAAAAAACCATGATGATTCATCTAAAATTTATGTCATGGGTGAGATTAAAAGGGAATGGGCTTAAGGGATCTTGAGGTAAAAATTAACCCAGCACAAGACACATTCCAACACTGATCATATTTAATAAAATAAAACACTAAAATCAAACTCATTTCCAAAAGCTAATATTCTACAATAATTGAAAAATGTAGAGTTTTTTTTGGCAAGAATATTGAATTGTCACAAAACATGATATCAACCTAAGAAATAGGCAATGGATTTTTTTTTGCAAGTAATTAAATTCATCTAGTTGTTTTGTTGAACATTTAAGCACTAAGAGGGGGAGGGGTGAATCAATGCCCTTAAAAACTTGCAAATCAGTACTTAGCATCAAGATCACAATCAAAAAATTCCATTTTTCGATAGACCAATCAAGACATGCTATCATGAGAGAGGAAAGAGAAAAACACATGGAGACACAAGAGTTTACGTGGGGAACCCAATAAGGGAAAAAACCCACAAGGATCAAAGAAATATTAAGAACACATGTTCTACACCAACTGCAATGATCACGGAGCACCTACTTCATTTTTAAGCACCCACTTCAATTCACAACTGTAGCACCCACTTCCCTTTGATACCTTTTTGATACTAATCATGATACCGCTGATTATATCATGGACTTTATTATAGTATGATGTTAGATCATGGATTATTGTTGACTTGATTCAGTTATGATGCATGATGATTATTAGAGACATTTTATATGTTGATGATGATACACTATTTGACATGGTTATATGATGGATGTTGTTCAGACTTGTGATAATTGGATATTGTGAGTAGACCTAGAAATGGAAAATTATTGGATGATGATATAGTTGTTGATAAAACTATAAATGATATTGTTAGATTCCTTTGATGTTGTTGTGATTCATACATCTAAGTGATTTTGGGAATTATATTTATATTATTTTGGATGTTCTGATATGGCCACGAGGGCGAAGGAGGTATTTGTGTTTTGTAGGTTAAAATATCACAACAAACATCAGGGGATTGGAGACCAACCACATTGGAATTCTAGATGAATTCAACAAGGTCACCATGACAACTAGTATTTGTTTGTGTGTTAGGGATTCCCATAGGGGGATCACCTTTAATTGTGAGCAAGGGGTTTTATGTATTTCTTTTATTTTGGTCCCTTTGTTTATGTTTGCATGTGTTTATTTTGTGGTGCTTTTACCCCTTTCATTAATTATTAAATGGTGTGTAAATATTGTGAGTAATCATATTGTTAAAATAAATAAATCAAATATGTCATAAGAAGGTAATTAATGAGAGTTGTTGACCATAATTTAAAGTGTTCTAAGTAATGTGTAAGATATATGTAAGTGATGTGTGAATTGAATTTTGAGTGTGAAACACTCCACTTTTTCGGAAATTTGAATTTGTCCTTGGAGGCTGATTTTGGAGGCTTGTGGGACAAGTTAAACTTGTCTCATACCTCTTAAATTTAATTACCAACCATACCTACGGTTGGGGAGTTGAGATTAGACTTTTATAATGCCTTTTGAGAAGGAAAATTGTAGGTTTTAATTACATTTTTCTTACATGATTTAATTTCAGTCCTTTGGGTTGTGGGTTGCATTTGAGTGTGTAAGTAAACCGTTATATTATTCACTCACCTATTTATTATGCTTTGGATAATGAATTTGACTTTGGGGGGGTTGGGGTTGAGGATGTGTCATGTGACATCCTACATGGACCCACCTCATCCTCTTCCCTTCCCTCTTCTGTAAAATTTGAATTCCTTGCCTTGTTTTGGGTTGCTTCATTTTTGGACACTTCATTCTTGGGTGAATTCCTTGCTGTTTTGGGAAGTTATTTCTTTGAAGAAGGTTTTTGGAATATTTTTGCATGCTTGTGCATGGTTGATTTGGATTTCTTACATTGGATAAAGCTTGTTGTTTTGGAACTTGGAACAACTCCATCGGGGAGAGGTAGGAGTTTGGCTCTTGAAATGCTCTTCTTTTATGAATGTAAATGTTAATGTATGAATGTTTTGGCATGTTTGTAGGCTGTTGGGTAGATGGCCTAGGAATGGTGTACGAGAAGACTATGGGTTTTATTTTGTGAGAGGCACAAGTGTGTTTTAGGGAGGTATAAGGGTGGAGGGAGTTGGGATTTGGGTTCCACCTTACAAAGAAATAGCTTGCATTTCTTTACTCATTATGGGGTGCCATAAGAGGTTGGGGAGGCATAAGGAAATGTGAGGAATAAGGGGTACTTAGGGGAGGCATAAGAAATATCAAGGCTTTGATATACTATATTTTGGCGGTTTGAAATTGGGTGGGGGTGAGTGCACCAATCTGGGGGGCCAAAAGGTGGTCTTAAGTGGACGCATTTTTGTGAAAAATAAAACTTCAACTTGTACAAGTTTTTCGAAATAGTTACACTCAAAATTGGAAGATGTTGTAGGAATATGAATCGTAGAATTTTGAGTCTAGTCTCTAAGCTACTAAATTTTATTGAAAATGGATAAGA
Source organism: Taxus chinensis (assembly GCA_019776745.2). Lineage (NCBI taxonomy): Eukaryota > Viridiplantae > Streptophyta > Pinopsida > Cupressales > Taxaceae > Taxus > Taxus chinensis. The sequence goes on from CM034155.1 coordinate 620,886,316, forward strand.
TTAAGTGGGTTCAAACAACTAAAATACCAACAGATGCTCCTGTTTTTTTTTTTAAATAAACATAATAGAGTGACTTTCGTGCTCCCACACCATTTTTTTATCACCATTTAGTATTTTTGAAAACCCTTCAGTAGAAAGATAGCTAGGAGCATCTAGTTTAGGGCTCCATTTTTTAAAGATTTTTTGTAGTGAATATTATTTTATTTTATGATTTTTCTAGTACAAAAATTTTATGTTTTGAAAAATAACAGAGCTCCAATTGTGTCACCCCCGCTAACTACCTCAAAAAATATCAAAAATTAGATTATTATTTTTTGAATATGTATAGAATTATGCCTAGTTTGGGATAGTATAAATTCTTTTTAAAATTTTAATAAACCAAAAAGACAGATACACCATGAAAGATAGACATATTTACACTTCAAAGAATAGCTATAAAAAGGCATAGTTAGAAAATAAATAATATGGAAACCTGTATATAATTAGTCAAAATTTTTAAAAAATTGTATTTTTAGAAAGAAGAGACTCTACTCTACATCATGGTATACTTTTTTTAAAATGGATTGATTGTTTTATTTTGATTTATCATAGAGGAAGTTTCATTTTTACATTTTCTTGTAAAAACTCGTTGTTTGTTGTGTTTGTGGAAGTCCATGCCTTAGGATTGGGGATTCAAACCAGATCCCAAGCCTTAAGGTATGGATTGGAAAAAGAGAAAACAAAAAACACGTACGCATTACGTAACGTGTACGTGTTCTATGTTGTAGTAAACATAACACATATGCGTTACATAATGCGTACGCATTCTATGTAGTATAAGCATTATGTATGCTTTTGACATGCTTCTATTTACATAAATAAATGTTTAAGTATAAGAAATAATAAAATATAAATAAATTATTATTTATATTTTATTATTTCTTATACTTTAAATTTATTTATGTAAATATAAGAAATTAGGGTCACTCTACACCTTATGGAATTAGTCTCACAACTCCATAAGCCATGGTATAGGAGATAGTTTTTTAAAGTATAATTTGGTCAGTACATTGGTAATTTTTTAGGATTTGAGCATTCAACATAAATATTTTAGCATTAAACTTCTACAATCTAAACCCTAAACCATAAGCCATAAACCTAATCACTAGACTGTAAACCTTGAGCCCTAAACCATAAACCTTTAACCTTTAGTCATGATCCCTAGACCCTAAAACCTAAACCCTAAACCCTAAACCTTAAACATTCATCCCTTACCCGTGAGCCCTAAACCCTGATCCTTAAGCCCTAAACCCTAAACCCTAATCCATAAGCCCTAAACCCTAAACCCTAAACCATGAACCATGAGCCCAAAATGATAAACCCTAAACCCTAAACCGTAAAAACTGAATCCTAAACCCTAAACCCTAACCCCTAGACCCTAAACCTTAAACACTAAATCCTAAACCCTAAACCCTAAGCCTTGAACCCTACACCCTTATCCATGAGCCCTAAAATATAAACCCTAAACCCTAGACCATATACCATAACCCTACCTAATCCCTAAACCTTAAACCCTAAACCTTAAACCCCTTAAATCGTAAACCATAAACCCTAAATCCTTAATCCCTAAACCCTAAACCCTAAATCTTAAACCCTAAACCTTAACCTCGAATAAACCCCCTAAACACTAAACCCTAAAATAAACCTAAACCCTGAAACCATAGCCCTAAACCTTGAACCCTAAACCCTAAACCTTAAACCCTGAACCAACCATAAACCCTAAACCTTAAACCCTGGACCAACCCTAAACCCTTAACCCTAAACCCTGAACCCTGAAATGAGCCCTAAACCCTAAACCCACAAACCCTAAATCCTTAACCTCGATCCATAAACCCTAACCATAAACACTAAACCCTAAACCCTAAACCTAAAACCTAAATCCTAAACCATAACCCTAAACCTTGAACCCTAAACCCTGAACCCTAAACCTTAAACCCTGAACCATGAGCCCTAAACCCTAAACCCTAAACCCCAAACCATATTTCATCAATATTTCCTAGTCTCGTGCCTAGAACCATCATTGAGTCTGCTTATAGAACTACCTTGTTTATGAGAGGTGGGACAAGTAACTAAATGGATATGACATCTACCTTGTGCCTTGTAATGCATATATTACACATCTCTTCCAAACTTGTTTCTCCCCACATATACTTGCGCTCTTGAATGTAAATTTATTCACACTCTGAAACAAATTTCACATTTCTCATATTTCCATGTATGGTATTATGCAAGCCAGGATGACCCATTGGAAGTTGGAAAAAATAACCATCACAACAAAAAAATTAATCTTAAAGGAAACAAAAGAAACATAGAGAATATATCAATGCAGAGGTGTAGGATCATAATTGAATTTCCTGTAGTATCCTCTCCTCTAGAGAAAGATAAAGTTCAAGTGTTCTACTGGAATGGATAGTAAATTTGACAGAACTTCCTAAAGTGTTAAAAATAAGCATAGAAACAGGGGAATGGCTAAGAACACTAAGGGGTTATCAATCACCTAGTAAATATTTCTTGTTTAGTTCTAAATGGGAGTTACCTGACCTACGACTTAGTGACCTTCCATTCATTGATAATTCCTTATATGATAAACCCATGGATGTTTTCAAAATCCCCTGAACAAAAAGATAGGGGTAGTCATCAATCCTAGTGAAGGGTGTGATGTGATTTCCAAGCAACTTGAAATTCATATAGATTTAGAGGTCATAACACGAATTTACAAATATCTTTATCATTATAAATCGAAGCCAAGTAACAGTGTCTCCCTGTACATCCAAGGATTGAGGACTACTGGGGTCTTTGGAAGGATTGGATGGTCAGGAATATGACATTTCCCTCCTTCAAAATATCAACAGATGAAAAACATCAAATTTTGATGACTCTCTTTGAATGTTCTACCTACAAATTCGATGAACCCTGAACTTTGTGACCTAAACCCTTAACCCTCAACCATGAGACCTAAACCCTAAACCCTAAAACCAAAATAATAAATCCTAAACCCTAAACACTAAATATTAAACCCTAAAACCTAAACCTTAAACCCTTGACCCTGGACCCTAAACCCTGAGCCCTAAGCCCTAAACCCTAAATACTAAATCCAGAGCCCCGAGCTCTAACCCCCAAACCTTAAACCAGTAACTCTGAACCCCAAAACCTTAAGCCATAAACCATGAACCATGAACCCTAAACCCTAATCCCTAAACCATAAACCCTAAACCTTAAGCCTTGAACCCTACACCCTAATCCTTGAGCCCTAAACCCTAAACCTTAAACCCTGAGCCCTAAACCCTAAATCTAGAGCCCTGATCTCTAACCCCTAAACCTTAAACCCGTAACTAACCCCTAAACCTTAAACCCGTAACTCTGAACCCCGAACCCTGAGTCATAAACCTTAAACCATGCACCCTAACCCCTAAACCCTAAACCCTGAGCCCTGAGCCCTAAATCATAAACCCTAAACCTTAAGGCCTAAATGTTAAATCCTAAAGGTCCCTAAATCCTAAACCCTAAACACTAAATCAAAACCCTAAATCATAAACCATAAACCTCTGACCCCTAAACCCTAAACTCTAAGCCCCAAGCCCTAAACCCTAAACCTTAAGCCCTAAACCCTAAACCCTAAGCCCTAAACCCTAAACTCTAAACCCTAAACCCTAAATCCTAAACCCTAAACACTAAACCCTAAACCTGAGCTCTTAATCCCTAAACCCTGAACCCTTTACCCTAAACCCTGAACCTCGAGCCTTTAAACCTTAAACCCTAAACGCTGACTTTTAAACCCTAAATCCTCCTAAACCTAAACCGTAAACCCTAAATCCTCAACCCTAAACCTTAAACCCTGAGCCCTAAACCTTGAACCCTCAACTCTCAACCCTAAACCCTCAACCCCGATACCTAAATCCTGAACCCTGAACCCTTTTCCATAAACCCTAAACCATGACCTTTAAACCTTAAACCCTAACTCCTAAACCCTAAACCGTAAACCCTAAATCCTCAACCCTAAACTTTAAACCCTAACTCCTAAACCCTAAACCGTAAACCTTAAATCCTCAACCCTAAACCTTAAACCTCGATGCCCTAAACCCTAAACCCTATACCATAAACCCTAAGCCCTAAACCCTAAACTCTAAGTCCTAAATCCTAAACCTAAACCTTAAACCCTAAACCCTAAAACCTAAACCATGACCCCTAAACCCTAAACCCTAAGCCCTAAACCCTAGGCCCTAAGCCATAAGCCCTAAGCTAAGCCAAAACCCTAAACCTTGAACCCTCAAACATAAACCCTTAACCCTAAACTAAAAACTAAACCCTTGAACCCTAAACCCTGAACCCTCAACTCTCAACCCTAAACCCTAAACCCTCAACCCTGATCCCTAAACCCTAAACCCTAAACCCTTGAGCCATAAACCCTAAACCCTCAACCTTGAACCCTAAACCCTAAACCTTGAACCTTGAGCCCTAAACCCTAAACCCTCAACCCTTAACCGTGAACCATAAACCCAAAACTCTAAACCCATAAACCATAAACCCTAAACCATGAACCCTAAGCCCTGAGCCCTAAACCCTAAACCCTAAAATTTGAACTATGAGCCTTAAACACTAAACCTTAAACCCTAAACTCTAAACCTTGAGTCATAAACCCTAAACCCCGAGCCCTAAACCCTAAACCCTAAATCATAAACCCTCACCCAAAGGAAAGTCCTAAAAAAGATCATTCAGCGTGTTTCAGTGTGTAGGGAATAGTGTTTAAGGTGATCGATCGACTCATTTAGTTTTTATGAGAGACTACTTCCTTTGAAGGCCTAAAAAGGCATTTTTGGCCATTTTGTAGTTAATTGAACACCCTTCAGAACAAGCTAAAATGAGCTAGTCATGTCATCGAGTTATCAAGGACCATTATTTGTGAAGTATTAAGGCATTATTTGTCTCCATAAGAGACATATGAGCAAAATCATGTATGAGAATCATGAATTTGATTCCATGAAAGGATGCTTTTAGAGCTAGGAAAGGTGAGGGGATGATATTTATATGGAGCACCATGTTTCTAAGAATGAACAATCATCTGAGTTCACTTGATGTAATTCACTTGGTACTATTCGTAACAACTCATTCAACACCTAGTAGTGTTATCACACCTTAAGGAGGAGGCACATTACAATCACCTCATTTTGGCCATAGGACATGAATCCCATTCAAGGAAACAATCCTCTATCTACAAAATGAGGATCTCTTTTTTAGTAAGAAGTAGACAAACATCATAGAGTTAATTCATGGTCACTAAAGTGAATTATGGACCAAATTTAAAAATTAGTACCAATTCAAGCAGTGGTAGGACCAAAATCAATTTTAGAAGGTCAAAAAACCTAAAAAATGACTATATGATTTTCCAAAACAAAGACCGACTACAATATATATGCCCTAAAAGTTTTAGGTCATTTACTGAAATCTTGAAAATGAGTAAGTACTAACTAGATTAGATTTTGAAAAACTATCTTCTAGATTATATAACTGTTGGAGCTATGAGACCACTTCCATAAGGTGCAGAGTGACCCTAATTTCTTATATTTACCAAAATAAATTTAAAGTATAAGAAATAATAAAAGAAATCTTATACTTAAACATTTTTACTTGTATAAAACACGTATGCATTTTGAATTGTATAAAATGTATACATGTTTTGACTTGTATAAAACGCATATGCATTACAGAATGCATATGTGTTATGGTTCGGTGATTCCCAAGCCAAACAAATCAAAACACAAGCACGTTTTAGCAAAATGCGTACGCATTTTACTTTTTTCAGATTCTTGTCTACTTTTTGGCCCCCCAACTTCGTGCACTTACCCATTTTATTTTTTCAACATTTATTTTTGTGAATAGAAGCCTGCCACAAACACATATAATGCCTATACTCTAAAGAATGTGAGCGCGTTATAATGTGCTCGCGTTCCCTAAAATTATGACCCCAAACAAAGATTTTACAGTCTTGGAATGGATTTGGTTTCCCAAACTTGCACCTTGGACTTGTAACAACACAACAACCTGTATGTTTTTGACAAAATATGCAAAAATCACCTTCCAGCATGTTAAATCCTACAAAAAAATTCTATCTTTCTTAAAAATTTACCTACAACGTCAAGAAAACTATCATCTTTCTAAATATATACTTTTTATATTTTTCTGACTATTCTAAGAGGTTTCCATTTATATTTATTTCAAACTATGTCTTTTATACCTATATTTTTAGGGATTGTAAATGATTATTTTTCGTCATGTATCTTTTGATTCACTCATGCAAATTGAATAAAAATTATACAGCCACAAACTAAAACTAATTCTATGAATATTCAAAAAATATATTAATTTCGATATTTTCGACTATCCCTTAATTTTCAAATTTTAAAATCTTTGTACTTGAAAAATCATAAAAAATTAAATACTCACTAAAAAAATCTTTTAAAAATTCTATCACAAACTAGATGGTCCTATCTATCTTTCTACCAAAGGGTTTTCAAAAATACTAAATATTGCTCAAAACATGGGGGGGAAAGACTGATTGTCTACTATGTTTTTTTAACAAAAACAGGAGCACCTATTGGTATTTTAGATCTTTAACCCACTTACACTGAACCATTTTCATAAAATATTAGTAGCTTAAAAACTAGACTCAAAATTCTACGATTCATGTTCTTACAACATCTTCCATTTTTTAGTTTAACTATATCAAATAACTCGTAGAAGTTGAAGATTTTTTATTTTTCAAAAAAAAAGTGTCCACTTAAGACCCCATTTTGGCCCCCCATTTCCATAAACTTACCCCTGAAACTTTGGATATGATCTACACAAGTAATCTTAAAAAATCTTTAAGATTCTAGGATAGGCACTAAGTATGTCATTTTGTAACTAGTGACCCAAAAATTAAGGCATTCTATAAGCCTGATAATTTGACAACATGAGTGTAGCTTTCTTTCCCACCTCACTTCCCTAAGATGGATTGACAGTCTAGAAATTTCCTCATCCATTTCTACAACACTAGGTTACTCTGGAATGTAACACGTAAGAGCCAATTGGTGGAGTAAAATCATGGTGAAATAAACTCGGGGTCTTTATTTTCCTTAGGACTAACCCTACCTCCCTCTTACTAAGGTATCTTTTGTTATCAAAGATAATGTAGGTTCACTAAAATGAACTACCCTCTAAGCTGAGTCTAGGGAGTTTAACTATGCTCTACTAATTCCTTTCATACAAAGAAATGTCCACCTCAATTAAATATGAATTGTTTGTTGGTAATAAAATATGACCACAAGTTCACATCAAGCAATTTGTCATTGATCTAGCTAAGACAGTCCATAAAGTGCCTATTTGTGTCCCTATCAGCATATGGAGTTTTCACAAATATATGCCCTCTCAACCTAAGCAAATGACTTAGGAACCCTGGTTGTCTAAGAGATCTATAGGAACAAATTTCCTAGAACTTCCATGGAGGTTTATGATGTTGGAAATTTTGACACTATAGAGGGGGGTGATACTCTAGTGTATTATAATTACTTTATCCGATATTTCTACTTAAGAAATGACATATCTAAATGCATGCTACTAAAGCATAGCTTGATTGATCTAACCACCTGTCATAAGATCAATCTTCAAAATTGTTCAAAACACTTTGTTTCAGTATTATGAGCCCCTAGGAAATCCTTCTTCCTTCTTACAAACCCTCAATTCAGCATAAACTCATTTCTACAACCCATGTTCAATAGAGGGTCTCCCAATTTAGCCCGGTAATTTTCGATAGTATCATAAATTCAACTCAGCTTTCTCAATCATACATCATTATTTTTCTATGTCAATGTAAGTCTTACACAGTCACACCACAAGCATTGTTATTCAAATATCGCCATAAACAGCTTTCATTCTTACTTCAAATGGACCTTCAAGAGGAAGTACTTTTCAATGTAATTCTCTCTCAATGATCTTGAACAACTATTTCTCTATCCATGTTTTTCTTCTCATACCCATCAATCAGCTATCTACTCTTACACCTACAAAAATTTACTACAGTTGCAGTTAACACCTGTGTCTTGCATAAATGATGGTGTACTCCTTAATTTCAACTCTTCAACTTCCCTTTACTTTTATGACTCTAGGTGAGACTTGTTGTTTCTCGTGACCATTTAGGTGATACCATTCATGAGATTCTCAGCTCGCAGCTAGATGAGGACAAAACTAGTGTCATTAGGACTTTTCACCTCTATTAATGGGAATTTCACTCCCAATCTCAAAGGAGGTTGCACTATGACCTTGCAGCACTGGGGGTTACTCAACCACCTCCAATAGTTGTGACACACTAACCAAGCTCATGATCTTTGTACAATACATTTAGGACCAACAATTTTGTAGTGAACTTGATCGTAATGGGACCAGATAGCACATTTGACGAATCTTTTCATGTTCATTTGATGTTGATGCTCGATCATCCCGAGATCATGTTCACATTGCTGTTCGCACTTCAAGTTGATGTGCACGCCGTCCCTCGTGATCCTCGCTTGCGGGTTTTTGTACCCTCTTACATGGTATCAGAGTGGATCTTGTGGATCCATGCACTCCTCAGCATTTTTTGTGTGTTTTCCAGCTTCTGGCGTGATATCCAGTTCTTGTTGCATGTGTCATAATGGATATTCCATTTGTGAGTCTTCTTGCACTGATTTTGGGATCCATACCTCCGGTTTGCTTACTCGTGTTCGTGGGTTCCAATTTCTTGTTTAAGTGTTCGAGGTCATTGTTCGAGTTTTTGGTGTTTTTTTGGGCTTAGTTTCCTTGAACCGCTCGAATCTCGAGGGTTGCATGTGTGTTTTAGGGTGTTTACTACGTTTCAGGGTGCAGATCTGAGTTCTCTGTGTAGTTTTGAGAGTTTTTTTGGAAGGTTAAATGCTGCATTAAGGGCCAACTCGGCCCTAGCTTGCCATTCTAACTCACCTTGCATTCTTTTACTCGGTCTACTTTGAATCTAGCTCGGTCTGCCCAAATTGGTTCCGTTTTGCTCTTTGCGGCATTTTTTTGTACTGGTTTTATGTTTTGGTGGGATCTTTTCCTTCGACTCACGATTTAAATTGTACCATTTTCATGGACTTGCGTTTGTGCACCATTTTTGGGCATTTGTGCTGATATCTTTGACCACTTGTACTCTTGCATAGGAACTCACCTCTGATGGTCTGCATTGGTGCTTGGCTCTTGCAAACTCAGGGTTGCTGTGCTTGTGTTCCATTGGGTTGAGTCTCCTTGTTAACCTACACAGCTCGTTTCTCAGGCCTGCGAGTCGATCAAGCCTCCTAGTCTCCTTTGAGTCATGGAATCTTTGCACCCTCCCACATGTGGATCACCTGCCTGGTAATCAGTCCACATTCAGCTCGACCTTGGTGGTTACAACCTACACCTGACACAGGGACCTAAAACTCCAACACGTGGCTTCACTCCTGTCAACTCTTAGTGCATGCGTTAAAAACAACTCAGGTTCATTCAACTACTGTAGATTACACTTGTCTCCAACGTCTAATTCGTTTGGTCAACAATCAACAGCTCGGTGGATTTGCATAACCATGGCTTGACACCTCAACATGGGCCCCACTCCCTTTTAGAATTGTTTGGAGGTAAAAATAATCCCTGTTTTTTGATGTTTTGAGGCAAAAACATTATTTATGGCATTTTGGGTTCTATTTTGCTTGTAATTAAATCCCTTCCTACGTGTGTCGAAGACGGAGGGTGAGGTCTGGGGTTGGTAGGAGGCTAATCCCCCCTCGTAAGCAAAATAAACCATACCTAAAATTTGATGCCATTTCCAATGAGTACCCACACAACACCCTTTACACTCATTTCGGGCATTTTTAAAACTAGTTTACGTGTTTATTGGCTTTTTCCATCAGTTGTGGGAATCATAATAATGCCATAAATTTTGACTCACAGCTCGTTTTGAGCACTTCCTTGGTCAAAGTTGCATGATTTCTAACACTTTATGTGAAGGCATTGTTAGTTTTATAAACGCACTACTTTATAAAGTTCTACATCCTAGGGGGGTTGACTAGTACTCTTGGGTTTTCACATGCAGACGCATTATCAGCCGAGTCTGACGTCTTGCTTTTGTGCACCTTACACTTTTGATTACGCATCATGGAGAGTGCTCTTTCCAGACTTGAGCATCGTAGGATCACCTTACAGCCTCTACCACTTCTCACCGTGAGAGGGAACTATTCAGCTTGGCATGCTTCCATGGAACGTTACTTTGTCCACGAGGGTCTTTTACCCTTCTTTCTTGGGCCAGTTCCTACACCCACTGATCATCATCATCTGGAGGACTTCCTTGACACTTGCGACCATGTCTTTGGTCACATGATGATGCATGTCTCTTGATCTTTCTAGTTTCATGTGGTAGACTCAGATCCACCTCACCGTGTCTGGAGCATTCTTCAGTCCCTCTATGGAGACCCTTCACATATTGCCGCTGTTGTTGATATTGATGATTCAGTTGTCTCCTCTTCTTCATGTGATTACAGTTTCACTGACATAGACTCGCTTGGTTCTACTTCTGATGACGAGGATTGTGCACCCATTTTTGATGTCGAGAGTACTACAGAGTACTCTTCTCCTCCTTCTCTCACTATTCCAGAGAGTGTTGACACTTCCCACATCTCATCAGATATCTTAGTAGTATCCTATTCAGTCTTATACATTCATCACACCCTCCTCTTTTCCACCTTCAGTGTGTGAGGCCCATTTCACTCCTCTACCTTCATTGGATGACGTATACCTGTCTGACATCGCTCTTCTATTTGTTGAGCCCCCTCATTGGGACGAGTATCTTCCTGACCTTAGTCATCTTTTCGTAGAGTACACTTGTGATGCTCTATAGGTTCCGCATCCATCTACAGGTATTGCAAAGGAGTTCATCATCTCCATTGTTGGGAGTGCCCCTTCTGGGACTCTTACCACTTCCACTTTTCCAGAGACCTTCATTGATCCACCCTCAGTTGTGGATCCCTTTTTTGTTGTGGAGGATGTTTTGTTCCCTTCACATCACTTGGACATCCTTTCTATGGGTGTTCCTCTATTTCACTCTGACAGTTCTACGCACGTGGCATTACCTTCGGTTCCTTAGCACTCACTGGCTAGACCTATGTCACACTTTGGTGGACCAGACTCAGAGTTCTTCGTGCTGCTACCTTCGGTTTCCTTTGTGGAGTGGGTGGACTTCCAACACTCCATTTTTGTCCTTCCTAAGGGTAGGCACACAGTTTGTTGTGGGTGGCTCTTCTTCAGTCCAAAGGCAGAGGATCTCGCCATCGACATTCTTCTGGGAGACTTCTTAGAGCTGCAAAGTTCATATCCGTCCATGGCATCTTCTGCATTCCTCTCATCTCCCTCTTCTTCTCTCTTCTTCTTCTTTATGAGAGATTGCTATTTTGTACATGGGTACCCTTTCAGGCTCGACTATGGCCGGGACCCATCTTTGGCATCTTTCTTAGATTAGAGAGTGTTCTGTTCTCTTGTGGTGGATGTTTTCCCCACCGGGTTTTCCTTCACTACTTGGGACTTCTTTTTGTGCATGGGTACCTCATCAGGCTTTGTGCCGGGACCCATTTCTCATTTTTGACTTGTCGCCTCATCCTAAGTTATGATGAAGGGGGGGGGGGGGGGTGTTGGTGTGTGTTATTTTCCACATCATTAGGCGAGTCATCTCACTTAGGTGAGATTGTAGGTCCATGTGTCATTTAGGGGTCATTATGAGATTCTCAGTGCGTAAGTGCGTCATATGTGTCATTGGGAGTTACACTTATATTCTGGGAATGTAACTCCCCCTCTCTACTCGAGTTGTCATGATTGCAGCACTAGGGGTTACTCAACACCTCCTATATGTACACCCCATTTGATCTATGAGATAGAGGAAAATTTTGTGGCTTATCGAGGTTCTGCCCGTTTGTCGAATCTTTGCATGCACATTCGGTTGATGCTTGCTCCTCCCGAGATCTCTTCACGCTACTATTCACACGTCCGTTGATGTGCACGTCATCCCTTGTGATCCTTGTTTGTGGGTTTTCGTACCCTCTCACAATAAATGCATTAATGCACGTATGTATTTATAAACTTTTAAAATTCAAATTAGGACCCTGCAGACACTCATCTTGGTAATTCATTTCTTGTAACAATACAAATTATACAACACTCTTCCACTAGACCACACTTTTTCAACTTGACCAACTCTTTTTTGCTTGCACACACAAGATATTTACTTGCACAATTGTCATATTACTCCATCAAATCAAGCTAAACCCTCGCATAATACAATCACAACTTTCAGATCACTTGCACATTCATCTGGGACCATAGCAAATAGGGAGGTCCATAGCTCGCCATAGGTTATAGGCCGACATGACTGCTTTCATCCCTCTTTTACAACGTAATTTTCTTAATTCAAATCCCTTTGGGTCACTTCTAGTTGGTCTTATCTGATTATTTCAAATCCAGAACGCGTATATAAGCTAGTTATTCATCCATTATCAAGGAAGGGATCATGCACACTTGACATCCAAAGATTTTATTCAACATAAAATAAGATCAATCACAAGCAAAGACTCCCAAGACTCCATTGAGACTCATGGACTCTACATATTATTTCTAGGGAAGTCATCTACTTAGATTTGTAAATGTGAGGAACACATCATCACTCCAAGTCAAGCTAGGGAAAAGGTGTAGAAACAATGTCATTGTTGCAAGATCATGATTATCTACTTGATTGCATACATTCTAGAAATCACATGCTAGGTGAGAATGACATGAGGTTTGAGCCTTCTTTAGAGTAGTGGAAAAATTGGCAATGCACAAGGGTGCGCATAACCCACCTAATTTTTATTTTGCAGGACTCATTGGCTATCTAGGGCTTTGAAGGATCAATTTGTTACATAGCAAGCATCAAATAGCTTAGGGAACCTAGATTCCAAATAGTAGCATATCTTGAGGCAAGACACATACACATAAGTATTAGGAGCAGAGGATTTGAAGGAACATGAATGTATGGAAATGGTCGGGGTACGCTTTGGCATGTGCCATCCTCTTTGGTCCATACAATAGTTCAACAAACACTTTCAACAACGAGGCTTTGTTAGCTCATTTCCATCTTGTTTCAGTCATCATACTAACCCATATTATCACACAGAGTAAGAGATTAGCTAATTCATCTTCTCTCTCTCTCTCTCATTCATTGTAAGTGATTTATCTATTGATATTCATCATTGTTTATCATTTCTTAATGGTTATTCCTGATATTACTACAATTAGCCTTGGAAACTAATTGATTAGGATAATCTACCGTTGGTTACTACCCCCTTGAGATATTAACCAATTTAGGTTAAATCAAACCCTAATGGAATGTAGAAAATAAATGTTGACAAATAAAGGCTGAAACTGGGAGGCACCACCAAACATGCACAAGTGCAAACATGACATCCATTTTTGATTGTTGAGAAACTAGATGAATTTGATTACTTCCAAAAAAATTCCATTGCCTATTTCTTATGTTGATATCAAGTTTTGTGACAATTCAATATTCTTGCCACAACAAAAAATCTACATTTTTCAATTATTGTAGAATATTAGCTTTTGGAATTGAGTTTGATTTAGTATTTTATTTCATTAAATATGATTAGTGTTGGAATTTGTCTCATAGTTTCCATGCATCACTACTTTTAATGGTGGAACTAATTTTAGTTGGTTAACTTGAGTCTTCTGGAAAAAAAAAGGTCACAGATTAAAAGTGTTATTTTAGGTTGTTGTTTTGTGGAAAATGCAAGGACAATATTTGGATGTGCTTTGGTTATAAAAGTGCATGCTCTCATTATGAGAGTTAGAGGACAATTAGTTTAAACTTGCAAGAGACAAGTTGGTAGAATCCTAAGAGTGGTCTAGATCTATAAAGGAGGATGTTGTTATTGTCAATGTTATTGTTCAGTGAAGAACATGTTGACATATTAAGGGTTAGTGTAGATTTGTGCTTGAAAGTCGCATGTATATTGGATTAGAGTGAAGTGTGTATGTATGTCTTAATTTAGATCCTTGATGGCTTCATGTTATATTTATACTTGTTTGATGTTGTATTTGTACTTGTTTAAGTTAATAGAATAAGCAAAGTTTTGATTAAAGTTTTTACCGAAAAAGTTATCTCAAATTATATATGGTGTCAATATTCTTTACATATTTTCATTCATTTGAAATCTCTACTCTTTTACATTTCTCTATCTAATTTATTACATGCTAATTGCTCGAAATCCCAACAATCATAATTGAATAGAATTGAATTGCAATACATGTGGTCATCATTATTAGGGCAAAAAGCACTTTTCCCCCCACACCCACACCCACACCCACACACACACCCACACCTAATTTTAGGAAGAGAGGGTTGGACAAACAAATATTCCATTGCTCTGGATTGAAATTTTGTTGCGTTGGATGTTAGTGGTTATTAGCTTCTCGGCGACGATAAACACACATAGTCTTATCCGCATGAAAGGATGAGGTGGTGCCATTTGTAGATTACGTCTGCTGTTTCGGCCCTTGGTTAGGATGCCCTTTGGATAATTATCCCTGCCATTTTTCTGCGACAAACACGTCTGTTTTGTCAATATACCTACTTTCTCCTTTGCTCAAAATAATCAAAACTGTGGACGACACCAGTTGCCAAAATGAGAATTCCAGCAACACGTAAGCATAACTGTGCAAGCTTATTATTATTAGAGGAGAATGGTGGCAACTACAACTACAATTACATCCGCATGGTTCAACATCTCATCGAGAAATGCCTGTTGTTTAACATGGATCGTCGTGGCTGCGTGCGAGCGCTCGCCAAGCATGCCCACATTCACCCTGTCATTACTCTTGCAGGTTCGCTTTTTCGCTTTTTCTTAACGCGTATTCTTTGCTTACTCTACAGCTAATTGGTTGTTGGTCTTGAATGAATTGCAGTTTGGAAGGGACTGCTACGAGAGAACAGAGATTTCTTCAAAGCCTATCTCATTAACAATGCTCACAGTCACAGTGAGAATAAGTAGAGTTTGTGAGGCATTGCAGGAGAAGTATAATTCCACATACATGGACATGGCAAGAAAAAGGGTAATAATACCCAAACATAACCATGAGTTGACAATGGTTGGTTATTCAATCACCCTTGGATAATTTAGGGCTAGAACCGTAAAAATGATATCATTTTGAAACATGATTTTCGTGGGGTTTTTTGAAAAAATGTGACCACCATTTCCATCTTTGAGAGATCTACCTTATTTGTCTGTTATCCAACTCAAGCTGGGTCAAAACAACTCTGAGGTTGTATTTTTCTCCTATTCAAGTTTTGCTCTAAACTATGGCCTCCGTGGAGCTCTGGGGTAGAACGGCTCGAGGGTTTCGAGTCATATTTGTATTTTTACAACATAAGCTCATTATTATTTTAATAAAATTATAATAACAGTGGCCTAAACTGTAGATCGCTCCATATTTGATAATGAACTTATTTGTATGTTTTCCTGGCATTCCGATTCTCTTTTTTTTAATGCCTCCTCTGGTTTTCACTTGTTGAACTTTTATTGAGTTGGTCACTACCTCTGGGGCTCGATTCTGTTGTCCCTGGGTTCTCAAATGATTAGACGCAGGTTTTGAAAATTGTAAGTTCTCTCCATATCATTACGGGTTCTCAAATTTCATTTAAAAGAACTTCTGGGAGGGCTCAAACTCTCAAGTTGGCATCCATTGTTTTCTACTTGCTGTTTTGATCCTGGGATGTTTGTGCTATATTCGAGATCCTGGTATTTTGTTCAGAAAGCTCACTGTGAGGTCCTTGAGAGCTGGCCGTTGTGTTTGTTTCTTTTAAAAGTTAGGCCACTGTAACCCTCATGCTTATATCTAAACATTGCTTCCATTAAAGCTGCAAGGAACTCTGTTTGGCGTTTTGGGTTTATATTGTTCTCTTTGTTGTTTCATTCTTTGAGCTTGTCATTTGCTTTATCGACTAGAGGTATGGATTGTATAGCTCGATTATAGCTCTTAATGGAGAACTCTTCTTGCTTCTGCGTAAGTTGTCTTTGTATTCATTATTGAATTGGTGATTTGAGGCTCGAATCATGGCTCACATTTGCGTTTCTATACTCCATTTCCTTGCTGTGCTGGCATTTCAAACTTAAACATGTCATCTTGCTCACTCGTGGTCCATGCATGAGTTATGATATGGAAATATTTCGTATTTTAACTTGAAAATATATATTGGTCTTTTGTATTTGAAAATAAATATGATGACTTTGCCTCACTTAGTACTGCTAGATCATTCTGGACAAACTGTGTCATTCAAAAATTTGAGTCACTCTTTCTTATTACTTGCTCTGAGGGTTATACAATATGTTCTTTAAACAACAGTCTGAAAAATCCTTTTAATCACCTTCACACTCTCGCTGCTTACATTAGTCTTATTATTTTCCCGGGTTTGGTGTAACAACCTTACGTTTTATTTTATTACAACATGTCTTGAAGTTGAAAACTTAAAAGAAAACTTGTCCTCTCCATTTTATACGTGACTATATTGGTATGAGAAAACATTATGCAAATTCGTTTTGAAGGTTGCTTTGAAATTTACTGACCACTTTGCAAAGTAAATATGGAACATTGTTCTTCATTTATGAATGGTTGTTTCTTACCTTTGTATTTGGGAGCCGTGTATGCTGGCAGTTTGTTTTGAATATCTGTACTGTAATGTTTTCTCTCTGTACCAAAATACATTATTTCTTAATGTTTCCCGATGTATGATATGAACCTAAAAAATATGTATTACTGGAAATACCATTATAAAATCTCCTTTTGATAATGCAGGATCTGGTTGTGATGAAACTCGGTATCTCCTTTTAAAACTTTTCCTAAATACGTACTTTTCAAAGTATGTCCTTTTTATCATTATGTATTATTTTTACTTTATTTTAACTGAATATACAATCCTTAAAATTGTACTTGGTTGGGTTCATTCAAGTTGAAAAATGTGCTTAAAGATCAAGTAGATTGCAAACTTGTGTTGTTTCCTCACATGTAACTTTTTATCTTTCCTTTTGATGTTCCTCTTAATCTTTTGAGATGATGCCAACTAATGATTCAGGAGGATTTGCAGTTGAGATATAACTTGACCTTGTTAATACAGAAAATTGCTATATGTGTATAGCTGAAATGACACACTTTCATTATATAATCTTTTATATAGTGGAAAATTTATGAACTTGAAACTTGATGGTTATGTAATACTCATATGTTGAAGCATTAATGATTGCAAACATTGTTTTATCGAAACTTCTCATACCGAACGCAGCACATAGTCTTTTACTGTGATAACATCATTTCATTCGTAACCTAGCATAGCTGTACTTTATTTTGCCTTCAAACATGAATATGAAATAAAGGAAAAGTTTCCAATTCATAAATTAAGCGTGCTTAAAATTTTGATTCAATAAAATGGGCTCTCCCGACAGACACTATCACTATTACTATTAGCTACAAAAAGTGATATCATCTACATACACTATCACTATTAGCTACTGCCCATTTTCATTCTCGACATATAGATTACTGTCAACATCTTCTCTCTTGAACCCTTTTCTGTATGAGGTACTTATCTAGCCTTGTATACCAGGCTTTAGGGGCTTGCCTCGAGCCATAGAGTACTTTCTTTAGTTTACATATATAATCATGCTCATTCTGTGAGCATAAAACCATCTGGATACTCTATGTAAACCTCCTCTTCTAAGATTCCATTTAGGAATGCTAACTTCACATCCATATGATAAAAATTTGAATCCTTTTAAAGCTAGCATAGGATGAAAAAATTCTATTTGCCTCCATTCTTGCCACAAGTGCAAAAGTTTCTTCAAAGTCAACTCCTTCCAATTGAGTGTAGCCTTTACAAACTAGTCTTGTCTTGTTTCTAGTGATGATTCCATATTCATTCATCTTGTTTCTATAAACCCATTTAGTGTTGATAGCATTTTTGTCCTACGACCCATCATTTACAAAATATACCATTTGACAGCCTTACACTGTCTCAAACTACACTATTCGACGCGTTTGCAAATAATAGAGTAGCGAGAGCACCGTTTGGAGAAGGAAAAAACTGAGATAGGATATTGTAGAGTGTCCCTATACCAAGGTGTAGGATTAGATGAGACATCTCTAGGTACCACGGAGTCTGCATAGTCACCCGTTGAAATTGAATGATTTTTGGGTCTCAGGGCTCTTGAGGGACTTCGCCCGAATGAGGTAACCTGGAAGCAATGACGTTGTTGCGCACTGAAATGAAACCTCCTCTAGTGTTTACCTAGCCACTCATACATTTCCACATAGTCGGTTTGGTGCCACGACCCACCGTTTACACAATATACCATTTGACAACCTTACACTGTCTCAAACTACACTATTCGATGCATTTGCAAACTATAGGGCAGCAAGAGCATCGATTGGAGAAGGGAAAAACTGAGACATGATATTGTATAGTGTCCCTACACTGAGGTTTAGGATTAGACGAGACGTCTCTAGCTGCCATGGAGTCTGCGTAGTCACCCGTCGAAGTTGAACGATTTTTCAGTCTCAGGGCTCCTGAGGGACTCCGCCCGAATGGGGTAGCCTGAAAGCAACGACGTTGTTGTGCACCAAAAAAATGCATCCTCTAGTGTTTACCTGGCCACCCAGACCTGTCCACACATTTGATTCAGTGCCACAACCCATTGTTTACACAATATGCCGTTTGACAGCCTTACACTGTCTCGAACTACACTATTTGGCTCGTTTGCAAACAATAGGGCAACAAGAGCACCGTTTGGAGAAGGAAAAAACCGAGACAAGCTATTGTAGAGTGTCCCTACACCAAGGTGTAGGATAAGACGAGACATCTCTAGGTGCCACGGAGTCTACGTAGTCACCTGTCGAAGTTGAACGATTTTTTGGTCTCAATGCTCTTGAGGTACTCCGCCCGAATGAGGTAGCCTGGAAGCAACGACGTTGTTGCACACTGAAACGATGCATCATATAATGTTTACCTGGCCACTCGGACATGTCCACACATTTGGTTCAATGCCATGAACCACCATTTACACAATATACTGTTTGACAGCCTTATAGTGTCTCAAACTACACTATTTGACACGTTGGCAAACAATAGGGCAGCGAGAGCACCATTCGGAGAAGGAAAAAACCAAGATAGGATATTGTAGAGTGTCCCTATGCCAAGGTGTAAGATCAGACGAGACATCTCTAGGTGCCATGGAGTTTGCGTAGTCACTCGTCGAAGTTGAATAATTTTTTTGTCTTAGGGCTCTTGAGGGACTCCGCTTGAACGAGGTAGCCCGGAAGCAACGACGTTGTCACGCACCGAAACGAATGCTCCTCTAGCATTCACCTAGACACCTAGACATGTCTGTGTAGTCGGTTCAGTGCCACGACTAACCATTTTCAACGTTTTCTACAATTACAGCTTTTTCAACAATTACAACTTTTTCAACAATTATAACTTTTTTAACTTGTTGTCACATATCTTATAATATCCACCTTGATAACCAATCCACTTTATATATTACACAACCAACTCATTGCATTTTCTGTAAATGAATAAAAGATAACCAAATTATACTTAATTAAAATATGCTTTGTCTTATTGTGATAAGCTAGATTGTTGGATAATTAAATAGCAATTTTGATTGTCACACAATACCTTCATCTTCTATTGATATATTCAAAACTCATCCAATAAATTTTTTACCCAAATTACCTCCTGACAACTATGATAGGCATCTACATATTCTACCTCAGTAGTTGAAAAAATTGTAATATTTTGAAGCTTTGAAATCCAACTAATAGGTCCAGTTACAAGTGTAATAGCATAACTAGAAGTCGATCTTTGTTTTACCAAATCACTTACAAAATATGAATCAAAATATCCACAAATTGAATCACCAATATTGTTATAAGTGATGCAATAATTTATTTTTCCTCACAAGTAGTGAAACTCCCGATTCACTGCTGAACAATGTTCTTTACCTAGATTTTCCTAAAATCTACTGACAACTCCAACAACATGTGAAATTTCAGTCCTTGACATGTACATGTCATAACATACATAAAACTTATTATTGCACTAGAATATGGTACATGAGATATATGACTATTTTCTTCTTATTGTTGTACCATAGTTTTTTAATTTTAAATCAAACATACATATAGAATTAATATACATAGAATATACATACATAGAAGGATATCATGTGCAATGAATTCGAATCAAACATAGAAGTGATATCATTATGAAAACCAACACATTTAGATATATAATGTATCAAAAAAAGTGTGCTGACCGCACGTCTCTAAAAATATAAGTTCATAACATGTGTACATCTCGAACCAAGTGTGTCATACATATAAGACCACATGTGGCCACATAAGGCTATATATAATGTCCTATGAAGAATCATGAACTAGGACCAACTGGCCCATATATATATATATATATATATATATATGTACATCCATGTCCTATCAATCTAATCATGAAACATCTTCCCTCTCTTCACCCTACTAGAAGTAGTATGTCCATGACCCGAGGATGTAGTGGACGGAGATGCCACTACGGATTTCATCCATGTGGTCCTAAGCATCTCTAAGGCCTGCAACCTAACCTGCACATTCATAAATAACAAGATTTTAACACCCATATTTTTAAAATACATTCAAAATTTAGAAACTTAGAATTTAGTTAAAATGCATGTGAAATCTTACCGCAATGTCATGATCTCTATCAATTTTTTGTTGATGCATGGCAGGGACAACGGTAGACTCATGAGAGGTAAGCTACATACAAATAATTAAATTTCAAATTAAATATTTCATGTACAAAATTTGATATTGTAGATTTAAGTAATAAGAAATAATTCCTAAATAAATTTAACAAATTTGAAAAAGTGTACCTCAGTTAATGGATCTGTAGATGCTATGGTAGTATCTACAGAAGCCTCCACAGTCTGCATAAATGGAGGAGTCTCTCTGGCAGTCATAAGCTATACAAAAAACATGTACACATCAATATTAATCTACGTGACTGCCACATAACAGAGCCAAAGCATAATCCATGTGAACTTCCACAATTAGAACTAGAAAGTGTAAAGAGAAACTAACCTGCATAAAAGTCACATGAGGCGTGCCAATAGCCCCAGTTCCTAGAGAATATGATGACCCGCTAGGCTCCTACACATATAAAAGACAAACATATATTAATATGTACATGTACAGGTGAAACATTATAATAATAAAAGTGCACAATCAAATGAAATTTGAAATTTAAGTACAACTTGAAACTTACATTTGTAACATGTCCAGCTGCAGTAGCTAGCATGTTGACACCGAATGTTTCCTTCACTAGCTCTTGCTATTTAAAATAAAATAAAAAATTAGTTTTTACATGTATGCACATAACGTACAATGAAATACATATATATTAAATCTCAAACATGAATTAAACTATTATATATATATATATATATATATATATATATATATATATATATATATATATATATATATATAATATTTATTTGACATTTACCTATGAAAGACCATGATCCGTTGTAGCAGTTCCAAAAACATCCGCCATCATCTCATCTAGAGAAAAAAAATCATGTGATCCAGTAAATGATGTCTCACCCATAGTGCATACGGCACCACATAATCCATAGTGGTGTGGTGCACTAGAACTGGCACCTCCACCAACATCACCAGATGCAATCTGCTCACTATGCCAGGTTAGAGTGTCAGTGAGCTCCCTCAATGCATGTAGTGTGTCAATCTCTACAACCCCCTTCACTGTAGGAGGGATAATTGAAGGCAGTGGGGGTTTTGGGGCATGGGGGATCCTTGGTTGACCTACGCGTGCACCAGGTCTACTTTGTGCAGAGCCACCACATCGCCCATAAAAATCAGAAAAGTCAAAAAAGTTTGGGACCTCATTAAACACAAACTCGCCATATAATTTCTTCAAAAAATAGAGGGGAACCTCATTGTTGTTGCATGGTGGATAATAAAAAACCATCCACCATCGGTCCCAAATTTTTTTCTTGATTCGGTCATCGTGGCACCAATGGATTGTGAACTGTTTGCAAGTAACTGTGGGGGCATTGGTTATTGGGTCAATAAATAATGCACAAATGTGGTCTTTTCAATTTTTTTTGTCTTTTACGGCTGTATGGGATAATTTATTTGCATACCACTACCTACAATCACCTTTAAAGGTATTCCATTTTTCTATTTGGTTGGTTGCAGAGTCAACTTTGCCAATCAATGTTTGCAATGTGTTGGCTAAAGTCATGCAGGACGGATTTGTGGCATGATTTTGTCTTATATTTTGAATAAGGTTCTCAATGGCAATTTTATTTTGTTGGATTTTTCCAACGATATTAGTTTGTGTTCCTGTTGGCTCCATGGGGACAGAAGGAGCCACAGGAGGCAGATCTATGTTTGGAGGAGGGTTTTGACGATTGTTTGGAGGGTTTGCAGGATTACGAGCTCGTCGAGCAACCGACAAAACAAAAAAATTCTATACATAAACAAAAAATTGAAAAACCCATGAAAATCACAAAAAATAAACTAAAATGCAAACAAATTGAGCAAAATCGAGGGCTTACCTCTTTTTCTTGGTGGCATGGTTGAAACCATCATGGTCCACAAGTCTGAAGAGTAATTTTTGAGGGGTATTCAAAGTGCGAGTGCCAAAGGTCTAGGAGAAATCACGGTTGGAAAGGAAAAATGAGGGAAAATGAAGAGTCATGGGTTTGTTTTTTTGTCTCAGAGGACCTTGAGTGCAGTTTTAAATCGTGAGTGTAGTTTTAGATTCAGAAATCACCAAGCCAATACGAACAGTTGCACTAGCGCGGTACCTGAATTTTGGGTTTTTATGTCCACTTAATTGTCCACCATCTTGGTGCAGTTACCCAAATGTAATAAATTACACCCTTGTCTCTTCTCATCTTTTGTGAATTATAATTCCTACCATGTTCTTTAGCATTTTTCTTACATTTGATAGCTTTATGGCCAAACATATTGTATGAAAAATAGTAACCATAAAAGGAATGGGAGTATTTGATTGCATATGAGTTCCTGAAGGAGTTTTGTCTACGGGATTTGTTCCATTTCTTGAAATCATTTTTGATCTTCTTATTGGTAGTGTGAGGTTGTTTTGAAGTACTCTTTCCATTCTTCTGACCAGCTTCTTTAACATCTTTGTTGTCCTTTATATATCCTAAATGTGATTTGTCTCTTGCATCTCTTTGGATACTTAGAAGATTCAACTATATCATGTGTGCTTTTTTAAAACTTCTCAAGGAACTTCACCTTGCTTGACATCTGATCCAGCTTAGTCTTTAGAATTTCTATTTCTGATTTAAGTCTTAGACATTCTTCTTCTTTAGATGTGAAGGATAATGACATCAATTCTACTTTATAATTTAGTTCCTTGAGCTCATCTTCCTCCTCTCTCTCCTTCATGCCGAGTTTCATTTCATAGATAATAATTTTATCCTCATAATATTTTAGCTTGGATTTCAGTTAGTGGTACTTATTTCTAAATAGCTTCAACTCTTCAAGAGCACTCACCAATTCAACTTCAAGGTATACCACAACACCTTCTTCATTCGAGTCTTCAACTTCAACATGATTTTTGCCTTTAGAGCGGCATTCATGTGGTGTTTCAAGGGCTATGTCCCTGGCTTCCTCCACAATTGAGACTTTTGCATCATATTTTGAAGTCAAGGATCTTAGTACTCTGTGGAAAATTATAGATTCCTCTTGCTTCTCACCTACCCATCTAATCATGTTTGTCACTTCATTCACTCTTTGCAAATATGAAGCAATGCTCTCATCCTCTTTCATTTTTTAGGCCTTTAAATTGTGTTCTATACGTTTGCAATTTGGCAAGTTTTACGTTCTCATCTCCCTCATATACAGTCTTTAAATTTTCCCACATTTCCTTGGTAGTTTTTCAATGCATAAAATTTATAAATTATGTCTTAGATAGTCCATAGAGAATGACATTCATAGCTCTTGATTTGTTCTCATGAGCTTGTTTGTTAGCTGTTGAAGTGATATGTGTATTAGGAATGATGTAACCATTTTTAACTGCTACCTATATGTCATGTCTAAGATACTGAAGATATACACTCATCTTGACACTCCAAAATGTATAATTTGTTCCATTGAAAAGAGGTGACACGGTCATGGAAAGACCTTGACTGTTATCCATGCTATTGTAAGAAGGATATCCTTGAAGTGATTAGACTTTCTCCGAAAGGTACCTTCTCTGATACAAATTTTTGAACATTCAAGCACTGATAGGGGGAGGGGGTGAATCAGTTCCCTTAAAAACTTGTAAATTAGTACTTAGCAATCAAGATCACATTCAAAAAATTCCATTTGACCATAAACCAATCAAGACATGCTATCATGAGAGAGGAAAGTAAAGACACATGAAGACACAAGAATTTAGCAGAGTAAAGGGCATGGATCTTGGCTTTATCCTCTCAATTTCCTTTAATTAAAAGCTTCCAACATTAATAAAACAAATTCCCCTTTTTACATAACCCTTTTCTGTTAGTGCACTTGTAGGCATCACATCGAAAAAAAATCCCTTAGACACCCAAAAACACAAACCATCCATGTCTGTCAAAAGTAAAATTCTAATCTCTCCACTAAAATACAATAAAATAAGACATACCCAGCAAAACCATCCACTTCCAAACTCAATCTCATAACATAGAGGAGACACGGCCAAAGGAGAAGGTTCATAGGTGGTGGAGCTAGGCTTGACCCCTACTAAATGCCTTTAGCATGAAAAGAAAACCAAAATTTGTTTCACCACTTCCATACACACTCTTTCTTTTTTTTCATTTTTTTTTGCCAACACACGTGCCAAGAGCAAGGATAATTTCATTCTCCCATTTACCCAAAAAATTTCTTATTCATCTCTAAATATGGATGACACAAGCTCCAATATTTTGGAGTAATTTAGGAATATCTTATTTTATGATTTATTTAAATTTAATTTAATTCCTTTTTATTGCTAATTTCATGATTTTTATTATTATTTAATTTTGATTCAAGCAAAACCTCAACCGTTGCCTGACAGACCACTTACCACGAAATACTTTTCATTTGAAAAATTAAGCAAATTCCATTTATTGATAACGAAAAATGCTTGAGTTAGATAGATGTTTAACATTATAAAGAAATTTATAAATATTTCAAACTCAAGGTTTGAGAATGATCCGGAGATGGATGAGTCTTGAGAAGAATGACTTCACCTCACAAATTGACATCACGAGGATGAACCTAGGGTTCTAAGAAGGTTAATCTGAGAAAGGAAACTTCAAAACTGCCCTTATTATTTTATTGGCGTGAATGTTTAATTTAAAAGATACCATTTTTATGAATTATTCATAACGTCAGAATGAAACTAGATCAACAAACCCACTCAAACCAAGACTGACTCAAGCCCCCACCACTAAGATCAAGAGGTGGTAATGGGAGGGGCACTACATAAATCAGCTACCCAATTTTACGTAACAATAATTAGACTTTGAGTGGAACCCCTTAGTGTCTTGCATGTATAGGCAAGATGATTGGTCTTATTCCAGAGTCCCATTCACCCCCACATTTAGATAGAAAAACTAGCATATGTTTAAGAGTTGCAAACTTTACACATGTTAGATATGGAAATACTGCGTTTAGGGTTCTTTTTGTCACCAAGTCCATGCAAACTTGTGATTAAGGTTTTTGTTTAGTTATTAAGGCAGTGATTATGGTTTCCCTCATCATCAATCGTGATATCATAGTCCGTTAATGACCATTGACACAAAACCATGATATCCAATTCCTCGACTTGATCGTCCATTTTTACAACACATGTTAGAAAAATCCACTGACACTCCTATTTGGAAATTCATATCGGCACAAATAATGTTTGAGGCATTGAAAAAAGAGAAAAATTAATATTTTTTGTTCTTGGTTCCTCATTCAATCCTTTAGCTCATCCAAGGTTAGAAATAAACAACTCTCCAACTTCAATATTATAATTTAGCTGATCGGTTTAAAGATTATAAATTGGTTTATTTTTAAAATTTGGATTACTAATAGATTATTTTCCTAACACATTACTAATGGATTAGTAAATTGGATTTATTTGTTAATTACATGCTCACTTTAGAGCACCACCTTCCGATTTCCTACATACAAATGCTACACAACAGTGAAGGATACCTATGGCTAAAAAACCATGATGATTCATCTAAAATTTATGTCATGGGTGAGATTAAAAGGGAATGGGCTTAAGGGATCTTGAGGCACAAATTAGAGGCTATGGAAGTGGTTCTAAAAAACAAATCTACTTTCTCCATGTGGATGGTGGTGATATGGCTATGGGCTCAAAGTAAATATCAACAATGAAAAATACATGGGAATAAAAGGCTACCCAATTTTACGTAATGATAATTAGACTTTGAGTGGAACCCTTAGTGCCTTGCGTGGAAAGACACGTTGATTGGTCATATTGCAGTGTCTCCTTCACCACCACATTTAGATATGGTCATATTGCATATGTTAGATATGGAAACATTGCGTTTAGGGTTCTTTTTGTCACCGATTCCATGCACATTTGTGATTACGGTTTTTGTTTACTAATTAAGGTAGTGATTATGGTTTCCCTCATCATCAATCTTGATATCATCGTTCGTTAATGACCATTGACACAAAAACACGATTTCCAATTCCTCAACTCAATTTTCCATTTTCGAAACGCATGTTAGAGAAAGCCACTAATACTCCCATTTGGAAATTCCTATTTGTGTAAATAATGTTTGAGGCATTGGAAAAAGAGAAATAATAATTTTTTATGTTCTTGGTTCCTCCTTCAATGCTCTAGCTCATCCGAGGTTAGAAATAGATAACTCTTTGGCTTCAATATTATAATTCATTTGATCGGTTTAAAGATTATAAATTGGTTTATCTATAGCATCTGGATTACTTTAATAGATTCTTTGAAAATTCACTCTACACTACTTTACTACAATTCAGATAGGTTAATACTATGCATGCCACGAGTACCAATCTTGATCTTGCTATTCTAGAAGACCTCCCACTTGGGGTTAAATTTGGCAGCCGTTTACATGTTTTTCATGAGTGTCGCAGTAAAATACTTACAAAATATTGTAATAATCGTCACATATGGCTTATATATTTAAAATATAATTGTCATATCTATACATATTTAAGTACAAATTAAATTCATATATATTCAAAAAGTTAATTAAATAAATATTAATCTCTGTATATTTTATTGATCATATATAAATAACACCACTTTTACGTATTTTCGAAGGGTAATTTTTGTCATCTAAAATATTGTTTGATAGACATAGATGGCCGTCAAATTTATCCCACGTCTCTCAGGACTGAAACTCTTTAGTGATGGATTTGTTTTGTTAATACGATCTCCACAAGCTTTGTTCCTCCAAGGATGCAATGCTCGACACCAGTCTAGGACTGTGTGCTACACATTTACTGCAAACTAAGAGTGAATACCAATTTGCTTCTATATGAACTACTGCTTGGAAGCAGTGCAACAAAATTTGTATACAACTACTGCTCAACTACTGCTCAACTACTGCTCTACAACATTGAAGGATACTTGTGGCTCTAAAGCCATGCCAATTTATCAATGGGTTATGTCATGGATGACAACGGAGGAGGAACGATGCACAAATTAGAGGTTGTGGAAGTGGTTCTAAAAAACAAATCTGCTTTCTGAACGCGGACAGTGGTGACACAACCGTGCATCAACCACCAAACGCATCACCACCATCAATGTGTTTGACAACTGTTAGAAATAACCCCTCTCGCTCCGGTTCGGAAGGAAAAATATTTATTCTCATAAACTCAGTGACAAGACACACTATATTTAAAATAAAAAAATTAACTTAAAAATTTATTGTTCAAAAATATATTAATTAAAATAAAAGTTTATATTTTATTAATGAAAAATTAATAATAAAACAATCATTTAAGTTCCTACGTAAAACATTTTATGAAAGGTTTTTTTAAGTGGAAGAAAGCAAGCTCTACAAACAAAAACATGTGCTCTAATCAACGACGAATGAAACAAGGGTTGCGTTGCAGCAGCAGTACCTGCCGTAAAAGCATAAAAGAAAATTGTTTATATGCAAAGCAAGAAATTGGTAAGGAACTCAGAACTGAAATAAATTTCATGAATGTCTACTTTGTTATTTTTGGGATTGTGCTTGTGTTCTATTCATCCAAAATTCGTAAGTCAATCAAGAAATATAATTTCAATATTGATTTTTTGTGAGATTTCTCCTAGTTGGTCTGTCCTCATTTGTTAATAATAAATGCAGTCATCGTGCATTGCATCTCCTAGTAACAGGAATTATTGTAGTGTTTGTCATGTTGGAATATGCATTTTGTGTTTGTTATGAACCCCTATTAAAAACTATAGTAATACTAAAATTCAATCGCCAGCCCTGAAAGTTCGGTTTTTTATATTTCTAGCAAAAAATAGAGTATACCAAAGAGTATTCAAGTCTTTGACTATCAAACTATTATCATATTTTCCGAAGTCTAGAACTTCTCTGTTGGTATTACTGGCATGGGCAAACTACGTAGGCACATTTTATGCCATCACCATTTATACAATAATATATATCACAAAAACAAAGACAACAGAAACTGACACCTCAATCCACCTTGATGACATTGTCCTAGGAGGCATCCGTAGCTTCTTCATCGTCATCTGAAAGAAGACACACACACAGGTGAGTCAAAGATAACATCCTCAGTAAGGCTAGAGCTCAACCTTTTCATAACCTGTAGAAGGCCTTTGCTGAGGGCACACATTCCTTCCAGCTAAAGGTAATGGTGGTGAGTACTTTTTGCATTGGCGGAGATGAAGGTGCATTCTAGGTCTCTATGATCTTCATGGAGAGAAAAAGTCATCGCAACATTTGACAACATATTTGCACAACTCAGAGATTGTGCAACATGAAATATGTTTGTGCGTTGATGGACTAATTTAGGCCCAACATAAGCTTCTTCATCATTTTAATGATATCCTTGCCCTCTACATCCTCCATCTCTTTGCAACTTTGAAAATTTTTCTGACCTAGATCCACATATATGAGTTGTGAATCTCCCTGTCGACACCCAAAATTTCTAGTATTAGAGAGAGACAAAATTACCTCACGTGGGAAGCATCTTGGACTAAACGCAGAAATGTTTAAAATTCTAAAAATATGAAGAAAACATTAATTCTATACCAATTTCAAAGGCAGGATTTCAATAAAGGAAATGATATTTATTTAATTTACTACCTATTTCGAAGCTAATATAGCTGGAAATGCTTACACGTTCAGATCTCATCCTTAATCCACATGCATTTCCTTTTTATGCATTTTATGAGAGTACTTTGTTTTTAATGCTTGGCAATGAAATGTATAGATTATTGGAAGATTACAATAAGCCATATTAAAAGGTGAAGATTACTATGAAGCTAGAAAAACTTAAGGAGAACCTAAGCTAGTTCCTTCTTGAAGAAATAAGAAGACTGTATGAGGATTTCTTCTTGATTCGTGTTTGAAGATGGAGAAAACTGTCATAAGGGACCGTGAAAGATTGAGGATCTTATAAATAGGTGTATGCATGGCTCAAGGAGTCTAAAGGCATGTTTTAAAGTTACAGTGTTGGTGTTATTAATGTTCTATTTATCAATGGGTTATGTCATGGATGACAACGGAGGAGGAACGATGCACAAATTAGAGGTTGTGGAAGTGTTTCTAAAAAACAAATCTGCTTTCTAAACGCGGACAGTGGTGACACAACCGTGCATCAACCACCAAACGCATCATCACCATCAATGGGAACGCCTTATCTTACCGGTACGTTCTATTATTAGATGACGTGGCATGTGGGCCCCTCGTTATGGTCGAAACACGCTACGAAGACGTCCGTTAGTTACATCCTGCTGCCGTTAATCACTTTATCCTTGTTGTATTTGTTTCCGGCCTGCCCTATCCCGGCCATCCTTGTTTTGGTGCCTTGTGTCAGGTAATGTGACTGAAATATTAATGAATTTTCTAAACATAGAGCCTGCATGTCCAATCGCAGAATTTAAATAGAGCATCTCCCTCTTAACCACGCCATTAACAAGTCAAGGTTTTAGATTGCAGTGCCCGCAGGTATGGAACATGTGAAATTGAATTTTCTTTTAAATGTATATAAAACGAAACAATACAATAAAATAATTTTGATTCTTCCATGCAGGCCTGGAATTTCAAATTATCTGTGCCTGTCAAATCAAAATTCGCTACGGTTTAGCTCTTTCAAGTGGCTGTAAATTCCAGTAATTTTAATAGATATTTCTATAATCTGTATATATATATATATATATATATATATACACTACTTTAAAAAATTACGGAGTTAAAAAATTTCAGCCTGTTGTATGGTTTCTAAAAAAATTCACCTGTAATATACGGTTAAAACCACATAAAAACGGCTTACAACTTGTCAATTTCTAGGCCTACTTCCAAGCTAAAATCATGTTTTTTTCTCAATGAATTAATTGTATCTGAAAGTACGTAATCCATTTTATTAGATTTAAAAATTGTGGCAAGACTTTAGTTGGACACTTGGAAGTTGGAGTGCATGTAAGAGATAAAATGTAATTATCATTCATATGTCCAATCCCTGGACAACTCAATCATCATTGATTGTTCTTGTAGGCGGGGGTTAAATTTGACAGCCATTTAGATGTTTTTTTTGGTGATTTTAGACCTAAAATACTTGTAAATATCTGATTTAACCGTCACACGCGACATGCATATTTAATACGTGACCGTCAATTTTTATATAGAATTGTATAAATATTATAAAAACATATGTAAATGTATATTTAAAAAGATATAATAAATATAAAATAATGAGTAAAAATAACATTTTTTTGTGTTTTTAAAGGGCAATAGTAAAATTTCCGTCATCAAAAAATTGTTTGACAGACATAGGTGGCCATCAAATTTAACCCCTGCTTGTAGGGCTTGTTTTCCTGTAATTACTCAAGCTTGTAACTAAAAATGGGGGTTAAAAAGTGCTAAAAAAGCAAGCATTGTGGTTGGGTTTCTAACTTGGAACCTATTAGATTTTAGGTCTTTTATTTTGGCCCCTTTAAGCATAAATTTTAGTCTCTGTGAATAATAATATTAGTGAGATTTGCGATGAAAAAGTGACGCACCTATAACATATATTATTTGGGTAGGAACAATCTGAATTGTGCAATAGATGTGGGGCATGGAGGTCTTTAATTCCCATATTTTTCTTTTCAACTTGCCATTCTTGTCTTCGTCTTATCGAACAAATAAAACATCGTCCAATTGAAAAACTTAATGTTGTAAAGAATAAAATTACAAAAATAAACAAATCAGGTCATTTTTTCTCATATTTTCTGAAAAAAATCATTCTTTCTTACAGTTATATAAGGGATGGGGTTACTTGTTGGCACCTTACAAGAAACAAATAAGTTCATGGTGTTGACTGAGTGACCCCTCCATATTTCTTAAAAAAGATGCAGTACAACATTGTTTGTATGATCCATACTATTTTTTTATTAAGTGAACTCATATTGATTGATATTTATTTCACTGTACCATATTCACCTCTGAAAGATTCTCCCCTTGTTTTCTCTTTAATACAAAAAATGTTTGAATCAAACCTTCTAGATATATATCAAATATCTTCCCTAATTTGTTACTGATCAAAAATTACAAAATTATAAAAATAAACTAGCCCATCAGTATTAGAATATTAGATGTGTCACTATTCTACCTATGTAGGAAATAACTAACCATTTGTAAATGATGGAGAGGCCATCTTATCCATCCACATATAAATAATTTTGTCTTTTGAAGAAAATAAAAATATTTTTTCTAGCTTTGGGTATTCATTTTCAATTAAGAAAATGAAGATTTATGATGTCTAAGCTTTCTCGATAATGAATTTCATACCAAACTGACATGTTTAACTCCAATATAAAAAATGGTGAACACAAATGAAAAAATGGTATAATAATAATAATTTATGACACATATTTTAAGAGTCGTGTATCAAAATCACTTCTATGTTTCGTATAAATAGGAAAAGTTACCAAAAAGAAACTTGTAATAAATTGCTTCCTTGTTGAAAAAATATTATAAACAAGGTTCTCAAAACAAAAAAGCTTCTTCACAAGGTTCAATGACTGAGTTTCCAACACACATTAGGATATTTTTATCATACTTTCATGTGAAAAACATTGGGTGGTAAGTGGTGCAATGGGAAAAGGGTAGATATAGTTTGTTACTTCAACAAGTGAAAGTTGAATTAGCAACCGTTTCATGATATGATTATTTGTGTCTTCTTCTTTTTGGTGGTTGGGTTGTTACTTATGCATTCTAGTGGGAATTTAGGGTGATTGATTCGGAGGCGTAGTTCGGACCAAATTTCTCATTTGTTTAGGAACACTGACTCGGGGCATTTACATCTGCAACTCCAACAATAATATTGATTGATTTTGTTCATGCTTTACTGTATCTTAATGGAGAAGATAAGTTTAATTAAAAAATGAGCTAGAGGGCATGACAAGAAAGGAAAAAAGTGTAATTGACTCAGACATATGCAAGATTCCTATTTGCAAGAGGTGGTGAAGGAAACTTTGTGAATCCTCTGAGGGCATGGAGAATGTGGATGTCAGGGTCAATGTCTCGAAACTTTCCCTCTTATTCATGGGTCAAGACGGTCCCTTGATATCCTACAAGATCTCAAATTTGGAATCAGATAAGTCATTTTGATCATCTTTCCTCCTCTACTAGGCATGTGTATTGTGTGAATAATTATGATTTCCCATGGGAATGTTCACAAGCCCCCACTCAAAACATCCCAAGGATTTAATTGAGGTCTTCCAATTGTCTTATGAGATAACATTACTCTTTTTTATATATCGTTGTTAGAATTTAAGAAAAAATTCATTAATAGCCATATACTACCCATCTTGAAAATCACGTCAAAATATTTAGGAATGAAAGTGTCAAGGCTCCCAGGATTGCACTTCCACATATCTTTCGAGTAGGTTTGATCTTGTGCAACAATTATGCCTTGCATTGCACCATCATCGATGTTGAGAGCATATACTTTACCCCTACTGCTTTAACAATACTAAATCCACATGGGCTTTTTTCCATGAGCTCCTGTAACAATGCATGTCTTCTTAGCTCAAATATGTGAAGCAATTTAATTGTTTATTCTATTTTAATAAAATTTTGTGCAAGAAATTTATGAATTCTAGATCAAGAAAATTTACAAAAAACACTTGTCAGAGAGGTTCAAAAAATGGACTTGACAAAGGTGGTATAATATTAGTAATATTTTAATTTAGATCGAATTTATGCTTGAATATGATGATTAATGGTGGTCCATATGGACACAAAAAATACATCGAATGGTTGATTTGTAGAAGGTTGTAGGTATAATACCTTCTTGATGAAAGAAGAGGAAATTTAACTATAATTCTCATCACAAGGTCTCACATAGGGGAGAAATTCCTTGGTCCTTCATTTGTGCTCCCAATGTTCAATTCTCATTGTGTTGATAAATACCTCACCGTATTTTACTTTTAAGTCTACTAAGAAGATGTCGCAGGGGCGAGAACTCCCCCACTACCTCATTTATGAAACTCTTTTTTTCTCACATAAGAAAACAAATTTACACATCAAATTTACCTCCTATGAGATCTCACTTTAACAAAAAATCTATCTTTCCTTTCCTATTCCTGTGGGTCTCCAGGCCTCATAGAAGTGAGATCTCCCCCCATATTCCCCTTGATTCCTTTTAAGAAGGTTGCATCCAAAATAGACAAAACCAAACCTACAAGTGATTATAGTGGCTTCATGTTATTATTTTTTAGTCTTATCTTGACTTTTTGGGTGACGATAAAAATGGAAAAAATAAAACCTGTGGTCGATTACAGTGTTTGCATTTGATTCACCTTTTTTATGATAATGAGACCTATTGTGTTTATTTTTTTGAAGGAATTCTCTTTATCACCTTATAATCTACAAATACTTATTATAAGGATTTGCGGAACTAATGAAATTAGAGATGAAGAATGACATAGGTCTTACATTGAAAAATTTCTCAAGAGTATGAAGTCACAATCATCTATATATATATATGTTCAAATTTCTCATTGAAAAGGTAGTCCAAGGTGTCTCACATGGCCTCCTTCCACCTGCAGAAAAAATAGGAGCAATCACCTCCTTGGGTCTACATCCCTTTTGTGCTTCTCCATTATTTTATGAATCCAAGTTGTTGCTTCCTTCTTTTACCTTCACATAATAGAAATTTATCTTTTTCATGTACTTCAACAATTGCTTCTTTCTCTAAGTTTAACAATTAATATTCCCTCGTTTTCAAAATAATGTTACGTTGCACTCCCTTCTATATATTCACCTTTCTACACTAAAGGTTTCATTCCCATCAAACATTTGGCTGTAATATCCTTATCTGCACAGGAAACAATTAGTTTTGTTATATCTATAAGAATTTGCATTGCACCCCTTTGGTGTGATTGCTAGTTATGTAATTGAGAAAATAATTAATTAGGCTATTGTCGTGATTATTTTTCTAGTTTATGTTATTTGGGGGACATCTTATGTTATTTGGTGGAAAAGGTTCTATTGAAACCTACAAATGAGGAAAATAATCCACCGCAGAGGAATAACATGTTTAGAGTGATTTGTAAGCCAAGAGGCATGATTCTTATAAGTTAATCATAGATAGAAATTTTGGAAAATTTGAGTTTTAGGAGAATAATGCATATTGATCCATATAAGTTATCTTGGTCGCTAATGGGTCATTAAATTTTGGGGAATGGACAATTTTTATATAATTTATGAATTGATGTGTATAGAGATGAAGTTATGTGTGATATTAATCGTTCAATATTTACAAGATGAGTACATAAGCTTGTTTCCTTAGACTTACATTCTCCTCTTATGTGCTTTCATAATAAAACAAATTTTGTTCAGATGTCTCTAACTACAAGTCATACTAGTCTAAACTAGATATTCTTTTTAGTGCATCTTGGAGTTTCTTCTACAAATCTAATATTGTCATTCAATGAAAGACTTAATTACATGTTGACAAGTAGGCTTAATCCATATTAATATATAAACCTAATATACCATTATATGTTAATGGAGGTGATGCATAAGTGTCACTAGGACTAACATTGTGTGAATAACTATAAGGATCACATTTAAAATTGCCTTTAGAATTCTACAATCTTCATTTATTTAGAAATTAAATACATCATTCATTAGTAGTCTTGGTATGTGGCTATATATTAACCCTATATACCACAACAATTGAAATCATCATTCAAGATCATGTCCATGGAGGCAATGCTTGCAAATTTTGTGTATCTTTTGTATTGCTCTTAAATGAGATTAAGATAATGATAGAACCGATCGTATGCAAGTAGATATGAAACTGTCATTTTTTTGTATCCTACTCTTAAATGAGGCTAAATTTATGATTCAACCATTGGAATATTGAGAACTAAATTCATGGTGAAGCATTGAGACAAGCTTCAACATAACACATTTCATTAAAATGCATGTAGTGTCGACCAAACTTTAAATTTGATGGATTCTTACACATTTTGTTTGTTTTTTATACATAAAATATTTGTATAAAATTCAGATAACCATCTCTTTCATCTTGCAAACTTAACATATCATTTTTCATACACATGCATATAAATATTATATTGATATATAAATAATACTAACCTTTTATTTTATATACGATACTACAATTATACACAATTTGAAGACCAATGCTACAAAATTGACATCACTCAATTCTTTTTCAGTGGCCATCAAATTTAAACCTCAAAATGTTGGCCTTAAATATAAAAAACTAATCTGTTAAACACAAAGAAAATCTCTCTCCAATAAGAAAATATGAAATTATTAAATACTCATAATCAATAAATTAATATGGAATGAATTTACAACCTCTTTTCAATCCATAAATACTCTCAGAAAATTAATAATTGTTTTTCCAAAATACTAATCTAGATTAATAAATTGTAAAAATAAATTATTTTCAATAAAAGATTCTATAATTTTTCATATATCATAAAAAACAATGCAAAACCAAAATGCTAAATTTATTTATTTATGTAATCAAGAGATGAAAAATGCACCTACAATGATCAGAGGTGCTAGAGTGACATTAATAATTAAAATTTGGAAAATTTTGAAAGCTTGATCCGTGAAGGGTAAGAAGTGGTGTGTTCCATTAGGACTAGGAAGGTAAAGAGGTATCCTTTTCCAGCCATTTCTACGAGGGGTAAGAAGAAATACGTTTGTAGATTGATGTCTTTTCCCTTGTTTTTTCTTTGTCAAATACTTTATAATGGCTTACGACTCTTTCCCCATTGAAAAACCCATTCAAACTACATTGAAATACATTCGAATGAGCAAAATATTACACTCAAACCAGTAGGGTACGGTTTTTTTGTACCAAATGAGTTGATATTGCCATCCCGGATGACTGGTAGATCCCCAATGGCTGCATCAACAATATTGCAAATGTTAAAAGAAATAGACAAACATTCATGAAGCAATTACTGGAAGAGGATATGGATGGGGTTACTTACATTGAGAGCGAGGAAAGATGTAGGTTTTTACTGAGAGCCATTGGTAATTTGTGTAGACGATAAAAGAATACAAAGGAAAATAAAAGAGCACCTATAGAGGAACATCCAAAGAGGGAAGTGTGTATTGATGGAAGAGATTAAAAGAGTCTTATCTAATATCTCTATCTCGTTTCCCATTTGTGCTCAAGAATGTCTGCCAGAGGCTCTTGAGAAGCTCCAATACCATTTCCACACTACTTTTAGCAAATGTAATTCATGCTTTTGCATTTCCCTTTCAAAAGAGTCTTAAATAGATTTTGTATGCTGTCGGCAGTGCCAATGCCACCTGCAGAGGCTCACAACAAAACTAACCGCTGGTCCTCTTCTACATTTCTCTAAGAGTGTTGGGCACGTCGCTAATGTTGCCTTTGATTCTACAGCTCTGTTCCTTCTGGACCCCCAGCATTATGTGTGCTTGAAATAATATCCCTGTGTCTCTGAGAATAGCCTGGTTTGTTTTCTCATAGATTTGATTGATTACACAGAGCCATGAATGTGTACTTCCAGAACAGAGCCATCACCAAAACATACAGACACAAAGGAGACATTCAAAAGAGGGCTGTAATCTTGACCAAGTCCCTGGTGCTGCCAACTCTACCACTGCCATTGCCGCTGCTGCCATTCAAAAAACTAGGAAAATACAAATAAAAAGAGTTTAATATTTGAAGTGACAGAAATCTTTTAGAATGTGTGGGATTTTAGTTATATTTGAATTTTGAATTATATGCCGCCCATTTTTTGAATTTTGAAATTGGTGCAGCACCATCGGAAAAAAAATTCTGGAAAAGGAACGGCAGGCTGTGGTATGGGAGAGGAGCCAGTCACGGTGCACCCTCACTTTGGCGGTGTATACCGGACAGCAAAAAAAACAGTGGAATCACAAAAATCTGTCAAAAGAAGCGCGCGAAAATTCTCTACAGTCTCATCGCCTTTGCCAACTCAGCAGACACGTAGATCACCGTACAAATGAGCTGGAGTGTGAGGTGTCCAAAAAACCGAGTTTTCACGGTGCGGACCAAATCTAGTGAATGTACCCCCCCAACGGTTACTATATTCGCTGCCACTTATCACTAAATAACTCACTGTTTCCGAGGACTGCGAAATCCATGCATAGGGATATGGTTGTAATTAACAACCACTACGCCGTGTCAGAGAAGCAAAGGGAGTCGTGATGTGCTGTATGCGGATTCAATGCTTGTTATTCATGGCACCACCTACTCCCAAACCGCCTCCCTCTGGGGTTTGTTTACCGCTCGAACCACTGCGGAATGCAACAAAACAGTGGAAGCCATCGGACCAGGAGGGGAATGCTTACGGGTTTCGCCTGATAGTTTTGTGTGTGGGTGTTTACACTGACGAAGCTTGCGTTGGGAGCTACTCATACTTGGGACTTCTTTCTTCAGCAATAACTGGATATTTCAGTTATATTTTAACTGATCTGCCTTCTTCAATCTTGCTGTGGATGCTTGAAGACAAGTTTCCTTCTGTACAATGTTCTGTTCTTAGTCATTTACTTCTTTTATGGTAACCCTCCTTAGTCGTTTTAATGTGAAGTATTTACTTTGGTGGTTTTACGTATTGAAAACTGACAGTATTTTCTGTACACGTCTTGCAGTGGTGGGGAGGAGCTTGTTCGATTGACTGAGAATGAGAGAATGCAGATGCAGAGCATTCCTTCAAATGTGTTTATCAACACATCAAATGAGCTTGGAAATTGTTTGATTCTCTTCGAATATTGACAGTCCATTCGGTTCTAATAGGTGAGGTTTTTACCCTCACTGAGGAAGTGATAGAAACAATTACAAATACTTCTTCTGTACTAGTAGATTGTGTTATATGTCTTCCTAGTTATGTGATTCCTTTTTGCAAAGACTTAAACTCCTACTGTTTCTGAAAATTACAATATACTGAACATTAAAAAAAGCAGGGTGATCCAAAAAATGTGTCAAAAGAAGTGCATGAGAGTTGAATCATTTTACTTGTTGAATTTATATAAAATCTGTCAAAATAAGCGTTTGAGTATTGTATCATTTTAGCATTCGATTGTTGTCAAGTGAACGTGCTCAAAGTGTGATTTTTACTCTCATGTTTCCATTCTTGTATCTATGTACACGGACGCTTCCATTCTTGTATCTATGTACAGAGGTTAAGGACGTACTGATAGTATAACGTAACGTTAGCTAGGCCACATAAGTATTTATATATATTTCTCTTTATTGCCCAGAGAATAAGGTTTGTAGCTGTCCTCGTCTTATCTCTTCATGTCGATAATCTATTTTCAAGAGATTGAATTTTATCTCCTCTACTTCTTGATCACTCTTAATGGAACTTGTGCATTTGGTAGCGTAAAATTTGGTTTGATCCTTCCCTTTTCCTCTCTCTGACACAATTGTAACTGCATATTTCTTGAACCTCAAAGCAAGAGGCACATACCCATTGTTTGATAGACATTATACTTGTTGAATGAATGTAATAACAGTTCAGTGGTTCTCTAAAATCTGCACCGACAAGTATGATGCCACGACCATTAGTAAGGTTCCTATAAGAACATGACCACCTACTGATCACTGATACTGTAATTGAATGTAGCTGCCTTTGTAATCTGATACTGTAATTGAATGTAGCTGCTTCGACACATTGTAACTCAGCTATCCTAGTCTGTTATACTCATTTTTTTTGGATTTCTGTTTATTGCCCAGAGAATAAGGTTAGTGTCTTATTGTATGAGAGGGGATCCAGTCCCGGTGCACCTAAACTTTGGGACACTAAACTGAACATTTAAATAAACCAGGTAATCACAAAAAACTGTCAAAAGAAGCACGTGAGAATTCTCTATAACCCCATCTCCTTCGCTGTTTTCGACAATTGTGAAATCCACACATAGGGATATGGTAATAATAAACATCCTATATGCCGTGTCAGGGAAGCAAAAGAGTTCTTAATGTTTGGCATGCGCATTTATTTACTAATATTCATTACACCAAACACTCCCAAACATCCATCCAGCTCTGGGTAAATGTTAACTGCCTGAACCTCCGCGGAATGCAACGAATTCGTGGAACAAAACGGATCAAGAGGGGAATGCTTACCATTTTTCACTAGAAAGTTTAACAACAGAGCTGCCTAATGTTTCGGCCTGATAATTTTGTGTGTGGGTGTTTACACTGACCACCTCTGTGTTGGGAGCTAGTCATACTTCTGAGTGTACTTCTGTTTTCTTTCTTCAGCAATAATATCTACTTGAAGTGATATTTTAACTTTGCTTCCTTCGAAACTAGAAAGAGTCATTTGAATCTTGCCGTGGATGCTTCAAAAGAGGTTTCGTTCTGTACACTGTTCTGTTCTTAGTCATTTACTTCTTTTATGGTAACGAAAACTTAGTCGTTTTAAAGTAAAGTTTGGAAAATTGTTCATATTTGAAGGTAATCAAAGGGTTAGGCTCCTTGAGCAATAAATGAAATGGAGTTGATTGATTCAAACTCCACTAGTATGAGATCGATTTATAATCAGATAGGATTTATAAATGAATATATTTCAATCATAGTTGATGAAAGCCTTCGTATGTTACAAGAAAGTCCAAGAGGTTGATTTGTCAAAAGACATGGTAACCCCTATTATTAGTAACTGATTCGTATAATTTGGTGATTTTACATATTAAAATCTGATAGTATAATTTGTACATGTCTTGCATTGGTGTTGTTATGCTTGTTGGAGTGACTGACAATGGAAGTGCAGATGCTTGTTGTTATCAACACATTTTTTAGTTTGGCAATTGTTTGATTCTCTTTGAATATCTATAGTCCATATGGTTCCAGTAGGTGAGGTTTTTACCCTCATTGAGGCAGTGATAGAAACTATTGCATATTTCTCTTTTCTACTTGTAGATTGTGTTATTGGCTTTTGTCTGTTACTTTAATGACATTTACCATTGAATGTTACTCATTGTAATTTTCAAAAACAATAGGAGTTTAAATCTTTCAAAAAGGGTATCACATAACTTGGAAGACATATATATTCATTCAGTAAACATTTCCATTGTCCATTACAAAAACATGGCCATACAATATACTTGGGCCATATAACTACTACTACTATATTGTACTTTTTAAATCGAAAGGCCAATTCCACACATCAAAAATTCAGCCCTCAAAATAAAATATTTACTTTCGAAAATATCATTTCCAAAATCCGAGGAAGGGCGGCGTTGAATCTGCAGTTGAGGTTGAAGCTGGGGTGTTACTTTGCAATTGCCTCCCCATGTTGACATCCCTCACAGGCGTAGTTGGAAATGGATCAGAACTTGGAGAAGCATTCACTCCGACTGCAGTATTATGTGTTGAAACTGATAAAGGGCAATGTATGCCCATTAATTCTCTTAGCATTGGGTGTTGATTATGAAAAGGATTAATTGGACTGCTCAATCTCCTTTTCCTTTCTAACTCTCTTCTTGCCTTCTCAAACTCCTTCTCCTTTATCTCTTGATCCATTTGAATCCTTTCCTGTTCCTTTCTCTGTTCCCTTTCTTGCCTTTGAATCAACTTTTGGTGCTCCTTTGTTTTCCTTATATATTCCTTTTCAATCTTTTCCTGCTCCTTCCTCTCCCTTTCAACAATTCGTTCAGCCTTCTTCTCCTGGATTTGTTCCTTTTTTCTTTGCTTTAATTCATCTATTTCTTTTTTTCTGTTCTCTTTCTCAACTAGAAGCTCCATGTACTGATCTGCAGTAATTAGTAGAGATTCCCTACTCAATCTTATACCAGAAGCACTATTTGACCTTGATGATTCTCTAACCTTTTCCACAGGGAGTTTCAAGAATCTACCAAGAGTTTTCTGTCCTTGGTTTGCCTCACAAGTTTGGTTTGAATCTGCCCCTAATACCCCTGCTACCTCTAACTGTGGATCTGCATCATTTTCTTCAGGTTGACTGCCAACATAGTAGTGCACCAAATATGAGTCATGAAGTAGTGTTGGATGAGAGGGTAAAGAGAGGCTGACCTCTTCATTATTGAAGTTCAAGTTGACACCAAGATTAAGAGCTGCTTCTTTCATCCAATCGGGAGGGCTATCTTCTGTGGGAAAAGATAGTGATTCATTGATTTGATTAATTTTGTTTGGAGTTTCCAATTGTTGAGCAACACATTCATTTATATTTATCTCCATCTGCTGAGGTTCTGATTCTTTCTCCAATTGTGTGTTAGGCACCATTTGAGCATCTTCACTTTCCTCTAAATCAACCCTAGATAGATGAAGCATATTTTTTGCTGCACCAGCATCATCTTGAGAAGATGTGTCAAATGTTCTGCTTGGTGCCATGTCTTCATCCAAGGCATTGGGATTAAGAGGCCATATCCCTGTTCTTCTGAATCCTGATTTAATGTTGCTAGGTGTAAGAGCCATTCTGAATGCTTTGCTCCCTAACTCTGCTAATTCAGCCCTTTTCACATCTATCCCATGGTTTGCAACTATCCATTTACGTCTCTCCTCCTTGAAGTATGTTTTGAATGGAGCAAAGACACTCACATCCAATGGCTGTAATTTATGAGAGGTGTGTGCAGGAAATGTTAACAAATCAATCCCCAAACTCCTGGCTTCTTGAATTGTCCCCAAAGCAACATGTGAACCATGGCCATCAAAAATTAGTAAATGCCTATTGGTAGGAGACACTCCACCAGGTATAGATGATGCAAAGTGATGTAACCAGTTCATGAATAAATCTTTTGTCATCCATGCATGTGATTGTGTTGCCATGCAAGCTCCAGGCTCACAACCTGCAATATAATTTTCTAAATGACTCTTCCCCTTAAAAAGATAGAATCCTTGAATACTTTGTCCAGCAGCATTTGCACAACACAGTATGGTAATCCATTCTCTACTTTTTGGGATGATATATGGCACACTCCTACTACCCCTTTTAGCAAGCACTCTCATACCGCAGTTCCTCCCTGCTTGTAATCCAGTTTCATCACAATTCCATATTCGGTTTGATCCATATGGGTTGGCCTCATAAGCTTTAGACAAATTAATGTAGAAGGAACTGACAATTGATGGCCTCAAACACACTGCTCGATCCTTATCAAGGCCTTCAGCTGTCCTTAATGTTAGATCCGGGTGTCTTTTTTTAAAACCTTCCCACCATGACTTACCCGGAAAACCATCCGTGAATGGGTTAGACCTTGTTTCGCAGATTTGTGCCACACATGTCTTAAGTTGTATAATTTCTAACCCA
This sequence comes from Taxus chinensis, assembly GCA_019776745.2. Taxonomy (NCBI): domain Eukaryota; kingdom Viridiplantae; phylum Streptophyta; class Pinopsida; order Cupressales; family Taxaceae; genus Taxus; species Taxus chinensis. Next base: position 620,929,472 of record CM034155.1, read on the forward strand.
TGTCCCATGTCAGCCATTTCATGACACCAACTCACTATCTCCATCTCTTCTTCTTCTGTTAGAATTGTTGGTGGACCCTTTCTTTTAGTGGTGGTAATGCCCATTAGCCAAGAAGTAAGGGTGGTCGCTGGTATACCCCATTTTTTTGCAGCAGTGCGTGTAGAGTATCCATAATCTTCAACATCTTTCATGGCATTATTCATATCAGACTTGTTCCAATCAAATCTTGGCTTTGACACATTTTGTGTTGAAGGGCTCACTCTTATTTCTTGGACATTTACTTCTTCATGTGGTGTGTCATTGGCATCTTGAGGTGGGGTATTGATAGCCTCTTCTTCATGTTCTTCACTTGGTGGAAATCTTTCTCCCCTAATTTTGGCGCATGCAGGTCTTACTCTTTTTGGAAGTTGCCTTCTCCTCATGATGTCAATAAAAACCTACTAAGATAGTTAAATTTACCAAACCGATGTAACTTACAACAATGAGATATTCAGAATATTGAATCAACAAATGTAAAAGGAAGTGCAGCCATTTGATATGAGTGCCTATGTTCTGAGCAATGGATACTTCAAAATTCAAAGGTAGATGAATATTCACAAGTAATTCTGAGCTAAATTAATGAATCTGTATACTTTATGCTACCTCTAAATGTAGATGAATATTCACAAGTAATTCTGAGCTAAATTAATGAAACTGTATACTTTATGCTGCCTCTAAATGTAGATGAATATTCACAAGTAATTCTGAGCTAAATTAATGAAACCTGTAGATGTATGTGTACATGTAGATTTATATTTACAAGTAATTCCAGGATAAATTGAAGAAATATGTATATATATACATACAAGAAATTACATGTTAGATGCATATTTTATGCTGCCTTTTCATGTAGTTGTATATTTAATGCTTCATTTTCACGTAACTGTATATTTAAGCTGCCTTTTCTTGTCATTGTATATTTTGTAGATGTAGATTTAGATTCAGATGTGTATTCTGTAGATGTATCTTTACAAGTAGATGTATATTTCTTATATATCTATTTGCAAATATAGAGCCTTTCCGCAATTCAGCCTGGAATTTCTTGTAAATATAGGTCTACAGAACACACAGCTACTTGTAAATATGAAATACAGGTTTCATTAATTTAGTCTGGAATTACTTGTTAATAAACATCTACATGAAATTTAGTGGTTTTTTATTACTACCATATACCTATGTGTGGATTTGGCTGTCCTCGGAAACAGTGATTGTTTTAGTGATAAGTGGCAGCGAATACAGTAAACGGTGGGGGGTTCTACTAACAGCTATTGGTCCGCACCATGAAAACTCAGAAATTGAGACACCTCACACTCTAGTTCATGTGTACGGTGATCTGCGTGTCAAATGTGTTGGCAAAGGAGATAGGGCTGTAGAGAATTCTCGCGCGCTTCTTTTGACGGATTTTTGTGATTACAATGTTTTTTTTAATGTCCAGTATAATCCGCCAAAGTGTGGGTGTACCATGATTGGCTCCCTTGCCATAGAGCCTTTCTATAATTTAGCCTGGAATTTCTTGTAAATATACGTCTACAGAACATACAGCTTCTTGTAAATATGAAATACATATTTCATTAATTTAGTTTGGAATTACTTGTTAATATACATCTTACATGAAAAGGCAGCATAAAGTATGCACCAGCAAGGGGAACATACATCTACTTGTAATTATGAAATAGAGATTTAATTAATTTAGTCTGGAATTACTTGTTAATATACGTCTACATGAAAAGGCAGCATAAAGTATGCACCAGCAAGGGGATACATACTTTTACTTATAAATGTGAAATATAGTTTTCATTAATTTAGACTGGAATTACTTGTTAATATACATCTTACATGAAAAGGCATCATAAAGTAAGAACCAACAAAGTATGCACGGTGGGTAAGATGTCAGATTAGTTTGCAAAGTAGATTGGGCTGTAGAGAATTCTCAAACGCTTCTTTTGACAGATTTTTGGGATTATCAGGTTTTTTACAGGATCCCCTCCCATATGTAGATTGAAATAATAATAATAATAAAATTAATAGAATTTGCATCAATATAAGAACAGAGTTAAGAACTTACTGTATGTGGCACTATGATGTGGAATAACAGTTGATTATGGCAGCTTGGAACTGTAATTGTCGTGCACTAGCAAAATAACTCTAACTGAATAAAATTTCAGAGCAGTTGAGGAACTGGATTTATAGGAGATATGAAAAGTGTTGTAGTTGAGTGATCCTTGTGCTTTTTTTTGATTGGGTAAAATTGGTTGATCCTTGTGCTTGTTTTTGATTGGGTGAAACTGATAGGGGTGGATCAAGATTTATGATATTTTATTTCAATACTCATATTTGAAGTCCAATTTGATTTGATTTCTCATTTCAATTCAATGTTTGTTTCTTAAGCCTCACATTTGTTGAAAATATGAAGGTACATAATTTATGGGAGTAGCTGGTATGGAAAATAGTGAGAAAGTTAATGCTTAAAAGACAACTTGTATTTGAAAATGGTGTACTTTGGACTTCTACTTGTGAGAACCTGGCCCAAAGTGTGTGAATGACAAGACCTTTTACACAGTAAAATGGGAACTTAAATTATGTGAAAATTGACATCAAATTGATATGATGATGTGATATTAATTTTGTATAGGGATGAAAAACAATTATATATCCTTGTATTAAATACATGTTGACTTTAAATTTGGCAAACATGGAAGTTTAATATATGTTATTTTATGTTTAAAAATGATATTGACTATTCTATTGTTGACAGATTCATGGCTGTACATGAAAAGTGACAGACACATCAGTTTTGAGGATACTTTGTACATTTATAGGATAGTATTCATTCCATTATTAATATTTTACCGTGCAAAAGCTGGAGGCAAATATGTCAACTACCCTCACCACTACTGGGTAATGCACCATGATTGGCTCCTCTCCCCTAATCGGATTGAATCTTAACGGAAGAGGTTTGAGAGACGACAGACTTGTACGGGTCTGAGGTCCATGTTGGCGGTCAACCCGGAATGTACCAGGAAGATACGCTCAACGCCATCAACGTGTTTGACAACTGTTAGAAATAACCCCTCTCGCTCCGGTTTGGAAGGAAAAATATTTATTCTCATAAACTCACTGACAAGACACACTATATTTAAAATAAAAAAATTAACTTAAAAATTTATTGTTCAAAAATATATTAATTAAAATAAAAATTTATATTTTATTAATGAAAAATTAATAAGAAAACAATCATATAAGTTCCTATGTAAAACACTTTACGAAAGGTTTTTTTAAGTGGAAGAAAGCAAGCTCTACAAACAAAAACATGTGCTCTAATAAACGACGAATGAAACAAGGGCTGCGTTGCAGCAGCAGTACCTGCCGTAAAAGCATAAAAGCAAATTGTTTATATGAAAAGAAAGAAATTGGTAAGGAACTCAGAACTGAAATAGATTTCATGAATGTCTACTTTGTTATTTTTGGGATTGTGCTTGTGTTCTATTCATCCAAAATTCGTAATTCAACCAAGAAATATAATTTCAATATTGATTTTTTATGAGATTCCTCCTGGTTGGTCTATCCTCATTTGTTAATAATAAATGCAGTCATGGTGCATTGCATATCCTAGTAACAAGCATTATTGTAGTGTTTGTCATGTTGGAATATGCATTTTGTGTTTTTTATGAACCTCTATTAAAAACTATAGTAATACTAAAATTCAATAGCCAGGACTGAAAGTTTGGTTTTTAATATTTTCAGCAAAAAAATAGAGTATACCAAAGAGTATTCAAGTCTTTGACTATCAAACTATTATCATATTTTACAAAGTCTAGAACTTCTCTGTTGGTATTACTGGCATGGGAAAACTACGTAGGCCCGTTTTATGCCATCACCATATATACAATATATATCACAAAAACAAAGACAATAGAAACTGACACCTCAATCCACCTTGATGACATTGTCCTAGAAGGCATCCGTAGCTTCTTCATCATCATCTGAAAGTAGGCAGTCATAGGTGGGTCAAAGATAGCATCCTCAGTAAGGCTAGAGCTCAACCTTTTCATAACCTGCAGAAGGCCTTTGCTGAGGGCACACATTCCTTCTAGCTAAAGGTAATGGTGGTGAGTAATTTTTGCATTGGTGGAGATGAAGGTGCATTCTAGGTCTCTATGATCTTCATGTAGAGAAAAAGTCATCACAACATTTGACAACATATTTGCACAACTCAGAGATTGTGTAACATGAAATATGTTTGTGTGCTGATGGACTGATTTAGGCCCAACATAAGATTCTTCATCATTTTACTGATATCCTTTCCCTCTACATCCTCCATCTCTTTGCAACTTTGAACATTTTTATGATCTAGATCCACATATATGAGTTGCGAATCTCCCTACCAACATCCAAAATTTCTGGTATTAGAGAGAGACAAAATTACCTCACGTGGGAAGCATCTTGGACTAAAGGCATAAATGTTTAAAATTCTAAAAATATGAAGAAAACATTAATTCTATACCAATTTCAAAGGCAAGATTTCAATAAAGGAAATGATATTTATTTAATTTACTACCTATTTCGAAGCCAATATAGCTGGAAATGCTTACACGTTCAGATCTCATCATTAATCCACATGCATTACGTGATTGCTTCGGAAAGTACATGCAGTTACAATATAAAATTTCTATGGTAAAAATAACTTTGGGACACAAAAGTAACTACAATATCAGGAATGTAATTATGTAAACATGACTAGAATTTAGAAAGGATAAACAAGATCAATTCAAAACCATATAGCTAAAATGGAGATATTCTAGCAAGTTATAAAAAATAATTAGCATGCTACTCCTGGAATGTGAAGTATGACAATCACAAGCAAGAATGCTAGAGCAACATCTTTATTCTAATAAGCTCAACACCTTCTTTGTTGTTCCAAACTTTAACTACAAGTAACAATTTATTTAGCACACATACAAGGTTTCATCCAATACTCTTAATACAAATCTAACACATTTCCTTCCTAGTAATCACATCTTCAGCTTGCATACAAAGATGTAAAAAACATATTTCTATTCAAAAAGTAAAAAGAAAACAAACAGATTTCAAAATAAGTTGCCATGTGTTAGCGGGGACAAAACTAAATTTACTTTAATTATTTTTGTAGCATGGAGAATGTGAGAAGACAAGGAGGAGATGAAAAGCAACATGGAATTTGAAGGGTTGCATCTACATATAAATACACAAGGAAAGAGAGAAGGAAAGAATGAGTTGTTTAAGAATGAGCTAATATTAGTTTTGTAATCCATTGCCATTGGTTGGCAATTAAGAGATGAACATCAACTGCCATGGCAGTAGAGAGATGAAATCTATTGCCATTTGTTGGCAATAGAGAGTGAACATTGAATGGGATACTGAAGTGCCAAATGATTTCAGTTAGCTATATAAGTTTCCACCTTTTCTTCAGCCAAAGTGATGGCTCATCTTGGCCAATAAGGAAATATTTCACCAATAATCACTTATTACTGACGTAGAAGCATTGATATAGTTGTCCAAATAGAGTATGGGTACCCTGAACAGATTGGTGAGTAACTAATTTAATAGTTGGGGGCTGAATGATCAGTTAAGTGCAAAACAACTAATTGAATGCCTCCTGATAAGATGGAGTCCACATAGAGGATGGTATACATTGCGGAGTTAGTTTATGGGTCAAGGATGAATGATCCGCAAAGTGCACATCATTAACTGATTAACTGCCTCCTAGTAAATAAATTCCTTTGTTTTGCGTCACTCTCTATATGTTTCATACAATTCAGGAATCATTAAAGATGCTATTATATTTTCATCCTCAATTTGAAATATCAATTTAATTTAAACTTTGGAACGGATAAATCATGATACAACTGTCACCGGAAAAGATAAAATGGGATAATCTTCAAGGTAATTTCCTAACTACAAGAAGTTCATATAGCTTAAGGGTAAAGAAACCAAGGAGAAAATTGAGGGAATTGTTATAGAGAAAGTCTTTATGAATATTTTTGCTAAGTTAGATTTTATAGAAATAACTATAAAATGTAGGCAGAAGGATATCTCTATTTGTAATTCAGAAATTGGAAGCCATAATTTTATATTATAATTTTGTCTGTCAAATATAATGTTGTCCAAATTTTGAAATAAATTTAATTAGAACAATTGAAGTGGACAATATCTATGAATTTCTTGTACACCAAAAAATAGAGTATTGAGGTAAGTGTCATTTCAGAGCTATCGAATAATGTCAAATTGCATATCCCGTATGAAAATATGATTAATAATATTTCATAAATCTTTAGGAATGTGTATATAAAACCTTGGCTAACATTTTTTGTTAGTGTTGAAGACAACTTACCAGTTCTTATAATTGACTTTTCTCGAGTAAGCATACCACTAAGAGGATGCATAAAACAGTTTTTAGGAGCAATAGTTTGAAAATGAGAACTGAACAACTTGAAGAAGATTAGCTATATAGAACAGGCTAAAAACAAGCTCATTAGACTCTGGGTCAGCAAGATTTTGTAACTAAATTGTACTAGGGACAGTGACCTAAGTTTTTATTCACTGTAAACATAAAATAGTAAGCTGCATTTCCTTTTTATGCATTTTATGAGAGTACTTTGTTTTTAATGCTTGACAATGAAATGTACAGATTATTGGAAGATTACAATAAGCCATATTAAAAGGTGAAGATTACTATGAAGCTAGAAAAGCTTAAGGAGAACCTAAGCTAGTTCCTTCTTGAAGAGATAAGAAGACTGTATGAGGATTTCTTCTTGATTCGTGTTTGAAGATGGAGGAAACTGTCATAAGGGACCGTCAAAGATTGAGAATCTTGTAAATAGGGGTATGCATGGCTCAAGGAATCTAAAGGCATGTTTTAAAGTTATAGTGTTGGTGTTATTAATGTTCCATTTGTTAAATTCCTGTAAACCAAAGAACTCAAACAAGCAGACTTATGAAGGTATGAAAATCTAGTTTTTTCAAGAGTTCTGAATAAAATTGATTGAATAATACTTGATGACACTAAGAAAAGGAGAGATAAGCTTTATAGAAAGTGAGAATCCATTGAGAAGGGTTTTGAAATCAAACTAAGGTCAAAACTTGAGACTATCAAAGGAAAACAGAGTTCTTGAATGTATGTTGAACACTTTTTATGCATTTTTTTTGCTATGGAGCATCTTTAAGACTTTGGCTTGGCAATATTTTGTAACTAATTTCTACTAGGGACTGTGACCCTAATTTTTTCAGTCATACAGAAGACATACACAACATTACGAATAAAAATTGTAGACCATGCAGGCAATTGTTGGAATGAGGCAGAGAAACAAGCTACATACCCCAAAAAACTCCTACAACCCAAGAGAGGGATTCTCAGAACGTAGAGCCTGCTTGACACCCAAAATTTGTCCACAAGCTCCCATGCAAACTTTAATGGATAGAATGAAGGGAACTAAAAAAGTTTGCATACCTGTATAGTCACACTCCAAGGGCTCCTGTCTCTTGTCCAATTTTGTAGATGCTCCCACCTTCAATGTTTGATCATATACAGTGCAAGGAATAACTCATACATATTAATTAAAGGAGGTTGCGGTAGAAAATTCACTTTGCAAGAAGAGGGGATTGATTATCATTGGTGGGTGGTGAATATTTAAAGGAGATTCTCATTGGTGAACAACATGCCCCTGCAGTTCAAGCTTTTTCCATCCCTAACTTCTAAATTTATATTTACACATGTACCTATTCTCTTTCCATCTCTAACTTTTGTGAATGTTGGTGAAATTTGAAGTCTGATGATGAAGATTAGAAGTACTTTATTATTAGAAAAATCATTTCTATAATTGATTAACAGAGCAATTGATTAAAGTGGGTCTGTGAACAAACAAATCAGAACAACAACGCACCCAAAAAATATTCAATCATGGATAGAATCATGATATGGGTACTCATTTTTACAGTGATTTTTGGCTATGTGGAAGTGGAAGGATACAAGAATTACACAATTGGGGACAAGCTAGGATGGTTTGACAAGCTCATGAAGCCTAGTGTTGATTATGTTAAGTGGGCAGAAGGCAAAAACTTCAGCCTTGGAGACTTCCAGACCGAGATTTGATGTTTTTTATGTCTTGTAGGCCATATTGGTCTGATGGGTTTTGTTCCTTTACTAGTGTCTAGATGTGAAGTGAATTTTCAACTCAAAAATTATATAAAATGATGCCCCTGAAACTGTATGGAGCATTGGATAGTCAAGGATCAATGGCGGAGATAAGACCCATGTAAAGCATTAGGCGGTGGGGGACACATCATCACACCAAAAAACAAGAGACACAGCAAAACACACATGTACCTACAACAACAACATACATTAAGCATGGTAAATGAAAATAGGAAATGAAAAGAAAACAAGGAGAGAACCTTGCCTCAACATACGCACATCTTCCACAGTCGTCGCCGCTTTTGTGTACACAGATTCGAAACAAAATGAAAATCATCTCTCCAAATCTGCATGCCCCCGTAGCAAACCCAACACACATTAAAAATAATTGTCTTATCTCGAACACTGCCATGTATACAGATTGCTGCATGCAGGAAGCCAAGTGTAAATCTCATAGTATAAGAGAAGCGGCCACTGTAAGGACCAATAGGGGAAAAATTACAGAAGACGGTGGAGTGAAATCGGGCAATAAGGGAACAAAAATGAACCAATCATCAATGACAAAATTGGAACATTTACCTTCGGCTACCAATAATTAAAGGAAACATTTACACAAACATTAGGATATAATTATTCACGGCAGTCCCCGAGCTAAATAATAGCAAACAACGAAAACAATAGTATTTGCCTTGCGACAGGTAATAACAAACATAGATATTTTTATTTAATGCATTTACGATGGCATATTTAGGTGTAACAAAAAAATGGAATATGATAAGAATGTTGACGTACGCTGCTTTCTTTGTCGTCGATGACTCTTATGGCTGTGAGAGCCAAGGGTTGCCACTCCCTTTAGCAAACACCTTTCCGCATAAAATTGGTTATGGACTATGCCTTCATATAATTATAATTATCAAAATAGATTATATTAAAATTATATATATATATATATATATATATATATATATATATATATATATATATATATATATATAATATTAATTTAGTTAAATATTCCATACCTCTTTCTGTAAAAGGGGTAGTATGTTATTTTAGGTAAATTACATACCTTTCACAAAAAAAAGTATTAAATTAAATTAGACTAAACAGAAGGTTCAAACAAAACATTATTTCAAAATAATTACAAAAAATTATTATGTCGGACAATATAAGCATTTAAATAAAATCATAAATCTTCGAGATAATTTTTAAATTGGAAGACAATTTTTTGGGATTTTTTTTTGGAGCTTACAAATTTATCGACACAGTTTTTTCCAAAAATAAAATAAAAAATAAAAATTCTCAGCTAAAAATTATTATGCTGCTTAACATAAATATTTAATTTACAAGTGGGGCATTTGTGCTATACCTGGCTAAAAATTATTATGCTGGTTAACGAAAAATTCAGGGAAATTGTTACGCAAGACTCATGCTAGGTTCCCATTCGCCATCCACCATTTAACCCAAGAAAAAGAATATATATATATATATATATATAATTTTTTTTTTTCCCCATCGTAACAAGGGAAAAGATAGAAAATTGAGTTCATTTTGAAATACGTGAAAATGCAATTCCTCGCAAGGAGAGGAGAGTCGGCTCCTTCCCTCGGCTATGGCTGATTGTTTGTTTTGTAATTTTGTTTGGATTCTTGACTCACTTCTCCTGCAATGCCTCACAAACTTTACTTATTCTCACTGTGACTGTGAGTATTGTTAATGAGATAGGCTTTGAAAAAATCTCTGTTCTCTCGTAGCAGTCCCTTCCAAACTGCAATTCATTCAAGACCAACAACTAATTAGCTGTAGAGTAAGCAAGAATACGCGTTAAGAAAAAGCGAAAAAACGAACCTGCGAGAGTGAGGAGAGGGTGAATGTGGGCATGCTTGGCGAGGGCTCGCACGCAGCCGCGACGATCCATGTTGAATAGCAGGCATTTCTCGATGAGATGTTGAACCATGCGGATGTAATTGTAGTTGTAGTTGCCATCATTCTCCTCTAATAATAATAAGCCTGCACAGTTTATATGGCTACGTGTTGCTGGAATTCTCATTTTGGCAACTGGTGTCGTCGACAGTTTTGATTATTTTGAGGAAAGGAGAAAGTAGGTATATTGACAAAACAGACTTGTTTGTCGGAGATGAATGGCAGGGATAATTATCCAAAGGGCATCCTAACCAAGGGCCGAAACAGCAGACGTAATCTACAAATGGCACCACCTCATCCTTTCATGCGGATAAGACTGAGTGAGCTTATCGTCGCCGAGAAGCTAATGACCACTAAAATCCAACGCAACAAAATTTCAATCCAAAACAATGGAATATTTATTTGTCCAACCCTCTCTTCCTACAATTACGTGTGGGTGTGGGTGTGGATGTGGAGGGAATAGTGCTTTTTGCCCTAATAATGATGACCACATGTATTTCAATTCAACTATGATTGTTGGGATTTCAATCAATTAGCATGCATTAAATTAAATAGAGAAATCTAAACGAGTAGAGATTTCAAATGAATGAAAATATGCAAAGAATATTGATACAATATATAATTTGAGAAAAAAAATTCGGGGTAAAAAACTTAATCAAAACTTTGTTTATCGTATTAACTTAAACAAGTACAAATACAACATCAAACAAATACAAATACAATATGAAGCCATCAAGGATCTAAATTAAGACATACATACACACTTCACTCTGATCCAATATGCATGCGACTTTCAAGCACAAATCTACAATAACCCTTAATATGTCAACATGTTCTTCACTGAACAATAACAACATCCTCCTTTCTAGATCTAAACCGCTCTTAGGATTCTACCAACTTGTCTCTTGCAAGTTTCTACTAGTTGTCCTCTACCTCTCATAATGAGAGCATGCACTTTTATAACCAAAGCACATCCAAATATTGTCCTTGTTCTTTCCACAAAACAACCTAAAATAAGACTTTTAATCCGTGACCTCTTTTTTTTTTCCAGAAGACTCAAGTTAACCAAATAAAATTAGTTCCACCACTAAAAGTAGTGATGCATGGAAAATATGAGACAAATTCCAACACTAATCATAGTTAATGAAATAAAACACTAAAATCTACGAGGATTGTATGACACTCACTGGGTCCAGTGATATGCACTCATTTTTTAGCTCACACGCTACTTCGTGGGCCACATGGACAAGAAAGTTGACATGTTTTTGTGCATCTTGTATCAAATTTGTCACAGCTGAGTGTGATTCACAAGAATGGGTCGATGGATGGGTTTGTAGGCCTCTAACTCCACTTGTTAGTTATCAACCTCCACAAGCATTACGACTTGTTTCTGTAAAAGAAGTTGCAACACCCAAGGAATTTGATGAAATTTTGATTTTGGTGCGACAAGGTTTTTATGGTTATTTACAATTTTTGTATTGAGTTATGTCCATTGAAATTTTAATATGTACAATTTAAATGTGAGTTGAAACCTTTTTTTTTATAGGACACGTGTTTGCAGTTATTACGACAGAAAACAATGAAGAAGGAATAGACTATTTCTTATGTCATTGCATCGAGGAAAGAAAGAAGTTGAATTCTCCGGTTATAGATGGCGAAGATATTGAGTACCCTACAGGGTCAGTGGTAGTTACTGGAACTTGGATTCGGTGATATCCATTAAAAAACTCCTTTGTTTGGGTGTTTGAAGACTTTGAGACACAGGAAAAAACTCTTATATTCACATCTAGTTCTAGTGACAAATATTCAGCTATATAGATATCGAGGAAGCCCTAATAACAAGATTCTTTGGAAGGTTCGAGAGTCAGATCATGAAGCAATCCTGTCCACTATTCAGAGTAGATCTGATCCTGATGGTTCATTGCAATGAATTTACAATGCTCATGTCTGGTATATATAATTTCTTTGGTATATATAAAATTTTTAGATAAATTTAAGTTCATATATTTTATTAAATTTGTATATTTTGTATATATCTAGTATGGATTTGATTTGAAACTTAAATTTCTATGACTAAGACTTTTATATGCAGGTTAGTGGTGCCAGAAAAACTTCCACCTTCATATGGTTAGCACTGTTAGTAGAGAATTATAAATTCTTGAAGCTAAGAGAAGCTTTCATTGTTTTACAAGAAAAGAGAAGTAATTAACAATGATTTATGTACCTGTAGAGGGGGTTCTTGGCTTTGGAGGAGGTAGCCCTGAAGGACATGGAGCTTAGAGAACCAAAAAGACGCCTCCCCAAGTGTTTACAAGACCATCCCTACGTGTGTGCGTAGTCAATCCGGTGCCATGACCCACTATTTGCAAAATATACCATTTGACAGCCTTACACTGGCTCAAACTACACTATTCGATGCATTTGCAAACAATAGGGCAGCAAGAGCACCGACTGGAGAAGGAAAAAAACTAATATAGACTATTGTAGAGGGTCCCTACATGAGGTGTAGGATCAGACGAGACATATCTAGGTGCCACGGAGTCTGCGTAGTCACCTGTCGAAGTTGACCAATTTTTTGGTCTCAGGACTCTTGAGGGACTCTGCCTGAACGAGGTAGCCCGGAAGTAACGATGTTGTTGTGCACCAAAATGATGCCTCCTCTAGAATTCACCTAGCCACTCAGATGTGTCCACGTAGTCAGTTTTGTGCCATGACACACCATTTACAAAATATACCATTTGACAGCCTTACACTGTCCCAAACTACACTATTCAGCGTGCGTTTACAAACAATAGGGCAGTGAGAGCACCGTTTGAAGAAGGGAAAAAACTGAGATAGACTATTATAGATTTTCCCTACACTAAGGTGTAGGATTAGATGAGACATCTCTAGGTGCCACGGAGTCTATGTAGTCACCCGTCGAAGTTGAATGATTTTTTGGTCTTAGGGCTCTTGAGGGACTCTGCTTAAACGAGGTAGCCCAGAAGCAACGATGTTGTCACGCACCAAAACGATGCCTCCTATAGCATTCACCTAGCCACCTGGATGTTTTCGCATATTTGGTTTGGTGCCATGACCCACCGTTTACACAATATACCATTTGATAACCTTACACTGTCTCAAACTACACTATTCGGTGCATTTGCAAACTATAGGACAATGAGAGCACCGATTGGAGAAGGAAAAAACTGAGACAGGCTATTTTAGAGTGTCCCTACACCGAGGTTTAGGATTATACAAGACATTTCTAGGTGCCACGAAGTATGCGTAGTCACCCATCAAAGTTGAACGATTTTTTGGTCTCAGGGCTCTTGAGGGATTTCGCGCTTGAACGAGGTAGCCTGGAAGCAATGATATTGTTGTGAACCAAAACGATGCCTCCTCTAGCATTCACCTGGCCACTTGGACATGTCCACGTAGTTAGTTGAGTGCCACGACCCACCGTTTACAAAATATACCGTTTGACAGCCTTACACTGTCTCAAACTACACTATTTGGCGCATTCGTAAACAATAGGGCAACGAGAGCATGAGAAGGAAAAAACTGAGATAGGCTATTATAGAGTGTCCCTACATCGATGTGTAGGATCATACGAGACATCTCTAGGTGTCACTTAGAGTCTGCGTAGTCACCCGTCGAAGTTGAATGATTTTGTGGTCTCAGGGCTCTTGAGGGACTCCACCTGAATGAGGTAGCCCGGAAGCAACGACGTTGTTGCGCACCAAAAAAACACCTCCTCTAGCATTGAAATAGCCACCTAGACATGTCCACATAGCCAATTCAGTGCCATGACCCATCGTTTACAAAATATACCATTTGAAAGCCTTATACTATCTCAAACTACACTATTCGACGCGTTTGCAAATAATAGGGTAGCGAGAGCACCGTTTGGAGAAGGAAAAAACTGAGACAGGATATTGTAGAGTGTCCCTATACCAAGGTGTAGGATTAGATGATACATCTCTAGGTACCACAGAGTCTGCATAGTCACCTGTTGAAATTGAATGATTTTTGGGTTTCAGGGCTCGTGAGGGACTTCGCCTGAATGAGGTAACCCGGAAGCAATGACGTTGTTACGCATTGAAACGAAACCTCCTCTAGTGTTTACCTAGCCACTCTATACATTTCCACGCATTCGGTTTGGTGCCGTGACCCACCATTTATACAATATACCGTTTGACAACCTTACACTGTCTCAAACTACACTATTCGATGCGTTTGCAAACTATAGGGCAGCAAGAGCATCGATTGGAGAAGGAAAAAACTGAGACAGGATATTGTATAGTGTCCCTATCTTGCCAAGGTTTAGGATTAGACGAGACGTCTTTAGGTTCCACGGAGTCTGCGTAGTCACCCGTCGAAGTTGAACAATTTTTCTGGTCTCAGGGCTCCCGAGGGACTCTGCCCGAATGGGGTAGCCCGAAAGCAACAACGTTGTTGTGCACCAAAAGCGATGCATCCTCTAGTGTTTACCTAGCCACCCAGACCTTTCCACACATTTGATTTAGTGCCACAACCCCATTGTTTACACAATATGCCATTTGACAGCCTTACACTTGTCTCGAACTACACTATTTGGCATGTTTGCAAACAATAGGGCAGCAAGAGCACCGTTTGGAGAAGGAAAAAATCGAGACATAGGCTATTGTAGAGCGTCCCTATGCACTAAGGTGTAGGATAAGACGAGATATCTCTAGGTGCCATGGAGTCTACGTAGTCACCTGTCGAAGTTGAATGATTTTTTGGTCTCAATGCTCTTGAGGGACTCCGCCCGAATGAGGTAGCCTGGAAACAATGACGTTGTTGTGCACACTGAAACGATGCATCATATAGTGTTTACCTGGCCACTCAAACATGTCCACACATTTGGTTCGGTGCGACGACCCACCGTTTATACAATATACTGTTTGACAGCCTTATAGTGTCTCGAACTACACTATTCGACACGCTGGCAAACAATAGGGCAGCGAGAGCACCATTTGGAGAAGGAAAAAACCAAGATAGGATATTGTAGAGTGTCCCTATGCCAGAGGTGTAAGATCAGATGAGACATCTCTAGGTGCCATGGAGTTTGCGTAGGTCACCCGTCGAAGTTGAATTATTTTTTGGTCTCAGGGCTTTTGAGGGACTCCGCTCGAACGAGGTAGTCCTGGAAGTAACGACGTTGTCACGCACCGAAATGAATCCTCCTCTAGCATTCACCTGGACACCTGAACGTGTCCGCGTAGTCGGTTCAGTGCCACGACCAACCATTTTCAACGTTTTCTACAATTACAGCTTTTTCAACAATTACAACTTTTTCAACAATTATAACTTTTTTAACTTGTTGTCGTAAAGGGATCTAAAATTTAACTTTGTTGTCACATATCTTATAATATCCACCTTGATAACCAATCCACTTTATATATTACACAACCAACTCATTGCATTTTCCGTAAATGAATAGAAGATAACCAAATTATACTTAACTAAAATATGCTTTGTCTTATTGTGATAAGCTAGATTCTTGAATAATTAAATAGCAATTTTGATTGGTCACACAATACCTTCATCTTCTATTGATATCTTCAAAACTCATCCAATAATTTTTTTACCCAAATTACCTCCTGACAACTATGATAGACAACTACATATTCTACCTCAGTAGTTGAAAAAATTGTAATATTTTGAAGCTTTAAAATCCAACTAATAGGTCCAGTTACAAGTGCAATAGCATAACTAGAAGTCGATCTTTGTTTTTCCAAATCACTTACAAAATATGAATCAAAATATCCACAAATTGAATCACTAATATTGTTATAAGTGATGCAATAATTTATTTTTCCTCACAAGTAGTGAAACTCCCGACTTCACTGCTGAACAATGTTCTTTACCTAGATTTTCCTAAAATCTACTGACAACTCCAACAACATGTGAAAATTCAGTCCTTGACATGTACATGTCATAACATACATAAAACTTATTATTGCACTAGAATATGGTACATGAGATATATGACTATTTTCTTCTTATTGTTGTACCATATTTTTTTAATTTTAAATCAAACATACATATAGAATTAATATACATAGAATATACATACATAGAAGGATATCATGTGCAATGAATTCAAATCAAACATAGAAGTGATATCATTATGAAAACCAACACATTTAGATATATAATGTATCAAACTAAGTGTGTTGAACGCACGTCTCTAAAAATATAAGTTCATAACATGTGTACATCTTGAACCAAGTGTGTCATACATATAAGACCACATGTGGCCACATAAGGCTATATACAGTGTCCTATGAAGAATCATGAACTAGGACCAACTAGCCCATATATATATCTATGTACATCCATGTCCTATGAATCTAATCATGAAACATCTTCCCTCTCTTCACCCTGCTAGAAGTAACATGTCCATGACCCGAGGATGTAGTGGAGGGAGATGCCACTACGGATTTCATCCATGTGGTCCTAAGCATCTCTAAGCAGGCCTGCAACCTAACCTGCACATTCATAAATAACAAGATTTTAACACCCATATTTTTAAAATACATTCAAAATTTAGAAACTTAGAATTTAGTTAAAATAGCATGTGAAATCTTACGGCAATGTCATGATCGCTATCAATTTTTTGTTGATGCATGGCATGGACAATGGTAGACTCATGAGAGGTAAGCTACATACAAATAATTAAATTTCAAATTAAATATTTCATGTACAAAATTTGATATTGTAGATTTAAGTAATAAGAAATAATTCCTAAATAAATTTAACAAATTTGAAAAAATTGTACCTCAGTTAATGGATCTGCAGATGCTATGGTAGTATCTACAGCAGCCTCCACAGTCTGCATAAATGGAGGAGTCTTTCTAGCAGTCATAAGCTATACAAAAAACATGTACACATCAATATTAATCTATGTGACTGCCACATAACAGAGCCAAAGCATAATCCATGTGAACTTCCACAATTAGAACTAGAAAGTGTAAAGAGAAACTAACCTACGTAAAAGTCACACGAGGCGTGCCAATAGCCCCAGTTCCTAGAGAATATGATGACCCGCTAGGCTCCTGTACATATAAAAGACAAAAATATATTAATATGTACATGTACAGGTAAAACATTATAATAATAAAAGTGCACAATCAAATGAAAATTGAAATTTAAGTACAACTTGAAACTTACGTTTGTAACATGCCTAGTTGCAGTAGCTAGCATGTTGACGCCAAATGTTTCCTTCACCAGCTCTTGCTATTTAAAATAAAATAAAAAATTAGTTTTTACATGTATGCACATAACGTACAATGAAATACATATATATTAAAATCTCAAACATGAATTAAACTATTATATATATATATATATATATATATATATATATATATATATATATATATATATATATATTTGACATTTACCTATGAAAGACCATGATCCGTTGTAGCAGTTCCAAAAACATCCGCCATCATCTCATCTAGAGAAAAGAAATCATGTGATTCAGTAAATGATGTCTCGCCCACAGTGCATACGGCACCACATAATCCACAGTGGTGTGGTGCACTAGATCTAGACACCTCCACCAACATCACCAGATGCAATCTGCTCACTATGCCGGGTCAGAGTGTCAGTGAGCTCCCTCAATGCATGTAGTGTGTCAATCTCTACAACCCCCTTCACTGTAGGAGGGATAATTGAAGGTAGTGGGGGTTTTGGGGCATGGGGGATCCTTGGTTGACCTACGCGTGCACTAGGTCTACTTTGTGCAGAGCCACCACATCGCCCATAAAAATCAGAAAAGTCAAAAAAGTTTGGGACCTCATTAAACCCAAACTCGCCATATAATTTCTTCAAAAAATAGAGGGGAACCTCATTGTTGTTGCATGGTGGATAATAAAAAACCATCCAGCATTGGTCCCAAATTTTTTTCTTGATTTGGTCATCATGGCACTAATGGATTGTGAACTGTTTGCAAGTAACTGCGGGGGGCATTGGTTATTGGGTCAATAAATAATGCACAAATGTGGTATTTTCCAAAATTTTTTTGTCTTTTACAGATGTATGGGATAATTTATTTGCATACCACTTGCCTACAAGCACATTTAAAGGTATTCCGTTTTTCTATTTGGTTGGTTGCGGAGTCAACTTCGCCAATCAATGTTTGCAATGTGTTAGCTAAAGTCATGTAGGACGGATTTGTGGCATGATTTTGTCTTATATTTTGAATAAGGTTCTCAATGGACAATTTTATTTTGTTGGATTTTTCCAACGATATTAGTTTGTGTTCCTGTTGGCTCCATGGGGACAGAAGGAGCCACAAGAGGCAGATCTATGTTTGGAGGAGGGTTTTGTGGAAATGTTTGGAGGGTTTTGAATGATTGTTTGGAGGGTTTGCAGGATTACAAGCTCGCCGAGCAACCGACAAGACAAAAAAATTCTATACATAAACAAAAAATTGAAAAACCCATGAAAATCACAAAAAATAACCTAAAATGCAAACAAATTGATCAAAATCAAGGGCTTACCTCTTTTTCTTGGCAGCATGGTTGAAACCATCGTGATTCACAAGTCTGAAGAGTAATTTTCGAGGGGTATTCAAAGTGCGAGTGCCAAAGGTCTAGGAGAAATCACGGTTGGAAAGGAAAAATGAGGGAAAATGAAGAGTCATGGGTCTATGTTTTTTTGTCTCAGAGGAGCATGAGTGCAGTTTTAAACCACGAGTATAGTTTTAGGTTCATAAATCACCAAGCCAATACAAACAGTTGCACGAGCATGGTTTAAGAACCGCGAGTATGGTACCCGAATTTTGGGTTTTTATGTCCACTTAATTGTCCACCATCTTGGTGCACTTACCCAAATGTAATAAATTACACCCTTGTCTCTTCTCATCTTTTGTGAATTATAATTCCTACCATGTCCTTTAGCATTTTTCTTACATTTGATAGCTTTATGGCCAAACATATTGTATACAAAATAGTAACCATAAAAGGAATGGGAGTATTTGATTGCATATGAGTTCCTGAAGGAGTTTTGTCTGCAGGATTTGTTCTATTTCTTGAAATCATTTTTGATCTTCTTATTGGTAGTGTGAGGTTGTTTTGAAGTACTCTTTCCATTCTTCTGACCAGCTTCTTTAACATCTTTGTTGTCCTTTATATATCCTAAAATGTGATTTGTCTCTTGCATCTCTTTGGATACTTAGAAGATTCAACTAGATCATGTGTGCTTTTTTAAAACTTCTCAAGTAACTTCACCTTGCTTGACATCTGATCCAGCTTAGTCTTTAGAATTTCTATTTCTGATTTAAGTCTTAGACATTCTTCTTCTTTAGATGTGAAGGATAATGACATCAATTCTACTTTATAATTTAGTTCCATGAGCTCATCTTCCTCCTCTCTCTCCTTCATGCCGAGTTTCATTTCATAGATAATTATTTTATCCTCATAATATTTTAGCTTGGATTTCAGTTAGTGGTACTTATTTCTAAATAGCTTCAACTCTTCAAGAGCACTCACCAATTCAACTTCAAGGTATACCACAACACCTTCTTCATTCGAGCCTTCAACTTCAACATGATTTTTGCCTTTAGAGTGGCATTCATGTGGTGTTTCAAGGGCTATGTCCCTGGCTTCCTCCACAATTGAGACTTTTACATCATATTTTGAAGTCAAGGATCTTAGTACTTTCTGGAAAATTATAGATTACTCTTGCTTCTCACCTACCCATCTAATCATGTTTGTCACTTCATTCACTCTTTGCAAATATGAAGCAATGCTCTGATCCTCTTTCATTTTTTAGGCCTTTAAATTGTGTTCTATACGTCTACAATTTGGCAAGTTTTACGTTCTCATCTCCCTCATATACAGTCTTTAAATTTTCCCACATTTCCTTGGTAGTTTTTCAATGCATAAAATTTATAAATTATGTCTCAGATAATCCATAGAGAATGACATTCATAGTTCTCGATTTGTTCTCATGAGCTTGTTTGTTAGCTGTTGAAGTGATATGTGTATTAGGAATGATGTAACCATTTTTAACTGCTACCTATATGTCATGTCTAAGATACTAAAGATATACACTCATCTTGACACTCCAAAATGTATAATTTGTTCCATTGACAAGAGGTGACATGGTCATGGAAAGACCTTGACTGTTATCCATGCTTTTGTAAGAAGGATATCCTTGAAGTGATTAGACTTTCTCCGAAAGGTACCTTCTCTGATACTAATTTTTGAACATTCAAGCATTGATAGGGGGAGGGGGTGAATCAGTTCCCTTAAAAACTTGTAAATTAGTACTTAGCAATTAATATCACATTCAAAAAATTCCATTTGACCATAAACCAATCAAGACATGCTATCATGAGAGAGGAAAGTAAAGACACATGAAGACACAAGAATTTAGGAGAGTAAAGGGCATGGATCTTGGCTTTATCCTCTCAATTTCCTTTAATTAAAAGCTTCCAACATTAATAAAACAAATTCCCCTTTTTACATAACCCTTTTCTGTTAGTGCACTTGTAGGCATCACATATGAAAAAAATCCCTTAGACACCCAAAAACACAAACCATCCATGTTTGTCAAAAGTAAAATTCTAATCTCTTCACTAAAATACAATAAAATAAGACATACCCAGCAAAACCATCCACTTCCAAACTCAATCTCATAACATAGAGGAGACACGGCCAAAGGAGAAGGTTCATAGGTGGTGGAGCTAGGCTTGACCCCTACTAAATGCCTTTAGCATGAAAAGAAAACCAAAATTTGTTTCACCACTTCCATACACACTCTTTCTTTTTTTTCATTTTTTTTTGCCAACACGCATGCCAAGAGCAAGGATAATTTCATTCTCCCATTTACCCAAAAAAATTCTTATTCATCTCTAAATATGGATGACACAAGCTCCAATATTTTGGAGTAATTTAGGAATATCTTATTTTACGATTTATTTAAATTTAATTTAATTCCTTTTTATTGCTAATTTCATGATTTTTATTATTATTTAATTTTGATTCAAGAAAAACCTCAACCGTTGCCTGACAGACCACTTACCACGAAATACTTTTCATTTGAAGAATTAAGCAGGATTCCATTTATTGATAACGAAAAATGCTCGAGTTAGATAGATGTTTAACATTATAAAGAAATTTATAAATATTTCAAACTCAATGTTTGAGAATGATCCTCGGAGATGGACGAGTCTTGAGAAGAACGACTTCACCTCACAAATTGACATCACGAGGACGAACCTAGGGTTCTAAGAAGGTTAATCTGAGAAAGGAAACTTCAAAACTGACCTTATTATTTTATTGGCGCGAATGTTTAATTTAAAAGATACCATTTTTATGAATTATTCATAACGTTAGAATGAAACTAGATCAACAAACCCACTCAAACCAAGACTGACTCAAGCCCCCACCACTAAGATCAAGAGGTGGGTAATGGGAGGGGCACTACATAAATCAGTTACCCAATTAAAACGTAACAATAATTAGACTTTGAGTGGAAAACCTTAGTGTCTTGCATGTAAAGGCAAAATGATTGGTCATATTCCAGAACTTACCATTCACCCCCACATTTAGATAGAAAAACTAGCATATGTTTAAGAGTTGCAAACTTTACACATGTTAGATATGGAAATTAATGCTGCATTTAGGGTTCTTTTTGTCACCAAGTCCATGCAAACTTGTGATTAAGGTTTTTGTTTAGTAATTAAGGCAATGATTATGGTTTCCCTCATCATCAATTCGTGATATCGTAGTCCGTTAATGACCATTGACACAAAACCATGATATCCAATTCCTCGACTTGATCATCCATTTTTACAACACATGTTAGAAAAATCCACTGACACTCCTATTTGGAAATTCATATCGGCACAAATAATGTTTGAGGCATTGAAAAAAGAGAAAAATTAATATTTTTTGTTCTTGGTTCCTCATTCAATCCTTTAGCTCATCCAAGGTTAGAAATAGATAACTCTCCAACTTCAATGTTATAATTTAGCTGATCGGTTTAAAGATTATAAATTGGTTTATTTTTAACATTTGGATTACTAATAGATTCTTTTCCTAACACATTACTAATGGATTAGTAAATTGGTTTTATTTGTTAATTACATGCTCACTTTAGAGCTCCACCTTCCGATTTCCTACATACAAATGCTACACAACAGTGAAGGATACATATGGCTAAAAAACCATGATGATTCATCTAAAATTTATGTCATGGGTGAGATTAAAAGGGAATGGGCTTAAGGGATCTTGAGGCACAAATTAGAGGATATGGAAGCGGTTCTAAAAAAAAAATCTACTTTCTCCATGTGGATGGTGGTGATATGGCTATGGGCTCAAAGTAAATATCAACAATGTAAAATACATGGGAATAAAAGGCTACCCAATTTTACGTAATGATAATTAGACTTTGAGTGGAACCCCTTAGTGCCTTGCGTGGAAAGACACGTTGATTGGTCATATTGCAGTGTCTCCTTCACCCCCACATTTAGATAGAAAAGCTTGCATATGTTTAAGAATCACAAACTTTGCATATGTTAGATATGGAAACATTGCGTTTAGGGTTCTTTTTGTCACCGATTCCATGCACATTTGTGATTACGGTTTTTTGTTTACTAATTAAGGTAGTGATTATGGTTTCCCTCATCATCAATCTTGATATTGTCGTTCGTTAATGACCATTGACACAAAAACATGATTTCCAATTCCTCAACTCAATTTTCCATTTTCGAAACGCATGTTAGAGAAAGCCTCTAATACTCCCATTTGGAAATTCCTATTTGTGTAAATAATGTTTGAGGCATTGGAAAAAGAGAAATAATAATTTTTTATGTTCTTGGTTCCTCCTTCAATGTTCTAGCTCATCCGAGGTTAGAAATAGATAACTCTTCGGCTTCAATATTATAATTCATTTGATCGGTTTAAAGATTATAAATTGGTTTATCTATAGCATCTGGATTACTTTAATAGATTCTTTTCCTGACACATTACAAAGTGGAAAATTCACTCTACACTACTTGCCTACAATTCAGACAGGTTAATACTATGCATGCCACGAGTACCAATCTTGATCTTGCTATTCTAGAAGACCTCCCACTTGGGGTTAAATTTGGAGGCAGTTTACATGTTTTTAATGAGTGTCGCAGTAAAATACTTACAAAATATTGTAATAATCGTCACATATGCCGTATATATTTAAAATATGATTGTCATATCTATACATATTTAAGTACAAATTAAATTCATATATATTCAAAAAGTTAATTAAATAAATATTAATCTCTGTATATTTTATTGATAATATATAAATAACACCACTTTTACGTATTTTTGAAGGGTAATTTTTGTCATCTAAAATATTGTTTGATAGACATAGATGGCCGTCAAATTTATCCCACTTCTCTCAGGACTGAAACTCTTTAGTGATGGATTTGTTTTGTTAATACGATCTCCACAAGCTTTGTTCCTCCAAGGATGCAATGCTCGACACCAGTCTAGGACTGTGTGCTACACATTTACTGCAAACTAAGAGTGAATACCAATTTGCTTCTATATGAACTACTGCTTGGAAGCAGTGCAACAAAATTTGTATACAACTACTGCTCAACTACTGCTCAACTACTGCTCTACAACATTGAAGGATACTTGTGGCTCTAAAGCCATGCCAATTTATCAATGGGTTATGTCATGGATGACAACGGAGGAGGAACGATGCACAAATTAGAGGTTGTGGAAGTGGTTCTAAAAAACAAATCTGCTTTCTGAACGCGGACAGTGGTGACACAACCGTGCATCAACCACCAAACGCATCACCACCATCAATGTGTTTGACAACTGTTAGAAATAACCCCTCTCGCTCCGGTTCGGAAGGAAAAATATTTATTCTCATAAACTCAGTGACAAGACACACTATATTTAAAATAAAAAAATTAACTTAAAAATTTATTGTTCAAAAATATATTAATTAAAATAAAAGTTTATATTTTATTAATGAAAAATTAATAATAAAACAATCATTTAAGTTCCTACGTAAAACATTTTATGAAAGGTTTTTTTAAGTGGAAGAAAGCAAGCTCTACAAACAAAAACATGTGCTCTAATCAACGACGAATGAAACAAGGGTTGCGTTGCAGCAGCAGTACCTGCCGTAAAAGCATAAAAGAAAATTGTTTATATGCAAAGCAAGAAATTGGTAAGGAACTCAGAACTGAAATAAATTTCATGAATGTCTACTTTGTTATTTTTGGGATTGTGCTTGTGTTCTATTCATCCAAAATTCGTAAGTCAATCAAGAAATATAATTTCAATATTGATTTTTTGTGAGATTTCTCCTAGTTGGTCTGTCCTCATTTGTTAATAATAAATGCAGTCATCGTGCATTGCATCTCCTAGTAACAGGAATTATTGTAGTGTTTGTCATGTTGGAATATGCATTTTGTGTTTGTTATGAACCCCTATTAAAAACTATAGTAATACTAAAATTCAATCGCCAGGCCTGAAAGTTCGGTTTTTTATATTTCTAGCAAAAAATAGAGTATACCAAAGAGTATTCAAGTCTTTGACTATCAAACTATTATCATATTTTCCGAAGTCTAGAACTTCTCTGTTGGTATTACTGGCATGGGCAAACTACGTAGGCACATTTTATGCCATCACCATTTATACAATAATATATATCACAAAAACAAAGACAACAGAAACTGACACCTCAATCCACCTTGATGACATTGTCCTAGGAGGCATCCGTAGCTTCTTCATCGTCATCTGAAAGAAGACACACACACAGGTGAGTCAAAGATAACATCCTCAGTAAGGCTAGAGCTCAACCTTTTCATAACCTGTAGAAGGCCTTTGCTGAGGGCACACATTCCTTCCAGCTAAAGGTAATGGTGGTGAGTACTTTTTGCATTGGCGGAGATGAAGGTGCATTCTAGGTCTCTATGATCTTCATGGAGAGAAAAAGTCATCGCAACATTTGACAACATATTTGCACAACTCAGAGATTGTGCAACATGAAATATGTTTGTGCGTTGATGGACTAATTTAGGCCCAACATAAGCTTCTTCATCATTTTAATGATATCCTTGCCCTCTACATCCTCCATCTCTTTGCAACTTTGAAAATTTTTCTGACCTAGATCCACATATATGAGTTGTGAATCTCCCTGTCGACACCCAAAATTTCTAGTATTAGAGAGAGACAAAATTACCTCACGTGGGAAGCATCTTGGACTAAACGCAGAAATGTTTAAAATTCTAAAAATATGAAGAAAACATTAATTCTATACCAATTTCAAAGGCAGGATTTCAATAAAGGAAATGATATTTATTTAATTTACTACCTATTTCGAAGCCAATATAGTTGGAAATGCTTACACGTTCAGATCTCATCATTAATCCACATGCATTAAGTGATTGCATCGGAAAGTACATGCAGTTACAATATAAAATTTCTATGGTAAAAAGAACTTTGGGACCCAAAAGTAACTACAATATCAGGAATGTAATTATGTAAACATGACTAGAATTTAGAAAGGATAAACAAGATCAATTCAAAACCATATAGCTAAAATGGAGATATTCTAGCAAGTTATAAAAAAGAATTAGCATGCTACTCCTAGAATGTGATATTAAGTATGGCAATCAAAAGCAAGAATGCTAGAGAAACATCTTTATTCTAATAAGCTCAACACCTTCTTTGTTGTTCCAAACTTCAACTACAAGTAACAATGTCTTTAGCACATGTACAAGGTTTCATCCAATGCTCTCAATACAAATCTAACACATTGCCTTCCTAGTAATCACATCTTCAGCTTGCATACAAAGATGTAAAAAAACATATTTCTATTCAAAAAGTAAAAAGAAAACAAATAGATTTCAAAATAAGTTGCCATGTGTTAGCGGGGACAAAACTAAATTTACTTTGATTATTTTTGTAGCATGGAAAATGCGAGAATACACAAAGGAGATGAAGAGCAACATGGAATATGAAGGGTTGTGTCTGCATATAAATACACAAGGAAAGAGAGAAGGAAAGAATGAGCTATTTAAGAATGAGCTGATATTAGTTTTGTAATCCATTGCCATTGGTTGGCAATTAAGAGATGAACATCAACTGCCATGGCAGTAGAGAGATGAAATCTATTGCCATTGGTTGGCAACAAAGAGTGAACATTGAATGGGATACCGAAGTGCCAAATGATTTCATAGCTATATAAGTTTCCACCTTTTCTTCAGCCAAAGTGATGGCTCATCTTAGCCAATAAGGAAATATTTCACCAATCGTCACTTATTACTGACGTAGAAGCATCAGTATAGTTGTCCAAACAGAGTACGGGTACCCTGAACAAATTGTTGAGTAACTGATTTAATAGTTGGGGGCTGAATGATCAGTCAAGTGCACAACAACTAATTGAATGCCTCCTGATAAGATGGAGTCCACATAGAGGATGGTATACATTGCGGAGTTAGTTTATGGGTCAAGGATGAATGATCCGCAAAGTGCACATCATTATCTAATTGAATGCCTCCTGGTAAATAAATTCCTTTATTTTGCGTCACTCTCTATATGTTTCATACAATTTAGGACTAATTAAAGATGCTATTATATTTTCGTCCTCAATTTGAAATATCAATTTAATTTAAACTTTGGAACAGATAAATCATGATGCAACTGTCACCGGAAAAGATAAAATGGGATAATCTTCAAGGTACTTTCCTAACTACAAGAAGTTCAGATTGCATAAGGGTAAAGAAACCAAGGAGAAAATTGGCAGAATTATTACAGAGAAAGTCTTTATGAATATTTTTGCTAAGTTAGATTTTATAGAAATAACTATAAAATGTAGGCAGAAGGATATCTCTATTTGTAATTCAGAAATTGGAAGCCATAATTTTATATTATAATTTTGTCTGTCGAATATAATGTTGTCCAAATTTTGAAATAAATTTAATTAAAACAATTGAAGTGGACAATATCTATGAATTTCTTGGACAACAAAAAATAGAGTATCGAGGTAAGTGTCATTTCAGAGCTATCAAATAATGTCAAATTGCGTATCCCGTATGAAAATATGATCAATAATATTTCATAAATCTTTAGGAATGTGTATATAAAACCTTGGCTAACATTTTTTGTTAGTGTTGAAGACAACTTACCAGTTGTTATAATTGACTTTGCTCGAGTAAGCATACCACTAAGAGAATGCATAAAATAGTTTTTAGGAGCAGTAGTTTGAAAATGAGAACTGAACAACTTGAAGAAGATTAGCTATATAGAACAGGCTAAAAACAAGTTCATTAGACTTTAGTTCGGCAAGATTTTGTAACTAAATTGTACTAGGGATAGTGACCTAAGTTTTGATTCACTATAAACATAAAATAGTAAGCTGCATTTCCTTTTTATGCATTTTATGAGAGTACTTTGTTTCTAATGCTTGGCAATGAAATGTACAGATTATTGGAAGATTACAATAATCCATATTAACAGGTGAAGATTACTATGAAGCTATAAAAACTTAAGGAGAACCTAAGCTAGTTCCTTCTTGAAGAGATAAGAAGACTGTATGAGGATTTCTTCTTGATTCATGTTTGAAGATGGAGAAAACTGTCATAAGGGACCGTCAAAAGATTGAGAATCTTGTAAATAGGCATATGCATGGCTCAAGGAGTCTAAAGGCATGTTTTAAAGTTACAGTGTTGGTGTTATTAATGTTTCATTTGTTAAATTCCTGTAAACCAAAGAACTCAAACAAGCAGACTTATGAAGGTATGAAAATCTAGTTTTTTCAAGAGTTCTGAATAAAATCGATTGAATAATACTTAATGACACTAAGAAAAGGAGAGATAAGCTCTATAGAAAGTGAGAAGCCATTGAGAAGGGTTTTGAAATCAAACTAAGGTCAAAACTTGAGACTGTCAAAGGAAAACAAAGTTCTTAAATGTATGTTGAACACTTTTTATGCATTTTTTTGCTATAGAGCATCTTTAAGACTTTGGCTTGGCAATATTTTGTAACTAATTTCTACTAGGGACTGTGACCCTAATTTTTTCAGTCATACAGAAGACATACACAACATTACGAATAAAAATTGTAGACCATGCAGGAAATTGTTGGAATGAGGCAGAGCAACAAGCTACATACCCCAAAAAACTCCTACAACCCAAGAGAGGGATTCTCAGAACATAGAGCCTGCTTGACACCCAAAATTTGTCCACAAGCTCCCATACAAGCGTCAATGGATAGAATGAAGGGAACTAATAAATTTGCATACCTGTATAGTCACACTCCAAGGCTCCTGTCTCTTGCCCAATTTTGTAGATGCTCCCACCTTCAATGTTTCACCCTATACAGTGCAAGGAATAACTCATACATATTAATTGAAGGAGGTTGTGGTAGCAGCTTCACTGTGTGAGAAGAGGGGAGTGATTATCCTTGGCGGGTGGTGAATATTGAAAGGAGATTCTCATTAATGAACAACATGCCCTCACAGTTCAAGCATTTTCCATCCCTAACTTTTAAATTTATATTTACAAATGTACCTACTCTCTTTCCATCTCTAACTTTTGTGAATGCTGGTGAAATTTGAAGTCTGATGATGAAGATTAGAAGCACTCCATTATTAGAAAAATCATTACTACAATTGATTAACAGAGAAATTGATTGAAGTGGCTTGGTGAACAAACAAATCAGAACAACTACGCACCAAAAAAATACTCAATCATGGATAGAATCATGATATGGGTACTCCTTTTTGCAGTGATTTTTGGCTGTGTGGAAGTGGAAGGCTACAAGAATTACACCATTGGGGATAAGCTAGGATGGTTTGACAAGCTCACGAAGCCTAGTGTTGATTATGCTAAGTGGGAAGAAGGCAAAAACTTCAGCCTTGGAGAATTCCAGACTGAGATTTGATGTTTTTTATGTCCTATAGGCCATATTGGTCTGATGGGTTTTGTTCCTTTACTGGTGTCTAGCTGTGAAATGAATTCTCCACTCAAAAATTATATAAAATGCTGCAAATCTCACTGCCCATCCACATTGAACAAAATTATGATCCATACCCTGAAACTGTATGGAGCATTGGATAGTCAAGGATCAATGGCGGAGATAAGACCCATGTAAAGCATCAGGCGGTGGGGGACACATCATCACACCAAAAAACAAGACACATAGCAAAACACACATGTACCTACAACAATAACATACATTAAGCATGGTAAATGAAAACAGGAAATGAAAAGAAAACAAGGAGAGAACCCTGCCTCAACATACACACATCTTCCACAGTCGTCGCCGCTTTTATGCACACAGATTCAAAACAAAATGAAAATCATCTCTCCAAATCTGCATGCCCCCGTAGCAAACCCAACACACATTAAAAAAAATTGTCTTCTCTCGAACACTGCCATGTATACAGATTGCTGCATGCAGGAAGCCAAGTGTAAATCTCATAGTATAAGAGAAGCGGCCGCTGCAAGGACCAATAGGGAAAAATTATAGAAGACGGTGGAGTGAAATCGGGCAATGAGGGAACAAAAATGAACCAATCATCAATGACAAAATTGGAACATTTACCTTCGGCTACCAATAATTAAAGGAAACATTTACACAAACATTAGGATATAATTATTCACGGCAATCCCCGGCTAAATAATAGCAAACAACGAAAACAATAGTATCTGCCTGCGACAGGTACTAACAAACATAGATATTTTTATTTAATGCATTTACGATGGCATATTTAGGTGTAACAAAAAAACAGAATATGATAAGAATGTTGACGTACGCTGCTTTCTTTGTCGTCGATGACTCTTATGGCTGTGAGAGCCAAGGGTTGCCACTCCCTTTAGCAAACACCTTTCCGCATAAAATTGGTTATGGACTATGCCTTCATATAATTATAATTATCCATATATATATATATATATATATATATATATATATATATGGACCGTTTTAAGGATTAAATGCAATTATATTAATTTAGTTAAATATTCCATACCTCTTTCTCGAAAAGGGGTAGTATATTATTACAGTGAAGGCGTTTCCCTATGGGAAAGGCCTCTCCAGTCGTTCACACCTCTGGCCTAAGTTTGACGGCCGTTTTGACAGTTTCGACAGGCTTTTGACGTATTTATTTATTTGACTTTTTTGGGGGCTGTTTTTAGCAGTTTCCCTTTTTAGCACTTGCATGAATGCAGGGTATATTTAACAGTCGCATGTTTTGATTTTTTTCCCGAATTGCATGCTGAATGCCGCAGTTGCATGTTTTGATTGTTACTTCAATTGTTTTGGCACATACTCGGGGCCCGGGGCAGATTTACACTGGTTTGAACGGATGTCCGAAGTTCTCATATTCATCGAACTCGTCATGGAATCAGGCAGTCTTCGACACATTTTCGAACCATAACCTACATAGGCATATAAACATCCAGGGGACTTGAAAAAGCTGTTAGCCCAGGAGACTGGTTTGGAGCCGCAGGAAGAGAGGCTTTTGTTCAGAGGAAAGGAGAAGGAGGATGACGAGTTCCTGCGCAAAGGTGATCTTGTTGGAGGACCCTACAAGTAAGGGAAGGAAATTAGAGGAAATGAGGAGAAATGAAGACATTGCGAAGGCTTGCACAAAGTTGCTGCAGTGAGGGTTGAAGTGGATAAGTTTTCAGAACAGGTACGCATATTATAATGCATTATGGTTTTTGTGTTTTTTTTTTTTTTTTTTCTGCAATAGTGATTTATATCCTTGTCAGAATTCATCTACTAATATCAGCCTCGAAACAATAATTTCAGTATTGAAACAATGTTAGTAAAACTCCTGGCTACAAGTAGGATGTGTACATGTGTAAGTTTCTACAGTGGAGACAACTGTAAGTGGCAGAACCAAGGTTGCAGACGAAGACTTTGTGGTTATCAAGGAGATGTTAATGGTCCAACTGTTGAAGTTGGATGGCATTGAGGCAGAGGGAGAAGCTAAGGTTAGAGGTAATATTTGGTGGAATTTTTTAGTAACATGTAAACTGTGAAGCTTTTTTGATTGCTAATTGCATGGCCAAGACTCCATTTTTTAATACTATCATAAAATTAATAAAATTGCAACTCTCTAACATGTAAAATCCATAATAATAATTTAAAAAGGTGTTGTAATTTTATGATAGTATTCTGATAGATTTTCACAATTTTGTACATGGAATTTTCCTGCTTGGTAAAGAAATATTATCATAAATTGTAAAACTTGAGGTAATTTAAATTGTTAAGGAGGGGGGGTTTAAAGTAAAAATAAACTCAAGGTAATTCAAACTATAAAACAAGCCAAAATTTTGCAGTAAGGGGCACAATTGCTATGCAAATGACAAGTTCAAGCCACACCGACATGGCTTCCATGTTGATGCATCTTTTCCCACCCATGCAAGGATGGATGCAAGTTTGAGGTGAATTTTTACAGAACAGATAACCCTCATGCACGATTTTCAAGCCTAACAGTATTTGAAGCTCAATACTGCAACCCCACTTCACCCCATCAACGCAGGCTGCATTCAATAAGAAGGCAATTACCAATTTACCTAACCAAGTCAATCACCCCTTCAATACATATCTCAATAAATTGCACTCTGTTGTGAGGCCTTTTCTCAGGCATGTAATATGCAACAAAACAACCAAGGCCCAAAAAATTCCCTATAAATCCTTCATAATGGCTATAATAAAATATATATTTTCAAAGGCAAGAAAGGTCAAGAGGCAATTAAAGAGGCCCTTGAAATGGAGTCTTGGCCATGAAATTAATTGATTGATTAATCAAAATGCAATAAAAAAGGCTTCACAATTTACATGTTATTACAAAATTCTACCAAATATTACCTCTGAACCTTAGCTTCTCCCTCTGCCTCAATGCCATCCAACTTCAACAATTGGACTATTAACATCTTCGTGATAAGCACAAAGTCTTGGTCTACAACCTTGGTCTAAAGTCCCCAATGGACCTATGTAATCTATTAGGCTTTTATAGGGACTTTGTAAATTTTAGATTTCTTCATTTACTATCAACTCTAAAATTATTAATGGAGGATTTACATGAACAGACCACTGAAACTCTATGAATTATTAATGGTTTGGGTCAGGTCTAGAAATGTAAGTAAAATAAATTTTCTTAACCTATTCTTAAGCATATCAAAGGATCAATGTTGCTTATATGTTCATTCAAACTCTTGAATTTTGTAAGAAAAAGGTGTAATATGTTGTTTATCCTCCTCATGAAAGTTATTGGGGTGTTCATTAGTCTGTAAGGGATCAACAAGAGTTTGTAGTGACCACTGGTTGTTCAAGTAACAGTCTTATGTATATCTGTTTCCTTGATTCTAACTTGGTGATATACGCTTCTTCTTTTTGATCAATAAAGCCAGTCATGTATTATATAATCTGTAAAACAGTGCAACGTGTGACTCATAGATAGAACTTTCATGGGAAATCAAGTGATAGCAAAACAAACCTGCTATTGGACTTATTCAATCTGGATGTATACAAGACTTCTTAGAGCACATTCTCCATTGAGGCATCCCATCCATCTATGATCTCCTTGGTATATATATATGGTAATGGCTTTCATCATACTAGGGTTGAACACCAACCATTGCAACAACCTATGTTAGGTGGAGATAGAACATGCCATGAGAATAGTATATCTTATTGTTCAATATAATCATGTTAAGGTTTGGTTAAGGGTGTAGTGTGTTTTAGTATGTTTTGGTCGATGGTTTGTAATTTCATTTGATCTGAACTAATTTTCAGACGTAATCCCTTTCTTGTTTGTTTCATGTGACGTGTGTCAAGTGGATTATTCATTATAGTGTATTCCCTGGAGTTGAAACTTGAAACCCTCGCCAATCCTGAAAAATTGCACTTTTTTCACCCTTTTGAGTGTGTGCGGATTTTTTGCTGATATGGATTATGGAGTTATCAAAGGATACACATCGAGGCATTTAAAAAAATTGTTTTTGTACTTTAGTATGGTTTTTGATAGCATTCATTTTGATTTCAGACACTTTTTTAATTCATTTGTTGTTTTATTTTGTACATTCTCTTTTTAGAATGTTAGATGAGCTTGGTTTGATCTGATTGTTGGCTGGTGGCACTTGAAAAATAGGTGCCACTAATATATTGAAATATGTTGGCAACTTAAACTAATAAATCTTTTAAATGACAACTAAACAGGGTATCAGTTAACATATTTGCTTTGCAGAGTTAATATTTTAAGATTTTTGGTTTTTGTAAACAATCCCAATGAACCAGATTTGTTGACTGAAAATGCAAATGACGAGTAAATACGAGCATAATCAAGACTGGAAAAAATCATCAGATAAAATGAAACTACTTTTAAAAGAACATTATTTGTGATATAAAAGTCCACGGTAAGACTAAGATCATTCTCTAATAGATCATGTATATAAAGCTCGCGAAACACTAAATATAATGCATCTACAATGTAACAATCATTAAAAAGGTCATTCATGGGCTGCCTCAAACAAGCCATCCATCCTCAATCTTTCCCATTGAATTGTAAATGAAAGCTCCACATAAGTTCGTTTCTTGAGTAAAAGAGTTGATTTATTGTATAATAGAATCAACAAAAGGCTATTTATAGTAATCTGGGAGTTGCAAATACAAAGATTATGTCTTACAGGAAACATACGATATTATAATCTAAACCCCATTACATAAGACTATACTAGAATATAAGCTGAATGTATCCTAAAAAATAACATGCCAACAGTCAGCTTAAAAATATCTCATCTATGACATATTATCTTTTATGTTAGTAATGTTAAGTAGTTTCTTCTTATATAAAACGTAGTATGCCATCCCTGAACATAGTTGATCAAGAATACAAAATTCATCAGGAAGGCTAAAAAAGAAGGTCCTTGTATTGCATAACATTTTATTCACGAATTCTCCTAGGCCATCAATTGCTAAAATAGAATATAATATAAAAAATAGTACTTTTCAATATTTGTATACTTACCATTGAAGCCAAAGAAGGCATGAGTAGAAGAACCCACTTCTTGCTCCACGGTGAAATGACAATCCAGGGACATTTCTTGCATCCTAGTCATCAAACACTCATCCGAATTCACGACATAAATGACCATTAACCCAAATTAGCAGACACTCAAAATTGCAGAAGCTATTCCAAATACTAAAATACACCAACAACAAACCAAGGACTCATCATTAAACATTATACAAGAAAATGTCTATTTACACTACAATGTGAACGCCGAACGGTATATGTTATTTGATTTAGCGAGATAGTTAATATGTAGCACTTCTAGAGCAAAGAAAATAATGCTATGTTTTTTTAATTATTATTATGTATTTTTATGTGCCCCATTCAAGAAAATAATGTTGAACTCTCTAGCATGTAAAATAACATGAAAGAAACAAAAAACAAAGACAACTAGACCTAGCTTAGCTTTTTCATCCTTTTTCTCCTCTCTCAAGGAAGTCGAACACTAAACAATGATCTTGATGGAGTTGAGGCATTAAGTGGATGGGGATGTCTCTCTTGTTAGTCGAGCCCTAACATTAGAAAAATGCCTAAAGGTGCTCTCCCTCAAACCTAAGGGTTGGATGCCTAGAGACTTTTCGTTGCGAGAGGATTTCTAGCCAATAGCTAATACTAGTAAAATTTTAATGGCAGCAATTATTAATGTAATTAGCCATCCTTCCATCTCTTCTTTTAGCTTGGGCATTGCATCCAAAGTTTTGATCAGGATTATAGTGTTGCATGTTATAGATGAAGTATGAAGTCTTGTCCATGGGTTAAAGTTTCTTCAATGTGTCAATGTTATCCCCTTAAGCAATTTGGTAGAATTGTATCTCGATCCAAATTTTTAATGGCTTTTACCATCTCATTTAACTAGCTATTGAAGTCTGTCATCGTTTGCATTGTTGAGTGGATGGCTTTACAAGGCATTGCTAGCTTATTGTCAGTATATGAGTTTCTAGAATATGTTCTGCCCTGCTTGAGAAATCACTGGAGTACTAATTATTTCCTCTTTTTTATGCCATAAGGAAATGTTAGCTTATTAATTGTATTTCAGCTTCCAGAATACACAATGTTGGTATATTGTCTATATTTCATCTTTCAGAATACATTTTGTCCTGTTTGAGAAGTGACTGGAGTATTAATTATTGCCTATTTTTTATGTCATGGGGACTCTAGAGGTCTATCTGCTCATTTGGATGTTTTACTTGGTGCTTCATCAATAAATACCGGTGTCCCTTTCTTTTCCTTGCACTCAATATAGTCCTCAACATCCTTGTAGCCTTTAGAAAATCCTTTGCAAGCTCCTTTTTTTTGTTGTTAATAATTTATGTGCAACTCTTTTGCTTGGGGTTTCTTCAATTGACTTATTCAATTTCTAATTGTTACACTCAAAACCATTGTATTAGTTTCTAAATGGTTTTGTTTTTCTATCTCCAAATTCTCATTTGATTAAAGGTGAAACCCATATTACACAAAAATTGATACACATGTTTGAATCTATCTAGCAAGCCTTTTTGGTATGTTTGGCATTTGGAATGGTCATTAGTTATACCTTCCTTTGTCCACAAGATCATCCTTCGGACTCTGATTGTCATTGATTTAGTGTTTGATGTTCATCATACCACTTATCATTATGATCATACATAGGTATGTTCAACCCTACTTTTCTTGTTTCAATTACACGTATATACATATTATATAACTAATGTAATTCAACAATGAAGATGCATTTGCTAATTTCAAGTTCTAGCGTTAGGAGCATTCATTATTTTGGCCTTATGAAACTTGCTTATTAGTTCACACGCCATATCAGACTATTTAGTGATATAATTGATATATTTTGTCATCATCCTTAAACACAACTAATTTCCAAGGTTGAATCTCATTCTATTTGTATCTCCTTGTTTATCTTCAGAATCCATAGTTCCTTACCTTGGGTTAGAACTTGAACTTTTGTTTCATTATTAGAGGCAGTTCTTATTTCTTTCCTGCGCTACTTCATTCATTTACATGAAGAATTTCGTCTCTTGAGATGATCTCTGTTTTCAAAACATGGTTTATAGTTTTATGATCGTCCAATTTTTATTTTATCAAAGAACATTGTTAAAATTTTATAGTCTTTTGGTAAATTTAATCCCCAAACAATTGTACCTAGATGATTTATATGCATTAAATCACAAGGAACAAAAACTCTCGTAGACAAAAGAACAACTTTAGTTGCATGGAAGCTCATTTCCTACCACCAAAATTCATCCCAGAGACTGGTACTTGTTGGTACTAGGTCTCCAAGACTTGCATTTTGATGTTTTTGAAAAATATATTTTGTACTTGTGACCTTAGGTATTTTATTTCCTTAATACTTTGGCTGCAGTGTCATTTATTTCACTAACTTTGATGCCACATTAAGGATGTTGTGGATGAGTTGCATGCATTGGAATTAATGTGTATTGTAGGAAGCTTTAGGGATTTTGCAGATAAGGTCTGAAGGTCTTTTGGAATTTCACGATGCTCCAAAAAAGAGGAAAAGACAGGGATCTCCAGGCATGTGACCCTTACTCTCCTTCATGATCTCTATTTCCTTTGCAATCTTTTCGTGTTTGAACTATTGTGGCACTTGGAACATTTTTTTGTGGTTTTTTGGATCCCTCTTCTTGCTGTATAATATTCATTTAATCAGATCTAAAGTGTATTTTGAACCAAATTAGATCACTGCCTGTTATTTGATTCCAAGAGAATGATAATTACATAGAGTGTTGTTTGTTGACGGATGAGATTTCTCTCATTTTGCTGGGTTAAATTGCCCATGGGAAGACCTATTTTCATGCCCTCAATTAATTGCTTGTAAGTGAAATCTAACTGCTGCCCACCAATTACTAAATTGTTCTTTTGTTAAGGTTAAATGGTTGATTAAAATAACCTGGGGATTAACTATCCACAAATCCTAGGGACTTACTCTGCATAGAGAAACTGTCGACATTGGAACCACTAAAATGCAAGGTCTGACATTCACATCTTTCTCCAGAGTTTCCTCGCTTGTAAATATGTGCATTTCACCTCCTTTTTCATTTGAAAGGTACTAAAAAATGGCGCACGTACCAACACTTAGAGCAAGAAGAAAGGAGGAGTCAAGACTACTATCACTCAACCCGTCATAAATACTACCCTCTACTTTGATAACACCTCCACTACTACTTTACTCAACACTTCTTGAATCCAAAGTGGCATTGCCATTCAAGGGGTATCAAATGTATCCATTTTTAGTCCAAATAAAATTACCCACAAAAGGCTACCAAAATTCTGCAAATGTACAAAAGTTTTCATGTATACATGTTTAGTTCAGACGTCGTGATATAAGATTTGCCATTGTATATGTACGAATTTGTAATAAATTTAAATGTACACATAGAACATTCCAATGTAATGTTTCATCTATATTCCTACTCTACCACTATCAATCACAACCCTTATCAACATGTTATCGACTGTACAAAAAAAAAATCAACTAAAAACCAACCAAACAATTGATGCAACACTAACACAATTTCCCCGAAATAATTACAAACCACATCAACTACATAAGTAATTAACTATCCAAAATGATATCAAATGTATTCATGTTTAGTGTGAAAAAAATTGGCCACAAAACGCTACGACTCATGATATAAAATCTGCACATGCTCGGAACTCTTCATATATTCATGTTTAGTTCAAATAAACTTCTCCGCAAAACGCTACCACTCATGATATAAGAGTTACAAATGTATGTGTGCAAATTTGTAACAAGTTTGAAATGTAGAGATAGAACCTTTAAATGAAGTGGTTCATCTATATTTCTACACTTACAAAATCAATCACACCCCTTATCAACATCAACTACAAAAGTAATAACTATCTCTCTAAATCAAATAACATATACCGTTCGGCGTTCACATTGTAGTGTACACATGCGATTGCTAGTTTTAGGTAAATTACATACCTTTCACAAAAAAAAAGTATTAAATTAAATTAGACTAAAAAGAAGGTTCAAACAAAACATTATTTCAAAATAATTATAAAAAATTATTATGTCGGACAATATAAACATTTAAATAAAATCATAAATCTTCGAGATAATTTTTAAATTGGAAGAAATTTTTTTGGGATTTTTTTTGGAGCTTACAAATTTATCGACACAGTTTTTTCCAAAAATAAAATAAAAAATAAAAATTCTCAGCTAAAAATTATTATGCTGCTTAACATAAATATTTAATTTACAAGTGGGGCATTTGTGCTATACCTGGCTAAAAATTATTATGCTGGTTAACGAAAAATGCAGGGAAATTGTTACGCAAGACTCATGCTAGGTCCCCACTCGCCATCCACCATTTAACCCAAGAAAATATATATATATATATAAATTTTTTTTTCCCATTGTAACAAGGGAAAAAATAGAAAATTGAGTTCATTGAAATAGGTGAAAATGCAATTCCTCGCAAGGAGAGGAGAGTCGGCTCCTTCCCTCGGCTATGACTGATTGTTTGTTTTGTAATTTTGTTTGGATTCTTGACTCACTTCTCCTGCTATGCCTGACAAACTCTACTTACTCTCACTGTGACTGTGAGTATTGTTAATGAGATAGGCTTTGAAGAAATCTCTGTTCTCTCGTAGCAGTCCCTTCCAAACTGCAATTCATTCAAGACCAACAACCAATTAGCTGTAGAGTAAGCAAACAATACGAGTTAAGAAAAAGCAAAAAAACGAACCTGCGAGAGTGAGGAGAGGGTGAATATGGGCATGCTTGGCGAGTGCTCGCACGCAGCCGCGACGATCCATGTTGAATAGCAGGCATTTCTCGATGAGATGTTGAACCATGCGGATGTAATTGTAGTTGTAGTTGCCACCATTCTCCTCTAATAATAATAGGCCTGCACATTTTATATGGCTACGTGTTGCTGGAATTCTCATTTTGGCAAAGTGTTGTCGTTTTGAGGAAAGGAGAAAATGGGTATAAGTATTGACAAAACAGACTTGTTGTTTGTCGCAGAAAAATGGCGGGGATAATTATCCAAAGGGCATCCTAACCAAGGGCCGAAACAGCAGACGTAATCTACAAATGGCACCACCTCATCCTTTCATGCGGTTGAGTGAGTTTATCGTCGCCCAGAAGCTAATGACCACTAAAATCCAACGCAACAAAATTTCAATCCAAAACAATGGAATATTTATTTGTCCAACCCTCTCTTCCTACAATTAGGTGTGGGTGTGGGTGTGGATGTGGAGGGAATAGTGCTTTTTGCCCTAATAATGATGGCCACATTTATTTCAATTCAATTCAATTCAATTCAATTATGATTGTTGGGATTTTGAGCAATTAGCATGCAATAAATTAAATAGAGAAATTTAAATGAGTAGAGATTTCAAATGAATGAAAATATGCAAAGAATATTGATACAATATATAATTTGAGAAAAAAAATTCAAGGTAAAAAACTTAATCAAAACTTTGTTTATTGTATTAACTTAAACAAGTACAAATACAACATCAAACAAATACAAATACAACATGAAGCCATCAAGGATCTAAATTAAGACATACATACACACTTCACTCTGATCCAGTATGCATGCGACTTTTAAGCACAAATCTACAATAACCCTTAATATGTCAACATGTTCTTCACCGAACAATAACATTGACAATAACAACATCCTCCTTTCTAGATCTAGACCGCTCTTAGGATTCTACCAACTTGTCTCTTGAAAGTTTCTACTAGTTGTCCTCTACCTCTCATAATGAGAGCATGCACTTTTATAACCAAAGCACATCCAAATATTGTCCTTGTTTTTTCCACAAAACAACAACCTAAAATAAGACTTTTAATCCGTGACCTCTTTTTTTTTTTTTTTTTCTAGAAGACTCAAGTTAACCAACTAAAATGAGTTCCACCACTAAAAGTAGTGATGCATGAAAAATATGAGACAAATTCCAACACTAATCATATTTAATGAAATAAAACACTAAAATCAAACTCAATTCCAAAAGCTAATATTCTACAATAATTGAAAAATGTAGAGTTTTTGTTGTGGCAAGAATATTGAATTGTCACAAAACTTGATATCAACATAAGAAATAGGAAATGGATTTTTTTTGCAAGTAATCAAATTCATCTCGTTGTTCAACAATCAAAACTTGATGTCATGTTTGTACTTGTACATGTTTGGTTGTGCTTTCCAGTTTCAACCTTTATTTGTCAACATTTATTTCCACTCTACATTCCATTAGGGTCTGATTTAATCTAAATTGGTTAATATCTCAAGAGGGTAGTAACCGATGGTAGATTAGCCTAATCAATTATTTTCCAAGGCTAATTGTAGTAATATAAGGAATAACCATTAAGAAATGATAAACAATGATGAATATCAATAGATAAAGCACTTGCAATGAATGCGAGAAAGAAGATGAATTAGCTAATCTCTTGCTCTGTGTGATAATATGGGTTGGTATGATGACTGAAACAAGATAGAAACGAGCTAACAAAGCCTCGTTGTTGAAAGTGTTTTTTGAACTATTGCATGGACCAAAAAGGATGACACGGGCCAAAGCGTACCTCGACCATTTCCATACACTCATGTTCCTTCAAATCCTCTTCTCCTAATACTTTTGTGTCTGTGTCTTTCCTCATGATATGCTACTGTTTGGAATTTGGGTTCCCTAAACTATGCGATGCTTGTTGTGTAACTGATTGATCCTTCAAAACCCTAGATAGCCAATGAGCCCTGCAAAATAAACATTAGGTGGGTTATGCGCACCCTTGTGCATCGCTGATTTTGCCACTACTATGAAGAGGGCTCAAACCTCATGTCATTCTCACCTAGCATGTGATTTCTAGAATGTATGAAATCAAGTAGATAATCATGATCTTGGAACAATGATATTGTACTTACATTTTTTCCCTAGCTTGAATTGGAGTGATAATGTGTTCCTTGCATTTGTAGATCTAAGTAGATGACTGCCCTAGAAATAATATGTAGAGTACATGAGTCTTAATGAAATCTTGGGATGACTTTGCTTATGATTGCTCTAAATAAAATCTTTGGATGTCAAGTGTGTATGATCCCTTCCTTGATAATGGATGAATAACTAGCTTATATACATGTTTTGGATTTGAAATAATCAGATAAGACCAACTAGAAGTGACCCAAAGGAATTTGAATTAAGAAAATTACGTTGGTGAAAGAGGGATGAAAGCAGTCAGGTCGGCCCATAACATATGGCGAGCTATGGACCTCCCTATTTGTTATGGTCCCAGATGCATGTGCAAGTGATCTGAAAGTTGGAATTGTACTGTGCGAGGGATTAGCCTGATTTGATGGAGTAATACGAAAGTTGTGCAAGTAAATATCTTTTGTGTGCAATCAAGAATGAGTGAGTCATAGCTAGGGATAGGATGATTGGTCAAGTTGAGAAAGTGTGGACTAGTGGAAGAGTGTTGTATAATTTGTGTTGTTACAAGACATGAATTACCAAGATGAGTGTCTGCGGGGTTCTAATTTGATTTTTTTTTTTTATAAATACATAGGTGCATTAATGCATTTATGGTTGCACATAATAACCGTAACAACATTATATTTTAGTTTTAAGAGTAGACGTTATTGATTTATGCAACATCCCCATGTAAAAATCTAATCAAAGTATGTAGAGAGAATTCTAGAATTTACTTCTTCTTGCATCCATTTGAAGGAATAAGGGTTAGGAAACTTGCATATGTCAGATTTCATGTTAACTTACATTGAATGGTAATTTTCAAGTTGTTCAAAAAGTGAGGTTCTTGATAATACTATCGCATGACCAGGCTATTAATACCCTCTATTTATTATGGGTTTTACAAATGGTTGATGTTGAATTAGGGTTGTACGGAGGAAGAAGGATTTCCTAGTGGCTCACAATTTTTTAAGTGAGTGAGATTTAGGGAGGCAAGAGAAGGTGATTAGATTCATCAAGCTATTTTAGTAGTTGCAAATAGATACATCATTTCCATACTCATATGGATCATGTAATTCCAATATATTAGAGTATGATTTTGGTTATAGTGGCAAAATTTCTTTGATTACTTCAAATTTCTAGGTTTTGTTCATATAATCTCTTAGACATATTTTCCACCGTTTGCTTCTTTTGAGCATTTGTAGATTTGTGAAAACTAAATATTCTCATAAAAAATACACTTTATGCATTTTTTGGTCATTATATAATATTCCTTCATGTAATTGGGTCATATTTTATTACCATATTCAATTCAATTTAATTGAAAATAAATTCCATTGTATGCAGTTAATTATAGTGCATAGTTATGTAAACTCATTTTCAATGTCTTCATTTTAGTGAACCTACGTTATCTTTGATGTTTTGTTTGCTTATAAGGTTAGGTCTTAGTCCTAATTTTTTTTTAGTCATTTATTTCAATATTTTAGCCTTGAATCTTATGTGTTACATTCTAAAACCTAGTGTTCTTGTAATGGACTGCCCCTTATATGTGAATTTTCAAGATAATGAACCCCTTGCTGCAAATTATCATGCTTATAGAATGCCATAATTTGTGTGACATGAACAAATAGCAAGGAAATGGTATTAGAATCACACAAAGTAAGATATAGAAATATATTCATGATTAGGGGTAAGTGCATGGAAATGGGGGGCCAAAAGGGGGTCTTAAGTGGACACTTTTTTTCTGAAAAATAAAAATATTCAACTTCTACGAGTTATTTGAAATAGTTAAACTCAAAATTGGAAGATATTATAAGAACATGAATTGTAACATTTTGAGTCTAGTTTCTAAGCTTACTAATTTTTATTAAATGGTTAAGTGTAAGTGGGTTAAAGATCTA
This sequence comes from Taxus chinensis, assembly GCA_019776745.2. NCBI lineage: Eukaryota > Viridiplantae > Streptophyta > Pinopsida > Cupressales > Taxaceae > Taxus > Taxus chinensis. The sequence goes on from CM034155.1 coordinate 620,972,507, forward strand.
AAATACCAATAGGTGCTCCTCTTTTTTGTTAAAAAACATAGTAGACAGTCGAGTCGTGACCCCCCCCCCCCCCCTCCCGCCCCCCCATTTTTTGAGCACTATTTAGTATTTTTAAAAACCCTTTGGCAGAAAGATAGATAGGAGCATCTAGTTTGTGATAGATTTTTTTAAAGATATTTTTTAGTGCAAGTATTTAATTTTTTTATGATTTTTCAAGTACAAAGATTTTAAAATTTGAAAAATAAGGGATAGCCGACCGTGCCCCCCCTAACTACCTCAAAAAAATTGAAAATTAAATTTTTTTTGAATATGTGTAGAATTAGTCCTAGTTTGTGACTGTATAGTTTTTATTCAATTTGATGAGTGAATCAAAAGATACATGAAAAAATATAAGTGTTTACAATCCCTAAATATAGATATAAAAGACATAGTTTTAAATAAATATAAATGGAAACCTTATAATAGTCAGAAAAATATAAAAATTATATATTTAGAAAGAGGATAGTTTTCTTGACATTGTACGAAATTTTTCAAGAAAGATAGAAAATATTTTTGTAGGATTTAGCATGGTGGAAGGTGAGTTTTTGCATATTTTATCAAAAACACACAGGTTGTTGTGTTCTTACAGGTCCAAGGTGCAGGTTTACGAAACCAAAGCAATTCCAAGCCTATAAAATACTTGGTTTGGGGGCATAATTTTAGGGTCACGAGCATGTTATAACGTGCTCGTGTTCCTTAGAGTATGTGCATTATATGTGTTTGTGATAGTATTTTATTTACAAAAATAAATGTGTAAGCATAAGATATAATAATAATATATCTTATACTTTAAATATATTTTAGTAAATATAAAAATTAGGGTTACTCTGCACCTTATGGAACTAATCACAACTCCATGAGTCATGGTTTAGGAGATGGTTTCTTATAATCTAATTTGGTTAGTACATATAATTTTAGGATTTTAGCCTAAATTTTTAGCATTTAAATTCTACAATCGATGTCTATTTTGGATATAGTCATTGTTTAGGTTTTGGGGCACTTTGGATTGTTTACTCTAGCATCTTAGATGTGTCAAAATTAGATTTTACAAACCTCAACTTCACAAGTAAACAACAACTGCTCAAATTAGCACTCATGAAATGCCTTATAATACATAACAAATCAAAATACATGTGTTGGACATTATGTCATTGGTAATTGTCATTGATGTCAAGTTACATTAATGGAAAACTTAGGTGGCATAAGAGTCAACATGACGTTTAAATCATCAAGAAGCAAGGTTGATTGGTAGTTCCCTATTTTGGTGTCATGAATATGTTCATTGGTGAAAGTGTTGTTTTGGAACCAAAAGGGAAGCTTTTGTTTTGAAAATTTTCTAACACCTTCAATCCTTAGAGAAAAAGATGTCTAGCATGTAGAGGATTCACGTAATTTCCAATGAGTTTTTTTTTTCCTCCTAACTCTTACAAAGAATCTTCCAGAGAAAGGTTTCACCATTAGAGTGTTTGTTCCCTGCACCTAGAAAATCCATTGTTGAGAAGATAGTCCTTAATGATCAAACCTTTCCTAAATCTTCCTAAATTACCTTCAACACTTCCAATATTCCCCAACATCACCTCTTGATGCTTAAGGTATTTCCTAAACTCTCCTGGAGGGTGTTTTATTAGCTCCAGAATGGCCAAAATAACTAGCATGAAAATTGAAAATTTTGAAGCATGAAAACTAAGCCCTTAATTGAAAATAAGGTTTCTCAATCACTGTGTAATCTTCCTCTGATGATGCAGGAACATCTTGTTAATAATAATTGTTGGCTTTCTTAGGTGACTAGGGGTGTCTTGGGTCCACTTGAGATGGTCATAGCTTGTACTAGTCCATTTGGACTCCATAGGAAAGAATAGGGAGTTTCCCTCCAAATGTATAATTTGAATATTTGAACTAGCTCTAGGTATGTTATAGGCTTAGGTGTTATGTTGCACAGTCCTCTCAGAATTGAGATATCATATTTTGAGGTTAGAAACTATTTTGTAAAGCATTTTCATGTGTAAGTATTTTTTTTTGGATTTTCTTCTTATCTATAATGGTGTTCAAGGCTTCATGGAACCCTCACATTGTCCAAGGAATGGAAAATAGATAGAAAGACTTACTCAGACCAGACTATACTATGTTTTAGAAGTTTAGTAGTATTTTGCATGAACATAATGATTCAATGGAATACTTGAGTCTATTTCAGGGCATTGATCATGAGGACTTGGTGTTGCAAAATTCAAGAAAAGGTAATAATCCATCTAAAGGAGGATTTATTTAAATTTGTGTTCACAATCCTAACTGTGTGTGCCCATCCTTAAGGGCCTAGAGTATAATATTCATTGTAAAAGTTAATACTTATGGACTGGTAGAGTCCTTGATAAGTGTGTAGGAAGGTAATAAGAAGACAAAGAGTTTCAAAATCCCTAGTATAAGTTGGAATAAGAATAAAAGCAAAGGAATTTGTAAATATAGTCTACAAGTGTTAATGCCTAGTTTGAGGGCTAAGAAGGATGAATTTATAAAAATAGTCTTTATTCCATGTGTTTGAAGTTGGTGGAGTCTCTGAAAAGTTGGAGGAAGGCCTAAGGGCATTAAGGACTCATAAAATCAACTTATAAGGATAGAGTATTTAGTGGTTAGTAGGTAAAGGAAGCAATGTACAATCATGGTTATTTCTTGTGAATGTCAAGACCAACCTTGAGAAATAGTTTTCTTAGGAAATAAACTCATAAGGAAGTTGTATCTATCATTGAGGGAGTGGTGTTAGAATGTTTTGAATCCTTCAGTAACAAGGGAAAATCCTTGTACAAATTTAATCAAGAAGACCTAAATTGATTGTCCTGCACAATACCATGAAGAATTCTAGAGAGAGTAAGGGTTTGTATGAAAAGCCTTAAGTGAAAGAGGAAGAGTTGAGTGATTTTCATTAGTGATTAGGAGAGGGGTAAGCACTAGTGAGATGAGTGAAAAGAAGATTGAGTAAAAGTCAAGGTGAAGGTGAAAAATAGAGTTGAGAAGATTTTTTAGAGCTTGAGCAAACAAGGATTCTTAAAAAGCCAAAAGTTGAAAATCTAGCAAGATGATGGATAAAGGAGTAATGGGGCATTGAGGTGTTCTTGAGTAAGGTGTATGTGTGTGTTGAAAGGTGGATGTAAGGTTGAAAGATGGATGTAGAGAAGACTCTCATACCATTACAGAGAACACCCTTTTGATCAATTTTATCCACGTGGAATTATAAATTTAAGGTTAATCACATGTTCTCTACCTCCATAATGTATTGAGTTCATTACCAAGCACTAATTAAGTGTTTAGAAAAACTCTTGGGAGGTATGTATTGCTTGAGAGTATGAGATGATTTCTAGCATCACCTTCGGTGGCCTTGGATAAAAATGGATGCTCCCACAATGTAAAGGATTATTCAATATTTTTGGTTCCTACTTGTTTTCCTCCTAACTCCTTATGGAGCTCCCATGGAATCAGCCAAAGAAGTCAAGGTTCACAATTTGACTGCTCATTCCTTGCACCTGAAAACCGGTTGTTGAACAGACTATCCCTGAATGATAAAAAATTTCCTAAATCTTCCTAAACTACTTCCAACACCTTCAAGGATTTCAAATACCACCTTTGGATACTTAATACCTTTTCATAACCCTCTCGGAGGATGCGCACAGGCTCCAAAATGGCCAAAATTGGCCTTTCTAGGCTTGTTAGAGAATTAGTCTTTTACTACACTTCAATGAATGGAATAATGGACCTTGTTAAACCTTTTTGCAAACTTATACATGTTCACCCAATGTAATAGGAATACCTTCAAGGACAAGTTGATCATGACACAGGAGGTAGGTTGGTCCAGAGAGGGATTCAAGAAGATTTGGGACCAAGATTTCACATTGTGGCTTGGTTTTCATGGTTTAAGTTTTACATTTTTAGGTTAGTCAATTCACATGACAACATATTCATATGAAGATCATCATCTTACCCTTCCATGATATTCAAATACTCCTTGAATGGAATCATATTTAGGATGTTTATACAGTTATTTCTCATATCCCTCTCGTGAGAATAGGTGACTTCTTGATCCTTCACACATGATGGTCCTGGATGCCTCAGTAGCCTAACTAGATCATTTTGATTTGTTTCTCAAAGATATTTGTACACAATGGTAGAGTTGAGATATGATGATCATTAATTCACTCCTTGAGCCTCACTTTTCACCTTTGAACATGATGATCTCTTCTTAATCTCATAATTCACCTTCCTACCCAAGATGCATTTGAGTGGAAGCATAATTATGATGTCTGGACACCCTCTTTCTCAATTGATCCTCATGGAGATAGGTTTTCCTCATCCTTATAGAAGGATTGATACCTAAATGAAACTTGGAGGAATGTCCAATAATGAATTCCATGTTCTTGACCTCCACATTGTACTGAAGAACTGTAAATTCCACCTCCCTAACTTGTAAGATGTGAGTTCATTACCAAACATTGATTAAGTGTATAGAAACACTCTCATAAAATATGCATTTTTTAAAATCCTGAGATGATTTCCACCATCACTCATGGTGAGCTTCTCTTATCATTCTCCCCATTTTTTTATTATATAGGGTAAAAAAATGGATCTACTCCTAGGGGACAGTACAAGAAATATAACAACGTGAAAGCTCACAGACAGAAAAAAAAGAGGAATAAAACCAAAAAGGGTTAAACAAGATTAATCCCAAGATAACAAGGTCCAGAATCCCAACCAGTGATAGAAAAAGAAACTACATAACTAAACCAAAAAACAGAGACAATTCACCAAAAAACATCCTAAAGTTCAGGAGCATCACCATAAATTTTTCTTTTGATTCTTGGAGGGTTTGGCCTCCATGGTATTAGTCTCCTTGTTGTGCTTGAGCTGAAGCTTCTTCTGAGGTGTCTCCTCCTCTTCATCTCCCAAAACATCCTCCTTTGTCTCATCTTCGTCCTCCTATTCTTCATCAGAGCTGGTGACCCTAGAATATTTTCTTTTCCTATGCTCCTCTTCAACTACTTCCAAATGAACCCTCATATCTCGAACAAGTTTATCTAGACCATTGATTTCCCCCATAATATTCTTCTAGGCCATACAAATTTGTTTGGTGGATTTGATGTTGTCGATCATACCATTCATAACCATCGAATTCGCCTCCTCCATGACCTAAACCACAGTCTCCAAGTACAATTTTTTTTTCTTCAAGTCCTCATTGTTGATCAAAGAAAACACTTAGTAGAACTCACACACAGAGTATGCGTGGGAGAAAAACACAGGAGCAAAGGCGTGAAGGTATAGGAAGGCGTCGTGCGCAGAGGTGTAGAGTTAGAATTTCAGGACTTAGCCAATTTTTGGAGATCAGGGCTATTTTTAGAGGTTGGCGTGCATAGCACACAAAGCGATGCCGAGACTTGCGCGCCACTCTTCATGGAGATTTCAAAGAGCATGTCCAATCACTCTTGCATGGACAGAAGCTAAGAATAGATCCACCACTATAGTTAACTATCAGTGATCTATAGATAGCATACTTGCATGTATGGCTATAGTTGTAAAAGGTGCATGGCTATTATTAGCATGCGACCTATTTTGGTAGAGTTAAGCGGTGAAGGGCTAGTCCCCCACCCTATATATATGTAATGAATTACTTAGTAAGATATAGACAGAGACACATAACTTTGAAGGGTTAAGAGATACATGAGTGCGTGAGACTGGATAATTGTAACAGATCCATACGTGCATGTTTGGTATTATATGAAGATTTTGTACTATTGGTAGGATGAATATATGAAGAATATTGGCCAAACAACCGTGTCTGATATGTTTGTCATTGTATACTATTGTTATCATGATTATTTATACTTAAGTGCTTATAGATGTGGTACGGTGTAACGATGTATAGATGGATTAGTTTCTAAATACATGTTTGTTATACTACTTCATCATGCTACCATTCTACTTCGGCAACCCTAAAGAGGGACTTGGTACCTTTGTGCGCTTTGGGTGAGTGCTCAGCCTAGGCTGAGTGATGTGCCAACGCGACTAGGTGTTATATGAGAATTCTAGGCTGCATCATTGGTTCCGTTGTCGAGACCTCTTTTTCAGTTGTTTCATAATGGTTCACGATGAAGACATACTGGCTAACTTTGGCGAGTGTTGAAGAGTGGATTCATGATCTGGAGGAAGAATACGCATGAAGGTTTGACACTGGATCCAGATTTAGTGCACGCACTTGGGTAGAGTAGAATCTGTATGATAGTTTGTACGAGAAGCTTCTTTGTTATCTTTCCAGTAGAATTATACGAATGGTTGACTGCATATGCATCTAAGAGAAATTGGAGGTATCACACACTTGTTTGGACACAGGAGGAATTTCAAACACTATATGATGCTGACCTGAGCTGGACTCACGTGGTAGATACCTGGTTTTGCGGTGTTCTAAACAACTATATTATGGAGTATTCAATTTCAACTTATTTGTGCCTGGAGGTAGCGGAGTTCCAGTTCCTACGGTATCCTAGAGGGACGTATTTGCAAGGTATTCCGCTGGAAATCAAAATACTGATGATAACATTGAACTTGGAAGATAAACCTATGGAAAGCTAAAAATCTCCACGCGTGGGGGCAGGAATAGGATTGGTGAAAGATGGCAGACCTAGTGGCAGTACAGTAGAGGGAAGAGAGGTGGTTGAATTATGATGAGGTGCGTGAGAGGGAATTATGCAAGAAACAAGAAATTATAGCACGGATGGTGTTGTGGAGAGAGATGGCTCATGAAGGATTTGAGGCTCATGGGGAGGAAGAAGAGCAAGAGCATCAGGAACTCCCCCATCTAGGAAAGCATGACAGAGAACCCTCTTTGGCCTCACATGGAAGCACCCCAGTAAATATGACCTGGGCTGCGAGTGCGCATCTAAGCCAACCTGCTGACCTAGCCCTTGCGCTTGGTTTTCTAGTATCTAGTACAACAGGTAAATACAGTTTTCATTTAGGAAGTGAAAGAGCATAAATAAGTCAAACAACAAGTACATTAATGGCAGCACAGACAACTTTGTTATTCTTTGGGGGTACATTTTCAGGCTCATCATCTGCACAGAATATGAGCGCGCTGAGTGTGGGATTCACCTCTAGAACTAGGACTACTTCACAGACTATAGGGGTCCAGTATACTACCACTGTCAGGACACAAGGGAGTGCATCCACAGGCCCTGTTCCAAATTCTGGAGGAGTATCAGGTGGTATGGGCAGTTCTAGTTCCGGTGGTTTGGGTGGTTTTGGAGGAAGAGGAAACCAAGGAGGTTCTGGGTCGGGTGGTCAAGGCTCGCAGCAACCCTAGAATATTTATATGAAGATGTCCCTTCATCTCCCAGAGTACAGAGGTATTGAGGATGCTGCTAAACATGTTCATATGTGTGAAATATTGTGGTGCGAAGGGTATCATGGCTTCTGAGCACAAGGCAAGTCAATTTACTACTACATTACAGGCGTACGTGCATAGCTGACCGTATAGGAAGTTTGACCCCAATCAAACTTGTATTGACTATGCAACATTGAAAGATGATTTCTTGAAAGAATTCCATATCCCAGAGTTTGAGTAAAAGAGTATAAGCGCACTCAAGAATATAAAGCAAGGCACTACTGAAAGTGTACGTGAGTATGATGCCCATTTTAAAATGCTTCTATCCAAACTCTCATCCGACATTCATGCAAGTCAACATGCACAATGGTTTGTCAGGGGATTGATTAATCCATTTTGAAGAGCACTATCACATAAGACTTATACCAACCCGTGTGAAGCATTGGAAGCATCTTTATGCACTAAAGCAGTTGGGAGTATTGACACTAGAGTTTGTCCATTCCTGGAGGCTCAGATAGCAGCTATGGCAAAGCAGTTGGAGAAACTATCAGCAAACTCAACTCATGAGATGTGCTCAAGAATTTGGTGTACAGATTGTGAAGTAGAAGGCCACACCAAGGATAGTTTCCCCCACAGAAATGTACGTTCGCTGCTGTTAGACTGTGAGATTTTCCATTTGAATCATGATGCTAGTCACTACCCCCTACTACAATGCATGATCAGGAAGAATGTATCCTCCTTTTGTAAAATTTGTAGGTCCATGACTCATGATACCAAATATTGTAGACTGATTAGCCAGATCCATGATGCCATTGATATTGGGGTGTGACAGGTGAGTGTGGCTGATAGTTCTAAAGGAAATAATGAGCATCAGGATAGGGATTATAATCAAACGCGCTATGATAGGAATGACAGAAGGTTTGAAGGGGTTTGTGAAAGAGGATGAGGATATCGAGGTGGATATGGAGGATGAGGCCAAGGTGGAGGAAGAGTTTGAATTCCCTCGAGGAACTTGCTATACATGTGGCTCACCTGACCATTATAGGCACGAATGCCCGTAGAATATTTCCTGTTCATTTTGTGGAAAGGGGCATAGTTATGAAGAGTGTCCGGACTTGTATGAGCATCTCAGTAAGCAGCACAAGCAAGAAAACAAAGGTGCAGGGATGGTTAGAATCTAGTGTGCAGTAGAGAATTAGTGGATACCCAAGTTAACACTAGAACCTGAGGCAGTAATAGTCAAGATAACCACACGAGCTGAGGCGGCACGCACAAGAGAGGTTTTGCAATAGAAGCCGACAATCACTAGGGAGGAGGTTTTGCATGCTAGGTATCCAGATCCAGCTCATCAGAAATAAGTCTATCAGGAAACTATGGAGGTCCTTAGAAGCCTTCAAGGTGAAATACAGGGTTTGAAAGAGTAGTCTCAAAAATTGGAGCATAAGGATACAGAAAAGGCCCTATTTGATATTGATGACATCAGAGAGGTATGTAGGATGTTGTGCCAGGAGAATATTATTCCTTTATTAGGAAATTGGTTGAAGGGGAATACTCCGCGCATGGGAACGAAGACTAGAAGAAAAATACTTCATGTGAATCTTCCCCCCGATAGCATTGACTATGACAAGGAGATCACTTTGAATGCTGTTGTGGACGGGTGGCTGTTGAGAAATATTTTGATTGACACAGGTGCGGAAGTGAATGTACTTACATTGGATGCATGGGTACAAATGGGGAGACCCCCATTGTAGCCATCATCTAATGTATTGTTCATGGCAAATAGAACAAAAGCTACTCCCATAGGAGTTTTGAAGGATGCATATATCACTATACAAGGGGCCAAGTTCACAGGAGACTTCAAAGTGTTAGTGCTTGAGTAAGCAGATAGCTTCCCAGCTTTGCTTGGGCACCCTTGGTGTTATGCAAACAATGCTGATTTGAGGTTTAACAAGGGGTATATCAGCTTCAAGAAAAAGGAGGAAAGGGTCATAATACCATTGACAGATGGGAAATCCATACCATATGTGGAACCTTTAAGCGAAGAGGACTTGAACAGAATCTATATACGCGTTATTCGAGACCCAGAGGTCAATGAGCCATCTAAGGAAGGAATCCTTCATTGGGAAGATTCTCAGTCAATCAATAATACTACCAAGTATTGCTTGTGATAATTGGGCTCATGGCACTTATGAACTGGTGGGGCATGAAGTTAAGCGTGTGGTTGCTTGCAAAAAGAGTTTTTGCTCTGTCCGGTGTATAGGTCACTCAATACCCTGCTATACTGGATCTGAAGATTTGGCTGGATTCTTACAGGCCATGGAAGTAAACTGGGTTAACTAGCTTAAATGATGAGATATGTTGTCATATACTTTGGGTGGGACAGTAGCGCGCTGGTGGGTGGTCCACAGGGATAATCTCTTAGAATGGGGAAAGATTGGGACCACCTTATCAACCAGGTTTTCAAGAAGTAATGCACCTACAAAAAATTTACCCTTATCATGGTGATCAACCTACTCAGCATCATATCCAACAGTGTGAGAGACTCTGGACAGTAGGACAGGAAGCATTACCACCCTCACTTTGGGTGCATCAGTTTTATTCTACTCTACAAGGTTGCGTGCGTGCTTGGTATGTATATGTTGAATTACATCGCGACACTGGCAATTGGAAAAATTTGACTGCAGGGATGATCCAAACTTTTGACTTCTTTTCATCTACACCACCAGTGAACAAAACTTTAAGCTTTATCAAGTGCTTAACCATGGGAGATAGTGGGAAAGCGGAAGAACTTATTCAGGAATTATTTGGTGAGATAGAGACAGGGGCACGTTTTGAGGATGAAGAAGATGATATCATACTACTTGAGCGTGCTTCTCTGGAAAAATACAAGGGGAAGATGGTTTACATAATTGATGATGAGGAAGTTGAGCACTTGGAAGTGGATCATTCACATGGAACACATGAAGTGTTAGCCAGTGCGGATGTAGATGCACACACATATCATGAACCTATGAAGACAACAAAGGTAAATATAGGCACAAAAGCTGAACCTAAGGAGGTGATAATTGGGGATTACTGGTCAAAATCAGAAGTAGACAAAGATCATAGAGTTACTTAGAGACTATGAGGACTTATTCCCAAGAGGATACCATGAACTTAAAGGCGTGCATAAATCACTTGGAGAAATGAAGATAAAGCTCAAGGAAGGTGTGTGCCCTGTTAGGAAGTGACCTTATCGAATGAATCCCAATTTGCATGAGAAAGTAAAGGAGGAGATTGACAAGATGTTGAAATCTGGGATCATTCAACCATTGGATGAATCAGAATGGGTCAGTCCTATGGTGATAAGCATAAAAAAGGATGGTAGGATTTGAATTTGTGTTGATTATAGAGAGTTGAATGTAGCATGTGTTACAGACCCCTTTCCTACACCATTCATAGAGGAAATATTAGGAGTGGCTTGGGCACGAGATATATTCATTTACAGATGGGTTCTCAGGGTATCATCAGGTTAGGATTGCCCCAGAAGATCAAGAGAAGACCACCTTCACTACTGAATGGGGAAGCTTTGCCTATACTGTGATGCCCTTTGGATTGAAGAATGCACCTGCTGTATTTTCAAGGATAGTGGTACAAGCATTCAAGGATTTTATTCACAACTTCTTACAGGTCTATCTTGATGATTGGACCATTTATGGGCTAATTAAGGATCATTGTGACAATCTGTGCTTAATGTTTGAAAGATGTAGATAGTTGAGTATCTCATTGAACATCAAGAAGTGCATCTTTTCTACTCCCTTTGGCATACTTTTAGGACACATTATCTGCAAGGAAGGGTTGTTGGTTGATCCAGCTAAAGTTGTAGTCATCGTAGGCTTGAAAGCGCCTGCCAGTCAAAGTGAGGTGCGCAGATTTTTGGGTCATACAGGGTATTACAGGAAGTTTATAAAAGGGTATGCAAAAGTTACCGCACCCTTGGAAGAATTTCTCAAGGGGAAAGGTACATTCTATTAGGGGGAGTCGCAGCAGTAGCGTGTTTGAGATATTGAAGAAGAAACTTACTACCGTGCCTATCTTACGCTTTCCTTCATGGGATAAACCTTTTCATGTTCATGTGGATGCCTTTGGCACAGCCATTGGTGTTGTTTTAGCTCAACCTGGAGAAGGTATAGTTGATCATCCCATTTTTTTTCTAGTAGGAAGTTGACCCCTGCAGAACAAAATTATACCACTACAGAGTGCGAAGCTTTGTCCATGATCTATGCCTTGCAAAAATTCCGTTAGTATTTGTTGGCCACACCATTTGTGTTTTATACAGATCACATGGCATTGAAGTATTTGGTGAACAAGCCCATTTTATAGGGGTGCATATGCTGATGGATACTCTTATTTCAAGAGTTTGACTTTACAGTTGTGGTAAAACCAAGAAAAAGCAATTCTGGACTAGATCACTTGTCTAGAATTCAATCAAGAGAAGAGGCACAAACAATAGAAGAAACCATGCCTGATGCACATACTGTATAGGTTACAATGCGCACCATCAGAATTAGAGGACATTGCTGTCTTTCTAAGGACTGGTATGGCACCAGAAGGCATGAAAGCTTTAGAGAAGAAGTAACTTGCTATACGCGCTGCACCATTCATGTTAATCAGTGGTGATTTGTACAAATTAGGTAGAGATGAGGTGTTACGCCATTGTGTATTGGAGCATGAACAAAAGGATATAATGGAAGAAGCACATGGTGGTATTGCAGGTGGCCACTATGTAGGTGATACAATAGTGCACAAGATCCTACTTGCTGGTTTGTGGTGGGAAACATTGTACAAGGATTGTAAAGAGTATTGTAAGGCATGTGACCATTGTCAACATCTAGGTTGACCAGGACAAAGGGATGAGATGCCTTTATGACCAATTACAAGTGCAGAACCCTTTGAGAAATGGGTGATTGACTTTGTTGGGCCTATTTCACCAGCCGTGCGCGTAGGACTGGATCGCACTATATCATCACTTGTATAGATTATCTTACCCGATGGGTAGAAGCAACACCTACAAAGGACTGTATAGTGGCTACAGTAGCAAGGTTCTTATGGGAGAATGTTCTTACAAGGTATGGTTGTCCTTTAAGTTTAACAAGTGATAGGGGCACACATTTTTTGAATGAGACAATAAGAATTCTGTTAGATGAGTTTATGGTGGCCCACCATAAGACTACACCCTATCACCCTCAGGACAAATGGAACTGCTGAGGCTTTTAACAAGATTTTGAGCCACACATTGACCAAGATTTGTGATGTTGGAAGGAAAGATTGGGATGATAAAGTATCTGCTGTTCTTTGGGCTTATAGAACAACATACAAGAGATTGAACAAAGCCACACCTTTTCAATTGGTGTTTGGCATGCAGAAGTTGTTCTTCCTATAGAATTTATGTTACCTTCTTTGTGCATTGTGCACGCTGGAGGTCTAGCTGATGAGCAAGCCTTGGAAGAATGGATTGAGAAGATGGTTCAACTAGATGAGCACCAAGCCATCGCACGCTGGAGTCAGAAACAGGAGAAAGTGCACCAAAAGGCATGGCATGATAGACATATCAGGGATAAGAAACTTGCAGTTGGACAAATGGTACTTCTGTATGACTCCAAGTTTTTGTGCCATCCAGGGAAGCTCAAGGTGCATTGGTTGGGGCCATATATTATAACTCATATACTTGAGTCAGGTGCTTGCCAGTTAGAAGCAATTGATGGCACGAGGTTGCCTGGTTATTTTAATGGGAGTAGGTTGAAGCCCTACTATAAATAAGTCTTCTTGGTGTTTGTAATAAGGTAGTATTACCAGATAGATTAGGTTTCCCTTTCTACATTCCCTTAATGTGTTTCTTTCATCGTCGCTATGTTTTGTCAATTTAGTTCTTGTTTTGTGTAATAAGCGCACTTGTGTGCATGAAGCTAACTACAATATGAAGCATGTTGATGCACAGAGGACTGCACATACTTTTAGTGTGGGGTGGATTGTTGGTGACTCTCAGGTATATGTTGTGAAGATTTAATGTTGTGGGTGTTGAGAAAGAAGGTTGCTAAGGGTGATTGACAAAAGATTTCTTCTCAAAGATAACCAAGGATGAAGATGAATGAGGGAAAGTATAACGTGAGGTAAGCGGTGGCCATGGTAACTACTAGGAGATGGTGTAGTGATGAGGTACTTGGGTGCTAGAGTGCACGTTGAAGAGAAGTCTGTGACAAAGGGTAAAAAGGCACGCTAGAAGGTTATAGCTTTTGGCGCGAAGATGTACCGCGCATGGAAATGACAAAAATGGGCAATAAATGAGGAGAATTTGGTAGGTGGAGGAGCAATTAATGCAATGAAAAGTGGAAATCTATATAAGGATGGGATGTGATTTCATTTTTACCCTTGCGACTATGAGAATTTGACAAAGAGCTACGTGCGAAGAGCCAAGTAAAGCAATTCAAGGTGCGAAGCAAGCGAACCAGGTGTGAAAGACAGATCTGTGTATTGGAAGGGCTTGTATCCCCGTAGGAGAAGGGTTTGAACGAAGCAGAGTGATAGAATAGAGCTAGGGCACATGATTTCATGATTGTAAATTAGGGCACAGTTGAATCGAGTTAGGGTTTGAAGGAAACTAATAAAAACTTGTAGCAGAAGGTCTAGAAAACAAAACCCAAAGAGAAGAATGGCTCCAAAGAAGAAAGCAGCACCAGTAAAGGAAAAGAAGAAGGTGGTAGTAGAAGAAGAGGAAGAGATGGCCCCAGAAAGAATTTTTCAGAGATGCAGTACCCTGAGGATGTAATTGTGGGCCAGGAATGGGATACCCACATACGACAGAGTAAGATAAGTGAGTATAATCACCGGACCAAGGATAACCAAAAGAAATTAGACGACTTGCTCACTTCCCGAATGAACAGACGAACTGAGGATGGCATGCCAGTATATGATGACGCCAGGGAAAGGCTACTGAAAAGGATTGGTGTCTACTAGTTGTATGAGCTCCCATACTTTGGGAAATATGCACCATTGTATAGATGGCTGATGAGCCGAGTCCATGAGGACTTTTTCTATTTTGCAGGACGGAGGGTAAGATTGACACCCATTCTTATTGCCATAGTAACTGGACTAAAGGCAACAGGTGAGGATATTAAGGTTGACCTAGCTGATAAGAGCACCATTTTGGAGACACAGAAAGCACTGGGCTACCAGAAAGGCGCAAAATGGACATTGATAAACTGCAAAATTGTCCAGTAGTACAGGCAACAATGCACCTGATTACAAATTTGAATGACCAAGAATGTTGGTCACAAGTTAACTCTATGTGGCTACATGTGGCAAAGCACATGTCAGAAGGAGTCACTTACAACATTGCCAGCTTCATTGCAGAGAAAATAGTAGAGGAAGCATGTACAGGAAACAAGATAAGTTTTGCCTGTGTTTTACTAAGTTTGGTATTCATGGAGATTGGGGTACCAGATGGCCCAAAAGAGAATATATGGGAATACCCCATGAATCAAAAGTCTCCAGCTGAATGATTCAGCAAGTATCTATGCAAGGGGTCTATGATGGATGAGGTAAAGGAGTGAGCAGAGATGTGGTATGACAGGCTCCACGTGGCGTTTGAAGAGGAATGGCATATACCCAAGGAGTTGCCTTTAGTTCTATGGAAGCATGCACAGTTTGTAGTCTACCAACACTTTTGTATTATGCATTTTCCAATGGTAGATGGGTCGTGGAGCCCCTGGTGCAAACTGCCTTACGCATTTTCTGCATGATATTTCCAAGCTTCAGTTCATTGGTTCACCAACACACGAAGGTTAGTGTTTAATGCAGACAAGGTGGACTGTGAATACCAGACCTTGCGGAAAACATATGGATATCCAGGGAAGAATGAATACAACGAGAGTAATATCTCAGAGATTTTGAGCATTAAACCAGAGACACTTGCCATTGTGGATATCGGGGCCATGCTGATATACCTCCAACTTAAGCCAAAAATGGAAAATAAAAAGTATGTGGAAAATGAGTTCACGCTTCCAGGGCCATCGAAGGGAAAGCATACCATGGAGAACCTCCCGACACCTAGGCCCTCTGAACCTAAGCAAGTTGACGAGGAAGAGGACAAAGAGCAGGAGGATAGCGGCGGCTTGGTGTGAAGGAGGAAGTAGGCATTTGGCCAAAAGGAGAAGCATCGCGTGACGAATTCACAGGGAGGAGTTATTGGGGAAGAACAGGGTGACCAAATATTTAAGAAGGTATTCAAGAGCACAAGGGTGCAAGGAGAAACCCAACAAGTAAAGGAGCCAGAGGAGAGGAAAAGAAGAAAACTCAGGCTAAGCATGGAAGCAGAAGAGGAGCCTCAACACGAGGAGGAGAAAATGGAAGGAGGAGAAGGTGAACAATCAGAGGCCACACAAGACAAGGGTGAGGATACATCTAGTATTCCTAACCTTGATGTAGCCATTCCAAGAGGGCCAAGATCCCATCGAATAGGTGAGGATGCCAAGGCACATACAATGGGATATGTAGAAGACCCAAAGCTGATTGTTTGCGCTCAGTTTTAGAGCACCATCGAGCAAAAGGATTTGTTTGGATGGGCACTCATGGACGAGGACAAGGTGACATTGCATACATGGAAGAAACTTTCATGGTCAATGCACACGCATATGGATGAGCCAGACTTTGATGTCGGTGAAGAATCATGCGTGTCAAGATTATTGAAGAAGGCACTTGAAATAAGGCACATGAAAATCAAGCCAATGGTGATGACAGATGAGCAGGTAAGCAATGCTCAGGTAAAGGTATCTTCTGAAGTAGCAAGAAGAAACATTGATAAATCTGCTACCATTAAGGTGCTGACAGTGAACTTGAAATCCAAGGATGTGGAGTTAGCGCACCTAGTGTAGGAAAAGGACTTGATCAAGAGAAAATATGACACTTTTATTAGTATGGCGGAGGAAATTGGAGATGATGTCCTAAAGGTACGCCCGCATTTAGAATCCCAAGTATCAAAATAATTTCCTTTTGTGATGCACTATGTAAAGACAATGATAACATTAGTGCTAGAGGATGAAAAGGTGTATATAACAAAACAGCCCAAGGACCCCGCGGAGGAGGCTGAGAAAGCATAGGCTGCAGTAGCAAGGAAGATTGCTACTTATGAAGGCCTACTGCAAGCCATCTATGACGAGCTGAAGAAATTCGATCATGCACTAATGATATGCACAACTCTAGATGCGTTGATCACGGTAAAAACATTAGAGGAAGAAAATGAAGTGCACAAGGCTATGAAGGATGCAACCCTAGGCCATGCTGAATGATTAATCCTGGTAAAGCAGAAGTGCAAGACACTAGCTACGACACAAGCACTACATAAGGAAAGGTTAGATGAGCTTGGGAAGCTCATTGCTCAAAAGATGGATATATTGGAAGGGGTGCAAACCTATATGTCAAGTGTAATGTTTGTGATATAGAATGAGTAGGGAAAGCTAACTATGGATGAGATGGAATCTATGCTTGTAGACATGCCAGAAAAGGTAGGAATGGTGTTGAGAGAGTGGGAGAACTTGGAAGTAGAATTAAAAGGGGAATATCTAGAGTTACTGATTCATAATGAAAAGGAGGAGCCCAAGGCCTGACCAATTTTTGTTCTATAACTTATTCAAAATTCTTTATTCAACCATTCTTTATTTATCCATTATTTGTGTAAATTTTGGACATCACCATTGTCGGGGCAACAATGAGATTAGTGTGGGGTAATGTTGATAAGAGAAAACACTTAGTAGAACTCACACACAGAGGCCGTACGAGAGAACAACATAGGAGAAAAGGTGCGAAGGTATAGGAAGGCATCGCGCGCAGAGGTGTAGAGTCATACTTTCAGGACTTAGCCAATTTTTGGAGATTAGGGCTATTTTTAGAGGTTGGCGTGCGGAGCACACAAAGAGATGCCTATACTTGCGTGCAACTCTTCGTGGAGATTTCAAAGAGCACGTCCAATCACTCTTGCATGGAAATAAGCTAAGAATAGAGCCACCACTACAGTTAACTATCAGTGATCTATAGATAACATACTTACATGTATGACTATAGTTGTAAAAGGCACGTGGCTATTATTAGCATGAAGCCTATTTTGGTAGAGTTAAGTGGTGAAGGGCTAGTCCCCCACCCTATATATATGTAATGAATTACTTAGTAAGATATAAACAGAGACACATACTTTGAAGGGTTAAAGATACATGAGTGCGTGAGACTAGATAATTGTAACAGATCCATGCGCACATGTCTGGTATTGTATAAAGCTTTTGTACTATTGGTAGGATGAATATATGAAGAGTATTGGCCAAGCAACAATGTTTGATATGCTTTTCATTGTATACTATTGTTATCATGATGATTTATACTTAAGCGCTTATAGATCTGGTATGGTGTAACGATGTATAGATGTATTAGTTTCTAAATACATGTTTGTTTTACTACTTCATCATGCTACCATTCTGCTTCAACAACCCTAAAGAGGGACCTGGTACCTTTGTGCACTTCGGGTGAGTGCCCAACCTAGGCTGAGTGATGTGCCAGCGCGACTAGGTGTTATCTGAGAATTCTAGGTTGCATCACTCATGGCTTTGCTCAGGTTCTAGAATCATTTTTCCTTTACCTTTCGAGGACCCAACTTCTAGACTCTTCTAGCCCACCACATTCTTCCCCTCCTCGCCTCTGTTATGGCCTAATTTTCCCTTGTGCATCTTAGTAAGACATTCAAATAGAGTGATATCCTCCTTCACATTGGTTAGGGGCATGGGTTTTTCTGGCATAGGTTTACCATTTTGAAACAGAAGGAGAATGAACCCCTCCTGAATAGGGGTATCCATCTTACCTCATTGAAAATATTTCACAGAGGTATTCAAAGATATGGACAAAAAGAAAGGGATAATTAACATTTTCTTGTGCCTAAACATATTTAGGAGAGATAAGTGATGACTGTAAATCTTACGATACTTGCCTTCCAAAGTTAAATACTTCATAATGTGAAGGAAAACCTCCCTCCACACACCAGGGATGTAGGAATGAGAAATTCCATCAGTGAAGTAATGCAACTTTTCCTTGCCAATAAAAAAGGTGTTAATTTCATGCTCACGTCTATTCATGTCCTTAAAATGTTTTAGGCCATCCATATCCATACCAGTAATCCAGGAAATGGATTCCTTTGAGGTCTCAATTTCCATACCCCTAACCACCTCCTTACCATCCTTCCACGCCAATGCAAACTCCATGGTTAACGAGGGATCGTGCCCTTGCAACTTTGTGATATAATTTTTGAATCCCCCAACCCAGAGTATGTGTCACATAGAAGGGTCGTCCATAATATTGCCATGGCTAGATGGTTCCACCTTGACTCTGTCCCCTCCCATGGTTTCCAAAATATTTTCCATAATCCCAACCAGACAATTCTTGCAAATTTTAGTATTAAAATGACCTTTCCAAAGTGAAATAAAGCCAAACATGAGCTTGATGTTTTGAAAAATGGGCCAATTTTCCTCTCTCGCTCGGATGGTATTGAAATTATTATGATTTTTCATGGTGTATAATGTCATTAATAGGCAAGGGGATGATGTCACCTTTATACTAGACTTTGAAATCATTATAATGTACCCCCTAATTAGCAATCCTATCTGCACATGTGTTACCAAGGCGAGGAGTATGTTTGATGATGAAAGAATCAAAACCTTTAAGATGCTCCTTAATATCAAAAATAATGTTACCCGAAGCCTAATTGTGGTAATTATTCTTTTTGATGACATTGATAATGGGAAGAGAGTCCCCCTCTATTAAAATATATTTGATACCTCTTTCCTTAGCTAGGCTAACACCCCAGAGCAATGCGTAAGCCTCTACCATATTGTTGCTTTGAATACTCAAAGGCCCAACATAGGCAAGGATCTAGTCACCTTTATGATCTCTGATAATGCCACCTCCCCCTGCAATGCTAGGATTACCTTTCGAAGCCCCATCAAAATTGATTTTGACCTTGCCTATTTCCGGTTTGGACCACTTAAGGAGGGCTATAGGAGAACTGTTTGAGGACTTCCTCTTCCTTGCTAGAACAAGCCTTTTTAATCTTACCTTTGAAAATTTTGGAATTTTCTTTAATAGAGGAAATAAAACAAGCAATGACCTTTCTAATCATGCTCCCGATGACCATTCCCTTGATGATTTGAATCTCAATGAAGCTCTTGATGTTTTAGATCTTTCACAGACCTTGTGATTTTTTTTATTACACCCATTGTCCTCATGAAGTTTTAGAATCCTTCAAAGACTTCATGGTGACCATTCCTTTTATTATTTAAATCGATAAAAAACTTACATATGTGTTTTGATTTATTATGTGTTATCAGGAACTTATGAGTCCATATATTTGAGAAATTGTTATTATGTTTGGGAGTTGTGAGGTTTATAAAATATAGTTTCGACACATTTAACACTCCTACAAATGTTAATAAACAATCTAAAATGCCCCAAAACCTAAATAATGACTATATTCTTTCCCAAAATAGACATCTATTGTATAATTTAAACCCGAAAAAATTTAGGCCGAATGCTGAAATCCTAAAAAATACCTATGTACTGACCAGATTAGAATACGAAAAACTATCTTCTAAACCGTGACTAATGGATCAGTGAGACTAGTTCCATAAGGTGCAGAATGACCCTAATTTCTTATATTTACTAAAATGAAAAACATATACTTGTTGAAAAACTTAAACCATTTATTTTAATAAATATATCCCTCCCAAAAGAACATATATTATATTACAAACAGGAATATGAGCAAGTTATAACGCGCTCATGTTATAGGCTTCGTAATTATCAATCCTAATAATTCATAACATGAACGTGATTTCAAAAAACGTGTTCGCATTTTGCTTGAAATAGTTTTTTTTCCCCACTTTTTACCCCCCAACTTGATGCACATACCCTTAGATGTGCACAAAAACTTGTTTATTCTTTTGTGAAACATGAAAAAAACCGAAGAAAAAGAGACAACGTGGTTCTAGATGATTTTTTCCATGTACCAATCTATAATTCAAGTTTGTGAGTGCTATAGGATCATTTTTTTTTATCACAATGTGAATGATACATGTTGTGATAGTGAGGTTGAATAAGAAGAAATAAATAGAGGTTAGCCCACTGATGATATTAAGAAATATGCCATGCTAAATCTTGATGATATATCTAGAATTGTTGATGTATTGATTTTTTTTCAATATTTGCTTTCTTTTGTTTTTATTAATTCTAAAAATACTACATTGTCATATGATCAAGCTTATTTTTCTTCTCCTATTGTGATTCCTCCAAAGGCTCAAAATGATTACAATATATTTTCTAAAGTGTTATCTATTGAACAATATTCCTAAACTCTCACAACCTTCTTATATAGGGTCCTTAAAATTTCTTGTAATGTTGTAAGTATTCCTACTTTTAAATCTTATATTCTAAGCTATTCTACTCCTTTCAAACCTATAAAAAATTCTAAAAAGGCTACTATAAAACTAATTTAATTTAATTTGAATTAAATCTAATTGTAGAGTAATAGATGTTTAAATGATAAAATACAAAAATGACACAAGAACACTAAGATTTAAAATATGAAACCCTAAGAAAGAGATGTAGGAAGGATGAATTAGCTGATATGTGCACAACATGTAAGTGATATGAGTAGGGAGAAGTGATGAAAATGATGTAAGTGTATGATAGAAAAGTGACACGTGAGCATGAGAATCTATAAGCGGATTTTCTTCGTACCTGACCTCCCGAGGTCGTGCCAGGACAACCGGTGAGAATGGAATATATATAGATACAAATATACTATTTGGGAAATCTTATATCTTCGACATGTAATAATGGAATCTACAAATCTAAGGAAAAGAAGGCTCTCCTAACTTGAATTGGTGTAATGGATCGTTTGGATATAATAGCTGCTCGAAGGCTCTAATCAATGTCGAGCTCTACCAAGATCCTATTTATTGGCTATTAGATACGTGGAAAAAGACCTGTAGGTGTTTCATGTATATTTCTAGACAAGGTCATGGAAAATGGTGATGAGATGTGTGGTGGATCCTCCAGAGTTTTATGGATGATTCACTGGTCTAGTCTAGAAATCCCTAGCCTAATTGACTATTATGTTTAATACGGAGAATTGTGTAATGATATCTAGCAGAAGTTGTGACGATATGAATATTAGTGTGTGTAAACCAACGTCAATTTTTGATTGATTGGTAGGCCCATTGGGTTGTGGGACCTGTGGATCATAACCATAAGTTCATGGTTGTGTTGGACCTCCTATGGTCATATGAGAAGTCAATCTCTTCTCCTAACTATCCAATAGTCATAAGCTTTTTTAGCCTCTATGTCTAGAACTAAAAGTTGTGTAATTTTCTTAGAATACCTTACAGGTGTTCTGGTAACTTGAATACGTAAGCCAATATCTATGTCGATGAGGAGGTCTCCTGCATTGGGCTGTGGAACTAAAGGATTACAACCAAATATTTGTTCTCTTTCGAGTTCTTGTACGGTCATACAGATATCCTATCAAGGTAGTCTGTAGTTGGGGTGATTTGACTAGAATGTGTATGCCTTGTCATCCTCAATATTCAACTCTCTCAATTGTTCACTAACTGCTCGTAGGTTTACTGTTGTTTGAAAAACCTGAATCCTAAGGTCTTGATCTATATCAGCTAGTGTTGTGGGGAGATTTGGTTGAGGCACTCTCAGTTCAAATACATATTCTATAGGCTCTCTGGGTCTTGTGATTGTCATGTAAAGATGATTCAATTTTAACTGAAAGGAATAAGCTAATTATGAAAGATATATCTACACTATGCATATATTCTTTTATTTTTGTATTTTTGATGAAGTATTTTAATGAATTTAAAAGAGTAGTTATTCTAATATATTCAGAAAATGGACAATTAATCTAATAACAGAATCAAAACAAGCAACATAGCCTGGTATAGCTATTTTCCTGTGCAGTTGTGAGTTTATCCTAAATATTTAAATAACTAACTAATTTTAATCAAAAGACTCCTAATCCTACCTCATAAGTGGGGAATGAATCATAGTTTCTTAGAAACTATCATTCCCCACAGCTTCCCTGGCAATATTGAAAGCGAGCTGTAACTGAAATGAAATAATTTAATACTCTATTTGATATATTGTAACAAGAAATTTGATAGCTCAAACCTAGAGTTTACTGAACAGTGGTAAATCTGGTCATGTGTGACTTTGTCCCCTTAGTGTGATCTCCTTATTCCTTCGTGTTCTCATGAATCCAGAAAAGTATGTATATGATAGCATCAACAGAAGAAGATACTCAAACAATGGAAACTTTGGATATAGACCGAATACAATGTAAGTAAGAGAGGGATAGTGCAAGTGAACAGAGCTTGACTATGCAATTCCTAGCAGGGTTTATTGTGGGAATACAACACAAATACGCCGAGAATTCTAGAAACTAACTTTTGTGACAAACAAAACCTGGAACTCTAAGATGGATTCTAATTTAAAATGAAACTATCCTATGGTAAACTAATTGTATGGAACAACGATGAAGTAAGATGGAAATAAGAAGATCAAATGATCTCTAAACAGCAAGGGAAGGCTGATAACTGATGCAAAATATGAAACTATTGGAACTCTAAGCAAGAAATTTAAGAAAACTGAATAATTAAACAGAGAAGGAGAGGGGCCTTTTGTTTGAAAATAAGCTGGCTATATATAGGAATTGCATTTACCAGAGGGTAACTCCTAATTGATCTCTTTTACTTTAAACAAAGGGAAAACACTATTTACTTGGCAGCCAAAACATAAATGCAAGCCAAAGAGGTTGAAGAATGCAGGTGAAAGTTGAATGTTTACGTTTGATGCATTCGTTGGAGTGTTTTGGAAAACGTACACAAGACCGCCACCCTGTCCTAGGTGGTGGTCATGGGACCACCGCCCATGCAGGGTGGCGGTCCTGTCACTTAAGACAAAAGTGCATAGAAAAGGGGGGTAGAGGATAGAACGAAGCACATGGAGCTTTGATAAAGAAAATGGGATGTAAACATACACCTGACGAGCTTTTTCTGGATTCCGAACACCTTACGAAGAGACTTGAATCATCATTGAGGTTTCTGTAACCTCTTTCCGGTAGTACAGTACCTACATTCTTGGGTACGTACATATTGCCCCCTCAGAGAAGAATTTTAGCCATGAAGAGGCATAAAACAGTGGGTCTGAGTATGGCAGTCCCAAAATGGGGAGTTAAAAATTTTTACCTGACACGCCCGTGTGTCGAAATGTCACCATCCAAATTCCCACTACCTGCAAAAGGAAAAGAGGACTCAAGTGCAAATAGATAAAATAAAACAAAAAATAGAATTAAATTAATATGAAATGAGGACTTACCATTTGCGTGGGGATTAGAACTTACCTCCGTCGATGCTCCATTTCTGTGAAGAAAGACATTCAAAACCAAATTAGAATACTATATATATTTAAAACTAGCTCATTTTACTATTCATTTGCGCGTGTCGACTTGGTGGTTTTTGATCTTTGGGACCCACAGTGACCATTTTCGATGAGAGTACAGTCAAAACGTCCGTTACAAGATCGTGATCATGCCTCCGAGATCAGGACATCGGCCCGTGAAGTCTCAGGTTAGTTCTTCTCAATTTATCATTTTAAAACCTAAAAAATAGAAATGTAGAAATTTTTGTCTTGGGGGGATTATTTTCGAAAATGCTAGTTTTAAATGATTCTCTAGGGGGTTGCCTATAGGGTAGGTATTTATTTCATCTAAAATGATGTATTTTTGCATTTTTTAAGTGTTTTTAAGGATTTTGAGCCATTTGGTTATTCGAGACAGGACCGCCGCCCTACACAGAGCGGTAGTCATGGGAATGCCGCCATATGAATGCAGCAATTACAAGACCGCTGCCCTATAAGGCAAAAGTTACAGGACTACCGCCATAGAAGGTGGCGGTTAATAAACTGCCACTCTATATAGGGCGGCGGTTTCAAACAAAATGCAAAAAGAGATGTATTACTTGATTGTTTTTGCATTTTTAGCATTTTTATGTGTTCCTGATGATTTTTCCATTTGGATTATGTTACTAACTTACTCCTTTTCTGTGTTTTGGGTGGATGAAGAAGAAGTATATCAGATGGAGTAGAGAGAGGGAGTGTGATTGGCTCCTGGCAGTGTTGGATGCATTGACCCAGGCTGAGAGAGACACTTTGCAACGGGCTGACATCTTATGGATCTCTCAGGTTCCTCACGTTGCTCCTTCCAGTCACATACTATGTGACTTATTCTCATATTGGGATGCCAACCGGAATACCTTGCAGTTACTAGGTGCTAGGGGTGAGTGGACTATCACCGTTGAGGATGTCTACCGTATATTGGGGGTTGTAATTCTTGGGAGGTAGCTGTCTCTTAAGACAACATTATCCAGATCTCATATGGTCCAATGGGCCACATATATGGGAGATGTTGTTGTTTCCATGGGGTTGAAAAAGGGGGTGAAGGTTCGCTCTATTGTTGATTCAGATATTCCTGTACTCCGCAAGGCTATTATGGACATCCTTGCCTCGCGGTTGATTGGGGACAAGGGAGGGGATACTCTTTTATACTGTAGAGCTCCTATTATTACACACATTGAGGCACATGGATATGTTTATGCTTAGGGAGCGGACATTCTTGGGACCACCTATAATGATTTGTATAGGGTAGTCAGATTACAGGGGCAGTCATTGAGTCACCCTACTCTAGTCATGAGTTGGGTGTATGAGCACATCATTCCTTACGAGAGAGGTGTATAGGTAGAGGATCCCGGGGCTG
Source organism: Taxus chinensis (assembly GCA_019776745.2). Lineage (NCBI taxonomy): Eukaryota > Viridiplantae > Streptophyta > Pinopsida > Cupressales > Taxaceae > Taxus > Taxus chinensis. Next base: position 620,997,787 of record CM034155.1, read on the forward strand.
TCAGGGCAGCAAGATGGAAAGGTATGACCATACTTAGGATGCCACACTAGCTAGTGGCTTCTTTGACTACTCCATACATGGAGGCCACTCCTTATCAGGCCATGACAGGGTTATGGGGAGAGGAGACATGTAATGCCCACTTTTTTCACACACAAAAACAACATTAAAAATACCAAGATAATTTTTTTTGACTTACATTACTCACTACACAATGCCACAAGGGTTCCAAGTAAAGAAAACTCAAGGGCGCATATGAAACTTACAACTCATCGACTCACATAGATACATGACAACACCATATACATGTCGATGCAACACTTTTCCCAATGAATGAATAATAGCAATGACCCAACCACAAGAAAAGGACTCAAGGATTGGCAAACCCACAACACATCATTTCATTAATTGCATCTTAGTTACGATTAACATTCCAAGAGCATTATTGTGTAAGGATAATTTTCTCATTTTTCCACCTACAGATTTTTAAGTTCATTCCACATTTAATTTACAGTTCAACCATTTCAAGTTGGCTTTTATCCTTTACGAAAATTTCCATAACTTACATACTTATTTGGCATAATTCAAATTGCATATAAAGTACTTTAATTATCTTGTTCTTATGTTAAGAAAATGCTTCTCAAACGTTTATTCAATGTGTACATGTTACCATTACAACTTAAGTGAATCTGACTTGATGTCTAGAAAGCAATATTAGGATTTAAGGGGGGGTTTAGATTCAAGATACCTTTTTCCCATAAAAATTATTCGATCACGGTATCTTTATTTCCCGATTCAACATTCCTACAACAAGAAATTGTATTTAGATTATGTATATAAATCTTTTGTTGTTTTTTTTCTCAAAGTTTGAACTCACTAATGGAAACTCGTATTCTTCGAACACATGAAAATATTTAATTGAGTTATAAGGACTCTTAGAGTGGCATTATTCCTAATCTCAAATATTGTTTTTGTTACTCTTATATACTTTACTATTTCACCGCATTCTAGTCTCATTATTACCCTCACTTTACAACAAAAGAGTTACGAAAGTACTTTCCATCTTGAGAAGTACATGGTTGTAAGCGTTATAAACTACACATAAACCCCAAGTGATTTGTGTTCAAGGTAAGGTCCCATGCTTCTGCATTTCATGATTCCACATGTGAAATATTATTTATTTCTTAATGCCATAAAAGGACATAACAAGGTATTATAGGACAAAATTTCGGTTTCTTGGGTTCTCTAAAGTCAACATCTTTCAAAATAATTTTTGTTTTGCAAAGAGTTACTTATAATTTTCTACCCACAAGTTAACCTCCTAATCAAATATGGTTTAGTTTAATTCCAATTTTCACTCAGGGCTTTACACCCCATTATAGAAAAGATTAAGGTTCAAAAACATATTTATCCTAGACAATATCCATGAAAGATCAAGGCACTATATTTTCACAAGCCAAAGATAAGACATTTAATCGAGACGATCAAAAGAGGTTAATAACAAGATTTTAAGTGATAGTACAACTTTTTCACTATCTCCCTGATGTCATCTAGGTCCCACAATTAATTCATTCAATGAAGAAGTTAATTTCTAGATCTTATCTCGCAAGACCTGACAATCCAAAAGGATACTAAGGGAGTACTAACCCTACTTACCCCACGGATGGTAAGGTTACACAGAATAGTCGTTGCTTCAAACAAGGACTCATAAGGTGACTTCCAAGGTGGTCTTCACCACTCAACCACGGTGTCGGAACTAAAGAGAGGACATTCTCCTCATGGTTACCAACACTAGAAGGAAAGCACATACTCCAAATAAATTTGGACCATGTAATTTCTTAAAGGTGGGTTCACAACAAGGTTGCTAAACATGACGACTATGATGGTAAACTCCAACTAGGGGTTTTATTTACCTAAACTAGGAGGTTCCATCAAGTGCAGAGTTTAAGTTCATTCTATGGTTTTCAGTGTCTTCTATGGTAAAAAGTATCACACATCAAGACATGTTATGCTCCGATATTATACAGGGGTTGAGTTTTTCGATTAAATCTCTTTATTAAGTTTACAAGGTAAGAATACAACAAGCATATTAATTAATCGTTTATCGAACACTGAATATGCACTACAAGATATTACTCCAAATTCATTTACTATATATATATATATATATATATATATATATATATATCAAATCTTTTTACCATACATACTATGAATCAAATTGAACCTATGATTAAATACACATTTCCTAGATGTCCCTAAAAACTAGAATCTCATGCATATTAACAAATTTTGAATATAAATTTTTGTAACATGATACTACATTATACATATATTCACTTTATAATGAACTATATAAATTACAATCATAAAAAATGAATTTCTCATCGCCTTTTTCGCCATCATCCTTGCATCCCACAAAACCAAGTGAGCATGAAATCAGCGATAAATCGCTGGCATGGCATCTACCCTAATCTAACATAATTAACATTTTTAAGGTTCCCATTTACATATAATAATAATTACAATTTGCAATCAAAAGAAAAAGGTTTAGAGACACGTATTAATTACATTTCATTTAACTTCATTTCGTAATCCAAGAGAGAGAAAAAGAAGGGAAGAGAGAGAAAACACCATTTGTCAAAATTTCTATTTCACACAACAAGTTACACTATAGAGTTTCTAAACAATTATTTATATGTGTCAAAAGTTTCCATGGTGGTTTGGCAACCCGACAAGGGTCCCACAACTTTCTATTTTTACATATTCTTGCTAGCTAAAAAAACATTCAAATCAGGCTTAGAGGCTAAGAAACCACTTTCAAAAGTTGTCTTCCGATGAGAAAACACACCATGATTAAATTTCTATGTGTCCACTTATATACCAAGAGTTCATAATAGCTGATGGAATGTGGAACTGGCGAATGGTTTATGTTTGGCAGCTAGTTTTTTGGGGCCATGGGTTGTAATTGACCTAGTTGAAAATGAAAAAAAGTTAGCTTGAGGGATTAGAAAACCATGTCACAAACTGACGTTCAATGGAGGAACACGCAATGAGAAACTTCCTACAAGTTCCCCTATATAAGGATAATTCATCAGAGTCGACGGGACTGAGAACTAGAAAACCATTTTCAAATGGTGAAAAGTTTTCTGAAGCAACAAGTCAAAATTGGTCCTAAGCCCGCAATATTGTACCTGTCAAAACTAAGCCCAATGCATTTTACACAGGTAGGGAGGTTACCTAAAGGTTTCAAAACCTTTTCAACAAACCCAATCATGCAAATCCCATAGCCATTGTAGTCAATGAAGCCACATTTCTTTCAGCCATTTTCGGTCTATTAGAAATGGTGAACACCAGCTCCCAGATTTACCCACCCATGTTAGCCAGGGAACCTACAATATGACATTTGATAAAATTCTTCTATCTGGCGCAGGCTAGGAGGGAGTTGGAAAAGGGCAGGAGGCTCTTACACATGTAAATGCTTTTGCTTGAAAGTTACTAAGGCATTTTGAAAAGACAAAAAAGCATTTTCTAAAATCCCCTAGAGTTGGTGCAGTCCACGATACCACATTTAGTTCAGGAAATCAGTCAAACAGTTCACGTGCTAAGCATATGCCTCCATGTTTTGCATGCATGATTGTATAAGCCATTTCCAACTACAGCACCTGACAAACACTTAACCTTGGGTGCACAGGCTAGGAAAAAATGGGCAAGAGTAACTGGTCAGGTTGGGGATCTGAATGTTTCATACGCAAGACTGTGTAACTATCTTATGAGGAAAACCCATGTCTTCCATGTGCAGCTGCACCAGTTGCACATCATGGATCCTCCCCAAAGTAAACACTTCATTCATGAACAAAATTTGACTACCCTTCCTGGCTGCAACTAACCAAAGACTTCTAATTTTGCAAAATTATTTGGGTTCCACGTGATAGAAAAGGAGAAAGGGATAAATCTTGGAGTGACAAGAGTGGAACAATAGGAAAAAGGCACTTCCAATGTAATTATCATCTCCACAATCTTCTCCATTCACCACATAACATTCAAATGTAAAGTGATAAAGTTAGATATTTGTTTTATTGCATAGTGAAATGCGCATCTGTCTTGAGAGGAAACAGTGTCCCTTCCATTTTGCCATCGTTGCAAGTATCCATTTTCTTCTAAATTTACAACATGAGCCATGGTTTGCGTGGTCAAAGCCTATGTATCTTGAATAAAGTGCTTGGATTATTCTACAAGGAAAATGGCTTGTCTGAATGTCTTGGATCCCAAATACGACGCTTGCATTAATGAGAAAGGGGAAAAGATAGGTGTGGAAGATTTTGAAATTGGTAAAACTATTCAATTACTACTAAATTACATTGCTAACTTGGGTTTCAACATGATTTATACTTCTGGAATTAAATAATGTGGTTGAATTATTTTGAAAGATAATGACCGGTTTTAATGGGTGGTTGAGCTTCCCACGGCTCCACCAAACCCACTTTATCCTCCACTTTCTCACGCCACTTCACTCCTATTATACTTGTTAACTACCTTTTTTTAATTTTATTTTTGTTAAAGGTGATTACCACTATAAGACACTCACATTAATTTCTTGCCACACTACTAGTCAACTGATAGACAAGACGGGGAAGTTGGAGATCCACCCCTTTGACAGAGTACCATAACAATTTGGCCTCCCCTATATTGATATGTTTCCTCCAGCGGGGCCAGTATATAGATCTGTTCGCGAGGCTAGGGGAGGTCCTAGAGGCCGAGGTTAGACCACGATCACTCCTAGCATTCCCATTGCAGCTAGGAGGGTGGTTCGTACCCGAGGGGTAGCCAGTGCTCCTCGAGCCTCTTTACTTCAGATCAGATCTGGTCCTACTCATAGTGGAGATGAGCCCATTGATGTGGACTCAGAGTCTGAGGAGTTCACTGGGGAGGAGACAGAGGAGGGTTAGATTGGGGGCTCGTGGGACAAAGGAGGATGACAACGATTCTGAGTGGCATGACACTTAGGATATCTTACAGGCTGAGAGGGTGGAGGAGATCACAGAAAAGGTGACCCTTATTTCATAGGAGTTTCCTTCTTAGGATTTAGGTGGAGATGACGAGTCCATGGTAGGACGTCACTTTGTTCTAGAAGTGGGAGAGGCACAATAGTCGGTGGCAGCGTTAGTAGCAGGCACAAATCCTAGAGATCCCACCTGGATGCTTGAAGATCTGAGTGAGTTACTACTTTTTTCCTGATTTTTGTTTTAGTTAGAAATGTTTAGTTAATATTTCCCTTTTTTGTTGTTTCGTTTATTTTTTACTTTATCATGGACAACTTTCTAACTTGTTTATTTCCCCTTTTTTATTTGCAGCGACTGATGAGGGATGGAGAGACTTGATTCGCCAAGTGTGCACAGACACTCTACTACTCCCTTCAGAGAGTACATGAGCCGAGATTACTGCAGACGTGGGAGAGCCTTTAGTATATGGTAGACATACCAACGTGTTTTCCCCTATCTGGAAGGTGGAAAAGATCATGACTTCTCTCCATGCTGAGGTAGATGGATATAGGACTGCGGAGAACTTGATGAGGAGGAGTCATTCTCACAGTGAGACCACAACTTCTGGCCATGATTGTGAGCCCTCAGTTCATTCAGATCATCACCACAGTAGGAGTCCTAGATGAGGTTGTGCAACTTCTAAGGGATCTCACAGGGATTGAGAAACCATGTTGCCTTTTTGCAATGATTTTTGGTCAGATATTTATACGACTATTTTTTTTTTGTATTTTCCAGGCTCATTGAGCGTTTTGACCATGCTTTAGAGCATAATGGCATTGTACATAAAACATGATTCATACACATACACACACACACACACACACACACACACACACACACACACACACACACACACACACACACACACACACATATTTTTGGATCTAGATCTTCTTGTGTCTAGAATTTTGTGATTCATTTCCCGTCTGTACACTAGATGTTTTTAGATTATTTGTTTTTATATACTTTTCAGAATGTATGCAATGGATGAAAAATGATAAAAAAAAATACTAAACAAAATGTTTTACTTTATTTGATTTTGTAATGCTGATACGTGATGATGTAAAACATATTGTAGTATTGAAATTTTGGCTTCTTTGGGAAATGTCTGTTGTTTCTTTTTATGTTGGCAAAAGATGATGGATGTATAGTGATAAAGAGATGAACTTACAACACTCCCAAACTCCACGCAACTAGTAAGATGTGAGGGCTCAACACCAAGAGTTGGGAGGGGCACAAATTGTATGAGTTTGACTAAATGGAATGATGAGAGATAGACAAACCAGTGACAGAAACCAAACTTAGACCTACACACTTACCCTACTCAAAACTACCACCAAGCTCATAAGGTAACTTACTTTCCAGTTTATCTAGACTTAGATCTATAAATGGAAACTTGGTTGACAAAATATGGTTTTTGAGGATTTGATCTCTTTGGAATTTGGACACTTATTTTCACTTAATATAATTTGATTTGTACTTATAAAATACCAAGATTCGTTAATTTGTGTGAATGGACCCCCCACACCCTGCCCCATGCCACTAGTAAGAAGCATGGGTTTTGTCACCGAAGGCAAGATATGGGCAATGACCTTCACCAGTAAGAGATGCGGGCTTATCACCGAAGGTTGGTGGGGCAAAGAAGTATGTAAAATAAAATAGTTTGTTTGCTTGGTATTTTTTATTCTATTTGATTTTGATGGGATATACTTCTTTTAAAGAGACGTAAGAGGGATAGATACAAGAAGCTTCTAGAACAGACCGTAGGTAGAACTACTTCACCTAGTAGAAAGAAAGAGAAAAACCAAGTATGCAGGCCTTGGTATGGTTTTCGTCAATATTTGTCTGTCAAACTTAATGATTTTTTTTGAAACCACTTGATGATGTTTGAAGAGATGTGACTTGAATGCTTTTTCCAACATTTTGAGAAATTTATAATAGATTGCTTAACAGTAAGTTCCTCGACTACAATTTTTACGAGCTAAGTCAACTAAATGAAACAACTAAGTGGCTAATGCAATGCAGGTAGATATAATATACAAATGGTGGTTTGATGATTTATGCGTAAAACTATTTAAGATGCAAGGAATTGATTGTTTCATTAAATTCCTCACCTTCTAATGTACACAAGACATACACACCATTTCCGTAGTCCTTTATGACTTGGTATGGTCCCAACCACTTGGGCCGGAATTTCCTTCCTTCATTGGTTTTCTTATCAATCCAGCTGTCTAGTCTTAGAACTAGATCTCCCTCATATATTTCCCGTTCGTAGAATTTTTTGTTATATTGCCGGCACATCTAGTTAGCATTGGCTTTGTGCCATTGTTTGACATTTAGTCTAGCCTCATTAAGGCTTTCTAGTTGAGAGATATGTGCCTCTCTATAGGCATATTCTCTCAGAATCCCTTGTAATGAGATGCGGAGACTAGGTATTTCGACCTCAAGTGGGAGAACTGCTTCTACCCTGAATACTAATGAGAAAGGGGTTGCTCCTATTGGTGTTCTTATTGAGGTTCGATGGGCCCACAACGCTAGATATAATTTTAGATGCCAATCTCATTTGTTCTCCTTAACTGTTTTGAGGAGAATAGCCTTTAATGTTTTGTTTGTTGCTTCAGCTTGTCCATTGGCTTGAGGGTAGTAAAGAGAGGCCGTATGATGGTTTATTTTGAATTTGCTGCATAACTCATAGACCTCATCATTCTTAAAGGATGTGCCATTATCTGAGATAATGACTTGTGGGACACCATACCTACAAATGATCTGGTTCAGAATGAACTTGGCGATTACAGACCCTGGTATGGTGGTGAGAGGCGCGGCCTCTACCCATTTGGTAAAATATTCTGTGGCCATAATTATAAAGTTATGGCCATCTGTCAAAGAGAGTGAATTTACTTATCAAATCTAGACCCCATGTGGAGAAAGGCCATGAGGTTGCTATTAGTTGCAGAGATTGTGCTGGCATGTGAATCTTGTGGGAGAATTTTCGGCATTTGTGGCACTTACGTACAACCTATACTATGTCATGTTTAAGAGTGGGCCAAAAATAGCCCATCTGATGTATTTTGCAAGTAGTGGTGTGACCTCTAAAGTGGCCTCCACATATCCCATTGTGGGATTCATAAAGAATCTTCTTGGATTCTTCTATGTTGACGCATCTTAAAAGCGTGTCATCGAAGGCTTTACAATAGATTACTTGTTCTAAAATAATGTATTTAGCAGTGATAATGCGTAGCCACCTTCTTTATTGCGATGTGGCATCTTTTGGGTACGTATGGTCCATGATAAAATTGATGATGTCAGTGTACCGGGGACATGTAGAGATGGGGGGCCTAGTTTTGATAAAGTATATACACTCATCGGGAAAGTCCAAATTTACCAGATCACCTCCATCTAACGGATTGTCAGCTAACCAGTCTGCAATGATTTGTCCCTTAACAAATTTCTAGTTTACAAATGTTAATTCAAATTCGCACATTAAGGTTATGAAATGTCCATCCTTTTTAGATAAAGACCCTTGTGTGAGGAATGTTCGTAAATGATTTGTCTTTACAATGACCCTTGTTTCTTGATTTAACATGTAGTGTCTTAAATGTTTTGTTGCAAAGACTATGGAAAGGAATTCTCTCTCTTCCTATGTATAACAGGTTTCATAATCGAGCAACGTTCAGCTAATGAAATAGATTGCACGTTCTCATTTATCATTATCTTCTTGAGCCAGCATGTAGGCTAGCGAGACATCAGTAGCCTGTGAATACAAGATCAAAGGATGATTTAGTCTGGGAGGCATTAGCTTGGATGAAGACAATGAGAAGCGTTTAACCACTTCGAAGGCCTCATTGCATTCTTCTGTCCAATCAATGTTATAATATTTCTTTAAGAGATTGTTGAATGGATGAATGGCAAAACTTAAATCCAGAATAAACCTTTGGATTGCACCGAGCTTCCCAAGAAATGATCTGATACCAGACTCGTCTGACGGTGGAATCATTTCAAGAATATCTCGAATTTTGGCTAGATCAACATCAATCCCTCGTGAGGATATACTGTAACCCAGAAGCTTGCCTCCTATCACACCAAATATGCATTTATCTGGGTTCAATGTGACACCATATTTAATCAATCATGAGAGGATGATATAGAGTACTTTTGGGTGATCACAACACTTCTTGGCCTTGGCCAATAATTCATCCATATAGGATTCCACAATTTCATGGATAAGATCATGGAATATGTATGTCATTTCTCGCTAGTATGTAGCACTAACATTCTCAAGACCGAACGGCATGACAACATAACAATAAGTTCCCCAGGGAGTTATAATTGTGGTTTTGGCTTGATCTTGTTTAGATATTTTAATCTGATTATAGCCTGAGAACCCATCCATGAGGGACAACATCTCAAATCCAGTTGTTGCATCAACAATAACATTAATAGATGGTAATGGGAAGTCATCTTTGGGACAAGATTTGTTAATATCCCAAAAGTCTATGCAAATGCATATCTTCATGTTCTTTTTTAGAACAAGGACAATATTAGATACCCATTGTGAATAGTCAACTGGTTTGATGAATCCCACTTGGAGAAGTTTCATTACTTATTCTTTCACCGTGAGAGCCACTTTTGGCTTCATTGGTCTTGACTTTTGTTTAATTAGCTTTGCATCTCGTTTGGTGATAAGATTATGTACTGTGATATGTGGTGCAATTCATGTCATTTCTTTGTAGTTAAATGCGAAAGCCTTTTGATGATCTTTGAGGATTTGGGTGTGTATTTCTATCTCCTCTAGAGATAACGAGGATCTCAATTTAAAAAATTTTGGTTCTTCCTCCTTTCCAATGTTTATGTCAATTGTTTCTTCGATTAAAGAAGTGTTTCCTTCTTCAAATTTAGGTGGGGCTGGAGGTAGTTCCAAATTCTCTCCATTCTCTACCTCATAGATATCAATATCCTTTTGTGGAGGAGACTCTATCATGGTATCTCCAAAGTAGGAAGAGGAATGTGGTATTAGGGAAAGATCCACTATGTGATGAGCAAGATGTAGCTCTGCATAGGTGTTTGGATATTTGAGAGTGACTCTATCACTATCAAATTGATCTAGGATAGAAAAATCATTCTCATCTTCGTTATGAGTTAGGATTGGGTTTGTTGTTATTTTACGCACCAATGGTTCAGTACGAAGTGATACCTTAAAACATGTGTTTTCCAACTCACTCTTTGGAGTGAAGCAGGAAGCTGAGGTTGCTATTAAATCGATTAGGAGGTTCTATTCTTGTGGGATTGCTTCAATTTATATGAAGTTGAATCCTTTGCTTATATCTAATACCGTTGTTTTGTAGAGTTGTAAATGTTCATATCTAGTCTCATATACCTCATAGACTTGGTTTGCAACTAGTTACGAGTCTCCTAGCACTCTAATGTTATCGACACCCATTATTTTGGCTATGATGAGGCCAAGGAGGAGGGCTTCATATTCAGCCATGTTGTTTGTACACTCAAAGTTTAATTTAAAGGAAAAAGGTAGGATATTTCCCTCGGGAGAAGTAAATATCACACTTGCCCTAGCTCTAAAGCGACATCTAGCTCCATCAAAGTGGAGAGTCCAATATTTGCTTGGAAAAATGGATGTTGGGATATTCGTCATGTCTGTTTCTCTTGCCCCAGTTACTTCTACCATACATACTTCATCTGATGGAAGAGAACCAATTCCTATGGTGTATCCCATACCCATAGAATCAAATTGTAGGAGAGTGGGTAGATCTTTCTCTAGAAAATCGACAATTTTTGCGGTAGTCCCTAATGACACCGTTTCTATGATGTTAGCCTCATTTTTGAGTGTTGGAATGCCCTCGACTAGATTTGTAATTTCTAATTATGTGGTAGGTATCAACATACCTGGTCTTTTCTTCAGGTCAGCTAGTTGTATATAAAAGGGTTTCGGGTTACCTTGTGCCACAAATATTTTCCCTAAGTGAAAAAATCTTATTTCCTGGAATAACATGGAAGGGATTGCCTTCATGCGGTGTATCCATGGTGGACTGAGGATCATATCATAGTTGGTTTCCCGATCTATAATATAAAATTCGGTGAGGACTGTCTTGGGTCCTAAGGTGACTTGTAAAATGATGGTTCCAATTGAAGTGGGCTTGAGGCTATCATAACCTTTTAGCATATTTTGTGTTGTGGAACAATTTGTTTCTCCATATCCTAGCTTTTTAAGGAAAGTGAAGGGGACTATGTTAACTACTGCCCCATCGTCAATCATTGCATGTTTAACATAATTATTATAGACCCATACTTGTAAATGTAAAGTTGGGTCACCTCTACGTGTAATTTTAGCTTCTATTGGCATTTTGCTTATATAAAATATAAACTCAATATCCCTATCTGGCTACACTGGAGGGTAGACATCAAAGTCTACATGGTTTACTTGTGTTTCCGAAGGAGGATTAATGTTAATTAAATGACCAAGGCCTAATGATTCTAAGAGAGCATCCCTGTGGGTGTGATATTTCTTCAACAAATCCAAGAAAGAAATATGAGAGAATGTCTTCGTTAAGTCATTAATTAAATCATAAGCTCCTATGGGTTTTACCAACATTTGTTGAATGTTGTCTAGCTCTAATGGATAACTTGGAACTGGTTGAGAAGAATAATCCTGTGTCCTTGTTATGGTTTCTATGGGTAGCTTGGTGTCTAACTCTACCAGACCAACTATCTTGGTTTGCGGTCGAGTTCGTAATTGGGGTGTGACTAGTGGATTTAATGAAGTTGAGTCTTCATGATCGTGGTATTTCCTAACATAACACCCTTATTCATTCTTCTCGGATCTAACCTATTATTGTTAGAATGATTTGGGAGTGGATCGTTGAAGCTCTTGAGGGGTGCATTTTGAGGGGAAACTGTCCCTGTGTAAATGTTTGGCGTGGGTACTACAAAATTTGCTAAGAACATATCTATAAAGGGTTGTATTTGGTATTTTGGAAAATGATGCATGAATTTATTGTAGTCACGACAAGTCCTAGTATCATGGCCTTGAATTATTATGGAAACCACAATAAAAATTGGGATTATAATTTCGAGGTTATTGATTGTTAGAGTTAAAATTTTGAGGTTATTGCCTTTGGTTTTGACTCTAATATCCAGTTGGGTTTTGATTTGGACCTTGTGTTTGGATTTTGCATTGTTTTTATTATTGTTATTGTTGTTGTGGTCGTGGTGGATGATTAAAATCCACCGCGTTGATTGTTGGAATAAAATTTTTATTTCGCTGATTGTTAACGAGTGGCAAAATATTTACAATGTTTTTTCTTTTAACTTGGTTTGTTACTCCATCTGTTATAACCCCACGGTTTTTCTTAAGGATTTTGGGTCCTTGATTGGTATTCTTGGCATTAGGATAGGTCGTAGTGTTTTGATTGGGAATGATTAATTTCCCGTTTGTTCCATATGTCTTACGACCACTATCTATTGTTACTTGATCTATTCGGAGAGCACTTTCGAGTACTTCATCATAAGTTCTTAGTGGGAACTTCTTGACTTATTCCTTTATCTCTCTATTAAGGGAATGAAGGAATAAATCACATAGTTCCATATGATCCATCTTTGGAGCACTTGCTGACGAGTAGAGAACCGTGCGCCATCTTTGGATAAAATGAGTAGCGGATTCATTATGCTCTTGTTTAATATGCAAGAATTCCCTAATTCCTATTCTTAACAATTTGTTCATGTCAAAAGCTTTGATAAACTCTAACACGAGTTGTTTAAATGAGTGTATTGAGGCTTTAGGTATTCTGTAGTACCAATCAAGGGAAATATCCTCTAAGGTTTTAGGGAATATCTTAGCAACAACCCCATCCCAAGGGAGTAGTTCTCGAATAGCCATGGCATAGCCTTGATATGTGCATTTGGGTCTCCCTCCACTTTGTATTTGGGTAAATTGGGAAGAGGCCTTAGAAGCATGACACTTCGTATGGTGAAATCTAGGGGCTATTTTAAATATTCTGAGTAAGTCCCTACCGTATATTCTTCGACCATTGATGGTGCTTGCTGAGGGGGTGGGGGTGGCATGGGATTTTGATATGGCATAGCATACATATTTGCAGGGACATAAGGAAATCCCTGTGGTTAATTGAACATCCCATGAGAGGAGAACATGTCTCCCTGTGGTGATTTTGAATAAATGTTTAAGTAGGGAGGAGCATTGCTCTGATATGGATTGTTTAGTGCTAAACCGGGTGGTATCGTATTTTCAACTAGAGCGGCATTTGAAAACGCTGTCCTAGTTGGTTTTTGTTGTGGATAGTTATACGAATGTTGAGGAGGCATGCCTAATGTGCCTATTCCTATAAGGAGGTCAACCTGGCTGGGATGATGCGGAGGGTTGGGGATTCCTGCTTGCCCAAAATATGAATTTTGATTTGCTTGAGCAAGTTCCAATCCTCTAAATTTTTCAACTAAGGCTGAGATAACCTCGAGTGGTGAAGAGACAGTGTTTTTCCTTAATGGTGTTTTTTGTACACCTTGAGGCTATAAAGGGGTATGATACCCTACTATGAATTGATCATTACCCTACAAAGCTTCATCGAGAGTATTTCCCATAGGTGGAGGAATGGGGATGTTTTCTTGGAGCAGGGTATCGGGTTGCGTTTGCAAGCTTCCTATAGGTGGGTACATGTTTTGGAAGTTTTGTTCGCTTGTAGTGTAGCGCGCTAAATACTCCTCATCCAAAAATGGGAGTGGATCTGACTATCTATTGATTTCTGGTCTAAACAAAACTCGAGGAGATGAAATGGATTCTCCAATAAACGTCATATTGTTAGAGCCTAAGGGCTTTGGTTGTTGCATTTGTGCAAGCTGATCCAACTCCTCAATATGGAACGAAGAACTAGAGCTAGTTCTTTAAGGGGCAGTTTGTGATGACAAGTAATTACTTGAATAGTTGTCATCCCATATAGAAAGCGAGGGTGATGGTTATTTATTTGTTTGACCATAATTTGCTTTGAGACTTGAGAGAGGTTTGTCATATGCATCGTATCCTGACATATTCAGGGGGTATATGAATACCCACAAAATAATGGGAAAGAGTGAAGGTGGATGAGAGAAAGAAATGAAAATAAAAGGGGAACAATTATTTACTTCACGTCGGGTTCACCAATTTTGTACAATAGAAAAGTGACATGCGAGCATGAGAATCTATGAGTGGATTTTCTTCGTACACGACCTCCCGAGGTCATACTGAAATAGCTGGTGAGAATGGAATATATATAGATACAGAAAAACTAGTTGGGCAATCTTATATCTTCAACACACAATAATGGAATCTGTGAATCTAAGGCAAAGAAGGCTCTCCTAACCTGAATTGGTGTAATGGATCATTCGGATATAATAACTACTCAAAGGCTCCAATCAATGTCGAGCTCTGTCGAGATCCTATTTATTGGCTATTGTATACGTGGAAAAAGACCTATAGGTGTTTCATGTATATTTCTAGACAAGGTCATGGAAAATGGTGATGAGAGGTGTGGTGGATCCTCCAGATTTTTATGGATGATTCTCTAGTCTAGTCTAGAAATCCCTAGCTTGATTGGTTGCTATGTTTAATATGGAGAATTGTTTAATGATATCTGGTGGAAGTGGTGGGGATCTGAATATTAGTGTGCGTAAACCAACATTAATGTCTGATTGATCGGTAGGCCCATTGGGTTGTGGGACCTATGGATCATAACCATAAGTTCGTGGTTGTGGCAGACCTCCTATGGTCATATGAGGAGTCAATATCTTCTCCCAACTATCTGATAGTCATAAGATTTTTTAGCCTCCATGTTTAGAACTAGAAGTTGTGTAATTTTCTCATAATACCTTATAGGTGTTCTAGCAACTTGAATACGTAATCTAGTATCTATGTCGATGAGGAGGTCTCCTATGTTGGGCTATGGAACTAAAGGATCGCAACCAAATATTTGTTCTCTTTCGAGTTCTTGTATGGTCATGCGGATATCCTATCAAGGCAATATGTAGTTGGGGTGATTTGACCAGAATGTGTATGCCTTGTCATCCTCAATATTCAACTCTCTCAATTGTTCACTAACTGCTCGTAGGTTTACTGTTGTTTGAAAAACCTGAATCCTAAGGTCTTGATCTATATCAGCTAGTGCTGTGGGGAGATTTGGTTGAGGCACTATCGGTTCAAATACATATTCTCTGGCTCTCTGAGTCCTGTGATTGTCATGCAAAGATGATTCAATTTTAACTAAAACGAATAAGCTAGTTACAAAATATATATCCACACTTTGCATATATTCTTTTATTTTTGTATTTTCGATGAAGTATTTTAATGAATTTAAAAGATCTGTTATTCTAATACATTCAGAAAATGGACAATTAATCTAATAACATAATCAAAACAAGCAACGTAGCCTGGTATAGTTATTTTCCTATGTAATTGTGAGTTTATCCTAAATATTTAAATAACTAACTAATTTTAATCGAAAGACTCTCAATCCTACCTCATAAGTGAGGAATGAATCATAGTTTCTCAGAAACTATCATTCCCCATAGCTTCCCTGGCAATATCAAAAGCGATCTTTAACCTAAATGAAATAATTTACTACTCTATTTGATATATTATAACTAGAACTTTGATAGCTCAAACATGGAGTTTACTGAAAAGTGGTAAATCCGGTTGTTTGTGACTTTGTCCCCTCAATGTGATCTCCTCGTTTCTTTGTGTTCTCGTGAATCCATAAAAGTATTTATATGATAGCATCAACAAAAGAAGATACTTGAACAAAGACATCTTTGGATATAGACCAAATACAATGCAAGTAAGAGAGGGATAATGCAAGTGAATAGAGATTGATTATGTAATTCCTAGCAAGATTTATTGTTGGAATACAACACAAATACACCAAGAATTATAGAAACTAACTTTTGTGACAAACAAAAATTGCAGCTCTAAGATGGATTCTAATTTAAACTGAAACTATCCTATATTAAACTGATTGTATGGAACAAAAATGAAGTAAGATGGAAACAATAAGATCAAATGATCTCTAAACATCAAGGGAAGGCTGATAACTGATGAAAAATATGAAACTATTGGAACTCTAAGCAAGAACTTCAAGCAAACTAAATAATTAAACAGATAAGGAGAGGGGTCTTTTGTTTGAAAACAAGCTAGTTATTTATAGCAATTGCATTTACCAGAGGGTAACTCTGAATTGATATCTTTTACTATAAACAAAGGGAAAACACTATTTACTGGGTGGCCAAAACATAAATGCAAGCCAAAGTGGTTGAAGAATGTGGGTGAAAGTTGAATTTTTACATTTGATGCATTCATCATAGCATTCTGGAAAACACACACAGGGCATTACAGGACCGCCGCCTTGTCCTTGGCGGCGGTCACAGGACTGCCGCTTAGGTTGGGTGGTGGTCATGTCACTTAAGACCAAAGTGAAAAGAAAAATGGGGGTAGAGGAAAGAAAAAAGCACAGGAAGCTTGGATAAAGAAAATGGGATGCAAACATACACCTGGTGAGTTTTTTTGGATTCCGAACACCTTACGAAGAGATCTAAATCATCATTTGCATTTCCGTAACCTCTTTCTGGCAGTACAGTACCTACATTTTTGGATACGTATAGTAAACAACATCATAATTAATCTTTGTAAATTCTACATCATGAAAAATGATGGACCGGTGTGCCCACAACAGGACAAGGGCACCCACAGCTGGATAGGCCCCCTTGGGCACTGGTGACTGGATCTGGGTTCCCGTGACTATAAAAAAACTCTGAATCTAGTTTCTCATGTGTCACAAGGGTGTCAAAAGTATTCTATGTTGATGACCTGATAGTCACTCCTAGATCATTGAAGGTAACTGTAACATGTAAAAGATATGTTCACCTGCGCAAGCCCACAAACCACATCAAACCTAAAAAGGAAAATGTATAATAAGGATTCAGAATGACCTAGATGGTCACCCTAAGAGTGAACTTACAACCAAGCACTACACTACATCTCATACTCCATGTAGTTCTTGTGAGTGCATGTAGAAATTGTGCCCTAGGAAGCCCTTGTGCAAGTTGCACTTGATAGCGGATTGTAGCCAAATTGTATTTGTAGACACAAAATTATGCACTTTACAGATAATTTAGGCCGGTCTTATACTACTATTTAGAAGGTTCTCAAGTAGATAAAATACTAATTAATCCCACGTTTTGTCCACCCTTAATTTATATTTTATTTTGTCATTTCTGCATATTTTATGGCACTTATCCACCCGTTTCGGAACTACCCCATCATTCTAGCCCAAAATCAGGGTGCCCCTGCTTGTACTAGGACGACCCGGGGTGCCCTAGTCCCACTTTTGGGTTCCCCAGTCTATGCACATCCTTTCTCACTTCTTTTTGGGGCCTTTCTATCTAGTTGTTGTCTTTATCTTTTCCCCAGCCGGCCTTGTTGAGATTAATTACGAAATTAAGCTTGAGAGCCTATAAATATAAAGTTATAACACCATAATGAGGGTCCTAGGTCATATCATTACACACTACTATCACTCCATCTAAATTTTCATCCATTGTATCACTTACATCCACATAGTGCCATACATCAAGGCTAGGAGATTTGCATCACACACACATTGTATATGGGAGGGATTTTATTCTATTCCATGCACATATGTTATTTACATTTTCTATAGTTATTATTTGTCGTTACTTCACAAAGTGTGACTGACATGAGATCACCTAGGGCACGATATGCACACACACACTAGAACTACATCTGGATCTGAAATTTAGTGCAACACTCAGTGATAAGACTGCTAGTTTGGTGGTTGAGGTCATTCTGACCCATTCATATGCATATTTTATTTTTCTTGGGTTTTATGCTTCCTTTTGCATTGTAGGTCATTTTCCAGCTCATCTGGCAGATCTAGCATGATAAATAGGAATTACTCGAAGATAACTTGTGACCATACCAAAATAGGTTTTGAGCATTTACAATGTTTAGAGTGCCTAGATTGTAGACCAGGGTGCTATGGGGCGCCCCAGTATACTCACAGGTGCCCAAGTCATCTCATATCCTCTAGATATGTCCTTCATAGAGTCCCTGAGCATTCATTTGCACTTCCGAATTTCATTTCAAGATCTATGATAACCTGTGACAGTTACTACCAATCAGCTAAGCTATTTATTTTCCTTCTCTTGCACATTTAGGGTTTTATTTCACTTAGAATATTTTATTTGCATTTATTTTATATTGTTTTAGTCCATTTACTATAGTGTTTTAGTCCTCCTAATTAGATTAACATTAATACCCTAGTGTCCCCTTTTAGACCAACTGGATCCTCATTTTTGTTAATCATTCTGGTGAACCTGACATCTCTTTATAACACCTTCTAGGGTTTTTCATTTACATCATGACATCATGCATATTTACTTCATTGAATACCTACTTACCCATCCTGATTTTCTTCATTGTGTTCAAACATATAACATTTAGGGGAAATCCTCCTGCTTATATCCACCCCTCTAATAATTACCCACCACTTTACATCATGTATCATATCTATAATATCGTTGTCAAGCACACTCTTATCGATAATGGATCTAAGCTCAATTTGTGCCCTATGTATTTTCTCTAGGCTTTAGGTTTTTCCACTCATGATATTAGCCCTTCTTCCCTTTTTCTTTGTGTTTATGATGGTTTTGTTCATCCATGTCTAGGCCACGTTACCTTGCCTTTACCCATAGGCCCTAAGACTCTCCCTACTATTTACTTTGTCATTGATTTTATTGTCTCCTATAATTGATTGTTAAGTAGACCATGGCTACATGCCATGTAAGAAGTTTCCTCTACTGTCTACCGTTGTTTAAAATTATTACATGAGTCTATTGAGTATACTATATTCCGAGATCGTGATCCATTCCAATATTGTGTCCATGATCCTCACACTAGTCTCCCTCTCCCCCACATTGATACTACAAATGAACCGAAACATATGGATGATCAACCTCATTTGCCACGACTTGAGGGCGTTATTTGTTTACTAGATGATATCCCTTCTACACTACCTCATTCTATAGCTACCATTCCACATCATCTACTTGTTCCCTCCATGGAAAATATTATCCCATCCTCATCTCCATCGTCAATTCACACACCCTTCACTTGCACACTTTTTATTCATGACTTGTATTGGGAGCATGTCCCGATCCTACCCATGATGAAACAGTCTATTCCCATGCTGGCCTAGCTCGTCTTGGTTTTATTTTTGAGGACCTTCAACCTTCTACTCATGTTTCTCACCTATATTATGGTTTTTTCACGATCACTGTCGCTTATGGCTTGCGTGTTTTTGATATTTTAGTCTATCTTCCATATACCCCTTGTGCTTATCTACTTACATTATGGGACTCTTGGCTTACTTACATCGGGGGTACCTTAGATCCTAGTCACACTGATATTTCATTCCCTATGCCTTTTGCTCATGTTTTCATTTGCAATAGTTCCTTTCTTGGCTATTCATATAACTACACTCGCTGGTACACACACAATTTCCCACATCACCCATTCACTAATAAAGAATACGCTATGGGAATTTATCTTCTATGCCTTACCAACTCATTATAGGATCAACCTCAAACTATAGCATACCATGTCGCCAACCTCAATCCATTTGATTTTGACCTAGAAAATGACAATCTCCTTGACCAGTTCACGTATCCTCTTCCCTGATGGGGGGTATAGTCACTACACACTCCCCCATGTATTAATTCTAGAATAGTTTTATTTTTCCTCCATTTGTTCCTTTGCCTATAGACCTATTACTCACAAATTATAACACCCTTGTTACCCGATGGCACACTCTTGTGCTTTGATTTTCACTACACTGTTGAGGGATTACCATTACACTGAACCCCACACACTACACTTTAGGATCTACAAACTTACATTCTATCATCATTTCTATACATAGCCTACATCTTACATTATCATAGACATATATCGTATTCTAGTCATTTATACATCATCTTCTACATTACTACACTAAGTCATCATTACATATGACTCTAGTTTTCCATTTTCATCCATACATTCTACTTACTACACTATTTTCCATTATATATGGGTCTAGTTTCATCTATCATCCTTACACATTCTATTTCTATTTACGCCTAATACTGTATTCCATACATTACACAAGCTACACATCCTATATTGCATTTCCTACACCGCGCATTTACATCCCATATCCATCACTTGGTCATTTATACTATGGTGTCTACTATGCAGTGCACTCACCACCCTATAACACACTCTAGTTCTTTAGTTCATACTTGACTGGTGAGGGTTTACACATCAAATGGACCTTACATTCACCAATGCAGAATTTTCCTCATCCACCATTTCACGCATTTGTGACATACACCTTAGCTTAAATTGTCACCCCTTCTTGTTATCTTATAGTGGTATACACTTTAGGCTAAATCACCACCCCCATTCTATCATTTGGTGGTGACCTACACCTTATGGTACATCACCACCCCATTCTTATTCATCTTAAAGTGACATACACTTTACGCTAAATCATCACCCATCTTCATTCTTTTCTCTTATAGTGATATACGCTTAGGGATAAATCATCACTCTTCCACTCAACACGTCATGGTATACGGTTAGGCTATAGTGTCCACACACATCTTTCCATATATTTTGTCTCTATACAATCATTCTATAATGATATACACTTAGGTATAAATCATCACTCTTCCATTCCACAAGTTGTGGTATACGCTTAGGATATAGGGTCAACTCACATTTCTCCACATGTCACATTTCATCATCACTACACATTCACACTCAGCACAACACACTAGACACAACCAACACTACTCGACAATTTCCCGATGACGCACTCTCGTTTATGGTTCATTGTTGACTACTAAGGAGGAAACCAAAATGAACCTCAATGCATACACATTCCATCCACTCGGGAGGCACGTTTCTCCTATCATTCCATCTTGCATTCCATTCCATCCATCCACAACATACTGTATTATCTTGGGTTCATTTAATCTTTCTTACTAGTGTTTTACATGTTCACTTTCTTACACATGTTATACTACTTTCTTATATGTCACTATCATACACACATGCAAATTCACGCCTTTGTTTAGTGTGATCATAGATATAGGACTCTACACGCGGCATGGATACACACCTTCTACCCTTCCTATTTTGATTGTTTGTGGCATTCAAATTCATCTTATCCAGGAGTTATTATTTCATTTTATACTTATCATCTTATAATATGTTTATACATGCTTTGACATATTGGTTATTGCTCTAACATGATAATGAGTGTTCCATGTGCAACATTTGTTTTGTAGGATTACATGTTTCCATGACTACTTGTTCGTTTCTACTTGTTACTATGTTTTCCATTTTATGCAGGATTTTCCCTTTGCTTGTGTACATACTTGTCTGTTGTTTGTGGTCATGAAGGCCTTGCGTGTCTTGTGACATCGTGAGTGATGTCTCATGTTTGAAACCCATTTGGTTCAGTTTGCTTGTTCTTGCGTGTTTACAGTACTTTTTTTGTAGTTACTACATTGCGTGCATATTTTACACTTGTCTTATTGCATGCATGTGTTTTAGGACTAACACTTGTATTGGCTAGCCATCCCCTTTTGTGCGCACCTTGGTATCTACCAAGTGTTTTCCTTTCCCCTTGTAGGGAAGATTTTTACAGGTTAGAGTGCAGTTGGGTCCTCTTTTGTGGCCGTATTTTCCTTTCTATGATGTTGTATGCACCCCCAAAGAGGAGGGACATCATTGAGGGTTTTCTACTAACACAATGTATTTACACCGGTTTAGACACAACGAGTGAGTTTAGACCAGTCTACGAACTCCATACATAGTGGCCATAATAGGACATGGTGTCCTTCGGTAATTTTGTGAAGTAGTTACATGCTTGGGGGTTACAGTGGGTTTGCCTCTCTACACTTCTGCATCTAGTGGTGTCAGATCACCCAAAAAACTAGGACAGTATAGATATCTCTTCACACATTTTAGTATAAGTGGTTAAAGTTGGAGGACACAACGATTTTCCTCCATATACTTCTTCAGCTAGGGTGGTGTGAGATCGCCCAAAAAAACTTGCGACAGTATAGGATATCCTTCTACACCCTTTTTATTGACATGGATCAGGTGCACATGTTCCATTTACATTTTTATATTTTACACAACATTTTTACATACATACATATTTGAATACTTGATTGTTTTCTCCTTGTAGGTCCACTGTATGAGAAACAAGCAGTCAAATTGGGGGCAACAACAATAAAAAGAACAACAATGGCAATGATAATGATAATGAAAACAAACCGCCACAGGCATTTTCCTTTACTAACCATGCAAGTACCCTACACACAACAACAACTACACACATGTTCCACCCTAGGTTCACTCTCATCACTTTTTATGTGAATTTTTCATCTTTAGAATCCACTCTCCTCCACATTTTCCTTTTTTGTCATTCCACGCTTGAGTCTAGTCCATCGACACATCTTCTTCTACACTCTACATGGATATCAGGTACACATCTCTATCTACTTTATGTTACCGAGCTTTCCACTCACCCAACATAAAAGTGGGGGAAAAATGTTGACACAAAATTATACACTTTACACATAATTTATCCCGGTCTTATACTACTATTTAGAAGGTTCTCAAGTGGATAAATTACTATTTAATCCCATCTTTTTTCCACCCTTATTTTATATTTTATTTTGTCATTCCCACATAGTTTAATATACTTAGCTACCCATTTCGCAATTGCCTTGTCACTCTAGCCAAAAATCAGGGCACCCCAGCCTGTACTGGGGCACCTCGAGTGCTTTGGTCCCACTTTTGGGTGCCCTGGTTTATGCACATCCTTTCTCGCTTATTTTTGGGGCCTTTCTAGCCATTTTTTGTCTTTATCTTTTCCCCAATTGGTTTTGTCGGGATTAATTATGAAATTAAGCTTGAGATCCCTATACATATAAAGTTATAACACCATAATGAGGGTCCTAGGTCATAACATTACACACTACTATCACTCCATCTAGAGTTACATCCATTGCATCAGTTCCATCCACATAGTGCCATGCATCAAGGCTAGGAGATCTGCATCACACACACACACACACTCTATAGGGGGAGGGATTCTGTTATATTCCATGGCGGATGAGTTCATTCTAACCCATTCATATGCATCTTTTATTTTTCTAGGGTTTGATACTTCCTTTTGCATTGTAGGTCATTTTCTAGTTCATCCTGCAGATCCAGCGCAACAAACAGGAAGTACTCAAAGACAAATTACAACCATACACAAACCAGGTTTTGAGCATTTACAATCTTTAGAGCACCCAAATTATAGACCAGGGCTCCCAGGTGTACCCCAGTCATCTCAGATACTCCAGATCTATCCTTCACAGGGTCCCTAAGTGTTCGTTTGAACTTCCTGATTTCATTTCTAGATATATATCTACACTATGCATATATTCTTTTATTTTTGTATTTTAACTGAAAGGAATAAGCTAATTATGAAAGATATATCTACATTATGCATATATTCTTTTATTTTTGTATTTTCGATGAAGTATTTTAATGAATTTAAATGAGTAGTTATTCTAATATATTTAGAAAATGGACAATTAATCTAATAACAGAATGACAAATGATAAAAAAATACTAAACAGATTTCTAGTTTACAAATGTTAATTCAAATTCACACATTAATGTTATGAAATGTCCATCCTTTTTAGATAAAGACCCTTGTGTGAGGAATGTTCGTAAATTATTTGTCTTTACAATGACCCTTGTTTCTTGATTTAACATGTAGTGTCTTAAATGTTTTGTTGCAAAGACTATGGAAAGGCATTCTCTCTCTGCCTATGTATAACATGTTTCATAATCGAGCAACGTTCGGATAATGAAATAGATTGCATGTTCTCGTTTATCATTATCTTCTTGAGCCAACATGTAGGCTAGCGAGACATAAGTATCCTGTGAATACAAGATCAAAGGATGATCTGGTCTGGGAGGCATTAGCTTGGGCGAAGACAACAAGAAGCGTTTAACCACTTTGAAGGCCTCGTTGCATTCTTCTTTCCAATCAATGTTATAATATTTCTTTAAGAGATTGTTGAATGGATGAATGGAAAAACTTAAATCTGGAATAAACCTTCGGATTGCATTGAGCTTCCCAAGAAATGATCTGATACCAGACTCGTCTGACGGTGGAATCATTTCAAGAATGTCTCAGATTTTGGCTAGATCAACATCAATCCCTTGTGAGGATATACTGTAACCCAGAAGCTTTCCTCCTGTCACACCAAATACACATTTATCTAGGATCAATGTGACACCATATTCAATCAATCATGAGAGGATGATACAGAGTACTTTTGGGTGATCACAACTCTTCTTGGCCTTGGCCAATAATTCATCCACATAGGATTCCACAATTTTATGGATAAGATCATGGAATATGTATGTCATTTCTCGCTAGTATGTAGCACCAACATTCTTAAGACCGAATGGCATGAAAATGTAACAATAAGTTCCCCAGGGAGTTATAAATGAGGTTTTGGCTTGATCTTGTTTAGATATTTTAATCTGATTATAGCTTGAGAACCCATCCATGAGGGAAAACATCTCAAATCCAGTTGTTGCATCAACAATAACGTTAATAGATGGTAATGGGAAGTCATCTTTGGGACAAGATTTGTTAATATTCCGAAAGTCTATGCAAATGCATATCTTCATGTTCTTTGTTAGAACAAGGACAATATTAGATACCCATTGTGAATAGTCAACTGGTTTGATGAATCCCACTTGGAGAAGTTTCATTACTTATTCTTTCACCGTGAGAGCCACTTTTGGCTTCATTGGTCTTGACTTGTGTTTAATTAGCTTTGCATCTGGTTTGGTGATAAGATTATGTACTGCGATATGTGGTGTAATTCATGTCATTTCTTTGTAGTTAAATGCGAAATCCTTTTGATGCTCTTTGAGGATTTGGGTGTGTATTTCTATCTCCTCTGGAGTTAACGAGGATCTCAATTTCAAAAAATTTGGTTCTTCCTCCGTTCCAATGTTTATGTCAATTGTTTCTTCGATTAAAGAAGTGTTGCCTTCTTCAAATTCAGGTGGGGCTGGAGGTAGTTCCAAATTCTCTCCATTCTCTACCTCATAGATATCAATATCCTTTTGTGGAGGAGACTCTATCATGGTATTTCCAAAGTAGGAAGGGGAATGTGGTATTAGGGAAAGATCCACTATGTGGTGAGCAAGATGTAGCTCTGCATAGGTGTTTAGATATTCGAGAGTGACTCTATCACTATCAAAGTGATCTAGGATAGAAAAATCATTCTCATCTTCGTTATGAGTTAGGATTGGGTTTGTTGGTATTTTACGCACCAATGGTTCAGTACAAAGTGATACCTTAAAACATGTGTTTTCCAACTCACTCTTTGGAGTGAAGCAGGAAGCTGAGGTTGCTATTGAATCGATGAGGAGGTTCTATTCTCATGGGATTGCTTCAATTTATATGAAGTCGAATCCTTCGCTTATATCTAATACCGTTGTTTTGCAGAGTTGTAAATGTTCATATCTAGTCTCATATACCTCAGAGACTTGGTTTGCAACTAGTTACGAGTCTCCTAGCACTCTAATGTTATTGACACCCATTCTTTTGGCTATGATGAGGCCAAGGAGGAGGGCTTCATATTCAGCCCCATTGTTTGTACACTCAAAGTTTAATTTAAAGGATGGTTCCAATTGAAGTGGGCTTGAGGCTATCATAACCTTTTAGCGTATTTCGTGTTGTGGAACAATTTGTTTCTCCATATCCTAGATTTTTAAGGAAAGTGAAGGGGAATATGTTAACTACTGCCCCATCATCAATCATTGCACGTTTAACATAATTATTATAGACCCATACTTGTAAATATAAATTTGGGTCACCTCTACGCGTAATTTCAGTGTCTGTTGGCATTTTGCTTATATCAAATATAAACTCAATATCCCTATCTGGCTGCCCTTGAGGGTAGACATCAAAGTCTACATGGTTTACTTGTGTTTCTGGAGGAGTAATGTTAATTAAATGACCAAGGCCTAATGTTTATAAGAGAGCAGCCTTGTGGGTGGGAGATTTCTTCAACAAATCCAAGAAGGAAATATGAGAGAAGGTCTTCGTTAAGTCATTAATTAAATCATAAGTGCATATGGGTTTTACCAACGTTTGTTGAATGTTGTCTAGCTCTAATGGATAACTTGGAACTGGTTGAGAAGAATAATCCCGTGTTCTTGTTATGATTTCTACGGTTAGCTCGGTGTCTAACTCTACCAGACCAACTATCTTGGTTTGCGGTCGAGTTCGTAATTGGGGTGCGAATGGTGGATTTAATGAAGTTGAGGCTTCATGATTGTTATTTCCTATCATAACACCCTTATTCGTTCTGCTCGAATCTAACCTATTATTGTTAGAATGATTTGGGAGTGGATCGTTGAAGCTCTTGAGGGGTGCATTTTGAGGGGAAATTGCCCCTGTGTAAGTGTTTGGCATGGGTACTACAAAATTTTCTAAGAACATATCTATAAAGAGTTGTCTTTGGCATTTTGGAAAACAATGCATGAATTTATTATAATCACGACAAGTCCTAGTATCATGGCCTTGATTATTGTGGAAACCACAATAAAAATTGGGATTATAATTTCGAGGTTGTTGATTGTTAGAGTTAAAATTTTGAGGTTATTTCCTTTGGTTTTGACTCAGATATCTAGTTGGGTTTTGATTTGGACCTTGTGTTTGGATTTTGTGTTGTTTTTATTGTTGTGGTCGTGGTGGATGATTAAAATCCACCGCGTTGATTGTTGGAGTAAAATTTTTATTTCGCGATTGTTAACGGGTGGTGAAATATTTACAATGTTTTCTCTTTTAAGTTGGTCTATTACTCCATCTGTTATAACCCTGCAGTTTTTGTTAAGGATTTTGGGTCCTTGATTGGTATTCCTGGCATTAGGATAGGTCATAGTGTTTTGATTGGGAATGATTAATTTCCTGTTTGTTCCATATGTCTTACGACAACTATCTATTGTTACTTGATCTATTCAGAGAGCACTTTCGAGTACTTCATCATAAGTTCTTAGTGGGAACTTCTTGACTTATTCCTTTATCTCTCTATTAAGGGAATGAAGGAATAAATCACATAGTTCCATATGATCCATTTTTGGAGCACTTGTTGACGAGTAGAGAACCGTGTAGCATCTTTGGATAAAATGAGCAGCGGATTCATTATGCTCTTGTTTAATATGCAAGAATTCCCTAATTCCTATTCTTAACAATTTGTTCATGTCAAAAACTTTGATAAACTCTAACACGAGTTGTTTAAATGAGTGTATTGAGGCTTCAGGTATTCTGTAGTACCAATCAAGGGAAATATTTTCTAAGGTTTTAGGGAATATCTTAGCAATAACCCCATCCCAAGGGAGTAGTTCTCAAATAGCCATGGCATAGGCCTTGATATGTGCATTTGGGTCTCCCTCCACTTTGTATTTGGGTAAATTGGGAAGAGGCCTTGGAAGCATGACACTTCGTATGGTGAAATCTAGGGGCTATATTAAATATTCTGAGTAAGTCCCTACTACATAGGCTTCGACCATTGATGGTGCTTGTTGAGGGGGTGGGGGTGGCATGGGTTTTTTCTATGGCATAGCATACATATTTGCAGGGACATAAGGAAATCCCTGTGGTTAATTGAACATCCGAGCAGAGGAGAACATGTCTCCCTGTGGTGATTTTGAATAAATGTTTAAGTAGGGAGGAGCATTGCTCTGATATGGATTGTTTAGTGCTAAACCGGGAGGTATCATATTTTCAACTAGAGCGGCATTTGAAAACGCGGTCCTAGTTGGTGTTTGTTGTGGATAGTTATACGAATGTTGAAGAGGCATGCCTAATGTGCCTATTCCTATAAGGAGGTCAACCTGGCTGGGATGATGCGGAGGGTTTGGGATTCCTGCTTGCCCAAAATATGAATTTTGATTTTCTTGAGCAAGTTCCAATCCTCTAAATTTTCTTCGAGACCATAATTTTCTTCGAGACTTGAGAGAGGTCTGCCATAAGCGTCGTATCCTGACATATTCAGGGGGTATATGAATACCCACAAAATAATGGGAAAGAGTGAAGGTGGATGAGAGAAAGAAATGAAAATAAAAGGGGAATAATTGTTTACTTCACGTCGGGTTCACCAATTTTGTACAATAGAAAAGTGACATGCGAGCATGAGAATCTATGAGCGGCTTTTCTTTGTACCCGACCTCCTGAGGTCATATTGAAATAGCTGGTGAGAATTGAATATATATAGAGACAGAAAAACTAGTTGGGCAATCTTATATCTTCAACACACAATAATGGAATCTGTGAATCTAAGGCAAAGAAGGCTCTCCTAACCTGAATTGGTGTAATGGATCGTTCAGATATAATACCTACTCAGAGGCTCCAATCAATGTTGAGCTCTATCGAGATCCTATTTATTGGCTGTTGGATACGTGGAAAAAGACCTATAGGTGTTTCATGTATATTTCCAGACAAGGTCATGGAAATGGTGATGAGAGGTGTGGTGGATCCTCCAGATTTTTATGGACAAGTCTCTAGTCTAGTCCAGAAATCCCTAGCATGATTGGCTGTTATGTTTAATATGGAGAATTGTTTAACGATATCTGGTGGAAGTGGTGAGGATCTGAATATTAGTGTGCGTAAACCAGCATTAATGTCTGATTGATCGGTAGGCCCATTGGGTTGTGGGACCTATGGATCATAACCATAAGTTCGTGGTTGTGGCAGACCTCCTATGGTTATATGAGGAGTCAATCTCTTCTCCCAACTATCCAATAGTCATAAGCTTTTTCAGCCTCTATGTTTAGAACTAGAAGTTGTGTAATTTTCTCATAATACCTTACAGGTGTTCTAGCAACTTGAATACGTAATCCAATATCTATGTCGATGAGGAGGTCTCCTACGTTGGGCTGTGGAACTAAAGGATCATAACCAAATATTTTTTCTCTTTTGAGTTCTTGTATGGTCATGCAGATATCCTATCAAGGCAATCTGTAGTTGGGGTGATTTGACCAGAATGTGTATGCCTTATCATCCTCAATATTCAACTCTCTCAATTGTTCACTAACTACTCGTAGGTTTACTGTTGTTCGAAAAACCTAAATCCTAAGGTCTTGATCTATATCAACTAGTGTTGTGGGGAGATTTGGTCGAGGCACTATCAGTTCAAATACATATTCTCTGGTTCTCTGAGTCCCATGATTGTCATGCAAAGATGATTCAATTTTAACTGAAACGAATAAGCTAATTACAAAAGATATATCTACACTATGCATATATTATTTTATTTTTGTATTTTTGATGAAGTATTTTAATGAATTTAAAAGAGCAGTTATTCTAATACATTCAGAAAATGGACAATTAATCTAATAACAGAATCAAAACAAGAAACGTAGCCTGGTATAGTTATTTTCCTGTGCAGTTTTGAGTTTATCCTAAATATTTAAATAACTAACTAATTTTAATCGAAAGACTCTCAATCCTACCTAAGAAGTGAGGAATGAATCATAGTTTCTCAGAAACTATCATTCCCCATAGCTTCCCTGGCAATATCGAAAGTGATCTTTAACCTAAATGAAATAATTTACTACTCTTTTTGATATATTATAACTAGAACTTTGATAGCTCAAACTTGGAGTTTACTGAACAGTGGTAAATCCGGTTGTGTGTGACTTTTTCCCCTCAGTGTGATCTCCTCGTTCCTTCGTGTTCTCGTGAATCCAGAAAAGCATGTATATGATAGCGCCAACAAAAGAAGATACTTGAACAATGACAGCTTTGGATATAGACTAAATACAATGCAAGTAAGAGAGGAATAGTGCAAGTGAATAGAGCTTGACCATGTAATTCCTAGTAGGATTTATTGCGGGAATACAACACAAATACGGTGAGAATTATAGAAACTAACTTTTGTGACAAACAAAAACTGCAAAAAACAAAACTATCCTATTGTAAACTGATTGTATGGAACAACAATGAAGTAAGATGGAAACAAGAAGATCAAATGATCTCTAAACATCAAGGGAAGGCTGATAACTAATGCAAAATATGAAACTATTGGAACTCTAAGCAATAACTTCAAACAAACTAAATAATTAAACAGATAAGGAGAGGGGCCTTTTGTTTGAAAACAAGCTAGTTATTTATAGCAATTGCATTTACGAGAGGGTAACTCTGAATTGATCTCTTTTACTATAAACAAAGGGAAAACACTATTTACTGGGTGGCCAAAAAAATATATGCAAGCCAAAGTGGTTGAAGAATGTGGGTGAAAGTTGAATTTTTACGTTTGACTTATTCATTGGAGCATTCTGGAAAACACACACAGGACCGCCGCCTTGTCCTTGTCGGCGATCACGGGACTGCCACTTAAGCAGGGTGGTGGTCTTGTCACTTAAGACAAAAGTGCCAAGAAAAAGGGGGCAGAGGAAAGAACAAAGCACACGAAGCTTGGATAAAGAAAATGGGATACAAACATACACCTGGTGAGTTTTTTTTGGTTTCCAAACACCTTATGAAGAGATATAGATCATCATTTGGGTTTCCGTAACCTCTTTCCGATAGTATAGTACCTACATTTTTGGGTACGTATAGTAAACAACATCATAATTAATCTTTGTAAATTCTGCATCATGAAAAATGATGGACCGGTGTGCCCACACAAGTACAAGAGCACCCACAGCTGGATAGGCCCCCTTGGGCATTGGTGACTAGATCTGGGTTCCCGTGACTATACAAAAAATCTGAATCTAGTTTCTCTTGTGTCACAACGGCGTCAAAAGTATTCTATGTTGATGACCTAATAGTGACTCCTGGATCATCGAAGGTAACTATAACATGTAAAAGAGATGTTCACCTGCGCAATCCCACAAACCACATCAAACATAAAAAGGAAAATGTATAATAAGGATTCAGAATGACCTAGATGATCACCCTAAGAGTGAACTTACAACCGAGCACTACACTACATCTCATACTCCATGTAGTTCTTGTGAGTGCATGTAGAAATTGTGCCCTAGGAAGCCCTTGTGCAAGTTTCACTTGATAGCGGATTGTATTTATAGACACAAAATTATGCACTTTACACATAATTTAGGCCGGTCTTATACTACTATTTAGAAGGTTCTCAAGTAGATAAAATACTAATTAATCCCACGTTTTGTCCACCCTTAATTTATATTTTATTTTTTCATTTTTGCATATTTTATGGCACTTATCCACCCATTTCGCAACTACCCCATCATTCTAGCCCAAAATCAGGGTGCCTCTGCCTGTATTAGGGCGACCCAGGGTGCCCTAGTCCCACTTTTGGGTTCCGCAGTCTATGCACATCCTTTCTCACTTCTTTTTGGGGCCTTTCTATCTATTTGTTGTCTTTATCTTTTCCCCAGCCGGCCTTGTCGAGATTAATTACGATATTAAGCTTGAGAGCCTATAAATATAAAGTTATAACACCATAATGAGGGTCCTAGGTCATATCATCACACACTACTATCACTCCATCTAGGGTTTCATCCATTGTATCACTTACATCTACATAGTGCCATACATCAAGGCTAGGAGATTTACATCACACACACACACACACACACTGTATAGGGGAGGGATTCTATTCTTTTCCATGCACACATGTTATTTACATTTTCTATAGTTATTATTGCTCGTTACTTTACAAAGTGTGACTGACATGAGATCACCTAGGGCACGATATGCACACACACACCAGAACTACATCAAGATTCGAAATGTAGTGCAACGCTCAGTGATAAGACCACTAGTTTGGTGGTTGAGGTCATTCTGACCCATTCATATGCATATTTTATTTTTCTAGGGTTTTATGCTTCCTTTTGCATTGTAGGTCATTTTCTAACTCATCTGGCAGATCTAGTGCTATAAATAGGAATTACTCGAAGACAACTTGTGACTATACGAAAACTAGGTTTTGAGCATTTACAATGTTCAGAGTGCTTGGATTGTAGACCAGGGTGCCCTGGGGCGCCCCAGTATACTCACAGGTGCCCAAGTCATCTCAGATCCTCTAGATTAGTCCTTCATAGAGTCCCTGAGCATTCATTTGCACTTCCTAATTTCATTTCAAGATCTGTGATAACCTATGACAGTTACTGCCAATCAGCTAAGCTATTTCTCTTCCTTCTCTTGCACATTTAGGGTTTTATTTCACTTAGAATAAATTATTTGCATTTATTTTATATCATTTTAGTCCATTTACTATAGTGTTTTAGTCCTCTTAATGAGATTAACATTAATACCCTAGTGTCCCCTTTTAGACCAACTGGATCCTCATTTTTGTTAATCATGAATATTTACGTCATTGAATACCTACTAACCCATCCTAATTTTCTTCATTGTGTTCAAACATATAACAATCAGGGGAAATCCTCCTGCTTATATCCACCCTTCTAACAATTACCCACCACTTTACATCATGTATCATATCTATAATATCGCTGTCAAGCACACTCTTATTGATAATGGATCTGAGCTTAATTTGTGCCCTATGTATTTTCTCTAGGATTTATGTTTTTCAACTCATGATATTAGCCCTTCTTCCCTTTTTCTTTGTGTTTATGATGGTTTTGTTCGTCCATGTCTAGGCCACGTTACCTTTCCTTTACCCATAGGCCCTAAGACTCTCCCTACTATTTTCTTTGTCATTGATTTTATTGTCTCCTATAATTACTTGTTCAGTAGACCATGGCTACATGCCATGTAAGAAGTTGCCTCTACCGTCCACCATTGTTTAAAATTCTTACATGAGTCTACTGAGTATACTATATTTCGAGATCGTGATCCATTCCAATATTGTGTCCAAGATCCTCACACTAGTATCCCTCTCCCCCACATTGATACTACAAATGAACTAAAACATATGGATGATCAACCTCATTTACCACAACTTGAGGGCGCTATTTGTTTACTAGATGATATCCCTTCTACACTACCTCCTTCTACAGCTACCATTCCACATCATCTACTTGTTCCCTCCATGGAAAATATTATCCCATCCTCATCTCCATTGTCAGTTCACCCACCCTTCACTTGCACACTTTTCATTCATGACTTGTATTGGGAGCATGTCCCGATCCTACCCATGATGAAACAGTCTATTCCCATGCTAGCCTAGCTCCTCTTGGTTTTATTTTTGAGGACCTTCAACCTTCTACTCATGTTTCTAACCTATATTATGGTTTTTTCACGATCACTGTCGCTTATGGCTTGCGTGTTTTTGATATTTTAGTCTATCTTCCATATACCCCTTGTGCTTCTCTACTCACATTATGGGACTCTTGGCTTACTTACATCGGAGGTACGTTAGACCCTAGTCATACTGATATTTCATTCCCTATGCCTTTTGGTCATGTTTTCATTTGCAATAGTTCCTTTGTTGGCTATTCGTATAACTACACTCGCTGGTACACACACGATTTCCCACATCACCCATTCACTAATAAAGAATACACTATGGGCATTTATCTTCTATGCCTTACAAACTCATTATAGGATCAAACTCAAACTATAGCATACCATGAAACCAACCTTGATCCATTTGATTTTGACCTAGAAAATGAAAATCTCCTTGACCAGTTCACATATCCTCTTCCCTGATGGGGGGCATAGTCACTACACACTCCCCCATGTATTAATTATAGAATAGTTTTATTTTTCCTCCATTTGTTCCTTTTCCTATAGACCTATTACTCACACATTATAACACCCTTGTTACCCGATGACACACTCTTGTGCTTCGGTTTTCACTACACTATTGAGGGATTACCATTACATTGAACCCCACACACTACACTTTAGGATCTACACACTTACATTCTATCATCATTTCTATACATAGCCTACATCTTACATTATCGTATACATACATCATATTCTAGTCATTTATACATCATCTTCTACATTACTACACTAAGTCATCATTATATATGACTCTAGTTTTCCATTTTCTTCCATACATTCTACTTACTACACTATTTTCCATTATATATGGGTCTAGTTTCATCTATCATCCTTACACATTCTATTTCTATATACGCCTAATACTGCATTCCATACATTACACAAGCTACACATCCTATATTGCATTTCTTACACCGCGCATTTACATCCCATATCCATCACTTGGTCATTTATACTACAGTGTCTAATATGCATTGCACTCACAGCTCTATAACACACTCTAGTTCCTCAGTTCATACTTGACTGGCGAGGGTTTACAAATCAAATGGACCTTACATTCACCAATGCAGAATTTTCCTCATCCACCATTTCAAGCATTTGTGACATACACCTTAGCTTAAATTGTCACCCCCTTCTTATTATCTTATAGTGGTATACACTTTAGGCTAAATCACAACCCCCATTCTATCATTTGGTGGTGACCTACACCTTATGGTACATCACCACCGCATTCTTATTCATCTTACATAGTGGTCATATGCTTTAGTGCTAAATCGTCACCCACCTTCCATTATACACTCACATACTCATATACGCTTAGGGATAAATGCATCACTCATCCACTCAACATCGTTGTGGTGAAATGCACTTAGGTTATAATTTAGTTAATCACTACAGGATACCATATATTTTTTTCTCTATACAATTCCTTGTGTATGGGGTTCATACGACTAGTGATGAATCATCACTTGCTATCCATGTAACCCACAAGTTGTGGTATACGCTTAAGATATAGGGTGCACTGACATTTCTGAACATGCCACATGTCATCATCACTGCACATTTGTAGTCATCACAGCGCACTAGACACAACCAACACTGACTGCGACCCTCTTACCGGGGGCACACTGCAACATTTATTAATTCATTGGAGAATGCGGCCCCAAAAGAGGAACAACCAACATGAACCTCACTGCATAAACATCTACCATGCACTCAGGGAAAAGAATGTTGCTTGGTAGAAAACAAGGTGTGCATAAAAAGAAGGATCCAACCAAAGACATAGTGCATTAGTCTTGGGAACATTTAATCATTCATCTAAAAAATAGTGTTATACATGCTCGCTTTCAAACACATGTATAAGATATGACTTTCTTATAAGTCAATGATGTAAACACACAAGCAAGATTCAAGTAAGCCTTTGTTTAGTGAGCTCATAAACATGGGACATCTACTTACGCGGCATGTCGATACACGCCTTCTACACTTCCTAAGGTCATTCATGGCCGAATACAAACAAACAACTGTGCACACCAAACATAGGTGTTATTATGTCATTTTAAACAAGAGAAAATAATACTACAAGCAATATACATGCTTTGAAAGTATGGAAGTAAATTGCTCTAACATGCATAACAAATGGTGCATATGCAAGCATTTGTTTTATAGGATTACATGTTTCCATGACTACTTGTTATGTTTCTAGCATGTCTACTAAAGATAACTAATATATGTAAAGCATGTATAACCTTTGCTAATGTACATACTTGTCTATTGTATGAAATGGAAATAATAGCACCTGAAGAGTCTTGCGACATCGTGAGTGATGCCCCAACGACCAATGTAAGACCCATTTGGTAGAAGGTGTTCATCCATGTTCTTGCGTGTTAAGACTACTTTTTTTGTAGTCTACTACATCACAACTGTGTATTTTAAAAATGTCTTATGTGCATGCATGTGTTTTAGGTACTAGACACTTGTATTGACATAGCCAGTCCCCTTAACTGCGCATGTTGGTATCTACCAAGAGTTTTCCTTTCCCCATGAACAGGAAAATATAAGTACAGAGCAAAAGTAACCATAATATGAAGTCCTGTTGTGGATGGATGGAATGGAATGAAAAATGGAGTGATAAGATCCCACGTGCACCCCCAAAGTGAATGGAAATCATATGGAGTGAGTTTTCATTCTAACACAACGTATTTCCTCCGATTCAGACAGTCAACGAATGAACTATAGACCAGTCTACGAGTATGTCATACGGGACAATGGTCATAATAGTGACATGTGTTGTCCTTTAGTGCAATTTTGCGAAGTAGTTATATGCTATGGGGGTTGCAGTGATGTTTTCCTATGTGACACTATAGAAGATATAGTGGTGTCAGATCAACTTATAGCCTAGGACAGTACAAATATATCTTCACGACATTTGAGTAGAAGTGGTTAAAGTTAGAGTGACACAATGATTTATCCTAAAGCATATATCTTCTACAAGATGAAAGAGGGAGTGGCATGAGGTATCACCCAAAAGCATACTCGCCACTAGTATAGATGATAGAGTAGGTACACCATTTAGCTCTACAAGCGATCAGGTGCACATGTATCCATAGAAAATGTCATTCATGATGGATAGGTTACACATGATGAGTGTGTACAGTACATACATAACGGTCCATTTGATTGTAAACTCCTCTGCAGGTTGACCGTATGGATCGAGGAACTAACGTAGTCATCATTTGGTAGTGCAGTGCAATGCAATAAAAACAACAATGATGTAGATGATAATGACAATGAAGATGATAAACCGCTACAGGCATGTGACTGTACTAACCATGCAAGTACCCTATACACAACAACAACTGCACATATGTGTCCACCCTAGGTTCACTCTCAAGAGCGTTTAGTATGTAGGATTTATAATGCTAGATGAGTATGATGAAGACTAGTCCACATGATCCTTATGATTTCATTCCACGATTGAAATGATATGGACATCAACATATATAATGTATGACACTCTACATGGATATTTGGTACACATATCTATGTAGTGTGTGGGGTTTATGTGTAGCTAATCCACTCACCAATATTCAAGTGGGGGGGGTGAACCGAAGCACAAGAGTGTTGTCATCGGGAAATGATACACTGGTACACATAATGTGTGATCCCGAGTCTTATGCTACTATGTGAGAAGGATCTCAAGTGTATAAGAATGCAATGATGAGATCCCATGAGTATATGCGACCCTTATTTTATGATTTTATGTTGTAAATGCTCACATAGTGTGATGTAGTACTTATGTAAGGATATCGCAATGAACTCATCAATGTATCCCAAGATGAGAGCACCCCGAGTGCCCTGGTGCTAATATGATGATGAAGGAGGGAATGTGTAACCGTTATGCACATCCTTTCTCAACGTGTATTTTTGAGGATCATGTAAAGTCATTAAGAAGATCTTTATCTTTTCCCTCCGTTGGTCATAATTGAATGGATTAATTATGAAATTAGTAACTTGGTAGGATCCCTATACATGTTAGGTTATATCACCATAATGAGGGTCCATGAAAGTCATAATTTGTACATGCCCATAGCATACTCACTCATCAATGAATGGAGGAAGTGGACAACTATGTGCATCACTTCAATGGGTGAGATTTTGTGTGTATGCATCAAGGAAAGGAGACTATTGCAAATGACATATGTGCACACAAAAGGCATGGGGAAAGAGATGTCTGTTATAATCTATGCATCACAGAGTGCCTCTACATGTAATCTATAGCCACTGATTCTCCTAATGCTAAGTGGTGACAGAGTTCAGGAGTATCACGAGAGTACTTAGACCGTGAGATGGACACACAAACGTACACACCATAAGTAACAGTAATAGGTGATGAAACCATAATATAAATGAGGGTCAGTGAGGAGGAGGATAGAGGTCCTCAAAAGTTTGGTGGATGAATTGATTCTAAACCCATTCATGTGTACATATTGTGTCATCACATGTAGGATCAAATGGAATATGTTCCCATTGCACTGTAGGTCATTTTCTAGTTGATCCTGCAGGGTGCAAGTACAACAAACAAGCAGTGCTCAATGACAGGTGGTACAACCATACAAAGGTGTAGGTGATAAAGTGATGTCCATAGACCAGAGAGGCACCCTGATTACAGGATCAGGGCACCCAGTGGTAGTAGTAGCATGTGGCATAAAAGAACCTGCTAGATCTATCATACAAATGGTACCGTAAAGTGGTGGTAAGTGAAGGTCCTGTTCTTCGATAGGCTAGGGATCATGCTGTAATAGTCTGCTGCCAATGGAAGGGAAGACTATTTATCTAAGCTTCCCGATCACACATACTAGGAATGGACCGTGGTCACTTATAATATTTTATGGTGCAATCAATGCTTTATATGTAAGAATTTTAGTCACAATTATGTACAGTATTTTAGGTCCTCCAACTTGGATGGCATGAAGCCATGGCCTACCCAAGTAGTCCAATTGTAGGCCAGACTAGGGGAATCAACTCATTTTTGAAAAAGATAGTATGGACAATATTGGGAACAACAGTGATGGAAGGAATAGTAATGAACTGACCAAGACTATGTTACAAATAAAACCATCATGAAAAATGCAGTGAAACACTAGAATGGACTAACTATCATGAATAGCTTGGAGAGACCTAAAGCTTCTTTGGAATGACATAGGACACAAGTGATAAGTTTAGATCCATTATCAATGCAAAGTGCGCTTTATTTTGAAAACATACATTATGTAGTGTGACATATGAATCCCTTGTTAGAGGTGGGTCATTATCAACTAAGAGTGCCAACCCATTAGCGGGAAGGTTATATTTCCAATATGATGAAAGTGACCCAAAATGCATCGCGAGTAATTCTTGATAAATTGAGTTCGAATGCATGTCAGCACGAATGCCTGAGTGCGTAGAAATAAAATTGGTTGGAATCGTATGGTAGTCTGAACCCATCAAGATCTATGAAGCAAATAAATTATTGATTGAGCAATAGGGTCATGTATGAGCAAACCCTAGGATGACACGTAATGAATGAAAAACCTAAAAGCATGCCAATGATCGAGTTGGGTTCAACCACTAATGATCTAACTAAAAAATGGGTATGTATGATAGTTAATGCTTTTAGGTCCTAGAAATGTACCCAAGTGCATAAATTTGTGTCTATATTTTCCCCTAATAGATGTAGTAGAGTAAATAATGGAAATGACACACACAAGTATGAAAATGGAAATGTTAAACCATATGAGTGCAAGGAGAGTGTATAATGAACTATATGCTGAATTAGAGGAGCTGAAGCATGGACTGATGTCTGAAAGTGAAGTGACTGGAAGAATATGAAAGGAATTAATGAATTTGCAGAGGTCTTGAAAAGTGTATGGATTGCATTGTAGCTATCTAGTTGAACTGGAGCACTTGTGAGTTTTGGCTTCTTGTAAGGAAAACCCTGCAAGTGCTCTGAGTCTACAGAATGGGCAACCTTCCGTCTATGAAAAAGGTCCAAAATTGAGTTTCATAGGTTCGGCAAAGGTCTGTCCAAAACCCTTGCTATGTATCACATTAGATCCGCTGCACCTGTTGCCAAGTAGAATCACTGATACATCCAAGATTGTATAGCAAGGCTAAAAAATTGAGATCAAAAAGGAGTGATTGCAAAACCATAAAAAAGAAGAATGTCCCAATGAATGGGTTGGAATGACCTTAGCTGCCACAACGAGTGGGCTCTACCGAACTAAACACTGTTCTACATTCCTAGACCCAAATGTAGTTATGGTGTTTGTGTGTGTGCATCATGTGCCCTAGGTGCTCTTGTGCTAGTCACTAAATTTTTGAAGTAGACGAGCAAGAAGGACTAGATGTTATAAGTATAGGGTTCTCTTGATCTAACTTCAGGTAATTAACCCCAATAATGGCCATGTTCCACAAAATCTACCTAAGCATAGATGAAATGGCTAGAAAGTGCCCAACAAGGTGGCGGGAAAGTTCAAAAAGGATTGGGGCACCACCTGGTCAAAACTAGGGCACAATTCCATGGGCACCCCCAATCAAGGCTACAAATGATGGAAGATGATTAGTAACAGATTGGGTATGCAAAATGTAACCTGAAGGTCATGAGTATGATCACCAAGAGAACAATAAATATCAAATGGTTGATAGAGACATGGGTTAATGTTAGTACTTTCTTCACTCAAAACCTTAACTCAATGCAGTAGTATGAGACCGGAACGAAATAGGGCGTCTAATTTTACATTACAATTCAATGTGTCTTGTTGGTCATCAAAAAGGACTTCAAGAAGAGCATCAGTCAAGGGAAAGGAAGTCCCTCCTCTTTAATGGGAGAGGTTCCCTTATTCAGAAACGAACCTATTTACACATATACAAAACATGATTTTCTTGTTGAACTTGGATACTTACAAAAGTGTTTTCTATAAGGATCATCAATTACAAAAGGAC
This sequence comes from Taxus chinensis, assembly GCA_019776745.2. NCBI lineage: Eukaryota > Viridiplantae > Streptophyta > Pinopsida > Cupressales > Taxaceae > Taxus > Taxus chinensis. Next base: position 621,038,198 of record CM034155.1, read on the forward strand.
TGAGGAATGAGAAAATGAGAACGAGCAGAAAGGCACCATTTAGAATTATAGATGATAGAGTAATTCTTTATGCATGCGAAGGTACAGTGAATTGAAACAAGATCATTTGTATCATACTAATAAGATGAAATTTGAAAGACACAAAGTTCTATCAATAACATCTGCAAGAATACAAAGCTTCTTAATATAATATAGGCAAATGATCTTAACAAGATTAAATGAAAAGTTTAGGGATAAAAGAGATCAGATAGACAAAGAATGAAAAGCCCTTCTGTATTGATTTCTTTATGATTTATTTACGCTTTCAGAAAATAAGCCAAGTTCTTCCTTTTTTCAAAATGGCGAGGAGAGGCCATTATATAGTTTATAATTTAGTTACTCTCGGTAACTACTTCTTCTAACTAAAGATTAGTTAAGGATTTCCAATCGCAATACCTCAACTTATTACAATAAATCTAAGAAAAAGAATTGGAAGAGAAGAGAGGAATAAGGAGTAGAAGACAGGTGCTTATGACTGGGAGGGACCCACTGACTTCAAAATCCGCTGCTTGAATCTCTTCAATGCCTCGGCTATGTCTCTGCCACGTGGGACTGACGTGTTGGTGTAGACTGAGTCCAAAATCTGAGGCACTTCTCCATTTCCTTATCAAACTCGACATGAGTATGATAGTCTTTATTTGCTTCTTCAATGGCATATTGAAGAGAGCAGATCTCCTTCATTTTTTCTTTGGAAATGGAGCTTTCCTTGAATAGATCACCCTTGACAAAATCTCTGAATTGAGCTTTGATTTCTTGTAGGGAGAGAGGCACACCAGAAGTCTCATCCTGAAGATGGCAATGTATATCTTTGAAAGCAGATACAACTAGTGTTTTGAAGGCCTCACCCTTCTGCCAGCTATTCCTCAATTCTCCCAAATCCTCCTCTAGGACCTTTATCTTCCAATTCCACGCTGTAGACCCGAGACTTTGACAAATTATCCTTTGTATCCTTGAAGACTTTGCTTACCAATCAAAATATTTTCATCTTTTTGTCCCATGAGGTGGAGGTCTACTATGCAACTCGCTCCAAAGTTTAAGTTCTTTATCAATGCTCCCAATAGTGGAGGAGAGCTTATGTTGCAAGTTGTTCACCTTCCCGTGGAGTTTGAAAGGTTCATCAATGAAGTTCAATCCCGTAACAAGCATATCATCCACCATGGCCTCCATAGTTCTACCATAGACGGAATACTTGTGCATATCTTTGATACTCTGTACTTCATCTTGGCTCAAAATTACAGGTGGTGGCAGAGTAGTCAATGGGGTAGGGTCGAAAACTTTTTCCTTAGACAAAAGAGATTTGATGAAACCTGTAAGAATTTGGGCTTGTTCTTCCAACTGTTGGGAATGGTTTGCTGCCCTTTCTCTACCCTCCCAATAACTCTGGTGATTGTTTCCTGAATATTGTGGATCTCACCCTCAGGGGTAGACTCTCCCATGGGAATTCTTAAGAGTTCCAGGTCAGATGCCTGCAAATCTTGCTCTGGTTTATCTACCATAGGCTTGGCTATCTCCAGGAATTGCTGGCCCTGAGCATCAGACACTATTCTGGAGGTAATTCTAGCTTTTTTGACGTGAGAAGGAGGAGTAGTGCCTAACAAGGCTGCCACAGCATCAAAATTTGGTCCTGAGCTCTGAGAGGAAGACTTTCTCTTCCTACTCTCGACAAGAGGCTGCACCCATGCAAAAGAGGAGGAGGAAGAAGCAGGTGGGGCAAGAGTACCAAGAGATAGAGAGCTCATGGCGCCCAAGGTTTTTTCTTCTGTTGTCTCGACGATTTAGACATGAGTGGGGCGCTTGAGAGAACTAGTGCAGAGGAATCAACAGTACTTGGAAGTTCAGTGCTCTGGACTTCTTTGTCCTTATCCATTGGGCATTTCAGGGGCGCTTGCAGGAGCTGGCACTTCACTTTCTTCACTTTCACTGAGAACAATAATGTTCTCTGGTCCCAAAGGCAATTCTGCATGCTTTCTCAGGGGATCCTCTTCCATAGGCTCTTTCTTAACTTCTTTGAATTTTTTCTGGATACACCTGGGTGGATGAGGAAGGAGTAGAGACTGCAGGTCCTTGAGCTGACGAGGCAGGAGGGGTTTGCACAGGTTCTTCTGATCTAGGATTTGATGCTTCCCTACTTCGTGTTGAAGAATCCTTGGAGGAGGATTCCCCTGAGTGCCTCCTAAGCTCACGGACTTTCCTATCAAACCAGATCTTGGTCCTGACTAAGACTAGAGCCAGGATTTCAGCCCAAATCATCTTTCTCCTTTCTTGAACCAATCCAAGTCCTCCAAGGGAGTGTGCTTGACCACATTGTCATACTCATACGAGTATAGGTCAGATTTGTCATCTTTGAGCCCTTCAAGAACTTGGTACAAGCCAAGTTATTGGATTAATTGTAGAGAAAACCTGTTGTAATGCCTCCTTCTGCTTCAAAATCATCAGCACAGTCAGCCCAATAGTCTTCCGTGTATGCCCTATGATGATAGGTTATCTTGATATTCTGCTCAATAAAAAGTAAGGACCTTACAAGTCGAAGCAAGTTCTGGGCCTAAAGAAATGGACAGTAATGGGAGCTAGAGCCCTTTCTATATTTTGTGCATCCAGGGTTGTTTTGCAGGTGTAATTTCCCAAAGAGATGGGGAAGTGCAAACCAGTAATTTTCTTGTCTTTACAGGTTCTATGCAATTTGTCCAATTTCCTGCATACTTCTATCAAGGCCATCTTGTCACTACAGAACATAGGAAGCCTAAGAGGAGTGCTCTCATAGCCAGCAAGTCTGATATAGGAAAATTTTCTGAATTGGATAAAATAAGCACCGTAGTGCGATATCAGACTCATAGCTTCATCAGAAAATCTTCTCGCCATGTCACCCTCAAGAAGTCTGACCATGTACATGGTGAAAGCATCATTCACCCTTTGGAAATTCCTAGATTGCTGGTCTCTAGGGTGAACTGCGGGCAGTAGGCATACACGGGGTCATCCTTGTGACCATCGAGTGTATGAAAAGCCAAACCATTGCCTCGATGCTGCTAGGGTATACATCAGGTATGAAGTCATATAGAATTTCTTTATTTAAAATGTACATTAGACAGCTGCTCCGCTAGGTTCATACTAATGATCTCGACCCAGTTGATATTCACGAGTTCACTCGCATACCATATTGATAAGCGGGCACATCCATAAATGGAACTCATTTGTAGAGGGTAAACCCATGACCCGAGCCAATAGGATTATGAAATCTGACAATTCTTCATTGAAATCTGCACGAAAAAGGGTCTTGGAATGACGAGATGCCCCCTTCTTAGGTTTTTTAAGCCAGGACTTTGCCACCCGCGCCTTATAGTTATCGATGTCTTGATTGAAAAGAGCCTGTGCTTGATTCTGGGAGACAACTATAGCATTGTCCATTTCTGGAATCCTTAGTGCAGTGCTAATGGTGGCAGTGTCAAGTTTGGCGATGAGCTCCTCGTGCACGTTTCTCAATTCGCTCGAATCAGGGTTGAAATGAGCCCCGCATGAGAGCACTGTGTCTGCACATTGCACCGAGATAGGGAAACCACTAGTGAAAGCCAGACCACTTTCATGAATCATCTGTGCCATCATTGTGAAGGGTTTCACGTCTGTCATTCTTCCCCAAAAATCTCATCAAAGTCAAGGTGGAAAACTTCACTGTCCCCGATATCGGGAATGGTAGATTCGACTGGTGAAATTTGTTCCTGCCCCTAGAATTTGATCTTCATGTTGATGGTAACTCAGAGAGTGAGAACTGCGAACTAGACTTGGGATGGAATTTCAGAGGGAATGGATACGCGCGCAGGAATTTTGATTGCAAGGGTTCGAGCAATAGATAGCATGAAAGTAGTGTGCAAAAACGCATAGGGGCAGTTTCATTATATAGTCGTTTAGGAGAGAGAAAGGAAATGAATGCGCATTAAATACATACCTACCAAATTAAATAAGCAAGATATTCGGGTAGAGCGGGAAAAATTAGCACGAATTGCACTTGGTTCATTTGGGACACGAGGGATGTGAAAGCGCGAAGTACGCTTTTCGGCCGATTCGGGCGATGTGGGGAAAAGATGCACAAATGCTTTTGGGACATGTGGTACGAAAGTACGCGGGATACACGACTCGGCCGAATCGGGTGAAAATGGAACAACTGATCCAGGCAAACTTGGGACATTTGGGACAAAAAGTTCCGACGGGCCCAAAAAGAACAGACTTCGGGTAAACCAGCCGATCGGGGAACAGATGGTCCAATTGAACTTGGGACACGTGGGACAAAAATGTTCGACAGGCCCGAAAAACACACAAAATGACCCAAAAACGTAGATTTTCCCAATTTCTTGACTTTTCACATTATCAGTACAACAGAAAAGACACTTAAATTGAAAATTTTAAATTTTCAACTTCTTAAAAGTAGGGGAATTTTGAGTGGACAACAATAGTCAAATTAATAATTCGCATACAAATCCAAACATACAATAAATATATAGAATGATTTGATCAATTAAGTACATGATAAATATAATGAAATACAAGAGAGGAGATCCACTTAGCTTTTCCAATGTCTTATACATTGATCTAGATTTGAAACAAAGTGGAACTAGTTGAAGAAATTATGGAAATTATTTGTCTCTCGAAAGGACTATCAAAACCATCAAGGACACTAGTAATAGGTTACAGACACTAGTGTCCATTGCTTTTGTCTGACTTATACAATTATTTCCTTTGACACTTTTTGTAACTTTGACTGCAAGATCTTAAGTGATAAATGGATATATACCCATGTATATGATCACAAGCTCAGAAGATGTATGAAATCCCTTGGAATCATATTGCTTTATTCTAAACCCTATCCCTCTTGAAATACCTATAAAATGGGGTTAGAAGTTTGGGTTGTGGTACCCCCGTGCCACTTACGTAGCACTACTCTGAAGAGGCATCAAGATAATATAATTTTCCACCTATTGGAAGCACAATTTTATTAATGGAACTACAAATTTGACTCTTTGAACACTTGAGATTAATAGCTTGACTTGGATTCATATTTTTTGAATTTTCTTAGAATGTTCTTATCTATATTTAGAGTGTTTCATACTTATGTAGGGGCTGATTCTAATGCCTAATCTTGAAATAGGTAAAGCTATGGCATATTTTATTAATATTTGGAGATGAAGACCAATTAGTGCCTTACATTTGTGCAAGTAGTAATTGAATTTCCAAATAGCTTTCAAGTGAATAAATGAGTGTACTTAACTTGCTTGTATACCATTCCATGGGATATAATTTTGCACTAAGGATGAACTAGGAAGGGGAATAAATATAAACATAAAAAAAATGACCATTTACACGCAAAGGATAGAACCATACAACATGGGACAATATTTTATAATGGCTCTATCCAACTTATATGGTACTATCTAAGATGATATAATAGTACAAGTGGAAATATGCAAAAATCCTTATAGAAAATATAAAATTTATTTGACAAAAGAGATCAGTCTTGTAGGTTTATGAGTAGTAGAATAGGATAATATGAAGTGTTTTTCAGTCTTTTGAGGGATTAGGATAATGTGTTTGAGCTTTGTTTGTGTGTGGAAGTCATGATTGAGGGATATACACCAAATTACCAATATCAAATGCCAAATTACCAGATGTTGGTATCTACAATAGGTCATATACAACTATTTAGGATGTACTACAAGTTTTGTATCTGATTTTTGTGGACTTGGGATGGTCCATCATTACACATTATAGAAAATTAGTATATTTACATGGACTTGCGATGCTCCACCATTACAAGTAACAAAATTTATCAAATTGACATGGACTTTGTGGGAAATTTAATCTCATAGATACATATAAATTTATGGCACTCACTCATATCATATGACATTTACGTGGATTTTACATGAGTTCATCTTATAAATTCATTCACACTTAGGATATTTACTTATATTATCTTGGATTATCTCCATAACCAATACGATGGTGAATTAGTAAATGATTTAACAAAAAAATAGATTTTTGTAAAACCCTAGTTGCATAGTAACTGAATGTACAATATGATATGCAGCTGCTAAATAAAATATGACAAGCAATAAGAAAAAAAATGTACAAAACCCTAAGCAGGAGATATAAGAAAGATGACTTAACTGATTTACGTCTGATCCTGAAGTGTTTTGAACTAAGAAAACGGTTGAACAGGTGGTAAATTCTGTTGTCAATGCTCAGGATAAATTCTAGAGCTCATAAATGATGTTGGACATGAGGTGCCCATGGGAGGAGGGTGCCCACGGATAAACAAGGGCACTTGGACGCTACAGAATGCTACTAGGCGCATGTGACTATGCAAATGGTCAAAATCTAATTTTTATAGTATCGCACAAGTATCGTAAATATTTCCTATTGATCACCTGTTTTTTGCTCTTTGATCGTCGAGGGTACTTGTAACCTACAAATCATATATCAACTACAAAATCCCATAAACCAAATCAAATCCAAAAAATAAAGATGCAGAATGGGGAGTGAGACTGATCCTAAAGGTCACCTGACATAAAGAACTTACAATCAAGCACTACACTACATCTCAAACTCTATGTAGTTTTGGTCAGTGTGTGTAAGAATTGTGCCCTAAGATGCCCTTGTGAAAGTGCACTTAATAGCAGGTTATATCTAGATGTAGAAATCTAATAGAATGTATGGATGGAAAAATGAGATTCTCATTAATATGTAGTGTATGTAGAAAATTCAGTCTCATGTCCCTTTATTGAATTCAAAATGGACGTTTTGAAGTGCTTTAGGTTCATTTTGAGTGCAAGCTTAGGTAATACTAATAATGCTTAGAGCTTGGTCCTTTATTTTGAGCCCATAACTATGTATTTATATGATTCCCTAATTTTGAATTTCGTAATTGAAAACTAGAAAGCCGACCCATAAGTATAAAATATTCCCAAAAGATAAAAGATACTTAAAAGAAACAAGTAATATAGAAAAGGATCAAGGGCGCTCAAAGGGGACAAGGGCACTTGGGCGCTCATGTCCTGTCTGGGCGCTAGTGTCTAAAGCCATAAAAGATAAATAATTAAAATACCGACTGGGTTGTAGGGTGTAAAAGGCAAAATATAAAACAATAAGAAAAGGAAAGATGCCAAATACAATCGTCAATACCTAGTTTTCTTGTTTAGGAATCATATGAATACTAGTATGTGTTTAGGACCTAGAAATGTACCCAAGTGTGTGATTTTTTGTCTACGTTTACCCCCACTTTATGTTTTTGAGTGAATACTCGATAACATAAAGTAGATAATAGAAGCATACCTGATAAACATGTACAATGTGTGGTGAAATGCATGCCAAGTGGACAAGTAAAGCGTGGAGACTAGAAAAGGAAAGTGACCCTATGGGGTGAAGCGTATACGTTGCATTGTACTTGTTGTTATAGCATTTTTTTGCTACTTCTTGTAATGACAAATCTACAAAAAGAAGATCAATAATGTATTCAAAAATATGTATATGATAAATAAGAGAAAAGTGTGCATAAGTATGTAAAAGTGTGTAAAAGGAAAGTGTGCACCTGATGTAGAAGAGTGTAAAAAGATATAAAAGTGTCCTAAAAATGTTGTGTAGAAGGAACTATTTGGGTGATCTCACATCAAGAGCAGGTTTTTTGGTAAATATCACACCAATGTTGAGTTTTTTGGACGATCTCACGCCAGTGTGAGTTTTTTGGGTGATCTCATGCAAAGGAGAAAGTTTTGGTGAGAGAGGTCTAGTGTTACTCTCCTTTCATGAATCTGCCCGATAAACGTCACTACAAATGGTGTGTCCCTATATTTTTCATGTTGTCCCTAATTTTTTTAAAATATATTGACTGTTCCAATTGAAATGGAGATTGTGTGCATTTGGTTTACTGGTGGACTGTGACTGATACTGTCAAACTGCTCTAAAGGCTTTTGTAGAATGTACTGATTTGAGAAACTGGTTGTGTGTCCCCCCAGGAAATTAGTTCCCAGGGGGGACACATGTGCCTAGGCACTCTTTTCTAATCTCAGGCACTGGTGTATGTGTTGTGATTCTAACCCAAGTCTAATTCTGATCCAGTGATGTAACTATAACATGTGTTGATTTTTTGTTGTATTGTACTATGTTGTGGTTATGAGGTGTTGTATGGGGTGATTTTTTCACCCAATGTATACCCCCCTTGTTTGGGTTGCATGCAACATTGATAGGAGAATGCAGCCTAAAGAGAGGACCTGATGTTGAAATGAAGTTGATACCTACAGGGGGTAGGGAATGTGGATGGTAGAAACCAAGGCACGTGTAAATAAAGAGAGGCTAGTAACATGTGTTAGTAGTAAAAAGTGGAAAATAGAAGACAATGTAACAAGCAAGTGTGTATACAAGATAGACCACGAAAAGTGGGTTTCAAACATGGGAAATTGTTCACAATGTCACAAGACAATCAGGGCCGAAGCGGAAAAAATCATACAAGCAATGATCAAACAAGACATAGGGCATAGCCCGCAAATAATTGCATACAATAGCAAACAGTGTCATGCAAAGTGTTTCAGACAACCATAGTGGCATATAGTCCTACAAGGTAAATTTTGCACATGAAGTAACCGTTAGCATGTTAGAAAGATAAAAAGTATGTCAAAGTGTGTATGTACCAATAGAAATTAGTTTTCTAGGAATTAGAAGTGGCAAATAATGAAACAATAACTCCTATAATGTGTGAGAAATTATATGCCCTCAGGAGCCTCGATGGGACTGGTAAGAGGTACATTGAAAAGCATCATTGTAGCATTTGAAGGCATGTAAGTGATCTACATTCAGTCAAAAATACCAAGTGAATGCACATATGTATATATGAAAAAATATTGGCATACTAAGTATCTGTCTAGCATGGGAAATAAAGTGTGCATGTAAGTATAAGCAAGCAAAAATAAGTGCAACCAAGATATGCAATATGTTTTGTATGAGTGGGATGGAATGGTATACAATATGAATTTGATAGGAACAACATGCCCCCCAGCAAATGCGGATGAGTATGAGAATGAGGTTCATTTATAAAATACCCCTCAATAATCAAGAATGAACCATAGAATAAGAGTGCGTCTTCGGGAAATGGTTTGAAAAATGTGCACTTGAAAGATAGATCATGAAGCATAAAGTGTGAAGAGTTAATGTGGTGAGGTTCATTTCATATTTATACCCTCAGCATTCAAGTATGAACTGTGGAACTAGAGATCGTCATAGGGTAATGATGATATAAGGTGTGTATCAAGATGCGTAAGAGTACTAAGAAAGAGTAAGTGTGAAGCACAGAGTGAGAAGGTAGAGACTATAGACAATTGATGATGTTTGGAAGGGGGGAAGAAGAAAGCATGATGCCCACCAAGTGTGAGAAGAAAAGAAGGTTATCCAATGATAGTGAAGGCCAGGGCCCTCTACTTGATATCTGAGGCGATAAAGGCATGTGACGATGCTCTAAGATCACTAGAGTATGAGAGTAATGAAATATGTATATGAGACCTATGTGGTGAAGGAGGTGGTGAACACCTATGTGAAGGGGATGCCTGAGTAGGGGACTTAGGATGATAATATGGACTAGTGGACTAATGGGGACAAGAAGGTCATGTGCGAATATGAGAATTAGGTGCATAGTGTGCCTTAGATTTGAGAGGGCCAAGAAGCCTATATGTTTTAACTAGTAAAAAGATATCATCAAGTCTAGGGTTAGGAAATGGTGTGCATGGTGGAAATCCATTAATAGTAGAAACTTTCTTATTGTGAATGAAATTGATGCACAAATGATTCATAGAGGGAATGGCTTGGGCGGTGTGGAACCAAGGAAGACAAAAGAACATGTCATATCCTTTTATTGAATATGCCACAACAAATAGAAGAAGCATGGTAAGAGGCCCCACTGTAATGGGAAGCCTAATGTAGCCAAAATAATTAGGAGATGGATATGTGATATTAGATAGTGGATATTTGAATTAAATCTAATTGTAGAGTAACTGATGTATAAATGGTAAAATACATAAATGACACAAGCAAACTAAGATTTAAAATATTAAACCCTAATCAAGAGATAGAGGAAGGATGACTTAGCTGATATGCATGCAATCTGGAAGTGATATGAGTAGGGATAAGTTATGAATAGGAAGCAATCAACATCGTAATTAATCTCTATAAATTCTTAAACTCATGAATAATGACGGACATGTGTGACCATGGCAGGACAGGGATGCCTGGGTGCTGGTGAATGGATTTGGGCACCCATGACTGCGCAAAAGACTTGAATCTAGTTTCTCTTGTGTCACAAGGGTGTCACAATTATTCTCAGTTGATCACCTGATAGTCACTTCTGGATTGTTGAAGGTCCCTATAACTAGTAAAAAAATGTTCATTTGTGCAATCCCACAAACCACATCAAACCTAAAAAGGAAAATACATAATGGGAATTCATAATGACCCTAATGGTCACCCTGAGAGTGAACTTATGACTGATTGTTGCACTACATCTCAAATTCCATGTAGTTCTTGTGAGTGTGTGTAGAAATTGTGCCCTAGGATGCCCTTGTGAAAGTCACACTTGATAGCGGGTTATAGCTAGAATTTAGAAATGTATTAGAATGTGTGGATGGAATATAATGAATTTCCCTTTCCTATGTTGTGTATGCAGATTTGATGTAGCCATTGTCCCTTGAATGAATGTTAGATGAATGCCTTGGAGTGCTTTAGGTTCATTTGGATGTAAGCTTAGGTGATAATAGATAATGCTTAGTGCTTGGTCCTTTATGTTTATCACATAACTATGTATTTATATGATTCCCTTGTTTTAATTTAGTAATTGACAACTGAAAGGCCAACCCATAAGTGAAAAATATGCCCAAAAGATGAAATAGACCTAAAAGGAGTGAGTAAGGTGAAAAAGGATCAGGGGCGCCCAAAGGGGACATGAACGCTTGGGCGTTGTTTTCCTGGTTGGGCGTTGGTGGATGAAGCCATAAAAAATAAACAAGTAAAATTATGACTCAGTTGTAGGGTGTGTAAGACCAAATAGAAAACAAGAGACAGAGAAAAGAGGCAAAAGATAGTTGTCAACCACTCGTTTTCTTGCTTAGGAATCATATAAATGCTAGTATGCTTTTAGGATCTAGAAATGTACCCAAGTGCATGATTTTTTGTCTACAAAAACATATATTAGATGATTTACGAATGCAATTTTAAATGTTTTCTAAATAATCTAGAAATCCAAATGATAGGGACACTTGTCATGATATATTTATATAACATTACACACATGCTATTACACTTGTTTACCCTTTTCCAATGGGTTTCATTACACCTCATTTTTCATTAGTTAATGGAAAATAATAACCTCTTCAAAAGGTAGGCCATTGCTTCAAATGTTACTTATGATGTTTAATTTCTAACTATGTAATTTCCAAACTTATACAATTAACTGGTTGTATTCCTTGTAATGTGGGTTTTGGTGGTGAACTATTCTATATGCACTACTATTAAGTTAACTTAGGTTATCTTAACTATATTCAAAGTGCCTTGTGCACATTCATAGGCTTAGAATAGGATAGATGCACATTTAATGCCACATGCATTAATTCTGACCAACATTAACAAATGCCACCTCTAAGTGGGAAATTCACATAGGCTTGATAAGTGACCAATGGGGAAAGGGGAGCTTACTCTTGTACGATCTATTTATACCCCCTTATCTTTTTTTTATCTTTGTGGGTTGCAATATGTGATGTAGTAGAGCACATACTTATGGATATTTTTAAGAATGGACCTCTACATTTTTCTATATTATCCTTTTTAATCCTAGGCGGGATGCACAATTCCGTTGGCATATCATTCTCAAGAATAAAAAACACATCAACTGGTCCAAATTAATTAGTGATTCAATTCATAAACCAAGGGGGGTATAAATTAGGAATAAATTCTACATGACCTCGTACCTCATATATGATGTGGAAAAATCTAGAATGTTCCTAGGTTTGACTAAAGTGGGTCAACTTAGTTCAACCAGGGTATATCATTTTTACCCTCACTATCACCTTGGAGGCCAATGTTCACCATTTCTATTGTGTCAATGAAACATTTTTCTATTATATCATAGGTATGTTGGATCCAATGTCAGCATCCTCTTGGTTCTCAATTGAAGTATCCACCAACATTATTAGGTAGGGACAATTGTTCATTTAGTTTCCTACCTTTTCCTACAGACCAGCAAATGGATTCAAAAGTGCACTCTATATGTTACCAAGGCATGTAAGTGATAAATTGGAATTGCTAGAGATAGTTTGAAAAATGGTGGAGGTGCAAAAATACCTATCCAGTATATAAAAAATGAGAATTATTTTTCCATTAACAATAGTAAGGTATTCATGTCATTCTTTTTTCATATGAAACAATATGGATGGAAAGATAACCAGAGTGACTATGAGCTCCTACTTAGCAAGGCCATCTTTTGATGTTCATGGTACAATGATCATGCCTTGGGATCAGGTCATATCCACATTCCTTGCTATGAAGATTTGTGGATGGAATTTAATTATGAAGAGGAGGTATGAAAGAGAGACTTGTCACACATGAATATAAATAGAATCACATAATTTGACATGATGGATGTTCCAGAGGGCTTGACAGATGATGGAAATGTCATAGATCTATTGTATGAGTAGAGATATATAAAGTTCCAACCATTTCCATGGGTTGATTGGTCAAAGACTGAATGAATCTCACTTGATGACATGAATAAAGTAGTGATATAATGAACCCTTAAATGGATTCACACACAAGGGTTCAATATGTAATGATTAAAATTGATAGTACTGAAAAGGTTTATGAGTGAATCCTCTAATAAAATCGAGGAGAAGTTAAAGGAAATAAATTTTAAGGTTGTGGAGGGACCAACCTCAAAGCTAAGATTTAATTTTGTGCATATTGGAGCAAGTGGTGGAGAAAAAAGTACTTTTGAATCAGAAAAAGGTCCAACAAAGACTATAATCCTATACCCACAATCCCCACCCTAGGATATATCATGATCATTATTTATTGAAGATATCTATATTATATCTACCTAAACATTCAATCTCAACCTCCTCCTCCATCATCTCCATCTAAAATACCTACTCCTCTACCATCTCCTCCAAAATATTATGCTCCACCTCCTCCACCAATACCAAGTTCTCCTCTTTCCACCTCTCTCTTGCCTCCCTCTTTAATGACCATGTAAATAATCATGACTAAATTAACTACTTCCTCCTTCACCATTTTTCAAATCTCAAGCTCACCTATAGGGCCAAAATAGAAACAAAATATCATGTTATCACAAGTTAACCCTGCAACCCCTGAATGGTTTGGGAAAGTGGATTGAAAGAAGAGGAAGGTGTTAGTGTAGCTGGAAGAAATTTATTTCAGTGGCCTTGATTTTAGGAAGACTCCTTCAAAATGAAAAATAAACCAAATGTAGGGATATTCAGTGATGAAAAAGGAGAAATATTTTATAAGATTTCCATGCCTCTAAAAAAAGAATAAGGAAGATGCTTCGGCTTAATATTACTAGATCTCTAGGGTTAACCCGAGAAAAGTGACAAGGGAATGTGCCAAGAAAGATGTATAATATGTAATTGATACATTATTTGATAAGATAGAAAAATTTTAGACCATGAAGGAGAAACTCAAGGAAAGATTTGATAAAATCACAACAATTGTTCAAGAAATTTTAAAACCTAAATAATCTTACATCGTACATTTTGTGGAATAAGAGATCATGGTTTTTAGGTTTGGATTTAGGTGAATTTTTTTTTTTCAGATGATTAAATATACTCTTGAACAAAGTTCTACACATTTAAATATCTTTATATAGTGATGTGACACACAAGAATTTCCTAAAGTCATGTCAACATCTAATCATTATAAATTAGACATCTAACATTTATACAAATAATGAAAAATTGTCATGTTATTAGGATTACAAGAAAATTTGATACTAACATTATAAATATGTGAAATAAATCTCTACCATTTTAGAATAAGAGCATGCCTAACTCCCTTATTGAGTTTACTGAATTAAAGTTGAAGCTAGCATAAAACTTAATTATTTACATCATATTTGACTATGTTCACTATTTATATACCCTCTAAAAATTTTTTTTTTAATTATTATAACCCTCCCTTATATTCTCAATCCTTCAAATTCAAGTTACTTTATTAAATATAATCTATCACGAGGGATGGCTTCACCAACTGTAACTAGGTATAGTCTCAACTTGTGTTAAAAAATAAACATATTTGAAACTGAGTGTGGACATACATCAAAGAAGGGAGAATAATTTAATTTAATTTAATTTAAAAATTAATGTCCAAAAGTAACCAAACAGGTTAAAGGGACTATAAGAGGTGCAAAGAGAATAAGACGATGCAAGAAGGAAGAAAACAAAAACAAAAAAAATACAAAACAAAATACAAGAAGCAGTAGGAAAGACATAGGATGCAACAAGTGCCATGCTTAAGAAGTTCTACACCTGGTAGATCATGGCTGATGTGTGAAGTCATGTGCCCGCTTATGCCTCCGGTGTTGTGTAGAAGGTTGAAGGAATGCACCAATATTCTAGGACCCAAGGCTGCCATGATGATGTTTAAGGAGGCCATATCTATGTTGGGTCATCTCCCTGATAAATAAAGCTACACACCTTTGGTCATCATGATGAATAAGGGCACATAATGAGCCTTGAGTTTCTTAAAAGAGACAATAGTACCTGCCACGGATCTCATAGTACACAGGACAACGAAATATAAAGTGCTCCTCAGATTCAGGTTCATTGTTGTAAAGTGTGTAAGTGCATTGGTCTCTAGGAATGTAGTGCTCTATCTCCATGTGAAGCTGATGAGAGAAAACTCGTAGTTGGCCCAAGGGGAATCTTAAACCAAGTGGGAACTTGATGTATTTGGGGGGAATGACACATCCCTCTTCAATTTGGAGATAGTGCTCCAAATAGTGATGCATTTTTGTTGGCAATGGTTCTAATGGTTCAATCCATGTTGATTTTATGTAAGCTTTGTAGATATCCTCTCTAATTCTTCTATGAATTTCCTTTTTAGGCGTGTGGGGAGAATTAATAGAGAATGTGAGAGGAGGAAAGCAATCAATATCCAATCCGATGCTTTGGAAGAAAGTTGTATAATGTGCATACCAAGTGGTTTGGATCCCCAATTCATGTACCCTTATGGATGATTGGAGAGCCTTGAAGGGGTATCTATTCTACCCAATTTTGAATAAATAAAGGGCTCATGTCCTTTGAAAACAGCACAAGATGGCACATAGTTGCAGATTCGGAGCGTATGCCCTTTGCAAAACACTAAAAATAATAAAAAATAATTTTACAAGGGGAATTGCGCCCTTTGTCCAGAAAATCATTTTTTATTATGGATTTGAGTATTTTATCAACAGGGCATGCACCAACTGCTGTGCCACATAGTCAGGGCCACAACCTTTCGCATTTGGATATTTTGACACAACTACCCTTTCCATGATGCTACAGTTGCATAAGGGTGCTGTGATAAATATGTATGTAAAATGTGGCATAAGCCCCTTGTGAATTAGAATCACAAAAAATGGCCACAAAATGTGACCTCATGAACTTTTATGCAATCTGCACCATATACATGGAATGTTCTAGAAACCTCTCTTTGCATAGTTCTACACTTAGAAATTGTATATCATTTGGCATTCTCCCTTTCTTTTTGAAGGAGAACTTGGGTTTGAATCTTTCCTTCCCTGATATGATCTATTATGGCTTATCTAAATAGTTTGATCCATCATTTTTTGTTTATGTAATGTTTACTTTATAACAATGACAGTGCATTATGCAGATAGGTAAACATATGGTATTTGAGGAAATGCAAGGTGAGGGACATGTATGGCACAGTAGACTTTGAAGGGTATGCATGGAGATATGATCATTGATAACAAGAACCATTCACCAAACTCAAAATCATTCATAGACAATAATTGGGGACATGTTGTCTAATGGGCTTGGTAAGCATAGTCTTACACACACACATATATTTGTACATACATACATATGGAGGGGTATCATGCATACATACAGGAGGGGGGAACAAAAAAAAATGGTAGTGAACATCATAATTGGGAAGATGTTGTAGAAGAAGGATGAAAACCCGCGATAAATTTGGGTTATAAAAATCTATCATGTAATTAGAGATTTTAAGCCTTCACATTTATTTTCCTTTACATTTTGATTTAAATAAATTTAAATATTTATTAGAGGACTGAAATCAAATAGATATAGTAGTGACAAACAAGATCTAGTATGCCAAGTACAAGTAAGAGTATAAAATAAAAGAATATAAATGACTTAGCTTGTATTAGAAGATTTGAGATGATTTTGGATTGGGAAACAAGCTGAGAAGGCTAGATCTAGATTATATAGGATCTTTCTGAGAAAATGGGATTTGAGATTTCCCTAGATGGGAGTCCCATAGGAGGACAAGGCCACCCTAGGCACTAGTTTCTGATATGGGCACTAGTGTCCTTGTAGTAGCTTTGTCTCTGGTCTTTTCAGGGTTTGAACTTAATTCCTTCCTTTCTCTATTTGTCACTTTGGATATGTTGTAGGGTTTCTGTATCACACATGTTCCTGGAAAAAAAAAACCCTAGGTACTTTTAAAATCTCAATAAAACATTAGATGGAATAAATAATGTATATGATTGAGGCATACTGACCTTGGAGGTCACCCCGATCTGATTTTCACTGATCATTGCACTACATTTCAGACTCTATGTAGTTCTTATGAGTGTGTGATTTGAATTATGTCCCTTGAAGCTAGGTTTCCCTCGTGTAAGTTGTACCAAGATAACAAGCTAAAAATAGTTTGTCCCCAAGATGAATGTGTGAGATAGAATTCAGAATGAACCCTCCTATGAAATGAATAATTCAGCCCAACATGTAATCCTTGAGTGTTTCTCTCATAAATGGTAGATAGAGAGTGATAGCCCAAATTCCCTTCCCCTAATAATAATTGGTAATTTTTCTATATATATGACTTCCTTGTTTGAATTTGGGCACTTAGTGACACCAAAATCTGATCTAGGTCATGGAATAAAAATGAGAAAAGACCCAAAGTAAAGAAGAAACTGAAAAATTAGAAAATAAAGTAATATGGACAAAAACATTTGAGAAGGGACACTAGCACCTGGGCGCTAATATCCTAACTGGGTGGTATTGTCCTAAAGCCAAGAAACAAAAATAACACAAAGACTGTGGACATGGATCCTTGTGACATGACTAGAAAGATATGAATGCAAGCAATAAGAGGAAATCAAAATTAGTCATAACCAGTAAAATGAATAAGAAAAGGTGTCACCAGTGTCTAATCTTCATAATTGGAAGTCATGTATATAATAAAATATTATATGCATGATGTAATACTAATAAGTGCATATTTTTGTGTCTACACATTTACTTTTAGAAAGTAGTTTCTTGAGGTTTTTTGTTTTCTTTTTTTTTTGGACTTTCAAAAGATCATTCGGGATGTCACTAAAACCCAAAGAAGTAATAGAAAAAACTCCACTTCTACTATATTTAGGTGTTGTTGTACATTTCACATCACAAACATATGTTATCTCTTGAAGAGGAGGAAAATACCTCGTTCTAAATTTCCCATTTTGAAAAACATTGAGAGGATGCTGGAAAAGGTTACAAGCTCTGGATTCACACATGCTAATTGCATTTTTCTAAAAGTTTCTAAGTTATTTTCAACAAACCCATTTTTTTACATATCCCACAATTATTAAGTCTAAAGATCACAAATATTTTAGGAATTTTGTTGAATAATTCACATGTTTCCAAAAGTTTTAGACATATATACTAGGGCACTTAAAACTTAAACATATTTCGAAAGTTCCTTCCTCATAATGCTTCGATGAACGTCGACAACCTGTTTTAAAGCTCCATTTTTAGGCACAAGCTAGTGGCATGATAAAAAAAAGTGAATTTATCATATTGGAAACCTTTTGGCGGCATTTGGTGAAACAACATCAATGTTCAATGAGGCGAGAGAAAAAAAATTAGATAAAAAAATAGAATATAATATTACCATAGAACAAAGATCATATTATTGATGTGTAACTTATACTCCTCCATTAAGATTATCCTCTCTATTAAGTGGCTGAATCTATATAAGTGCAATATTTTTAATGAAGGGAGGTTTCATATTGAAATGTATACGCAC
The DNA here is from genome assembly GCA_019776745.2 of Taxus chinensis. Classification (NCBI taxonomy): domain Eukaryota; kingdom Viridiplantae; phylum Streptophyta; class Pinopsida; order Cupressales; family Taxaceae; genus Taxus; species Taxus chinensis. The sequence goes on from CM034155.1 coordinate 621,056,525, forward strand.
CTTTGAGCATTGTACTTTTTTTATGAGTAGATAACTACGATTATGGAATCATAGATCCACAAAATATGAATAGAAAAATAAATGTTATGCATCACCATAGAAGAAAAAAGTTCACTTTAAAAATTAGTGTCAATCCCATCTCGGATCACATGCCTAATACACCATATCTGATTACTTATTATGTAGTTTGTAATTATGAGATGACATGTCTTAGTGGCAAGATATTGTCATATATAATATCTTTGAGTTGGACCCTTGCATCAAAAATTGACAATCAGAGTGGTCAGCACATGGACGAATCCACCAAATTTATGCTTCAATGTATGTATGGATTATTTTTTTCCATGGTTAATATTTTGAATGCTATCAACTCTAGGACCCTTCATCCAATTAAGAAGGGAGCTCCTATATGTGTAACTAGAAATTTTATGAAAAAATTGCAATGGAGATGCCAAAGGGGATGCATTGAAGAAAATAAACTTGAGGGAGTGAAATGTTGTAAGAGGGAGATGAGAGGTGAAAAATTGGATTGAGGGAGAAGTCAATAGATGGGGAATTTGTTGGGGGGGGCATATGAAAAACTATTTTTCCTTCCAAGAAGACATATATGAACCATGTGTCATTTATGTCAATCATTTGAAGGAGAAAGGGGGTATAATGCATATATCATTGAGGAAATATAATTTGGAGACGTCTTAGAAATCAATTCCTTATCAATTAATATTTGTAATGTCAATATTTGTTTTTTATAATGCTAGCCCTTGTATTTTGTGGATAGTAGAACACCTAACAATTTTATGGGAATTCACCTGAGTACGCTACGTTATACTTTGTAGGGAAATTTAGAGGGACTCGACATACCATGTTGAGATGATGTAGTAGGTGATGTGGTTGTGTGCCATATTTATAGAAAATTATCTTAGGCCATTCTCCACACTTACGTAGGAAATCATTTATATTTAAACCACAATATTTTAACTTGCAGGTTTCTATTTCACAATGCCTCCTTTACATTCTACGTTCTTAACACTCATTTGTCATGTGTATAATATTATGCTTGTTATTTTGAAATTTTAGGCATTATGAGGCTTTGCAATGAGGTAGTAGTCAAAGAAGATGATAGAGGAACAATTGTAATGGAACTCTTATAAATTTTGTAAGGAATTAATGGAAAGTAAATGCTTTAAATTTTGATTCATTAAATGATATTTTATAATATTATATACATATTTTCTATAGTGAATATATTTATTTCCTGGCATTCCTATTTCTATCCATTAATTTCTCTTAAATCAACATAATGTTGCAGATGTGGTAGCTAGTGGAAATGATGCAACATCTTGGCTACCCAAAGGTGAATGATGGAGAGGTTGGTGCCTCCTCCCTAGGGTAAACAAAAAGAACTGTCTCAAAGGGGGAAATCCTCAAGTTGATTTTGTGGCACACCGCACCAAGTTTAATGTTTCCTCTACTAGAGATTTGGTTCCCTACCCATTACATCATGCCATAGTATTTCCTTATTTTGTAAAAGTAGTGGAGATTTTTGGGTAAGTGCATAAAAGATGGGGGACAAAAGGGGGGTAAAAAAGGAACACCTTTTTCCTAGAATCAGTGAAACCTGGACTTCAATGAATAATTCGGCATGCCTAGGCTCAAAATTTGAGAAAGTGATAAGAATAAGTACCATAGAGCTTGGAATCTAGTTTCTAAACTACTATTTTTTTTTAAATGGTTGAGATTACAAGGGTCAAATGTGGTGTGCACACAAAGTATATCTATTTTTGTGTCAAAAAGATAAGAACCTATTGTGTGCTCCCCCCCCCCCCCCCCGTATTTTGAGTTCTATAAATTTTATTTTAAATCCCTTCATTAGAAAGTTATCTAAGACCACGTACGAGATCCCATTAATTTTTCATAATTTTTGGATGAATATATAATTTTTTATTAATTTTCAAAGTGCACATACCCCAAAATGAAATATTTGTGTGTGCACCCCCATAACTTTGAGAAAAAAAGTCATTTTTTAGTTTTCTTTTTTTGAGTGCGTGTAGAATGGAGTTTATAAAAAACCACTTTTTAAAAAAAAATTGGATGAAAAAATCGTAAATTGTGCACCAAAATGTATGCATAGGTTTTTGCAAGAAAACAAGGCACTAGTAAAAGAAATTATGGATGAAAGCTTTAAACTAATCAGATTTTAGAAATAATCATATCATCATCAAGGTAAAACCGAGCTTGACATCGTAGTATAATTTATTTTTGAATATTGTGTTTTAATGCATGAGATATTGGGGTGCACACGTGAAATTTTGATGTTTTTCTGTCAAACATGGTTTTAATCACGCAGAAACTGTCCAAACCTTTGGTTTGGAAATCCAAGGAAAATCCAAGCCTATGGATTGGGAATTTCAAACCCAAAAGAGATGAAATGTGAGTGCGTTATAATGTGAGTGCATTATAATGCGCTCATGTTATAATGCGCTCACGTTTTAATGTGCACATGGTTCAATGTGTTATGTGGTATATGTGTTTGTGGCATGTTTCTATTGACTAAAATAAATGCTTAAGTATAAGCTTTTCTTTTCTTATTATTTAATTGTATTGTATAAGTTTTTTTTTATTATTATTTATATTTTATAATTACTTGTTATACTTTAAATTTATTTTAGTAAATATAAGATGTTAGGGTCACTCTGCACCTTATAGAACTAGTCTCAACAGCTCCATTTGTCATGGTTTAGAAGATAGTTTTTCATATTCTAATCTGGTCAGTACATAGGTATTTTTCAGGATTTCAACATTCAACATTCAATCTTTTAGGGTTTAAATTATACAATCGATATCTATTTTGTGAAAGAATATAGTCATTGTTTAGGTTTTGGGGCCTTTTGGATTGGTTATTGAAATTTGTAGGAGTGTTTAGGAATATTTAGGAAAGGTTTACTCATTCAAGAGAAATCTTCTCAACAACGAGTTTTCTAGGTGCAGGGAACAAACACTCTAATAGTGAAATTTGAATTCTTCGTATGATTTTGGGAGCTCTGTAAGGAATTAGGAGGAAAATAAATAGGCACTGAAAAGATATGTGAATCCTATAAATGTTGGTAACATCCATTTTTCTCTAGAATTTAAGGTTTCATGAATAATTTTAAGATAATGTAGCTAGCCCCTTTCAGTTCTAGACAAAAATGGCCCTAAATTTATAAGTACTAAAGATATGATCATGACATGGTGATAGGTTAATATTTGTAAACATTGATAAGTACCTATAGGAATGGGTACTATCATAAATAGACTATTGTGTACCATGGGTAAGGATCTCATGAGGATGAGGCCAATTTTTGTGAGTTGAAAACACCTTCCTAACACCCCATATTGTGTTTTTGAGTGACGAAACTTCTAACATGAAATTTAAACCCTAAACCCTAATCCCTAAACCATAAACATAAACTTTAAACCCTAAACCTTAAACCTTGAGACCTAAACCATAAACCCTAAACAATCAACCCTTAATGCTGAGCCCTAAACCCTAAACCTAAACCATTAACCCTAACCCTGAGCCCTAAACCCTAAACCCTAAACCATGAACCCTAAATCAACCTTCAACGCTAAGCCCTTAACCCTAAAACACTAAACACTACCTTTAGTTATTAATGTTAAATCTTGAACCCTAAACCTTAAACATTCAATCCATAATAAGCCCTAAGCCATAAACCCCAAACCATGAGCCTTAAATGCTAAACCATAAACATAAACCCTAAACCTTCAACATTGAATCCTAAACCCTAAATCCTAAATAATAAACCCTAAACCTTGAACATTAAACCTTAAACCCTAATCCTTGAATAGTTCTGAGTTAATCAAACACCCTCTAGGATAGTTCAAGAAATATATTAATCATTTGGAGGTGATGTTAGATAATCTTAGAAGTGTTGGAGGTAATTTAAGAAGATTTAGGAATATTGTAGAGCTTAGGGCTTAGGGTTTTTAAGGGTTTAGGGTTTAGGGTAGGGCTCATGGTTTAGGGTTTAGGGTTTAGGGCTTATGGTTTAGGGATTAGTGTTTAGGGTTTATGGTTTAGGGTTTAGGGTTTATGGTGGTAAAAATACGATTTAGGGCTTAAGGCTCATGGCTCAAGGTTTAGGAATCAAGGTTTAAAGTTAAGGGTTTACGGTTTATGGTTGAGGGTTTATGGTTTAGGGTTTAAGATATTTAGGGTTTAGTACGATTTAGGTTTTAGTGTTTAGGGTTCAAGGTCCAAAGTTCATGGTTTTGGGCTATGGGATTAAGGTTTATGATTTAGGGTTTAGGGTTTAGGGAACATGATTTTTGGTTTAGGGTTTAAGGCTAAGGGTTTAGGATTTAGGGTTTAGGGGCTTAGGGTTTAGGGATCAGGGTTTAATGCTTGGGTTTTAGGTCTCAGGGTTTAGGGTTAATGGCTTAGGGTTTAAGTTTTAAGGTTTAGGGTTCATTTTTTAGGGTTTAGGGTTTAGGGTTTATGGCCTATGGCTTAGGGTTTAGGATTTAGGGTTTAGGTTTTATGGTTCAAGGTTTAGGAGTTAGTGTTTAGGGATTACAACTTAAGGCTTAGGTGTAGGATCAAACAATACTTCTCCAGGTGTAAATCCCCTCTTGAGGATCATATTCATATTTGATGTATCGCCGTCGAAGAGGGAAAATCCCCTATCAAATCGATTATTCAGTATGACGTGGAAGATGAGTAAAGAAAATAAAAGTTGGAGAATCCATATTTCATTGGTAATCAGTACTAAGTATCAACAAGACTAATATGGCTTCTGACTACTCGACTAGGAGGGCATGACAATATTAGGACCATATTTCCTAGTCTCATGCCTAGTTGCTCCATCATTGAGTCTGCTTGTGCTAAATAATGCTTCATAGAAAATTAGGGGTATGAATAAGAACACAAAGGAGTTATCAATCACCTAGTAAATATTTCGTTGTTTAGTTCTGAATGGGATTCAGTTAGGTTACGGCTTATTGACCTTCTATTCATTGGTAATTCCAGTTTTATGATAAACCCATGGATGCTTTCAAAAGTGACTTAGGAAAAGATATGGGTAGTCATCAATCCTAATGAAGGGTGTGATATCCTTGATGTGTCATTTTGTGTCCTATATATTCACAAGAACCTCTTCTTCCTTGAGAAGTGCCTGGTTTGTCCCAGTAATGATGTACTCCCTATATTCTTGTTCAAGGATCAAGGACTTACTGGGGTCTGTGGCATTGTGATTGGACTGTAGACACCAAAATTGGGTCACGCTCCCCTTGGTCCCTTTTCAAATAGCCAACTCAAACATATTCACCTAACCATGACCCTTTTACCTGCTCACCAACTTAATATTAGTTTAATTATTTATAAGCTTCTTTAAAGTGATACTCATCCTCACAATATTCATTATTTAATTACCCTAATTAAACTAAGGTTCCACCTCACCTAGACACCTCATCACAATACCTATTCTTAGCATGTTTCCCTTTTACAAGGACTCAAATATTCACTCACCATAAATAACTAATGACTTATTCCTACCTACCTTAATGAACTAAGACTTAGTGTAGGTACCCTTAGTTACAAATCACATGCCTACTCTCCCTCTAACCACATTCCCACTCATTAAAATGTAACATTGTCATTTTTGATCTGCATTAGAATAGACAGAGTGGGCCCAAAATAATAGCCAAGATTTGGCATTTTTAGTAAAGTTCTAGGATTTCTCGCCTTAACCAACATCGGTCTTAGAACCCTAAACTGATGTCAAGGTCACCCTAAACCATCGTGGGTTACCATACATAATCATTTTTTTGCGGGGCGTGGAATTTTTTGAGAGGTTGGCCACATTCTCGAGTTTTGGAATGAAGGAGATCTGTATGCAAGCATTAGAACTAGAGTTCTTGGCTTTCACACATCCAAACATCCATAGCTAGCACCTAGAACTGAAATCCAAAGGTATTTTCATTCACGGTAGAATTTCGGGAAGCACTTTCTTAGCACTAAACAGATTAAAATTCAACAACATGAGCCGCAACCACCTTCTCCACCACTACATGGTTGTGCCATGTAGAACCCATTCTGAAAAACAAAGTCCAAGCAAAATGAGAAATTGTGCTTTTTCTCCCTAAATGTCAGGACTTGTAAATTGTATCCTCCCTGGGCTATCATTGTTTGGATTTTGCCACGTGTAGGGTATGAATTTGAAGGTAAAAGGGAGATCAATGACCTAGTAAGCACTTGAGTGCTATGAAAGTGGTTAAAATGTAGACTATGGAAGGACCACCTCCGTGATGAATAGACCTCATGAGATGCACCCTCTAAAATCTTTGATGCAATGCATAGAGACTAACCCAAATATTCATCGATTCTACCTCATCTTCAGGAGTGCGTTTGTTTCATAGTCACTTTCCGAAAGTGGATTTGTGACAAACATTATTCCTTTCGAATCATTATTGTCTTGGGGACCAATTATCGGTCTCCTTATACGAATTCAGTTACTAAGAACATGGTTTGGCCAAACCTGGAACAACTCAGGGGGATTATGGTTTTCTGGGAAGGTTTTTAAACCTTATGTTGTAACCTTACCACACCTAGTTCTTGGGCTTTTATTCTTCCTCTTATATCTCTCTCTCCTTGCTTTTAATGGATCGTTTGTTTTACATTCAATAAAAGACTTTGAGTTCTAGTCTGTGTGAATTTTTAGAACTTTGTGTCTACAGATTTGCGCCAGTGGCAAAGTAATTGATCATTTTCTATATTTTCGCGGTTCAATGTAAGTAGGGACCGATACTTGGCTATCTATATTTCCTAAACCGACATTGTTGTCACCCTTCCGGTCTCCCATCTCTGTATTCTAATAAAACTGCTTCAGACCAGAAGCCAACCTACCCCAAGTAAAAAACCTTCAAACACCTTACCCAACTTTACCAAGACCTTGATAGTGAAGATTTGTAACCTTTGGGTTACCTACTTTCCATACCTGAACATTTACCATTAACAAGGAGGGACATTAGTATGTCCCCTGAATTGGATTAACCGTTGATTCCAATATAGGCACCAACAATGCGTAGAACCATCATAGATTTGCTTGTGAAAAAATTAGCATAGCAATAGGGGTATGACTAATAACACAAAGGATTTATCAATCCTTCTATGTAAATATTTCTTGAACATTAGTTTTGAATAGGGAGTCAGTTAGCCTACGAATTAGTGACCTTCCTTTCATTGGTAATTCCTTTTATGATAAACCTATGGATGCTTTCAAAAGGTTCCTTAAAAAAGATAGGGGTAGTCATCAAGCCTAATGAAGGGTGTGATGTGATGTGTCAAAACTATACCATTCACAAGAACCTCTTCTTCCTTGAAAGTGCCTGGTTTGTCCTAGTAATGATGTCTCCCTGTATCAAGGATCGAGGAATAATGTGGTTTGTGGAAAGATTGGACATTCAAGAATCATCGAGTGTCTGAATCAGAATGTCTGTTGCATCTGGAAAAAAATTCTCAAACGTTGGAGTAATGCATCTTGGAAAATAAAACTTGAACCTTAGAAATCCTCTCAAATTTCCAGTCTAGGTCATGTTCCTGGTGTTATTTTTATTTCTATTTCTATTTCTGGTTCTAGTCGTGGTCATCGAATATGGAAGTTTTAGGAAAGGCATCCACACTTGAATAATTATTCCCATTTAGATTGTTTGTAATGCCAATGGCAAGTGGCAATTCCTGTGGAATTCAGTTAGTGGAAGGCGGGGTTGTGCCCTTGTTGGTTTTTCCCCATGGCATCATAGGTAGCCTTTCTAGTATTATCGGAGAGAAATCCCCATGCTTGTGTGATAAGTTTAAAATCTCCTTCGGCTCCTAGGAACTTATTTTTATCAGGATGCAATCGTAAGGCTAGTTTTAGCAGGTATTAATAAAAAAGAAAATAAATTTGACTGGAATTACTTACGAAATGCATTCCTTCACTTCGAGCTTATCTTTATAAATGCAATTCAGCTTTCCAAGTTCTCCATATTTTCCAAATTTGGGTCGAATTGACATTTTGGACCTCTGAAGGTGTGAAGAAAATGATGAGTTCATTTCCTCCAACCTTTCTTGAAGTGAATTTAAACGAAATGAAATTTGGAATTTAGAGGTGACACGTGGTAGACATTGATTATCCTGCCACTCAATTTTGAGTGATGAAACTTCTAACATGAACTTTAAACCCTAAACCATAAACCATAAACTTAAACCCTTAACCCTAAGACCTAAACCCTAAACCCTTAAACCTGAGCCCTAAACCCTTAAAAACCATAAACCCTTAAAGCCCTAAACCTAAACCATAAACCCTAAACCATCAACCTTAAACCCTAAAAACTAAACCCTAAACCCTAATTCCCAAACTTTGAGCCCTAACCCCTAAACCTTGAAACCTAAACCTTGAGGCCTAAACCCTAAACACTCAACCTTAAGCCTTAAGCCCTAAGCCCTAAACCCTGAACCCTAAATCTTGAACCCTAAACCTGAGCCCTAAACCCTAAACCCTGAACCCTAAAACCTAAATTTTAAACCTTGAACACTAAACCATGAACTCTTAAACCCTAAATTTTAAATCTTGAACACTAAAAATTGAGCCCTGATCCCTAGACCCTAAACATGAACCTGGATTATTGATCCCTAAACCCTAAACCCTGGTAACCATAAACACTAAACCCTAAAACCCAAAAATTTACCCTAAACCCCAAACCCTAAACCTTAAACCATAAACCTAAAACATAAACCTTGAACCCTAAACCACAAGCCCTGAGATCTGAACCTTAAACCCTAAACCTTAAACCCTAAACCCTAAACCATGAACCATAAACCCTAAATCCTAAACCCTAAACCCTAAACATTTAGTCTTTAACCCTGAGCCCTAAACCATAAACCATAAGCATTAAACCCTAAATCCTGAAGCTTAAGCCCTAAACCTTGAGCCCTAAGCACTAAACCCTAAACCTTGAACCCTGAACCATGAGCCCTAAATGCTAAAACCTAAACCCTAAATTGAGAATAACAAGTCCAGTTATATTTTTGGGTCTGACATATTAGGATACCAAGTAAATTTGATTGTTTTTTATGCTCTTTTGAATAATTCTTTCAGTTGCAAGCTGTCAGGAACGAAGATTTCATTCGAAGAACATAGCTTGATATGTCTAGTGCTTGTGTAAGCTGAAAATTTGAGAGTATTTCTGAGGTTCAATTTTATTTTCCAAGATGCATTACTCCCATGTTTGAAAATGTTTCTCTAGATACAATGACATTTTGATTCAGACACTCAATGATTCCTGAATGTCCAATCTTGCCACAGACCCCAGTAGTCCTCGATCCTTGGATACATGGAGACATCATTACTGAGACAAACTAGGCACTTTCAAGGAAGAAGAGGTTCTTGTGAATATATAGTTTTGACACATCTAAAACTCCTACAAATGTCAATAACCAATCGAAAATGCCCCTAAAAGTTTGAAGGTTGAATGTCAAAATCTTGAAAAATACCTATGTACTAACCAGATAAGAATCTGAAAAACTATCTTCTAAACCATGATAGATGGAGTTGTGAGACTAGTTCCATAAGGTGTAGAGTGACCCTAACATCTTATATTTACTAAAATGAATTTAAAGTATAAGAAATAATAAAATATAAATAATAATAAAAGAAAAACTTAAACATTTATTTTAGTCAATAGAAGCATGCCACAAACACATATACCACATAACACATTGAAACATGAGTGCATTATAACAAGAGTGCACTATAATGTGAGCACATTATAACATGCTCACGTTATGGCTCAGACTTACTGAACCATAACATGCTTGTGTTATAGCTTGACCCTGATTTTTCTCTGTTGTGTTATAACGCATCTGAGCCATAGAACGTGAGCGCAGTTATGGCCAAAATGGCGAAAAAAATGGATTTTTGTCTATTCTCTTGCCCCCCATCTTTGTGCACTCGCCCCATTTAACTAACTAGTAGAATCCTATTCAAGTGATCATTCCTCCGAAAACACTACAAATTGTAAGAGTAACAACAATGTTGCCATGGCGAAACTTATTTAGAGGGATAGTGGATGATGAATGAATTCAGGATCCTACTTCTACTATGTGGAGAGGTAAAGTCTCTTCACAATGACCTTCACTTAAGGGACAATTCTAAAGTTTATTACATGGAACATTGTACAAAATTTTATGTTTCTTTTTCTCAAGCTTTGACTACCTTTCATATCACCATGCCATATTATTTTCTTCTTTTATGATAACTTGGACATCATATTGGATTTGTCCCAACCTCATAAACACGTTATCACTACATCTTTGGGTCACTTGAACGGATTACTTCTGTATCATTCATGCTTTTACACATGCCTATCACTGACTGTCCAACTTCCCTTTTTGGTCTAATCTTACATTTTTAGTACAATGTTGGCTTGGTCGTAGGTATAATCATTTTCTTGATTACTTTTTTTAAAATTCCTTGAAATTGTAAAAACATGTGTAAAATCCTATGACACTAAAATTCCCAATCTAACATATAAAGTGTCCATGTAGGCATGAAGGGAGAATACATGGATATATAATTGAATGTTATTTATTGCTTAGGTGGTTAGAAATTTCTGGAAGATTTAAGAAAGATACATGAAGGAAGAAATGAATTATAAATCCTTCCATGTGGCATCGATCAAGAAAAAGAATCATTGAGTCAAGAATGATAATATAAGGCACATTCCAAGTTGGAAGGAGGAATGAGATTAATGAGCTTATGATTGGGTATATGAATATGAAAGTGTGCATTTTATTGTTGCAGAGTTGTGAAGCTCACATTAAAGGGTGTGGGAGGTATTGATCTTCATGTGACACCATGTTATCCACCCAAAGGTGAATAGTGGAGAGGTTGATTTCCTTCCCAAGAAAAACATGATGTTACATAACATTGGGCAGTTATGTGGTCTTTGATAAGGTTATCAAAAATTCCTTTCTCACATGCCTACCATATAAACTCAAATTTAGCCATTTATTATTTTTACATTGTTGGATATGAATTTTATTCTTGGCTAAGACAAATACCCACATCTTACCCCCATTCAATACATCTTGTTATCTCTCCTCCAACTTTCTCATTCCTACAGAATAATGTGTCGTCACATTATGTGTATAAAAGCATAAAATTAGTACTTAAACTCTGCTCATCATGATGCATTTATTCTAGATTTTACCATCTCCATGTCAAAAACTATATAGTAGGGTATCAATGTAATTTATGATCCTATCTAGAACATGTACATTCTTGGAATGACGCATCTTCCAACTTCATTTTAAATTGGGTTGGCCTTTGTTGGGTGTTTTTATCCCCCTGGGTTGCCCTTATCATAATAAAGTACCTTTGGAGCCCTATATAAGAAATTTTATATCATCTTATTCACTAACTTGGCATTTTCAAGTTCTCTTATTATAAACACTGGATCAAAAGTCACCAAGGCTTCCTAAATATTCTAAAGTTAATGCACATCCATTTGCGCAACCACTAATACAGTTCTGAAGCACTTAACTAGGTTAAGCAGTTCATCTTCCCTCATTTACAAGCACTAAAAGATCCCAGTTCAATTTCTTAACAATTGCACAATCATCTCAATCATGTTTAAAGTCATTCAAGTTGCCAATTAGTTTCATTCATGTATATATTACATGCTAGGGGATAAAAATGTGTGGTTTGAGGCCTCTTCAGAGTAATGTTGATGTAGTCGATGCGTGGATTGCACTAAAACCCAAACTCTAACCTTCTTGTAGGGTATCCTGCCAATGGTTAGTGTTTGATTATGATTCAACTAATTTCATATAATTTCATGATTGTCCAACATTTAGCGTTTGACAACAACACACATTTCTAAACCACCAAAGGGCACAAAAAATTATAGAACCCCACTCACATTAGGTCTAAGACAATATAATAGTTCTAGGACCATACAAACATTCCTAGAAGACCTGTAGTATTCCATACCAGTGTAGTTTCTAGTTACAATCTTAAGAATGAAGCATCTATAGTCTTTGGACTCCCATTTTATTTAACTTGTGCACACAGATCTCTCATGTATAATTTTGCATAGAAAATTGCTTCTTCCTTCTTGCGTATTTGATCTTATAGTATGTTGTAATCATTAGTTGCAAGTATTAATGTGTTATTATGATATTGTGTGGTTAATGGTGGAAGTTAATTAATCAAAATAACCCCTTGTAATGAATCTTACATTCATTTTTTAGTTTTTTGTGTATTCTCATAATAATGTATAAAACTTAAAAAAGGTGTAAACATTTGGTGAACTTAGCTCATGTATCAAACATTTTGGATCAAACCCTAGCGGCCCTAGGGTCACTCTTTGTAAGTTAGTCTCATACATTATTGGTGTTTTTTTTGTCCTTTTATATATCATTATGATTAATCCTCAACTCTCCTATCATTTTTGCATTAAGCCTAGGGTTTCTTTCTCCCTTCTTAGTATGATATAATATTGTCCTCTTCATACAAAATGATCTGGGTAGTTTCAAATGACAAAAATTTTTAATCCACAACTCCAAATCAAGAAAAGATGGTCTCATGATCTTGAGGATTACTTCAACCTAGAATCGGTTTTGTGTCATTATCATCCATGTTTCAAAATTTATGGGAAATAATAAGTGTCAGCTGTCATTTTCTCTATGTATTTCAAATTATTATAGCTAGTGGTGATCTTTTTCATTCTTGAGCAAGTTCCCTTCCAGTTGTGTAGTCTTCTAGAATATGCTTTGAGGTTGTTAGAGTGGATATTTTTAGTTGACATATTTCTTTCAAGAGAGAAGCATGAGAAAGGTGAGACATTCCAACATATTCCCTTCTTCCTCTCTGCATTTCTCCTTCTATCTTCTATATTTTAACAATCAAATTTAATTGTAAATGGTTCCTCCTCCTTAAATACATAGTTACTCTACTCTTTTGAGGATTAAGCTTCTGCGTCCCTAGATCTTTGGTTTTTTAGATTTTTAAATTCATCAATGTCCTTTTTCATAATTGTAATTTTTTTTGTATATCTCAAGCTTTAATATAACTCTCATTGTGGCTTGGATATGCCCTTTATTGTTGTGTTGTTGTGTCTTACCTCTATGTTATTCCTTGTGGTTTATTTTTTTGTAGTGTTTGCATTATTTTAATCCATTATGTTTGATATAGGTCAAGAGGGAGAGTTATATTTAAATGCAAGTTTATTGTGGCTTATATTTTCCCTTTGAGATTGTGTTTTGTCTTCTTTCTTCTAATCTCATATAAGGAGAGTGATCCGTTGACTTCTTCATGCATTGCCATGTTTATTTTCCATGTTTTCTTCTATTTTTCCTACAATTGGTATATTAGAGTAGAATATTGATATCATATAGTAGTTAGGATAAGAGCTACTTTTCCCTTGAGGTCTCTCACAAGGGTCTAAGTTCCCACACCTTAGAGGCATCCCCAATATTGCTGCTGAGACACCAATACTCATTTGGTAGTCTTAATGTAGACATTTTCTGTACCCAACACCAACCAATAGGTGTCCATGTGACAGGTTCATGCATTGTATTGATCACATGATATGCACAAAATAGGGTTTTTGAAAAGGCCTTTGAACCTTTTCAATAAATGCAATTGTAGGTGTAATGCTATACTCACTACCTTTGCCAAAATCCTCCTAGTTTATGCCAAAATGGGAGATTTAGAATAGGGAAAGGACATCCAATACTTTATGTTAGACACAGTTATGAGTTCCCTAGTCAACATGTACGCAAGATGAGGAACCATACAAAGTGCATGTAACCTATTTGATAAAATCGATGAGATGTGGTCTTGTGCACTGCCAAATATGCACAAAATAATTTTAATTTGAAAAGGCCTCTAAAAATTTCAAACAAATGCATTTGACAACCATAAAACTCATGTGAAAATGGAATCTTTAACACAATGTATAAACATTCATCAAAAGATAATGAAAACTAGAATTTTGTCAAATATTATAGTTGTTAATGCTCTTATTGACATGTATACAAAATGTGGAAGCATACACAAAACATGCTAACTATTTAATACAATGACTCAAATAGATGTTGTCTCATAGAATACACTTCTTTCATTTATTTTATTGACATTGAAATGAAGTCACAAACTCACTTCGACATTACATCCCTTGGGACAATACTTTACAACTAGTACAATTGCTATTTTATTTAGAAGTGAGAAATTTGGGTGGCTATGAGGGCTCGCCCTACTAGAATTACCATCTTGCTCACCATCCAGCATTTATTCAACCTAAAAAAAACATTGATATTATAACAAAATATTCCACGAAGCTCGAATGATTAAAAGGCTCTCCCGTGACAAAAATAGGAGAAAGTAGAGTTCATTTTGAGATACGTGATAATGCAATTCCTTGCTCCTCTGAAACCATTGTAACAAATTTGTTGACTGATTTTTGTTATTTGGATTCCTAACTCACTCCTCCTGCAATGTATGTAAGTTTTGTAAGTACCGAGGCGTGCGTTAGCAGTGATCAACGTTAAAATTCACGTGATTACTTACTCTGACTCTGACTCTGAGCATTGTTAATGAGATAGGCTTTGAAGAATTCGCTGTTCTCTCGTAGCAGCCCCTTCCAAACTGCCATTCATTCAAGACCCACAACCAATTAGTAAAGAATATATACTTATGGCAAAATGGGTTGAGAAAAGCGAAAAAACGAACCTGCGAGAGTGAGGAGAGGGTGAATGTGGGCATGCTTGGCAAGGGCTCGCACGCAGCCGCGACGATCCATGTTGAATAACAGGCATTTCTCGATGAGATGTTGAACCATGCGGATGTAATTGTATTTGTAGTTGCCACCATTCTCCTCTAATAATAATAGGCCTGCACAGTTTATATGGCTACGTGTTGCTGGAATTCTCATTTTGGCAAAGTGCTGTCGTCCCCCAGTTTTGATTATTTTGAGGAAAGGAGAAAGTGGGTATAAGTATTGACAAAACAGACTTGTTTGTTGCAGAAAAATGGAGGGGATAATTATCCAAAGGGCATCCTAACCAAGGGCCGAAACAGCGGACGTAATCTACAAATGGTACCACCGCATCCTTTCATTCGGATAAGACTGGGTGAGTTTTATCATCTGAGAGAAGCTAATGACACTAAAATCCAACGCAATTGAATTTCAATCCAAAACAATGGAATATTTATTTGTCCTCTCTCTCTTCCTAAAATTAGGTGTAGGTGTAGGTGTGGGTGTGGGTGTGGGTGTGGAGGGGAATACGTGTGTGTGTGCATGGGGAGGGGAAAGTGCTTTTTGCCCTAATAATGATGACCCACATGTATTGCAATTCAATTCAATTATAATTGTTGGGATTTCTAGCAACTCAGATGTAATAAACTTGTGTAGTGTGATGTGAACACCGAAGTAGATGCGGTTGAGGAATAATTTGTGGAAATATGAAGTTAAGTAAAGGAGGATTTATGTTGGTTAAGGTAATTGATTTGTCTATAATTGTAGAATAACATCTATCTTGCTCGATAGAAGAAAGAGTGGTAGAGTAATAATTTATAACATTCTTGATTTTAATAGGAATGTAAGAGATAACAAATTCAAGTGTATCATTTTCTATGTCAAGAGGAGGAGAAGTGAAAGTAGATCGAATTATATCATTCCCTCTACTTTGACGAGAAGGAATGGGATCCAAAGCTTTGTTGTTATTATATATTTCAAGAGACGAAAATGAAATCAAATCATTTGATCTTATCTTTAACATTAAATTTAATTGAAACATTAAAAGAAGGGATAATGAGAGATACAAAATTTCCACAATCTCTAAGATTGTTAGTGTAATCATCCTCATGATCTTAAGTACTTGGATATTCAACAAAACATACATGCCATGTGTATAAAAGCTACCAATACCAGCAATATCTTCATCACATATAGGGATATAAACTAAAGACTCGTAGGTTTGCTCATTATTGTAGCCTCAATATAACAACATGGCATCGATAGAGGAAGCCATGAAAGCCCAGAGGATTTAAAACTGTAAGATTAGGCTAAGGAATAGAAATATGCAAAAAGTAATGGATAACATTGACAATTGGAAACCTAAGGGATTGTAATAAAAGGCGTGATCGGGATAGGGAACCTAAGCCAAACAGGTAAGGGATTAGATAAATAAGAGGGTTCATGAAATGATTTATTCATATTAATGTTTGAAAACCTTAATAGGGGATAGAGAACTTAAAAACTAATATGTAATCGAAATAATCTAGATAAGTGCTACAAGAGCCAAAACTAAAAATACATGTAAAATGATACTGATAAGTTACATTAATTGAGACACACGATAAGTATACCAAAACATAAAAGTCATGATTCAAGGGATTAATTCAATACTGACATTATCAAGTGCTAAGTTGCCAACTTTAGATGTCTATAGGAGTTAGATGTCTTGGTGTTGCCACCATTGATTATCTTTTTGTATTGAGTTATTGTTGTCTCTCCATTAATAATTTCATCTTCCTATTTATTGTGTTAGGCGCTATGAATGGTTCAAAGGCTCACACACCTCATCATTTAAGAAGATTGGGTGTAGGTCTTCGAGCTTGATTGACAATTGTTTTCTCAGAGATGGTTATTCTCCCTTGGTGGCAAACACCTTTGGGAATGCCTTCCTGAGTATATATTTTTTGAAAAGTAAGGACACAATTTACCATTTAAAATTTAAATCTAAAAAAAAAAGGGGGTTATTGAGATAGTTGTGGATGACCTATGTTGTAAGCCCTTGTAGTGGATAAAATTTATCAATTTGACACTGAGGAATGTCTCTATTTTTTTGTTTTGTTTAGATATCAGTGGTTGCCCCATTTTTATAGGTCAAGTGTTTATTTGATAATCAAGTCTAAGTGTGTTGTTTTGATATAAAAGATCAGTTTTACACCTTGTTTTTTTGGGTGAGTAATTGTTGGCAGTTGAATTTTGCAACAAATTTTATAATTTCCTATGTTACTGATTAAAAACAAAGGTACTATTTTTAAAAATATATGATTTAGCTTTGTTAGTGGTTAGAATAACTAGCCCTATATATTTGTAATAGTATGGTGTTAAATTGAATCTTATTGAGCTTTTTCTCTTCCGAATATGAGGTGAAACCCACATTTGGTATCAAAGTTGGTTCTTGAAAGATCCCTCTCTATTTTTCACTCCACCCGTGTTTTAGTTCATTAGGTATACTTAGGGAAGGGGTGAGCAGATACCACAAACCTCATAGAAAACCCATTGCCTTTGTATGTGTCCATCCATTTGTTGTAATGTCAAAACATACAGATAAAGGCTAGCAAGATACCACGAACCTCATGTAACCCATTTGTTCATGTGTTCACCCTTCTTGCAATCTGTCGATGATGTAGCAGAGCGGATCTCGTATGAACCCGTTTAGCAGACATCATTCATTAACATCATATTTCTCTTTCCATCCTATTCACTCTAAATGCAGTTTTTTACTCCATTTTGTTCATTGTTTGCATTCCAAAAATTAGATAAAATAAAATTAAAAAATTTGTTAGGAATTTTTTTTTAAGGTGAAACATCAGTTTGCATCTGTAGAAGGAAATAGAAGAACTATTCTTTGAGCACAACCACAGTTTTTTCTGGGTGCAACTCCTACTAACAGTTTAATAAATCAAATTATAGATTTAATTTAATCAATTTTGAAAGATCTATATTACATATTTGTGTATTAAAGTATGAAAATTTCGCATTGCACTAAAATAATGCATTACAGGGCCTTGTATTAGGTGAGTTCCTTGGTTTGGCGAGTTAGATTTATAGCTCGGATGATTTTTCCTTCATTGGCATGCTCACATTTCTCCTAGACGAGCTCTTCATTGAGATACCTTTGATGGCTCACATTGACTCCAATGCCCAGATCGAACATTTGTCTCGGTGAATGGATCAATTACAATCCCTTGTTCCGAACTCTTTCCCATGCGGCGCATGCAAGAAACATAGTAGAAATCCTTGCCTTATGGAAATCTCTTCTGATCTTTATTTGGATCACAACCTATACCCCTCCAAGTTCAGCGCTATCTCCTCAAATCAAGTCTGTGATTCAACGATCATGGTAATCAAATCCCTGATTTATCCACGCGAGCTCTTTAATGAAAAGTTGATCATCTTCAAACCTAAACCAATTTGAAATTGGAATCAAGCTCCACCTTGGTTCGATCAAGACAGAAGCAGGTGCAAGAGTTTAAGGAGCGTGTTGTGGAGCAAAGAGGAATGTAACCTCATCAGATGCGTAGGAAATGAACACTAACTCACAAACAGTAAAAATGAAAGATATATTTACGTCGTAAGGCGTTTCCAAGTGAGCTGCGACTTGGAGGGTCTGACAGATGTCAAATAAGCGAGGGCTGGGATTTGATCTTGCATTTTTGTTGAAATCTAATAGTTCATATTGAGTTTGCAGGTAGCCAATGAAATCGCATCACAAAGATTGTGCTTCCTTGGCTATTAATCCGACGGTGGAGGAGAGTGGATTGCTAGGAATCGTTGATTGGGAGATGTACTTGTCCTAGAGAATAGTGCGAACATGTTTTTCATTTGTATTTTCCGTAGGTTGTTTGGCACAGAGGCGTGATGTGGGAGACGATTGGATGGGGGAACCATACTGCAATGGTAATGTTGCAACATAGTTCGTTTTTATGGGCAGCATGTCTCAACCACTATCAATCCCCCGTTTGATGCCCTAACAAATGGACCCATTTCACTTTTCTCACAGGTCTCTCTTATTACCCACCCCGTTTGCAAAGTTGAATTCCATTGTTTGGCATGCACAAATAATATTGAATACTCCATGTTTAACCAAAATGCTTTGTTTAGCAGAATGGTGTTGGTTCCTTTAACCAAGAAAAGATCCCAGAAAAATGTTCCTTAACCGAATGCAATTCTTTATTATTCACAAAGAACAACCCCCAACGGCTTGCTCATCTCAGAGGCTACTGACGTTTCCAACACTCCTCAAGGGTGAGCCGCAAATTCTTTTTCTTACTTATCATAGTGTGTGTTTTCTGTTTCCCAAACTATTTTATTGATGAGTTTTTTCAGGGCATCAAATGCAGGAAGAGAAGAAGGATTGAGACCCTGAAGAAGGTTGGAAGAAGTGACATAGACATTGTAATCCCTTCCATTGCATTCAGAGGAAGCCATGGAGAAACCCCACCTGTAGATATTCTTGGCCCTCTTTTTGCCCCCTTTTTGCCCCACCCACGGTATTCAAAGCATATGCTATGCTCAATGCACCTGAAGTAAAATTTTAATTTGAAAATATTTCACACCTTTATTCATCAAAGGTCACATTGGTCCCAAATCCAGTGGCTTATCTTTGCCAGAAAGCTTAGGAAACTTACCAGTTATTGCATTCTATATAGCTCGGATATTCAAGTGTAATGAGGGGCGTACTGTTGAGATGTACTTTTTACCATGTCATACTGTTCATTTAAGGTTTTTAGTTTTTACTATAATAGTCTGACGAGGTTTTTAAAAAAATTTTGTATTAATTCCATTATTAAATTCTTTTTGGTGAAGACTTTTCACTATTTCCATTAGGCAAGTGATGTACTAGATGGACTAGTGGAGAGGCTTAAGCGGGGGAGTGATTTTAATGAGATTTATATGACATCACACCAGACAACAAGGGATTTATATGGCGGTAAGTCCATAGACATCAGGGGATTTATATGGTGGTGACTCCATAGAATCATGCTCTACGATTTCCATCTTATTCCCCTTTATATAGATCTGTAGACCCCCTTTTTTCACATTACATACAATCAGTTTGTTTATGCCACATCTTGTTGTTTATTCATGGCTTGTTGTATGAAAATTATTACAGGGTTGAAAACTTGACTAATATTATAAAACAAAGATAAAATAGCCTATATAAATAAGTAGTTAACATACCAGGATTTGACATGTGCAACCCTGCTTTACACTGAACCTAATTTCAAAGATACCTATTGTCCAATTTATGTAGTTTTTGATGTAGTGTTGCATGGACGTCTAAAGTGGATCTTATGTTAAAAGTCCATGCAATAGCATTCTCAACCTTTGCAGTGGTTTTTCTGAGCTATTGATTTTGTCCATCCAGAAGGTTTGAAAATTCTGTAAATCTAACTAGACTAGTTACTGATTGTCCCTCAAGCAAAATTTGATAACGACCATTTGAAACAGGGTCTATGATTGGCTTCTACATCCAAAACAACTCTTACGCTTATAGAGACAAGAGATAGATAGATATGTTCATTGTCAGTTTAAATGATTCCTATGTAATTCTTATGAAATCATGTCATGAGTTAGAGGGTAAATTTCTAGACTATTTTTACAAGGTTATAGGAAGACCAGTGGTTCTTATCGGTCCTCTTCTTCCTCGCCATTATCCTCTCAAACCATATACTATGTAAATAAGTGGTGGAAAGAATAGCGATTTTATAAAAAAATTGTTTATGTATCGTTTGGAACTGAATATTTTCTTCCAGAAGAACAAATAGAGGAGATAGTTTTGGGTTTTGAGGACAACAACCAACTATTTCTATGGATTCTCCATTTTTCTGCAATATAATCTGATCAAAATAAAAGGGAAATAGATATCAAGTTCCACTCTGTGTAAGTTTGTAAGTTTTGAGTACAGTAAATAGATGTCCAAAGTTCTGTCATGTTCAATTTTAGAATAAAAATCTGAAAGGGAACATTCTGGAAAAGAGATGTCTGTAGGTTTCTGCTTCTCTTGCTTTGACCTGTTTTTGTAATAATCCCTCTATTTAGAATCAGGCTAACAATGATAAGATATTTGCATCTAATAAATGAATAATTTGTAGAATATAGCACAATACAAGAGATATGGGGGCCAATATGCCCTAATATGCAATATATTCATAATAATACCCTTAAGGTAGGGTAACACCATACAATGCTCCTTAAGGAAGGACTAACTCCACAATCTCCCAAGATGAGAATCCACTTCAAGGGGGACACCTCCAATATATCTATACTAATTAGAAGACTCAACCCATACCCCATGACGTTGATACTCACATCCCTTATATAGACATACATTACTCTTAATAGATGGGTAACACTTAATCCCAATGTAGGACGACTCATTACCCAATATAACTAATTCTTATGTAACCCCATATAACTAACTAGGGGATGTGTACCACACATGTCGGCATCTCCATCAACCCATATACATTATAATATCATAACCCATGTGGACCTATATATTATAAATATATAAATAACTAAGGGGATGTGTGCCATATGTCAGCATCTCCATTAAACCATTATAATATCATATCCCAAGGTACATAGCATTGCCTCCCTCTTTGACATGTTTCGTCCTTGAAACATAAGAAGAAGCCATATAATGAGTGTGCTTTAAATTATTGCACACTTGTTGCCATGCTTGATCATCCAACCACCCATATGAGATCCTAGTGGGTGATGCTGCTCCAAACCTGGTTCCATATTCCCTTGCATTCCTCTAATTCCATCCTTGCACATATGTGTTCCTCCTTGGCATCCATGCATATCCATAATAATTATTCCTGTGATTCCATGTCATATAATTATTGTTCCATTGATATTGTGTATAGCCATGATTATTACTCCTCCAATTCCCTGTATATCTATATAGATTGTTTCCCTCATGTGTCCTAGCATGAACCCATGATTTTTTCTTCTCATGATCACGAGGGTGTCTATATGGTACAACCTTGGTATCCTCAACCTTATCAGCTTTTTCCTCAACATTCTTTTCCTCTTCCACCTTGTTTGCAATTTATTTTTATCTCTTGAGTAGATGAATTATGTTTTTCTTTTTCATCTTTTTATGCAGCCTCTCCTTCTGAATAATCCTTATTCTTTTCTTCATCATCTTCAAATTCCTCTTCATGATCCTCATTTATATTAATTTTTTTCCTGCTAAGTGTGATATATTGCAATGTAATTTTCTTTCACTTGTACCGCAATTTCATGAATTTATTTTGCACATTAAGATTAATTGTTCCCAATGTCTCTAACCAAGGATATCCAAGAACAATATCCATACCATCCATATATAAAGCATAAAAATATGAATGTAAAACATATTTATCCATAGAGATCTTTAAATCTTCAAAAAATTGAATATTTTTACCATCCACTTGAGCTTCCTTAATATGCTTTGTTTGCACATGTAGATTTTGAGCTACATCCATGTTGATGAAGTTATATTTGTTGCTAGGGTTTATGGAAACAATTACCTTTTTCCTTTGAATACACCCTTCAAACTGAAATATTGAAGCTTCCTTCCTTGGAGATGCACTATCATGTTTTTGGCGAGAAAAATTGTCTTGTAGAAAAATTGGTGGGTTTCAAGCCAACGCTATGGGAATCTAAGTCCCTCTACTTGAACGGTGCAGCTTCCATAGGTGCATGCATGAAATATGGGTTTCAATGGTGGCATTTTGACTAGAGATCCAACAGGGGCACTCCACTGACCCTGTGGCAAAGCTAGCAATGTCTCGCTAGAGAAGAAACTTTGTCTTGGAAAGGGGAAGGGGAGTGGAAATGGAGGTAGGAGAAAACTAATGTTGTGAGTAGAATATCAGATGCCCACACACATTAATTAGAAATTTTGTTTACATGCATTTATAGTTAGAAGAAAAATAAATCCGCAGGAGAAGCTACAAGACCAAATGAAATTCATTGGTCGCAAGGTACCAAACAATCCCTCAATCAAAGAGGTGAAAATTCCTTCTTTTATTATTGAAGCTAAAGTAGAATTTGTACAGAGCTTTGAGAATAGAAGAAAATCTAAGGAGAAGGGAAAATAGAAGAAGTATGGCATTTTCTATCTTTTCCAGGTACAGAGCACTCTCAGTCTTTTTGAAATCAATCGCCAGCCCCTTGGAATGGCTCTGAGGAGCCATTATATCTCATTCCAAAACGGTTACAACTTTACAAATCATTTACGCCTCTTCAAATTCCTCCATTGCAAAGAAAACACTCATGGCGGGTTAAAAACCAGATCTTGCAATGTGAACGTTACATTTGATTTTCCAGTTTGAATACAGACCATTTGATTTTCTCTTATAACTTTGAAATCGGGTCGTCCATGTGGTAGGAAGAGATTGGAGCGGGTATGGGGGAAACCCCTTTGCGTTTTGTGATTTTTTAGAGATTTGGAAATTTGGAACAAATTGGCCTACACCCCCGCTTCAAATTTTTAACTTAGGCACATGGCACGTTTTCATTGGAAATGGGGTTGCGGCCCTTTTCTCAACATTTTAACCTTTTTTGGAAAAAGGCTCAAAAACTCAAATTCCTCCACCAACCCGCTACTCTGATTTAACTCTTGACACGTGGCATCCTTTGATTGGAAATGGGGTGTGCGGCCCTTTTCTCAACATTTTAACCTTTTTTGGAAAAAGGCTCAAAAAATCAAATTCCTCCACTGACCCACTCTCCTGCTTTGAATTTTCAACGGAAATGGGCCTGAGACCTTGGACATTTTTCCCTTATATAGCGGGCTTCAACTTTGACTTTTACCTTTATGGCCTGATCAGGGCTATAGGTCATTTTTTAACTTTTCACTTTTTTTGGAAAAAGGCTCAAAAACACAAATTCCTCCACCAACCTGCTCTCCTCTTTGAATTTTCAATGGCGGGTCTGAGACCTTGGACTTTTTCCTTGCAGGCTTCAACTTTGACTTTTACCTTTATGGCCTAATTGTGGGTCATTTTTTAACTTTTCACCTTTTTTGGAAAAAGGCTAAAATTTCACAGATTCCAACACCAACCTACTCTCCCACTTTGAATTTTCAACGGTGGGCCTGAGACCTTTGAAGTTTTTCTTGCGGGCTTCAACTTTGACTTTTACCTTTATGGCCTGATCGAGGCTGCAGGTCATTTTTTAACTTTTCACCTTTTTTACAAAGAGGCTCAAAAACACAAATTTCCATTGACCTACTTCCAATTAGGTATGTCCACGTACCCATGGATGATGGGGCCAAAATTTGACGGGGAAGAAAACACCCATCGTTCCCAACTGTGGGAAAAATACACAGAGGAAGAGAACTTCATCATTTTGAGTCCAATTTTTGAATTTCCTTTGCGAGTTCCAGAGGCATGGAGGAAAAAAAATGATTTGACGACCTAGGCAATAGAACAAGCACGAACAATTTTCAATCAAAAAAGGATATTGTAAAGAGGATATTACGTGCACAGACAAGGAGATGGAGAATTTCTCAAAACGAGCAAAACAGAGATTTAAACAGCACTAGGGCACAAATTTTGCTATTTCTTCAAACTTTCAACTTGGCTTAAATACTTTGGGAGGGTGAGAGCTTGAAACTTTTGAATTTAACTTGGAAAACGAAAAGTAGTTTTTGGGAGACAACAACTGGCTCTAGCTTGGGGACATGGCATGGACTGAGCATGACGAAGACATGGTATGAGGATCCAAAATCTCAATTTTTAAACCGTATAACATTGACCAATGCCTTATCCATTAGGCCTTGCAGATTCATGTATAATTTTGAGAAAGAATGCAGAAGGAGGAAACACACAAGCCAAACCACACACAACAAAAACCAAACAAAACTAAACCAAAACCACACAACAGAAAAGGGAAAAACACACCTACGAAATCACCTATGGTACAAGGCAGGGGACAACCCACTTTCACTGATGATACAATTTCAAGTATTGCCCACTTTGAGGCAATTCCAATGGTGTTCCATCCAAGTATGAGAGGAGAAAAAAATTCTCACCACAAGCTCCATGAATTTGGAATGGGCCTAGCCACAATGAATCAAACTTTCCATGGCTGCCCTTTGGTTCTCTTCTCTTGTCCCATAGCAGGACAAAATGTCCAACTTGAAATTTCTTGCTTTGGTCTTCTTGTAAAAAAATTTCTTCACTTTCAATTGATGCTCCTTAATTCTATCCACCACTTGGCATCTGCTTTCTTCCATCTTCTCTAGGAAGAGGATCCTCTTGTCAATGGAGTCTTTGTATTGACCATCTTCTATTTCTTGCAGCAACTTGAGAGCTGGCATCTCAATTGTGAGGGGAATCTCTACCTCAACTCCATACAACATTTGGAAAGGTGACATACCTATTTCCTTCTTAGGAGTGATCCTATCAGCCCACAATGCATCATATAACTTCTTGTGCCAGTTCCTTTGATTCTCATCTATCAGCTTGCGAACAATGGTCACAATGTTCTTGTTGCTTGACTCAGCTTGCCCATTTCCCTGTGGGTAGTAGTTAGAAGAGTGAGATAGGGAGATTCCAAAGCCATAACAAAACTCTGTGAGCTCCTTGGAAGAGAAATAAGTGGCATTGTCTACAACAAATTTTCTGTGGTATTCCAAAATGAATAATGATATTCTCCTTGATGAAGTTGCAGACTGTTTCAGAGCTAGCTTGCTTGGTTGGGATGGCTTCCACCCATTTAGTGAAGTAATCAATTGTTGTGAGTACATAAGTATGCCCTGCACTAGAATGAGGATTCAGAACACCAATAAAATCTAGCCCCCATTGCTGAAATGGTTCTTCAATCACCACAGGCCTGAGTGGCAATGCAACTAGTTGTGGCTTTCCAACAAATTATTGGCATGCTTTGCATTTGGAAACCCAATCTTGAGTGTCTGCAAAGATGGAGGGCCAATAATATCTCCCTCTAAGGATCTTATGTGTGGTGACCATTGCTAAGAAATGTCCACCACAAGCTTGATCATGATATGCCCTGAGAAACTTTTCTTGCTGCTCCTTATCTACACACCTGAGGAAACAACCATCTAGGCCTCTCTTGTAAAGTGCATGATTCCAGATCACAAACTTGGTTTACCTTTATCTTGAGTGTCCTTCTTTGTTTGTAATCAAGATGAGGAGGGAATTCTCCATAAGTGAGGTAGTAAGCAATGTCAGCATACCACTCATCAATAGTGGTGATAAAGAGCACCTATGGACTGTCTCCTAAACAGGTTGAGAAAACACCATCTTTTTCTCCCTGATGAGCCCTAAGAGCTTCATCTTCAGCAATCAGCTGGCACAAACCATTTCCTCTTACTAGATTAGAGGGTCTAATCTCCAAGTCATACTCTTGGGTCTTTGCAATCCAACTTCCTCTCTTAGCCCTAGGATCTTGTTGAGTCAAAATGGACTTGATTGCACTTCCAGGGACCATCACCACTATATGGGAATTGAGAATGTAGAATCTGAAACTTTTAACAGCTTTGACCACTGCGTAGGCATGTTTCTCCAATTGGCTGTACTTTAGCTCATGATTTTTCAAAGGACAACTCATGAAAGCAATGGGTGCTTCCAAACCTTCATCATTTTTCTGAACAAGGACAATAGAGAGTGTATGTTCTGATGCATAGCAATACATGATGAAATCCTTGTTGAAATCTAGAGATACAAGAGTTGGAGCTTTGGCAATGGCTTTCTTGATCTCCTCAAATGCTACTTTTCCTTCCTTATTCCACTTGAAAACTGCTTGAGGCTTCATCATGGAATTTATATGCTTAGTCAGTTCAGAAAACTCATGCACAAAATGACGAATGAATTTTACCTTTCCAAAGAATGAATGAACTCCCTTCTTGCTAGTTGGTAAGGCTAGTGCTTGGATAGCTTTGATCCTCTCAGGATCAATGTGTGCTCCATGTTTGTTCACAATGTGTCCCAACAACTTACCTTTTGTGACTCCAAAAATGCACTTCTTTGGATTTAGAGAAATGCCATGTTTCCTACACCTTGTAAGGACTTGCTCCAAATGACAGATATGATCTCCCCTCCTCTTTGAAAAAACCATGACATCATCAAGGTAAATGACAATGCAATGTTTCAAATCTTTGAAGGCCAAGTCCATTGCTCTCTGGAAAGTGGCTCCTGCATTGATCAAGCCAAAAGGCATTTTTCTGTAGGAAAAAGTGCCCCAAGGTGTTGTGAAGGTTGTTTTGTTGCAATCCTCTTCTGCCACCTTGATTTGGTTGTACCCTGAGAATCCATCAAGCAAAGAGATCATTTCAGATCCAATGACTACTTGCAAAATATGATCCATGATTGGAAGAGGGTAGTTGTCCTTGAGAGATGCTTGATTCAAATTTCAGAAGTCTACACAAATCCTTATTTCCCCATTCTTCTTCCTTACTGGCACAATGTTAGCCACCCATGTTGAATGGTGGATGGGGAAGATGATTCTAGCATTGAGCATCTTTGTCACCTCTTCTTTGATAACATCAACAATCTTTGGATTGTAGGGCCTTTGTTTTTTCTTGAAGGGCTTAGCTCCTTGCTTCAAAGGAATGGAGTGATGCATTTCCTTTGGCTGAAAAGGATTTGAGTTCATCATAGGAATAGGCGAGGACATATGAGTAATTTTTTAGCAGAGACAACAAACTTTCTCTTCTCTTCTGGTGAGCAGCATTTACCAATGTTAACCATCCTTGGATTCTCTGAAGTTCCAATGTTTTCTTGATCAAAATCAGATGGACACCGAGAAGACATGTTTTTCTTTCTCTTGGATGAACCTGTCATGTTTGTCAAAGAGGTCTTCCAAAGAAACTAGGCCTTTGGGGATTTTGTTTCCTTTCAGTTTGATTACTCCCTCTTCATTAATTCCCTCAATTCCTTCCTTCTCTTCTTTGGGGACTGATTCACGGTGTGGGTTTTCACTTCCTTCAAAGAAAATATTATTGAAGTTATCCCTTTGTTCTAAGAAGGCTAGGATCTGATTGTCATCATTAAAGACCTGCCAGTGATTTGCATTGTTTGGTATGTTGGGTCTGAACACCATCTCAATGGTCACTTTATCCTTGCCAAAAGAAGGATGAGGTGTCACTAAGGAAGCTGACACTGCTAGGGAATCAGCCTTTTCATTCTGCTCCCTAGGGATAGCTTCAATGGAGAATGCATCAAAGGATTCAATGCAGTCCCACACTCTATTTCTATAGTGCCTAAGTCTGGGGTTTTTCACCTGATATTGTTGGTGGACCTGCTTTACCACAACCTCTGCATCACCTTTACATCTCAACTTCTTGATTCCCATGTCCTCTGATGTATTCATGCCTAAGAGTAATGCTTCATACTCTGTTGTATTATTTGTATTGTCAAATTTCAGCTTGTAGGCAAAAGGATATACCTCATTGGAGGGAGAGTATAATACTACACTAACTCCTGAACCTGCTCTGGAATGACTGCCATCAAACTCCATTGTCCAGATTCAGTCTTCTTCTTCCTCCATGAGAAGTGGCAAGTCCTCTTCCTTCTGTGATGTAAGGAGGTAATTTCCAAGCCCACAATCTTGAAAAAGGATATCAGCTCTTGGATCATCATACTTCCTTACTGTGAACTTCATTTTTCTGACTGGCAGCAGCTTCTTCATTTCTCCTTTCACTGGGATAGTTGCAGATGACCAATCAATTTTTATTTCTCCACCTAGATCTCTGCAAAAACTTCTACTCAACAACATACCAAAAGATGTTGGGATGTTTGCCACCAAAATGGTCAAGAGTATCTTCTTGTCAGGGTAATCAGCTAATGCAACCTGAGCATCCTTAATCCTTCCTACCAATGGAACTTGTTTGGATTCCATTGAGTAGCATGTGCCATTTACCTGGGTCAAAGTGAGGCCAAGAGAATTTGTAACTTTTGCTGGCATCACATTATTTGAGGCTCCAGAATCTATAATGCAATTGTTCAGCTAGAAACCTTTGATGAGAAGTGATAGGTAAAAAGGCTCAACTTTGTTGGTGGTGGAGGCACTGAGGGCTAGCATGTTTTGAGAAGATGGTGTGGATGGTGTGGGAAGTAAGCCTTTAGAATTAGAGATTGGGGATGTAGAGTTACCACCTCAGACTGCCTTGATGAATCTGTCAAATTGGGCGGGATGTGTTTGTAGGTATTCAATTTTAGAGAGCTGGACTTTGGTTTTGCTAGCATGCTCTACAAAGTCAAATGAAGTTATGGTAGATGAGGAAGAGGTTCCAAAAGTGGATGAGGACTTAAATGGCAGATGCGTCGTTACTTTTGGTGTTGGGTTCTCCTTTTCAAATGTAGAAATTGGCTTGGAAGGAGATGGGGGTGTAGCCTTTGATTGAAATTTAGATGTTCTTGCAGAACCAACATTTAGAAGAGAATTGCTCTTAACAACTTTTGAGTTGGGAGAAGAATCAGATAACTTACTTGGCACAACAGTGTGATCCTTGACAACTGGTGAATCTAATTTCTCTCTAGCTGATTCCATGGAATATGGTAATGGTGATCCCCTATTGATGATCTTGTTTAGTGGAGGCTTTGAAGAGCTATCTTCTTTGTTCTTCCTACTCTCAATTGTAACTGTTGAGGCTGAAACACCATTCTTGGATTGTGCACGAGTGAAAACAGCACATGAAAAACTTGGAGCTTCTTCATCACCTTCCTCCTCATCATCAACGTATTCAATGAGGCCATTGTGCATGCCAACCTCTTCAATTTCAAGATAGTTTTCATAGTCATCCATGATTTCTTCTTCAGTTTCCTCAATGTCTGTTCCTTCTTCTGATTCCCTAGTGTCACAGATGGCATTGACTGGTGGTGCTTCAAGGGAAATCCTACGAGGAGGTGGAGAAATTCTTGGTCTATCAAGAGGATTTGGTCTCCTTGGAGCATTCCTCATTGTGATTTGTGACAGATGCTTCTTCAAAGAAACTAGGTCATTTGCCAGTTTTTGGAACATTGGATCAGTGGTGACTGAATTTGAACTCTAACCTTTTTGCTTCCCATTTGGTCCTTTCACTTTGCCAAAAATAATTAGATCATCATCAGTCTCAATTGCAAAGTCGTGAACTACCCTCAATGTTCTTGGTTGGGCTCTTCTGAGGAAGAAACCAACTTCTAATGGCAAAGCACTGATGAAGAACCTTTTCAAGTTGTTTTCAGGGGGTACCACATCTTTTGGGATCCTTCTTGTCAACCTATCATAGCTTGCTACAAAATCTCTCATTGATTCAGAGGTCTCCCTTCATCTAAACCAATTGGACCAGCAGATCCTAACAATCTTTTGTGCTCTTGAACCTATGTTCAAATGCACTTCTTATATATTCCTAGCATGTGACAGATCTTGGGGGCAACATGTAGAACCATTCAACAGATCTTTCTTAGAGTGACTCCACAAAGAGCCTAACTAAAACATAGTCATTTTCAACTCCCAACACTCCATAAGCTATGATGAATGTTGCTACATGTTCTTCGGGGAGTTGAGAACCATCCCCTTTGAATTTTGGGAAGTTCTTTCTTGAGCCTCTTGGGAGCTCATGCAGTAGTTGTGGAAGAGAAAGTGGACCAGTATTTCTTCCCCATGGTATGTTAGGCCTGTGTATTTCATCCTCATGATCACCCATTCTATTCCTATTTCTAGCCTCCGGTCTTGCTAAGGATGTTGCTGCTGCTGCTCTTTCTTCTGCTTCAATTTGGAATCTTTCTATTTCTTCAAGTTAAGCCCTTATCTCCTCTTCATCTCTCGCCTCTCTTTTAAGCTCTTCAAATGTGGGATCAATTTGTCCTCCTTGCCTCAGTTTCCGGGTGTATCTTCTATCAGCCAACTTAAAATTTTATGCTCTTCTTTAGGGTGCTGGAATTTGTCTCTGCCTTTCCAATTCGACAACATGTTCCTCTTCCAAGTCTAGAATCCTTATAGCAATGAAGTATTGATTGACACTTTGTTTATTATGCCAAATAGCTTCTCTCAGATTAGAAGCAATGTCTTCTTGGATGTGAAAGATTAAATTAGGTCTCTCAATAGGAGGATTTCCCAGAATAGCCATGATTTACATCCATGTAGTTTGTGTGATTATTCAATCTCCAGAAACTTTTCTTCTAGAATCATTTTTTTATAAGACCCTGAGGTCGTTTTTAGGTGCAGATGCTGCAAAATCTACCCCACGGTGGGTGCCAAAAACTGTTGGCGAGAAAATTTTTCTTGTGGAAAAATTGGTGGGTTTCAAGCCAACACTATGGGAATCTAAGCCCCTTTACTTGAATGGTGCAGCTTCCGTAGGTGCATGCATAAAATATGGGTTTCAATGGTGGCCTTTTGACTAGAGATCCAACAGGCGCACTCCACTAACCCTGTGGTAAAGCTAGCAATGTCTCGCTAGAGAAGAAACTTTGTCTTGGAAAGGGGAAGGGGAGTGGAAATGGAGGTAGGATAAAACTAATGTTGTGAGTAGAATATCAGATTCCCACACACATTAATTAGAAATTTCGTTTACATGCATTTATAGTTAGAAGAAAAAAAATCCGTAGGAGAAGCTACAAGACCGAATGAAATTCATTTGTCGCAAGGTACCAATTACCCTCAATCAAAAAGGAAAAAATTCCTTCTTTTATTATTGAAGCTAAAGCAGAATTTGTACAGAGATTTGAGAATAGAGGAAAATAGAAGAAGTACGGCGTTTTCTATCTTTTCTAGGTACACAACACTCTGGTCTTTTTGAAATCAATCGCCAGCCCCTTGAAATGGCTTTGAGGAGCCACTATATCGTTTGCCAAAACAGTTACAACTTTACAAATCATTTACGCCTCTTCAAATTCCTCCATTGCGAAGAAAACGATCATGGCGGGTTAAAAACCAAATCTTGCAACGTGAACGTTACATTTGATTTTCCAGTTTGAATATAGACTATTTGATCTTCTCTTATAACTTTGAAATCAGGCCATCTACGTGGTAGGAAGAGATTGGAGTGGGTACATGGGGAAATCCCTTTGCATTTTGTGATTTTTTAGAGATTTGGCAATTTGGAACAAATTGGCCCACACCCTCACTTCAACTTTTTAACTTAGGCACGTGGCTCGTTTTCATTAGAAATGGGGTCACGGCCCGATTCTCAACATTTTAACCTTTTTTGGAAAAAGGATCAAAAAATCAAATTCCTCCACCGACCCACTGCTTTAATTAAACTCTTGACACGTGGCATCCTCTGATTGGAAATGGGGTCATGGCCCTTTTCTCAACATTTTAACCATTTTTGGAAAAAGGCTCAAAAACTCAAATTCCTTTGCCAACCCACTCTCCCACTTTGACTTTTTAACGGCAGGCCTGAGACCTTGGAATTTTTCCCTGCGGACTTCAACTTTGACTTTTACCTTTATGGCCTGATCAGGGCTGCAGGTCATTTTTTAACTTTTCACTTTTTTTTGGAAAAAGGCTCAAAAACACAAATTCCTCTGCTAACCCGCTCTCCCGCTTTGACTTTTCAATAGTGGGCCTGAGACCTTGGACTCTTTCCTTGTGGGCTTCAACTTTGAATTTTACCTTTATGCCCTGATCGGGGCTGCAGCTCACTTTTTAACTTTTCGACTTTTTGGAAAAAGGCTCAAAAACAAAAATTCCTCCGCCGACCTGCTTCCAAGTAGGTATGTCCATGTACCTGTGGATGACAAGGCCAAAATTTGACGGGGAAGAAAACGCCCATCATTCCCAACTGTGGGAAAATACACAGAGGAAGAGAACTTCATCATTTTGAGTCTAATTTTTGAATTTCCTTCGCAAGCCGGAGGGATGGAGGCAAAACAATGATTTGATGACCTAGGCCATAGAACAAGTGAACAAATTTGATCAAAAAGGGAGATTGAAAAGAGGGTATTATGTGCACAGACCGGGAGAAGGAGAATTTCTCAAAACGAGTAAAACAAAGATTTAAACAGCACTAGGGCACAAATTTTGCTATTTCTTCAAACTTTCAACTTGGCTTAAATACTTTAGGAGGGCGAGAGCTCAAAATTTCAAATTTAACTTGGAAAACGAAAAGCAGTCTTCGGGAGACAACACATGTGTAGCATCTTCATCATCAACATTTTCTTCTTCTTCTTTAATAAAATTATTTTTCTTTTTTTTCCCATCTAGCTAAGAAAATATCTTCCATTTCCTCCCAATCCCAATCCAATAGATCTATATCCAAATAAGAATACCAATGTCATGCTTTCCCACCAAGATGAAGATAAAAACTAACCCATACTAAAAAAATTCAAAATACATTTGTTTAAACTGTATCCACCATTTTTTTGCATTAATTTCCCCATTTCCATAGAAAATTGGTATATCCATGATGCACAAAAATTAGGGTTTCACAAACTTACTCCTTTGACCAATATTTGACCTGATGATTTCTCCTATGATTCAACCTCTAATCTGAAACTACAAAGATGTAACCCCTTTTAAAATTGTGAGAGCTTTCCGAATATGTAAAAAAATCAAAGAAATATAGAAAATTGCCGCATGTAGGGCAATATTATGTAAAACCTAAAAATTGCAATATATTCTTCAAAACAGATCCAAAATTTCTGAAATTTTAACCATAGAATTTTGAGAATGATTAAAAATTATGGTAAAAGTATAGAAAATTATTTCCATAAAATGAGGCTTGTGAAGCAAATTTATGAGAAACCCTAAACATTCAATAACGTCCACAAACCACATTTAAAATTTCTGAAATTTGTATTGTGGCTTGATGAAACTCTTTCACAACTATAGTAAAAAGTTTGAGGAAAAATTCGTAGTCGATTTCAAAATATATATCAATCTCTAAAATTAGGGTTTGGACCCAATTTATGCCAAAATTGATGCTCTGATACCACTTGATAAGAACTTTGCATAGAATAAATCAGTAAATTGCAAAAGGAAACACAAAAAAATATATATGAGGGGTTTAAGATTCAAAATTATGGTAAAAAAGATCGAAAATTATTTCCATAAAATGCAACCTATGAAGCAAATTTAGGAGAAACCCTAAACATTCAATAACGTCCACAAACCACATTTAAAATTTATGAAATTTGTATTGTGGCTTGACGAAACCCTTTCACAACTATGGTAAAAATTTTGAGGAAAAAATCGTAGCTGATTTCAAAATATAGATCAATCTCTAAAATTAGGGTTTGGACCCAATTTATGCCAAAATCGATGCTCTGATACCACTTGATAAGAACTTTTCATAGAATAAATCAGTAAATTGCAAAAGGAAACAAAACAAAATATATATGAGGGGTCTAAGATTCCCAAATATTCAATATATTCAGAAAAATACCCTTAAGGTAGGGCAACACCATACAATGCTCCTTAAGGAAGGAGTAACTCCACAACCTTCCAAGATGGGAATCCACTTCGAGGGGGACACCTCCAATATACCTCTACTAAGTAGAAGATTCAGCTCATCCCCATCACATAATACTCACCTCCCTTAAATAGACATACATTACTCTTAATATATGGGTAACACCTAATCCCAATGTAGGCCGACTCATTACCCAATATAACTAATTCCTATGTGACTAACTAAGGGGATGTGTACCACATGTCGGCATCTCCATCAACCCATATACATTATAATAACATATCCCAAGGTACATAACATTATCAAGTAACAAACTATTACACCAAAACCTCAAGGCGTTAGTGAAATCCGCACATGAGGATCATAACAAACAACATTAACTATCATAATGCTTTAATTTTGTATGAGAGCAGGAAAACATCAATATTCTTTCCAGAGAGAGGGTTTTGAATCTCGAATAGGAAACAAAAGATTGGAGCGATTTGGGCGCCACAACAGGAGATTTTGTGCCATCCTTCAACTGGGGCTTTTCTAACCCATTGTGGGTGGAGCTCTTTGATGGAGGGAATGGCTATAGGATTGCCCCTGATTGCTTTGCCCATGCACTTGGACCATGGATTGAATGCTTGACTGTTTGTGGATGAATTGCAGGTGGGTGTTGAAGTTCGTAGGGGTAGTGATGGTTTTGTTAGTAGAGACGATGTTTCCAAAAATGTGAGAATGATAATGGTTAAGGTACAGGGAAAATATGTTAAATCCAATGCTGCATAAATGGGTGATTTGTTCTAGGCTAAAATATTAGATAATAAAGGAAGACACAGATCTCAAAACCAATATGTAGATGATTCGGTGACACTATTACATGACTTGAAAGGTGATTGTTGATATTACTAAAAATACAATACTAATAAATTTCAATTTCAAAGTTTTATTTATGTTTGTTGAGAAAATCAAGAATGGAGCTGAATTTGGATAAACTGTACAGAAAAACTATTTTCACAAGGCTAATATAATTTCATTAAAATAAATGCAAGAGCATATGATTGGGGTTGATCCTGTAATCTGAAGTAGTTAGCTTGTTAAAGTAGTCTTGATAAGGATCATAAAAAGTTAAGCGATCTAATCGAGGGAAGGTATTTTGTAGACCATCCAGATCAAAATTAAAGATTGATTGTTATTTCTCCTCTTGAAAAAAGGGTTCTAATTTGAATCTTCTCTGCACTTCTCTCTCTGAAATGGGTCTTGAAGATGATGGCTTGGAACTGCTAGAATCAGTGTGCAACCCTGAAAGTAAATCTTTTGAATTATAGTTTGTCCATTGATTGAGAGAGGAGCAGATAGGGATGAATGTTTTGGCCTGTGTTGGAACCTTTACATTACTTACACTCAAAGGCATTGTGTTATGTATAAAATAATGGAGTAA
Organism: Taxus chinensis; assembly: GCA_019776745.2. NCBI lineage: Eukaryota > Viridiplantae > Streptophyta > Pinopsida > Cupressales > Taxaceae > Taxus > Taxus chinensis. The sequence goes on from CM034155.1 coordinate 621,092,146, forward strand.
CCAACAGGGGACATCATTGTTGGTGTGAGTTATCCTATGTTTCCTCCTCACATATTGGAGAGTCATCTCACATGGGTTAGGTTTAGGTTTAGGTTTATGGTTTACATGTGTGTCATACACTAGGGTTACTCATCACCCTATATGTACCCTTTTACTATTCATTTATGAGCATGTCAAGACACTCCGCTGTCTTTCCTCTATGTGCAGACTTTGTTTCTGTTGAGCAAGTTCTTCCATTATTGATTGATTCTTCCTTGCGATTACGCTGGAGCTATCATGATTCCGTTGGAGTGCAACTACTTCATGGTGCATCGTTTCCGATTCGATTCTCGCAAACTCTTTCATGGTATCAGAGCTACACAACTTGTCGCCACACCAAAAGCTCAAAATGATGGTGGAGAGGGATCTCATCGTGTTAATCAGTTGCTACATCAATACCCTCCCGCACGATGGAGCCGGGTATACATCCAATCAAGCCCAACAACATTAGGAGGAAGTGACATCAGAAATTTTCTGGGAGGTCACCCATCCCAGCACTACTCTAGGGGTGGCGCGCTTAACTAGCTGGTATCAAAGATGCACGACTTGTCGTCACACCAAAAGTTTGAACTTATAGTGGAGAGGGATCTCATCGTGTTAATCAGTTGTTACGCCAATACCCTCCTGCACGATGGAGCCGGGTATACACCCAATCAGGCCCAACAACATTAGGAGGAAGTGACACCAAGAATTTCCCGAGAGGTCACCCATCCCAAAACTACTCTGGGGGAGGCATGCTTAACTTGCTGGCTTTGATACCAAACAAATTTTCGTCAGCTCGAATTGATGGTGGAGAGGGATCTCATCGTGTTAATCAGTTGCTATGCCAATAATCACATTACAGTTTACCGCATAAGGGTTGAATTTGCTCGATTTGTGAGAGGGAAGGATGGTTTTTTCAATGCTGTTGTGCTCAATTGAACTTGGGGTGGGAATAATCTCATCATCCTTTTCTTCAATGACGTCAACCCAACCCATTGCTTCATCTAAGGAGCATTCCTTCAGCTCCGTAGCTATCTTCTCGGCACTGCTATTTTTGTTGTATATTTATAGAGTACCCAATCATCCAACTGCATAAATAGAATGTTTTAAACCAGTCATGACACATAAACATCTTTCAAAACTATGTATCTACATACACATAAAACCTCTTTTAAACCCTTGTTCTCGACTTTGTATTAGAAAAAAATCTATTATTGTTTTTAAGTCTTTGAGTTGTTGAGGGTCAATGCCTAACCCAAGGATACCAGAGTTCAAAAAATGGATGTGAATTATCTAGCAAGAGCAGGTCAGATGCTAGGAAATTTTGATTTCTTGAAGCTTTCACCTAATCTCAGGGATAATCACTCCATCCCTGCCAATGGTTTGCAATGTGCATCTGATATGAAAAATGTTATGGCTAGAGAAATATATATTACAAGAGTAACCATTACCCAAGAAGTTGTAGTCATAATAGTGATTGAATAAGAGATCTATGTTATGTTTCGCAGGCAATGGGTTATCTAGACTCTATGGATCTCATTGCCATAAATGTGCCCTGCCTACTACTCAGAAATCCCGCTGAAAAGAACTCTTGTAATGACAATATCCCATAAGAAGCCTTAGGTATGTTTCGTGTTTCCCGATAAGCTGGAGTAAAATAACAAAAAACATGTTTTGTTTTGTAGAATAATCCATAGCAAAGCGAAGTAAAATTTCTTAAAATAAATCACAAATTGTTTTATTATACTTCTACTCCTTGTAAATTGCCTTTGTGCGTAAAGTTGCCCTTGACCTTCATACCATGGATTTGTGATCATACAGGAAAAAGAGAAAGAGAGGATCTGATTACTATTGACAACCCCAAGAAAATATATAGCTAATATACAAACAATTTAAAAAGAAAAAGTCCAGTGGAATAATTTAGAGTAAAGCAAATTAGAAAAATTTAAGTGAATCAAGAAGTGATTTTGGGTTCTTATTGGAAGTTTAGTTTATGAGAAAAAGATCATTTTTTTTAACTAATGTATCAGTTGGTTTCTTATCAGAAGTTTAGTTTATGGGAAAATGATTATTTGTCTAGTTTCTATTCAAACTATGTCATGGATAGTTTTAGCCTACACAAAGGAACGTGAACTGTTTGACGAAATGCCTCAAATGGTTGTGGTCGCACAGATGATTGCAATTATTGTAGCGAATTTATTTCATGGTTATGAGAAAGTAGGGAAATCCATTTAATGCAACTTGCACGCATGTCAATATATCGAGCAAGATAGATATGATACAATGGAATACAATGATCTTCTCCTCTCTTGATCCCCTTCTTTATCGCCCCTCGTCCTCTACCTATTTTTCCGCTTATACATACAATTGCTTAAACATATCATATCTATGTTTTGTTTTGCTTTGTAGACAAATGTAAATCAAATTATGGAAATAACCCCAAAAAATCCCTCGGATCCCTTACGACATCCACATCGTACAGTCCGTCGCATGATTGCTAGTTATTAAGAATGGGGAGATCTACTTCAACTAGGTAGAAAGATTGCACACAAACATCAATATCTTGGGAAAAAACACCAACAAAAATGAATGAATAAAATAAAATGCATTAAAACGTTCAAAGCTTCTTTCTACAAGGATTTGACTAGAATTATGCCTTTTAATTGGATATTTATAGGGAGATACCAAAACTACTTGGGACACAATTACAAGTGTTACGTTAATGTCCTCAACCAACTGCGTAATGCAAATTTGACAAAGTAGATACATGGGTGGCCATATCGACCAATCAAATTGAATGCATGCCTAGGTGATCTAGAAGAATGTTATATTTGATAGTCAGTTTGGGTCATACAACATTGAATATGATATGGCATGCAAATATGGCATGAAGTACAAGTCAAGCTTCATTTGAATCTATGTGACCCCTGACTTTTGACATAACATGATTAATGGGATCTTTAGCTTCTTTCCTTAGAAGAATGAACACGATCAAATTCACTAACAAAGTGTCAATTCTATGTAATATAGATGTTAGAATCAATGGTTAGTGTTGACGTTTTGGCACATTTTGTCTTACAACGTCCAAGTATCTAATTTTAGATAGTGCCCCAATCTCCAACACGTGACATGTATTGGAGTTTCTGCCTCCATGAATATCTTTGAAAACGAACTTGGGTCCCCATGTACTAATATGAGAAGGGAAGATTTTAGTGATGAATCTTTGTTAATTCATAAATATTCCAGATTTCAAAATTTAGATTTGGAGAATTTTTAAGGGGTCGTCAACTTGCTATTTCGCCTAAATTTTCTATGCACAAGTTAATTTTAGGGGTTGGTTCGCCCAATGTTTACACTAATAGTTGTTAAGTTACATAAGGCTAACGACCACTAAGCTACATATGGTTAGCGGTCGCTAAGTTACATAAGGCTAGCGGTCACTAAGGCATTTTATTACTGAAAAGGTGGACATTTTAAACGATTTTACTATTTTTGGATTCAAATGATTCACCAACTCATTTAAAACTTGTTTCCTTTAGATTTGCCATCATTTCAAAAGTCATTTTCACAGATTCGCCAAGTAATATCTACAAGTTCTTTTTTTTTGGGGGGGGGGGGGGGGTCTTAAAATTTACCTTGGATGTGAGACACGTGGCCTCAATTAGTGCGCCAGAACTTTCTGACTTTCTCGAACACTTGTATAGGAGACTTCCATGATCATGCCTTGAATTCCTACAAGGCAAAAGAAGAGCACAAAGTTAGTTATATAAAAGGAGGTGCATAAATACAACATAAATAAATGGGTGCTTTGATATTTCCTAATGCATGAGGATTACGCATGCATGATTCCATAGTCTGCGCAATACAAGGATTGTGTGTCAAACTATTCGCACTATCTTCCTTAGATGAATCTCTAACACTCCCTTTGTATAGCCTTTGAGGTGTCATGAATGCATGTATAATACCTGCACAACATAAATCTTGATGGAAACCAAGTGTTAGGTGTCAAATTTACCCAAGTGGGCCATAACTCATTCAAATATGCTACTACGAAGTAGAATAGGGACGTTAAGTGATTGCACGTAGTGTAGAATGGGTTTTTAGGTGGGTAAATAGACATCACAAAACATTGGAAACTGCATGACTCGTGGTTTGGCCACACAAAGGATGCACCAACTAGTTTGAACACGGTGGAGCTTGTGAAATGTTGCAACGACTCAATGAAGCAAGGGCCAAGAAAGTAGGATGCATGGGACATCGCGCAAAAGGTATTGGGTATGAAATTGAAGGGGCCATTGTGTAGGGCCTAAGATGTTGGACAAGCGGATTTTGCGCAACGTGGAAACAAGTCGCGCAGCGGGATGTGGAATAGGCATGCCTAAAGACATGAAGGGGACACGCACAAGGATTGTGCAAGATGCGAGAAGGTCAAGAAATATTGTACATGTGAAAATGTAGCGCAATACTATTACACAATGTTCTTACAAGGGTGTGTATAGATGTGGACTTTACTTTGCGTGGAAGATGGGAAATTGAGGGGAACAACAATCCAACAATCATACCCTGTATTCATTTTCCCATTTTTCCTAATGCTCATTTGAAGTAACCTCTAGTACAACACACAAACCTTTCTCGTCCATTTGCATGTTTATCTTCACTTCTCCATCTCCCTTCAAGGAGGCATTCTCTTGAGAAATTTCTGATTTTTTCTCTTCATTTTTAGTCTCTTCATGCACATATTTAACTACATGCATCATTTTATACTCTTCAAATTTGTCGCATCCTTCTAGATGACAATATACTTCGACCATGTTTATTTGAAGAGGAAAATGTGTTTCAACTCTATCTCTTCCACCACAACACTATTTTTACGTTGTAGATACACGTTAGTCAACCCCCTTTAGCTACAAACAAATATATGTGAATGTGTTACATTTTTTGTACATTATAATATTGGTTTTCTTCTCTTTCGAATTCAGAGTGGTTTCATCTTGTGTTAAGGGTCAACATTCATGTGTTGTGTGTTGAAATAAAGAAGTAGGCCTAGATCTAAGTAGAACAATTCAAGGTGAATGAACTATTAGAGTTGTAAGCACAACCTCGAGGAATGGTTGAGAGTTACATTGCTGAGGAAGATTGCATTGTTACACATAGCCCAGGTAGTGGAAGAGAGAGTTGCACGGGCCACTATTTTTACGTTGTAGATCCACATTAGTCAGCCCCCTTTTCACATCAACAACATGTTGGTCTTCTATCCTCCACTTTTCCACCATCTTTGCGAGTTTCCCTTTCATGATTTCAGCCTTGAGACTTCTCTTTATGTGCCTTTCTCTTCTCATCTTTTGATGGTCTTTCGTCTATGCAAATCCCTGATAATTTCTTTAGTGTTTTCAATCTTTTGAATTGCTCCATTATTTGTTCATGTTTTCCTCAACTCCTTCATATTCTGTCCTCCAAATCAACCAAAATTTGCATTATGTTGACCATAGTGGCCCATGCAACTATCTCTTCCACTACCTCGGCTATGTGTGACAATGCAATCTTCCTCAGCAATATAACTCTCAGCCATTCCTCAAGGTTGTGTTTACAACTCTAATAGTTCATTCACCTTGAATTGTTCTACTTAGATTGAGGCCTACTTCTTTATCTGGAAACACAACACAGGAATGTTGACCCCTAACACAAGATGAAACCACTCTGAATTCGAAAGAGATGAAAACCAATATTATAATGTACAAGAAACGTTACACATTCACATACCTTGCAAGAGACACAATCAATTAAAAACACTTCTTTATTGAATACCAACGGAGCTAATGCATCTAGTTTTCTCTCAACCTCTTAAATAATGGAGTATACAATGCTTTAATTGCTTTCCGAGAATTTTAGTTTTGTAAGAAGAAAGCTACTTTTCTTTCTCTATAACAAATGCTTGTCCTAAGGACCCTTTAGCTAAGAACAAATATATTTTCCCCTTTCTAGAAGATGCTCATTTTAAAGCTACAATTTAGAGATAAAATGCTTTAACTCCACAAAAATCATAGTGTATTTTTGTCGTTTTAATTATAATAGAAATACAATCAAGAAATGGTACTAGCTGATTGTTACTTTGTATCAGTGTCAGATTTGAAGGAGAAATTTGCTTCAGCTTTTGAACAATTTGAACAAAAGAAAAATAGAAAACATTGAAAGACAAGCTGATCTTTGATTCTACAGAAATAAAAAAAGACAGATCCTTGTATGAATTTGCAATCATTTATAATCTTAAAAAGAAAATCTTCCTATCTAGAGAACCAAAAAACAAATGTTGTGCAATACTTATAGCAGAACCTCAATTCTTGCTTACAGTTCTCATAACCAAATTTTTAGATATATCATTAGTTTGCAAGCCCTGTACAAAAATATTGAAATGCAATGATTTCAATGCTTGGCATAGAAATGACAGGTCAAAGACTGCAGGAAAATTAAAACCTCAAACAGTCATAGAATTTGGCGAAATACAAAAGCCTTAAACTCTACGAAGGTCTTCAAAAATGAATGGATGGCATGCATAACATAAACTCCAAAGAAATAAACATATCTGCCAAGTCCTTTTTCCTTGTACCCCGTTCAACACTATCATCTATAATGTGCTCCATAGAGTTGCTATGTGCAGTTAGCATCAAATTTTAATTCCTCTTCCCCTTCATGTTTGTCATCTTTCTTGGCAGGTGTAGCAATCTTCTCACCATCAATCTCCTTAAGCTCTGCACTTTCCTTCAGATCATCCTTCTCACTGTTAGCTCCTGAACCCCCATCATCTTTGAACTCCAAAATGGTTCTGTCCTCAACTGTTTTATCCAAATCATCCTTGACCAGTGGGTCATAATCAAAACCTTCTGATTCCTTGAGATCAGCATTTACAACTTCCACACTATCACCTTCGTTGCTTTCCTTACTATCATGATGGTCAGTTTCTTCCTCTTCCTTATCATTCCTGTCAGGTTCAACAATTTTCTTACCAGGTTCTGCACTTTCCTTCAGATCATCCTTCTCACTGTTAGATTCTGGACCCCCATCATCTTTGAACTCCAAAATAGTTATGTCTTCAACTGTTTTATCCACATCATCCTTGACCAGTGGCCTACTATCAAAACCTTCTGATTCCTTGAGATCATCATTTACGTATTCCTTACTATCACCTTTGTCATCCTCCTTACTATCACGATGGTCAGTTTCTTCATCTTCCTTATCATTCCTGTCAGGTTCAGCAATCTTCTCACAATCAATCTCCTTAAGTTCCACACTTTCCTTCAGATCATCCTTCTCACTGTTAGCTCCTGAACCCCCATCATCTTTGAACTCCAAAATAGTTATGTCTCCAACTGTTTTATCCACATCATCCTTGACCAGTGGCCTAGTATCAAAACCTTCTGATTCCTTGAGATCAGCATTTACATATTCCTTACTATCACTTTTGCCATCCTCCTTACTATCATGATGGTCAGTTTCTTCATCTTCCTTATCATTCCTGTCAGGTTCAGCAATCTTCTCACCATCAATCTCCTTAAGTTCTGCACTTTCCTTCAGATCATTCTTCTCACTGTTAGCTCCTGAACCCCCATGATCTTTGAACTCCAAAATAGTTATGTCTTCAACTGCTTTATCCACATCATCCTTGACAAGTGGCCCATCGTCAAAACCTTCTGATTCCTTGAGATCAGCATCTACATATTCCTTACTATCACCTTTGTTGTCTTCCTTATCAGCATAATGGTCAGTTTCTTTATTTTCCTTATCATTCCAGACTCTCTCTTCAAGTTTCTTATTGTTACCATCAGGCAAGTCAATATTCTCCCTATCAATCTCCTTAATCTCAACACTTACTTTCAAAACATCCTCGTCACTATTAGCACCCAAATCCCCATCGTCTTTAAACTGCAACATAGTTTTGTCTTCGGTAGTCTTAGCAACATTATCCTTGACTGGTGCTCCATAATCAGAACTTCCTGATTCCTTGTCATCGACATTTGCACATTCCTTACTATCACCTTTGATCTCTGAAAAAGATTTAGAATTTCCCATGATTTTCAACCTCTTAGCATGTTTTCTCCCAGTGGCATGTGATTCAAAATCAACCTGACTGTAGAACAATTTATCACATATCTTACACTCTTCAATGATTAATGGGCTTGATTTTTTTGAAAGTTTACGTTTTTTGGATGACATACCTGCTCCCTTCATCTGTAGTTGCTCATTAAGCTCTGCATATGCCTTCACATCAAGCTTGTCGCTTTTAGCACCCAAATTCCTGTCATCTTTAACCATTAGAATATGACTTGCATTAGCTCTTTTCTCCTCATCATCCTTGGCCAGTAATGCAGACTCGATGTTCATCAATTTATTTTCATCAGAAACTGCATATTTCTTACTATCATCTTTGACTTCTGAAGAAGCTATAGAATTTTCCATTATTTTCAGCTGCTTGGCATGTTTTTTACCTGCAAGATGTGATTCTAAATCAGCCTCAGAGATGAACACCTTATCACATATCTTACACTCAACAGTGAAATTGTTTGTATTTGATGATCTTTTGCGTTTCTTGGAAGGTATACCCTCTTCCTTCACCTGCTTTCCGTTTTTGTCTAGATTTTCAATTATTTCTCTCTCTTGTTTCTGCTTCTCTGTTTCTGGTTTTTGTTCCTTTGAATCTCCATCCCTCCTGTCTCCTGAGCCCTCTTGCAACGTCTTTAACATCCGCTTGTGCTTCTTCCCCAAAATGTGATCCTTGAGAACTACTTTTGTTATACAGTCAACCTCACAGAGAGAACACCATCCTGTCCGTTCAGGCAATCGTGAATTAGGACACCTTGAATCATCTTTCTTGAACTTATTACCACACTTGAGCTGCACTATTTGGTTTGGGGTATTCCTAAACTTGGGCAGCAATACCTGTACCATATACAAAAATAATTAATATACCAATTTACTTCATAAGAAAATGGAAATGTTGTTGTTTGGGGGAATAGAGGGGGCTAGATCTGAGAATCGTAACAAAGGAAAACAGAAATAAAGAAAACCATTATTAAAGATTTCACATTCAAATTCCTGTGTAAAATTTGTACTTATTAGCTCTTTTATATGAAAAGAACGAGGTCTAAGATTGATAGCCAATTGAAAGAAATTTCATTTGTTTTTTTCCCTTCTTAGTAATGCTTTCTATTTTTCTTTCTGTATCCAATCTCTGTCAATTTAGTTTTTCAAGTGGCTGGAACACATCCACACTTTCTTTGAAACAGGGGAGTTGTGTTTTGTGGGTCTGGTACTGAAACCACCTCAGAATTGTATCGCACAAGATTTAGCAAGGAAAAAAAAAAATCCAATAGCAGCGCTTACAATGAAAAGTCTAGAAGCATGGAAATGCAATTAAGACAAACCTGATGTTGTGATGTAGAAGCATGGAAATGCCTTTGTGCTTTTAGCAAGGCAGCATCCTGCTGGATATTGGGTTGGTGATGTTGCGGAGTAATGTAGGGGTTTGATAGCTCGTTCTGCAGATTAAAATCACCACTTTCTCTGATCATACTGCTCGATTCTCGCTGCTGTGAAACGAGATAAAAATTAAGAGCAGGAACAAGCGGAGCAGCATTCACATGCATGCCATTGGCTTCTGTAGCAGATAATATGGGAAAGTGGTGTAAAGAAAGAGAAGTAACGCCATTAATGGATTGTACCGTGAAGTAGCCCTGGCTCGAATACAAAGACTCCATTTTGGAATGAGGAGCTTAAATACTACTTCCACGCAGTCCTCTATACTGTATATATAGGGGGAAGAGATGGGAGAAGAGTGACAGCTTGTAGCTGTATGCATGCATGCATGCGGGAATGGGAACGGTCCCAACTCCCAACCAGTTACTCTGTTCTCCATTAATTCAAAAGATCACGAATTCTCCCTTTGATCTTGGATTCAAACATTTTCTTGCAAACGGATTCAACATGGTGATAGTTTTCACTTTCTTGGCACCACGTTTTCTTTTCAAGCTACCACTTCCACATAATGGTAGTATGTAATTGATACGGTACCCCAAAAAAAAAATAAAAAAATCTTACAAGATTATAAGCTAATATCATTAGCTAATACAAATTTAAAATTGTTTAGTTCTCACTATGAATTGTGTTTTCTACTCTTTGTTTTCGGTTCCTTACTGAATTCTCCTACTAAAAGCTTGTAAAGTTTCTTGGGGATTTAAAAAAAAACGCAGTTTAGAACATAGAAAAGGTTCTCTTTAGCTACTTGAGAATATTCTTGGTTAACTAAAGAGGTTGATATTGTGGTGTTGTTTAATGATTACCATAAAGGCACTACTTTGTACGTTCAATGGGTAGTTTGAGTTAATAAAGGAAATGAACAAGGGAAATTTTTCCTTATAAATTGTATATTTGTCGGTATTCCTTATGGCTGAAATTTCTCAAAAGGTTTAAGTTTTCAAACCCTCGTGGTCATTCGAGCTCTAGTTAAGATTATGGGGAATTTTGTGGCCAAGATTATTTGGAAGGCTTGGGAAGCTATCAAAGTGTAGCTTTGTTGGGAAGGAAACAGATTTAGTGGCGATCTATCCATCAACCAACATTTGTTGGGTAGTCACATGTTATCAATTTTCATAAGGTCTTCTTTGCTTAAGTGTGATGGGTTAATGCCCTCAAAATTTCCAAATGAGGCATTCATACCATTGAGGACATTATAACCACGTGTTCTTGACTATGTTAACTAGAGGCCAAAGCCAAATATAACATCCACAACAAGGACTAGGAGTCCTTCAAGGAGGTTATTGATGTTGTCCTAGTAGAACTTTTACATAATATTGTCGTGAATTCACTTAGGCTATGGTGGAAATATTGTAAGTGGTATGTGGAAACCCCCTTTCTTAGTTAAGCTCAAAGTAAGGGATATAAGTGACTTTTTTTTCTCAAATATCCAATGATTTACACCACAAAGCCTGGGTTCATGTATGGGCGATAATCTTGTGATAGCTAGAGATGCAAGGACTATAAGAGTATGTGTGGGTTATTGATGTAACGTAAGTATTATTTGCATGAAATGGAACTTCTATTCATCAATGGTGAATAGGGTATAAGCAAAGATGTGTACAATATCACAATAAAGATAAGAGAGAAAGCTCTTGTGATTAGTAGAGGAATGCAACCTGACTAATTTTCTTATACATGACTGAGTAAACAATATAATGTGATAATTACAAGATTTGTTGATCATTCAAGTATTTCTACTATCTAGTTTGGTTCTTAAGGATAACCCATAGATGACCAACCATCAAGAGAAAATGTTTCTTACATATTTATATAATAATGCTAGGAGGGAAGTTATAAGAGTACGTGATCATAAAGGGGAACAACTAAAATTTGTTTCATCTTCCATACCTAATGGTTGAAATTCCTCTAAATGTGTGTCATGGTTGTGTTTATATATTTGAGATTTACGTAGGGATATTCTCTAAGATGCCACAAAACTGTAAGAAGATGCTACTTCGCAAGTTGCACATAAACCATGAGTCTCCATGTGGATGTGGAAAGATGTCATTACACATCATGCAAAGAGATAGACAAGATCATTCCACAAAGGTGGCATAAGTTATAAGGTGATGAAAGCTTTATACATGAGTAGAAATATGTTTTTGGGTCTTGCAAGGATCCAAAGGCTATACAGAATGCATGAAGTCAGCATGGTATTGTAACCAATGCAAGAAGGCCACAAGACTTTTTTGTACACATGTTATGCATGAGATTGTAAGTAAACATAGTTCAACCAAGGAATCATGTGTTTACACATTTTGGGGTACACACAAAAGTGGCAACTTGGTGCAAGGCTAGGTGATATTACAAGTTTGGAAAAAAAAGTGAACTTTGAAATGGGAAGTGTGGAAGCTACATAAGATCGTAAAGGAGAGTGTGCATTGTTGCACAAAAAATATTCACCCTTTCTTAAAGAGAAATTATCTCCATCACGTCTATGTTGAGCTACAAAAACTACACTTGAAGTTTTTGAAGGATGTACCATTTATCTTGATCAATATATTACCTAGCCTTGACTACTCTAAAAATTTGATGTGTGCCTTAACGGGTTTGGGTTTGCATCACTTCAAAAATTTGATTCTTATCTACAAAGTGCAAACATTTTGGATCCATAATAGAAGGATCTTGTGTAATTATTTTCTCAAGAAGCAGAGGAAGTGATTCTCAAAGAGCTCAACATTGAATACTAGGTGCATGCCAAAATATGGGGAAAGATAAAATACAAACATTTTTTCACTAGTTGAGCACAAAATGGTGTAAGGTCTATAACATATAGGCTTGATTTTTTGGTGTAGATGCTTGAATTGTTCCTTCTGAAGATACAATGAGACTTTATAGCCAACTTGGAATGTATGAGTGTGGTGTGCATCATGTCCCTCTTTTTACTTAAGTTGGGAGCCTATTAAAATTTTCGATGAGAATATTGTATGTGTTGTAGTAACTTATGCACTTTGTTTGCTTTCTTTTCCTATTTATGCGACTCATTAAGGGTGGCATGATGTGAGATGTTTAGAGGTACCGAATGTTGGAATCCAAAACATGAATGGAATTTACTATGGCTTTTAGAATTATGCAAATCTATCTTATAAGTGTAGACACAAAATTAAACGCTTATTACTATTACCTTATGCCTCTAGTATGTCGTTATATGCATGATTCCTAAGCAATCAAACTAGACATTAACACCACTTGTTTTGTTCTACATTAACATTGTTTTATCTTTCCATGTTTTTTGTCCTTTGCTTTTCTAGAATTATACCTTTACTTTTAGATATCACACAATATGTTACTCAGTTGAATACTTCTTGATTTACCCTTGGAGCTTTCTGGACATAATCACCCAATAAGTGACAATAGCAAATGATGCTATTGTCCCCCCATGGGCATTTATAACCCTTGACTTGGTTCTTATATTTTAAAAATGACCCATCACTAGTTTATCTTTTCTAAGTTTATATGGTCACTTTGGGTTGGCTTCTAGTGTTGTTAATGTCAAAATTTAAATAAAGGAATCATATATATACACAACTTGCTAACTATTCTAAGGGGAAATTGGGCTATTATTATCTATCTACTACTTGGGGAAAATGAACAACTTAAGGACTTCATTTTGGTTGCATCATTCACTACATAGGAAGGGTAAAATCTGAATTCCATAACACACATTGTCTTGGGAACAAAGTAGTTGTAGCTTGTTATTATGGTGCAACTTGCACAAGGGAAACCTAGTTTCAAGGGACACAATTTCTATCAGACACACACCTAAAATGTAGGGTAGAACTTGGTGACAATCACATTCGGGTGACCATCGAGGTTAGTATGACTCAAGCATATGCATATTTTATTCCATCTAATGTGTGCTTAAGTCTTCTACAGGTAGCTAGTGTTTTTTTTATAGGTACAAGTGCGACAAGAGAACCCTATAGTGAAGTGGATGTGACAAAAAAAAATAAAGGCGGCATTATCAAACTCTAAAAGAACCATATCTACACACCTCGCTAAGACATTAGTTACCAAATCAAACACTAGTGCCCAAGTGATTCAATCCCCTTCTAGGAAATTTTTTCCAGCATAAAATTCATATTACTATTTTCTAGATGAAGCACATATAGTCCAGATCTGAGTATACTCCACTATCTTTCCATCCCAAATACAGTCTAGATAGTCAAATATCACCTATGTCACTTTTATCCTCTTGTTGGATGTACTTGTTTATCATTGTATGTTGATATATTGCATGTTTCCGATTCAGTCAAATCCTCTGATCAAGATTTAATTTTTGTTAAATCATTTAGTGAACCCAAAACTTGAACATGCATCAGATTCCTTTCCCTTTTTCTTCTTCTGAGATTATATCTAGTTCATCTTCTTTCATTACCACCCGTGCCTATTCCCAAATAGTTATTCAAGTTGATTATATACCATTTGTTATTCAACACACACCTCGTTTCATGCCCACCTTTAGGGACCCCACTATCAATGTTGTAACCAATCGACAAAATAAGCAACCTTTGGAACTACCTACATCCCTCCCCCCTCCTATTAATGCACCACCTCCTCGACCTATTGATTCATCTAAAGACTATGCTATCATTGAGCAATTAAAGAATATCTCAACTAAGATATGTCTCTTTGATATTTCGCATAAGGCCCTTGATTACCATCACATGCTAGAAGTGGCATTGATATCCATTCAAATACAAATAGACAAACCTCCCATATTTTTTACAAATCTCATGGAATCTTTTAATAAAACAAGAAATTCTATTACATTTACTGATGAGCATATTCCACATGAATCTTCTGTTGATTCTCCTCCTCTTCTTATCATGGATCGAGTCCAGGGTTTTCTAATTAAGTGTGTGTTCCTTGATAATGGTTTTGTGTTGAATATTTCTCTCATTTATCATTACTAGCACAATTAGGCATCCCTCATAAAGCAATTGAAAAATCTACTCTTGTTGTTTGAGGATATAATACTACTACTTGTGCATGTCATTGGTGTTATCAAATTATAATTACAAGTAGAACTTCTCAAGATCATTACTCCCTTTATGTTATGGGTTCATGTATGTCTAAGAATCAACACATGACTCTAGGACACACTCAATCTCCTAAGGTCGTGTCGGGACAACCGATATGGGATGGAAAGATGGTTATGGAATGGATAAATAGGATGAATGGGAGGACTTTGTGAAAATAAGAGAAAATGGATAAAATTTATATCAAGGAAGACGGATGTCTCCAATGGGCACTATGGGAATGTGCTCATCTAAGGAAATGAACACCTATCTAACTTGTTCCGGTGAGATGGAACAGTCAAGGATAATGGTTGCATGAAGGTTTTGATCAATATCAGAATTGGAAAATATACCTCGAATGGGATGTGGAATACATGGGAATTGTCCTACGTCTATTGCGTAAAAATATCAGACGAGGTCATAGAAATGTGATAGGAGACATGTGGGAAGGACGAATCTATGGGTTGCGGAATTTAGTATCGACTAGGATAATTGTGCCAGAACTCGTTAGCTTTATCCTCTTCGTCGTTCAAGTCTATCAACTGTGAGATAATCTTGGTGGAGCTGGGGTGGTTTGGAATATAAACTGCCTAAGGCCCTAATCAATGGCAGTGAGTTGTGTAACAATGTGATGTTGTGGTACTCTAGGATCACACACTCTTTGTCTGGGTTTCCTAGGGCCTTCGATGGTCATGTGGATGTGTAAACAATTAATTTAAGGAAATCAATGAACACGCAAAGAATCCAAAAGAGGAAAGGTCAATGTTCATGTAGCCTAGGCCAACTAAGGAAACATGGGGAGCTCTGCTAATTTCCATCTAATTAAATCTATGTGCCTAGATTAACAAAGGAATGAAAGTAGATTTTACTTAAACCAAATTGATTACTCTCCTTGAATCTAATTAAATCTACGTGTAACTAATTAGTTTAGAAAAATGAGACTAATTAATTGAGATAGTGAAATAAATCTAATCTACTTGTTTTTGTATTTTCAATGATTTTTGAAAGAAAGGAAATAAGACAAATCAAAGAAACTAACTAATTTAATCTAATATTTTTGGTGTTTTTGTGTTTTATGGAATTAAATAAAATAATTCTACACATGCAATACAACTTATTCTAATTAAATGGAAATTGCTTCTACTCTAAAATAAAATAAACTAAACAGTGAAATAGCCAGATGTGGCTATTTCCCTATTGCAAAAAGGATTTAATCTAATCTAATTAGAATGAATATTTTCCTAATTTATAATTGTGGATATTGACTTCCTCTAGTTCTACCTCAGAATCATGAGAAGATTGAAAAGTTTCTCATAAGCAATTATTCCCCTGAAGCTTCCCCGGTAAAACAATAGGATTTACAAAAGCTTTTTGAAATTAAGCAAACTCAATGAAATGCACAAAAACAAAAGATTCTTCAAACTCACTTCCCTTGCAGATCCACAAAGATAAGAAGGGAGGAAGTTGTCAATATAAGCCTTGCCCATATGCAGGCACAAACTAATTAATACCCAAAATAAAACTACATATGATTCTAAATGAGAAAATGAAATACTTTGGGCACAAGAACTTCCTCCGAATCCTTCCTAAAAAAATCCACAGGGATGAGCTGAGAAAAAATACTCAATGGAATTTGGAAATAAAATTTAATGTTAATTATACTTCTTCAAAACAAATGTTTAAATTGATTACAGATTTAAATCTAAACTGAAACAAAGAAAGCTTCTAGGAATGTAAATAACACCTCCAACCTAGAAATGTAGTGCAAAGACAATTCCAATGTTGGTTATGCTTTGTGATCCCCTCAAATTTTTTTTCCAATGAGATATCCAAACGTGTCCAGGGAGCTATTCTAGAAGTGTGAAGAAGAAATGAAGGAGTGTTGGAGCTAGCTGGTTTGTAGGTAGTCTGGTAGCAATGAAAGCAAGAGAATAACAAGGCAAACAAACTATGTTTTCTTCGTGTACTTTTTACCAAGATTCCAAAAACATAACAATGCAATTCAAAATTAAAAAGAATCCAACCAATGCTTCGGAAAAAAGCTTGGTTTTTGGGTAAGTGCACCAATCTGGGGGGCTAAAAGGGGGTCTTAAGTGGACGCATTTTTCTGAAAAAACAAAACTTCAACTTGTATGAGTTTTTCGAAATAGTTACACTCAAAATTGGAAGATGTTGTAGAAATACAAATTGTAGAATTTTGAGTCTAGTTTCTAAGCTACTAAATTTTATTGAAAATGGATAAGTTTAAGTGGGTCAAACAACTAAAATACCAACAGATGCTCCTGTTTTTGTTAAAAAACATAATAGAGTGACATTTCGTGCCCCCCACCATTTTTTGAGCACCATTTAGTATTTTTGAAAACCCTTTGGTAGAAAGATAGCTTGGAGCATCTAGTTTGTGCTCCATTTTTTAAAGATTTTTTTATAGCGAGTATTTTTTTATTTATGATTTTTCTAGTACAAAAATTTTATGTTTTGAAAAATAACGGAGCTCCAATCGTGCCACCCCCTAACTACCTAAAAAAATATCAAAAATTAGATTTTGTTTTTTAAATATGTATAGAATTATTCCTAGTTTGGGCTAGTATATATATATTTTAATTTCAATCACCCAAAAAAAAGATACACCATGAAAGATAGACATATTTACACTTCAAAAAATAGCTATAAAAAGGCATAGTTAGAAAATAAATAATATGGATACCTTATATTAGTCAGAAAATTTAGAAAATTATATTTTAAGAAAGAAGAGACTCTGTTCTACGTCGTGGTATAATTTTTTAAAAATAGATCGATTGTTTTATTTTGATTTATCATAGAGGAAGTGTCATTTTTACATTTTCGTGTAAAAACTCGTTGTTTGTTGTGTTTGTGCAGGTCCATGCCTCAGGCTTGGGGATCCAAACCGGATCCCAAGCCTTGAGGCATGTCTTGGGAAAAGAGAAAACAAAAAACACGTACGTGTTTTGTTTTGTTTTATATCTTGTGGCCCCCCAACGTCCCTTTCATCTCTTTCATGGGAATTCTGTAAACATTTTGTTTTGTCTGCAATATTCTCTACATTCTTGCACGATTTTTTAGTATTACATTTTGTCTCCTACCCCATTAGTTGATTTTTTCTAATCATGGGTGATAAACGTCAAGCTAAGGACAAGAGGAAAGTCAATAATAAGACACCAGAGCAATTGGAAGAGAAGAGAATAAAGAAATTGAAGAGAATGCAAAAACTTCGAGTAGGGCAAGGTACATCCACTATATCAAATGTAGCTAATGTATTAGAAAATTGGGATGAAATACATAATGAAAATGTAGAGAATAATGATTTCACAATGAATAATGATATTGAATTGAATGATAATGCTGGTATGGATGAAGAATTTGATATGAATCCAATTGTTGAACCCTTAGTTGAGAATCTAAATGTTAACCCTGAAATTTGTATGAAAACACTGAATGAAGAAAGTAACCTTGTAAATGAATCTTCACCTCTAAGAACACCTCCTTCCATTTCATGAAGAAAACCAATTCACTTAATTGAAATTGATGAAAACATTATAAAACCAATGCCTAATAAAATGTCTGAAATAAGTGCGAGAAGAAAAGCTAGTGGAATTTGGGATAATTACTTTGAGAATTTAAATGATGCACAAAGATGTCAATTATTTGTTTCATTGATGAAGTTAATTAAGATGAGACCTATAATGAAGACCCTGGGGTTAAGAACATCTAATGTTGTTGATAAAAATGCGTCAATTGTTGAAAACATACATAAAGCATACCAAACTGTAGGTGGTAAAAGATTCACCAAAGATAGTAATGCTACACAACGTGCACTAACTAATTGTATAGTAAGTGATAAAACAGTTAATAAACACTTGATTAGAAAAACAAGCAGTTCTTTGAAGCTAAACAAAAAACACTAATGAAAGCAATAGAGAGACGTAAACGTCTTGAGTCAGTCAATAACACTGACTATTGGGCTTTCTCTAGCAGACTTCCATGAAAAGACAAGAATAGATCTGATATTCTAAAAGAATTAATTGTAAAATTTTGGAATGAGAACACAAGGGTGTCACCGAATAGAAGAGATATAGTAAAAAGAAGAATAGGTTCTCGTAATCATGAATTGTGTGCAAAACATTTCTTAGATATGACTCAAATAGAGTTGTTCTCTAAGTTTAAAAATGAAAATCCACAAATTAACATTAGCGAAAGATTCTTTGAAATGAACAAAACCTTTTATGTGAAAATCAATCACTCATGTACCACTTGTTGTTGCAGGCATCATGTTGAATTTTCAATGCATTATGATGTTTTTTGTCAAATACGTAGTGTTTTACATACTGACATCATGTTGCAGGAGTGTGGAATAAATGTACCCACAAAAATCTTCAAGGGAATTTATTCCGACAATATTTTGTGAAAAATCAACAAGACAAATTTTTTATAATAAAGCATGTTTGGATGGAACGTGCAATGTATGCGGTGGCTTGCCAAAACTGAAAAGTTGTATTCACGAGGAGAGTACATCTTCAATAGGAAAAGAATTGGTCGATTTCACCAAATATAAATCAGTGGCATATCAATTAAAAGATGGAAAAGAATCTAAGAGGTGTGAGCTTGTTACAAAACAATTACCTTTATAAGAATATATGGTCAAATTCAGAGAGGAAATTTTTTATGAGTATGTAAGGAACACACATAGAGATCGATGGCTGGATGAAATATTCAAGTTAAGTAAGGACACATTCCCACTTGGTACTATTGTTTCAGTAGTTGACTTCGTAGAGAATTACACATTGTAGCCACAAATGGAGGCTCAGTCTCAATATTATAACTCAGTGCAAGTTTCTATTTTCGTGTATATAACATTCATGCACTCTCCTGAAAGCACTGAGCAAGATTGAAAAATATTGAGAGAGTATCATTTCTACATCAGTGATGATCGGACACATTCTATAGAATATGTACAAGGGTGTTTCCAGGTGTTTTATGTGAACTTGAATGAGAGGAACATTAATTTTGATCAACATTACATTTAGTCGGACAACTGCACATCACAATTCAAGAATGCATGGATGTTTTATTTGATAAGAAGGATGCACAAAGAAAAAAATGTACAACATATCTAGAGTTTTACTGAGGTAGGGAATGGAAAAGGAGAGCATGATGGTGCAGGAGCATGTGTGAAAAGAGCACTTGCAAGAGAAGAGTTAAAGTTCAAGGATGGTGCTAAATTTACAGATGCAAAAAACATTGTTGATTGGTGTGTCAAGAATATAGGCCATGAATCTCAAGAGAGATCAACGGTTCGTAGATATATTTGGTTGATAGAGCAAAAACATCTGACAAACTTTGAAGATTGTATGACAGTTGCAAGATCAAGTGATATGCACTCATTCTGTAGTTTAGATGGAAATGCTTGGACTATTTATACTAGGTGCATGACATGTTTTTATATATCATGCATTGATTTTACGTGGAATGAATGTGAGTCACAGCAGTGGGTGGATGAGTAGACTTGTAGACCTCTAATTCCACTCGACACACATCAAGTTCCATGATCATTATAACTTTCAGGGTCTTCAGATCAAATGACAACATCACCTGACTTTGACCAAGTCTTTGATTTAATGCAACAAGGTACATACATATATGTACATGCCATGTTTTAGATTTAAAAATTATTAAATGGTCAACTCTTAATGTATTTATAAATTGACTGAACATTTTTACTTTGTGATACATAGGGCACGTTTTTATAGTTATTGCGACAGAATTTAATGAAGAGGGAACAAACTACTTCTTATCTTGTTGTGTACAGGGGAAAAAATTGACTTCCATAGTCATTGATGGTGAAGACCTTGAGTATCCCACTAGATCAGTGGTAGTCACTGGAACTTGGCTTCGATGATATCCTATCAAAAAATCAAACATTTGGTTGTTTGAATACTATGAAGTACATCGGAAGATACTTCACTATTCACATTTAGTCCTTGTAAAAAATATTAAATTGATCAAATATCTAGGTCGGCCATCAAACAAAAATATGTGGAAGGTTCGTGAATCAGATCATGAAGTAATTCTTGCTACTTTCAAGAATAGAGTTGATCCTTGCGGTTCATTGGATTGAATTTGCAAAGGTATGTTCTTCATGAATTTAATTTGAATATTTACTTAAATGATTTTGTTTAAATTTTGTATGATTTAAAATTCTATTTAATTGCTTACTAACATGTTTATGTAGGTTAGTGGTGCCAAAAAGGCTTCCACCTTCACGTGGTTGGCATTGTCAGTAGAGAATTTATTATTCTTGAAGCTAAGTGAAGCTAAGAAAAATTAAATATTAGAAAGGAACAACAAACAAAAATTCTCATTTCACCACCTATATTGTAAAAATATCTTATTAAAATTATCATTTCACCACCTAATATTGTATGAACCACATATATTATTTAGGTGATTGGCAATGGATAATCTTACACTGACTCAGTCTGAATGGAGATGGAGAATCGTAGCCCAGACGAGGTAGCCTGTAAGCACAGGGAGCGTAGGGAACCAAAAAGAAGCCTCCACTAGCATTCACCAGGCCACCCCGACGTGTTGGTGTAGTTGGTTTGGTCCCATGAGCTTCCGTTTGCAAACTACAGCCTCTGGCAACCCTACACTTACTCAGACCACACTATTTCTCATGTTTACAAACAATAGGACAATGAGAGAACCAGGATGGAGATGGAGAAAACTGTGAGAGAATTTCGTAGAGGGCCCTGACGTGGAGCTCTTGGATTTGACGAGACATCTCTAGGTGCCACGAAGTCTGAGAAATCACCCATCGAAGATATGGCGTGTTTGGGCCTCAGGGCTCTTAAGCGACTACGCCTGAATGGGGTAGCCCGAAAGCATGGGGAGTGTGGGGAAATAAAAATAAGCCTCCACTATCATTCACTAGGACACCCCAATGTTTTTGTGTTGTTGGTTCGGTCCCACGAACTTTCATTTGCAAAATACAACATCTAGCAACCCTACACTGACTCAGACTGCACTATTTCACACGTTCACAAACAATAGGAAATTGAGAGAACTAGATGGAGACAGAGAAATCCACGAGATTATTTCATAGAGGTCTCTGATGTGGAGCTCTCGGATATGATGAGACATCTCTAGGTGTCACAGAGTCTGAGAAATCACATGTCGAAGATATGGTGTGTTTGGGCCTCAGGGCTCTTAAGTGACTATGCCTAGACGGGGTAGCCTGAAAGCATGAGGAGCCTAGGGAACAAAAACAAAGCCTCCAATAGTGTTCACCAGGCCACCCCAATGTGTTGGCGTAGTTGGTTCGGTCCCACGAGCTTCCGTTTGCAAACTACAGCCTCTGGCAGCCCTACACTGACTTAGATTGCATTATTTCTCGCGTTTACAAACAATAAGACAGCGAGAGAACCAGATAGAGACGGAGAAAACCGTGGGAGGATTTCGTAGAAGGCCCTGACATGGAGCTCTTAGATCTGACGAGACATCTCTAGGTGCCACAGAGTTTGAGAAATCACCCATCAAAGATATGGCGTGTTTGGGCCTCAGGGCTCTTAAGTGACTACACTGACTTAGACGTTGTATTTTGCAAATGGAAGTTCGTGGGACTGAACCAACTATGCCAACACGTCGAGGTGTCCTAGTGAACACTAGTGGAGGCTTTTTTTTGGTTCCCTATGCTCCCTGTGCTTTCGGGCTACCTTGTCCGGGCGTAGTCGCTTAAGAGCTCTGAGGCCCAAACACGTCATATCTTCGACATGTGATTTCTCAGACTCCGTGGCACCTAGAGATGTCGCGTCAGATCTAAGAGCTCCACTTTGGGGCCCTCTATGAAATCCTCTCGTGGTTTTCTCTATCTCCATCCAATTCTCTCGTTGTCCTATTGTTTGTAAACATGATAAATAGTGCAGTCTGAGTCAGTGTAGGGCTGCTAGAGGTTGTAGTTTACAAACAGAAGCTCGTGGGACTGAACCAACTACAAAAACACATCAGGGTTTCTTGGTGAACACTAGTGGAAGTTTTTTTTTGGTTCCCTATGCTCCCCGTGCTTTTGGGCTACCCTGTCCGAGCATAGTTCGCTTAAGAGCCCTGAGGCCCAAACATGCCATATCTTCGACATGTGATTTCTCAGACTCCATCACACCTAGAGATGTCTCATCAGATTCGAGAGATCCAAATCAAGGCCCTCTATGAAATCCTCTCACAGTTTTCTCCATCTCCATCTAGTCCTCTCACTGTCCTATTGTTTGTAAACGCACGAAATAGTGCAGTCTGAGTCAGTGTAGGGCTGCCAGAGGTTGTAGTTTGCAAACGAAAGCTCGTGGGACTGAACCAACTATACCAACACATCGGGGTGGCCTAATGAACACTATTGGAAGCTTTTTTTTGGTTCCCTACGCTCTTTGTGCTTTCGGGCTACCCCGTCCAAGTGTAGTCGCTTAAGAGTCCTGAGGCCTAAACACACCATATCTTCGACATGTGATTTCTCAGACTCCGTGGCACCTAGAGACATCTTGTCAGATCCAAGAGCTCCATGTCAGAGCCCTCTATGAAATATTCTCATGGTTTTCTCTATCTCCCTCTGGTTCTCTCACTGTCCTATTATTTGTAAAGGCAAGAAATAGTTTAGTCTGAGTCAGTGTAAGGCTACCAGAGGCTATAGTTTGCAAATAGAAGCTCATGGGACCAAACCAACTATGCCAAAACATTGGGGTGGCCTAGTGAATTCTATTGGAGGCTTTTTTTGGTTTCCTACGCTCGCCATGCTTTCAGGCCACCCAATCTGGGTGTAGTCACTTAAGAGCCCTGAGGCCCAAACACGCCATATCTTCGACATGTGATTTCTTAGACTCCGTGGCCCCTACAGATGTCTAGTCAGATCTGAGAGCTCCATGTCAGGGCCCTATACAAAATCCTCTTGAAATTTTCTCCATCTCCATTCGGCTCTCTCGTTGTCCTATTGTTTGTAAACACGCGAAATAGTGCAGTCTAAGTCAGTGTAGGGCTTCCAGAGGCTGTAGTTTGCAAATGAAAGTTCGTGGGACCAAACCAACTACGCAAACACGTCGGGGTGGCCTGGTGAATGCTATTGGAGGCTTTTTTTTTGTTCTCTATGCTCCTCATGCTTTTGGGCTACCCTGTCCGGGCATAGTCGCTTAAGAGCCCTGAGGCCCAAACACACCATATCTTCGACATGTGATTTCCCAGACTCCGTGGCACCTAGAGATGTCTCGTAAGATCCGAGAGCTCCACATCAGGGCCCTATACGAAATTTACTCGTGGTTTTCTCTGTCTCCATCCAGTTCTCTCACTGTACTATTGTTTACAAACGCAAGAAATAGTGCAGTATAAGTCTGTGTAGGGCTGTCAGAGGCTGTAGTTTGCAAACGAAAGCTTTTGGGACCTAACCAACTACGAAAACATGTCGGGGTGGCTTGGTAAATGCTAGTGGAGGCTTCATTCTAGTTCCCTACGCTCCTCGTGCTTTTGGGCTACCCTGTCCGGGTGTAGTTGCTTAAGAGCCCTGAGGCCCAAACACACGATATCTTCGACATGTGATTTCTTAGACTCCGTGGCACCTAGAGACATCTCGTTAGATCTGAGAGCTCCATGTTAGGGTGCTCTATGAAATCCTCTCGCAGTTTTCTCTTTCTCCATCTGGTTCTCACGCTGTCCTATTGTTTGTAAACATGCGAAATAGTGTAGTTTGAGTCAGTGTAGGGCTACCCCGTCTGAGCATAGTCGCTTAAGAGTCCTAAATAACTAGATTGGCTTAAGAATGAATTTGATATGGGTATGTCTAAGAACACACGGGAGTTATCAATCACCTAGTAAATCTTTCTTGTTTAGTTTTGGATGGGAGTCAGCTGGCCTACGGCTTAGTGATCTTCCATTCATTGATAATTTATGTTATGATAAACCCATGATGCTTTCAAAATCACCTTAAAAATGATATGGGTAGTCATAGATCCTAGTGAAGGGTGTGATGTGATTTCCAAATAACTTGAAATGCCTAAAGATTTAAAGGTAGTAACACGAATTGGACAGGATTAGACAACCAAGAATCATTGAGTGTTTGAATCAGAATGTCATTACATCTAGAGACATTCTCAAGCATTGGAGTAATGTATATGGAGAGACATTCTCAAAATATCAATAGAGGAAAGGCATCAAATTGTGATGATTGTTAGGTGTTTTAACAAGGGAGAAGACTAAGAAGTATAGAAGAATGTAGTAAGTTCATGATAAGATAGGAACTAGTACAAAGAGACCATGAGCAAGAAGAAGCGCAAGTAAGGTAAATACACATATACACATTGATAAATTGAATGAATAATTACTCAGATTAGGTAACTCTTTATATAGATATATTATATAAATATTAATTTCCAAAGTTTGATGCATATTATACATTGAAAATACTAGTACATGTACATCACCAATAAATGAAAAAATAATCCATAATGTCTTAAATATTGTCAAGTGCACATCATATTAGATTCACGAGAAAATAATCTCAGAAATGTAAGGTCTCATACAAAATTATCAAGTTCCAAATAGTATTTTAATGTGCATAATAAATACAAAAATGCCCAAATAGGTCATATACCATCAAGTTCAAATGTCATATAGGCTTACATACAATGCTATGCACATAGGCATACAAAAATAATGTCATGTACGACATATATATTTCCTACTCATCAAAATCTATCCCTCTCTTGGCCTTGCTCGAAGAAGGCCCTCCCTTAGGTGAAGATGGAGATCCATAAGATGACTTTGGATCATCTGATCCCATGCTTCGAGTCCTCTTCTGCTAAATACTCACCTGTAGATGAGCCTATAAATGCAAACAATGTTTTTTTGTCAAAACTAAATTTATATATGTGTTCAACATGTATTTAAGACCATGCTAGAATTAAAGTATTTACATAAATACACAAACTTACCGTAAGTTGTCGATCACGCCAAATTTGCATCTCATGCTCAGATGAGTCATTGGGAGCTCCTGTAGTACAAACGGGGGTATGAAGATGACGAGATGGAGGAGTCCATGCCCTCGATGTCAAAATGGAGGGGGTTGAAGTTCCCTACATACACATAAGATCATAAAATCTAACATCATAATTAGCGAAAATAGAGCTAAGTACATGTATCTACATAATGACAATATTTTAAATAATTTAATCAATATAGAACTATTGTTTTTACCCCACCACA
Source organism: Taxus chinensis (assembly GCA_019776745.2). Taxonomy (NCBI): domain Eukaryota; kingdom Viridiplantae; phylum Streptophyta; class Pinopsida; order Cupressales; family Taxaceae; genus Taxus; species Taxus chinensis. The sequence continues at coordinate 621,118,005 of CM034155.1, forward strand.
CCTGTGAATCAAATGAACAGGGTTGCACCTTATCACAGGTAACTCCTGCATACACACAATGAAGGACATTATTAACATAATTTAATAATTCTACAATGAAAGACATTACTAACATGTAATTTAACATAATATGAATTACACGAGAAATTTAACAAAATTTATGTGTTGTTTGAATACATCAGTGAGTTGCTGCGTAGATGAAATCGCAGCGGCAACACCTTTATCTACTTGTCACAGAGATGGTGGGGTGTCTAGCAAAGTCAACATATTTATCAAACATATATATCACATGAGTTAGATGGACATACAAGAACATACATATATTTGATTTCAAAACTAATATATATATATATATATATACACACACATATACACATATACACATGTATGTTAAAATTTTACATAATTAACATTCTAAATTACCTCTGTGAATGTTCATGTATGCATGGTGCTCGTCGCCTATGGTCGGGACGAAGATGCGCCTCCCGCACACTGTAATATCAATGCATGTACATGTACAAATACAATTATTTCAAAAATTTAACATATATAAGTAAATTAGGTACTCCAAAATTTTTATAACACAGATAACAAAACATAACAAATTTACCTACGAAGGTGACACTAATGAATGTAATCCAAATGTCTCACTCAAAAGGACATCTGACATAGTGACATTATCGTGTTCATCCCTAGCACTAGGTGCACCAAAATCAATACGCATGAAAGTATCATCCTCCTCGTGCCCCAAACATATGCTACCACATGACGAGAAAAAATGCGGTCTCATGCGAGTACTCCCTGAGGGAATACTTTGTGTACCTCCATGAGCATCTAACTCAGAAATCTCCCTCATATGTCGAACAAGGGTCATAGATAGCCCCTGAAGCGCATGGAGTGTATCAATCTCTATTGTCTCCTTCACTGCTTGAGGGACAATCTTAGGGTGAAGGGGCTTCTGTACGGAGAATCTACCCTGCTGAATAGGTGCACGTTGTGCACTTGGTCGATCCTGTGAAGATCCTTTTCCTTGGCCCTGGAAATCTTAGAAATCAAAATAATTTTGGATCTCGTTGAGGATAAACTTGTAATAGAGTTTCCTCATAAAGTATAGTGGCACCTCATTGTTATTACAAAGTGGAAAATCAAACACCATCCACCATCGGTCCCAAAAATTATTTCTAATCAAATTATTATTGCACCAATGGATGGGAAATCATTTACATGTCAATGGAACAGTAAGATTAGTGCAGGGGTCCGTGAATAAAGCGCATATGATTTCTTTTGAAATTTCTTTTTTCTATACATCCACATATGACAAATTTTTGGAATAATAAACCCTACAACCCTCTCTGTAAGTTGTCCAATGATCAATTTTCCTTGTTTCCACGTCAATTTGAACAAGTAATGCCTCTAATGTGTTTTTAAGAGAGGCGTGGTGGGGGTTTGTAGATTGTGTATCCCTCATTGTTTTGATTAAATCCTCAATTTCAATTTTGTTTTCAATTATTTGGGATGCTAAATATTCTTGACTACCCGAGGGATGTTGAGAAATTATGGGAGTGTTGAGAGGGATGTTAGGAATAACAGGGTTTAGTTGTGGTTGATTCCCTCGACCTCTAACTGTAACGATAAAAAATATGTACTTAATTCAAATTTTAATCTATAATTATCATATTTCAATGAAATTTTGAGAAAATAAATGTGCTTACCTCTTCTCCGTGGCACCATCGTCGATTCGAATCTTCCCAGTGATCGAGAAATGATCCTTTGAGCTTGAGATCCAACTGATTGGAAAAATGTGAGGGCACGAACAAGCTCTGAAACTCACGTTTGAGGGAGGAAAAATGATAGAGGCTCGGGCCTCTTTTTTTGGTTTATAGTCAACATAACGTGTACGTGTTATGCTTTGGTGATTGCCGAGCCAAACAAACTAAAATGCAAGTGCATTTTAACAAAACGCGTACGCATTTTGATTTTTTTCACATTCTTGTCCACTTCCCCCCCCCCCCCCCCCCCTCCCCCCCAATTTTGTGCACTTACCCTTTTATAGAAATTTGGAAGGGAAATGGTCTAGCACACTTAGAAACCAAGAAGTGTCAGATTACCACAAGGAGGGGCAGATAAATTACTAATAATAGTAAATAGGGAAAATTAAGTCTAAATGCATCTAACAAGCTCAAGAACAACTGATTCAGTTAAAAATGTGTGAGAAAAATGAGTTAGAAGAAGGCAACACATGTTCAGAACATAGTGACAAAGTCTCGGTTAAATGCACACGAAACCTCTGGTTTGCGCAGTTTGGTAGTTATAAAATCACCACGGTGGTTGCATAATCGACGCTCAAGGTAGACCGATGGTTAGGCAACCGCCATGGTGGTTGTGTAACTTAAGGCTGAGAAGCTAAGGAAAAAGATATAAATCAACTAAGGAAAGCAGGAAAAGTTGGAAAATAGATAAGAAAAGTAAAATAAGCTACAAGAACATGCTGCAAGAGAGAATTTTGACTTGGATATCATTGGAATTGATATTTTATCATCATTGGGGATTTGAACTATTTTAACAATGTAACAACATGTAAATTTGGGTGCATACAGTTCCCCATTATAATTTAATCTACTCCTTAGTCGATCGTGGGTCCATGTCATGTATTCTATTCCCTCTATGATCCATTGTTGTGTTAAATCTCTATTTGATGGATATGAGCATACTATTACTATTAATCTTGAACCATTCAAATATTGTTGCATGGATTCCACTACTTATCTGGTTATTCCCATAGCTCAACCAGATCCCCGGAATTTTTTTGATACATATGATATTTGGGAGTCTAACAATCATAATACTATTTTACCACCTCCTCCTACTACCTATATCCATATTGTAGTCACAAAATCATGCACTTTAGGAATTATTTAATCCAGTCTCATAGTACTATTTAAAAGGTTCTTAAGTGAAGAAAGTACTAATTAATCCCACATTTTGGCCATTTTGTTTTAATTTTTATTTTGTCATTCCCACACATTTTTACATATATGCCTAGTTGTTTTGGCACTTTCCCATCATTTTAGCCTAAACCGGGGTGCCTAGGCCTGTACTGGGCCACCCTGGTCCTACTTGGGGCACCCCAATCCATTTTCTACTTTCTCACCTCTTTTAGAGCCTCTTCTAGCCATTTTTCATCTTTATCTTTTTCCTAGTCAGCCATGTCGGGATTAATCATGAAATTAGAGAAAGATAGCCCTATAAATATAAAGTTATGAGACCATAATGAGGGTCCTAGCATCACATACTACTATCACTCCATCTATAGTTGCATCCATTGCATCACTTGCATCCACATAGTTCCATGCATCAAGGCTAGGAGATCTGCATCAACACACGCTTCATAGGGGGAGGGATTCTATTCTATTCCATGCACACACACACCAGAACTAAATTTGGTCTAAAATGTAGTGCAATACTCAAATTAGTAATCCCACTATTGTGGAAACAGAGGTATTTATATTCATCTTGCTATATTCGGTACATTCAACGCAGTTCAACGAATCTAGTGCGATAAGAAACGAAGGTTACATAACATATTCCAACCCAGATTGAATTAGATTCTGAGCTTTCTCAAAGACCATGGCACATATTATGCCATACTAGGGCACCTTGAGGTGCCCCAATACCCTCTTGGGTGCTCCAGTCTACTTAGATCTTCTAGATTCACTCTTTTTAGGACCTCTGTGCAGCCATTCCATCTTTTGTATTTTCCTGTTAGACCTAGGACACCCTGCGAAAATCATCCATAATCAACCAAGTTTATTCCTTACCTTCCTCTTACATATTAGGGTTTTATTTCTACTAGTTTAATCATTTTAATCATTTTTAGTCACTTCATATTACTTTAGTGCATTTATCTACAATGTTTATGTCCTCCTAGATTAGATGAACTATTATTACATTTCCCCATTTTAGTTAAATCATTTTGGTGAACCCAAACTTTGAATCCACCTTCATTATAGGGATTTTCTTATCTTTTCTAGCATGGCTTCCCAAGTTACTCAAATCTCTTTATCTACTTTAATTAAAAGATATCCTCATTGCCAGGTTATTTTGCAAAAAACAACTAGACTGCATGTATCTAGCTAAAAATACACCGCCACACCAAATCCATTCTATATTCGATCGTTTATCTGATGACTCTGATCTTAGTGATCCTCCATTTATTGCACCCCTATTAGATTCAATCAAATCTCTACATGATTTATTTCAAGATGAATTTAAGGTTATGAAATCAACCATTACATCCCTTAGATATGAAATTCAACAACTTAAGGATGCTTCTCAATCACATGTTTCTACTCATTCTACATCCTCTATGCCATCTATGTCCACTACATGTCATTTAGATAAACCTCAAGACATGCCATTGCCTGAGCCCCTCATATTTGAACATAATACTCTACCACATGAAATTCTTATTCAGATCCTTATTCATCAGTTGATCACCTTGTCACCTACTCAATATTATCCTACTTGTTCGGCTAACAAAGTATCATGGTCATCCATATTGAAATTATCATCGAATTAATGGACATACTGACAATAATTGCTATGCTTTACAATGTAGAGTCAAATATCTTAAGTGTCAAGGGTTTATCTCATTCACTTCCCAATGCTCATGTCATAACATCCTCTCCAAAAGAATACATCCACATGGGCTCCTAAGGCTACTCTTTCTTCACTTAGTCATGATCCACCTAAGAAATCACATATGGTATCCCCAAGTCAAAAAATTAAACCACCTATCGAAATTAGTTCACCCCCTACTCAGCCATGCCATACGGCTACTAGTGAGCCTCCCTACATAATCTTTCTACAAAAGTTATAGATGATTCTCTTATTCATTACATGTGTGATATTGACAACCCTTCACATGTGCCTAGTGATCCTTCTCCTAGTCAGACAAACACTTCTCATATTTCTAATGTTGCTTCCTCTCCACCTAATGAGCAGTCAGGCTAACATCACTTAAGAAAATTCTAAGCAACAATACCTTTCAATGTTCATTCACTAACTCCTCCTACTAAGTCATCTATTGAATTACAAATTCAACCTAAGCAACCTCCCTTAAAACTCAGTGCAACATGGACTCCTCTCAAATATAAGTTCCAACCAATTAAGTTTTTTCCCAACAACTACTCATTCCTCCTGGTGTTTATGAAATATTATCACTCTCACTACCACTAAAGAGTTCCAATATAAACCTTATCCAACAAGGTCCTACCACACGCAAAATTGGTCTCTGGTAGATGACTCTTGTCACTCTACCCTCCTGATGACACACTCATATTATTATGGGTCTTATATGACTGTTGAGGGGTATCTTACACTAAATAACCTCATTTCATCTTACATTAACATATTTATTTATTACACAATCACGCATTCATACATCTACAATAATCTATCGCTCGTTATGCATACTATATAATCTCCCGTCATGGAATCAATCTTACAAACTTCTATAGTACTTCACCACATTCATAAATCATTTATAAAATATTACATGCATTATCATACACTTGGGGGCATAACATCCCAACATCCTCCCTTAATCTTAGCACCTACAAATATCTCACTTTTGCATAGTATCCCCATACTCATTACACACCTTAGTGTCATTATTACCTGATGACGCACTCTTGTGCTTCGGTTCACACTTGAATATTGAGGGATTACCATTACACTGAACCCCACACACCACACCTTAGGAATTACACATTTCATTTCCTCATACACTGCATGCATCATACACTCTTCATTATACACTTAGTTCTACATTATACTAGTCCTCATTATGTCATCCTACGCATTATACATCCATTAGGGTATCACATGACGCACTTAGTCACATTATACATTGCACATTTTCATATCATACATTTTCTATACACTATACTAGTCTTCTACGTACATATGAGTATAGTTTATACATTTAATCCCTATTATAAATTATACCAACCATTATACATATTCTACCCACGCATACCTATAAAGTCATATTATATACTACACATATTCCACACATTCTACATCCTATTAGGTTACAGTACCATATGCATTCTAGCTATACATTTTATCATTACATATTCCATTTGCTATCTACACCTATTATTGCACTTTACACATTATACATCTTACACTACCCTACACATCCTACATTGCATTTCCCACTCTATGCATTTACAAATCCTACTCATCATATGGTACCATATTCTCACATTATAATTTCTACCTGCTACACTCACTACCATGTGACACACTTTAGTTCCTCGGTCCATATTACTGCTAAGGGTTTACTAATCAAATGGACCTTACACTCACCATGCAACACATTCATCATGTGACATTTTCGACTAGTGACATACACTTTAGGCTAAAAATCATTATAATTTCATGGTATATAGGCTACATCACTAGTTTCGCCATATCATGCTACATTGTCTTCTACGTGCTGCACTCACCACCCTATGACACACTTTAGTTCCTCGATCCATTCTTGAATGCCAATGTTTTATCAACCAAATCACCTAAATTATATCATCATGTTGACATTACTTTAGTCAGTGACATATCATCTTTAGTGACATACACTTTAGGCTAAATTTCACCTATTCTATCCTTTTGTATTGGTATACACCTTAGGTTACATCACCACTCCCCATCCCTTCATCTATATAGTGAATACACTTAAGGATAAATCATCACTTATCCTTTCATCTCATAGTGATATATGTTTAGGGATAAATCATCACTCAATCCATTCAAAAAGTCATGATATACGCTTTCTGCTATAGGGTTCACACACATCCTTTCTAAACATGTTGCATCTCATCACTCCTACATACACATTCATCACAGTGTGCTAGACACACAAAAAATTACTCGACCATTTCCGATGATGCACTCTCATTTACGGTTCATTCTGGACTACTGAGGGGGAAAAAAAATGAACCTCATTGCATATTATTCCATACACTTGGGGGGCATGTTGCTCTTATCATTCCATCTTACATTCCATTCCATTCACCCACAACATATTGCATCATCTTGGGGGCATGTATTTTTTCTTGCTAGTGTTTTGCATGATCACTTTACTACACATGTTAGACTTATTTCTTCTATGTCATTATCTATATCATACACACATGTGCATTCATGCCTTTGTTTAGTGTGATATAGATATAGGAATCTTACACATGACATGGATGCTCACCTTCTACCCTTCCTATACTATTTTATGGGGGCATCCACATTCATATCATCTAGGTGTTATTGTTTCATTTTATACTTAGCATCTTACATTAGATGATCATACACACTTTGACATATTGGTTATTTCTCTAACATGCTAATGGGTGTTCCATGTGTAACACTTGTTTTGTAGGATTATATGTCTCCATGTCTCCTCTCTTGTTTATTTCTACTTGTCTACCTTTGTCTGTTTCATTATATGTGGGATTTTCCCTTTGTTTGTGTGTACACTTGTTTATTGTTTGTGGCCATGATGGCCTTGCATGTCTTTTGCGACATCATGAGTGATGTCCCATGTTTGCAACCTACTTTGTGTGGCTTACTTTGTTTTCTTGCATGTTTACACTACTGTGTTTGGTAGTTCCTACATTATCTACATATTTTACACTTGTCTTATTACATGCATGTGTTTTTCAGACTAACACTTGTTTTGGCTAGCCATCCTTGTTTGTGCGCACCTTGGTTTCTACCAAGTGCACACCCCTTTCCACATGTAGGGTAGAGTTACAGAGTTCAAAGTGTGGTAGGTCCTATTTTGGGGTCCACATTCTCCTATCAATGATGTCACATGCGTCCCTAAAGAGGGGGGTATCATTGATGGTTTACATACTAACACATCGTATTTACACCGGTTCAGTACAATGCAATTTCCACCCTTGGCATTGTCGGTTTAGATACAACGAGTGGGTTCATACCAGTCTACGAACCCCATACACAATGAATTTTATAGGTCATGGTGTCCTTAGAATTTATGGGAAGTAATTATAGGATTAGAGGTTACATTGGGTGTGCCTCTCTACACTACTTCGGACGAGTGGCGTCAGATCACCTAAAAAACTAGGACAATACATATATCTCTTCACACACATTTCAGTAGAAGTCAGTAAAAGGTTGGAGGACAAAGAGCATTTCCTCCCTACACTTCTTTAGCCAGGGTGGCGTGAGATCACCCAAAAAACTCACAGCAGTACATGATATCCTTCTACACCATTTTTCTTGACATGGATCAGGTGCACATGTTCCATTTATACTTTTCATTTCACATATTTTACACTTGTGTATTTCACACATTTCTATACACATGTGTATTTTACATGTAGCATTTTTACATACATACATATTTGACTACTTGATCATTTTCTCCTTGCAGATCCAGCCGTATGAGAAAGAAGAAGTCAAATTGGGGGCAACAACAAAAATGATGACAAGGACGACAACAACATTCCGTGATAGGACACATGCCTTACTAACCATGCAGGTACACTACACACCGCAATAGTTACACACATGCATTTCACCCTAGGTTCACTCTCATCACTTTTTCTATGTGCATTTTTCATCTTTAGTTTACATGCTCCTCCATATTTTTATCATTCCACTCTTTTGTTTATTCCTTCAACATTTTTCTACTACACTCTACATGGATATTAGGTACACATCTCTATCTACTTTATGTTACCGAGTTTTCCACTCACCAACATAAAGTGGGGGAAAAATGTAGTCACAAAATCATGCACTTTAGGCATTATTTATCTCGGTCTCATACTACTATTTAGAAGGTTCTTAAGTGAAGAAAATACTAATTAATCCCACCTGTTTTTGGCCATCTTCTTTTACTTTTTATTTCATTTCATTCCCACACATTTTTACATAGTATGCCCAGTTGTTTCAACACTTTCCCATCATTTTATCCTAAACCAAGGCACCCAAGCCTATACCGGGGTGCCTCACATGGTCCCACCAATCTGGGTGCCTATGATCCATTTTACTTCCCTCACCTCTTTTTGGGCCTCTTCTAGCCATTTTTCATCCTTATCTTTTTCGTAGTTAGGCCATGTCAGGGATTAATTATGAAATTAGAGCAAGAGAACCCTATAAATATAAATTTATGAGACCATAATGAGGGTCCTAACATCACTTACTACTATCACTCCATCTAGAGTTGCATCCATTGCATCCATTGCATCCACATAGTTCCATGCATCAAGGCTAGGGGATCTTCATCTGTACACACACTTCATAGGGGGGAGGGTTTTATTCTATTCCATGCACACATACTATTACATTTTCTACATTTAGATAATTTCTCACTATCCACAAATGTAACTGGACACAAGAGGCAACTAGGGCACGACATTCCTACACACACATCAAAACTACATTGTAGGTCTGAAGATGTAGTGTCTTCAATGGTTAGTTTTTTAAGCACCAATGTTGGATAGGTTAAGGATAGTTCTGAACCCATTCATTCTGCATCTTTTATTTTTTAGGATACTTCTCTTGTCCCTTGCAAGTGTTTACCTTCATCTTGATATATTCGGTACATTCGGTGCAGTTCAGTGAATCCAATACAACAGGTAGAAAATGTTATAAACCATCTTTGACCAATAAAGAACTAGGCAAGATTTTTTAGAGACTAGGGTACCTATTCTGCCATACCAGGGTACCCTGAGGCACCCCTAGTACCCTCCTGGGCATTCCAGTCTTATCAGATCTTCTAGATCCACTCTTTTCAGGACCTTTGTATAGCTACTCCAACCGTTATAGGTTTCTGTATTTTCATAGACCTCAGACAGTCTGCGACAGTCATCCATAATTAGGTCGAGTTCATTCCTTACCTTCCTCTTGCATATTAGGGTTTTATTTCTACTAATTCAATCATTTTTATCCAGATTTAGTTACTTCATATTACTTTAGTGCATTTATTTACAATGTTTATGTCTTCCTAGATTAGATTAACTATTATTACATTTCAACAACATTTTAGGAAATCAGCTTTGACTTATTACTCTCTCTTTTCGAATCCAGGGTTTATTATATTTATTTCCTTATCTTTTCTTTGGTGTATTTCTGTAGTTTCATTATTGCATTCATTTACTTGATACTATAACATCATATGCCAGGCTATTGTGTATTTACATTACTAGTCTTAATCAATGTATGTAGCTGACATTGACGCCACCACTACCAAATAAGTGTTCATAGGTAAATGTAAAACATAATAAGGGTGATCCTAAGAGAGAATCCTGAAGATTTATTCCACCCCTAAATTATAGGAAATTTTAGGATCTACATGCTATCATTTTAGGAGCGATTCATATAAGACTAGGTTTTCAAGTGCATTAGGATCCCTTGGAAAGCTAAATTCAACATCTGAAAGTTGACTTCTTAATCGCGTGTTTCTTCTCATTCTAGAGTTCCTGGAAGCCATCTATATCGATGTATATGTCAAATGGCTAAACCTCGAGACAAGCCATATGCCTGAATCCCCTCATATTTGAAGGTGTAATACTCTATCACATGACATTCTTATTCAACTCCTAAAATAAATCATTTGAGGTCACCTTGCCACAAACTCATGTAGCTATCATCCACTCAATCGGCTGACAATGAAACATGGACCTAAATTTTGCAGTTACCATCGAATCAATGGACATTTTTACAATAGTTTTCATATGATTATAAAATGTAGATTTTAAGAATTTTATTGAAGTGTGGAGGGTTAATAACATGTAAGTAATCCTTAAATGTTAATTTAAGGATTCATACCCCTATTTGGAGGAGGATACATCCACATGGGCTCCATGAGGAGACTCTTTAAGAAAAAAGGTGTTTAGGTCCACCATAAGCATGCTTTCACCCACGGTGTCATCTTGGTCAAGAAATTCAACCACCTATTGAAGGATTCATCATGTTCACCCCCTGAAATCATGTCAGTGCCATATGAGCTGACTTGATGATCAGCCATATCTCTGATCTTTCTTCAGAAGTTATACCCAAATGATCTCTAAATAACAATCCAAAATGAGCTATGTATGCCATCGATATATGACATGACCCATCACATGTGAAGTATTAAGGAATCATCTATCTCCATGAGAGACATATGAGAAACACTTCCCATGTGTGAGCATCATGAATGTTGACTTCCATCTCAACAATGATTATAGAGCATCAGGATAAGGTGAGGGGATGAAACTTCATATAGAGCACCACCTATTTCAAAGAATGAGAAATCATCTTAGTTCACTAATTGCCATCCTACTTGGTAGTGTTCTTGAATTAAATAAGTGTAACACCTAGACAGTGTGATCACACCTCAAGGAGGAGGCACACAAAAGATTCACATGCGGGATCAATGCTCATTTTTTTCCATGGGACGACATGAAATGAAACATGTGCCAGGACAAGTTGAATCGAGACTTAGCTATCTATAAAGCGTTACGGATCTATTTTTGGAGTATAGCTTGCAGAGCACACAATATCATAGAGTTGACTTGTGGTCACTACAGAAGTGCTATTTTGTGGACCAGAATTTCAAATTAAGTTACCAATTCAAGAAGTAGTACGGATAGTAATTTAGAATAATTATTTACAATGTTGAAGGTCAGGAGATAAATTTACAAAACACACTTACAGATGTGCATATTCCATTGTAAAAAAACATGGCTATTTTCAGAATGTGACCTATGCTTTGGAAAGCTGCGTAGATCCTGAACTGCAAGTCCCTATCTTTATGAGTAAGTATTAGACTAAAATCAGATTTTAAAAAAGTATATTCAGAGAGACATATAACTACTATAGAGCTATGGGACCAGTTCCATCATCTGTGCAGAGTGACCCTAATGGTAATCTTCTATGTAATAAAATAAGCTTCTAAAATATACAATGTTATTTATTAAAGAAATAATAACATGACTGAAATATGGTATATTGTATGATCAATCTTATTTTCGTAATTATTTAAATCTTCCCCCCTTCCATATGATCATAGATCTGGTTTAGAACTATTGACATGGTTACGCGTCTGTGGACATGCACATGCTTATTATGGTTCAGAATATGCTCTATCTTCAACATGTTAACTAACCAAAACACGCAACGTGTTATTTGAAGAGGGTCCTGGTACACATTTTTTCTGTTTTTTGGGTGTTTTCGTCTCAGGTTGAGTGATGTGATAGCCCATTTTAGCGCACTTACCCATAAGAGTAGATTTTAGGTTGCAAAGTCATATGGTATCATAAAAATTGAGTAGGCACCTCTTAAATTAGTTGTTTATTAGGATGGTTAGCGATTAAGTCATACCGGTTTCCCCTCGTATAGGACTGTTGAGGAGTTGTGCTTACAACAGAGTTTTCTAGAAAAAAAATTTAGGACTTAGATTGTATGTTCACTGGATCCTATTGTGACAAATAAACATATGGGTGGAATAGAATCGGTTTGATAGTTTATACGAGAACTTCTTTGCTATCTTCCCAGTAGAACTATAGGAGTGAATGGTTTACTTATGTGTCTAAATAGAATTGGAGGTATTTCAAACACTTTTTCTAGATGTAGAGAATAACTTCAAGACCCTTGTATGTTGCTGATTTGATTTGGACACGCACTATAGATACTTAGTTCCCTGGTGTTTTAAACAACTATATTCTGAAGTACTCAATTTCCACCTTATTCTTTCCCAAAGTTAGATGAGTTCCAATTATTACAGTTATCCTATGGGAACTTACTCGCAAGGCATTCCACTAGTGATCAAGATATTGATGGTGACCCTGAACTTGGAAGAAAAACTAATGGATAACTAAACCTCCATCATGTGTGGGGGTAGGAGCAAGGTTTAGTGAAAGATGGCGGACCTAGCAACAGAAAAGAAGAGATAAGAAAGGCGGATTAATTATAATGAGGCAATGTGAAAGGGATATTAAGAAGCAATGGGATATTGCAGAGTCGGATGACATTGAGGAGAGAGATGGCTCATGAAGGATTTGGAGCTCATGCAGAAGGCGTGTGGAGCTAGAGCATCTAGAACTCCCCCATTTGGGAAAGCATGATAGGGAACCCTCCTTCAACCTCACAAGGGAGCGTGCCAAGTAGAGATGACCTAAGATGCGTGGTGTGCACGCATCTGAACATACTTGGACAACTTAGCCCTTACACTTGGTTTTCCAGTATCTAGTACATCCAATAGTCAACAAGCTGATTTGGGAAGTAGGGAAGCCAGTATTAAGTCACATAGCAAGTACATCCATACCAGGGAAAACATCTTCTGTTGTTGTTTGGAGTTACCTTTTCACACGCACATCATCATCACATAAAATTCGAGCGCGTAAGAATTTTGGAGTCACTTTTGGGAGTAGTACCACCACAAAGACTGTAGGAGTTTAGTTCAGTACTACTATTGCGACATATGGAAGTACATCTTCTTGGTCTAGTTCTAGCTACAGGTGGAGGATCAGGAGGTATTGGTGGCTCTAGTTCTAGTGGATATGGTGGTTCTAGAGGCAGAGATAACACCTGAGGTTTTGGATCAGGTGGATAGGGTTCACACTAACCCCATAATATTTACATGGAGATGTCTCTCCATATTCCAGAGTATAGGGGAATAGAAGATGTTGTTGAACACATGCACATGTGTGAGATACTGTGGTGTAAAAAAGGGATCACGACTTCCGAGTGCAAGGCAAGTCAATTTATAACTACATTACAGGGACGCAAACACAATTGGTATAAGATGTTTGACCATGATCAAACTTGCGTAGATTATGTAGCATTAAAAGATGATTTCCTTACAGAGTTCTATATCCCTGAATTTGAGCAGAAGAGTATAAGTGCGCTCAAGGATATTAAGTAGGGAATTACTGAGAGTGCTCGGGAGTATTATGTCCATTTCAAAACATGTTTGTCTTAGCTTTCTTATGATATTCATGCAAGACAACATGCACAATGGTTCATTGGAGGTCTGATCAAACCTTTTAGCAGGGAATTGTCACATAGGACATACATTGCTCCATATGAGGCACTTGAAGTAGATTTGCATGCTAGGGAAGTTGGAAGCATAGACACTGGAGTCAACCCATTCTTGGAATCATAGATTACAGCTATGGAAAAGTAGTTCGAGAAACTATCGGTGAATTCAACACATGAGACACACACTAGGATTTGGTGTATAGATTGTGAAGTGGAAGGGCACACCAAGGATAGTTGTCCCTGCAGGTTAGTGTATTCATTATTGCTAGACTGCGAGATAGTCATCTGAACCATGATTCCAGCTGCTACCCATTATTACAACGCATGATATGGAATAATGTATGTTGCTATTATAATATTTTCTGGTCCACAACTCACGATACAGAAGACTACATGTATATCATTCAGATCCACGATGTTATAGATATTAGTGTACGATAGACAGGAGTATAAGATAACTCTAAGGGTAAAGGTGAGCATCAGGATTGGGATCACAATCAAGCACGCTATGATTGAAATGAGGGGCGCTATGAAAGAGGACATGAGAGTGGTCGAGGATACCATGGTGGATTTAGGGGTCAAGGTCGTGGTGGTGGACGAGTTGAGTTTCCTCACGGAACATACTTTACATGCAAATCTCCTAACCACTACAAGTGCGAATGTCATCATAACATTACTTATTATTTTCGTGGGAAGAGTCATAACTATGAGGAATTCCTGGACCTATATGAGCATATTAGCAAGCAACATAAACATGAAAACAAGGGCACATGGATGGTTAGAATACCATGCACTATGGAAAATCAGCAGATGCTAAAGTTGGCACCGAAACTTGAGGTATTACCTGTGAATATTACTACACGCGCTAAAGATGCATGTGCCAGGGAAGTGTTACAACAGAATCCTACCATCACCAAGGAGGAATTTCTACATGTAAGATATTTGGATCCTATGCACCAAAATAAGGTTTATCAGGAGACCATGGAGGTAATCAGAAATCTCCAGGGTGAAATACAATGTTTAAGGGAGAAATAACGAAAGATGGAATAAGAAAAAACAACAGAGACAATCCAGTTGGCTATTGATGACTTGAAGGAGGTATGCAAAATGTTGCGCTAGGAGAATATCATTCCATTACTAGGGAATTGGCTAAAGGGAAAAAATCTGCACGCATGTATTGAGAATGGACTACAAATCCTGCATGTAAATCTTCCCCCTCATAGCTTAGATTACGACAAGGATATCACTCTAAATGTTGTTGTGGATGGATGGATCTTGCGTAATATATTTATTGACATAGGCGCGAAGGTAAATGTGCTTACTTTAGATGCATGGTTATAGATGGGGAGACCTCAATTGCAGCCATTTTCTAATGTATTGTTCATGGCCAATCAAACTAAGGCCACTCCCATCAGAGTTTTAAAAGATGCATCCATTAATATACAAGGGGCCAAGTTCACTAGGGACTTTGAGGTTTTAGCACTTGTAGAAGCAGAAAACTTCCCATCTCTACTTGAGCACCCTTGGTGCTACGAAAATAATGTTGATCTATGGTTCAACAAGGGGTATATAAGTTTTGAGAACAAGTAAGAAAGATTTATTATTCCTTTAAAAGATGGGAAATATGTGCCTTATGTGGATCCTTTGAGTGAGGAAGATCTGATCAGGATTTATGTATGCATCATTTGGGACCCAAAATTACTTGAGCCATATAAGGAAGGAATCCTTTAGTGGGAATATGCACATTCTACTAGTGATACCAAAAATATTTCTTGTGATAACTGGGCTCATGACACTTATGAGATGGTTGGGTGTGAAGTAAGGAGCGCATTTCAGTGGAGAAGCAAACCTCATTATATTAGGAGGATAGGTAACAACTTTGTACCTCAGTACACTTGAGAGGGAGACCCTACAATATTCCTATGCGCCATGGAGGAACAATGGACAAACCAGGTTGAAAGGATAAATATGTTAGCATATACCCTGCATGGGACAGTAACGCGTTGGTGGGTGGTTCACAGGGATAATCTTGTAGAATGGAATGAAGTCAGGAATTCTCTCACAAATCATTTTTTTAGGAGTAATTCACCTACTCGAATCTAAACATATCATGGTAATCAACCTATTCAACATCATGTTTAACAGTGTGAGAGGCTTTGGAAAGAGGGGAAGGAAGATTTTCCACCTTCGCTATGGGTGTAAAAATTTTATTCCACTTTACAGGGTTGCACACGTGCTTGGTATGTATATGCGGAGCTGCATAGGGAGACTAGAAATTGGTTGGATTTGATTGCATGAATGGTCTAGACATTGACTACTTCTCTACTAAACCTCCAATGGAAGAGGCATTAAGGGTTATAAAGTGCTTAACTATGGGAGACAGTGCAAAGGTGGAAGAATTCATTCAAGATTTATTTGGTGAGACAAACTCAGGAGCACATTTTGATAAAGAAGAAGAGACATATACCACGCTACTTAAGTGCACTTGCATTGAGAAAGAAAAAGGAAATATGGTCTACATAGTGGATGATGATGATGTAGAATATCTAGATATAGATCATTCAGTGGGTACGCATGAGGTATTAGACAGTGCAGATAAAAACGTGCACACCTATCATGAACCTATGAAGACCAAGAAAGTAAAGATTGGCATAGATGTTGAGCCTAAGGAGGCAATAATTGGGGATTACTGGACTGATTCTGAAGTGACAACAATCATTGAGTTACTACGTGATTGTTAGGACTTATTTCCTAGGGGCTACCATGAATTAAAAGGAGTGCATGAATCATTAGGAGAGATGAATATTAAGCTTAAGGAAGGTGTGCACCTAGTCAAAAAAATACCCTACCAAATGAACCCTAACCTAGGTGTAAAAGTTAAGGAATAAACTGACAAGATGTTGACATCTGACATCATCAAACCCCTAGAAGAATCAGATTGGGTTAGCCCATGGTCATTAGTATAAATAAAGATGGTCAGATTAGGATTTATGTAGATTACATGGAACTGAATGTTACATGTGTAATTGATCCTTCTTCTACACCTTTCACAGAGGAGATATTAGAAGGCGTTGTAGGGCACACAATCTATTCTTTTATAGATGGATTATTTGGGTATCATCCAGTTCAGATTGAATAGGAGGATCAAGATAAATTGACTTTCACCACTGAATGGGGAAGTTTTGCATATACTGTGATGCCCTTTGGTATGGAAAATGCACCTGTTGTATTTTCGTGCATAGTTGTTTAAGCATTTTAGGATTTTATTCACAACTTCTTACAGGTTTACTTGGATTATTGGATGGTGTATGGGCTTGTTAAGGATCATTGTGACAATTTGTGATTAATGTTTGAAAGATGTAGATAATTAATCATCTCTTTAAACATAAAGAAGTGCATGTTTGTTATACCTTTTGGCACTTTTTTAGGGAACATCATCTACAAGGAAGGTTTGTTAGTGGATCCTGATAAGGTTGTAATTATTGTAGGCCTAGAAGAGCCTACCAGTCAGAGTGAGATGCGTGGATTCTTGGGTCACACTGGATATTATATGAAATTTATCAAAGGATATGCTAGGATTGCTGCACCCTTGGAAGAGTTACTAAAGGGGAAAGGGACATTCTATTGGGGAGAACTACAGCAGTGCACATTTGAGGCATTGAAGGAGAGACTTACTACAATGCCTATTCTATGTTTTCCCTTATGGAAGCAACCGTTTCATGTACATGTGGACACATTTTGTATGACCATTGGCGTGGTGTTAGCTCAACCTGGAGAAGGAATTATAGATCATCCTATCTATTTTTCTAGTAGAAAGTTGACTCCTGTAGAGTAGAATTATACAACTACTGAGTGCAAATCCTTGTCAATGATCTACAGGTTGCATAAATTTAGATAATACCTACTAGCAACACCATTTTTATTTTACACTGATCACATGGCAATGAAATAACTAGTAAACAAGCCCATTCTATAGGGGCACATATGTTGATGGGTGCTCTTATTCCAATAATTTGATTTCATAGTTGTGATAAAACAAGGTAAAAGTAATTCTGGCCCAGACTATTTATCAAGAATTCAGTCAGGGGAGGACACACAAATAATTGAAGATACAATTCCATATGTACATTTGTACAGGTTACAACACGTGCCTTCAGAATTGGAGGATATTGCTATCTTTTTACATACAGGTATGACACTAGAAGGAATTAAAGTGTTAGAGAAGAAAAAACTTGTAATTCACGTGGAACCTTTTATGTCGATCAATGGTGACCTATAAAAATTACACGGAGATGAAGTGTTGCGCCGCGTGTATTAGAGCATGAGCACACATATATCATGGAAGAGGCTCATTGTGGTATTGTAGGTGATGCCACTGCGTGAAAGATTCTACTCGCTAGATTATGGTGGGAGACCCTTTACAAAGGTTACAAAGCATATTGTAAGGCGTGTGATCACTGCCAGCGCCTTGGTAAACCTAGAAAAAGAGATGAAATGCCTTTAAGACCTATTACCAGTGCATATTCATTTGAGAAATGGGCTATAGACTTCGTGGGTCCTATTTGGCCAGCCATGCGTAGAACTGTATCATGCTACATCATTACTTGTATAGATTATATTACAAGGTGGACAAAAGCAACACCTACCAAGGATTTTACAACAGTTATAATAGTCAAGTTCTTATGAGAAAATGTTCTTACAAGGTATGGATTCCTGCTGAGCTTGACAAGTGATAGGGGTACACATTTTTTGAATGAGACAATCATGATACTATTGGATGAATTTATGATTTCGCATCACAAGACTACACCCTATCATCCTCAGGAAAATAGGACTGTTGAGGCCTTCAACATGATTTTGAGCTAGAAATTGACAAAAAATTGTGATGTTGGAAGGAAATATTGGGATGATAAATTCTTTTTCATGCTTTGGGCATATAGAACAACATACAAAAGGTTGAATAAGGCCAAACCTTTTCAATTAGTGTTTGGCGCATAAGTAGTTATTCATATGGAATTCATGTTACCTTCTTTGTGTATTGCGCACACTGGAGGTGTAGCCGATGAACAAGCATTAGAAAAAAGAAATGATAAATTGATATAGTTAGATGAGAGGTGTGCCATAACACGTTGGAGTCAGAAGCAGGAAAATTCCAAGTAAAAGGCATGGCATGACAGGCTCATCAGGGACAAAAAGCTTGAGATTGGACATATGGTGCTTTTGTATGATTCTAAGTTTATGTGTCATCTAGGAAAGCTTAAAGTGCATTGGTTGGGACCATATGTTATCACTCATATACTTGAATCCGACACTTGCCAATCAGAGACACTTGATGGAATATGGTTACCTGGTTATTTTAATGGGAGTAGGTTGAAGCCCTATTATAAAAAAATTTCTTAGTGTTTGTAATAAGGCAGTATTGTTAGTTAGAATACGTTTTCCTTTATGTATTTCCTTCTTCATCGCTATGCTTTTTCAATTTAGTTTGGTGTTTTGTGTAATAAGCACGTTGGAAGCTAATTACCATCTGAAGTATTTTCATGCATAGAGGATTGCACATACCATTTGTGTGGGGTGGTTATTCACAACTAGGTACACATGAGAAAAAAATTGTTACAGGTGCTAGTTTAGTTTGGAAAGGAGATGTTAGAAAGGAGATTGATTCTATAAAAAAATGATAGTAGATTGAGATAAATGAGGGAACATTATAACGCGAGGTAAGAAGAAGCCATGGAAACTACTAGGGGAAGGAGTAGTGGCGAGGTACTCATGCGCATGGAAGCACACTGAAGAGATGTCTGTAGCTAGAAGGAAGGAAGGCGTGCTAGAAGGTTATAACTGGGGCACAAAGATGTACCATGTGGATATTGTGAAAATGGTCAATTAATGAGAGGATTATTGGTAGGTGAAGGAGCAATAAATGCACTAAATTTTTAAAAATCTATAGAAGGATGTGATGTGGGCTCATTGTTACCTTTTTGATCAAAAATGCTTGAGTGAGCTAAGTGCAACCGAGCTGAGAAAATATTGTTGAGGTGTGAAGCATTGTGAAACTAGATGTGGAGAGCAAGCTATTGCGTGGAAGAGGCTTACGTCCCCATTGGTGAAGGGTTTGAGTGAAGTAGAAGTGTTGAGAAGTAGCTAGGGCACATAGTTTCAAGCTAGGGCATGTAGATTCAAGCTAGGGTTTGAGTTTACATGTTACAGATGATAAAAGGTGGGATTTTGATGATGGCACCGAAGAAAGCACCTTTAACAGGCATGAAAGGAAAGAAGGTAGAAGTTGAAGTTGAAATTTCTCTCGAGAGAAATTTTTCATAGATGCAGTACCCAAAAGGTGTAATAGTTGGACATGAGTGGAATTACCATATACACAGATGAAAAATAAGTGACTACAACCACCATACCACTGAAAAAAAGGAAGAACTAGATAGTTTGCTGAATAAAAAGACCAAAAAATGCATGATGGAGGATAGGCTAGTGTATGACGACACTGGGGAAAAATTACTGAGGCTGATAGGAGTTTATCAGTTGTATGAGATCCCATATTTTTGGAAATATGAACCATTATACCAATAGATTATGAGATGATTCCATGAGGACTTCTTTTATTTCGTCGGATGAAGGGTTAGGATCACAATGGCCTTGGTTTCAACACTAACAAGATTGATGGGCACAATGATAGACATTATTAGTGATTTGACTGATAAAGCAATAGTCATAAAATCAAGAAAGGAGTTGGGGTATACTAAAGGACTGCACGAAATGGACATAGATAAACTGAAGAAGTTTCTTGTGTTGTAGGTAGCTGCGCATCTACTCACGAAGTTGAATGACCAAGAGAGATGGTCACTGGTAAACACCATGTGGCTTCATATTACAAAGAAAATGTCTCAGGGGGTAGTATACAACTTAGCAGGTTATATTGTAGACACAATTGTTGAGGAAGCGTGCACAGGAGAAAAGATAAGTTTTGGTGCTTTCTTAATTTCCCTTGTCTTTTTAGAAATTTGAGTGTCAGATGGGCCAAAGAACAATATCTGGGAGTACCCCTTAGAACAAAAGTCCCTTGCAGAGAGATTTTAAAAATACTTATGTGATGGTAAAATAAGTGGGCCATTTAAGCAGAGGGCAGAAATGTGGTATGATTGACTTCACTCGGTGTTTGAGGAGGAATGGTGCATTCCTAAGGAGCTACCTTTGGTAGTAGGAAAGGTAGTACAATTTGCGATGTACTAACACATTGCGTGCTTTTCCATGAGGGATGGTACATGGAGCCCATGGTAAAAAATTCCCTATGCATTCACAATGCACTACTTCTAGGCCTCAGTTCATAGATTTATAGATGTGCACCGTCTAAAATTCAATGAAGAAAAGGTAGAATATGACTAACACACCCTCGGGAAGACATATGTGTATCTAGGCTGGACTACCTACATCGAGAGGATCATTTTAGATGCCATACATATGATGTCAGTAAGCTTGGTTATTGGGGACAGTGGAGCAACACTCGTATATATTCAACTTAACCTGGGTTGGAGAATAACAAGTATGTGCAGAATGAGTTCATGCTCCCATGGATTCCTAAAGGAAAACATACAATGGAGAATGTGCCAGCTCTAACGCCTATAGCGACTATAGAGATATAAGAGGAGGAAGAAAAACATGAAGATAGTGGTGGCTTGGATCATATAGGTCGGAGGTAGCCCACAAACATAGTAGAGACTAAGTGCGTGGATACTCCACCTTAGGTGCAAGAAGATGAAGAGGACTTAGATGTGGAAGCATTCTATGAAGAGTGCTACTTTAAGAGGGTATTCATAAGAACAAGGAACCAAGGCACGGGAACTCCATAGTCTTTAAGGAGATCACCACGACTCTCCCCTCAGAAAGAGGCAACTGGAAAGAGAAGGAGAAAGCTAAATCTGAATGAGGAGGTGGAGGAGTCTATAGAAAGCACACCTAGAACCCTAGTAGAGCTAGAGGATGTGGAAGGGTCAAAATATGAGGACATGAAGGATGTATAAGAAATAAAGCATGAGAAACCTCGTTCACATGATACTACTCAGGACAATGAAAGGCCAAGTCCAAACCTTGGCGCTCAGGTTCCTAAGGGGCCAAGAAGGTAGATAACAAGTGGAGAATATGTTGTGCCGAGTATGGGATATGCTAAGGACAAAATAAAAATCATCCGCACCCATTTTCAAAGCACAATGGACTTGAAGGAGTTATATGGGTGGGAGATGATGGACCCATACATGGCCACTACACAAGCAAGGAAACAACTATCCTGGTCCATGCGGACTCACATGGATGAGCCATATTTTGATGTATGTGAGGAATCTTATGTGTCAAGAAGAGTGAAGAAGGAACCTTAGAGTAGGCACATGACTATAAATCCAACTCTCATGTATGATGAATAGGTGACCAATGCCTTAGTTAAGGTATCTACAGAGGTGGCACGGAGGAATATCAATAAGGAAGCCACTATTAGAGCACTACTAGAAGATAACAAGGAAAAAACTATAGGAATAACACGTTTAAAAGGAGAGAAGGATCTAGATAAGAAAAATAATGAGTCCTTCATCATCATGGTAGAAGAGATTGGTGAATATGTCCTGAAAGCAAGACTGCATCTAGATTCTAAGGTACCTGAGAAGTTTCCTTTGGCTATGCATTATGTGTACACATTAGTTGATTTGGTGCTTGAAGATGGACTGATTCAAATTCCAGCACCAAAGGATCCTAAATAGGAAGTAGAGAGAGCAAGGGCCTCTGTGGTTATGAACATTTCATCTTATGAGGAATTACTCCATACTCTGTAGGATGAGTTGAAGAAATTAGATCAAGTTATGAACATATGTATAGCACCAAAAGTAGTGATTAGGATCATGACTATGATATAAGATAATGAATTCCTGAAGGAAATGAAGGATGAGACTTTAGGGCACGCAAAAATATTTGCGTTAGTGAAACAAAAGAGTGAAGCCCTTGCAGCAACGCAAACCCCACATAAGGATATGCTAGATGAGATTGAAAATGTCATAGTGTAAAAGATGGATCTTCTGGGGGGGAAGGATGTTTGATATGACCAATGTTGTCCTAATACTGCGGAATGAGAAAGGAGAGATTACCCAGGACGAGTTGGAAGCCATAGCTACCAATGTTCTAGAGAAGAGAAGAACAACAATGGATGAATGGAAAACATTAGAGGCTGAAATTAAAACAGAATATCCATAGTTGATCCTCCTAGTTGATGAAGAGGGTACTGCAGAGTAGAAGCCTATTCTTTATACAATGATTCTTTACATTCTTTCCATTCTTATTCTTTATTCTTTGGGAACATCAAAAGGAATCCCCATTTCTGGTTCGGAAATGTAGTTTAGCATGGGGTAATGTTGAGTAGATAGAGTATGACACTAAGGAGAAGGCACACAGAAGATTCATGTGTGGTAGCAAGGTGCATTTGGAGGCGTGGGAGGACAGGAAAGGAAACTTTCCCTAGGACAAGCTGATTTGGGACTTAGCCATTTTTCATGGTTACAGGATATTTTTGGAGATAGCGTGTGGAGAAAAAAATGGGATGGAGACTTGCGTGACACAAAAATGTTATTTTGGGGATGAGCATTTACTAAGTGCCATGCATGAGTTCAGGATAATAATGAAATTACTACTACCAGTTGACTGCAGAAGATCTATTATTAGTGCACTTGTAAATGTGCATATTATTGTAAAGGCGCATGACTATTTTCAGCAAGCAAACTATTTTGGGAAGTGCATAGGCAGTGAAGGGAAAGTCCCCACCCCTATAAGTATGTATTAGTCTGTGTAGTTAAAAACATATAGAGAGACACATAAGTATAGTAGAGTTATACTAGATCTAATGCGCGCATAGCTTATGGTAATATTTTGTAATGTAAGAAGATTTTATGTTTTACAGTGTTAAATATAATGGAGTTAACATGAATATAATTGGTTCTTGTATGATCAATCTTGTCATAGTTATTGTTTAAATCATGATTCCTTAAAGATATAGATATGGTTTTACACTATTGAATTGTTATTCTATGTGGAATGTTTGTGCTTATTATGGTTATGAATATTCTCTATCTTCAACACGTTAACATCCTACACAAGAAAATCTAAAGAGGTTCTTGGTACCTTTTTGTGCTTAGGGTGAGCGCTCAGCTCAAGCTGAGTGAGGTGCCAACACGCCCAGGGTTATTTGTGGTAGATTCTAGGCTACATCACAAATTCAACCTATGAAACCTCCTTTAAAACTCAGTCCAACATGGCCTCCTCTCAAATCTAAGCTCCAACAAATTAAGTTTGTCCCATAAACTACTCCTTCTCCTATTGTTTATGAAAAATAATCACTCTCACTTTCATCAAAGAGTTATAATATAAACCTTGTCCAACAAGGTGCTACTGCACCAAACTTGGTCTCTGGTAGGTGACTCTTGTCACTCTATCCTCCTGATGAAACACTCATATTCTTATGGTTCTTATACGACTGTTAAGGGGTCTCTTACAATAAAAAACCTCATTTCATCTTTCATTAACATATTTATCTATTACATAATCACGCATGCATACATCTACAATAATCTATCACTCGTTATGCATACCATACAATATTCCATCATGGAATCAATCCTACAAACTTTATAGTACTTCACCACATTCATAAATAGTTTATAAAATAGTACACACATTATCATACACTTGGGTGCATAACATCCCACATCCTCCCTTAATATTAGCACCTATACATATCTCACTTTTTCATAGTATTTGCATACTCATTACACACTTTAGTTTGGTCATTACTTGATGACACACTCTTCTGCTTCAATTCACACTTGACTGTTGAGGGATTACCATTCCATTTAACCCTAAACACCTCACCTTAGGAATTACACATTACATTTCATCATATTATTGTGCGTCATACACCACCAATTCTACACTTATACTACATGCTACATTATACTACATTCTCATCATGCACATATTAGTCATTCTAGGCAATATATACGCTATTAGGCTATTTCACATGGCACATTTATACATCATATATATTATACGTACTACACTTAGTCTACATTCTACCATTATTATACATGCATCTTGCATCATAC
The DNA here is from genome assembly GCA_019776745.2 of Taxus chinensis. NCBI lineage: Eukaryota > Viridiplantae > Streptophyta > Pinopsida > Cupressales > Taxaceae > Taxus > Taxus chinensis. Next base: position 621,143,195 of record CM034155.1, read on the forward strand.
CTAAGTCATTCTATGTACCCTATATCCTAGTCATTCTACAGATTACATACCTTATTAGGATATCCATGCATAAGCTATACATAGTCACGTCATACACTATGCATTTCTACATATATTCTACACACTACACTAGTTTACATTCCATATGAGTCTAGATTTACATTTTATCATTACATATTCCATTTATCTACACCTATTATTGCACTTTACACATTATACATCTTACACACCCTACACATATTACATTGCATTTCCCACTCTGTGCATTTACAAAGACTACTGGAACACATGGACTTGAAAAATAGTCTCACCATTGGACCTATACTACACTAGGGTACACATTGCACTGACCAGCCTATGACGCATTTAGTCCTGAGGTCTTCATTAAAAAAACTATGGACTCGGTCAAATTCCCGCATCAAAAGTTATGTTACACCCACAAGTTACGTCATCACATCATGCACAATATGTTAGGTGTTATGGTGACATACACTTTAGCCCAAGATCGAGACTCACTCTAATGGCATCTAGTACGTGTTAAACACTCCAGGATGAGATCACCAGTGGTTTTTGGAGGTCATCTTCAAAGTTGGGTATGTGCAACCTATGTGACAAGACGCTACTCCCCCCTTGCAAGGTGTGGTGGAGCACTACAAATTGTAGGCTAAGGTCATTGCAAGTATTTGCATCAGTGTTGTGATGTGACATAGCACTTGCAAAGTGCTAAATTGTCACCTATTTCTAGCATTGTGTAGTGATGAAGATGTTGTGTAGATGGTGTGAGATAATGTCCCCAGATGTTGCATAGCACTAGAAAATGTTGTGATCTTATAGCTTGTACGCGAAACCATAGCACCTAGAATTCTTTCAGTGTGAAAAAATGCTATACACCTCAGGATACATGCACCAACTCAGCCTTCATTAACAATAAGTGTTTCAGTGACTATACACTTAGTGCTAGAGAGTCAACATTCATCCTTCTCAAGTTATAGTTGACATATTCTTTGGGCTTACGCAAAAGGCATCCTTTGATATCATAGTGATATATGCTTAGGGCTAAATCATCACTCATTCAATCATTTCATCATGATATATGCTTCGGCTATAAGGTTTATGAACATTTCATCTATAGGTCACATGTCATCACCACTACACATACACACTCATCACATCGCATTAGACATCATAAACAACACTTCAACCATTTCCTGATGATGCACTCACATTTACGGTTCATTCTTGACTGCTAAGGGGGGAAACCAAATTAATATCAATGCATAAATTTACATCCACTCGAGGAGTCTCGTGGTTCTTACCATCCATCTTGCATTTCCATTCCATCCATCCACTGCATATTACATTGTCTTAAAAGCATTTAATCTTGCTTACTAGTGATTTTACAAGTTCACTTTATTACACATGCTAGATTGACTGCTTATATGTCATTACCTATTACCATACACACATATGCATTCACATCTTTGTTCTACTTGTGATTGCAGATACAAGTCTATTACATGAAACATGGATGCTTACCTCCTACCCATCCTACAATGGTCACTGGGGGAATCCAAATTCTACTCATATAGGTCCTATTGTTTCATTTTATATTTAGTACGTTTGCATTACTTGGTTACCCACGCTATTGGCATATTGGTTTTATCTCTAACATGCTAACAAGTGTTTCATGTGCAATATTTGTTTTGTAGGATTACATGTTACCATGAATAATTGTTTGTTTATCTCTACTTGTTTGTACTTGTTTGCTCTTATATGCGGGCCTTATCTTATGTTTGGTGTGAACACTTGTTTGTTTATATGTAGCCACTATGGCCTTTGAGTTTCTTGTGATATCGTGAGTGGTTTCCCATGTTTGCGACCCATGTTATGGAAGGGGATATACTTTGTCTTATTTCATGTTCACATTGTGGTATCTTGCTTGGTTTCTTATACACTGCTTTCTACATGCATGTTTGTTTGTACTAACACTTGTTTTTTGCTAGCCACTTGTTTATGCATGCTTTGGTTTCTACCAAGAACTTTCTAGGGTATAGATCATGTGCTTTTCCTCTTTTAGGGCCACATCCTCACTATCAGCAATGTCATATGTACCCCCAAAGAGGGGGGCCATAATTTGGAGTTTCACATACTATACAGAGATCTATACTAGTATAGTCAGTTTAGTCTTCCACCCTTGGCATTGTGAGTACATTTCAGTTCAATTACCACATTGAACATGGACTTGGTAAATTCAGTTTAATTTCCAGACCTTGGCATTTTGAAATACAAAGTTTAGTTTAACACCTTAGGATAATGGTGGGTGCTATTATATCCCAGCTAATGGGAAGTTCAAACCAGTAGGGAAAAACACATCGGATTTTACAGATGGAACATGGTGTCCTTAGTGACATTCTGGCACAGCAACCTAGAGGACTCAAATCTAGGTTATAGTGAGGAACAAAATCCCTACACTACTTCATACTTAGTGCCATCGGAAATAACATAAAACACTAGACAATAGTTCGTATCTTTCCTACATATTATCAGGGAAGAAGCTGAAGGTTAGAGTATATACAATGGAACATCCCGATACTGTCTTCGGAACATATGTGTCAGATCACCCCAAAAACTATTGGCAGTACAAGGTGATCCTCTCTACACTCTAACCATGGAGAAGCAACATGGATCAGAGTGCAAATGTGACCATTTACATTTTTCATCTATATATTTTAGGATGCTTTTAAATCCTATACACGTCTTTTACATTGCATTTTTGGATATTACATACATATTTGAATACATCCAACCATTTTCTCCTTGTAGATCACAAATTTCTCTAAGGAAACAAGTAGTTAATGGGGGATTCTTTAATTTCTCTCTTAACACTTTATGGCAGCACTCTACCACATACATCACATTTTATTAGGTACATTACACACATCAACAATAGACACACGATTTCTTTCAAGGTTCACAAGTATCAATTTCATAATACTTGTGAACATTAACTGATTTGTAAACTCTTCAAATTTGGAATTATCCACAAAAACACAAATAAACGTTGTTGTTCTACTTTCTATTAGAAAATGACATAGATAGGTAGTGAATGAATTATACTTATGCTTACCGAATCTGCACAATTGCAGGAAAGGAAAGTAAATGTAGCTCATAAATTACACCTTTGGGGTAATATTTATCTTGGTAAACCTCATAGAGGAGGAAAAACCAGTCGAGAAGGGAAATTGCTCTTTCTTCCCACTTTTATTGGCCAATTCAAAATAAAAAGTACTGACCTTACAACTCAAGTATGAAAGAGAAGTAGATAATATCTCACACTTCCTCCCAATACTTGCTTTGCTCTACTCAACACTCCTTGGGCTTCTGTAGAACACAATTCTAACACTAAGATCCTTCTTCTCACTTGATTTCATGCTTTGGATCACTTTCTATCTGTCTTCAACATGTATTTATAGCCTTTCCCATGTGTTTGCCATCACTGGAGAATGGGAAAGGTCATGGAGGAGAAGAGATATAAATACAGACCTTAAGACCATAATTAGGGGAACTGTTCGTATCATATTTTAGTTTTATATCCATAAAAGAGCTAGGACTGCCACCCAATGCAAACCAGTGGTCTCAGGACTGACACCATGGTAAGGTTGGCGGTTCTGTAACCACCTCTTTACACAGGCGGCGAAGTCCTATTACTAAAAATAAAGAACCTTTGTGTATCATTTTTACATCTTCATTGCTGACTACTTTTGATGGAAGTAGATTCATTTTGGATCCCTATGGATCACACCTCCCCTACTTAGGAGTCTTTTGCAGTCCCAGTTAAAAGCTTAGTGGGGGAGGATAAGGAAATAATTCCTCACTTGCTCCTTTGGGGGTACCACCGGGCCTACCTTGGTGTCTTTCCTTTTATTCCAATCCATCATTAAGACATCTAATACAGACCTCTCCTTAGTCTACATCTGACCTTAATGCTGCAGTACTACATCCTCCTCCAATTCACCTTGTGACCTCTTCTAAGACGCAATCCTTAATGGAAGGTAGCAACTAACACCTTCATCTTCATTAAGCATGGATGGCTCATATAGGTGTAAGTTATCATAATTTACTACTGAGTACATCCTCATGAAATGTGGAAAACCAAATCTAAAAGCATTTTCTCCAACATGCTTCAATATAATGAAGCGTCCATATCATAGTGGCTTAAATTTCCTTCTTTGACCTTTGTCAAGTTGGGCCAAACTTATCATAACATGTAGCTTATGTTCTCTACTATAGTTGATCATGTTTAGCCTTGTACTTGGCTTTAGATTTCTCCAATTATTCCTTTACCTTGAGATGGATTTTTCCGGATCCTCTCAATGAATTTTGTTACTCTAGTCACCTTTTGAATCATGTATCTCCCCTTATTCCTACTATCCAACTGCTATGTCCAGTGGATTGGTAGGTAGATATCCCAAACATGCTTCAAACGATGATTGCATAGTGGATGTGTGTACCACCCAGTTGTAGGAATGTTGAATGTAGGCTAAGGACTCATCCCAAGTCCGTGGATATTTGCTATTATACCCTTTAATCAGCTATACCAAAGTCCTATTCACCACCTCTATTTTCCCATCGATGTTTGGATGGAAGGTTGTGCTCCTCTGTAACTTGGTATCCATCTTGTCTCAAAAAGTAGTCCAAAACTTCCCCAAGAACCTGAATCTCCTGTCAGAAACAATAGACTTTGGCAAACCAAAATGCACCCATACATTAGCAAAGAAAATTTAGATGCCTCACATACTTTTACTATCTTTTTACATGCTATAAGAATACACATTTGATTGAATCTATCTACAACAACATATAGATAATCATGGCCATGTTTAGACATAGGTATTCCTCCTACAAAATCCATAGAAATATCCTCCCAAGGTCGAGTAGGAACCGATAAAGGCATATATAAACCTTCCTTCATGTTTTAGGCTTTCTAGTACAACAAAGTTTACATCCTCTTATAAATTTAGATACTTCTTCTTGCATATTGGGCCAATACACGTACCTTTGCAAGTGGGCTATGGTTTTTCCAACACCAAAATGTCCTGCTACTTTTGAGGTATGTGCTTCCCTCATCAATATAAGCCTTTCTTCTTTTGGCACACAAAGCTTCCCCCATCGGTAATGAACCCCATATTTGAGATAACAATCATCAATACCTATCCTTTCAGCCCCTTGGGACTACAACTGCTGATATGTCACCCCAAATTCTTTTCTTGGGCATATGCCTCTCCATAAGCTTCCTTTGTGAAGGGATCAAAATGAGAGATAGTGGCCAAACTATGGATATTTTCTCCTATGTGGGTGGCCTAGACAACATGTCTTCCAAAAAGTTTGTGCTACCTTTTGTATACTTGATCACCAAATAGATTTGTTAAAGGAAACCCATCCATTTTTAGTGCCTTTCCTGCTACAATTTAGACCGTGCTTGCAAATACTGGAGAGGTTTGTGGTCAGTGTGCACAATAGTTTCTGTACCCAACAAATAATGTTTCCATTTCTTTATTTCCTGAACTAGTGCATACATTTCTTTATCATATAATGAATATCCTTAACTGCTGAAGTGAAAGTTTCAGAATGATAACATACTGGGCTTACCTCCCTAAGTAACACTTCTCCCATAACGTAATCACTGGCATCTGTCTCTACTTCAAAAGGTTGTTACAAATTAGGAAGATCAAGTAATGGAGCATGAATAATTTTTTATTTCAATAACTCAAAGGATTGGTCTTGTTCCTTACCCCAGTCAAAACCCTTACTCTTTGTGATAACTATGTGTAGAGGTGTTACAATAGTAGAGAAGCCCAAAATGAACTTCCTCATGTATTGTATTGCTCCCAAAAAACTCCTAGTCTCTATGGCTAATGTTGGTGTTGGCTAGTTAGTGATGGATTCCACCTTCTTTGGATCCACTCGTAGCTCTCCTCCTCCAACCACATGCCCAAGATAGACAAGTGATTGTTTGGAAAGTTCACACTTCTTCATATTGCATAACAATTATTTCTCCTTGAGAACTTGCAACACTTGTTGTAAATGTGTTAGATGTTCTTCCCATGTGGCACTAAAAATCAGAATATCATCTAGATATACAATGACACATGAATCTATGAAATCCCACAATACATCATTAATCAATCTCATAAATTTAGTGGGTGCATTACATAATCAATCCATAAATTTAGTGGGTGGAAGTACTAACCACTCATACAAACCCTATTTTGTTTTGAAGGCAGTCTTCCATATATCCTCCTCCTTCATCCTGACTTGGTGATAACCAGACTTGAGATCCAACTTAGTGAAGAACTTTGACATGGTGAAGCTGGTCCAAGAAATCATCTAGGGGGAGTGGATATCTGTTCTTTATGGTAATCTTGTTCAAAACATGGTAGTCGATGCACATTCTCCAAGAACCATCCTTCTTTGGCACCATCACAATAGGTGAACCACATGGAGAGGTGCTTGGGCGTATTACCCCTTGGTCTAATAGCTCTTGGAGTTGTTTCTTTACCTTTGCAGTACTCTCCAACAAGGATTTCCTATACAACTCGATATTTGGTAGAGGGGACTCTAGAAATAGCTGAATCTCATGCTCTACCTATCATTTTGGTGGTAACCCACTATGAGTTTGGAATAATTTTCTGAAAAGACTGAATAATGCTATCCAAATCCTCCATCGCTTGGTTAGAAATATCTGAAATTTCTACCCCATCTTTTTATCTTTAAAAAAAGTAAACAAAAATGATTATGATTTTCCGGAATAAGTCTTTTTCTTGGTTAGCACTTACCATAACAATTTTTTCCTTATGATGGTGTGTTCAGATGTTGTAACTGAATCCCATCCTTGACCCATCTGTATCAGTTCTCCCTTCTCATGAATATAACATCCCTGATATATAAGTAAGGACTCTCGAAAACAACATCAAATGCATCAAGTGGAATTACATCCACTTCCAATACATCTCTATATTGAGAATTTATCCCAAACTTGAACTTACATCTTCTTGTTACCTGAATTTCTACACCCTTCTTCACCCATCCCAAAGGATAAGGAAGTGTAGATGCTCATAAGTTTCAAGACCAATCTTCTTTACAACTGCATTCATAAATCAAATTAGACTGAGAACTAGGTATCAAACAAAGCATTTACCTTAGTCCTCTTGATTTGCATTTTGATCTGAATAACTTACTCATCTCCTCTTATTCATGGCTATCCATGTTGGTGGCTGTGCATCCTAAGCCTTCATCTACATCAGAATCATCCTCTATTTCTACCTCCCCATCTGTTTTTACAGTTGTCATGGACTTCTTGGAGTCCTTGGTTTGGTTCTTTGGATGAAATTTTGGATGCAACTTCCAACATGTAACATCAGTATGACCATTGATATCACAATTATTGAAAAAATTCTTAGGATCTTTACAAGTATTCAACTAGTGGTAGTGGTTTACCTTTCTCTTTCCATTTACCTTTGTTACTTTTTTGTCCATGACTATTTATTTGGCTGATTTGTTGACTGCTTTGTCCTTGACTCCACTTCTCCTTTCTTCTTTTCATCATATATGTAATATGCTTGCACACATGCCTCATTGAGATCCTGGGCTTTATGGAGATGACCTTCCTTCGAAGGTGAGTGTGAAGTCCTCCCAAATACTTGGTCAAAATATCCTCATCCTCCAAGTCCACATTGAGCAACATGGCTTGCCTCCAAAACTCTATAGTATAATCCTACACACTTTGACCACTGCTTTGTCTAAAATACTACCATTTAATCATTTGGTCAGTCTTATGGCCAATAGGATAAAAATTAGCTCTAAGAATTCTTAAAACCCTCCCAAGAATTTATAATAGGACACTTCTTCTTTTCACAAGTAGCTAGATGGGTTTCCCACCAAACCAGAGCATGTCCTTCCATTTTGAGATGTCCAAAGGTGAACCTTTGTGCCTCAGTGACATTATGCACACTAGAATAAACCTCCAATTGTTTTAATTATTTATCAAGCAATTCTATATCTACTTATTCTTCAAATATTTTAATCTCAACTTTAGTTTCAAATTTAAAAGGACCATGATTAGATGTTACCCCCTCTTTTCCAACTGGAGTTTCTTCACGCTCTTCCACATCTTCTTCCTCATTGTGGCTCCTTCTTAGGAAAAATTTCTCAGCCAAAGCTCGAACCACCAAGTCTACGGAACATTTATTAGCTTCTTTTGTATTTTTTAGATCTAAGAGTTCCCTTTGGTGTTGAAACACCCTATCCATAGTGCTTTCTAGTATCTCAATTCTATGGACCAAGTTCTCTTCTTCCATTTGATCTCTAATCCTTTATTTTCACTTCTTCGTAGATATATACAGATCACAAGGTAATACCTATTTACATTTATACCTTGTCATTGTCATACAAATCACACAAGAATGAATACCAAAGTTCCTTAGATAATATTGTTAGCTATGATACCAAAATGATTTGTGAACCTCTACTTTGGAAAAATTTAGGATCAAAAAATACTGTTCCTACTTCCAATTTACTTTTGTATAGGTTAGAAAATATTAGTATGCAAATATAAGCTCAAAAAAAACTAATTTTTTTTCTCCTAATCTAATCCTTCTAGCCAATACCTTAGATAGAGCAAGATTGAAAGGGGGAGAGAATCCAATACCTGTACTTACCAATGAAGAATGCAATGTTCCTCCTTTTTTGTGTTGGATTTACTCTTGATTGATTGTTGATTGCTTTAGATTTGGTGGAGAAACTTGAGCAACAACTCCACTTGATTTTACTTTGGATTCCTTGATTGATTGTGAAGGAATTATGGATTAATTGAAGATGGGTGATGGATTTATACATAAAATGGCAGAGATTTGTTATGAAATTTCTAACTTTGTCTCATGGAGGAGGAGAGTTCAATTTTTAATTGAGGGGTGGAGGATTCAATGGCTAGGATGAAGTAAAGTTGGATTTGGATCAAGGGTGGAGAATGCATTTTAGCATGGAGAACTCTAGAATTTGAGAGAGGCCTCCATTGGATTTTTAATTCAATGGAGGGAGGGCAATTTATTTAAAATTTTAAATAAAATGGAGGGAAGTTTCGAGAGGATTCTAGAAAAAAAGCCTCTAGATTTGGAAATGGATTATTTGATTAGGTTAGATTAATAAAAGATGATAAGGGATATGATTACATGGAGAGGCTAAGTGTAGGGTAGGTGTAGAGTAGGCGAGTAGGTAGGTGTAGGAATATTAAATTCCTAGAAAATGATCACATAATGTATTACTTAGGTGGGATACTTATGGGATATCCTTAAGGTACTGGACATAATCCCAATAAGGGATTAATGATGAGATGGGATATTAAATAAATGTTGAAAATAGTTAAGATAAAGGGTACATGTGGTATTTTATAGGGAAAGGGATTAATTAGATAATGATGATGTAAGGATATTTACAAGACAAATTAATTATAATTAATTATGTTGATATTTTTTTTATTAAGGGAAAATAGTTTTGAAGGGACTATACCCTCTATACAAAAGGGCTCAAAAGCCAGATAGTAAAGATGAGAGAAGCAACCCAGAGAAGGGAAAAACAGTCAACCAAGGAAGGATCAACAGCCAAATATTACAATATAGGTGAAAAAAGGATCTAAACGTACAAAGATCCAGAAAGAAAGAAGGCAAGATAAAAAATAAACCAAAAGAGAAACAACATGAAGAGCTCCACCAAAAAATAGCTCCAGAACCACCCGATGACAGCCACATCGCAGCCAAAAAATAGCATCACAACAACCCGTTACTTGATGGCTCTGTCAATTTTGGTCTTGATAGCCTGCAGTGACATGAAGAAGGCAATGGCAGTGGCCTGAGAGGAGTCTTGCAAATCTGCTTGGGCAATTGCAATGTCCCTTTTCTCTTTAGGGCCCCATATGTCCTCATTAATCCCACTTAAACTGCAAACACTGTGGACATGTTGTTCAATGAAATTATAAATGCTTTTGAGGGTAGACAATATGTAGTCATTTCGGCTTTTAGCATTCCCCAATCTACCATCTAAGGACTGAAGTTTCTTGAAGACTTTCCCAATAACCCCCTCTTCCTCCTCACTTTGAAGGACCCTTTTACCCTTAGCTCTTTCCATGTTTTTTATAGCCCCTTTGAGCTCTTGTATCTCCTTTTCTAATCTGTCCACCCTATCTAGCAATTCCTCCTCTTTGGGCTCCTCCACCGGCTTGCTAATATGTATGAGGTTTTCAGCTAGTTCCAAGTCTTTGTGGCTCCTTAGGACCCATTAGGAAGTAGGGATTTTAGCTTTAAGGCTCTTGCTTTTCTTGCTGGAGACAACATCTTCATTCTTTCTTTTTAGCAGGGGGGAGTGGGAGCAGTGTGGGCAGGTGGAGGTATGGAGGAGGGAGGTGGGATAGGATTCACGGGAGGGCAGCTGGAGAAATGGCAGTGAATCAAGAGGATAAGGCCCTGGTGCAAAGGGACAGCCCTAGAGTGGCTTTGAACTTCCCTTATAGATTTCTCCAGAGAGTTAATCCGATAGTGAGGAAAGATTGATAATGTCATTTCTACGAAAATGATTCAGAAAAATTAGATGCTTTTGAGGTATAGTCACATATCTTCCTTTAAGGGTAACATACCTTACCGCCATTTTGGCTAGTTCATCAAAAGGTTCAGGGATCGATGCCACCTTGAGGCCAGCAGTCACGAACTCAAGATTCTCTCCCTCTTCTATAAATTTCTTGGTTTCCACCTCCCTGTCTACCTTCTTATTGAAGAATTTTGTGCCTTCTAGGCTGAGGACCGTGATTTGAGCTATGATCTCTTTCATGATTTCCATTTTCATGTTACTATATTTGACTATTCATTCTTTGGTGAATTTGATAGAGATGTCTTGGTCGAAGCCTTGTATCCTTTCAATAAAATTAGACAGGCCCCCGATTTGCAGGTAATCCCAAAGCTCCATGTTCTCTTTCCACTCAGGATTGTGGGTCGGTTCGGTTTTGCATGGTGGCCCCCCCATGTTTCCTCTACTCCTTTTCCTGTTCTCAATGGTAAAATAGCTACCAATGTGTGGTATAGGCCAAACTTTGATTTTGGTATTTGAATCTTTCCTTCCCATACGGTTTAATTATTATGCTATATACTTATTATTATGCTTCCCCATGGTCTGAGGAATTCCTCCTAATTAAATAATATGACAGCCCAGATAGCCCAGCCCACAGAGATCGCAACAATCATCCAAACTTTTGTGATGTCATAATCTTGTACTTGGGGATCCGCTGGTTAGCGTCTAAAATGGTGCCATTTAGTTATGATTTTATCACTACCATACCACATACACATATATATGGCATATTGACATGGGCGGGTACATATACATATCCATATACAATATACATATCCATAGTTTGATATACATATATTAATACATAAGTTAGCATACATACTGTCAGCGACATACATACATGCATGCATGCATGCATACAAAGTGGCGTGATTTAACAAATTTCAAATCTTTTGCAACTATCAATGTTGGCTGAATTTCAAGTATAATCCCTAATAGACTCAGTTGGGGTGATTCAAACATGTTTTATTCCAGATAGATTGCATGTCAATTTAGAGCGATCTTGTTAAACAAATGCATATTAATAGGGTTTGAATGATTACAATATGCGGGTGGACAAGTAAACCCCATAGAGTGCCAGTGGCTTTGGAATAATTCTGAGTGTAGTATATGGCTATCACATTATAGGGACATGGGACATTGAAAGAACTCAAATCCGTACATACCAAATTAGAATATTAGCCACTGAAATTATGTTTCTAATATGGATTGAATTTGATCTAAGCATTCGATGGCATGTTTCGAAAAAGATTGAAGGTATTTACATGGGTTGTTGGCATATGCAGTCACTTTTAATTTTCATTGATGATTTAATGATCATTATTGACAAAATTATATGATTAGGACCATTGTTGAGTCATATGTATTGTTGTTTATGGTGGGCTAATCAAGTTGTTTAGATGGCATGAGTTGATACAATGGGATTCATGGTTGATCATCGGCTTGGTTTTACAAGCCTAGTAAATTATGTGACCTAGCTAGCCTAGTATGTAGACCATGTCTTGATGAGAGTTGCGTTGATGCTTGAGAATAATCTTTATAGGAATGGAGAGGAAATTTTCTTAGTGTGCTTGAGTTCACTCACATAAGATTGTCAATATGTTATAGGTACATGTGAAAGCTACTATGGTTCCTATGTGCTCATTGACCTAGTATAGGTGCTTGGAGAGCCAAGATGGAGTATCGGTATGTGGTCCTATTGGAGTTTCCATAATGAGCTCATGGAATGAATTGAATTAAAGTGTTGCATATACATGATTTCATGAGGTTTTCAGTGGAATTTTGGACATAGGTTTTAGATCTGGTTCAGATGGTATTGATGTATTTCAGGTGAGGTGTGCTTGCTCTAATTTGGCCTAACATGCCTAAGACGTATCGTAAGTCTAGTGAATGGAGAGATTGGGAATATGTAGAGATATTTGAGGTAATTTGATGATTGGAGATGTCATAGGGTGTATTCATGATTATTTGAGAAAAAATTCAGGTGCCCATGATGAAAATATTTCAAGATATGACTGTTTTAAGTGAAACATGGTCCAAGAATCAAGTGTGATTTCAAGCTCGATAGTTCAACTTCTGATGTTCGTTGTGAATCTCACACACTTTTCATGGGACATTGTGTCTTTCAAGGAATATTATTGAGGTAAGATAATTATAAGGTTTAAAAAAAATAATAGGATTGGTTTTATGTTTCTCGTTTTTATGAATGAATGTTAAGAAGATAAAGTATTTTTTAAACCCTAGTTAAACCCTAGTTTGAGAGCAGTTTACAAGAAAATATAGTGACCTAGTGTTTTTGCATTATTTTTAAAAAGTGATGATTGTATGTTGTATATGACTCCTCTATATTTCCAAAATGTATTTTTGAGGTCATGGTGATGATGTGTAGACAACTCTCTAAAAATAGTAAGGTTTTGAAGAATAAGGTTTTAGCAAAAGATGGTCCAAATGTTGTAGCATGTAAAACCTATGGTGAGTGATGTATGGGAGTTTTTTAATGGATTTAAATGGAATGTTTTAAGATAAATTTCCATGCAGGTTAATTTAGGTGCTGGTTTAGGTCATAAATTTCAAAGTGTAGCCCTATCATGTTGAAGGGCAGTTTTGGGTTCTCAAATAGCAGTAAGTTCAGTAAAATGTTGGATAACTGAAGCTACAGGTCATAATTTTTAGCATGGTGAAGCAATTCAAAATTTCCTTGGAAATAATATTACACATATAATTCCATTTATATTTCATATTTCCTCATTATGATGTGATTTGATGTTGTTTCTAGGGAATTTTCCATGGTTGAGGTCAAGAATACTTTTTAACAGTTTAAGACATGATGTGTTTTGGTGAAGTTTGGATGTATTTGAGCATAAACTGGATTAAGTTTTTCTTTGATATAACATTGGATAAGTGAATAGGGATTAAATTTGGCATCCATTGAATCCATTTTGAGAAGTCTTTATTTTATGTTAGAAATGTTTTAATGAGCTAACCTTTGAAAACAAGTTAATTTTTGGCTAGTTAATTTTGTTGAAGGAAAATGTAGTTGTAGTTTGAAGAGATGGATGTTTCATGAGGTATATGAATAACTTAGAAGTGTTATAAAGGATCTTGTTATTTCCAATGAGTGTTTACATAGAATATTTGAGGTTGATTTGGTGTCTATGAACTTGTCTAGACTATTGAAGGGTGTAGGAAAGAACTGTTTTTTTTATAGTAGGAAATAGGCCTACAGTAAATGAAATAAATGATTAGTGGAGAGATTTTAGAAAGCATGTATGATGTTTTTATGGTATTTTTTACATGTGTGAAGCATTTTGAGTATTGAAAAATCATGGTTAAGTGTTTGAGGGTTTTTCATGAGCTTGGAGATGAGGTTTTAGCCTTTTGTCCTTGTCTTGTGTCTTGGTGTATGGCTGACCTACATGAATCATTTTTATACATTTTAATAAGTTTTTTTATAAATTTTATGTTTATATGGTATATAACTTTGTTAGTACTGATATATGTTATGTTTTTGAAGGTTTATTCTCATATTAAAGTGCATGTATTTGGTTCATTTTTGAACTAGTGCTCTTGGACAGAAGAAAGTACGAGCTAGGTGAGAGAGTTAAAGAGTGTTGTAGGGAATCAGAGAAAAATATGAAAGAGTGTGTAATACTTATGAATAAAGTTGAAGATATATAATGTGAAGCATTTTTTGCATTTCAAATAGAGTTCATGAAATTCCAAGTTTGAGCGAGTTAGGATTATGAGTGCATTTGAAGACCTAGTGTGTGAAGGGTGTGTGAGCTCAAATTAGTGATATTCATCATTTCTAGTAGAAAAAAAATTATATATCTTAATATACTCATGTGGCTGAATTTGTGTTTGATCATCCTTATGGGGTTTTATCCTCCTTATGGAGTTAGTGATTCACTAAATTAGGGGTTGGTGCTCCTTGTAGGGTTAATTCTCTACTAAACTAGGGGTTGGTGCTCCTTGTGAAGTTGGTGCTTCACTAAATCACTTTTCTTTGTTTAATATAAGCATATTTTTAGTGGTTTTTCTTTACCATGAGGGTTTCCCACTTATATCTTGTGTTCATGTGTATGCTCTCTTTATTGTGCCTATGTGATTAAATGTTTTATGTTGTTAATCACAAATTGATGGATGGATAAGTGTTAATGGTGAATGTATGATAATCTGAAAATTGTTTTTAAAATATTTGTAGGACTGATTCATCCCCCTCTCATTCCCTTGTGCTTCCAACAATTGGTATCAGAGCAAGTCCTTGTGAAGAAATTCTAGCAGCTTGAAGGATATCCTTTGAAGCAAAAGAAATGGTTAAGTCTGCAGATATTGAGGCCATATTGAGAAGAAGGAATGAAATAGCTCAGTCATGTATAGAAGGCTATCAAATTTGGGTCAAGGATATGGAAACTAAGCATATTCAATCCATTCTTTCTTTGGAATCTCAAGTTGAAAGTTTGACCAAATCCCTAAAGGAGAAAGAATACTCTCTTTTTAGGTATGAAGAAAAGTTGAAAGCTCTTGAATCATATTTAGAGGATGATTCTAATAGATTGAATATGTATGAGAGACTTGAGAAGAGATCCAAATCTCTTGATGATGTTTTAGAAGGTAAAAAGGTTGTAGATGACAAAACATGCCTAGGGTTTGAAGGAAAGAATGATGATGAAGCAGTCCAAGTTCTAAATCAGCTGAGAAGGTGACCAAAAGGACTGATTTGAGAAGGTATAACTCAGCTAGACAACCTAATGCTATGAGGTATGACTCTTTATTCAATGGATATTGTCTTTTCTTGTCATGATATTGGTCATAAAGCTAAAGATTGCAAGAAGAAGTATTCTATGAATAATATAGGTGTCTTCAAAGGAGAATGTTTTTCATGCTGTGATTATGGGCATAAGGCCAATGAATGTGGATGGAATTTAAGAGTTTTTGAGACCTGAGAAGAACGAAAGAATGTTGTTTTCTTCATAATTTCCAACAATCAAGGGCATATTGCTAAGATATTATCAAAGCAAGAAGAGGTTTATTGCAAGGTCTGATCCAAAGGATCATGAATGGAAGTTGCTCAAGTCAAGAAGGTCATGAATGAATCCAATGATTATCATCCCAACATCTAGATATATGAAGGTTTTCAAGGAAGGAGTCAAGTCAGCCTAATCAAAGGTTGGAAACAAGGTACTCAGGATCCAAATAAACTCAAGAGAGTATGTTTGCACTTTTTGAAGAAGAGCATATGTGCTTGAATGGATTTCAAGTTCATGTGCGAGAAAAATTGAAAAAATTGGGTTTGTGGGACACTACATAAGTTGATAAGGTATGGAAAGATGACTCATCTCCATGTTTTTTTGGAGTAGGTCTCTTGTTAACTAGGTGTCTGAATTTTGAGTCATAAGGTTATGAGTTTTTGTCTTTAAGAAGTTGTATATAGGTCTGTGTTTTGGTTTAAAGTTCTTCAAGTCCAAGTTTTTTGTGTATGTGTCTCATATGGTCATCCAAGAAAAGATACATCTGTCACTCAATGTCTTTTTTAAAGGTTTGGAAGTTAGCATCTCTAAGGTTCCTATTAATATGAACATAGGTCTCTGAGTCAAAAGATGTGTAGAAGATTCATTCATGTCTGTGTGGAGTCTTATCATAGTAATTCAAGTACGAGTCTCAAGATGGTTCATCAAGGAGAAATATGTGTCTCTACGATCGAGAATATTTTAGCTGTCAAAGAATGCTCTTAGAAAATGATCTAATATGTCATGTTGACTGAATTTAGTTGCACTCCTTGTGTAAGGTCTGGGGTCAACTATTTGTAGATATTGTGAACAATTTTGAGAGGTCATTATGATTTGTAACTAGGTATGTTGCTTGTTATGAAGTTTGAGCATCTAAATTTTAGGGTCTCAAGTTGTGTATACTTAAGAAAGTAACAAGTCTTTCAAGTCTAAAAGTCTGCGAAGAAGATGTTGCTAGTTGTTAGAGTTATATCCCCTCATGAGGTACCTTGAGGTATGTGTCTTTTACCTTACAATCCAAATATGTGTCTATCATAATTGTCTAAGTCTATTCTTGGTCAAAAGGATGTGAAGAACCTTGTTAAGTATTGAATGTCATTGTCATGGAGTAGGTGTTGGTGTTTCATAGAGAATAAGTGCATTTCATGAAGGAACAAGTGACTCAATGTATTCTGAATCATGTTTTTATGTCAGATATAATTGAAATATTTTGCTCTTGTCTAGTTCATCAGTCATCAATGTTTCTCATTGCATGAGATTCATCTTAAGCTATGTAGTTTTGTTTCAAAGGACTAAAGGTGAAATAGTTCATCAAGTAAACAGATATGTTGTCATGTTTTCATACAATGTCTGAAGTAAAATTTGAATACTCCAAGTCTGTGATGAGGTATCCTTAGTCTATCAAGTGTAACTTCAAGTACACTCAGTTCAGTAGAAGACTTGGAAGGGTTGAGGAAGTGTATCTATTATCAAGAAGTATCTCAGAATGTGCATTATTTGGGTTAACTATGGTGTTTCAAGTATAGATTCATGTTTGCTATCAAAATGTCAAGGATCTAAGGTTTTATGAAAGGAATTATGTCACAGATAAAGTGATATCTCAGTCAAGTTTCAAGTGTTATGATCTTAAGAAAGGATATGGTTGAGTCTTGACACTTTCCTAAGGCCATGAGTGCTCTAAAGAAGTTCTTGAACCTCAATGATTGACTATGGCAGAGATCTAGAAGTTTATGTTTTTGAGATCCTTATTGAATGTGGAGATGTAAGGGTACATGTGACTAGTGAAGAAGAATATGATTGTCTGACCGACAAATGCTTATCAAAACCTGACATGGTCTAGTAGCACATGCTTGAGTGTGTTCTTATCCTCAAACTGGTCTCCATATAAGTTCTGTCAAGGCATAAGTGTAATTATGAGTGATTGAATTGAAAGGAATAACAAGGTAGAAAGTGTTGATCTAAAGGAATATCAAGGAGAAAGTGAAAGCTACAAGTTAGTGCTATGTTTCAGAAGTATAAAGATGACTGTTACCACACTGAGTAAAGTGTTTTGTTATCTTGAAGTCCTGAATGAAGTCATCAAAGGTGAGTAGAATCCATCAAAAATTCCATTGAGTCTGATTAAAAACATGAAGAAGCTATAATAACAAGTAAATTGGGTTTTGCAAGATCCGTGAGGATCAAATATAATGCTCTAGGGTAGTTTCCTCTTCACAATATTTGTCATTAAGAGTATTGTGATAGATTTTAAGGAGACTGACCAAGATTGTAGGGTGTACATGTACACCTAATTGGTAAGTATCGCTACTTGATATGAAAATGAATGAAAATAAACTGCTACACTTGATGTTAGACTTATGTTAATGAGAGTATCTTGAAGATAATGTGATACAAGCGTGTGTGTAAATTTGGCAAAAGGTGACATGCTACAAGATAAGTTTTGAGAGTTGTGATGAAATCAAGATGTAGTAGTAATTTAGATTGGAGTATGTTGACCTATAATTATGTGCTCAGTATGACAAGTATTTAGTATGAATTTCAAGGTTGCAGGGGTTCTTAGTCCATGAATATTTTTGAGTCTCAGTATAAAGTTACATGACAATGAACTAAAATGATCCCATTTAATGACTAAATCCTGCATATTGATGGTAATGAACAAGTTAGTATATGGCTTTGTACAATAAAACTCTGTCATGTTGGAGTTCTTGAGCTTCATGGTAAATCTAGGCAATTTTGTTAGGAGTAGAGTAATGTATTACATGATGGTATTTGCATGAGTCAAGAAGATATGTTTGAAGGTGATAGAGTATGTGTGTTAAGAAGTTTCATCTTTATAACATAAGATATAGCAAGTATTTGGTTTCTTGTGGATCATCAAGACTATGACCACTTATAGAGAATGTAGTTTAGATATGGGTTGATGCTCTTAGAACCATTATGCATTTGAGATGACATTTGAAGCTACAATTAGGACAAAAGAGGAAGGATTGAAGGTTCCCAAAATTGTAAATATTAGTTGACAGTATCAACAAAGTGTATAAGAGACATACTTAGTATCTCACTGATTCAATATCTCAAGTTCAAAGAATCTTATTGGCTCTAGAGATGAAGGCTACAAGCATACAAGTACTGAGAGAACTTGTAAGTCTTTTCACAGCATTTAAGGTCATCCACTATGAAGTTTTTTACATGCATGAGTTGATCTTACAAGTGCATAGGAAGTGAGGATGGTTCATAAATGAGTCATGAAATGGGAGTAAAAATACTCCTACATGCTCAGTCTTAATAAGGAGAATGGTTCCTTGAATTTTTCTTGACAAGGCCTTCTAATTAGAAATTTTAAGTGTCTCAGTTGATGAAGTAGTAGAGATGTAAGATTAAGGACTATGAGTGTGCTTAGATGATAATTGAATAATGTCTACTAGAGCCTATATATCTTGAAAGAATCTTGAAAATCAAGGCTACAGTGAATGTTGTTAGAGTAGGTATTTACCTTAGCTCATGTTCACCTAGGTACTTTATTTACCTTTATTGTATTTATCCTCACCCACTTATGGTGTGGATATTTCTTTTTAATCTTATTTAGATATTAGAAGATATTATCTAGTTGTTAGGTATAGTTCTTTCCTTGATCTATGGTATTGACTAGATCCTTGATGTCTAGTTCTCTCCTAAATCTATGGTCTTGACTAGTTCTTTGATGACTAGTTATTTCCTTGATTTATGGCTTGATCTATGACCTTGACTGGTTCTTAGATTGTTATTCCTTGCCTATTTAAGCAAGGCCCATTCTCAATGTATTGCATTGAGTTCCATAATAATATATGATATTGCTGCTCATATGTTTGCAAAGGTTTATGTAAAGTTATTTTGGTGAATTACTTTCATCTTATTGATCGTGATGTTTGATTAACATCTGTGTTCTTGGCTTGGCACGATCTGGTTATCATTCCTTTCAGATGTAAGGTAATAAAATATTCATGATAGGTCCAAATGTAGTAAAGAAGGCCGACTTTATTAGTAAATATTTGCAAAAGAAATTAGTTCAAGTGCTCAAATCAAAAGAAGATATTATGGTTTCAAGAGATGTATTCAAATTTATCTACGTGTTTCAGTCAAGAGTGATTCTTTTTTTCAAATATCAAGAAGATGCTAAATTCAAAGGTGTATTCTACATGTTCTATGATGTGTATAGTGGGTACAAAGGTTTAGCATGGATTATTACATGTAAAGGGCTATATTTGACATGCAAATATCTTGACAGAAGACTATATGAGCTCTTTAATATAGGGGGAGAAAGTGATATTCCTTCTAGAAGGTGAGATGAAGGTATTATGACATATAAGGTACCATCTAAGTGATCTTGCAAGTGTCTAGATCTTGAGTACATTATGTCATTCATATATGACTGTTGTATAATGAAGATGAGGTTCAAGACTGAGAAAAAGTGTCTCAGATGGTTTCTAGACATCAAATCAAGGTAAGTAGCCTAAATTTTTGTGTTTTCCATTAGAATAATGGTGTATCTTCTCAGAGGAGTGTTGTTTTGACTAGACAAGGTATGAGCAACATGTTGTAACATCTTTAAATTGGCTTTAAAGGCACTGAGAAGAATTTTTAGGGCTCTTAGCTTGAGCATGGTAT
Source organism: Taxus chinensis (assembly GCA_019776745.2). Lineage (NCBI taxonomy): Eukaryota > Viridiplantae > Streptophyta > Pinopsida > Cupressales > Taxaceae > Taxus > Taxus chinensis. The sequence goes on from CM034155.1 coordinate 621,163,519, forward strand.
GAGGAGCAAGAAAATGCATTGTTATGCAAAATCTATGCCTAGAGATGATGATATGAGGTCAAGAAAGATAATATGTTGTTTTGACAAGCTTGGAACTGACATTTTTGGCATGTTTCTAAGATGTATGCTTTAGTTTAAATTTTGGCACAATGGATTCTGAAAACCTAAAATAAGGCATAGGTGAAAATGTGCTTGTTGTGCATACCTAGAAGGTTGAAATGTAGTGTATTGGCTTCAAACAAGGTAATAAGGTGCTCTTTCATGATTCAATGATGATGTTCAGATGTTCTATGTGCTTATCTCAGGGGGAGTATGTTGTTTGCATGCCTAAAATGAAGGCAATAATCATATTTTGAGAAAAAATAAAGAGATGGAATAAATTTAAGACCTTTGGTGGATGTTTCTAACCAAAACATGCTGCTATGAAGCTGAAGAAGGTGAGCTATATGTATGGATTTGTCATTAATGTAAAAAGGGGGAGAAGTTCAAGGTGTTTTCCATCAATGAAAAGGGGGAGATTATTGGTATGTGGTCCTAATAGATGTTGTCATTGATGAAAACCCACATTAATGAAAAAGTGAATGTTGCATTGAGGTAATATTATGTTGTTCATGGTGCTAGCATGATGTTTCAGATGTATATCAGCTGATATAGTGGGATTTAGTGAGGTATGCTTACTCTTTCAAGCCTATACATGTGCCTTGGAGATGTAGCTTGTCAGTGTGAGCTTCTTAGATGCTTGGGAAACAAGTTGAAATGATGGATAACATGTTTTATGGGTGCTTGAGCACTCACAACAGTGGCACGGTGTAGTTACATGTGGTTCACTTGGTTTCAGGTGCTCATTGGAAGTAGGTATGACAGCTAGGAGGTGTGACAGTGTGGTTTGGAGCCATATGAGCTCATGGAAGCTTGAATTCAGGTGTATCATGGCATATGAGATATGTTTGGGTCATTTTAAGAGGTTTTTTGTTCAATTATTACATTATTTCAGTTGACCCTAGCTTCAACAATGATGATCTAACATACAAGCCTAGGTAAGCCTTAGTCACTGGAGAGTTTCTAGGAATATATGGGATATGTGGTGAGTTTTAGCAGTTATAGTATGTTGTTTTGGTGCTTCATGCTAAATTTCAGGTTAGTATGCTAAAATCGGGTAAGTTTGCAGTATTGATTTTCAAGAAAATGTTGAACTTATGATGCTCTTTGTGAATTGTATGATTTGCATGGTGACCTGAGATCTTAGGAATATATTATTAGGTAATTTATACAACTTTAACAAAAATAATGAGGTTATTTGATTGTCATGTTTTTATGAATGATAGTTAAGAAGCTAAGTTGGTTTGAGACCCTAGCTAGGTGAAGTTTGTAGAGAATGAAGTATAATGACCCAGTTTTGATTGGTTCATCAAAAGTGATGATTATATGTTGTATAGGAATCCTCAGTATTTCCATAAATGTATTGTTGAGGTCATGGTGATATGTGGGCCCCACCTATAAATGGCAGTTTGTGAAGAATAAGGTTTGAGGGCAAGATGGTCCAAATAAGTAGCATGAAAAATTGATGGTGCATGATGTATGGGAGTTTATATTTATTTAAATGGATGTTTCAGGACAAGTTCATGTAGGTACATGGTCATTTGAGGTCCATACAAGTTAACTGGTCAAAGGGTAGTTTTGGGGTCTCAAATAGTAGTCTTCTGTAAAATGGTCATAACTTGAGCTATAGGTGGATTTTGAAGGTGATTCAAGTTGTGTTAGAAATTATATTCATATATATTTCCATTAATATATTTATTTTCTTATGATGAGGTCATTTGATAGGGTTTCTAGGTCATTCTTTGAGCAGAAATATTTTTGGCAGTTCAAGACAGGATGTGTTCTAGTGAAAGATTGGTGTTATTTGAGAATGAGATGGATTGGGTGATGATTCCTATCACATGTAAAATTAATAAATATTAATTATGAATCTAATTAATCAATTTGGAGGTATTGAATATATGTATAAATTATTTTATGATCTAACCTTTGGAAACAACTTTTTTGGCAGGTTAATTTGGTGAAGGAAAGTGTTGTTGTGGTTTGAAGTGAAGTATTATAAAGGATCTGAAATTTACATTGAGTGGTCACATGGTATGGTTTGGTTAATTATAAGTGTTTTGGTGGCATTATGAAGTTTTAGGGGTGCTGAAGGGTGAAGGAAACAATTGTTTTGAGAATTGTAAAGGGAATTGGGCCCAGTAAATGAAATAATTTAATTGGTTGATCAAATGTAAAACCATGAATGAATTTTTTATGATATTTTATTCATATTTAATGTGTTTTTGGTGATGATAAAGTATACATTTAATGTAAGGATGTTTTTAAGAATGTGCCCATATGGTTTTGAGCCATTTTTGGCACATGTATTGAGGGTTTTAGATAGGCCGACCTATTTGGGTCTAAGTATAATTTTTAATTCAAAATTTTTTAATTTTATAGAGATTTATGTGTTGAATTTATCATTAAGAACTGACCTCTTTTGGTTTGGAAGGAGGAAAAACATATTTAAGTGCTTATTTGGTTCATTTTTGAACTAGTGCTCTTGGAGGGAAGGTGTACGACCTAGAGGAAGAAAATTTTCGGGTATGAGAGAATGTATTGAAGGATAAATAAGAGAATGAAAGGTTTAATACTGATTGAAGTGATGAGAGGGAGAATTTTGAATAAAGATACATGAAGAAAGAGCAAGATAATGAGAGATTAAAGACATAGTGTGTGAGCTAGGGTTTGAGAGCTAAATACGTGATCTCTATCACTTGTCGTAGCAGAAAAATAAATGATAAGATATCTTCAGGTGGATGATTTGGTACTAGGTCATCCTTAGGGGGTTTTAGAATCCTTTTGGAGTTGGGGCTTCACTAAATTAGGGGTTGGTGCTCCTTGTAAGGTTGGTGCTCTTCTAAACTAGGGGTTGGTGCTCCTTGTAGGGTTGGTGATCTATTAAAATAGGGGTTGGTGATCCTTGTGAAGTTATTGATTCACTAAATCACTTTTATTTGTGTAATATAAATAGAGTTTTAGTGAGTTTTCTTCCCCATGAGGGTTTCCCACTTATATCTTGTGTTCATGTGTATTCTCTCTTAATGGTGCCTATGTGGTTGAATGTTTTATGTTTCTAATAACACATTGATGGATGGATAAATGTTAATGGTGCATGTATGATAATATTAAAATTGTTTTAAATAATTATAGGATTGATTCACCCCCTCTTTAGTCCATTGTGCTTCCAACATTCACTAGATAAGACACACACACACACACACAGTCCAGATTGATCATGTTCCACCATCTATCTATCTCAAATCTAATCTAGACAGTCAAATATAAGATAAATCACTCTTATCCTCTTGTTGGTTGTACATTTTATCATTGTATATTTATATATTTCATGTTTATTCTATTTTTGATTTATTTTAGTCCTGTTATTAAGATTTGTTTTTTGTCAAATCAATATGCATGTTGGATATAAAAACAATTTATCATCCCAAGTATAATCATGCACACGATTCTACATATAAAAATATGAACTACATTTTGATTGAATTTTTTTGTTTTTCCATATGTTTGAAGATGAAATGTCATCAAATGATCATGATACATAACAACAATTCCCATAACGTTTTTCTAAAATGAATAGTAAAATAATTATCTTGGTTATATATGATGGATATTACAAGTTCAACTTGAAGCTACACATGGATGAATAATGAAAAATTAGTGCTAGTTGCACCAACACTATTCTTGTAAGGAACCATGATGTTCATCTTATAAAATCTATCTATTACAAAAAACACCCCATTATTTTGGCAATTTTTTGTAGGTAGACCACTCATGTAGTCCATGTAAATGGATTCCCATGGTATAGAATAAATTAATTATGGTGTGTAAAGTCATAAATTCTTATTTTTTCAATTTACAATGGAATAATGAATACATGACTTGATGTAGTGTTACACATCTATGCGCATTTACGGCTAATAGAAATGTGACTACAAGAATTGATGTAGTGTTACACATATATGTGCATTTATGGCTAACAGAAATGTGACTATAGTGTAGCGAGATTATTTGTAACATATAAGTGGAAAAATGTACTTATATAATATACTTACCAAATGAGTCTCTAGTAAGGTGTACCATCGTATATAAGAGGATGACCAAGATTGTAGAGAATCTTATTACCTAGATAGAACTCGTTCTGTGCAAAAGTGGTATGAATGCTAAGAACTTACCGTATCACATGTACATATATATGAGTGGACCAACCTAAGGAACACTTATCATTAATATTTACATTCATTAGTTTTTTATTAATGTAGGATGCCTTATCTTTAATAAACGAGTCTAGATGAGGGGTTGCGACCCTTCATAGCTAGGTCTATCTATGGATGAGAATGGATGTCCCAAATCATCAATATGTGAATTATAATTTTCATATGCTTTTGGGATGGTTTATGTTAGGAATATTATAGTGCTTCACATATTATGTGTGTGAATAATAATTACGTGTGTAATTATTATGGTTGAGATATTATTGTTAGAGTTGTATAATATATTGTTTTCAACAATATATTATTGTATTTATTGTTATGTGTGGGTTACATGAGTTATTCTCACCCCACATAATTAGGCTTTGTTGAGATTTTGTAGTTCTTATATTCTAGGGAAACTCCATCTATATATTAGGCTATTGTAAGTAAAATATAGAAAATATAATGTTATTGTGTGTTATTTCTGTGTAAATATAGCATTAATACGTTCAATTTTACATTTGGTTCAAGCAACAGTTATAACTATTTTTTCCATTATGTAACTCATATAAAAATGATTATTCATTCTAAAAAATTGATTGATCAAGGTTACACATGACTAAAGGAATGGTCAATAGCTAGAGATTAACTGAACATAGTTATTAGTTATGTTGCATCTCTTTTATTCTATTTGAGATCTTAAACTTTTTTAACTCCTACTTGAACTCTTCTTTGCACATCTTGATGTAATTGAGATGTATAAAAGAAAATGATTAATGTTAAAAATGGGATCGATCCATTAGATATTATTCATAGGTTGGTTCATAGTTTTAGATAGGAAATTGCAATTTGTTCCTTAATGTAATACTCATGAAAATTCAATAAAATATCTGAGTTTTGTTTATTAGCCTTTAGTTACGCAATTTTAGGAGTGATTAATACCCAAGGCAAGGCCCACATTACGTTCTTTAAACCCCACCATTGTTTTCTTTTTTTATTTCATGTATGCTTACTTAGGAACCCTTTTCTTTCTATATATGTAGTCCAAATTTATAGCTTTTTTAGCACTAGCATTTAGAATGCCCATTAATTTGATCAGTTTTGTATTACCTTGAGGTTTTTTCAAGTATTGTAGTGACATTTATTTCTTTCCATATCTCCTAAATTCTTATCAAATTACATACAACAGGCATTAATTAAAGTTTGCATTCCCTAGTTTGGTGATTAAATTTATGATTTGCAATAAATATTAATTATTGTAAGCTAATTTACACCACTAGGATGCAAGTGTGAGTACATTGAAAACTTGGGATTGATACTATACGAGGGGTTATCTAGATTCTATGAACTAATATGAAATTTGTCTATGAGCTATGTGTTAGAAATAATGAGCGGGATATATTTAGGGATAAAATGATTGACTAAGTTGGACTAGTGTATACTAGTGTAAAGATGTTTTATAATTTGATTTTTTGCAAGAAATGAATTAAAATCTTTAGTGTCTACACCCATTTATTCCTTCTATGTGCCAAACTTACTTTCTGATGAAAATTTTGTGTGATTCCAAAAGATCTACATGTGTCTCATTTTCCCACTACATCATTGCATGTCTAAAAATCTTCATGATCTATAATTTTGTGTGGATTTTTCCTTTTTAATATTATGAAACTTCTACATATCATGTTATTCTTATTTTACCAAATGTGTACACTTCAAATAATATGAAATAATAACTAATAAGTTTTCGCCTTGTGGGAATTAACCAAAAATGAATTAAAATTTACAAGTTCAAAATCAAACCACAATAAAATAGTTTTCCACCCTCAACTAACCCTTTTTTAACCTCTTCACAAATTTATGGCACCTCTTACCTTATCAAATATCCATATACCTTTCATTGATCTAAGGATTTTGGTAGAGGGGTTCCATCCTTTTAACTCATGTGATAAGGTATTTTCATGATTTGACACTATTTTGAGTCTCTTCTACCTCATCTGGAAAATTTCATGCAAATTTTTCATTGCCTCCTTATTTATTTCATCAAGTACACTTTATTCAAAATAAGTTACTTTACTTATCTCACCTAAAACATGCTTGATATTATCATTCTTTGTGTTGATATTTTCTTATAATTTTTTTAATGTTTGTAGTATTTAATATTTGATGTAGTTATTAGTTGTAATTTTATACACCTACATCTCCATGAACTTATAATTTTGGACCTCTTGGAGCACACATGCGTCAGATATCTAAGAGTTTTTGAAAAAAAAAATTTTACCAACTTGTCTACGTACATGACCTTATCTCTAGTGTTGTCATACAAGTACATGCAAGTCTTTAATTTCTCATCATAGAGAGATACTAATTTTTCTTGTTATTCCTTTCTCTACTATGGGTAGCTATCACCCTGTATTCTTATCTACTTAAAAAGTATACTAACTAATACTTCAAGTTTTTCAAAACCTCCCTATTGATCCATTTGTAGATCTTTGTCTAACTTGCGTTCATTGGTGACAATCTATTTGGACAAGTTTAGTTCATGTAGATTATTATGTGTATGATTTTATATCAACTCTTTATGCTCCTTTGAGATATTTTTGAGGTTTTCCTTCCAACTCCTTATCCTTTTCCCTTTGAATTTGGTTATCCATAAGGTTTTCAAAGTTCGGTTTCACTAACTCACCCTCCATGTTCAAGAGTGCTTCCACAACATATGCTTATGACATTTGGAAAGTGTTATCGAAGGCTAATCCCAATCCTTATGTGAATTTTTCGGGGAGTTTGTGTAGGCTTGACATGGGTATTCTCAGTTTTTTTATAATCACTACATTCATTCATAGTGAAGGAGAGATATGTAATAAATTGATAAGTATCATCTATATCTTTTATATACTCCTTTCTATTTCTTTCCTTTTTTAAACATTGAGTGTAAGGTCTTCAATTATTATTTTTCATAGCTATAGAAATTCATGTGATCAATGGATTTGTACCCATAAGAAAAATAAGGGTCTTAGTGTCACTTGGTTGGTGTTCACAAATGAGATGAAAATGCACTACTCTAACAATGTAACAAAAAACTACTTTAGCTAGTTAGCCAAGTAGTGAAAAATGGGGACAGCCAATGCATGTAAACAATTAAGGATTATGTTTACTAATTACATAACATATCCTTTTGGGTGGATGATATATTTGAGAATAACTTGAATGATTTGTTCTTAGAATGCCTCAAGTATAATATCTAAGTGGATGTGCACATGTTTAATTCAAATTCAATATCTGAATCCATGATATTTACATGACATGATGAGGAAAAATATATGGTAAAATGGAGGTATTTCAATACTAATAATGAGCACATGGGGCCAACACAATTGTTACCTAGACCTACTCGATTAAAACCTCAACAAATTAAAGAGAAACAAACAAAAGGTTTATGTTTCAATTTTGATAGCAAATGGATCAGGGGACATAAATGTGCTAAAAACTAAATTTCTATACATTGAAGGGGCCATTGAGGTAGAAGGATATGAATAGGAAATAAATGTAGAAGAGGTGACTAAATCTAGACCTAACGAGTCCTAACCTATAATCTCATAGAATATAGTTGTTGGTATTAGCACCAAAATTTCTTAAGGTTATGGGTTTCATTAAAAATAGAAAGTGACAGTGTTGATCAAATTAGGGAGTTCACACAATTTTATCAACACTAAATTTTCAGCACATCTAAATTGTTTTATTTACCTAGACCCAGAATTTCAAGTTATTATTGTATATGGTGGAATAATAAATTGTTTACGAAAATTCCATAATATCAAGATAACAAAAAGAGACTAGACATTATATCCCTTTATGTTTTCCATTCCCACAAGAGGATTAGATATTGTTTTGGGGGTACAATGTTATACAAAATTTGGAATTATAGAAATGAAATTGTAGGAGATGTTTATGCATTTTCATTATGAGGGAAGAAATATAAAATAAGGGGGACTATAGGCCAAAATTCCAAAGCTGATTAGTTCTCATCATAATGCAAAAAAAATATTAGAAGGGGGGGTAGAATGATTCATCACACAATTGTGCTCTATGGAATTTCACCCCACACAACTGTATATACCTATTGATTTACAAAATATAATTGATGAACACTTAGTTGTTTTTGGAGAAATTCCATTCACCTACTCCCATGAAGTCAACCATGAAACATTCAACCATACTCATATCCCTATTCTTAGAATAATGAGATTGAAAAAAAGGTACAAGAGATGTTAGAAGCATGTATTATCAGACATAGCCAAAACACGTATGTATCCCTAATGATCATGGTGCATAATAAAGATGAGACTTGGAGGATGCGTTCAAATTATCCACAATTTAACAAGTATGTCATCAAATATAAGCTCCATATACCAATAATTGATGATTTGTTAGATGAGTTTATATGGTGTGATCTACTTCACAAAAATAGATCTTTGTTCTAACTACCATCAAATTTGGTTCAAATATGAGGATGTCCATATGATAAATCTCAAAACTCATAAATACCATTATGAATTTTTGGTAATGACTTTTGGTCTCACTAATGCACCATCTACATTTCAGATTTTGATGAACACTTTGTTTATACCTTTCTTTTGGAAAATTTTATTGGTATTTTTTACAACATCCTAATGTAAAGTAAGAATTGGGAAGAAAAAATTACAACATGTGAACCATGTAATGCTAATTATAGAACAACATCAAATTTGTGTAAATACATTTAAGTGTTCTTTTAGAGTACAATAGGTGGAATACTTAGGAAATATTGTGTCACATAAAGGGGTCAAAGTATATCCTTAGAAGATTAAGGCTATGTTAGAAAGTGCCAACAAACTTTACAAACCTTTGTGGTTTTATGGGGTTAAAAGGTTATTATTGCATAATTGTAAAAAAATATGATAGCATATAAACAACACTCACATCCTTGTTGAAAAAGGACTCTTTCCACTATAATGAAATAACCACAAAGTATTTTGAGAGATGAAAGAGGTCATGTGAACTACTCCAATTTTGATGACCCTAGTAATTTCCAATTCTTTCATTGTTGAATGTGATGCATTATGTTCAAGAGTAGGGGTATAATCATGCAAGAAAGAAGAACCATCACATTTGAGAGTCATCAAATCAAGGGTAATAATTTGTTAAATTCAATTTATGAGAAAGAGATGTTGGCTATTCTTCATGCAATCAATCAATGGAGACATTATTTTATGATTAAACACTTTAAGCTAAAAAATGATCATGTTAGTCTCAAATAATTTTTGTAACAAAGATTATCATATGAAGAATAACATAAATGGGTAACTAAAATTTTAGGATATGAATTTGGAATTATCTATTAGAAAAGAAAAGATAATTTTGTAGCAGGGTAAGTTTTAAGTCCCCCCCCCCCCCCCCCCCAAAAAAAAAAAAAACCATATAAACTATTTGGAAAATATTTGAAACCTAATTTCAAAATTATGGAAAATCATAGGAAAATTTGTTGTGGGGTTGGAAAATTTGGAAATATTTTCTTTTGGTTGAAAACATTAAAAATGATACTAATTGGCAGTAGCTACTGGCTGATAACATAACAATTAAAATTTTGTTGGCAAGAAGTATTTTTGATGTTGTTGACATGTAACATATACGATGTTATTAGCTAGTAGAATCAATAATACTAATATCCAATAACATCCTCGATGCTTCAATCTGGTAGCATAAAGTATGCTACCGGTCAGTATTATTATTTATGCTATTAGAAGGAAACATCAAGGATTATACCAAATGTTTACATCCTTGCTTCTCTTTTCTTCCATCCGGTAGCACCATATATGCCACCAGTCGACAACATGAAAAATGCTACCAGCTAGTAGCATTATGCATATCGTCAACCAACAACATGATCTGAATGAAACCCTAATGGGTAGCCAATCATCAAACACCACGTGTCTAAATAAATTTATATATAGAGAAGGATAATTTTCATTTTCAATTTTGATTATCACTCAACTTATAACCAACATGAAAAATACAACTAGTTACAACACTTGCATTAGAAAAAAAACCTCTTAAGTCTTATTCCTAACCTATACCCAATACCCATCCATCTAACCATCTATTGCAACAAAAATACCTTGTCAAAGAAAACAAAAATCAACTATGAATGTTTAAATATGTAAATTCATGTATAAGAAATTTGTCTTCCCCCAACTCCATAGGATTTTGTAAGATCCTAATTATTTTTCATAGTGGATTGAAGTAGCAAGTTTTACAGGGCTAGTCTATATGCCTCAGTTTCCAAAAGATATAAAAATCTTCAACTACTTAGTGACCAATTGTAATAGTTCCTTGTGTAATTTTCACATTCAAATCCCCTCCCACACTATCCTTTGGAACATCCTTTGGAGACATTGGGTGTTTTATAAGACTGTTGCATATAGATGTGGATCTTGTCACAAAAAAGGCCATATTAACTAATTATGACATTAAGTATTTGGAGTCTCACTATGATTTTTTTTTATGCAATTACTGGTATGTTTTTCATAATCACATTTTAATTTCAACATTTTTTTTTACACATTTTAATTTTCTATTTTATTAAATATTTAAAAATTTGTGTTTCATTAAAATCTTTCAAAAGGGGGATTTTTAATTCAAGATTTCAGTCACCCTTTTCTACATGATATGGTGCAATTTTTTCAGGATAGATTTTTTTGTTAGGACTGAAAGACAAACATTCAAAACTATGCCTTGACATATACTGTTCACACCCTCAGCAAACAAAATATTATTGGTGCACCTTCTTATCCCCTAATATAAAAAACCAACTTCAATTATTTCCTTTTCAATGATAGTGATGTATTAGATCCATAAATTTTATTCTTGCATTATCTTGTGAAACTCTTTTCAATTTATGCAACACCCTTTATTTGATAATACTCCACATAAAACTAACATCTATGTCCATTTTATTTCCCACCCATGTGGGACATAAACACAAGACCAAATATACCAAGATAATATTTTTTACTTTCATATACTTGATACAACTATGCGACACCATATATGCTCACAAAATATTTCTCAACACCACATGCAACGTTTACTCCTACATGAAGAACATGAAAATATCAAGATGCCGCAAGATGAAATTCAATGCCACACTTATATAAATGAACAAGTATGAAACCACGATTCAATTATAACATGCACATCACAATTGGGCACCTTCCACAATATCACATTTTCATGGTTAAATCTTAATTGTACTCATATTTCATTATTGGCCTTAAAGGTTTGGAGAGCACTTGACATGAAACATACATTCACTCTTTTTCTAGACCACATTTCATTTAATATTTCACTTAAGATGGTTCCATTTTCATTACCATTTAAACTTCCTTATTTAACCCTATAGGTCTAAGAATCATTTATCATGTAAGCACATATTCTCATTTACAAAGATACATATTATTGATTCCATTTCAGATTTAATGTGTAAAAAATAAACTTAATGATTTCTTTATCCACCACCATAATTCCTATATCTTAATATTAGATTGAAACATTTGTAACGTACAAGAGAGATTCTCCTAGCTCTCAATCTCAACTAGAGTTTCTACTCCAAAAAAATCTTATTTTCTTGGAATTTTTATTTCAATTCTATTTAAAATGGCAGGAAATCAAAAGGAGTTAAGAAGGGGGAAACTTACGTCTAAGGGTGGATAGATTTCCCCTCTTGTAGTTGTTATGATTCAAATAATATGTTAGAGTCCAATTGACATCTATGCAACATGAGTGTCGTCTTCCAACTAAGAAATCATATTATGCCAAAATATTAAACTCACACGGAGAAATTGTTCCCATTTAATCACATGAAAGGAGTTAACATTGTTTTAAAGGGAATGGATTCCATATTTTGTTTATACAAAAGTCAACATATTAGGGACACTTTTTGATAGACAAAGTTTACAATAGGTTTTGAACATCAATAACATAAAAAGTCCTAGGTTTTAATTTATTTATATTTGCACTCAAGGTTTTTATGCCTAACTAAAAGTCAATTTTGGAGTTGTTCAAACACCTTTATTTCACAAACCTCCAACTTTTACTTTCTTTCAAAATTCAACACCTCATGAATAAAAAATAAATTCTAAAGGTTATTAAGAAATTCATTCACATTTGAATCTTATTGTCACAATTGAGAACACAACATGGACAGAGGGATATAAATGCAAAACACATCCACAACTAAACCTTCTAAGAGATCCCTCAACAACCATCTTTAGACACAAAATAATGCACATACTACTATTTACTATACCACCAAGTATGTTGTTTTATGTATAGATCTTGAGTAAGAAAAATATTCACTGGTGACACACTTCTTATTCCATCTGCTTGCTTTTGATTATTTTTATTGCTTTTATCTCACACATCTGTCACTCATACACCCAGTTCTGGTCAGGTCATGAGGATCCCTATCTTTCAGTATTCTCACATTTATCATCAGTTGTCTTAGGACACTAGTGCCCAGGATTGGACACTAATGCCCAGGAACTCTTGTCCAATTTGAGAGCTCCTTTCCTCTTTATTTTTGTTTATATTTTTGACATTTGTGGTCGGGATTTTCAGTTTTATTACTCCTATCCCGAGGTCCTAGTCAACATTTCATGTCACTAGTGTCAAAATTCAAGAAGAGATCCCTATATAAACACAACATACATACTATTATAATGGCATGAAATTTCTATCAAAGGGATATCTATCTACATATCAAAGGGACTGAATCTTGGGCTTATTAGTCTGCATACACATTTCAGAGGAAAGGGAAGTTCAATTTCCATCCACACATTTGCTTTCTATCTAGCTATCGCCACCTATATTTTGTGTCATCGACACGAGGGCAACCTAGGAACACTATTTCACACAAAAGAACATAGAACTATATGGGGTCTAAGATGTAGTGCAACACTTGGTCATAAGTTCACTTCGTTGACAACCGAGGACATTCCCAACTCCCATTTTACATCTTTCTTTTATAGGATTTGATGTAGTTTGGGGGTTTTGTAGGAGATTATTTGTGTTGAGGTTTATAACTACCTCAGAGATCCAAGTATAAAATACATGCGATCATCAACGAAAAAGTGTGAAACCCTAGCAACACTGAACAAATCAAATTCTAATCTTTTCTATAGACTCCAACGCCTAGGATAGGTCTTTGACACCCCAAGTGCCCTCACCCTTTCCCAGGAGCCCGTGTCTAGGCTAGTTTGTAGATTATAGAATTCATATCAAGAAGCTCCAGCATTATTCCCAGCCTTTTCATCAGTTTGTTCAGTTCATATACATTTTGAGATAAGTGAAAATCAAATGAGTATCTTACCTTTCACATTCACTTTCATAATTATATCTATAAATTTTCTTAGCGTTTGTATTTCAATGTAAATCATTATAGCAGTATCTAAAATAAGATTTTAATAGAATATTCTGATTTTATTAAATCATTTATCAAACTCATATCTTATAACTCCTTACCCTAGGATCCACTAAACCCTAAATCGATAAAGTAGATCTTCTTCTCCTAGGAAAGCTTTGCATCATGAGAGTGTTAACCCTTTTTATTATGAGGCTACTGAGGCTTAAATTAACACTTTGTATCATACTTCTCGTGTTGATGATGATATTAAAAGAATACTTTTGGCCAATGAATGAAACATTCTTACTAGTTTCACCCATTTTTATTGCATCATTGTTTCTAAGGAAGACAACATTTTTTATTTTACTCCATGTTATTCCATAGGCACTAGGAATACTCCACCTTCTTATATATTTGGTGAAACTCTTGATGATGATATTATTGATTATACTATTGGTCTTGATTGCGATATTATAGATAAAAATCATGATGAAAATGTACATGTGCATGATTCTATTTCTCATACTAGTCAGGATGATTATAAAACTGCATCTCATACCCCTTGAATTTCTGAAAATGTTTCCAATGATTGTAAGAATACATATGATGATAGTTCTTCTCCTATTTCACTATATGTTGATGATATGCTTGATGAAATACTTGCATGTGAAAAAATTTCAAATACTGATGATATGTATGAGCATGAACATGTTAGTAACAATTCTAATACTCTTTAGAATACTGAATGTGAATTCTCTACTCTACTTTCATCAAAATCTGATGTTGTACCTTATAACATGCATGATGATTCTTCTCCTTATATCGTTTTGTCTTATTTCATTTCTTTCGAGGCTATTCCTAATGTTTCTACTGATATTATATGTTTTTCTCCACCTCTTTCATCTTCTTCTTCTCTAGAATATATTCATGAGAATTATTCTATTCCTCCTAGTTTACTACCTTCTTCCACACCTACATCTAGTGTGCCTATAACATCGACATCATCCACTTCTTCTTTTGAAATTCCTAAGATCACTCACAATAGCAGGCTTCAACCACTCAGTGTACCTATCACATTTTCTACCATTCCTCCACATGATATTTTATCACTCATCCTTGTTAATGACAATTATAATCTCAGGTCCAATTTCTCACTCTTGAAAGAAAATATTCTTATGCTTATATTAATACAAATTCTTTACATGGAAATCCCATTCCAAAGAAAATTCACAATTCAACATTTCCTAAGGATTTCATCATGTCTACATTTTCATGCTTTAACAATACTGGAAATCCATATCTACATCTAAAGCATTACCATTTATCTATGGCTTCTTACTCAAATGATCGTTTATTGCTTAAATCCTTCCGGCATAGTCTTGTCAATGAAGCTCTTCAATGGTACACTCATTTACCTTCTAGGTATATTAGTACATTTTGTGAAATGGAATATGTTTTTCTCAAATGATTTATACTAAAAAATGGTCCTAGTGTTACATATGACTGCTTGCCTAGCTTGCATTAGGGTAAAACTTAATCTATTCAAGACTATATATTACGCTTCAATGCTTGTATGCATCAGCTAGTATTTCAGCCTATTGATCTAGAAAATCAATTCATCTTTTGTCATGGCTTGATTCATGCTCTAAAAAACAATTGCAATGTGATACATGTGAATCATTTACGAAATATTTATATAAGGTTATTGATATAGAACAAGATTTAATTTCTACACATGTTATAGATCCTCCTTCTCCTGTTATATTGTCTTAAAGTTCTTTGCCACTTCCATCTATTAAGTATCATCCATGGTCTCCATCACCTCCACCTCACAAGCATGTTCCATCCCATACATTGCATAAGCATCCTCCATCTCCTCCACTACGTCGCTCTCCACATAATTCTCCACCATCTCCTACTCACGGCCCATTACATTTATCCCATTCGCATAGGCCTCATGATGTGTTGTGTGCTTTGCTTGATAAGCACTTAATTCACTTGGCTTCTAATCAACATAACCCTATACATCCCTTACATATCTAACATGATCATCCTTATTGCAATTATCACCACATCAAAGGAAATCATGACAATGACTATTGTGCCCTTCATGAAAAATTGCAACAATTAGAAGACAAGGGTGTCATTTCCTTTGGTTCTTGCTCTTGTGAGCAATCTATCTATCTAATTCTACACAAGCGTTTTATTCATCTAATTCACTGACGTCCTCCTCCTACTTCTAATGTCATTATTCGTCAGTCGCTGAAGGTCATCATTCATGCAAGACCTCCACCTCACTCATCCATTGCTACACCATCCCATATTTCATGTAATGCTCCTGCTTCACATTGCCTTCTTAAGATGTTGGCATTTGTGCTTCCCACTGATACATCTCCCAACATTGGCACCATCTCATCGGACATTCAGTTTGGTTCATACACTCATGTTGCTTCCACTTCACATGTTCCCACCACTCCACACCCACTTAATATTTGGTAGGTGATTCTTCTCACCTCACCACCCAATGATGAAACTCGTGTTCTTACGGCTCTTACATGACTGTTGAGGGATCTATTACAATAATAACCTCACACCATATTTTTACTACACATTTCATTTACATATCTATCTAGCATATGTTATCATACCATATCTTGATGACACACTCTTGCTTTATGGTTCATTCTTGATTACTGAGGGGTCTTATATAAATGAACCTCATCATTCACACACATAGTGGGGGGAATCTCTCTACTTAACCCCCTCTTCATCACACTAACACATGATTCCATGCATTTTTACAATCATTGCATACATGCATTTATTACCATCCATCATCATTCATACATACAATACCATCACTTATCTATCTATGCTCTCATCAATACCATCATTTACACAATAAAAATCCCATCAAAATAACACAATAATATCAATCACCCACATATATATATATATGCTATCATCATATATATATAATATATATATATATATATATATATATATATATATATATATATATATAATATATATCATATATATATTATATATATATATATATATATATATATATATATATATATATATATATATATATATATATATATATATCGTAAAAACTCTTACTTACAAAATACAATCATTGGGGGAAAGCCCCCATGCATCGCTACATAAAAACATATCATACATCCTCATCACTGTCACTATAGACAACTACGGGAGCTCTTGAACAATATGTTTTACCACTCAATATACATTGCTGGTCATGGCCCCTATATCTCTCCATCTATCTACATAATAATGCCAACTCAAGTGAATGCTCCGCAAACTGGCCATGTAGCTCTGCATACTTTGTGAACACATCCTGTGCTAGGGATACTCCACATGTAGTGTCCCTAGCTCACTAAGAATCCACCCACACCTTGTCAATCTCACTCAATAACATGTTACATGTCACCGCTCCTATCACCATAGGCTTGAACAAGTGGGCATGCTCACCTTGAATGACATCTACTCACTCCAACATACTACGTCCCATGAGCACATTATTAGAAACATTCTGTGTCAATATATGGATCAATGTATCAACAATCAATGAACAATACACATCACCTACAACCATATATCAAAATATTATTCACTATACAGGGATGAACGCAATCAAACAACTAAGTAACAAACCACACCTATCAACATACGATTGCTCATGCTTTGTTATTGCCACTGCTATACCATCACCATCGGGGACATGTGCCTACCACTATGACCCTCCTACTGGTAGTTTTCCCACCACATAAAACAAGTGGAAATAATAACACCCATCAGTGTGCTTCCCACCATGCACTATATGCCTTGGTACATCTTATGTCATCCACCTCTATCGGCTCTATAACCATATCTTCCTCATCTAGAACAAGGGGAACTAACTATGCCTTTTTAGGGCCTGGTCTCCTCAGTGCTCTAGTGGATCACACCCATACATATGGATCTAGGGTCACATCCTGAGTAATACCAAACTACTTTGATACATGTTCTACATGTAATAACTTGGTCACTCTAGGAAACTGATCCTCCAACCGCATTGTATGATGGATGCATCGTAACTCTACTTTGTCCTCTAACCATTCTCCATAGGCTCGATATGGCCTCCATATAATGGCCCCTGGCCCCATACGATCTAGGATAGATCTATAGGTAGTAGTATCGAGTCACCTATTATATAAACTTGTCCACCTCATTGCAAATATCTTGGGCCTCGATTAATTATCTCTTGGCCCACTAAGTGTCATAAATATTGCAATGTGCTCATAGGCTCACATGTATAATAATGTGGTGGCTCCTAGCCCACCCCCATGGTCTTCATGCATGAACCTGTATAAGTCTCTATAAAAATGTGCTAGTACACACCGTAGCCATGTATAACCAGTACCATCCTCATCTATACGACAATAGATATAATGCATCTTATACAAGATGCCCACACCTCCACCCGCCACTACCACTGATGAAGCAATAACAATTGTAATAAAAAGTTACAGTCATGGAACACCTGATATCAATATGGCATCCAAGCTAATAAGGGTCTCTATCTGTACATGTGTCCCTGTAAAATACCACCTAACATCCCTCATCTTCCTTTGAGCATCCTCTACTGCTATCACGTGGACTCTCTTACCCATAACAGGTAGTTGTAATATGTGATATACATCCTCTAGGGTCACAGTCATCTCCCCAATAGGAAACCAAAATGTGCAAGTGTCCACGCACCACCTCTCACACAAAGCAATAATCATCGGCATATTATGGGGTACATCCCCTAACCTCACTATGTGTTATAGGCCGACATAGTCTAGTACATCCCACTCCATGTCAGATGAGCCCAATCCCAACAACGTACTCAAATTTCAACCTCCACAAAATTCTCTCGAATGGATATCCTCTACACAACACAAAAAACCAGCAAAAATGTGAAGTTAGCACCTCATATATATGCAAAAGCAACTACTTCTAACATCAATAAGAACCAATTTTTCACATTGGAAACTTTCAGGGTCAATAACACCCTCCTGGGTTGTTAGTGCCTAGGAGCAATACGTGGGTTCCCAGGAGTTGGTCATCAGTGCCTAGATCTAGGTGCTAGATTCCCAAAAGACGTTAGCACCCTGACCGCTCTTTCCAAAGTCAAAAATGCCTAAAAATTAAAAAACTAATTTTTTTCCAAAATTCACATGAACAAGCTCATTTCTACATTTTTAAAAAAAATAATCATACTCACTAACTCCTCTGTTATCCATGCTACTATGGTCACCGCCACCATCTTGAATCTACTCAATCTTGCTGATCTAATTTGTGGCATCTTCACAAGCTCAGAGCTCAAAATCACAATCACTCAAGGTTTAAATGAGGTCACTATTCACTTTTCACCATTACTATATATAACACTTTTCACAATTGAAAATTTACTATGGTTACCATTCAAGCCCATTTTCTAACTAATTACATGCTACACGGTTTTGCTCATATGTTGAGCTTTGCTACTCCATTTTCTTCCCCATCTACACCTTTTGGATCATAATTCTACCTACTATTGTATTAGCCATATATATATTTTATTATTGGCAAATAGTTTTCAAGGGACTATAACCTATTACAAAAGGGATCAAGAGCCAGATATATAAGAGGAAATAACAAAAATGGATCAAAATCCAAATATTATAAGAAGCCTAGCTGTAGTAAAAAAGGAACTACAAAATGGAGACAAGATGGGTATAGAACTACAAAAAAAAAATGAGTAAACAACAACAGAACAACATCAAAACAACTTCGCAGTAGATTATTTCTTAGAAGCCTTGTCAATTCTTGATTTAATAGTCTTCATTGAGGTAAAGAGAGCCAGGGTAGTGACATGTGTAGGATCATTGGCATCTAGTTGAGAAAGGACATGACCCCTTTCAACATATGTGCCCCAAATAACTTCAGAGATACCACTGATCATGCTAATACTTCTGATCTGTTGTTCTAGGAATTCAAAAATAGCTCTAAAAACTAAAATGTTATGATCATGTATCTCCTTAGAATTATCTAATCTATTATCAAGGGAATTCAACTTCTTGTAGATTTCATTGATGTGTTCTTCACCAATTCCAACATCATCATTCAATTTCATTTTGCCCTTTTTCTTAGTCAGCTGATGCATGTCCTTTTTAAGACTTCCCAACTCTTTTTCCATGTTTTCAATTCTCTTTAGAAGATCATCCTTCTCCTCCTGAGTAGTATTTTTATGCCCTGTGACACTGATGTGTAAGATGTTTTGTGTAGTTTCCATGTCCTTACTACTTCGAAGGACTCTTCTAGAGGGAGAAGGGTGTGTTTTAGAAAAAGAGGGGTTTTTGGTTCTTATTTTTCTCTATCGAGGGATAATGGTGGGGATGATGGTAGGAATAGGGTTGAGGGAGTCAAGAGTGGGCAGAATGACAAGAGTAGTAGGTATGGTAGGGTGATGGGAAAGGAAATGCATGTGAAGGAGGAAGATTAAGCCATGGTGGAGGGGAATGGCACGGGCATGGTTTTGGTACTCAGGATGGAGCGTTCCATAGAGTTTAGAATATAATGTGGGAAGAAAACAAGCAAGTTCCTATGAAAATAATTTTAAAATATCAAATGCTTTTTGGGAACCATGATATACCTGCCTTAAAGAGTAATGAAATGAATCATCATCCTGACAAGTTCAGAAAATGGCACAGGGATGGAATTTACCTTGATGCCCGCTGTGACAAAATGAAGTTCCTCACCTGATTCAAAAAAATTTCTAGCCTATGTGTTCTTATCTAGTCTCTTACTAAAGAATCTGATGCCATCCAAACTAAGGCCTGTAACTTGAGCTATTAACTCCTCTGTTATCTGAATGTCTTTCCCGCCATACTTCACTTTTCTTTGTTTCCAATCTATGGAAAAATACAGGGTAATGTTTTGATCATACCCTTGAATCTTGTCAATGAAATTTGAAACCCCTCCTAGCTGTAAAAAGTTCCAAATATCAGCATTATCCTTCCACGCAAGGTCACGGTAGGGTTCAATTTGTCAAGGAGTTCCACCCATTCATTCACCTCTGCATTTAAACTACTTGCAACAAGCAAAAAATATGTTTATTTCTTCCCCAATCCATTGTTTAACCGTCCCTTGTACAAACCCAATGGGCATGTGAAAGTTTATGACAATAAATGCTTGTACTCCTCCTATATGTGTGAGCTTGCATTCTCGATAAAGTGGAGGATATCTCATAAAATATTTTGAGTAGGAAGTGATCTATCATATTTATCATTAATGATAGAATTTTGTACTTCTATGGGGATATTATCCTCATGATACCTAGTGGTAAATTTTCTATTAATCCCATAATTTTCCAATGTGTCCACCACTCTATTACCTTCTCTATAGGTGTGGACAATTATGAAGGTATTGAAGGAACAAAAAATACTTATAGACTCATGAATACAATCTTGTATTGTCCAACTAGGGGGATGAATTTTATTCAAATGATTTATAACATTCAATGAATCTCCTTCTATAATAATGTTCATAATATTGCATTCCTTGGAAATTCTTAAGCCCCATAGAGTTAATAGGGCTTCAACATAATGGTTTCTTTAATGTCCCATTCTTTTTGCAAAAACAACAATTAAATAGCCTTTGTTATCCCTAATCATTCCTCCTCCAACAGCTACACGTAGATTTTCCTTTGAAGCACCAGCAAATTTGAGCTTATACCAAGAATTGGAAGGATGGATCAAATGGATTAAAGACCTATCAATGGTTGAATTACTTTGTCCCTGAAGGCTTCCAATATAAATTTTCCAATTTGAAAGAATAACCTCTTCATTTCTAGGATATTGTTTTTTATTAGGAGGTTTAAATCTCTCAATATTATTTTTTACAACATTGACAATCTTATTGAATATTTTTTTACAAATATGTCTCTTGTTCCATAATATTATATCATTCTTGGTTTTCCAGAGTCTCCAAATGGTATGAGGCAAGATCAGTTTCTAGAGTCTTCAAACTATGCAGTGTTTATATGGGGGTCCCATTGTTACCAATTTTGTAAGAACTCATTTGGCAGGGTCCAACATATATTAAATCTTGTAAAAAGAAACTCCCAAGTTTTGAAGCATACTCACATTGTAAAAAAATGTGTTTAATATCCTCAGCGTGATTTTTACACATGCAATACATATTTGGCATAATAAACCCCCCTTTGATTAGATTATCATTCATGAGAATATTTCCTTTAAGAATAAGCCAAAAAAAGAAGTTGACTTTGGAAGTTAACTCAGGAAACCAAATTATACTCTACTTGAAATCAAAATGAGCATTTTCAAAAAAGAAGTTGTACGTAGATTTGACAATATATTCACCATCAAAATAATTATTCCAAACAAGTTCATATTTGACATCAGTTTGATTTATGGGTATGATATCTAACTACTCTTGGAGAGAGGAGACAACAGGGTTTAGCTCAAGCACATCCATACTGAGCTATTTCCATCTTATTTTATTTCCCTCTATATTAATGTAGTCTTTGACTTTAGTACCATACTTATCAGCTAGGATATCCTTAATAGAAGTAAATTTATCATTCAAACTGAAATTAGTCTAGATATCCCTCCAAAATTGTATATCACTACCATTTCCCACTTTTCATCTACATCCTTGCTTAATATAATTCCTCATTTGAATCAAGTTTTTTCAGAAATTAGATCTATGAGGAAGTTGGTCATCATATACGAGTGAGTTCACATTTTGTTGAGCTAGGTATTTGGATTTGATTTAATCAATCCAAGGTTGTTCCTCCTTTACCATTCTTCATCCCATTTTAGCAATTAAAGAAATATTCATTTTTTTAATGTCCTTGATACCAAGCCCACCTATTATTTTAGTTATACAAACTTGATCCCATGCCACCAAGTGATACCTGAATTTTTCTTTAGTTCCATGTCAGAGAAAGTGTTTTTGGATTCTTTCAATTCTGTAAATAATTGTTGCAGGAATGCTGAACATAGACATAATATATACATGTAGGTTATGCAGTGTGATTTTGATAAGAAGACACTTTCCAGCATTGGAAAGAACAACCCCTTTCCACCTAGCTAGTTTTTTTCTAAAACCTGTCAAGTATTGCATTCTAAACCATTATGGGGACTTTATTAGTCCCAAGAGGCCGTACCAGATAAATTGTAGGTAATGAGATGATTTTACAACCCAAAATATGAGTAATTATTGTATGTCATTCCATAGGATTAGTGAAGAAGTATATGGAACTCTTATCAAAATTAACATGTTGTCCTGAGGTAGCCTCATAGAATTTTAGAATAGTCTTGATTGCCTTAGATTCAAGGATGGATGCCATCAAAATTAAAATTGTATCATCAAAAATTTGTTGATGTGAGGTTGTTTGATTTGTAGATGTGGGTCTAACTCCTTTTAAAATGCCTACATTTATAGCTTTAGTAATGGATTTGCTGAGTCTATCAACCATGAGTATGAAGAGAAGAGGGGATATAGGATCCCCCTGTCTTATGCCCCTACTACTGGCGAAGAAGCCCACTGGTGTACCATTGATGACAACTAAAAATCTAGCCGTAGTGGTGCAATCCTGAATGATCTTCCTAAATTTATTCTAAAAACAAAATTTGGCAAGGATCTTATCAAGGAAATGCCAAGAAACTCTGTCAAAAGCCTTATTCATGTCAAGTTTCATTATGCTACCAACTTTTTTATTTTTATCCATTGGATGAATAGTTTCATGTACCATAATCACCCCATCTTGTATTATCATCCCTTTAATAAAGCCACTTTACTACTTTGAAATTAGGTCAGAGAGAATAGGTTGGATTATAGTAGCAATAATCTTAGTGAAGATTCTATAAATCACATTTACCAGACTAATAGGACATAAGTCCTTAAAATATTTGGCATCCATATTTTTGGGGGAGGGTACAATGTGAGTATTGTTCAGCTCCTCAAGGAGGTATCCTATTATATAGAATTCATTTACTGCCTTGATAAGGTCTTCCAAACATACTTCCCAAAAATTTTGGAAGAAATTTATAGAGAAACCATCCAAGCCTGGTGCATTATCACCTTCAAGAGAAAATATAGCTTTTTGGAGCTCCTCTTTAGTGACTAATTTGGTAAGATTCTTGAATCTCTCTTTAGCAATAATGTCTCCTGGAATATCTTCTAATAAGAAAGAGGTTTCCTCTTCATTGTAAGCATTGCTTTCCATTAGCAAACTTTCATAGAACCTAAGAGCTTCAACCTTGATGTCATTCTAATCTTTGGTAACAATGTCATTTCCTTTTGAGACTTCCATGATCCTATTGCAAGCCCTATGTTTAAGAGTGGTCATATGGATTTTTTTTGTATTTCTATCTCCCTCTTTCATCCAAATGGCCCTAGATTTGAGCCTTTTACAGGTTTCCTCCCTACTACATAACCTATGTAACTCAGATATAAGTTTCTTTTCTAAAAGTTGATCATCATAGCTCATGCCTTTTTGGAGATTTTTAGTTCAAACTCCTAAATCTTTTGCTTTATATCCTTTTTCTTTTCAAAAATATTACCAAATACCTCTTTATTCCAAGTTTTCACCTATTTTTTAACACTTCTTAGTTTCTGAATTAACTTGTATTGAGCAGTTCCTTCTCCATCCCATTTCCACCATTCTTTAATCTGATCTAAAATGTCTTCATGATTCAGCCACATATTTTCAAATTTGAAAGAGATGTGTGAAGGCTTGGACCAGTTGAAGAGGTTTAACACAATTAGATTATGATCAGAGCCAATTCTGGCTAAAGAAGATAGATGAAAATCTTGATTTAATATCCAGTTAGTATATATAATAGCTCTATCTAATATAACCTAAATCATTTCATTTCCAACTCTTCTATTTGTCCAGGTGAACTAATTTCCATGAAGTTCCACATCCATAAGATTTGAAGCAGAAACAAAGTCAGCAAATTCATCCATGCCAATAGATAAATTAGGATTACCTACTTTCTTTTCACTAGGGTTGAGTGGGGAGTTCAAATATCCTATAACCAACCAATTATCATTCTTATATCCATTTCTAAAAAAATTTAGATCTTCCCAAAGTGTCCTTCTTCCAGCCACAGAGTTGGGCACATAAATGTCTGAGAGGATCCACGTTAAATAATTATCAAGAGCATGAAACTTAATAACAATATGAGTATTAGAAGAAGAAATCACCATACCGGTAAGAAGGTTCTTATCCCAAAAGATGGACACTCCTCTTGACGCTCCTTGAGAATTAAAAGAAGTAAATTCTGAGCTATCCCAAAAATTCTTTTTGCAGTCTTCCAGAACATTTGTTTTCATTTTAGTTTCCTAAAGAATCAGAATACCAGGGTTACTCGATTTCCTTAATTATTTAATCATTATTTTCTTAGAGCTTCCATTCAGACCTCTAATATTCCAGGAGATTATATTCATCTAAAAAGGACGGGGGAAGCATTTTTCAGATGGCTCAATTGACTTTGAGTCCCATCTACAATATCATTTTTAGTTTCTTTCTTTCTGAGTTCCTTTTTAGAAGGTCTACCATTTTTTTTACTCCCTCCAAAATCTACTACCCTCCTAGCAGATGATCTTGTTATTTTGTAAGTGGAAGCAGCCTAGTTTCCTATTTTCTTCTTTTTATCATTGTAAAGGGTATCAAAGATCTCCTAAAATACTTTCATTCTTATTTTCTTTGATTTGACCTCAATTAAACCATTATTAAAATCATTATCATAGTTAAAAATTACCTTTGGTGAGAATGGGGTAAGCTCCCCCTCCTCCTTTTCACTTTATTCCCACTCATCGTGTAGTTGTGAAATTGTTTTTTTTTTCGCTGAAGAGAAGTTGTTCACTTACAAGAAACGTAGGCTCCAATGGAGTGTTATTTCCCTTAGTTTAAATGTCTAGGTCCTTATTATCTTTGTCATCAGACAGGTCTTCCTCTATGGGATCTATAGATTTATCCTGGATATTATCCCCCAATGCTAACTCTTTCATCTCATATTCAAAGTTGTTGTCTTGTGGCTATTCCATAGACTTTGAGACATTCTAGATAGAAAAAATATTTTGGTCTTCATTCAGATTCATCATTCACTCTGCATCCTTGGAGATAAGATTGATGATCACTTTAGAAATTTTCTCATCCACTTCCATAATTAATTTTATTGGTGTTTCCATTTCCTTATCTCCTTGATCTTTTAAAACCTCTCCTATTGGTTTTGCAACAGGAGTTTTGGGGCACCAAAGTTTTATACATACTGGTGGTTGCCTTATGGGGGTTTTGAATCCCTTTTTGTTCTTCTTATATTTCAGATCAGGGGGATTTGAAATATTTTTTCTGTCCATTTTTGTTTTTTCTCATTATCCAGATTAGCATTACCATATGTGGAATCTCGAGCCTCATTCTCTTTCCTTATTTCGAGTGGTTTTATTGATCCATCAAAGACATTATAATTTTTGTCAAGATTTCTATCTAGATGATGTCCTTCTTCCTTATGCTTTGTCAAAGTAGGACATTTCCTGCTAAAATGCCCTAGTTTATGGCATTTTTTGCATCTCAAATGAAAAGTTTCATATTCAATATTATGTTGCCATGTGCCAAATTTGGATTACAGAATAACATGCTGTGGGAGTTCCTGTTCCATTTTTGATGAGATACAAAATCAGACAAAGCAATCTTGGATCTATTTCTTGTAGGTCCATCTAGTCCAATCAGAAAACCAATAGATTTAGATATATTCAAAAGATATCATCATCACAATATTGAAGAGGGAGACCAAGTATTCTACACCATATGGTAATGGTGTGTATATTTTCAATATTTGGATCAAACCCTGGGTACCATCTCTTTAGGAAAAGTCCCATATTACCCATGCACCAGGGTCCACCCAAAAGAACTAATTCCAGATCTGGCTATTGGTTAAACTTTGCAAGGAAGAAACCATGGGGCATAATTATACTAACCAGGTCACCCTTAGGTTTCCATCTTCTCAAGGCCCATTTCTTGATAACATCAATATTGGGTCTAGACCCCAAAAACTTACCAATAAGTGTAAGGTTTGTTTTACACATTAGCTATTACAAATACCCATCTAACACATGGATGTGGGTCACCCCCTCTTTTTCCTTATCACTTTTGAATAAATAATGAGTTTGCACAGTCGATGGTGATTTAGTAGCCACATGATTGTTAGGTGTTACTTTGAAAATATCCTCCCAAGCACCAGATGCAGTAGATGTCCTACCAGTTGCAGTCTGGATGGAAGGATTTTCATCAGCCAATTTTGGATCAGATAACAAACATTCAGTAGTCAAAACCTCTTAAACAATGCTCACAAAACCCTCCATCATAATTTGAATTAGATATCCACATAAATTTGTGACATCTACTACAATTCATTTTACTCGCTATTACATCATTGCACATATACTTTCGACTCACCCTCCGTTCTTATCACTCCCCCTTTCTCTAAAAGGGGGGAATACAATTAGGATCACTCTATGATCCCCCTCACACTACTACACAATCATTTCACGTATCTAATTTTTCATTATCAAAAACTTTCTCACACATTATGTGAGATTTCATACCACTTTCTAGCGATTCCCACTAATGACCTAATCTGGGGGCAACAAGTGACAAATATCTCCATACACATTCAATCTCAATATAATTTTATACTACTCGAATAAAATAAACCAATCGACACAACAAATGGTATTCTATTATCTCTCCTTGATGACCTAACTTGGGGGTTACATCACTTCGTATTTTTCCCAGATGACCTAACATGGGAAGTCACTTTACATTTTATATCTCTTCTAGATGACCTAATATGAAATCCATACACATTACAATGACACCCTTAGAGTGGGTTCAATGAGACATCATTTCCTTTCCTATACTGCTCCTCTATGGGTTATTATCATTGGATCAAAATGAACAAAAATTGGTCTTTGTCCCTCTGCATCAGCTGAACCTTTTAAGGATATAGTCAATAGTTGGAGGGTAAAACTAAACCTCTCTCCCTAACATTCTTCCTCTGGCAGAAGGAAGCCCAAATCCTCTATTTCTCACACATACAATATCAGGTTGGGAATTGATCATTACCTACCCCCTTGAATCTCCATTAACAAGTTCCAAAATCTACAAATCAAAATATTAATTTTCTCCAAGTGCTCCTCACAACAGTTCACCATGTTTATCTATGCCACATGGATCAACACACCGATCCATGGTTCACCACTCCATATGTTCTTATTTTGTGCATACTTCTACAACAGGGCTTCTCTGGACTTATTATAGGTATGTTCCTTACTTCTGTTAGACTACTTAAATTTCATTAAAATAGCATAAAGGAGGGGCAAACATAGACACAAAATCATGCACATACTACTATCTACTATATCGCTAAGTATGTTATTTTATGTATGGATCTTGAGTAAGAAAAGTATTCATTGGTGACACACTTCATAGTCCATTTGCTTGCTTTTGATTATTTCTATTGTTTTTATCTCTCACATTTGTCATTTATACACCCAGTTCTAGTCAGGTCACAGGGATTCCTATCTATCAGTATTCTCAGGATACTAGCACCAAGGACTGGACACTATAGCCCAAATGCTCCTGTCCAACTTGGGTGCTCATATCCTCTTTTTTTTCCACATTTTTTACATTTATGGTTTTCCTTTTTGGTTTGCTTACTCTTATCCCAAGGTTGTAGTTGGCATGTCATGTTACTAGTGTCAAAATTTAAGCAAGATATCCCTATATAAGCACAACATACATACCATTATAATGGTGGGAAATTTCTATAAAAGGGTTATATATACATATCAAAGGGACTGCATCTTGGGTTAATACTCTGCATAGGAAAGGGAAGTTCATTTTTCCATCCACACATTTACATTCTATATAGCTACCACCTGTTATCTTGGCATAATCGATGCGAAGGGAAACCTAGGAGCACTATTCCACACACTAGCACATAAAACTACATGGGGATTGATATGTCGTGCAACGATCGGTTTGTAAGTTCACCTTGTTGACAACCTAGGACAATTTGACCTCCCATTTTACATCTTTGTTTTTAGGATTTGATGTAGTTTAGGGGTTTTGTAGGAGATTATTTGTGTTCCAGGTTTACAAGTACCTCGGTGATCCAAGTGTGACATATAGGTGATCATTGGCGAACAAATGTGAAACCCAAGCGATAATGAATAAATCAGATTCCAAGATTTTATGCAAACTTTGACGCCCAGGAGAGGTCTCTGGCACCCCAGGTGCCCTCTCCCCTACCCAAGCTCTCGTGTCCAGGCCAATTTGCATATTCCATAATTCATACTGAGCAGTTCCAAAATTCCATCTAAAATTTTCATTAGTTCGTCGAGTTCATATACATTTTGGGATAAGTGAAAATAAAATATGTATCTTACCTTTCACATTAAATCCATAATTATATCTGTAATATTTTATTAACATTTGTATTTCATTGTAGTAGTATCTAAAAATCAAATTTTAATAGAATATTCAGATTTAATTAAATCACCATCTCCTATGTTAGTCACCCTAAATTCTCCAAAAAACACAAGTACAAGGATTAGTTAACCTGTATTTAATTTGAGTCTAGACACTTTTGAGGTGATAAACAAAATGAGTGCACCACCGCACTTTCCAGTTTATAAAAGTTTGCTTGATCACATTACAAGGAATACACCTTAGAATCTTTATTTTTCCTTATGATCCCATAAAAATACATTGATTAGCTCTTCCAGAGAGGTTTAGCATATAAAAAAACCCATTTAAAAAGTTGAAAAACATTACATCATTCATGTCACAAAGTGACGTTGTACTCTTAACTTAATTATCATGCACAATTCCACAAGCACAAGAAAATCTTGTTTACACTCATGCCTAAAAGTTGTCAAACCATAACCTTTCATATATAAAATGGTTACTTTTCGTATGAATTTCCCAAATATTTGATCAAGCACAGACGAATACCTAATCATTAATTTCACATAAGAGTACATTACAAATGGTTATTTTATTTCCAGTTTAAAAAGTACATCTACACCATTAGCAAGACATATGCCTATAATCAGAATTCACACTTGGAATAGGATTCCCATTTTCCAAAGATACCAATTTAATAGTATTTCTTAGACATCCTAGAAAAATCCATAACAAACATTTCATGTTTGAAAACAAAGTGTTGATATAAATCCCTTTAATATTACATCTATTTCAAGGATGACCCGCTATTACAAAAGCATATAGAACACTAAAATTTTCTTCATGTCTCATATACTTGCACACACCGCATGGTCAACACAATGCTAAATGACATATAACTACAATTTAGCATGAATTATAGTTTCACAGTTTTCAAAAAAATAAGAAATGATCACTAACATACTTATATGGAGAGTAAGAAATATAAATTCCATTTCACTTCATTTTCAAAGCCAAAAATAGGGCTAGAGAGAGCAGAGAGAAATCACCATTTATTTTCATATTCAATATCATTTCAAAAATAATCAAGATGTTTTCCTACAGTCATGTTTTTATGTTTACAAGGTTTCCCAATCACCTTTTTCTTGGATAAGGTCATATGACAATTTTCTCCAGTTACAAGTTTTTTAAAAGCATCAAATTTAGACAAGTTTCTCAAAAAGTATTCAAAAACAATCTCTGAGAATAAAATAAACTCGGAAAAAAATTCCTACATACTCCCCTATATGTAGGGAAATACTTAGAGTTGAAAAAACCCAAAACTAGTGAACTACGTTCAAATGGAATTTGTCTTTTTGACACTACCAATCATAATTGCACCTGAATCGCCTTGTCACCCAATGACCGAAGGCCTACAAAACCCACCTAGAAAACTAACTTGCAAGGTTATTTTTTCCTAAATGAGGGTTTGTAGTGATTGAAAAAAAATTGGAGAAAAAATAGAGGTATGTGCAGAAGCCGAAACCCATTTCTACACCGAGGGCCAAAACTGTGGGTCAAAACAAAACTGTATTTTTAAATTTTAGTAGTTTTCTAAAGCTGCGAACCAACATGCTGGGATCCCAAAGGTGTTTTAAAAAATTTCAAACAAAACATCTGAGGGACAACCATGGTTCATTTGAACACTCCATATGATGAGGAACATAATAAAATTTTGATTTTCTCAATTCAGGGTTTAAAGTCATATTTTGTGCCTCATTGAAAAAATATTTTTATTAAGATTTCATACGATCATCAAGAAGTAGTTTTCTATACCAATTTTCATGTTTAACCCACCAATTGCACAATTTTCATATTCAAAACTCATATCATTAGTTTATCCATCCATATTACGAGTAAAAGAGATTAATTTTTACATCCATGGATATTGGTCTAGTGCATCCAAAATAGAGGTACAATTTTCTGTTGGATAATATGTTTCATTTAATTCACCCAAAATTTACTCTTCTTTAGTTTGATTTTACAAATCCATTGAAATTAAGAAAACTAGAATGCTAAAATAATGCAAGAAAGAGTAAGATGACCATAGCTGTGTTGATCTGGTAAGTGAGAGAAAGAGAGTTGACAATACACCACGTTATCTCCACCAAGCTAGAAGTGAGTCGGGAAACCAAGTTACAGATCAAGTTGGGTGAGTTCAATGGAAAAGCTCAATATTTCATTGTTTGATCCAAATATGAGGTTCATGTTGAGCTACCAAACAAACTAAAGAGTTGAAAATTAATCGTCCCAAGGAAAAATCAAGCATTAAAACCACCAAAGTTTCTATGACAAGTGACTAAGTTTTGATTGAGCCAAGTCATCGAGCTCACTATTGAAGTAGCCAAGTCATGCAATGTCCATTTCAACTTTTCATAGATAACCAAGTTCTATTATCACCAACTAACCATCTAAGCCAACTCTCTAGCAAGCCATGCATGGTAGAATCAAAGCATAAACAATCCTTTGATCACATTTCTTTTGGACATTCTTTCAAATAATTCATGTTCCCGTTGTATGCATTTACCTTGGGCTAAATATAAAAAGATCATACAATGAAAATGTCATCCACTACCAATCTACACCTCACAATAAAGCAGAGTAACTAACATGAAGTTAAAAATATGAAGGTTCCTTTTTTTAGAATTTTGACAAACATTTCACATGCTCCATGGGAATACCTGCCATGGAATTTACAACACATATGGGAAAAATCTTGTATCCATCTATGCTTTAACAGAATAACATCTCCTTATTTAAACCTCCATGATGGCGTAGCCATGAGGTTTGCATTGGAATATCATCAAATTAGGCACAAGCATAGGCTAGGATAGCATTGGCAAAAGGATGTGCAGTACTTGGCTTTACACCCACTGTCAATATTGCCTTTTCTTAAAATTTTCCAAGGCATTTAAAAAATTTGTCAAAGTCCATGAAGCCACATTTTGTAGAGGCATTCCAATTAAGAGTTCACATGGGTTGTGTTTTCCAAGAAACCACAATTACATTCAGGATTTGTGTAAAGTGATAAAATAAAGAGTATTTGGGTCAAAAGAGCTATGTTTATCCTCTTGGAAATGACATTTTCAAAAACCCCTATATTTGTATTTTCAACACTCACATCTACCATCCAATATTAAATAAAAGATTCCTCCAAAAGAAACGTGGGATAACATCCATACCCTAGTTCCAAAGGTTGTGATGTCTATCTTTGACACATGATGGGAATAACTGCCATTATCATTTGAAATAACATTCTGACCTGTAACCCATCAGTCTTCTATAGTTGGCACCATTTTCCATCCCCTTCAACCTGAGTTAAGTTTATATACCATAGGATTCACGAGTCTCGTGTACAGACATAACAACAGACCTATCTATGATCAACTGAATCCTCCCTCTAAATTTTCATAATCATGTGCATCTTAACTATTCACACCTTTTCATGCAGAAATTCTAGTTATATTCAAAGGTTGGATCCAAAAACAAGAAAGGAAAACTACCCATAGGTGGGAATCAATTGATTGTCCTATGTAATTTGGATGCATTGAAACAACCAAACTTCGTCATTCTCCTATTGAGTTCCAATACCATGCATGCTAAGAAATGGAATAAAACATTCTGCACACACTGGGAAAATATTTATTTTCTTGAAATGGGGTTTGGCACAGGCTCCAAGACACCTGACACAAAGGAATTTAGGGATATTTAGCATATTTAATTCTTTAATTATTATCATTTTATTTTAGTTATGCTACTATTTTCTAATACCCAAAAGACCATATTACCATTAGCCCATGTTATTTTATCCAAACCAAAATATCTCCCCACCATGGAACTTACCAAGTAATTATCTTCATTTGAAAAATTACGTAGATTACCTTTATTGCTATCTATAATTGATGTAGCCTAGAATTTATTGTGAATAACCTAGGCACGTTGACACATCACTTAACCTAAGCTGAGCACTCACCCAAAGCATGCAAAGGAACTAGGTCCATCTTTAGAGTTTCTTATGCAATATATTAGTGTGATGATGACAAAACATATTCAGATCCACAATTAAACATAAACATTCCATAGTGCATAATCCAAATCTAGATCTTAGAGAATAATGAATTAAACAATAACTATAATAATATTAACCATACATGAACCAGATTCAATTATTTATAACACCATTATTCTGCCAATATAACCCATTGCATTAAACATTGTAAAGCACAAAAGATTCTTACACTATTAATTATCTCCATGAGTCATCCAAGTATTAAGATCAACATCATAACTCTTCAATAATTCAGTCCTCCCAAACTACACAGTTTAATACATATTTATAGAGGTGGGGACTTTCCCTTCACCACATATGCACTTCTCAAAATAGGTCGCAAGTTGATAATAGCCATGTGCCTTTATAATGGCATGCACAAACATGCAAGTGTTCTAATAATAGATGTCATATAGTTAACTAGAATAAGCAATCCTATTATTAGCTCAAACCATGCATGACGCTTATCAGCCGTTCGTTCCCAAAATATCATTGCATGTAGTGTAAGTCTTCATCCCTATGTGTGCTCCGCACACTATCTCCAAAAATAGCCCTTATCCATAAAAATGGATAAGTCCTAAGCCAAAGTGTTTTGGCACATGTTTCCTTTCCTATCCTTCTGTGCCTTAAAATGCGCCTTGTCCCTGGGTGCACATCCTTTATGTGTCTACTCCGTAGAGCAACCTTTTATCTACTCAACATTACCCCACACTAAAGCACCATGTCATCCTGACAATGGGGATTCTTTCTAATGTTCCCAAATAATAAACAATAAGTATTGAAATAATTAAAGAATCACTGTAAAAAAGAATGAATATTTACTCTACAACTCCCTCTTCTTCAACTGGGAGGATTAGCTCTGGATATTCATTCCTGGTCTCAACCTCTAATGTCTGCCATTCATCTAGCATAGTCCTTATCTTTTCTGTAATATTTGTGGCTATGGAATCTAGTTCATCTTGAGTAATCTTCTCTTTCTCATTATGTACTACCCAGAAAACATTGGCCATACCTGACATCATTCCTTCCGTGAGGTCCATATTTTTCACTATGAGCTTCCCAATCTCATCAATCCTCTCTTTATGTGGATCCTAGGCTGCTGCAAGGGCTTTGCACTTTTGTTTCACCAGTGCCAATCTTTCTGCGTGCCCTAAAGTTTCATATTTCATGGTTGCCAAAACTTCATTATCTTCAACTAGACTTCTGGTCCTTATTACTGCCTCTGGTGCCGTACACAAATTGAGAGCTTGGTCTACTTTCTTCAGTTCATCCTTTTAAGTTTGGAGCAATGCCTCATAAGTTGAAATTTTTCTAAGCATAGAGGCTCATGCTCTCTCTGCTTCTTGTTCATCATCTTTTGGTGTGGAAATTTGAATTGGTTCATCCTCTAACACCAAAATCAACCAAGAGTGTGCACATAATGCATAGCAGAAGGAAATGTTTCAAGTACCTTAGGTTCTAGATGTGGCCTTACTTTGAGGATGTAATCACCAATTTCCTCCACCATGCTAACGAAGGCCTCATTCTTTATATGTTCTTGTTCCTTATATTCCTTTAAATGTGTTTATCTCTGCAGTTTTATCTTTGTTATCCTCCATCAGCACTCGAATGATGGCCTCCTTATCAACATTTATCCATGCCACCTTAGCAGATACCTTGACCAAGGCATTGCTGACCTGCTCATTAGACATTATAATAGTTTTTTATTGTCATGTTACTGCTTTGGGGTGCCTTCTTCACTCTTCACAAGAAATAGGACTCCTCTCACATGTAAAAATATGGTTCATCCATATGAGTTTGCATGGACCAGTATAGTTGCTTCCTTACACACGTAGTGGCCATATCTAGATCCATCAGCTCCCACCCATATAACTCCTTAAGGCCCACAGTGCTCTGAAACTAGTTGCAGATGATTTTGCTTGTGTCCTCAGCATAGCCCATACTAGGGATAACATATTATTTACTTCTCTTTATCCTTGACCCCTTAGGAACTTGGGTGCCAAGGTATGGAGCTGTCCCTTCTCCTACCTAAGTTGTAATTGGC
The DNA here is from genome assembly GCA_019776745.2 of Taxus chinensis. Classification (NCBI taxonomy): domain Eukaryota; kingdom Viridiplantae; phylum Streptophyta; class Pinopsida; order Cupressales; family Taxaceae; genus Taxus; species Taxus chinensis. The sequence goes on from CM034155.1 coordinate 621,198,910, forward strand.
ATGCTAGATTTCTCACACACAACTTCTTCTTCTTATTTTACCCATTCTTCATCATCTCTCATTTCTTCATCCCAGGGTTCCTCCACATCTTCCGATTGAACCGGGGTATTAGGTGCACTCTCTTTGGACTCCTCCACCTCCTCGTTAAGCTTCAACTTTCTTCTTCTCTTTTTCTCCGATGCTTCTTTTTGAGGGGAGACTTAAGGTGACCTTTGTAAAGGTCGTGATGTTCTTGCGCCTTGGGTCCTGGTTCTTCTTAACACCTTCTTAAAATAGCACTCCTCATGGATTACATCTACGTCCAAGTCTTCCTCTCCTTGCACATGTGGGGGAGTGCCTTTCCTCTCCCTTTACAATTTTTCTATGGGCTGCCTCTGACCTCTATGGTCCAAGCCTCCACTATCCCCATGTTCTTCTTCTTATTATATCTCTATGGTCGAGGTAGGTTTGGAGCTTCCACATTTTCAACTGTGTTTTCCCTTAGGCGGCCCTGGGAGCATGAACTCATTATCCACGTACTTGTTATTTTCCAACCTAGGCTTAAGCTGGAGATATACAAGCATGGCTCCACTTTCCCCAATAGCCAAACTTACTGGCTTTATACTTATAACATCTGAAATGAGTCTCTCAATGTAGGTAGATCGAGTTGGATAAACATAAGTTTTTATGAGAGTATGATAGTCACAATTCACTTTTTCCGCATTAAAGCTCAACTGACGTGCATCACTAAACATGTGTACTGCTTCCTAGAAATAACACGTTGTGAAGATGTATGGAAGTTTGCTCCAGGGACTCCATGTCCCATCCTTCATTGCAAACCATGCGATGCAAAAATGTTGATACACCACGAACTATACCGCCTTACCCACTACTGAGGGTAACTCCTTTGGAATGCGCCATTCCTCTTCAAAGGTTACTCGTAGTCAATCATACCATATTTATTCCTTTTTTTTGAACGGTCCACTCATTTTTCCTTAACACAAATACTTCTCAAACCTCACTATGAGGGACTTCTTCTCCATGGGGTATTCCAAAATTATTTTTTTTGGCCCATCGGGCACTCCAATTTCTACAAACATAAGAGATAGTAGGATAACACAAAAACTTGTCTTTTCACCTGTGCATGTTTCCTCAATAATTGTTTATGATATGTAGCCTGTTAAATTGTAGACTTCCCCTTATGAAATATTCTTCACTATATGTAGCCACATGGTATTTACATGAGACCATATCTCTTGATCATTCAACTTAGTGAGCAGATGTGTGGCTGTCTGCACCACAGGGTACTTCCTTAATTTGTAGATGTCCATTCTGCACGAACCCTTGACGTATCCTAACTCCTTGATGGTGGATATTAAAACTTCCTTATTAGTCAGATCACTAATAATATATGTCCTTGTGACCTTCAATCTAGTTAATGTAGAAATTATGGTCATTGTGATCTTTACCCTCCATCCAACAAAATAGAAGAAGTCCTCATGGACTCTGCTCATAAGCCATTGGTATAAAATTTATGGTTTTCCAAAATATGGGAGTTCATATAGTTGATACACCCATACCTTCTTGAGCAACTTCTCCCCATCATCTTCATATATTGGCATGTCATCCATTGTGTGCTTGTTAGTCTTATTATTTAGCAAAACATCCAAATCCCTCATATTTTTAGTGGTGCGGTGATTGTAATCACTTACTTTGCATCTGCGGATATGGGAATCCCAATCCCACCCTACAAGCACATCTTCTAGATACTGTATTTCTAAAAATTTCTCTCGGGAGCAACTTTGCCCTTGACGTCCACCTTCTTCTTCCCCTTCATACCTACTGTAGGTGCCTTCTTTAGTGCTATTATAAAAATCTTGCCTTTCATCTTCTTTCGAGTAAGCTTTCATTCCCTAGCTTGAAATTGCATGCCCTAGATCCTTTCCAATGCTTTTGCTTTGCTCAAACCCTTCTTTAATGGGGACGCAAGCCACTTCTAGGCACAAATCTTCTCTTCATGCCTGGTTTCGTAGCTCAACACGTTTCACTTGGCTTGGTCACAACTAGCTCGTTTGAATACTTGTGATCGCAAAGGTAAAAATGAACCTGCATCACGTCCTTATATATATATTTGAAAATTTATTGCATTTATTTCTCCTTTACCTACCACCAATCCTCTCATTAATTGACCATTTTCCCAAATTTTGTGTGGCACATCTATGCGCCCCAGTTATAACCTTCTAGCGTGCATTCCTACCTTCTAGCTACAGACCTCCTTCTTTATGATTTCATGTGCCGAAGCACCTCACCACTGTGCCTTCCTCTAGTAGTTTCAACGGTTGCCACTTACCTTGTGTTATACTATTCATTCATTTGTTTCTAGCTATGGTCTTCCTTAAGAGCAATATTCTTTCTAGCAGCTCCTTTCCATACTTGAATAGCACATGTAACAGTTTGTTCTTATGTGTACCCATTTTTGAATAAAAAATAACAACCACCCCACACCAATGGTATGTGCAGTCCTCTATGCATAAAAATACTTCATATTGTAATTATCTTCTAGGGCACAAACATGCTTATGATGCAGCTTAGAATTCACCAGTAAAAGCCCAGGCATGTTAGAACATCACTCAGCCTAGACTGAATGCTCACCTGAAGCGCGTAAATGTACCATGCCCCTCTTTAGGGTTGTTTTTGTAGGATGCTAGCATGATAAAGACTTAATGCATTTAGATATGAAATTAATACAACATTCTCTAGAGTATGTTTAGATCTAGATTTCAAGAGTAACAGATTTAAATGATATCCATACCAAAATCAAGCATGCAAGAACCAATTATACTTAGGATTAACAATCTGATTAAGCCAATAAATGTCATTATATTAAACATGATAAATATACAAAAGCCTATTACAATAGATAATAACATAGCTTATGTACACGTCAGATTTGGTAGTAAGGTTAATTTTAAGAGACCTCTTGGAAATCAGAGGTGGAAAATACCTGGTGAATATCCTCATAACTGGTTTTACGGGAAGGAACATTTTTTGGGGGTCCGACAGAAAAAATTTCACTTGATTTTTAAGTAGTGTGACAGAAGGCTGCATACGTGCGACAAGAGATTTATTGTCATGTGTCTGTAGCCTCCACCCTCTAGTCATGTGAAAACAAATCTAGTGTCACGCGTCAAAAAATTCTCCCTGTCGCATGTCAACAAACTCTATGTCATGCGTCTACAGCCTCCGTCCTCCTGTTGTGCGTTTACTATACTTGATAATACATATGCCCCTAGGTGGTATGAGTGAGCTAGTAGTGTTCTACCTGGCGAATAATATAAGATTATATAGGGGATAGTTTCAAGGGTAGGTGAAGCCGACCCGTAAAAAAATTAAACTGTAATTTATAGCTCACTGACCTGCACTAGAAAATTCACCTTTTCAAAATTTTCAAAAATGGAATATTCACCACAAAAATTGTCCCTGTTTGGCAGCATAACTTCACAGTAACTCATTTCTCACACACACACCTCCTTTCTCTTTTTTTATCCTACGCAAATCATTACATCTTTATAACGGTGGGGACATGCCCTTCACCACTTGCATAACTCCAAAAATAGGTCACATGCTAAAAATAACCATGCGCCTTTACAAAAATAGCCACACAAGCAAGTGTGCTAATCAATAGAGCTCTTCTAGTTAACTGGTAGTAGTAATTCTATTCTTAGCCTACACCCATGCAAAGGTGCTTCATATTCACTCTTCCAAAAATATCCGATGTGTGTCACGCAAGTCTTTACCTGATTTATGTACTTGACACACTATCTCCAAAAATAGCGCGCACATGTGAAAATGGCTAAGTCCCAAATTCATCCTTATATTTCACACGTGTGTTCTCCCCTATCCTTCTACAGCCTTGATTGTGCCATGTTCTCTCACACGAACCTTTTGTGTGCCTTCTACTAAGTATTTCACTTTCATCCACTCAACATCACCCCACACTAAACTGAATTTCCACCATGGCAATGGCTACTCCTCAAACAATAAAGAATAAAGTAATGGAAGGAATGTAAAATAATGTCTATACAAAGAATAATGATTTACTCTACATCACCCTTTGCTTCAACTAGAAAAATGAGTTCTGGATATTCTTATTTTATTTCTGCCTCTAATTTTTGCCACTCACTTAGCGTGGCCTCTATCCTTTTTTGGAATATTCACTACATTAGATTCTAATTCATCATGTGTGATTTCTCCCTTATTATTTTGTAATAATAACATATTGTTAGCCATTGCAGACATTCTCCCTTCCAACAGATCCATCTTCTGCACTATAATTTTTCCGAGTTCATCCAACCTATTCTTATGGGGCTCCTAGGCAGCTACAAGGGCCTCACACCTTTGATTTACCAGTGCTAGTCTCTTCACACGCCCCAAGGTTTCACCCTTTATAGCTTTTAGGACTTTCATTTTCCTCTACCATTGTCCTTATTATGAGAACTTCCTCTAGAGCTGTACAGATATTCAATGCTTGATCTACTTTCTTCAGCTCCTCCCATAGAGTTTGAATCAGTTCCTCATATGATGAAATTTTTCTAATTACCACAACCTTTTCCCCCTCTACTTCCTACTAAGGGTCTTTTGGCACTGATATCCTAACTATTCCCTCCTCAAGCACTAAATAGACTAATGTACACACATAGTGCATAGCCAAAGGGAAAACTTTGGGCACCTTAGGCTCTAAGTGTGGTCTTGCTTAGAGGACATGATCCCTGATCTCCTCTTCCATGCCAATAAGAACTCCATTCTTCTTCTGCTACAGGTCCTTCTCTCCCTTCAAGCATGATATCTCTACATCTTTGGCCTTGATCTCTTCCCTTAGCACCTTAATAGTGGCATATTTGTTTATGTTCCTCCGCACCACCTTGGTAGATACTTTCTCTAATGCATTACTTACTTGCTCATCAAACATAACAATGGTTTTTTATAGTTATATGTCTACCCTGAGGCACCTTCTTCAACCTTCAAGACACATAGGATTCTTCACATACGTCAAATTTTGGCTCAGCCATGTGTGTGTACATAGATCAAGATAGTTGCTTTTATGTGTGCATGGTGGCCATGTCCTCAACCATCAGCTCCCATCCATATAACCCCTTAGGGCTCACCATGCTCTAGAACTAGGTGTGGATAATCTTACTTGTGTCCTTAGTATAGCCTAAAGATGGAACAATAAACTCTCCACTTGTATTTTTACTTCTTAGCCCCTTAGGAACTGGCGCGTTAATATTTTGAGATGGATCTTTAGTGTCTTGAGTGGTATCTTGCTCTGTCTCTCCTTCATTTACCCCTTCTCCCTCATTCTTCACATCTTAATCTTTCATTTCTTCATCTTTCGGCTCTTCCATGTCCTCTGTTTGTGTAGGAGATTCAGGTGCGTGCTTTCCTCACACTCTTCTACCTCCTTGTCTAGCTTTAATTTTCTCCTTCTCTTCTCAGTTGTCTCCTTCTATGGAGAGAGTCATGGTGATCTCTGCACTAAATGGGGTGAGTCCTTGTTCTCTTGGACACCCTCTTAAAGTGGTGTTCCTTTGGGTCTACTCCAACCTCTAATTCATCATCCCCTTCTTCTTGTGTCTGGGGTGGATTACTTACGTGCTTAGATTCTACCTTGTCCAAGGGCTTCCTTCATACTCTATGCACCAAGCCACCATTTTCTTCGCATTCTTCCTATTCATCATCTACTTCTATAGCTTCAGTGGGCTTTGGATTTGGTACATTCTCCGCTTTATGCTTTCCCTTAGGCATCCCTAAAAGTGCAAACTCGTTCTCCACATATTTGTTTCCCTCCAACTTGGGCTTAAGCTAAAGGTAAATAAGTGCGGCCCCACTATCTCCAATCACCAAACTCATGGGCTTCATGTTTATCACATCTGATATTAGCCTCTCTATGTAGGTGGTTTTCCATGGATACACATAGGTCTTACGCAACGTATGGTAGTCGGAGTCTGCAAAAAAGTTTAGGCATCGTGCATTGTTGAACCAATGGATTGTTGTCTAGAAATAGTGTGTTGTGAAGGCATATGGTAGTTTACACCAGGGGCTCCAAGTACCATCCTTCATCACCAAATGTGTGATGCAAAAGTGCTGATATACTATGAACTGAAATGCCTTGCCCACCACCGAAGGTAAATCTTTGGGGATGTGCCACTCCTCTTCAAATGCCGTGTGAAGCATGTCATACCACATCTCCACCCTTTTCTTGAATGGCCCACTAATTTACCCTTCACATAATTACTTCTCAAATCTTTCCACCAGGGACTTACTCTACATGGGGTACTCCCAGATCTTGTTCTTTGGCCCATTAGGCACTCCAATGTCCAAAAATACTAAGGACAATAGGACAGTGCTGGAACTGATTCTCTCACCTGTGCACACTTCCTCGATGATAGTGTCTGCAATATAGCCTATTATGTTATATATTGTTCCTTGTGACATTCTCCTTGCAATGTGTAACTACATTGTGTTCACCTGGGACCATCTCTCTTGGTCATTCAATTTAGTGACCAGATGTGCAAAACTGCCTATACCACTGGGTACTTCTTCAGTTTATTGATATCCATTCCATGTGGACCCTTGGTGTATCCTAACTCCTTTTGCATCTCCAAGATGGCTGCTTTATCTATTAAGTTGTTTTTTAGGTCCACTCCTGATGTCCCCTTAATCCTATTATAGTGGAAATCAGAGCGACGGTAATCATTGCCCTGTGTCCGGTGAAGTAGAAGGAATATTCATGTACCCTGGTCATCAGTCACTGGTATAAAGGTTCATACTTGTTTAAGTATGGGAGTTTGTACAATTGGTAAATTCCAATATGCTTTAGCAGCTTCTCTCCCACATCATCATACACTGGCATATCCTTGTATGTGTGCTTGTTTGTCTTTGTATTCAATAGCACATCTAAATCCTTTTTGTTCTTTGATGTGCAATGGTTATAGTCACTGATCTTATTGTTTTTGACATTAGAATCCCTTTCTTGTCCCACTATCATGCCTTCTGGGTACTACATTTTTGAAAAATTGCTCTCGGGAGCAATTTCGACCTCTACTTCCACCTTCTTCTTCCTTTTTTCTCCTACGACAAGTGCTTTCTTTGGTGCCATCTATAAATCACAACTCTCTATCCTCAAACACTCACACTGCCTTTTAGCTTTTGCAATGTGAAAACTCAAAACCTAGCTCAAATCTATGTTCCCTAGTCAAAATCATGTGCCTTATCTCTTTGAAACGCTCTACTTTGCTCAAACCCTTCACCAATGGGGACATAAGCTTCTCCTGCACACAAATCTGATCCTCATGTTTGGTTTCACACTCTTCTCACCTTAATAATCTTCGCTCAACTCGGTCACACTTAGCTCTTTCAAATTTTTACGATTTACAATGGTAAGAATGAACTTCTATCCCTTCCTTATATATATTTTCAAAACATTGGTTCATTTATTGCTCCTCCACCTACCAACATTCATCATTAATTGACCATTTTCATAATTTTCCACATGGTACATATTCATGCCTTAGCTATAACCTTTTAGCACACCTTCCTACCTTCTGGATACAAGCTTCTCTTTAGTGCACCTCCATGCGCCTGAGTACCTCATCACTGCACCTTCTCCTGGTAGTCTCCATGGCCACTGCTTACCTCACGTTATATTGTTCCTTCATTTATCTCAATCCATAGTCCTCATTTGGAAGCAATATTCTTTTCACCAACTTTTTAGAATTTGAATAACACCTGTAGAAGTTTGTTCCTTTATGTGTATGTATTTCTCAACAACCACCCCACATAAATGGTATGTGTAGTCCTCTGTGCATAAAAATTCTACAAATATTAATTAGCTTCTGGTGCACAAACGTGCTTATTTCATAAAACAACAACTAAATTGACAAAGCATAGTGAAAAAGAAGGAAATACATTAAGGGATTACATAATTGAAAACCTAATCTAAATGGCAATACTACCTTATTACAAACACCGAGAAGACTTATTTATAGTAGGGCTTCAGCCTACTCCCATTGAAGTAATCGGGTAATCGTATTCCATCAAGAATTTCTACCTAACAAGCTCATGTTTCAAGTATGTGAGTGATAACATATGGTCCTAACCAATGTACTTTGAGTTTTCTTGGATGGCATAGAAAATTAGAATCATAAAGGAGCACCATTTGTCCTATCTCAAGATTTTTTGTCCCTAATGTGCCTATCATGTCATGCTTTCTTCCTAGGTTTTTCTTGCTTCTAACTCTAGTGTGCTATTTATTATCGCTCATCTAACTCAATCAACTTGTAAATCCATTGTTCTAATGCTTTCTCATCAGTGAGACCTCCATCACATGTAATACAAAAATAAGGTAACATGAATTCCATAGGAAGAACTGCTTCTGCACCAAACACTAATTGAAAAGGTGTGGCCTTGTTTAGCCACTTGTATGTTGTTCTATATGCCCAAAGTACTATAGAAAATTTATCATCCCAATCCTTTCTTCCAACATCACAATTTTTTGTCAAAGTCTGGATCAAAATCTTGTTGAAATCCTCAACAATCCCATTTTCCTGAGAATGATATGGTGTAGTATTATGGTGCGCAATCATGAATTCATCCAATAAAATTATGATTGTCTCATTCAGAAAATATGTGCCCCTATCACTGGTCAAAATCAAAGGGCATCTATACCTTGTAATAATATTTTCCCATAGAAACTTGGATGTTGTAGCCATTGTATAATCATTTGTAGGCACTGCTTCTTCCCACCTTGTCATATAGTATGTGCACGTAATGATATAGTGCGGCCCAGTTTTGTGCGCGACTGGTGAAATAGGACCCACAAAATCTATAGCCCATTTCTCAAATGGTTTTGCACTAGTAATAGGTCTTAGAGGTATTTCATCTCATTTACCTAGTTTCCCAAGGTGCTGACATTCATTACAAGCCTTACAATATGCCTTACAATCTTTATACAGGGTCTCCCACCATAATCTAGTGAGTAAAATCTTACACGCAGTGGCGTCACCTACATAGTGCCCACCTATAATACCACCATGAGCCCCCTCCATGATATATGTGCACTCATGTTCTAGTACATAGTGATGCAATACTTCATCCCGTCCTAACTTGTACAGGTCACCACTAATCAACATATAGGGTGCCACACGTATAACAAGTTGTTTCTTCTCTCATAATTTCATTCCTTCTGGTGCCATACCTTTTCATATAAAGATAAAAATTTCCTCTAATTATGATGGTGTGTGTCAAACATGGTATCTTCAATTGCCTACACTTTTTCTCCTGATTGCATTCTGGATAGATGATCTGGTCCAAAATTAATTTTCCTTGGTTGTACCAAAATTGTGAAATCAAATTCTTGGAATAAGAGTACGCATCTGCATATGTGGCCCTGTAAAATGGGATTTTTTACTAAATACTTCAATGCCATGTGATCTGTATAAAATAAAAATGGTGTTTTTAGCAGGTACTGTCTAAATTTATGTAGTGCATAGATCATTGAAAAAGCTTCGCACTCTGTAGTTGTGTAATTTTGCTTTGTATGAGTCAAATTTCTACTAGCAAAATAGATAGGATGATCTATAATACCTTCTCTAGGCTGATCCAACATCATGCCAATGGCCATGCTAGACGTGTCCACATGTACATGAAATGGTTGGTCCCATGAAGGAAAGCATGGAATAGGCACGGTAGTAAGTTTCTCCTTCAATGTCTTGAATGTGCGATGTTGTGGTTCTCCCTAGTAGAACATCCCTTTTCCTTTTAGTAACTCCTCCAAATGTGTGGCAACCTTAACATACCCCTTTATGAATTTTCTATAATATCCAGTGTGACCCAAGAATCCACACACCTCACTTTGACTGGTAGGTTCTACCAGGCCGTTAATGACTGCAACCTTAGCTAGATAAACCAACAAACCTTCCTTGGAGATGATGTGTCCTAACAGTATTCCAAATGGTGTAGAAAATAAACATTTCTTAATGTTCAAAGAAATAATCAACTATCTACATCTTTCAAACATTAAGCACAGATTTTCACAATGATCCTTAAAAATTCCATACACTGTCCAATCATCTAAATAAACTTGTAAGAAGTTGTGAATAAAATATTTGAACACTTGAACAACTATGTGTGAAAATACATCAGGTGTGTTTTTTAGACCAAAGGGCATCACAATATAGGCAAATCTACCTCATTAAGTAGTAAAAGTAGTCTTTTATTGATCCTCTTGTGTAATCCTAACCTGATGATACCCAGAGAATCCATTTGTAAATGAATAGATTTCACACCTCGCAACACCTTCTAGTATTTCTTCAATTAATGGTGTAGGAAAGGGATTAGTCACACATGTAGCATTCAGCTCCATGTAGTCCACACAAATCCTAATCTGACCATCCTTCTTGATATTAATCACCATTGGACTAACCCATTTTGACTCATCTAGGGTCTTGATGATTCCAGACTTCAACATTTTGTCAATCTCTTCTTTGACCTTTTCGCGCAAGCTGGGGTTCATCCTGTAGGGTCTCTTTCTGATTGGGCACACACCCTCCTTAAGTTTTATCTTCATTTCTCCTAATGATTGATACACACCTTTAAGTTCATGGTATCCCCGAGGGAATAAGTCCTGATAATCTCATAGTAACTGAATGATTTTTCCCACTTCAGAGTCAGACCAATAGTCTCTAATTATGGCCTCCTTAGGCTCATCATCTAATCCAATATTCACTTTATTTGTCTTCATATGTTCATGATAGGCCCGTGTGGTCTTATCTGCACTGTCCAACACTTCCTACCTACCTGTTGAATGTTCTACATCCAGATTTTCTACTTCCTCATCATCAACTAAGTAGACCATTTTCCCTTTTTCTTTCTCAAAGAAAGCGTGCTTAAGTAGTGTGGCATATGTCTATGTTTCTCCAGTAAGTCACGCTCCTGAGTCTCCCTCATAAAATAACTCCTGAATGAGTTCTTCCACCTTGGCGCTATCTCCCATAGTTAAGCACTTTATAATATTTAATGCCTCTTCTACTGGAGGTTTAGTAGAGAAGAAGTAAACTTTCTGGGTCATTCCTACCAATTTCCAATCTCTCTATGGAGTTCCGCATCTACATACCAAGCATGCGCACAACCTTGTAAAGTGGAATAAAATTTTTACACCCAGAGCGAAGGTGGTCAAGATTCCTACCCCTCTGTCTAGAGTCTCTCACACTGTTGAATGTGGTGTTGAACAAGTTGATTACCTTGATAAGTGTATATCTGAGTAGGTGCATTACTCCTATAGAATCTAGTAGCAAGATAAATCCTAATTTCATTCCATCCTACAAGATTATCCATGTGAACCACCCACCAGTGCGATGTTGTCCCGCAGAAGGTATATGCTATCATATTCTGTCTCTCCAACTAGTATATCCATTATTCCTCCATGGCACACAAAAATACCATGGGATATTCTTCTCCAGTGGAACGAGGGTACTAATTTGTTACCTATTCTCTTGATATAACGAAGCCTGTTGTCCCTAGCAAATATACTCTTGACTTCACACCCTGCCAACTTATAAGTGCTATGAGCCCAATTATCACAAGCAACACTTATAGTATCGATAAAAAACTATGCATCTCCCCACTAAATAATTCCTTCTTTAGATGGCTCAAGCACCTTTGGGTCCTGGATGAGATATACATAAATCCTATTAAGGTCTTCCTCACTCAAAGGATCAACATAGGGCACAAATTTTCCATCTGTTAGAGGGATAATAATTCTTTCCTCCTTATTTTCAAAACCGATATAACCCTTGTTGAACCGAAGATCAACATTATTTTCATAGCACCAAGGATGCCCTAGTAAATCTGGGAAGATATCTGCCTCTGTAAGTGCTAAAACCTCAAAATATCTAGTGAACTTGGCTCCCTGTATGGTAATGGATGCATCTTTTAACACTCTGATGAGAGTGGCCTTAGTTCGGTTAGCCATGAACAATACATTTGAAGAAGGCTGCAATGGAGGTCTCCCCATTTGTACCCATGCATCTAAATTAAAAACATTGACTTCCGCACCTGTATCAATCAATATACTACTCAAAACCACTCATCCATAACAACATTCAAAGTAATTTCCTTGTCATAATCTAGGTTATGAGGGGGAATATTTTCATGTAGGATCTATCGTCCAGTCTCAATACTTGCACACAGAGTGTTTACCTTTAACCAATTCCCTAATAATGGAATGATATTCTCTTAGTGCAACATCTTGCACACTTATTTCAAGTCATCCATATCAGATTGGACTATTTTTTATGATTTCTTTTGCTCCATCTTCCATGATTTCTCCTTCAAATATTGTATTTCACCCTGAATATTTATAAGTACCTCCATGGTATCCTGATAAACCTCCTTCCGATGGATAGGATCTGTGTAACATCCACTTTTTTTCACTTCAATCTTAGAGATTTTTTTTTATCTTACCTTATGTAGCTGATTTAAATACCCATATTTTTAAATCCAACATAAGTATTAATGCAATCCATTTATGATAACTATCATGACCCATGTGCAGTTGTATTATAGAATACTAAACTTTACTCGTTCTCCCTCAATGTTGTTTACAAGCCATACATAAAATGTATTCCTTTGGTTCTCCTTTAATAGGATATGATATTTAAGTGATAACTCCTAAGTGTGTACCTAGGTTCCACCTATGAAATCCACAGACATCTCACAGCTTAGATAATGGTGAAATCTTGAAAATGTAATCAGCAGTTACACTACCTTGCGCAAGGTTTCTGAGTCATGTATGCCATGCTCGATTCCATGATAGCACACTCGCCATTGGAATCTTGTCATCTCACCTTATTCACTTGTTCAGTTATATGGATTTGTAGTCATTGATACTGTAAACAGCTACAAGTACTGTATAGGTACAAGTCTAGATTAACCTACATGTAGTTGTACCTTGATGTCATCCTATGATGCCTATGGGAAAGCAAATGTCTTTGTAACAATTCACATCATTACTAGACTGCTTCCCTTCCCGTAGCCATCATATGTTGGCATCAGGGTACTAACCCATGGGGTTTCATCTGCCCTTGTAACTTTAACAAGCGTGTACTTAAGCAATACCAAACCAAATTTTAATATCTTGATAAGGAAACTCAGTAAAGCTGTTATGTGGTAGTATTCAAATAATAACCAATGTCATTAAATCGATATGACCACGTAATGGTGCTAGTGAGTTGATCTGTCAAGAGTCCTAAAATGGAACATGGTATCTTAATAAATTAAACATGATAGATTGCTCTAGTTCCTATGTCTTCATCGCTTAGTGAAGAGTATCTAGAATCTTGTCCCATAGTATCACGATAGGTTAAATGTAGTTCCAAAAATACTCATTTCTTCCTATCTGTTTCAGATATAAGATAGATCAATCTTTAGACCTAAATTCCCAATCCTATTGTTATTAGTGGTTCAAATTCTAACGAATATATAATGACTTTCATTAGAAAGGAGTAATAACCACTAATGTTTCTCTTACTCCTATAAGCAATCAAGCAAGCTACATAATCACTCATCATTAGGGACATACGAAGTCATTCCCGTTACCCTCCTTTCAATAACAAAAGCTTTTTTTTATTAGAATCGTGTTATTCAATTTTACTTCAACATTTATACTAGCCAGGTCTGATATATATATATATATATATATATATCTTATTCATTTTAAGGTTCCTGTTTCAATACTATTCCCAATCCTCTTGAGAAATTTTATAACAATGCCCAAACCCTAACTTAGGTTTATTTGCATGGTTACAATCACCTTGGTAGTATAATCATTTTTCTTGGATCCTTATACCAATTTTTCCTTGGCATCCAAAATACATTCCATTAATTATAGCTATCAGATCGCTACTATCCTTTATATGACTACACCATCATATCTTAATCATGGTTTATTTAAACTCACAATTTTAGGTGCGTAGACACCAAAATTCCATAATGAATATGATGGCAACTACTCCAATTGACCACAATCTGCATGTTCCCACCAACAATCTCATCATTTGCATTGGGCATCATACCCATGGTTTCATAGAGGTTTAGTATTCTGGGATTTAATCATCTCCCATACAATTCTATGCCAACTATATCCCATATCCTATGGGTCATTTTAGCATTTATGTTCAACGTAATTATTAATGAATTATCTTCATTATATCTTGTTAGCTGGAGTAACTCCATCATAAACATTCATCACATCATATTTCGAATGATGGTTATCTGATAGATCTTATACTTTATTTACCCATTTTATGGAAAGACAGTTCGCTTAAGTATCAAAGAACATCCATGTTCTATTCTCATTATTATTTCATCTTGAAGTATTATGTTGAACTCCCCGTCATGTTACGGGAGTTGGGTTCGTTTTACAAGTGTTTCAACTTAATTTCCTTAAAGGTTTAATTGCTGCCCAAAAGGAACATCAACAAGTTTAAAGACATAACCCTTATATGTTGAACTTTATCTTATCATCCAGAAGGTTCATCATATTAATTTATCTCTAGTATAGTTACTCAAAATTTTACTGAAAGAATATTCCTTAAGTATGTATACATAAGCATATACATCAAGATTCCTACCTAGGTGATTTATCATCTACCAATCATTTAACCTTTAACTGGTCTTGTGAGGAATCACAACCTCTTGCTAACAATACTATTAATTTCCCATAAGTTAATCGGCTTAGATTAAAAGAATACATCAATATTTCTCCATAGTGTATTCCATTATCCTAACAGTTATATTACTACATTATAACTTCACGATTCATCCATAGAAATTACTAGGTTCACCTAGTTCATGAGATAGTTGTTATATTTCTAAAATAGAGAGTTACAACAACCCTCCATTACAATTGTCTAATGATCCAATTTTCATAAAATATCACAAGTATATAGCCATACTTATACCGACATTACTACCACATAGTAGAAGTTATTACAGAGATTGCAGAGAGGTATCAACATTCTTTCTACAATATGAAGTAAGTATTTATTGATCAAAATATGGAATCTTTACCATGTTACAATACAACATAAATGTACCCAGTAGATTTTTACAATAAAATATTTGCTCAAAGGCAACAATAACTTCCTTGACATATTTAAGAATGTCTCAATTCATAAATTGACTGCCACTTTATCCTTTAAAAGTAAGCATGTGGTTCAATTAGATAATCAAGGTGTTTCTTTACTTTATTCTTGTTATCTTCGCTCACTTTCCTACAATGGTTAGGCAAGATCAGTTCAACTGAACTAAGCAAGAAAATTCCTTTATCTCATTTATCAATTTATGTCATTACATGTTAGAATGAATATATACTGCAATAATAATCTCATTCTTACAATATAACCATGTAATGCAACATACATCATATATAATTAACTTTCTTTGCAAACATTAAGTACAACTCTTTTTACCTTTTTCGGTATTCCTCCATGAAAAATTCTCATCAGCGCTTCTCTTATTTAAATTTAAGTAATGCCCGATAAATATGTTAATGTCAAGCAATGACCATCAACTAATTAATACCACATTTTATTATAATTACAACCAAATTCCACAGAGGTTATATAGAGTATCAAACTCTTACAAATCGTGGTAAGTATCTATACCATCCCATTCATAACTAGAAATTGATGCGACTATTGTTGCTTCTCAAGTGATTCCAACAAGTATTAACCTTGGACAAACAAGGTAATCCAAGCTATAGAAATGAAACCAACCAATTTCATCAATACCAACATATCCATCAAATAGATCCGGTTAATACACATGATGTTTATATGTCATAGCTTCATAAAACAACATATTCTACATTATCCATTAATATGCTAAGAAGGAATGATATCTATACAACTCAAGTTACATATCGTAGTAACTTAAAGAAGTTAAGTCAATATAGACTTTGTTTCCTATTTATACCATATTATACCTTCTTTAATAAAACACATCATCTCAAATTATGTCTTAGTATATTCAGCTGTAGTAAGAATCTGAAGGCACAACCATTCCAAAGCTTATTTATGCTTACGCATAAAGAGTCTAAACTCCCCAAATTTGTCTTAATGACTAGCACATATTACTCCTCAATACTGGAGATATGTTACACTTGATTTAATTGTCCTATAGAGATTCAATCAATTACATAAACTTCACATAATAATAATATTAAAATTTGTAGTAAAGGTTGGTTTAAAGAAATGGGAATAAAACTAAGTTTTAGTTCCACCTTTGTGCCATATAAATAGAGCAACAATACTTAAGACACGCATCTGAGGTGCCAACCAACCAAGACCCTTTGGTTTCAATAAGGCTTTTCAGCCTTCCTTATCAAAATGATACAATCCATCATTTTTCCAATCTTTATCCATCAAGACTTCCTGGATGAGGAAGAATTGGTGTGTCATACCCGGCGTAAGATAAATTAGTTTCAGTCCTTCGAAACCTAATTCCCAATTTCATTTGTTGTTCTCCAGTGTCAATTTGAACTGGTTTAGACAACCACTTAAGAGTAATTAAGTGAATTCTTAAAATTCAGATTGAGCTGAAGGTTCCACAAAATCAACATTTAATTATATCAACAAAATGCAGTTCCTATATCCTAAGGAAAGGAACATTCCTGTTGAGATTAAAACCTTCACGAAGCCAAATGATGACAACATGAGATACTTCTATAACTCAGCCATCTATTGTTTTCTAACTACTATAAAACAAGTATTAACCCCAACCGTTTCCCAATAAAATTTCCTAGGAGTTACAAGGATCCACGTATCAGACAAGGATAACAAGAAGAGTTGACAGTTTATTAACACATCATTCAAACTGAGCCTTTCCAGAAATGTTTATGCCTAGGTTTATTTTACAAGGAGGGAGTCGTAAATGTAATTTTCTCACAAACCCACTAATGTTAAAAGAATACAATGGGTGACTAGAAAATCCTCCACCCCAGCAGAAATCCTATTCTTCTCTCAGTCCAATCGATGGAAGAAGAAGTCTATAAATTATCCTATGCATGAGATAGAAATACCAATAGGTTATCACCAGATCTACCTGAGCTCATGCCCAAATATACCTCCTTTTTCTATAGTTGTTACGCACAAAATAGAAGTGAAAGTAATAAACACCAGTATTTAGAAAAGGTTTAATTAATAGATCCATATACCCAGATTTCAATCAGGTAAAAGGAAACCCATACACCCAAATTTGATTTTTTTTTTCATAACATTATATTATTTGCACAAAAACCCATTATTATCTGGGTCAACCTCCTCGATGAAATGCAACCAAAATTACTCTTTCCGGGTCTTAATAAGTAAACACGATTTGAGCAATCTAAAAGATAGCAACAATATTAAAAACACAAATTTAACAATCATATTGTTTACCATTTCTTTTTACAAAAAAATAGAGTATAAAAATAACAACCTCCAATCATCACATACCCAATTAATCTTAACTTAAACAAAATTGCAAATATGTATTCACTCTATCCTTTGATGAATTAAAAAGATAAAGGGGATAAATAATGTTTCTTGCCTACAAAAATATGATTCCTAAATCCTTCAAGATTTATTTCCAGCAAGTGTTACAGTAGTGGTGAGTTTACAGATTCTAAACTATCCTCCTTGAACCAGCCAGCAATTCAATCCTTCTTCACAGTCATAAAATGGTGTCTCCTGATTTATAAATTTTCCCATAAAAATCAAACTTCCTCTTCTTAAAATAGTGATATGAACTCATAGTTTACTCGCCATGAAAAGCTACCATAAGTGGATTTTTTCCCGTAATTTCATTAACAAAACCAAATGAAGAAGTTGCATGTAATTCGCTTCCTTAGGGAGCTTTGCGGATTTCCATAAATATTAAATGTATAATTTAATCGTGTTGAATGTTGGAGTACCACACCAGTTACTCATCCAACTACCACCACCGTTCAACTCTCCTCCAAAATTGGCAAGGCTATCTATAGTTTAAAACCTCACTTAAATTTTTCCACAAATTTCGTCTAATATATCATTCACTCAATTGACTTTCAATAACATAGGTCAGATTAAAATTTGGAGAGCATAGAATTATAATATAGTATAAAACCAACATTATAATACATGCATGGCCTTAAAATTATTATTTAAATGCCCTCATAACTCTAAAATTCCCTGGAGTTACATTATATAATTTTAAATATGTTGGCATGTCCCTTAAGGTCTATGACCTACCTTGCATTATCAATGATCTTATACATAATGGTTTGGTTATACCATTTTACGGTCATTAAATCACTGTTCAACTAACTCTGGCATCTCAAAAGGATTCCCTGAAAATCACACACTAAAGTTTCAATAATTGAAAGGTCCCAAAATTAACATCTCGACCCTAAATTTACAAGCTCATTTCAACCAATCTACAAAGTCATAAATCAATAATATGGGTTAAGTGAATCCCTCCACTCGACTCTAATGTTTAAATCACATCACCTTCTAAAGCTTTCACAATGATACATTATCTCACAAATATGTATAATAGTTTTATAAATATATAGACCAGGCCTAATGTGATGTCATGGCTCAAGATTGATTTGTAGTGATGCATATCACAAAGAAGAGACTTTTGACCCGTATGTCATTCACAATACTTCGTGAGACTTATTAACTTAGTGCTTATATAGTTTAAGCCAACAACAATAATATTGTTCTAAGGCATTAATTAGCAACAACACTTTTAGTTTAGATGATCAAAAGATCGATATTTGTTCTTACTTACCGTATCATTTCATTTGTCTTGTTTTCTTAACCTTTATTGAAAACACTTGCTCCTCTTCTGTTTGATGTCAAGATCGATTGAAGTGACGATCTTTTTAAATTCTTGACTGAACTTGTAGGGTATTACATTCTTCCCCCCTTAATGAATCATCGTCCCAATGATTTAATATTGCTACTTAATTAAATCAATCAAGTACAAAATTATTTACCTCTATTTGAGCAAAATCCTCATTGTTTTCATTGAAACTAGCAATCCCATGTCTCATAAGCTCGCATTTAATAGATGTCATACTTATCATCCAGTAAGCCGTTATACTATAAGAAACACATCATAGATTCTATCTCTTTAGTAATTTACTTCATGTCGTCCATATTCTCTTGGCACAACATCTTACACACTTATTTCAAGTCATCCATATCATAGTGGACCGTTTCTGATGCTTTCTTTTGCTCCATCTTCCATTATTTCTCCTTTAAATATTGTATTTCACCCTAAATATTTTTGAGTACCTCCATGGTCTCCTGATAAACATCCTTCCGATGGATAGGATCTAGGTACCGTGCATGTATAACCTCATCCTTAGTGATGGTAGGCTTCTACTATAATGCTTCTTTGGCACACGACGCTTCAACACGAGTAGTGATCTTTACCTATAATGCCTCGGATTCTAGTTTCAACTTAGGCATTCACTATTTTTCCACAACGCGTTGTATCCTAACCATCCCTGCACCTTTGTTTTCTTGTTTATAATGCTTGCTAAGATGCTCATACAAGTCTGGGCATTCCTAATAACTATAATTATTTCCATATAAAAAACATGTAATATTCTGAGGAAATTTTCACCTGTAGTTGTTAGGAGATCCACATGTATAACATGTTCTGTGAGGGAACTCACCTCATCCACCACCACAACCTCATCCTTTGAATCTACCAAGGTATCCTTAACCTCTGCCATGACCTCCTTAAAAACATCCTTCATTCCAATCATAGCGCACTTGATTGTGATCCCGATCCTGATGCTCATTCTTTCCTTTAGAGTTATTTGATACTTCTGTCTGTCGTACACAAATTCTATAGCATCATGGATCTGACCAACTAGTTGGTAGTCTTCTATGTCATGAGTCATAAACCTGCAAATCTTACAGTAACAAGAAATGTTCTTCCTTATTGCATGTTTTAATAATGGGTAGCGGCTAGCATCATGGTTTAAATGAAATATCTCACAGTCTAAAAGCAATGAGTGTACTGATCTACAAGGACAAATATCCTTTATGTGACCTTCCACTTCACAATCTGTGCACCCAATGCCCATGCATGTCTCATGTGCTGAATTTTCTGATAGCTTCTCCAACTGTTTCACCATAGCTGCAAATTGTGGTTCTAAAAATGGGCTCACCCCAGTGTCTATACTTATGATTTCCTCAGCATGTAAAGATGCTTCAAGTGCTTCATGTGGGTTAGTATATGTATTATGTGATAGTGCCCTTCTAAAATGTGTAATCAGACCTCTAACAAATCATTGCACGTGCGGACTTGCATGAATACCATAAGAAAGCTTAGATAACAATGTTTTAAAACGAGCATCATACTCTCTGAAACTCTCAGTAGTACCTTTCTTAATATCCTTGAGTGCACTTATACTCTTCTTCTTAAACTCAGGGATGTGAAAATCTTTAAGGAAAGCATATTTTAAAGTTGCATAGTCTACACAAGTCTGATCAGGGTCAAAAAATTTGTACCAGCTATTTCCACGACCTTATAACATATTGGCAAATTTACTTGCCATGCGCTCAGAAGCCATGATCCCCTTTATGCACCACAATATTTCACACATATACACATGTTTATCAACATCTTTTATGTCCCTATACTTCATAAGACAAAGAGACATTGTACGTCGGAAAAGTGACAGGCGAGCTTGAGAATCAACAAGTAACTCTTCTGCGTACCCGACCTCCCGAGGTCATGCCGAGACAGCCGGTGTGGGTAGAATGTGCAGGCAAACTAGTTAGGCAGTCTAATGTCTTCGACACGCACTAATGGTATTTGTGAATCTAAGGCAAAGAAGGCCCTTCTAACTTGGACTGGTGTGATAGATCGATCAGCGAGGATGACTGCTTGAAGGCTCCAATCAATATCGAGCTCTGGCGTGATTCGATCTATGGGTTGTGGGATGCGTGGAAAATGACCAGGGATGGTTTCGTGTATTTCTCCTGATAGGGTCATATGGTGGATATAGTCAACTCTATGGACGATTCTCTGGCCTAGTCCAAAATTCTCTAGTTTTGTTGGTTATTGTGTATAGTAGGGATAACTGTTGAATGATGAGAGGTGGAATCAGAGTAGACTGAAATACTAATTTACGTAGGCCAGTGTCTATGTCTAATTCTCTTATGGACTCGTTAGGCTGTGGGATCTATGGATCACAAGCATAGACTCTTGGTTGTTGCGGTCCCGTTATGGTCATATGAGAGATCAAGTTCTGATCCCTAGTATCCAATAGTCGTAAGCTTTTTCAGCTTCTATGTTTAGAACCAACAGTTGTGCGATCTTCTCAGAATACCTTACAGGCGTTATCGTAACTTGGATTCTTAAGCTGGTATCTATATCTACTAGGGTGTCTCCAGCGTCTGGCTGTGGAACTAAAGGATCACACCCGAATGTTTGTTCTCTTTCGAGCCCTTCTACAGTCATGTGGGTATTTTCTAGGGTAATCTGTAGTTTGGCTGATTTGACCAAAACAGATATGCTTGGTCGTCTTCGATGTTTAACCCTCTCAACTGTGTCCTGATCTGTTGGAAGTCTGTTGTTGTTTGGAAGACTTGTATCCTAAGGTTTTGGTCAATGTCAGTTATTGCCACTACGGTATTGGGCTGGGGCACAATTGGCTCGAAAATGTATTCCCTGGGCTCCCTAGGTCCCGTAATTGTCATGCAAAAGCAGTAATGAAACAAACTATAATAAAGTAAAATCTAAGTGCACTTCTAGCATATATAATTTCTTTTTGTATTTTCTGGCAATTTATAAGAAAGCAGCTATTTAAAATATTTAGAATTGACAACTAAACTAACAACGTAAAACAAACAAAATAGCCGAGTGTAGCTATTTGTCTGTGTGATTTCGTATATCTATTCTAAACAACGAAATAACTAATCTATCTGCAAGATTCTCGATCCTACCTCAGAAGTGAGGAATGAATCATAGTTTCTCAGAAACTATCAATCCCCACAACCTCCCTGGCAATATCGAGAATAGAAATAACTGAAATAAAGTGATTAACTACATTATTTGATAAATTCTAACTAAAACTTTGAAAGATGGAACCTGGATTTCGCAGAACAGTGGCGAATCCGATGGTGTGTGTGTTCTTGTCCCCTCAGTATGATCTCTTCGTTCTTTGTGCTCACGTGAATCCAGAAAAGCGTGGAATGCTTGCATCAACAGGAATAGATATTTGGATCAATGGACAGCCTTCAGAATGCAGACAGAATAGAATGCGGATAGGAGAGGGATAGCGCAAGAGTACAGAGCTTGGCCTATGCAATTCCTAGCGGGGTCTACTGCGAATCATGCAACAAAAAGCGTCCAGAACCTGAAACTAGTCTGTATGAAGAGCAAAACCTGCAACTTTAATGGCTGCCTAGACTATTCTACTCCAAAACAATAATAGTGTTTGCACAAGTTGGATCTGTGGCTTACCAACAGCGACACAAAGCTAAAACAAACCTGCAACAAACTATACTACCAATCCTAAGCAAACTAAAGGGACACAGCACTGAAAACATGAAAGTTGGAGTGAAAATGGTGGCCCGAATAATGTTTGCACTTGCACAAGTTGGATATGTGGCTTACCAGCTGCAACACAATACTAACCAAAGCACTCAATGAGAAAACTAAGAATCCTAAGCAAAGGAAAACTAAAACTGTTGTAACAAGAAATTCAAAAGCAAACTTTGGAGAAAAAAACTTTGGAGCAAAATTCAGAGGCCATTTGCATGTGCACAAACCATGCATTTATAGGAATCCAAACATCCAAAAATCAAATCCAAACTGAACTCCTAAACATTAAACAAAAGAAAAACACTATTCCAGGGGACCAAAAACATTAATGCATGCTCAAGTCGGCAAGAAAAGCTGGTGAGTCGTGATATTTCACGCGGGTCGCGTCAAAAGAGCGTTCTGGAAAACACGCACAGGACCGCCGCCCTGCTCAGGGCGGCGGTTACAGGACCGCCGCCCTTCAGGGCGGCGGTTTCGTCACTGAAGACCAAAAAGCCAAGAAAAGAGGGAAAAATAGGGAAAACAAAGCACGCGGGGGCTAAGCGGGGCATGCGGGATGTTAACGCATATCTGTAAAGCTTTTCTGGATCCCGAACACCTTGCGAAGAGACCTGTATCATCATTGGGGCACTTATTACACCGTTCCGCAGTACAGTACCTTACAATTTTGGGTACGTACATATTGCCCCCTCGGAGAAGCGTTTTAGCCATGAAGAGGCGTAAAATGGTGGGTCCGAGTATGGCCATCCCGAAATGGGAAGTTAGAAGTTATACCTTACACGCCCGTGTGTTGAAATGACGCCGTCCAAAATTCCCGCTACCTGCGAAATGAAAAGAGAACTCAAATGCAGATAGATACAATAATTTGGAAAATAAACGTTAAAATAATAGAGAAAGAGGACGTACCATTTGTGCGAGGATAGAAACTTACCTCCGTCGGCGCTCCGAACCTGTGAAAAAGATATTTAAAATGAATCGGGGCGTTATATATATGAAAGTGGGCCCATTTTCCTATTCATTTGCGCGAGTCGATTTGGTTGATTTCGAGCTCTGGGACCCACAGTGACGGTTTCTCACGCGAGTAGAGTCAAAACGTCCGCAGTGAGATAGAGATCATGCCTCCACGTGCGGAACGCCACCCCGCGAGATCACAGGTTGGTTTTCTTCAATTTTGTGTTTTTCCCCCTTCTGATTTGAAATGTTAAATTCTTTGCAATGGGGGGGTTATTTTCGAAAATGTTTGGTTTAAAGGGTCCATCTAGGGGGGGCGCCTACTGGGTAGGCCCCATTTTTGATCAAAATAGTCATTTTTATTCTACTTTCTTTATTTCCAACTGCTTCGTGTATACTATGATGTATGTATTATATGCTTTCTAGAATGTATGCAATGGAAAACAGATGATGCAAATGTTTTCTTTCTTTTTGTGTTTCATGATGCTGATACATGATTTTGTAGATATATTGTGATCTTAAATCTTAGTTTCTGTGAGCAATTTGGATACCTCATGATTTGTTTTGGCAAAGTGATGAAAATAATCAGTATGATGAACAGATTAACTTGCCCCACTCCTAACTCCACGCAACTAGTAGGATGCGAGGGCTCATCACCAAGAGCCAAGAAGGGCGCAAGTTATGGAATATGGTGAAGTGATAGTGGTGAAAGACAGACGAAGCTTTGGTGGAACCAAATGAAAACTACAAGCTTTATTCTACCTGAATGACTTCATAGTTTTGGATGCAACTTGCTTTGCGGTTTATCCAGACTTAGACCCGTAGATGGCCACATAGTAGACAAAATCTGGGTTTTTAGGATTTTTAACTCTCTTGGAATTTTTGAACATTTGATTCATTCGTTATTGACTCAAAGTTTGAATTGATTGTTTATGACCTTTTAACATTTACTTTGTTTAGAGGACCCCCTACACTTTGCCCCATGCTACCTGTAAGAAACATGGGTTTATCACCGTGGGCAAGGCATAGGTGAGTAAGGGCATTTCCATCCTTTCCCAACCCTACATCACTAGTAAGAGACGCAAGCTTATCACCGAAGGTTGGTGGGGCAAGGAAATGTGTAAAATAAAATTTTCTGTTTAATCACTTCTTGATTTGTTTGTTTGAGTAAGATGTCAGTATATTCTTATTTCCAAAGAGATGTGCATATGGGACAGATGTGACACCATGAAGCTTCTAGAACAGACCATAGGCAAGACACCTATCCTAAGAAGAAACTAAGGTGAGAACAAACTTTCAGAGCTTGGTATGGTTACCATTAGGACTTCGTCATGTCTGATTTTGTTTGATAAAAGATTTCTGAGTTGATTGATGATATCGAAGACGGAGAGGTATGATTAAAGAACTTCATGCCAGAAACATCACGAGTTTGAAATAAGTTGCTTTGAGAATAGATTCCCTGATCACAATTTGTGTAAGAACAAGTGGACAAAATGATCCTAATTTATATGAACATGCAATGTAGATAGTTATATAGGTAGCACTTGTTGCTTATGCGTAGAAACTCTTGAGGTGGAGGGAATTGACTGTTTCGCCAAACTCCTCACCCTCTAGTGTGCATAAGAGGTATGCACCATTTCCGTAGTCCTTTCATGACTCGGTATGGGCCTAACCACTTGGGTCGGAATTTCCTTCCTTCGCCGATCTTCTTGTCGATCCGGCTGTCTAACCTTAGAACTAGGTCACCTTCGTATGTGTCACATTCATAGACCTTCTTGTTGTACTGCCGGCACATCCGGTCGGCATAAGACTCTATGCCATTGTTCAGCATCTAACCTAGTTTCATTTAGGCTTTCTAGTTGGGAGAGACGTGTTTCTCTGTAAGCGTCTTCATCCATGGATGATAATGGGAAGTCGTCTTTAGGACATGCTTTGTTAATGTCCCGGAAGTCTATGCAGATGCGTATGTTTCCATTCTTTTTGAGAATGGGAACGATGTTGGATACCCATTGGGAGTAGTCAACTGGCTTGATGAATCCTACCTGAAGGAGTTTTATTACCTCCTCTTTTACCATGAGGGCTACTTTGGGCTTCATGGGTCTTGATTTTTGTTTAATTGGCTTTCCATCTGATCTAGTGATGAGGTTGTGTACCGTAATGTGGGGTGCGACTCCTATCATCTCTTTGTAATTAAATGCAAATGCCTTTTGATGTTCTTTGAGAACCTGAGTAGGTATTTCCACTTCCTCTGGGGTTAACGAAGAACCTAACTTTAGAATTCTTGGTTCATCTTCCATTCCGATATTGACATCGATTGTTTCTTCAATTAAAGAGGCATTACCCTCTTCGAACTCAGCTGGTGCCGGAGGTAGATCTATATCATCCCCGTTTTCCACCACGTATATATTAGGCTCCTTTTGTGAGGGAAGATTTATTACAGAATTTCCGAAGTAGGAAGATGAATGCGAGATCAGAGATAAATCTAGCGTGTGATAGGAGAGATGTTGTGCTGTAAAGGCATTTAAGTAATCCAAAGTAGCCACATCATTTCCAACATGGTCTAGGACGGTAGGTTTACTTCCGTTTGAAAGAGGATCCATCATTGTTTTTATTAATGGTTCGTTACGAATGGATACCATGAAATGAGTATCTTCTAGCTCATTGTTTGGAGTAAAATGTAATGCTGAGGTTGCTATTGAATCAGCAAGAAGATTTTTTTCTCGCGGGATTGCTTCAATGGATATGAAGTTGAACGCCTTTCTTAAATCTAATACAGCATTTTTGTAAAGTTGCAAGTGTTCGGCTTTAGTTTCATATACCTCTGAAACTTGGTTTGCCACTAATTGCAAGTGTCCTAAAACTCTGATATTATCGATACCAATTCTTTTGGCTAAGTTAAGGCCAAGGAGGAGGGCTTCGTATTCAACGTTGTTGTTTGTGCATTCAAAGTTTAATTTAAAAGAGAATGGGAGGACCTTCTCTTCAGGCGAGGTAAGAATTATACCTGCCCCCGCTCCATAACGGCATTTAGCTCCATCGAAATGGAGAGTCCAATACTTAGCCGAGAGTATGGATGTAGGTGTATCTGCTGTGTTTGCACACTCTACTTCTACCATACAGAGATCTTCTGCTGGCAAGGAACCAACACCTAGGGAAAATCCGATACCTACTGAATCGAATGGTAAGAACATTGGTGAATCTTGTTCTATCAACTCAACGATCTTCGCAGTAGTCCCTAATGATACTATTTCTTTAGTTTTACCTTTAGGGGTTGAAATTGTTTTGGCTATGTTGGTAGTTTCAAGATCCGTCGTAGGTATCAAGTTTTCCTCTGGCTTTGGGTCAGAGGGTTTGTTAAGTTGGTTTGTTGGAAGTTCGAATTCTGAGTGTATACCTGGTCTTTTCTTTAAATCAGCTAGGTGTACGTCAAATGGATTTGGATCACCTTTGGCTACAAATACCTTTCCCAAATGCAGGAATCTTACTTCTTGAAATAGCGTGGAAGGGATTGCCTTCATGCGGTGTATCCATGGTCGGCCGAGGATCATATTATAGTTAGTTTCCCGATCTATAATATAAAACTCAATCAGGATTGTTTTAGGTCCCAAAGTGACCGGTAGTATTATAGTTCCTATCGATGTGGCTTTAAGGCTATCGTAGCCCCTCAAGGTATTTCGTGTAGTAGAACTTGCAGTTTGTTTCTCCATATCCCAATTTTTGGATAAAAGAGAAAGGGACTATGTTAACTGCAGCTCCATCATCAACCATTGCCCGTTTTACATAATTATTATAAACCTGCACTTGTAAGTGTAAGGCTGGATCGCCTCGGCGTGCGATTTCAGCATCTGTAGGCATTTTACCTATTTCGAATATGAATTCGATATCCCTATCTGCCTGTCCCGGAGGATAAACATCAAAGTCTATATGATTTACTTGCGCTTCTGGTGGTGGAGTGATACTAACTAAATGACCCAAACCTAACACCTCTAAAAGAGCAGCCCTGTGAGCAGGGGAATTCTTTAGTAAATCAAGGAATGAAATATGCGAGAAGGTTTTTGTTAGATCATTAATTAGATCGTAAGCACCCATAGGTTTTGCTACGGTTTGCTGGATGTTATCTGTTTCCGGCAGGTGGCTTGGACTTGGTTGAGAGAAATACTCTCATGTTCTCGTAATTACTTCAATGGGTAATTCGGAGTCTAACTCTACTAATCCAACTACCTTAGGTCGTGGTTGACTTCCTAGTTGTGGCGTGACTAACGGATTTAGCGAGGTTGAGGCCTCGTGATCGTTGTTTCCCGTTATTGCACCTTTGTTTGTTCCAGCTGGTTTCAACCTATCGTTATCATGATTTGGGAGTGGATCATTAAAGATTTTGAGAGGGGCATTCTGAGGAGAAACTGCCCCTGCGAAGGTACTTGCCGTTGGTGACGTAGGATCTACTAAGAACATATCCATAAAAAATTGTTTTTGTTCACTTGGCAAGTGTTGCATGAATTTGTTGTAATCACGACACGTTCTAGTGTCATGACCCCGAATTTTATGGAAACCACAATAAGAATTGGGGTTGTAATTCCCGTTTTGTTGGTTTGGTGTATATTGTGGCCTAAAATTCCGATCAAACTGTTGCCTATTAGGACTAAAGTTTTGTTGTTTCTGGTTTTGACTTTGGTTTTGATAACCAAAGGAGTTTTGGCTTGGTCCTTGTATGGGATTTCGCCGTTGTTGTTGTTGTGGATTATTAAAATCCACCGTATTGATCGTCAGGGTAAAATTGTTGTTTCTTTGGTTATTTGTTTGTGACGGGGTATTAACGACATTTACCCTCTTGGGCTGGTCAATTACCCCATCTGTTGTTACCCCACGATTTTTGTTAAGGATTTTGGGTCCTTGATTGACGCTTGTGGTGGTTGTAGTATTTTGAGTAGAGGTGATTAACCTCCCGTTTGCTCCATACGTCTTACGGCCACTATCTATTGCTGCTTGATCAATTCACAGAGTGCTCTCAAGTACCTCGTCATAAGTCCTTAGTGGGAACTTCTGGACTTCTTCCTTCACTTCCCTGCTAAGAGAATGAAGGAATAAATCGCATAGTTCCATCTGATCCATGTTTGGAGCGCTTGCCGAGGAATAAAGGACTGTGCACCACCTTTGGATGAAATGGGCGACAGACTCGTTATGTTCTTGCTTGATATGCAAGAACTCCCTGATTCCTGTCCTTAATAGTTTGTTCATGTCGAAGGCTTTGATGAACTCAGACACGAGTTGTTTAAATGAATGTATGGAAGCTTCGGGTATTCTGTAATACCAATCGAGGGCAATGCCTTCCAGCGTTTTGGGGAATATTTTAGCAACAACCCCATCCCATGGGAGTAGTTCACGAATGGCTGTAGCGTAAGCTTTGATATGCGCATTCGGATCTCCTTCTCCTTTGTATTTGGGCAAATCGGGAAGAGGCCTTGGAAGCATAACGCTTCGTATGGCGAAATCTAAAGGCTCCTTTAAATATTCTGAATAAGTCCCTATCACATACGTCTCAACCATTGATGGTGCCTGTTGAGGAGGCGGTGGCGGAACGGGTTGTTGATATGGCGTAATGTACGCGTTAGCAGGGGCATAAGGCAATCCCTGTATTTGAGTAAACACGCCGGGGGATGAGTACATATCCCCTTGTGGTGATTTGGAGTACATGTTTAAGTACGAAGGTGTACTATCCAGGAATGGATTGCTCTGTACTGGACCAGGAGGAACAGTGCTAGCGATAGTGGGTCTAGTTGGCACTTGTTGCGAATATTGAGGAGTCATACCTAACGTGCCTACTCCTGTGAGGAGATCTACTTGGCTAGGATGGTGCGGAGGATTGGAACTCCCTGTTTGTATGATTCTCAAATTTTGACTTGCTTGGGCAAGTTCTAATCCTCTAACCTTTTCTATTAGAGTTGAAATGACTTCGTTCGGTGAAGCCACGATATCGTGCCTTGGTGGCGTTTGCTGTATAACATGGCTTTGTGGAGGTGTGTGATATCCTGCTATGAACTGATCACTATCCTGCCAAGCATCTCTGAGAGTATTTTCCATACGTGATGGCATAGGGGAATTTTCTTGAGGAGAGAACTCGGGCTGTATCTGCAAAGTTCCTACAGGTGGGTACATGCCTTGAGAGCGTTGTTCACTCCTAGGATAACGTATTGAATACTCGTCATCTAGAACTGAGTATGGATCTGACTGTCTACTAATAGGTGGTCTGAGTAATACCTGAGGAGATGAAGCAGACTCTCCAGTTAATGTCATATTGTTCGAGCCTGAAGGCTCTGTTTGTGTTTGAGCAAGTTGCTCCAACCCCTCTGTTTGGAAGGACGAGTTATATCTAGTCCTTGGTGTTTGTGTTGACAACTGATTAGTTGAATAGTTGTCGCCCCACATTGAGAGTGAGGGTGATGACTGCCTATTCTGTTGGGCGTAGTATGCCTCAAGACCCAAGAGGGGTCTGCCGTATGCATCGAATCCCGACATATTCGGGGGGTATATGAATACCCGCAGAATAATGGGAAGGAGCGAAGGTGATTTGGAGAAGATGAAACTTCTCAAAGAGAAGGTAGGAAGTTTTACGTCAGCTTCACTAATTTTGTTTGTTTCACGTCGGGTTCACCAATTTTGTACGTCGGAAAAGCAACAGGCGAGCGTGAGAATCAACAAGTGACTCTTCCACGTACCCGACCTCCCGAGGTCGTGCCGAGACAGCCGGTGTGGGTAGAATATGTAGACAAACTAGTTGGGGAGTCTAATGTCTTCGACACGCACTAATGGTATTTGCGAATCTAAGGAAAAGAAGGCCCTTCTAACTTGGACTGGTGTGATAGATCGATCAGCGAGGATGACTGCTCGAAGGCTCCAATCAATATCGAGCTCTGGCGTGATTCGATCTATGGGTTGTGGGATGCGTGGAAAATGACCCGGGATGGTTTCGTGTATTTCTCCTGATAGGGTCATATGGTGAATATAGTCAACTCTATGGACGATTCTCTGGCCTAGTCCAAAATTCTCTAGCTTTGTTAGCTGTTGTGTCTAGTAGGGACAACTGTTGAATGATGATAGGTGGAATCGGAGTAGACTGAAACACTAATGTTACGTAGGCCAGTGTCTATATCTAATTCTGACTTGTGGATTCGTTAGGCTGTGGGATTTGTGGATCACAACCGTAGACTCTTGGTTGTTGCGGTCCTGTTATGGTCATACGTGAGATCAAGTTCTAATCCCTAGTATCCAGTAGTCGTAAGATTTCTCAGCCTCTACGTTTAGAATCAGTAATTGTGTGATTTTCTCAGAATACCTCACAGGTGTTCTAGCAACTTGAATTCTTAAGCTGGTATCTATATCTATGAGGGTGTCTCCAGCGTCTGGCTGTGGAACTAAAGGATCGCACCCGAATATTTGTTCTCTTTCAAATCCTTCTACAGTCATGCGGATGTTTTCTAGGATAACCTGTAGTTTGGTTGATTTGACCAAAACAGTGTGTGCTTGGTCGTCTTCGACGTTTAACCCTCTCAACTGTGACCTGATCTGTTGGAAGTCTGTTGTTGTTTGGAAGACTTGTATCCTAAGGTTTTGGTCAATGTCAGTTATTGCCACTACGGTATTGGGCTGGGGCACAATTGGCTCGAAAATGTATTCCCTGGGCTCCCTAGGTCCCGTAATTGTCATGCAAAAGCAGTAATGAAACAAACTATAATAAAGTAAAATCTAAGTACACTTCTAGCATATATAATTTCTTTTTGTATTTTCTGGCAATTTATAAGAAAGCAGCTATTTAAAATATTTAGAATTGACAACTAAACTAATAACGTAAAACAAACAAAATAGCCGAGTGTAGCTATTTGTCTGTGCAATTTTGTATATCTATTCTAAACAACGAAATAACTAATCTATTTGCAAGATTCTCGATCCTACCTCAGAAGTGAGGAATGAATCATAGTTTCTCAGAAACTATCAATCCCCACAACTTCCCTGGCAATATTGAGAATGGAAATAACTGAAATAAAGTGATTAACTACTTTATTTGATAAGTTCTAACTAAAACTTTGAAAGATGGAACCTGGATTTCGTACAGAACAGTGGCGAATCCGACGGTGTGTGTGTTCTTGTCCCCTCAGTATGATCTCTTCGTTCTTTGTGCTCACGTGAATCCAGAAAAGCGTGTAATGCTTGCATCAACAGGAATAGATATTTGGATCAATGGACAGCCTTCAGAATGCAGACAGAATAGAATGCGGATAGGAGAGGGATAGCGCAAGAGTACAGAGCTTGGCCTATGCAATTCCTAGCGGGGTCTACTGCGAATCATGCAACAAAAGCGTCCAGAACCTGAAACTAGTCTGTATGAAGAACAAAACCTGCAACTTTAATGGCTGCCTAAACTATTCTACTCCAGAAACAATAATACTATTTGCACAAGTTGGATCTGTGGCTTACCAACAGCTGAGTAACACAAAGCTAAAACAAACCTGCAACTTAAACTATGAACTACCAATCCTAAGCAAACTAAAGGGACACAGCACTGAAAACATGAAAGTTGGAGTGAAAATGGTGGCCCGAATAATGTTTGCACTTGCACAAGTTGGATATGTGGCTTACCAGCTGCAACACAATACTAACCAAAGCACTGGAATGAGAAAACTAAGAATCCTAAGCAAAGGAAAACTACAAACTGCTGTAACAAGAAACTAAAAATACCAAACTGAAAAATAAGAAAGTTGGAGTGAAAAATTCAGGCCATTTGCTTGAGCACAAGCCAAGCACTTATAGGAATTCCAATCACCCAAAGATCAAATCCAAACTGAACTCCTAAACAATAAACAAAAGAAAAACACTATTCCAGGGGACCAAAAACATTAATGCATGCTCAAGTCGGCAAGAAAAGCTGGTGACGTCGTGATACTTTGCATGCGGGTCGCGTCAAAAGAATGTTCTGGAAAACGCGTAAAGGACCGCCGCCCTGCTCAGGGCGGCGGTTACAGGACCGCTGCCCTGTTCAGGGCGGCGGTCACAAGGACCGCCGCCCTTCAGGGCGGCAGTTTCATCACTGAAGACCAAAAAGCCAAGAAAAGAGAGGAAAAAAAGGGAAAACAAAGCACGCGGGGGCTAAGCGGGGCATGCGGGATGTTAACGCATATCCGTAAAGCTTTTCTGGATCCCGAACACCTTGCGAAGAGACCTGTATCATCATTGGGGCATTTATTACACTGTTCCGCAGTACAGTACCTTACAATTTTGGGTACGTACAGTGCCCCTATCACTTGTGAAAGGCATCCATACCTCGTAATAATATTTTCCCACAAAAACCTAGATCTATTGTAGTTGTTGTATAATCCTTTGTAGGTGTTGCTTTTGCCCAGAATATGTAAGATCCATATGTGAAAGTGACTCAACTGTACCCCTACAGTCTACGAAGTTACTACGCATGGATGAGTCCAAAAATAGGACCCAAAAATTCGATATCCCATTTCTCTAAATGATTCTGCACTTAGAATATGTTGTAAAGGCATTTCATCTCTTTACCCTGGTTTTCAAAGGTGACTAACAATGATCACACGCCTTACAATATGCCTTACAATCCTTTAAATAGTGTTCTCCCACCATAATCCAACAAGTAGAATCTTTACGCGTAGTGGCATCACTTGCATAGTGCCCACCTTCAATACCACCATGATCCTCTTCCATGATATATGTTCACTTATGTTCCAGTACGCATTGACACAATACTTCATCTTAGCCTAACTTTGTACAAGTCACCACTAATCAACATAAATAGTGCCACACGAATGGCAAGTTGTTTCTTCTCTAAGGATTTCATTCCTTCTGGCATGCCATACATGTATGTAAAAAGACAACAATGTCCTCTAATTCCTATGGTGCACATTGTAACCTATACAATTTTTCATCTGGGCATGGTATCTTTAATTATCTATGTGTCCTCTCCTGACTTATTCTAGATAAATGGTCCAATCCAGAATTACTTTTACCATAGTTTTACCATGACTGTAAAATCAAATTCTTGGAATAAGATCACCCATCGACATATGTGCCCATATAAAATGGGATTATTTACTAGAGTAATTTTAAGACATGTGATCAATATAGAACATAAACGGTATTCACTAGCAAGTATTGTCTAAACTTATGTAGTGCATAGATCATTGACAAGGCTTCATGCTTGTAGTTGTATAATTTACGTTCTGCAGGAGTCAACTTTCTACTAGCAAAAATAGATAGGGTGATCTATAATACCTTCTTTAGGCTGAGTTAACACTACACCAATGGCCATGCCAGAAGTGTCCACATGTACATGAAATAGTTGGTTCCATGAGGGAAAGCACATAATAGGTGTTGTAGTAAGTCTCTCCTTCAATGTCTCAAATGTGCGTTGTTGTGGTTCCTCCCCAATAAAATGTCCCTTTTACTTTTAGTAACTCCTCCAAGGGTGCAGAAAGCTTAGCATACCCTTTGATAATAAATTTTCTATAATACCCTGTGTGGCCTAAGAATCCACGCACCTCACTTTGAATTGTAGGCTCTTCCAAGCCTATGATAATGACTACAACCTTATCCTGGATCATACTAACAAACCTTCCTTGCAGATGATGTGCCCCAACAGATGTGCTAAATGGTGTAGGAGATACACATTTCTTGATGTTCAAAGATATTCTTAAATATCATGCATCTTTCAAACATTAAGCATAAATTGTCACAATTATCCTTAACAAGTCCATATACCATCCAATCATCAAAATAAACTTGTAAGAATTTGTGAATAAAGTATTTGAATGCTTGGACAACTATGCACGAAAATATAGTAGGTGCATTTTTTTAGAACCAAAGGGCATCAAAATATAAGCAAAAATTCCCCATTCAGTGGTAAAATTCATTTTCTCTTGATCCTCCTTTGAAGTTCTAACCTGATGATACCCAAACAATCCATCTATGAAAGAGTAGATTTCGGGCCTTGCAACACCTTCTAATATTTCTTCTATGAAGGGCGTAGGAAAAGGATCAGTCACACATGCAACATTCATTTCCCTATAGTCCATACAAATCCTAATCCAACCATATTTCTTTATATGTATTACCATTGGGCTAACCCATTCTAACTCATCTAGGCTTGATGATTGCAGACTTCAACATTTTTTCAATTTCTTCCTTGATCTTTTATGCGTAAGTTGGGGTTAATCTTATAGGGTTTCTTCCTAACCAAGCATGCACACCTTCCTTTAGCTTTATCTTCATTTCTCCTAATGACTCATGCACTCCCTTTAATTCATAGTAGCCCCTAGAAAATAAATCCTAAAAATCATAGTAACTGTAATATCTTTGCTACTTCAAAATTCAGACCAATAATCTCCAATTATTATCTCTTTAGGTTCATCATCCGTACCAATATTCACTTTCTTAGTCCTCATAGGTTCATGATACAAGTGTGTGTTGTTATCCAAACTGTCCAAGACCTCACGCCTACCTTTTGAATGATCTACATATCAAATTTTCTACTTCTTCATCATCCACTAAGTAGACCATCTTTCCTTTCTCTTTCTCAAAACAAGTGCACTCAAATTGTTTGGCATCTATTTCTTCTTATTCATCAAATAGTGCTTTTGAGTTCTTCCCACCAAATAGCTCAAGGATGAGTTCTTCCATCTTGGAGCTATTATCCCATAGTCAAGCACTCCATGACCTTTAATGCATCTTATTCTAGAAGTTTGGTAGAGAAGTAGTCAAAAATTTGGATCATTCCTGTAATAAAGTCCTGCTAATTTCCAGTCTTTCTATGGAGTTCCACATATACATACCAAGAACATGCGCAACCTTGTAAAGTGGAATAAAATTTGTACACCCAGAGTGAAGGTGGTAAATCTTCCTGCCACTCTATCCAGAGTCTCTCACACTACTCAATGTGGTGTTGAATAGGTTGATTACCATGATAAGTGTAGATTTGAGTAGGTGCATTTCTCCTAAAATAATAATTAGAATGAGAAATCCTAATTTCATCCCATTCTATAATATTATCTCTCTGAACCATCCACCAGCACGTTTTGATCCCATGCAGGATATATACAACATATTCCTTCTCTTTACTTTGTCTATTCACTGTTCCTTCATGGCACAAAAAAGTACCATAGGATATCCTTCTTCAGTGTATTGGGGTACCGAGTTGTTACCCATTCCTCCTAATACAATGAGGTTTGCTCCTCTATGCAAATGAAGTTCTTACTTCATGCCTAACCATTTCATAAGTACCATGGGCACAATTATCATATGCAATACTTGTAGTATCACTAATAGATTGTGTATCTTCCCACTGAGAGGATGCCATCCTTAGATGACTCAAGGACTTTGGGTCTCCATATGTGCACATACATTTCTAGTTCAAATATTCTTCACTCAAAGGCTCAACATAGGGTGTAGATTTCCCATCTGGTTAAAGGGATAATAACTCTTTCTTCCTTGTTCTCAAAGCTGATATATCCCTTGTTGAACCGATAGATCAACATTATTTACATAACACCAAGGGTTCCAAAGTAGAGATAGGAAGTTGTCTACTTTTGCAAGCACTAAAACCTCAAAATACCCAATGAACTTGGTCCCCTGTATAGTAATGGATGCATATTTTAAAACTCCAATTGGAGTGGCCTTGGTTTGATTAGCCATAAACAATACATTATAGGATGACTGTAATGGGGGTCTCCCCATCTGTACCCATGCATCTAAAGTAAGTATATTCACTTCCAGCAATTGTGTTAATCAATATATTACTCAAAATCCATCCATCCACAACAGCATTCAGAGTGATCTCCTTGTCATAATCCAAGCTATGAGGGGGGATATTTGCATGCAGGATTTGTCATCCATTCTTAATACCTACGTGTGGAGTGTTTCCCTTTAGCCAATTCCCTATAACGATGGAATAATATTCTCCTGGTAACATTTTTCACACCTCTTTCAAATCATCAACATCTGGTTGGACCCTCTTTGATGCCTTCTTTTGTTCCATCTTCTGTTACTTTCTCCTTTAAACATTGTATTTCAACATGAAGATTTTTGAGTACCTCCATGGTTTCCTGATAAACCTCCTTCTGATGGGTAGGATCTAGATATCTTGCATGTAGAACCTCCTCCTTAGTGATGGTAGGATTCTAATATAACACTTCTCTCTGGTGCACACCACTTCAGAACCTATAGATAATCTTTATAAGTAATTATTCATATTCTGGTGTCAACTTTGGCATCCACTAATTTTTCCACAGCACATTATATCCAAACCATCCTATGCGCCCTTGTTTTCTTGTTTATGTTGCTTACTAAGATGCTCATATAAGTCCATGGGAATTCCTCATAGTTATGATTCTTCCCACAAAAGGAACAAGTAATATTCTGAGGGACATTCGCTGCCTGTAGTGGTGAGGAGATCCACATGTAAAACATGTTCCATGAGGAAACTCACCTCTCCCACCACCACGGCCTCGGCCCTAGTATCCACCATGGTATCCTAGACCTCTGCCACAAAATCCTTCAAAGTTCCTTCATTTCAATCATAGTGCCCTTGAGTGTGATCATGATCATATGCTCACCTTTTACCTTTAGAGTTATCTGATACTCCTATATTTCATACACCAATATATATAGCATCATGGATCTGACCAATCAACTGGCAGTCTTTTGTATCATGAGTCATGGACTGGAAAATCTTACAATAGCAAGATACATTCTTTCTTATCGCACATTGTAATAATGGGCATCAGCTTGCATCATGGTCTAAATGGCATATCTCGTTGTCTAGCAGAAATGACCACACTGACCTATGGGGACAAACTATCCTTAGTGCACCCTTCCACTTCACAATCTGTACACCAAATCCCAGTGTGCATCTCATGTGCTGAATTAGCTGATAGTTTCTCCAACTACTTTTCCATAGCTGTAATCTATGCTTCCAGGAAATGGGCTCACCCTAGTGTTTATACTTTCGACTACCTCAGCGTGCAAAGCTACTTCAAGTGCTTTGTGTGGATCCGTATATGTCTTATGTGATAGTGCCCTCCTAAATGGTGTGATCAAACACCCAAAAAACCACTGTGTATGCTAGCTTGCATGGATATCATATGAAAGTTTAGACAAAAGTGTTTTGAAACAAGCATCATATTCCTTGACACGATCTCAGTAGTGCCCTATTTAATATCCTTAAGCATGCTTATACTCTTCTGCTCAAACTCAAGGATATGAAACTCTTTAAAGTAAAGCATCCCATAATGTTGCATAGTCTACGCAAGTTTGATCAAGGTCAAACTTCCTATACCAATATGTGAGCATGTCCTTGCAATGTAGTTGTAAAATGAGTTGCCTTGTGCTTAGAAGTTGTAATCCCTTTTACGCACCATAGTATCTCACACATGTGCACATGCTCAACAACATCTTCTATTCCCCTATACTCTAGAAGATGAACTGACATCTCCATGTAAATATTATGGGCTTGGTGAGGACCATGCCCACCTGATCGAAAACATCTTGTATTAAATCTACCTCCAGACCCACCAGATCCACTAGAACCTAGAACCAACTATGCCCCCTGATCCTCCACCTGTAGCCAGAAGTGGACCAGTGGATGTACTGCCATGTGTCCCAATAGTGGTACTAAACTGAACTCCTACAATCTATGAGGTGGTACTACTCCCAGAAGTGAGTCCAAAATTCTGTGCGCTTGACTTATGTGCCGACGATGCACCTGAAAAGGTACATCTAAATAACAAAGAAGACGTTTTACCATCCACAGATGTACTTGATATTTGACTTACTCTAGTTCTTCTACTACCCAAACTAGCTTTCTGACTACTTGTTGTACTAGATACTGGAAAACCAAGCGCAAGGGCTAGGTTGTAAGGTAGATTCAGATGTGCACCCATGGACCATGTTGTCTCTGCTGTCGTGCTCCCATATGAGGCCGAGGAGGGTTCCCTGTCATGTTTTCCCAAATGGGGGAGTTCTAGATGCTCAGGCTCCATGCCTTCTGTGTGAGCTCCAAATCCTTCACGAGTCATCTCTCTCCTCAACACCATCCATTTTGTAATATCAAATTACTTCTCTATCTCACTCTCTCATGCCTCATTTTACTTAAGTTGTATTTCTTCTCTTTTCCTCTTTGCCGCTAGGTCTTCCATCCTTCACCAAACCTACTCTTTTGCCCACATGTGGTGGGGTTTAGCTAGCCATCGTATTTTCTTCCAAGTTCAGGGTTACCATAGAAATTTTCATTGCCAATGGAATGCCTTACAAATAAGTTCCCCTAGGATACCATAAAAACTAGAACTCGGCTACCTCTGGGAAAGAGTTAGTGGTAATTGAGTACTCTAAAATACAGCTATTCAGAACACCACGAAACCAAATATTCAGAGCGTGCGTCCAAATTAGATCAACATCATAGAGGGCCTAAAATTATTCCTATGTCTAAACAAGTGTGTGTTACCTCCAATTCCTTTTAGACGCATAAAAAACTAGCCACTTATACAACTCTATCAGAAAGATAACAAGGAAAATCTCATATAGACAATCATACAAGTTATGATCCACCCATGCATGTGCATCAAACTCAGATCCAGTGATGAACCTCCAAGCATAATCTTCTTGTAGATCTATTAGCCACTCAATACTTGTTAGGGTCAATCGGTACGTCTTCATCAAGAAACATCCTGAAAACAACTAAAAACAAGGTCCCAAAAATAGAACCAATGATGCAGCTTAGAATCTACTGTGAATAACCAAGGCACAATGCCACATCACTTAGCTTGAGATGAATGCTCATCCAAAGTGCGCAAAGGTATCATGC
This sequence comes from Taxus chinensis, assembly GCA_019776745.2. NCBI lineage: Eukaryota > Viridiplantae > Streptophyta > Pinopsida > Cupressales > Taxaceae > Taxus > Taxus chinensis. The sequence goes on from CM034155.1 coordinate 621,238,358, forward strand.
CTCTCTTTAGATTTTATTGTGTAGGATGTCAGTGTGATGATGGAAAAACATATTCCGATCCATAATTAAACATAAACATTCTACAGTGCACAATTTGGTTCTAGATATTAGAGAATAATGAATTAAACAATAAATATAATAATAATAACCATACATGAACTAGATTCAGTTATTTCTAACACCATTATCCTGCCAATATATCCCATTACATTAAACATTGTAAAGCACAAAATATTCTTACACTATTAAGTATCTCCATGAGTTATGCAAGTATTAAGATCAACATCATAACTCTTCAATAATTCAGTCCTTCTAAACTGCACAGTTCAATACATATTTATAGAGGTGGGGACTTTCCCTTCACCGCCTATGCACTTCTCAAAATAGGTCGCATGTTGATAATAACCATGCGCCTTTACAATGGCATGCACAACATGCAAGTGTTCTAATAATAGATGTCCTATAGTTAACTGGAAGAAGCAATCCTATTATTAGCTCAAACCATGCATGATGCTTATCAGCCACTCATTCCCAAAATATCATTACATGTAGCACAAGTCTTCATCCCTATGTGTTCTCCGCACACTATCTCTAAAAATAGCCCTTATCCATAAAAACGGCTAAGTCCTACCCAAAGGTGTTCTGGTGCGCATTTTCTTTCCTATCTTTCCACACTTTAAAATGTGCCTTGTTCCCACACACGCATCCTTTGTGTGTCTACTCCTTAGAGAAACATTCTATCTTCTCAAAAAATCTAATTTTTTTTAAAAATACCTCCTCTGACTCAAATTCGAACGCATTCATCCACACAAAGCCAAAAATTTCCAAAAGCTAAAGTTTTCCCAAAATCCTTGTCACGTATGGACCTCATAATACCCAAAATTTCATTAATTATGTCTTGGTAAGAGTTGCGGCACAAGTATCTATAATTTGGGTGAATTAAGGAATATTAATAGTATTTTATGATTTGTTTAAATCTAATTGAATTCCCCTCTATTGATAATTTAATGATTTATTTTATTATTTTAATTTTTTCTTTAATCAAAACCTCAACCACTCCCCGATAAGCCATTTACCTTCTCACATAAATATATTCATTTGAAAATTATGTATATTCCTTTTATTGTTGTTTGTAATGCAATTTGGATAAATCAATGTTAATGTTATAAAGAGATACACATATATTTCAAACTTCAAGATTTGAAAATTCTCTCAAGTTGAATGAATCGTAAAAATTAACGACATCACCTCACAAGCCGAAGGGATGAAGACAGTAACACCCATGTTATGTTTAATCAAATTAAGGTATTTTTTAAAAAAATATACCCCTTTCTATAATTAATGCTATTAATTATTAACATTATTATTTAGCTTACTACTAAATAAACTAGCATTATTAAAATATTCATAATCCATCTAATAACATATGATAACCATGTGCAAATATAAGGGTACATCTAGATCTCCACGATCTCCATTAAGCCACTATACCTAAGTGTGTATACTTCTAGTATACTTGGTTAAACCTTTTACCGGCTATGAGAACTATGTGCATCTCCCAAGTGCCTACCTTCAAGACAATCATGCAACTTCCATCCAATATCTGACACTAATAAATTAGGGGATTGGTGAACAAACAATGTAGTTATCTTTTATATTACTTTGGCCAAAGTTTCAAGCATTTCTTTTGAAGCTTAGTTTAGAGACCGCACACAATCCTACGAAATTAATCTTCCATCACCACACAACCATCTTAATATAGTTATCTTTAGATCGATTCTTGTTTAAGAATGTGAATTAGTTAAGAAAAGAGAGATTCCACTACTGGTTCATTTCCTTCAACGAAGAAGATCCCATCCTTACCATCTTCGGATTCCTATGGGAAAGATAGGGACCACGTAATGATTTCCCATCATGACATCCTCACTACCATTTGCATAGCCATCCTAAGTTTGCATGAAGCTAAGATTATTATGAGAAGACGTAGGATCATTACACTATATGCTCCTCTATTTAGGTTACCTTAGTTAGATAATGTAGCTTAGTATTCCTTACCGAATCATTTTAAAAGTATAACTTTCAAAATACTAATAGGTTTCCCATAAGATGATATTATTAATTCAACGAGTTACTAAATATTATAAGTTCCTCTTGTCGTATTTCCATTAGTTCCTCTTGTCATATTTTCTATAACTTAATAATTTTCATTAGATGTAGGTTAGTTATTCTTTTTCCCATTTTGAGTTACTTTAGTTCATTTACTCTTCATGAATAGTTCATTAATATTGTTAGACACATAAACATATTTATTTCATTTTCTATGTTTCTGTTGTGTTTATCTTTTGATATTCATTTATATTTGATTCTTCTATCTAAATGAATGCAATTAGAAATGATCTCATAAATTAAAAACAAAAATCTTAATTATTAAATCAGTTGTTTAAGTAGAATATCTATATTTTCCGCTCAACTAACAAGATAAGGCGTAAACCATATTTCAATAAGGTATTGATATCCCTATCATCATTGATAATTATTTACAACAGCCAACCAAATTAATACAATGGGCCATAATTCCCCTCTTAATATGTGATGATATTTCAATCACAGATACAAATTGATTACAAATAATCTTTTCATATTTATTTACAAACAAACTCAAGACGTGAAAGTAATCAAAGAATCTAAACCAAATAGTTACTTCAAGTATTCCCACCTTTCTTGCATAACTATAGGAGAGAGAGAGAGAGAGATATGGGTCAGTTCATATGAATTGGCATGCGTCCGCATACTCTTAATATATGTTGTAATTATAATGAAATAATAGAATAAGATATGGCTAATATTATTCTTAGTTAGTAAGTTATAATTATAAACTCCCTAGTTTATATTAATAAATCTACTTCATACACATATAATAATGAAACTTTATAATTATATAAAACAATATGTCGACTATCACTGTATGCAACCAACCAAACATGACTTAGACATCTTGACAATATTGGGTCATATACTACATCCTAAAACCTCAGTTAACTGAAAACTACTGAAGTAACTTTGTTTTAGAAACCTTTATTGACTTGACTACATCTATGAATAATCATTTATTTCTAGAACTTCAACATTTCCACCGAATCATAAGATAACATTAATATCTGGTCCTAGAAAGAAGGAGTACATCAATAATAATAGAAAACCATCAACTTCATTACGCATAATGGAAATAAGTACTAGAAGGAGACACAAACTTGTCAGGAAGAGGGAAGTATAGTTATATTAAACTTATTTAATAAAATTGATGTCAACATAGAAATAAATGAATACAAAGTAAAGTAAATAACACAATAACACAATATTTAATGTGGAAAACCCCCATGGGGTAAAAAACCACGGAAGACTATTTTCCATTAATCGAGAAACTTTTCACCTAGTCCAGTAACTCCCTCCTCACTTCTACTCCATGTTTTTAACTTTGAATTACACATATATTCTGAATATGACTTATAGCCATATTTAAATAACCTGAAGGGTTATAACTATTAAGTGACGGGGTACACTCCTTTAATAAATAACTAGTTAATTGATAACTAATAAACCTAATGTAAATTTTATATTAAAAAATAAAAAATATAAACTATATTATATATTATTTAATTATAAACTAAATATTATGAACACTTGATATTATGTTCTAACACTCCCCCTTAATATTAAGTGGGGATCCATATGCCAACATTACTTTTTTTTACAATAGGGTTTAGAAATCCATAAAATCCAAAGGTTTAGGCTATCATATGTATTTTTAAAGGAATTATAACACATTCATCATGCTCAACTTACCTTTTGGTACAAAACGATTTGGAATCCATAAATCATAAGTATGATTTAGGCTAAGCATGGTTTTTGAGATTAAATCCCACCGTTTCTCATGGAAATGTTCTTAAACCACATCTCTAGGATCCTTGTATAACACAAGGACCTCATTTACAAATAGATGCACACACTAAACTATATTTTTCATGAATTCTATCAATTTATATAGATCATAAATGATATTTTTACAATGCTTTATAACGGAGTAGAAGTATAGAGGAGAAGGAGTCAACAACTGGTTTACCATTAGGAGGTGACATTTCCATGCACAATCCCCCTCAATGGAAACTTTGAAAGGCCAAGCATTGCACAAAACTTGTAGATCTTCGTAGCACACAATGGATTCGTAAACATGTTTACACCTTAATCTTTATTCGGGAAGTACTGGAGATATATATCACCACATAGAACCTTCTATTGGATAAATTGCATATGTATCTCGATATGATTTGTGCTTTGATGTTGAATTGGAATTTTAGCGATAACAATGCAACTCTGGAAATTACACATAAGAGTAATACTTCATTTTGCTGCCATGTGCATCTCTTCCAACAACCACATTAGCCACGTGGCTTCTTTTGTTGCTTCCATTGCACTTTTATATTCTGCCTCAATAGAATAAATACATATTGTTGGTTGATTTTTACTGCTCTAAGTAATGGCACTTGCACCAAACTTGAATACATATCCAATTGTATACTTGCATTTTATCACATCACCAACATGGTCAGAATCACAATATCCATATAAATATGCATTATTAGAAGAAGTATAATGTAAACCAAAATTGATTGTGCCTTTAATATACACAAACTTATTTTGGCCAACTTCCAGTGATCCTGATAAGGTTCCTACATAAACCTTGAAGCAATCCCAACTGCATAAGCAATGTCAGGTCTAGTAATAGTTAGATAAACCAAACTACCTGTACAAGTTATTTGTACAAAGTAGTATTAGCTTTTTCACATGCATGTTTAGAATCAATTTTACATCCAACTTTTATAGGAATGAAAATAAGTTTACAATCAAGCATATTAAACATTTTAAGTAAATTAGTTTCATATTATGATTGAGATACTATAATAGAATTTTTATCTTGAAATATATCCATGCCCAAAAAATGATGCAATAATCCTAAGTCTGTCATCTCAAAATATTGCATTAGTTTTTCTTTAATATTCATAATTAAACTGTTAGAATTACTAGTGATGAGTAAATGATCAAAATACAATACAATGAGAATGATAGAATTTTCTTCAATTTTAACAAATAAATCATTATCAGATGAATAATTAGAAAAACCAACTTCATTTAAAAAATTGTTAATTTTTGCATACCAAGCTCTAGGAGCTTGTTTTAAACAATATAAATATTTTTTCAATTTACAAACATACATTTATTTACCTGGTTCTTTAAAGCCTTTAGGTTGGGTCATATATATATATATATATATATATATATATATATATATATATATATATATATATATATATATCTTCTTTTAAATCACCATTCAAATTTTTTTTTTGACATCCATCTGATGAATTTCCCAACCATTTTGAGCAGATAAGGCAATCAAGATCCTTATTGTGCTCATTTTTTCAATTGGTGCAAAGGTTTCAACATAGTCGATACCGGGTTTTTGAGTAAACCCTTGAGCTACTGATCTGGATTTGAATTTATCTACATTTTCATCTACTTTATATTTAATCTTGTATAACCATCTAGATCTGAAAATACTTCATTTTTCACGAGTAAGGACTAACTCCCAAGTTTGATTTTTAATCAAGGAAAAATATTCAACTTTCATTGCATCTATCCATCTTTCATCAAAAGAACCTTCTTCAAAAGATTGGGGTTCAAGTTCATACAATGTCATCAAGGCATGATATGTATGTTGACTTCTAGTCATTTTCTGAAGGTTTCCAAGATTAGATTCTTGAATAATAGACTTAGCCCATGTAGGTCTTTTAGTTATAGAGGAAACATGTACTATCTCATTTTCAACTATAGGTTCAATACTATTTTCTTCATCATTTTCACAATTTTCAATTTCAATTTCATTTTCAATAGAATCATCATGAATAATAGAAACAAAAGATGAAGATGAAGAAAAAAAGGTTTTTTCTATAATTTTAACATTCTTTTTTTATAGCTTCTCTTTTTAACGGATGAAAGATCCTAAGACCTTTAGTTTTAACACCATATCCTAAAAAGATAAAAGGAAAAGAGGTTTGATAAAGCTTCTTCTGTTTTGATTTTGGAATGAAGAGGGAAGCAGGGCTACTAAAGATTATCAAATGAGACACACTTGGTTTTTTATTTGACCACTTTTCAAGAGGAGTGGAATTTACTAAGACTTAAGTGGGAACTCTATTCAAGATATGAACAACCATGTTCATTGCTTTAGCCCAGAGGAATTTAGGAAACTGAGCTAATGCATCATGGTTATAGCTAATTTGAGAATGGTGCATTTTTTCCTTTCCACAATCTCATTTTGTTAAGGGGAATAAGGATTAGTCAGTTCCCTTTGAATGCTACATTCGACCCAAAATGATTCAAATTCCTGATTGACAAATTCTCCCTCATTATCAGTCCTAAGCCTCTTAATTTTATACTTAGAAGACTAAAGCGTTACATTCATTAAATTTTGACAAGACATCATATTTATTTTTAATAAAATAAGACCAAGTCATAGGGGAGAAATCATCAATGAATGTGACATCATACAAAGAACCATTAAGGGATGGACAAGTTCCAAAGGTTAAGAATAATTAGCATCATGATGACTATGAAAGGGATTAACAGATTTCTTACCACGTAAGCATCCTTCACATGTTTCATGATTTTGGGAAATAAGCGGCAGAGTAGTCACTAGGTGTAGTCGATACATGTCATACATGATTTTGAAGTTGACATGACCAAGTATCTCATGACACAATTACATGTCACTTCTTTGAGATGTTAAACAGGAAGCAGAAGGAAACTCATTTGAACACATACAAACCATCTTTTTAATGCCTTCAACTATAGTAACATCATGTTCATTTTTAATAAACCATTTATATTTTAATAGTTTTACACTATATTTATTTTGAGTCAAATGAGAACAAGAAATAAAAATAATTTTAATTTTAGGAACTAACAATGTTAGGAAATATTTATTTAGTGCTCCATTAATATTTATGATTGAATATTTACTTAGAGGTAAATATATATGGGTGATGTAAATGTTAATGTGAGTTGTTTGATAAACAACTCATATAACAATATTAGTTTGGGTGAGTTTTAATAACTCACGTATATAGGTGTTGAGAGAGAGATTTGTGGGAGTGTTGTTGAACAACCTCCTTGTTTTTAGGAATGCATATTCCTATATATGTGTAATCCGAATCAATTGATCAATAAGAGAATTATTATTGTGTTATTTTGCTGTGATAGACTGAATCTTGCTCAATATTTGGTATCAGAGCGATTGAAATTCCTATGCCTGTTCAATGAGAGTCATTCTTTGTTTAATGTAGAATGATTTCAATTTCACATGAAGAGTCTCATTGACAGATCCAAAGATAACCTCTGGCAAAGCGTGAATAGTCAACCGATCTACAGTTTCACAAAGTTTCTCATCTAAATCTGCTTAGCTTGGTCGACCATCTTGCATCATTATATAAGGTTTGGCACTCCTTTTTTGTGTTTTGTTCAAATTTTTGCAATGAATTATCTCTGGTGACTCCATAGTTTACTCCAAATTCGACCTTCTCTTTGTGCATTGAATGATTCTTGGTTGCGAACTGAATTCATATCTCCTTGCATGCATTTTTATTATATCAATTTCTATCTCAAAGAGTGAGCAACAAGTTATTCTTTGCTTGGATAGATTACTAAAAAAATTGCTCAATGGTATACATAATTAGTTGTTGACATTGAATACGCACAAGATTCAATGGATTACCATCGGTGGATGAGTTTTTTTTAGCATTGGAGAATTATGTGAACAAGCTGGATTGGCTCTGATGGAAGCCTCAGGTGATCACGGTATTATCAGGTTTTAAATCAGTATAGTCATTTTGTTATAGCCATCTCAGTCCAAAACAAGAAATCCGTTTGTGTTATTTTATAACCGAGGAGGGTGAATGTCAGAGACTTTCCACTCAACGTTCATGCAACTGGACAGATCTGATTTACACTATTCATTCCAAGCACCGTAGACTCAACTATTGGACTCTCCAAACACTATACACGTGGATCCTTTTGGCATGCAAGTTGCCCACTTGTAAGCATGATTAGATCATGGACCTGAATGCTTGCTTATCCTTCCAGCTCAAGCTCGCAAATATGCATGGAATTCTAATAAAAAGGTGTGGTTTTTTTTTAATTACAAAAGCCATAGATCTTAGAATAAGACTATTTGTAATTTATTAGTCAAGGGATTAAATCTCGTAGTGTGTCAATAGTAGTGGGTGGTCTATAATTTGTAATCATGTGTCTTTTAGTTTAATTTGTGTATCAAAATATTTAAATATAGAAAGTAATTAAATATTACTTTCTGAGTTTAAGTCTTTAGTAAATATCCATGTAATATTTAAAAAGTAAATTTTTTTTATTACTTTTTAAATATAGTGTAAATTGGGAGCAATATCAGTAGAAGCCGACTCCCCTAAGATTGCATTTTTGGTTGAAACCGACGCTCTAAGATATAATGGACATTCCACTAGAAAAATTCAATGGTCTCAATTTTCACACATGGGAAGTCAAGATCCAGATGCATTTGATGAACAAAAATCTTTGGAGGATAGTAGATGGAAAAGAACCAGCACCTTCAGATCCGACCAGATTGGCAGAATGGGAAACACGGGATGATAAAGCCAAAGCCATTATTGGTCTTGCCCTTTCGGACTCTGAATTACATTATGTTGATCTAGATAAAAACTCAAAGGACATCTGGGATAATCTGAGCAAATTATTTGGTTCAAAAGCAGTCAATGCAAAGTTTTCTCTAAAACTTCAATTGTTCAAGCTCAAAATGAGTGATGGAGATACAATGTCTAGTCACATCAACAATTTACGATCTCTTCTGAGACAACTTGTAGAAGTAAAAGCTCCAGTAGACGACAAGGATGCAAAATCTATTCTACTGAATAGTTTACCACCCAAATACAGTAATGTTGTTTTCACTCTTGGTTAGATACCTTCTAACTCATTGGAAGATATGATATCAGCTCTCCTAGCTGAGGAAAACTGGACCAAAGAAGATGTAGAAGAAGAAACAACAATGTATGTAAAAAAGAAGTACAAATTTTTTTCTAAATATAAAGAGGAAAGAGAATGTTTCTACTGTAAGAAAAAGGGGCATACAACTTCATTTTGTAGAGCTCGAGCTCAAGATATACTTAGTGGAAAACTCAAAGGAATTGAGACCAACTTTATTACTAAAGAAAGATCAGAGAATGAGGAAGAACAAGTAAATGAAGACAGTGGTTCTGAAGAATTCTTGTTCTGAGCATGAAACCGGAGGCAGGAGGGCAGCGGAGCTTGGAGGTCATTCAGCGACCTCTCGTCAGTTGCCAACGACGGGGCCACACAGATGGTTTGGTGACATTTTTGTGGTGTATTTGCTTTTAGCTTATGTCATGTGCTTCTTGTCATATTTTTTAGAGTTCCAGTATCAGTGTTCTTGTTTACAGTGTTCATGATTGAATAAGTGGAAATTTCACATTGAGGGGGGGAACATGATCCCAATGTTCCATTTCCATTATATCAGCTTTTTCTATGTATTTATGAGCAGAAGATTTCATTAGAATTTCCTATGTTATTCCCTGCAGTGAGATATTGATGAGGGCTGATAATAGTACTTGGCACATCATGATGTGGTTGTAGGTAAACCACTTGAAAACCTTCGTTTGTGGTTTGTGGTAAACCAATTGTAAAACCACCATTCTTGATTGTTGGTAATCCATTTGCAAAACGCATCACTTTGTGGTTTGTGGTTAACCAATTACAAAACCACCATTCTCAATTTTTGGTGAACTGTTTGCAAAACCATCCCTGAGGTTTGTGATCATCCTGTGCAAATCACCAGATCATGAGCAGGTGCAAGTATAAGGCAGGTCTTCCCCATGTTTGCACTAAGGGGGGGAATGTTAGGAAATATTTATTTAGTGCTCCATTAATATTTATGATTGAATATTTACTTAGAGGTAAATATATATGGGTGATGTAAATGTTAATGTGAGTTGTTTGATAAACAACTCATATAACAATATTAGTTTGGGTGAGTTTTAATAACTCACGTATATAGGTGTTGAGAGAGAGATTTGTGGGAGTGTTGTTGAACAACCTCCTTGTTTTTAGGAATGCATATTCCTATATATGTGTAATCCGAATCAATTGATCAATAAGAGAATTATTATTGTGTTATTTTGCTGTGATAGACTGAATCTTGCTCGATAAAAAAAACATTGTTAATAAAACCATTTGCAGTTTTTTCTTTATCTCGTCCCTGAACATTGAGAATGGAATGTTCACCCAAGTAGATTTGATCATTACACTCTTTAAGTTTAGATAGGATATCATATCTAAACATCATGTGCCTAGAGGTACCACTTTCCAATATTCTCTTATTTTATTTTTCAGTGACAAAGGCAGCATACAAAGCAATTACATTTGATTTTTGAATATTTTTCTAATTCTTGTTTTGGTTTTGATCTTGGTCAAATTTTTTACCCTTTTTATTTTTGAAATTTGACTTATTATTTTTAAATTTACAATCCTATTTCTTATGGCCAAATTTACCATAGTAATGACATTTACCATCAAAGCTAACTCTTAGATTTCATGGTTTCTTATCTTTACTAGGATGTTAAAAGTTGACTTTTGGTTTTTGTAGAATCTAGAGGTTTTACCTTTTGATTTTTGAGAGAGAAGTTCTTGGGTGACATTATCTTTAAAATATAAATTTGTCATTACTTACTCTTTCTGAATGAGGAGAAAACTAAAGGTTTGAAAATATGGAATGTCTTGTTCTGTTTGATATTTAGAATTCAAAATTGAAATGAAATTTCTAAATTTCTCATGACTATTCAACTAAATAATGAAATAAAGAAAAATTTACAGTTACACCCATCCAAATGAGACTTAATATTTTTTATTTTTACTGAAATAATTTATCACCTTTCCATCTCCCTTCATGGGAGTTGTCATAAGCTCTAAAATTAGTTTAATGATGTTCGATAAATGCGTACCTTCATGCATTGATTCCAATTGAATCTAAGCCTCACTTGGAATTTCTTGATTCCTGATCTGAAGCAAAAAATCATCATGTACGCTTTGAAAAATGATGGACATCACCTCATGTACTTTTTGTTGATATGAAACAATGTTGTCCACATTTTTCTCGTCTTCTGATTGGATCCTCATCAGTTCCGTTCACAAATTACCATAGTTTGTGAGCCATGAATTCTACCTTCATTAGAATCTTCCAAATTCTATAATTATCCCCATTCAAAATTTGAGATTTATCAATTGAAAACTGATTAGAACCCATTTTTCACATAAATAAAACTAAATAATTAACGTTAAAAAATTCAAAAGTTCAATAGAAATCTCCCTGTCATCATTTAATCCTCGCAATCAAGAAATTGACCAGTTTACACTAAAAAAGGAGGTCCTGTCAATTGGATAGTCTATACACAATTGTATTAGTATGTTATTAAAAATAAATCGAAATGTGAGTGAATTTTTTTTAGTTTTCTATCTAAATTATGACGACGATCTAGTCATTGTGTCACAAAAAATATCATCTCAAAATAAATGATTAATTAATTATTTTTCTAAAAAAAAGAAAATAACTTTATGATTAATTTATATTTTTGAAATAAAATCAAAACAATAATAGTATATTAAGAATTTTTTTTGGATCTATGCCCCTTTATATGTGTATGATTTAATTAACTCAATCGAGTTGATAGAACCAACTCGGTGAGTTGAAGCCAATTCTTATATGTTATACCAAATCATAAACCATAACAATTTATCATCAACTGAGCCATATTAGCAAATGTCAAACCAATATATAACTCGGCACATTGCAGTGGTCGGTCTAATTCTCTGACTAACCAAGCAACTTGATGGGGTTAACTTACACAACCCTCAAATAAATGTTGAGCTATACTATCGAGCTATGAGCCCATCAGAATTAGCAAAAGTGAGAAAGTGTGACCAAAGTCACATTATAATATGATGGATGGAGGGCTTTTAAGGATTTAAAGATTCTAACTTCTCACTGATGTGGGACTAAAATCCAAAATTAAAAAACACAACACACAGCTATGCCAAAGCATCCAGCCATCAGGTCGGTAGAGGGAGGACCACAAGGGCACATGGTGGTCGTAGATAGGAGTGGGTGGTGGGTGTGGAGACCTCGCCACTTGGCGAGGAATGAAGAAGGTGTTAGGGGAATAGGGCCACTCCCCTTTTATATAAAAAAATTGCAACCATACATTTAAATAGTCATCAAATAAAAAAATAAGGCCACATAGATTCAACTATAGGATAGTTTAATATAATGTATTAGATTATATATTTACTGTATAGTTTTTTAAATAGGTTTTATATAAATAACGGTCTATATATTTAAACTATAATGTAAATATGTATTTTTAAAAACATAGTTTATATTAACTATAAAATATAGGTGAAACCCTTATTAAAGGGGGTCCATAAGGACATGAAAGAAGTTTTCAAATATCAAAGTTGAAAATAATAAAAAGATATTACATCACTAGGTGACAAGAATTTTGATCCGGACAATAAAAAAAATTGATACCCCTATTCTAATAGAACTTGTCTCCTCTGTAAATCTTGGTTTCAATTTGAATTTTACCCTTTATTTTTAACATTTTGCATTTATAATCCTTTCCTACATCCTTTCTCAGTGTCAATGTGGAGTAGGAAATGTTACTTATCTCAAACTATGGATCTTCTACATGTGTAAGCATGCTTCATAAAAAAAATTTATTTGTGTGTGAGATCCCTCCTCTCTCATCCAATAGGTCCCAAAAAATAATTTCTCCTTAAGCACCGTGCTTTGAAACCTATCCCTCATCACCTTCGTAGGATCAACAATACATGACATGTATGGTGACTATGGGGTTATTTGTTTCCTTACCACTTTTTCCTTGGTACATTGTTTCTTGGGTGTGAATGGATTTGTGATTTTCTCACCACCAGTGCCCTTATCCTCCTTGATGACATAGGCATCATCACCTTATTCCTTATTTTTCTCAGGATCTTCCTCCTGTGTATTACACATCTCCTCTTTACACATATGTGTTTTTCTCTGCAGAGGCTTTTATTTTTCTCACCCTCTCCACCTTCCTCCATGTCCTTCTCTAGGATAGATTCCACGTGAATTAGTTTTCCCATGCCCTCTTAATCCTTGTGTGTAGACTTCTCACGTTTTGCTTCCTTAGAATTCTCTTCTTCCTCAGCATCAGAAATAATTTGGGCTCTTTTGTGCCCCTTCTCAGTCCTTAATGGACTCACCTTGGCTAGAGGAGAAGATATTGCACCCTTAATTTCCTCTCTTCTCTTATACTACATCTATTTTATTTGGCTTTGATCCAAGGGAACATCCTCCTCCTCCTCTTCTTCTTCTTCTTCTTCTTCTTTGTGCTAAGGTGGAGTGTCCTCTCACTTCCTTTTAGGATCCTTTACTACCTTCTTCCTTTGTTATAGCATATGGGATTCACACACCTCAACTTCCTTCCCGTATTTTGTTTTTGGCCATAAAATGACAAAAATTGTGCATATCATACCTTCAATTGTGACATTCATAATGGGATGAAGGTCCAAGGTATCTAGCTCTAATGTCTCCAAGTACGGTCTTGGAAGCATATCCAAAGGTCTTACACAGAGTGTTCCAATTTGAGTCCACCTTATCTACATCAAAAACCATCTTCTATGTGTCCTTTATTCTATTAACTACACATTTGAAGTACTTGGTAGTGAATGCAAATGGAATTTTTCACCATGGTCACATCTCACCATTGGCCATCACAAACCTGGAAAGGCTAAAGTGTTACATAAATTTATAATTCTCCTATTGGCCTACTTTTCCTATAAATTCCCTCGGCACGCGCCATTCATTCTAAAATGCCACATGTATTATGTTATACCAATTTTCCAATATTTCTTTGTATAAATTGTTGATCGCACCCTCACATGTAAATTTTGAAAATAGTATGATGGGGGACTTGTCTTCAGCTGGGTGAATCCATATGTTATCTTCTAGCCTATTTGGGATGCCAATCTCCTAGAAGACTATCAAAAATAAAATCAACCCCCATGTTATCTTTTCTCCCCTCTTAGTCTGCACCTTGGATTCTTCAATAATCCCATCAGCAATGAATTACACAATGTTAGACTGTGTCTTGTGTGCCATCTTATGTGTAATGTAGAGGAAATTTATGTTCACCTCTCCCCATCTCTCTAAAGTGCCAAGCTTACAACTTACCTATTGGGTTGCTACCCTAGTTGTAGGGTTCATTCATTTCCCTATGCCCCCTGTCGTATTGTAATTTTGTGGCCAAATCGTCAATGTATTCCTCATCACCCAAATCAAGGTCGAAGTCTTCTATAATTTTCCATAATCCTGTTACTCGTCCAATCAAATTAGTTGCGATCCTTATGCACCATCCCATGAAGTAGAAGTAATATTCATGTACCCGCAACACCAGCCATTGAAAAAGGTGTGAAGGTCTTCCAAAGAACAGAAACTCAAATAATTGGAGGACTCCTACCTTTTTGAGACTCTTCCTCACCGATTCATCCACCACTTCGTGGTCCTATTTAGTCCTTGTAGGCAACTCCCACAACATGTCTTTATTTAGTGTGGTCAAGTTCCCTTGTACCCTATGGTTATATTCACTAATCTTGCATTTAGTGAGATGAGAGGTCCATTGTTGTGCCACAATTACCTCCTGTGGGTACTACATTTCTGAGAATAACTCCTCTGGTGGGTCCTCTGCAATGGGCTTCTTGTTTTTTCCCTTTCCCTTACCTTTAGGTGTTGATGTGGTTGGTTTCTCTGGCGTCATTGTTTACTTTCAAATTCCCCTTATAATTTTTTCCGTAGGTGTTTTTTATTATGGACTTACTTTCTCCTCGAATCACAGTACCGTGTGTCAAATCTTTGGTCTATTTTACATACCCTTCTTTCGTGCCCTAGATTCTTAGTCACCAAGGTTTATAACCCTAGCTTTACAAATTTCAAGCTCTTGCAACTCCTGATCCATAATTCTATAAACCCTAGCTCCTCTCATGCCCTCTCCCTTTGCTCAAACTTCTACTTCCTCTACTAAAGGAGATCATCAACATAAAGTTAGTGCACTATGCTCTCTAGTTTTTGTGTCACATAAGTTGTTTCTTTGCACTCTTCACTCCAACACTTAGTTTTTTGGTTGCTCAATAGCTCAAATCACTTAGAATGCAAGGTAAATAATGAGTTTTAATTCCCCCTATTTATATCTTTTCTACACTTAAAAATCCACCAACTTACCTTTTTAGCTTTAAAACACTTTTTTCCCACTTTTATGCTTTTAAGTACTTTTAGATTTTAAAATACCTTTTTCCTCCTAAGGAATTTTTTTTTGTTCTCTATGCTTTCTTTAGCACACAACATTCACAACCTTCTGGCACACCACAACTCTCTAGGCTATATACTTCCTTGTGTGTGTTTCCCTATGCCACAACCCATCTTCCTTTACGCCATATACCAAGTATTCCATCATGTTTCTGCCTCCCTTGCATTACATTGTGCAACCTCTTACTCACATGGTTTCATCTTCTAAGAAATTCCCTTTAATCACCATCATTCCTAAGCACCTTCAACACCTTTATTTTTCTTTCGTGCATACCCAGGTTTTATCAAGCACATTTCTTCAATAATTTCATGCATGCATACCTGTTGAAGCAACTCTAAGATAGGTACCAAAATCCCAAAATTTCTTATTACATGTAGTCACACCTATGTCCATCCAAAACTAAAAGTATGCATGGTCCTTTGTGCATAAAATCGACAAATATTAATCAAATCTTGCACGGGAACGTGCTTATTACAAAAACATAAGCAAAGAAAAAACAAAACATGAAAGGTAAATCTAATCTAAGTGGCAATACTACCTTATTACAAACATAAATGAAGCTTATTTATAGTAGGGATTCATCCTACTCCAATTGAAGTAACTAGGAAACACGGTGCCATCTAGTGATTTCAATTGACATGTGCCTGAATATGGTATTTTGGTCACTACAAAAGGTCCCAACTAATGGAATTTCAACTTCCTTGGATGGTGTGCAAACTTGGAGTCATACAGAAGTACCATCTTTCCAACTGCAAAACATTTATTCTTGATGTGCCTATCATGCCAAGCCTTATGTCTTGCTATTTCTTCCTTCTAAATCCAACTTGAAATGGTGTGCCACTCATCCAATTATATCAACTTATCAATGTGCTCATTCATATCTTGTACATCATCCAATTCTCCTATGAGGGCTATACACAAGGATGGTAGCATAAATTCCATAGGTAATACATCCTCTGTGCTAAACACCAACTGAAAAAGGTGTTGCCTTATTCAATCATTTATAGGTTATTCTATATGCCTAAATAATGGATGATACCTTGTCATCCCAATCCTTTCTCATAATATCACATATCTTTATTAGTGTCTATCCCAAGATCTTGTTGAAAGCTTCAATAGTTTCATTTTCTTGAGGGTGATAAGGAGTAGTATTATGGTGTACCACTATAAACTCTGTCAATAAAATTATAATAGTCTCATTTAATAAATGAGTCCCTCTATCACAGGTTAAGCTCAATGGGCATCCATACCTACTGATAATGTTTTCCCAAAGGAACCTCAATGTTGTTGTTGTAGTGCAATCTTTTGTTAGCACACCCTCTTCCCACCTTGTCAAATAATCAATACATGTGATAATGTAACGTGTAATATTCCTACATGTGGGTGGTGTAATAGGTCCTATAAAATCAATTTCCCATTTTTAAAATGGTTCTATACTTTCTATAGGTCGCAATGGCATCTCGTCTCTACTTTCAGGCTTTCTAATTCTCTATAAGTGATCACATGCTGTAACAAAAGCCTTAGTATCCTTGTACAATGTCTTCCATTTTAAACCAACTAGAAGGATATTGCGAATGGTAGCTTCCCCTACATAGTTTCCTCCTGTGATGCCTCTATGCACTTCCTCTATAATGGCTTCATGCTCATGATCCAAAACACGCATGTTCAAGACCTCATCTCTATCTATTTTATACAAGTCTCCTCCAATAAGCTGATATGGTGTGACTTGAATAACAAGCTACCTTTTTTCCAATTTATTCATTCCTTCTGGTGTAAGTCCAATGCATAAAATTTTTGTTGTGTCCTCCAAATATGTTGGCACACGGTTCAACCTAAATAATTTTGCATCAAGCATAGTGTCTTCAATACTTGTGTGTCTTCAATACTTATTTATTTTTCCTAGCTTTACTATGACTGTAAAATCAAATTACTGAAAAATGAGTATCCACTAAAAAATGTGTGCTTACAAAATAGGTTTGTTGACCAAGTACTTCATTTCTATATGATCAATATAAAATAATAATGGTGTGGCCAATAAGTATTGTTAAAAATTATGAAACACATAGACCATATATAATGCATCACACTCTGTTGTATATCTATGTTCAACCAACATCAACTTCCTTCTTGCAAAGCATATGGGATGATCCACATTAACCTCTCCTTGTGGCACCAAGAGTGTCACAATAGCCATGTTAGATGCATCTACATCTACATGAAAGGGTTTGTTCCATGAAAGGAAGTGGAAGATTGGTGGTAAGATTTTCCTTTAATGTTTTGAACACTTGTTGTTGTGCATCACCCAATAAAACTTTCATTTAGCCTTGAGCAATTCCTCTAATGGCACAACAATATTTACATATCCCTTGATAAAATTTCTATAATAACTAGTATGCACCAAGAACTACAAACTTTACTCTGGTTGGTAGGTTTTTCTAATCCCAAAATGACTGCAATCTTATCTAGATCTACCAATAATCCATCCTTACAGATGATGTGCCCAAGTTATGTACCAAAAGGGGGTGGAAAAGATACACTTCTTACTATTGAGAGAGGTTCTTGACTATCTGCATCTATCAAACATCAACCTTTGATTATCATAGTGATCTTTTACCAATCCATAAATAGACCAATCATCTAGATAAAGCTGCAAGAACTTATGAATAAAGTCATAGAAGGCCTAGACAATGATGCACGAAATCATTACTAAAACATTATTTAATCTAAAAGGCATGAAAATATATGCAAAGCTTCCCCATTCAGTAGTGAAGGTGGTATTCTCCCGATCCTCACATGCAATGCACACCTAGTGGTACCCTGAAAATATATCAATAAAAGAGTAGATTTCTTGTGCAAATCCCTCAAGGATGTCCTCTATAAATGGCGTAGGATAAGGAATTATGATAAGGAATTACCTGTATTCAACACAAATCCTAATCCATCCATCCTTCTTGATGTTGATCACCATGGGGCTTAACCACTCAAATTCCTCAATTGGTTCAATGAATCTAAACTTAATAATTTTATCAATTTCTTCCTTGACCTTCATGCGCAGGTTCATATTCATTCTATAATGCCTCTTCCAAATAGGATGTGATCCTTTTTCTAATTAATCTTTATCTCTTCCAATGAGGGATAAGAACTTTTTAACAATTGATAACCTATTGGAATAGATGCGGGAAACCATGAAATATTTTGATGATCTTTACAACCTCTAGTTCATACCAATAATATCCAATGATTGTATCTTTAGGTGCATCTTTATTATCAATATTGGCCTTTTTGGTTTTCATAGGAGTATGGTAGGTGCAAACCTTCTCATCTACATATTCCATTACCTCATGCACACCCTTAGTGTGGCTGATATCAAGATTTTATACTTCTTCATCATTAATGAGGTACACCATCTTTCCTTTTTCCTTCTCTTTCTAAACGCACCCTAACTAAATTTCTTGTCTCTAGTACATCTTTGTGCGCCTCAATCCTAGGGTCTCCCAAGAGATAGACTGTGATTTCCACTATTTTTGTGCTATCACTCAATGTAATATGCCTCATAATCTATAAAGTCTAATGTACTGGTGGCTTATTAGAAAAATAAATAAAAGTGTGAGCCATACCTTCAGTCATGTCTCACAAACTTACAGTCTCTTGCTTGAGCTCATCATGTACATACCAAGCTCACACACATCTACGTAGAGTATAGTAGAACTTATTTACCCAAAGATATGGTAGTATAGCCTCCTAGCCTTATGCCCATTGTCTCTCACAGTTGTGGACGTGTACCAAAGTAGGATTTTTTCCATCATACTCATGTATAAGAAAAAATTTCATTGCTCCAAGAAAACCTTGTTAAAAATGCTACCCTTACCTTGCACCAACAAAAATGATTATCTCTGTGTGTTTCCCATCAGTGCTCTGCCATGCCATGAAATGTATAGACCATCATATTCCATCTATCTCCCTCATTCTTCCACTAGTCTTCTATGGCACGCAAAAATGAGTCAAGTTGTACTTATCAAGTATACCAAGGTAACTGAGCTCTTCCCAAACACCTAATCACACATGGTTTAATCATCCTAATGACACTCCTTTAACCTCGTGACACATCATTTCATAAGTGACATAAGATTAATTTTCAAAAGAAACACTGGTAATGTCGTTGATAGATTGCACGTCTTCCCATTGAAGTACATCTTCTTTTAATAGTTCCATGTTCTCAAGGTCGTGTAGTGTATGTGCATAGATCCTATTAAGCTATTCTTCACTCACTGGCTTAATGTAGGGAACAACCTTCACATCATCTAAGGGCATGATAAAATGATCTTCCTTTTTCTCAAAACTGATATATATTTTGTTGAAGCGTAAGTCTTCATATCACCAAGGACATCCAAGAAGTGTTGGAAAATTATCTACTTGAGCAAGATCTAATACCTTAAAATAACCTGTAAATTTTACTCTCTGAATAGTTATTGAAACATCCTTGAGTACCCCTATAGGCATGGCCCTTCTTTATTTTCCATATAAAACACAGTAAAAGATAACTATAATTGTGGTCTCCCCATATGGTTCCAGGCATTCAAAGTCAGAAAATTCACCTTTGCACTTGTATCAATCAGAATACTACTCACTAACCAACCATCTATCACTGCATCCACTGTAATTTCCTTGTCATACTTGTGGTTCTATGGTGGAAAGTTTGTATAGAGGATTTGACGCTCTCTCTCAACTCCTGCGTGCGGTACCTTCTCATGCAACCATATCCTAGAAATGGGATGACATTATCTTGCCATAACATCATGCATAATTCCTTTAGATCATATACATCCTTTAGTGGAATCTCAATTCTCTTCATTCATTCCCTCTCACGTGCTTTTTCCTTCAAGTTGTGGAACTTGCCTTGAAAATATCTGATTACCCCCATGGTTTCTTATTATAGCTCCTAATGGGATGCATCTGGGTACTTAACATGCATAATTTCCTCCCTCTTGATGAGGGGCTTCTGGATGAGTAGTAACTAATACATGCTAAAGCTATAGATCAAATGTCTTTTTAGGTATCCCTTATTAATTCTTCACACATTATACCATGATCATCCCTGTGCCTTTATCCTTCTTATTGTGCTTACACATATGTTCATAGAGGTCTAGGAAATATTTAACTTTGTGTACTTTTCCATAGTAGGTGCAAACATGGTTCTTAGGACACTCGTGCTGGTAATGATTTGAGGACCCAAAAGTATAGGAATTCGCACATGTAAAACTTCCTCTACCACCATGGATTGTGCTCTTATATCCACCATCTCCATTGTTGCACCCTTCATTAGGATGGGATTCCTACACCTGAGAGCTACTTGCCATAGTGGTATGTAATAATCCAGTCTTGCATGCCTTGTGAATTTGGTCTATCAAATGACAGTCAACTATATCATGGGTATGTGCATCACAAATCTTATTGTACATGGAGAAATTATTCATTGTTGTACACTGCAAGAGGGGGAAATTCTAGACATCAATATTTTTTTGGAAAATATCACAAGATTGTAATAGTGTGCACACATTCCTATATAAAAAATTATCCTTAGTATTCCCTTCTACATCACAATCGGTGCACCATAACCCACTGCGTGTCTCATGTGCCAAATTGGTAGAAAGCTTCTCAAACTATTTAGCCATAGTTGTTATTTATGCATCAATATAAGGACTCACTCTAGTGTTTGCACTCCTAACTGCTTCAACGTGCAAAGATAATTTCAAATCCTTGTGTGGATCAGTAAATGTTTTGTGTGATAAGGCCCTTCAAAAGGGATTCAAATGGACTCAAACAAATCACTACGCATGTTGGATTTGATGAATATCATAAGATAGCTTGGATAAGAGAGTATTAAACCACATAGTATACCCACTCAAACTTTAAATAATCCCTTCTTGATGTCCTTGAGTGTGCTAATAATCTGTTGCTCAAACTCAGGAATGTTAAATTTGGCCAAAAATATAGTGTGTAGCTCCACCACAGTCTATGTGGATCATACTTTCTATACCTATTATGTACACACCCTTGAAGTATAGTGGAAAATTTATTGGCCTTTTTATCAAAATATGTTATTCCTTTAGATCTCCATAAAAATTCACACTTATGCACGTGCTCTGTTGCATCATCCATAGATCTATACTCTAGCAAATGAAGAGAGTTCTCAAAGAAGACTTGAGGTGTCATCTTATGTGGTTCTTTTGGTTACTATGGTTGTTGTGATGGTTGTGGTCCTTTTCTCGGGAAGCGTCTAGATCCTGAACCTAAACATCCACCAGGATTTCATCTGTGCGGTGGATTTCCTAATCCTCTTGAGCCTCCCGTCATGACCCATTGTCCAGTAGATGAAATTTCTTATGTTACAGTTGGTGTGTTGAGCTAGACACTAACTGTCTATGTTATAACACCACCTATATGATTTTTTCCAGAAGTCTACGTGCCAACAATTTGTCCCAATGATGTGGTTGTAAAAATACCTCAAAAAATTATTTCTTAAAACACTGGTGTCTATTGTGTGGTCATGTGTGCGTCTCTAATTTGTTGCACTTCCATAGTGGTAATTAAAACATGTATACATATGTCTCATACCCAATGTGGAGATCCTACTTGCTTACCTTCACTATGATGCTCTTTTATAGTTACTTCAGGATTCTGGAAACTTTATGCAAGGGGTAGGTAACCAGGCTAGGTCAAATGTGTGACCGTGGTTTTTATTCTCTACTCAGAATCACTATCATAAAATGCGGATAGGGTCTCTCTACTACACTTTCAAAATGTCAAGAGGACATGATACTATTGTCCCTCACCTTCTGCAGGGTTCTCATCACTTCTGCAATTCATCATTCTTCATTACCTCAATGCCTCATCAACTACCCTCTGTCGGGAATTGTTATACTTGAGCTACCTTTCCTCTATCTATCTTTTTTCTGTCAGGGCCATTTTCATCCTTACTAAACCTTCTTCCTACCCTTGTGCACCATGGAGGGTTTATCTCGCCATAGGTAATCTCTTCATTCCTTGTTCTACCATCAAGATCTTGATAGCTAAAGGTATTACACACAAATAATATCCTCTTGGATCACATAAGAACCAAAACTTTGCTTCCTTTGGACAATGACACTTTTCTTTGTTTATCAATATTTTAACATGCATGTTCATCATATTCATAACCATTCATACATAAATAAGCATCATAATCATGGCAATCCAGTAATACATATAATAAGGAAAATTAATCAACATACAAGATGATTAATAACACTTGAATTCCCAAAATTCCATACTTAGACATAATGATCCTTGCTACACAAACATAATTATGCATCATAAGCAAAATTTCATTATGTAACAAGAAGATGATTACATCACATTTTAATACATCAATGCACATGACCTATGCACTCTTACACACACTCATAAAAACCATGGTAGTTAAACCTTAATACAATAATTGTATAGCTAAGATCCTCAGGCTAGCAATTTCTCTGAATAAGAACTTGTCAAAACAAGGGTGCACAACACACACACACACACATATTTATATATACACATACGGTAGGGACATTCCATTCATCACTTTAATGCACTTGCCTAATAATAGGTGTGCATAAAATATATGTTGCATGCTTCTTCAACAACCTATGCTCATAATATATCAAATTAAATATACAATATATATTACATGCACTAATCCTATTATTAGCTTGATCCATGCATGATCTCCAATTCTTCCCTGCATGTGATTTTTTTCCAATTGTATCTCCTTTATGTGAATCCCAAACCATTTTTCTTCTATCTATTTATAAACCTTTTTTGAACTGTGATCTATTATTTTTAGCCATGTCTTTAGAAAATTGGCCAAGTCTCCACTCTTGTCTGCTCATGTGTAAACCTTCATGCACTGATCTCTCTTGTATATGGGTTCCCCTTTACGCACCCCTTACGCACAATATCCTACCTTCGCACATGGCTAGTACTTATCCATTTTCTTTGCTTGGCAGGTTTACTGTGTAACATTGTAATCATCTTATCTATTATGTTATGATCTATTTAGTAATGGATGATTTCTTATGGTTTTTCAAAATTATTATGGAAAACATGGTTTAATTGGTATTCATATCTTATTATCTTCCATGGATGATTTTCTTATTATATGTGTTGTTGAATGGTCATGATGATGATTTTTCTCTATACATGAATTGTTGTTTTAGTTATAATTATGAATATGAACATGCATGCTAGTGTCTTGATAAACAAAAAAAAGGAGGGACCTGGTGGCTATGTACACTTCCGGTGAGCTTCAAGACTTCTCTGGATGAAGTGTCAAGACTATATTTTGGTTCCATTACCAATACCTCTTTTCAATCTATCTACCAGAATGTTTCATGCAAATAGGCATTTTGAATGTCTTTGGAACCATTGAAAGTTTGATAGAAGAAGGCCAAGACACTTTTTCGTAGAAATATGGATAGAAAATGACCAAGGCACATTTTCATAGAGGTATACCACTAGACCTAATTTTAACGTTAAAAAGTAAGTGGAAAACTCTTTAATTTGGATGAGCCATGGACTAAAGATATGGATCATTGGTGGGAAGGTGTACTACACACCTATATATTAGAACACATTATTTTAACATATTATTTCCCAGAAGAAGAAATTTTTTTGTTTATGCATGAGCCTAGGGGATCTAATTTGTGCAAATAACTTTAGCTATCAAGATCTTGATGGTGGAATTGGGAATAGAGAAACTAATTATGGCAAGGTAAAACCCCACTGAGAGTAGGGGTAGAAGCAGGTTTGGGAAGGATTTCGGTGGCCCTAGAGGAAGAAAGACATAAAGAGGAAAGATGGCTTAGATATAATGATGCAAGACATAGGATGGTGGATGCGATGCTGAGGTCAAGAGGACTGATGATTAGTAGAGTGATGAGAAACCTATAGAAGGTAAGGGACCGTAGTATCATGTCCTCCCAAAACTGGGAAAATGTAGTAGAGAGACCCCATCGATATCTAATGAGAGTGACTCTGAGGAAAGAATGAGAACCACATGTGTGTATCTGAACCAACCTAACCTCCTAGCCCTTACGCAAGGTGTTCTAAAGCCATAGGTAGTTGTTGAAGAGCATAAAAGTGATGGTGAACAAGAAAAATATCCATGTTGGGAAGGAGATACAGGTAGACATGTTTTGGTTACCACTCAAGAAGCATGACATATCAAGGAATTGCACATGGAATCATAGTAGGAGTTTGTGTTTGGGAGTAATTTTGAAGTAATTTTATAGGAACGTCATCAGGATAGAGTTTTAGCACACAGATTGTTGGAAGAAATCCCATAGGAATTACTATAACATAAATAGTTAGTTTCTAGTTCAATAACAAAAACTAGTGCACAAGGAAGTTCATCTACTAGACCACATGTCACATCGAGAGGCTTAATTCAACCACCATAGAGAGGAAATCCTAGTGGAGGGTTCATGTTCAAGATTCGGTCCCATCCCAAGAAAAGGTCCCCAACAACCATCAGAACAAACACCAGCTCAAAAAATAAAACAAATGACACCTTAGGTCTTCTTGGAGATGTCTCTTCACTTTCTAGAGTATAGCTGTGTGAAGGATGTGGCTGAGCATGTGCACAAGTGTGAATAGTTATGGAGAGATAAGGACATAATAAATTTTGATAGAAAGGCAAGTCAATTTTCCACCAACATTTAAGGGCATGTATATAGTTAGTACAGAAAGTATGATCCATATTAGATTGTGATGGATTTGAGGATGGGTTTTGAATTGATTTCTTAGTTGAGTTCCATACTTTTTAGCAATAAAGTATTAATGTGATAAAGGACATTAATCAGGGCTTATCTGAAAGTGTGAAGGAGTATGATACATGGTTTAAAAAAATCTTGTCCAAGATAGATTATAATATTCATCAGATCTAACATGTGCAATGGTTCAGATTTTTTTACTCCATTTTGAAGGGACTTATCACATAAACAATTTACTGATATGTGCAAAGCTTTGGAAGCAACTGTGTGCATTGAGTAGTTGAGAGTTTAGAAACTTTAGTGAGCCCTTTTCTTGAGGTGTAAATACAAACTATGGATAAAGAGTTAGACAATATTTCTACTACTTCATCGCATGAGAGATGTAGTTCGTTATGGTACACCAATTTTGATGTGGAAGGGCATACTAAAGATAGTTGTCCATGCAGGAATGTGTGCAAATTATTACAGTCTTATGATATTTTCCACAGGAATTATGATGTATGGAATTTCTCCCTCTTGTAATGCATGATAATGAATAATGTCTCCATGTACTGTAATATTTGTGATGCACATACTCATGATACAAATGGCTTCCTTACGATTTAATACATTCATGAGGCATGTGAGATTGGATTACAACAAACCACTATGGTAAGTAGATCTCAGGTGTAGGAATCCAAACCTAATGAAGGGAACAACAATGGAGATGGTGGTGGTTTCTAGGTGGATATAGGAGTAGAGGCCATGGTGGTAGAGGAATGCTCATGTGTAGGACTTATTATACTTGTAGGTCCCTATATCATTACCAATGTGAATGTCTAAAGAATTATGTCTATGCGTATTGTGGAAAAGCATACAAAGTTTAGGATTTACCATACCTCTATGAACATATTTTTAATAAAAACATAAGGATAAAGGTGTGTAACGATGATAAAGGTATAATTTGTGAATAATTAATAATGGACACCTAAAAATATGGTTGATCCAAAACTACAACCAGTGTTAGTCACTACACACGTAGAGGCAGATCGTGTGAGAAGCTCTTAAAGAAATCCCCTTATAAGAAGAGAGGATATTATGCATGTTAAGCATCCAGATGCTACTCAGTAGAAGGAATTATACCAAGAAACCAACAGATTAATCAAATATTTGTAGGGTGAGATCAAATAGCTGAAGGAATAGGTACATAAAAAGGATCATGAAAAGAAGATTGAGCTTCCACAGAAAGATGTAAATGATTTTAAGGAGGTTTATAGGTTGTTATGGCTAGAGAAAATCATACCCTTGTTAGGATAATGGCTACACAAGAAGGTACCACATGCAGGAGTTGAGCACGAGTTTCAAATCCTTCATGCAAATTTACTAACATAGAACCATGAGTATAAAATGGAGATTTAACTGGATGCAGTGATTGACCATTGACTAGTGAGTATTTTTCTGATTGACACAGACACAAAGGTGAATATTATGAATTTGGATGCCTAGAACCAAATGAGAAGGACCCAATGGCATCCATTTTCTAAAGATCTATATATGGAAAATATAACAAGGTCTATGAATTTTAGGGTACTCTAGGATACTTCAACTACTATTGAAGGAGAAAATTTTATAGGATATTTTGAACTATTGGAGTGGGTTGAAGCATATAATTTCCTAGCACTACTTGGGCATCCTTGGTGTTATTCCAACAATGGATACTTTTTCTTCAAAAAAATATATATCAATTTTTAGAACAAGGAGGATCGCGTTGTCATACCCATTGATGATTTGAAGGCCACACCTTAAATTGATCCAGTGACTGAAGAACTCAATAGGATTTATGCACGTACTATGCATGACCCTTAAAATGTGGAATCATCTAAGGAAGGCATGCTTCATTGGGGGGATGCTCAATATTTCAGTGAAACTACTCGTGTTTCTTGTAACAATATGGCCCATGAAACCTAGGAGATGGTAGAGTGTGAGGTCAAAGGAAGAGTCGCAAGGATGATTAGACCACACATGATCAGAAACTTAGGAAAAAATTAGTTACCTAGGCATATTGGAGAGGAAAAACCTTACTTTTTCTTACATTCCATAGAAGATTAGTGGAAAAAATGAGGGTAATAGATAAAATATGATGGTTATATACCTTGCATGGAATAACAACATGCTGGTGGGTGACACATAGGGACAATATTTTGGGCTTGTGCAAGGTAAGGGTAGTATTTTTAACAAGGTTTTCTCAAAGAAATGTTCCCTATATTATACATGGGTATGATGGAAAGACTCCTTTGGTACACATCCACAATTGTGAGAGATAATGGGCACAAGGACCAAAATATTTACACACCATCTCTTTGGGTTCATAAGTTCTATTTAACATTGAAGGGCTATACACATACATAATATGTGTATGATGAGATAAAGAAAGAGAATACAAGTTAGCGTGACATGAAAAATGGTATTACTCACACCTTTGATTACTTTTCTACTAAGCCACCTGTACATGAGGCCCTACAGATTATGAAGCACATCAATTTAGATGATAATGAAAAAGTAGAGGAACTCATGGTTCATCTCTTGGGACAACTGTGGGATTAAGGTATACGTAAGGATGCAATGGAAACAAATGAGATCTAGCTAGGGAAACATGTGGAAGAGAGAAGGAAAACATGAAGAGGGAATACACTCATGTACCTCATTGATGAAGAAGTGGAGAACCTATATATTAGCCTTACAAATGGTACATATGAGGTGATGGATTCTTTATATGAAAATGTGCATGCATACCATGCTCCTATGAAGACCAAAAAGGTTAATATTGGTACTGAGGATGCACTTAAGGAGGCGGTCATTGAATATTATTAGTCGGAACTAGAGGTTACAAATATCATTGAGATATTTCACAAATTCCATGATTTGTTTCTAAGGGGTTATTATGAGTTGAAGGGTACACATCCTTTAATAAGATAGATGAAGATTACTATGAAAGAAGGTGCAAGTCAGGTTTAGAAAATACCTTACATGATGAACCCAAACATGTGCATGAAGGTTAAGGAAGATATTGACAAAATTTTTAAATAAGGGATCATTGAACTAATTGAGGAATCTGAGTGGTTTAGTCCCATGGTGATCAGAATCTAAGAAAGATGGCCAAATTAGGATTTTTTTGACTACACGAAACTCAATGATTCATGTGTCATAGATCCTTTCTCTACACTATTCACAAAGGAAATCCTTAAAGGAATTACAGGGTGTGAAATTTATTCTTTTATTAATGGATTTTAAGGGTACCACCAGGTGCAAATTATGCATGAGGATCACGAAAAGACCAATTTCACTACTAAATGAAGATGTTTTTCATATAATGTCATTTCATTTGGGTTAAAGAATGTTGGCATTGTATTATCATGCATCATTATCCAGGAATTTCATGATTTTATTCATAAGTATTTGTAGGTTTATCTTGATGATTGGACCATCTATGGGTTAGTAAAGGATCATTGTGATAATTTTAGAGTGATGTTTGAGAGGTGTAGGTAGCTTAACATCTCCCTAAACATTAAGAAATGTATATTCATCACATCCTTTAGCACTGGGCTTGGGCACATTATTTTCAAAGATGGATTGTTGGTAGATTCGGCTAATATTGCAACGATATTGGGGCTGGAAGAATGTACCAATAAAAGTGAAGTGCATAGTTTCTTGGGAATAATGGCTATTATAGGAATTTTATCAAAGGATATGAAAATATTGACGATCCCTTAGAAGAATTTCTCAAGGCCAAAGTAAATTTTTATTGGGATGACGCACAATAACATGCATTTGAAACATTGAAGGAGAAGCTTACCACTGCACAAATATTGTGCTTCCCTTGATGGAAAAAACCTTTCCATATACATGTTGATGCTTATGTCATGGAAATTGGCATAGTTTTGGTGAAACCAGGAGAGGGAATTGTGGATCATCCCATATGATTTTGGATTAGGAAGTTGACACCAGTAGAACATAACTATATAATGATAGAGTGTGAGGAATTATATATGATATAAATGCTTCACAAGTTTCAACAATACTTATTAGCCACACCATTCTTTTTATATACAGGTCATTTGAAATTGAAGTACTTGGTTAACAAACCTATTTTGCAAGGGAAAATTTGTAGGTGGATACTCCTTTTTGAGGAATTTGATTTCATAGTCGTAGTAAGGCCATAAAAGAGCAATCTAGGACCTGATCACTTGTCAAAGATCAATTATGGTGAGGATGCGCAAAGTATTGAAGACACTATGCCAAATGCACAGTTGTTTAGATTGAATCACATGCTAACTTATTTAGAAGACATTACAATATTTTTACGCATTGGACTTGCACCAAAATAAATGAAGACATTGGAAAATAATTACCTTTCTATTTGAGCTGCACCCTATCAATTTTTTGGAGGAGGCTTGTATAAAATATGTAGAGATAGGCTCTTGCGTCGATGTGTTTTGGAGCATGAACATGAAGCCATTATGGAGGAAGTGCATGGGGCATCATTGGAGGACATTATGTAGGGGAGGATACCACATGCAAGATCCTTCTAGCTAGTTTATGGTGGGAGACATTGTACAAGGATACCAAAGTTTTTGTTAAAGCATGTGATCACTTTTAGACAATTGGAAAACCTGGAAATAGGGATGAAATGTTGTTAAGTCCTATGGGAAGTGTATAAATTTTTAAAAAATGGGCTATTCATTTTGTTGGAATTGTTACACCACCCACGCACAATAATTTTGGATTCAGAAGGAAAAAATAGCAAGACAAAATGATTGGCATGACAGGAACATCAAGAAAAAGTCTTTTGCAGTTAGAAAGATGGTACTTTTATATGACTCCAAGTTTGTGCGCCACCTAGGGAAGTTGAAATTCCATTTTTTGGGACCCTTTATAGTGACAAAGATACTAGACTCAGGCACATGTCAATTACAAGCATTGGATGGCACTATGTTTCCTAGTTAAATCAATGGGAGTAGGCTAAAGCCCTACTATAAATAATATTCCTTTATATTTGTAATAAGGTAGTAGTTCCACTTATATTATCTTTCCCTTTGATGTTTTTATCTTTCCTTGTTTTGTTTTAATAAGCATGTTTGAGCGCATGATCTGATTACTATTTATTTATTTGATACACAAAGGACTATGTATACATTTAGTTTGTAGTGAACCAGGTGTAACTATGAGTGAAAAAGAGATTGAGATGTTGATACTTAGATTGGAGTTAGTTCATTGGTACACGCGACAATTTTGAAATAAGGGTGCTTGATGGATACGATCTGGGTATTTGTGAAATAAAAAATAAGGTATTATATGATTTTAGGAATGAGGGTGCTTGAAAGGAATTTCTCATATTGGGAAACTACATGAAAATAAGGTCGTTTAGTGTAGTGTGAGGGAGGTAGTAGTAGGGTAAACTACTTGGTATATGACACAGAGGAAGATGGGTTGCAGTGTAGGAATATGCACACAAGGATGTATGCACCCTGGAAAGTAGTGGCACACCAGAAGATTACAATTGCCATGTGTGGAAGAAAGTAGGGAAAAGTGCAGAAAAAGCCAGAAGGTTATGACTACCGTTTATGGAAGAAAATAGAGAAAAGTGGGAAAAAGTAAAAAATCACATTTAATGATTTAAATAATTAGTAAGCGAGGATAAATTTATTAGATAAAAACTTGAAAAAAATACAAAAGGAGTGCGAGTGAGTTCATTCTTACCTTTCATATTGAAGAGTTTGAGCGATTGAAAGAGTGATTTAAGTGTAAATTGCATCTATAAAGTATGAAGAAATTATGTGGAGAAGAATTGAGATGAACCAAAGCAAGATACACATGAACTAACGTAGGATAGACTTCGGTGGAAGTGAGAGCATGTAAATAATGCATGGGAGTGGGAAAGTATACAAATTTGAGGTTCGAGGGTCCAAGATACACCTAGCTAGGGTTTGAAGGGAAATCTAAGAACACAAGTTGTAAAATTAGGGCACATGATTATTTGGTCTAGAGAAAGGGTGAAGGAGGGTTGATGAATTAAACACCTAATAAAAATAAATAGAAGATTGAGTAAGTTATTCAAGCATTTAGGGCTTGCATTGCCTAAAAATTTTTAATTTTGAAGTTTGAAATAAGTTGTGAAAGATACAAATGGCACCAAAAAAACATCTGCAATATCACCCAAGGGAAAAGGCAAGGGCAAGAATAATAATCCTGAAGTGGAGAATGTTCTAGAGGATTGGTTTTCAGAAATGCAATATCCCGGAAAGGTGATTGTAGGGCAGTCATGGGAGTCGTACTTGACTAAGTGCTAGATTAACAACTACAATCATCACTCAGAGGCGTACAAAGCTGAAATAAACATGGATGTGATGAAGTATATGGACCAGAGGACTATGAAAGGGAAGTTGGTTTATGATGACATAGTAAAGAAGGAAATAGAGAACACTTGAGTTCTCCAATCATATGAGTTACCCTTCTTTGGCAACCCTGAGTGGTTATACCAATGGTTGATGTAACGTGTCCATGAGGACTATTTTTATTTTGCAGGGTTTAGAATGACCATCATCGAGAAAATGATTGTAAGAGTCACATGATTTTGCAGTTTGGGATTTGAGATAGAGCCATATTTGGAAGATGATATAGGAGTAGAGTCCATTGTCACTGCACTTACCTACCAAAGGGGAGACCGCACAATGGATGTTATAGGAATAAGTGACCTACGGACAAGAGTCACCGTGTGATTTTTTAGCTATAAGTTGGGTACATCAGAGAGGTGGTCATAGATAAATAAGACGTGGCCACATATTTCTTAAGAAATGGTGCATAAAAAACACTACAATATTGCATGATACATCACCGAAGGAATCATAAAAGAGATGGGTGTGCAAGTAATAAAAGGTGAAAATATAACTTGGGGAGCTATCTTACTCTTAATATTTTTAGAGATAGGCATACTAGATGGGCCTCAAGATAAGGTCTGGAAATATCCTATAGAAAATAAGTCCCCTGCACAAAGGTTTACAAAATACACATGTGATTAAGGCATCACTAATACATATAAGATCTGGGTGGACAAGTGGTATAAACGAATGCACAAATAATTTGAGGATGAGTGGCATGTACCAAGGGATCTACCTTCACTTTTGGATGGTAAGGTAGAGTTTAAAGTTAATTAAAAAAATTCTTGGGAAGGTTCTATATGATCAATGGGGAGAAAGGCCCATGGTGTAAACAACCATTTTATTTCACTTCCAAGTACTTCCAAGCATAAGTGAATAGAATTTTGGATGTATGGAATTTGATGTTTGATGCAGACAGGGTATATGCTAACTTCCACACACTACGTACCAAGTATGTATATCCCTTGAACTCATATTATGTGGAGTTGATGGAGTTTAACAACATGGATATCACTCATGTGACTCTGGTAGTGGTGAAGGATGCAACAAAAGTATATATACCTAAGGCCAAATACTAAAATAGGAAGTATCTAGACACTAGAGACCTTAGCCTTCTGAAGCTACTTAAGGGAAAATAGACTGTGAGTACCAAAGGAGAACACAAGGAGACCTATCCCAGATAAGATGAAGAAAAAGAAAGAGAAAAAGAGAAAGATGAAGAGGAGGAAGAGGATGGGGTACAAGAAAAGGATAGTGTTGTGCTCAACCAAAGTCACAAGAGAAATTTACGAAGAGGGCGCAGGATAAAAATCCATGACACATGAACTTCTGAAGCAATAAATAAGTCTCCCAAGGTTTTTCCAACCAATCTGGGCCCAAAGAAGAAGACACATCTTCTGAAGAGAAGATGGAAAAGGTTGGTAACCACTGAGGAAAGTGATGAGGAGAATTCTGTAGAAGAGGTCATGCACAATGGGAAGCTGGTCCATGATGAGGAAGAGGTCAAGGATGAAATTGTACAGTATGACACAGAGGTACATAATGCATGTGAAGAAGGATTCGGGGAAAAAGAGGAAACAAAAGGGGATGGTGATCCATCTGGAGAATCCATGGGAGCCATAGGTGAAGGTAGAAGTAGCATGCATCCAAGTATTGAAATAAAGGTACCAAAAGATAAGTGCAATGAAGGATGAAGTATTGCAGACACCCCAAATAAATTATATAAATGTTTATAAAAAGTTGTTCCAAGAAAAATTCTAGAGCACAGTTCATAATAAGGACCTCTATGACTAGGAGGCAATTGATCTAGAAGGATTGAAAAGGTGCACAAAGAAAATAATTTCGTGGAGTATGCAAACTCACATGGAGGAGCCTGATTTTGAAATTAACAACAAAGCATATGGTAGGCACATAATGAAGAAAGTACCAGGTACAATCCTCACAACTATAAAACCCATGGATATGGCTGATGAGTAGGCCAACAATGCTTTGAATAAGATGGTAGTGGAGTTATCATGTAGAAATTTTGACAATGGGGCCACTATAAGAGTATTTCTAGAGGATAAGAAGGATAAATAAGAGGAGGTTCAGTGACTCACAGAGGAATTGGGGAAGACAAAAAAGTGAGAAAAATATGCCTTTAATAAAGATGCCCATATTGTAAATGCAATCACTATAGTGAACTCAGACATGGTAGAGAATGCTAAGGATGAATATCCATCTAAGTTGCACTACTTATAATATTTATTACGTATTATTTTACATGAGAAGAATTAAGTGCAAGGGTTGACATAAGAAGAGTTTTTCTCAGAGTGAGAGAAAATAAAGAGGTGGTAGTGCACAAGATGGTTGAGTATGAGGTGTTGGGAACCATGATCAATGATGCGATAAAGAAGGAAGGATGTACATTTGAGAACTACCAATACCTTGATCCCATCCTCAAAGTGAAGAACACCCAAGAGGAGGTTGAGCTTAAGCAAACACATGCCGCTAAGAAAGTCAATAAGGTCGGGCGAGAAGAGATCCGAACAGAAGTGGCGCAAAAGAGAGATTTGTTAAAGACCGCAGGATATACCATTGAGACAAGGCTTAAGGAACTTGGATCATTTGTTGCATGAAAAATGGATGCCTTAGAGGGGATGCAATCGGGCATTTCTATAATTTTTAGGGATTTAAAGAAAAAGGGCGAAGAAATGAGCCCTGAGTAGGTGTATGACATTGCCAGATTGGTGCCCAATGTAGCTTCTAAGGAACTTGTAGGGTGGGAAAAGTTGGAGATATCATGAAGACAAAGTTTCTAGAACTACTCTATCCACCCAATGAATAAAATTAAGTGCACACATGTGGAAAAATGATATTCTTTGATTAATTGGGTATATACCTCACTATTCTTTAATATTTAAAATTATTTATTCTACCATTCTTGAACAACATTCTTTATAGACATATTGTCGAGGATGAACAATATCCCTAGTATGGGGTAATATTGGTCAGATAAAATTTACTAAATTCCAACAAATAATAGAGGCTTATGTGTAAGGGTGAGTGTGTAGGAAAAATACGGTAGCGCACAATAGGTGCACACAATAATGAAACAAGTTTCCGTGCAAGGTTGGGCACATGCATACAAAGGATCAAGGACTTAGCCAATTTTCCAAGAGGGCTAAAGTAAAAAATCACAGTTTGATTGCTGTCCAAGAAAGGTTTAAAAATAGATAAAGGTAGGATGGCTTGGGATGCAAACAAAGGATATATAACTGGAAAAATCACATGCAAGGCAGACATAAAGATCATGCATGGAAGAGGTCTAATAATATGATTAAATCATGTTGTATATTTAGCTTAGTCTATTATTAGCACAAGATGTAAAAATCATGCAAACTATTGTAAGCACACCTATTTTCAGGAAGGGTGCACATATGTGGTGAAGGTAAATTCCTCACCCTTATATATAGGTAGTGCATCTCTGTTATGAACTAGTTCTAGTTCTAGTTATAACTCAAAGAAGGTATATAATATACAGTTTTTGCTGCAAGTATGTCATGAAGTCTATAGGAGTGTGCACATGGTCCAGCACATGGGTTTACTGGGTAACATTGTAATCAACTTATCTGTTATGTTATGAGCTATTTTAGTAGTGGATAATTGCTTATGGTTTTTCAAGATCACTATGGTTGCCATGGTTTAATTGGTATTCATATCTTCTTATCTTCCATGGATGATTTCCTTATTATATGTGTTGTCATCTCTTTATACTATGATGTATCATCTTGAGTGAATGGTTATGAATATGAACATGCATGCCAACATATTGATGAATAAAGTAAAGGAGGGTCTTGGTGGTTATGCGTGCTTCAGGTGAGCTTCCAAAATTACTTGGGTGAAGTACCAAAATGTATAGCTATTGGTAGAGATACATTTTTCTACGAGTCAAAGGGGGAACTACATCCTCCCTCCCTTATAAAACATTTTTACATGATGCGACACACTCTAGACACTAAGAGGAATGAACAAGCATAGGAAGTCAACAAAAAAAATTCTGATTAGTGAAAAGACTATGTTACGTAAAACACAACCATCAATAGGTTTTTGCATATTTTAAAATTTCCTCAAATTCTTATTGTTATGTGAATATTGGCATTACTAATTATTTTGTTACTCAAATTATCTTTCCCTTAATACCTTTTCTTATTTTCAAATCTCATAAGATCTTTCTTCACCATTTCAAATCCATAGTGGATTTAGATCCAAATTTTGATAGTCATTTCGAAACACATTTGCATGTGTTTTATCATAAGGGTATTCACCATTTATTACTCGTACCGATTGCACAGTTTATTTGTTCAATATTCATATTTTTATCACTTGTTAAGTATTCTAAATTTCAAATTTCCAGTAGGTTTCCCAAATAGTTGACCTCAAAATGTCACACAAGGTACAAGCACAATATGAATGACCCACATAAAATATTTTAAGCACATTTTCATGAATGAATCACATCACAAGACCTATAACCCAACCAAGAGAAGAAACATGTAGCACACATAACAAAGAACTCAGTACATATGCCCTAGGCATAGATCCAACACATGCATGTTTCTAACCAATAATAAGGCATCGTGGTAGTACATATGCATACGATTTCACATGACTAAAAACCACGAGTTTACCCACATAATGTCAATATAAGATCCAACAACACATGTCAACAAGAGGAGCATCAATCCTCACACACTCTCAATACATATCAAAATACCATAGGATTAACTCATGAATCATACATACCAACTCCATATTCCTCCCAATAGAGAAAATTATCATAGTGCCAAAACCAAGTTGGGTCACTCACCATAGAGCCCCCTCACACTTATTTCTCAAAATTGGGTCACTCATCAAGAGCCCCACCACCTTAGTTCTCCATGCTAGGTCACTCACCAAAAAGCCTCATCTCCTTATTTCTCCATATCGGGTCACTCACCAAAGAGTCCCGTCAGCTTATCTCTCCATTTAATGAGGTTGGGTTACCCTATATCCCTAGGCACATATGTCCCCGTCACCTCCACCCAAGTGGCGTAGTAACCTGTAGCTCAATACTACACAACCCCATGACCCCCTTAGGGTGTAACCCAATACAACGAAGCGGATCCATAGGTCTAACCACTCCAAGGTGAATCCCATGACCTTATTCCATCACATCACAACATTAAAACCAACATATCAATCAAATTCAAATTCCAAATGGAAACAATCTCACACCTTGGGCTACGCTAGATAACTTTTAAACTCAAAAAGAAAATTTTAAATTAAAAAAAATAAATGGATAAAAATCCAGATTACTACAAAGGCCTCTTGTTAGCACAAAACATATTAAATTCCCAAATATTTAAAGATACATCAATTAAGAAAACTACTAGTTCTTAAAATAAAATAAAAGAAGAACAATTTATGAATAAAATATGAACATAGAAAAAATCACATTACGATCATTGTGTGGCTTTTGTGTGGTCTCCAAAGGGGTACTCATCAAGTTGTTAACACTTGGATATAGAGCCTTAGCTCACAAAATACATATAACCAGGATAAGTATATCTCCAAATAACACATATGAGGATCCACATAGTCATTATCACATAGGACTATTTGATGGACAGCCCAAATAGGAGAGATTAGATACTCTAGTTTGCATAAGTTGAGCCTAAGGTGGTGTACATCCACAATATAATGATAAAAATCAACGTATACCAAATGGATAAAAGTGGGTTTTTAGTCTATATGAGACTCCACTTTCAAACTCATACTTGGCTCAAGTTTATGGTCACCTAGTGTACAAATTCTCTCTCCACACATACACTTCTGGGTACTACCCTTAGGGATCAATAATGTAGGGTATAAAACATAATACATAACTACATAACTAACACAATTATGTATATGCACAGTAACCATATTGTCTTACTAATGGTAAAATTTATGGAGGTATATCACAATAATATTCCATGGCTTACAACATGTACATTTCCACATAACACACCGAGAGTGTAAGTACTATACATTTAGGGGTCGTAAAATCACCATATGCCCCTAATTCACAATCTGAATTTATCACATAATGTCTGAATACATAGATACAACAAACATAGATATTTAACATCATGACATGAATTCAAATACTACATAACATGGTGACATAACACCATAATGCAATGCAATATAACATATTTCATTATGAAGTAATTTGGCATGCAACACGTGTTCCACATATATAATATCACCAGGAATGAAACACTACAACACTTTCATGGTTCAAAAAACATTCCCTTAACACAACAAGGTAGTAATACATATGAATTTCAAGTTGAATCCATAAGAGAGAGAGAGAGAGAGATAATTTACTCCCATCAAGAAACACATAAACATCATAACAATTCCACACCAAGTGGTAGGCACAACAGGTGCATTCCTATAATCACAAGTACGATGTTTTCCACATCATAAAAAAAATGACAGATTACTCTATCAACTCCTCCAACATTATTAATAATCACCACAACACCAAAATCTCCCATAGGTTTGAGAGTATGAATCCCTGCTTTGATACCACCTGTAGTGCCCATGCATGTGGGACCCAAACACAAGACCAAATATACCAGGATAAAAAAATTTCCTTTCATTTACTTGATAAAACTATGTGACACCATATATGCTCAAAAGATATTTCTTGATACCACATGCAATATTTACACCAACATGAAGAACATGCAAATAATAAGATGACATAAGATGCAATTCAATGCCACACTTATATAAATGAACAAGCATGAAACCACGACCAAACCAAAACATGAACATCACAATTGGGCACCTTCCACAATATCACATTTTCATGGTTAAATCTTTATTGTACTCATATTTCATTATTGGTCTTAAAGGTTTGGAGAGAACTTGACATGAAACATACATTTACTATTTTTGTAGACTGCATTTTTTAATTCCTTTTAACACTTCACTTAAGATGGCTCCATCTTCACTACCATTTAAACTCCCTTATTTAACCTATAGGTATTGGATTAATTTATCATGTAAGAATATATTCTCATTTACAACAATACATATTATTTATTCCATTTCATATTTAACGTGTAAAAAATGCACTTAATGAGATCTTTCTCCATGACCATAATTCCTATATCTCAATATCAGATTATTAAAATTTTAACACACAAGAGAGAGTAGCCTATCTCTCAGTCTCAACTAGAGTTTCTATGAATAAAAAATTCATATTTTATTGGCATTTTTATTTCAATTCTATTACCAAAATGACGGGAAATCACAAGGAGTTAAGAAGGGGTAAAATTAAGTCTAAGGGTAGATAGATTTACCCTCTAATAGTTGTTATGATTCAAATAATAGGCTGGATTCCATTTGATATCTATGTGACATGAGTGTTGTCTTCCTACTAAGAATTCATGTTCTCCCCAATACTTAAACTCACATGGATAAATTATTCCCATCATTAATCACATGAAAGGAGTTAACATTGGTTTGGAGGGAATGGATTCCATATTTTTTTAATTCAAAAGTCAACATCTTAGGGACACTTTTTGATAGACTAAGTTTACAATAGGTTTTAAACACCAATAACATAAAAAAATTCTTAGGTTTTAATTTAATTTTATTTGCACTCAAGTACTCTACATCCAACTAAAAGTTAATTTTGGAGTGGTTCAAACACCTTTATCTCACAAACCTCCAAGTTTTACTTTCTTTCCAAATCCATCACCTCATGAATACAAATTAAATTTTAAAGGTTATTAAAAAATTCACTTACATTTTACTCTTATTGTTGCAATCGAGAACACAACATGGAAACTGAGATATAAATGCAAAAAAAATCCTTAACTGAACCTTCTAAGAGATCCCTCAACAACCATCTCTTATTTGAGTCACCATAGACTCTCCAAAACACTCAAGTAAAAGGATTAGTTATCTTGTATTTAATTTGAGTCGAGACTCTTTTGAGGTAATAAACAAAATGAGTGAGCCACCACACTTTGTGGTTTACCAAAGTTTTCTTGATCACATTACAAGGAATAAACATTACCTTCCTTATTTTCCCTTATGATTTTATACACATATATTGATTATCCCTTCCAGAGAGGCTTAGTATATAAGACACCCATTCAAAAACATGGATAAAAATTACATCATTCATGTCACAAAGTGACATTGTACCCTTAACTTAATCAACATGCACACTTCCACAAGCATTAAAAAATCCTTTTTACACACATGCCTAAAAGTGGTCAAACCATAACCATTCCTATATAAGGTGGTTGCTTTTCATCTGAGTTTCCCAAATATTTTATCAAACACACACACAAATACCTAATCATTACTTTCACGTAAGAGCAAATTATAAATGGTTATTTCATTTCTAGTATAAAAAATTACATCTACACCATTAGTAAGATATATGCCTATAATAAAAATTCAATCCTAGAATAGAATGCCCATTTTTTAAAGATACCTAAATACTACTATTTCTTACACATCACAAAAAATTACCTAAATAATATTCATGTTTTAAAAAAAAGTTCTGATATACATCCATTTAATATTATATGTGTTTCAAGGATAACCTATTATTACAAAAAGATAAGAACACTACAATTTTCTTCATGTCTCGCGTACCTGTAACCACCGTATGGTCATCATAGTTTCTGACATGGCATATAACTACAATCTAGCATGACTTAGGATTTCACAATTTTCCAATAATTAAGAAATTATCATTAATAGACTTATACGAAGTGTAAGAAATATAAATGCCATTTCATTTCATTTTCAAAGCTAAAGATAGGGCTAGAGAGACAAGAGAGAAAACACCATTTATTTTCATATTCAATATATTTTTAAACCAATGTCAAGATGGTTTCCTACAGTCATCTTTTTGTGTTTACAAGGTTTCCCAATCTCTATTTTTTTGGATAAGATCATATGGAAATTTTCTCTAGTTAGTTACAATTTTGCAAAAAGTGTCAAATTTAGACAAGTTGTTCAAAAATCAGTGTTCACAAACAATCTATGAGACTCAAAATCACACAAAGACATATTCCTACCTACTCTCATATATGCAGGGAAACACTCAGAGTTGGAAGAACCCAAAACTGGTAAACTACGTTCAAATAACGTCTGTCTTTTCGGCGTTACCGATCATAATTGCACATGAATGGCCTCATCACCCAATGACCGAAGGCCTACAAAACTCACCTAGAAAACTAACTTGCAAGTTTATTTTCTCCAAATTGAGGGTTGGTAGTGATTAACATGAAGAAAATCTAGACGTATGTGGAATTAAAAACCCATTTCTATACCTATGATCAAAAATGTGGGTCAAAACCAAACTACAGTATTAAATTTTAGTAGCTATCTAAAGCTGCAAACCAACCTGTTGCACTCTTAAACACGTGGAAAAAAAAAGTGAAAAAAATTTGATGGATAACCCAAGGTTTTTTTAAACACTCCATGTGGTCAGGAACATGGTCAAAGTTTTATTTGCTCAATTCAGGGTTTAAATTCATATTTTGTGCCTCATTGAAAAAAAATGTTTATTAAGATTTCACAAGATCATCAAGAAGTATTTTTTTACTAAGTTTCATGTTTAACCTGCCAATCGTGTGATTTCCTTATCCAAAACTCATGTCGTAGTTTATCCATCCATCTTACAAGGTAAAATAGATTAGTGTATATGTCCATGGATACTATTCTAGTGCATACAAAGAAGAGGTAAAATTTTCTATTGGATAACATGTTTTATTTAATTCAACTAAAATTTACTCTTTTTTAGTTTGATTTTACAACTCCATTAAAATTATAAAAACTAGAACATTAAAATTATGTAAGAAATAGTAAGATGACCATGCCTATGTTAATCTGGAGTGAGAGCAAGAGACTTAAAGTTAAACCACGTTATCTCCATCGAGATAATAGGTGAGTCGGGAAACCAAATTACGGATCGAGTTGGGTGAGTTCCATAACAAGCTCAATATTTCATTGTTGATCCGAAGATGAGGTGCATGATGAGCTACCCAAAAAAATCAAGAGATGAAAATTAATCATCCTAAGGGTAAATCAAACATTCAAACCACCAAAGTTTCTACGACAAGTGACTAAGTTTTGACTAAGCTAATTCATCAAGCTCACTATTGAAGTAGTTAAGTCATTCCACGTCCCCTTCAAAATTTTAATGAAAACCAAGCTACATTATCACCAACTAACCATCTAAACCAACTCTCTCGCAAGCTATCCATGTGATTCAATCAGATCCTAAATGTTCCTTTGATCACATTTCATTCAAATATTTTGTTAAATGGTTCATGTTCCCGTTGTATGCATCCATCTTAAGCTAAATGTAAAAAGACCATACAATGACAATGTCATCCACTACAAATCTCCACCTCACAAAACATTAGAGCTGGGGCCATCAAGAAATTAAAAATATGAAGGTTACTTTTTGTTGGGGTTAGCACAAGGTTGTACAGATGATATATCATATCTAAGCATTCACGTAATAAAAATGGATATTCTACCAGAATAAATATACAAAACAAGAGTTTTAAATCAACACCAGATTTAATGTGGTTCACCCAGTGTGGGCTACATCCACCAAGAAACAAGCCAATATATTATCCAAAGCTTTCAAAAGATATACAATTGAAGATCTACAGTCTTCCACACCTCTCACGATGTACAATACTTTCTTTCTCTCAAGATTCTCCTTCTTCTCCAAGAATGATCTCTCTCACAATTATTTTACAATAATAATCAATTCTTACAATCCTCTAATTATAAACCCTATATTTTATGCTTATATAGACATATACAAACTTAGGGAGCTTATCCATGCAATTACAATCAATAGATTTGCTTTAATGCTATCATTAGAACTAATTCCCAAGAGTTAAATAAAAAACTCCTACATAGGTAACCGACTCCAGTTAGTCCTAACTGATGTCGGTTCCTACTTGCCTGACCGATGTCGATCATAGGTGACCGATGATGATCCCTCCATAATCAATTATGGCTACCATTATTTCTTGAAAGTTTAATATAGCATGCTCAATAGAAGTAATTGAGCTCCACAACTCAGAAATCTCCCCCTTGGAGATAAATTATTGCACTATACATGTACAACATCATTCTTGGATCCTTTCCTTAGCTTTGTTTCTTCCTCTTCAAGTCTCAAACTCGAAGACCAACAGAAGTGGAGTGTAACTCCAACTTATCGTTTTCTAATGGCTTCATTAGCATATCTGCAGGGTTTTTACTTGTATGAATATTCTCCAGTTTCAACTACCTATCCTCCAATACCTTCTGTATGAAGTGATACCTCAACTAAATGCATTTTTTTCTAGAATTAAACTTTGAGCTCTTTTCCAAATAAATTGCACTATGACTATCACTGAACAAGTTGTAATCATCTTGCTCCTTTCCCAACTCTTTTAAGAACCTACTCATCCATATCATCTCTTTGCTAGCCTCTGTAGCTGCAACATACTCTGCCTCTATAGTAGAAAAATCCATGACCTTCTACAATTTTGATATCT
Organism: Taxus chinensis; assembly: GCA_019776745.2. NCBI lineage: Eukaryota > Viridiplantae > Streptophyta > Pinopsida > Cupressales > Taxaceae > Taxus > Taxus chinensis. The sequence continues at coordinate 621,281,686 of CM034155.1, forward strand.
AGCTAATTGTCATCCCACCTACTGTGAAAATATATCTAGTAGTGCTCCTTCTACCATTCAGATATTCAGCCATATTTGAATCAACATAGCCACATAAAGAAATATCCATACCTCCATAGCATAACTGCATGCTAGATGCTCCTCTCAAATACCTGAGAATCCATTGGACTACTTTCTAATGCTCTTTACCTGGATTAGCCATAAATCTACTCACAACTCCCACTACCTATGTAATGTCTGGTCTGGTACAAACCATATCATACATGAGACTCCCAATTGCTGAAGCATATGGTACTCGTATAATGTATTTGACCTCCTCATGTGATGAAGGACACTGATATTTTCTCAATTTGAAGTTTCCATCCGTAGGTGTACTCACAGGTTTTGAATCTTAAATGTTAAACATTTCCAACACCTTATTAATATAAGCCTCCTGATACAAATACAATTTCTTGTTCCTCTTGTCTCTTTGTATTTGCATGTCAAGGATTCTTTTTGCAGCTCCTAAATCCTTCATAGAAAATGCGTGAGCTAGTTTTCCCTTAAGCTCACTAATGTCCTACATACTAGCTCCTCCAATAAGCATATCATCCACATATAGTTACAAAATAATAAAGCTCCCATTTTTAATATTTTTGAAATAAACACAATGTTCAAATTCACATCTCAAATAATCATGCTCATGCATGAAGCTATCAAACCTCATGTACCATTTCCTTGGAGCTTGTTTGAGCCCATATAGACTCTTTTTTCAACCTGCAAATCATGTATTGTAACTAAACTCAATACAGTACATATGGAAGTCATTTTAACAATAAGAGAAAATATTTTTCCAAATTCAATACCTTCTTTATGTGTAAATCCCTTAACTACAAGCCTTGCCTTGTATCTTTTCTTTCCACCATCTTCTTCCTTGATGTTGTAAACCCACTTGTTTTGCAATTTCCTCTTACCTGTTCACAACTTAACCAAATCCCAAGTTTGGTTTTGTTCCAAGGAGTCTATTTCCTCATCCATGTCATGCTCCCACTACACGTGGGCCTTATCCTACATTACTTCTTCAAAAAAAATTGGTTCACCATTATCAGTCAATAATAAATAAGATAGAGAAGGTGTAAATATTTCTGGCGGTTTACTTACCCTTTGTGACCTTCTCACAAAAGTTTGGGGTACTGAAGGATCATTTTGGTCCTCCTATACATTTGTTTCCAATTTTGACAGTGACTGACACTGATAACCTGTAACCAACGTCGATTCTGCTAACTAATCCTAGTTTGGATCTTATGTAACCAATACCAGTTCATTTGACCGATGTCGGTCAGGGGTCAACTGACACTGGTTACTATGTAACCCTGTTGATATTATTTTTGAATCTGAGAGTTTATTTTCATTCAAAAACTTCTAAACTGGTTTTTCCTTGGGTACCAAAATTTTATCCCTATACATTCTCTTTTCATTCCATTCAATTTCATGACTCCTAATAATTTTAGAATTCTCTAAATCCCAAAAATGGAATCTAAAATCACCAGATCCATACCCAATGAAATTGCATCTCTTAGATTTTACATCCAACTTTTTCCTATGTTCCTTATCAATATGCACAAAAGCTTCTAAACCAAAAAATTTAAGAAAAGAAATATCTACCTCTTTTTCGATCCAAGCTTCCTCTGGTATTTCTCCATCTTGTAAACTTGAAGTCCCATGGTTAATCAAATAAACCATTATATCAACTTCTACTGCCCAAAACTGCAAGGGAAATCCAACATGTATCCTCATACTTCTAGCACATTCCATGATTTTCCTGTTCATTTTTTCCACAACACCATTCTCTTGTGGTGTTCGTAGAACCATCCTTTCTCTACCTATTCCATTTACTGAACAATAATCATTGAAATCATTTCTATAGTATTCACCACCATTGTTAGATCTAAGGCACTTTAAATTTTAATTTGATTTATTCTACAATGGCTTTCCATCTTTTAAAAGTCTCAAAAACATCATATTTATGTTTACTACAATAAACCAATACCTTTCTTGTAGCATCATCAATGAAAACAACATAATATTAGGATCCTCCATGAGAAGCTACCTAGGTTGGTCCCCACACATCTGAGTGTACAAGCTCCAATTTTTGCTCCTTCTTAGTTGCCCCAAATTTAAGAAATATCACTCTCTTTTGCTTTCCAAAGATACAATGCTCACTCTCTTTTGCCTTATCAAATTTCCTGCCATTCCTGCAACCCCCAGGGCCCCACCCATTCCCATTCACAATATTCCCACTGTTAACCCGACCAACATTCCCAGTCATAGAAATGTTAAGACTAAAAGCCCTTCATTCTCTAAAGTGATCCCCTCTTCCTCCAGCCATTTCCTTAGGAGCAGCAAGGATATTGAAATAGCCCAGAATCTATTACACATCAGTAATGTAGGGAAAGAAAATTTTACTCAGCAAGAGAAGGATAATCTTCTCCACATAATGGAAATATTGGAAAATGAGGTGGAAAGTATAAAAAAATATCCGCATCAGCTAAATAAGCAAAAGGGTAAAAGAAAGCTGAATGAGGATGTTGGTATTGGGATAGATTAGACAATTGAAATTTACAAGAAATTTAATTCCCTGGATAATATACTTGGGAAATCTAAGGATAGACACAATTACAATATGGCCATCTTCAAAGCTATATGTGATTTTCTTGATCAACAGGTCAGAAGCATCACTATGTTGAGTGGATTCCCTGAGGACATTTTGGGTACAGAAAAGGAAAGAAACCAGATCATCTCACAACTGGATGTAAATGACCCAACACATGTCACCACTCTAGTGTTATTTACCTCTCTGCAAATGATCAAATCAAGAATAGATAGGGATTTGAAGAAATAACATCTTCTAAGTAGGCTGGATGTGATCAAGTTTCTATTTTGTTGCTGATAGTATGTTGTTTTTATGATGTTAATTTACATTTTTATATGTCTTTCTTTTGTTAGTAGTTTCTCTTTTGACTACTATCTAGCTTATTGTAATATTTGGATTCAGATCCTTTTTTTCTACTTTATCATGTTTATCTAGCTGTTGATCCTCTTTTGTAACAGGGTATAGTCCCTTCAAAACTATTTTCCATTAGTAAAAAAAGATACAACTCTCACAGAAATCAAGATTTAAATCTTTCAAATCTAATAATTTACCCTTAGCCTTTAAGATTTTCATTCCTTTTTGACTCAGATGGCCCAACCAATACCCATGTATTTCCATTATGCAATTTTAGATGAACTTCCCCTTTACCAGTAATACTGCAAGGTTCATCATCACCCAAATAAACATGTCCAAAATTTCCCTGGACATAATTTCTAAAATAACCCTTATTAGGGGTTACATGGAAAGAAGCTCCCGAATCTAAAACCCATGATTATATTCTATTATCTAAAGAAAGAATAAGAGCATCTTGCATTACCTCTGCTACAATGTTTTCCTCCTTATTTGAATCTTTACCTTTGTCTGGGTTTTGGTTCTCTTTATCTTTTGACCAACAATGTTTCTTTGCATATCCTTTCTTTCCACATTTCCAACAAATAATTCCCTTACCTTTGGATTTAGATCTTCCATCCCTTGAATTTGATTTCCCGTTATTCTTACTCTTGGATCTCTCCTCTGTAATTTTCTTGCGAATGTTTTCATTTAATATTATACTAACCACATCATCAAACTTCAAAATATTATTAGCAGATGTTGTATTACTAACAGCCATTACCAAGTTATCCCAACTATCACACAAATAACATAAAAATAAAAGTTCTTTCACTTCATCATCAAATGGAATATCAACCGATTTTAACTGATTTACAATAGATCAGTAATCATTCAAATGATTATATGTAGATCCACCTTTATGCATCTTAGAACTAAATATCTTCTTCATCAAATAAAATTTATTTGAAGCACTAGGTTTTTCATATAAATTAGCAAGAGATTTCATTAAATCTAATGTATAAGTCGCTTCTGTAATATTGGAAGCCACGGATGTTGTCAGGCTCAATCTTATAGATCCCAAAGCCTTTCTGTCAATAATCTTCCATTCTTCATCAGTCATCTTCGTAGGTATAGAATTTTCATCTAATGGTAAGTACAAATCTCTTTGATACATATAATCCTCAATCTGCATATTCCATAATTGATGATTTTATCCGTCAAACTTCTCTACCTTGTATTTTTTTCTTCTGCCATTGTTGTAGCTCCCACTCAATCAGAAAACCCTCTATGAGTAAATTATTTGTCAACACACAAAACCCTCAAACAAAGATCTGATACCAGTTGTGAGGGTTAGCACAAGGTTGTACAGATAATATATCAAATCTAAGCATTCATGCAATAAAAGTGGATATTCTACCAGAATAAATATACAAAATAAGAGATATAAATCAACACCAGATTTAATTTGGTTCACCAAGTGTGGGCTACATCCACCAAGAAACAAGCCAATCTATTATCCAAAGATTTAAGAAGACATACAATTGAAGATCTACAATCTTCCACACCTCTCACAATGTACAATACTTTATTTCTCTCAAGATTCTCCTTCTTCTCTAAGAATTCTCTCTCACACAATTATTTCACAATAATCATCAATTCTTACAATCCTCTAATTTTAAACCCTAGATTTTATGCTTATATAGACATATAGAAATTTAGGGCACTTAGCCATGCAATTACAATCAATAGATCTGCTTTAATGCTAAAATTATATCTAATTCCAAAGAGTTAAATAAAACACTTCCGCACAGGTAATCGACTCTGATTATCCCTAACCAATGTCGGTTCCTACTTTCCTGATCAATTTCGGTTCCTCCATAACTGATGTTGGTTACTATGGTTTCCTACAAGTTTAATAGAACATGCTAAACAGAAGTAATTGAGCTCCACCACTCAACATTTTTTTTGTCATTTTGACAAACATTTCACATGCTTCCACAAACATGCTTGCCAGGGAACTTGCAACACATCTGGAAAAAATCCTCTTCTAGCTATGATTTTATGGACATTAGACATCAAACTCCTACTTTAAACCTCCATTGTGTCGCATTCATGGAAGGCATTGGGAAAGCTCTTGTTTTGGCACATGCACATGCTAGGAGGTATTGGCTAAGGTTGTGGAGTTGGCTTTACAACTGTCAAATTACATTTGCTTTGAATTTTCCAAAGTCTTTTAAAAAAAACTATATTTTAAAATTCCAACAATCAAATCTATCTAAGAAACCACATTCTTTCATGCATTTAATAAAATACTCCAAAACCTTGTGTATGGGCCATATTTATCTTCTATGTGGCATCATATTATATATATTTTATTTTTACGCAGTTCATGCACTGTCTAATAATTATATTCTTAGTGTAGGCTAGGATAATAAAATCAAATGTTGTTGTGTTTGTATTTACACCTATCTAAATTACTTTTGGTGAAGCAAAACTCTTCCTCTCACAGTCCACATGACCATATTTTTAAAATCCAATTGAAAAAGAAATCCTGAGCCTCGCATAGGAGCATAACAACAATAATTTATAGGAAAATCTTTCTTCCATTATGATTGACAGGTGTTCATTCTTGTTTGATAAACTCACATTTTAGCACATGTTGGACACATATAAGGTAGGGGACATGGATAGGTGGGAGAAGTTCTATTGCATTTTATGAAATAGTAACGTTGTTTCTATAGAGCACCAATACCCTACTCCGAAGCTCCTATTTTGCACATGCTGGGAGGATACTAGTAAGGTTGTAGATTCAGGATTTGCACATCAAACAAAAGAATCTACAAATCCTCCAAGACTTGCAAGTAATGTTACCAAAATAAATTGAAACAAAAATAAAAACAAACTAAAACAAACCATACCCATGCTATCCACCGCCAATTTAAACCCAACCTAAGCCCACTCTAAGAAAATTCTACAACCCAAAATGTCCCTCACAAAGAAATCTCCAAAAAACAAAGCCAAAAATTTGCAAAAAGACCTCTTTTGACCAAAACTGGAACGCATTCATCCACATGACTCCAAAAATTCCAAAAAGCTAAATTTTTCCCAAAATCCTTCTCACGTATGAACCTCACAATACCAAAATTTTCACTAATTCTATCTTGGTAAGAGTTTTGGCACAAACCTCAGTAATTTGGGTGAATTAAGGAATATTACTAATATTTTATGATTTGTTTAAATTTAATTGAATTCCCCTCTATTGATAATTTCATGATTTATTTTAATTTTTTAAAATTGTCTTTAATCAGAACCTTAACTGATCCCTGGTAAGCCACTTACCTTATCATTTAAATATCTTCGTTTGAAAATTATTTATTAGTAAGACAATTTAGATAGATCGATGTTAACGCTATAAAGATATATACATATATTTCAAACTTCAAGATTCGAAAAAGCTCTCGAGTTGAATGAATTGTAAAAATAACGACATCCCCATACAAGCTAAAGGCATGAAGAAACTTCAAGGGTTTCAAAGTGTTAGTCCATAAAAGGACAACTTTAATGTTACCCTGCTTAATTTATTTCATTGCTTTTTTTTTTACGATCACTTCGCAGGTGGCCAAAATGGCAACCCGACACAAGCCAAAATTTAACAACCATATTACGGTCCCTGGGGCAAGGATTTTAAACACTTATAAATGATAACCAAGAGGGCATTACCCAAAATTACATGACACATGAGGACTAAAAAACAAAACACGCACCTTTTCAAAAATCCCCACAACTATGTCCAAAGTAAGGAAAAAAATTCTACAAGTTGGATGGAGCACTACATCCATAAAAATTAAATAACAAAAGGTGAGTCCAATTTTTTTATTACTTGTTCTGTGATATTTTTCATTCAATTTAATACTATTTTATAGTTTATATTATATATTAATAACGTGTTGAATTATAGCAGTCCATAACAATTGCAATTGCTTCCTAAAGAGAGGTAGCTATAAGAGGACATTTGCCGCTAGAGACCAAAGATTTAGATTGTTTTTTGGATCAGTCCAAACAATCATTGTCAACCCCACAATTAAGAACTCTACAAGCAAAATGGACGAGGATTTCTTAACACCTCATCCAATCAACACAATGACAATGACGCTGCTAGAAGGTATTTACAAATTTTAATTTGTTTTAATGTATATATAATTTTATAAAATATTAAGTTTTTAAAGTTGTTTATAAATCTCTACTGCAACCACCTCCAACATCACATGTATGTATCCACATGTCCATGATGGTGGTAGTCAGACTAGGATAGTTTATGAATTTGATGAAACACAATATCAAGAAAACTCTTCAACCCATCAATATTATTTGTTTTCCCATTTAATTTTTAATTTTAATTTATTTTCAGTTATATTTTTGAAACTTAGAAATTGATAATATTAAATTGTTAATGGTTAATTAGGGTTTGAATGTGATCACTACTACCATTCATAGTATTTTTTGTTCTACTCCTCAACCAAAACAACAGACTCCATCTGCACCTCATCTATAAAATACGAGTATGCATATAGGTAAAGTATTAATAAAAAAAATTGTGAATAATTTTCAATTATTGGATTCTTATTATATTGTTATTTCGATTTTCTCATATAATTTACAATTTTAGTGCCTCTTCTTCTAAATCCATCTTCTCTTTTGATAAAAAGGATGACACTGCTGCCACCTCCACCACATAATCTAAGGACAATGGGCACTGGGAAATATATTTCATTTCATATAGAAAATACAAGCAAGGATATTCTGAATTTTACAACTAAGTTTCCAAATTCTTCGTTGGGAAATGTTCTGAGTGTACGAGGTGTTTCAGTGTTAAATTAAATTGATTTGGATGAGGAATATATTGGTATTGAAAGTGGGGTAGAGGCCCATGGAACTTTCAATCCATAAGATATGATTCATGTGTTAAGGTATTCTTCTCCAATAAGAGAACCAACATACAACACACCTTCTTTGAGAGAAAATTCTTTAATAGGTGATGAAAAAACAAGTTTTTAACTTGAAGTCTTTTGGATGACAATTATGTAACCACTATCAATGATATGGTAATAAGATATTGAACAACTAAAATTGTGGGAATTCAGGGCTAAATTTTTGATATTATAAATTAACACACGATTTCACAATCACTCCCTGAGACATTTATTATATTTTGCGGTTCAAAATGAACCCACAAATCTTGATATTTTGATGTTGTATGTGACATTATCATTTTTTAAATTCTTATAATGATAATATATTAGATGTAATGTTGAACATACACTAATATTTAAATGCAGAAGCACGAGGCTACCACAATATGTGGTCATGAGACAAGAGCCTTGCAGTTATTGGGAATGCGGAGAGGGAAAAGGATTTGGGAATATTTAATAAAATTTCAAATAGAATTTACTATATTTTTAAATTAAGTAATTAATTATTTATATATTTTAAATGAAATCAACGTATCATAATTTGAATAATGAGGCAATAGTGTTTGATGTTCATATAAAAAGTGCAAGGAAAAGTTTAAATGTAGTTGTTGATTTGAAAAACAATTGTCTTATTAATTTAATCAAACAAAAAAATACCTTAAGAAGGATCATAAAGGACAATGGAATGGATCCTAAAATATTTTCAAAAAAGAAAATAAAAGAGGATACAACATTACTGTCAGTTGGTGATGCAACTAATCCAAAAAATGAAATTCTTTCTCATATCAATGCATCCACAAAGGTTATGGTGCATTTTGGAGTATTAAAGGAAGGTTTTGGTCCAAAAGATACATTAGAAAAAATAAAAGACTCTAATTATTAATGATGAATCTACAATATTGATTTGTTAAAATTATCTTTTGTAGATTTGGATTTGGAACTAGATTTTAGAAAAATTGGTTGTAAATTTTTTTTTGTATTCAAACTATAAATACATATATATATTTTATAATTTTCATCTTCTCTATTACATAAAAATATTGAGAGTTTCAATCTATGTTATGTGTTGTACTTGTATTTTATTCATGTGCAAGTTCTCAAGATAAAATAATATTGTGATGAGAAATATTTAATTATGTTTGATATTAAATTATTTTCAATTTCAAACATTGTTTCTAAATTTTGATTTAATTTTTAATACAATATTATGATAATATATTATCCTTTAATTAAAAGAGAGTAGAAAAATAAATATAACATTTGTTGATTAAAAAAAATTAAAAATATTATTCAATAAACAACCCCAGTATATAATAACTAACAATTTATATACTTATAATGCAATATGAAATTTGAGTTCTAGAAATACAATGTTCATACATATTCAGTCAAAATCATGTAGCTCAAACAATTCTCGACTCTTTACCTCTTCATAACTGAAATTGTGATCATACCTTTTTCTATATTCAGTAACAATGTCAATGTTTATGTCTTATTTGTTAGTTGTTGTATTATTATTACAAAACCCTCTCCTTTTTGCAAGAGAATTCCATACTACCGTTACGCTTTCATAAGAAAATGTGTCCCCAACATATCATGAAACATACAATCTCAAACAAGTATCAATATTTTTATCCCGTTTGTTTTATATTTTGATCTAACAAATATTATTGCGCTAAATACCCTTTAGTATTCTAATAATAAAAATATCATTATTTGACACAATTAATACATTGGGAAATATTCACTAATGTTGTCATGTAGGATGCTACTAGGATACAACTTTTTCCATAGTTGTGTAATTACACCATTATCTGTTGGTTCACTTAGTAAGTCATATTGTTCAACCATTGTGATACCAAAATGAGTTGATTGAAAAAAAACTAATTCCTTGTGAAGAAGACATTTAATTTTTACTCCGTTACATTTTACAATTTATCCAAAATGCTTGATGAGAGTACCGATGTGTTTTCTATATAAATCATTTATAAATTTCTTACCAGTTGCAGGATTCCAAATTATAGGACTGAAAACTCCCATGGCCTCAAGAATTTCATCCATGTTAAAGTGTTCTCTTATCTCACTGGATAAATATTGTGATTTTTTTTCAATTTTATTTTTGTTTGAGATATAAGACCTTCTTCAATGTCTATTCTAACAATATCCATTATTTTTTAAAAAGTGGTCATTTGAATATCATTCCCATTGACAATGATACAAAGATGACCATTAATATTGAATTTAAAATATATTTGATGATCCTTTAAATTTGTTAAAAATTTCCAAATACTGAATACATGTCCTTGAAAACATTCTTCAAATTTATATAACACATCTAGTGTTTGATGTACCTATTTTATCAAACTAATTAATTCAACTATATAGATGAATCTTTCTTGAGAATGCTTTTTAAGAAATTAATTTCATTCAACATGGGTAGAATCCCACAAAGCATAGACATTATTTCCAAATATATTAAGTGTTAGATGAAATATTTTTCCTTGTCAACTTTCATATGGTACTTAAACATAAACTAGCTAATGATGGATATTCATCAAAAATTCTGTGTATAGGATCATACATAAAAATCCATCTTGTATCAACATATTTAAGATTTTTTTTACCATTTTTCACTCTAATTTACAATTTCTAAAACTCTAGAAATAATTTTGGTTGTTTGACATATACATGTGCAATTAATGGATAATCTCTTCCACTTTACAAAATTTTCAAATGTGCTAAGTATTTTGTATGCAAGATTCATCCTATGAGCCGTGCAGTCATATAAGAGGAAACTATTGTTTGTAGGAAAACACATAAAAAAATTATATGACCTTGTATTAATCATGCACCATTAACACCAATACAATAAATATTTGTGGCTATTGAATAGTCATCCATCCCAGCTATATCCTTAAAATTACAAATAACCAATTTGTAAAAAAATCAGTATTGTATTTTTCCATCATTTTATGAACAAATAGAGGATGAGGTTGCCTTGTGCAGTTCTCAGAAGTATAAAAAAGCATGCAAACCAAATATGTGTTTTCCACTATTCTAACCTCATCAATGGAAAGGGAAATGAGGTAACATGAATGTTTGAAACAGCGAAGGTGTTTTTTTGGGTCTTCATTGTTATTAAATTTAGAGAATTTTGGTAACTCCCGATGAGGGGAGGTTGACGGGGACTAATGGATTGATAGGTTTGTTATATAGATATTTTCATATGAGAAGGCAATCTGGGATCCCAAGGTAGCGACTTCAAGATTATCCATTCTACTCAACAATGCTTGCATGGGATCATTATATGGATGGGGTTGAGAAGTTGAAGGATAATATTGTGGTGTATAAGAAGTAGATGGGTTAGGTCGTTGATAAGTTTGATAAACTTGAGTATGGTTAGATGTTAGTGGAAGCGGTTGAAAAGGGGGAGTGCAATTGAGAGGTTGTGTTTGAATGGGTTGATATAGATATTTTTTTGGGAAATGGGGATGTGATAATAATGATTTGGATGTTAAGAGATTGGGACATTTGATTGGTATGATATAGGATAAGTTAGAATGTAAGTAATGGGTGGTTGGGATACTTGAGTTGATTGACTGGGAACTATGTAGAAAAAAGAACCTTAAGGAGGAGGAGGATTTGTTTGAGTTGATTTAAAATGATAAGGATGTGAAGTGCTCACATTTGCATGGACATGATAAGTGGAAATGAGAGGTAGAGTTGGGTTATGTTTTTTGGGTGGAGGAGGAAGCAAGTGAGACTCTTGAGATGATTTTTCAGGGGAATAAGTGACCATAGTGGATGAGGAGATGATGGGGATGGAAGAGGAGATAATTTTATTAATGGAAGGAAAATTAGGGGGAATGGGTATAACCAATTGGAATCAAGCATATGGATTATTAAAAAGAGCATGCAAATAATAAACTCATTCGTTGTCTTTGCATTGAGGATCTTTCTACAAGCCTATAAGGATAAAAAAATTGTCTAATTTTCTCAATTCCCATCAAATAACACAAGGAAATGCTTTCCACCAATCTCTAACTAGTTTATACCTTGCATGTACGTATTGCTTCACACTAGAAACACCCCATTCACAACTTTTTAAAGGTGACTTAGTACTCTTCCTTCTTACTTGTACTTACCTTTGTTCCACTAATCCCTTTCTTAACCACCTTCTTTTCCTATCCCAATATTCTTGACCTTCACCCTTGCTACACACACTCAAAACAACTTTATATTCAATAAGGAAAAACATTTACACTTCAAATTCCACTTTACCTTCACCTTACAAGACTATCCTATGAGTTCTCAAGCCAATGTCATTTTCTCTAACCATACATACACAATTCCCAAGACAAAAAAAAATCTGAAATATGCATTATTTTTAATTTTACTATTGAAGCATGCTCCTAAAATTCCAAGCTTCAACTCTTTCTACAACGCCTTCCACTTCACTTTGTAACATTTTTACTTTAC